>JANBXA010000726.1:12255000-14840000 GCA_030556225.1 Cricetiscus sungorus
GTGTGTGTGTGTGTGTGTGTGTGTGCGTGTGTGGGCATGGGCATGCATATGTGTTTTTGTGCAAGTAGCTGTATGTACAGATGCCCATGGAAACCAGAACAAACTATTAGTTTCCCTGGAGCTAGAGACACAGGTAAATATGAGCTGCCTAACATGAGTGCTGGGAAGCAAACTCTAGTCTTCTGGAAGAGTAGCAAGCACTGTTAATTGAGGAACCTGTATTCTAGCAACCTGGTGACATTTATGTGATTCACTGTAATAGCTGACCAGTTAGGCCCTTACTTATGTACATATATCTACTAGTCAAATCCCACATTATTGCCAGCAGTACATTTCAAAAATGCAAATCTTAACATTCAAACCTCTAGCTTAGAACACTTAAACAACTTGCAATTGCTTCAGCAGATAATGTCCTCATTACGTAATGTGACCCCTACAGACATCCATGTAGTATGTTCCCTCTCTGTCCTTATAAGATAATGTCAGGCTGAATTCTTCGTAGCTATGTGTATTATTAACTTTTTCTTAATATCTTTTTCAAATTCAGAGCCTTCCTTTTACTTGAGAAACTTTTCTCCCAACCCTCAATCCTCTGCTATCAAATTTCAGTAACTTGTAGTCTTGATTTTCTTTCCTATCATTTCCTTTTAGAAAGCCACCTTGTATGAATGATCTGAGTAGGGAGGCTTCTCTCTCTCATACCTCCTTAGCAACCCCTTAAACATCCTTTTAAGCATTTTAGTAGTGGAGTCAAATGAATAGTCTCTTAGTTAATAGTTACTAACAACAGCCTTCCCATGTCAAGTTTCATAAGAGTTTTTCGCTTATCTGAGTGTTCTGGTCTTGGTTGTGGCCTAGTAGGGGTTTGGCACAGAACTGAGGAGCTCTTATTAAGTGACTAAATCATATGACTTCTATTCCTTCTGCTTCAGTAGCTCTGAAACTGAAGAAGAGTGCCATGAGATCCACTGAAACCAAACAATACATTCTTTGCCTCATCTCTTCTGCCTTTATCCTAGTTCAGATCATCACCATCTCTTTCCTCAGCTGCCCTTTACCCAGCACACTGTTCTCCCTAGAGTCTGTACTTTCCTGCCACTAACATACTTGTTCCACTCTGAATGCCACATTCTGAATTTGCATTCCAGGTTTACTCATTTTTTTAAGTTTTTTAAATTCATTTTATTTATTATACATACCACCCACATTTCTTCCTCCCTCCTCTCCTCCAACTCCCCCCACCCCATCTCTATCCACTTCCCAGAAAGGGTAAGGCCTCCAGATTTGGAGTCAACAAAGTTTGCCACAGCAAGTTGAGGCAGGACCAAGTCCCTTCCCCGTATTAAGGCTGAGCAAGGTGTCCCTCTATTGGGAATGGGCTCCAAAAAGCCACTAGGGATAGACCCTGCTCCCACTGCCAGGGGCCCAGCAAACAGACCAAGCCACACAATGGTTCTCTCATTTTTAAAGACTTAACTAAGTTACAGGCTTTGAGTTTATTATTCTCTAATGGTTTTTGCTTCTGGTTTAAAGTCCACTGGCACTTTCTCAGTATTTCTCCAGTTTTCTCAGTACTTTCAATTCCATATTGTGGCTGTGGGTAAACACGCTGTTTTTACATGCAGCTTGTAGCAGGACAGTGTTATAGAGGCTATTGTCATAGCTCTATGGTACCCTGAAAGGTGCTTGCTGCCTCAAAGTGCTGCAGTGAGTATCTGTGGGATGAATCCCTTGTCCTTCAACTGCTTACTCAACAGCCTACTCAGGTACTCAGGAATGCCACACCTTTCCCTGAGCTCCCATAACAAAGTGCCACAAGCTGGGTGGCTTAAACAGAATGGATTTGTTAGTTCACTACCCTAAAGACTAGAAGTCTTCAAGCTCAAGGTGATGACATGTTTGGTTCCTCCTGAGGGCTATGACTGGAGCCTATTCTGTATCTCACTGGGCTGTAGATAGTCTTTTCCTTACATGGCTTTACGTTGCCTTCCTACCACATGAATCTTGAGTGTCTCTCCACATTTCCCCAGTTTACAGACACTATCCAGGTACCCATAAAAATTACTTATAACTACAGGACCCCGCATCCACATTTTTATCACATTCTGAGGTACTAGAGGTTAGAACTTCAGAATAGGAGGTAGGTGTTTGTGTGTGTGTGTGTGTGTGTGTGTGTGTGTGTGTGTGTGTGTGTCTGTGTGTGTGAGTGTGTGTGTGAGTGTGTGTGTGAGTGTGTGTGTGTGCGTGTTGAAGTCAGATGAACATGTGTAGGAACTCAATGTCTTCATTCTTTTGACTGCTGATATTGTAGAGTATTTACTCTGTAGCATTGAGAGGTCACTCACAGCCTCTCACACTCAGTTTCATTACCTTAGGGTCTAAGGATCCTTCCAATCCATCAGACCTTAATCACTTCGTAAGTCCATGATAGTGAGAGAAATGAGACTGGGTCAACATCAGGCAGGGCTGCTCCTATCATGTTTTGCCAGTGTGCCAGATAGCATTTTTCTGAACCCTCACCAATGAACTGGGATCTTAGGTTCTTTGACTGTTGTAACTCATAACCAATGGTTGTCCATAAAGTGTTCCAGGGAATGCAGACTCTGGGAATTCTCTAAGAGCAGTTACAATATGATTTCTCCTCTTAAAAGTAACAATAAGGCTGGTAGAGAGATGACTCAGTAGTTAAGAGCAGGTACTGAAGAGACTTTGTTTGGTTCCTAGCATCCATATCATGGGGCTCACAATAATTACACATTGTGGCCTATAGCCACTAGGTATATGCTTTTAAATGGTGAAATAAGTTACAACACAGTAGATATATCACATCTAAAATTAATGTCCCTTCCCTATTAAATGAACAGTAGTAGCCAAATTCTCCCTCTTCTTTCAAATACGTAGTCTTTCATTTGGTGTGGCTGATTCATGAATGAAGCAGGCCCCACACATTGTATCTCATGTATTTCTCAAGTCTTTTGCAATTAAGGATTTTTCCCTTCCTGTTCTGTTTCCTTGGCATTTATTTGTAAGGACACTGGATACTTTAACTTCCTCATCTTGGAAGCTAGAGAGAATTGTCAGATTTCTATGGGGCAAATGGGAATGAATGACTGAGCGAAGGAACAAACACAGCCTCATTGTCCTAGCACAATGCTAATGGGAACTGCTTCCCTCTCTTCTTGCTCATTGTCCATCTCTCAAAGAGTCTCTTTGCATTGATCTCTCAGTCTCCTGCTCTGCAAAGTGGAACTGTGGAACTGCTAGTAGCCTTCTGCTCTATTTCTCCAAGGAGGTTGTAACAAAGACTGGGATTTAAAAAAGAAGAAGATGATGATGATGATGAAGAAGCCTAAAACAGCTTTCACCAATTGATGCTATAAATAACAGAGAAGAGATTCTATTATTAAATGTCCTTTGTTCCTAGAAACTTCAGACAGAATGGGAAGGTTGAGAAGTAGAACCCTTTTGCTTTGTTCTTGCCATAATGTTTCCAGGAAGGTGGCAACAGAACAGTCAGGGCCAGAAGCATGCCCTGGGCTGGAGAGCCCTGGGACCTGGGATCCCTTTAAACAAGTCATCTCAGCTCTGGCCAGAGCAGGCCTGTAATATATCCTATTCCAGCCTGGCAAAAATAGAATAGCCAGGAGAACGCGAAGACTGAGACAACTGTTCCTGTTTTGAAAGAGTCGGAAGGATGTGGCTGCAGGTGGGGTTGAATGCCTGTCCTCAGAGAGAGGCAAAGCCAGGAAACTATAGGCCCCATGGTAGAAAACTGAGATTTGGACTGGACTTCACATGGTGCCCTTGGCCCTAGCGCCTGGTGAAAACACTGGTAAAATTGGAGACCATTTTGCCTGGAAATGTTATACATGTTTGTAATTCAATTAGATTCCATGCCAAATACATCAGCCATGCTCTGACAAATGGCAGACACTGGTACTGAAGAGCTAACAGCTAGTTAGGTCAAATTTCAGTCTTCCCAGGGTTGGAAAGAATTCCATTATGAAGCTAGCAGTCTTTTCCTGTTGCTCCAGGTTGTGTAAAGACCAGGAAACAAACAGGGAAATTGCCATTTGGGCTTCTGTCATCTATTCAGCACTCCTGTAGAGGTGCCACAGGATGTTCTATTCAGTATTTCCCCTCTATTAACATCTATCCACCACCACCTCCACACATCCACACTTCCAAATGGTAGCAATAGCTGAGGCAAGTGATTCTTTTCTAAACTATACTGGGCACACATGCAGTGTGTGTTCCATGGGAATTACAAAAACAACAGAACATAGGAGTTTGCAAAATGAGCAAATCACTAAGAGTTTAAAACATAAATTTAAAAGTAATGAGGACCTAGACGTTCCCATATGTGAAGTGGGAAGTTTGAAAGTTCCAGCCTTTTCTGAGCTTTCTGTGTACCCAAAAGAGGAGCTTATTTTGGAAATGGAATAAGTATGATTTTTCCCCTCATCAACTCAAAAGTGGTTGAACTGATTTAGCTCAAACTATAAAAAGACAAAAACCAAATGTGCCCTGTGGCAAGATTCCCCAGTGTAATTGAATGGAAGCAACTTGAGGGGCAGAATCATGAAACATCAACCCTTGAGATCATAGCCTTTGGGCAATCCTTTAGCTCTTCAGAGTCTTGAGGTTGGATTTGGAGCATGGGGTTGTCAGTCAAGTAGGTAACAAATTCAAAATGACAAACTCCATCTATGAAGAGATTACTGGAAATGTCTATGACTTTGACGTTTGTTTTCTAAACACATCTTTTATTACAAGTTGTCTACTCTTTTTAAAAAAATATTGTGTGTGTGTGCACGTGTGTGTGTGTGCACGTGTGTGTGTGCACGTGTGTGTGTGCACGTGTGTGTGTGTGTGTGTGTGTGTGTGTGTGTGTGTGTATGTGTGTGTGCACGCCATTTCAGGCCCTTTGAGTCAAGAAGAATTAGGTAGCCCTGCAGCTGGAGATACAGGTGGTTTGCAAGGCACCTCGGAGTAATGCTGGGAGTGGAACTTGAGTCCTACACAAGAGTAGAATGTGCTATGAAATGCCAAGTCATCTCTGCAGCCCTTAACATTTCCATAAAACTATCAGTACAATGCATATTTTCACATTCATGTAGCTAATAAATTTAACCTTGTAAATGGTCACTCAAACAGAGAAGTGGTGTCAAGTTATTAAGCACACATACTTCGGAGACAGACATAGATCCATGCACCAGCTCTCCTATCTTAATAACTACTGAGCTGAGCCATGGTGGTGCGTTTAATCCCAGCTCTTGGGAGGCAGAGACCAGTGGATCTCTGTGAGTTTGAGGCCAGCCTGGTCTACAGAATGAGTTTCAGGATAGCCAAGGCTACAAAACAACAACAAAAGTACTTGAACCTGATCTGGAGCTTCAGCTAAGCCCCAGTTCTTTCTCCTGTAAAATGAAGATACCTACCATTGTGAAAAAATAATGAAGAAAAGGGATCAGAGTAGTGTTTAATATATAACAAATGCCCCCAACTAAGGGTTGTAGTGGTAGTAGAATTTACAAAATTGAAGACGGTCTGGAGATTTATATTCTTTTTGTAAAATGAAGTAGTACTGTGATACACAGTAAGAAAGCCATTTGATGTGGTGCACACATAGAGAAGAAAGGGAAGTTTTAGAGAAGTCACTCTTATTGCAAACGATTCACTCTTTTCTGTTCTTGATTCTTTTTCATTGAATTCTGTTCCAGACATTTTATTTCTTTTCATTTTTTAAAGTGTGGATGGCAGCCTACTAAATAGATTGCATTACTGTCTAATGGGTCACAGCCCACACTTCGTAAACCACTTACCTAGATGAATCTGAGAAGGCAATTAGCACTCTCAGGAGCCCAGAGAGCTGTCTACTTCTGAATTAACACCTGTGTCCAAAATCTGAAGCCAAAAAAAATCTTCTCTGAATTGCCTTGCCCACTAAAATGACCCTTAGAACAACGAATGACAGCTGCAAAGGAACTAGACACAAATTCTCCTCATACTTCATCCCTGGCTTGGCACAGGGATGATACTCGGCTTAAATCTGTCCAAGATGTAAATTTAATCTACAGAAGCTTCTGAGTGTGTGTGAGTGTGAGTGAGTGTGTGTGTGTGTGTGTGTGTGTGTGTGTGTGTGTGCGCGCGCGTGCGTGCTTGTGTTGTTTATGGGAGCTAGAAAAGAAAGTGAAAGGCCTGCCAGTTTTCCATTTTTTTCCTGTCATGTCATCTATGTATCAAGTTTCTGTCATAAAGGAGGGGAATGCCCACTTCCCTGTGTGGTAACTCTTTCTTTCCCAAAGGATCCTCCTCCTCCTCTGGAGACAGTGACACAGTGAGACAGGGTCACAGCACCAAAAAACTGTGAGCTTTGTTCCACCTCCCCGCTTTAGGCTTTGGTGCCTTCGCCTTGACAGAGACTTGGTCCAGTAAGATGATCTGCCCACAGCTGGTCTCCTACACTTAGAACAAATTGGAAGCAGGAGAACTTGGGGAAGGAATTTAGTTTCACTAAAAATAGCTGCAATATAGACCCTGTGACTTACCACTCCTCAGAACAGTCAGATGTAAACTGAACAGGGTCCACTGGCCCCCGAAAATCTTCTGCATTTGTTTTTCCTGCCTGAAGCCCTTAAAGCCAAGGGGAGCTTTAAGACTTGGGAGTCCTTTGGCCCTGATACAGACTCTTGAAAACCTCAGAAACGAATGATGACGATATGACCAAGAATCTTCCTGGCCTCACGAGTGCATGACTGTTGGCACTAATAAAAACCGGGCCCTTTGTGCTTTTTGTTCATGGTGGGATCTTGCTTGCTCCTCACCACCAGGCACATTGCATCTCCACTTCTAAGGTAGGTGAAACCGAACTCACTGGGGGAAATGCTTTGGGAATCGGGATGCTGTTGGGTAGCACAGGCCCAAGTTTCTTCTGCCTGTGGCAGGGAGAAAAATGTCAGGGCAGGACATAGCCTACAAATCAAAGGTCTTCTGTGCTACTAAAACACCAATAAAGCCATGATAGTTTGTGGAAATTAATTCTTTTCCTTTCACCTTCCCATAATAAAGCCAAGTGATTAGTCAGCAAGAAAACATTTAAACTATTGCGTTAAACCCTGTTTCAGTTTCTGTACCAAGATTTGCTTTATTTTGATAAAGTACCTTTTTAATTTTTCTCCCACTACTATGTGAATTTGAATTTGTCCCAGGGTATTACTTATCCACATTTGCCTTTTCTGCTGTGTAGCATGGAAGAGTAATCTAGAATTGACCAGAATGGGATCCCTATAGTTCAGACAGTCCCTAGGAACCAGGTATTCCAACTCAGATTTACAAAAGACTTGATTGGATTATATTTCTGTTCAGAAATACTGCTGTTAAAACTGACTTCTGGTTTCTAACTTGTTCATAGTCATGGACCATAAGGAAGGAGAGAGAATTGAAGGGGAGCTGGGAAGGATGGAGGAGAGGTTAGGAGCCACTGAGAGAAAAAGAAGTAGCTTAGTTATTAGTAGGCTCAGAGCTGGCTTTTGAGCATTGTGCTAAGCAAACTCCTAGGCCACCATCCCTACTTGCCAATAATGATGTTTTCATAGAAATGAAGATATGCTTTGGTAACGGATGCATTTTCTTTAAATGAAAATGACACTCATAATCATCAAAAGGCTTCAGAGTCATCTTCATGTACTTTAAAAAAAAGAATTAGACCAATACTTGAACATTATATATGTCCTTTCCACTTCCATTCCTTTTGACTTGTATGTTTAAGAAACATGTCCAAATAAAAAAACATGAAAATTTAAACTTAAAAATGTCACCCTAAAAGTTATGCAATCCAATCCCCATTAATGCATTGCCAAAAAAATGACAATCTGATCTACCTGCATGATTGCTCCCTCTTTCACTGCAACCTACTAGCACGTTCTCCTTTCATGGAGGATCATCCTGAGGCTCATTCACTGTGTTACAAGACTAGGTGAAACGTGAGCATTCACAGTTATTTGTTCCCATGTTACATTTAGTGCAGCCATATGGCTTCACTAACACTCGGCACTCAAACATGTAACATTTTATTGAAAATTGTCAAGGGTCTTGCATTTGACCTAGGTATGCATTTTATGGAAATGCTATGGAGAACATAATTTCTTTTTCTTTTGCTGAACGAGGAGATTTATTGGAGGTTGCTTCTAAATAGTGCACTTACATAGCACTTTGAACAAGTGATTCCAGTAATCCAATCTTTGTGTACACAAACAACCTTTCAGGAATGCATTCGTCAGGAAAGGAGTGGTTCCCAAACTCAACCATGAACCACTGTGAGGATGCCTATACAGAAATTACCCTGAAAGATTGCTTTCAAACTAAAATCTGAGCTAAATCCCTAGAAATTCTGATTCAGAGAGGGGTAGTGCTCCAGAAGCAATACAGTACTTTCATGAAAAACAAAAAACAAAAAACAAAACAAAACAAAAAACAAAAACCTGTTGATTCTGTTGCATCACTCAGTCTGGGAAACACTGGGGAGGTCAAGTTCCCTATTGTTGTCTTATTCTTTTTTTTTTTTTTTTTAATGTGTCAATGATTTTTCCATTTGCTTCCAAATCAAGTTGAGGCTCCTAGCTTGGCTTTTGTGAAAGTCCTCAGCAGCCTTTTCAATCTTATTTGTTATCCTTGCCTTTACTAACTCTAAAATCTCTAGTCGACTTGAGTGTTTACTGGCTCTCATTCTGCTTCCATGCCTAGTCAGTTTCCTCCTGCTACTGCTTTGGAGTCTGTGTCTTTTCTCACTTCTCAGCATACCCATCTATGTGCATTCTGATGATGTCCACTTCAGGGAGGAGGAGGAGTACTTAAACATGGGAAGTCTTGGCTCTCAATTCTTGGAATTTTAATTCAGTACAAATGGAGTTTTTAAATACCTCAGGGAATCTGATACTGACCCCATGTTCAAAAACACTGAATCTAACTCAAATATTATCTCTTTACCAAATCAGAAAGACAAATGTTGCATATTTTTCTCAATTTATTCAGCCACATAATATAAATGATATGGAAGGAGAAGAAATGCTGTATGAGAGAACAAAGAGGAATCAGGGGAAGGGGAGAAGGAAAATGGGAAATCAATATGTTTACAATATTCTATAAACTTCTATGAAAATATCTTTATGCAAACTATCACTATGTACAATAATTAAACTAAAAGTAAAAGAAATTCAATGTAAAAATACAAGTTCAAAATCAGACCACAAACAAACAAGTAAAAACAGCATATCAAACCAGAAAAAAACAAACAAACCCAAAAAAAAAAGAGATTAAAAAGATTCCTTTCAAGAGACCAAGTTCCATGGGAAAAGAAACCACAGCCCATTTTTTCCACTGGGAACACCTTAACCACGAGAGTACAATATACCAATCACGGGCATGATAATGTTCAAATCTGCTTTCAAGGCATTGGTAAGCATGAGGAAGATCTGGGTTTGAATTCCCAGAATTTATACATGTGAAATTCTGGGTGTGGCAGTACATGCCTCTAATCTTAGTGCTAGAAAGTAAGCTCACTGATCAGAAAAATCTAGCCAATTTCTTAGCTCCACATTTAGTGAGAGATCCTTTCTCCAAATATATAGAAAAAGTTACCTGCCATTGACCTCTGGCCTCCACGTGTGCACACACATTCATAGATCATGCACAGAAAGTAATAATAATAAATTTAAATTATTAGGTCTTTCTGCTATAGATGAAAGGGAGAATAAAATATCACACAATGAAGCTTTATTTTCTTTAGGATGTAAGGCTATGAGGAAGATCCTTTATTCCTCAAATCTGAGATTTGTGCAGGGATAGGGGCTTAGAAGGCTGCTCAGATTGGACAATGTATGGTAGCAATAAATGGATTCTTGAATGAAGTCTCTTGGCTTCAATAGGATAGGAAACACCTGATATATCTAAATGCAGTTCTTCTGCCATACTGGAGGGATGAACACAATGCCAGGGGTACCAAGGAGGAATAAGAGGAGGCAGGCAACAGAGATTTGAATGAACTTGGAGAGTCTTTCCTTCTTTGCCACATACAAAACAGAAACCAAATCTGCTATAGAATTGTCCATTGTTGAAATGTGGCTATTCCTCAATCTTTAATTGACATACACACAATCATACACACACACACACACACACACACACACACACACACACACACACACACACACACATATGCACACACGTATTAAAATACAATTATAAAATACATAACTATATTGCTAGACTATTAGACTGGTTGTATGCTTCTACATTTTTATTCTCATAGAATTGTATTAAACATATATAGTTTGTATATGTGCACAAATGCCTATGCCTACCTTTTAAATTATAATGTATACAGAAATTACATTGTCAGTCACACTTTTTTGTGTTATGCTTTTCTAGCCTTTTACTAGTAATGCGACCTTAGATTCTCTAGAGCTTTGTTTTACTAATCCAGAAAATGAGAATGATAATAATACCTATCTCATAGGGTTATGGCTATATAAATCAAAGCCAGGCACCCACTTGGGTAGCTGAGGCAGGAGGACTGTAATGTCAAGGACAGTTTGGATTATGTAGTTCTAGGCTAGGCTACACTAAGTCCTCAATATTTACATGAATCAGTATTTGGTACTGTTATTCTTATTTCCATTTAACAAAACACACAAATCAACTACAGTTGTTTAATTTATTTGTTGTGATACATATGGAAATAAGTTATTCAAACCATTCCACCTTTTGCTTCTAAAAGGTAAAATAACAAATAAACTTTGATTATATACATTTACATACTGCCATTTTTCTTACTTTGTAATAGATTCCTCAAAATAAAATATCATTGCTTTTAGTATCATTCATTGTTGCCCCATTACTTTCTAGAAAGCATGTAACACATTCACAGTTCAACTAGCAATGCATAAGTACACTTTATTCCACAATAACACTGTGTCGATCTTACTACAGGTTCTTTGGGGCTTGTTATTATTTATTTTATTTTTGTGTGTGCATGCCTTAGTGTATGTGTATATACCATGTGTAGGTACAAACTCACCAAGTTCAGAAGAGGGACCGTACCTGGAAACCAGAGGCACAGACAGTTGTGATTTTCTGTGTGGGTACTGGCAACTGAACCTGGGCTTTCTACATTCTAAAAAAGCAGAAAGCACTATTAAGCACTAAGCCATCTTTCCACTCCCTGTTAATACTTGTTAATGTTGTTAGTCCTGTGGGTGAGATGATCTACTGTTCCTGGTTTCACTGGCTTCAAATTATTGTGAGTTCTTTAGGGGAGAAAACAGTTGCCCATTTAAATCTATAGCTCTGGGAAGTGGTTCTTCTCTCCTTCCTCATCCTCTACTACTACTACCTCCTCCTCCTCCTTTCAGTTTGTGTTTCTTGGATTTTTGGTTGTGAGCCCAGCCTATGTTCCAATGCCTTTTTATCTATCTGTCTATCTGTTTGTCTGTCTATCTATCTATCTATCTATCTATCTATCTATCTATCATCTATCTATCTATCGTCTATCTATATCTATCTACATCTATCTACCTATCTATCATTTACCTATATCTATCTATCTATCATCTATATCTATCTATGTATGTATCATCTGCAACAGAGTTTCTCTATAGCTTTGGAGCTTGTCCTGGAGCTTTATTTGTAGACCAGGCTGGTCCCAAACTCACAGAGATCCTCCTGCCTCTGCCTCCCCAGTATGGAATTAAAGGTGTGCACCACCACCACCTGACTTGTTTTCAATGTCTTGTTAATCTGCCTGAATTCTCAAAACAGCATGTTGTAAAATGACTTTTATATAACTTCTCAGCTTGAGAAATTGGTTAAGAGGCTGTTTCCTGTGCAAGATTATGTATATCATTTCCTAGACTATCTAGAAGATCTTTTTCTCTTCTACAAATTTGTCTTTACCTGGATATAATGTTTATTTTAGGCATAGATGCCTGATTCATTTTAAACTAATGGCTAATTGCATCCATACTGTATTCCAATCAATCTTTGCCCAACTGAAATGAAACACCAACTTTTATTATGCTTTAAATGACTTAAGTGATTGTATATGAATATTTCTGCATTGTTTTTAATCATATTGTCTATTTATTTGATTATAGAGACTTTAGAGCATATATATATATATATATATATATATATATATATATATATGGAGAGAGAGAGAGTTTTCCTCCTTTTTCCTCCCTTCTCACTCTCTTTTATTTTTTATGCATATTTGAGGGCATTTATTCTTACATATAAGTATTGAAATTTATTATATGAATATCTTGTTTTTCTACTCAAAACACATCAGAGATTTAAATTGGAATTTGAAGATATAATATTGACATTGAGAAAATTGAAGTTTTATATCAACTCTTAGGATTCATTCACTCATTTTGTCAGGATTTGTTTTGTCTTACACTGGCATTGCACTTTTCTTCATACTGGCTTGGTGCTTATCTTATTAAATTTATCTCGTTATTATGTAGGGTATTTTCATTACTGTGAATATAATTTTATTTCACATTCATTTCAGTGTTTATTACTTGAATAGAGAAACACTGTTTTGTGTGTGCATGTGTGTTAACCAACTATATATTTTTCACCTACCAAATTCTCTGAATGTGTTGCATAGATTTTGTCAGTGTTTTTTTCCTAGCTCTACAAACATAACATTAAGAGTTAAAGATATCAGTATAGTTTCCAATGTTTAAATTAGTTCCTTTTGGTACTTTTTAATGAGCTAGAAACTCTAAGACAATGATGAATAATAACAGGGGTATGAAGAATTCTTGTTTAGTTTTGAACTTTATTTGATTGGGGCAGTGCTTTGACATTTATGATTACATTTGGCATCCATTTTTGGTAATCTATACTATTTTCTGATATTTCCCTCTAATAATATTTAATTTATAAATGTATTAAGACTACAGCTAGATATCAAATGACTTTAAGGTGATATTAATATCATCATTTATATTATTTTTCTCTTTAATTTATTGATGTCATAAATTATGTTAAGCGATTTTCAGATACTGATACTGAACCTACTTCACATTTCCAAATTTGGTAGTATACATAGGTTTGTAATTTCTGCAAAACAAACTAGTTAAACCCTCGTGGTGTTATATATGTGTGTACAATATATAATACATTCATATAAATCTACATATACATATAATTTATTTACTATTTGTGTGTCTTCTTGTCAGTCAGTGTCTTCTTGTACTATTTTAGGCTCTGTTGTTCTAGGTCACAGTGGTTAGCATCATTTTTTCCTAAGAAATCTCATCGTTTTGTCAATCAAGTAGGTCATTAGCTAGTCTCAGGATGACTGCAGGGATACAAAAAGGAAGGAAAAGGTGGGCAGGATCTCATAAGGCCCCACATTGAGAAGAGTCATATTTTCAACTCATTTTTTTATTCATGTCAAATCACTTGGCTTACCCCAAAAGTAAGATACAGGAAATGAGGACCTTGAAAAAATTTTCTAAGTGAAGGGAAGGGTGAAATATATCTTAATTGGTCATTTTGAGGGGGGGAGTATTGAAAGACTGCTCGATTGTATTTTCATTAAAAAAATGTCAGCATGTATATCCAAATATAGGAATACCTATAGATTTTATGTTTTTAGAGTATATATGATTAATGTCACTTTCAAAAAGAATTAAAGGGATTGCCTACTTTTTTCTTTTAAAAATTTATTATTATTATTATCCCCTCATACATCACAACCACATTTTCTCATCCTCACCCCCCCCCCCGCACAGTCTTTATCCCCCATCTTCTCTTTCCCTCAGATCCATGCCCACACTGTCTACTCTGTCTCCCTCAGAGTGGGAGACAGGCCTCCCAAGGACATCAACCAAACATTGTGTAATATGCTACAATGAGACCAGGTACATACCATCACATCAAGGCTGGATAAGGCAACCCAGTAAGAGGAAAAGGACCCATAATTAGTCAAAAGAGTCAGCCACCACCCCCACTTTCACTGTTCAGAATCCTGCAAGAACACCAAGCTACTCAGCCATAAAATGAAATTAATTAAAGGGATTACCCAATTTTTTGTGGCTTAAGAAAATTTAAATTGTATTGAAATATTGCTTTCCCCAAAGTATTTACAGTTGTATAAAAACCCATGAAGTCCTTTGCTGTGATGATTTTTCTCAATGATATTTATTCATTATTTCATTCTCTTATTTGATAAATGATAAATTGAAAAGTCTGCATCCTAATAAGTTGATTTAGTTTACTAATAAAGCATTTCTTTTCAGAATTTTAACTGTATTGCTGAAAAATTTATTGTAGAATTCTGTTACAGCAGGTCTCCCCGCCGGCTGCCGCTGGTTCTGCCGCCATTGTCCTGCAACCACGTGTGCCCCAAATAACATTCAGAGACTCTGCATTTGATACAATCCTGTTGGCCAGTTACCATTATTGTTTATGGGCTAGCTCTGCCTTAATTATTAACCCATTTCTACTTATCTAAGTATTTCCACGTGGTCCTCTTATCGGGGAGCTGCACGGCAGGCGTCCTGCTTCTTCCCGGGCTACATCTCGACTCCGCCTTCTACTTCCTCTTTCCTCCTCCTAGTCTCCTAGCCCCGCCCATCTAGTTTTCTATTGGCCACAGTGCTTTATTAACCAGTATGAGAAACATATATACAGAATAACATCTCCCATCAGAATTCTTTACATCTGTCTTTACTTCTGATTATATCTCCTTTTACATTTTAAGACTTGAAAATATTTACTTTATTTTTTCTTAATGTACTTCCAAGAGGGTTATCTGATCATCAGTATTTTCTCAAAGAACAACGATTAACTATTTTATTAATTCCAGAATTTTTCTTATTTCCTCGCCTATTTATTTTCTCATTATATTTGCATTTCTTTCCCAAATATCATAAGACAAATATTAATATAATCTCCATCCTCATAATTGTTTGTACTATAAGTATATGTAGTTTTTTTTCCTGGGGAAAGTTTTCTCTGTGCCATGTATATTTTGGAACAAAATGATTAATTTTCATTGCTTTTCAGATTGTTTGAAATTTCACTTCAATTCATTGGTATTCTATGAGTATATTTCTTAAGTGCTTACTTTTATATTATTTAAATGATTTCAGTTATATAGCTTTTGTGCTCAGAGAACCTACTTTCCATTTTTTCCTGTACCCTCTGTTTTCATCCCCTTCTCAATATTCTTTGGAATTTGGCCTTGAAGTTTCTCATATATTTCCCCCTCACAATTTCCATTTTGATGTTTTTGCTTTGTGTTTGTCATTTCCTGCTGTGTGTTATCTTCCTGGCCACGATTTGGGATCTCAGTCACAGTTGTCTTCTACAGTTCATCTACTAAACTGTTGATTTGGTAAATCATAATTTGAAGTACCAGAAAGTCTATTTTTGATGTGGCCACTTAACCTCTCTCTATATTCTTCTTTTTGTCTTCCTTTTCGACATTGGTGGTAGTTTACAAGTTATAACTTATCTGTCCTTCCACAAAAATAGAAACTACTTTGTTGTTAGCTTATTGAGGTTGCCTCATGGTCAAGGGAGCAGCTACTCAAGTTGTCGTAGGCTCTTCTTTGGCAGGAAATGAAATTTTTAGGGGAACAAGCCTTCTTTCTAGGTTTATAGTGTTTCCATCTGTTCTTTTGATTCATTCCTTCACATGCTCTTGAAGTCTTATGGCATCAGGAACATGGTATTTTCTCAGTCTCTGGGCTCATTTTTGCAAGGTCTCTATAGTGCTGGATCAATGATTTCCTTTGCACTTAACAGAGTAAGAAAGACAACAGTTCTTGCTGCCAAGACTTTCACAACATACAGGACACAGTTCATATTCAGAGGCTTTCTATGGGCTTCAATAACTCTTTTGCTTAGGAAAGGAGAAGAGCTTGGAGTTTGCATCAAGAAACACTGTAAGCTGAAGTTCTCATTTCCCCAGAGTCTTCTCACATGACTAGACTACTTCACAAGGAGCTGCTTTACAATAACGCAGGGCTGGTGGTGAGGTTCAGGATAGATAATTGTGGTAGTTTGCATACTGTTGTGAAAATAACCACTGAAATATTACGATGTTGAGCCAGCAAGTTGGTCCAGCAATTCAATTCACTTGCTGCCAGCCATATGACCTACATTTCATCCAGAACCAAGATGGTAGCAGAGGACTGACTCCCACAAGTTGTCTTCTGATCTCCACATGAATGCTCGGGCATGCACACACATACACACACAAAAGCAAGCATTCATGCACTAAAATTATAATAAAATTAAAGTATATTACGATGCCAAGGAGTTTTATTTATTTTAAATTTAATGTATTCAAATATAATTTTAGAAATAGAGACACAGAAAAGTGAAAATACAGATAATTCATGCTAGGGGATCAGACAAATGTCTCTAATCACTACAACTTGAATCCCTGCAGGAGGCAAAAAAATAAAAATTAGCTGGAATTCTGTAAAGTTGCCAGTTTTAGCTCCATAAGGATATTAGGAAGCAAGATTGCTGTTCGTTCTTGTTGTACGACCTTCACACTGTCCTAAGAATAGTCTGTTTTACTCTGACCATATAACACTTGAGCTTCTCTCAATTCTTAACCTAAGTGAACAAAAGTTTCCAAAAAAGAATTTCAGCTTCAAACTGAAACCTTCTGTGAGGATGATGAACTTCAGTGTTTGTGGAAAGTGTGGAATGTTGTAGGTCCAGAGCCAAATTTCAATTTAGCGTAGACTCTCTTTAGTTTCCTAAGGATCCATTCCTTGCCCACCTCTGTGTCTACTGTAGCACACTTACATACGCAACCCCTTTGGGATGTATTAATGTAATAAACCATAGTTTCCAGCAGTTAAATGCCAGGAGTATCGCTAAATAGAGTTTGAGTTTGAGACATATATCAGTGTTGATTTATGGCATATTTTGTTCTATTAGCCCCACCAAACCAAAAAAAAAAAAAAAAAAAAAAACAACCAACAAAAACCATGTTGGAGCTTGAAATTTAGGGTGATCATGTAATCTCTACCCTTAATAGGAAGTGCCATGGATAGGTAAGTTCACAGTGGTGAACACATAGTAGGCATGCATTCACTCTATCAGTACAGTATCCCAAAAAGAAGAAAATAGAATAGTGTTGTAGGGGTGTCTAAGGGAGCCACTGGAAGGGACTCCCTCAACACAGTGTCACAGCTCTGTTGACTGGCAAGCTTTAATGTGGTGCTCAGAAATATCGTTTCTACTAATAGTAAATTCTGAACATCACTCACTATTGACAGAATCTTTGAGAAACTTCTAACCCATGACAATCATAGCCTTCTTGAAAATGTCAGCATAGGCTTTTGAAATAAAAAAATTCAGAAGTTAAGTCCTGATGTTGCTATTCAATGTTGATGATACATGAGCAGACAAATTGATAAATTGCCCAACCTCTCTCTCTCTCTCTCTCTCTCTCTCTCTCTCTCTCTCTCTCTCTCTCTCTCTCTCTCTCTTTCCCCTCCTTCATTCTTTCTTTTTTGAGACAGGATCTTTTGGTGTAGCACTGGCTTGCCTGGAACTTCCTATAAACATCAAGTTGGCCTATACTATATACTGCACATGCCTAAAAGCAAAGAACTAACTAACAGGGACACCAAAACTATTCATTTAAACAAAGCTTTTCACTATAAAAAGTTGATTGCCTTGTGTAGGTTCTTACAGTAGTGGAACACTGACTGGTACAAAACAACAAGGTCACATTTAGTTTCAAATGAAAGAAAGTACAGGCATTAGTGTCTTATAATTAATGACCCAGACTATCATTTTTTTTCATATTTGTTCATATCTCAATATTTGTTCATAATTGTTCTTTCTCCTAAATTTTGTAGCTATGTATAGTACCACTTGAATATCAGATCTTTGTGACAGATATAAAGCCAAGTCCCTAACCTTAATACTGTTGAAAAGGCTACAAGGAGCTACCTAAGATAATAGAGAGCTCCAAAGATATGGGAACACTGACCACTTAAACTAGGCATGTACAATGTGTGGCCCATTGACCACCTATATCCTGATAGCCGTGAATATAGCCCCAACATTTTGTAGATGGCAATGTGATATCACAATGTTGACTCTAACAAGCTTTCAAAAGGAAAGAAAGATTCCTAGCAAAGATTTGGGCTATATAAGACAGGATTTGAGGGAAGCAGGGAGAAATGTCAGAGAAGGAATTTCATGAAACTGTGTGACAGGCAACCATAAAGTTTGTAGTGAGAGATTTTACTTAGCAATCAAGAACTGGGAAGGGAAAGGTCTGAAAGCATGACTGAGCACAGTGAGGTGAACTTTGAAGCAGGACAACCAAAGCCTTGGCTAAAGCAGACATGAAGCAATGGAGTTTGTAAGAGTATTAAACTCAGGCTAGGTCACATTTTCGCAATGTGAAGTGACACAGGAAGTCCATGACATCTGATGAAGCAGCTCTGCAACTGAAGCAACCCCGATGGCTGTGACAGCTGGGGGATTCCCACTGACCACAATCTACATGCCTGTCTAGCAGCCCTTTCCTGGAAGTGGAATGTGGGAAGAACATCTCTGTGTCAATCATAATAGTGGCAGAGTCTGGCATTGACAGAGTAAGAATGAAATAGCCAGGAAGTCCTGAGAGCTCTATTCTTGTTCGAGTGCTTGAATTTCTCTTTGCGGAACTTTTAGAGTTGTTAATTTTTCCATAATAACTACAAAACACCTCAAGTTCGAGAGAGAGGAGCAAGGAAATTTGGAAGCAAAAGACTTACTTGAGCCCTGGCCCTGCATAAGCCTCCTACCGGTTGTATTTGTATAAGTTGCTTCACTTTTCTGAATTTGTTCCCTGGTCTGGAAAATGGAGTGGCTAATACTACCACAGTATTCGTTGGGGTATAAAATGGCATAATATATTTAGTAAAAGCAAGAGACTTAGTGATCCTGTAAATGACATTATGAAGATGGGATCTTTATTATGTCTTTTGTGTGATAAGTGTTATGTTAGGTCTTGGTTGGGATGGCATCTTGACATTTGTTATAAAGAGTTACATAGAGTACTTATCATCTATGGAAATCTTTGTCAAAGAAGTGAAGACCCAGGCAAACACAAATCTGATAACAACTAAATATTACACTAAAATTTTCTCAAGAAAAGAATAAACTTTTACCATTGTCAGAATGATTGCTGGAGTAAAGGCAATCTGGAAAAAATTAGAAAACTGAGCTGAGCCTAAGAATTTTGTATGTTGGATGCTAAGAAATGATAGCAAAGCCCACTGTTTGAATGTGTGTGTGTGTGCGTGTGTGTGCGCGTGTGTGTGCATGTGTGTGTGTGTGTGTGTGTGTGTGTGTGTGTATGCGTGTGCATGTGTGTTCAAAGACTGATTTATCTTTGTGTGCATGACTGTTCTGCCTATTTGTGTGTGTAACACCTATATACCTGGTGTTCATGGAGGTCAAAGGAGAATGTATGCTTCCTTGTAATTGAGGTTAGCATAGTTGTGAGCTGCCATGTAGGTGCTGGGAATCAAACCCAGGTCCTCTGGAAGAGCAGCCAGTGTTCTTAACCTCTAAGCCTTTGCTCCAGGCCCCTCAGAATGTTGAGCAAGCTGGTTGAGACAGACTTTGAAACGTAGATCATGCTGTGAGAGAAAGGCCAATATTGATCATTTACTCCTTGTTGCCATAGGCAATTCTGAAGTGCTGTGGAATGATTGGCATTCTTGATGGACAGCCTGTACTTCTCAGTGATATCTATTGTTTTGAAATGTGGAATGATAGGAGTTCTTGATGGACAGTCCATGCTGCCCCATAATACCCATTGTTTTGAAGTGCGACTGAATTCTTCAGTAAGTTCTATCTCAATATTCCCTCCTTCCATGGACAAGCAAGTGACAAATATTTAAAGATGTCAATTTCTCACAAGCATTCTAAGTACCACACTATAGTGGTCCAAATGCTCAGCTTTATTCAGAGACAGACAAAATCACATATCTGCTTGTTGTGGGTTGTGAAGGTCTTAATGCTAAGTTAATGGATAATTTACTGACATCTCCCTGTCTTACAACTGTCATTCATTTCTAAAATCCATTTTTATCTGTAGCAGACAAACAGGACACAGAAAACCATGGGTTCAAAATAAGTCTAGGATTATTATTTCCTTTATCAAATGTTTGTGTATCAGAGTACCAGGAAGCTGAATGTCTTAAAACGATCGCCATTTCGATCACAATCGTGTGGGTTATGAATGTGGACAGAGTGCAGAAATAGATGGCTCTTACCTCTATCTGGTCAGTTCTAACAGGAGTGTCTGGCAGCAGGCTGAGATTGTCTGACTTGGGCCATAAAGCTAGAATTTTGGTAATTGTCATCACCTGTGTTCCTTAGTACTCTTTCACATGACCCTTACAATGGCCAGCTTTGGTGTCCTAGTTTGCTTTCTGTTGCTGTGACAAAGCCTACTTGGAAGAGGGTTCATTTGGCTTGCAAGGCAGATACTGGAAAGAATGGCTGCTTACTGGGTTGATTCCTTTGCCTTTCTCAACTACCTCTCCTCTCCTCTCCTCTCCTCCCTCCCCCCCTCCCCTCCCCTCCCTCCTCCCCTCCCCTCCCTCCTCTCCCCTCCCTCCCCTCCCCTCCCGTCCCCTCTCCTCTCCTCTTTCTCTCCGTCCCTCCTTCTCTCCCCTATCTCTCTCTTCTCTCTCTTTTTCTGTTTTCTAAGACAGGTTTCTTTGTGTAACAGCCCTGGCTGTCCTGGAGCTTGCTAAATAGTACAGACTGCTTTGAACTCACAGAGATGTACCTGTCTCTGCCTCTCTAGTACTTAAGCTACCTTTCTTAAACAATTCCAGCCACTCTGTCTAGAGATCGCACCATCGACACTAGGCCTTCCCACATTAATTAGCCACCAATAAACCACTCCACATAAATGAACACAGGGCAATCTAATGGATGCAATTCCTCAGTTGTGATTACCTCTCCTCAGATATTTTCTAGTTTTCAGTCATGTTGACCAAAATTAACTGTGACATTGGGCTTCTTCACATCATAGATGCAGGATATTCAATGTGTTACATTGTGTCTGGAGTTTCACCAAAAGCAAGTTCTTCTCGGTCTTTTAAAGGTTTGACCAGGAACTGACATAGCATAACTTCTACCACATTCTATAAGGACAGCATGGATTGAACAGGTATTAGCTGTACATTGTGAAATAACATGAACTTACATTGTGAAATAACATGGACTCACAGGAGGGCAAGAACTGTGGGTTTCTTTTACAATTATTGTTGCCACTTAGCATATTATCCTAAAACTTAGAACCTGTATCAACCGGATTTGCATTACTACAGTGAAATACCTGAGGCACCTACATTCACAAAGACAAAAGGCTTATTTAGCTCAGTTTTGGAAAACTGCAAGTTCAAACAGCAAAATGAAGACTCTCACTCTGGACAGGTTCCATGGTTGATGGGGAATGACAGTGGCAGGAGTGTGTATCAGAGCAAGCAGTCACATCATGTATACTGTGAGGGAAATGAGAGGTATATGTTGTATGTGCACATATAGAAGCCCTTACCTGGATGGATAGAAAGTCAGATAAGCAGACTTTGCTGTCTCACAATCCCTTCTGCAGTAGGTCACACATGCACTTACAATGACCCTCCCTCTCAATGGCTCTTCACCTTTTAATGATGCTGCCCTGAAGACCAAGTCTTTAGTTATAATAGATGCTCAGGGGATACTCAGACTATGTCTAAACCACGGAAGTGGGAAAAACAACAATAACACTACTTAATTTTGATCACCATTCTTTGGGTCAGGAATTTGAACAGGATCCCATTGACTAGTTTTCCACCGAAATGGTCTCTCACAAGAATACAGACAGAAGTCAGATGAGGCTGATGGCATCTGGTAATTTGGATTGATCATCTAAGATGTAGGTCTTGCTTGACTTGGCAGCAATCTGGATTGTTGTCATGGAGGTCAACATAAACCATCGGCTAGAGAGCCAGTATGCTTTTGTCAGGGAGGGTACACTTCATACACAATGATTTGTTTTCCTCAGAATAGTTATAAAATAGGCCACTAAGTGGGCCAGGCATCTCTGTCTGATAATTTCCAATTTAGTCTAAAGGTAGCAAAGCATCACTTTTAGCATATGCTATAGGTTGAATGGATTATAAACTCTACCAAGATTCTCAGCCCTTAGGAGGGTGACACAACAGGATTGGGAATTCAGGACCAGCCTATGATTCACACAGTAAGACCTTGTCTCAAAATAAAGCAAGGCAGATCGAATTTCTTAGTGGTGGTGAGGACACTCTCTACTCATCCTAGCAAGATATTAGAACATCTTTCAGCAGGTCATTTTGCATACCAGGTATCTTGGGAGCTGGACACTGGAGACTTGAGAATGCTTTCATCAGTGCTAACAACATTTTCATATTAAACACATCAGAGGTCTTAAAAGAAGGGACAGATCCATTCCCTATAAAATAGGCCTGGTATAACCTCCCTAGCAGAGTCATCAGAAAGTTTATTTAGATAACATTGCTTGGCTGTGCACTTGAATAGGTATAATTACTAGTAGCTTTTTTTTAATTAAATTAATTTTTTTATTTTACATATCGATCCCAATTCCCTCTCCCTCCCTCCCTCTTTTCCTCTCCCCCCTCAAATGCACCCCTCCAACCTCCACTCCCACCCCCCCACACTCCACATGTAGGGTGATGCCCTCCAGGAGGGGTCATCTAAATCTGTCATGTCATTTGGAGGAGGGACTAGGATTTCTCTCCTGTCTCTAGGTAAAAGTAGTAGTATCCCTCCATGGGGGATGTGCCTGCAAGGTCCTTTTGTGCAACAGGAATACATCCTGCTTCCACTGTCAGAGGTCCCTTAGACTGCCCAGGCCTTCTAGCTGAGACCCATGTTCAGGGGGTCTGGGTCAGTTCCATGCTGGATTCCCAGCTATCAGTCTGGGGGCCCATTAGCTCCTCCTTGTTCATGTCAGCTGTCTTTGTATTTCTGCAGCCTGGTCTTGTCATCCCTCTCTGCATCTGGATTCCAGTTCGACTCAGTGTTTAGTCATGGGTGTTTGCTTCTGTTTCCAACAGGTACTAGATGAGGGCTCCATGATGGTGGATAATTTAGTTGATGATCTCACTATCAGGGAAGGGCATTTATGGTAGCCTTTCCACGGTTGCTCAAATTGTTAGTTGCAGTCAGTCTTGTAGGTCTCTAGACATTTCTTTAGGTTCAGTTTTCCCTTCAATCCTATCTATAATGGCTCTCTCTCTCTCTCTCTCTCTCTCTCTCTCTCTCTCTCTCTCTCTCTCTCTCTCTAGTATATTCCTCCCATAACTCAAACTTCCTAGTACCTTGTGCTTTCCTCTCCTTTCCTCTTTTTCCTAGTTTCTTCTCCTCTCACTGTTCCCCCTCCCTTCCCATGGCATTAAAGCTTTTATGATGACCATTGTCCCAATATGGACACACATCTCTGGTGCTTTTGCATGAGTTGTCTATTTTCTTTATGCTCTGATTATTTCTTTTGTAGATGGTTTACAGTAAGGGAATATGTTTTTACTTTCTTGTGTTCGTGGACAGGAACACTTCATTTATTCTCTCAAGCAAACACCTTTCTACATCACCTCAGTGATGTTAGCTAAGCTAGGGTTCAGCCTGTGTTTACTATTTTATTGTCCCTTAAGGAACACAGCAATATCTGGCTTCCAGTTGGATGCTGATTATAGAGCTGGGGGCAGACCTTATCTGTAAATACAGAGAACCCTCTAAAGTTGTTATGTGGTGAGCCTGTTGGAGCTTACCAGGGGGATATAGACAAGGCAATGTTGGTATAGGTACACAGGAGACACGGTGTGTGTGTGTGTGTGTGTGTGTGTGTGTGTGTGTGTGTTTAGGGAGCCTGACAAAGACTTACAAGTTTGTGACCTGAAGATATGTCCGGTTAAAGTGTTTCTCCCCTTCTAAGGAAAGTGCTGTAAGATGGAGTGCTGAAGAATAATTTTGGTGTTAGAGCCAGACACACATGGATTCCTACCCAGGCTCTACCAATAGCTAGCTATTTAACCTTTATGAAATGACTTAATGCAAGCTAGTTGGACATGGTGGTTTATGGTGGTAACTTTAGCATCTGTGAATTCAAGGCCAGCCTGAGCTCCATAGTGAGAACTAATTTTTTAAATGTACTTAGTCACGTCAAGGCCCGATTTCCTCATTTGTAAAATGGAAATAATAATACCAACACTTACTAGGAATGTTGGGAAGAAGAAATAAGATATTGAGGTAGTGATTTAGCATCACTGCTTGGCACAGGTAACTATTATTGGGTACAGGTCACTTTTCTCTTGTCTCTCCCTCTAAACACACATAAAGCTCCAACCCTTTTAAATTCCTATCCTTTTAAAAGAGAAATTCCTTCTTTATCAGAATACTGATATTAATTAATGGTCTAACCTTGGGTTGGATAATCACATTGTGTCATCAAGCTCCAGATTATTAGATATTGTTTGCAAGAAAACCAGGCCTACAGTTCCTCCCAGACTGAGCATGGAGGCTGCAAATTGAGTTTAGAGGATTACTGACCTTTAGACCCTGACTGGCAGCCGGGGCAGCCCACACTCCTGGTCTTGAAAGCCACAGCAGGCTCTTATAATTGAGTTACTGCCTGGGATTCAGTAGGACTAATTCATCTATATGATTTCTTCGCCTGCTTTAATATCATTAAACAAAACCAAATTAAGGAGAGGGTGGGAGTGGAGTGGGATGAGGTGAATGGCTCTTCTGCTTGGAACTCACTAGCTCATCTCCATGGCCAGGATGAAGCCTGTGGTTTGATGAATGGGCTGAGGTCTCTGTGGACTAACTCATGCTATCAGTCACCTTACTGCTGTCACCTTAACAGCACCCAGTTGTCCTCACTTACAGACAGGACTGTGGGCGAAAGATTTCCTAACATCCAGGGACTGATTACTGACCTCCTCATTCCTCCTTTCTTCTATCTTGACTGCTCCTTTCCCCTATGCCCCATGTACGTTTTCTGCTTTCTGAACAGTTTTTCTTCCAGTTCTAAATCTCAGGGATCTCCCATGGGTTGTCACAAGTTCATCTGGGAGACAAGCCCACTTATTCTTCTGTGGCACTAGAGGCTAGCCTCACCTCACTCCACATAAGGTTGGATAACCTGAGCCTTGGGGACTGTGCAGTTTGCAACCAGAGCATACAGCCAGGGAAGAGGTGTGTGTGTGTGTGTGTGTGTGTGTGAGTGTGTGTGTGTGTGTGTGTGTGTGTGTGTGTGTGTGTGTGTGTGTGTGTGTGCTGCGCGCGCGCGGAGGAGAGGGGGGGCGAGCGGCAACCACCAGGTCAGTTTCACTCTCTGCCCTATTGACATCCAGATCTCAGCGCCCTTTTCTCCCTTCTTGGAGAATCAGTGAGTCTCAACTTGGACAGCTGGCCAGAGGTGCAGAGCTACAGATTCCAAGACTGAGATTTCAGCGTAGTTGCCAACAGCGGAGTCCCCAAAGTGTAGGTGGTGACCAGCCAGCGCAACTGGGAAGGCAGACTCTAGAAGTCTAGGGAGTAACAAAGGTGGTGGTTGGGGACTCCTGGCTCCAGAGAACCGGCTGTGGCAGCACAGGAGGGCCCTGACTGTCCAAGGGGACAGGGGACACCCCGCTGACACGCTCGCCCCGCACTCCTCTGGGCTGCCAGGCTTTTGCTAGGCGGCAGCTGACGTCGGCGCGCCCCTGCCGAGCTCTGCTTTTACTACAGCCGGCAGGCGGCTTTGTGGGGCCCCGCCCTCGCCGCCACCCCCCCCCCCCTCGTGCCCACACCTTGTCGTTTATATAGAACGCACCCCAGCGCTGATTCTTGGCTCTGGGATCCGAGAGTTCTTTGCCGGCAGAGTGGCAGCGAGGGCGCAGGCGAGCTCCGAGGGGGTGTGGGTGTAGGGAGAGAGAACAGGTAAGGGTCATCCGTTCCCGCTTCCCTGCTAGCCAGCAACTCAGGCCCCTCTTTTAGCCAAAAGACAGAGACCTGAGAATGGACTAAATAGAAAGGGGCGACCCTCCCTTTCCGAATCCCCGAGGGTGAGAAGCTGCGCGGCTCTGCAGTGTAACAGGCTCACACGTTGCTCATCACATGTTCAAACATTTCCCTTTCGGAGAGGCTCGTTATTTTTAAGTGAATATTTTCGTCTTTGTTTTGATTTTTTTTTTTTTTTTAAACCTTCCTCGGGGTTTTATTTTGATTGAGTTGGCGGCCCGCGGCAGATTGGGAGAGGCGGGGAAAAGCAGCCCGTTAGAGCTCGGGCAGCCCACCTAGGCAACTCCCAGCGTGGCCGGTGCCCGCCGAGCGAACGAGCCGCACACAGCCCGGGCAGGCCGGCCGCGAAGCCGGGGAGTCCCGGCCGCGCCTCCCGGGTGCCCCGAGGCTGCGGAGCGCGGCTGTCTTTGGACTGGCAGGGACTGCGGGGCGCAGAAGCTGCGGCCGCACCGCTTTGTCTCTGCACTTCTGGAGCGAGCGGCGAGCGGCTCCTCCCGTGGCCGGTCGCTCGGGCTCGGGCGGCGGCTCCTCCTTCACCCCTCTCTTTTCCTCCCCACTCTCTCGCAGGCGGCAGGAGCAGTGGGGAACAGCGGATTCTGCCCGCCCGGAACCACACTGAGAGCTCCGGGTCCCGACTTGCCACCCTAAGCGCTCTCCCAAGTCCAGCCCGCTCGGCGAGGACTTCCTTCTCCCGGACGAACCTTGTCAAGCAAGCTGGGATCTATGAGTGGAAAGGTGACCAAGCCCAAAGAGGAGAAAGATGCTTCTAAGGGTAAGCCCACCGGCCAGCCCGTCTCCTTTCCTCTGCTCGCTTGCCCTCGCCCCCTTGTGTGCGCGCTGCCCGGTGGCTTCTAGTCTCCCTGCTAGACCCTAAGCTGCTCATGACCTGTGCGACCCCGGACAAAAATCCGGGAGGCCAGGGCCTCTGGGGGAATGTGGGTTTGCACCACTTTCTCTTCTTCCTATCGAAATTGTGGCCCCTCCAAGTGCCTCCAGTCTCCTCCACTGCCCCTCTGAACGCATGGTGGCGGCGCTGCGGGCAGACGAAGCTGCTGCAGCCTGGAGCGCCCGGAACCGTGCTGCCTGCTACATATTGGACGCCTGTCTGTCTGTGTGTGCGTGTGTATTTGTGTGCGTGTATATGTGTGTGGGTGCGTGTATGTGTATGTCTGTCTGTGAGTGCATGTGTGCGTGCGTGTGTGTGCGCGCGCGTGTGTTTTGTGTGTGTGTGTGTGTGTGTGTGTGTGTGTGTGTGTGTGTGTGTGTATTCTCCAGAGAGTATGGGCATATGTGTGCTACGTGGGTGCAACATGGTGACATACTCGGGAATTTGTCCCACTCTCAGGATCTTAGCTCAGCCCCATGCTCAACCCCCCTCTCCCTGCCCCCAATGCAAACAAAGAGCCTGGTCCATATGCAGAACCCCTCCCCCATGCTTCTTTTAACCTCATACCCCTTACTCCCCAACTTCCTATCCGCTGCACTCAAAGGAGAAGGCAGGAACGTGCACCTTTTGACATGCCTCGTGCAAAAGTGAGCAGTCTGGATACCCTGGCGCCGCCCGTGTTGCGCCTCAATAGCGCAGCCTTGCCAAGCCCCGGGAGAACAAAGGCTGTTGTCCCTTTGCCACTAGTGCCTAGTGGTAGTGGGCCTCTGCAGGAGGGCAGAGTCCCTTTCTGGCTGCCTAGGATATAAGCACCTGGCCCAAGGCGCCTGGTCCCATGTCTCCTAGAGTGTACTTCTTGGCCCGGGGCCTCCCGCCGGTAGGATGGGGACATGCAGCAGAGTAGGGCTCAGGCTGGGAAGAACTCAAGGAAAGGGGTGGGTGTTCTCGGCTACCACCAGCTCC
This sequence comes from Cricetiscus sungorus, assembly GCA_030556225.1. Taxonomy (NCBI): domain Eukaryota; kingdom Metazoa; phylum Chordata; class Mammalia; order Rodentia; family Cricetidae; genus Cricetiscus; species Cricetiscus sungorus. The sequence continues at coordinate 12,282,953 of JANBXA010000726.1, forward strand.
TAGTAGTGGGTGCCTTGCTGAGGACCCGGCTTAGCTCGGAAGTGGAAATGGGAGCCAGCTGAGTTGAGGACCAGGGCGCAGACACTGGTACAGGGAGAAGGTGTGGTAAAGCTCAGGTGCACCTGTCTGGGTTAGTCACAGTGGACACAGGGGTGGGCTAGGTCCTATGGACCACACACACCCTCAAAGTCAAAGACTCGCTCCTGTTGAAGTGGATTTGCAGTGGTGGGGAGTGGTGAGAGCTCCAGCCCTTGATGCTGGGCGGGGAGGGGGCTACGGGGGGGGAAGTCAATTCTTCCATGAACCCTAGAGCTCCTTTCCTCCCACTGCTACCCCATCCGCTTCTCCTCTCCTCACTTCTCTTCTGTCAGAGCTTGCATTCCCAGGAAATTCTAGGGCAGCACCAGTCCTCTCCTCGGAAAGTTGTCAAAGTCTTCAGCTCAGGCCTTCATCCTTATTTCTAAGGGGAACTGTTTCTCTTCTCACGAGGCAAAGTGGTGGACTAAAGGCTCTGGAAGTTTGTGGAGGGCTGAATCTATTGTTCTAAGGTGCAGAGTTGTCAACTTAAGAGTTGGGAACCCCCCTCACTTAGACATGGTGGTCCCTAGGGACACAATACTGTGACAGTAAGTTCTGAGAGGGGAACTGCTGTTTACATATTTCTAGGACTTTCTTAACTGGGGACGCTCTCAAAGATAACTTCATATGATGGGGAAAAATGACATGAGGATCCTCAAATTCTATTTTGACATTTTGGAAATTATTTCTGAGGGGCTTAATGCGAGGATAGCATTTTATCACCGAGTTACACCCTGATAACTGCCCCCGGTGTCATTTTCCATCTAGAGCTCAGACAGGGGAAGGCAATGAAGGATTTTAGAATCATATTGCTCCAAGTAACTCATTTGAACCTGGACTTTTCAACTTTGCTTTCGGAACTTTGGTCGCTGATTTTCAGCAGGTGGTTACTCAGGGTTTGTTTCAGTCTGCATTTGAAGGGTCCTGAGCCAATTTCATTGACAGAAAATAGCTTGCTGTTTTAGGTATATAATTTTCAGTTGTTCAGAATGGATTACCACATCTGGAAACAGGAGCACAGGGCTCTGTAGCTCAGTAATGATTTTTTTTTTTTAAACCAGGCATATGTCATGACATTTTCTTATGTTGACTCAGCATAACCATTAGAATTGTGATTGGAATTAGAATAAATTAACTCAATAGGTCAACTTTTTAGAAAGGAATTTATGTTCCTGAGGAAATGGGGAGTTTCTTCTAATTAAAAGCAAGATTGCCATTTCAGCCTTGCTGTTGGTCGACTTTTGAGAATTTTAAAAATAGTGAATGCCAAGTACTCATTAGTTTTTTTTTTTTTGCTTTCAGGAATCTTATATGAAAAAGATAATGGTGGAGATGAACAGTATCAAATCTACTCATTATTTTAAGCAATATAATTTATTTACACAATGAGGAGATTTGGTTATTTGCGAATGTCCTATATATAGGTCACGTTTGGTGTTTTCAGTTCTCAGGTGTTCATTAGCATAGCCTTTGTAACATAGCAAGATATGGGGTCAAACCTTTAATAGATATTTCAAAAATACACTTAATTTTGAATGATGCTGTGACAAATGATTGAATCAAGTCAAATAATTTAGGAACAGCTTGAATGAACTTCATAATGTGTTTTGCAGCCTACTACTCATTTAAATTTCACCCTCCCACCCTATCATGCGGGGCTCATGCCCACAGCCTATCATCACTACATTGAAGATTATTATAGAGAACCACATTTCTAACTTTTCTAAATCACACATAGTAAGTAATCAGTAACTTATTTTGTACTACTGAATGAAATGTGCTTTGGGCTGGGTATAGTGATACTCACTTGTAAGCTCAATGCTCCAGGGACTAAGGCAGGTTTAATGCTAGCCTGTCTCAGGAACTGAACTGAAACTTTGTCTCAAAAACAAAGAAAACACTTTAAAATTCAAAACAAAAGCACCCCCATTTGAAAGTCAAGTCCCACCCCTTTAGAACATATAAATTATAGATGGTCTATTTTTTGTAATGTCCTTCAACTCTGAGGCCAGGGCTTGTGAATTTTGATAATTCTTTTGAAAAATATAACTAGGTAGGTTAGACATTTATTTTTCTGGGAGAGGGCAGGGTAAGCTACTGGTTTCTGTTTGAAAATATTAAAAGGGCCTATTGTATCACTAGTCTCATTTGTATACTAATTTATGATTTGCAAATACTTTAAGATTATGTGTGTATCTTGTTTAGGTCATGTAGTTCTTGAACAAGACAAAGTATTTCTATCACAGGTAAATAAAATGCACAACATTTATTTACCCAAGTAGGCATTTGCATAGCTTTTATTCGCCTTTCTCTGTCATATCACATAAGATCTACCAGTACTCCTGTGTTAAAGGAAAGTACTCAGAGCTGTGTCCAGGTTACTGCAACTGTCTCTGTGGCACTGAACAACTTGTGACAATTGATACCAAATGGTCTCATGATCAAGTAAAAAGGCTAGCTGATTCTTCATTCCAAGTTTCTCATTTGGTTCATTGCAATATACTTGGGGTGAGGTGTGTTGATTTAACTACACTTTGTGCTTAGTCTCACAGCCACAGGCAAGTTTGAAATCCACATGGGCTTTGCGTTCTCTGGTGAGAGCACTTTGCATCAGGGTTGAGTTCTTGCTGGCCACTGAGCGATGGAGGTCAATTCCATGCATAGTCCATGAAGTCATTCACTTGCACAGATTTTGCTATAGTAGATTGTGACATGTATGGACACATCTCATTTTCCTTTCCTTGCTGGGAAGTTCTAGTAGCCTTTCTACCCTACCCAAGAAGCACAGGACATTGTGGTTAGTTAGTCAGCATAACATGGCTTGAATCCTGAATTCCATTACCAAAGGTCATCTTGGCCACTAAGACCTATTGTCAGGCTGACTTTTGGGCCAAGCAAAGCAGGTGTTTAGAACAGGTGTTTACTGGCAAGAAGTCCTGATGTAGATGACCGCTTATTTAATAACAGTCCCATGTCAATACTAGTTTGTTTCCTCATCATGCTGTCAAATTCCATGATTTGTAGACAGTTGTGTGGCACATAGTCTCTTCTGTGGTGAATGTGGTGATTAAAGATTCAAGGAGAGACTATGCCAGGGTTGGTCTCCAATCAAACGTGCTTGACTGTTTGGGGTTCAAGATAGGAGATGGGTGTACACATTTGCCAGATTTTCTTCTTTCTTCTTTCTGGATATATACAGCTTCTTTATTGACATATGCAGAAGCTAGAAAAGAAATCGGGTTAAAGCAGGGAATAAAGATGCTGTAACTCCTCTCTATCTTAGAACCATTTCCATCAAGCCCCTTTAGAATAGAGGTCAAGTCATTAAAAGGGGCCAGGCTACCTTCTAGGGCTAGTGATACGGGTGAAATTGGAGTGGAAATGGATGTTGGGTTAGGACTGAAGTGAAGCAGAATGTGGGCTGTGACATGAAAAAAGTCATTGCGAACCATGTGTATGTCAGGGAGATAGGTAGGTAGTGGCTGTGAAGACGGGCTAGGTTAGAGGGAGGGGGCATTGGAATCAGAGTCTGAATGGTAAGCCAGAAGGCTCATTTTTGAAGCAATGAGTAGGAAGATAAAGCTGTTAGAATTTCAGGTCTCTCTGCAGCTGTGCTGTTTTATGCCCAAATCAACTCCTCATTCTGGGAATTACAATCAACACAGAACAACCAGAATGTGTTGCAGTTCCTCAAAGATAGCCAATAAAAAGGCCTTCTAGTGTCTACTTCATTCTGGCTTATATTTTTGGAGTTGAGAAATTTGAAAGGAATGAAAAATAATTGCCGAGATTAAACATTTCAAAGCAGAAAAAATACACGAATTAAAGAATGAATGGTAAGGGGAGCCAACATGTCTGTTACTGTGCTCAGCTTAACATTACCTTTGAGATGTGGTGATAAGGCACATAATACAGTTTTAACAATTAGTAAAGAAGACAGACTTCTCTGTAACTCATTTTTCTATAGTCACTAGTGTACATCTTCCTATTCAGAGGACACAACCATCACTGTGCCTTATCAGTGCAGGTCAGGGAATAGATTGCAGTAGGTTACATTGTTCTATGTAGCATCATTCGTGTTTAATATGAAATATAGGTTACTTATTCATGGTATATAAAGCAAAGAAATTTAGTTATATCTTATATTTGTCATTGTTCTTCTCTTTTCTTTTTTGAGAGAAGTTTGGAAGCTAATCTTGAATATTTTGTGAAGCCAAGACTGGCCTAGAATTCATGATGCTCCTGTGTCTACCTTCTAAGCTTTGTGATTGTATGTGTCCACCACTACACCTGGCTGGATGCCATATCTTGATGACAGTTTTAGGGAGTGCATTACAGGCAAATGCACTTGTTTTCTAATTATAGTACTCATTTTGACCACCATTGCAGTGCTTACTTTCAATTTCTTTTTGAACTGATGGCCATTTATTTTCTCCTGAAAAACATTTTCTAGGGTATTAACTTTGAAAATAAAGGATATATATATACTGATCCTTAGGTATTTTCTCAAGAGATCTGAGTTTTGATGAACATTAAGCATAAATTATTATCACTGTATGATGAGATTACTGCAAAGGGGGGTCTCATGCCTTAACCTTGACTCCACCACTGATAAATTCATTTAAGCTTTCAATTTCAAATGGAAATATTATTAGTGTCCCTGACTAATGACTTTTCTCATAAGCTAAGGCCAGAGGGTAGTATTTCTTCCTGCTGGTTCTCTTCAATCTGGCAGTATGCTTTGCTTTTGCTGAAGTATAGCTTTATTGACAGTCTAGAGAGCACAATAGGTCTTGTTTTGAGATGGGTTACTTGCTTGGCCTGTCTGCAAAGACATCAGATTTGGTCTGGATTTGATTTAAAGACATTTCCAGTTATGAATGTCTGTTCTTTATGGATCCTGTCAGTAGGACCTGGGAAGAAAGAAATAATCTGGTGATAGATCTGATCAGAAAATAGTCAATTAAAAAATAGTATGGACCCAACATCCTTTTTTGGTACTTCAGGTTTACCTGTAGTAACATGAACTTCGCTGAAGGATGCATGTTGATGAATTTTGAGAAAGGTTTGCATCCATATCATCAGCACTAGTGTGACATCTATAACATTGCCAATCTACACTATTATTCATGACCATTTTCAAGTCATTATCATAGCAAAATAAAACAACTGTTTTGATTTCTAATACTAATAGTGCATGTTTATCGGATACCAAAGTGTGTTGTAGCCTTTGATATATGACAACCCACCACCTCTCTTTTCAGCATACTTTCTTTCCTTGTTGATACTTCTCCTTGTCTTGTTGTCTCATTTATTTGAAGACCTCTACTCTGCCTTACCTTATGGCACTTAATAGTTTTATACTTGGTTAGATAATAAGAAGTAGTTATTGAATGACATAGACAAAGTAAAGAATTCCTTTGGACAGTAGCATGTTCTAGTTCAGTCACTGAAAAACAATAAATACATCACTATCATTATTTTTATAGCACCTACATCATTGAATACTTGCTACTTATTAGGCATATATCATTTTTATATATCTCATTCAGTCTTTTATACAGTGTGACACTGGTAACTGTCTATCAATATATCTAAAATTTTATTTATATGTATGTATGTGTATGTGTATGTGTGTGTGTGTGTGTGTTTGTGTGTGTGTGTTGAGTGTATACATATGCATGTGAGTACATTGCCCACATGAATAGATGAGAATGTCAGATTCCCTGGAACTAGAATTACAGGAAATTTTGAACTGCCCAATATAAATACTTGGACTCAAACTCTTGTCTTCTGGAATAACAGCAAAGGCTCTTAACCTCTAAGCCAGTGGTTCTCAGCATGTGGATTGTGACCCGTTGGACGTCAAATGACCCTTTTATAGGGTTTGCATATCATATATCCTGCATTTGAGATATTTACATTAAGATTCATGACAGTAGGAAAATTACAGTTATGAAATAGAAACAATAATTTTATGGTTGGGGGTTGCAATATTAGAAAGGTTCAGAACCATTGTTCTAAGTCATCTATCCTGCCCATTTTTAGCTTTTATGACAGCCAAATAAACAGTGATTGGAAGTACTATATGAACATTAGCCCAGGCAGATTGTACAGTATGTGCAAGGTTATACAACCAGCAGGTTGTAAACAACTAGCTCATAATTGGTTTTATAGTAATAAATAAATGATTGTTGAATGATATGCAATATGAATCCACTAATGGCCATTGGTTCTGCCATGTGTAGTGCTACATACTTGCTATCCTAGCACTTTGGACCTAGAGACAGATTGTAAACCCCTCAAGCCATACCTTTCCATCCCAGCTGTAATGCTTACACAGAGGATTAAGAGTTCAATGCCAATTGAGGTTATACAATGAGGCCATGTTTCAAGAAACTAAATGGTAAACCAAAAGCAACATTATCTTATGCTATGCTATTTTATTTTAAATTATATTATGTCATGTCAAATTCTTGTTTTGTTGTCATGTCAGAAGACAGTACAATGGAGAAAAGCTCTGTCATTGCCTCGTGGTGAGCATATTTATGTTGTAATTAAGGATCACCTTAGCCAAAGCTTCAATCTAAAGAAACCAGTTATCAGTGGATAGCTTTTAATACCTAGGTAAGTAAGAAATGTAATTTTCATGAGTATCTTAAGATTATATGCCAGAGTTTTGATATGAAGTGCCTCATAAAACCTTTATAATAATTTATAGGAGCTAGAATATACACACTTTCTTCATTTCTGAAGGATGAAACTCAGACCTGAGTCTCTGAGATTGAAACAATCTTTTGTAATGTCATTCAACAAGATATGAGAATGATAGTCTAAAGGTTGGGGACAGTTACTAATGGGGTTCTTACTCTATACCATTCATGTTGAATAATGCTTAGCTGTGATAATGACTATAGTGTTGTTGGGCTCCTCTGATGCCATTGTCATTCTGTACTGACTGTGTGGTTCTACTCTTGGCTCATACTGACATGGATTGATTCAGAACACAGGTCTTTCAGAAAAACATTCTGGCTTTTGTGATGTCCCCACACATTCATTTAAATGTACTTGTAACTGGTAATTACTGTAAAGTAAGTCCAACTTCTACTTCATAAAAGCTCTTATGTATATAAAGTAAAAAAGAAAATATAATGAGTGTTTGATCCAAGTTTGTCTGAGGACACATCCACTTCCTAACCACTATGTCATGTTCTGTATCCCTAGACAGTACATTTACATCCTTTCAAATCCTGATCTGTACAATGTAAGTTTAGTTCTATCCATCAAACATAGATGTAATCAGGGAAAATGTGGTCATAATGCATGGTTGTTATGGTATTGTGGTGTTTTCAATGAAACATGCCTGATTTGTTGTTGTTGCTGCAATGTAGTGTACTGTGATGGGCCTTGGGCATTGAAAGAAACCAGTTCCTACGATAAAAACTGTACTTTCTTTCCCTGTTGGCCTTGGTTATTCTAACTTTTTAGCTTGCAAAATATGTTTCCCGTCACTTATCCATTTTTGTGAGCCCTTGTGGTAGGGAATTGGCTATCTAACTTTGGCTATTAACACTCAAGCAGTTGTTAGTTTGAATACAATAGTACAGTCTTCTAGCTCTGTGTCTGGGAACTTTTCACCCATGTTCTTCAGTACACACTTCTTAACTCACTGTTGAGTAACTCACTTGTTTCTTTTCTTTATCATTACATGGTATATGATTCCAGTCTGCGGCTCATCAGAATCGTATGTTTCATTTCCCTTCTCAGCCTTCTTCAATTATCCCTCCCTCTCCTATTTTTCCCTCATTTCTGTTCTTGTCATCAGATGTCAGTGGATTCACTTCCTTTGGGTGCGCTAGGATAATTGGAGGAGTTTCCTTTCTAGCTTTTCTCACTTGATAGCTGTATTAACTGCAGTGAGTGAAATCGCCCCCACTTCCTTGAAATGTAGTTGTATGTAAAAAAAAACTTTTCACTATAATAAAATTAGCTATTATATAACTAATTTTAAATGGAAAAATTAAAAATGTGAGCTTTACTTTTCATACTATTTATGCTGCATTCAGTTAGATAATATTTCCAAAAATATATCTTGTTAACAGAGACACCCGCCTTGAACAAGCATATTAATTATAGTTCTCAAAGTTGGGAATCATGTAATGTTTTCCTCTATGCTGCTGCAACCTATGTTTAACAGCCATAATTAACAGTGACAGGTCTATTGAGTGGTTATAGGTAAGTTTTATAACAAACATGAGACCCAGCTCTTTAAAAATTCCTCCAGAAAATGTAGGTAGCATGACAACTTCTCTGAAACTGAGGGTTAGTAAACAGCTCAGTTCTTAAAATATTTATTGTGCTGATAAAAGTAGAAGTAAACAATCCAAAGAAGGCAGGCTGAATGCAGTTCCTGAATATGCCCATAGATATTTTCAGCATCTTTTTTTTTCAAACCAGACTTTGAAAGCATTGAGAATTGACCTGCTTATTTTGCCTTTGATTCTCTGTGTGTATGCTTGTCTCTCCCCTTGGGGGGTTTATCAAATGTTAAGTCTTCCAAGAGCTCTCGGATTTGCACTGGTTTTCAGAGCTCACAGAACAATGCCAGCCATTCTCTTGGAAACAGGGCAAGGTGCTCATTCCATGCTCTCCTTCCAGGGAGCACTTGTTTTCCAAGTAGCAGGGAACTGGGTGGCCAGACAGTCCTGCTGTAAGGTCTAGTCAACCAATGTCCCTCAGTCGCCATGTAACTGGCAGGCAGTTTTATTACAAACCTCAGCGTGCTCATTAACCTCGTGATGTGGCAGCTGCCTAAAAAAGAAACACGGAAAAGTTGTGTCACCAAAGGTGAAACTTGGAGAGGAGCTGCCTGGTGCCCAGCATGACAAAGCTCCTTCCAGGCTGCAGCGACAGCAAGGGCAGCAAACGGCTTTGCCCCTTGCTCTTTATGCCTATGATGTGACCGGCTGAATTGGAAGCTTCACAAAGAGCTGCGGCTATAGGCTCAGTCCAGGAGGTCTGTGTTTTGGACATAGAAAGCTGTACCCATGGCAGCAAATGCCCTGGTTCCAGTGCTCCAGCTGGTGGGAGACATGGGACAGGCATTAAGATTTGCTACTCCAGTCAGGGGGTGGAGGGGGCACTTGGTGGAGTTGCTTTCCTCCCTGTCTCTCTACCCCAGGATCTAGCTCTCTGACACACCTGCTGGGCACCTCAAAGACTAGATACAAAAGGCCAAGATTTCAGTGAGAGCCTTGAAGTCATGGCTTGGCCAATGCAAAACCTTTTGAATTCTGTATTCTGGTTAATGCTAATTCAGTAATAGCTGTTCCAAAAGCGAGCATGCATCTTGAGCTAAATACTCCCAGCTCTTTTGAGTGAATTTTTGTTGCTTATGTTTCATGGTGATACTTTTTGGAGATTACAAAATAATGCATGTTTGCTGAGAAAAATTTGGAATATCATAAGTGCACAAAGAAAATATCAATCAAGGTTTCATTGGAAGATTAATTTTAAAAAAATAGTTTCCTTCTAGTATTTCTTCTGTGCATGTTTGAACATACTCATGACTTGGATAATTTTAAATATGTGTGTGGAATCACACAGAATCAACTATTAACCTACTGGTGTTTCTCCCATGTTATGTTAGTGTCATTAAACAGTCTGTGCCCTCATCCTTAATAAGCCAATTAAAAGACTCAAATTAATAGTGAAAAGCAGAGAAAGGAGATTGATTATTCAGTATAGCGACATTGTGTAAAGGGACAGAAAGATCTAGTGAACTCCCAAAATCAACCTTGAGATTGAAGTTTAAATAGAAGGTCAATGATTTACACATCTAAGCAGTTCTGGCTACCATTGAGCCATCCTCGTCTGGGCTTTAGTCTCATTATATAGATTACCTTCGTCTAACAAGCTGTTAGAAATGTGTAAAGTTCCATTCTGAGAGACAAGTTCCTGCTGTGGCTGGTGTCTTTTCCTTCTCCTGGCATAAGATTCTTGGGACAATGTCCATTTCTTTGGGGTTCATTGTTTCAATAGTCTATTTTTCAGCTTGAGAGATCCAAGTATATCTTTAGGATATCTTCATTTCTGCCAAGCATTTTGCATAAGGATGATCTTTTGTCTTGAACCTGTAATCATTTGTAATGTGTTTGCTGGGGTTTGGACTTGGGTATAATAAAAGAGACAGATGGTGATTTTGTGTCTGTGAATGAAAGTGTTTTTCTATGCCTCCTTAGGATCCTTCTCATTGGACCGCATATAAGTTATATACTGCATAAATGCCAGCATATGCATGCACATATAAAACTTCAAGTTCAAAATTAAAGACATGTGGACACCTAGAAATACATGTAAATATACAACATATATAATACTAGAACAGTTCTCTAAGAATATATACTGGAAATATAGCTCAGTGACTGAGTGCTTGTCTAGCATATGCCATGTTCTGGATTCAATCCCCTTCAGCCGTCTCTCCCAAAGGAGCCTTTAGGTCAGTGGTTCTTAATCTGTGAGTTGCAATCCCTTTGGTGGGGGGTTGAATTACCCTTTAACAGGGGCGACCTAAAACCATTGGAAACACATGCATTTACATTATGATCCATAACAGTAGCAAAATCACAGTTGTGAAGTGGCAAAAAAATAATTTTACGGTTGGGGTCAGCACAACATGAGCAACTGTATTAAAGGGTCACAGCATTAGGAAGGTTGAAAACCACTCTTTTAGGCAGTTCATTTAGATATTTATAGTTTTTTACTCATAATATTAATTTTTCCTAGATATCTACATAAATATATAATTAATGTTGTAGTGTAACATGAAAAAAAATATTGCTATTGATTACCTTCAAACTGACATTTCTGCTTCACTGCAATCCCTTGCTCTGTATTGTCTGTATAATTTCTATAGTTTATGGCTTTTCAAATGCAAGCCTAACTTTTCTCCTCCAGGAAGTCTTTCATTCTGCAGGGAGTTTTTTTGTCCCATGGAATAAGAGTCCCTTGCTCCCTAAAGTAGGCTGTGGACCACCCATTTGGCAGTAGGCAACCCTAGATAGCTCACACTTCTATCTTTTTGACCCTATTAGATTGTGGTATCCTCACAAAGCAGGTGTTCAATAAATGTGTCACCTAGTGACAATGTTCAACATCCTTCCTAGATTGCTTTAAATGGCATTAAAACTATATGCTCAGGACTGGAGAGATGAATCAGCTGTTAAGAGCACTAGCTACTCTTCCAGAAGTCCTGGATTCAATTCCCAGCACCCACATGGTAGCTCGCACCTGTCTCTAATTCCAGTTTCAGGGTTTCTGACACCCTGACGCAGACATACAAGCAGGCAAAACACAAATGAACATAAAATAAAAATAAGTTACATATTTAAAAATATACATTCCATGCCATCAGAATGTCAGAAACCACTTGGATTAAACATCACTAACATTTGTGTGTGTGTGTGTGTGTGTGTGTGTGTGTGTGTGTGTGTGTGTGTGTGTGTGAGACAATGGCTTCTTTACAACAGGCAATCTTCTATATAAAAATAGATTCATCATTGAAAAATGGATGTTACAGACTTGTGTTCATATTTAAGTTTCTCTATTATTTGTTTTCCTAACTTCAATTACTATAAGCTGGAAACAGTTATAGTTGTCTTACATGATTACTTTAAGTATCTGTTATCAAGAGACCATTGCTCTAAGGTCTGGATTTAGATTCAACTACTCACCAAAATAAAAATAAAATTATATAAAATATAAATAAACAGAGATTTACATACAGTTTGGGCATAAACTGGGGTGAGAGCCATTCTATGTGTTTCTTCCTTCTCTATCTTAGTAACAATGCCAGGTACTATGTATAAATATATTTAATTCTGGGACCCAGGGATTTTAATTGGGAGATGAGTTACAAAATTACAATTTTGGGTGTTTGTAGTTCTCATTACAGTCTTTTGGATTCAGCAGTCAGGGTTTCTAGTATGGCAAGGCTGTCTCTAATAAATAAATAAATAATGTATGTATGTATGTATGTATGTATGTATGTATGTATGTATGTATGTATGTCATCACATGGATACATACACCTAATTCCAAGGAAATGCTGCTACACATTGAATGAACTAACACATGGAAAGGACCAAAGAGAAAAATTGTATGTAGACTTTGGTCATTATTGGTATTGGTAAGGTTACTAAAATAATAGTGGCTTTTATATTAGTCAAGTTATAGGATTCTTATTAAAGGGCTTGTGGGCAATAGAAATGATTTTGTAGATTTGTATGTGTATCTGACGATCAACTACCAAGTAAAAGATTTCCAATACACTAATTATTTGACTAATTTACTTAATAATTATTTACAGAACTTTTAGATGCCTCTTTTAACACTGAGGAAACAGCAGTAATTGCAGTCTATAATGGCCTCTTGACTTCTTAGAATGCATACTTTACAAGTTTAAGTTTGGGACTCAGGTTACCTATACAGGAGGCACTTTGCTCCCTTTTGGTAGCATGTATCCAGGAGATTTTGTTATTGTTGATTTGTGAGACAATATCTTACTGTGCAACCCTGACTGGTCTGGAACTTTCTCTATAGACTGATCTGGTCCTGATCTCACAGAGGTCTGCTTGACTCTGTCTGCTTTTTCCTATAAATTTTGGGATTTGCCTATAAATTCTTGGACATTGGCATGATCTCTCATCACATATATGTCCCACCATGAAAATCTGATTCAGCAGACCTGAGTGGGAGGCTTACAAAGCTATGTATACATAGATATGTAAATGTTATAAATTATATCTTTTTCTTTGGTGGAATTTGGAGTTCAAGCTACATAGGATGACTTGATATGTATCACAGGAGCCTTTGGGACTTTGACAATCTAATAAAACAACTAGCTTTCTCCTTCTACCTCACTGGACATAAAAGCAACTTTTGATTTTATGACACAAAGAACATACTTTGAAAGCACACAGTGCACAAAAAAGGAAGAAAAGGAAGCAAGGCAGTCCATCTCCTTTTCTGAGGCTGTTGTCTTGAGACAAGTGACAAACTAATACATTGGAAAACATTGTATTGATTTTAGAATAGAGGTATCTTCCTAGGATCTGTAAACCCGAGTGAAGGATAGTAAACTTGTCCCCTGCCTTTGGGTCACAGTTGCTTAGCTTACCTAGATAGAAGAAATGAGTGTAGCTGCTCTGCTAGAGTAAGAATTTGTCTAGGACACATTTTTCTGAAGAAGCAAATTATGAAACAGCAAATCTTAGTTTAAGAAAATGGTACCAGTGATTGGGCATCAGTTATATTATTGGAAGAATTTGAGGAAGGTTTTCTTTCAATAGCATTATCTCTAGTGTACAGAGATGTTTCTTTGGGGCCAAGAACATCTTGATTAAAAAAATAAAGAAAAAAAAAAACAAAAAAAGAAAAGCCAACTTTAGTGGTCTCTTGTTGAAGTTTCTAGCAATTCTAGCTATGAACTGTTATTCAAAGTGCCTATTTTTAAACTTCTGAGGTCTTTAAACATTTTTATTATTTTTAATTATGACCCCTTCCCCTCCTACTGTGTGTCACTGAGTCTTAGTTTGTAGTTAACACTGAGCTCATCATCCTGCTTCTGCCAGTGCTGAGATTACAAGAGTCTACTGGCATGTCTGGCTCCCCAGATTCTCAGTCAGAGAGTCCATGGCTAGAAGGAACAGTATATATAGTTCAGTACAATCTTCTCATTTTAGACAATAATCAGGCTCCAGAGAGGCAGTGACACATCCAACGTTAGGGAAAAAGCTAAGGGGCCAAAGCCTAGTTTGAATATTTACACATTAACACACTGATAATTTGAAGTCTGTAGTCTGCTTTATTGATGACAGAAAAATCCTGGTTTGAAATATATATTTGGGATGTTATTCTTGTTACAGTATCAAACAAAAAAATTATGATTTAGAGCTAGAAGGCCTTTGAGATATTGTTGAATCCAAATTCCTTATTTAAAGAATTCAAAGCACTGTCTCATTTTGCTATTCCTAAATTAAGAGGTTACTTATATTCTGATTTCTATGATCAAGGAGATTTCTCTCTCAACCTCCTATCCATTGACTCTGTGACATGCCATGGTTGAAATCAGGACCTTTGCGAGTAGCTGTTATTAAAAAGCTTTCCTTGGAATGTTTACAGTAACTTCTGTGACCTAAATAGGAAGGCTTGCATTGCTTTCTGGCATAAAAGCAAGAACAGTTTCTAAAAGTATATCCATCTCTTTTCATACCATTACATTTACTGATGACTAAAGAATCAAGCCATTACTTTTTTCTTGTTTATGTGTTAGGTGAGTGGGCACTATTTCTATACAATTTACACATTTGGGATATTTGTGTCCCACAACCACATTTTCTTGGAATAGAGCTTCACAACACTTCTACCAAGTGAAGTTGCAATGGACTATCTCTTTAAAATTTCATTTTATTTTTAATTGAGATATGATATACCTTAAAAATTTACCATCTTAAGTATGTGAAGATTGAAAGCATTGAATGTATAATCAATGTCTATAGCTTTATTGTGTGAATTTGAAACTCTGTGTCCATTAAAAACCTCCCATTTCTTGTTTTCCATTCTCTGACAATAGTCACTAAGTTTCACTTTTATGAGTTTAACTCCACTAGATACCTCATATAACTAGAACCATATAGTATTTGCTGTTTAGTGACAGGGTGGTTTTACTTAATATTGTATCCTTAAGGGTCATCACTGTTGTAGCATGTGTCAAGATCTCTGTTCTTTTGAAAATTTAATAAAAATTCATTGATCCAATTTTGTTTATGTTCTCATCCATGCATATGCATTGAGTTCACGTCCACTTTTATAAACAATACAACTACAAAAAAAAGGAGTGTATTGCTAAACCTAGTGGTGTACGCCTTTAATCACAGCACTAGGGAGGCAGAGACATTTCTGTGAGTTCAAGGCCAGCCTGAACTGGGCTTACAAGCAAGTTACGGATCAATTAGGGTTATACAAAGAGACCCTGTCTTGAATAAAACAAAACAAAAGCCACTTTGATTTCTGCACTTACATGTCTGTACATAAAACACAGATACACATAAAATAAAAATAAATAAAATCTCAAGAAAATGAGAGTAGGTCTTTTTTTCCTCTTAATTGATGGGGGAAATTATTTTAACATACTTGATTTTTATTGTTGCCTGTTAGCCTTAGGTAGTTAAACTAACACGATAAAATAGTTACTTTCCCTGTGGTTTTAACCAAAAAGCAAGATGAGAAAGGAAAACGTTACTTTGGCTCACGGTTTTAAGGGATACAGTTCATCATGATGGAAAGAGCATGAGAGTAGGAGCCTGAGGTGACTGGTGACATGTGTCTACAGTTGGGAAACAGAGGGATAAATGTTGAAAGTCAGCCTACTTACTGCTTTATAATCATCGTAGGATTGAGTTCCTTCTTAGTAGACTTTTCTCCCCTGGTCATGACCCTCTTGGAAAACTCTTTGCTTTCATGGCTATACTAGTGTCTTCTAGGTAATCCCGAATCTAGTCAAGTTGACAATGAAGATCACCACCCATGGTGAATAAAATGAATCAAGATCCCCAAATGTCTTTGAGTATTGCAAAGCCAATCCAAATGACTTACAGCTTTGAGAATTTGAGAGTAGGAACTGGTACTATTCTGGGTCCCCTTAAGACGTTCTTGTGTTTGTTTTGAATTTGTATTTCCTGTATGGTTACTTCTGCTACCCTCCATGCCTGCTCTTGGGTTAGCCATGCGTTCCTGTGTCCTTTGTACTATAGTATAAATTTGTTGGACACAGCCTTTGTCATTATTCTCTTGATTCCTAATACCCAGGACTGAAACTTGTCTACAAACAAAATAAAATAATGCTTCTATAAATAAGACTTTGACTTTTTCTGTCATTTAGAGAAAACAAAAAAAAACTTCCTCCCAAGTCTTGGAACACTTTGACATTTTTATTTGGTTTTATCTGTTTCTTTCTTGTGTTAGATAAGGCTTTTATACAGGAAAATCTTGACTCCATTCAGAGCATTAATTGTGTAGAAGGCTCAGTGCCACGTACTAAGCAAACAGTACATGGAGGAGAGTTCTTTCTCCTGTGATTTGTAAGCTGAAAGTAGGATAAATGGCATGGAAACACTGCCCTAGCTGAGGAGCAGGAACAGAAGGCTGTGGGCATTCCAGAAATGATAGGAAAAGAAGCTAAATATCATTGTTGGTGGTAAGAGTAGGATCAGAGATCTGTCAAAGGTTTTTCAGTTAATGAGGAGGAAGAAGTATGTTCTAAAAAGTGGGAACATTGCTTATAAAGGCTGAGGGATGAGCAAGAACATGGCAGACTTAGGAAATGGAAGAAAGTCCCTTATTCTTGGAGGAGAGAGTCATATCACCTACATGGACAGTCCTTGCAAATGTTGAATTACAGCACTACAACTCCAAGGGACAGTGACATTCATGACACATTTTTCAAGAAAGATATATAAAATACTATGTGAAGACACAGGTAGACTCAATGCTAATACACTTGTGTAAATGCTGATTTCAAACAAAATCTTAGGGTACATTCTTTAAAAAAATACACAAGACTCATTACATACCAGCCAGGAGTGTTGATGTAAACATTTCATCCTGGCACTCAGGACAGAGGCAGGCAGATCCTTGAGAGTTTGAGGTCAATCTAATCTATATAGCAAGCTCCAGGCTAGCCTAGACTCTATTAGAGAGTCTATCTCAAAAATAACAAAATACTAAACAAACAAGCTTCATTAGCTTTCAAGTAGAAGCCTTTTGTTTCTGGGGAAGGGGAAAGGTTGGAGCCTTCAAGGTTTTGTCAATTGTGTGCTCCATGATCAGAAGGCCATAGATATAGGACAGCTTGATTGGAATCTGAATCAAAGTTGAGGTGCTTAGAATATGAACCATTTAGCATCATGTAATGCATAAGAGACCAGAAGGCATCCTAATCAGCATTATTCACAAAAAATGTAGTTAGATGTTTGCTATAAATTTTTATAGAGTCAAAAAGACCACTGGTATTTAGTATTATTCTTGACACCTTGTGGGTAATCAGTAGGCAGAGCACAACTCATTTCTGACTTCAAGTTCGTCACTCATATTGCCTCTGAGTTTTAGCTTCAGTATCTACAAAAATTTCCAGATAGTTCCGTTCATTTCATTTATTCTTCAAAAAACATCTGTTTATTTTTAAGGCTTGGTTATTTCATATGTGTGTATGTTTTGCCTTCAGGTGTGTACGTGTGCCATATGCATGCCTGGTGCCCACAAATGTTAGGAGAGAACACCAAATCCCCTGAAACTAGAGTTGTGGTGGTGGTGAACTATTATATTGGTGTTGGCAACTGGACCTGGGTCCCCAAGAGCATCTGATTCCTTACCTCTGAACCTTCTCTCCAGGACCCTCATGTCATTTATGATTATGCACCGAGTGTCAGATGTGTGAAAGGCCTGATTATAGGTGATTGTGCTATGTATGCTGTCTACCCTCTAGAGGTTCCCACTCTAGTGAATTGACAGATAAGGAGTACTCAAGATAATGTATGGCCAGTGGTGTCATAGTAGAGCCCCTGGGAGCTCTGCAAGCTCAGAGACTAGCACTTGATTCAGTCTTGAAGAGTCAGGGAAAATTCTCTGAGTAAGGGATATACTGAGATCTGAAAAGTATATTAGGAACTGGTCTGATAAAGAGGAGGCAAAAATATTCAAAATTAGAGAATTTAGCACATCCAAAGACAAAGAAGACAGAAGAAGGGATCAAAGGAAAGAAAATGAAGGGCTGCAAACAGAAATATCAGCATACATAACCCTGTGCCATGCATGATAGAGGAAGAGGCATGAAGCTTTCCTGGCGGAATAGGTACACAAAGATCTGAGACCTTGTCTATGAGGGTGAGGAGCTGGATTTTATTTTAAATGTTCTGGAAAAGCCCTCAGAGGAGTTTATAATGAGAAGCCCTGCGTTATGATTCAGATTGAAGAAAAATTGCATAACTTTTAAACAGACTTTTAAATGTGTCTTTATTGAATATATGAATCAATTTGCACACATGTCTGTGTCCTGGGTATGTATGTGTGTGGCACACATTTGCCACAGCAATATGTGGAGGTAAGGATAAACGAGTGGAATTACTTCTCTCCTTCTACCATGTGAGTGTGAGAGATTTAACTTAGATCCTCAGGTATGGCTGCAAGCACCTTTACCCACTGAGTGCTCTCTCTCTCTCTCTCTCTCTCTCTCTCTCTCTCTCTCTCTCTCTCTCTCTCTCTCTCTCTCTCTCTCTCTCTCAGGACTTAAAACATTATTAAATCATGTTTATATTGATGTGTATGTGTGTATGCACATGGGTGCTGGTGTCCTAGGATCCAGAGTCATGTGATCTCCTGGAGCTGGATTTATAGGTGGTTATGAGCAAATGTGGATCCTGGAAACCAAACTTGGGTCTCTTGTAAAAGTAGCATATGTGCATAACCACTGAACTATTTCTCCAGCTTTACTGAACAGTCTCCTAACTGTTTTATATCAATGGTCCCATTTATAAAGTGTGGATGATAATGACAGATCCTGGATTAAGTTTTAAGGGTGCTATTAATATAAAGATAATAAACGTTTGCACATTTAAGACCTTTCTCTACAAGAACTCATAGGCAATTGTTAAGGAAGAGGGTGTATTATGGCAGAGAAAAGTCCCTTAAGAGCTTTTGAGAAAATCTGTATTTTGACTTCACTCCAAATTTAACTCTGGCAAGAATGGAGGCTAGGAATCCCCTGTAGGCCACCAGAGTCCAGAGGCTACCTTGGCTCACAAAAAGAAACCCTTATGTGTAATGATACATTATTTATTTATGATTTACTAAAGCTTGCCTGAAGATTCTGAAAACAAAGTCAGCCATAAGCTACAGAAGCCAGGCATGCACCTTTAATCCCAGCAGCCAGAAGCTAGTAGGTGGTAGTACACACCTTTAGTCCTAGGACTCAGGATTAGGAGGTAGACAGATCTCTGTGAGTCCAAGGCCACCCAGTTCTACACAAGATTGATCCAATACTAAAGAGAAACAGCTCACACAAAGATGATCTCAGTACCTGGGATCACACATCTTTAATCCCAGCCTCAGGGAGGTATGTAAGACTGGAGCAAGGTCTCAGTATCAGGCATTCATTTTCCAGCCACACTGAGGAGAGGAAGACACAGAGTTCTCAGGATTCTTCAGCCACACTGAGGAGAGGTTGTCATCTGAGGTTGGGTGGAACCTGGATTGTCTTTCATTCTGAGGTAGCGTAAGACCAACTGCTTTGCTTTTCTGATCTTCAGCTTGAAGCTCGAACCCCAATATAAGTGTCTGGGTCCTTTTATTTTTCGTGCTACACCTGTGCACTGTTTTCTATATCTCATCCTTGTGTTTTTAAGCACCAAATTCAAAAGTGAAAAAGAAGAAACCACTCATAGTAAAAGGGAGCTGAACATCGACTGGTATTGCCATCAGTGAAGATAAGATTTACAGACCAGAACTATAAGGAAAGGAACAGTAATTTGGAAGCATGCCATCAGAGGATAGATGTCTAAACAGTTGTCTGGAACACCGGTGTTATATTATGACTTAAAAGGAGATAGCTTCTTTTGTTATGTACACAGAAGAACACAGAAGAACCCAAGTTTCTGACTAACACAATTTATGAATTTGCCACAGTGAAGAAATGTAAGCTTTAATTTATTTTGCTTGCTTTTGAAAGTAATTTTTCTAACAAAAATCTTGAGGTAGTGTTATGAAATAGCATACCCTTTCCCCATAAATAGCTAAAGGTTGTGACCCTGTGGTATTTATGACTTCCTTATTATTGGGTCTGATTTAATGAGTTTTACTCCAGTACAAGACAAAGTTAATAAAGGTATTGCCTAGGGCTGATTTCAACAGTGCATGTGCTACAACCAAATGACTTCCATTTGAAATAATCATAATGATTGTCCTCCTAATAAAGTGTCCTAGAGTATGCATTAATGCTTTTCTCTGAAGAACACTGTCATATAAATCAGGAATGTGTTATCAAGGGAAGAAATGAAAAGGGTTGTTCACTCTGAAATAACACATAATTTATACAGGGGATTTTATTTTAACTTTGAAAACTAGGCTTTCTCACTCAATATTCTTTCAGCAACTGCTCATTGTATACTGCCTCAATTAAGGTTTCTGTTGTTATGATGAAACACTATGACCAAATTCACTTGAGGAGAAGAGGGTTCATTACATCTTACGGCTTTGTAGTCTGGGGAAGTTGGGGCAGGAACTCAAGGCAGTACGCTTGAAGCAGGAACTGTTGTGCTGGCCATGGAGGTGTGCTGCTTCCTGGCCCATTCTTTTCCTTAGCCTGCTTTCTTACATGCTTCAGTACCACTAGTCCATGGGTGAAACCACCTACAATTGGCTGAGTCCTCCTCCCACATTAACCACTAATTAAGAACATGTACCATAGGTTTGCCCACAGGCCAATTCTGTGGATGATTTTTCTCAGTTGAGGTTCCTACTTCTCAAATTGCTCCAGTTCGTGTCACGTTGACATAAAACTAGCCAGCACACATGCTTTTTATATGGCATTATTCTTCTAAGATGTAATGATATAGTAGTAGGTACAATAAGCATCTTCACTTTATGCTTTAATTTGTATGTGTATGTGTCTCCATTCCCCAAGATAGATACACACTGGAAAATGCTTGCAGTTTTGATTTTGTTGACCCTATGAGTAAAATCCTAAGAGGCAGCTATGGAGTTGTGTGTGAGAAATGGGTTGCCATATTTTTCATGTTGCGCTGGGAAATCAAAAAGCACCACCCAGAAGTCAGGCATTTAGAGTTGTTTGTTGAAGAGGAGTGAAATCCTTCCTTCTAAATTTATTTCTGTAGAATTTTTGCAAGGCAGAATTTCTAATGTAGTGGAGACTACATTAGTTACTACATTAGCACTCTTAAACGTGCACTAACAGCTTTTTTTTTGCATTGCAGCCTTGGAAATTTCTGTATATGCACACAGATAACATTTACAAGTACTAAATTGCTATGCACCCATAGCTCTACCTGTATTCACAAGAAACTACTTGCTGTTTTACAAATGTAAAATGTACAAATGTAAGCTGCTGGATTTTCATTTCTAGGAAAGAAAACATGAAATATTCTGACTCTTTGAAGACTAGCATCTTTCTGGTTCATGGTTTAGCTTGTACTGTTCTGAGCCATTTGCCTCCTGGAACTAGGAAGAATTATCAGCTAGATCAGTTAGCCTCTCCCAAGTGTCTGCAATGTACAGGTGATAACAGTGGTTCCACTTGCATTGTGTATGGTGTGAGTCAAGAGTTATAGACAGGAGTGACTCTTGTTCAGTATTTGGTGCGAGTGTAGGGTACTAGATACTTCCCATCTCCCTTGACAATGTTCTTCTTAAATCCCTGTCTCTTCCAGATAGGCAAGTGGGGGTAATACCCATTGGTTGGGAGAAATATAGTTAGTTGATCCTGTAGTGGGAATATCATGAATCCATAGTAAAACATGATTGCCCCAACCTCCTTTGGACAAGGTCTGAACATGTGATACTTAAATCTTTGGGCCTATCTACAAACAAGAAGGACACAGACAAATAATTGCTATAAGTGGGAAGGGACCACATGTTTGCCTCCTTTCATTGATGTTCATAAAGTATTTGTTTATTATAGGATTTGGGTAGGGTGAGTCTGAGGTGAAACTGTCCTTATGAAAAGAGAGAAAAACTTGGCACCTTTGGTGCATTTCAGTTTTATGGATCTTTATAATCAGAGGAATAATATTAAGTACCTATTAAGATTGAACAATATATGAAATCACCATAATTTTTAAAAATGAAGACATTTAGTGTTATTGAAAGACTTTCATTGGTTAAAGGATGTTCAGTCATCCAAAGAAAAGTGTTTTTTAAAATTTTATTTTTATCATGACATTCCCCCAAATTAGCAGTAGGCACATGCAAAATTATATGTTTGGTTTCACCAGTTGGATGCCTGATGCTCAGAGGATGTTGGAGCTCCTGGAACTGAGTTACAAATAGTTGTGAGCCTAATCCAGGTCCTCTGCAAGAGTATCAAGTGCTCTTAGTAAAGAGAAATCCTTCCAGCCACAGATTGCTTCATCTGGATTTCATTTTCCCACACCTTAAAGAACACGTGAACCATTTACTATTGACAGGTAAAAGATAGTTTATTGTGATAGTGGCAGTTTCCAGTCAGCATGAGAGCCCATGTTTCTGCTGCCTTGCTGTCATTAAATGATGAAAATCTTATAGCTCTTTGGTACTATATGAGCTAGAAGCATTTCTAATTTTAAAAGAAGTACCTCGATGATACTGCAGTTTATTTAACAAAAAAGACTGATGATGCAGCTGAATTTCAAATGGTAGATTTTTAAGGAAATTTTAAATTATTTAGAAACTTCCTAATAACCCCAATACTTGAACCTTTTGACCATTTTGAAATTTAAATAAAAGCAGCCCTTAGACTACTCACTGCAGGCCCCTTCCTGTGAGAACATTTCAAATCTTACATTGAAGAAGCACATATAGTACATAGCTCAGCTTTGCTATGCAAGATGAGAATAATAGTATTAGTAACTCATCATAGTTGCTGTACAGATTAAATTATTTAACAATGTGATATTTAAAATAGCAATATACATAGTAAACACTGTGTGTGTTTGTTATTATTTTTGTTGCTATTACACTTATTATGGAGATTATAGGGGAAAAGAGATCATGAAGGAGTTGGCATCAACAGAGAAGCAAAATTATCTTTCACACATGAGAGGAACTCATGACAATTATCTATCTTTAAGAAAACTATTTAAAAATATGTGTGTGTAAGTGTACCATGTGCATGCAGCACCCTTGCAGGTCAGAAGAGGGTGTCAGATTCCCTGGAACTGGAGTCACAGACCATTGTTAGCCTCCATGTGGGTGCTGGGAACGGAAACAAGGTCCTCTGGAAGAGCAAACAATGAGTGTTCTTAACTGTTGAGACATCACTCCCAGCTGTGATAACTGTCTTTTTGAGTCAGATTTACCTCCAGGTGATACCTAGATCCATCTATTTTCCTGTAATAACATGTTTTTTCTTTTAGCTTGTTTTTTGGTTGCTTTTAGAGATGATTTTTACCTTATCCCTTCATCTATCAATAAGTCTACATTTTCTTTTTCAAGTTATTTCCATAGTTTTCCATAGTGGCTATATTTACATTCCATCAACAGTGTTTAAGAATATACTTGTATGTATATTTTCCCCTTTCCTTCTCTCTCTCTCTCTCTCTCTCTCTCTCTCTCTCTCTCTCTCTCTCTCTCTTTTTAGAGTCTTTTTTTAGAACTGCTTTTACTGTATGCCATATGTTCTGAGAAAGTGTGTTTTCATTTACTTCTAGGTTTTCTTTGTTATTCATCTTGATTTCTTGAATGACACACTGTTCAAATGTGTATATTTTAATCATCATTTAAAAAATCTGTATTTTCTCTAGCTGCTTATTTGTTGTTTTATTTACTATAATCTCATAAAATATAAGAAATAATGACAACTGTCTTATATTCATTATGACCCTGATTTATGCCCTATTTTAATTTTTTGTTTCTGTGTGTGTGTGTGTGTGTGTGTGTGTGTGTGTGTGTGTATAAAATATATGATGAGGAGATGGCATAATGTAGTCAAGTCACCCACTGTTAGTGTTGGCAATTTGCCTTTTGGCGGTATTTTTTCTTTTATAACATTAGGAATGCTGATATTTGGTGTGTATATGTTTTATCATTTTGATAGATTATTCCTTTAATAATACCTGGTGATATCTTAGTATTTTCTGATAAACTTTGGTTTGAAAATTTTTGATGCAAATATAGCTATTTCATTTTCTTTCTTTTTTAAAGGCGTTTTGCTTAGATATCTTTTCCCATCTTTTTACTATCAGACTCTGTTCGTCTTTGACAGTGAGTGTATTTCTTTTATCTAGGAAACAGTTGGTTCTTTTAAAAATTTAGCCTGTTATTCTGTATCTTATAGGTGTAAAATTGAGACCCTTAGCATTCAGAATTATTATGTGAAATGTATTAATTTCTGTCATTTTGTTTGTTTGTGATGCTTGAGTCTTTTCCATTCATCATTTGCTTCATTGTCACTCTTCTAGTGACATTTCATCTTTCTTGTATTCTCATATTTATGTTTATCTTTCTTTTCATTTATAGGATTAGTTATCTTGTATAGTACTGAACATGAATTAATGACCATGAATCCCTCTCGTTCATGTTTATCTTGGATGCTCATTATTTTCCATTTGATTTAGAAGGATACCTTCACTAAATACAGTAATCTAGGGTAACGCTTTCATTAACTTTCTTCTGGCTTTTAGGGTTTTGGGAGTTGTCTTTGTTTTTGTTTGTTTGTTTGTTTGGTGTGTGTGTGTGTGTGTGTGTGTGTGTGCCCGTGCGCGCGCGTGTGTGCGCGCGCAATTTGCTCTTGTTCTTATAGGTTTGCTTTTCTATGTGAACTGGCACTCACCTCTTTTGCCTTTTCACGTTTTCTTGTTAATTTTCTGTATTTTTTTAAACTATCGTGTTATATGGAACAGTATTTTTTTTGTTCAAATATGCTAGCATTCCAAAAGTCTCCTTGCCTCTTTTCCAAGATTTAAGAAAAATATTGACATTATTTCATTAAGCATTTTCTTAGGCTAATTGTTTATCCCTGTCTTCTGTGCTCATGGCATATAACGTTGGCCTTTTTGTAATATCCTAAAGGTTTTGACATTCTGTTGTTAATTTTCATTATCACATGATTGTTATTTTTTTTTTTTACCTCATTCTCTATCCTTGATTATTCTGTCTTCCACTTGATCCTGTATATTGATGAGGCTTTCAGTTGACTTTTGGCACTTTGTATTTTTAAAGCTTCAATTTGATTCTTTTTGAATCTTTGTTTCATTATTGAATGCTTTTTTCATATACTTCATTGTCTTCCTGTTTTATTCAGCTGGTTATTTGTACTATTTGAATTCATCATCTAGAGGTTTTCATTTTCATATTCTTTCAGTTAATATTGATACTGAGATTCAGGTAGGGTAAGATTGGGACAGAATGAGGTGCAGTTTCTCATGGGTGTAGTTCAGTAGGTAAATACCGATCAACACGTTCAAGCCACAAGATCTGACCCTCAGAACCTCTCAGAGAGGAACACCAATCTATAGACAAAAGCTTGGGAAGTACAATAATAACCAATCAAAACACTCCTATAATAACAGAGGGAAAATGATCAGAGTTTACTACTTTAATTAGTAAGAATATGAATGAAAAAATAAGAAACACAGCACTAAAATAATACTAGTAAAAGAGAAAAAATAGAAGAAAAAGTAAATAGAAGCGAACAACGAGACAAG
Organism: Cricetiscus sungorus; assembly: GCA_030556225.1. Lineage (NCBI taxonomy): Eukaryota > Metazoa > Chordata > Mammalia > Rodentia > Cricetidae > Cricetiscus > Cricetiscus sungorus. The sequence goes on from JANBXA010000726.1 coordinate 12,308,500, forward strand.
ATTAGACAAAGAAATCTAGATGAGAAAAGGATCAAAAGGAAATACATAAATTAACAGCCAAACACTACACTAAACACATGCAAAATAAAAATTATTTGAGAGAGAACAGTATGTGAAAGAGGAAACACAGAACAGATTTCATTGAAGAAGAGATAATTTTAAAATAGAATGAGAAGTTAGAAAGGAGGATTAAAATTCAGTTATTAAAATCTGGACCTGGTGGCTGATGCCTACCATCTCAGCATTCTGGCGACTGAGCATGGACAGCCGCAAGCCTGAGGCCAGCCTGAATTCTATGCCAAGAGCTCATTTTGAAAAAAACAAAAAAAATAGGACAAGATGAATGTAGTGAAGACACTAGATATTTTATAAAGAAAAGGTGAAAGAATAATAAGAGACAGAAAAATGCTACATAAAAGGAATAAAATGAATACATATTTGTTTAAAACACTCTATTTGAAAAGAAATATTAATATAAAATTTAAGAAACATTACAAAATATAGCACTAGAAGATAAAAAAATCAAAGAATGCAAAAAGGAGAAACTAATAGAGTTATAGAAAATAAACATGGGGACAGGTTTCTAGTCCTCTAAGGAGGTCAGTGATGTGCGCAGCAGTGAGAAATTTGGACTGTTCTCCTTTCTATGCCCACTTAGGCTTGACACCACCTGGTGAGAATAGAGTTGGGATGCTCTTTGTTTTCTTTTCCCCCTGTATTTGCCTAGCAACCAGAAAGTATGGTTTGTGGGCCTAGCCTGTTATGATTCCTTTGGGATGACCCACTCCCCTTAATGCATGAGGTAGTAGTCAGCAAGATTTCTGCAGGGTGCCTTCAACTGTCTGATTGTGGATGGGAAAGTCCCATGCAGCAATCTGACTGTTTTGCATCATGTGCTTCACCCTTTGAGTCGCCAAAATTTTAGAGCTTATCTTCTTCATGTAATTACCAGAAACCAGTGGATGCATCCACACAGAGCTCTGGTAGTTAGCTTCTCTAATAGGCAGTCTCTAAATGAAGAATCTCTTCTACTCTTCTTTGTGATTCTGAATGGTTTCTTACTTCCTGAAGTTTTCCGACTCTCTGACTCCAAGTATTTCCCATTCAAGCTACGAGACCAGATTTCTAGACTAGAACTGTGCTGGGAGTGCCTGCATATAACATAGTGCAGGAATAACCCCTGTAATCCTAGACCCACAATGGCTTCCTGTTGCTGCACCACTAAAGAACAAGAGAAATTACAGGGCACTTTTTCTGGCCAGTATGGCATGCTGACTCGCGGATCCCTGTCAGTTTAGACTGCAATTCTTCTCAGTGTAGAGGCCAGTGCTTTCTGATGCTTTCTCTTTTCTTTTACTGTCTTCTCTTTCTTCTTGTTCTGTATGATCCAAGTTCTGAGGTAGTCCTTCTCTTCCACTGTTTCATTCATCAAAATCTCTCCCAATCTTACAAGGTTTTGTCTGTTCTGTACTGAAACTCTAGCTCCACTTGGAAGTATAGCTGTTATCCAGTGATTTCAGCCTAGTGGATATTGGCAATTTGTGGCTGCCTCTACTTTATCATCTTCAATCTGAGCAAACTCATTTGTTTGCTGTTTTTAGAGTTCAGGATTGGCTAATACTCTTAGTGACACTTAAGCTTGGAGGTGTGTCTGTGTGTGTGTGTGTGTGTGTGTGTGTGTGTGTGTGTGTGTGTGTGTGTATACATGCCTCTGAAGAGACAATATGCTAATTGGTTATCACAGATGATTAAATCGCATAGGATGGTCAGCAATTTGAGTGGATTAAAAATAAAACCTAATGACCTATACTGTACATATAAAAAGGTGCATTCTAAAGTTGCAGAATTAACACAGTAAAGGTGGCATATGTCAGAGAAGGCTCTATGGCAGGAACAACAGAGGAGAGAAAGTAAAGTTCAAATAGTGTCAAGAAAGAGACAGAATTGGATTAATAATTGACATGGAGTATTAAAGATTAGCCTCTCCTGGCAAATCATACATCAGTTAAAATTTATTTGGATTACTTTAGGCTGGACCATATGACAAATAATAGGGGCAAGGAGACACATAGCGTGTATCTTGGAATATTATGGGAACATACAGGAAATACAATCTTTTATTCATCAGTAATTTATGTCCTTATCAAATATATATTAAGAATCTAGTTTGTGTTTACACAACATGTGGGGTCCTTGTAATATAGAAATACATAGATATTTCCAAAACATGTCCTACTCAGAGGCATATGCTAATCTTGAAATATAAAGTCAGCCATTTTCTATTCATAAAATACTTTCCAGATGCCATCACTGAAAACCTGTGAGATTACCTTTAGGTTTTTCCTCATATTATATAATTGGTGAATTAAGAACTAATATGTGATTATGAATTGAGATTATAAAATACCTAGCAGCTAAGTAATTTTCCGATTACTACACTGTGAAACAGTAACTGAGCTGAGACCTTAACTCAACTATTAGACATAATCATGGATGTCAATGTGTACAGATTTAGTTGAAAGCCACCTCTGGGTATGCTTGCATGGGTTATTCCAGAGCCTATTGTAACACAAGAACATTGATCAAATGAATGGGTTGGTCCATTAATGTATATGATGAGAGTTTTAGAATGTAGAAAAAAAAAAAGATAGCTGATGCCTAGTTGCAAGAAGTAGGTTGCTAAGAGAATTCCCTTGCCTGTGTTTTTTGTGTATTTCCCATTTATCGGCTTCCTGGCTGCCCTGATGTTAAGTGCTGTGCTCTGCCATGCCCTCCCTGCCATGAGAGACTGACAGTACTGATAGCCTGAGCCAAAATAAATCTTCATTCTCCTTTCAAATTATTTTGATAGATACTTTTCTCATAGAGATTAAATTGTTTTATGTCCTACAGTCATAAAACTGCTTGTTTCAATACTATATGAGCAGAAATTAAAATTTAAAACTGATTTTCTGTGGAAGTATATATGTATTTTTATAATTTCTCTTAACATAAAAATTAGGCAAACAGGAAAATTTACAAAAGAACCTTGACATGCAATGTAAGAGTAGACAAAATATTAAAATTAAGGACTATGTCTTGGTTTGTTGCTTCAACAGTCTGTCATGAGACATCTGACTTTGCTGTATATTTTGTGTATTCTTACTTCCATTTCCATCATTTTCTACTCAAGTGTCTTGGAGATGAAGCCACCATTGTGTCTACAGTTGAAGAGACCATAATGGGGAATCTTTTTTATAAGAATTGCCCTGAGCAGAGTTTGCCAAGCTCTTATTTCTACCTAATCCTTGAAGATATTAAGTATTAAATAATCTCTCTTTACATATGTAGAGCCTGGAACTTCTGATATTTCCAATATCCCTGCTTAGGTTTTAGGGTTTTTTTTTTTCAATGTTTGTTGAACAAGAACAATAGGAGCTTGTGCCATCAGGTGAAGCTTCATCCAAAGAAGGAAAAGCAGACATACGTTAGATGAGAAAGAACCTGTTATTTTCCTGTCCATTATTTTCCTCTCTTTTCTGTCCCACTTTGGAAAATCTCTTGGTGCCCCAAAGTTCTCCCAAATGGATCGTTCAGGCAGCGTTTCTTCTCATCTTATCAAGACTTCAGACCCCTGACTGCATCTGTTTACTTTCTGTGACCTCTCCTCTTCTCCAAGTTGGTCTTCAAACAACAGGCAATCTGGACCTTTAATTCTGATAACAGAACTGAATCCTGAAGAGAGCAAAGGACTTGTCCCAAGAATTAAGGACAGCAAAGTCTACATTCTGAAAATTTCTTTTTACCTATCATATTTTATGTATTTTAAAACACCTTGATGAATAGCTGGGGCAAGTTGTTTTTGTTCCACTGTATGAAAAACTCAGTTAAGAGCTAAGGAAATGAAACTACTGGCTCAGGGCACACAAAAATAGTGGTATATCTGAGATTAAAGGCTAGGTCCATGGAATTTTGGTAGGGCATCATAATGTTCTGGTGTCAAGGAATCCCAATGAACATGGTCACCTATCCAGGAAAGAAAGTCTTTGAGTGGTAAAGGCAGGAATGGAAAAGTTGATTATTAACATAACCATGCTGGGAAGTACAAAGGCTTAATGATCTGAAAAATCTGTCTTTGAAGAGCTCACAGCACTGTCAACATTTTGAAGAGAAGACAAACAAAGGTAAGGATTGGGGGTTTCCATGGTAGCAGACAAGGTTGTCTGGGTCTGTCTGTAGTCTGGTTGAGCATTATCTCACACCATTATCTCAGGATCTGTCATGCAGATCTATGGAAATGCAAGGAGGGTCTTTCTTGCTTAGGATATAGTTTTGGCCCTTTGACTTAATTTTTTCATTGCTTATACCTGTTGATACTGATATCTGAGGTGACTGTACAGGAGGAAGACTATGGAGAAACCAGAAGAAAGGAAAATAAACCAGATTGAATCTAGCAAAAATATAGTTTAGTTAGGTCAGTGACTGGGCCTTTTTTCAAATACTCACTGTTGGACATCATCCATTTCTATGGGAACAGGCAGAAGGTAGGGCACTGCTGTATTGAGGAACACAAAAAGTACCTCCTAGATCATTTTTTCCACTGTCGTTCACTGACACTGAAAACTGCCTTTTGGTGATGAAATTGTAAAATCTGTGGCTATTTTGTTCTTCTGGGCCAGTCACAATTGATACTGTTTTTGAATCTCCCTTTATATTTAGCCGGAAATATATGCTTTGTGGATATTTTTTGATTTTCTGGTGTCGGAAGTCACCTAAGTAAGGGCTAAAGTATTTCGAATGTAAATTTGGAAGTTAAGGTGTCCTCTTGGTTCTTGATTCCAGTTTTAAAAAGCATCATGGGTAATAAAAAATTGCAAGTCTCCTAGTCTAATCAGGTATTATGTAAAATGTGTATCTTGATTAGAAAAATTTCTGTGTCTGCCAAAAGATTCTCACTGGTGTCACTTGGACATAAAGATTAATTTGAGGTTTCACAGTTCTGGCATAGGGTTTGTGGAATGCCATCTAAATTGTCTCTAGAGCTTTGTGCCTGCCAATCACAAAAAACTTGGCTTTATATTTCCTTGGAAGGGTTTAATCTTCAGAACTTTGTATACAGTTCCCTTGGGTAACGTTGTACTGATGAAAGCAGACCCTTGGAAACCAAGGATGGATCAAATACCAAGTTTGTTCAGAGAGCCAGGGAAACGGAAGTCTGCTCAGGCAAGGATGGAAAATGGAGAGAGGGTTAGAGGAAGGAAGAAATAGAAAGTGTAAGCAACATGAGAAGGATTTGGGCACAAGCCTGATGCTTGAACCAGGAAATAAAGCCTGTGGTTGGCTTGGATGGTTGTCATCTCCCCAGATGACATACTGTCCAGAAAGAGTTAATGTGTCCCTCCTTTGAAGCAAACCTCCTACACTGCTGTAGCGTTCATCTCAGCCATTTTTGTTCAACTTGAATTTCACTCATACTAAGGAGCTAAGAATCATTTGAAGCTTTTCCAAGAGTTTCTAAAAACATGAGAGACTGTCATGGGACAGCAGGGAATTTAATATAAATAAAACAGAATTATAGCCATATTTGAGTTTTAATACTTGAGTCATATATTGAGGAAGCTACTCTAAAACAACTACATTTATTGAGGACCCACTGGGGGAAAACATTCTAGGTAAGGTTAGATTTGTAATATTGTTTAGAAGGAAAGAGGCAAACATTTGCATTAAAGTGACATGAGAGTTTATGAAAGAATACTCCGGAACAATCCATCGTTTTCACTTGTGAAAAGTTTGAACCAGTTACATGTCAAAGCAATGTCATAGTTTTACTTTGGCGAAGATAATACAATGATTTCCTCTGGGAACTTTATTTTTCTACCTTCTTTTAAGTACTTGCTTTATTATCTTTCAAACATAAATCAAACGTCTGCCTTCTTCAGTGGGCTTGTGTGAAGATTAAAGATAATTTATATAAAGTGATCAACATAGTGCCTGTCATATGGTAAGTGCTTGATATATTTTGGCTATTAATATTCTTTATTTGTAATCAGAATACTGTCTACTTGTCTGCTTAATTATAGCATTGGCTTCAACCTTCATATTTTGATAAATTTTTATTACTAAGAGCATCTCCAATTTAACAAAGGGAGCATCCTTTTACGGTTAGCTGTATCTTCTGAAAGGATTGTAAGGAATTAATCAAAACATCAGCTTTTAAATTTGCTGTACAATATTCTAGCTACGAAAATAACATGAACAGTGATCTAGTAAGAACTCTTGAACCACCCTATCACTTAGTATACCAAACATTTACTGAGTCAGGCCCTTATTTATTGTTAACTTCCTTTATGTTTGGAGCACTAACAGTATTCTAAATTTGGTGCAAGTCACAACCATGTTCTGTTATTTCTGTTACTTTTGCAACTATCCAGAAAGCATATAATTCTTCCTGTAATTCTGGAAGGAGTTCCTTCCTGGATCCCATACTGATACCCAAAACCAAGGTTTCCTGAGTCACTTAGATAAAATAGTATGTTTGTCTGTAACATATACACATCCTAGTGCACACTTTAAATAATGTCTGAATTGTTTTTCCCATCCAAGGAGTTGTTGCAGCACTTTGTTTACAGAATAATTATAGGGAAAATTTTTTATTCAGTATAGATTCAGTTTTTACACTTTTAAGCATTCTTTGTTTGTGGTTGGTCCAATTTGTAGATATAGAAGCTGTGGTTATGAAGAAGTGACTGCATATCATTTGTTTTACATTATTTCAGCTTCATGAAGAAGGCTTTTAATGTATTAAATCTTTTGCATCTCCTGCTTTAACCACCACCTAATATAAATAGTAATATATACTTGAATAGTATGGAAGTAAAAATTACTGTTTATTATCAAGGAGACAGTTCCTTTCTCATTGTAAAAGTAAAAGGGATTATATTTCAAATAGTAGATTTAAAACTACATTTATGTAACAAAACAATTTTGAAGTTTTTACCTATAATTACAGACTAGTCACAAATACTATGTACATTTCTGTGATGGTCTCCATTTGCTATAAGGAGAGTCTTCTGTGATTAGGAGTAGGACCTACAGTCATCTATAATGATAAGATTTAGAGTATATTAAGAAAGTATGCAGGTCTAGTGACATGATAACAATAGATTCTTTTTTAAGGTCTATGAACTTACTAGACCTGGGAAGCTGACTAAGTTTTGAGTACCAGGCATAATTTCCCTCTTGTTGATTGGACCTTAAGTCCAATTATACAGCTGTAGATTGCATATCTTTGCCATGCTGGTAATTATCATGGTTTACATGTGCTGCAGCTAGGTAGGAGTATTTGTCTTCCCCCACACCCTACTTGGCAGCTTGAGTAGCATTTGCTGGTATAGAGATCAGCAGGTTGTAGGGAGCCCTGTCCCAACAGATACATCTATATCGCTACTTCAGCATCAGGGATCAGGGAACTCCATAGAAGAAAATGTTGACTGTTAACAGCCAGAACACCTGGAGGTCTGCAATACAACTGTGTATCTAGAAATGGGTGAACAAGCAATGCCAGAGTAATGGCAATAACAGCAAGTATTTTATCATGGATGGGGATAAACTTCACAGTATTTCCCTCCTAGTCCAAGAACTGATGACTGCTGGGAGAAGGAGAATTAACCTCTTCCAGGGATGAACCTTACTGGTTATCCAATGAAGAGTGGTCAGCCCTATAAGCACATATACACAAAAAACAAAAGCAAACAAAACAGGTTTTATACATACATACATACATACATACATACATACATACAGGTATATAATATACATATATATGTATATGTACACACATGTGTTACAATAATAATCAAAAAAGAAGAGTATATCAACTTGAAATTGAAGGGCATTGGAGGGGTTGGAAGAAAGGCAACTAAAAGGGACTAAAGGTAAACAAAGAACAGGGGAAAATGATGAAATTCTATTTCAGTTCAATAAAACATATCAAAATTTAAAAATAAAAAGTATTGTGTACCAAACCTGCAAATTATTAAACCTTGGTTGGGTGATTTTACTGTTAGAATTTTCCAAATTCAGTGTAAGTAACAGTTGCTTGGATTAAGAAACTTGGCATCCTGCCCATCAAGTATGAAATTGTCATGAAAAATAGTTCATTTCACAGAAGGTATCAAATGAAGCATCTGTGAACTGTGCTCTTTTTTAATTTAAATTAGAAACAAACTTGTTTTACATGTCAATCCCAGTTCCATCTTTCTCCCCTCCTCTCCTGCTCCTCTCCAGCCCCCACCCCATGACCTTTCTGCTCCCCAGGGAGGGTGAAGCCTTCCATGGGGATCTTCAAAGTCTGTCATATCATTTGAATCAGGACCTAGGTCCTCTCCCATGTGTCTAGGCTGAGAAAGTATCTCTCTATGTGGAATGGGCTCACAAAATCTGTCCATTTACTAGAGATAAATACTGATCCACTACCAGAGGCCCCATAGATTGCCCAGGCCTCCCAACTGACACCCTCATTAAGGGGGTCTGGGTTGGTCCTATGCTGGTTTCCCAGCTATCAGTGTGGATTCCATGAGCACCGCCTTGTTCAGAACAGCAGTTTCTGTGGGTTTATCCAGCCTGATCTTAACCCCTTTGCTCATCACTCCTCCCTCTCTGCAACTGAATTCTAAGTGTTTGACTCAGTTTTTAGCTGTGGGTGACTGCTTCTGTTTTCATCAGCTACTGGATGAAGGCTCTTGGATGGCATATAAGGTAGTCATCAATCTCATTACCAGGGAAGGGCATTTACGGTAGCCTCTCCACTCTTGCTTAGAGTGTTAGTTGGGGTCATCCTTGTAGATCTCTGAACATTCCCCTAGTGCCAGATTTCTGTCCAAACCTGTAATGGCTCCTTCTATTATGGTATCTCTTTTCTTGCTCTCCTCTATTCTTTCCCTGACTCAATTTTCCTGCTGCCTCATGCCCCCCTCTCCCCTCCTCTTCTCCCCTTCTCTTTCTTCTAAATCCCTTTCCCCTCCCCTATACTCCCATTTTTCTCAGGAGATCTTGTCCCTTTTCCCTTCACCCGGAGACTATGTATGCCTCTCTTAGGGTCCTCCTTATTTCCTAGCTTTTCTGGTGGTGTGGATTGTAGGCAGGTATTCCTTTGTGAAATGTCTAAAGTCCATGTATGAGTGAGTACATACCATGTTTGTCTTTGTGACTGGGTTACCTCACTCAGGATGGTTTCCTATAGGTCCATCCATTTGCCTGAGAATTTTAATATTCTATTGGTTTTTTTCCTCTGAGTAGTATTCCATTGTGTAAATGTACTACATTATTGTAGTATGTTATTACATACTCATTTTACAAACCAAGGAATTGCAGATATACAAAAGGGGAAGCATAATTCACTTTTGGGGGGATTTCTTTTTAGTGTTTACTCCCCTGCATCATTGTGAACATGTTGATGTGACTAAATGATCTTTACTGTAGCAGTTACAATGGCTACATAATGTTGTGTATGAATGTTTTATCTAAATTGTCCTTGTATAGTTGACTGTTTCATACATTTATATTTTATATGAACAAGCTTGTTAAAATATTTTTATTGTCACTGAAGATTTTTGAGGAAAAGCTGTGACATCCTAATGTAGTTTTTGGAAGATCATAGTTACGTCATCATGAAAAGAATACATAAAAGAATACATAAAAGAGACAAGATATTTATGATAAGCAGAATGAGAATATTCAGTTAGTACAGTTGGGAGAATAGGAGAAACTGGAAAAGGGGCTGGTAAGGACAACAGTTGCAGGCAGAAAAGTGAATCAGAGCCAGGATGCACTGTTTGACAAAGTAGGAGAAGCACCATTTGTATTAAATGACAGCTTCTCTTTCCCTACCCCACGACAGTTTTTAAAGCAGTCCATAGGAGTGAACCCAAGATTGTAAGAAGCTCCCCTGGTCAGCTTCATGCTTAATACAATTAAAGAAATTAGAACTATCTTTGAATGAGAATGGCCACCAGAGACAGGTTCATATGTTTTAATACTTGGCCTCAGTTGAATGAACCATTTGAAAAGAATTAGGAGATGTTACCTTGTTGGAGGAGGTTTGAGGTTTCAAAGCCCACACAATTCTCAGCTCTCTGCTTCATGTTTGTGGATCAGAAGCAAATTGTCATCTACTGCTATCCTGCTGTCATGCTTCCCAAAATGATGATCATGAACTTACCCTTTAAAACTTTAAGCCCTAAGTAAACTCTTTTATAAGTTGCCTTGGTCATAGTGTTTTATAATCTAACAAAAAGGATTAAATGGTATGTTCTGATAAACATAGCTGTGCATGTACTGTCACATACATCTTGTCAACTTTACAAAGTGCTGTTGGTCAGAATCAAGACATATTCAGTGGGAGAGATTTTTCGCAGAGGCCCTAATGCTGTGAATGGGATGTATGGTATCACTTTAGAGTTCCTCAACTACAGAATGTAGGGGTAAAGCTGAAATGCTAAGGTCATTTTTCACATATGACACTTAAGACACTGTGTTCAAGGATAGATTTATAGTTAATCTAATGATTTTGTGTATAGTCTCATGTTCTTGGCAACATCTTCTCCAAAGCTATCTGTCTAATACATTCACAGACTTGAATTCTGTCACTCAAAAAGGATTCACAGATAGACTGTATTTGTTCAAACCTTACCAAATGTTGATCTTTCTTGATATGGCAAATAAATAGCATGTGGGTGAAGAGTGTACAGGTAACCTCTTACAGTCATGGGAAAAACTTCCTGTTGCCACCACATAGAGAAGCTCCCTGGAGTCCATTTTCCAGAGATTTTTTTTTTTTTGCTCTCATTGGTGAAATCTCTGTTGTCTAAGGTTTACCCTAATAAACAGCAAGTCTGTGGTTTGACTATCCCTGGCCTGGCAGTTGCTATGAAAAAATGCTTTAATAATAGTAATAATAATGGGGGGAGGAATCCCTGAGTCAGTGTTCTGAGTACTTTTGGAAGAGCGGAGAGGATGAACTTCAGAAGACTGTTTTGTTATCTGGACTGGTGTTGATTGAGAGCTCATGCTAAGCTAATAGGAGGTAGTAGACCTGCAGGGTAAGTGCTTGCTATGCTATTCTCTAGCCACTGGATGCCTGCCATGGGTCCACATATCCTTTATAAATGTACTACAAGAACCCCTGGAGCCAGAGCTTTGGGTTTTGGTCAGTATGAGGCTTTGAACACTTTGGACTTTCTTTTTGTCCATGCATATTTTAAGTTCCTACTCTACCACAGTGAATCAGGGAGTCCATAGCTGCAGATTGCTGATGACAACTCATGGGGCCACCTGAGAAGTAAAAACGTTAAGCAAGCCCTTGGCACAAGAATCCCAAATGCAGAGCTAGCCTAGACTACATGCTGAAACTCTGTCCCAAATCATGAAATGAAGAAACTAGATCACTTTGTCATCTTCCACATGAGTATTAGAAGATTTCTTTGTCTGTGGGAGCTGAGGGATTTTCCTTCTGGTAGTGACATACCAGTTCTGACACAGGAGGACTCTCTATAGGAAGACAGATGGACTACACTATAGAATATCTTCTACATTGAGTCCTAACTTAAGACCTAAGCATGTGGTGCAGTGGTGCCCTTCATGTTCCACATATTGAATATCTCCTGGGTATAAACTTTAGCATATAAGCTCCATAATGTATAATGGTGCTTTGCTTCTCTGTGCTCCCATTTCCTAATCTGGAAGATGAATGCCAGAAGGATATTTAGTTCACAATGTTGCAGGCTTACATTAGATATTTCATAACAAGAATGCTTTCAAGAGTACTTGGTACAATGTAAGGGGCTATTGGATTAATGTTTGTTATTACTATCATACAAACAAGCAGAGAAGGGCATGGTAATTCTTGGCGGTTCAGTGTTATCTAAATCAAATGACACTGTTTTTTAGTTTTCCTTACACAAGTACAGATCCGGGGGTTATATTGGAGGCTGAGCCATGCATTCCTCACTACCCTTATCCTTTTTGTTTTCATAGACTGTACTTTTTGTCTCTTGAAGCCTTTGCTTGATGAAAGGCAATTGAGCCTTTTGTTATTTCCAGAGTTCAGTACCCATTGTCATTTTTGTATTGGGAACATCTGAAATTAAAGTACAGTGGTTGTTTGGGCCTGCTCTCTCAATTGGTATTTCCAGAAGAGCCCTTATTTATAATTGTTTTGTTTCAGAATCATGTTATATACTGGTCTATTCCTTTTAGATAACTGATGTTATCTGGGTACCACGACATTGCTCATTTTTACTTGGTAAATACATCACTTCATTGGTGATCTTTAAATGATGAGTTATGGTCTGCTTTGTGTTCAGCACAAAATGTTCTTAGTAGAACAGTCTCATTGTGACTCTAAGAAGGGCTATTTTTGTTCTCTTTTCCGGCTCTTGCCCATGTGCTTGCTTTCTATATGGCCAGAACCCATCTTTCTAGCAGATCTAAGACTACCAGAACATAGGATGTTGCTTATAAAGAACAGTTAAGGTGTGTTAGATCTTATATGGAATGAGATGATCACTTTCTGTGTTTGGCATTTTCTCAATATGGCATCTGTGCTAGTTTCTTAGGACTGTAGTATAAAATGTTCACAAATTTAGTTCCTTGGAACAACAGAAATGCATTCTCTGTTTGTCTGGAATCTAGAAGTTTGAGCTTAAGATACTAGTCATGTTGCTTCTCCAGACTCGAGTATTTCCTTGGTGCTTTTAGCTTCTGCTAGTGGGCATCAGTCCTTGGTATTTCAGTCTGTTTTCTCTGTCCTACCAGAGCCTTCTATTAGTGAGCATGTATCTCCCCTTCTCTGTGACCATGTTTCTGTCAAGTTGGAGGCATATACGGTTTTGAATTATAGCCCACTCTGATCTACTATAACCTCATCTCACCTTGGTGACTCACCAAGAGATGGTGTTTTCAAATAAAGTTCCATTCCCAGGTTCTGAGGGAGAGGAGTTGAACCTTTCTTTTCATGAGTACACCATTTAATCCTCATTGGTATCTGTTTTGCTGTATGTTTCCTCTACTTCTGATACAGAAGAAAGTGAAGTCCATTCATTTTATGCAGTAGAATAGGAATAATTTGATTTATATGGATTAAAGACCATATAACATAAGAGACTGAAGAAGGAAGCTAGAAGAAATCATATACTATTCTTCTTAATTTCATGCATCGAGGCAAGGTACTTGGAAAAGTCAGAAGTCTGATAGAGGATAGAACAAGTTGTCAAGATCCTCAGATTTCTTCACTTTAAGTTGAGGACCTTTAAAATGTCTTCCTAAGCAAGTTGGAAGTGGTTGCTGAAGAATTTTTGTAGCAACAGACACAGAAAATTCCTATAAAAAGTAGCTGAAAACTTCACATCCAAGTTGGAACTGTCTATAACTGACATTCTTGGCTGACTATAGTGAATTAATAGTTCAAAGCCTTGCCAGGTGCCAAATCTTTCTTCCATGCATTTCAATTGAATTTGATCAATATTTAAATGAGCTGTTCATCTCAAGTAGACCCTGGGGATTTACTGATTAAAAGGGTAAGGGCTAACCCCGCCTCTCCTGAACTCACAGTCCAGTAAGCCCTTAAATACTCCTTGATTCATTTATCAGAGGTCTGTGACTGAAGAAAACAGTAGAAGACACAGTTCAACATCAGTACAGAATAAGCATGGGGTAAAGCTCAAGGACTGAGACTTAAGAATTCAAAGGAAGGAGTCATATAATAGGGAAAGAGTACAAAATTTTGGCATCACAAGTACTTTCCTCAACAAGTGAGACTCTGCAGGTGAGTGAGTGGCAGAACATGGAAATATATTCTATTTTGTTATAAGAGGAATTAAAAATATTAAAGCCATCTTTCAGAGATTTAATTCCCCCTCCCAAGGCAGTAGGAAATCATTTCAGTTTCTCTAGGCCAGGAATGATTAATTACTCAGTCTGGGGACCCCCACCCCAAATAAGAATAAGCAGAACCTAATGGTGTCTGTTCTGGGTCAAGCCATTATTCCAGAGTTGTCCTCCCACCCCAGACATTGGTTCACAATTAGCCCCAGTATGTAGTCCATGCCCTAGAGGTGGATTGTTACCATTGGTACATCAGTTTTCAGGTTTTAGCACATGGTTAAAGACTTCCGTGTGTGCAGCCTGTGTGCTAGGCCCCACAGGAACTCACACAGCTCAGTACACATTGACCTTATTTTTTAATTTAATCACCCTGTTATTGCCCCAGGGCTTCCTCCATCTTTTGTGCTCATTCATTCTGAACTTACTATTTCTCCAGATCTGTTTTTACCTTGATGCCCTTGATGTAAGGAATGGTTTCCTCTTGCTGAATTGGTCCTAGTACACAGAAGCACTTTTTAACTCCAACTCTGTCCACAGTGCAATTTGTTCTTGTTTGGGCAGTGGAGGAATTTATCTCCATTTTTCTCCAGATTTTGAAATTTTTTCCAGTACTATTCTCCAAAAAAGTATTTTAGCGCTCATGCCCACCCATAAAGTTTTAATAAAAGATATATTGAATATTTATTGTGTACATACCTGTGCTTTATAAGAAGTAGGAATACAAAGCTTCCTTGCTTTATATCATACAAAATTATATATAATTTAAATTTTTAAGTGAAAAATGAAATTACAATTTAATTAAAAGTTAAAACTTGTTAAGAATGAACAATTGCATTTACTAAGTAACTAATTTACTTGTGAAGTATAAAATAATTGTACAGATTACTAATTTATAAATATACACTATTTTAATGACAATATGAACCATCTTTTCTATGACTCAGTCTGGCATATGACTTTTAACTAGTTCGAGCTGGCTTCAAACTCCTGATCTTCCTGTCTTGGCTATACCATGTCCAGAATTAACATTATGATTAAAGTTTGGTTTTAAAAATTATTTATTGTGTGTGTATGTGTGTACCTGAGAACCTGTATTGCACCATGTGCATGAGTGATCCCTAAGAAGTCAGAAGACAGTGTTAGATGGCTAGAAGCTGAGTGAAAGGCATGTGGGTGCTGGGAACCAAACTTCCCCCTCCCAAGGCAGTAGCAAATGCTCTAAATCACTGAACAATTTTCTTTATCCATGATCAAATTTCAAAATGTAATTTAAAAGTGCTATTTTTACAAAATTTCATCTTCTTTCAGATGCTATTACTTAACTATTTTAATTTGTTCAATATAGAGAAATGATTTTAAATTTAACAACTGTTAGGTAGATTTTACAATAATTGCTCTTCATTTGAAAAAACTATGCTGTAATGTATAATCATTTTAGAATTAGATAATAAAATAAACCAAGTATCAAATATCAACAACACTCAAAAGATAACTAATGACTATCAGTTAGGTTAGTAGTTGCTACTTTGTTATATATCCTTCAGAAAGTGAAGGAATTGGCCTAGTGTACAGGCTAGATGAGAGAGGTATCCAAATGGGAAAAAAATTACATTATTAGGAGCCACCACATCCAAACATAGACTCTTTAACCCAATTCTGGCCACTTAAACAACAGAACACTTGAGAAGTTTGAGTGGCTCTTCTCTAAAATGTACTAGTTACTACTTTCCTTTTCTGTGGCAAATACTATTGTGGAATATAGCTCATCATTCAAAGGAAGACTCCTATTAGTTTGTAGGTTTGAGCATCACTTCACCATGTGCCAGATAGTGTGACATCAGTCTTTTAAATTCCTGGGCTACATTTCAGAGTTTTTCATGTTTAGTAGCTCTCATTTTGGATTCTTGTTAGGGACCTGCTGGTACTAATTCTTTCTTGCCAGATTATACTTATAAGATGTTCAAATGTATCTGGGATCCGGAGAGATGGCTTAATGGTTAAGAGCACTGGCTACTTTTGCAGTGGACAGGAATTCCATTCCCACCACTCATATGGCAGCTAACAATCACCTGTTCTAGGGTATCTGATATCCTCTTTTAGCCGCTGTTGGCACTGCATGCATGTTTTGCAAGTGAAACACCAATGCACATAAGATAAAAATAATTAAATCTCAACACATATCACTAGCCAAACTCTTGCACAAAAACTTTGTATAAAGAAAGATAAAGGGATTCCCCAATAAAGACCCAAAGTCCTTCGTGTAGCTTTGGGGGTGTGTGCTTGCACAGGCATGTACCTTCTTTTGTTCCTCTTCCCATTATCACCTGGTTTCTGGATGGGTGAACTACTTAGAGGGGATTTTTGCTGGGTAAGTCAGGTCAGTGACTGATTCATTATTAGTTGTAAAGAATTTATAAAAAAATATATGTGAAGTTTACTTCTCTTACTGGAGACTTACCTTTGGATAAGGGAGAACAGATTTTCAACTCATAGAAAAAGTAACCTGTGATTGTACCTGTGCAACTTTCAGTATTGTGGATATGCATCTGGTCAAATAATCTTATCAAGTAGCACTATCACACAGTGTTTTTAAATAGCACTAATTAGCATTTGGTTGGGAAAATGTAATCACTTGAATGGGAATTTTGACCCAGATACTCAGCTGTTATTCTTAGCACACTTTAAACTTAAACACAGTTTTTTTTTTTTTCATCACACACCCTAGACAAATAAAATGAGTGGGAATCCCTTACAAATGGGAGAACTTTCACTTCTCAGCATTTGGGAAGACTGAGTCCCTGTGTCTGTTATGCAAACTATTCTTAATGCAACATGGCATGTACTTTCCATTTTCCATTCAATTCCATATTTCTATTGCAATTTTACATCCTCAATCTTATGTATTCCAGTAGTCTCTATTATGTAGGTAGGTCTAGTAATGGAAAAGCCTTTAAAATGGTGCAAATGAATGATGAGTTAAGTATTACAATATTTAAAAAGGTGCTGTGGGCATTCTGAAAGAAAAGCGGAAGATGAAAAGTTGAAAAAAAAAGCAGAGGAAAATAACATTGAAGGGAAATAATAGGGTTTTGTAAATACATTACCAAATCATCCAGATTGACAGCAGAAAAGGTCAAGGCCATTTTAACATTGCAGGGGACCAAGTCCGAGTTGCATTTGAGAAGTGATGATGTTTTAAGTGGCTCAAAATTGTACTTAAAATTTGGTACTGGCAACAAAAATGAATCAACTCCAGGACTCTATGCCGCCTACCTGACTGCCTGACAAACACTTCATTGTGGGTAGGAAGTTCAGAACCCTATTGACATTACTGTGATTATTCTCATAAGTCCCAGATAGCCAGACTTCTTGGACTACAGTATAGTGAGATATCCACCCTGTCCGCACCTGTAGCTCTGAACACACCCAAATGGACATGGTCACAGGTGCAGATGTGACAGTATAGGTTTAAGTTTGGGTTCAGGACAGGTGGCTCTCTCTTGCATCCACCTGGTTGGGTCACAGGGAGCAGCCAGGGTGGCTCCTTGGAGTTGGAACCTGCTGCGGTCATATGCTTCTTCTGTAATTGACTTCTCCCTGAAATAAATTGCATTTAATCTATATTTGTGCCTAGTCCCGTGAATATATATACATGCATCCATGCTACAGGGCCTGTTAGATAGGCACATCCCATATTTGAAGCATATTCATTACAGTGAATAACTCAAATGCAGATTTATGAAGTGTGTTATTGAATTTTAATGACCTTTGAGTGCTGAAGACAGACACATAGTATTTACTTACTCAACAAAGCCTTTTGGAGATTTACTATAATGTTCAATATGTTTATAAACCAGTGGCCACTGACATTAGAAAGCCTGCTTATGCTGCAGCCTTCTGCTTCTACAATTTTGGAAAGTATCTTTAGAGTAGTTAGTTTCAGAATTGTTCTTTCATTTTCTTCATTTGAAAAACTAGAATTTTTGATTTACTAAATGGGATACATATAGCAAACATATGCTCTTACTGGGGAAATATTGTCCTTGGCAGTGGGGATTTTAGCATGAATTATAGTGCCTAAATATAAGGACAATTTCTGGGTAGCATGAGAATTTCTAGTCTAAATAAGTAGGTATGTATTCTGGCTGGGACTGGCCATGTGAATGTGCAGTGAGAAAGAAGAAAAAGCAGAAGAAACGTACACCATGCCAAAAATAATAAAATCAGACACCATACTATACATGCAAAAGGACAGTAAGACAAAAAATGCCCAAACAAAGCAATATGAGGCAAAAAGTTTACAGATATACCACTGAGTTCATTTTATGTTGACCATCTACTGCTCGGCATGAGGCCCAGCCATAAGTGTGCTTAATAAACTCATTGTTTACAGGTAGCTTCTTGTTTGTGGGTGTTAACCTATGTCCACTTCCACCTCTCAAGTGTGTTACTTTGTATGGCTTGAACCTGTGAAGTCTTTGTGTATGTTGCTACAGTCTTTGTATGTTTATATGTACATAGTCCTATTGTGTTTGGGAGACACTGTTTCCTTGGAGTCATTCATCACCTCTGACTCTTATAGTTTGAAGTTTGGAATTTGTATGTACCATGAAACTGTCACAACAATTAATATAATGATGCTTTCCTTCTCTTCTCAAGGTCTCCTTATAATCCTTCTTCCTCACCTCTCCCCCATTCTCATGACCATGCATCTATTTCAAGGATGTTGCCAATATTCATTTGTGGGAGACTGAAATACCTTACCTTTTCTGAGCACAATGTATATATAATATTTAAATTTCTTCATGTTTCTCAACAAAATCAATATTACCAGTTGAATGAAGAAGCAAGTGAAAGAATCTAGCTGTTTTCCATTAAGTTAAGCATTAAATCTGAAAAAAACAAAAAATATGTTCTTATTTGCAGTTTTATTTATTTTTAAAGTATGATACTTTTTCATAAAATACAGTTATTTTGCAAAGAAAACTTGCTTTATTCATATGAATACATATTATTTCCAATTTTAAATTATAATAACCTCTATAGCTCTTAAAGTACAGAACTATTTTGATGTTTTTAATTTTAATTTTTATTTATTGATATTTTGTCTACGTCAATGTCTTGCTATGTAGCCCAGTCTGGTGTTGAATTGCTGGTCCTCCTTCCTCTTCCTATAAAGTGCTACAATTACAAATGCACTCCACCATGCTTGACTCAGGTTTTACCCTAATACAATAAATAGTGACAAATATAACCCACAGCAATAAAAGCTTGCTCTAGAAATCTGTCTTTTGTTCTACCACTTCTCGCTTATTTTGAAGATGCTGAGATCAAAATATTGAGTGACATTGCTATGGAGGCTTAATGCCATTCTACCATTGGTGGAATTCTCCCCCTAAATTGTGTTCCTTTGTATTGAAGATCTTTGTAGTAAGAAAGAAAATGTCAAGATTTTACAGGACTTGAAAAGGAAGCTTACTTTGTAGCCTTGGTTGACCTCAAATTCAACAATCCTACTGCCTTAGCCTTCTGAGAGCTGGAGTACTAAGCATGTACTACCATGCTTGGCTTGGAAACAAATATTGAAGGTATTACCAATAAGAGCTTCCCTTCCAGAAAATAAGTTTTTATTTCCTCCATACCTGGATAGTCTGTGGTAGAACTTCATCCAGATAAAAGTCAAGACTGTCTAGAGCAGGTCTGGATTGCAATCAGTCCCTTACATACATGTTAGGGTTGAGCCAGGCTTTTAGCTAATAGGTTTCCAGTAGAACTGGTTTGATTGTGGTGGTGAGGATAGTGGTACCCAGTGAGAACAGAAAGGGAAGGGTAAGAGGGAGCACTTTATTTTGCATGGCCCATCTATCCTTTTGGCTGAGTAGTTTTCAACTTGGGAGTGGATGTTTTCTAAAGCTGATCATTGGGAAAGAAAGTATGGAGGTAAGTGTGAATTAACTGATTTGGGGCTCGTGGTTATGTAACTGAGAAGCAAGTTAAGACTGGTCTTTGAAACCGATGCTACATTAGAAGGTTGAGTATATTTATACAGTTAGCAAGTCTTAAGGGACTCTGTGCTTGAAAGTTTCTTTGGACCAATATTTTTGTACGTGTGTGTGTTGAGACAAGCTCTCACTATATAGCTTTGGCTGGCCTCTAACTCACACCAATCCTTCTGCCTTAGACTTCTGAGAGAAGTACCACCATGTTTGTCTTGGAACCAGGTATCATACCTATCAGAGATTACTGCCTACATTCCTCACCTGGAGAAGTTTAGGGTTTCAGCACCTAGAAACTATTCATTAGGTCAGTTTGCTTTCAAGTGTGTACAATATGTGAGACTTCACACATTCTGCAGAGGACACACCTACTTGAAAAGTCTCTACTCTCTCAGCCCAGACACATGGAAGAGGGCCTGGATCCTGCTTCAAATGGTATGACAGACTTTGAAGATTCCCCCCATGGAAGGCCTCACCTTCCCTAGGGAGCAGAAAGGGGATGTAATGGGGGTTGACGGGGGTCAGGGGAGATGGGGAAATAGAGAGAACTGGGATTGACATGTAAAAAAGGTTGTTTCATATTTAAAGAAAAAGAAATGTCTCCTCTAGCCTCAGCAAGCCAACAGTACTGAAATATATACCCCTTTGCCTCCTGTTAAACTTCCATCCATTTGAATGGTTTGAACCCCAAATTAGTGACCATTCCAATGTAAACTTGGATGTGATGGCTATGTTTTTTTACAACTGTTATTATTTTGCAAACATTTCACTTTCAGTCAGGTGCAAGTTATAGCGGATCTGTAGAAACCTGTCCATTTGCACAAAGACTGACAAACTTGGAAATATGTTAGGTATCCTGCAGATTGTCATTCAGGCACTGGGGATATTCCAAACTACAGGGCCTATTAATAGAGAAAAGAGTCATATGGATTCAATAACCAAGATTATCAAATAAATATCCAGACATAAATGAGTTTAAAGACCTTGGGTTCCCTTTAAAACATCACTGTAGCATGATTCAAGGCAAGACATTTCCCATAGGCATTATAGTCCCATGGGTTCTTTTTATTGTTTATTTGGTTTATCAATCTTGAAGACTCATATAAGTTCCCTCACAGAAGTGGAAAAGAACAAGATCTCCTGAGCATATAGGGAGTAGGGGAGTGGAGAGGGAACTCGGAGAAAGAGAAAGGGAGGAGAGGAAAGCATGTGGGACTAGGACGATTGAGTCAGGGGAGTAATAGATGAGCAAAGAGAGAAAGGCAGAGGGGGGAGGGAGGGAGGGAGGGAAGGAGAGAGAGAGCATAAAAGAGGGAGCCATTATAGGTTTCAAGAGAAAACTGACTCTAGAGAAATGTCCAACAAGACTGACTCCAACTAACAATCTGAGCAACAGTGGAAAGGCTACCATAAATGTCCTTCCCTGATGATGATATTAATGACTAAATTATCTGCCATCATAGAGCCCTCATCTAGTGGATGATGGAAACAGAAGTAGACACCCACAGCTAAATACAGAGCTGAACTTGAATCTAGATGCAGAGAGGGAAGACAAGACAAGGCTACAGAAACCCACAGAGACAGCTGACCTGAACAAGGAGAAGCTAATGGACCCCCAAACTGATAGCTTGGAAACCAGCCTTGGATCCACTCAGATTCCCTGAACATGGGTCTCAGGTAGAAGGCCTGAGCAGTCTAAGGGACCTCAGACAGTGGAACCAGGATGTATCCCTGGTGAACAAAAGGACTTTGGGAGCACATTCCCCATGGAGGATACTCCCTTAACCTAGAGGCAGGAGGGAGGGCCTAGTCTCTACTCCAAATGACTTGACAGATTTAGATGACCCCTCCTGGAAGGCATCACCCTACATGTAGAGTGTGTGTGTGTTGGGAGAATAGGGAGGGTGGTCGGAGGCATGGGAGGGTGGAAGAGAGGGAGAAAGAACTGGGATCGATATGTATAATAAGTACAATAAATAAAAAGTTCTTTTTTAAATAAAGTAAGAAAATTAGTTTTGATAGGGGTGTATATGGTAAATATACATTGTATGAAATTCTTAATTAATAAAAATCTATCAAAACTTCCACTTGTCTGTTTTTCGTCAGCCTTCATTCAGCTCATGTTATATGTGGATAATGCAACCACAACTATAATGAAATCATCTTATTTGCAGAATGTTCATTCTGATCATTTTGTGTACCAGTGCATTTAACCTTTATAGCAACCACTGAGACAGGTATTATCTTTGCTGTTTGAAAGATGGGGAGAAAACCAAGGCTCAAAATGATAACACTAGTCACAGGAATTGAAAGTATACAGGTAGTCGTTATTCTTATACACCTGAAAGCCTAAAGCCATTTTTTCCCTTAAACTATTAAGAAATAATGATATGCTATTTAGTAGCAAATTTTGAGGAACTATGTACTTGAGATATTCTTGGAAATATTTTGTTACTCTCTGAAATTTTACACTTTGTCTATTTGATTGTCTGTCGTGCCATTTATGATTTTTATATGGTGATGTTTTTTATCATTTCTTTCAGTAGTCATTTTTATCCACAGAACCTATAATTGATTATCCATGCTATTTTTTCACTTGACAACTAAAATATTGACAATGAGCATCTCAGTCACTGCTTGCAGCTTGGGAAAAAAAATGTGATGAAACACATTTATCGTAACTGAGTTTTGGAAATAGATGCACTTCAAAAGAACCAGTGCTTATAGCACCAGTTTAGGTTTCACAGAAATCACAGGATTTGCTCACTTTGCCTCAAGGCTCCTCTTTATGGTAAACTCAAGTAGACTAAGAAAGGCCTAGGGAGTTATCAAAATCTATCTCTGGATATGTTTTTGTGGGCATTTCCAGGCAAGAAATTATCAAATCTCTGGCCCAATCAATGGAATAATTCATTGTTGCAGTCATAATATGACAGAAAGTTAGCACATGGTAATAACAGCAGATTAAGCCTAGTTGAAGGAAATAGTTCACTAAGCACATGTCCTTAGAGGGTGTGTCTTGTCCTGGCCTCATTCTGTATCCCCATTCTCTGTTTTGCATCTGCTCTGTGGTTAACAGCATAGGGACAAATATGATGGACTAAACCTCCTGAATCCATGAGCCCAAGTAAATTCATCTTTCTGTTGGCAAATTTGTAACATTAATACAAAAGTAACATGAAAATTTATTCATTTGGGGAAAAGACAATGATGTGTTAGAGATGATCAAGTCAACAACTGAAGGTAGGAAGGATGTAAAGAATATGCACTTGCCTTAGTCTAGAAATTCCAAGGCTTACAGAAGAAATGTGACTTTTCTGTTGGGAAGGAAGGGTGTGGAAAGTTTAGTCTATGGTAAGAAGAGCGGCAACCATTGTGGGAGTAGGGCCAACATGCTCGAAGGTCTGTAAGTGTGACAGAGAGTCCGGCTAGCCTAAAGCAAAGGAGCAAATGTGTTTTCACAAAATGATGCTGGATTTGAATCCTTTTCTAAAAGGAAAAGGAAGTCATTAAAGGTTTAAACCTGGCATAACATGATCCAATTTACATGCATATTTTGTGAAGGTCAGTGTAGATACAATTCATTGCATGAATAATTATTGAACATTTCCCATATTCTAGATATTGTCTTAGGCTCCGAGAGTAAGCCAGGGAATAATTGACAATAAATGACTTGCCCTCGTGGAATTTACATTCAGTGAGGTGTGCAGATGGTAAATCAGGGTGTGACTAAGGTGCACATGAGAAGCAAGGAATACCGTGACAAGCAGCAGAGGTCCAGGGGTACATATCAGTAAAGGGCAGTAAAGGGGGCTAATCTATATAGAGTGAGAACTTACAGGATTTGGCATTTTCACATAGGCCAGATGGAAGTGGAAGAGGGAACCATGCAGTAACAGATTATTTTAGACAGAGACAAGAACAGGTTAGAAGACCCCCAAGGAAGGAGGTAATTGGTACATTTAAGGCTCAATGAAAATGACAAGTATCTTGGGTAGTGTGAGTATCTGAGAGTGGTGGACAATAAATTCCTGAGACAGTAGGAATGACAGTATGAAGATCCCTGGCACTCCATACAAGAATTTTAGTTGTCACGCTGAGTTAAATGAGAAGTCAGTAGACATGAGGTAGCATGCATGATTTTTTAATTAAAGTGTTCTGATTACTACTCTTCCCACACACTGTGCATATACTCAAGCATATACATGCTGCCAGGCTATGCTGTTGAAGCAGACCAGAAGACCAATGAAGAAACTAAAAGATGACAAGAGCCAGGGAATTGTGTGTACTGTACATAAGAATGATTTAATGCAGAACACATTTAAAGGAGGGAGAGGGTAGAAGCAAGTAGACTACTCATTAATTGGGTGTTGTATTAGGCCTTTTTAAAGTTACCTTTGTGAAAAAGTAATGGAAGCAAGATTTGTTTTGTCTCATGATTTCAGTGGGTTCAGTTTATGGATGCCTCATGCACTTGGACAGAACATAGTGGCAGGTGCCTGAAGAGAGCTGTTTACTTCAGGAATAATCAGGGAGCTGGGCTAGGATGATAGAGGGAGACAAGGATAAATACAAGGGATCAAGAAAGGAAAAGAAGAAGAAGGAAGAGTGGACTTCAGATCATGATGTGCCTATCTCCATTTATCCCTCACCTTCTAAAGTATACAGCTGTGACTAACACCATAAGATATACATTTTCATCTTCAGTCTGTGTTGCACATATACATTTCAGACTTAAGTAAAAATCTTTTCCTTTTGTCCCCTTTCAAGTTTTCTAAATCAATGTTAGTTCAAACCAAAGACATTTTGCCTACCACACCATAATCTATCCTTTATCTTGTGTTGCTGGTAAATCATTCCACCAGGAACCACACCACCACCCATATTGTTCTATATAGACAATGAAGAGTCATCTTTGACTCCTTGTTTGTCTTCACAGAAAAATTATACACTTGGTCCACAGTTTACC
This sequence comes from Cricetiscus sungorus, assembly GCA_030556225.1. Taxonomy (NCBI): domain Eukaryota; kingdom Metazoa; phylum Chordata; class Mammalia; order Rodentia; family Cricetidae; genus Cricetiscus; species Cricetiscus sungorus. The sequence goes on from JANBXA010000726.1 coordinate 12,333,325, forward strand.
CATTAGCCAGTTCTGTGGGTGAGCTTGTTGTCTTAAGTAAGCTACTTGGGGATCAAAGTGTTTGTTTCATGCACACTTTTGTATAACAGTTCAACATCAAAGGAAGTCAGGATAGGAACTAAAGCAGGGCAAGAACCTGGAGACAGGAACTGATGCAAAGGCCATGAAGGATGCTGCAGCATACTGGCTTGATCCCCATGGCTAGCTCAGCCTGCTTTCTTAAAGAACTAAACACTATAAGCCCAGGGATGGAACCACCCACCATAGGCTGGGCCCTCCTCCATTGAATACTAATTGAGCAAATTCTTTACAGCCTGATCTGATGGAGGCCTTTTCTTTGTTGAAGCTCCTTCCTCTCCTATGACTCTAGCATGCATCAAATCAACATACAACTAACCAATACACTTACATTTTATCAGATCTGCCTACAGCTCTGCAACCTCAAACCATTGGAAACTTGTTTGGTATGAATCTAAAAGTACTTTGGGGTTCTTCTTCTCACTAACTATAGTATTTCTGCTACTCTATTCTATTTGTTTGTTGCTATTCTATTTTCCCAAATGGCCACTTGTGGTGCTGTGAAAAGAGTGACCTGGTATGACTATTAGGCATCCAGGAAATCAAAGTCTAGCCTTCTTGCTAGAACTCTGAATATGCCGTCTAACCTCCTGGAGCCAGTTTCTGTCTAAACTAAGGGTGCTTAGTTTTTGGATTATTGTGACAAGTCATGGGATAACATAAATGGTTGGTCTGTCTCATTGTTTGCCATTCATTCATTTTTTATGCATTGGTGAATGAATGAATATTCTGTATCAAGATCAGTCCTGGAAATTAAGGATTTTGGAGACAAGAGTTGACATAAAAGGTCTGCTGGCTATCTTTTGCTTGTTCATTGAATTTTAGAAGCTTCTCCACAGTTTTCTAAAAGACAAAGTGTCTACATTGTCTGAATAATGTGGCTCATGCAGAATACTTCCTTTCGTTTTGGGTGTCTGGAATGTTGCTATATGTTTCGCAGAAAGTATTCACATGACTAACTTCTGCCTGCCAAATCCTTGAGCACTAAGTTTAATGACTGTTCCTGATAGATGAAATTTCCTATCTGTCACTGCAGTTTGCTGTAGGAATTAAGTGTGTTTTTCATAGTTTCACTGAATGAGGACCCTTGAATGCTTCACCTAGTTTCTTCCAGAGTTGGTTTTATGTGCACTTTCCCATTTGCTGATTTTGTTTTGTGTGTTTTTGTTGGGATAAATTGTATTTACAGTTATGACAATTTCATGAATCGTGGGAACCTTAGTGAATTCCCAAAACCTGGGAGTGCTCTTGAGACTTCTGACCTGTGGATATAGATGGAAATGTAGACATTTCCTTTTCCCATCATAAAGTTCACACTTTAGTTAGAAAGTGTGTTATATAAGCATGAATCTACAATATACTTATTAAAATTTAGTGACTTTGGGTAGCACAGAGTAGGAACACTTACCACAGCTCTAGTGGGGAGAGGAAGAGCTTTTCGAAGGCTTGATTATTTCTACTTAATCATGGCTAACCAGAAGATGTTTAATGACTGTATGCTCAATTGTTCTCTATCATAGTGCCAACAATGAACTGCAGTGTTCCTCTTTTTAAGGAAGGCTTGACAGTTAATAAGTTGACTTGTGTGGACATCATGATACTAGGTGAAAACCATGAGTATGTGAAGAAACCATGCCTTTGTGAGATAAGTTGTGTAAAGCAGTTGCATGGGAGCTGTTTTCAACCAATACAGGAAAACCACCAAGATGTAGTAGCATATGCAAAATACCAGTGCAAAGAAAAAAACTAATGTGTGCTGTGATAATTAAATAAGTCAGTGTAGTGTAAGAATGGCAGGTGAAGGGAATATAGAAAGACACTATGTTTCGATAGGTAGTAAGGGCAGGATTAAAGAAAGATGAATGGATGAAGTGAGCTGTATTGAGAAATAGGAGAAAAGTTGAACTTGGACAAGTAGGATGGTTGCTAACCAGGATTTGAACATCCACCTGAGGTAGAGAGCTTGCATATGTAGTGGCACCTGACAGTGTGGTTTGTTGTCATATGTTCTGTTGTGTTTTCTGGGATTGTTGCTTATCTGTGTGGACAAAGTAGAAGGAAAATCTGGCAAAGAAGTTAAGAATATTGACAAAAATGTGACTGAAGTCTAAGATTACAGTATCTAAGATGGAAGGTAAGAGGACTATGACATACACCATAGAGACATTAAAACTCCAGCTTCTCTATATTCTATACAAGCACTATATAAGTAGCAATAGAAAGCTATACTAAAACTGTAATAGAGATACATTTTAAGAGTCAGACTTTTGAAGACTTCCAGGGGAAGAGTGTGCATATGCCACAGATCAAAATATTTTTACAAGTCATTGGTAGGTTCATCAGGTGGGTGGATTACAGCATGGTGGGGAGAACCCTGCTGCAGGCATTGAATACAATCTGACAGTCTTGGCATTTTATTTAGTTGAGAACTGAGATGTTGTTAAGCTACTAGATTCCAAAAGCTTTTTATCTGTTTGTCATGATGTTAGGTCCTACACAGACTGGGTAGGGGATGATTAATTAGTAGGCTGAAGATTGCCCATGATTAATTGTAATCTGGGTTTGGAACTATACCATTCCATCCTCTCAACATCATTGAAGTTTTAGCAAGTCAATCCAAGTTTTCAGAAACATCTTATTTCTGGGAATCTTCATTCAAAAGTACCCAAGTGCCAAAGCCACTAGTGTATGTAAGAAAGTATCCACAGGCCTTAGAGACCAGTAAGGAGATAGAGCAAAGTAATGCATGACCTCAGATGAACAGTCTGTCTTTGTCCCCTTTAAATGCATATGCTACCATTGGACTTTCCCAAGATGCCTCTTAATCCCCTGCAATTTCCTTGATCCAGCCTCCTATTAGTATTTGGTTTTTGTTCATAGTCCTTTAAGAACTTCCCTCAACTTGAAAAACCTTTTGTTAGTGGAGACTTGTACTTGCCTGGGGAATCTGCTTACACAGGCCAGGTAGCCCTGCTTCTGGAAATCTCTGGTTACTTACCAAAACTATTTCCCAAAGTCTTACTCACAAAAATGGCAGTTCTTCAAAATGTTGAACAATGAAGGGTTACATGGCCAAACACTGGGAGCCAATGATGGCTCTCTTAAAGGTTTGTAATATCTATCAGTCTCTAAGAAGTCCAAGACCATTTTCACCTAGCATTATGAATATGTGTCAATAGGAATATTTCTTTACTTCCAAATTGTTCATGCCTATTTCTCTTATGAACAATGACAATTTACTTAGAAATAGGTGCATATTACAATTGTACTTTTACGCTGCTAATAAGATTTATTACTGTGATAGTCACATCACATGTCATAGACTCCTGCATTTGATTAAAACTAACACATTGAAATACTTTGCTTAAATTGCCGTTCTTATGTTAAGTCGCAACATTAGGGAATTAAGTAACAACATTTTCATTTTCTTCTGGAAAAATTCCCATAAATAAGATTAGAAACTGAAAAGGAAAACACACATTTCTAAAGGCCTGTAGCTTTTATTTTAATTAAAAAAGCACAGTATAATTTCAATGTAAATTTCAATTACATTATTTACTCAGAAGACAGTAATAAAATTTGTTCAAAATGTGTGCAGTTCATTCATAAAAATTAGAAATATACGTGGATTTAACTGCTTCCTTTGTAAATCTGGAAAGATAAAATTACCAAGAAAGCATTTATTGAAGCTGTACTAAGAAATAAGTAGAAATAAATAACACATACTTATGAAAAAAAAAACAAAGCAAAAACATAAACAGAGAGAAATGTGGAACCAGTCACTCATACTTTTCAGTAAGGCAAACAATGTTTTGAACTTTTATGATTTGAGTAAAGCAATATAATATGGGGAATTGCTCACTTGATGCTTAGAGGAAGATGAGTTTCATTAAATGTTTATATTTCTCAGGAAGAAAAGTTAATACGTAATGATTTGCACTTGCACCTCCTGCCTTCAAGTAGGAGCAATGCCAGAAATGCAGAAATAGTAGGCAGATGAGTAATAAGCCTAAAATCCAAAACGAAACTCTGGAGAAAAAGATGATGAAGTCTATAGATGATTTTTTAAAAATAAAATGTTCAATTCTGTGTCTAACTTAAAAAGGAGGAGGAAACAGATTCATTAAATTATGGATGAGATGGAAAGTCTGACAACAAATATAAAAGATGGAGAAATTTGATGGAAACCAGTACTTTCCACTGTATGCTAATAAATCAGAATGAGAATGAATAACTTCCTGCAAAATTACAACGTATGAAAGCTTGTGCAATAACAGAGGAAAAAATGTAAGAAGTCATTGAATTACTACCAGGTAACCAACACAACCCATAGATATTTAGCCCCAGTACATTAATATAGAAGAATGAAGGACAGATTGGGGCTAGTAATGACTTTATACTGTATACTCTTTTATACTGTATACTAATACTGATTAGTTGGCTGTCACTGCTGCCATCATTGCCTTCACTTCCTCCTCTTCTTCCTTTTCATCAGCTTCTAGCTGCTACCCATCCTTTTCCTTCCTCTTTTCTCTCTCCAGCTCTTATACACACCACACACACACACACACACACACACACACACACACACACACACATACACACAGACACATAAACACACACATGATCCTGTATTTATATATTCTCTAATCCATCTGCAAATTATATATGGGAATATTAGCCTGTTAGTAAACTAACATAACAGCTGGCTCAAGAAAGTTCAATAACTTGCTAGAAATACAGAGCAAACAAATGAAGGATCTAGGGTTTGAGCCCAGAGCTATCTGAGCACAAAATTTAGCTTTTTCCTATTCTATAATTTCTATGAGAGTAAAAGTTTTTTCTCATAAACTATTTAAGATGTTTAATTGATACAACTTTATTTAATTCCTAATTTATACTTTGAGAAGATGTTATATCAATATTCAGATTGGAAAAAATGATCAAGAACAAAATTTATAGGCTATTATTACTTCTGCATATTCATTACTTTTTTTACAATTATGAATAAAAATAGTATCACTTAAAATTTTATCTGTGTTGGGCATAGTGACACATGGTATTTAATATAAGGGCTTGAGAACTTTAAGATGGAGGACCATGAGTTTTGAACCTGTCTGGTTTATATGGTGAGCTAGCCTTGAGATGTCCTGTCACAAAAAATAAAAAAGAAGTCTCCAAGTGAATTTAACTCAGGTGTACAAGATAGGATGCTACAATGAGAACAAATAATATGGTCATAATATGAAAATATAGTCAAAGCAATATTTGTGAGCAGTAAAAATAGCTACAAACATTGAGGACCTGAATCCAATAAGCAAGATCCACATACAAACTACCAGTGATTGAAATAGTACTTAGCACATGTATCAACTATTTGGGGGTAATTTTCAGAATACCTTGAAATACCTTATTTAAACATAAAATCCAATAGTCTATTTCATAGAAAAGAGAGCATCCTCATAAAAATAGGAACCATTGAAATGATGAAGACAGAACTAGGATGCTATCATTGCAGAAGTAATTTTAGGAACATAAGACATAGCCATTAGTCAGGAAAAAGAAATTAGATGAATGCCAATGACAAACAAAATCAAATGGATCTTCAATAGACCTAGCACCTATTGTTTATCAGGCACTGTGTGTATCAGGTACTGGGTCTCCACCTCAGAAAGACTATATATATCTAAGGCATACAAACTCATCATAAGATAGATATACATGAGCTTAGCAACAATGTGATATATGTGAGAAATTAACATATGATTTTAATTGCAAACAACTAATAAATATAATGAGGAAAATTCATTCACACTGAAGACAGAATACATTAAGTACGTGGATATTAATTTAATTGGGGACATTAGATTTTTTTGAATACAATAATGCAGTCTTTATGGGAGGAATACCTTGCTTCAACTGCAAACAAAATATGGGAACAATTATAATATTTGCTGAGCTAATGTATAGAATCAGTACATACCAACTAAAGGCCCAGTACAATTAATGTAACATTTTGCTAGAAAAAAATCATCAAGAAAAATAGGCAGGCAGAAATGTTTTCAAAGTGATTACTTGAACTCATACTGTTATATATTTGTTCCACTTTGAGTAGTCTCTTTTTTCTATATCTACCCTGTTGCTAGCACTGTGACCACATGGGAAAAGGCACTCTACAAATATTTAGTTGAAAGAGATCCTTATTGCAGGGGTTAAAATGTCCTAGGAACAAACTAGCAGCTTTCTGAAAAGTCTTAGATAATTTATGAGATACATGTTCAGAGGCTGACTGATGTGAGATGCCATTCTGTAAATCTGTTTCTCGTATTTGGTTAATGAATAAAAATCTGTTGGCCAATAGGAAAGCAAGATAGGTGGGACTAGGTGACTAGGAGGAAAGAGGAAGTAGTAATGAGGAGTCAACATGGAGAGACTGGAGAGAGTAGAATGCAGGCCCTCTCTACGATAAGATGAGACCACATGGAAATACTTAGATTAATAGAAATTGGTTAATCATTAAGACAGATCTAGCCCATAAGAAATTAGTAACTAGCCAACAGCATTATAGCAAATACAGTCTGTGTGTTATTGGGGGCTGGCGTGGTGGTGGGACAAGACCTGCAGGGAAAAACCAGCTCGTAACAACTGACCTATATTTTTAAGTACCCAAGGTAGGTGTGATCATAGTTTTAAGAGAAGGGCAAACTGGGATTTAGAAGTATACATATATATGACATCTTTTAAGAGAAAGAATATTCTTGCTAGATGTCTCAGTGTGGGGAAGACTTGAAGAGTATCACAATGACAATTGCACTCTTTAATCACTATCTTCTTAAAGAAGTCTGAGAAGCTTAAGTGAGAGTGGCAGTCAGTGGGCTCTCTACTTTCTGCCACTGCTTTGGGTATGGTCCCTCTAACTTTTTAGAATAAAGAATTCTTTCATCTTTTCGGACTACCTCTGGGATGACATCTTTCTTAGCTGCTCATGTCTAAAGCACCTTTCTTTACTATGCACATATACAATAGTTTAGTTTGTGTATGTGGCTTATCTATAATTAATCAGATCAATGAATCTGGTTGTATAATTAATGATAAATATTCTTTATGCTATTACAAATTTTACATGTTTAATTATATCATATACATACGTATATAGGGAAGAGTGGAGAAGATGGATTCAGTTAATTACTTATATATATGCATAGTATAGCTGATTATAATGGATATTTATACATATTCTTTATCAAACACACACATACACACACATACATACACACACACACACACACACACACACACACACACACACACACACACACACACGCACACACACATTTTTCCTGATTATTTTACTGAAGAATCAGGTTTGGGGAGAATGACTACATGACATTAAACAGAGTGCCTTCCCAAAAGAGCTCTTATTTGCTTATTTTCTAGCACCAGGGATTGAAAACAGGACCTTCCACTTCTGAGATGAGTATTCTAATAGTGAGCTAAATTCTCAACCAGATTAAGTGCAATGTTTTGATTGACCATAATGTTACCTTGCCCAAACACCTAATGCACATGCCAGGATGTATTGTTGAGATTCCGGTAAACACTTGAAATGAAATGTTCTCTGGCCATTGTTATCATTGTTATAAGAAGCAGTTACAAAACGTTTATTAATTTGCATGTTTGTTAGCTGCACAGGGAACCTCTCTATTCCCTGGTAACTTTAATAGAACACCTCACAAAGGGAAAGAAGTAGTCATTTATTAATGAATGCAATATTTTGATTCTCATTATAACCATATTTCTTTGCTCAATCTTTCTTTCCATCCTGTTCTTATATGTATCTCTCATTTTTTAGAAATAGGCTCTTACTACATATCCCAGGCTTGTCTTGGACTTGTCATCATCCTGACTCAGTCTTCTAAGTGTGCCCCACAATACTCAGCAGACAAGACAGGCACCATTCCTTTTTCTTTTATTTTATTTATTTTTTCTTATTTTACATATTGATCCCAGTTTCTTCTCCCTCCCTCCCTTCATCCCTCCCTCCCTCTCCCCCACCCTCCCATGCCCCCTGACCACTCTTATCTGCACTTCATAGATGAGAAACTCTGGAAGAGCAATTTACATCAAGACTTTGGGGAAATTTTATAGTAGGTGTTTTGGAGAGCCAGGTGGGACTTGGGATTAGCAACAAATTATTGAGTAGAAATTTGGATCCTATTTAGGGAAAAGACTATAATTTCCAAGCCTTCTGAGAGCAGGAAAATTTAAGACAGTAGCATAGACTAGGAAGACTTGTAGAACACACTCTTAGTTATAGAAAAAATCAGAAGTCATTTACTGGGTTTGGAGAGCCTCACTCCAAAGATGGTGAATACGACTGGCTTATGAGAACTGGGCCAAGCTACACAACTGTCACATACATACAAGAGGGCCTAAGTCAGTCCCATTCAGGCTCCCTGGTTGTAGGTTTAGACTCTATGAGCTCCTGTGAGTCCAGTTTAGTTGATTCTATAAGACATTTCTAGTCTTGTTACTGGGATTCTTAGACGTGGATAAGAATTGGGTCTGGGAGTTCAGATTAAGGAACTTCAGACACAGATTCAGAAGTAGATTCAGGATACAGAGCCCAGAATCATCTCTGAAGTATAATGAGACCTCATCCTAACATCAATCTCTGTACCAAAGTGAAAAATGGTTGGGGATGGACAAATACTATCCCATTATATTTCTACCAAATTTCACATTGAAACACTATATTCTATAAATCTGGGTACAATGAGAATACATATGTAATATCCTTAAAGCACTTTTGACTTTTGATGTGGCAGGACCAGATGGAGTCATGATTATCTATGTATATGTATTATCTATGTATATGTACAGGTATAACCTTTATATCTGAAAGGCAATGTCAATGTCTGAAATTTGAAAGTCCTATTGAGCACAGCTTCCCAATGATATATTAAAAATGAGTTAAGGTATTACGCTGGCTACTTTTATGTTAACTTGACACAAGCTGAGTCTCTGAGAGGAGGGAGCCCCAATTAAGAAAGCATCTTCTATGAGCTGTGTTGCCTTACCCAACTTTGATGCTGGAGAAGGAGTTTGGTCCTGCCTCATCTTGATGTGCCATGCTTTGTTGACTCCCATGGGAGGCCTGCCTGATTCTGAATGGAGATGGAGGAGGAGTTGATGGGGATGGGGTAGAAGGGAGGTGGGGTCAGGGAAAGGAGAAGAGGAGGGAGGGGAACCTATTGTTGGTATGTAAAATAAATGAAAAATAATTAAGAAAGAGACCAACTCCTTAAGATCAGGCTGTAGGCAAGCCTGTAGGATAGTTTCTTAATTAGTGACTGATGTTGTAGGGCCCATTCCACTGCAGGTGGTGCCATCCCTGGGGTGGTGGTCCTGGGTTCTGTAAGAAAGCAGACTGAACACGCCACATGAGAAGTATCTCGGTAAGCAGCAGTCTTCTGTGTCCTCTGCATCAGCTCTTGCCTCCAGGTTCCTGTCCTGACTTCATTCAGTGATGAACTGTAATGTGGAAGTGTAAGCCTAATAAACCCTTTCCTCCTCAGTTTTCTTTGGGGAATGGTGTTTCCTTACAGCAATAGTAACTTTTAAGTAAGATAGATAAGTTTGGCCTCTTGTTCGTTTCATCTTCATAACTTCTGGAAGTGTTGATACCGAGTTTCCATGGCTAGAAACCTTGGCTCTTTGTTCTCAGAATACCATTTGAGACTGGCATTCTGTACTAACTGCCAAAAATAAGTGAAAAGTTGAAGGATAACATTTGAACCCTGTTCCTTCTGATTGTATTCACCAGAACTTTATAATGCTCTCTTCCATGTGTACAATACACACACATTTGAGTTTTCAATTCTTTTCCTGTCCCAGACCTTTGAGAGATGCGAGCTACGATCATGGGTGCAGGTATTTAACCTATTTCTCTAAAAACCTTCTCTTTTGTATGGATGGGTGTTTTGCCTGCATGTTTATCTATGTACCATGTGCATGCCTGTGGAACACAAAGGCTAGAATATGGTGTTAGATCCCCTGGAACTGTGTTTATAAAGAGTTGTGATCCACCACGTGGGTGCTGGCAATTGAACCATTGTCCTCTAGAAAAACCACTGAGCTATCTTTCCAGCCCCCTAACTAGTTTAGATTTTCAGGACAGGATGGGTGAATTCCAGATCTTCCTAGGGTAGCAACTGCCTACTTAGGGGAGTAGAAATTCTTCTATGTCTTGAGAATTACTACTTGTAGTTAGGAAAGCATAGATAAGATGGCAGTGCCATTTAAAAATTATACAAAAGGAAGCTGAGGTCTGTGTCATTCCAGGTCCTCACAGTCAAAGAGTGCAGGAGCCAGTAGTAACACCTGGGTCTTCTGATTCCAAGTCCAGTGCTATTTTTGTGGCACTGTGTTCCATCTGCTATTGAGATGACTACCAAAGAAATAGCTAGGTTGAAAGTCAAGCACATGAACATGCTTATAGATGGTGAGGGAGGCCTAAAGAATCTATTGTCTTGGGTATCATTCAAATAATTCCAACCCAGCACGATTAATACTTTGATAAGGCTATAAATTGTGTATAAATGGAGGGGATTATATATAAGGCAGTAAAAATTAACTTGGCTTACTCCTATGGAAGGGCAAATGTTCTTGGAAAGTTTCCCAGAGGAGAGATTCTTAGCTGAAGATTTATCCAAGAAGTAGAGAAACAGGAAGACATTCCAAGACAGAGGTTCTTAAATTTTTATTAGTCACAGATGTTAAATATTGAGCATTTTATGTGTTAATAGTTTTGTTTCAAATGGCTTAAATGTAACTCATAGTGCAATAGATCCACCACAGGCTATATATAAATAATCATCGTTTTGCTTCAGTCATAACTGATTGTTTACATATAAAAATTATACCCTGTTGTTGAATATATAGGTATGCTTACCTTTCCCAGTCAACTATGAGGAAACAGAGTCTCATAGGAGTGAAGCAACTTGTTTGAGTCAACCGGTTGTCAAATCACCCCATGTGAACAGATGAAGAATCCTAGGTAGATAAAAACAGTTGTAGTAGGGACCTGGGGTATGCATGCCATCTGACATGTAGGTAATTTGGAGTAAGTATGCATGGCTTGTGCCATGAGAACCAGGACTTATCACCTGCCATTTATTCCTAATACACTATACATTTCCAAGATATTGGCCCCATAGCAGTCTCCGTGAGTGTCAGCCATGCATCTTTATTCACATAGCCTCTCCTAAGCCCTGGTCTATCTTAAAATAGGTACCCAGACCACATTTGCTTAATCAGATTATCTAGCATTCAGTTAAGGTTCAGGGAATCACATCGTAAATGTAGGAACTCTTCTAGAATGTATTGGCATTTCCTCAAAAGAAAAAATTGTTCTCATTCTTTACTAATTTAAATAAATGGCAAATGGAATGCTACAAAATCCGTAATTTTCAAGTGGAAAGAAATCATAGGACATCATTTTATTGCCAAAAAATGCTGGTGCTAGGGACAACATTTTTTCTTTTTTCTGAATTAGTTTGAAGACATTTGTGAAATAATCAGTCGTAAATGTGAATTTTCCCACAGGGATGCTGTTTCTAGGGAGACTTAAAAATACTCCTGAAGTCATATATGTGGCAATTATGGATTTCAACTGATGGATCCTTGTCTTATGCGATGACTATTTTGTACTTATAATGAGCAAACCACATTTTTTTGTCTTATATATAACATCATAAAGCATGCAGTATGTGCTTTGAGTGACTGGAGTCCTGTTTTGGATTCTGATAAAATGTTTGCTATCTATGCAGCTTGGATGGTTTTTGCTGAAGCATCTTTTCCCAGAGGAAGTATGTCAAAGAGCTCCCATTTGGCAGCTTGGACTGGTTATGCTCAACTGTAGCCCATACTTAGCATGCCCTTCACCCTCTGTCAGTGCTGATTTCTGTATCCCATGTGGCTTTACTGGCTTGATTACTGGTGCTAATAGCCACTATTAAGTACCAACTGTAGATAGGACATCTTTGGTGATTGAATAAACCCCTCATAGGCTCATAATTTTGAATGTGTTGTTCTCCATTGCTAGAACTGTTTGGGGAGGATTAGGTTTGCCTTTGTTGGAGGAAATGTATCACTGAGGTTTCAAAAGCCAGCCATTCCCATTTAGATTTCTTTGCATTCTGCTTATGGATCTGCTATAAGCTCCCAGCTACTTCTCTAGCACAATGCCTGCTTGCCTGCTGCCATGCTCCCCACCATGATGGTCATGGGCTCTAACCCCCAAATTAAATTCTTTCTTTTAAAAGTTGCCTTGGTTATAGTGTTTTGTCAGAGTAATAGAAAACTAACTAAGACAAATAGACTTCCAATAAGCCTTAGGTAAACCATTGAAGTACTTTTCATTTTCTTGATGAAGAAAGCAAGCCTCAAAGAGAAGAGTTACTCTGGCCAGGCTGAGTCACATTAGGAACTACAGAGATTTTATTAGACACAGAATACTCAATACTAGAGTCTACAACTTTCTTTTAAAAAATATGATATACATATTGATGTTTTATCTCAGTGTCTTTATATCATCTTTATACAATGCCAATGGATCCCAGAAGAGGATGGTGGATGTAACCCTATAATTTGAGTGACAAATGATTGAGAGACATCATGAAGGTACTTGAAATTGTGCCTCAGTCCATTAGAATAAGAGCCAGTACTCTTGTTTGTTTTTGTTTTTTTCTTTTATTGAAAATAGATACTTTTTCTTTATATATTATATCCTGATAATGGGTTTCCCTTGATCTTTTCTTCCCTTCCCATGTCCTCTCCCATCCAGATCCACTTTTTCTCTCTCATTATTAAACAAACAGGCTTCTAAGGGGTAAAAATAAAATAAAATACAAAAATATTTTTAAAAAGCAAGTTGTAAAAAATAAACTAAGATAAAACAAAAACTTATACACCAGAATTGAGCCAAAAAAGAAACGAAAAGAAAAAGAACATGAAGAAAAGGGTTCAAGAGTAGGCACAAAAACCAGAAACTCACTCATTTGCACATAGAAACCATAATATATATGCAAATGACCTGGTGCAGACCTATGTAGGCCCTGTGTACACAGTCAGGACTCTTAATCATTGAGACATCTCTCCAGCCTTTTCTTTGCCATTTTCATGTGAGTGATCAGTCTACTTGTGAAAGAAATGCCCTGTGCTCACTTACAGGCACTGGGTAGATACAAACATCCAGAGTAGTATTTGAGGACTGAAGTTTTCAGAGTTGACACCCCTGAGGTTGGTAGAAGGACTGTTCTAGGTTTATCCTAGAGAAAGACACAGATGTTTGTAAAAGCTAAATTGGCACATGTCTTAGGCTTTCACCATGTAAAGTTTTCCATGTACATTCATATATTATCTTTATTACCTACTATTCGTTGCATTGGTGTGGGAGATTATCATGCCATAGAATTATGAACATGGCTCCAAAAATGGCAATTCCTAATAGACAAAAAGATTTACAGAAAATGTTAGGCACATACACTCTTAACTTGCAGGTGAGGGTACTAGACACCATGCAAAGATAATGGCTTTCATGTGTGAACATTATGAGTTAGCAGGGCTGTGGGAAGAAGAGTTTGTTGTATCAACAGGATGAGGTATCCTGGTTGCCTGGGAGTATGTGATTGATTAGTTTAAGTAGTTCTTCAAGTTGGCATGTGTTACAGGCTGGTTTTTCCAGCCAGCTGCCTCCAGTCCTGCAGCCACGGTCCCACCACCACGTGAGCCCCAAATAACATTCAGAGACTCCGTATTTGATACAATCCTGTTGGCCAGTTACCATTATTGTTTATGGGCTAGCTCTGTCTTAATTATTAACCCATTTCTACTTATCTAATTATTTCCACATGGCTCATCTTATCCGGGAGCCGATGCTGGTGTCTTCTTTCTCCCAGGTCTCCATCTTGACTCCTCCCAACTACTTCCTCCTTCCTCCTAGTTTCTTAGTCCCTCCTATCTTCCTTTTCAATTGGCCAACAGGGCTTTATTAATTAACCAGTATGATAAATATATTTACAGAATAACATCTCCCATCAGGCATGAAATAGAAACATATTACTTGTGTTTAAATAAGACCTATTACAGGTCCTCTCAATAAGGAAGATAGAGGTTCTATGTGCTGGAGGAAAGGGTGCAGGGACCATATGATCAGGGCATTTGAGACTCTTCTTGATTTTTCTACCTGTCGAAACAGCACAAAATGTGAGGCTATGATTTTAGATAGTAGAGCACATTTATTCAGCATATGCTTCATACTGAGATCTTGGCTCAGTGTTGAAGATCCAGTAAAGGAAAGGTTGGCAGTCTACTAGAGAAAACGCACCATGGAGTATCCAACATCAGATTGTAATCTGCCCCTTAAAGAGCAAAAGAAGCACTTAATCTTATAGCTAGGAAAGTAATTTGCAGGAGGGTATGCTTAAGTTGTGAATGCAACATTATGTAGGACCCTATATTCTGGATTGATTATGTAGTGCCTTCTCAGTGATAAGAACCTTGAGATTTGAAAGAACCCAATAAAATATTTTAAAGGATTTTTTTTTGAAGAGGGAGATGATGGGAGATGTCATTCTGTAAATATGTTTCTCTTACTGGTTAATGAATAAAGCACTGTTGGCCAATAGGAAAGCAAGATAGGTGGGACTAGGAGACAAGGAGGAGAGAGGAAGTAGTAAGGAGGAGTCAGCATGGAGAGACTAAGGAGAACATAATGCCAGCCCCTCTCTCCAGTAAGATAAGAACACGTGGAAGTACTTAGATTAATAGAAATGGGTTAATACTTAAGACAGAGCTAGCCGACAAGAAACTAGTAACTGGCCAACAGCATAATATCAAATACAGAGTCTGTGTGTGTTAATTGGGGCTGGCATGGTGGTGGGACCAGACCGGTGGAAAAAAATCTTACTAGTAACAGGGAGATATTGTGATTTTTACCTTAAAGTGCTGGATGTTTGTCTTGTCTGAGAACAAACTTTAGGAAGACACAGAGATGATACTCAACTCCCTAGCACTTGGATGAAGATAGTGAGAAGCGATTGATTTAGGGAAGCAGTTCTTAGCCAGGATTAACCCCTCCTGCTCAGCCAGGGATAGCCCCTCCTCCAGGGACACCCGGCAATGTTTGGAAACTTCTGATTTTGAAAACATGGCCGTGCTACTGGCCTCTCATGGGTTAGAGTCAGGTATGGTATTAAAAGGTACATAAAACAGAATAAACTTACACACCAAAAAGTTATCTACCTCAAAATCTTAATAGAGCTAAATTCATGAAGTTATTTCTAAAAAGATTTCAAGACTTGCTAATGGTTTAGATATGGATGTGAGAGAGAGAGAGGAAGCAAGGATGATGTCACTGATGTTGGTCTGAGGGACTGACTAAATGAATGACATACCCCTCTATTAATAACAGGAAGCATGGGGGCAGGTTTGGGTGGCAGTAATCAGTTTAGCTTTGAACAGGACAATTTTGAGAAGCCTGTATGTAGCTAACGATTCTTTAGAAGAGACTGAAGAGTAGGAGCCAGAGAGGGACAATGGGAATCTTCACTGGCTGTTCAGAAGGGTTTTAAGTGTCTGATTCCACAGGAAAGTAGAATGAGAAGTGAAAATTACTTTTAAGGAAGCAACAATGGGGAAGTGAATGGTGTGCATTGCACACAATCCCAGTAAAGTGGTATTTGTGAAAATCTGCTTGGATAAGTTTCTGTCTTCCTGTGAGTTTTTCACCAACTGCTTCATTTCTTTGTGGGTCTGAAAGATCATTGAGAGACTTGAACTTGGAGCTAGTGATACTTGCTTCCAAAATAACCCATTGCTATGATTGCTGTCTCCTGTTTTCGATAATAGAATTGGAATTTTGTCATGACCATATCTTCTGTTTTATGACACTTGGATGTCATAAGGACTTGATGGTTCTGAAAGGATGTCCTCTTCCAGTGTTAGCAATTTTCTAGAGATAAACTCAAAGTCAGGTGTGCCTTCTTATGGCTCCACCCCAACTACCTCCTTTATCAAACTCATAGAATCTCCCAATTATCTCCTGCCTTAATCACATCAAGGTTAATTTAGGATGATGGCCCTTGGAATTGAGCCCATGAACTGATTAAAACCAGACAACCCGCAACCTGCTTATCTTATTTCACCCAGTGTGTGGGGACCACAGTCAAGGGCCATATCTCCATTTGCCTCCTGACTAGTTCAGATTCTTACTCACATGGAACTATATGGTATGGAAAACACCCTGATTTTGGGGAGTGTTAGTATAAAACCCTCTCTATCTTGTTTCTCACTTCAATATCTATGTTTTCTGGATCTATGTTTACTGGAATTCAACAAAGACTGCCTTCTTCATGATCACACAAGTGGGGCCACTTTCTGAATCTAAATTTCCCAATATGGGCCCATGTTTTTCTCCCTCTCATCTCTTCTTTGCTTTTATTCTATGTCTTCCTCTACATTTCTGTTCCCCTTTTCCTCCCTTTCTCAACCTTACCTACTAATTTTCCACTGGGTGTGAGATGTCATTCTCAAAATGCCTCACACATGTACATCTGTTTTGATTATTTCATGGGAGATAAAAAGTGGTAACATTCTCTGACAGGCTCTATCTACTGATAAGTGATAAAACAAAATGTGATCAATTACAATGATGTCACTGTCGTTACATTGGAAGCCCTGGGGGAAATAAAAACAACAATAAATGGTTATGTGCTTCTCCAAACACCATTCTCTACTATAAAATGCTCATAACACAGGTAGAGAGTCATACTTCCTTGTCAAGGGAGTGCCACCTGAAATTATTAGTGAGTAAGTTTATAATTGTACGTTTGTGGTTTTAAAATGAGTAATACACTTGTCATTTTCCCCTGCCTCCTCTGCCTTCATTAGTCATCTGTATTTCAGTTTTGAATCTTGTTGTCAATTCAGCCATGACTTCAGGCTAAGGCTAGGGAAGCAGGGGTTTAGGTCTTTGGAATGGCCTATTATCCACAGGGATACACAAGTGTCCATGGCATATCCCAAGCGAAATGAGTTTAGAGCCCAAAGTCAGGTCTTAGGAGGCCTGTAGCAGGGGGCTGAGGGTTTAACATTCTTTTTCTTTGTCTGGTACCTGATATTTCTGGTTGGCATCTCAAAAAGTATGTAACTTGGGGACTCAAGAGGAGTCGTACTTTTTCAGGGATCATAATGTTATTGAACTTGGAATTAAAACCTGTGCCCCAAGGAAGGTCCAGCTACCTATTCTTAAAAGTCCAATTAAAAGAGTGCAAACTAGAAATGCAAAGCAGACACAGATTTATTGAATGTAGCCACATTTGGAAGAGAGACAAAGAGGTCCAGTGACACACATATGCCAGTCAGTTTTTGAGTTCTGAAGTGAAATCCAAGTATAAAAAGAGGGTCAAGGGTATGCACATCTAAGCAGTCCTCATATAAATGTGGTACCACCCACTATTATTTGGGTTTTGGTTTCATCCTGTAAGGTGGTCTGACAAAGAAACAGGGTCCTCCTCTGGATGGTGGGTGTCTTTTCCTTCTCCCACCATGACATTCCTGAAGAAATTCCTTTCTATTTTCAATCCATTGTTTCAATAGTTAAATAGCTAGTTTGAGAGACAAAAATGTCTCTTTGCAATAATATAGTATAAAGGCTGGAGAGATGGCTCTAGCAAAGGGCCCATGTTCTATTCCAAGCCCCCACATGGTAGCTCACAGCTGTCCATAACTCTAATTACATAGGTCTGAAGCCCTCCTCTGGCTCTCTTGTGTATCAGACACATACATAATGCACATATATACATGTAAGCAAACTATTTGTATGCATAAAAGCAATTAAAATATACCGTTTTAATTAAAGAATATGAACTTTTGAACCAGACTAGATTCCAATACCAAATCTTCTTTTTATTGGTTTTTGAATTGGGCAAGTTATTTAATATCTTTGAACTTCTAGTTCCTCATCAGTAAATATAGGAGCAATTATATCTACTTGCTAGAGCTGATGTGCAGAAAAAAATGAGCTTGAATGCAAGAGCTAGTGATTTGGAAGATGAAAGACTAAACTGCCTAAGTTCAAATATGGTTTCAGGGTTTTCTTATCAAGAGGCACTTGGCAAGTAAGGGCCTTTAATCTTTTTGTGCCTCACCTACTAAGTAGGAATTAAGTTAATAGGGTTGTCTGTCTAGACTAAATGAATGAATCTATGGGAGTCAATTGAAAGGGCACATGTCATATGGGAAAATTATTTATTGACTTACTTGTTGGAATGCTTGTTTAGATGCTTGCTTGCACTTGTTGTTACTTATTATTTATAGCAGTAAGCAAAAGCCACATGGGAAAAGAGTGTGTGCTTCAGAATTCAGCAGAACAAGGTAGCTGTTAGATAGGAGGTTTCTGGAAGGCATCATAGAACATGCTGTGTAGCATGGTGTGAAGTACTTATCTGGTGGAACTGAGTTTGAACCCTTGTTCAGATCACGGTAAGGGGAACCATCTTCAGCAACTTCCACTTTTCTCTGTCTCTTTTTCTCCAATGGCAAAATGGAGTTGAAAGTATATCTTTAGGATGTATTTAAGCTCATAGTTTCAGAGACTTCATGCCACAATTTGCTGAATCCATTGTTTCTGAATCACATCATTGATGTGATGAAATAATGCAGCATCTCATGGCAGAAGGGTGCAACAGAGAAATTTCTTCACCTTATGGGGGCCAGAAAGCAAAGACATGTAGAAGAAGGAGCCTTAAATAAGTCTCCAAGAATGCAACATTCAATGATAGACTTCCTTCAATGATGCCTCATGCTGTAGTTTTATCACCTCTTAACTATTAAGTTATAAATCTATAATGATCAGTTCATCATAAAATCTAAATTGATCAGTCCTCAAGTCAGAGTCCTCATGGTTCAGTCTTCTTTCAGTAATTGCATTAATGCTCTAGGGACAATGAATCTTCAACACTGAAGCCCTTTACTTCAATAGTAACACCAAAACATAAAGAGGAACAGTGTTGTGTTTGTATCAGTGAGTAAAATATTATTTACCACTTACTACTTGCTCATATAGTTGTCATGAATATAACAAATAAGACAACAAATAAGTCAAATGTTCTTTGGAGGAGTGCAAGTTGCCAGTGAGTGTGAAATATAGACAAAATCTTAAATGATCTAAAGGAAGGTTTACACACTGGCAAAGGCAGGAAGGGGAAAGATTTCCAGGGATTTCTGGTAGTGAAGTGGAGGCTATTTGAGATACTTGGATAGGTTCCTGTAAGAGGAGATTAGGATGAATGTAGAGAATGAAGAGCATTGGATACCAAGATAAGGACATGATATTTATTTTGATAGCTATAATGGCACCGGTCACTGAGTAGAGCAGGTAAAAGGGTTTCAGAATTATTATGTCACTTGGACTCAGTGTCCAAAACTGTTAAAGCAGAGAGCATATGATAATCCTTTTTCGTGGATTTGCCCCATTTCTAGGTATATACATTTCTATAAAGATACAATTTACTGCTTGTCTCTGGCCATTCAGAATTCTTGTTACTGTTACTTCCTGCAGGAAGCCCTGTTGACAGTTGTTCCCCATTTCTCCATTTATGTATTTTCAGAAAACTCTGTAACCTCCAGAGGATCTTATTTAACCTATCTGGTGGAATATTGTTCATGTTGACACTACATTATCCCATCATCTTGAGGTGTCTCCAATGAAACAGAACTGCCCTATTCATTACATCATCTTTTCTCATACTCCAGCCAAAATTAGTTTCTTGTACCAAGGAGTTGATCCAAACAGCATAGACCAATGAGAAAGCAGAAATGCTTTATTAGGCAGATGAATGGGGAATAGAGGGAGGACACTCATAGTCTGGGTTTAGGCTGTAATGAAATTTCTGTGTGTGTGTGTGTGTGTGTGTGTGTGTGTGTGTGTGTGTGTGTGTGTGTGTATTGGATATAGCATTTAGTCCACAGGATTGTTGCCTTTCTGGATAGTAGGCTCCTTGGGAAAAGGAAGAAGCACCTGCATTTCAACTCATCCACAATCCCTGTAAGTTAAGAAGTGTTTCTCGAACTTTGTAAAGTAGCAGCATGCCATTATTAAAAAAATTATTAAGCTAAGAATAATAGATGAAAGAAAGGACACATGAATAGATGGATGGATGGATCAAAAGACAGGAATACAATAGATAATAAGAGAGACATGATCAAAATATACTCCTTCTTGAACATAGTCTCTTCCTTTATAGCACAGGGGAAGAGCTGAAATGGTGTTTCTCAACCACTAACATTTTAGACATCTTAATTTTCTTGCAGTATTGGACTATGTGCTTTAAGTATGTGTTTTAAGATATTTAACATGTTTCTGGTCTCTACTAATTAGATACAGTCAAATGTCTCTCCAGAGAGTACTAAATTCTACTTGAATAGGGCACAAAAAAAATCACCTCCAATATAAAGCATCTTCAGTTCTCATTTAATGGTACTTGTTATTGTTGTTATGATTCCCTTCAGAAATATTTACTGTTTAGCAATTTCTCAGCTCACATGGTGACTATTGTTCTTACTATTCAAGCTGGTAGCAACATTCTCTGATTTGCTTACTTTCTTTTTCATTTGTGTTCCCAAGAGGAGTCTATCCATCAGTAATCAGGTGGTTGCCATGGAAGAGATGAGAACATGTTCACTGTGAACTGTCTTCCCTCCTGCTGTATGTTCTTTGATTTAGTCTTTTTTTCCTCACTAATATTTATTCCAGTGCCCTTTTCTCTATGCTTGGGTAATGAGCCATAATACAAAATGTAGTTTTTCCTTTTTCCCTTTTTTCTTTTTTCACCAACTAAGAGCAGCAAGTTGTTCAACTTCCAGAACAACTTGTAATATTGCTTTCATGAAAATCAGTATCTAGGCTAGCAATGAGAAGAGACACTTTATATTAATATTTATACTTCCTTGCAAGATTCATGAAGATGGAAACAGTGTTTATGGGGAGAATACAGCTACCAGAGTGGGCACTGCTACAATTATATCTTTATACTCTGTTGTATATTAATTACCTCAAACAAGATGGTCTTTTGGGACTAATTAGAAATATTGCTTTGTTCATTTTATGGAGAAAAGACATTGATGAGAAAACAATATGTTAAAAGTGAGAAAAATAAGGGTATTAACCATAACATCAACATTTCACTATCTTGGAAATTATTTTAACGAAAAATTTACAATGACCACTCATTCTGTATTCCATATTAAAATTTCAATGTGGTCTACAATCAGTCAGATTGGTTTTGTTAATTTGGGGTTTGTTGATGCTTAATAAAGTTTTGTGGAGTTATATTAGCACAAAGGATCAAGTATATTTTTCCATTTATTATTTGAGTTAGTGTGCCCCTTGCGGTTTTGTTTAAAATTAGAGAAACATAGTGTGCCCATATGCCCGTGACATATCATACCACACTCAAGATTGAACATTCATCTAAAAGTGTTAAACATAACTCTTGTTATGTGTCAGTTCCATGCTGCACGATCATTAACAGAGCAGTCTTAAAGTCAAAGAGTTGATAGTCCTACTTATGGAAACCAAAAGTAAAATGTCAAAATAAAGAAATAAATACTTGTCAAAAGCCAGCAGGTAGTTCTATGAAGGAAACAAATATTTGAGAGAAGAATTTGTATCAGAAAAGCTATTCAATTCAAAATAACAGAAACCTTTCAAAATACTAGACTGTGCAGTTCTCAAATGAAGGAAATCTAGAGGTGAATAGTTCAGAGTAAGAGGGTGCACTATTTATAATGTCACCAGGACATGGGCATTCTCCTTGAGCTTTCTGCTCTTAGGCTTCTCTATAATTAAGTTTCTTCTGAATCCCTAAACTTGTTTCTTGTTTCTTGGTGCAGCTTGCCTGATGGCATTCTAATCAGGGAAGAGGTGGTCATCCTCTTAGCTATGACATTTCCATTAAATAACAATCCTTAGAGACTCATCCTGTGACTTTCATTTGCTCCTTGCATGCAAAGCGGGCTCAGACAGGCCTTTTATCTAGTTGCATAGTCACATTGAATACAATGTGTTGATCTAAATAATGTGCATACAGGAAGGAAGAGAAAAAACAAAGATCTCTCTTTATGACAAAAAAATGCTGAGAGGAGTTGGGTATGTGAACTCAAACCCAAGAAAGCTTCCTATTCACATGTATATTATTCCCCCTATGCCACAAATCTTTGTGTGCATAAGATTGGTATTGGGTCTGATTTCCATCTCCTGATTTAGGACCAGGAATTTCATCAGTGAATGTCCATTTCATAAGCGGAACTGCTCTAGCTTTTCTTTTCCTAGAATGTAATTGTCAGGGTCAGGATTTGAGTCCACATATCAACCTAGCTCCTTTTGTTGTGTGAAGAGTTGCTTCTGTTTAATCTGTTTTGATTATCTAGTTTTTAGAAAATCATGTTATTCCCAAAGAAGTAGTTATTCCCAAAGAATAACTACTTTCTTTTTTGCTTAGTAGGGTTTGTTTACTCCAAGGCAAAATAATTATGACCTGCTATTCAAACCGTTTTCCCCATGAATGTAAATTTTCTCTCAATTTCTTTAATAAGCTAGTTTCTAGTTCACCAAGACTTGGGGTTTTGGAAAGAGACCTCAGTTCTCTACTCTTCTTTAAGTAACTCATGATTAAGTCACTTGATGGCTTGCCATCAGAGTTGCAGAGACATTAATTATTTAAATTAAGCGGGTGTTAAGAAACTCCAATGTCAGTTCTGTGTTGCCTAGAGACACCAAATAATCTGAGAGTAGTACAGCTGGAAGAATTCTTAGTCATTTACAGTTCAGTCTCCCTAATTTTCTGGAAGAGGAAATGGAGACTCAGAATAGCAAAGGCATGTGGCCAAGTCAAGCAGTTAGTGGCCCTGTATCTGCCTCCCACTCTACTGTTCTTTATACTCTGTCATGTTGGCACATATACACCATGTAAAACACATTATTGCCAGGCTTGAATTGTGAATGGGTCTTCACTAAAGAGCAAGGAAATGATTCATTAAAATTTAAGCTTGCATTCTAAATAATAGACCAAATATAATCAACCATCACCTGGGTTCAAATAGTAATGTTTACTTTTGAATGGTGTATCCTTTAGAATTCTTGAAAACATATTAATGATTCTACCAAGGGTGGGGTATAATATAGCTAAGAGAGTTTAGTAATCTAGGGTGTAAGATGACCTGATTCTAAACTGTGACTTCACAGTCTACTTGCTCTGTGAATCTTTAATTAAAATTGCTCAGAGATGTCGGAGATCCTGGATAGTATGGATTCATATACTGGAAGGAAGAGGGAAGCCTGGTAGAGGGGGAGGCAGTGGCTTGTTTTGGAGTTATAGAATTTGGCAGAATTTTGCTATGTCTCTACAAGTGACCTCAACCACTAATTTTGATATTTGGGCAATGGTGTTGATAGACAGAGATCTTGAATAAAATTATCTTCAATTAACATTAGATGTGAACATTTGTGTCTATGATTTTTATTCTGTGCTGTTACTATTTTAAACACTTTTATTTTCTGGATTAGTACTTAGCCTAAATGAAAAGAAATGCACATGTGTGTGCTCACGTGTGATTAATACGTGAAGTGCATGTTGTGCTAATCATGCATGAGGTGCTGTTTTAGGGTCTGGGAATTCATCCTAGCAGAATGATACAAAGACAACTGAGGGCGAATGAGCAGCGTGCACTGGAGGGTTCAAATAGTAATACTGACAACTGCCCTTTTACTAAAACCCACTACGGCTTAGCAATGAGTGGTGCTATGTGTATATTACCTCACTGCATTGGTACAGCTGACTTATAACACGGATACTTTCATTGATTCCCTTTACAGAGCAGGTACTGAGGGTGATTAAAATGAAGCAACGAACTGAGGGTCACACTTCTAGTAGATAGTAGAGCTTGGATTTGAAGTTAGCTTTGACTACCTCCAGGAGAGAGAGGGGGGGGGGAGGGAGAAGGAGAGAGAGAGCGAGAGGTATGTGTATTCATATTCATGTGGACTCAGGTGCATGATGTTCCTGTACATAGAGTATGCGTGCACCCACAGAGGCCTAGCACAGTTGATGTCAGATATTTTCCTCAATTGTTTTCTGCTTTATTTAGTGAGACTGTCTCTTGCTGAATCTTGAGTTTGCCAATTCCTGCTGGTCTATCTTGGCAGCTTGCTAGCATAATCGTCTGTCTCTGCTTCCTGTGTATTGGAATTACAAAAGACCCCTAAACCTGGTCTGCTTTTAGGTGTGTCCTGGGGATTCAAACTTGAACCCTCATGTTTGGTGTAGCAATATTCAGATGAGAATTGCTAAGGGTTAGAAATGTGTGTTTTCAAAACCAATAATCATTGAATTGCACTCTTTTTTTCTGTTTTTCTTTTTAAAACAATTTTATATTATATACCAATCCCAGTTCCATCTCCCTCCTGTCCTGCTGTTCCCCCACCATCTCCCCATCCCACCTCCCCCATCTACTCTTCAGGGAGGGTGAGGCCTCCTCTGGGGGATCATCTCTGTTACATCACTTGAGGCAGGAACAAGGCCCTACCCTCTATAGCTAGGCTAATCAAGGTATCTCTCCACAGGGAATGGGCTCCAAAATGCCAGTTCATGAACTAAGGATAAATACTGGTTCCCCTGCTAGTGCCCCCACAAACTGCCCAAGCCACCCAATTGTCACCCACAATCAGAGGGCCTAGTTTGGTTTCATGTGGACTCCCTAGCTATCAATCTGGAGTCAGTGAGCTCCCACTAGCTTTGGTCAGTTGCTTCTGTGGGTTTCCCCATCATGATCTTGACTCCTCTGCGCATATAATCCCTCCTCCCTCTCTCTTTGACTGGATTCTGGGAGCTTGGCCCAGTGTTTAGCTGTGGATCTCTGCATGTGTTTCCATCAGTTACTGGATAAAGGCTCTATTAGGACAATTCAGGTAGTCATCTATCTGATTACAGGGAAGGGTAGTTAAGGTACCCTCTCCACTACTGCTTATATTTTTGTGGATTCCTGGTAATTTCCCTAGGAATTGAACTCTTTAAAATAGTGAATTATGTAGTATGAGAACTGTATCTTGAGTTGTGAATGTAAAAAGGCAGGTTAACTAAATGCTTAATGCCAATTGAGAGCTTAGTACATCACAGAAGCCATGTGAGTTAATAGAACATAGCCCACAATTTATAGTTGAGACATCGAAGGCTCCAAGAAATTTGAGACAGAGAGAGCTGACAATCTGATCTCTGTTTGGCTCTAAAGACTGGGTTTTCTGTCTTCCTTAAATAAGGAAGTAAGCAGTTTTCTCTTTGGTTTTAAAAAGGGGGGGGGCAGAACAGAAAAGAAAATATAGGACCTTAGGTTTGTTGGTCTCAGAATTTATTATCACTTCTCTTCCCAGTGGTTTTAGAATAAAACTGTGCAGTGTCTCTGACACATTACTGTCTTCATATCTTAATTTTCTAAGTATCAGCTGAGAAAGAAGGGGTTCTTCGCTCATTCATTTGATGATTAGATTTTGGTACATCAAGTAACGACTGTAGATTGAAAAATGCTTCATTTGTAAGGAATTTAGAATGGGGAAAATGTATAAGCTATTTGTTGTGCTCATTTTTGGCAACGCTAAAGTGTTTTATTTTAAATGTACTGTTCATTTTGGGTGTTCTGTTTTGTTTCTCTTATGTAAACTTCTCCCATTTATGACAAGCTGCAGTGTGCTTTTTTTCCCCTCTAGAAATAGATAGCATTCATAAACTGAAACAGTTTCATTGGGGACATTTTTTGTGGTGTTGCAACAGAATTTTCTTGGCAGAAATGCTAGAATCCTATAAAATAGAGTTAATATTGATATACTTTAATCAAAATTCTTTGTTTAGAAGTAATAAAGTCATTCATTGTTAGGCGTCCCTAGATCTATCCTATCATTGATCTTTGGAGTCAAATGGCATGCCTTTACAGCCTCCAATTTTCTTTCCTCCAGAAAAATCCCTGAGCATTAGAAAGGTACCTAGAATCTCCCAGCCTTGCATGTTTGGGTGCTGTGCAATGATGAGCAGTCTTTGCTCATATCTAATTAACTTCTAGTCCCCATAGTGAACCTTTGCCAGATATTCTGTGATTGTCTTTCTCGTCAAGGTGACCAGAATGTGTGATGAAGCTTTTCCCTGTTTTGTTTTTTCTTTTTATTCTTTTTTTCTTTTTTAGCTTTGCTCAGTATGTATCCACCAGATGGGATACATTTGCCTTCTCCCCTTCCCTAGACATTCCTTTAGCCCCTCTTTACTCCCCTCCCCTCTGCTCCCTTAGTCTCCTGTTCTCTAATACCCTCTCTTTACTTCCCCTTTCCTTTTCCTTTTCCTTTTCTTCCTCTCCCATCCTCCCCTTATCTCCTCAATTCTCTTCTTTCCTCTCTTTTATTTCATTGGCAACCAGAAGACTTTCTGGATCTAATATATTTGGAAATAAACATTAATGAGCTTGTCTCATCTCTCAGAGGAGGGACAAGTTCTAAATATGAAGAGAATGGAGAATACAAAGTTTATGGTCGTTGTGATAGCATTTCCTCTCATTTCTTCTTTGCATTCATCATGTGTTTTTCTTCTAGAAAGCGCACTTATTGTTTTATTTAAAACTCCTTGCTTTTTGTGCGTGTTTATGTTTGCATATGCATGTATGTCAGTGGATGTGAGTGTTTGTGTGTTGAGGTCAAATGAGGGTATCTAGTGTCTTCCTTACTAGCTCTCCATCTTATGTGTGAGAGAATCTGTCACTGCACCTGGAGTTAATGATAAATTTGGCTAGACTGGTTCACCAGGAAGCCTCAGAGTTCTTTTGTTTCTGGCTTCCCATTTCCTGGATTACAGTTGCCTTAGTTTATACAAGGATTTGTGGATCGGAACTCATGTCCTCATTCATACTCATACAACTGAGCCACCACTGAAGCCTGCCAAAGTCCTCTCTTTTAAAAGAGATCACCATATACCATTGTTATTTAAGCCATTTGTATATGCTCAAAATGAAATCTTAAAATATACTGAAATGCATTAACCCTGGTTATCTACAGTTGCTTCATTTAGAACACTTTTTAGTTGATATGATTTACTTGCACATAGTTATTTCTAGCATAAGTTCATAGGATATGTGTTAAGAAAAGAAAAATTACAAAATAAAATGGTGCCTGTGATCTGAATTGACATACTTTAAAATGTTGAATCTATAGTATGCCTTTCCCTGTGCTCCTGCCTCTGAGGCAAGCAGATGCAGCTTTCTGTTTTGGGAGTTAAACAGGTAAAGCAGGGCTTATGAGGCATTAGGGTCTCAACAGATCTCTACTTAGAACATTTGCCCAACTGCCCATAGCTGACAACTGCAGGTAATCTTTAGGCTTGCGATATTTGAAGCATGATATTTGAAGGATGCATTTTTGTACATGGTTTCCTATGCATACAATGTGCATAGAAAATGAAAGCAGCAGCAAATCCAGGCCTTTTTCAGGTCTATGATTCTTCAGGGATTTGGGAATGGACATTCTTTGTGGTTTTCTTTTGAGTCTTGTTATATAGTCTAAGTTGCCTTTTTACTTGAGATCCTTCTGCTGCCACCTCCTGATTGCTGGAATTACAGATGTAGTCACTAGACATGCCTTAAAATATACTATTTTATGGCAAAATCAGTGTCCCATCATACAAAACGAATTTGAGTAAAAGGAGAACTAACATCCATACAGGTTGTTCACTTCCATCATCTCTTTTGATCTTCAGCTCTGCCAGTGATAATAAAGATTATGAATTCATTTTATAGACAACAGAGCTGAAGTCTTATGAGGGGAGGAAGAAAGTGACAGGGCCAAGGCTTGAATCCAGATTCGTTGGCTTTTGCTATTTCTCTACAGAGTGTTCAATAATTAAGTGAGGTACTACTAGGTGTTCATTAATATGATCACTATTGCTACTTCTTATTATCTTCCTCTATCTTATGATTGGTTTTGCCATAATTGTCTTCTATTCAGTGTTTTTGAATATTTTTATATTCGTAGGGAGAAAATATCTATTTGTGAGTAAGTCTTCGTAATTCAGGTTTACTTGACTCTTCAGAAGGTGATGCATTGCTGCCAAAAGCACACAGCTATCCCCTTTTTTCTTGGTCTTTAGTTACATCTATAAATATTTATTTTAAACTCTCCTTCCAAAGACACACTGGAGATTCAGACTTAGCCTTGGCAGATGGCCTGTGAGGGCAGCTTTTATAACCCAATCCTTCTCTCTTCAACACCAAAGAAGAAATATTTCAAGATCAGCGTATTTTATCAGTGACCTAAGGCTTTTTGATTAACTTCCATCTGTAAAGCCTAGGGTATTTTTCCCTTTGGCTCTTTAAGAGGTTTGTTACGGGTGGTGTGTTTGTAATAATTGCTAATTGCTAATAACTAATTGCTCTAGTTTTGGGGAAAGTCTTGGCACAGAAAAAGTTACAATATGCTTTTTTCCTCCAGTTATGACTTTATGTGTTAACTTGCTCTGTACTTATTACAGGGGACTGAAAGCCATTCACGATGGTCCTTTGCATGTGCCTCTATCACAATTTCTTATTCATGTCAATTTACTTCTCTACAAACCACCTGTCCATTTTACTGAGTACCTTAATCATTTTTGTATCCCCAGGGACTCATCCATACTAAAGGCAGAATAGTAATAAGAAAATAGCATGGTCTCTGTGCAGAGGGTAATTACTGATGAAATCTGGGCAGTCCTACAGGCTTCCCCACCTGCTCATCGGGAGTAATCATGCAGATGCCTTTGTAGATTGTGCTGTGAGAAAGTACAAGGCATGAGATGAATATTTCCATTGGGGAACAAGTGGCAATGAAAGTATGCTTTCTAGAGCCTTGAGCTGTATACCCTGCCTTATCTTCCCACATTGCCATTTATGGATCCAAGTATTATTTATTCTTACCAATTCTTACTTATTTTACTTTTAGCTTGTTCCTCCTGCCTGAAATACCTCCTTGCTTTTTGGCTGTCTAAATGAGGCTCCAGTCACTCACTCCCTGTGCATATAGTTTCATATAGTAGCCTGTCTTAGGCTTTTTAGTGCTGCAGTGAAACACCATGACCAAAGAATAAGTTGGGAAGGAAAGGGTTTATTTGGCTTACAATTGTCTATCTTCGAAGGAAGTCAGGACAGGAACTCAAATAGGGTAGGAACCTGGAGGTAGGAGCTGATGCAGAGGCCATGGACGAGTGCTGCTTATTGGTTTGCTCAGCCTGCTTTCTTAAAGAACCCAGGACCACATGCTCATAGATAGCACCACCCACAAAGGGCTGGACCCTCCCACATGAATCATTAATAAAGGAAGGCTTGCCTACAGTCCTATCTTATGGAGGCATTTTCTTAATTGAAGCTCCCTACTCTTAGAAGACTTTAGCTTGTGTCAAGTTGACATAAAGTAGCCAGCACACTGAAGCTTCAAAGAGCTCTCTCTCCGCCTGTGTGCAGGCTGTACTGTCTGTCCTGCCAGTTTAACCCTCAGCGTTTCCTGTTGTTCACTGATTTTAATTCGGTTTCTGAAGTGGTAATCCTTTAATGTCAGGGATCAAATGTGACTCATAAGCATGATCAGGAGCACAGCAATAATTCCTATCACTTGTTTTAGGCATTGTCATTGTCCTGCCTTAGGCCTTGACCTAAGTCTTTTTACTTATTTTGTGATGTATTTACTTGTTTGTATGTGTATCTGTGTGTGAGCATCAGTGTGTACGCCATTTTTGGTGTGTACATATGGAAGACAAAATTCAACTTTGGGTGTTTCCCTTTGATACTTTCCAACTTTTGGAAAATATTTATTTATTTTGATTGTATAAGTTTTAGTGATTGCCTGCATGTATGTATGAGTACCATGTGTGTGCCTAATATATGTAGAGGTTAGAAGGTATTGAATCCCCTAGTACTGGAGTTATATACAGTTGCAAGATGACATGTAAGTGCTGGGAATTGGACCTGCAACCTCTGTAAAAGCCACAAGTGCTAATATAACCACTGAAGCATCTCCCCAGTACCTTAACATTATTATTTTTTAAATTGCATTGTGTATGTATTCATATAGTGCTATTTGTGTGTGTTTGTGTGTGTGTGTAAGCGAGAGAGAGAGAGACAGAGAGACAGAGAGACAGAGAAGTCAGAGGACAATTTGTTGGAGCTGGTTTTCTCCTACCATGTGAGTCGCAGGGATTGAACTCATACTATCAGGCCTGGTGGCAGGCACATTTACCTGCTGAGCCCTCTCACTGTCCCTGTACTGTAGTTTTTGAGCTAAATCCTCTCTGTGAACCTTGGATCTTGCTAAACTTACTTGACCCTGAGCCCCAAAGATCCTTCTGTTTCTAACCCCAGCTCTAACACAGTGATGGTATTACAGGCATATGACACTGTGCTTAGCTTTTTTATGCTGGTTCTTTGGATCTGTTCATTAGTCTCCATGTTTGTGTGCCAGGCACATTACTAACTGAATTATCTCTCATCCCTGACCTTTCATTTTGTAACAAAAGGAGTAGTCGTCAAAGGGGTGGCTATTCTATTCCACAGATAAATAGTTTTCTAGGGCCACTATCACTGTAGGTATGTGACAGAACCTAGGTTGATTTGATGTTAGGGCTCCTCATATATTCCATTTTGTAGTGAAGAAATTAAAATGCAGACAAATAAGGTGACTTTTCCAGAATCATACTCTCTAAGTACAGAAGTAGGGCCTCTAAAATGGGAACTTCTGTCTCTACACATATTTTGTTTTTCCCCTTCTATGGTGTGGCAGTAGAGTATGGTGGGACCTCAACATGCTGTTTGATGATGATAATTATCATGTTATAACAGAGCGGGGGAGGAGGAGATGTGCATGCATAAACAACCCAACTGGCTGTAGATACTTCATTGTATTATAAATGTCATAGATATTTTGAGAAAAGTTATGACTGCTTCATAGGCAAGGGAGAGCTGATTCTCTACTTTCAAGGGGGAAATAATATAGTAAGGAGGAGGCAGGCAAAGACAGGTGGTAAGGAGAGGCTCCAATCACTGTAGAGTCATTCTCCTGCACTGACCCAAATTCTCTGAGAGCCTTAGTGATTGCTTTACCACCGCTGGGACAACTGTTCAAGAAAAACAGATAGTTGCATAATATGGAAGTTGGCTTGAGTCTGTGCAGTATGCTTAGTTCTCAAAGGGACAGGGAAGGAAATTATGTAATGATAATGACCATCAAAATTACCTCAATTTGTAAGTTCTATCTTAAATATGTTTGTATTAGCAACTATGTCAACACCATTGTTAACAGATATAATTTGTGAGAGAGTTCACAAAAGCAACCCTCTATATATCAGAGCGTGACTCATGCACAGACACAATTGCAGTGTTCTCATGATGGTAGCAAGTCAGTTCTTGTCAGGAGGGCAGACATTCTATGCAAAATCCTGTCCTGTATCAGTTTATCAAACCTGTGACATGGTGCATCTGGTGGTCCGCTGAAAGAGGAAACTTGATTTTTAATCTGCATTTCCCTTCTTGTACTACAAGACGGGGGCATTAATTTATTTCATCAATTGGAGACATTATATTTGTTCTGTAGAGTTTACACTTCCATACATTCTAATTTTTAGTCCCTAAGCTTTCAATTTTCTTGAAAGACAGTAATAGCAAGCCCATCAAATGTTCTTATTCAAAATTGAAAACTCTTTTCTTGTGTAAAAATATGATGCCATGTCTGATTATAAAGCAGAGTTAATAGCATGTGTTCTAAACAAGTGCTGCAGTTGATGTGGCAGGAAAATAAATCACGTGGGTTTTTAGCTATCTGTAATAGCCTATTCAATACATTTGCCTTCAAGAATGATTAAAAATACATTTATTGATTTCCTAGCAAGTCACAGTATTAATAATCTCTGTAGCAATGACACAATATTGGCTTCTTGTCAGTATGGCTTTGTGGAGAGTGCAGGTTTTGAGAGTTGGAGCCCTGTTCCCAGTGCATGTGAGGCTGAACAGCCGGTGGTGCCCAGTCTTTGTGGGACTGTTCCGTTTCAATAGTCATGAGTATATTTGAGTCCTGAATGAACTCAGGGAAGCCAGTTCCTCATTTGACTTGACTTTGCTGCTTGTCTAGATGCTAATCTATAGCAGTCATCTTTCCTTACTCACGGTATATGGGAGAAGAGCTAAGGATGAGTGGTGGCTTCACACTGGAGCCAAGCAACGTGGCTCATGTTAAAGTTGACAGCAAGAAATCACGTGCCTGAAACCATGTCACAGGAATGTTGTGATGATTTCTTCCGTGTGGTGCTTCTCTGTTTCTATCTCCACAGTGATCCTTGCAATGGATCTCTTCACTGTGTAGTGTATGGAATCCTGTTGTTCTTGGGTACTTGTATTTTGTAAAAGGCACTGGCCTTCTGTTCCTCTTCCCTGTGTTACAGTTCTACTTAAGAAGCCCCAGTTTGGCCCAGTAAGGACCAAGTATTAGGGTGATTGTCTGCTTTCTTGTATGCTGACCATGTTTTGTCCTCCTGATCAAGTTCCTTGTACTTCTATTTTGCAGTCTTGTTCTTCCTTTGTTCTGTATTTTCTGTCTCTTGCCCTTCTTCTCTCGCCTTTTCCTTGGATTTGTCCCTGTATCCTTCCCTGACCAGGATCACTCCATTTCTATCAGTTCTAATGTTGAGTTATGATCCCAACAGAAGCTGTGGAGCTCAAAAGGAACATGTAGTTCTCTGCTTGCACTTCAAGAAAAGCAGCTGCAACTGATAATATTGAGATAGCTAGTTGGTCTATTCTCAATTCTTCAATCTTCTGCTAATGTCCTCAGCAATCACCCATTGCTAGCTCACACTCAGTCTCTGTTATATCATGCTGTGATGTGAAATAACTTTGTCATCAAAACAATTATGTTTCCTTGTTGGCAATATGTGATGTGTGTGTGTGTGTGTGTGTGTGTGTGTGTGTGTGTGTGTGTGTGTGTGTGTGTACTATATATCTTTTTTTGAGGAGCAGGATGGTAGATAGGGCCATTGCTTTGCATGGTATGGGTAGACCCCAGCCACATTTATCCATGTCCCTCAATTGCTGTCATCATTTCAAATGATCATTGTGGGCTTTAGGAACTTAATGATCTTGGACCTAGTTCTTTTCATGATCAAAGGTATTGTAATGGTCAGTTTCCTACCTCTTCAGTTTGTTTTGCTCTGCTTTCTTGTAAGTAGGAATTAACAAACTGCTCTCTGAAATCTCATGCCCAGTCTAATATTTCTAACAGGTCAATCTGCACTGCTGTGCTAGAGGTGTAAGTGGAGAAACCCAGCGATCCTCTTGTTGCTCCACTGCTGCAGCTGGGAACAGAGAGGGACAATAAAGGCTTGAGGACAGAAAAGTGAAGGACCTGTGGCTGGTAGCCAGTGACCGATGTTGAATGTACCACAATACACACTTGCTTCTCTAATAATGTCAGTAGTACAGATTTAGGAGGTGAATACTTATTTTTGAAATTGGATAATATTATCCTCTGTAGCCAAGCACCCAGATAGAATCTGCTGCTGTGGGTAGCAGCTTGACAGGCTTTGTTGTCTTTAATAGAGATTATTTAAGTAAGTCATGTTCTTATCTTGCAATCTCCTTGTTCCTTCCCATTTATATTCTAAAAAGTAAAGCTAGGTCAGCTAGACCTAGTAAATACCTTTTTGATTGATCCAGTTGGTCATCGCATTCTAAGGCCAGGGCAAAGATGGTCTGTGCTCATAGGCAGGCAGTGGCCCGAGAAAAGAAATCAGGAAGCTGAGATGATCTGGCCAGTTACAGTCATAAGAGATACTCCCTATAGGCTGGGTGCAGGGGAGATGGTGCTTTTCTTGGTGCTCTGGGGACAAGAGAACTAAGGGAAGAGTCTTCACAGACAGAGAACAGAAACTTGCCAGTGCTGACCTACTTAGACTCACTTGCTTTCTCCACCTCTTCGGAGGTCTGGAGGTACTGGGCTTTCTTTAATAACCTTCAGCTGGTCCATCCTCATGTCACTGTCTTAGGATAAACCCAACCCTCTCTCCCATGGAACATAAAGACAGCACAGCCATCTGCCTCCAAAAAGTGTTAAATGCTTTAATTTTTATGAAATGTGAGTACAATGAGCATATTTACCATATTCATGGGAAGATAAAAAACAATTAAAACAAAACAAAAAATATATCTCCCTTGTAGCTTGACAAAGAGAGTGCTATCTGACTTTGGAGCCCATTATTGGAAACCCCACTAAACTCTCTTAATAAAATTCTAATAATTTATAGGCTATTTTTATTCTATGTAGCCAGTTAAATGACATGAAAATAATGACACATTTTTTTAATCTCTAATCTTATGCCATTTACTTCATTGATTGATTTAATTCATTAGTTACAATGGGCAGGGTGGTGTTGAATTGCAGTGGTTCCAGTTGATAGTCTTCTTGATTATCAACTGAAATACTTCAAAATATCTTATTGTGGGCTTAGGATATTTTCAAAATATTTCATATAGATAGCTTTTATTTGGTTGGAGAAGCTATCACTTAGTTTTAGCTCTCATAAATTAAGAATGAATGAATGTTCACTTTCACCAAATTCATTTTCTGTCTTGATGTCATCATTTAGCGTATTTTTTCTGTCTTTTTATCTTTGAATACTTCAAAATAATGTAGTATTTTAGACTCACAGATTTTGAGTACTAAAACAAATAAATTCCTGGAATGAAGCCAACTTTGTCATGATTTGATTTTTTTTTATACATGGCTGGCTTTAATTTGCTGATATTTTGTTTAGCATTTTGCATTTATGCCCACAAGTCATATTAGCATGAATTGTTCATTTTTCACATTATTTTAATATATTTTTGGTGCCAGGGTGAGAGTAGTCTCATAAACTGAGCTGAAAATGCTTTTCCTTTTTTTCTCAAGTAATTTACATGTAGCTAAATTATCTGTTCCTTTAATATGCAGAATAATTTATTTGGTATTTGCTTAATGAGAAAAATTTTAAAAATAGTAGTTAATAGACCATAATTGAGTCAATTTTGAAATGTATTTTCTATTAATCTAGATATTTCTTGGAAATTTCTCTATACCATGTTGCTTACAATATTGTCAAACATAATTCTCTGCTGCATTTACAGATATGATCCTTTTAATTAATCAGTATTATCATTGGAGCCCATGTATTTAGTACATATATATATATATATATATATATATATATATATATATATATATGTAGCCACCCAGCTACCCTTCCATCCTTCTATTCCATAACCTAATGTATTGTTTATGCTCTTTCCACAATTTTGGTAATTGCAATGATGATAATGATTATTGTATCACTGTGACAAAGTATAAGACAGAGACCATGTAAGGGATGAACAATTTGTTTGGCCTCATGGTGCTGAATAGTACAGTTCATTATGGCAGGGAAGGCATGATGGCCAGAGAATCTCTGGCCTAGTTGTGGGAACATATGTTGGTAACTTGTTCACATGGCTTGCACCAGGGAAGAAGTGTGTGCAACAATCAAAGGTCCTTCCTCAGCGACCTAATTTTGTCAATTAGTATCCATATCCCAAAGGTTCTACAATCTCCAAAAACAGCACTACCAGCTGGTACACAAGGTGTTCAAATGCAGGAGTATTTTTCTTGATGAAATCAATTGTGGTATTATTTTTAATGTTCCTTTCAAATTCTTCTAAATCTACAAATTTCATTTTCCCCCCAGCCCCTCCAAAAATTGTTTTTTGTTCTATTCCTTATTCTCCCAAACTTCTCCACAGCAAGTGGCTTTTAATAAGTGCTTAATAGATTGCTTATATGTTTGTAAACTCTAGATGGCTATGAGTCCATGGAAAGAAGGCCTGTACTTATCTGGCTCTACATTGTAAACACCAAGAAAGGTATTATTAGTGATCTGGTATATTCAGTTTGAATTGAATCAATCTCAGTGTGCTTAATTAACAGGCATGAATTCTGAAAAAAACTATGAAGATGCCTTACCTCTAAAAACTACTCATCAGCCAACTGGATAACGTCTGAGAGTTTACCATTTGAGCTTCATTCATTACTGTAACCCTGTTATATCTTTATTAAATGCACTAAATTCTCTCAGAAAGTGGAGGAGGTGTTGTTGGGGGGATTGACACCTCACCCCACAGTTTTTCCTACTCTCTAACAAATAAGTGATTTGCTAGATCTCTGATAATTTATACTGATGGAACAGGAATAAGGAACACACTGACTGATAGGGGTGGTATAGAAATTAAGAGCTTAAGAAATTTAGCTAAGGTTATTCAAGTAGCTGATATAATTGTTGAGATTCAGAGGTTTAAAGGATTATGTTCATCTACCACTGAAGCTGTCTCAAAATCTCAGTTGTTTATTGAATTGTAAGTTGAGTAGTCTATGCCTGGTGCAGCACTATCCTATGATCAAGTTTTCAGATATTCTAATGGTCAAAAGACACATCTTGCTTGTTATGTTTGGAATGTATCTTACCCCAACTGGAAGAAAGGAACCTTCTATTGAGAGACATTTTCTAATGGATGAAAGCCAAAAGACACCAGAGAGGGACTGTATGAAGCATAAATGATATCTGAATTGTTATCAGGAGTACTAATCTTTCCATCATTCACATGTCTCCACCAGTTCAAGAGGATTAGGTATTCTTCCCTAGAAGTTTATAAACAGTAAATAATACTTTCAATAAGTACTTTATGCCATGCACTCTATTAATATCTGAAATAACAGTAAGCCTGAAAGCCTAGAGCTTATTTGGGATTTCTGGTGAAAGATTAGGACTTATTTTTTCATTTCTTGAGTCACTTCCAGCTGTCACTTGCTTCCTTGCTATCTGCTGGCTCCCCTAATAACAGCAGATGTCTAAAAGCCATGTGGGCAACTTCCAATCAGGTTTATAAGCTAATATTACCAAGAAGCAAATTTGATGGCAAGACACCATATAGCTGTGAAAGCTAGGGTGTAACTGTGATAAAAGCTATTCCATATCTACTTTGAAGTGGACCTTATACCTGGTGTGCAAGGCTGACCAGCTTCATTTTCCATGATAATGAAATTCCTTATAGTTATATTTTGTCAGCAGTGTTCCACAGGTGTTTGTGGCAAGGCACAGTGCTTATTCTTGGAAGAGTGCTACTTCCTTTTTAGTAGTCTTGCTTCTGCTTGTTGTCCCATTTGTGATTGATCTATCCTTATTTCTTTGTGAGAGCTTTCACTGGCTTTCCATATGGGAAGATTTGATGTGCACCTGACACATTAGTAAGATCAGTAACTCACCTTAAGAAAACCAAATGGACCTTATTATTTTCCAGAAAATATTGTCACTGAGGATCAAAGATATGTGCACATAGCTCGAAGTAATCTAAATGTAAACATGTAACACCAAACATTGTTTATTCTGGAGCCCTTGGGTGTCTGAGAACATGGTGCAGAATTAACAAAGGAACTTACTTTTCTCCATGGCTACCCATTGCTATGCAATTTCAGCAAATAAACACTAGCTTCTGAGTGGATATGTGTCATGATCAAGTATCATTTTTTGTTACCTCCAATTCAGAGATTTCGGTACCTTTGTTGTTTGAAGTTTGATGCAGTGAAAAATCTCTAGCCATGGGCCAAGATCAGTCATAGATGATATATGCCAGAATTGATACCCACACAGCAAAGATAGCAATTTGTGCTTCCTGGATTGTCCTTCCATCTGATGCCCAAGCTGCTTCATGAAAAATATTCAGTAAGTAGAATAATATTGATGAGGCCATACAATTGGAGATTGGAAAAGATGTCCCATTTTGTCAGACTGAGTAATCAGAAGTGTTTAAGATTGGTCAAATCCTTTCAGGGAACAATGATCCCTGAACAGAGAAGGAGGTATGATGTGGGGCTGTTCACTACTTGCTGATTTTGTACAGACATTGGAAGAGAAGTAGAAGTATGTTTAATGTATATACCTCTGGACTTCCTGGACCATTGTTCTATTTCTGGAAAGCTCTCACACATTTTGTCTATGTATTGCAAACAAGCAGACTCCCAACTGTTCTCTAGTTTCCTACACCTCCCTTCTCTGACTTCTTGCCCTTCCCACTTGTACCATAAAGTAGTGCAAGACACATGTTTCTAAGGCCCAATTCCATCAGCTTAACCTTGTACTCAGAATCTAACACAGTATCCCCTACTCAGCAGCTTGTCCAAGGGCAGTTGCCTCACTACCTCAGTAGTTGATGATGTGCCTGTGTCTCTTTACTTGGGCTCATTCCCAGACAAACTGGCTGGAAA
This sequence comes from Cricetiscus sungorus, assembly GCA_030556225.1. Taxonomy (NCBI): domain Eukaryota; kingdom Metazoa; phylum Chordata; class Mammalia; order Rodentia; family Cricetidae; genus Cricetiscus; species Cricetiscus sungorus. The sequence goes on from JANBXA010000726.1 coordinate 12,371,831, forward strand.
TACACTGAGCTTTGAGGTCTTAACACATCACCTGATACTGCATCTTGTGATTTTTCCTGTCATTCATTTATGTCTGCTGGTTTAATCAACTTTTCTTGATGTCTTATTCAAAGTTAGGTAGGATGTTTTTCTCTGAACTCATATACAGTGGTGATGAGATGTCTATGAGGTCTTTAACTTAACTTCTTATTTTCCCCATTAGACAGTGGGTTCCTTGAAGTTTAGGTCTAATGCCAAATTTGTAATCTTCTCAGGACCCTGATATAACTATTGGTAGATGGTGGAATGTTCCCTACCTGACTGACTGGACAAAGCTTGCACAAATTCTATGGGAGGTAATAGCAAGACATTGCTCCTCTTCATGCTTTTGATCTCTTACAAAGAGAAGGTGTTTGTAATTTTTGCTTTCCAGTGTTCTAGCTAGCCCCAGGATTTTATGTTACAAATTGCCAAGAAGGGTTTGTGTATCTGTAATGACTGTTTCAAGCTCAAATTGTTTTCCTGCATTGTGGACTTATTTTTTTTTCAGTATACTTCTGATTGTGGGCCTAGAATCCAAGGTGGCATTTTATGACCATGAAGAATATATTTGACACAGTTGTGACACACCAATTACCTTAGTTACTAAGCCAAGGTTGTAATAAGAACTCAATGAATCCTTGTTTTTTATTTTTTATACCTGTGCTTATGGAGAAGGGACATGGGCTCTGATATCTACTAGGTAAGTTTTCTACTATTGAGTTATATCCCTGCTTTAATTTTTCTATTTTTGATATCATTACTGATAATACATTTCAAATAAGGTAGATATGAGTTCAAATTCTAGTTGGGTCATTACTAGTGTCTTAGTGATGCCATTTTCTTCATTTATAATGGTCTTTACTGGGCATGTCCCTTGCAATTGCCTTATAAATTTTACATAAATTACTTCATGTTAAGATAACTCCTATGATCAGTATACACTACACATGGTTCACCAAAGTAGGTACTGTTATTATTATCAGTGATAGCAGCATGGAACACCTTGTTATAGTACTGGGAGTAAACAATGTGCAGTATCAGAGGGAAAATTTTAGGACAGGGAGTTTGCTTCTAAAATCTGTTGGTTCTGTCAGCTCTCAATAAAAACAGAGGCTTAATGGTGGGAAGGTCTACAAGGACATGAACATGACATTTAAAATGTTGTTGTCACAACTTCTGAAGAGTTCCACTGTGGATTACATGTATGTGGGCACAAAGGAGGATGGCTATTTAAAAGTCTTCTAACAGTAATGCTATATTTCATTGAATTTAGTTATTTTGAAGAGCTCAAAACATCTTACAATTTATGTAGTTCAGAGATTTTCAACTTTGATGTACATTTTGAAAGAAATTAGATTGTGCTGCGAGAGTTCATAAACCACCTGCTGTCCTATATGCCAGGACTCCCCTGAGTGCTTCTGCCACCTGTTCTCAGCTGCTTCCTCTTTTTCCCCCTTCTCTTAAGGGCGAGCGCGCGTGCGCGCGCGCACACACACACACACACACACACACACACACACACACACACACATTATCTACCCACCAACTCTAACCTAGTTATGTCACATGTATTTTCATTTTTTAATATTTAATTTTTTATTTATTTAGAAACAACCTTGTTTTACATATCAATCCCAGTTCCCACCCCCTCCTGTCCTTCTCTGTTCTCCCTACCATCTCCTTTCTGCTCATCAGGGAGGGTGAAGCCTTCCTTGGGGAGTCTTCAAAGTCTGTCATATCATTTGGAGCAGGGTCCAGGCCCTCCCCCATGTCTCTAGGCTGAGACAGTATCCCTCTATGTAGAATGGGCTCCCAAAGTCCATTCTTATACTAGGGATAAATACTGATCCACTACCAAAGGCTGCATAGTCTGGCCAGGCCTTCCAACTAATACTAAATTCAGGAAAAGTGGGTCGGTCTATGCTGATTTCCCAGCTATCAGACTGGAGTCCATGAGCTCCCTGTTGTTCAAGTCAGCAGTTTCTATGGGTTTCTTCAACCTGGTCTTGATCCTTATGCTCATCACTCCTTCCTGTCTGCAACTAGATTCCAAGAATTTGGCTCAGTGCTTAGTGTGGGTGTCTGCTTCTGCTTCCATCAGCTACTGGATGAAGGCTCTAGGATGGCATATAAAGTAGTCATCAATCTCATTACTGGGGAAGGGCATTTAAGGTAGCTTGGTACTGGTGCAAAAATAGAGAGGAAGACCAATGGAATTGAATTGAAAATCCTGATATTAACCCACACACCTACAAACACCTGATTTTTAACAAAACAGCTAAAGTTATACAATGGAAAAAAAGAAAGCATCTTCAACAAATTGTCCTGGCATAACTGGATGCTGGCGAGTAGAAGAGTGCAGATAGATCCATATTTATCATCATGCACAAAACTTAAGTCGAAATGGAACAAAGACTTCAACATAAATCCATCCACATTGAATCTTTTAGAAGAGAAAGTGGGAGGTACCCTTGAATGAATTGGTACAGGAGACTGCTTCCTGAATATAACACCAGTAGCACAGACACTGAGAGTAACAATTAATAAATGGGTCCTCCTTAAATTGAATAGTTTCTGTAAGGCAAAGGACACAGTCAACAAGACAAAAAGGCAGCCCACAGAAAGGGAAAAGACATTCACCAACCCTACATCTGGCAGAGAGCTGATTTCCAAAATATACAAAGAACTCAAGAAGCTAGTCACTGAAACACCAAATAATCCAATTAAAAAGTGGGGTACAGAACTAAATAGAAAATTCTCAATAGAGGAATCTAAAATGGCCAAAAGGCACTTAAGAACATGTTTAACATCTTTAGCCATGAGGGAAATGCACATCAAAACAACTCTGAGATGCCATCTTACTCCTGCCAGGATGGCCAAAATCAAAAACACCAAAGACAGTTTATGCTGGAGAGGATGTGGAGAAAGGGGAACACTCTTCCACTGTTGGTGGGAGTGCAAACTCATACAGTATAGCTACTTTGGAAATCAGTATGGCTGTTCTTCAGGAAAATGGAAATCAGTCTACCTCAATATCCAGCAATTCCACTCTTAGGCATATACTCAAAAGATGCGCATTCATACAACAAAGACATCTGTTCAACTATGTTCATTGCAGCATTATTTTAATAGCCAGAACATGTAAACAACCTAAATGTCCCTCAAATGAAGAATGGATGAAGAAAATTGGCACATTTACACAATGGACCAATACTCAGCAGGAAAAAGAAAGGGAATCTTAAAATTCACAGGCAAATGGATGGAACTAGAAGAGACAATTCTGAGTGAGGTAATCCAGTCACAAAAAGACAAACACAGTATATACTCACTCATATATGGCTTTTAGACATAAACAATCCACAGTGCCAGAAAAGCATGAAAACAAGGAGGACCCTAAGAGAGACATACATGGTCCCCTAGAGAAAGGGAAAGGGACAAGATCTCCCAAGCAAATTGGGAGTATGGTGGGAGGGGAGAGGAAGTTAGAGAGGAGGGCAGAAGTGGGCATGACAGAACAGGAAGATTGAGTCAGGGAAAGAATACCGGAGAGCAAGAAAAGAGATACCATAACAGAGGGAGCCATTAAAGGTTTAAGGAGAAATCTGGCACTAGGGAAATGTCTAGACATCTACAAGAATGACCCCAGCTAACAATCTAAGCAATAGTGCCATATGTGTTTTCAATAGGGTAGGAAACTCCATACTCATTTGCAAGTCTCTCCCTAATCCTTTCCTCATCAGGTTTATTATACTACATCCTACATTTTTCTATCTAAGAGAGTGAATTTGACATTAATTGAAGGGGTGTATATTTGCTCTTCCTGGGAGGTTCAGTGCCCTCTAAAACAAGAATATCAGGTTCCCCAATTTATTTTGGTACCTTTGAGCTACTTAGTGCTGGGTTTTCCACGTGTTATTACATCAAACAAGAACAAGTTCATTGCTTAAAAGAAATGATGAGAATCCAGGCATGGCAGTGCATGCCTTTAATCCATAACCCAGGAGGCAGACACAGGCAGATCTCTATGAGTTCAAGGTGAGCCTTATCTATATATAGAAAACCCTGTCTCAAAAGAAAGAAAAGAAGAAAGGAAGGAGAGAAGGAGGTAGGGAGGGAAGAGAGGGAGTGAGAGAAAGAGGGAAAAAGGGAGGAAGGGAGAGAGGGAGGCAGGGGGGAAGGAGGAAGGGAGGGTGAAGAAAGAGAGAAGGAAGGAAGATCACTTAAAAACATTTGAGAAAGTTCTCTTATAGCCAAAAGTAAAAAGTCATCTAAAGTTCAAGTCTAGGGTGAATGATCATTTGATGACATACCTTTGGTTATTTTTGTATGCATTTATATATTTACCAAAACAGGGTTTATATGGCACATGCTTATAAACTGTGTGTGATCAAATCAATACATCAGCTGGTGTTATAACAGTTTGGAGGTTGAAATAAGAGAAGGGTAAGTTAAAGGCAAACCTGTTTGGATTATATAGTGACAATATTTCTCAATGAAATAAAGAAAAGAATCCAAGATAATTTCATAAAGTACAAAGGAAGATACTTGTTTCCCTATGTCATGAATTCAGTAGAACCCTCATGTACATTAAGAGTTAGTGAAAATTAGGTTGTGGGGCCAAGTGTCCAAATAAATTCATCATTTAAGAGACACTAAAAGTTATTATCTGAACTTCATTTTGTTTTGCACTGAGAATTAAGTAACAGCTCATGCTATTTTTTTTTTTGGAAAAGAAGCTGTAAAATAAGGCGTAACAGTAGGATTCCATAAATAATATTTTAATTGCTAAGTGTATGGGGTAAGAAAAGGCATTGAAGATGTCTTTTACAGACTAAAATAATTTTGGCATTTAGAGTCCTTGATTAGTTTCGAGGATACTTGTTAAATCCATTATCTATCATAATTGGCCTTGATTCTTTGTGTCTCCATTTCTCTACATCACAGAATTAAACTAGTGCCTGCATAATCTGTAAATGTAGAGAAGGCAGAGCTACACAGTTTCTTGGAAACCAAGTAATGCCTCAACTTCCTTCATTGTCTGTGGGAAAAATATTCTCAGGCAGGGAAATGGAGTTATCTGCTGAACCCCAACTGGGGCCTGAAATGTCTACGTTTAGCGGTCACATTTGCAATCTTCAGTGTAAGTTACACTGTGTTGCGACATGTTGCATTGCATTATTTCTCCTCATTTTCACTCCATCACTCATTTTTATATCTTCCCTGCTCCCTATTCCTTTCATTGCCTTTTCTTTCTCTTCTTTCATTTTCTCTTTACTCTTATATCCATCGTAATTTCTGTGGTGTGGCTCATATATGTTGCAAATTCACAAGCTTACACCAATGAGCTCACTTGACCCTTCATCATTCTTTGAAGTGCCCAGAGTCACAATCCCTTTCTTAGAGGGGTCATTTGGGTCAACAGCCCCTCATCATTGAGGCTGAATTACTTCTAGAGCACTGTGCTTGTGTATCCAAACCTCAGCTTCTTTCTTGAGATCATTTGGAGGTGGAGGTTGTTCGAAAGGGAGGGATTTCTCTGGCATAGCTTTGGGCTCAGCGACAACAAAGGCAGGAATTGAAAGCTTTCTGTCATTCAATCCAGATCAAACATAGACATTTGCTTGACAAGCACACTTTGTATATCTTCTGGTCAACTCTGCTCTTTGGGTCTCATCCTCCGGTACTGCTAAGCCAGGGTCTGTGTAGACATCTCCATCATATAGATGCCCAGGGAATGCCTCTCTGAAGATTATCATGTTTTAATATCTCAGCCTTCTAGTATACTAGGATTTTCCCCCCAAGAAGAATTGTAGTGAATTATCAATACCCAAAAGGTAATTTCAGACTCAGAAATTTATGAAGGTTAGAGAGGGGTGTCAAGAATGGCTTTACTACTTGTGGTACAAACAACACCAACGTGAACCTTGATCTTAATTGAAATAGGGAATACTCAAATTTTCTGGGAATTTGTTTGGGAAGTCCAAGATTTCAGGTTTTAGACATATAAAGATCACAATACAAATGATGCAGGTATATGAAATGGTTATATACAATTTGAATTCAAAGGGAATGTCAGGCTGGAGAGCATAAGTTTAGCAGTCATCTGCAATGAGATGGGACTGGCTGAAGTGATGCAGTCTGAGCATTGGTTTCTAGCGTATTATGATATCACTTGGGATTGAACTCAGGGTCTTCTTCATAGTGAGAAAGTGATGTAACCCTGAGTTACATGCATTATACAATAATAAAATTGTCTTAAATAGGCATAGACGGGGTTGTAAGTTATCACAGTATTTCTTATGGAGCAATGGAAATGAAAGGCTGCTTGGTGGAAAGTAGGGAATATTTCAAAAGGGGATTGGAGGAGCTGAAATGGAGCAGTATGTATGTATGGACACCTTTTTCATATGGACACCTTTCTCTAACACAGAAGGGAAGGATCAGATGGTAAGTAGCCAAAGGAGTGGGAATGCCTGTCCAAATGCAAGCTTTATTTTTTTAAAGACAGGAGTTACTATAGAATAGGGATGATACAGTGATATAGACGTGAATGGGAGGAACAAAGAGTAGCTTCTGCTTTGAGTAGCCAAGAAAGGACAGGAGCCACTGTACTTCACAGGCAAATATGGTGGTGGAAAGATATGGGGGCTTGTGTCTCTGAAATAAAAAGCTTACATGCTAGTTGGAGGCAAAGTAAAGGAAGTAATTAGAGATATAAGCACAGAAAAGAAATTATAAAATATTTTTCCATGAAAATAGATGGTACATATTATTAAAGGTTCCCATTTGAGGCTTGAGTCCATCAGTGCAACGGAGAAAATGCAGCACAATTGTGTTTTCCCAGCAGCACTAAGATGCTTAGGAGCAAGAATGAAGTCATTGGAATTGGATTTAACTGGGCTGGGATTTTGCCAAACATATTATAGAGGAAGAGGGGGACATGGGAACCAAGAGTTAGATGCAGTCTTCTCCTAGGACTTTCTTAGTCTCCTTAATGTTTGTCCTAATTGTTGCTGCCATCTTTCACTTTAGAACTTGGCTGGTGACAGGTTATACAGGCACCCTGATTATATACTTCGTAGCTACAAACAGACAGTGAGTGATGCAATATCAAAGCTCCTGAAAAACTTTATGTACATCAGCAAGAGAGATTGGCATTGGATTTATGGAATGCTTAATGTTAGGAAAATTCACAATAGGTGTTTGGGGGAACTATTATTCTACCTTTAAATGTTTCATTTTCCTTCCAATGCCACTAATTTGATCAGTGTAAAATTCCTCTGGTCATTCAATGATGGTAATGATGAAGAGTAAAGACTTTATGCAGTAGTTGAGCCTATCACCACCACCACCACCACCACCACCATCATCATCATCATCATCATTATATGACCACAAAATAGAAATTCAGTACAATTATTCTGACTTTTGCATGAAGTTTATTAACTATATCAAAGATAATCAGTTGCATAGCTAGGTTTTAACCCATAATTTTATGATCCAAATGCAAAACTTAAAAAAAATATGTGCATGCATACACACATGAATGTAAGTGTCTATAGATGTCAGAGGTGTTGAAACCTCGGAGATGGAGTTATATGTTATTGTTAACCACCTGATATGGATTCTGAGAATCAAACTAGGGTCCTCTCAAAGAACAGTATGTGCTCTTAAGTACTGAGCCATCTCTGCAGCTCCATAACCAACATTCTTAACATTCTTTTTTTTCCAAGACAGGGTTTCTCTGTATTGTTTTGGAGCCTGTCTTAGAACTAGCTCTGTAGATCAGGCTGGTCTCAAACTCACAGAGATTTGCCTGCCTCAGCCTCCTGAGTGCTGGGACGAAACGCATGTGGCACCAGTGCCCAGCCGACACTTAACATTCTTAACCACTCCCACACTGTCTCAGATCCTAAGGGTATACACCTTAAAATTAGTATGCCCATACATCTTTCTTTGTTCATTGCAACTTTCCTCGTATCTTTTTTTTTTCTCAGCCAGTATGTTAGATTTTGGATGAGGTGACAGAAAGAATGAAGTTCTGCTCCAAGTCCTCTATTCCTGGCTGGAGAAAAACACGGAAACAGCTGACCTGAAAAATGGAGAGCTCATGGACTCCAGTCTGACAGCTGGGAAATCAGCATAGAACTGACCCAGACTCCCTGAATGTGGGTGTTAGTTAGGAGAACTGGGCAGTCTATGGGGCCTCTGGTAGAGGATCAGTATTTATCTCTTGTATATGAATGGACTTCGGTAGCCCATTCCACATAGAGGGATACTCTCTCAGCCTAGACACGTCGGGGAGGGCCAGGGCCCTGCTCCAAATGATATGACAGACTTTGAAGATCCCCCATGAGAGGCTTCACACTCCTTGGGGAGCAGATAGTGGGTGGAATGGGGGTTAGGAGGGTGACAGGGGAGTAGTGGACAGTGAGGGAACAGGGATTGACATGTAAAAGAAAGTTATTGCAAATTTAAATAAAAAATAATTATAATAGAAATTCTGAAAGGAGTGGGGAGGGGAAGGGCAGGGAAGATAGCTCATCCAGTAAAGTATTTTCTGTGTAAGCATGACAGCCTGACATTAAAAACAGTCAGATGTGGTTGTGCATGTTTATATTTCTACCTCTGGGTAGGCATAGGCAGATGGATAGTCAGTCCAGGTTACTTGGAAAGTTTCCAAGATGCATGATACCTGATGAATGACAACCACGATTGTAGTCTGACCTACACAGCATGTATTCACTCTTCTAAATATTTGCACCTACACATGCATAAAAGAGGAGTAAAATCTAAAAGTAGCTTTAGGGAAACTGATCTTTGTTTAGGAGAAATTCCAGAGACTTTTCTTCCGAGCCATTTGTGCCTATTCTGGAGACTAAACTCATAGTACTGTGTCTCTGCCTCCTTCATCTCCATGTCTAGTTATATCTTCTTGTTTTTTTCTTGCTCCATATGTACTACAGTGCCATTTTGTTCAACTTACCCTGTCCCTGTTCCTTTCTACTTAGTCTGTTAACTCTTCCTGATTTTGCATACCATACTTAAAAGTATCATGTTAAACAATGTATTTTCTGCCCATATATTACCTTCTTGCATAACCATCCATATTTCAGTGACATTGGACCCATAAAAACAATGCATACTGGTAATAGGTCCTCCCTAACAGACCTGATCACGATGAATTGGTGAATTCTGTAGATTGCATCCTTCCTAAACAGAAAATTAGCTATGCTTAAATTCAGCTATCACAGTTTGCTTGCTGTGAGCTTTGTCCAATCTTCTATGAAATGTATTTAAACCAGTATGGAAGAAATACACAGGATTGATTGGAGTAGGTACAATTTGTGCACACTTCTGCAGTTTTTATTGGAGTTACTTACTACTTCAAAGGCCAAAAATGATCCTTTAGCTGATTTTATTCCTTCATGAAGTTTCATTTTAAATGGTAGCCAGTGTATTTGTGTGTAAATTGGATCATCTTTCAATGAGAGCTCCTTATTGTTAATATTTTAGTGTTCTCTTTGCCTGAGAAGATTGATTTGCCATTATGGAAAACCATTTGAACTCAAAAAGCCCTCTGAACTTTGTTCACTAATCTTATCAAAGAAAATAGAAGCAGAACATGTAGACAGAAACCTGCAAATTAAATTTACCTTTCCAATTCCAATGTATTTGATCTGCATTCATTACGGAACTGGGACAGTTACTGCTTCTCAATTCTACAATAACATTGAGTTTTAGACCATTTCCCAAGACTTCACAAAATCATTGTGGAAGAGAGTTGAGCATGTTAAGTAAGAAGAGATAATAGCCATTCTTTGGTATTAACCTTCATTTATTGGGAGTCCTGTGTAGTGGCCCTATCTGTGGAAATGAATGGCCTATCCTTACTACATGATGATGATGGTTAGGGAAAAACAATGACTGAAATAGTGTTAAATGATCCCACAGCTTTGTGAAGGTCCAGCATGAAGATAACTCTTCTCTCTTCTGTCTATTGGTCTGTTGTTCTGTCTGTGTCACTCTCTGTCCATCTCCTTAATTTGCTATTAGTTAAGCACTCAGTATAATAACTATGGAAACCAAATAAACAAACAATAAACCAAACAAAGCCCTGCAGACTGAGCTGTCATGCTTAAGTTTCACTAAAGCTGAACAGTTCAAGAAGACAGTGGGAAAAAGAGGAAAGGAGATGGACTCGGCTCTGAGTTTAGATTCCCCTCCCTTATTAATCATGCTCCCTTGAACAAACTGTCCACTTTCTTTCCATGTCATCTCAATTTCTTCAATTCAAATAGGAAATAGGAAATGCCTGCTTTCCCATGGTAATGGACAGGTGTCAGTGAGACAGTATGCAATGAACATTCTATTGGTAGCAAATACTCTTTATATGTGTTTCCTGTGACTAATTCTTAAGTACCAGTCACACCGGTGCTTTTAAAGAAACTTATGCCCTATTTAAAGGTACATCTACAAACTATCATCAAAAAGTTCTCCTCCATTACTATTTTAATTTGGTTTTAGAAACATGTATTAATATGTCAAGTGCAATATTTCATCAGGGGTTCATAGTGGGCACTGATTATAACAGGAAAATTAAAATTTCCTTCTCTGCATAATTTCTTTTTTGGAATATTTTTAGCTCCTCCTCTCTTTTGGATAATTTTTTTAATTTAAATTTGCAACAAGCCTGTTTTACATGTCAATCCCAGTTCTGGCACTCTCCTGTCCTCCTCTGTGCTCCCACCAACCCCCATCCTATCACCTTTTTGCACCCCAGGAAGGGTGAGGCCTTCCTTGTGGGACCTTCAAACTCTGTCACATCATTTGGAGCGGGGCCTGGCCTTCCACCATGAGATAGGCTGAGAAAGTAACCCTCTATGTGGAATGGGCTCCTCCCAAAGTCCATTCCTATACTAGGGATAAATAGTGATCCACTACCAGAGGCCCCATAGACTGCCCAGGACTCCTAAATAATACCCATGTTCACGGGTTCTGGGTCAGTCCTATGGCTTCCCAGCTATCAGACTGGGGTGCATGAGCTCCCCCTTGTTCAGGTCAGCTGTTTCTGTGGGTTTCCCCAGCCTGGTCTTGACCCCCTTGCTCATCACTCCTCCCTGTCTGCCACTGGATTCCAGGAGTTCGGCTCAGTGTTTAGCTGTGAGTATCTGCATCTGCTTCCATCAGCTACTGGATGAAGGCTCTAGGATGGCATATAAGGTAGTCATCAATGCCATTATCAAGGAAGGGCATTTAAGGTCCATTAATACACTGGGGATAAATACTAATACACTACTAGAAGCCTCCTAACTAACACCCACATTCAGAAGGTTTGGGTCAGTTCTATGCTGGTTTCCCAGCTACCAGTCTGGTGTCCATGAGCTCCCCTGTGTTCCTCCTCCATGCCTTAATAAAATACATAAAAGGTAATTTTGAGCTACAGCCTTGCCATTGTGCTGTGGGGCACTAAGACATGCCTTCCTTTTTCTGTTTTGACGTGTTATTCAGGTTTTCCTCATCTCCTTCACCCCCAACGTCTAGTAATCATTGTTTTACATTTAGCCAGCCTTTCTTTTACTTCCATATGTTAGAGAACATGTGTTGTTTGTTGTCTGTTAAAAGATGCCTTTCCAAGATGCCTTGCTCAAGTGTGTGCTCAGGGACTGTTTCTGATTTCTTTCGCTTTTGTTTTGCTTAATAAAATCAAGCATATGTGTTTAGGTATGTATGTATGACTCAGATGTTTATGCAGCGTCTGGCACTGCTCTGTGGGAATACAGACACAATGAAGCACTGCGTGCAGTTGTTGTATGGAGACACCCAATACTGGGTTCTGCTCTTAAATGAAATTAACCAAATTTCCAAATATTGTATGATACAAATTTGGTGTAAGATTAAAAAGTGGGTTTTCTCTCATATTTTTTTATTTGTTATTGTCACATACCTTACATCCTGGCTGCGGTTTCCCCTCCTGCCTCTCCTTCCAAACCTTCCTCACACCTCCCCTGTCCCCCAGATCTACTCCTCCTTTTCCCTCCAGAAAAGGGAAGACCTCCAATGGATATCAACCAAAGATAGTACATCAAGTATAGCAGAGTATCATCAGGAATCATTTCATTGACTTTTTTTGTTCTTTTGCCAGCCATGTTTGATTCTATCCTAGGTCTCTAGGCTATCCAGCCTCTGGTTTCTGGCCCTTCAGACAGTGTCAAGTGTAGGTGCTCTTGCATGACATGGGTCTCAAGTTGGACCAGTTGACCACTCCCACAAGGTTTGCACCACCTTTACCACAGCACATCTTGAAATCAGGGAAAATTGTAGATGAAGATTGTATGGTTCTGTTGGTGTCCCAGTCTTTCCACTGGAAGCTTTGCCTGGTTAAGGAAGATGGCCTGTTTAATCTCTGTATATCCCACTACTGGGAATTTTCAATAGGGTCACCCTATTAGATTCCTGGGAGTTTCCATAGCACACACAAGAACATTTCCAAACAGATTGTTTTGTAAATGAACCAGTAACAAGCACTCTCCTGATAATCATTAGGAATATTCCAGAGGCCATTTACAAATGGATATGTGTTTTGTTAAGTCTCAACCACCATTTATTCACTATTACTAATGGGTCTGGTAAGTAGGTAAGTAAAACCAACAAGAAAGCACTGACACTAGTGTAGAATCAATGCATTTTAATATAAGTTTTGCTCCCAAGTCATTCATCCTGTCCTTTTGCATTACAATGAATTGATCCCAAATGCGGTTCAGGTGTAGTGACATGAGAAAAAGTGACCCATAGTCCAGATAAGTTTATCTCTTCAAATCTATAAAACATGTGCTAAATACTGCTTTTTCTGTGTGGTATAGCGGTAGGCTTGCAGAAAGACATGTGACATTAGTGAGCAAACCTCTGAGAACAATTTGTCAAATATGCCAGCAGACTCCTCACCTTCAAAGAAGCAAGCTCTTGAATACAATTTCCAAAACATTAGAGGACCATGGAGAAAAGTAATGGAACCTTCCCCTTCCTCTATATTCAGGTGGCAGTCACATTGCAGCCTCTGAAATGATTCTCTTTTTGTTGTTGTTGTTGTTTTTCCAGTGTTCAGATCTGCACATTATCTTAACTTAGTACAAGCATTTTGATAACAGAGTGTTGCATCTTATTCATAAAATCATTTAATGCTCATATCTCACCAACTGATCAGATGACAGAGGAAAAAACATTAGGTCATTAAAATGTAAAAGCAACCATGAGTGTTGATTACATTAAAGCAAATTAATCTTTGCACATACTGAAGGTGGCATGTGGTCCTTTCCCTCCTTTGAATCTTCATTTTAAAAACATAAATGCTATATCCTGGGAAAGCAAATAGGTATCCAAATGAATGCATTTTGTATTTCCATCCCAATGTATTTATTCCAGTGATTGCACTGATTGTATTTGGCCATGTGATAATTAGGCCACATTCAGGTCAGAAATTTCCATTTTGTACATTTTCGGTTTTTGAATCCAGAAATTGCTAATGGCACACAGAGTGCTTCAGTGAGAGGTGACCAGAGAAACCATTTACGTGATGTTTTTTCTAATGGCTAACTTAAATATAGGGAATCTCATCTGCATGGATGGAGCTCTAAATGGTGAGCACAGGGCACGAGGATAATAATCAGTAATGTGGGTTGCTTGTTAGATTCAAGCCACACAAAGGAAGATATTTGGATATGTACACACACATACAAACAATTTGTCATTGATGTGATATGGGTAATTTTATACACAAGTACATTTGGGTTTAAAAATAAATTACTGACTCAAAATTTATGGCAAACAAAAATAGTCAGGAAGCAAGGTATATGTAGCCTATAGACAAATGGAGAACTTTCTATTTCTCTTCTACTTCTTTGGATTTCATTTCCTTCTTCTTTGATTGTTGGAAGTGCCCATCCCATATGAACCAGGTGGAATAAATTATTTTGAAAACATTGAAGTGTGCATAAAGTACTATTGCTTTCTTACAACTGGCTTACAAACAGTTTGAAAGAGAACTTCATGGGAAAAGTCATCTTTACTAAATTAGCTATGCCCCGATAATGTGCTTTCAGGGGTTTTCACTGTGTCTTCTATTTGCAAGGAAGTTTCTCTTAGGGCAGAAAGGAGTAGCCAATGTCTGTTTAGACAGAAGTAAAAATAACCCTGATAAAGCCAGCAGTATTATCCAGTATTATCACTGATTTATGTGAGTCAGAACCTCAGATCCAAGTGGAAAAGAGGGATGAAAAGGGGCAGAAACTGGAGCCAGTCTGAAATAGGAAGGATAGGGAGATGCTGAATTCTTAGGTTCAAATCATAGATGGATCACTTACTTAGTCATGATCTTTTCATAGTTTAATGTTGTCAAGAAGAACTGATAGCAAAGAGATCTATCAATTTTCCAGATAGCTATTGAATTTTCTATGTTATAACAAGATAGAACCTATAAAGAAAAACCTACATGCTATGAGAGCCTTGGCTCAAACTGGAACACCATTGATAGAATTTCATGTCTCTAGGAAGTGAAATTTGAGTTGATATATGAAGACAAAACATAAAGATGAGTTACTGAGGCAGTGGTGGGCAAGGGGAACAATCATGAAAGAACAACCAGATAAAAACAAAATCCTAAGGCATAAGAAGAGAATATCCATTTTTAGTGGACTACTGGAAAGCTAACACAAGAGACAATGCATCAAAAGCTGAGACTGAGACAATAAGAAAGTAGTTGAGCCTTCCAGACCAACCTTTTCTTGATAAAGCACTTGACCAGAGTGTAAGGACAATGGGAAGCCTTTGCCAGGTTTTATGAAGGTATTATTTTCAGTAGGTGACACTGTTAACTATAAGCTGGAAAATGGATTGAAGCAGCAGATACTGTGGAGGACTAGAGACTGGGTGGCGATTGGCAGTAATCTAGAATATACATATGTACATGTTGGTGACTTGATCTAAGGGGAAGAGATGCATCTTTTTTGAAACAGGGCAAGTTTCTTCATCTCCTTGAGCCTAATAAGGTCTGTTACTCTACACATTTGTCTGAGTATATTTCATGAACCAATAGACAGCATTTGTGCTCATATTTCAATGAACATATTTTATCCACATTTACTTGGTGCAAGGAAGATAGAGCTACCTTTGAATCATTCAAATTCTTTAAAAATTGAATTTAATAAATCAGTTGTGTTTGGTAGTCTATGTGAGTTGTACATTTGTAATAAAAACTGGCTTTAAAGTTAGTGAAAGAATATTGACATGATACTACCTTAATCTCATCCTAGATTACCCACCAAATTGGCCAACAGGAGACTTCCTAGCAGTCAGCAGTAATTACACACAAATATACTTATTTAGGAAATTGATAACAGTAACAAGAACTGTAGTGCCAGCTACCAGAAAAGACAGCCCAAAGACTACACATTTCTGAGTTAAGAATATTTCCAATTATAATTAAAAAGGAAGTGCCTTTTAGAGTTTTAGCATCTTGCCTGCTCTTCAAACTAAACCCTGTAATAATTTCATGCAACATCCAACAATTGGAGTAGGAAACAAATAGCTGTGTGAAGGAAGATCTGAATTCAATGTGCCCAGACATCATTCACAGTGAATAGGAGAACAACACTGCCACTAGACACTACTTTATTTCAAATACTTCAGCTTCATTTGATTTATGTTCTTTGAAGAATAAGTTCTCTAGGCAAGACCTTGGGTTTGACAACTTCATGGAAAATGGGGAAAGCCTGATAACCACTTCCTCTTTCTATTCGGTTAAGTAGGAACACTGTTTTCTTATTTTTTAAAAAATACTTACTTATATGTAACTTTGTAAGAAGACAACCTGTGGGAGTTATTTCTCTCTTTATACCATGTAAGTGAGAAAGTGTATTTACATACTGAGCCATCTTGATGTCCCTTAGACTTTTCTGCTCTCTTTATTTTTTTGATGTATAAATCATTTTATGTATTTTCATTCTTAGGTAAATTCATACACACAGTGAAATATAATTATATTTACCCCACTTTCTTCCCAACTCACCTGTATCCATCCCAACATTTTTTCCCAACTTCATGTCTTCTTTTAGTATTTTGAATGGCCCACAAAGTACAATTAGTGCTGCCAATACTTTCATAGATGTGTGGCCATCATCTGGGAACCCTGGCACTGAGCAAACCCTCAAGGAAGAATGATTCTTCCTCCTTGAAGAAGGAACATTTGTTTCTTTATTATTATTATTATTATTATTATTATTATTATTATTATTTCATAATAGGGGATGGGAAGTTAGTATACAATATTCTTCAACACAAGGAAGAGATAACTGCTTTCTATCCTTAATAGCAGAATATAGGTGGTTGGACTAACCTAATGAGCAGAGTATAGGTGATTGGACTAACATTTATTATAATCTTCATGTCTGAAAAATGGCTCAGTGAGTACAGATGCTTGCTGACAAGCCTGATGTTCCAGGACCTACCTTGTAAAGGAGAGAACCAACTCCTGGGAGTGAGTTGTCTGCCAATATTATAGACACACACACACACACACACACACACACACACACTTAAAAGTTTGAACCTTTCTGTATGTTCACTAACTTATATTCTCATGTAGGCTTCATAACAGGGCTTATGATATTATTGTTCTTTTTATTATGCTTACTTCACAAGTAAGAAACAGTCACAGAAAACTTGAGAACTTTTCTATGATTGTGCTGTGATCTATTTGACTCTAAAACATGTAGCCTTTGCCCAGTGCTGGGATCCATCAGTTATGTATTCTTGAATTTTGTTTTAAGAAAAGCAGAGAAAGAACTAAGGTTACAGGGAAATTCAAGACAAACAAAAGAGGTCAAAACAATCCTCAAACTACAATAAACAAAGCAGAAGCAATAAAGTTTTCAACCCTACTAATTTTGAGTTGATATAAATGGGTTTACAAGTTTATTGGTGAGAGAATGAAATTAAAGCAAAATAGATTTATTTTGCTTATGAAATGAAATGTATTGATTAAAACAAAGAATTCATGCATTGCAGAAAATAGAACTAATGTTACTAAGAAACAGTTGCAAACAGAAGTAACCATTGCCTATATAAATACATAGTATCACTTTTAGAGAGTTAAAATAAGATGGGGTTGAAATTCTGGATGAGAACACAGGATGGAGAGAAGGAATCAGATTTAAAATCTTCTATGCCCTTTTATGGTATAGGAAGATGACAGTGATGATATATAGATAGAAGAATGAAATTTTAGGTATAAAAACAACTCAAGATGGTTTCAAAAATTGCAATGCAATAATCAAATCATTTCAATGCTATGGGGAAATACATAGATGAAACTTCTATGACCTTAATCTTGCTAGTGATTCCTTTTTTTCCCATAACCTGAAAAGAACAAGTGATATCAGGAATACTAGATGAAGGAGAACATGCAAAGACCACCTGTTTGAAAAATTCAAATGTAACTTTAAAATGGCTGTAATGCTGACTTAAATAGCTCCATAAAATTGTAAATGACATTTATATTAATTTCATGTAAATTAAAAACAATCTTGTTTTACATACCAATCCCAGTTGCCTTTCCCTATTATCTTCCAATTTCCCCCACAATCTCCCCTTCCCTTCCCCCATCTACTCCTCATAGAGATTAAGGCCTCCCATGGGATATCATCAAAGTCTGTCATATCATTTGAGGCCCTTCCTGGCCTTAGGAGTCCCTAGCCAAGGCAGCAGAAGGGACAAGCCTCTCTCACAAGGATCACACTTCCTTAAGGGCAGCTTTATCTCTCACATATTCCTTTCCACTCGGGACTGGGCCTCCGAGGGTAAAAGTGGCTGGTTATAGGGAAATTCTCAACACTGGCTCTTGTCACTGCACCCTGGAGGGTGTGACTCCCTCCTGTAGCCCCGCAGGGAAAGCGACATTTGACACGCTGTTACATAGGGCCAGATCTGAGTGAGTCAGAGGCAACAGACTTCCTGCCTCAGTGGAATCTGGTCTGTTATCAGCGTGAGAAGATGAGGACTCTTAGGACAGTGTCGAGACACCCATTTTCATGTGCCTGTCACCCATTTGAATGTGTCTGGCACCCATTTGCATGTGTCTGTATTTCCAAAAAGCCCACCCTGAATGTGGACAGTGCCCTTCCATGGCCTGGGCCTCAGACTGGGTTAAAAAGGAGAGTTAGCAGAGCTGTGGGCTAGATTTCACAGCAGGAGTCCACGGAAATAGAGGGAAGAGGGATGGAGTCAACACAGGAATAGAGTAAAGAGGGTGGACACATTCGGGGCTTGGTCCCGGGCCTGGTCATCCCCTCCGAGGTCCCCTTCCTAAAGAATGAACTCGAAAAGACCAGTTCATGCAATAGGAATAATTACTGGTTCCATTGTATGAGCCCCATAGACCTCCCAGGCCTCTCTACTGACACCCACATTCAGGGTACTTGGTTCAATTTTATGCTGGTTCCCCAGTGTCAGACTGGGGTCCTTGAGCTCCCACTTGCTCAGTTCACCTTACTCTGTGGGTTTCCCCAGCATGGTCTTGACATGTTTTAAAGTACATTCATTTGTGAAACACATTTGAAACACATGTGTCAAAATTTCTTTTTCAAGTTTTCTTTATTTACTTGTTGAATTTTTAATTTTATGTGTATGTTTGGGTGCACATACACATGTCTCTGGACTATGTACATGCCTGATGGTTGCAACAGCCAGAAGAGGGCATCAGATCTCTGAATCCACAAATGGTTGTGAGCTGACATGTCGGTTCTGGGAATTGAACACAGGTCCTAAGGAAGAGCAGAAAGTGCTTTTAACTGCTAAGCCATTTCTCCAATCCCCATTTTTTTCCTTTTTGTGATAGGCTCACATTGTGTAGTTCACGCAGATCTGGACCATACTAGCTTCAAAATTGCCATAATCCTCCTGCCTCAACCTCTTGATTTTGCTTATAGCTAGTCAGGATGATGAGAATAATTATTTAGCACAGTTCTAGACCAGACTGAGCAATGTGGTAAGTGCCTAGTTGTGACAAGCAGTTTGCCACCAGCCAGGTCCCACAGCCCTGTAAGTCTCAAAATAACACACAGAGACACAATATTAGATATAAAACCGTTGGCCAGTTACTAGCATTTCTTATTGGCTAGCCCTGTCTTAAATATTAAGCCATTTCTATCAATCTAAGTATTTCCATGTGGTCTTATCTTACCAGAGAGAGGGTCTGGACATCTTCCCTCAAGTCTTTTCATTTTGACTCTCCTCTTACATCTCCCAGAATCCTCCTTGTCTCTTAGTCCCGCATATGTTGCCTTCCTGTTTGCCAACAGTGCTTTATTCATTAACCAATAAGAGAAACATATTTATAGAGTGACATCTCCCATCACCTAGTTTAAGGATAAACTTAGATTTCTATAATATGATTCATAGAATATACCATTTCACTATTGTAAAAAAACTCAACCTCTGAGCAAGTCACTTAAAGGATGTAAAACCTGGTTTTGGAACAGCAAAGCATGAGGTCAACTCAAGGAATTACTACTTATGAATGATGGCTATTTGGAAAAAGAACTTGTATGATTGTAGATATTGTTTGAAAATGGCTATGAAACCATTATTTTTAAGTTATTAACTCTTTCACAGGACACAAAGCACAGATATGCAGATGCATATGCTAGCAAGTTGGTAGATATTTCTAAGTACTGAATTACTAATAGAAACCTACATCTAAAATAAAGGAAATGGCAAAGAAGATGATGTGGCCATAAGAAAAACTCTTCAAAGATGGAACATTTAATGAGCATTTAAGAACAAAGTAACTAGAAATAAAAAACAAGTAGACAGGAAATATTCATAACAAACAAGACAAATAGTATTAAGAAGAACTACTTTAAGAGAGAAAATCAAAAGAGCATAAAAACAGGTAATTAGTTTATGTGTGTTTGAGTAATCTGTTCTCTACATGTAGAGAATTCTAAAGAAAAAATATCTTTTCAAAAATAAGTATACAGTAAGTGAAAATTAACTGCAACATTTTAAAGCTATTTAAGAAAAAATGCTTTGTATTTAGAAGAACCAGTACAGGTAAATTAACTTTTTAAAGAAAGCATTTTTTTAAAAGGTTCTGAAATGTGGTTTGATAAAACGATTTTACACAAACTAAAGTGTAATGTTTAAAAAATAACAGGAATACAATGAAATGTTTAAAGAATAACAGCAATAAAATGAAATGTTTAAAGAATAACAGCAATTGCCCTAGTATGTTTAATGATGGAATAAAATTGATAGGAAATTTTTGAGCTTAGGATGCCATCATCTTTCAATAGCATAAATCTATTTACTTTGTTAGAGGAATTACACTAGTATTAGAGGTTTGCAAGATAATTACTGAATTAGAAAGGGGAAATCCCACCCACATCCTCAGTAAAATGGGATGAAATATTCCTTATAATAGAAATGGTCCTTATGTTACATATCATTTCACTCAAGGAACTTTAGTAAGATATATAACATGAAGATATTTTCTATTCTGAAGAAAATGGGAAATGCTATTAAAGAACATGGGCATAGACAAAGAAGAGATAAAATGTCTTAGTTGTTTAGAAAACTAAATATTATAACAAAGTTAAATTCTTCATAGACCAATCTGAAATTCTTCTAAAATTCACTTGAGAAAGGGAGAACTCCAGCCAAAGTTCTTTTGGAAAAAACAGACAAGATGAAAAGAAAATTTTTGTTAAAATTTATGAATTACAATTTATCAATATTAATAGAAGGCATGACTTCAGAGTTGGGAGAAACAAATATACCAATGTAACCAGAACTACCAATGTCAAATGACAATGTTAGAAACAACTTCCCAGAAGTAAAAGGAAATGGTAAGTTAGCTGTAGTGACACAAGGCTGTTTAGAATTCAAGAGGCTGAGGAATAATTACTTTGGTTTTATAAGTTTAATAGTAGCTTAGACTACAGACTAAATTCCAGGTCAACCTGGCCTACAGAAAGGTACTCTGCCTCAGAAAGTAGAAGTTTTTGGTGAATAACATTTAACACTGTAAATTTATAAAAAAAAAATCCATAGAAAATTGGCTGTTCATATTGAAAAAACAAAAATTTCCCAACCTACTCCACACACAAATTTGAGAAAGGTTAAAAAACTAAACATGAAAAATTAAAAACATATTTGCTTCCCAGTGTTTTCAATATTTTAGTGATTAGAGGATAATTATTTCTTAGTCATTTGGGCTGATAGAAGGTATCTTTAGTTTCTATGAATAACGAAAAATTGATATATAGAAGCTGTAAAGTACTTGAAAAACTAGTATGGAAAAGGCAAACATTTTATTAAAACATGTGCAAAGGATGTGGCCTGAGAGTTTTATTTTTCTACGATAAATAGCTAAGATCCCCCCTTTTGGCTATTTACCAGAAAGGCATCCTTGTATTTGAATACAGAGATACACAAATAATTGCTTATTGCAAAATGAATGTGTAATGGTGTGGAAGTGGATGAAGAATAAATGATTATTTGGCCATTTAATTGAATGAACAATATTTACACAATAAAGAAGTGGAAAATAATTCGGTAAAACAGAGCAATCTAGGAAAGAGTACAGTTCATTTATGCAAGGGAAAATTGGCCATGCCTACAGCCTTGGAACTTTGTATATTGGGTCATGTGCAACTACCTGAGGAGATATTTGGCAAAATTTAGTTCTGAGACTGACAGGCTAGAAGCAATAAAGTGGAAAGACCTTTCTGGACCTTTCCAGGCTCTTTAAATCTGAGATCCGTCATCTGCTACCATGGGAGAAAAGACCAGCAAAGCAATCTCTATGATTGTGGTGGTGACTCAGGTACCTCAGGTGGCTTTCTTCTGAGGACAGTGAGGGGTCAGATGACTCAGGATTTGAGATTAAAAGCTTCAAATTGCAAGCTGAAGAAAAATAGCTTAAATTGTGTGAATTTTTAAAAAAAGCTTTCTTCCTTATTCATCATTGAAAAGTTTTTGAAAGAAGGCCTGGTGGTTATTTTTTTTAATCACTTACCTTTGAGTTACCTTTTGTTAAAAAATTGAAAATGATTTCTCAAAGTTCAGTGGAAAATTCAAGCTTTTGACCATACTAATAATGAAAGTGATACTCAAAAGTCTTTTCTTTCTCCATCCTCCCTTACTTTCAAACATGAAAGATGAAGTTGCTTCTGAAGAGTAACTTTTTCTTGATTAATCCCCTTGAACTCCTGTAACTTTATAGAGAGAAGAAAAGAAAAGGCCAGCAGAGATCAAATGAACACCTTATCCCATGCAGCTACTCCTAGCTCCACAGTTTAGACGGTGGGTCTGTGGGTCCTGGTGTTTGATCTGAAATTCTGTCTCCACATATGAATGACCATGTATGAATTGTATATCCATTTGGAACTTTTCTTCTGTTCATTCTGGAAGCATTAATTGTCCTGTGTAGCTGTTGATGTGGCTCTGAGCTTATAAACAGCGTTTCTCATATTGCAGTAGTTCTTTCTCATTACTGAAGCAAAGTATCTAAGAATGGTCAATTTCCAAAGGGGAAGCCTCTATTGTTTCTTCTGATTTCAGAAGTTGTAATTCACAATATGCTGGCTCAGTTACATTTAGGTCGTATTTGGTTTCCTTTAGGACTTAGGCAAGGCAAAACCACCATAGTGGAGAGAAATAATGGAAGCTAGGAAGGAGAGAGAGAGGGAGGGAGAGAGTGAGAGAGGGAAGGAGACAGAGAGAGAAGCCAGAGAAATGATAATTATCTTCAGAAGTAGGCAGCAGTTATTTACTTCCACCAGGCCACCTTCTTTAGTAAGAATTTATTTATTTATTTATTTATTTATTTATTTATTTATTTATTTACTTACTTACTTACTTACTTACTCACTTACTTACTTACTTACTTACTTACCTATTATCTGTGTGTGCATGTACATGTACGTGAATGTATATGTGCAAGATCTCACCAAAGCCAGAGTGGGTTTTGAGTCCTTTGGAGCAGGAGTTGCAGTTGATTGTACGCTGACTGATACCAGTGCTGGGTTCTGAACCCATGTCACCAGAGCAGTAAGCTCTATTTGCTACTGAATTTAACCTCATACTCAGCACCCTCTATCCCTGCTTAATTCACTTACAATTTCAAAAGTGAGTTGATTTTATTGATGCTGTTGGAATCCTTATGGTCCAATCATCTCTTAAAATCCCAAGAGCTAAACACTAATTTTAGGAACAAACCAGAAAAGATGTACTTTTTGATGTCATATTTTTCCCCTTCTTAGATGGGTATACTTTGCACATCTGTAAAGAGGACTTTTTAATATTGTTAACTAATTGGTAAATTAAACATGTATAGAGGAGATTGGACCCAGTCAACTCTCCAAAACGAAAGGAAATTTTTCTCATCTATGTAACTGTGACTGTGGAGGTTTGAATTCAATATTTGTTAGATATATGGGTCAAAGAGAGGCAGGAGAGGAGGAAAGAAAGATGAATGGAATGGAAGGGAACAAACTGCCTGAATAAAGGCTTTCAAGAAGGTGCTCATTCATTTTACTGGAGAACTACCTCATATTAACTATTCCGACACTAAGTCTTACTAAGGAGTAAAGGAGAAAAATTACATTAAAGATATACCAGGCTTTTGTAGAGTTTTGTTCAAACATAGCTTTCAAGATGAAGCATGTATTTTTGATTGTATAGCATTAATGCTCACCCAGAAGACAGGAGTATTTGAATTATAAATATCCTCTTTAGACATTTTAGTTCTGTTTTCTAGTAGAATGTCAGTCATATGGGAAAGTGCACCAACTATAGCTATGCACGTCATTAAATGTTAGCAAGTTGGTCAAATCAATGTAATTAACACCCGAATCTAAAGGGTAAAGCTCCCCAAACGTTGTCAGGTGTGATTTCTCATCACAGAGTGACTCCTAAAACTTGGAACACTGGAGAATTTATTCATGACATTTCATATGCATGAGACAATGTAATATGTTACTTTTGTGTATTTGAAAGTCATTCATGTTGTGATGAGCATTGGTATTTCTTCAATCTTCTTGCCAAATAATATTGGATTATATGGATATACTAATATTTATTTATCAGCTCATCAATTTATGACTATGTAAGGTGAGTTTTCTGTTCCAGCATGTCTCGCAGCCCTTGAGCCCCAAATAAACATACAGACATTATATTAATTATGAAACTGTGGGGCGGTAACTGGTGTTTCTT
This sequence comes from Cricetiscus sungorus, assembly GCA_030556225.1. NCBI lineage: Eukaryota > Metazoa > Chordata > Mammalia > Rodentia > Cricetidae > Cricetiscus > Cricetiscus sungorus. Next base: position 12,396,122 of record JANBXA010000726.1, read on the forward strand.
ATTGGCTAGCTCTGTGTTAGTTACTAACCCATTTCTATCAATCTCTGTATTGCCACTGTGTGGCTTACCTGGTAATACCCAGCATGGTCTTACTCCTCTGGCATCATATGTTGTGATGCCTCAGCATCTTTGCAGAGAAGAGAAGACAGCGATTTCCTATTTGCTCCTGCTTATCTTCTCATTCTGCCAAGCTATGTCACTTCCTGCCTGTCTGTACAGAACTCCAGACCTGTATGGTTATCTAGTGGCAGTTTCTGACCAGCTATGTCACTTCCTCAGATCACATGATGACTCTTCTCTGCCTATACTTCCCTTGTCTCCTAGCCTATCATCCTGCCTGCCCAATCAGTGTTTTATTCATCCACCGATAAGACAAACATATACACAGAATAACATTCCCCATCGTGACTATTTGAATTGTTTCTATGTCATGCTTTTGTGAATGATTTTGGTGCACTTGGTTATCCATATACTTATTAGTAAAGTTAGTAAAATAGTTTTTCAGTGTGGCTGTAATATGATATACTCATGCCAGTACTGTGTAGGAGTTTCAGTTGATTTCCAACCTTTGTAATGTTTGTCTTTCATTTTAACTACTCTAGTAAATATACATACATACATATGTACACACATATGAACATACATACATACACACACACATATATATATATATATTATGTCTATATACCCTATACATATAATATTCAGAATACAACTTCAAGACTACCATCTGTCAATTAAGTAATCTTAGGTTGTTTAAAATGCACAGATTAATTAGAGCAAATATTCCTGTATCTTTTCTAAAATGTCCTGAGAGCCATCTAAAACGAGCTCAGCGGTTACTCCTACTGTAGGACTTCTCTAACTGAGCTGTCTTTAACAGGTTCATTTATATGAGTTTGCCCTGGTGGCCTGTTTCTTTTAGGGCCATTCACCACATACCAAGGTGGACCTAGTAGGAAGATCTGTCAATATCTCTTGTTTCAGGAACTTCCTCCCCTCAATTTTTCTTCCTTGCCATATTAATTTGCAGAGATAGAAATGAATCTTCAGAGGGAGGCAAACCATTTTTGCAGATCTTAAACTGATCGAAACAAACGCCAGTCTTCTTCCATTGAAATGTTGCTCCTTCACTGAGAGCTATAATAATTTAAGCCAAAGAAAGAAAACTGACTTTTCATCAGATCATTTTTAATGACATACATATAATATCTTGCTCTGTCTTATACTCTGATCATGATTAAGAATTTCAAATAGCTTAGAAATAATTAAGAAAATTTACACCCACATTATTACTCATAACCACTTAGAGCAGAGAAAGAAATCTTTTAAAAAGATGTTTATTGCTTTCATACCAAATGAAAACCTGAATTAAAATGATTCCCAGAACAATCTTCCATGTTGAAAGTACATTCAGCAGTTTTCAAAATCTCTTGTAATAACAACAATGTTCTGTAACTTTATGGAATTTGTGGTTTTTCATGGACTACTAAGGGAAATGCTATAAACATGAACTTTCTAGGCCTTATCATGGTAACAGCTGACTTATGTCAATCTTGTTATTGCTTCTCAGACAGAGTTGTGAACACTCCAGTGGATGTCCAGCTATCAAAGTTTCACTTTCTGCTTTCCTAGGAACATTCTCCACCTTAGTGGTCCTCAGTGTCTAGCCTATGAAATGTGATTACATACTCTTTATAGAAAAATCAGTTATGGAAAACAATTTGTACTAGATTATCCTATTTTGGTTCTAGGTCTGAGACTCATTTCCAGATAAAATTGTGGATTAGGGATTAAAAATAGCATGGTTTATTACTTTTCCAACACTTTTCCTGTTCCAACACTCTTCATGTGTTAGTAAGATTTAATATCTAAGCATATAGTATACTGATTTTATTAATTGTAACTTAAGGTTTTCTTTTGTAAAAGATCATTATTGCCAATGCTAAATTCTTGCATACCAACACAATACTAACTACATTGTAAAGAATGCTTGGATACAATAAAATATATATTATATAAAGATAAGCAGATGAATGAGTTTCAAATCAAGTCCTTCTATCTAAGTAAATGTTATAAGTAGTTTCCAGATATTTGCAAATAATAATTTCTTTCAATCATATGTTTACTGTTTGCTATAACTTGTCATAATTAATTTGCTTTCATTGTTCTTTTAGGGCCCTGTCTTAAAATTGGTAGCCTAAAATACTATTGTTAAGTATTTCTACAATGTTATTTCATAGGATTTAATAGTTTCTGTTCTAAGACTAGGTATTTGATCCATTTGAGATTGATTTTGTGTATAATGAGAGGAAGGAATCTAGATTTTTTGCAATAAATACATAGTCACTTTTGACAGTATATTTTCTTGTGTGAATTTTTAAACCAAAAATCAGTAGCTCTCTCTATATATGAATCAATTTCTGTATTCCTGAATCTTGTTCTGTTGGTTTATGTACTATTTTAATGCTGTGACTGTATTGATTTGGTTATTGTTGTTTTGTAATATATATATGCACACATTTTATCAATTACATTTTTGACATTTTATTGCACATGTAGAATGCATTCTGTATTGTAAAGTCAGTGCAAAATCTTCAGTTTGTTCCCTTTGCTTTACCTTCTTAGAGAACTTTGTGTAAAAAGAAGATATGAAACTTTAGAGATTTGGAGATTTATGCTGAATCTTAAATCTTCAATACTCTGGGATTCATGCCAGAAAAGACGTTTTGCCAAAATGGCTGTCAGGACATAACTAAAGTCAGTCATATGCTTAACATGGAGGGGCCTGTGAGAAATCAGTGTTATGCTGTACTTTTTAGGGCAAATATAAGGCAAGAAGATATTAACTTCCAGGAAGAAGACTGGGAGTTCAGGGGCTTCGATTTTTAGATCAGTTACTGCTTCATATTGAAACTCCGAGTAAGTGGTTTTGATATACTGGCTTTACTTTCTGCTTGACAAGATGGCTGGCTTAGTCAAATCACTAATTAGAAGCTATATGCTGTATCAATAGGCTTTTGTGTAGTGATCGCATAATAATCAAAGAGGAACTAAGAGATCTGAGGCATTATTCTCCCTACTCTAATCCAAACATTCCTGTCATGTCTTGATACACCCCTACCACGACCACCACACACACAGACTTAATTTTGTTTTAGGCTGAGTTGAGCAAAGTGTTCTAAAGTCTAAGTTAGGTAGAAATCCACAAAGCAAACTGGTCCTTGAAGTTCTTTAGATCTTACAATTCTCTGATACCTGATTCACCAAACCAATTATTTCTGACATTTAGTAGAAGATCTGCTTGTATCTTGTAAGCCAGTCTTAGGACTAAACTTATGAGGGTACTAGAGATTTCTAGTGATAAATGGTTTATCTGCTACTTAGGTATATCTTATGCATGACTTACTAGATTCAGTGATGTCTGTATCATTTGCAAACTTCAAAGTGACTTACTGCCATTTTACATATGTAAATCTCCATGCATGATATACATAATGGCTTTAGAATTTGGCCAAGATAGATCCAACACCTCACAGGAAACAAACTGGAGTTGAAGCATATATCCCATTTTAAAATATCATGAGTTGTTTTTGAAAGACTGTCACCACTAATTTCATTTTACTTTGTAAAATTTCCCCATTATCAGATTTGTTATCCATGTACATGTTTATTCAACCATTTCTGCCTTAGTCTTTATTTCTGTAGTCTCTGATACATTTGAGCTCTGTGCTAATTTATGTAAAATGTCCCTTAGGAGATTGAGATATACAACAAACTACCCTTCTTAGGGTTGTTGCATTTGGGATGTAGTATCTTGAAAGATTACTGCTTCAGGGAGACCCTTAGCTAAGACCCGAGAAAGAAAATCAATTGCTGTATTGGAGATGGCTGCTAAATGGAAAGACTTACAGAGTGTAAATCTTAGCCCTATGTCTTTTATTGCACCATATTTCACTGTATCACATTGACCTGTTAACACATATCTGTTCTCAGTTAGATGTAGTGCATTTACACCATCATGGTAGTTCAGGTGGCTTGCACTGTACCAAGCACACTGCATAAGGATTTGGCTATCATATTCTTTGAATAACTGAAATGAAACAGAGCTATAACTTGTGATTAGCTGATTCAAAAAATTAGAAAATTATGAATGTTGTTTTAGACCTTCATTGACATATAAGAAGAGAGTTTTAATTGATTGAGCTGTGAATAATAGCAAGAAAAGATTCCCATTCCTTCCAAATAAGGCCAGTTTTATTCAAAAGGCAGTCTAGATTGTTCTACTGACTGCCCATCATCAATTGGACAGATCCTAGAAATCAGAATAAATGGCAAAGGATTCTAAAATGCTTTGCCATCTGTGCCAGGCATGGCTAAAGTCACCCAGTCAGCAAGATAGAAATGACATCTGCATAGGCAGACAACTTAGCAGACTGTGACTGGCTTTCCTTTGTAGACCAGCTGCCATTTTAACTCCTGGTATATTCCTTACTGAAAAAAATGTCAAAATTGCAGAATAGAAGCACCCTATTCAAGGTGGATCAGTAATGGTAGGACAATATAGAAGCTAAGCTTTGAACATTGCCAAAAATATGACACACTCTCATTAGCTCCTTGATAGCAATAGAATCAAATCTACAGTTTTACAGAGAATAGGGAACTTGGAGGAAAACAGCAGCAAAAAATATAACTTATAACTTCAAAGTGAGATTTCTTTTAGCAATGGAAAATCTGATTCAATAATGGTAATTTATATGCATGAAAAGTATTTTTGAATTGAACTAAGAAAGCCATATGATCAATGATACAGCCCAAAGAAAATAAATATAGAGTTTAAATACATGGAAAGAATGCTCAGTGTTAAGTACAATGGAAATAAAAACCCATTTATGACATGACAAAGCACATTTAACATAAAGTAAAAGTAAACATCAAAGTAAATTGGGAAGTAAAAATGATGTTTCTCACAAATCACAAATAAGACAAGAGTTTCCCACATTATGATCATGCATTAACATTGTTTTGTAGACTCTAATTAGAACTATATGTCTAGGACAGGAAATAACTGTTATAAATAGAAACTATGACAAAACCTAATATATTATATATTTATAAAATCAAAGCCATTATAAGAAAGAAGAATCTAGTAGGATTTCTTGTTGCAAAATGGTTAGAAAATTAACTGGTTTTGCGTAGTATTCCCACATTAACTGCTTACAAACAGGATGAAACTGCATTAACAGACAAGGTGATAGTCTAAGAAAAACACAGTATTAATTGAAATAAATAATATCTTTGGAATGTTTCAGTTTATTATAGAGCAGAAAACAAGATCTCTATAAAGTGAACTATATCTTCACATCACTGCACGGTAGGGATTACTACTTGAAACACTACTTAGTTTTTAAAACTCTAAATAATATTTTTCTAATCATATGTGCTAGAATTTCTTAGAATTCGTGTAGAAGAGAAGAATGAGGAAAATATTCCCCCATTAGATATAAAGTTAAATATAAGCAAATGAGTAGAAATATGGGCAAGAATTCAATGGTAGCAAATGGAAAATACAGATCTAAGTTCATATGGACACCTGCTATATGAAAAAAAGGTGTTACTGAAGTCATTAGGTAAAGAGTGGCTTTTTCAGAATATGGTGTTAGAAGAAAATAAAAATAGAACTGCTTCTTCACAACACAAAGTAAATTCTGTATGCACTAAAGGCACAATATAAGTATTTCTACTCTAAGTATTAGAAAACAGCACAAGAGGATATTCACATGGCCGGTAATCACTCCTTAAACATGACATGGATTCATATACTTTTCAGAAAAAAAAAGCCTCAGAAAATTCATGAAACCAATAGAGAGAACACTTACATTTATTTCACTGTTTATAAAGTTTGATATAACTATTAGATAAAATATTACAACAAATTCATAAGAATTCCCTAATAGATGAATGAACACAGGATGTGAAGAGACTGTTCTTTTTAATTATATGGTTTTATTCTTTGAGAATTTCATACACCCCCATATCCCCTTGAAAATTTCTTTATAATCCTTGAAGATCTCCCCATCAAACTTTATTTCTTCTTTGTATTTTATTATTACATTGTTTCATTTATTTTATATACCAACCACAGTTTATCCTCCCTCCTCTCTTCCCATTCCCCCACCTCCCTTCTAGCTCCCATCTACTCCCTCTCCTTTGATGGGGATCAACAAAGCACGGATATCAAGTTAAGGCAGAACCATGCTCCTTTGCCTGCATCAAGGCTGGCTAAGGCATCCCAGCATGGGAAATAGGTTCCAAAAAGCCATCTCATGAGCCAGGAAGTACTGATCCCACTGCTAGAGGCCCTACAAAAGACCAAAACCACATAACTGTTACCTACATGTAGCGGGACTAGGTTGGTCCCATGCAGACTCTCTAGCTGTCCTCCAGAGCCTGTTATCTCCTACTGGCTCAGGTCAATTGTCGCCATGGTTTTTCCCTTGTTCAGTATGATCGCTCCTCCCTCTCTTCAGCTGAACTCCAGGAGCTCATCCCAGTGCTTGGCAATGGATTTCTGCATCTGCTTCCTTCAGTTACTGAATGAAGGCTCTCTGATGACAATTAGGGTAGTCGCCAATTTGATTATAGAAGAAGACCAATTCAGGCACCCTCTCCACTATTGGTAGGAGTATTACCTGGCACCATCTTCATGGATCACAGGGAGTTTCCCTGGCATCAGGTTTCTCCATAAACCAATAATGTCTCCCTCTATCAAGATATCTCTTTCATTGCTCTCCCACTCCATCCCTCCCCCAAATTGAACATTCTGATCCTTCATGTTCCCATCCCCCATCCCATTCTCTCTTCCCCCTCATCCCCCAGTTTACTGAGGAAATATCAGCTATTTCCCCTTCCCAGGGTTATCCATGCATCCCTCTTTGTATCCTCCTTGTTACCTAGATTCTTTGGAACTGTGGATAGTATCATGTTTATACTTTGCTTTGCATCTAATATCCACTTATGAGTGATTACTTACTGTGTTTGCCTTTCTGGGTCTGGGTTACCTCTCTCAGGATTGATGTGGAATAAGGGGAACACTACTCCACTGCTGGTGGCAGTGCAAACTTGTACAGCCATTTTGGAGATCAGTATTGTGGTTTCTCTGAAAATTGAGGGTCAATCTACCTTAAAACACAATGATACCACTCTTGGGTATATACTCAAAAGATGCTCAATCATACCACAGGGACACTTGCTTAACTATGTTCATAGCAGCATTATTTATAATAGCCAGAACATGGAAATAACCTAGATGTTCCTCAATGGAAGAATGGTTTAAAAAATGGAACATTTATACAAAGTAGTATTACCAAGCTGAAAAAAAAAGACATCATGAAATTTGCAGGCAAATGGATGGAACTAGATAAAATCATTCTGAGGGAGGTAACACATATTCACAAAGCCAATATACTGAGTTATACTCCATTGTGTAAACATAACAGATTTTCTCTATCCATTCTTTGCTTGAGGGGCATCTATGTTGTTTCCAGGTTCTTGTTATTGTGAATAAAGACATAATGAACATAGTTGATGTTATTTGTATTTTTGATAAACCACCAAGTCCAATTTGTGCTGCCTATACTCATGTCAAGAAAGATTTGTAAAAGTATTTTTAATATTGAAAAAAACTGAAGGAACTTGAATGAGCATTCATAGAGGAAACATAAACATGCAAAACTTCTGTGTTTGGTTTATCATGAAGTACCTACAAATAAAGTGATCAAAACATTGTTCCCCATGAAACAGACTAATAACATTTATGCTTATCAAGGCTATGAAGTAAAAGTACTGTCTTGTTTGCTAGTAGTGTTAAAAAGTAACTAAATATTTTGGGAAATTATTGTTATAGTACTTCTCATTGTATACATGCTTTGTTTCTGTAATCTTACTTCTGGAGAGTAGTGAATTAGAAAAAAATCATTCCATACAGAAAGAGCTGCAGAAAAAAAACCTGTGAAAACATTTAGTTGAAGTATGAAATCAGAATGGAATGCAAATGACCATCCACAAGAGAATAGATTTAAAAATTGATACTTATACAATTTATACTGATATGTAACTAGTAAAAATGTGATAGTTTTATCTATCTAGACCCTTGATGGATGTTCACAATAATAGATGACTAATTAAAACAAAAAAATCACAATTGTCTCTATAGTATGATCCATTTTGCTCAAAAGAAGGTTTATAGATATGCATGTTTGTTTTTCATATAGAAATAGTAGCCATGTAATTGTTAATCATGATTTTTACATCAACAACTGATGATGGAAGAATGAGGTGAATGTCATCTCTTTTGGTTGTAGTTTTTTTTGTTTTTTGTTTTTTATTGTCAGAAAAATCATAATGAGTCAAAAATATCAAGAACAATGTTATTGTTAGAAACACAGTGTGGCAATTTGGATATGTGTGTTCCCCATAGATACATATATTTGAATGCTTGACCCATTAGGAGTGGCACTACTGGGGTGTTATGGCCTTATTGGATGAAGTGTGTCACTGTGGGCACAGGCTTTGAGATCTCATATGCTCAAGCCATTCCAAGTGAGACAGTTCGCTTCCTGTTGCCTTAGTAACTTGTTTAAGGTTATACAATCTATAAAAGGGACTGAGCCATTTGTTATAGTAGTTTAGTGTACATTACAGTGGCATTTTGTGTTTTCCCAACATCATGTAATCACTACTCCTGCTTAATTCTGAATCATCTTCATCACACCAGATGAAAAAATCCATGATTCATCTACCTTTTCAAATTGCCTCAACCTTAAACCAGTACTAATTTCTATATTCTATTTGTGGATTTGCTTATTATGAAAATTTCTTATGAAGGGAGTCTGCAATATCTGGTGGTCATCATGTTACTTTTCTTCAGCACAACATTTTCTATAATTCATCCATGTTGTAGCATGTTGTAGCATTTCACTCCTTTTTATGACTGAATATTATTTCTATCAATAGATACATTATTTTTTATTCACACATATGTCAATTTTCCACTTTTTGACTATCATTCACAGTACTGCTATTAAGTATTTAGTTTAATATATGCTTTAAACTCTTGACTAGAGAGAACAATCCCTAAATCAGATGTTAATTCTATGTTTAGCCTTTTAAGAAAACACCAAGGTTAAATACTTACAATCTTTTAATATTTGTCATCTTTCCTTTATCCTTCTCTGGTTGCAAAGAGTCTGAGGTAGGAAAAAAGCTATGACCATTACTCCAGCTGAAGTTGGGACATGTGTACACACAGGACAGGGAAATGAAGTACTCCCTACTCCATAAACAATTGATAACATATATTCCTGAATTAAACAAAGGGCTAAAATTGAGAATCAATAATGTGCTTAAATGGGACAGATATTGTAACTATGGAAACATGCAGAATTCTCCCACCTTAGATTCTAAAAGTAGAATGTAGAATAATTTAATGAAACTATAATGCACTAATCAAAATCCAGGATTAGTTAAAACCCCAAACTCTGTGAAATAGAAATATAATATTATACAGTGGTGTCTTAAATGATGAGTGATCTCACTTTTATATTTCATCAGAACCTAAAATATTTAAAAGACCATATCCCAAAGATTTCACACAATTCAGCTGAGATGAACACTGCACAGAAGTGGAAAAATTCTAATGTTTCATCTGTCTTTTTAAATAATATTTAAATTAATAAATGAAACAGAATTATTACTTGTACTTTACTGTTAATATCAAATATTCCATAAATGAATGTTAATAGGTAGGCAATGTACACTGTGGTAATCATGTGGTATTCATCAATTTCAATTCATATTTGTGAGAATGTGCTACCATCATGTTCCAAGGGACTATGTCTTTATGATCCTGAGTGTGGCCATTACCAATCTGTTTCTACCTACTCCATTTAAAGATAGTATGAGACTACCAAGGACAGTGTACATATACTTTGTGTAATTCCTAGATGAAACTGTTTGTTTATCATGGATTTGCCATGTACTCTAAAACCCTGTTCTGCATGACTGGGTACTATGTTAGTGTGAGGCCAAAAGAACACCCATAATTTGCTAAGAATAAAACACTATTTTATAGACAGCACAATTTAGAATTTTAAGTGCAAAATAGATACAACTAATGATGGCTCTTTTATTGCTCTGTGGGTTTTATTTTAATTAGGTAAGTTAGGGATAGCCTTCTTTTAATTAATAGCCAAATGCCCAGTATTATTAATATTAAAATGTTATATTCTGACAGATAGGTCAGCAATTACACTCATCCTCTTAAATAATTAGAAGACTTCCTTTTCTTATTGCCAGGTAAACAACGCAAAGAATGGTGTGTGTCTGAGTGTGTGTGTATGGTCTTCATATTTGTGTAGATGCATGTGAATTTGGATTCCAGAGAACAACTTTGGATGTTGTGCCAGAGCTTATTTATTTATTTATTTATGTACTTACTTACTTACTTACTTACTTACTTACTTACTTATTTTTTAAGATAAGGTCTGTCGCTGGTCTGGAAGTCACCTAGCAAGGCAGTAAGTTCCAGTGATCTGCCCATCTCTATTTTCCTAGTACTGGGGTTACAAGTGTTGATCACAATGGCTGGCTCCTTAAATGTGGATTCTAGGGAATAAACTCAGTTCTTTGTGCTTTCAAGGACTAGGCTATTTTCTTATTCCCAACTTCTGGCTTCTTAAAAGATTTATTATTTATTTTTGTGTTTGTGAGTTGTTTTGTGCTGTATAAAAGTGCAGAATGTGTATGCAAGCACACATGGAAGTTATCTGAAGGCACCTGATCCCGTCAATCTGGAGATACAGACATTTCTGAGCGTCCATGTGGATGCTGGTATCTGAACCTAGGTCCTCTGTTAGAACAGAAAGTGCTCTAAACCACTGAGCTATCCATCTGTCCAGTGCTCCCCATTGCTTTCTGATAAAAAGTATTTGTTTTCATTCTATGTGTATTAGTATTTTTCCTACATTTATGTGTCTGTACTGTGCATGCTTGGTGTCTGCAGAAGTCAAAAGAGGACTTCAGATCCCCTGGAATTGCAGTTATAGATGGTTATCAGTTGCCACATGAACACTAGTAACCAATCCCAGTTCATTCTTCTAGATGAGCAAGTACTCTAAACTGCTCAACAGTCTCTCTAGTTCCTGAATTTTTCTTAAGACATGAGGTATCATTTTATTTCAATAAACTATATAGGTTGGTGGAAAAATTCCATTAGTGAGTTCTCCATATTGTTTTACCCACAGTTATTAATGGCTGTAATATATTCAAATGCCAGATTTTGCATTACATTAAAATTCAATTTGGTATGGTTAATATAATTAAAAATAGCCATTATGATTACTTGAAGATAGTCTGAATTATAGTTACAATAGGAGAGAGTCTGCTTTATCCCAGTAGTGAAATGAACTTTATGAAACTAGGTATGCATTTGTGGAATTGCCAAACTAAGGTGTAACCAGGCACAGTGCTGAGTATACTCTGAATGTTCAATAAATACTAGTTAAGTTCATGATTGTCTGTAGTAAGGCAAAATAAATTTTATTATCTATTTTTAGGTGCCAATAGGAAGAATCTATCCTGTGGGAAAAGGTTCTGAGAATTCTAATTATAGGAGCACTAACCACACAGAGATGCACTGCATAATCATGTCTTTGGACAACAAAAGACAGACAGCATTTGTGTTGATGTTCACAAAAGATCATATTCTTCAGCTTCATTTGAGCCCCCATAGTTTAAGTAAACTCTCTGTGATGTTTGCACAATGATGAAATTACCTAGAGATGGAGTGGCATGCTTCTATAAGCATCAATGCTTCTTTGTGCATGTTATAATCCTTACTAATCCTCTCAAGAGTGCTATCCTATTCATTTAAGTGTGCTGTCATAGAAAATGGATTTGACATTTCTATTATGCATAGCAGGAAATTAAAAAGAATGTTTTGCTGTGTTAGCATACACATTATTTTTGGTCAACTGAAAGTTGTTTACACCTCTGATTGCTTGGGTGACTCTAAATTCCTTTCCACCAACTGAAGGACATTAATTCTCAAGTGTCTTTTGATGTCTTTAATCTCCAATATATGCTATTCCTAGTTATAATGTATCTTCCACTCTTGTACATCCACTCCTTATGCTATAGTGCAACCAAATTCTTCATTTTGTGATTCCCCTCATTGACTTGTAAAACTATAGGTGATCGACTACCTCTTTGTCATGTTGTTACTGCACTCATGCCATCAGGCTGTGGTATGACCATACTTTAAGAGTCAGAACAAAGGCAGTGTACTCAACTTCTCTGCACCTCACACCTTCATCTTTAAAAAGTGAATATGTGATATCACTCATTTTACTAGGCTGTGTGAAGATGAAAGAGAATAGAGGACTTGAAATATTTCACCTGGTTACTCCAAACTCCTCTCAGATGCTCTCTCACTGATTTGAACTATTTTTGTTCATTTGAATATGTTCAAGGGTCGGAGAGAAAGCACTCTTTTTGTCTGGGTACTCTGTTTTGTCTGGGCTCTCTGTATATGGGCCAGTATACTTAGTTCATTCATGACATCCCAAGAGAGATCTTGTTGTATGACAATCATTTTCCTGGATACCTTGGATAAACAGACCAACATCCTTGTATTCATTGAAACCCCCATTCCTTAAGTAGAAACTCCTAGGGTAGTCAGAAAAGTTTTCAGCTTTCTTTGCTAGCTGCCTTCAATTCTGTAATTCTTATACAAACTACCTTGCTTCTTATGACCACTTACACCTCCAAAGTTCTGGCTACCTGTCTTCAAACTGAAATCATACTGCTTCAAGAGTCTGGGCTTGCATGGCAGGTATGTGCTACCATACCCAACTTTAGTTCTCGCACTAAACTTATTATCGTTGATGGAGAACATAGAAGCAAAATGGGCCTGGGACTTTTGCCTCCTTCTCACTTGCTTCTAGTGTGCTGTTCTTCCCACTAATAAGCATATTACTTCATATTTTACCTTTTCAATGGGATGTGGAGCATGTTCTTTTTAGAAAGTCTCACCTGATTCTGGGCATTGGTGTCTCTTACTCTGTGGCTCTAGCACTACTTGAAAGGGATTTTGAGTAAACAACATTACTTGAGCCAAATCTTCACCACTTTCTATGTGTGTGTTCCCTGTAAGGCTATAATCAGCTCATCATCCTTTTATACTTCATTTAAAGTAGGAATCCTGGTTCCCAATCTGCAGCATTGTCATGGGTATTCAGTCAAAGAAGGTCGATAAAGTACTTTGCTCAAACCCAGCACAAATAAGTGCTCTATAAATATTAGCTGGTACTGGTGTGAGTCACAGAGCAATGGATGCCTGTATTCAAATATCCCTTCCATGCTTCTAACTGATTAACTTTCAGTGAGTTACTTACCTTCACTGAGTATTGGCTTCCTGTTTTGTAAGAGGAAATTTAATATCTATTCATCCACATAATTTTCATAAGGATTAAGTGAGATTAAATATTTAATGATACTGCAGAAGTTAGTCTTTCCACTGTTACATCTGCTGCTCACTACTAAACATATTTAAGGCCTTGTGCTCAGACTCAGAATTGGGGGATCAAAATGAAGAATAAGATACAGCAATCCCTTGCCCTGTGGAAGCAGAAAAACAAACAAGTTAAATGATAACAAGTGAAGAAAAATATTAGGAAAACAAGCAGTGCTATTATAGAGAATTCTCATTGTCTAATTTAAATCACAGAATCTCCAAGGACTTCTGTTTAGAGATGTCCAGTGCAGTCCTTATGATAAAGAGCAGTGGGAACAAAATTTAAATCTAGGTAGTCACATATGAAAAGGTATTGCTTCCCTCTCTTTCTTTTTCTTCCTCCCTCCCTCCATCTTTTCCTCCCTCCTGTCTGTCTTCTTCTGCAGTGCTAAGGATTGGATCTAGATCTCTGTACATGCTAGATAAGTGCTCTACTGTGTGCTGAATCCCCAGTCTTTTTTTACTTATTATTTTTAAGATTAGTTTTTATTATATTTTAATTATGTGTATGTGTGTTGTCTTCATGTGAGTACATGCACATGAGTACAGGTGCCCAAGGAGGCTAGAGGTGTCCATTCTTCTGGAGCTGGAGATAAAGAAGGATATGAGATGATGTGGATGCTGAGACCAAACCCAGGTCTTTAGAGGAGCAGAAAATACTCTTAATCACTGAGCAGTCTCTCCAGATATTTGTTTATTTATTTTTGAGACAAGGGATTTCTAAATTTCACAGACTGGCCTTGAATTTACTCTATTAGTTAACACTGCGACCAAAAGCAACTAAAGGAATAGAGAGTTTATCTTGGCTTATAGTTCCTAGATGGAAAGGTGAGGCAGAGGCATGGAAACAAGAAGCAGGCATAGTGGAAAGGAGCAGGAAGCTAGCTGATAGATCACCTCCTTGAACCTCAAGCACAATGCAGAGATATTGAGCTGAAAGTAGGTGACAATGTACTCCAAAAGCCTGCATCCAGTGACATATTTCCTCTACCAAGGCTGTAAAGCTCTTCACAAAGCTCCACCAACTGGAAACCACGTGCTCAGATCCCTGAGGCTAAGGGTCTAATTCTCATTCAATCCACCACACCCAATCTGTCTTCAAATTTGACATCCTCCTGCCTCAGCTTCCTAAGAAGCTGGGATTATAGTCCCCCTTTCACCAGCCTGGATTAGAAAAATCTTGAAGTAGAGATAATCTGATGCTCCAGTTATTGTATGTGAATTATGTTGACTATTTTGTTTTAAAATAGAAAGCCAGCTGTAGACATTCTCAATGAGGCAGATTGATGGACATGAAAAGTTTCATGGTGCCTTTTCAAAATTATTCTCAATATTTTTCTCGGTTGTATGGAGTCTCAGCAGGAAGTGAATGTTCAAGCAAAAGAGTTATTAGAGAATAATATAAAAATGAGTCTACTTAAAAAACTAGGAAGAATTTAGTGTTAAGAATTAAGAGACTGCAACAAGGTAGGAAAATGCATCCTGTGCTGGCTGGATTTATTTTTTTTTTATTTTTTTTAATTTTTTTTTGTTAACTTGACACAAACCTAGACATATCTGAGAAGAGGAAATCTTCATTTATAAAATGTCTCCATAAAATTTCTCTGCAGGCATAACTGTAGGCCATTTTCTTGATTAATGATTGATTGGAAGAACCCAGCCTACAGTGGGTAGTGCCTCCCTTGAACATGTGGTCCTGAATGGTATAAGAAAGTGGGCTTAACAAACCATGAAGAAAAAGCTGTATTCTTCTATGATCCCCAGAAGTGTTCTTGCCCCAAGTGCTTGCCCCAACTTATTCCCAAAGAAGGCCTGTAAATTCTAATGTAAAATAAACCCTTGTTTTCCTCCAGGTTGTTTTTGATTACGGTTTTTTGTTACAATGATAGACAAAAACCTAGAACATATTCTAACACAAGCAACAGAGAAGCCTTCCCAGCCCTTGGTCTAATGATAGGAGGCTCAGAGAGTGCTTACAGAATGGAGAGGAGGGGCATGGGTCAATCCTACAGCAGTGGTCCATAACAGAGGAATGCAACATAGCCCAGCACCTAGAAAACAAACAGTGGGTACATTTTCTCCTTCCTTCCTTCCTTTCTTTCTTTCTTCCTCCCTCCCTCCCTCCCTCCCTCCCTCCCTCCCTCCCTTCCTTCCTTCCTTCCTTCCTTTCTTCCTTTCTTCCTGTCTTCCTTCCTTTCTTCTTTTCCTTTCTTGGCAACACTCTACATATTGGCCAAACCCAACTTGAACACAGAATATAATCAGTCTTCTGGGGCAGTACATGTGGATAGGGTAAGATTATAATCTAGAGGGATGAATCGAGGCTACCATATAAATGCCTCCCCAAAGCTTACCATTTCCTAATCTCTGAAGCATGTGTGTTTTCTTGCAGTCTGAAATAGAATTTTATAGTTGTAAGTAATGATAGGTAGATGATTTTGGATAATATGGATGGATGTACTACAATTATAAGACTCTTTGCTGGGTGAAAGAACAACTAGCAAAGTTGATGTGATTACAGAAGAAGACGTCAGAGTGATGTGATACTGTGAACCAGGAAAGAGATACTACAAATTTCTAGAAGCTGAAAAGGACAAGCAAATGGATTTACTCAAGATTTAGAAAGAAATACATCCATCCATACTGATACTTTCATTCTACTCAGGAAGTCATCATTTTCACTTTTGACTTCTAAAACTCTTTCTCTCTCTCTCTCTCTCTCTCTCTCTCTCTCTCTCTCTCTCTCTCTCTGTTGTTTGTAACACAAACTTTGTGATTTTTCTATAGCAGAATAGGAAAAGAATGAGATATCTTCCTATTTCCATACTGTTTTTCAGTTATAGAGAACAGGTTTATGAACAGTGTCTATTTAGTGTTTATAGCCAGCCTGTGAGGCAGAAATTATTTCCTTAGTGCATGGATATGTGAAATGAGGGTCAGAGATTTAAAATACCTGGTTGTAGCTAGAAAATTCAAAGCTAGAACCCAGCTTCTTGGACGTCCTGCATGTAATATTCTAGTCCTATGCCTTATAATGCAGAGCAGTCTGACAGTTATGGACTAAGTAGGTGGTGATGTGTGAAATGTCAAAAATACACAAATATTTTGGCAATGTTTTATTTTTCGGGCTTAACACATTATAATGTTGTGTTTGAGGATTCCCTCAGTTTCAGGACAGATATTCTCACCTAAATCTTGCTCACTATGAGGCAGTGTTCTGGTTTTTCCAGAGACTTGGGGCTTTTGGAGTATAGACATGAGATGATGAGTTCCTTCAATCATAAAACTTGATAGTTCTTGTAACATATACATGGAATATTTGACTCATGTGTGTTTATTTGAAAATAAAGTAAAGGATTATGTATAAAGGAGATTTAAAATAATGGCAATCCTACTCCAGGACATAATATCCAGTTATGTGTCTCAGGGAAAGGAGATGTGGACAGAACTGACATTTTAAAAACTCCCAGGGGCCTGGCCTTTCTGCTTTCAAGCTGAGGGTGGCTGTGAGAAGCAACAGACTTCCATGGGCATGACAGCATCTGGGCTGATTTGATTTCTAAAGTGATTTGGGGGAAAAATGGATCTCTATCACCCATGAGGCTCCAACACATTTGTGATGACACCATGTTTCTGTTTTGTTGGCAAAGGTCAAAATCAATAGGATTCTTAAGTCCTCCCCAATTTCAAGTGTGCTATTATTCTGTAGATCACTACTAACATTCCCTGTGATCCTGAAGCATTTGTTTGACATAAAAAAATTTACTTCTAAATTTTACTTACAGGTCCCTTGGCCAACCAAGGATACTTCATATTGGTACTGCCTTAAATTCATCATCTGGAATTATTGCACATTGAACTGTTTCTTTGCTAGGGTGCTAAAATAATGTGCTTGAGTTTCCACAGGCTCCTCTTGGGGATGGTTGAGTGAGGAATCACAAATTTTCTGTTTCTTTTCTTTAGAAAATGTTCTTTCTGTATGAAGTGAACACATTAAATACCCGTGTCCTGGAAATTCTCTGCTATCCTCCTAGTTCTACTATCTCTAAATTGTTCCTTGGCATTAGGCCATGAACTGCCAATAAAGCATTCTTTATGATTCCTCTTTGGGGAGTAATATTTATGATAGGGATAGTAATGGAAGCATTATACAGCACTTTCCATTTTTTCTATATACACTTTATAAAAACCCATCGTTGCGGGAGAAGCATGCAAAGATGGCTCAGTGTTTAGGTAAATTTTCTGTTCTTTCAAAGCACCCACATGATGGCTCAAATTAATTTGTAATTCCAGTTCCAGAAGATGTCATACCCTTTTCTGGTCTCTTCATGCTTCTTCATTAATGTGGTACACACACACACACACACACACACACACACACACACACACACACACACAGAGAGAGAGAGAGAGAGGGGGGGGGAAGGAGGGAGGGAGAGAGAGGTAGAGGGAGAGGGAGAGGGAGAGGGAGAGGGAGAGGGAGAGGGAGAGGGAGAGGGAGAGGGAGAGAGAGAGGGAGTACATATGCATGTAAATACAATATACCAAACAACCAAAACCTGTAGGAGAGAAAAAATGTTTTTGTCTTCTTACCTAGGAGAAGTTGTGTTTCTCTTGAACAAGTAGTGTGCTGTGTAAATTATGTAACTGTAGTCAACAGTTAGAGCAACTGAGTAAGAAAATCATTTTTTTATTTAAAAATTTTCATATTATATACCAACCCCAATTCCTCCTGCCCCTTCTCCTGTTGTCCCCCACCTCCCTCCATCCTAGCCTCCATCCACCTCTCACGGGACGTAAGGCCTCCCTTGGAGAGTCGACAAAGTCTGGCATATCAAGTTAAGGCAAGACCAAACCCCTTCTCCTGCATCAAGAAAGAACAAGGTATCTCAACACAGGGAACAGGCTCCAAAAAGCCAGTTCATGCACCTGAGGCAAGTTCTGGTGATACTGCCAGAGTCCCCACAAACAGATCAAGCCACAAAACTGTCACCCACACTGGGAGGGCATAGTTCAGTCCCATGCAGCTTCCACAGCTATCAGTCCATAGTCAGTGAGCTCCTATGAGCTTGGGTCAGCTGTCTCTGTCATTTACCACATCATGCTCTTGACCCCCACCTCCTATTCATATGATCCCTCCTCACTCTCTTCAACTGAACTCCAGGAGTTCAGCCAAGTGCTTGGCTGTGGCTCACTGCATCTGCTTCCATCAGTTACTGCATGTAGGTTCTATGATGACAATTAGGGTAGTCACTAATTTGCTTATAGGGACAGACAAGATCAGGCACCTTCTCTGCTATTGCTAGGAGTCTTAGTTGGGGTCATCCTTAGCTGGGAACTTCCCTAGCACCTTGTTACTTCCTAACCCCATAATGGCTCACTCTATCAATATATCTTTCATTGTTCTTCCTCTCTGTCCCTCCCCGAAGTAAGCCATCTTGATCCCTCATGTTCCCATCCTCACCACCTCCTTTCTATCCTCCCTCCTAGTTTACCCATGTGATCTTAACCATTTTCCCTTCTTGGTGCTCTCCGCGCATGTCCCTCTTATGGTCCTTCTTCAGCAATACCATTATTTGCCATATACCCAAAAGGTACTCAATCATACCATGAGGTCACTTGCTCAACTATGTTCATAGCAGCATTATTCATAATAGCCAGAACCAGACAACAACCTAAATGCCCTCAGACAACCAAAGAATGGATAAATAAATGTGGTATGTTTACAAAATGGAGTATTACTCAGTAGTTAAAAGAAAAGAAAAGAAATCATGCAATTTCTGGGAAAATGGATAGAACTAGAAAAAAGTCATTCTGAGTGAGGTAACTCAGATGCAGAAAGACAAACACAGTATGTATTCATTTGTAAGTGGATATTAGACACAAAGCAAAGGATAACCAGGCTACAATACACAATCCCAGAGAAACTAGGTAAAAGGAGCACCTTAAGAAAATTATAATGTTTATTAGAAATATCAATGAATGGAACGGTCCCACTCACAGAAATTCTTATAATTCTTCTAAGGCAAAGATGACTTCAACTTATACCATCAATGGTCCTAAATGAGAAGGCAAAAGTGAATATTGCTGGTATAATAGCACTGGGTTTCCTTCTGCTTTGGTGACTAGAAAGCTCAAAATCATATTTGAGAACATTTCTAGCAGCCATGTAACTTCTAGAGTACATTTATGTGTAGATTCTGATATTATAAGGGCTTGATCTTAGTAATATTTTTATTAACTCTTTCATTTTCTTTGCCTATTTTTAGACATCCTCATACTTTGTAACCCAAGCTAGACTAGAACACACTTGCCTTGCTATAGAAATAATATAAAATATTGTCCTTTGTAGTATTATCATATGAACATTCCCATATTTCTTCTTTCTTATATGTGGTGATATATTATTTATGATTTATTAAAGCTTGCTTGGGGATTCAGAAAGCAAAGTCAGCCACAGCCATTGCATCCAGGCAATCCCGACAGCCAGAAGCCAGGAGCGGGGTGGGGGGATACACACATTTTTTTTTCTCTAATTTTTTACTTATTTTTCTTATTTTACATATCAATCTCAGTTCTCTCTCAGACTCTCCCTCTCGCCCACCCTCCCATGTTCCCTGACTACCCTCCCATCTCCCCCCCCCAGCTCTTCATGTATGGTGATGCCTTCCTGGAGGGGATATCTAAATCTATCAAGTCATTTGGAGTTGGGTCTAGGCCTTCTCTCCTGTCTCTAGGTTAAGGGAGTATCCCTCCATGGGGAATGTGCTCCCAAAGTCCTTTTGTGCACCAGGGATACATCCTGGTTCCACTGTCAGAGGTCCCTTAGACTGCCCAGGCCTTCTAACTGAGACCCACATTCAGGGGTCTGAGTCAGTCCCATGCTGGATTCCCAGCTATTAGTCTGGGGGTCCATTAGCTCCCCCTTGTTCAGGTCAGCTGTCTCTGTGGGTTTCTGTAGCCTGGCCTTGTCCTCCCTCTCTGCATCTGGATTCCAGTTGCAGACACCCACAGCTAAACACTGAGTCAAACATTCTCATATTTCTTTCCTGTTTATTCTTAGTTATATTAAGAAAGAAAATTTTAAATTATTACTAATTCTAGTTTCCAACAGGACACAAACATTTTTTAGCACATTTTTTTGTCCTTATAAGCATTCTCTGATAAAAATGAACACGAGTAGAAACAAAAAGTGTTTAAGAACATAAGCCATAGCTTCAGATCTTGGGAAACCACATTTGCTATTGTTGAGTCATGGAGGAATAGCTAGACACTTGCTATTGTGGATTACCATGGGCTCTGCATTCCTCCAGGAATATGTCCCTCACTTACGTCTTTAGGCTTTGAAGGCATTCACTACTTCATATCCTTTCCACCTCAACATACCATTCGAGTCACAGCACACTTCTAGTTACTAGCCCATGGTCTCTCTACTTGTGGCCCTTCACGTATGATTCTTCCTCTGTTGGCTTACAGGCTTTCCTTCCTTTCCCCATTCCTAGCCACCCCTTGCTTTCCCTATGTTGCTCTAGATGCTAATTCTTGCTGGAACTACTCTACTACTCTGTCTTTTCAGAATTATTTCCCTGTTGTTAGGTGCTTTTCTTGGTGGGCAAGTTGTTTTACCAGCTGGTGATTACTTGGGGGAACATGTGCCTCCATGCTAGACTGTAAACTTCAGGACAGGGGATTAGTTTTATCATTATACTTCTAGCAAATAGTACAGTGACTGGCAGAGAGTCCAGTTCAGTACATGCACTTTGCTGCAGTGAGTATAATGTGCGCTTTCCCAGCATTTGAAAGGCAATTGGAAAATATCTATAATGCTGGCAGAAGTTACTTTTGGAGAAGGATACACATGGTTGTTTAGTAAGAGAAGAAAGAGAGTTTGCACACATACTTGGCCATCACATTTCTCTTCTTTTGATTTTCTCTGCAGATTTCTCTGCAAGATTACAGTAAGGCATAGACTAATGGAGAAAAGTCAGTTAATCTCAAATTGGTTTTTAGTTTTGACATTTTCACGATGTTAGAAAATATACATTATTAGTTGGTAGTCTGAATGCTTCGTAACTATTATCTACTTCAACAATTTGTAAAAGTTTCTAGAGCGTTGAACTGTGTGGGAGTTGTTTGGTGAGACAGAGGTATTACTGAAGCATGCATGTGAAAAAGTACATTGGTAGGGACCTGAAAGAGCATGTACATTCATGTCACATATTTTCCCGGGGAGATTGGAAATCTTTTCCTTTAAGAAACAATCTATGATAAACTAGAATTTGTTTTGAACTTTCCTAATAGTGTCACTTTGGGCAAGCCAGTGGACCATTTTGACCTTTCTCACTGTCAGAATAGTCAGCTTCATGGCCACTTGGTGAAATTTTTCTTCCCTAAGTCTAGCTGACATCCAGGTTTGTTAAATTCAAATGTCAAGGAAGGCTTGACCTTTGACATGATGAGTAAGTGTGAACTTCTAGCTCAAATGTAACCATTTTCATTTTATTCATTAAAGTTACATATCTACATAGTATCCTTACACTAGTAAGATATAGAAATTAAAGTGTCAAATGAAATTTATATTTCCAAATAAAACTTATGTATTTAATAAAGCAAGAGCTAACAGAAACCTAGTTTTGCTTTAATATGATCCAACTGTGTGAGCAGAAAAACAGGTCTGCAAACATAAATTAGTGGCAGAATATGCTCCACATATACTTTTGAGTAACTTCAGACTCTGGCCCTCTAATTATTTTACCACACCAGGAAAGAAGAGCTGGCAAATAAGTCCAAGTCTTCCTGCTACCACAAAATTGAAAGAACAGAGCACCTATTGAAGTCTTGCTCGGCGCCTTTGAAATGATTGTAATTTTTCAGCTCAGAGTGCACAGGGCTATAATCTTGCAACAGGAAAGGTAGAAGATCAATCCATAAAGAAGCATCTATCCTTGTCCGTTATCCTGGATGCTCTGTCACTGGCACCCCAGCAGAGCAGGAAGTAGTGGGCGCAAAGTACATACATGAGCTCCCTCTTGCCTCTACTGGCAAAACAGAGATCCTTAGGTTATTCAGTGACTTGACTGGTTCCTACCTCCCAACTGATGCATCGCAGTGTCTAAGCAAAGTCGTCTTTGATTCACAGCATTGAGGAGTCTGTTATATTTTTTGGAATGTCATCTTCTCATTTACTGCAGGTCTCAAACTACTACTTTGGGTAAGAATATATGCTATACTCATTTGGTGATTAACTACAATATTCATGTTCTGAGAGGCTTCCCTATATTTCCAATGCTGGTTTTCAAGGAGCCCTAGAGGTATAAGCTAGAAGAGTCTTTAGGGCTTCATGAGTAGGAAGTTAGAGGATGAATTGTATGGCATCCATACAATTTTAGTGTGCATTTCCAATTTGGCATCAGCTGGATATTTTATTTAGTGAAAAGGATTCTATGGCCAAAACAATTAATGGGGAAAACATCTGCTTAGATATGTTACATAACCTGGGAGGGTAGAATCATAATCGGTTTTATTTATACAGTTTCATTACTATTGTCATTCATAGATAAGTTTTCTCAGTTCCAAAGTAGAATGTAACCTCATGAAGATCAGTACATTTTGTGTTTATGAAGAGATATCTGGTTACTTCCAACTGGCCATAGCTCTACATTCTTCATAATTTTGTTGTTCCCTAACTTTTGAATTTGTACTTTTTGGGGGAAACAGGACAGCTTACAGATTCTTTTAAAGACTTCTGGTGTCAATATGACACAGCCATGTGGTTTTGTTGTTGCTGTTTTGTTTTTTTTTTTTGTTTTGGTTTTTGGCGACAAGATTTCTCTGTGTTTAATAGCCCTGGCTGTCCTGGAATTCACTCTGTAGACCTCGAACTCACAGACGTCTGCCTGCCTCTGCCACCTGAGTGCTGGGATTAAAGGCGTGTGCCACCACTGCCCAATTCCAGTCATGTATTATTAAGACTAGAATCTCTAACTAGAAAGATTTAATTTCTGATTGGCTATTGGGGGTAAATCACTATAGGAAGCATGTATTTTCCCTAAAACATGGGACTGTCAATATTGTAGTAGAATATTTCATAAGTGAAACAATACTTGATTACTTTACACATACAGATAATGGTTGTCATGTGAGGCAAGAAATCATAGGAGGAAAAAAAGCTTGCTGGGTTCAACTGACATCAGCCACAATTACTTTTAGATATCACTGGTGCCAACCATGTCCATGGGTCATTGGGCAATCATTTAATTTCTATGCTCCTCAATGTGTAGCTATAAAAAGAATGCTGTTATTGTACACTTTATCATGAGCTCATTGAGTTGTTGTGAGAAAGTAGTGAGATGTTATGCAAATCATTTAGCAATGTATAGAGGAATAAAACACTTGGTGAAAATGCCAATTCCCTAAAATGTGTTGTGTATAGTATGCCTGACATCTGGAGAAAATTGAACTAGATGCTTTCTTGGGCTCCCTACAATTGTGAGGTTGATTCTCTTGTGGTTAAGTCTGCCTTGTATGTATAGTTGAATTAAATGAAAAGTACTGTCACCTTTCTTAGGTTTTAACTTCAAATGAGTTTCATTGATAAAATCTTGTACAATGACTATGTTTTCCTCAAAGTAACCTTTAAAACTTTCTTAAAACAAATTGGGATAGTTTGAAGAGATTGTATATCTTCATTACAAGGTGGCTCTGCATGTCCCTTAGGAAGGTGACCAGTCCCTGACCAAAACTTCTGATAAGATGCAATGTGTAGCCAAATAGTCTTGGGAGATACTCAGGTATAGAATTATGACCTGATGAGTTTAGTTTGTGATATGATTTGATTTCATGTTTTTACAATAAGCCCATCAAGTCCTGTTCAAAAAGTGTATCTTTCAAATTCATGTCTTGTCCATGCTTATAGCAATGCTTCCCTGTATTCTGGCTGTCCCTTTGAATCTGGGTTGACTTTAAGCCTATGGAGTGTGATTGGAGCGACACTATGTGTCCTTCTATGGTAGACTGTAGAAAAACTTTTAAACTACAGTTTGAGTTTCTGGGCATGGATATTTTAGTAAGAGCTAAATTCCAGGTAAGAAGTATATTGTAAACAATTACTAAAGAACATTATAAACAATTACTAAAGGACATGTGGATAAAACTATACCTGTTCCTAACTGCTCCTATTATTCCCCCATTAGGTATTACAGTCATTATATGTATGAGCAGATAACATTTAGTATTAATTAAAAATATCTTAGACATCCAATCTTAGTGAACCATTATAGGCTTTCAGCTTCCATTTGATTATAGAATCAAATATAAACATCTTTGCTTAGCCCACTTAACCCACAAAAGCTAGGGCACATTGTTTGGAGTTGCTGTTTTGATGGCATGCATTTACAAAGCAATAGATAGATACACACAAGGGCACAGACACATCTAAGTGCTGATGAAATGAGTACAGTTCTTTACAAGCAAGACTTGCAGTAGGAATGCTAGAGAATATGGGAAGACCCTAATAGGTCCCACTTTGGTTGCCATTGACTCAAATTATCAAGGCTTATCTCCTAGGCCAATGTTGTTTACTATTGGGTTAAGTCAACTAAACTAGAATACAGATATCTCTCCCACTGGACTTCTTGGCTTCCAAATTCGTAGGTTTTTTTCCTTATTTTTTAAATGTATTTTTGTTTCTTTGGAGACAAGGCATCATTTTGTAGCCTAGGTTGACATGAGATTCACTATACCGTCCAGACCAGCCTCAAACTCATAAGCAATCCTCTTGCTAAGCCTAGTTAGTGCTGGAATAACATGGATGAAACATCACATCTTATTTTGTTATTCTTAAATTCTGTGGAGGATTTACATAATGATTGACTTATGCAAAGGTGAAAACTAGAGCTACTGTTGGCCACTTGCTTTTGTAAATAAAGTTTTCTTAAAATAAACTTATTTGTTCGGAGGTCTATGGCAGTTTGAACAAGAAACTCCCCCTTAAACTTGGGTATTTGAATACTTGGTCCTCAGTTCACGAAAAGGTTTTAACAAGTATTTACATCCCTGTCTGAGGAAGAACATCACTGGTATATGTTCATAGCTTTGTTTCCCAGTGTGTTTTCTCTGCCTGTCATGTTAACTGAGAAGTGAACTCTCAGCTTCCTGTGCTGGCTGCCTGTTCCCATGCCTCCCCAACAGAGTGACTCTGCTTTTGGTGCCACAATCAAAATAAAAACTTCTGTAAGTGGCTTTGGGTCATGCTTTTTTTTTTATCACAGCAACAAAAAGAAAGTAATTTATGGTCCATTGCTGGTGTTAGAAGAACTGAGGTGTATAGTTGATACAAATATTGTATGATATTCAAAGTCAAAAACTTTCCCTGACATTTATTGAAGATGTCTAACCCTTACCCAATCATTTATTTAACCTATTGGCAGTATTCAATCTTATGTGATGCTATACTTAGACTATGAGAATTTCTTAATTTCATATTTCCTGAAGTTCACCAAATAGACAGACTCAGCCTTGTTTAGCTCATTAAGTTCCTATTGTGAATAAGCTACCAAGATACGTGCTTTCTTTTGCATTATACAATACAGTATTTAATAATCCCTTGAGGTATATATGTACATATATATATTCTTTTTTAATTAATTTATTTTTTTAATTTATATATCGATCCCAGTTCCCTCTCCTTCCCTCCCTCTTTCCCTCTCTCTTACTTTCCCATGCCCCCCCGACCACCCTCCTCTCCCACCCTCCCCCACTCCACATATAGGGTAATGCCTTCCAGGAGGGATCGTCATTTGGAGTAGGGTCTAGGCCTTCTCTCCTGTCTCTAGGTTAAGGGAGTATCCCTCCATGGGGAATGTGCTCCCAAAGTCCTTTTGTGCACCAGGGATACATCCTGGTTCCACTGTCAGAGGTCTCTTAGACTGCCCAGGCCTTCTAACTGAGACCCATCCATGTTCAGGGGGTCTGAGTTGGTTCAATGTTGGTTTCCCAGCTATCAGTCTAGGGGACCATTAGCTCCTCCTTGTTCAGGTCAGCTGTCTCTGTGGGTTTCTGTAGCCTGGTGTTGTCCTCCCTTTTTGCATCTGGATTCCAGTTCGGCTCAGTGTTTAGTTGTGGGTGTTTGCTTCTGTTTCCATGAGCTACTAGATGAAGGCTTTATGATGGTGGATAAGTTAGTTGTACATCTCATTATCCGAGAAGGGCATTTATGGTAGCCTTTCCACTGTTGCTCAAATTGTTAGTTGGGGTCACTCTTGTAGGTCTCTGGATATTTCTCTAGATTCAGTTGTCTCTTCAAACCTATAATAGCTCCCTCTTTTATGCTCTCTCTCTCTCTCTCTCTCTCTCTCTCTCTCTCTCTCTCTCTCTCTCTCTCTCTCTCTCTCTTTCTCTCTCTCTCTCATCCATTCCTCCCCTGATTCAGTCTTCCTAGTCCCATGTGATTTCCTCTCCTCCCCTTCTCTTTCTCCTAGTTCCCTCTCCATTCACTGCCCCACTCCCAATATGCAAGATCTCCTGAGTATATAAATATTCTTCATCAAAATCTTTTAAGTAGAGAAGTAGCTGAGGCTTCTAATATGTATAAAACAAATTAAAGCATAGTGTTGTTGTTGTTGTTGTTTAATCAGAGTGGCCATTTTGTTTCAAGCATATTTTCTTTTTCCTTTTCTCCTCTTGACAACTTTGAACTAAACATAGCATGGCCCTTCTAAGGTTATAATTTAATAATGTATGTTTGAACCCACCATCATTTTGATTTTCTCATAATACAGATGCCTGATTTTTCTTTGGCAGTGAAAAGTCAAAGATTTGTGTAAAATGTGAATGATTTCATTATCGCCAAACTCCACATTTTCTTTTCAGACCCAAGATGACCTGTTTGAGTCACTACCTTAGTATATTTTTATTTGTGATTTTGCTACAATAGTGTAATTTTATTGAAAAATTAATAACAAAAAAAGTGCAATTGTTCAGGGATTAAGAGTACTTTTGCAGATGAATGGAGTTCATCTCCCAGTACCCACATGGTGGTTCACAACCTGTTACTCTAATTCCACAGAAACTAAATCAGTTTCTGCCTCTGTAGGCACACCTATGGTACACATACATACGTACATACATACATACATGCATACATACATACATTCAGACAAAATACTAATATACATAGAATAAATACATAAAAATGAACTATACTTAAAAATACTAAAGTTATATTAAGTATATTAACAATGCAATTATGTGATTCTGACTAAATGAACTATATAGTCATTGTGATCTGGGTTTTGCATAGAAGGTATGTGTGTATGGAGATGTGCATATTAGCTCATTTCTCCTATAGGCAAATAAAATTAGAGCAATCTGACGTTAAATACTGATGGTTATCACTGAATAGAGTCTCTGTTTGATGCTACTTGACTTAGATATTTCAGTATCATCTGCAGCACATGTATTATGAGGAATGTTACTATGAACTGCATTGTGCCACTTCATGCCATTTCATATATTTGAGAAATAGTAAATGGTTTTGCTGAAAATACATGTGTATATTGGTCCCTTAATTTCTTTCCTGGGAGGCTTGGCTTTTATTTTTATCCTTTATCTGCCTGGATTTTTATGCCTCTTTTTTATTGTGACATTAAAGAAAAGGATAAAAATGGCCCTTGGCCTTTTATTTAGCATGTTTAAAGATCTATATCTATTTACCAATATTGAGTGAAAAACTGACTTCAAGCAAACCTGTCAGCATTTTCAATGAACAAAGTACTGGTATTAATTTACAAATGCCATTGTTAGCATGTATAGCAAGTTACAAACTAAATCCATGAAGTTAGTGCAAGCTATGAATGGGATTATATTTAGGAACAAAATGACTGGAGACATTTAAAGGATTAGAACCAAGTCTTTTAGACTCAGGAAAGATAGTAAAAAATGTATAATTCTTTACACTAAAAGTACATTACATAGTTTGTGCATGTAGTCAAGTTCCTAAACATTTATGATTTTAAGAAATATAGGGGAAAAGAGTTTTATCCTGTTATTGAAAAGTCTTGTACATTGATGCCACCCTGAAATTCAAAAGGATCAGTGTTGCATTATGTAAACAACTCTGTATCACTTAGATTGCAAGTGGCAGTATGTTTTATAAGGTCTAAAGAAGCTTACATAAGAACAAATATTTTCCCGAACAATCAAATGCCACTTTGAATAAGGGGCACAGTAGAGGAGATGCAATGGATATGTGTAATGTGTGCTAAATTTGTGATTGCCTTGGGCACTACTAAAGCCACATTGGGTAATTTCACTTGACAGCCAAAAAAGAAGAGCTAAAGAAATGTGGCAGTTTCACCTCCTGTGTCTATTCACAAACTCCCATTGTGACCTCATTAATCTTAGGAGGAGAAACACTCAGAGACTGGCTGCATAATGCCAAAATGACTGCTTGCAAAACTGAAGACCTAGTCCATCTGCCGCTGGTTTTCATTACGCTTGTATTTGGTAACTTTATAATGGGCTGTGCCAAGGTATGCTAGTTTATGCTTTGGGGAGAATGGTGATTGTATGCTGGATAGAGCACCAGCCAATGGTCCCCATGCCTGCTGTTCCTATCAGATGTTTGCTGCAAGCTCTAGCTCTCTAGCCTCTTTTAGGGATCCTGGTTGCTGGCAGAAATGCTAAGAAGGCACATGGAGGCAGCCAATGGGCCTCCCACCAAAGACAAAGGACTAGTGGGTGGTCATTTACATGCTGGAGAAAATACACCAGAGTTGCTAATCTCTGACCTCCCTCTGAGTACAACAGAGGATGGGTAAGAGTGTTGTACTTTATTCCCTCTACTTTGTGTTTTCTTAAGTTGGCCAACTGTTTGAGCAAGACATTAAGTAACTTTTGATTTTAGTTCAACAAAAATTTACTATGTGACTTACTTCATGTCAGGCAGTGGTCTGGTCCCTCTGAAATTTCTTCTCACTTAATTTTGAAGAAAAAGTATGTGATATTGAAATATTTCAATTTTAAAATTATAAAATTGAAGTCTTTTCTAATATCCTATACTGTAGCTCTCTTAAGTTTATGGAGAAATCATTAACATTTTTACAAATAGCATAATATTGCATAATGTGACATAAAGATAATAAGGGGGTTGTCTTTTAAAAGACATGTATCATTGTTAAAATCTTAATTGGGCATTGAAAATTATAACAAGACTGTGTCACTGATTGAGTGGTACAAGAACAAGGAATTTGGAACAATGAAAATTTGAATATAATAAGCAGAATTAAACATATACATGCCAAGATTAATTCACAATGTTGTGGCAGACATTAACAGAGTGCCCAGAATTACAGAGTCAGAGGAACATTCTCTCAAGATTCAGAAAGCACAATAATTCATTAAAGTTCCTGAACATAGCATATAAAACCTTTATGGGGAGTAAAGAAATGTATGTTTCCACAGACCAAAGCCATACATATTTTACATCAAGAGATTTGTTTAGGAAGTTTTTATAAATTTTATCATGAAGTTTAACTAGTATGGAGGCAGGGCTATTTTATTATAGGTTATATACAAAGTCTTGGAACTTGAAATTCTGTCTTAGTTTCAGTACTGGGATGGCAGTCACATGTTACCATGAGCAGTGTGGAAAAATAACTTTTAATCCTCCCAGTTGGACATAGTCATTGTTCTCAGTTTTATATATATTATCCAATGGTTTCATATCTATGTATATGTCTGTTTTAGAAAAAATGAGTTCATAGCCACACATTGTCAAACTTTTCTGACTGCACCATGAATAAGATCATATGATACTCAGTGTAGTATTCCACTGACTAACCATACTCATTGAATCTATTTCTTCATACTATTTATCCGCTGACTAACCATACTCATTGAATCTATTTCTTCATACAATTTATCCGCTGACTAACCATACTCATTGAATCTATTTCCTTATACTATTTATCTGGATTACTTTTTTTGACCTATGATTCCAGCTAGTATGAAGACCCTAAGGAAGAAATTAATAATGTATGCACTAATTACTATGTTCTTAGAAATGTAATGAACAGTTCAAGATAGTCTGTCTCCCTTCTACTCTTACTTTGGTTCTTTCTCTTTTTGCTCTCCTACCAGAGCATTCTGTTTGCTGTTTTTTTTTAATAAATACACTAGATAGCATGTTAATATTTGCAATTACTATGCTATGAATGTTCCTGATATAAGACCATGTGTCAATAAATCCAAAGGCCAAATCTAGCGTACCTTCTAGTTTTGTATTGCCTGCCAGCTAAGAATTCATTTTGTAGTATTATGTATGGAAGAATATTTTAGGTTTCTAAAATAATGGTCTCCTGTGATACATGAAAATGATATGAAATTTAACTTTGGAAATCCATTAGTAGTTCTTATGGGGCAACCACAGCCTCTTGTTTATATATGTCTGCAACTGCTTTGCTACTATTGGAGCAAAGTGGAGTAGTTCCATTGGAGACCACATGGTCCACAATACCTAAGTTCCTTTCAGGCTTTTTTAAAAAAGGAATGTATGGATCAATTCCCATTTAAATAATAGGGGTTTAGAGAGTTATTATAGATAATGTCAGCCATTTTTCTTGATTTAAAAATAGCTTATATGCTCTCATTTAATATTGTAAATCTGAGCAGTAATGGGAATTTTTGGTCTGTAAAATGGGGTTACTAATAGGGACAAAGATATATGTAAGCTGTGAGTGATTTGTGGTACTTGAAATTCTGCTTTGCTTGGAACTAATAATCCCTACCATAGAAGACTTTAAGGTCTTTATCTAGTATCCCACCATTGAAGGGATATACTTATTATTCATTTCAAATGGGAAAAAGCAAGCATGTTTGATTTGCAAAACCCTATAAAAGTGGAAATTGTTCTCCTTTTGGACGTGTGAACTTAACGGAGACATTTAGTATACCCAGTGCTTGACTGTAGTCTATTGTGTTCCTCTTCCTCCATAGAGTCACCATTGGCTCTACTTGGGTTACAAATGTTCATGGTAGAAATTTCAGTAGGAGAAATGATGAAAACTGGGCTGGATAAATAGTATATGAGGAAAAGAGGCACTTGACATAAAAGAGCAACATTTTTAAGGAAAAACACCAGAATGAGATGAATATTTAAATTTAAATTGATGTATTAAAATAGTTTTCAAATATGTTTTACATTGCATGCCTTTAAGTACATAAGTAGAAATGCTTTGGGAACCCAATTGTTCCCATAATCAGTCTTTTGGATTTGTAGATTTTATATAATTTGCTAGTATTTGTTAGTATTGTTAGTATTTGCTCCTGGATATGGTGATGTTGATAAGAGCTTGTACTGTTTACCATAGCATTTAGTGTGAATTTGCAGGCATTTCTTCATGCTTAGTATGTGACTATATTTTCTAATATCCTATGTGTACTTGGACAGAATGTGTACTCTTTAATAATTGAGTGCAGAGTTCTATATGGTTCAGTTACATCAAGCTTGTTAATTATGTAGTTTCAATTGCCTATGATTATTCATTTTTTGCCTGATTGAGCTGTCATTTTTTGAAAGATGTATGCAAAAACTCCTATTATAATTGTAGATTTATGGTTTTTAACTTATATGTATAAAATTTTTCTGTCATTTATTTTTAGGCTACATGTATTTTATGATATGTTATACTTGTCAAATAATCAAACCTTTTATTCCTAAAAAATAAAACTAATAAAACATTTTAGATACATGATAATACATAAGAGATAAAGAAGTGCAGCATGTATGTTTTCCGCCAGCCTTCCTGGTCCCATTCTTTGTTCCTCCCTGCCAGCCGCCTGGTCCTGCCACCACGGGAGCCCCAAATAACATGCAGAGACTCTGTATTTGATACAATGCTTTAGGCCAGTTACTATTATTGTTTATTGGCTAGCTCTGTCTTAAGATTTAACCCATTTCTACTTTTCTAAGTATTTCCACGTGGTCATCTTATCAATGAGCCGTGGGCTGGTATCTTGCTTTCTCTGTGCTCTACATGCTAACCCCTCCTAACTACTTTCTCTTTCCTCCTTGTCTCTTAGCCCCGCCTATCTTGCTTTCCAATTGGCCACAGTGCTTTATTCATTAACCAGTATGAGAAGCATATTTACAGAATAACATCTCCCATGAAAGAAGTGATATTTTATTCCTAAAATATGCATCTTAATATTTTGCTTGTGAAAATATTACCACAATATCATTTTGGGAAATTGAATGGGTATTGATTTTCTTCATCAAGTCCAGTGGAGCTCAACCTTCCTAATGCTGTGACCCTTTAATACAGTTCCTCATGTTGATGGTCTAGACAGTGGGTCTCAACCTTCCTAATGCTGTGACCCTTTAATAAAGTTCCTCATGTTGTTGTGACACCAATCATCAAATTATTTTTTTGTTGCTACATCATAACTATAATTTTGCTGCAGTTATAAATCATAATAAATATCTATGGTTTAGGATGGTTTTAGACAACTCCTGTGAAAGGGTCATTTGATCCCAAAGAGGTCACAACCCACAGGTTGAAAAATATACTAATATACACTGTTTTTGTTTTTGTTTTAGTTTTTCAAGACAGGGTTTTTTTTTTCTGTGTAGCTTTGGAGCTTGTCCTGGAACAAGCTCTTGTAGACCAGGCTGGCCTCAAACTCACAGATATCTGCCTGCCTCTGCCTCCAGAATGCTGATATTAAAGGCTGCTCCACCACCACCCGGCAGATCTACACAATTGAAAGTGTCACAGTAACTGACATATAATATTTTCAGATATTTATGGACTATACTGTGAGGCTTTCACACAGATACACTGTATATTGATTAAATCTGAGTAGGTAGCACATCTATCACCTCAATCTTTTATCATTACTTGTGGGGATAATATTAAAAATCCTATTCTAGGTATGACAAAATATATATTGCTTAGCTATAGTTACCATGTGTTGGAATACCAGTATTTATTCTGGCTAACTGTAACTTGGTACTCACTTAACAATTTCTTAAAATTCTCCCTTCTTCTTCCCTACCTCAGGCACTACAGCAAAACAAACAATACATAATCACATTCATGTAGAATCTATACATATATTTAATGACAGTTTTATCACCCATGTTTGATGAGCTTCTCTCTGGCCTGGAGCTTACCAAGTAGGTTCAGCTTGCTTTTCAGTAAACTTCAGAGATTCATCAGTCTTTACATCTAAGCACATGGCATGATATCTGGCTTTTAGAACATGTTTTATATTTCCTATAGTAAGAAAATATAATTGACTTGATATTACATTGGAAGAAATGAACTTTCCAAAAGATAGAGTGATTTCATATGACCACACCAGTAGACAAATTTTCATTTGCTTAGTTTAACTGTTTTTCTTTCCTTTGGGAGGCATCTCCAGGGCTCAATGTGGTATTTTTGAAGGAAGGCAGAAGTTATTTAAAATCATTTTATTTCACATGCATACAAACATATACATCCCATATTTGACTAGATACAATATCATCACTGATTTTTTTTTGGTCTGTTGGGGGCCCCTTTCATTAATGCGATCAAGCTTTTCTTGAGTTCAAGGAATCGTTGTTTTGGTTATGCTTTTAATCCTTGTCTTAAAATTAGTTTCTCCTCCCCCTAATGCATTTGATGCCCAAGTCATCTCTTTTCTTCAAATTCTTTTATTTCATCTTCAAGTTCTTAATTTTTCACCCCTTAAGATCTTTAGAATGTGAAATGGTATTTTCGGTAGTATTCTTAGTTCTTTACTTAATGTGTCTCTATTGACCAACCATCTCCTCTCTCTTGGTACTATTTCAAACCTGAATCAAATATTTAAAACAAAAGGCTCTTAATGAGTGATTCCATGCAAAGAAATCTTCAGTAAATATTTCTCATCGACCATCAAAAGAATATGTTGAATTGATCCAATTGATGTACCCAAAGAGTGACTAAATCAGAGTTGGAACCCCCAGGTCTTCTGGAAGGTATAGAGGATGGAAAAATAAAAGCAATCTTGGTTTTGGATTCAAGCATACTCCTGTTTATCTTATAACAGTTTATCTTATGACTGCATCCATTTTCCACTTGTGTGCTCTTGCACTTTTCTTTTATAAGAATTGAAAACAGAGGGTTACAGAGATGTCTCAGTAGTTATGAGCACAGCTTCCTCTTCCAAATGTCCTGAGTTCAATTCCCATTAACCACATAATGGCTCTCAACAATTTGTAATAAGATTTGGTGTTCTCTTTTGGCCTACAGGCATACATACATGCATAACACTGTGCATAATAAATAAATAAGTAAATAAGCAAATAAATAAATAAACAAATTAATTGAAAACAATTACATTTCATAAGTTAAAATAATTTTAATTCCATTTACCTAAAATACACAGGTCATACAAATCCATAATGACACAAAATATGTTTCTGATTGCTAGACATGGGTATTTTGATGGGAAAGTAGCAATTTGATTTACTAAAGAGAATTCAGTTTATCTTCTCAGTGATTAAAACGTTCTGCAGTTAATTGTGGTGCTATGGTGGTGAATATTTGGTGGCTATGATTAAAATACTTGAATTTTACCTTTGAAAACTAAGTTGTAAGGTATACTAATTGTATCCCAAAGTTGTTTAATAGCTATGAAAAATACAGTATAGGAAATTTCCATAGTGATAAACAGAGTTTTAGTGTAATAATCAGGCCGTTCCAGCTGCTAAAGGTTGGCCTTATTAACAATTGGCCATTGACAATACATAAGGAGATAGATTTTCAATCTTTTTGATAAATTAAAAGTAGATATTTTTCATATAGTATATTTTAATTATGGTTTTCCATCCCCCATCTTTCCCTACCTCCCCATTCCCCATCCCATGCAAATCCACCCTATCTTTTTTTCTTTCACATAGTTTTGAGCATGAACAATGATTCCCCAACTACATTACTACATTCTCTTTTAGTAGAATTCTAACCCAACAGGGATTTGAAGAGTTACTTTGGGTAAATGCCAAAAGGATACTCAATGTAGGTATAATTTACTGTCTGCTGTCCCATAGACGGTGGAACAAGTGGCCATTGATGAAGGATTGAGATATGCTTAGATGTTCTAAAGCAGTACATTCACTTAAGTGTAAGAATTTATGTCAGTGGTTCTCAACCTTACTAATGCTAGGACCCTTTAATATATAGTCCCTCTTGTTATGATGAACCCCAGCCATAAAATTATTTTTGTTGCTATTTTATAACTATAATTTTGCTACTATTATACATTGTAATGTAAATATCTATGTTTTCCAATTTTCTCAGTTATCTCATGTATAAAGGCTGTTTGACCCCTCCCCCACAAATGGCTCACAACCCACAGGTGGTGTGGAGAAAATGATTTAGGTTGTATAGACATATTTAATAAACTCTATGTGATCTAAGAGTTAGCTATATGATTTGGGACTCTATTTTGCAGAAGGTCATCCTTTGTATCTTCACAACTAGCCATTCTGTCTTGTTACAGTCCATTGAGCCATTACATTTCATCTAGGATGCTGAACAGATATGATACAGCTTTTAAGAATTTGAACCTAGCTATCTCTATAGGAACATACTTACTTCTAATGACATAGATTTGCACAAGATATTTCATGCAATCTGGAAAACATTAATAGCCTATCTTGCTAGTGTTAAATTTTATGCAAATTGTCCAATACCAAATGGAACATAGAAGCTATGGTGACACATACAGAGGCCCCTTTTTCAAGAAACCATATCCATTTGTCTCTAATATGAACCATTCTGAAATAATGCCACCGGAAGTGCAGTTACCTGAGTCAGATTTATGTAAGACATTCTGTATGCTCAGAGAACTTAAAATGTGAATACATGTGATGTATTTTGGAGAACATCTTAGCATCACTTGTTCCATTTGAAGTGCTTATTTGTGCATCAAATGAGATAGTATAGTACTTGATACTTCATAGTTTCTTAGTGAATTCTATTTCCTTTCTCCTGGACTCTGTGCTCATATCTAATACCTTCATTCATGCAATGAATTGGGGCACTATACTGTGTGTATGTGTGCGTGTATGTATGTATGTATATGTATATGCATGTATATGTACATATATATGTCTCTGAGTATATACTGTTTCTAATTCTTATAGATATTTAAGGTTAAATTATTTAAAGGCATGCTGAGCCTATTTACCACAACAGTCAATTTCTGGTTTGAAGGACATGAGTATTTTGGAATGATATAACATCAAGACTGTGAAAGGAATCCTTGCATTTTCTTCTTTCAAAAGAGAGAAACTGAAATTACGAAAGATCATGTTTGTATGGTAGAAAGCAATTGCACCTTGACTGGCCCATTTCTTCATGGAGTTCTATACATTAAGCTCACCGGAGATGTGCTGGGACAAGAACTGGGGGGTTGGGTGGAAGAACAACCTAGATAGGACATCAGCAGGGAAGCCATGTGATTGGCCCTGAGGCACCTCACAGACTGTCATCTCAAGTACTGTTGTAGAGCCAAATGCTGAAGCAAATAAAATATGTTCTAGTTATGCATGGGAGACCTCCCAGACCCAGCTGCCTTACTTCACCCCCCGTCCTTTCTTTCGCCAAGGTAAAACTAAAATGGAAAGGCTATAGAAAAGTAGAAGATTGGGTCAATTCTATCACCAAAATCTGTATGTTAACTTTTTATTGGCACTTGAAAAGCAGAGATTGCCTTCCCCCTGTATGTCAACTTAGCAACTTCAAGTTGGGAGGCAAAAAAGACAAGCTTAGAAAACTTCCATTTTCCACTGACCTTGGGAAAAGTACTTCAACTTAATGAGTAGCAATTTCTTTGTTTGCAAAAAATTTTTTTCCTCATATTGTTACCTAAATATATATTATATCAAGAAGGTAATATACTGAACTTTACCATATGTACATGGGACTAGAATATTTATGTCAACTAAAGGAAAAACAAAATGATACAAATAAAATTTTCTACACATTATAATATCAAAGATGCGTTGATAAGAGTTCATGGCCATGGATACTTACAGTTAAGGATAAAATTATGCTGGTTTTCTGAGGTCAGCTTGGCAGTCATTAGGAAAACCTTGAAAGTTATGAAGCCTTTGATCTAGCAAATTTACTGGAAGGAATTCATTTGAAGTAGAGAATCAAAGATGCACATCAAGCCATTTTTTTTTTTTAAAACAAAAGACGTTCATTGTGAGTTTACTTCTCTTGGTAAAATGTTATAAAAACCTCTTTAACAACAGGAAGTTGAAAAGCATATCTAGAGAATATGTATGAGAGAAACGTTCTTGATAGTGTATATTCTTGTACATGTTTCATTTCGCATACTGTATCAGAATTTATAAAAATAACATTGAGTGAACTGAAAAAAGAGAATTAGTTTGTAAGGTAATAATGCTTTAATGAAATATGAAGCAGGGTTAAAAAAAAATCACAAATCTCCAGTACTTCCTAATTAAGTCTACCAGGACATTGCTAGAGATAGTAAGTTAAAATAACACATTATATGTTATGTGTCAATAAGTCAAACTTTCTAGTCAGATTGATTTTTAAAAGACAATAACAACAATGATATGCACTTAATATTTGTTTTCCCCCAAATTCATATGTTGAGCCTGTATTTCTTAGTATCAGGCTATTTAGAAATTGGCCTATGGAAGGTGACTATATTTAGATGAGGTCATGGAGATGGGACCCAGTGATTGAAGCTGTGCTCTTACAAGAAGAGAAAGAGACAGAAAAGCTTCAGTATTTATCATGTGAATACTCCACCAGAAGGCAGCCATCAGCAATGAGGTTGCTTCTTTAAGACAACATATTCTTAGCAGCCTGATGGCAGACATAAAAAAATAATGATGACAAAAGTGGACAGACTGCTTTCTAATGTAGGGTTACAATAGTCCCTAGAGGAGCTGAATTGTGATATCTCCAACCATCAGAAACAGTTTCAATAAATGTAAATTTATATGAGTTGGTCCCAAGAGGAAACACTGGGTTAGTTGCAACGATTTGCTGCTACATATTTGCTCTATTAGCTCCCTGCTACTGTAAGAGATACTTTCATATCTCAACCCACTGCATTCTTAGAATAACATTTTGTATCATTTCATTTTCGTCTTATCCTTTGAACCCAGGGCTTCCCGGATGCTAGTCAAATTCTTTTCAATTGAGTTGCATTCCTAATTCCTCCTAACTGTTGTTTCTCAGCTTTCTGGGTTGACTTGGAACACACATTCCTCCTTCCTCACTCTCAGGAGTAGCTTGGAATGCAACTAGATTTTACAAAACTTGGCTTCATTCAATCTTTATTATATGTTATAGCATAGGAACTAAATAACACAAATTCGCAATTTGGAGTATGACCTTGCTTTAAGATATCAAGTGCCTTCATTTATCACCATTCCTACAGGGTACACTGAGGAAATAATTTAAGCTAAAAAAATTAACACTAGCTGCTCTATACTTTTCATTAGCTGAATTGCAGCTTCTATTGAGATGTTAGCTATTCTTGAAATGTCCCTTCTGTGTTAAGGTTCCCATCCAGGATCTTCTGTTGCATTTTATTATCATTATTCTTAATGTCATTATTTTCTTTTCTGCAGTAGTTCTCAATCTTTTCTATTTTATCTTTATTCTTAAATTAGTACTGCTTAGGTATATTCCCGAATGTTCTTTCATGTGGGCTAGTGTCTCTTGTCTCCTCCTCTCGCTCCCTCTTTCCCTCCCTCCCTCCTACCTCTCTATCTGTTTGCCTTAGTGCACAAGGCAAGTGCCTAGCAATTAGCCGGATGCTCAGACCTTTACAAAGATGGTTAATTTAAATGACAGAGAAGTAATATGTCCTGGTTTTACATATACACCTGATTTTGCCAAGTGTCATGAGTAGTGATGTTAATTTTGATGACTTGATATGATGTTAGCATTTTACTATGTTTAGAGCTCATGGTTTCCTCTTTGTGTGCTTGCTTTTGGACTGATGTGTCAGCCTTTTGCCTGCATGCATGTCTGTGTATAGCATGCATGATATGGTGCCTGCAGAGCTCACAAGAGGATGTCAGATCTCCAGGAACTGGAATTCATAGCTAGGATGGTGGTTGTAAATTATCCTGTAGGTGCTGGGAACTGAATTTGCATCTTCTCAAGAGAAACAAATGTTCTTAACCATTGAGAAATCTCTCCAACTTCTTTGTTCTATTTCTATGCTGTTACTTGAAATATTTTGCTATAGTAAGTGAAATCTAACTAAAACAAAGTCTGGTACATTTCCAAATGAAATTTATGATTGCCATAATTAAGTAAGTGTGAAATAACATGCAAAAAACATGCACAAAAATTTATTTCAAGGAAAGGTTTTCTATTTATCACTTAAATTGTAGATGCTTAATAATTAAATATATAAAAGAGTAATACATTTGACTATATAAAAATCAAAGAATATTCTGCTCTAAAACCAACTTAAAAATTAGCCTTGTTACAGGGGTAGGGGGCTTTGCACATGGGATGCTAATCATTTTATAGTACATACATTTATATTTAATATTTTCTAAATCAATGTGTTCAATTTGTAGTGCTGGTATGTGCACAGATATAGGATGCCATCCACTGGCACTGAAGAATACTGATAATTTTTTTTCTATTACTGGCCATCAATTGCCTATAGCTCCTCAGAATATCTACTGACTTGATCTTTTACAGGTCCTATGCTAGCATCCACAGTTGCTGTGGGCTATATAAAAAGAATGTATCAATTTGGGAGGAGGATATAAAGGAGAAAGTCTGGTAGATTTTGGAGGAAGCTTGAGATTAATACAATCTGAACACATTGTATTAATCTCTAAAATCAACAATGACATAAAAGTCTCAATTTACAGGTAATACACAAAGGTTTTCTACAAAAAGAAAAAATCTGTAATTTTTCAAATGTTAGCCCATCTCCAGGCATGAACATATATTTTCCAGGTAGACCCTTCTGAGATGCTGAAACCTTTGTTCTTAGCACTTTATTAGTTCTATAGGTTGTTAAGTCTTTTGATAAGAATTAATGAAAATGTTTTAATAATTTAAGGTTGGTGGTTGTTTTGACTTATTTGGAGAATAACCTTTAATAGAGATGGTTTAATGTGACAGGATTATGAACATGGTTTTGGGATGGATAATTTGACTCTTATGTATGTTTCACGTATTTATTCTATTATTAGACAGGTCATTTAACCTCACCCACATGTATAACCTGCTTTTTTTCCCACTGAGCACTAGAACATGAACATTTTCCCATGTCATTATACTTTTATATCATTTTTAAGTCTACACAGAATTCTTTGCATGACTCAACTGTCATATTTAATCAGTCTCCTATTATGGTTAGATGTCTGTGCTATTTTCTATAGCTATGACGTTTTTCTTGTAGCTCTGTGTCTGTTAGACCTCCAATTATGCACACTATATACAGATAGATCTGCCTACTCCTTGATGTTTGTGACAATACCAGAAGGTTGCTGCAGCCCAGAAATGACTAAATATGAAAATAAATAACAATAGTTTCTATTTGTTTGGCATCTCAGTTTGCCTAGAGTTTTCTATGTTAATACTTTAGGATTCCAAAATTTTAAGGTATATATCATGAGCTATAGACTCTAGCTGTGAAAAAGTCCAACAAGGCACTTGTTAAAAGATTGGCCACGATCAACATTGCCTCTCAGTGTGCTGAACAGGATATATTTGTAGTAGAATAAAGTTCAGGGGCTACAAGCAAGTTGCTTAAGGAAATCCTATATTGATCAATTTGATTCCAGGGTAGCCATCTTTCACTTTGTTTTAGTAAACAATAATTCATTTATTATAGCAATGCAAGTATTATTTCTTTACAATGGTGGAGAAATTTAGAACATGGTATTGGATCTGGAGAGATTATTCAGTAGTAAAAGTCACTTGTTCTTGCACAGGACTGATTTGCTCCAAATCCCTATGACCACAACTGCAGGAGGCCTGAAACCCTCTCCTGGCCTCTGCAGGTACACACATTCATGCATATAGACTGA
The DNA here is from genome assembly GCA_030556225.1 of Cricetiscus sungorus. Lineage (NCBI taxonomy): Eukaryota > Metazoa > Chordata > Mammalia > Rodentia > Cricetidae > Cricetiscus > Cricetiscus sungorus. The sequence goes on from JANBXA010000726.1 coordinate 12,437,779, forward strand.
CACACACATATAAAAATAAAATAAATCCTATTTAAATAAAAAAATGTTACATGTATAAAGTAAGAAATGTGTTTTCCAACACTTTTTGCAAGCTGAACACAGATTTGATTTCTGTATGTGTGACAATAGATAGCCAGGGAGGCATATTAAAGGGAGAATATATATACCTTATACTTCATCTTCTAAAACTTGTACTGATCATCATTAACTTCTGTTCTTAGTGATCACTGGAATATTTGTTTATACTGATGAAGAGGAAATGTAGACATTCCAAATATAGAATAGGAAAGATCCCAGCAAATGTGTTCAGAATACAGAATCACTATACAACTTTCACTTTCTTCTTCTATTTAAATATGATGTTACCGTTTATTATATTCCCATTTTGTGTTTCTGTGGTTGTATTTTTCTTTATTTTATTTTACATACCAACCAATGTTTCCCCTCTTGCCTCTCCTACCATTCCCTCCCTCCACCTCCCTTCTACCCCCACTCCCATCCACTCTTCCTCTGACTCTGTCTCCATTCAGATTGGGCAAGGTCTCCCTTGGGAATCAACAAAGCATGGCATACCATGATTGTGATTGTATTTTTAAATGATGCACCAAGATGAATTAACTCTCCCTTTCTCCCAAGTTGTAAATGATGTGTTTGAGTTGCCCAAGCAGAGGTCATTTAGGCTCTCTGTGTCACACCCAAGTTTCAATCACATAGTCGAATGTTTGCAGATTTCTTCAAGTTGATTCCTTCTGTATGCTTACGAAAGTATAGAGCCATTTTGAATGACAATTTTCACATTCAGAAGTTAGATCATTTCCAAAAGTAGTAACTGACTTTCTTATTTTTATATCCCTGTTCTTCCTAACTTTTTAATTAACATTCCTGCTGTCATATAACCAAGGCATCTGTAATAAATAACAGCTTATCATTACAAACTTTAGATCCATTTACTTATTCATTCATTATAAAAATAGTTAGAGAACACTTTCTATGTGCCTTCTCACCTGTAATGAGGGTTAGAAAACTGGTTTGCTGCCTTAATTGCCAAGGAAGTGTGCCACAGAAAATAAGGCCATTTGAGCCTTATTAGCATATGAATAGTCGAACCAGAGAGCAGATGATATTCATAGCAGGAGAGAGTTGAGATGTAGGGAAAAAAGGGGTCAATGATGCAGAGTTTAGAAAGCCCAGATTTCAGCTAATGATAGTTAAGTAAAAGAGCTCACCAAAGAAACTCCCAGACAACAGACTGTGAGTTAGGTGGAAAGAGATTCTGCTTGTTTTTGTTCACTTAGGAAATAGTGTAAAACCAGAGAGAGCTGTTACTGCACTTCACTAATCAAACTATTCTTTTGATGTGTGATTATTTATATTATTATAATGAAACATCTTTCATCATTTCTAAAGTATTATAGACTATGAATGAAATAGTGAAGATGGTATTTTTATTCATTTGTCAATATTGAACAAATCAATGAATAGGATATTAGGTTTATCACCAAATTGTTAAACATATATTTTATAGCCTAGCACTGAATAATAGCTGTTTAAGTAAATGTTAATGATACTGTCATCACCAAGAAAGTTCATATAAGATTTTAGTGATTCATTAATATTCTTTGATACGTGTCATCAGTTAGTTTAGCAATATTAAGATTTTTACAGACCATTTAGACCAGAAAGCTTTATTCACTCTTCAAACCATGAAGAAGCCATTTTGGTCAGTGACAAAATTATTCAATGAAACGAACACCAGCTATATCTTCACTTCAGCTGAAAGTTATCCAATTTGGAATTTGAGTTTCTAAATTTAAGCTCTGGAACTGCATATCTGGAGTTGCTTGCTAGACTTATAACTTCCATTTTGATGTTGATACTTATTTCAAGCTCCAGTAATCTGAGCAGGGTATTTAGAATAAGCCAGATGATTACTAGTGGCTTAGAAGCAGAGTTTAGGAGCTAACACTGTAAGGAAAAGAAAAGGATGGTGATCCAGGAGAGTGTAAATACTTAAACAATTAGATACTTGGAAAAGAAGATAATGACTCACCTCTTCCTAAATATGCTGTTGTTTTTACAGATGAGACACACATTCTTCATGAACCTCAGATAAATTTAACCAGGCCTTTTCTGCATCTTACTCATATACCATTGTCCTTAGCTACCTGTTAGGGAGGTTCACATCTTTTGGACTATTAAATTAATGAGGACTTCAGTATATATTTTTATATTCTCAACATGTTTCATTGTTCTCTTTCTTCTTTTGTGGGGTATTTTATTCATTTTAAATATTTCTTGCTCAACCAGTGGTATTGGCAAGATAATGAATAACATTTTGTGTCCATAATTGTTAATTTTCCATATTTTCTTCTGTGATTCCTTGTTTCAATATGTTGCTTATATGCTCATGTGATAAAAATTGAATTACAGCACATTTCTATTTTGAAAACTACATTGCTTCCTAAATTCTACAGCTAAGTTGGCTGATAGATCAACATTCAAATAATACTTCTATTGGGCAGGAAATGTGCCCATCTCCCTTCCTTGTGAAGCTGTACAAGTTCCTGATGCTGAAATGCTTGGTAGTTTTTGCTAGTTCACTGGAGAACAAATTCAGTTTCAAGTGTATATTGCCTGAGTAGAGTGGGTCCATGGTTTCATTTTCCTTTGTTCATTGTTTGATCTTGAGCCAGGCTTGAGTATCAACTTCTTTATGAGTGAATCAGGCCTGTGTATTAGAGAATGAATATGTCCATTGTTATATTTTTATTCATTCGTTGTTTGAACTTGAACCAGGTTTATACATCTATTTCCTCATGAGTGAAAGGAGAGAAACTGTGTAGATGGCCACAAAGTGCACTTTGTCTATAATTCTCATGATTAGTAATGGACTTAGGCTTCATTGCTGCCATTGAGCAAAATAATAATGTGTCTGTGTATATAGGCAGAATCTCGGTGTTTATGGTTACTTATCTAGCATGTTTGGATTTGGACTTTATCTTTGTAATGCATAAGTAGTAAAGCATTGAGTTCCTCAGCTTTCCTATGCCTCAATTTTCTCATTCTTCAAATATGCATAGTAACTGTTCAGATAATCAGGGCAAATATTTAATGATTTCATACAGAGTGGAAGATGCAATAGTTGATTGTAAACAGGGTACAGTTTTTTTTTTAGTAACAAAAGTATTATAGATTTAAAGGTCTGTCTGTCTGTTTTTGTCATTTTCTCTGATAATGGGTCTCATGTGGAGTTGAGGTCATCCTGGAACTCTTTATGTAGCACAAGCTGGCCTCAAATTTGTGATTCCCTTCTCATCTCAGTCTCCCAAGTGCTGGGATTACAGACATGAGCCTTCCTGCTCTGCTTTAGTACTTTTGCAAATCAATTAAGACACACCTTACTGGAAAACAATAGTTTAAGCTTTCTGACCATATAGCTTCTGTTTCAAGTCATGACTATTTTAGGGACTGGTAAAATAGTTTATCAGGTAAGAGTGTGCACTACTCTTTCAAAGAACTAATGTTCTATTCATAGCACCCACATGACAGCTCACAACCATCTGCAATTCCAGTATTGGTTGCCTTTTCTTCATTCCTTGAGCATCAGGAGCACATATGGTATACTTATACACATGTAGATAAAGCACTCAAACACACTAAATTAAAAACAAATCAAAAGTAACCATTTTACTGACAAAATAGTTAATAAACTATTTCTTTAAGGTTATAGGTATGTTGTGAATCACATTCAGTAACCACTCATTTTACATAACCCTATTTCTGAAGTTTGGGGATAGAATAACCAATGTTCTTTTTAATTGTCCCTGATCAGATGATGAATTTGGTCTTCCCTTTAAGATAAGCAAGAAGGCAACAGACTTGTAGTTCAATTGTTCCATGTATGTTTTGGTTGTAGTCTCTCCTTGTCTAAACTTACTGAGGCAGAGGCTAGAAATCCTTTCCACCTCTTCTGACCCGTTTTTCTACAACATTTTCCAGCCACTGTGTTGTGTGTTCAAAGGTTCAAAGGATTTATAGGGAATTTGCATAAGCATACTTTTCTTTTACTTCTCTGTAGTTGACACAAGCGGGGGAAATGCTATGTTGTTTAGGTTTTTGCTGTTGTATTTGTTTTAATCAATTGGACACAAGATAGGGTCATCTTAGAAAGGGAATCTCAATTGAAAAAACTCTCCATTAGATTGGCATGTAGACAAGTTTGTGAGGTATGGTATCTCCTTGATTAATGTTTGGTGTGGGAAGGCCCAGTTCACTGTAGGTGGTGCAGTTCCTGTGCAGGTGATCTTAGGTTGTATAAGAAAGCAAGTTGAGTAAGTTGAGCAAGTCAAGAGGGTCAAGCCAGAATTCTGTGTTTCCCTGGCGGCCTAGGGAATGTTGCTACCCGCAGTAGGCAGGGTTTTCCCAAATCAACTAACTTAATTAAGACCATCACCATTGACATGTCCCATGGGCTAACTTAATGTAAACAATCCCTCACCGAGACTCTCTTCCTATGTAGTTTTAGGTGGTATCAAGTTAGCAATTAAAACAAAACTATCATATTTTATGACTAGAGGTACTTTTCATGTACCTCAATATCATCAAAATTTAGTCATATTGGAGTCTAGAATAGTGATTGTATCTTTTAGAATTCTGAACAAATTTATTCTTTTTTACATAATGTATATTGATGAGTCACCTCACAGTGTGTGGCAAGCAGGTGAATCTTATTCAGTTTTGTCTATTTCTCATGTTTCAACCCAAGACTTGGAAAATACACGCTTATTCCCAGTCATCTGGTCTACTCTATCTGACCATGTTCAGCAATTTTTCTATGGACAGATAGATCTTAAAATTAGCCAAATTTGCAGGAATTGGTCAGTAAACCCTATGTTTTATTGTTCAGGAAACAATTTTTTTACAACAAAATTCTTTCTGCCTTTAATAGTAAAAAGTACTTGTGACAGCATCCATAACACTGACAACCATTCCAGGTACCTGGAGATTATAGACAGTCATCAGCCAACTGTTTCATGAGAATTACTTTTGGAGTTGTTTCCCATTTTGTAGTTAATTGAAAGAACAAAGTGGCAACTGATGCAACATTTGGTTTCTAAAAGAAATCATTTTATTCCTAATGAAGTCCACATGGTAAAGACAGGGTGAAACCGTTACTCATCAGGAGTCACAAGTCAATACACACATGAAGTGCTTGCTCCTTTCTGACATCTAGTTAAGAATTTATGTGGTGTGATGTCATATGCTGTAAGAAATTTGCCAGAATCTAGTGATAAAAATTTTAAAGATATAAAATTAAGTGATAAAGTGAGGTTTTTCTCAGGGATTCAAAAGGCAAGGGTAACAAGTGCTTCAGCACATTTAAGAAGTCCAGATTGATAGAGATGGAAACAGTTATGTTCCTGTTCTTTTCCTTATATATCAAAAATAAAAGGCTGTGTGTCTTTTAAGAATCTCTGTAACTGCTTTTGTCTTTAAGATGTATTTGTTTATGTGTTTCTGAGAGCACAGATTGCAGCATTATACATATATATATATATACATACATACATACATACATATATATATATATATATATATATATATATATATGTTTTATCTTGACATTGCTCCCTTAGTCCATTCAGTTTCTGGTTTATGCATGCAGTGTAACCTCAATGGTGAAGACATTTTTATTGCCGAACTATGAGGCTAATTCAGATTGGATTTTTGTTAGAAAGAGTGTATTTTCCTGGGACTGAATTCTGAATTCTTCAGAATAAGACAAAATGCATTGTCATGGTTTGACATCTGAGTCATCAAAACTTTTTTCATAAATGTGCTCTTCTCTAGGTTCTGATGGTCAGCACTGGTACTCTGTCTTTCTTTTGTTGTTTGGTAGCCTACAGAGAATATTCCCTGGAATGACACAGACAGTGTTCTATACAGAAACTCAGACTGGTAAGAAGTTTTACCAGTCTGGGAAAAGGAACATGTGAAAATGGTAGAAGGAAAAGAAAATCTATAAACGATGGCTAGGTATCCCAGTTACCCACCCTCTGACTAATTACACTCAAAATTGTCAAAATTTCCCTCATTCTTGGTTACTAATAGACAGATAAAGGACTAGAAGAAGAATTGAATTCACCCAAGTGACAATTTGTGTTACCTACATTTTATGTACCTTTATCCCATGAAATCTCAAAAATCTGTCCTATATTAAAGTGACTCTCTATGTAGTGAAACCCAGTGGGTGTTTTCATGGAAAATGAAGTCTGACCTTGAGATTTCTTTTTTATTATTTTTTGGACTATATAGGTTTTTAATATTTTTAATTTAAATTTGAAACAAGCTTGGTTTACATATTAATCCCAGTGCCTGCCCACTCCCGTCCTGCTCTGTTCACCCCACAAACCCCCATCCCATCCCCTTTCTGCTCTCCAGGGAGGGTGAGGCCTTCCATGGGGAGTCTTCAAAGTCTCTCATATCATTTGCGGCAGGGCCCAGGCCCTCCCTCATGTATCTAGCCTGAGAGAGTATCCTTCTATGTGGAATGGGCTCCCAAAGTCCATTCATATACTAGGGATAAATACTGATCCACTACCAGAGGCCCCATAGACTGCCCAGTCCTCCTAACTAACACCCACATTCAGTGTTAGGGTGCTTTATTATGGAGTCAAATTATTTTAAACATTATCAATATTTATATTGATTTAGTTGTTACTTCTTTATCACCATATCCTCTAAAGTTCCAAAATTGCTTAATACTAAATGATTACCCAGTGGCTCTGAAGATAAACTACCACAAATCTGCTTCCCAATGTCTTTGGACGCCATATCAGTGTCACAATGCCTCATTTTTCCCCTAAGTAAAACTAGTTGTGAATATTGTATGAGTCAAGTACTTACACATGCCTGATATACTCATAAGTCCTTTTTGAATTCCAAATTGTTACTGACGTTGTTGACTGAACCACTGATTGAGTCATCCTTTCTTAGGAGCAACGGGAGGTGTAAATTGTGGAGACTAAGTAAGTCAAAAAGCACAATGAGTTCTTCTACTGCTTGCTTTTTGTTTTCTGAGACAGGATGTCTCTGTGTAACAGCCCTGGCTGTGCTGGAACTTGCTCTATAGACTAGCCTCAAACTCACAGATATCCAACTGTCTCTGCCTTCCAAGTGCTGGGTTAAAGGTGTGCCGCCTACTGGCTGAACAATGAATTCACATAGAGACAACTTTTGGGTACTGGAGAGGTGGGGAGGGGAGAGAAGAGTGAGCAGTGACTTTAAAGTTTCTCCAAACCACATTAGAAATAATGGCTTAATACAATAGTTTGTTCACTGGGACCTTCTATGAAGACAGAAATTCTTTTCTTTTAAATTATGTTTTTCATTTACTGGAAATAGATTCTTTTCTTATTCAATGTATCTTGGTTATAGTTTCCCCTCCCTCTATTCCTCCCAGTCACTTCCCAAGTCCCCTCCCTTCTTGATCCACTCCTTCTCAAGGACAGAATTTCGTTTGTCCATAGTTCTCAGATTATACCCATAGTTATGTGTGCCTCTGTGCACTTGTACCCTGGTTTTGTAAGTGATGAAATGAGGTTATTATTTTATTTAATTGGAACAAGCATACAGTTACATTCAAATAGCCCTATTTGTAAGCCAACATAATGTAGCACATTACAGGAAAACCCCTCAAGGACAGGGAATGCTATATGGCTAGTAATGGTGCCAGAGAAATTAGGGGACCTCTTCTAAGTGGGAAGTTGTATGTTCCTTTTTCATTCTGTCATTACTACTTCCTCCTTTATCTCTCCTCATCTCTGCTCATGTTTCTTGCCTTTCATCTCTTTCCTCCTCTTTAATTCATTTATTTTCTAACCATCAGAATCCTATCAATTAAGGACAGTAAGACACATTTGAGGTACACATTAATTTCTTAGAAATGAAAGGTGATATGAGGAAGTTACAAGCACTAGCTAAAACAAACCTTTTTCTAATACTGTTTTCATACAAAGAATGATTCTCTCGATCTGGTGTTTTCATTCATTCATCTATTAAGTAGTAGAAAATGGGCAAGATCATTGCAGAATTGTGGGGCTTTGTCAAAAGCTGCTACTTTTTTTCATGATGACTACAGATGGTATTTCATACAGTGAAGGACAGAAGGCCGAACTGCAGTAACTAATTGGAAGAAGGAAAGGGAGAGGTGGGGACTGGCACTCACTTTGTTGCTAACACTACTTTTGTGGCTCTTGTTTGTAGTCTGAACAAAATCTGGACAAAGTTACAAACTTACAAAACCAAGTCCTTTCTCATCTATAAGTCATCTGGTTAAAGCAGTCCATTGTCAGTAATTTGGACACTTTAAACATACACAGACTCATGGTTAGTACCTCAAATGACTTGAACATTTCCTGTTTTTTAAAAGGTGTTTTATAGAGCACTGTAAAACCGCTTTTTATTTGTGGAATTCATCCATATTCAAATGATAACTTCAGCAACCTTCTATGGAGAAAATGGTGACTCTGACCTTTTATTCCATTTGGCCATGGATAAAAGAACTATAATTTCAGCAATCAAATCGCAAATGTGTTACTGTGCCTGTGTTCTTTATACAAAATGGCATTTTGTCTGCCAGCTAATAACCCCCTTAATCCATTTTCAGTACACTTTTTTTTTCTAGGAAATTTTCATATATACTTCTACTTTTTGCATAATGTAAAATAGAATTGTTGAAAACTTTTACGCAAATTTACAGAAAAAATGGTTTATTAAAGCAGATTCGTACTGGGCATGGTGGTGCACAACTTTAATTCCATCACTTGGGAGGCAGAGGCAGGTGGAACTTTGCAGGTCTGATGTCAGTCTGCTTCTACAGAGCAAGTTCCAGGACAGCTAAGAGAAGCCCTGTTTCAAATGCCAAAAACAAAAACAAAAACAAAAACAAAAACAAAACAAAACAAAGAAAAAAGAAAAGGAAAAGGAAAGAAGGAAAAATTCCTTTGGAAACTCATGCATAAGTGGGCTTTGCTTTGGAAATTCATGTGGAAGTGGGCTTTGCTTTGGGTTAGTGCTGTGTATAATGTAGATAGTACCACATCAGAACACCAGGCTGAAGACAACTGTGGTTACTACATGACTATGAGTACAATCCATGCTTTTAACTTTTCAGTTTCTTCTTTTGGGCTGGTTATAAAGCTCCAAGGCAGGGCATTTGCTTACAAGTTGTAGGGCCCTGGGTTCCATCTTCAGTACTATAAAACAGGTTTTCTACTGAGAAAACAACAAACATCCAGAGAAAAGTTGTGCAAAGCCTGATGAACAGTTCCCTGTAGTTTATATTGTTCATAGTAAGCTTCAACCCTCTAAAGTGTGCCAAGATGTTTGAGCCTGTTTTGATTTTTGTTTTTGTTTTTTATCATTACCAACCCTTATCCCTACTCTTCTATTCCACTGCAGCTTCAGAAACTGCTATTTGCTCTGTTGGCATCCCCATGTTCCTCTGTAGATTCTGTTTATACTACACTCTCCAGAGTTTTCTGACTGTTGCTTTCTCCTCCTCCTCTTCCTGGTACTCATTGTGTGCCAGGAAAATCTCAGATGAAGTAAAATTCTTTTGCTCCAGCCTCCCAAGTGATGGAATTGAGGGCATATGACACCATGCCTGGATCCCCCAATCTTGTTGCAGTTCAAATATCACCTCGTCCAGTGAATCTTCACAGATACCCTGATTACACCAAAGGTATATCTTCTCTGTAGTGATGCAGCCTCTAAAACTGTGGTGTAGAAGAGCTTGGAAACAAAAATCATTGGGATTGAATTTCAATAATCCTGTTTTATAGGTACACAATCCTCAACAAGACTTTGAAACTTACTTTTGTATTCTGTGCCTTCATCTGGGAAACGGATATGCTAATAACTTTATGTACATGTCATATGCTTCCTTCAAGAGCTAAGGGCCATAAAAGCTTTCTGCATACAGTAGAATGTCATAGACATTGCTAGCATCAGGTCTCTCCTTAGTTTCTCCATTGCAAAAGAATCCAGGCAGCTTTGAGTTAATCAGTCTCAAAGGTGCCAGAAGAAGTGTGTTAGGTGATTCTTGAGTGCGTTGACCAAATGGCACAGAACTGATTATATTTCAGCCTCCAAATGTGACCCTTCACACTATGTGTGGCATGAAGAAGCACAGAAATCTTAATCAATTAAATTTTTATTATTTGTGTCTTTTATATCATGTATCTTGATCCCATTCATTTCCCATCCCTTGTCTTCTCACATCTCCTCACTGCCCCCTGCACACCCCCTGAATAAAGCAAAATGTAAGAGAAGAAAAGAATAAAAAAAATCTCATCACAGAAGCTGCAGTGTGACACAGTGAGTCACACCATACTCCCCTTTGTTTATGTATCTTTACAAGTGTTCATTGCCAAAAGTCATTGGACTGGTTTGAGGCCTTTGGTTTTTACTATTCCATCAATGCTGGGCCTTCACTAGGACTCTTCCTTGGTATCCTGTTGTGGCCCTGTGTTGTAGAGATCCTGCAGCTTTGGGTCTGCAGGTTAGGTTTCTTCATGGACGCACAGAAATCTTTAACACCCTTGTGTGTTCTGGGCCATGTGGGTGGTACATTTTTGCAAACTTATCATTTTGGATATAGAGGCAAGAGAATTAGGAGTTCAAGATTAGCTTGATTTACACAGTGAATTTGAGGTCACATTAGGTTATATGAGAACCTGTCTCAAGAAAATCACCAGGCGGTAACAACATTAAAACTAGGATACCAGTAAGTATCACACTTGATTACATGATGATGGATTATCAACTAATGCTGATTCATTGAATATTCTATTTACAGAGCTGTAAAAAGTGTACAGAACTATCATCTATGGAAGATAAACCATAGCTGTTAGCCTCTAAAATACAGTCTCATGAATATTGTTAAATTTATATTGTATTGGCGTCTTTTTGTGGTTGAAATTTCCTAGATTAATAAGCTAACAAGAGTAGAAAATTTAGAATCAGAGAGGAAATAAGACTTAATGGAAATGTCGAGAGATAGGATTGAGGACAAAAGTTTGCAAGTTGTCAGAACCATGCAGGATATTAGCCTTGCAAGACCTTTTGTTCCTAATGCTAGAATATCCCAATTGGCTTTATAAAATGGGTGAAATATTCCCAGCCAGAGATTACACTGTACACCCTCTATTCATAGCCTTTTTATCAATGCCCCAAGGAGCCAAATTCCAGTAGTCACAAGTTACAAATACCTCAATTATGATAACCTCACAATTTTTCAACTTTTAAAATTCTTTACAATTTTGTGCTTTCTTATCTTCCCCAATTCTTAGTTTGCCTCACTTCTTCTCTGATCACCATTTTTCCCATTCATCTTTGAATTTGTGTGTTGACCTGGGCTTGCTACTGACAAAAAACACTGAGGCTCAGCCTTTCATTTTTCCTCAAGCTCAATCTCATTCAAATCATCCTACCTCTATTTTCCCTTCCCATTCATTCTAGAATTCCATTCCCTTCTTATGACTTACTACAGACTTAAGCACCTACTGGAAGAGAAATAATACCTGTATTTCTGGTGGCCATTTTTATAGAGTGCATCTTCAGAATTTGCCCCAAAGGAACTAGGGGTTCATATTGCCCTATTTTTTTATGCCAGTTCTTGATGATACCTTGTTTTATGCTTCCATCAAGAATATCCAGAATGTAGGTTGTAAGGTCATTGCTGCACAATCTTGCTTATAGTCTTTATTCTGATGCAGAAACAATTTCTGGAGCTTCGTTAATTTTTGTTAACTGCTAAGACAAAGGTTTTTGAAGTTTACTCTTCAAGTTGCCAGTGAGTGAGCAAAGGATTATTGTGTTCACAGTTGAATTAAATAATTGTCTAAATGTAATATTCGTCTATAATCTCCCCATACTAGTACATGAAAGCATGGTATTACTCATGGTATTACAGATAGAATTTGATAAAGATGAAAAATGTGGCTAGTGGGTGAGGACTTGAGGGACTCTGAAAATCTTGATGGAAAGTCTAGTAGATAAAGGACAATTTGGAAGTGATCTATTAACTCTCAAGTGTACTTTTTTTAGTCACTAATCAATTTCCTATATAACCTTGGTGCTTTGTGGGAACAGAATTTCTCCTAACAGTTCTTAAGCCCAACATAACTGGAAGCTAGAGACATCATGGAAAGTTCTACCTCAAAGGCTTTTAGAGAAGACTGCTTTTAGGCTTTTAAGTACATCAGAATTAGCACTATTTTTGTAGCCCACCTATCCCTAAACAAAGCAAAACATTGTTCTTCTTCTCCCCTTCCAATGCCATTGTGGAGAACAATATGGCAGAACAAACATAAAAAAGACTGTGGAAGCAAAGGGCATATAAATCCCCACTGTGTCTTTTACTCACTGCATGACTCACTAACAACTGCCTGCATCCCTTTCTCCAGTGAGTTATGTAAAAAAAAAAATACTTATCGACTGCTCCACTATGCCATACACTCTGATAGGCACTGTAAATACAATGGCAAAATCAACAAGCACTATTCTTGCCCCCATAAAATTTAAAATAAGCATGCTGTGAAGACTTAAGAGTAGTGTCCAAAATATATTTACTGTTCACAAAGTGTGAATTTTTTTTCTTCTTTCAATTTTGAATCTATAGGGTGAGGTATGAATGACATACATACACAATATAGGATCAACTGCAAGTGCAAACGTGTGTGTGTGTGTGTGTGTGTGTGTGTGTATGTGTGTGTCTGTGCGTGTGCATGTGTACATGGACACACATACCCTCAGATCTCTATGACTTTGATTTATTTTATGCTAAGGCATTTCTCTGTTCAGACCTTGTGATAGGCTTTGTTTATTTGCTTTGTGACTTACTTGCCAACAAAGCAGGATGGATGTATGGACACAGTCCTTGAGCCAAGTGTCTTTAGAGGATTCCATTGGCTTTACAATATCATATTTAGTTTTCTGTTCCTGGTTCTCTGTGGGAGAATACAACAAGTGATGGGCTCTCTTGTTGTTGCAGTGATGTCCTAATGAAAATCAATTCCTAAAACATTGTGTTTTGGGTTCAGAGGCAAGTGCTCTCATGAGACAATAAGAGTAGTTATAACACCCTACCATGTTGTCTTAGGGCACAATTCATATAAGTGACATCCCACAAGATGATTCTACTTTGAGGATGTTATAGGAGCCATATTACCATATTTGCATGTGTGTTCTATTTAATCCTTTTGTACAAAGGGCTCTGCCCTGTGTGTTTCATGTATTTGTACATGATATTACATGAACAGTCAGTAAACTATGGTCAACTTGAATGTTTTATTCTGACACCCTTCTGCCTAAGGCTGTCTCATTACAATGTTATCTTGAGTTCCTCCTTAAAGATAGCCTTACTGGACTGTCATTACCTTAGTTTATATTCTATCTCAGTAACAGTTTCTGATAGTAACCAAACAGGCTTCTTTACCTCCAATCAATCCTGCTCTCTGTTTTCTATAATTGTTACTCCAACACTGATATCCTGATTTATTGTTGACCTTTTCTCTGTCCTGTACAATCCTTTCTAGTGATTTCTCTTTGTCTGCACAGAGTTACAGGCTAATTTCTTAGCATGATGTAAAAAGTTCTGCCTTTTCTGTATTTTGTTTAAACTTTTCTTACCCTGCTTATTTTATAACCATCTAAAATACGCACAGCTTTGGAATACAGTATTTATTCATTCTGTGCACATCTGTGTACCAAGTACTTGTCTAGACACTGGGTATATCTTAGTGACAAATAGAGACAAAAGACCCTTCTATCATGGAATTTGCATCCCAGTGGGAGAAACAAATAAGAAATACGTATACTCTTTCATTATTACCGCCTTTGTGTCTTTCCATATGCCATTTCCTCTGCCTGAAGTAATTTCCTTACCCTCTATTTTTCTAGAAATTGCCTATTCCTCTTTCAGGCATGCTTTTGCAAGTATTCCATCTAAGGAGCATTTCTGCTTGCTCCCTACCTTTCTTTGCTTTCAGATTGCTGTTTCTCATTAGGTGCTTGTCAGACTTGGCCCCCATGACATTCTCCTTTTAAAAGTACAATATGGTTTTCAGTTGTATCTTCTCATTACTCAGCTCTGTGCTGACACGTAGGCCAGAAGCAGAAAATGTGATAGAGATCATGAAAGAAAGATGGGAAAGAAAAAGGGAGGAAGAAGAGCAGAAGAGAAAAAATTAAAATAAAGGCGAAAGGGGAAAAATGATGAACAATAGGAAAAAAGAAAGTTTAAAAAAAAAGAGTTAGGAAAAACAAATCTACTTCCAGCACTTCTAAGCTTGAAAGAGTTGTAATAGATTTTTCATTTTTGGATTATACATCAGCAGTGATTCAAATAAAGAAAATGCCAGAAAATTTTACAACCAAACATTTTTTTAGAGTTTTTTTCCAGTGTTTTTTATTAATAATATAATTTAAAAATTTTACATGTCGATCCCAGTTTCCTCTCCCTTCCTCCCTCCCTTTCTCCTTCCCTCCCTCCCTCCCTCTTACCCTCTTTTCCTAGTGACATGCACCCTGGCCACCCTCCCCTCCCATCCCCCCACCCCCATTCCACTGGTAGGGCTATGCTATCCAGGTTGGGTCATGTAAATCTGTCAAGTCATTTGATGTAGGGATTAGGACTTCTCTCCTGTCTCTAGGTTAAGGGAGTATCCCTCCATGGGGGATGTGTCCACAAGGTCCTTTTGTGCACCAGGAATACATCCTGTTTCTACTGTCTGAGGTCCCCCAGACTGCTCAGTCCTTCTAGCTGAGACCCATATTCAGGGGGTCTGAGTCAGTCCCATGCTGGATTCCCAGCTTTCCATCTGCAGGGGCCAATTAGATCCTCCTTGTTCAGGTCAGCTGTCTTTGTGTGTTTCTGCAACCTGGTCTTGTCCCCTCTCTCTGCATCTGGATTCTAGTTCAGAGACAACACCCATAACTAAACACTGAGTCAAACCAAACCTTTTTTTTTTTAATGAAAGTAATGCCATTCCCTCTTATAATTTTGATTGTACAGCATTGTCTTCACAATTCATTGGATTAAGAAATTAAGCAAAATCTCCATCACACAAGTAAATTAGTCTTCACCTTCATACCTTCTTATATGTAATAATTATCAAAGCCTGCAAGAGGTATGTTTTTATTTCATTCACATAATTGTTCCAAGCAGCATAAAGATTAAGTATAACAGTGTTGGAACATATGAGGTAGAGATTTGTTTCAGACCCTTAGTAGTTAATTGAATTAGAAAAGCATTTTCACAGTGAGGGGCTTTGGTTTCCTCAGCTGGAAAAGGAAGGAAATGGAACAATTGTTCTTTCACTGCTTTTTTTTTTGGCCAGTTCTGAGGACACACTAATTGGGTGGTGATTAGTTACAGACAGCCTTCATTTTCATTTCATTTTCTCCAAATGAACAGCTTTGTGTCTTTCTTTGGATATATGTAAATCACATCATAGTCTCTCCACTCAGATGCCCTTGATGTTGTCTAGATGTCATGGCCCACCAGCCATCAGGACTTGCCATCAACCTTAGACTTCTGCCTCCCTTTGCCCTGAGACCCTTGCCAGTTCCCAAAGCAATCTGTGATGATGAAAGCCTGACACTGAAAATATGGTATCATACACAGTTGTTTTCCCTTAATGGTGCTCCCTTATAGAGAATTATAAAATTGCCCTCTAAATTGTGTAGCTTGACCTTATGGTGTAATTATCTTTACAACCAAGAAAATAAGGAAGGATAAAGAATTGTAATCATGGAACATTCAAGTGATATTAGGAAAGTATTGGGTTGCTTTTAGGCAATTGAAGGAAAGTATCAAATTATATTCTTACCCCTGTTCTAACTTAGACAATATGAATTTTAAATTTGTTAAAGTTGTAAACTACAAGAGGAAGTGAAAGAAAACTTATAATAAAGTTAAGTCATTCCTGGAGTCTGGCTCATTTTGATTTGGAAATGTAAAAGCAGAAATAACAAAGGAAATGATTGATACATTTGACACTTGAAATTTAAAAAAATAAAATCAATTCCATTCATCAAATGCCAAAGCATGCAGGAGGCCATGGGTTTGATTCCCCACCCCTCTGTCCAAGGCAGTATTAAAAAGCAGAAACAGAACTGAGGTATTTTTATTTTAAATATCCAAATCAACATCCACTAAATTTCTTGATGGGATCATAAGAACATCCATTCATTGAACTCCTCTTCATCTTTCTTTTGACCTCTAACGTTGGACTCAAGAATTATGAACCCAGGATATTTTCTGACACTTTTATAGCTTTAGTAATGGCTAGAATCACAGTGTGAAATCCTTCACAGTTGGCTTCTGAAGAGGGAGTAAAAGAACAACTGTAGCCTTCATTTAATTTTTGGGTTAAAACAAACAAATGAACAAAGCATTCAAATTAAGCTTCTTGTTCAATGCTTGAGAGAGTTACAGCTCAAAGAGTAGTTAGTTGAGTCTGACCTCAGTAAATTCCACATGCCCTGAGAACATGGGAAAAGCTAAGCAAAAAAAGAATTGTCATTGTTGGCATTTTGCTAGGTTTCTTGTCACTTATCTTGTTTCTCCCATTTCTGAGTATTCTCTTTGAATGATTAAAGGTAATGTGGTGAGCTGGAAAAGTATTTCCATTTTAGTATCTCACAGCAAGACTAAAAAGCTTTTAAATAAGGCAAGGCTATTATGAAGTGAGGGCAGAGAGAAGATTAGAGGCCAGTGCTAAGCCGAGTTAATGAAGTCATCTGGGCTGTGTCAATCCAGGGAATATGCACCTGGTCATTGGGGTAGTCAATGGGAAGAGAAGTAGCTAAATCTCTGTGGCAGCTACGAAGAAACATTTTTCCAGGTATTTTTTTTCTTAAACTGCCACACAGTGACACTGTTTGATGATTAAGGTGGCCAGAGAAATATTTCTATGTGATGGATTCTAGCATATGTCTGGAAATTTAAAAGAGGCATTTCGTAATTCTAGAAAAAGGTCGAAGGCATGTGAGGAGTTCAATTTTTCTAGCAGCAAATGATTAAGGACAATCTCATAAACCATCAGAGCATTTATTGAGAGCCTACTATGTGCCAACAAAGTCAAATGGAGATTCTATTTCAGGCAGCTGAACTTTTAACTCCCATCTGCTTTCATTGTCTTAACCATAAATCTGATCTGAAGGAGCAAAGTAAATCTATTCTGGTGCTCGTTCATTCTCCCTCCACCTTCTAAATAGCACCCAGCAGCTGTGCTTAGCCTTTCTGAATACCATGGAAATCATTTACACATCTGATACTCTGTTAGGAATGTATTAATTGTTTTTCTTCACAACAATGCCTTCTAATTAGTTTGAACAATACCCCCTGTCTCATGTTTAAAGAGACTTTGTGGCTGGTGATGATTTTTCTAATTCTGACAAGGGGGATTAGATGGGAACTGTTCATTCTCTTGTTCTCCTTTTTCTTTTTACATTTCTTTTTTATAGAGATATACTAGCATCCTAATTTATATCTGTTCTTTATTTAAAAAGTGTAATGGCTTAATGAAGTCTACCATTCTGAATCTCTTTTAGCAGGAATTTTGTTCCATTAAGGATCTGATGAAACCTATACAACCTTCCTCCAAAGAAGTGCACTCTTGCATATGAACATATAATTCAATTTAAGCAACACATGGAGTGGAGGCTTAGGCCAGGTATGTAGAAATGCTGAATTTCAGTGCTAACCAAGACAGCCCTTTAGATCATTAAGGCCACTCCCTCTCAAAGTATTTGAACTACAAAACTCTGTGGTTGAAGACTGTAGGAGGGAGGGAGAGCCTGAATGGTGCTCAGACCTACTTTCCTAAAGCATGTATTCTGAGGAAAACAGTGGGCAAGCTAGTGACATAGCCCAGTCTCTACATTTTTTTTCATGTAAGAAAGGCAAGTCACATAAAACACAAGGTCATGGACCCCTTCGTTGACAGAGCTCAAATTTCCAAACTTGCCTCCCAACAAATCAGGACACAACATATTTAAAAAGCCTTACATAAAAAACACTGTCGTTTGAGCATTAAAATTGGGAATGCAACTGACTTCTGTGTCATGACTTAACCAATATTTTCCTTCATTCCTTCTGATTTCTGCCACTTCTCTGGTCTTAGAGAACTATCTTAATTCGTGATGTATCCTTTATTAGTCAAAAGGCATAGTAAAAATAGCAGCTCCTTTGTCCTCAATAGCTTGATAATTTTGTACTCTAATCCCATGACTGTTAAAGAAGTGGGCAGTGGCCATGGCCCTGACATGGTACCTGCTGGTCTTTGGAGCACTGACTGGTCTGAACAGATAGCCTTAAGTTGTGGTCACAGGGTCTGTATTATTATTCTAGTCCATGGGTGGCTTTGGTGGACAACCAGGGGTGGAAAGCACTGATCCAGGAAGTTCTAATGCATCTCCAACTTATCTGCCTTTAAACATCTACTCTGAAATTATAAGGAATTTCTGATTTTTTCAAAACAGATTGTTATTTTTCTTTTAACAGTTTTGTATATATTGAACTAAACATAAATTCCCATGTACTTCCATTAATCACAGTTTTGGAGATCTACTAGTTGCTCCTTTTTATTGTTAAATAGCTTCCCAACAAATGATAATGGAAGTTTATCATGCCCTCCACTGAGCAGCATTTCAGTTATTGTCAGGTGTTTGCTACTATATATACAATGGTGTTCAGGTTTTTTTTAGTATAGTGTTTTCATTTCTCTTATATGTTTGACAGGTATGGCTTTACTGGATGATACAGTAAGATATTTCAAGGAATTTCGGAGCAGATTTCTGGTTTCCACCATTTTATGTTGCTGTCACTGATGAATGAGATTTGTGGACACTTCACATTCTTGTCAGGACTTAATACTTTTTGACTTTTTCTTCAAAAATTATCTTTTCTTCTGTTTGTGCTCTAAATTGTGGTTTGAATATGTAGTTCTTGAATATTTCTTTGTGAACACTTGTTCAGTTGTATATATGTCCTATTCTTGTTTGTACATGCATCTTGCATCCCCTCCCCACATATATGGAGGGCACAGGAGGATGTCAAGTAACCTGCTTTATCCCTCTCTGCCTTATTCTTGTGACACTAGGTCTTTATCTGAACCCAGAGATAGGTTGGCCTCCTGAAAGCACCATTCCCACAGAGCTGAAATTATAGGTATGTGCACACACAGCTTTTCATGCCAGTGCTGGAGATTTGAATTCAGGTCCGTATGATTGCTCAGTAAGTGCTCTTATCCAAAGAACCTTCCTGCATCCCTTTTTAATTATTTACCTTTGTTGAATTGTTTATATTAATATTGTGCTGTAGGTGTTTTTAAATATGACCTGATGTAAATACTTTTTTGTTCCATGTTTATAGTGTTTCTTATTTTTGTCTTTAGGATGTGAACTAGCTTTTAATTTTAATAAAGTCTAATTTATCCTTTTTTTCTATTATAGCCTAAAAACATTTCTCTATGACATGCTTATGAAGATATTTTTTGTGTTTTCAAAAGCCTACATCTTTTGGGGGGGTAATATATTTTATTTACATTTGAAACAAGCTTGTTTCATATGTTAATCCCAATTCCCTCACCCTCCCATCGTCCCCTGTTCCCCCCACCAACCCCTCCCATCCCCTTTCTGCTCCCCAGGGAGGGTGAGGCCTTCCATGGGGAGTCTTCAAAGTCTGTCATATCATTTGGAGCAGAGCCTAGGCCCTCCCCCACGTGCCTTCAAAAGCCTAGATCTGAATCACAGCAAAATGTATTCAACTTTGCCTGTTTTCTTTTGTCTTTTAATCTGATATTTATTATTTTTAAGAATATTTTATATTTAACAAAAATATAGTAACATCACTTTCACCCTTTCCTTCCCTCCCTTGAGTCCCTCCCAGACCTTCCTCTTAATTCCTCCCATCCCTTCCTACTCTCAGACTGATAGCCTCTTTTTCTTTAAATACTATTTTTATACATGAATATGTATACATAAATATGCAAATACAATGTGCTGTCTCTATTATTATTGTTTGTGAATATGGTTTCTTGGGGTTTGACCAATGAGGAGGCTCATGTCATCCCTGGGAAAGACTAATTCTTCTTCTCCCAGCAGTCACTAGTAGACTGTAGTTCTAAAATGGATACTTCGTTCATCAGATCATTTTGTCAGGATGAATGGATGGTAGGAACTACTCATATATTAGGTTATTTGTATTGTTACTATTCAATAAGGCATCATAATAGATGGATAGCACTGCATTTAAATCCATACTTTCATTTTAGCCTCAGGGGGACCTTATCTGTGTGTTTTCTTCTCTTGTTTGTAACACAGAGTAATTATGTGCTGTAAATTAACAAGAACAACATTGTTGCTTAGCACATGGTACACCCTTAAGTTCTATCTGCTGCATTTATAATTCTTATTCATCTCTGGCATTAAAACGATTGCCTTATTTAATCTTATATAAGCAAGATTATATATATAATCTTATATATTGCCTTGTTTAATCTTATAACAGAACCATGGAACAAAAAGAAATAGTCTATATTTACACACATAGTTCTTTACGTACAACTATAAAGTCTTACATTTATACTTTCATCAATACTATTGATCAAATATCCTGACACAGATATGATAGACATCATTGTATAAATCCCATCTACAAAGGACAATTTTACTAAAAACTATATATAAAAAATTATATAGACAAAATCATGGAATAGTGTCCCAGATGTGATATTATATTTATAGGTAAGTAAATTCTTTGTTTGCTGTCATTTTTGTTTTTGTACCATTTCTTCAGAAATGGGGTCTTGCTAAGTACCTTAGATTGGCCTGACCTCCTGTTTATACCTCCCTGCTGTGAGGGTTACAGAAACATCACCATGTATGCCAGTTAGAAGATTTTAAGAAGTGTTGTGCAGTGGGAAAGGCTAGAAGTTTGATATGAAATAAGTATGGAAAATTAATACATGGATACAATACTTTTTTGGTTTTTAACATAATTTAAGACAATACTTAATTACTGTAATCCCATATTGTGGTTTAATAAGGATCAGAGTAAACAGATAGGCCAAATAGGTGTTTATTAAGGGAGAAATAACTTACAACCTAGACAGATGAGCACCAGCAAGTTCCACTGGATGCTCTCCTCTAATTCATGAACCTTATCCCAATTATTCAGAGCTGCTGTACTGTGTAGAGACAAGATATGTTCATCATAGGCAGCTTGGGTTTCTGGGTCAGTATAAATACCCTCACCAAGAATTTTATCTTGGGGAGCTTTATAACCTTTCTTTAAGCCCTGAAGTTCAAGAGCTTTTGCTTCCTCTCTCCATAAAGCCTTCCATACTAATTGAGAGGAGTTTTCAAGGACAGAAGAATTATACCTAAGGTAATTGGGCATGGTCCGTGCCACAGAAGGAGACAAAGTGAATATCCCACTACAATGCCAGTCTCTATGAACTCCAAAATGAAATTTTAATGTGAATTGGAAATATTTTAGTGTTTTATGGACTATGGATCCTCAATCTGGAGTACAGTAGGCATTCAAGAATGGTAGTTATTGATTATGTTCTGCTTTGTAGTGACATGCTATTATTCTTTACATAAGAGTGAACTAAGGTGAGATATTGAATTTCAAATGAGTTCCATCTGGAAAGCAATGAAGGATAATTTTATTTTTTTAAACGGATTTCTCTCTGGTGTTGGAAAATCATTATATATATATATGTATATAATTGTATATATATAATGTATATATATGTATATATATATAATTTGATATGTGAGCTGATTTTGCATGTCACTCATTGATTCAATGCATTTTTGAGTTAAAGAGGAGGCTTCCTGGCTATTTGTCATGTCTGGATGATTGAGACATACATTGCAATGAATCTAATAAAAAAGAATGGATCCTTTGCTCCAAACTCCTCCTCTTTGAATATCTTCCTGTTATGGTGAATGGGCAGAGGGAAGACTCTAAATAATGCATCTGAATTGTTTCTTGCTACTGCTTTTGTTGCTTCTTTCAACATGAATATTGAGACCAAAGTGTGTAAGAGTATTTCTTTTGCTTTTTAAGAGCATCAAAGACTTTAATCAAAGCCTTTCAGATCTGGGTTTCTTTGTGTTTGTCCTCATACTCTGGTCTCAGTCTACTTGTGGAAATTTACCTCTTTATTGACATAGCAAACCATTTATTATTCACCCCAAATCTCCAACTTTATCTTGTTCTACATCTTTATTCATGATATGTCACTTGAAAAGCCTTCCTTTCTGTATCTATTTGCTCAAGTATGACATTTTCCCAGAGCCTTTGACCAGCTATGATTTGTACTGTTCCACTGTAGTGGAAAGATCACAGACTTTGGTTCTATCACGTGTGAAACAGAAATAGTAATGCCTAGTTAATAGATTTGAAGTTTCAGCACATTTGATACCTGCTACTTCTTCCATTTATTTTCTAATCCTTCTTCATTCTGTCATCATTTTGTAATAAGAGCAATGGTTCTGTTTTAACTAGTTTAGGGGCTAATTGGAACATAGTATGTGGCACCATTTATAAACTGTAAAATAGAGCATGGTCCGTGCCATTAGTAGGTCAAGATGTATGTCAACAGAAATTACCAGAAGTATAGTTTCCTTCACTTGGAGGTTTTTGCCCCATAACCTAAGTTATCAAATACAAATGATATTTTAGAATATTTTAACTCTAGTTTTAAGACTTCATGAAGATTTTCTCTTAATGTTTCAGTGTGAAACACAGCTTTGGGAAATATTAAGTGTTTTCTATTGATTAAAAAGCTCCTTATGTGGTAACATACTATCATTAAACATAGTTGTTTACACTTTCAAAGCCAAAAATGCATCCCTTAATGTTCTAGTTACTCTTCTGGGATACCCTCCAAAAGGCCTCAAATCTGGAGGATTTTTACTTCTATTTATTTTTTAGCCTTGTAGGTTTCTTAAAGTTGGGCTTCGGCATGTACTCCTTGTCCTGAATTGCCTTTATTTTTATACTCTCGGACCCAACCCTTAATGGAAGTTGTGAAAAGTCAATGGTAGCACTATCTCTCAGTTTTACTTGCCTACTTCTAGACATATCATTTAAATTATTTTAGAGTGAATCTTCATTTCAAATTATAGTGGATAATTCTCTGGTTAACATGAGGAAGTAAATAAATACAATATACCCATTCTATATATCTGGGTGAATTAACCTTTTGGGGCTGATACGATAAAGAAAAAATACCACCCAGTAAATAGTTCCAATTACAAAACTTTTTTTTTTTCATAGTTCTGGAGGCAGTCTGATTTCTCCCATTATCTTTACTTCATCTTTGCTCTGCTCACATCTGTTTCCTAATTCAGTATTTTATAAGGATACCCATCCAACTATATTAGAGCTCCACATGTATGACCTCACTTCACATTAACTACCTATTTATTGTCTCTTATCTCCAAATATAGTCACCTTCTGAAGTACTTAGCATTAGGACTTCAATGTGAATTTTTGACAGACCAAAAATTGCCCTGTAGTGAATTTGTGATTGTGATTAAATGTATTTGCAATCACTTTGTGACAGATTTGCTGTTAGTCTACATGCCGTATCCTCTAAGATGTGTGAGTTTAACCTCTTGATATATGCATAGGTATTTCTCAAACACAATTCACAAGACATCTTTTTCTCAGAAGAGGCAAATGAATCAAAGAAGTTAGTGTGTGGAGTGCACAGACTTTCTATTCAGCCATTAGTAATCAGATTTTAAAGTTTAAACCTTGCCATAACTTGGCAAGATAAATATTTGCTTCACATTTCACAAATGATCGAAATGACATGTAAAGATTCCAAGGTGATTTCCTCAAAGGTGCAAAACTTTTAAGTACTGGAATTGAGATTCTATTAAAAATCTGATTTTCCCATCCACACTCTTCCCACATCCCTCAGTGTATCTGAAATTGAGAGGACAAGTTTTCTTTTGCTCATTTCAATCTGCTGCATAAAAGGAAAATATTCTATGGGAGAGTTTCTCTGTGTTCACAGCCATAGTTTACTCATGTGTCCATTTACTATATGCTCTTGTTTGATTCAAGTAGATTTTAGTCTTCCTTCATGTGCTGCCACTGTTTTTTGTTTGTTTGTTTGTTTTTGTTTTAACTTGTCATGGAGACTCACACAACTGAACAACCAGGAAATTGTCACAGAAAATGTTTAATTATAAATTGAGAAAAAGAATTGGGGGCGATAGTGCAGAGGGCCTTTTCAGCCACACTGATGTAATGGAGTAATTCAGATTTGTCCTATGGCCCTTGAAACCAAGATCCACTTCTCTGTGTCACAACACATTGCTTACAGTATCCAAGTATTTGTTTGAATCATTTCTTATGAAGTTTCCCTTCATAATGATAAATTAGAATCATTCTGGTTCTCTGAACATTTTCTGTGCCTGTGGTAGGTTTGGAGCTACTCAGGCCATGTGAATGGATCAGTTTCTGAGTATTGATTCTCTTACCAATTTGGTGACAGATAAAATACATTTCAGTGATGGTTGTGAAAATAACAATGTATCCTTCTGTTGAATTCTTCTGAGATAACACAAACTTCTGTATTTCATCTGATTTCCACAATCTGAATTAATCAAAGATTGTTACACATACTTCCCAGATTTAGAAACTGGGCTTTAAAGAAGTTATATGCAGGCAGAGCAACATCATAGTTGCTTGATCACCTCATCTGGCTTTCTAGATTATTCATTATAAGTTTGACATCATGTAGCCATTCACATTCAACTTTGGGGAACTTTTCCTTTTACAAAAATGTTATATTAGAATTGTGATCATTCATAGTTTCTTGCTAGTTTTGAATGCTCAGGTTTCTCCCTGGACTCTATGAAACAGAACACTTAATAGATTTAATCCACACTTCACTTTTCCTTCCTAGTGTTGTCCTTTGACATTAACTCATACCAAATACCATGTATTGAACATCATCCATGTGTTAGGTATTGACTTTACAGTCTTCCTAGTGTTCACAATATTTCCATAAGGTAGTTATTATCCTATCTACATTATGAATGGGGAAAATGAGGCTTGAAGCTAGTAAGTATTTTTTTCCCAAAATCAAACTATTACATGTCTTTAAATTCATTGAACTGATTTTTTAAAATCTAAATTATTTGAAAGTTATATCTCAGAGAAGGTTATTTCTTAGAAAATAGATTAATAAAAAATGTTAACCTTAAAGATGCAATGAAATAAGCTCATCTACATAATCCAATAAGCTAACAATCTTCTTATTGATTAGACAACTTTTATAGAGTTGTAAAATTATGGAAGCTTATGTTAGAAATTTCTCTGAGTATAACTTACAGGTCCTGAGTACATGGAGATATCTTCTCTGCTCATTCTTTCTTCAAATCTTTCTTTGGGTTCCTATCTTCCTAACCAACCAAATCCCCCTTCTCTTGTATCTATTATATTTAGCTTATATAAAGTCACTTAATGAAAAACATACCAATATAGATGTCAGTGCTTTCTTGACTAGGGTGTCAGTAGTTAGTATTAATGACCACCATAATGTACGTCCATTGGGAAAGTGGATCTTTTTCCTTACTGTTCATTTGAGCAGACAAAGTTGCCAAACTAAGCTGACTTCCTTCATATTCACTACCTGTCTAGTCTGTGAACATCTCACTCCCTCTTGCTACCTTCAATCTACTCTTGTAATGAAGTATCATGGAGGGCAGAATCTGTTCTAGACAAGTAGTCAAAAATGACCTTTATTCTACTAAAGGTCCATCTTATATATTAGACTGCTACTTGTAGTTGTACTTTGAATTCCTCAAAGTGTAGATTATTTTGGTATGCTGAACATATCACCTCTGTCCATGTACCTCAAAGAAGACCAACCAATGTCTTTAATGCCGTGACTACCAATGGCTTTAATGGCAGATTAAAGTGGGAAAAATAAACAGTATATTTTATAGCTGGCAGACATAGGTCTAGAGGCAAGGAGGGATACATTGTTTCAGTATTAAAATAGCTTTATTATTCCCATGGTGTTTAATTCATGTACAATCACCTAGTTAAAATTCTACTCACCAATGACTAGGTAATATTTATTCTTCCAAATTTAGATCGCCTAGAGCTGGAGAGATTTTTCAGATGGTAAAGTGCATTGTACACAAATGTAAGGTCTCCAGCAACCACATGGTCCAGCACATCTGTATTTTCAAGCACAGGGTATTAGAGACAGGATGATTCCTAATGCATATGAATCAGCTATTCTTATTCAATGACTATTCAGCTATTCAGCTATTCAATGACAATCCTGTCTTAGAAAACAAGGTAGAGAGCAAGAGAGGAAGAATCATGAGGATGTCGACTTCCTCCCTGTGCTCACATGTCCACTCAGAGCTGCTCACGCTTGCAGATGCTACTCACATAGATTCATATTACCCACTTCTTAAACAGAAAACTACTTATGATCAAATTGCCAGTGCCACTAAAACTTTAATATCTAGGCATAGATATTTAAGGTTCATAATATAGAAGCTACTTTAAATTTTTTTCAGCTTAAAATGAGATTTCCTGGCTTTAAGATGTAGTATATCATCTTCATAGAAGGAGTGTATTGGTAGATTTTTGAGCTAGAAATTACAGTATATTTTGAGTCATTACAGATTGCCCCCTTACCATACTGAACCCACTTGTCTTACATACAAAGACATTTTACAAGTGTTTGGTGAGTTAGTACAAGGGAAAAATAACTTGCCTCATGTGGTTATATGGGAAATAAAAACATCCATTATGGAGTCATTAGACCAACTGCAAAATAAAGCTAAGGACTAATTTTGTCCCATATTTATAAATAACCCCCTTTCCTTTATGTGCTTGATTTCAAACATCACCTAATAGACTATCTCTGCTGTCATTGCTTGTGTGAAAGTTCACTTAGGCAGTTAAGTGGTATCCATGTTATACTTTATCCCTGAGAGGGGAAAGGGGATGAATTTATTCTCAACTGTTAAGATCACCCGCTAAAGTGATGCATCTTTCTTAGTCCTACTATATGACGTTATACTGAAGGCATTTTGATTTTTGTGTTTTCCTTCCTTTTTAGTCTGATCACTTGGTTCACTGCTGGTCATATGCTCTGTTATATGGATGCTCATGTTCAATTTGGATAGTCAGGTTCTGGGATGCATGCACATCATCAGTATTTCCTTAGTTCACCTATGACAGTTACTCTAAGCTCTTTCTCTGTGCAATGTTGAGATGAAAAATTCTTTGTAGGTGGCTATGTATTGCTCTGAGTGACTTATGGACAGCCTGTCAGATTCGATGATGAGGCCCTACTCCACATATCAAATTGGCCCTGGCAGGAAGCCAGGAACATTCATAATCAAAGTACTTTAGTCCTTCGATGCCCAAATTGTCCTGTTACTGGACAGTGGTTGTCTGTGTTCCTCATTCGTCAAAGTAAAATCTGTATTGCAGTTTTTATGGAAGGTTTAACATTAATAAAAAGAATAGGAAGATTTGGGGAGAAAGGCACTACAACTGAGTTATGTATGAATAAAGGAGACTGCAGAAGGGTCTAATGCTTGCAGAGATGATGTCAGGTACAAATAAAAAAATACAATCTTGTAAATAGCCTAGAACAATCACTACTCTTCCATGTTGAACGGCAAAGCAAAGAAAGTCCTCGAAGTGAACAGTCCCTAAAGAGCCAATATAGTGTGAATTTGATCAGTTATATTCTTCTGGAAATAATGAAGGTCTCTCTCCCCTTGTGTACCAAAGAGATAAAAGACACCTTTGAGTCTAGCTAAGATTGGATTCTTAATGAACTATCCAGAGATTTGCTGTTTGAGGTAAAATCCTGAGAAAGGTTCTTTCATATGGCCAGGAAAATTTGATTTTTTTTTTTGCCAGCAAAGAGTAAAAAGCACACTTTTTTTAATGGATTTTTTTCAGGGAAGCTGGAGAAGGTTGAAAACAAAAAGGGAATTTTCTTACCATTTAAGTGATCAAATCTGTTGGCCCTGTGATGTAGTTGGTGCAAAATTGAACTAAGGGGAAGTCTGTAGTTGGCCACCAATGCATTTGTTTCTTTGCTATGTTGCAGTGCAATTGCGTATGAGGTCAAAACTCCTACCCTAGCTATTTTGAGGACAGCTCTACCTCCCAATGGAGATAACATTCTGTGCTTGTTGACTCAGAGAGACACTTTACTTTGCTCCAGAGAAGATAGTGTGTAGGAACAGGAACATGGGTTCTGGTATCTCAGGTCTTTCATTTGTTCCTGATTAACCCTGGGCAGATGATGATTCACCCACTTTTAGCTCCAGTCTGCTTATTGAAGAAATGGGGAGGATAATAGTATCAACTTTTGATTCTCTAACTCATCTAAAAACACTTCTTTCCAGGACACACAGATCTTAAGTACAGTTGTTCAAGGAGAGACTACTGATTTTATTGGCTATACTTCTTTGAACATGATGCTAATGGGAGGGTTTCCTATTTGGAATCAGTGAGTATCAATTAAGAAAAAGTCATATGCGAGTTGAGAGGTTACATGTTAAAGTTTGTTTTCTGTTATTTTTCAGAGTATGGCAATGTTTTTTTAGGAACTCTTGGTGAACAACTGATTATGTGGTGACAACAAGAGTAGAAAGGAGTCATCAGATTTATACAGTCCTTTTTGAGAGCACAAATAGACCATGGATACATCCCAGTTTTGCATTGAATTTCAGGAGCACAGAGCCTCATGTAAATACCACCCTTGAAGGTTAGGTAGTTTCTGTATATAATAAGTATTTTGCAAATGTCAGCTATGAAGTTGCATCCCTTCCTTTTTGCTTTGGGTGTATGGGTAAGGAGAGATACCATTTGATTTGAGCCTTTTGGGGGGCAGTTGATTTTTGGCTTAGTTTCTACAAATACATTATCACTAATGAGATTGGTACTGCCATCAGGTGATCAGAGGAAGCCCAGATGCTTCATATCCTGGCAGTTTAAATCAAGCATGACCATCTCCAGAAAAATCTAATTTCAAACTCTGGCTGTTCTTGTTTTGGGGAACAGCTTTAAACACCATCCCATCCTCTCTTCATCAAGCATTTTGAAACAAATAAAATTATGATTGTTTTTAAAGCCAATCACCCCAATCACCACACAGGGATATAATAATACATACACAGTGGACAAGCCTCTCATAAAGTTGCTCAGAGATCTACAAGGATGACCCCAACTAAGAATTTAAGAAATAGTGGACAGGATACTTTTAATGCCCTTCCAAGATAATGATATGTGACTTATATGCCATGCTAGAGCCTTCATCCAGTAACTGATGGAAGCAGAAGCAGACACCCACAGCTAAACACAAGCCAAACTCCTGGAATCCAGTTTCAGAGAGGGCGGAGTGGTGAGCAAATGGGTAAAGACCAGGCAGGAGAAACCCATAGAAACTGCTGACCTTAACAAGAGGGAGTTCAAGGACTCCAGTCTGATAGCTGGGAAACCAGCATAGGACCGACCCAAAACCCCTGAATGTGGATGTTAGTTAGGAGGACTGGGCAGTCTATGGGGCCTCTAGTAATGGATCAGTATTTATCCCTAGTATATGAATGGACTCAGGGAGCCCATTTCACATAAAGGGATGCTTTCTCAGCCTAGACACATGGGGGAGGGCCTAGGCCCTGCCCCAAATGATATGACAGACTTTGAAGACTTCCCATGGAAGGCCTCACCTTCCCTAGGGAGCAGAAAGGGGATGGGATAGAGGTTAGTGGGGAAACAGGGGAGGATGGGAGGATGCAGGAACTGAGATTGACATGCAAAACAAGCTTATTTCAAATTTAAATTAAAAAAAAGAGTTGGTCTACCCATAGTCTTGTGTGAGAGAAAATAGAATATTGTGATGTATATGCAAAATGTACCTAAATCTTATGTCGAAGGCTTAATCTAGACTTGGTTTCTTGGAAATAAATCAAGCTGAGCCTCAAATCTGAATATTTGGGGTGGAAGGGATCTGTATTTAGATATTTTATTTATTGTTGAGTAAAAAAGTGTTTGGTTTCTATTACTACTTGTTGTATTCCAAATGATCGTCCATTTTTTATATCACTCGCCATGAGATTATTAATTGTACATGGAATTGGTATGGGTATGGTAAGAATTGGCCACACATTCCTATTATCTACAGAATCAGAATCTGTTTCTTAGATCAATGTATATGCATGTGCATGAACACGTGCGCAAACTCACACACGCACGAATGCACGCATGTGCACACACACAAGATATTTGGGATTGAAGCAGGGACTTATATATGCTCAGCAGTGGATCTGTCACTGAACTTACTCGATCCTCTTCACAATATCTGAGCACTGTAAGTCAATTTTGTTAGACATTTTTTACTATTCTCTTGCATTAAAAGTACAGCTGTGTAGAATGTCTCTGCACTTTCTCAAATAGCAACTTTTCTCTTTGCCCTCTCCCCTTGGTTAAAATCAGATATGCATTGGCTGCTGTGTATCAACTGTAAAAGGTTATTCACATATAGCTACATTGGGTATGTTGGAGGTTTGGAGCAATTTGGTCACAGAGTTGATTTTAGGGAGGAAACACGGCCCCCAAACTAGATAATGGGACATGTTCTATTTTTCATGATTTTATTTTTTTGCTTCAACTTAGAAGCGTTCATTCATCATTTTGATTTTTGACAAAAGCATTCTGCTTAGACACTCGGCTCCCTGGTGAGTTAGAGTTTTACAAAAACATCTGTGCAAAAGTAAAGGGGATTCATATTGTCCTAGACAGTGTTCCCTTGAAGGTTTCCCACAGCATCTGTAGCCAGAGGTGTCCCTGTCAATCTTATTTCTGGCTAGGGAGAAGTTAACCCATACAAAACACAGGATCATTTTCTGTCATATTTCTTTAGTAAGGACCCAAATCTGCTGTAGTAAATGCATTGTGTCCAGTGCTTAGGCATGATAGTATCTTTCACTACTGCTAATTATTTTGGGTAACTCAGAAGTAAATCTCCCCAAAGATCAGAAAAATGACCAGAATACAGGTTATTGTTGAAAACTACTTTCAGTTTACAAATGAATAGGGAAATTACTACAGAAGAGGGTTAATTTTTGAGGTTCTTCCTACAATTTTGTGGCTTCTTTTCATTTTTAATCTCCTTCATATCATCACTTATTAAATTCACATATGTACCTTGATGACCCAAGTTACTAGGGATACATCAAGTCCTCGAGACAAGAGCAGCCAGCAGAGTATTTGGGGTATTTCTACAGCCCCTGACTTTTCAATTGTAATTAAAATTTATTTGGTGAAGTTGTGATTTGAGCTTTGTGTGCTCCCTATGTCATGTTTTTGGAAAACATCTATGGTATAGAAGTGGCTGGGACTCCTGTGTGATTGTATAGACTTATCTGTGTAGAGAAGTGCATGGGGAAGATGATGCAGCAATGGGAAGCTGGTCTAGTTCTATTACACAATCCACTGTTGGAAATGAGTCTTGGCTTGATAAAGAGTAAAAGATTGCCAGATTTGTCCTCTTTAAGTAGCAGTGAAAATATTTTGTTCATATACCTTTGATTTTACAATTATGTATTGTATGCATATTTAAATATGCACGTATAGATAAAAAAGTTGCATTACATAATTTGCAGGAGTTCACTGGTGTAATTTTTGTCAGTATGATTAAACTCAGGTTTTAAATCTTGACAACAGACACCCTTGCCAAGTATGTTTGCCCATCTTATATCTTCGTGTGTGTGTGTGTGTGTGTGTGTGTGTGTGTGTGTTTGTGTGTGCATGCGCATGGACGTACATGTGCACGTGCACACACAAAGTCACATTAAACTTTTGTATGACTTCAGGTCATCTAAACTCAGGTCCTCAAGCTTGCATAACAGTTCTTTATTCACTAAGCTATCTCTGAAGCTTCCATTTTTGCCTTATTTTCTGGATTCTGAGAAGTCATTTTTTTTTTTTTAGGGAGAACTCTGCCCCAGTCAGAAAGCAGCCGATTCATTTCCCCCACTATATGCATACCAATATTCATCTTCCTCATGTTGGGGAACATGAAAGTAAACAAACCCTCCCATCTAAATTCTGCTTTTGCTAAAGCAGAATGAGTGGACCTCGTAGTAGTTACTTGTTGAATGGAAGCAGCTTTCAGAGGGAAACATTACTTCATTACAGTATAAACACAGCAGGGAAAAAAAACCCAGGCACCCTGCTGCAGCACATGTTCCACTGGGAATCTGACAAACATATTGGCCTCAATGTAAACAAGTAGTATTTGCTTGGATTTGTGAAGCTCATTAACCCTTTCAGAACCCTCACTTCCAGGCACCTAATACTCTACTGGCTAGAATCCATACTTTTAAAAATTATCATGTGTCAGCCAGAGCTAGGCTTGGGAAATGGAAATTACAAATTTAAAGTACAGGCTGTATTTGCCAGGAAAGTATCTTATTTAGTCATTTTTGTGTTGCTGATGATAGGATATGGCATCTCTGCCTTATAGTCTCTGTCTCTGAGACATTGTCCTAGCACTAGGGATGTATTTATTGAGTACCTTTTCTGGCCCAAAATCTACTGGAATTATTACATAGTATGAATAATAAAATTGATACTGGAATTATTGCATAGTCTGAATTGGGAGACAGGTATTGCCAGTCTTTCAAGAAGATCAAACACATACATATGAATGCATATATTGCAGAAAGTTCAGGCAATTGTAGCCAGTGATCTTGTGGAAATGATGTAGCACACCTGCTCTAGGGTGATATGGGGACAGGAGGTCATTAGTAGGTTCTCATACCACCAAGGAAAAGACTCTGAAGTGAAGGAGCTATATTAGGGAGATTTAGGATAATTGTCTAAGGACAGAAGAAAGATTCATGACAAAAATATTTTTGAAAAGCCTCTTACTAGCCAGATGGCAGAGGCAGGTTTAATGTGTGAGGTGTGATCCAGACTCTCATGGAGTGTATCCATTAGTATGGAGTCAATTATCTTATTGTTTTTAACTGGCTAACTAATTAGAAATGTGCAAGATATTATATCAAGTTGAGAATTAATGTGAAAAACTTAAGTAAAAGAGATGGGAATATTGTAGTATTCTGTGGTTATAGCTTGCCCCTGAATTATGTGCTAGAATGCAGAAATTTGAAGAGTAAGAGTCCAGTAATACTTGTCTAGCATCTTCTGTTTTATAAACTTTAAGTATTCCTTCTAAGCCTGCTTTAAATTTGCCTCTCAGTTTCCCCATACTAAAACTAGGTAGACATAGCCATATACATGTTCAAGAGGATGTGCTTTTTCTTCTTTGACAGTCCTGTGTCAGCATTTACCTTAACTTTAAACATACTTCCTAGTTTCAGAACTAACAAAGATTGACCTGATTTTCCATTTCCTGATGTCAAAGTGACCATTTTCCAGTATGACTCAATCAACCATTAAAACTCTTCTCAAAACTATATGAATTCCTCTTGCAGTTAGCAAGAAAAATGATTAGCAATTTAAGCACCAACAGCCATTACTGAATGAAAGATCAGAGACTCTGTAAGACCCGGAGAGCATGGACTCTCACACAATGTGACCTTTTGCCTACTCATTGCCAGGGGACCATGTCTGGGATTTAAACTTCTAGCTTCCTGGGGTCAATGGAGAGTTAGGCTAAATTTTTCCATCCTTACTACACAAGCAACCAACTTTAATATAAGACTGAACTTGCCATATTTGGTAAGCCAGGAAACTAGGGTTGTTATAAAACAGACTGTCTATGGCAAAGGGTGATGAAAATTTAGGGTGGAATGAATTGTAGGCTAGGTATAGGTTTTAGGAGTTTGTTTGAGGTATGGAAGGAAGAGGTCCTCATTCATCTTTGGCTTAGAATCATGCTCTATCTCATAGAAAAGCCAGAAGAAATTCATAAACTTAGTGGGTAATTGTGTAACCAGAGTAAACCTTTTCTAAGACTGTTTATCAGCCTACATCTTTGATTCAGGGTGACCACATATCCCTGTCAAAGAAACTTTGGTGTTTCTTCTCTTCCCAAGGTGAATGAGCTGCCTTCTATGTAACAAGTGCTTTGCTGGGAGGTGATTACACCTTCCTTCCAGTCTGTCCTTCAGCTGACTGACAAACTGTGCAAACATTTTCCTACAACAAAACCATTTTCCACAGACAAATGAAAGAAGCCAACAAGTCTCTGCTTTCAAATTCTGAATGTTATAGCACATGGTTGTACCAGAGAAACTGATGCAGCAGAGTCACAAATTCAAGACCAGCCTCATCTACACAACAAATTCTTGGCCAAGAGCAGATTAAGACCCAGTCTCAACAAAACAAAAAGAAAACATCTGACCTTTCGTTCTGTAGATGCAATGAATGTACATATCAAATGTACATGCCCTAGTCATGAAGAAAATATATATTGGTGGAACTATCTATCTATACTTAAAATTTTAAACTATGTATATATAGTTTTATAGACATTTTTATAACAGTGTCTAAAGTCACAAATATGTAAGGAAGATGAAGTTGGTATTATTGCATTAGTTAATTTTCCAATATTTTATTATTCATGTACTCATATAAAGTTTCAACAATAATATACTTTTGTATCCATTCTTTTCTTAGTGATATATAGTAAACATGTTCCCACGTCATTAAATATTCTTGATAACTATGTAAGTTATACAATAGCACATTAACTACATACTTGTGTGTATTTAATTATCATGCTTCCTCTTCTGGCATGATTCTAATGAATAACTTTGTACAA
This sequence comes from Cricetiscus sungorus, assembly GCA_030556225.1. Taxonomy (NCBI): domain Eukaryota; kingdom Metazoa; phylum Chordata; class Mammalia; order Rodentia; family Cricetidae; genus Cricetiscus; species Cricetiscus sungorus. The sequence goes on from JANBXA010000726.1 coordinate 12,472,665, forward strand.
AAATATATGTCCATGTGTGGTGGGTCCCTATGTAGCTGATTCGCACAAAGGAGCATGACATTTTCTTTTTACTGATCTTGGCACATGTCAGACCTTCCTTTCATGCTTCTTGTATAGACCATACTCAAAAAGGAAGTGGCAAGTAATTTGTTTTTAGCTGTGATGAATTCAAGAGAAAATTAACTTAATCATATATAGGAGGAATTAGTAGACAGGTGGAATTAAAAAGTGAAGGGCTAGTAAGCAATGTTGTTAAATGTATTGGAACTCATTATAAACAAATAAGCTGTGTAGACAAACTTTTAATGTGTCCTAGTCCACAAAATGCAATACAGGTGGCTAAAGAATAGACTGGTATGGTAGTGAATACTGTCAACTTGATATGTAGGAGGTAAGCCTTCCAGCCCACTTGTGAGGGCTTGTCTAAATTGAGGATAACGTTTGAGAATCACTGAGAGATATTTTCTTGATTATGTTAATTTATGTGAGAAGACCCATATTAATTGGGGGTATGTGCATATTAATGCATTGTTCTTTGTTCTTGGGTGTAGTTGTAATAAAATTAGCTGCTTCAAATCACCTCTGCCTTAACTTGCAGTGATGGACTGCAACCTGGAATGGAGAGACAAAGAAACCCTTTCTCACTTAAGTTGCTTTTTCTATAGTACTGTATTACAATAACAGTAGAAACTAGGACAACTAGATTGTTCTTATATAAAAATCAATATGTTGAACCCTGGTTGCAAGAGATCAGGCTGGGATAATAAAACCAGAATTTTACCTCTTTTGTTCATTTTTCATAATCCATTTAGCATACATTTCTGAGTCAGGATTGTGTTCTTATTCATGGATACCACAACGTGAGGGTGAGAGGACAAGCCTTGAATATGGTTCCTCACATTTCCACCTTTTTTTCAGACAATATCTTCTCACCACTGTATAAGCCGGATTAGCTGGTACAACATTTTTGGAGATTCTCCTGTTTCCATTCACCATCTCCCATGGGAGTGCAGTAATGAGAGAGTTGTGCTACAAAGAACTTGGGTATCAGGCTTGAGCAGTGTTTTAAATGATTTTTTTTCTTGTTAACTTGATATAAGCTAGACTTATCTATGAAGAGGCAACTATAATTGAGAAAGTGCCTTCATCATATTGGCCAGTAGACAAGTCTGTGGGGGGCATTTCCTTATTAATGATTGATGTGGGATGGCCATGCCCATTTTGGGCAGTGCCATCTCTGTGTCTTATTTATAATAAAGCAGGCAGAGGGAACCATGAGGAGCAAGCCAGTAATCACCCCCATTCCATGGCCTCTGCTTTAGTTCCTGCCTCCAGGTTCCTTCCCTCTTTAAGTTCCTGTCCTGACTTCCTTTAATAATAGACTGTGTTGCAGAACTGTAAGCTAAAATAAATCCCTTTCTCTCCAAGTTGCTTTTATTCATGGAGTTTTATCATACTGCTATAACCCTAAGACTATTAGCAAATGATTTTATTCACTGAGTCATCACCCTGGGCCCCTAGGGACATATTTTTGTTGTTGTTACACCGTTAGTAATATTGTAATGGACCTCCATTTTGGGCAGTTTGTTCAGAGGACTTAGGTGCTACTGCTGGAGAAAAGTTTTACTCTCGACGTAAATGCATTCTCATGGATGACTAAGAACCTGACAAACAGATATTCACTTACCTTCCTTTAGATATATAGACCACGTCTGATATATCAAGTAGGTACATGGTCTTTGTGATACCTATTCCTTTAGATTGGAGCATGTTTTCTTCAAATATCCATTGCATCAAATGCTTCATATTGCTCAAGAATTTGATGTTTTATTGGTATTCCATTGAGGTTCACATTTGGCATTCTGTTTAACACTACCATATACCATCCACCATCAATTTTAGAATTCTTCGTCTTCATCCTGCTACATTAATTTTTTAATAAAAATTACTTCAATTTTATTATAATGTGCAGTTTATGTATTTAAAAGTAAATTGCTTACCACTTATTGTCTGACCATCTAGTTCTTTAAGTGAGAAAAATATTATTATTGTTTAGATCATGCTGTATTACTGGAGTCAAACATAGCTTCTCTTACAGTCACAGACCCTTAATTTTTGTGGAATGAATAATTGAGCATATGATCAGCAGAAGACATTGAAGAAGATGTTTGTATCTTTAGAAGAACCCTTGAATTATTGACTTTGGATTCCCCATTCAAAGTCACTTCCTTTTATTCCATACAGTTTAGGGTGGCATCAACAGGGAAGGCAGAATAACCCTAAGACTATTAGCAAATGATTTTATCCACTGAGTCATCACCCAGTAATTTTAAAATAAATAGGAGAATTTGAGTTTACCCATTGTCTTGTGAATTTCTGTCATAGTAACAATTTTGGGGACTAACATTTTCAGCTTTTAAAGAAAGGAACTCATTTAAAAATTGAGACCAGCTTTCTGTGGATATTGCTACTCCTTCTACAATCTGAGTCTTTTCTAAGAGATGCTCAGTCTCATAGGCCATACACCAAAGCCAAGTTTAGTTCCACCTTTAATATGAGGGCAATAAATAATAATATGAAGAAGATCCACTGGGAAAGACTCAGGGAATTGGTACAAAAGCCTCAGTATGAGCAACTTATAGAACAGGGAGCTATGTTGTGCCTTCTTAGCAAGTTTTCAAAATCTTTGTGAACTTGGAAGATGTTACTCATCTCTTTTGAGGTATGGGTAATAGTGTACACAGAGAGCCACAGCTGGTTTGTGCTGAGTCATATACGTTTATTTGTACTTTGCCTTGCATGGAGGAATCCAAGGTTGCTTCACAATGACTTGGTTAAAATTAGCACTGTCAGAGTGCTTCTTAAAGAGTTTTGTGAAAAATCTTCTAAAATAAATCAACCTTCCTATTGGGATTTAGTCATCCTCATTGCTTCCTTCTTCAATTGAAAATAATTTTAATGAGAAGGTAGGCAAGCAGGATCTTAGTGGTTGTCAATTGAATCGGTCTAGTATTGTGGAAAGGGTCAGATCATAGAATGGCTGATCCATTAACCTATATGTTGTGTGACTGTGTATGAATACCATAACATCCCTGAATTTCATGTTTCCCATCAGTAAAAGATGGGACTAAAAATATCTATTTTTCAAAGAGCTGTAATTAAGTGGTTATACTGTATATGCACTTACTTTTTGTACAGTTTCTCAATAAATGGAGACAAACATGATAATGTTTAGTACTTTCTATCTATCCCCCAAATTACCATGTCTCAGAGCACTATTACAATTCCTTGACTGATTTCATGGCTAACTGCTGCTTCTTGATTTCCTTATAGGTCTCAAAGTGCCACCATTCACCTAGACTTGTTGAGTGCTCATATTTTCCTCTCAATTCCATTCTCAGAACTTTGCGTCCATGCATCACTCCTTTAGATATGGACTGTTTTACCAGTATGTTCCCATTTTCTTCACCCATTGGAAGTTCCCCAGTTAGAATGGACCATAAATTCGTATAGTATATCTTCTATATTTTCTATTTTATTCTGCTTAAAGTGGATGTTTATTTAGCTTATGTAGTAGAGTATAGCATGTCCTTCAAGAGCAGTGACTTGTTTATTCTATTCCCTACCTAGCCATTTGGCACAAGCAAGCACAGAATAGGTGCTCTGTAAAATGGGGTAGAATGGAAATAAATATGTGGAAAGTTTTGACCAATGTGCCCTAATGGTATATTAAATAGTACTTGTTACTATCTGAAATTATCCTGCTTATCTCTTTATTTGCATGTATCTATCTTGCTATAGCTTGTGTTGTTGTCAACTGTATTCCTGTATTGTGTTAGACAAGAATAAATGCCCAAATCACTCATCATTCACCATGCCACCTCCAGAGAAAAGATAGCATACATTATTTTTTTTCTAATTATAAACTGTATGACCTATTGCTCAGGCTTTTTACTAATGGACTCTTACTTTATTTTTTATTTTTAATTATGAAAATGTTGGCCAATGACTAGCATTCCTTATTGGCTAACTCAGTCTTAAATATTCATTCATTTCTATGTATGTCATTCATTTCTAAGTATTTCCATGTGGTATTATCTTATTGGAGAAATGTCCAGGTATCTCTTACTCCTCTGGTTTCCTACATCTTGACTGCATAGTTTCCGTGCAGAGAAGAGGATGATTTCATATTTGTCCCTGCTTATATTCTGATTCTGCCCAGCTATGTCACTTCTTGGGATCCCATGACGACTCCTCTCTACCAGTACTTCCCAGAATCCTCCTTGTCTACTAGTACCACCTATCTTGCTTCTATATTGGCAGTGCTTTATTCATCATCCAATAAAACAAACGAATACACAGAAGAACTTTCTCCATCATCTCTTTTCTGTCTAAAACCAAAAGGGTTTAACTTCAACATAGTAAATCTTATATAAAGTTATCAATAGTTGCAATATTTAGTCCATTAACATTTAGCAAAATTAAAAAAAATATTTTGTTATCTATCCTATCTTTGTGAGTCTAAAGTCTTATATGTAACTTATCTTTAATCCTAACTATAACCATAACTGTCTTCAACTCCATCAAAACCACAGAAAGATAGTATGTAAACTCTAGATTTGACAGAGACATTTGCAACCTGAAAAGTCACCCAAAGTTTTTCTCTTCAGCCCATAGGCCATAGTGTGTCTGGAAGACTTCTCAACAAAGCAGGAAATTTTAAACTGTCCCACTTGTATTGGCAGTTTGTCAGTCATTTTTCTCTGTGTCCTGCAAAATGTCTGACAGGCAGACTCTTCCATGAAGCAGGAACCTTTCACTACTATCCCATCTTGTTTTGCAAGTTCAGCAGTCACATTCCTGTAGGTCCTATATGCCCACTTTACACAGCATATAGTTAAACAGTCTAGGCAAAAGCAGTTTCTTGCCCAAGCTAGTCTTGGCTCGTCTTGCTATATTGAAAGCAAACTCCACGACTAGTTTCTTCCATGCCCATCTTCCTTTCTAATGCAGTTGGTGTTGCCAGGAGCAGGTGTGTCATTCTCATGAAAAATCCCTAACCCATTTTAAATGCCATATTCTGTAGGTCTTTGAAAGGTTTGAAGACTATCCATCTATCTATAAGTTTTGACTATTATAGGTGACTATTTACAATATTTATTTAATTATGCATTACAATTTAAAAGATCTGTATACACACAATTTCTAAATAAGAGGAGAAATATACATATAACAAAATTGATCGTAAATTTGTATCAATAAATGAAAATCTACACCAATGCAAAGTATTGATTTCTATATCATTTTCCCTCTTCTTTAGGAGATTGACTGTGATCATTAACCGTTTATAATAAACCCCATTTAAATGAAAATATTTATAAACAATATTTGGGAATGTAGGTGTCATTCTCTCCAAACTACTTCCTGCTGTTAGGGGGCGCTGTTTTGGGGATCCTAAGAAGAACCAGAAATCCTGGCTGTAGTGGTCTTCAAGGCTGCTTTGTCCCAGCTATTTTGAATGTTGGATCACCTGGAACACTGCTTCAGGGATCTTGCTTCATCATTAAATCATATTAGTCTAGAATGAATCCACAGTTTTCATTTTCTGTGGAAACATAAATAAGTCTGTTTTCCAAAGTAACACAGCATTTTACTTCAAATTTTGAAATCAAGGCATTTTTTAAATATATAAATTGGATTAATCCAGTAGCATTTACAATCAAGAATATTTTAGCATTTGTTGTTCCTTCCTTAGCAAATGAAAAATTCAAAGACAATACAATATCATACAGTATTCAGAATTTCTGTGTATTTCCTATCTTTACTTGGCTTTTTATTTATTTATTATTACTCTTATCTCTTTTACTTTTTACATTTTTGAGACAGAGTTTCTTGGTGTAACTTTGACTGCCCTTGAACTGACTCTGTACCTTAGGATGGCCTTGAAATCCCAGAGATCTGTTTGCCTCTGCCTCCTGACTGCTGGGATTAAAGGCCACCACACCCAGATACTCTCTTTCTTTTTTTATTACTTTATCCTGCTTCATTTCTCTTACATGCCAATGTATATTTTTATCACACTGTAAACCTTTTAGAGCTTTCACTTCATCTGAATCTGTCTTTACTGCACATCTGTACCTTTTTATAGCCTTGAGTCCTTTATCTGGTAAACAGCATTGCTAAAATTAAAGGTGCGGCTGTTTTAGCTGCTGTGTATCCAAGATGGCCAAGTACTTTTACTGTTAGCAATGGGAGATGTACTCACCATCTTGGTCTATGCTGACATCAAGAAGCATGATGCCAGCCTGGAGATGTGGTCACTGCCACTGCCACTGCCAGCTGTTCAGACACACCATTCAGTTGTTAGCAGGACCTCTTAAAAGAGCCATGTGCATTTTTCCATTTACGCTGAGTCAGGAAACTTCCCTTAAAGGAGCCGCGAGAATCTCTGCTTGTCTCTAGCAAAAAAAAGCCCCTACCCCGGGAGGGGGAGGGATACTGCTACCAAGAAGCCATGCCTGCCTCTGTTCTTTCGTTTTAAAAGTCCCTTTTTAAGCTTTTGTCAGGTTTTAAGTGGAAATTCGTGCCGCATACTGCTGGTGCCATTTTGTAAGGTGAGTTTTATGGCCCTGCAGACCCCACTGCTGCTTCAACCCCACTGAACACACAGACATTATATTAATTATGAATTTTCCAGTGACTAGCATTTTTATTGGCTATTTCTCTCTTAAATATGAACTAATTTCTATCAATCTAAGTATTTCCACATAGTCTTATCTTACCCGTGAAGTGTCTAAGGACCTCTTCTCAGATATCCTACATCTCTACTGCTCAGCTAATACACAGAGAAAAGTACTAACAAACTCTTATAACAATTCTTTCCTATGTTTAGTCATATTACTGTGTACCTTTTCTCAGTAAGGTATTCTTGTCTTGCTTCCTCTGTGCCTATTTCAATAGCCTACATTCTTCTTTATAGTTCTGTTTCTAGTATTGACCTTAGTGAGTCTGTTTCTTGTCATTGGGGATGATTGCATGAATGAAAAAAAAAATAAAAGCTAACAAAGAGAAAAGCAAAGCCTAGTTACAGAGAAGAGGCAGACTATTTCTGATATTCTTCAAACCCTCATATCTTGTCATGACTGAGGCCAACATACCATCGTAGACATCTCATTCATGAGCTAATATGGTTCCATCATTGCCAAAGAGAATTTGAGTAGAGTTTCTGCCATTTTCAATCAAAAGAGAACTGACTAATACATCCTCTTTTCTACTACATCATAGTACTGGAGGAAAATCAAAAGGAGCTTTTCATCAGCAAAGGGTTATACATGCTATTATCAAAGTTTCCATGAAGTTATCTTTTCTTGCCTTGATAAATTTAAGAATGCAGAGATAATGATGCCACTAGAGACAGAATGCTTTGGTAATGGGCAAAAGAGCATCCAAAGTATTAGAAAGGACTGTTCCTTTAAATAAAAGAAGTGACATTTGAGCTGACACCTGAATGATAAGTTTTTAGCTTATCTAATTCAAAACTTTCTGTGCAGATATCACAATGAGTACAAAAATCCAGAAACAGGAAAGAGATCAGTGTTGGGCCCAAGACCCACGGAGCTAAAGCTGTGCCCATACCAAGATGAAAGAAAAGATAGTCAAGGGTCATCTGCTTTTTTCAAAAGAAATATGAGTTGGTGAGTAATGAGCAGTCTGGGAATCTATCTCTATTTGACACAATAAAGGAGTAAAAGAAAGGACAGCCACAAAAGAGGTATAGAATTGTCCAGGATTCTTGCAGTGACCTCACGAGGTAACTTCTCTGGCTGCCAACATTTCAATCAGCAGAGCTGTGCAAGATGGTGTCTGCAAGGGTGTACCAGCACATCAATTGATGTAGTATCAACCTGGAAGAGTCAGTGAATCATCCTTCTGTTTTGATCATAAAGTAAAATGTATTCTGTTTGATCCTTTAGTAAGTTAGCAGTACTGAAAAGAAATGGATCGAGTTTTGGAAATAAATGAAGTTCTCAAATTTAACTGGGTCTTAATTTAATGATTGCTTCCTAGATGGGCTAGGTGTATGCCCTCTCCCTGCATTGCCACAGTACTCCAAATTTTACTCAGTTTTCTAAGAGCGTTATACTAAATATGAAATAATTATAAGTTGGTCCTAAATGTTTATAGTACTATAATAATGTTGAATACACAGAGGGCAAATATGCCTGCCACCAAGTGTGATATTTTGAGGTCCATTGCACACATATATACATATACACACATATATGAACATATATGTATATACATACATACATACATACATACATACATACATTTTCTAAAAAGAAGGCTGTGCTTCTTGTGTTGAGCATGAGTTCGTTGGTGCAGGAAACAAAGCCACACCATACACCATCTAACCACCACTCTAGTAATAAAGTTAAGTAAAATACCAGCACAAATTATGAAAATCGGTGTGTGGGGAGTAGGTATGTGCTGGTCAGTGTTTTTGTTAACACAAGCCAGGCTGGGAAGAGGAATCAATTGACCTATAGACAGATCTGTGGCATCATTTTTAAATGAATGATTGTGGGACATCCCTTTGCAGGCAGTACCACCCCTGGGGAGGTAATTCTGGGTTGTATAATAAAGTAGGCTGAGCAAGCCAGTAAGTAGAATTACTCTTTACTTTTCTGCTTCACTTCATGCTTGTCCCATTTGAGTTCCTACCATGTGTTCCCATCATAATGGACTCTAAGCTGAGAGATAAAATAAATCCTTTCCTACTCTATGATAGGTGTCTTTATGACAGCAAGAAAAGTAAACCAGATAATATACATATTTAAGACCTAAATTATCAGGTCTTTAGGACAAATTACATATTAGTTATATAAATAGGGAGAGACAGGATCTGGATGTTGTAGTCAATGATATGTAACTTGATAATGATAAATGATGGTACTATTGATAGAGTTGAGGGTTCAAGAAGAAGAAGTCTAGGAGATTGTAACAAGTGAATTATAGAAGCAGCTTTTAAAGATAAGCATCAAAGTCCAGATGTGAGATGAAGATATTTAACGATCATGACGATCATTCAAGATAGAGAAATTGCTATGCTCATTCAATGGCACAAGGGGGTAAGATACACAGAGAATAATGTCTTTGTGAATAAGGCTTCCAGAGCACTAAGAAGGCTATTCTGAAGTAGGCTATCTTGCCTTCCCAGTGATCAGAACCTCTGGTCCTATCAAAATCCGAGATGTAAAACTTAGGGTATTAAAGGTTGAAACTGTGGTAATAACACTAGAAACCGATTTGATATCTTGGAAATGAACCTGAGATATTGAAAGTGAATATTGTATACATACTATATACCTAATAATCTCCAATTTAGATTTCTTATTTGTGACAAAAACAGTGGAATATTTTCAGAAATAGAAGGTGTTATTTGTGGAGTGTTTTACTTGGAGTGTAAGAATAGCAAAATCAACTACTGATACCCTTAAATATAAACTTCAGATGAGAAAGAATGATAATAGTTTTCTATCATTTTGGGGGTCTACAAGATTATTGTTGGCTTGTTTGTTTGTTTTAGGGTTTTATCATCTTTAATGTATTCTTAGATATCTAGAATTATTAGTTCCTATACCTTATAGTTTTTAATAAAATTGCACTATAGGGTCTACCACAGTGTATAACTAATATAGAATGTAGCAAAATATCTGCTGTGAGAAAAGTGCATCATGAGTAGAATTATGAGGCTTGATAGAACAATACTTGACATACTTTCAAGTGTATTAACATGTGTCTGTATGAGATTGCAATCAAGCTAACATGTAAATATTGACTCTCTTATAAATCACAAGATAGATTTCTTCCTCTGAATTTAAAGACATGTGGTGGAACTATAGCTTTAAGGGCTCTTTACAGCTGGAATTCAGAAATACTGGAAAAAATTCCAATAACAGGGGTGAGAAAGTATACATGGGTGGTTTGTTCTAAAGAACTATGAAGTAGAACCTCCCACAATAAATAACCAAATAACATTGTCACTTAGAATTGAGAATGTAAAGTGGGATAATAAATACACTGTAACATGAACCCTCTACATAGCTTAGTGTATATTGCACAACTTGTCCATAATAGTGCTGATGAATAGATGAATATTCTCACTTATTTCAATTTTTATATCCTTCCAATTTCCTTTAGATCACTTTGAGGTAAAATGTCATGATCAGTAGTGTTTACTTCTGGTGTAAGCAAAACTTTATGGTTTGGAATGCGAATATGAATCATAGATAATTTTCAAGTGGTTTACCTGGCATCATACTGAGAATTGTATATAGGTAATTTCATTTAATGTTCAACCTTCTAAAATGAATTAGGGAGGTATTTAGTAATTTGTCTAAGTGCTGAGTGTAAAGCATGTAGCTTTGGGGAGCCTATATGTTACTGGGGTTATTTATAAGAACACGGGTAATTTGTTGAAGAATAATCCTTCACTCCTTTAAATATTTGTCAGTTCTCTGCATAATATCATGTAGTGGTGGAGCCTGTTGCATCTCCTTCATCATTGTCTCATTGCTGCTTTCTGTACCTTGTAACACCCCCCCACACACACACCTCACTTACTATGCAGGGGTATTATTGGGCCAAACCTTCTGAAGGTCTTATGTGGATAATCTCAAATGCTCTGATTTCTACACAGCAATTCCTGGGATGCTCAGAAGACAGTTACAAAATTAGCATAAAACTAAAAACAGAACGCTGAGATAATCTAGGTAAACCTTACTGTGGTTTTTAATTACCCTTATTATTTATTACAATTAAAAAGCAATTTAAGTCAACTATTTACATGTTCACTGATAGGAAAAACAAAACAGGAACATTTTGCCTGCTTCCCTTCCAAGCTGCTCTTTTTAACTGATAATTAAAAATTCACAGATAGTTACAAAGAAAAATACAGGGAATTCCTGTGTACTTTTTCACAGCTTCTTCCAATATTAACAGCTTATATAACTAGAATACAATAGCAAAAACAATGAAATTTTGCAAGTTTGCTTATATGCATTTTATTTGCACTTAAACACTATGTATTGTCTCTTTTTAACTACACTCAAGAAACTGTACTCCATTATATGCATGATTCTCCATTGTTACTATATTTTCAGCCCTCTTTTCCTCCTTATTTCATAGCAATTTATGATTTATGTGTTCTCTATCTCCACAATATTATTTTGCAAATATTAGATAAAAGGAACTATATAAAATCTAACTGCTTATGATTGAGTATTCTACTCCAAATAATTTCTGAGGTCAATTCAAATTTTGTATTCTCTAATAGAATGACATTTAGAATTAATTATGGTTTTAAAAATAAGTCATCAAGAATCAAGATGGCACTGGTGGCCACAGGGGTCCTGAGCACTCTTGGTGGTGGCTGCAGGTGGCTTCCAGGGCCTCAGTTTCTCTGACCTGCTAAGCAGGGACCAAGAGAGGACCTCCACTCAGAGAAGTGGCTATGAGGAATGACGAGATGGTAGCAATAGAGGCCAGAAGCCACCATGACTGGGATCATGAAGAAACAGATTGGGGATGCCAGAAGTGCAGAGACAACATGTGTCTGTGACAGGCAGGGAAAAGTGGGAAGTGAGTAAGTCGATGGAGGATTGATGGGACAGAACGATACTGCTGACCATGTTGGTGAGCTAAGCCCACTGGTGGGTGGTAAGGATGCAGGAGAACTGGAGCTCAAACCAACTCAACTTCAATCCAGGTCCAGATCCAGGGGTATGAGTTGGTCTACCCCATCACCCACCCCATGAATGAACTGCTGGAGCACATGAAGAGGCTGGTCCTACAGAGTCAAGGTTGCAGGGTCCCCCATGACTTAGGGCAACAACATGATACCCAAGAGGAGTCCTAATGAGAATCCAGGCTTGATAGTGTAGTGGAAGCTGGGGAGCCTCGAACCAAACCAATGACTTATTGCAAGTAAATATTTATTTATGGACTGAAGGGCATACTGTATGACTCATTAGGACACACTACAGCTTTCATGATGAGTTGTTTTTTAAATACTATTTTATTTGGGTGGAGGTTGCAAGGGTAGAGGGAAGATACATTTGGGGAGATGAGTGGAATTGGGGTGTTTGCAGTGAAATCTACATAGCATCAGTAAACAGATAAAGTTTTAAAAAGTAATCATTTCATATCTCCGGGAGATTTTATGGGGTGTATACATTTACTATTAGGAAGTACCAATGAAGCTATCTTCCTATTTGATTGTACTTCTTCTGTCTTGATAAATTTCACTTTTAAAATTGTATGTGAGAAAGTTATTATTTCCTGAAAACTGCTTCTCTCATGGTTTGTTTATTGTTTAAATGCTAAACTTTGGGGCTTATTTTTTAAAACTGATGTGTTAAAGCTATTCATTTATTATTAATAGTAATCCTTTCTGTTAAACTCATATGTACATACTAAAGTCATCTGTTCATAATCTCCTTTTAATGTACATATTCTTAATTTTGCATGTTTTAAATTTTATTGAGTCATTTTCCATTATTGATTGTCAAGATTCAATAGCCACATGAAAATAATATGAAGAACATGCAGATATGGAGAGGAATGAAGTGAGGTTTGAGGTATTTTTAAGGCCTTGATCTCAAATATGTTGGTCTTATTAATTCCCCTGTTCTATCACACAAATATACATATTCATTCCAGGGTGCTGCTTTATAAAATTACCCACAGTGTCTTACTCCAGATGAAGCAATTGCCTTTATTATTTACAGACTCCTCATAACTCAGGAAAATTGTTCACATTCTAAATGAGGGGGACAGAGGGCTACTTCTCTAGTCAGCTCTTGCTGCTCCTAGACTTTGATTGCCATCATGAAGCAAGAAAGCCATTTTTAATTAGGAAGCTGAAAACATGATCTTATGTCAGGGTGACCTGTGATATCTGAAACACATACCCTCAGGCTTCCTGAACTAAAATATTCTCATGTCAAAGCAACATGGAAAAGGAAACTAAAAACCAAATTACAGAAATGCATGAAAAAAATTAATATACTAGAAACAACTGTTCAGATATGAACCACCATTTAGAACTTACTGTAATTAATAAGAAAGTAAATTATATTGCCTGAGATTTCATATTCTTAAAGTAAAATCTGAGTGTTTAGTTGGTTTGGGCTAGTATAACAAAATGCCATATATGGGATGGCTTAAACTATGACCATGTTGTTATTTGTCATAGTTTGGGAGGCTAACAGCCCAAAATTGCATGTTCAATAAATGGTGATGCCTCTTTTCCTTACATAATACTAATAGCTTCCTAAAGTTATCACTTCCTAATACCATCATACTGTTGGCTTTCTTAGGGACATAAATATTCAGTCCAAAGCAACAACAGGTACTGTCAAGACATACATGTGCACATATAACACTTTAGTCAGCCTATTTAGTTTTCAAAATAATACTTTTTCTTTTCTCCCATTTGCTTAGGTATAGTTAACAGTGTTCTTGATAAGTTATTATATGAAGTTAACTTGTAAGGACCATTTTATACACTATGGACTTAGTTTCAAATTAACAGAGCCATTGGGACTATCAAAAGGTGATCCTACATGTCAAACTCAAACAGAAGAAATCATGCAATAGCAATATATAAATCATTTATAGACCTTGGGTGCCATCAGCAAGGTTACTATGCTTAATAAATTCACAAATAGGCCTGTGTATTATTAACTTGTGATTCCAGAGCTGGATAGTGAGATTTTCCAGTCATCTCCTGCTAGCCATACAATTGACTCACTGGGGATTATGGAAAAGATGTTGCTTTACAATCAGCAGAGCTCCCCAAAACTAAGTGGACATTTTTGTTCAAACCTAGAAGGACCCATTGAGAGAAAGTACACAACACTACAGAGCTTCTTGCTACTTGAATCTTGTTGCTTCTTATGATCTAAGACAAAATGTAGTTACATGTGTATTCCCCATGAAATGGTACAGTGTAGATAAGGTCACTGTGGGCACACGAGCAAGGAAGAACTTGGAGGATCCAAGACAATTAAATTATCCACCATCTGTTTTGTGCATACTACATAGCAGATACTTTAAATAGCACTTTATTTCATATTTAGTTTTTCTGAAAAATCTTATGATGAGAGTGCTTAAGGGTTTAACTATTCTCCTAAAGTTCACCAAGCAAGAAGTGCCCTAATTTCTTTGAAATATATGTGTGGAAAGTGTTAATCATGACAGACAGAAGTGCCTTGACTAATTAGATTAAACTCTTGAATATTTGGGATTCCTCATTCATAGATTCTTTTAACAATGGAGGACAATGGTAATGAGGCTTTAATGTGTCAAAAAATAGAACCCATTTACTCCCTCTTTCAGTCATGAACAAAATGATAGACAATATTGGGGTACATGGAAATGAAAATATCACCTCAGTTTCTGATTCCTGATACCGTGATGTATAGAGTATGGCTTAGATATGTGCCTAAGAATATATGGATTCTTTCAAGGAAATATTTCAGACATGGAAAAAGAGCTAAGATGAATATAACTAGTTTCTTCTTCTAAATATATCTTATCTGATAATGACAAGGGGGGGCATTATAAGACTTTAATTTGGGTTTTCACTGAAGTAGACTTTTAATCAAGATTTGAGTGCAAGTGGTTTATTTGCAAGATTATTTCGGGAGGACCATCCTGGAAGTTAGATTAAGAATAATGGGTATATGTAACAAGTATGTTTTCTCCATTGGCCGCCTGGTCCTGCCACCATGCCAGCCCCCAATAACACGCTTTGACTCTGTATTTGATATAATGCTGTTGGGCAGTTACTAGTTTCTTTTCAGCTAGCTCTGTCTTAATGATTAACCCATTTCTACTAATCTATGTATTTCCACGTGGTCATCTTACCTGACCTCTGTTCTCTCTGGTCTCTACATGCTGACTCCTCCTTACTACTTCCTCCTTCCTCCTAGTTTTTTAGCCCTGCCTGTCTTGCTTTATTGGCCAACAGTGCTTTATTCATAAACCAGTATGAGAAACATATTTACAGGATAACATCTCCCATTAGGTATAGGTACATATCTTTGAATGCTTGGTCCCTAGTTGGTGGAACTACCTGAGGAAGGGTCAGGAGGCAGGGCCTTGGTGGAATTGGTCTGTCACTGTGTCACTGGGGGTCGGTTCTGAGGTTTCAAAAGTGCAGTCAGGTCAGTATCTTAGTCTGTCCCTCCATTTCTCCCTGCCCCTGCCTCTCTCTGTCTTCCAATTTGTGGATGAGATGTAGGTTCTCAGATACGTTCTAACACCACGCCTGCCTGCCTGCTGCCATGATCCTTAACATGAATGCCATCAACTCACCCTTTGAAGCTATAAGCAAGCTCCCAATGCTTTTTTTTAATGAATACTCTGGTCACAGTGTGTCTTCACAGATAGAAAAAGTGACTAAGACAACCATTATTGGTGTAGGAAGTGATGCAGGAGAGAGTGGACTGTAAGTCAATCACAGCACATTAATGAGCAGGTTCAGCTGCAGATAACTAGTGCTCAATCATCATGGGGGCGCCACTGATTATGTAGCATATACCTTAGAGTTGGGGAAATGGAGTGATTATTCATTAATTCTCATCAATTCTTAGCTAAGGCAATGTCAGCTCCTTCGCAATTATTGAGTTTAGGCTTCTACCTCAGCTAAGCAAGTTCCTAGATGACAGAGAGATTTAATTCTGCAGACAGAAATCATAGGTGCTCACAGTAAAAATATGTCCATTGTACCAGAAGAGATAGTGAGTACTAAGGGAAGCAAACTGTAAAACATTTAATCTGGGACCTGAAAAAAAAAGACCAAAACAGAAATTACCATTTTCACTTTATGGAATTAACTAAGACTTACCTGTAGAAGACTTCTGTTTATTTTTCCACAAAAAAACAACAGAACCCATGAACATTTAATATTTATGTCTTTTGTCCAAATAAAAAGATAATGTTCTTGTCCAGCAGTGGTGGCCCATGCCTTTGATCTCAGCACTTGGGAGGCAGAGGCAGATGGATCTCTGTGAGTTCAAGGCCAGTCTGGTCTACAGAGCAAGTTCCAGGACAGCCAGAACTATTATATAGAGAAACTCTGTCTCGAAAAATTAAAAAATAAAATAAAAAGAAAAGCTAATGTTGTCTGCTTTAGTTCTTTAGTTTGTGAGGGAAAGTGTGGGTCCAAGAGGAAATCAGAACCAGTAGTACAGTCTTGGCTTATAAATCTTCATGACTTTGAGAGTTCTTGCTGTGTTCCCCTGACATTGGATGTTAAAGAAACTCATGGATATAAGGTATCTTGCACCATGGATGTATCAGTGTTGCAGGAACTGAGACAGAATCACACAGACAAAAGAAGGTGAGGCGTTCATCTTTTAGCAATTAAGGCAGTAGAATAGATCCAGGAAGTTAGCTCAGTGTATAGTAAAATGATGATGATTGGAAGATTTATAAAATAGATGGAACTTAAACTAGTATTTGTATGAAAAACCATGGCTGCTCTGAGGCAGGAGTGGATAGAGCCATCTGGTCTGGTGTCCCTTTTTCCTAGATCTTAGTGCTTGGCTGATTGGTGTACAAGGGAGCAGTAGGAGGGGAAGGTGGAGGGCTCTCTCAGTGGGAGCCCTGAAGGTAGGTTCTCTAAGAGAATTATGATTGATTTCTAATTAGTGAATTGAATTTGTCAAAGACATAAAGAGATTTTTCTGTGGCTTTTAGTATTTTCTTTATTTTCAAGCCTTGGAAGAAGAGAAATTATCTCAGTGGTGGCCCTGCTTTCATTAATGAGGCCTTGGCCCCCCTGGCTGAAGCACTGTACAAATAAAACTAACAGGATAACATTGAGAGTCCTTCCTCAAGGTTGGTCTGGATTTAGTTCTGTGGTGAAGACAAGTTTCCATTAAGTTATTTCATCCTGGATTCTTATTTTTGCACTGGACCAAGAACAAGCTGCTGAATTCTCCAATCATTAAAAGATGGCAAAATTGGTCAAATAATGTCATTATTTGTCAGTGCTGATTTTTAAATGTTCCTTGTTCAATGTGTAATTTTTTTCTTTCCTCTTTTTGCCTGTTTGTTGTAATTCTAGGTAATTTAGTTCATCAGAATTTCACAGGTCTAACAGTATCCTGACTATAATTGGGGTGTCTAAATGTTAGAAACCTTTTTCTGCCCAGGTGCAAGAGAACTAAATCATAAAAAGGTCCTGTTCCTAAAAGCAGAATGATGCTGTCTGGTTGCAAATGTCTCTGAGATGTAATGAAACTGTTTCAGTGTCTCACTGTGGGCTTGAATGAACTGGCCTTGTTAGGGGCTTGTTTTCTCTTTGTACAAAAATGACACAAGAGCAAGAAGCTGGCTTTGATGAAATGTCAAGGACAAACTGTAGGTACAACCAGAGTCAGGCTGTCCTCTTCTAGATTCATGTTCAGAGCTCTTGTTTTGTTGTTGTAGATGCAGTTGAAGAACTATGGGAACTTTAGTGGAAAGCTCAATAAAACCTAGATCTGAGACTTCAAATATCTCCTTGTAGTTACACAAACCTGTGACATTAAACATGTCTGTCTAACTGAATATACCAAAGTACATTTAATGATTCTATGTTTCTGGAAGCATCTTACTTTAATTCACATACAATTTTCTTCCTTTGGTATGGATAGCTGGCTTGCTGATTAATCTGTCTTCAGAGCCCAAATCTTTAATGTCAATGTTCTGTTCTCAGATCGGCCTCTCATTTGAAGAGTGACCTTTAACATCTCCGTGGTTCGTTCTTTTTTTTTTTTTGTATCCCTTGTGGATCCAACCACTCTTGTTTAGCATGCTGAATGCAAAAGGAAAATGATTGTGAAAAGTTCAAAATGTAAATTGCCATGGAAACATTATGGCATCGGTAAATTATGTATCCTCAGCAGGAGACGAAGAAGACAGATTAGCGAGATAAAAGTCCCCATTCATCAACCTTGAACTAATCAATCTCTGTTTGTCATCATAAATAGAATGGTTTAAAAAGAATTATTGGTTTGTGGTCACAATTTGTCTGGGCTAGTATTTTTTTATGTCAGCTCCAAACATTTTTACAAAATGTTCATTCTCCTGGGACATATGAAAAGACTAGTCTCCAAGAGTCAGAAACTACTTACTCAGGAATCTGAGATGTCATCATTCTTTGTTGATTTTTTTCTCTGGAAGTTGGAAGAAGATGTTCTGTCAGGCTGTGAGTTGGACATTTATGTATCCATTAAAATATAACAATTGTTCCCAAGTAACTCCTGGGACAAGATGTTATTCTGAGTGTCTCAGAACCAGTAGATCTTAGGAAAATGCAGTTTTTGGATTGACAAGTTTACAATTGTAGTTACAGGAGGAAGTATACAGGTCAATAGTTAGTTTTTTTATAGTACAACATAAAATATATGCTATGGAGACTCAACTAAATAAATGTCTCCACATGTTGAAAGAATGACAACATTTCCATGTAAGGAAATGAGAGGTGAGAAACACAGGGGGTTTGGTTTAACACAGGCATACCTGCTACACAATATTCCTAGAACTGGGTCTTACAGTATGTCCAGTGAACTGATATTTGAAATGGTTTTCAAAATCTTCTGAAAGACTTTCAGATGAGTCTATATCATATGTGCAGAATCTAAGCTTCACAAATGAGAGTTGTTGTGCACTTGCTGAATTTCTATAGCTGTATTACAACATGATGTGCTGCCTTCAGCTTGACTTTAGTTGAGATTAATAAATCTCATACATTTCTAGACTAAAGACAACTCAGAACTTAGAGTGACTTTTTCTGTAGGAGAGACAATAGTTTTAGGGTCCTTTTAAGCTTATGACCTCATTGTTTAATTTTTTATTTTTTGTTTTAAGATAGGATCTTGAAATGTAGCCTAGATTCAGGTTTGACTAGAATCTGCAACCCTCCTGAATCATCCCCTAGATTGCCAGTGTGTGTGCATTAATGCACCTGGCTGTGATACATTTCTGTGCTTTTTACTCATTCATTCATTCACTATGTGTGATATGTATTATTTGTGAGGCACATTCACATGGGCATGTGGGTACACACTTTTGTGCACATGCACAAGAAGGGCAGACAGAACAACAGGTGTGGTCCATGATTGCTACCCGCCTTATTGCCCATGGAAAGGCTCTTCCTGAACTGGAATCTTCCTGTTTAGGCTATTCTGGTCTTTTGAGCAAGCACCTGGAATCTACTACCTCTTTCTCCAGTGCTGGAGATCCAGGAGTGTATAGCAATGCCTGGCTTTTGATATGGAGACTCAAGCCCAGGTCCTTGTACTTTTATGGACAGTGTTCTTCCCGTGAGTCACCTCCCAGCCCCTGATTTGTTTTATTTTATTTTTATAGTAGGTGTTTTGTTACATATTCTGAGAGTTTGGTTTCCTTCATATCTTCTTAAATGGGCTCTTTTATTTTTATGTGGCAGATATTGCCAGTCTTTGTGAGGTGCTGCTGGTAGTAAAAATAAAAATCACCTATCTGATCAAGAATGAAAGCCTTGGGCAGTAGCTTGATTGGGGCCATTCTGATCATGACTTTGACTGCTGAACCCCAAAGAGGATTCATGATAGATGATACCCTTAGGCAAATGCAGGAAGATGTGTGGTTTGTAGCTGGATCTTGTCTCTATGCACTTGGAATGAATGAGCTGCTAGTCTAGTATAACTCCTTTGGGCAAAATGGCAACCTTAGCCTGCCCTGAGCTGTCTATAGGGCATCTGAAACATATTTAAGAGTTCCTGGTAAGCCAGAAAGTTAATTGTGTAAGAATTTCATATGTGACAACCCAAATTTTAAAAACTAGTCTTCCCAGAGCACTAGTTCACATACATCCCTAACACATACTCATTAATATGTTCAAATAATACACATACTCATTAATATGTTCAAATAATATTTTGTTTAATTTTAATAAGATGCCCTCATTTAATCCTTATGAACAAGGTGTGAAAGTGCTATATTTTCTCCATTTTATCAATGTAGAAAATGGAGTTGAAAGTACTTATAAGACCTATCTAACACCTCTTTCCTAGCAAGTTATACTACTAAAACCAATAACGTGTTGTTCTATTAACTTGATAGTTCTGTAGGTACAAGCCCTGGCATTGTCTCTGTAATATTAGTGCAAAGTTCCAAAACAATGTCTTTCTATTGAATGTCTGTGGCAATTAGAACCTGTGTTTGGATCCCTGAGTCTTACAGCATGAATAAACTAGACTTTTGGATGGAGTGGTAATGAATCACTTAAGGGATGTTACAAATCCTCACTCAGTCTCATGGCCAGGACACTGCTGTAGTTCAGCTGTCATATTCACCTGCCTCTGGATTTGGAATAGTTCTCAAATAGGAGGGGCACAGTCCCTAACATAATTACTACTTGCTTCACTCTGGGCCTGTTTCTTCCTCTCCTACACCTACTCACAAGCCTCCTGCTCTGGGTGAGAGCTGTGGGAAGAGCTTTGGCAGTACTAATTGTTATCTCTAGGCTCCAGGGATCAGGAAAACAAGACAACAAAATTCTTCTTATTCAAGGATAGCACATCTTTAAGTTTTAGAGGAAAGCCAATTTAAGACAATTAGAAACTCAGAAACTCCAGCAAACCAACCTATTCATTTTTTTTCCTTCAGGAAGATTCCTGGAATAGCATTTAGCATGGCTTAGAAACATACATTCAAATTCCAGTAACTATTACGTATTTCTGTGAGGCTGTTTCATCTTTTAGAAAATGGGGATAATAAAGGATAGCAATACTTGGTCCTGAATCATAGTGTAGTTGTAAAGATTACATGAAAAGCGAAACCGATGTAGTATGGTACATATTTTCACAATGAACACTCAATCACAGAATTTGAAATAAAGCAATTGCTTCCACCAAGAGCAGATGTTATGAATAGTTTGTTAGTAATCCTACACTTCAGCAGCAAGATCCATTGCCAGGCCAAATGTGACTCACCTGCAAAGCAGAGTAATGCCCATGCAGTTTTAGTTGCAGAAGTTGAAAACTCTACAGAAAGGATTAACTCCAGCAGCACACAGTCACTGTGGTCATGGCGACTTGAAGCAGTAATATTGATTGCCCAGTTTTTCAAATTGCTGAATGTGTGTATAGATATTTCACAGCTAAAACTGAAAGTTTCTCATACAGGTCCTGCTTCACCTTTTATAAAAAGAAAAGCTCAAGGATCCACAGAAAGGACATTTCCTGTCTTCAAAGTGATGCAGAGAATGAATGATAAAAATGAGATTACAGGCAGAGAGTAGGTTCTTACTTTTCCTATCATTTTGTACAATTAATATCTCCAATAGTCTGGATGAAGCCCACTCACAACATAGAAATTACACTGCTCTTTTTTTCAGTTTATTGATTCAGACATAATTTCATCATGAAACATGTTTTACATAAACACCCATAAATATTACTTAGATTATATTAATCATCCTGGCTTCAGCTATGTTGTCTCCCAAATCACCATTATGACCATCAATCACAATTGCAATATGTAATTGCAAGCCTCCATAACTGCTACAATCATATGAGCCCATACCTCATAAATAAGTAAAAATAAACAGAGATGTGTAAATGAATGTCTGTATGGAGAATTATGTGTCATAATTTGAAACTCTTTTAAAGGACTGAGTGACTGATGGAATAGTTGATTGATTAAATATGTGTGCATGTTACGCTTGCCTGTATGCATGTACACCACTTGAATGTAGAGTCCATAGAGGCCACAAAAGACTATCAAATATGCTAGAACTAGAATTATAAATGGTTGTGAGACATTGTGTTGGTGATGGGAATAAACACTGATATCTACTTCAAAATCATGAGATTACAACTAAGACTCTGTTATTTGACATGCTCATTGGATGACCTATATGTCTGTCTATCTATCTGTCTGTCTATCTATCTGTCTGTCTGTCTGTCTGTCTATCTGTTTATGAATATGAATATCAAGAACATCCATTCCACTGACATGCTATTATTACCATTTTGGTCAATGGTTTCCTTTCTCTAGCCTCTGTATGCACTTTATTTTGCCTACTACAGAAAATATTTCAAACCCAAGTTTCTGATGGAACCTTTAGTGATTTGCCCCAGGATGACATTCTAATCAGCTTTTGACATTTGATAAACATTTAGGTTTTAAATTCTACAAAGGAAAAATTCCAATGAGCTCCTAAACTTACATGACTCATTGATAAGATGGATTTCATAATGAAATCACAAAAGCATAGTTCACTGGGATGGCCTAAATCACAGAACCAAAAACAATCCCATTCTTACCCTCTAGAAGCATGCTCATTGGTGTGCCCTATCTCCAAGTATAGCCTTCAAGTTCATGCTTATCTAAGCATAGGGATGGGGCATCAAATAGAAATGCTGCAGGAACTGCTTCCTATACTCGATTCTGTTGGTTTCAGAAATGCAGAGCCTAGACAACAGGTATTTTCAATCAACTTCTGTTCTCCCTCCCAAGGCTGAATTACTTCAACTCCAGCTGCAGCCTGTATTTCTAACTCCCTGTTTTCTTTCCAATCCACGGTCTTATTAACCGTTTGTACCAGCTTTGTTTATTAGTGAGAAGGGAGGGGTTCTTGCAGAGAAGTGCCTGAGGTAGGTCAAAATGTCCTTTTATTAGAGTCTATCTTAACGGAGGATATGCTGTACCATCCTGGCACGTGGGGAGAGTTGGGGAAACTCCCTGTTATCACCATTTTCTTAACTACAATGAGGTTGATTTCTTTGTGGGAATGCCCAGACTTCTGGTACAATTCATTGTCAGAGGGGTCACATCATTATCTTATGTTTATGGAAATTAAAGTTTCCATTGCATGTTTGTATTATAATTAGCTAATAAAAGTTGTAATGTTCCTTTTAGAGGAAACCTACATTTGAGTGAGAGACCATGTATCTATGACAGGCTCAAGAGGTCACTGCCTTCTTTCAAAAACTGACAGTCTCTGAAACCTTCTATTCTTTTCTATGTCTCCTTTTCCCAAGAATCTCAGATTGTAAAGTATTTCAATTCTGCACAACCAAGTTGGAACTAGATAGGTCACTTCTCAATTCTGAGCTGTTCTTCTCTGTTTCTATTTAGACGGGTCAGGATTATACTCACATCTTTTACAAATTCACCAAGGTCTTCAAGTTCTCTTCAATAATTTGTACTGAAGCACATCTAATGAATAAATCACCAATGGGCATAGGATCCTTTAACTTCAATTTTTCTCACATTAGAAAAAAATACATATTTTTCTTTTACTGGATCTTAACTCCCAATATGTTTTATCAGTTTGCTGAGTCTTACTACCTAACATATTCTAGCAACTTCCCCTATAAATTGTCAAGCAAGAAAAGTAGCTCAAGTGATTCATTCACAAATCTCTTTGACCAAATACTTCTGTGGTTCTCACACTGTTTGCATAATTTCAGCATTTAAGTGCCAGAAGCAGAAGTATTTTGAGTTTGTGGGCAGCTTGGACTACTTAGCAAGATCTTGTCTCTAGAAAAGGGCTAAGAGTTCGGTTTTGATAATGCTTGCCTAGCACGTGAAAGGTACTAGGTGAGCCTCCAGCACCACTGAAACAGCAACAACCACTTGAGAGCGCATATGCAAATGACCAATGCCCCGGATTTACTAAAGTCCTTGCAACTCAGAATGGTAGAAGTTACTGTGTACCCAAGAGTGCAGACCCCCAAATTATCTAATTTCCCCTGTGCTGGCTGTGCAGAATTATACTGGCCTTCTCCTGTAATCAGATTGGTGAATACCCCTACTATCACCATAGCACTTTCATCCAGCAATTGATGGAACCAGATGCAGAGATCCACAACCAAGCACCAGGCCAAGCTCTGGGAATCCAGTGAAAGAGAGGAAGGAAGGAATACATGAGCAAGGGAGGTCAAGATCGTTATGGAGAAATCTACAGAGAAAGCTGAACCAAGATCATGGAAACTCAGAAACTCCAGACCAACAGCTGTGGAGACTCTATGGGACAGAACTAGGCCTTCCCTAAGTAGAAGACAGTTGTGAAGCTTGGGCTATTTGAAGGGCTCCTAGCAGTAGTATAAGGATCTATCTTTAGTGCAAGAGCTAGCTTGTTGGAGCCAATTCCCTATGAGGAGACACCATGCTCAGCCTTAATACAGGGAGGAGGGGCTTGGTCCAGCCCCAACTTAATGTGCCAGTCTTTGTCAACTCCTTATGGGACCCTTACATGTTGGGAAGAGTGGATGGGGTGTGAGCTTTTGGGGGGAGGTGAGGGGGTATGGGAGGGAAAACTTTGATTGGAATATAAAATTAACTTTAATAACAATAACAATAAAAATAATTTCTAATCAAGCAAGATAGAATTTGAATGCCTTCTGCCTTTTTTCCTCCAGTGTCTAGTAAAAAGTCTGAATTCTTGTAGGTTCTCAACACATGAGCAAAGAGTTTGAGATGTTCCAAAAAATCATTTACATTAATTTCTTTCTGTCCTTGCCAGAAATACCAATGCAATTTCAACTGAATGATATTCCATTCGGAACTCTAAACCCTGGAGAACAGAATATTAAGTCATATCTTCTTGAAAAATACAAAGGGCCTTTTGGAAATCTTTTGAGTTTCTTCTGTGTACTTATACTTAAACTATACCACAACTCTAGCCAATGTATTTTTGTTCTACTATGTTGCAGTTTGACAGATTTTTATTTGAAAGGAGACATGATCATGATTCAGCCTGGGCCCCACTTGACAGGTGCCTTTCTGTTTTAAGAAACAAAGATATGAACCCAAACTGAAACTAAGTTATTTTAAGTAATCAAGAAAAAAATCCCTCTCAATCTCAGCCTGAGCAGCAAAGAGGAAGAATTACAATGGAAACTAAGCAACATTTTGGATTGTGGGGGATTCTCAGTGCCCCCTGTTAAGCAGGGGAGAAATCACTTCCCTGGACCAAATCCATTGCTTTTTAAATGATGAGGTACGGTTTTATTGATCCCTACTTGTTTTAAATTTTTATATACTCGTCAGATTTCTGTCTTCTTTTCTACAGCAACGCTTTCCAGCTGTATAACAACCTTAAAATTCGACTGCTCTTGAATTTTGTAATGTGAATTTGGAGAGCTGATTTTTATTGTCCTTCTAGAAGCGGTATGTGAAGGACAGTCATTAAGTGTGCCCCTTGATGAGTGGCAGTATCTGCTAATCAATGTTTTTGTTTTGTCAAGCAACTTCAGTTGTTTAATTGCTAGGGATGAGATACTTGTCTTAAAAAAACAGATCTTTTCCCCTCTTGTCATTCTTTTTACTATATCCATAAATAATACTGAATCTGTGATTCTCTGAAATTGGTCTTTATTTAAATGTTTTTGAATATAGAGGATAATGAAAAATTGATCCCACTTCTCTGTGAATTCAATATTAATCACCAAGTACTGCTCTTTCTCATATAAAACTCATAACATTCTTGTCAGTTGATTACTTTTGGCGTTTAATAAATTCTGTCTGTAAGAGTTTTTAGTTGGATGTGCCAATGGACCACTTACAGTGACTTAGAAATGATTTGATTGTATTATTTTGATATTTAGCTTATGTTGTAAATAATTCTATTTTTTCTTTCAATATACAGTATATTAGCAAATGCACCCAGAATTTCCTCATGGAATTAAAAAAATCACTCATGAAATATATTTTTTTTTATTTCAGTATTTCTAAAGAGTTATTTCTTATGCAAGGTTTCAACTAATATGATGTTTTCGTTCTCTTTGTGGTACCTACACAAATGCACCCACATACATGCATGCAAGTACACACACATAAATAAATAAAAATAATACATGTAATTTCAAAGAAATCTTTCAAAAGAGTCTTTCTGAGCTAGGTTTTGTAGCACACTCTTAACATTTCTAGCACTTGGGATCCTGAGGCAAGTATGAAATCCTGTCTAAAAAGACTGTTTATTACACAAATTTGGCGCCATGTTTATACAGTTAGGGTACCACATTCCAAATAATCACTAAGTATGTGTCTACCTTCAGCATGTAAACAGATATTTGTCATCATCAACTCTGCGTTTCAGAAGCCTGTGAGTTCTGAAAGTAAACACTCCCAACCAAGAACAAAACTCTTTTTCGTGTGTTTTTTTCTGGTTTTCCTTAAAATGTTGCTTCACAAATCTAAAATTATTTAGTTTCTCTACTTTCCCCCCAAGAATTTTGGGGAGAATACAATGTATTAAATCTGACCCCCCAATCAGCACATGTAGAATCCTTATATCGACATGCTCACTTCCATGCTGCTGTCACACATCAACTATTCCTTTCTTTTATTATCTCCAGGCAAATCATTATTTGGTTTGATTGCCCCTTCTTTTGTTGCCAAGCTCTCTTACCCACCACTCTTTTCATCTGAATTAATTTGCCGTCTACTCAAACTATAGTATATAACTTTTGTTAAAGTTGTCTACACTGTCACATCTTTGTTCCACTTGGACTGTAGTAGTTGAAATTATCCTTCTCCTCTTTGAATGGTGTGTTAGCATGGCAAAGCTGTCTCAGTTCCCACCAACAACATCATGCTTTAAGGAAACGAAACTACTCTATTTAGTTCAGATTGAAAATCTGTTACATTAATTTGTCTCCATAAACAATCTGTCTCTTCTTCATTGCTTTGAAATAGCTTTATTCTTCATACTCCTGAAGTTTATCATGAGTTCAGACATGGATTTGTTTCTGTTTTTCCTTCCAGGAGCTTGGTATGTTTATTAAATATAAATATTTGTATCTTTTCCTTAATTTTTGGAGAAAATATTCTTTCTCATTATATCTTTGAAGGTTTTAATGCATCAATTCAAATTTTATAAAAAATCTCTTCAAAAAACTCCTGTTAGGCTTTCATTTGAATTTTCATGTCTATGAACCTTATTTTTATAATATTCATATGTTTACCTGTCTGTACTGCAGTCTATTTTTTTCAGAAATCTTCCACTTTACTGATTCTTCAGCTCGGAGTAGATTCAAAAGAGCAAGAAGCTTTAATAATTGAATTTCCATGAATCTTAACATTGTCAAACTAACTGGAAATTCACTTGAAGGATGGAATTAAGTCATTATGTCACCAGTGTGTTGTGATAGAAAGAGGATTGAATAATTTTCCTGATACTAAGTACCTCATAAATATTATGTCAAGTGAAGTAATGTATATAATTTTTATGTTTATAAAAACAAAGCCGACCCCTGACTTTATGGAGCATGAATTCATGTGCTACTTATGTAAACTACAGTGGCTGCCTAAGGAAGGGGCAAGAGTCTCAAGAGGTTTGCAAGAGTATGGCTGTAATGCCATGTTCTAAAAGTCTGTTGCGAGTTTCTTGGGGGACTGGTGTATGAAAGATTAAAGGGACATGCAGCATTTCCATAAGCTCAGAAAGTCACAAGGGCCTTGGATGCCCACCTTAGGGCCTCCCAAAGGCAGGTCAGCTGTGCTCTTGGCACAGTGAGATCTCTACACGTTTGTGCAGGTCTGGCGGAAAGGTACAGGATAGCCTGAAAGCCAATGCAAACAGCCCTCCCCTCTGTATTGTAACTAAATCAATGCATGCCAGTTCAGTGCTAAATGCTACAAATGAGGAGGGAGAAGGAATCATCACTGTCACAGAAATAAAAACTGGTCTAGCATGCCTCTCTTAACATATTTAATGATTTTTAATGAAAAGCCTGCTGTGTAAGCCACAGTGTTCAAGATAGACTTTGTATATATTCATATCTTGGAGGCTATGTGTAGTAAGACATTTGGATTTTCTTCCTAGTGTTCTAGGAAATTGCACAATTTTGATCATGGGTAATCCAATAGTGTTCAGTTTTAAAGGGCTACTCTGGTGATTGGGCTAAGTGGAAAAGAATGAGGAGAAAAATCCAAGTAGAAAGGAAAACTGGAGGCCAGCTGGAGGAGTCCAGCAGAGCTTTAGTAGCTTAGACAGGTAAAGTGGTGTGCGTAGATTATTATTCAGAGTAGTAGGATTTGGAACTAAATTTGGAAGCACACAGAAGCTGCAGATGGAGTCTTGTCATTCAGCATATGGACAAGAGAAAACAATCAGCTGCATTCCTAGGTGTTCTTTTCTTAGGGATGGGGAGAGAAGCAGAAGGAAGACATAAAGGAACAAGGATCCAGAGTTGTAGTTTTTACATGCAGTCTTATTTACTTTTTTATTGATGTGATAAGACATGGACAAGGAAACTTCTAGGAAAAAAAGGTGTGTATTTGAACTTAAAGTTCCAGAAAGGTAAGATCCCATTATGGCAGAGAATCATTGGAGCAGGAAACAGGCATGGTGGTGGGAATACTGAGATCTCACATTTTAAAACACAAGCAAGAAACTGATAGGAGATGTCATTCTGTGTATATGTTTCTCTTATTGGTTAATGAATAAAGCTGTTGGCCAATGACTAGAGCTTCTTATTGGCTTCAGGAAACAGCATGAACTGGAAAGACACAAAGTTCCTCTAGCAAGTTCACCCTTCCTAAACTTATCCAAACAATGCCACCAACTGGAGGTCAAATATTTAAAAATGTGAGGGTATAGGTGACATTCTCCTTCAAACCACTAAACCTGGCAAGGGTAAAGGCCAAACATTTGGAATATTGTGTAAGGACTGGTTACTAACAAGTTTGGAGACAGGCTTGTATGCAAACCTGAGTTAGTGGAGATTTGAACATTAGGATGTAGTGGGATTTGCCTATGGCATTTAGAATGCAATTCAGTTTCATTTGGCAGTCCCTCTACCTTTTTTGATAGATGCATAGGGAATGTGGTGTTAATTCAAATGTATTCTCAATGAATTAAAAGACCTTCATGATATCTCATGCCTCTAACATTTAAATTTGTGTTCTTATCCCATTCTCCCATTTCCTCTTCTAACATGTAGACGATTTTTATGATCACAAACCCAGAGTAGATGATTTTATGATCATAAACCCAAAGTGTATGCACATATGCTCACCCACATGTGCACATTGACACACTAATATGTATAATCAAGTCAGAAAATCACTTCAGGATCTTTCCCACCTTCCTGGTTCATACTTTTAAATGATAGACAGTTTTCTCCAAGAATGTACCAGTTACTTTTGAATAAATGTATTACATGAAAGTTACCTTGGTGATATCCAAGTATTAGTAGACCAATTCATTTTTGTTCTAGCTTATCATGTTTGCCATTTAGAAATTTCTCTCCCACTGCAGCTGCTTTATAGCTTGAGATTCAGAAGGCTTTTGTGAGTGTACATTACTTAGAACATTCAGTTTTTCTTGGAATCTCCCCAGGTTTTTCTGGTGTGCCACTTTTGACAGTCACTTCCCCCCAATTGACAGAATCTGCATGATGTCATTGGTTTGTATGCTAATGAAAGAGATGATAAGAAGATTTTCCACAGCCTTGGAAGGATGCTCATGGGATGTGTGTGGAGGGGAGAGCTTGAGATGGGGACTATGATGAAAAGAGCAGTGGCATTGTAATCTGCTGAAGAGTCATGACATTGGAAATTATATTTAAACATAGGATTCCATGTCCTCATGTTTCTCCTACTCACATATATCACCTATAGTCTATAGTCAGTAATGCTCAGGTTTTTTTTAATTCTGATAATACACACCCCCATTAAGTCTGTGCTTTTATTTCATCTCATCTATATCTTTCTAATATTCAAGACACATAAACAACCACCTTACATTTGAATAAGGAACTAAATGAAGATTAAGGAACCCTAGACAATAAGACAGAGTGTCAACCCTGTTTCACATCTGTCAACCAGACAGGTGGAATTGAAGCAGAGGGGAGGGCAGTCCCCGCAGCAGAGAAATAAATGCTAAAATGAAATTTCCTCAAGGACAGAAATGGCTGTACCACTTTTAATATGACCATCTCTTTCTAAGCCCTTGTTAGAAGCCCGAGAGAATAGGTGAGAAGAAAGGGAAGTGACAATAAACACTCAAAAGATTTTCTCCCTCACACAGATAAAGTAGGAAACACGAGATGCAGATTCTCTCATTTCCATGTATGAAATTGTTAAGCTATCTTATGTAGATGTTAAGAGAAATGATTTTCATTCTTTGCTTCTTACAGAAGACTTAAGCTATTTAATCATCTTGTTGTACTTTTTGAATCATCTATAATAAGAGAATCTAGGAATGCTTTAGCGTAGTCAGGGTTTTAAGTGTATTGACTAAAAGTAAAATATTCTGTTTCTCCTTTGAAGACAAAGTGGGTGTTGAGTCTGTCACAGTTCTTCAGTGTCTGAGAAGAAGTACACTATCTACCCATAAAGTGTACCCAGTGTGCATTCCTGGGTCGGTCCCTAGTAGATGTTTGCTAATGTTCTTCTTTTTTCCTTGTGCTAGCTGCTGATGACACACAGATGAATCATATAGGTGGTACTTGCCCTCAAAACACTTATGGCTTTTAGACAATTAACTAGCAGGTGTGCACAATACTTATACTCCCCTGCTTTCCTTTTGCTTATTTTCTTTTCTATTAGGGGATTCTCTGTGTGTTGTTATTACTAATGGAGGGAGGGTATGTAAACAAAAGAGCAAATATGCCTCTTGTTGAATGAGAGAGACCTGTTGATACTCTGATATTAGTTTAGGCAAGTGAAATTTGATTTCAGAGGCAATTGGTGGTATATCTGAGATTTGTTCATATGGTGTGATTAATCTGTGGTGCTTTTGAAATCCTGACTGGGGTATCCTTACCTGCCATGTGTTTGGAAATGTCCTCATCTAGGCAAAAGAAAGGCAGGGCTAGGGGTCATTTGCCACAGAGAGAATATTCCTATAATTCTGAAGCTAGAACAATGCCCTGATACAGTGTTGCACTTTTGCAACAAATTCTCATGGCTGATCTTATGACATGGTGTGATACCAATCACCAGTATTTTGATATAGCTAGACAGGGGACATATTGGGTCCAAGTCTGCTTAATGAGCAGGTGTTTCCAGCCTCTGGTGGCCCCCTCAGTCTCCTGAGCTCTCAACATTATATGCAGTGCTGGAATAACAAAGACGGAACAGTTGTACAACATCTGTTGTAACTCCCTGTTGCTCTGCTGTTTCACTTGTGACTTACCTTTGTAGATTTTTAATAACTGTGCCCAATGTCATGTGGCTTGAAGGTCAGCTCTCACATTTTTCACTGCAGTTCCTGATCATTGGCATATGACCAAGTCTTAGTCTTGATATCTGTGTGCATTAGTCAACCAAGGCAGACTGGACCAGCCTCCTGAAATTTTTCATTGGATCATGAATGTAAACATTCACTGTCAACTGGATTGTCACCTTTGTCTAATGTCCACAGATACTGCTTTAGCAGGTGGTATACTAGCAGGTAAGGGTAAATGGACTACCAGCCAGAAAGTGATAGCAAAGGAAGATCTGGAAAGGCATGCCAGGCAGAGCAAATAAAATGTAGAAGTGTCAGCTGTGGAACAGCAGGTGATTTAGCAAAGTTAGGCATCCTGATTACATTCTAGTAGCTGGTGAGTAGCCAGTTCAATCTACTTATGTGTCTATTTAAATCCAAAGTCTCTGTTTTTGCCCAAATTCAGCCAGATGAAAGCAAAACTAAGGAACTAAATATGTCTTGTTAAGAATCAGGAATCCATTTAAAATTTCTGGAGGAAATGTATTTGGTGAAAGCATTATTTTAGGAAGATTGATTTGGGGACCATGTGTAGGCTGGCTAACAAAGTGAAAGGCTTGAAATAGAGACTACTTGGGGCATACTGTGAACACATAGGTATAAATGATTTAGAACTCATTACTGGGTGCTTAGATATTTATATTTAATTCATCTACCATAATATTTACCACATATATACCTTTAACTGATATAATAATTATATATTTATGGGCTCTAAAATGGTATACATTGTGGGATGATTAGTAATCAAGCTGATTAACACAGCTCTCATTTCACATACTTATTTTTGTTATGAAAATATAGATTTGAAATGTATTTCCTTAGTTATTTTAAATACAAAACATATTATTAACCATAGCCACCGCATTGTACAGCAGAATCCTATCCTCTGGTCCACTTGAATTTTTTTACAGTGTCATTGTCATCTCTCCTTGCACACTGGGAACACTGCTGTTTTTCTCACCTACCATGTTTGATGATTTTTGATACTATATATAAGTGGGATCATTCAGTATTTACTTTCCTATAGTTCAATCATGTTACATGGTAGGGTATTCTCTAAGTTCATCTAGGAAATGGTAAGATTTCCTTGTTTATAAAGACTGACTTGTACCACAGCTTATTTATTTATATAGGTTGATAATACAGGTTGATTCAATGTCTTGACTGCTGTAAGTCATACGATAGTAAACAGGGGAATGTTAATAACTCAAGATACTGAATTTGTTTGCTTTGGATATGTACCTGTAATGGGATTACTGACTTATACGATAGTTATAACTTTATTTTGTGATGGACTCTCCATACTGTTTTCTATAATAGTTGTACTAATTCATATTCTTATAAATTCTGTACAATAAAAATTTCCTTTTTCTCCACAACTGTGCCATCATTACCTCTTATATTTTTGATAGTAGCCAAGACAACAAGTGTCCAATTATGCCTTTTTGTGGCTTTGATTTGCTTGTCTTTGATGATGACTAGATTGTCTTAATTTACTATATTGAAAAATAAAACAAATTAGCAGAGGATAGAGTTTACTTTGCTTAAAGGTTACATTCTATTATGTCTGGGAGCCAAGTCAAGGACTGATGCACAGACCATGGCATTATGTTGTTTACTGTCTTGCTCCTTCTGGCTTGCTCGGCTACTTTTCTTATATAGCCTTGGCCCACCTACCCAAGGAATAGCACTTCCCACAGTGGGTTAGGCTTTCCTATATTAATTAAGAAAATGCACCACAAACATATCCTCACATCATTCTTATGGAAGTAAATTTTCAGTTGAACCACCCACTACCTAGGTGATTTTAGTCTTTGTTAAGTTGACAAAAGTTAAGCAGTACACTGACATTGACCAACTTTTGGTATGCCTGTTGTCCACTTGTATATCGTCTTTGGAAAAAATATCTGTTTATATAATTTATTTTATTTGATTTTTGTTGGCTTGAAATCTGTGAGTTCTTTATATGTTTTGTAAATTGATTTTTTTCATTCCATATGGGTATCCTCACTCCCTATACATAAATGTTAACTACAAAACAATGACTGATAAATCAAATGATTGTAGAAATCACTATACAACATATATTAAATTATGTAGTTGTTCCTTGTATATGTTCAATTTTATTAGTAAACTATACTTTAATAAAGATATATAAAATAAGTTTAAAGGTAAGAGAGGCCCGAGAGAGCTATCAAATACGTGTACAGAACCAAATTGCATATGTCTTCCTAGTGCAAGAGTTCAAACATGGACATATTGAGGCCATTTCAAGGGCAAGACACAAACTGCAGCCTTGGGAATTCAGGATGTAGAGATGTGGAAGAAATAACAAGGAGTTATTACTTTCTTTTTCTTGCTTACAAGGGGTCATATGGCAGTAAGAGTATACGTAAAAGCCCTGGAGACAGGGTCTCATTAATTGTTCTTGCCAGCAGCAAACGTAAATGAATGCTTTGGTGGTGATGCTGTTGCCCAGGGAATTTTATTGAGTTCTTATTGCTCTGTGGTCTAGTCTCTGAAACTCTCAAAATGATCTTGTCATTTCCTAGAGGCTGTAGCATTTGACTTAGGCTATCCATCAGAGGATAGATATGCCAAAGCAGTTGTGTAAGTGATGGGAACAGTAGTGATGCCTGCTTTGCCCTAACTACTGTGCAATTTGGTCCTTCATGCTCACTTTCACAACTGAGCTTTGTTTTGTTTTTGCTTGTTTTTTGCTTTGTGATTTAAACAACACAGTCCTTGTATGTCAATGTTCCAGTTACTGGTTAGTTAGTGTCTTAGGGTATCTATTGCTGGGATGAAGCATTATGACCAAAAGTAACTTGAAGAGGAAGGGGTTTATTTTGTTTACAGTTCTATATCCAAGTTCATCATCCAATAACATTGAGGGCAGGAATTCACACAGGGAAGGAACCCAGAGGCAGGGGTTGATGCAGAGTGCATACAGGCATGCTGCTTACTGGCTTGCTTCCCATAGCTTGCTCAACATGCTTTCTTGCAGACCCTAGGACTACCTACCCAGGGATGGCCCCAACCACAATGGGCTGGGCCCTCTCTCACCAATTACTAATTAAGAAAATGCAAAGAAGAAAAAGTAAGAAGATGGCCTACAGACTTGCATACAGCCACATCTTATGGAGGTATTTTTCTCAACTGAGGCTCTCTCCTCTCAAATGACTCTAGCTTGTGTCAGGTTGACATTAAAAATCTGGCACATGTATTATCAAGAAACTCTGTGCTAGCTTTATATTACTGGTACTAACACCTGAGATAGCATATAGGAAAAATGGCTCAATTTGGCCTATAGATTTAGAGATTTAATTCCATGGTCTCTTGAAACTATTGATCTGAGCTTATGGCATGCCATTAAGTCCATGTAGGAGAAAAGTCCTGCTTAACTCAAGATAAAGAAGTGACAGCGAGAGGCCAGGATCCCACATTCTCCTTTAAAGTTATGGCCATAAGAACCTAGGTCTTTCTACTAGATTAAATCTCTTAAAACTTCCACCACTTTCCAAAAGTTCCAATCAGGCAACCAAGCCTTTAACAGACGTGCCCCTGGGAGACATTCCAAGCTCCAACCATAGCAATACTCCCAGTGGGATCATTTCTTCAGTCATCCAATCCTCTTAAGAAATGAAATGAATGCCAGATGCTGACAGTCATGCTGTCTGTCACATTCCATTTCATGCACAAAGGCAGAAACTTTTTTCATCTTAATCTTTGATGATTGATTACTAATGCAGTCCTTGTCAGGGAAGCCATCCTCACTGCCCTTTCAGTGCCAGGACGGAAAAGGATAGTTCAGAGAATATAAAAACTCAAAGTGTGTTTTTATATGGAGAGCCTTTCGGCAACCTAAATTTGCCCAGTGTATGCCACATTTTCTTATTCTACCCATTTTTTTTTTACTTGTATGTAAGGGGATTCAAAGAATGCATGCTCCATATATGTTTGCCTCAATATCATAAACTACCTAGTTACCTAGAACCACAGTCAGCCTTGACATTGGGTGTTCTTTTGTTTTGTTTCATGGGACAGAATGTTGCTATTTAACCCTGACTAGCCTGATATTCACCATATTATCAGCCCAGTGTGAATATTATAGAGACTCTTACAGCAACCTCCAAAATGTTGGAAATATATCCTACCAACATTCCTCAATAAGATTATAGTTTTGTTAAAGAATACAGCAAGGTTTCATTATTTGCTAAACACATAAACGGACATTGTTATATGTATAATCTCATTTTAGAAATTATATTTATAGTATTTCTCCCTTTCACTCCTTCAAACCCCTCCCATACATTGCTACCTATTCTTCAAATTTATGGTCTATTTTTTTTCATAAATTGTTACTGTCTGCACGCGTGCGTGCACACGCACACGCTTACACACACAGACACACACACACACACACACACACACACACACACACACACACACACAGAGAGAGAGAGAGAGAGAGAGAGAGAGATCAAGAGAGAAAGTTATATTTCTAAATACAATCTCTTCAGTCTGTGTAATGTTACTTACATACAACTTTTCAGAGCTGACTAATTGACACTGGATGACCAATTGGTGTACTCTTCCCTGGAGAAGACCACCTTTCCTGCTCTTTAGTTGCCTATAGTCCTTGTGTAGTGTTGAGGCTTTTCTCCATCTATGTTGGCATGCCCATTGTGTCATCCTTGGTCAGGTCACATTTTGGACAGTCATGTTTCTGAGATGTTATGGTGTTGCTTTTGATATCATTCTTCAAATGTGCTCAGATAAATGGAATAGATGAGGTCAAAAGATACAGTCATAGGCTGTTCATTCCTTTCTCTATCTGCTCTACTTCTACAAGTTAATGTATGTTATCAAGTGCCTTCATCTTCAATTAGGGGTAACAAATAGGCTAGGGGTCATCAAGCAGCAAATGTGGTAATGGCTTCACCATAAACAAAACACTGAGTCTCAGACATGTAACACACCAAATGAGTGTGTCTCAAGAGTCTTGATACAAGACAGATGTTCCCTAACTATGGAAGTCAAAGGGACCAAAATTCTGGTTGTGCTTAGAATTATTATATGAATTGGAAGAAAGTATTAGCATGCTATGGGATGATACCAGAGTTGTAAAATTCACTGCATTGAGTGGAGTTCTTTACCCAGCAAGGAATTATCTGAGCCAAACACCAAAGTGTCACCATGCAGAAACAATGGGAAGAAAAGTTTTTATGAAATTCTAAGGATTATTGAAAAGCTATATGAAACAGGTAAAGTATTCACAAATTGTTATCTTTATCACTAATATCAAAATTACTGGATTGCTTATTAAAATTTATTTTTTCCTCCACACATACTCTTTCATGCATAAAGGAACCTACATTTTATAAGCATGTTGGATGATTGTTATATACACTCAAAATCAGAACCATTGGGCTTCTCATTGAACACTTTTTATATTTTAAAACATATATGTATATTTAAATAGCAAGGGGGAATATAAGGAGACCTTATTTCTTTTCTGAAAATATTTAAAAATGTAAAATATAATCTCAGATGAGCTAATATACAAAATATAATCTGTGTACATCCCATAAATTTATGAGGTTTTCAGTTTCATTCTGTAGTAAATCAAAGAAATTCAAATTAATAAAATATCTACTTAATTGACTTATTTTTGAGAATGTCTTACATGAACACAGTGAATTTTTATCATGTTGTTCCCTTCTGAAACTCCTCATACACACACAAACACACACACAAATTTATAATTCCTGTACAATTATTGCTGCAGGAATACACAGAGTTGTGGGGCTGATAGAAGTTACTTTCTTATATTTGTTTGTGTTTTAGTAGTAACTCTTCTTAAAGAGCATTAAAGTTACTATGACATTGAAGCACATTACTGTTGTTAATTCAAATAATATAGAAGGTTAATTCAAACAAAATAGAGATCATGCAGACTTGAGATATCATATGTCCATAAGTGCGGTGCAGACACTTGTAACCACACACCTAGAACACAAACTAATATTTTATTAGTCATTCATTTGTCTGAAAATCTGATTTAGGTGCCCATTGCTGCTTTGAGTATTAACGTTCAATATGAACATATTATGTCTCTTTTTAAAATTCAGGTTGATGGTATGTTTTACTAACATAGCATTAGCTGAAAGATCGGAGAAAGTAGATTGACACCAATAGTTTGGGAGGAAAAAACTCACAGGATCTTGGGAGAAGGTATAGTAATGAAATTATTGCCAAAATATTAGTAGAGAATTGGATCTATTTGGCAGGTCTGTTTATTTGTTAACATTATTTGGAGTTTTTAATTCCAAAGATTCCTAAGAGAATGTATTCAACCATAAAAGCAGAAAGGAGTGCATTGAAACATTTATGGCAGAGAAGAAAGGTGAGAAAGATACAAAACAGTTTTCAAATAAATGTAAGGAATTCGAGGAAGCATGAAGAATCATAAATTCCATTGAACTCAAGATCGGGCTTTTGTCTTCCTGCTTTTATCTGCATAATATTATCAAAAAGGGAAATTTGTTCCTGCTAGCATCTGCTCTTTGATACACTATAGTGCTTGTCTCATATCCTTCTGATGTATAGCCCTAGTGATGGGAAGGTGGTTAGAATTTAGTATCTTTCTGGGTGGCAGCAATAAGTTGGGGTTTGTTCATTTTAATTTACCTTTCATGAATATCAAACTGGATATGCCATATAGTTTCAATAAAGCATCAAAACTTAGAAATAAATGATTTTTTTAATTCTATTTCCCCTGAATGTTCTGTTTACATTCCACTTCACTCCTTTGAGTTACTTATTGTTTGTAGTCTTCATAGATACTAAATTGAATCTCTGCTTGTATTATGAATACAGTACACATACAGTAATATCCTTATGGGGTCATTTTGGCAGGAGAACTTGTTTTCCCCATGAATAAGAAGCAATTAAACTATTGTTAAATTCTAAACCACCCAAGGCCATACTAATTCTATTTGGAGATTTTGCCTGGGAATATGAGCCATTGTTATAGAGTACATGCAAACATATTGATTATTACTGTATGTAGTACAACTTTACACATTCCTAAGAAAATGAGAAAGCATTGCTACAAGTTACTGGATTTTGTTCATAAGAGACTTAGGCTGATGATAATCTGTCATTTGACACACTTGGTTAAATTCTTCAGATTAGAGGAGTGAGGTTCTTTTTATTTGTGTGGGTGTGGTTACCTTGAAAATAATAACATGCTCATCACAATCAGGTACCTATTTGACCCTGCAGTGTAACAGAGCTTATAAATAGAATTTGGTAGCTCCTATGCTGTTTTCCTTTAACAAAAAAAAGAAAGGAAGGAAGGAAGGAAGAAAGAAACATCGACTCTGGGGATTAGTCAGAAAGGCCTGGAAGAAGTTTCTACCAAATCAAATATGTGAAAATAAGAAACATCTATTCTACAGGAAATCAAATTTCCAGGCTAAGAGGCCCACATGGGAAAAAACCTTCAACACACATCCATCCCCTGGCTCTGGTGCAGAATTGATAACAGCCACTGGAATTCCTTTGTGGAGAAGGAAAAACAGAGTTCAGTTAAATCTGCTGGATGACTTTCATTGAATCCTTGCTGTATCAGCTTTCTGGGAAGATGAATCTCAAATCTTTTATTTTTCAATCATTGCCAAATCATTGCAGTCACTTAAATTGTCATTTATATTACAAGTTCCTCTTTCTAAATACAATTATGAAAACCTGTGATAATCAATTTGATTTGATTTTGAGACATAGTCTCACTGTGTAGACTTGGTTGGCATGGAAATTGCTATGTTGGCCAAGGTTGGCATCAAACTCATAGCTATCCTGTCTCTGCCTCCCAAACTCTGGGACTAAAGACATGTGCTACCCTAACCAACTCAATCATTTTGTCTATCAACAAGCCTTTTTGCCTGTGATCTCCTAGAATAGTCACAGTGTTTTAAACATTCTGCTCAGAAACATTGTATTCAGTTGGTAGGGAAGGAGTTAGAAGTTCCTTAGTTTTGTTTCCTGGATGTCAGCATGTTTTAGAATACGAAAAACTTTGGTATACTAGAATGACACATTATATTTGTAGAACGTGTTTAAATGGAAGTTCATTTTTAAAATTGGTAACCAAATAATTTCAATGCAGGCAAAATAATGCCACAATATATGGATTTTTTACTTGGTAGATATTTCTGGAGTTTGAAATTTCTGATGGTAGTGAAGTATAGTGGACTCTTTATCCTAATAATTGTAAATATAAGTGAAGGGGGAGGATAAATGTCCTGCTGTGCCCTCTGCTTGGCTCACTGGACATTCTGTGGACAGGCTAGAGGCAGATCTATTAGCATTACTGCTATTTTTGAAGAACATCTGGGCACCTAAGTCAGGCCTTTTGCCAAGTGCCAAATTACAGGTTAGATAACTTACTCAGACATCCTTAAAGTTACTGACCTAGCAAGCCTTTAAACAAGAGAGCCCTCGGGGAAAGCTTTGCACTAAAATCTACCTTTTGATTATTTTATATCATCCTCACTAGGAATCTCAGTTCACTACAAGAATGTCTGCACAGTTAGGTGAAGGGAGTATGGGGATAGTCGTACTTCGTCTGTCACTTCTCAGCTGCCTAATGTGAGCTCTCAGGCAAGTAATTTCAACTCCAGAAGAGTCAGCTTTCTAGTAGATAAAATGGGGTGATGATTGCTTCCCATATCACCTACCAATAGAGCTATGATACAAAACCAGTCACAGGGAAAAAAAGACTTAGATATCAACTTGCTGAAAGTCCTCTCTTAAAGGCAAATAACTTACCTAAAATGGGAAGTTTACCTCAAAAAAGTAAATGGTTCTCAGGGTTTGGCATAGATAAGCCAGTAAACAATTACTCAAGCTATCTGACCTGCCTGGTTCTTCTTGTTGCTGCTGAAGTTCTCATCTTCTGTTGAGTTTCCTGGTTCACCGTTTCCCCATCTTTTACATGTGTTTCAAGCTTGCATGTGATTATTCAGCTGCAGTAGTCTTGTTAATTCAGTGTTGATTTTTAAGTTTCATCCTCAATCTCATTTTCTCTCTTACCTGCCACCCTAGTTCTTTCCTTTTCGTCATCCCTACATTCATCTATATATCCCTAGATTCCAAGAGAATAAGTATTGGATGAGTGAGTTCTTTGGCACTGTAACTCTTAAGTGAGACGCGCAGACTTGGGGCTTATTATGTTTACTACCTAGATGTCTCTGCCTGAATTCTAAGTCCAGGTCTCTAGAGTCAGCTGATATCTGAGCTCTGTTTCCCTGTCCTGGCATTCAATGGCTCAGCAAAACCAATCAAGCTTGTAACTAGAGGCTTCCAGAAAGCACAAGCTATTCTTGGACGCCCAATTCCTCTGGTCAGCCCATGCAAGCATCTGCTTATTTCCAGCCCTCTACCACAATAGCTCCAGCTGTTCCCTTCCTCTGAATACTTTCTCTACTCTACTTGTTCCTAAGCATCCTTCAGCTCTCCCTTCTCCACATAGCTGTCCCTCAGACCTGCAGTTTATTCACATTCCATGCTTGCTGACCTTCTGCAGCACTTTTTCTCAGACTCACTGGTGTCTTAATTTGGTCTTCTGTTGCATGTGCTTTGTACATTTTTGCCTAGTGTCAGGTGCAATGCTTGCAATATCCATATCACTTAATTCTGATGATTTAGTACTTTCATTTTGTCCATTTTAACAAATGAGTTCTTCACCAAGTCTCAAACTGCTACCTCTCCTCAGCGTGACTGGAAAATCCTGAGACTTTAGTGTCTTCCTATCTTCCTTGTTACCAAGCCTTCAGATCTTCATTGTGGCTGAAGAGTGAATGTCCCCTAAAGACTCTGCTTCTATCTTTTATTCCCTCCCGGTGCTGGGATTGAAGGCATGTGATCTGTTACTTTTAGACTGATACAATCCCATGTATCACTGTACTCAGAGAAATCCATCTACCTCTTAATCTGGAATCCTAGGATTAAAGATGTGTACCACCACCTTCTGGCTTCTGGCTGCTGGGATTAAAGGTGTGTGGCTGACTTCTATGACTTGTGGATCTCTGTGTCTGGTTACATCAATTGCGGAGAGGCTCCTCTCAGCAGGACTATGATATAATCCTGGTACATGAGCTAGCTTGTTGGAACCCATTCATTATGGTGGGATGCCATGCTCAGCCTTAATGTCTGGGAGAGGCGCCTGACCTCAACCTATTGTACCAGACTATGTTGACTCCTCATGGGAGCCCTTACCCATGAAGAGGAATAGCCTGGAGGCAGGCTAGGGGTGAGGTGAGGAGGTGTGTAAGGGAGAGGTAAGGAGGTGGGAAGAGGGGTGGGAGGGAAACTGTGGTTGGAATGTAAAATGAAATTTAAAAAAGGAGGCTATCAGCTTGAGAAGAGGGGTCATGGAAGAAGCTGATGGGGGTTATCAGGGAGGGATGAATGAAGTAAAGGGAAGGAAAATGATGTATTTCTGCTTCAATTGCAAGTATGTTAAAAATATGCAGAGAACCAAGACTTTCCTTTGTCTACCATGTGAGGTTTAGGAAGGCAGCTGTTTGCACAAGAGCAAAAACAGTCACCAGAAGCCAGCTCATTAACATCAGACCTTGCATGCTTATCTTCTTAAAGTCTTAGGGGAATAGTCTGCTTTTGAAGCCAATCTCCGGTATTGTGTTGTAACAGTGTCTTCCAGCCCCTTGAAACAAACGATAGCACTTCTCTGATGATCAATATGTGTAAGTTACTTGATTGCTTAATAATTGAAAAACTACTAAATATTGGCAAAGACTAACACAGCATATCTTAGTTTAGCACGAGAGGTATATTAAAAGTTTTATAAAGTGATCATATCAATACTCAATTGAGTAAGAAAAAGAATGGCATAACTCTTATGTTTTCTAATATTTCTATGTCTATGGGAATAATAATAGAGCCTTTCTAATATTTTTGCTCTTGTTATCATTGCTACTGTTAGTTTGTACAACTTGATACAAAATAGAGATGTTACTGTTAGTAACACCTACCATCCATATATCTTTTAAGGAAACATGTCCTTTCACCGTCTAATATGAAACTTTTCACTCTTCAATACATTTAAGCAAGCAAGTATTGTAAAAATGTTTGTATTATGAACAAATTGATGAGTGATATCAAATCCCCATGGGGCCATTGTACTTACACAGAGAAAGTTGAAGAGGTAGAGTTTAGATAACATTGTATCATAAGTTTAAAATGAGTGGGTTTGCATCCACATTAACAACCATTCATTCTGACAACCCTGGAGGTCAATTTCTGTTTTATTATACAATGCTTCTCTTTATACAATAAACTTTCCTCCATTTGTTACTTAGTTCACAATTATCAGAAATAGTGCCCCAGTAACAACTCTTCTCTCTTGTATGAATATGAGGGATTTTTCTTTGATCACTCTCCAATGTCTGGTGCTTTGGGTAGTTTGTCATTTCCTTTAGGGGCTTGTTTAAGAGTTAGGCTAAGAGATGTGTAATGAAAACCACCCATGTTGTCTTCTTTTTGATAGTAGGGAAATTTTGTAGGTTTCTTTGTTTTATTCTAAGGGGATGTCCTAAATTTGGACAGACAGCCTGCTGTTGTCTGGGGCTGTCAAGATAGCATCAAATCATAGGAGTTAATACTACGCAGGGGGTGCGGGGGAGAGACCAAAACAAATTTCTTGATGAGAGCCTTTGAGCACATCTGGTTCAAAGATCCATTTATCGGCAGCTATTCTACTTCCGATGCTTCCTTTTACATTGCCAAGTATGGAACTCTGTACTTCACACAGAGTAGGCATACAATGAGCATCTGTTAACTAAATGAACATGTAGAAGGATTACTGGTAATATTTATCTTTTTAGCCTGTTCAGATGCAGCAAATCTCATCTGTACTGTAGCAGAGCAAGAGTTTTCTCTCTGCCTTTCCTGGCATCTGGATTATTCAGATCTTTCTGTACTTCCACAGTACTTTACTTGCTCCATTCATGTACTCACTGGACTGTAATATCTATTGGCATATGTGTTTTTCTCTACAATCCCATTTCTGAACCTCTATAACTGTTTTAGCAAGTATCGACAGCAGTGCTGGGCCTATGGTTTCTACTAAAAAATATTAGTTGGGCAATGTTATCATAACTATGGTAAAGATCAAAAATAACAATTATAGTGCTATGTATTATATTTATATCACATAAAGGGATTTAGCAGACAATTAGATGACAGAAGAATGGTGGTGGACACAGGAATGCAGCCAGGGTAATCACTGGTCATAGAGTCTCTTCATTCAAAAGTTTGAGATAACTATAACACTGAATTCACAGGAAAGTCATAGGGATTCTGCAGCAAGATCATCAATGGGGTGGGGTCATTCATAGATTTTTTTTAAACATTTATTTTATGTTGGACATAATTATACATGTCTTTTTTTAAAATGAAAACAAACATTTATAAACAATATTTGGGAATTTGAGCGTCGTTCTTTCCAAGCTGCTTCCTGCTGGTAGGGAGTGCTGTCATGGGAGAATCCTAAGAAGATGCAGAAATCCTGGTTGTTGTGGTCTGCAAGGCTGCATTGTCCCATTGATGTTGCTTCAGGGGGTCATGCTCGATCAAACCACATTATTCTGGAAGGGATCCAAAGATTTTCACTTTCTGTGGACACAAAATTAGAAATCCTTTCCCAGTAACTTGTTCTTAGGCTTAAATTTTGAAGTCAAAGCATTTTAAATATATGTATATGTATATGTATGTATAATGAATTAATCCAGTAGCAATTTTTCCTTCTTTTAATAATAATATAATTTTAAAATTTTACATGTGGATCCCAGTTTCCTCTCCCTTCCTCCCTCCAACTTTCCCTCCCTCCCTCCATCCCTCCTTCCCTCCCTCCCTCTTACCCTCTTTCCCTTGTGACATGCACCCTGGCCACCCTCCCCTCCCATCCCCCCACCCCCATTCCACTTGTAGGGCTATGCTATCCAGGTTGTGTCATGAAAGTCTGTCAAGTTATTTGAAGTAGGGACTAGGACGTCTCTCCTGTCTCTAGGTTAAAGGAGTATCCCTTCATGGGGGATGTGTCCGCAAGGTCCTTTTGTGCACCAGAAGTAGATCCTGTTTCTACTCTCTGAAGTCCCCCACACTGCTCAGTCCTTCTAGCTGAGACCCATATTCAGGGGGTCTGAGTCAGTCCCTTGCTGGGTTCCTAGCCATCAGTCTCGGAG
This sequence comes from Cricetiscus sungorus, assembly GCA_030556225.1. NCBI lineage: Eukaryota > Metazoa > Chordata > Mammalia > Rodentia > Cricetidae > Cricetiscus > Cricetiscus sungorus. The sequence goes on from JANBXA010000726.1 coordinate 12,517,206, forward strand.
GCCCAAGCTCTTCCTTGTTTAGGTCAGCTGTCTTTGTGAGTTTCTACAACCTGGTCTTATCCCCTCTCTCTGCATCTGGATTCTGGTTCAACTCAGTGCTTGGTTATGGGTGTTTGCTTCTGTTTCCAACAGGTACTAGATGAGGACTCCATGATGGTGGATAATTTAGTTGATGATCTCACTATCATGGAAGGGCATTTGTGGTTGCCTTTCCATGGTTGCTCGAATTATTAGTTGGAGTAGGTCTTGCAGTTCTCTAGACATTTCTTTAGGTTCAGTTTTGTCTTCAAATCAGTAATGGCTCCCTCTTTTATGCCACCCTCACCCTGACTCAACCTATCTAGTCACATGTGTTTTCCTCTCCTCCCCTTCTCTTTCTCCTAGTTCTCTCTTCATTCATTGCTCCCCCAATTCCCATGTGCTCTGGTGATGGGAGCTGTTATTCTGTAAATATATTTCTCATACTGGTTAATTAATAAAGCACTGTTGGGCCAATGTGAAAGCAAGATAGGCAGGGCTAGGAGACAAGGAGGAAAGAGGAAGTAGTAAGGAGGAGTCAGCATGTAGAGCAAGAGGAAGCAAGATGCCAGGCCCGCCGCTCCCCGATAAGATGACCACATGGAAATTCTTAGATAAGTAGAAATGGGTTAATAATTAAGACAGAGCTAGCCCATAAACAATAATGGTAACTGGCCAACAGGATTGTATCAAATACAGAATCTCTGCATGTTATTTGGGGCCGGCCGGCACGCCAGACAGGCAGCAAGTGGGCTGGTGGAAAACATGCATGCTACACTCTGGGGGACTTTTCCCTTCCCACTTTTGTGAGGGACCATAAATGAATCTCTTAGAATACACCTTGTATCCCAGTTCATCTCGTGGTGTGTATTATAGGCTGGTGATCCTTTGCTCTAGGTCTAAAATCCATATATAAGCGAGTACATACCCTGTTCCTCTTTTTGTGACTGGGTTACCTCATTCAGGATGGTTTCTTCAAGTTCCATTCACTTGCCATTATTTTTTTTTCTGCAGAGCAGTGTTCCATTGTGTAGATGTGCCACATCTTCTTTATCCATTCTTCAGTTGAGGGGCATCTAGGTTGCTCCCAGGTTTTTGCTATTACAAATAATGCTGCTATGAACATAGTTGAGCACATGTCTTTGTTGCATGGATGTGAGTCATTTGGGTATATACCTAAGAGTGGAATTGCTGGGTCCTGTGATAAGCTAATTCCCATTTTCCTGAGGAACCGCCATACTGATCTCCAAAATGGCTGTACGAGTTTACACTCCCACCAGCACTGGAGTGTTCCCCTTTCTCCACATCCTCTCCGGCATAAGTTGTCATTGGTGTTTCTAATTTTAGCCATTCTGGCAGGAGTAAGATGGTATCTCAAAGTTGTATTGATTTGCATTTCCCTGGTAACTAAGGATGTTGAACATTTTAAGTGTCTTTCAGCCTCTTTGATTCCTCTATTGAGAATTCTTTCTTCAACTCTGTACCCCAGATTTTAATAGGGCTATTTGGTGTTTTATTGACTAGTTTCTTGAGTTCTTTGTATATTTTGGAGATTAGCCCTTTGTCAGATGTAGGATTGGTAAAAATTTGTTCCCAGTCTGTGGGCTGCCATTTGGTCTTGTCAAATGTGTCCTTTGCCTTACAGAAGCTTCTAAGTTTGAGGAAGTCCCACTTATTAATTGTTGATCTCAGTGTCTGTGCTGCTGGAGTTATGTTCAGGAAGCGGTCTCCTATACCAATTTTTTCAAGAGTACCTCCTACTTTCTCTTCTAAGAGGTTCAAGTATGGCTGGATTTATGTTGAGGTCTTTGATCCATTTGTACTTGAGTTTTGTGCATGGTGATAGACATGGGTCTATCTGCAGTCTCCTACACACCAACATCCAATTGTGCCAGCATTTGTTGAGGATGCTTTCCTCCTCCCATTGTATTTTTTTTAGCTGTTTTGTCAAAAATCAGGTGTTCGTAAATGTGTGGATTAATATCGGGATTTTCAATTCAACTCCATTGGTCTACCTGTTTATTTTTGTGCCAATACCAGGCTGTTTTCAGGACTATAGCTCTGTAGTAGAGCTTAAAGTCAGGGATGATGATTCCTCCTGAAGTTCTTTTATTGTACAGGGTTTTTTTTGGCTATCCTGGGTCTTTTGTTTTTTCCATACAAAGTTGACTATTATCCTTTCAAGGTCAGTGAAGAATTGCGTTGGGATTTTAAAGAGGATTGCATTGAAGATTGCCATTTTAACTATATTTATCCTTCTAATCCAAGAGCATGGGAGATCTTTCCATTTTCTGGTATCTTCTTTAATTTCTTTCTTTGAAGACACAAAGTTCTTATTGTATAGGTCTTTCACATGTTTGGTAAGCATTTCCCCGAGATATTTTATGTTGTTTGTGGCTATTGTAAAGGATGATCTTTCTCTGATTTCTTTCTCAGCCTCTTTGTTGTCTGAATAAAGTAGGGATACTGATTTTTTTTGAGTTTATCTTGTATCTTGCTAGTTTGCTGAAGGTGTTTATCAGCTGTAGGAGTTCCCTGGTAGAGTTTATTGGGTCGCTTACGTAAACTATCATATCATCTGCAAATAGAGACAGTTTGACTTCTTCCTTTACAATTTGGATCCCCTTGATCTGGTTTGTTTTCTTATAGCTTTATCTAGAACTTCAAGTACAATATTGAAGAGATATGGAGAGAGAGGACAACCTTGTCTTGTTCCTGATTTTAGAGGAATTGCCTTAAGCTTCTCTCCATTCAGTTTGATGTTGGCTGTTGGTTTACTGTATATTGCTTTTATTATGATTAGGTATGTTCTTGTTATATCCCTTATCTCTCCAAGACCTTTGTCATGAAAGGGTGTTGAACTTTGCCGAAGGCTTTTTCAGCATCTAGGGAGATGATCATATGGTTTTTCTTTTTCAGATTTATATATGGTGGATCATGTTGATAGATTTTCATATGTTAAACCATCCTTGCAACCAAGGGATGAAGTCTACTTGGTCATGGTGGATGAGTTCTCTGATGTATTCTTGGATTCGGTTTGCCAGTATTTTATTGAGTATTTTTGCATCGATGTTCATCAGGGATATTGGCCTGTAGTTTTCTTTTGTAGTTGTATCTTTGTGAGGCTTGGGTACCAAGGTGATTGTGGCCTTGTAGAAAGAGTTTGGTAATGTTCCTTCTGTCTCTATTGTGTGGAACAATTCGAGGAGTATTGGAATTATCTCTTCCTTGAATTTCTAGTAGAATTCTGCACTGAAGTTATCTGGCCCTGGGCTTTTTTTGGTTGGAAGACTTTCGATGACTGTTTCCATTTCATTGGGGATTATAGGACTATTTAAGTTGTTTGTCAGTTCTACATTTAATTTTGGTAAGTGATAGTTGTCCAGAAATTTATTCATTTCCTTTGAATTTTCAAATTTTGTAGAGTACAGGTTTTCAAAGTATGACCTGAAAGTTGTCTGGATTTCCTCTGTGTCTGCTATTATGTCCCCCTTTTCATTTCTGATTTTGTTAATTTGCATGGTCTCTCTCTGCTTTTTCGTTAGTTTGGAGAAAGGTTTGTCTATCTTGTTGATATTCTCGAAAAGCCAACTGTTTGTTGCATTGATTTTTTGTATTGTTTTCCTGGTTTCTTTTTTATTGATTTCAGCCCTCAAATTGATTATTTCCTGTCATCTACTCCTCCGGGGTGAGTTTGCTTCTTTTTGTTCTAAGGCTTTCAGTTGCGCTGTTAGTTCTCTAATGTGACTATCCTCTGTTTTCTTCATATGAGCACTCAGTGCAATAAATTCCCTCGTGACACTGCTTTCAAGATGTCCCATAATTTCGGATATGTCATGTCCTCATTCTCATTGAATTTTAGGAAGTCCTTAATTCCTTTACTTCTTCTTTGACCCACGTGGGGTGCAATTGCCCATTGTTCAGTTTCCATGAGTTTGTAGGGTTTCTGCAATTTGTGTTGTTGTCGAATTCCAATTTTAAAGCATGGTGGTCTGATAAGATACAGGGGACTATTCCAATTTTTTTTTGTATCTGTTGTGGTTTGTTATGCCACCTAGTATGTAGTCGATTTTAGAGAAGGTTCTATGTGGAGCAGAGAAGAAGGTATATTCTTTTGTGTTTGGATGGAATGTTCTATAGATGTCTCTTAAACACAGTTGAGACATAACTTCTGTTAGTTCTTTTGTTTCTTTGTTGAGTTTCTGATTGGTGGTCCTGTCTAGTGGTGAGAGTGGTGTGTTGAAGTCTCCCACTATAAGTGTGTGAGGTTTTATGTGAGCTTTGAGTTTTAGTAGCGCTTCTTTTACAAATGTGGGTGCCTTTGTATTTGGGGCATAGATGTTCAGAATCGAGAATTTTTGTTGATGGATTTCTCCTGTGATGAATACAAAATGACCATCTTCATCTCTTTTGATTAATTTTGGTTTGAAGTCTAACTTGTTAGATATTAGGATAGCCATACCTGCTTGCTTCTTGTATCCATTTGATTGGAAGATCTTTTCCCAGCCCTTTACCCTGAGGTAATGACTATCTTTGTAGTTTAGGTGTGTTTCTTGTATGCAGCAGAAGGATGAATTCTGTCTCCGTATCCTATTGCGGTTTAATAAGGGTCAGGATAAACAAATAGGCCGAATAGATGTTTATTAAGGGAGGAACAACTCACAACACAGACAGATGAGCACAGCAGTTAAAACTGGATGCTCCTCTCTCCGCTTCTTGCCAGAAACAGCGCGTTCTCTGCCTCCTTCAGAGACCAAGCCCTACAGGTCACTTCCGCACCTGGCTCCACCCCTCAATGAGTGTGGTCAGTGCCACAGAAGCAGACACAGTGAATATCCCACTACAGTATCCACTCTGTTATCCTGTGTGTTTTTATAGGCTAGTTTAAACCATTAATGTTGAGGGAGAGTAAGGACCATTGATTGTTAATTCTTGTTTGTTTTAGATTTGCTTTTGGCAATGGTATTGTGAATTTATTTGTCCTTCTTTACCCTTGGTTTCTGGTGAAGTGGGATTATCTGTTGCCTAAGTCTTTGTGACCGTAGTAAACTTCCTTGCATTGGAGTTTTCCTTCCAAAGCTTTCTGTAGGGCTGGATTTGTAGATACATATTGTGAATCTGGCTTTGTCATTAAATATCTTGTTTTCTCCATCTATAATGATTGAGAGTTTTGCTGGGTATAGTAGCCTGGGCTGGCATCTGTGGACTCTTAGTACTTGTAGAACATCTATCCAGGACCTTCTGGCCTTGAGGGTTTCCATGGAGAAGTCAGGTGTAATTTTGATAGGTCTGCCTTTATATGTTATCTGTGCTTCTTTCTTCGCTGCTCTTAATATTCTTTCTTTATTCTGTATGTCAGGTGTTTTGATTGTTATATGTAAAGGGGTCTTTTTTCTTTGGTCCAGTCTATTTGGTGTTCGGTATGCTTCTTGTACTTTCATGGGAATGTCCTTCTTCAGATTGGGAAAGTTTTCCTCAATGATTTTGTTGAATATGTTTTCAGCCCCTTTGAGCTGGGCTTCCTCACCTTCCTCTATGCCTATTATTCTTAGGTTTGGCCTTTTCACAGTGCACCCCATTTCCTGGATGTTTTGTGTTAATGATTTGTTGGATTTAAGATTTTCTTTGGTCGATGACTCTACTTCCTCTAGTTTATCTTCAGCACCTGAGATTCTCTCTTTTATCTCTTGAATTCTGTTGGTTATGCTTGCATCTGCAGTTCCTGATCATTTGCCCAGTTTTTCTATTTCCAATATTCCTTCAGTTTGTGTTTTCTTTATTGTCTCCATTTCCGTTTTCAAGTCTTGAACCTGTTTAATTGTTTTATCTTGGCTTTCTGTACTTTCTTTAAGAATTTTATTCATTTCTTCCAATTTTTTGTTTGTTTTATCTTCCATTTCTTGAAAGGATTTTCTCAGATCTTCTTTCAGGGCCTCTATCATTTTTATGATGATAATTTTTAGGTCATCCTTTTCTGATTCATTTGCTTTGTTGTGTTCTGGTCTAGTCGGTGTAGCTTCCCTAGATTCTGATGGTGTTATGTTTGTCTTTCTGATATTAGGTGTTTTCTTGTATTGCCGTCTTCCCATAGCTTCTTCCAGTAGGTGTTGGTGGGGTTTCTCCCTCTCTCTATGGATTTAGGTGGGTCAAAGGTTCTAGGTGGTCCAAGCTCTCTAGGAGGTCTCTCCGTAGGCAGGGGCCTGATGATGGGGGTCAAAGTTTAGGGTCCAGCAGAGGCTAGCCCGGAGGATATTTCCTCAGGGATAGTCGGGTCCTGCTCTAGCCAACGCCTCTCGCCAAGGCCTGTAGCTGAGGCCTGGTGACAGGGACAAAGTCTGGGCTGATACTCAGGATGTTTCTGCACTGATAGGTGGGTCTAGCTGGCATGCTCCAGCTGAGTAGGACCTCTTTAGCAGAGGTCCTGCGATGGGGGTCAATGATCCAGCCCCCTGCAGGAACTCAGGGTGGACCTGCAGAGATAGGCGGATCTCTGGGAGGTGCCCAGGACTCCAGTAGAAGACTAGTGGTGGGGGTCAGAGACCAGGCAGTTGGAAATTACGGGTGGTCACACGGGAATAGGCTGGCCTATTGTGCTCAGATAGGCTCCTGGAATTTCCCTGAAGGTGGCTGGATTGTTGGCTCCACCCTCTGGCTCAGTGCTCAACCAGTGTGCAGCAGGGTAGGGAAGAGAGCAGTGGGAGGGCAGGCTCTCGGTTGGGGTGGGTGGTGGTGTATGGGAGCTCCAAGATCACTCTCGGTGGGGACAGGAAGCAGGGGCAGGGAGATCTAGGACCCACCCAGGAATTTCCTGGGGAGGGTGTAGGGAAGAATCCACTGCCCCAGCGGGATTAGGCCCAAACTCACCTGTAGCCAAGGCCTGGTGACAGGGACAAAGGCTGGGCTGATACCCATTCATAGATCTTATAGCAGCATGTAAAATTTTGCTTTCCTTCTTTTTCTTGGTCTTATTATCAGGCAGGAGGTTGGAGAAGGGAAAACAGCGCCAGCTTGCAACTAAAAACTACTGTCCTTCTTATTCCCATCACTTCCCCTTCTCCTCTTCCTAGCCAAAGAGGCATGTTGAATTGTTATTAGCTTAACCTAGGATATGTTGCAAGTACCATCCCAGTGAAGGACCTGTTGAGCACAGATCTCAGAGGAGCAGAATAGCAGGGTACTCAACCAAACCCCATGCCAGGATAGCAAGATGGGAAATGAGGGCTGAAATTCTGAGTACAGAAGAATTCCCATAAAGAAATGTTTGATGCAAAGTAATTTTTATTTTAGAAAACAAATGAGGACACTAAGAGAAACCACACATTTAATGAATGCCATTTTCTGAGAGCAAGGGTTTTCAGGTGCATTCATTCGCTTTGGTTATCTTGCTTCCTGAATCACAAAATTTCTGGTAGTACAACTCCAGGTCCCATGTGAGCTTTAGCTGTGTGTCTACCTTACAGCAAACAGTGAAACAGTTAGGAAGGATCCAGTGCCTACTGCAACCGATATCCACTAGCCCTGTAGCAACAAACACCTGAGTGGGGCGGTCACACCTGCATGTGTCAGCACTTTCTCTTAATAACTAGAAAGACAACTAAATATACAACTGTAATCACAAAAGAACAACAACAACCAAAAATTAGTTGAGATCTGAATGATGCAGATTGTTGTTCAAAACAACTGAGAAGGGCTACTGGCTTTTTCCATCCAACCACCTGAGAATTTTCAATAGCACATTCATGCTGTGAAATAATAAGGCTCACAGAGCAGTCTTCTTATGATCTCTGAAGTAGAACATTGCCAAATAATGTTGATACTCTGAAACTACTACCCTGAACATTCTGAAAGGTGATGGAGTCATAAGAAGGTAATTACATTTATTATTTTCTCTGCTTCTCATTTGTTCATTTGCTTATTCATCCAGAGAACAGTTACCAAATTGTTTTATAACTAGGTGGTTGACTAAGACACAAGAAATTATGGTGGCTATAAAGATAGGTATGGGCTAGTGTGAAAAATGGTCATCACACAGCTATTTTAGAATTTCATAGAAGACATGAGAAAATTCATAATAGTATGTGAGCTGGAGCAAGAACTTTTTGAACTGATAATTGATGAGTAAATAAGAACTGAAGTAGAAATCACTGCAAGGAATTTATGAGAGATTTTATTCAATGCAGAAATCAAACGTAAAAATGTAAACACATGTAAGTACATAAATGTTCGATGAAGTAGAGATACCTATAGGAGTCCTTGTTCAGTCTCCAAAGAGCTTAGAGTGCTAGTCAGGTAACGGTTATTGCCCTTAGATACCTAAAAATCAAGACCCAGGTATGTACATATTTTTAATTCATGTAATGAGTCTGTTTTAGAGTAAATATAGACTGACATTACTGGCTTCTTATTATCCAAATACTGTAATATGCTAGTGATGAAGTTGAGAGATTCAATGTGTATCATTTGACTTGATGTCCAGAGGTCTTACCGTGGTATCACATTGTGATTCAACAAGAAAGAGACATGGTCACATTCACAACACATTAGCCAATTGAGATAGTTGGGTTTTTCTTCTAACAGCTGTTCAGAGCTTTCTTATTGTTGACTGAGCACAGTGGGAACCTGAGATTGGAAAAGTTAAGGCTGATACAAAAGCAGAATTGGGGAGCAGCATGTTAGTATGATAGCCATCACTGGCTATTTCTTAGTTACGTGTGGGCTAGACAGTTTACATACTAAATGTACTTAAAAATTCTCACATTTGACCTTCCATGTGAGGCAAATATTCATTGTTTTGTACTCATTGATTTTCAAATGAGGATGTCTAAGCTCAGGAAGGGTATTGGAGCCTACTTAATTCCTAATTCAAAGCTGTTGCACACAAAACATGCAGTCCTACTGCAGGATGTACTCCAAACCACTATGCTCCACTGTATTATATAGATGAGGCTCAAATGAAGTCAGTAATACTAGACAGGAGACAAATGAGTATTCTGGGACACAGGCCAAAGATTGCTCTTTCTGGCAGGGCTCCCAGCCCTAGTTACTTAACAGGTACAGAAACACAAGATTAGACTAAGAGCAGACTGACCACATCTGCTAATTTCTGATGTGAAGTGGCCGTTAAATTCTAGCCTCCTACCATCATGTTCATAATACTCAGAGATGAAATTCACAAGCCCTTTCTATTTTTCTATTGTTATCCCCAAGTGATTAAAATTATAAAATATAACTCTTATCCTAGCTGTAGTGAAAGCAATGATATGCAGCCCAGTTTTCTCGCACTTTCTGTGAGTCTCATGGTTTACAGATTTCTTTTGTCTCCAATATCTCATGGAATCCTTGCAAAAATGCTATTGATGCTAATTCCCACTTTGTCCTTGAGAAGCTATAAGACTGAAAGTAGTAAGTCCTGAAACTACCAGGGTTTTGGAGTCTTTGCTAGGATCCTTTACTATTGGCCAAAGGTTATAGTAAATTGAGGGGGTTCTTAATAGATGGCTTAGCAATTAAGAATACTTACTGTCTTTGGTGTATTGGAATTAGGTACCCAGGGCTAACCTCTGATAGCTCATAACTTCTAACTCAAACATGAGGAGATTTAACACCCTCTTCTAGTTTATGTGGGTGCCCCCAACCCTCCAAAAATATAAATTAAAATTTAAAAGTAAAGCAAAAAACTGGGAAAGACAGACACATGGATTTCTAGCCTCAACATGCATGCACATATACATACTTACACACACATACACAAAATGCATATTTAAGAAAGGAATAAATGCATCCTTCTGGAAATCATCCAGAGTTTACAATAATATTTTGTGCAGACACTAATGTGCACACGTTAGTGGACTATGTGGTAGATTTTCATTTATTGACATAAATATAAGGTCAGTTTTGTGATATGTATATTTATCCTCTTGTTTATATATTATGTTTATATAGCTCATTTAAAATTTAATGTATAATTAAGTACAAATTATAGATAGTTGCCTGTAATAGTCAAAACTTATAGTTAAGTTTGTTAGGTTTATATAGATATGCAGACATATATTTCAATTGGGTAGGTATTCTTCAAATCTTTCAAAGACCTACAGAATACAGCATTTAAAATGGTTTAGTGGTTTTCTTAACTGTAGCACAATTGCTCATGGAAACTCCAATGGCATCAGAAGGTAAGATGGACATTGAAGATACTTGTTATGGATTTTACTGCCAATATGGCAAGACTAGCCATTTGGACAAGAAACTACTCTTGTCTGGATAGTTTGACTATATGCTATATAAACTGGACATGCAGGACCCACAGAAAAGTGACTGCTGAAACAATATGGGCATTGCTGCAGGGTTCCTTTCCTCATGGAAGAGTGGGCCTGACATTCTGCAGGACACAGAGAAAACTGACTGACAAATTGTCAATACAGGTAGACAGTTTAAAGTTTCCTGCTTTGCTGACGTGACTCCCAGACACACTATGGCCTATAGGCTGAAGAAGAAACATTACAGAAGACTGACCAGGCAGCGAGATGTCTCTGTCATTTCTAGAGTTTATATACTATCCATCTGTGACCTTTGATGGAGTAGAAGACAGATAGTTATGGTTATAGTTTTCCTTAGTTAGGATTAAAGATAAGTTACATACAAGACTTTGGAGTCACAAAAATAAGATAGATGATGGAATATTTTCTTTAACTCTTGATAAATGTTAATGGACTAAACACTGTTAACTATAGTTCTTATTTGATAATTATTTTGTTATATATTTTACTATGTTAAAATTAAAACCCCTCTTTTTATTTAGACAGAAAATTGGAGGTGATGGGAGATGCCATCCTGTAAATATGTTTCTCTTATTGGTTAATGAATAAAAGCACTGTTGGCCTATAGGAAAGCAAGATAGGTGGGACTAGGAGAGATGGAGAATTCTGGGAAACATAGTAGAGTCACAATGTGATCTCAGGAGGTGAGGACACGAGTCTGGCATTCTTGGTAAGATACGACCATGTAGAAATACATATATTAGTGATTATGAGTTAATATTTAAGACAGAGCTAGCCAATAAGAAGCTCTAGCCATAAGCCAACAGCTTTATAACTCTGTGTTTTATTTTGGGGATGATATGGCTCTGGGACAAGAAAATTATTTTCAATAAATGGGTGCTATGTGGATTTCTCTTCACGCCCAATTTTTAGGCCTTGGTGTTGGGGACTTGTTTTCCTTATAGCATATACAACATACATTCATTCCCTTTTAAATTATATTTGTGCACTTGGTAAATGACAATGGATTCTTTCTTGGATTCTTTTGTCCCTCGTGACTGGCAAAATTGGTAGCTTTAAGCATTTTCTATTTCAAAACAAACATGACTCATAACCCATGTGGATGCAGTGACTGTAGTTGATTTGGTGAACATTTGAAAATACAAAGTAAGAATAAACAAGACCATTACTGTAAGTGATTTTTAAAATGAACCTAATGCACTGGAAACAGTATAGATGAAATTGAGAGAGAAAGTGTGAATATTGAAAATGCATTCCAGTTAGCTGGAGCATAGAGGAAAGTTGGGTGATTTGCTTATTTATTCAACAAATAGGTAAGGACTCTGTCATTGTTATAGGTATTGGGGCTATATTAGTGAATTTCTAAAAAGTGAGCTTCACTCTTAGAACTGACACTTAGAAAGGAAAGAAGAAATCATATACAAAATGGAAACATATTTTGTTAGGTGATCACTAGTATGGTAGGGAAGAGTCAAGCAAGGAGGATAGGTACCAGTATTGGCAGTCATTATAGAAGGCAATTTTGTTAAAAAGACATCTGTGTAAAGACCTGAAGGGGAAGGGAGGAGGTGAGGAAGACACATTAAGAGAGCTCTGAAGAAAGGGATACAGAGACTTTATAGTGATGGTGTATTCCAGTATGAGTGCAAGGGAGTAAGCAAAAATTGGGCCAGAGAGGTAGAAATAGCCCTGGAAGGACTATAGTAAAAAGTTTCGTTCATACAGAATTCAGTAATGTCTGAATAGATAAATAGACAGTATTAGTCCTCTGTCTAAATTCCTTTTATGGTGAGCATGGACCTATGCAATAGCAATGAACATGATTGATTACTAAAGCTCACAACATCTCCTTCTCTATATCAGGAACTTTCAAATCCAGGAGATTTTGCCTATTAAGATCCCAGCCAATACAAGCAAGATACTTATAGTCCTTTGATTGTAGATAATAGTGATCTCATGATATAATTCAAGGTCCAGAGTTTTCCATAGGACCAAGTGCAAGCTGTATTTCAGAGGAGACTTCAGCCTTTCATTGTTTACTCCTCACTTATTTCTTTTGCTGACTACTATTTTTCTCTGACACAATTCCATGAATCAGCATCTTATTCTAGAGACCATGACCCAAGAGAACTGTTAGCAAAATAATTTCAGAAAGCTAATGTGCTGCTTTTCTCTTCACATACCAAATTTAAGTTACATTTTATTTTACCAGTTGTCCCAGAATCAGAAAGATTGTTCAAGCCCATCTCTACCACTTCTGTTGTCTAAAGGAACCAGGAAAGGTACTTTTTTTTAAGCTAGAGAGCACTGGAGATGTCATTGTGGACACCTGTGAATCTTTTTTTAATTTGCTGCTCAATAGAGGAGAACATTTTAAGGAGGGTCTTGATAGTATTGTGTTAAAGCAATTGATTCAGTATTCCACTGATTGGGGAATATATGGGGTGGAGGGTACTTTGCTGTTTCATTTTTGTTATTTGGGATCTTAGTCAATACATATCGACTTGCTTTCTTGCAGATGTGTGTGAGTGAATATCATGCCTGTCTTCTGAAAACCCACAGTTTTACAAACCTCATGCCAAACTATAGCTTTTTATTCCTGATTCTCTACTTTAGTAGGAGACAGTAAGATGGAACTAGTAAATCTCAACTTGTCTGCATAACATGAAATAATAAATTTACCATTATCCTACTCTTCAGAATGTAGGAAAATTGATGTTGTTAACAGGAGAATATTTAGGGAACAAATCTCCTCTATAAACATAGACTTTAGCAAGGAATGTAAGAAAAATCCTGCATAAGACCTCTCATGTGATATAATGAGCAAATCCAGGGTCCTGCAGAACCTTTCCAGACTACCATCAGATTTGAATATGATCCTAAGGACACTTAGTCACCTTACATAGCACTTGCTCCTAATATGTAAGGTCAGAACAAGTCTCACATGCCTGAGTTCCTCTTTGTTCTTCATTCTTACCCTAACATACTATTGCCCAACTGTCCTGATATTGGGCAGTGTCCTGTTTCCCACTTTAAATATTACTCTGTGACATATGCAGGGAAGTGTAGCTGTCTTCACTTGCAGATGAAGAAAAGCAGATTCAAAGTTCAAATGATTCACCAAAGATCATTAAGCTAGGAAGTAGCAGAGAGAAATATACCCCAGGTCTTAAGGTGGTTATGTAGTTCCTGAGATCAGTGTTTTGGGTGGACCATGATTTATCTTTAGTTTGTGTATTATTCTTCATAATATGGTTGGTCTATTTCCTCTTGCTGTAGACAGGCCATTTGTTCCAGCCAAATCTTTGTTTTGTCCAAGTAATTTGCTGAGGTAGCACTCCTCTCAAAAAGGCTTCCTGATGGCTGGCTGTGTTTCCCATGGCATGGTTCTCTGAGCCATGAAATTATGGGTGGGGGATATATTGTTATTTGGCATAAGAATTTATTCTCTCATTTGTTGCACAGCCACATGTTTCTGTGTCTACCTTTATATCCTGATAGCATATGTAAACCTGTTTTTTAATTTATTTTTCTGAACTCCTAGTTGGTTATTAGTAAATCAATGCTGTGCTGTGCTGAATTGGACTTATTATTGTGAAACTCTGTGTTCTCAAGTTTTTTTTCTTCCCCTGACATTTGCCAATAGCAAATAGGCAATAAAAGACAAACAAACATATCAGTCTTCCTCAGCTTGTTGTGATTGGCTTGCTTCCATTTATATTGGATGGTTAAGGTTTTGGAGAGCAGATGGCAGGTGATGAAATGGCCAGGGGATGGGTGACTGAATACTTTGCACCCTATAGAGAAGCTGGTGGACATGCATTTTAATTTTCATTTATTAACTAAAGTAGGTTTCTCCTAATAACATTGTGCTTTGAGGATGGCAGGAACTTCTTTTGCTTACTATCATCTTTTGGTCATATACTTGCTAATATAATTTTTTCAGATCTTGATACGGAACGAAGCCAAAGATTCACAACTCAAAAAATATTAACTGAGCTCCTAATATGTGGATTGTATGAAAGTTTCTTGTTCTGTAGGAGCTTAATGAGCTATTGTTGTAGTCCATCATACTTAAGCTTTCTGAAATCTGATGGCATGGATAATTACAACTCTTTAACTGATGCTTATGAGCTTTAATTTTAAGTAGTGAGGTTGAGTCATAACTTACTCATTCCCCTGTGCCCAAGCCTGAATCCTGATATAAGGCAGGCATAGGACACAGGCCTGAATCTTTCATCAGAAATCCATCTGTTATATATAGAATGGCTGAGTGAAATGGTCTAGTGAAGTCACCACATGGTAAAACTAGGTGAATGAAGAAAGCCCATTGCTCCTCTGTATGGATGCCAGGATACATGCTAGCTTGGCTCTTTGCCCTATCTTGCAGGAAGGAATAAGTCTGATCAAGCAAAACACACTATGCAAAATCACTTCCTGGAATTGGATGATTCCTATGGGGCATTTGGCAAAGATGGTGCTTCCATTTTCCCATCTCTGAATACTGAGCATAAACATGCCTCTAACTGGCAGCAGTCACACATTGGGCTTTATATACCTGCCTATATTTAGATTCATGCAAAATCCAGGGGGCTCAGCTACTTATATTTTTTTTTTGCCAAAATGTGGGAAAATTAGAGGTTTTTTTTAACCTTTATTTCAATGGGGAAAAAGCATTACCATCTACTCCAGCAGATAAGTATGTGGCGATAATGATTAAATACTCATGTTTGACTTTGAAAGCTGTTTCTTAGTCTGTTTTGGTAGTGCTTTTCTATTCTTTTGGTTGTTGTTGTTACTCCACTTAAGTTAAAAAAAAATAAAATAGTTATCAGGAGCAATTTACTCTCAAGAGGCAACAATGTTGACAGACCTTAATTGAATAATCCCTGTCTAATGGGGTTTTGCTTCTCACAGTTGCTTCTCAGTTTGCCAGCATGCTCCCATTTGCCTTGCTGAAAAAATGATCAGGGTGTGTACTCTTTTGTTCTTAGTGTCTAGCCTGGTACTCTGGAGAAAGAAAAGGTTAAGTGCTCATATCAATGTACCTGTCACGTATATACCTGCCCTCTCCGAACTGCTATGTAACATAAGACTGGAAGAGGTCAAGGCTGATTTAACATTCATTGCATCTGGTATGTAAGAGTTGCTGAACCAGTAGATATGATAATGAATTTATTGAATCTCACTGGGAACAATATCAAAATTGCGTTTCTAATTCTGCCATGCATTTTGGTGGGGAGGCTTAAGGCAAATAACTCTCTGAGCCTCAGCTTCCCTCAAGTTTACAGTCACCATCCTTCTTTATTTTAGTTGCTAAGAAGATCAAAACAAAACTAAATTGGGAAAGCATTTTTGACTTAGGATACTAATTGGTTAGGAGTCTAGTGGTGACACCACATTGTTTTACATCACCATGATAACATTCTATGTTTTTCACTCACATTATCAAAACATTTTGATAGCTTCTGATATAAATAATGTTAATTATTGACTAATTTCATTGAGATTAATAACCTTTCATATGGAGAGCATAATACTGATATGTTGATATTGACTTTTTCCAGGACATACGTACATATGCATGTCTATACAAAATGTGACTTGAAATACAAAATACCTTCACTATAACAAAATTCACTGTGTCACAACACTGAAGAAACTTGTGGAAAATCTGCTTATATGATATACTGCCCAGGGAATTAGGATTCATGCACAGTGATAAGAAAAGCAATATTGAGACTCACAGTTATAAGATTTATTATTGAACTACAAGTTTCAAATCTGGAAAAAATAATAAGTGAAAAGATAAGAGTGAATGGGAGATAAAAATGGGAAACTCATGTCCTGTAACTTTGGACTTACCCATTACTTTTGGGTTGGTGAATTACCTTACCTTAGCACTTTAAGAGGATGCGTGAGAATAGTTTAGAGAACTTATAAGCTATTGATAAGTACTAGCTGCTATCATTGACATTCTTGTTACTGTCATCATAATCTTCATCACAATGTAAGAGAGTTTGAAATTCATAGTTTATCCTCAAGTATAGGCACCCAGATTGCTGTTGGCCTTTCTGACTACTCCTGTTCATTTTAAGAGAATATTGCCTTGACATCTTCCAGCAGCATCTTTTTCAGACAAAGGAAATTGTTATAGGATCCCAATAGGATCTAACTTGCCATAAGTCTTATAGGAAATGAGTGACAGTAGCAGAACCTAGAACTCACTGTCCCTGGAACTTATTTGTCATTGATTATCCTTTCTCTTTCATTATCATTGGAGAAATGGGCATTCTGCAGCATGAAGGAAGATGATTCATTGTCAGATGATCCTGTAAATTCTGTCTTATCCACAAATTCTCCTGATAGATAGGGGTATTTCTATACTGGGCTAGTTTCTTGCTGTACAGCAACAACAGATCCAACACAAATGGATCGTTTTTGATTTTCTATTCTGAAAAATGACACAACTAAAATGACTGATCTCATTTCCTCTTCCTCTTCCATCACACTTTTGGTGACCATAGCTACATATTCCAGTCCCCTGTTGGCATGCACTCTATCTTATTGAAAAGACTGATTGTTACCTCCTTTCACCCATGCATGCTTTGCTAACTGTGGATCCTGACTTTTTCGTTTTGTTTTAGAGATGACCTGCCATTTACGATAGCGGTTGACATATCTTGCTGTCCATTCCTCTGTCCCTATCAATTCCTACAAATTCTAGCTCATGAAGATGCAGTTGAGTTTCAACCTATAGACAAGAGGAGATTACTTTTATTGTCTCTATAAATTTTGCATTGGAATGGAAGCAATTGCAGCAGTTGGATTTGTTTACTTGGGGCCTAGAATAGTCATTGTGCAATAGGTGCTGGCAATGCAGTAGAATGCCCCTTTGTTAGAGTTCATGAAAATCTTTTTTTTTAAAAAAAAAAAACATTTATTTATTTTACGCTGTGCATAATTTTACGTGCCTTTTTTTTAAATGAAAACAAACATTTATAAACAATATTTGGGAATTTGGGCATCGTTCTTTCCAAGCTGCTTCCTGCTGGTAGGGGGCGCTGTCATGGGAGAATCCTAAGAACACGCAGAAATCCTGGCTGTAGTGGTCTGCAAGGCTGCATTGTCCCACTGACGTTGCTTCAGAGGGTCTTGAATAGCTGCTTATCAAAATAAAAACACTGTCAATTTACCTGAGCTTATGACTTATATTTACATCGGTACCTTACTTGCCAATCCAGAAGCAAGTGGAGGCTGCCACTTTCCTGGAGGTACAGAAAAATGGCAATGTGTTTGGAAGCAGGCTTCTCCATCCTTTCTTTAATAGTCTTAAATCCTTGTTTAGTAGGGCAGTGCTTTTCAATTGTGACATGAGGAGGAAGGTTTTAGGAGATGGAGGTGGGTGAAGCAACCCAGCTAAGTCATAAACCAGATTGACATATTACGTCTCTGTGCAAGATTTGCTTAAACAAGGGTTCAGCTATTGAGTGCTGAGATTATAGGCATGCACTGCCATGCCTAATTATCATAGTAATCTTTATAGAACACAGCCACTTGAAAACCTTTTTATAACACCACAGCTTGTTTCTTTTCAAATTATAATTATTATTAAGCATTCATTGCAGATTAGTGCTTTTTGTGACATTTCTGCATGTATATATTGTACTTTGAATGTATATACCTACTTGGACATTACCCTCTGTTATCCTGCCCCTACCAGTTCCTGTCAGTCCTCTTCTACTTCCTCACTACTCTCATTTCTTTTTCATGTCTTTTAAATATCATATATGTGACCATACATGTAAGCTTATGTTTCTTTGTCTGGATTCTTTGAACTTATATGGAAATTGTTCAACATCTTTAGCCATCATGTAAGTGTAAATTTAAACTACATTGATTTTCCATTTCACCTCATTCAGAATGATAACTTCAAGAAAACTAAAAGCATCTTATGTTAGTGAGTATATAGAGGTAGAAAGAGAAACCTTTTTACACTGTTACTGGGAATTGAAATTAGTACAGACACCTAGGAAATCAGTATGGCATTCTCACACATGCTAAAAGTAGACCAAAATTATGACCCAGACTGTTTCTTCAGTATTCACAATCAAAGTGTCAAAAACAACACCATTTATAGCTAGTAAAAATCGAAGCTACTGGATATTGCTTGGCATGGCATAATTCATGACATGTACCTGGTCCCCCCTACTCTGAATCACACAAAATCTACTATAGTTATGGACTCTACTGCATTACTTTATGAAATGCAGGCTTATCAGATCCTTTGACCATTGACAGAATTTAGTGCCTGTAGGACCAACACTCCTGTTGATTAGTTAATGTCATCTCATAGGCCATTCTCAGATCCTTGACTGCCCAGAGTCTCTTGGACCTGGCCCTTTGCCATCCTGACTACATGGCACTTCATTTCTTCAAGGCCTGTGGGTGATTCTCTGTTCTGGTTCATTCAACCAATTAAGTCAAGCTCATCCAAATTAATGTTTCTTTATTTTATGTATATGAGTGTTTTACTTGCTCTTGTACCTCATGTGTGCAATGTCTGTAGAGACCAGAAGGAGGACTCAGACCCCTAGAATAGTAGTGAAAATCAGTGAACTACCATGTGGGTGCTGTTAACTGAACCTAGGTCCTCTACAAGAACAGCAAGTACTCATAATGGATGAGCCATTTCCCCATCACTTTAATGTCCCCTTTGAAAAATTTAAAATCACCCAATGGGGGATATAAACTAATCTTTTAAAATATTTTACCTATTTTACCTTTGCTACATTTTATTGGCTAACAGCCTATTTGAGGTTCTGACTGACTCACAATGTGAGTGTGTGTGTGTGTGTGTGTGTGTGTGTGTGTGTGTGTGTGTGCTAGAATTTTACAAAGCTTTTATGTGGGTTCTGTAGATTCAAACTCTTATCCTCATGCTTACATACCAAGTGATTATCAACTGACACGTCTCTACAGGCTCTCTAGCAACATTGTAATGGAAGAGACTACATTGGATACCTTGAAGGACAGGTCTATCACAGAATTGAATTATAAATCATCATTGTCAACAGTGAGGTAGGAAGTAAAAGAATGTATTTTACAATAAAAATTAGTACAGCTAAGTCAAACTTTGCTTGAAGAAATGGTAAAATTCTTCCTCTATGTTCTAAAGAGATGCATGCTCAATAGAGAACATGGTAGTGGTGAAGGAGGTAATGGTGGTGGTAGTGTGCATAGACTGATTATAATTAACTAATGTCCTCAGGATTTTGGCAACAGGAATGTTGTAAGGTGTAAGTTCTATCTACTAGGAAACTCTAGGCCCAAATAAAAGCTAATGATGTAATTCCAAAGATATCATGCAAATATAATTTTGAAACAGGATTTCTTTATGTAGACTTGGCTGTCCTGGAACTGGTTCTATAGACCAGACTGGCCTGAATCTCACAGAGATCTGTCTTCCTCTGCCTCTTGAGTACTTGGATTAAAGGCATCCACTACTGCTGCCCAGCTAAATTTTTCTTTCTCAGAAATGCTCAGCTTTTTTGTTATTCAGATGTTCAGCTGATGATTGAATGATAGCTGTTTCTATCAGGAATTCCACTCTGTTTTACTTAGTTCGGTGTTTTGACAAAATCACCCCAGAGACATGATAGACATACTCCAAATAGTATTTAAACAGACATCTCGATATCCCACGTCATAGGCACGTTTACACATAAAACTAACTAGCAACCTGTTCTTCACTAACTTTATGTCTCTCCTCCAAGGTACTGGGCTTGTTCTACAATCATACCAGGTATCTTTAAATTCCTACCATTCCCAGTATTTCTGTGAATCTAAGTCATGGGTGAGATGCTTTTCTCAAGATATTATGACATCAGTTGATAGATAGCACATTACAGCAGTTAATTGTGATTTAGACTGTGAGCTACCAGTGAGCTGCTACATAAAGATAAGCAAACCCCAGTACAAACAAAAGTGATAAGGAAATATGAACCCAGAATCATAGGCAAGAGTCTCCCTGGAGTCTACCACGCAGGCTTGCCTACATGCCTATTTTCCTTTTTGTTTCCTTTTCTTCAATGTAACTACCTTAAACACATATATTTAAGAAGAGATTCAAATTCCATTTATGCATCCAACAAATTTATTAAGGGATTCCTAGTGTTTCTTAAAGAGTAGCTGGCAATGACATGGAATGACTTTCTTAAAAACTGTTGAAGATGCAATGTTGCCTGTGGGTGAATCCATGTTCTTTGTTGCTTCCTAGATAAGGATGGGACCTATCTTGTTTTCATGTCCAAATGATTTTCAATGGTTGCCATAGCTTCACCTAGAGATGTCTCTGCTAGATAAGGATTTGAGTCAGTAATGTCTTGAGGAGCTGAGAATATTGCATGTATATTATGCCTGTCTCTGAGTGACAGTCAGTTAAACAGGTGTTACACCAAGCCATGGGAGAAAAAAGAACAGAATGAACCCTCTCTAGACAACTCTAAAAGTATTGTGTTTCTTCTGCACCTCATAGCAACTTAAAAGGCATCCCTTCACATACCCACAAAATAAAAACTTCATTATCTAGGACAGAATTTTATGGGATCCTTTCCCATGGCCTTTGTTCCAGCAATCTTGAACTTTACTTAGCTATCCATTAGAGAGAAAACAGAAAGTCTTCCTCAGTATGCACACTGGGAAATGCTTCCACAGCTCCAGATAAAATTTTTGAAGATTGTGAAGACTGGTGTATTCCAATTTCTAGATGACACCAATTAGACACTTCCCAAAAGTCCAGGTCTTTGAGTATGTGTCTTATTAAAAAAATATTTCAGGCATGCCGGTGGTTTCCAACAGGAAAGGCCATCGGAAAAAGAGACAGGCATCACATTCTGGACATTCATGTTGCTTCCTGTTGTGGACATGTGGCTCCATTGCAGTTCAAGAGGTATGGCTTCACAGTTAACATTTGTTCCTTGTTTCAGTGAACCCAGGCAGATGTATGTCCTGCATTATGATTTCCTGGCCCTTCCTTTGTTTTTGCCAGCCCTATACTCCTCTGGCACTACATGAATAGCAGACAATATCCAGTGATTTCCCAAAGCAGGGTTTTAAAATAACATGTTTTCTGCTTATGCCATCTGTGAAGGAGCAAGCCATATTTACCATTTTAGTCCCAACATAGCCCTGTCTTCCCTTCTCACTGTTTACCTGCTTGAAGCTCTCCTCCACTTCATAGCTACTAGGCTCACTCTTTCAGTCTTCCTTGAGGTTTTGCCTCTGGCTTCTTCTTAGTGAGTGCTTCCATGATTTTACAGTCTAATAGATACTAATGCAGTGAAAGCTTTATCGGGAGCTTAAGTCATAAAGATTGTGTCTTACATGGATCTGGGAACAGTTCACTGCAGCTCCCTTCTAAACAGTGACCTAAAGATTCTTGGCATTCTCCTCTTACTCCAGATTTGTCCCCAGCACCACATGACACCTCACAACAGTCTGTAACTCCAGTTCCAGGGGATATGTTGCTCTCTACTAGCCTCCAAGAACATCAGTTACATGGGTGACAAACATGCATAAATGCTGACAAAACAGTCATACACATAAAAATACATCATTCAAAAAAGAAGTTAGTGAATGTGATAATTTTACATACAATATTTGATAATTGATCCTTAAATAACTTTAGAAACCTTTCAAAGCCAATTGTGTTTTAGGGACAAGGCTTGAATATTGTATTAGTTTTCTATTGTTGCTGTAACAAATACTACAAACTTAATAGATAAAACTATACAAACTCTCTTATGTTCCTGAAGGCCATAAGCCATGCATAGTTTTCCATGCTGAAAGCACAAGCTACATTTCTTTATGGAGGCTGTATGTCTGTTCTCATGCTAATTGTCTTTGTTGGCAAAATGAAGTTCCTTAGAGGTCAGAGGTTTCTGTTTCCCTATTCGCTGCAAAATATGACCATTCCCACAATCTCAGTTCTTTGACATATGGCTCTCTTCCTCTCTCTTCAGAAGGAGAAATATCAGAGAAAATCTTCTCTCACAATTTGTGTCCCCTGGATGTTTTGTTCTCATTTTTTAGGTCCACTCTTTTATCTTCCTCATCTGGTTTTCAGATTCTATCTTATTTGTAGGAAATTAGATAGAGCTAGAAACCATCATGTTAAGCCAAAAGCTAGACTCAGAAAAAGACAAGTAACCCATATTTGTTCTAAGTAGTTTTATTTTTGTTGTGATAAAATTTAACCTATGAGCTATGCTATCTAGGTTGAGTCATGTAAATC
Organism: Cricetiscus sungorus; assembly: GCA_030556225.1. NCBI lineage: Eukaryota > Metazoa > Chordata > Mammalia > Rodentia > Cricetidae > Cricetiscus > Cricetiscus sungorus. The sequence goes on from JANBXA010000726.1 coordinate 12,539,796, forward strand.
TGTCAAGTGGAATGGGGGTGGAGGGAGGGGAGGAGAGGGTGGCCAGGGTGCATGTCACAGAGGAAAGAAGGTAAGAAAGAGGGAGGGAGTGAGGAAGGGAGAGATGGAGGGAGGGAGGGAGGGAGGGAGGGAGGGAGGGAGGGAGGGGAGGGAGAGAAAGGAAACTGGGATCGACATGTAAAAATTTTAAATTATATTATTAATAAAAAAGTTAACCTATGAGGGAATGGGCTTATTCTACTTAACAATGGCAGGTTACGGTTCCACCATGAAAGGAAGTCTAGGTGGGAATGCCAAGCAGTTAGTCACACCACATTCAAAGTCCAAATGAAAGAGAAATCCAGAAATCCATCAGCTATACATAGTTACATAGTATGACATCCTGTGCCTAGGGATTATTGCTGCACAAAACAATCTGGGTCGTTCCACAGCAATTATTAACTCAATTCCCCATAGACATGTCCACAAGCCAACCTAATATAGAAAATCTTTAATTAAGAAACTCTTCTCTTCCCAGATGACTGTAGGTTGGGTCAAGTTGACCATTAAAGCTACCCATCAGAGGAAATACCTATAGTCACACACACACACACACACACACACACACACACACACACACACAGAGAGAGAGAGAGAGAGAGAGAGATAGATAGATAGATAGAGAGAGAGAGAGAGAGAGAGAGAGAGAGAGAGAGAGAGAGAGAGAGAGAGAGAACATTTATATGGAAGAAGGACCAGCAGATGAGTGGTACAAAGAAGGGACTCAAAGATGAGCAAAAAAAATTGACAAGGATGTTTGAAGAAGTCATAAAGAAACACAGTATTTTATGTGCATGTTTGAAGATCAAAACTAAAATGACATCATCTGATTGTTTTTCTGATATGTTTACCTCATGCAAAAAGCAACTGTGAGCAACTTGAATTTCACTGAAAATCATGGGGCAATAAGAGACATAATATTTACAGATTAGCATGTAGGTCTTTTTTGAGGGGATTCATCATTCAGCCTACTAGAGGTATGTTAACAAGGATGAGATAGGATGCACTGGATATAGTATGGATTGTGGAGGCATGTGGTCCTTGACTGGAAAAGCAGTTCTGTACTGTGACAATTGGGTCACATGGAATCTGTTCCTTAACCTTTTTGACATACTGATTCTCTAATAGGAACAACTGCCCATCTCATGGCTTGTTTTTAATATTGCTTATGTTTTTTGAAAGAGGGACCGTGTATCAGGATCTCCATTTCACTCCTTCAATACTGTGAGTAGCAGCACATGTTTTATATGTGAGTACCAATCCCCATTTAGAGTCTACCTTGGAGGATCTTACCTTGAATGAGATAAAGGAGAGAAGGTGCTCTTTTATTAAAGTCTCAATTGACCATCTGGATTTACAGAGGAGTGAGTATGAAGTTAAATTTAAGTGTTTATACCAGGATGTGGTTAAATCTAATTGACTTGTTTCCAAAGGGGCCCCATGGCAATCCCCTAAAACACAGGCTATTGCAAAAACTATATAGATTGCTCTCTACTGCAATGAACTGACTGGAAGGCCCCATTGCTGAAAACAATACTTACACAACTCATTGAACATGGAGAATTCAAGCTGGTGCCTACATAGAGCTGTCACACCTATGTGTTAGCATCATTGGTATCATAATGAACGCTACCTAGAATATAAATGCCAACCAAGCCACAAAACCTTTGATCTTCAGTGGTGTCCTACCTATACAATATGCTAGTGTAATGGTCAAACACATTTTGTGGGAGAAATCAACTAATATCTGATTTTTTTGAAAGCCTACTCCATGACTATTTGGATGGCCAAGAACCTGAGATGAGTTAGCCCAGAGACCTAGAGTAAAACAAAATATTACTGTCTATGTTGCAATGAAATGACTCCTAATGACATTGTGCTATAATCACATGTCCATACCTTGCTCAACCATCGTCAGGAATGCTTCCTCCTATAGCAGTTAGAAAAATAGAAATCCACAGCCAGACATTGCCCAGAGAGTGAGAGAAATTGGAAACATTCAGCCATAAATGGGCAGTCTCCATCAAATCTTTCCTCCCAGGACTCAGGGAACCCTGAGAAGAGGAACCAGAAAGAAAGTAATAGCCAGAGGTTATAGAAGACACCAAGAAAGCAAGGCCTTCTAAACCAATATGATTGGTGCACATATGAAATCACAGAGACTGAGGCAACACACACAGGGCCTGCACACACCTGCACCAGATGGGGCCCTAGTACTGTAGACATAGCCCTCATCTCTAACCCAGAAGAAATTTTCAATCGATAACCACTTGCAAATGAATATTTAGTTTCCTCCAAGGTAGTTTAATTTGGAAGAAACAAACTATTCTTAAGGGTAGATAGACTACATTCCCAGAAGTAGATGACCAATAAAAAATAAACTCATCAGAACAGCATCTTTGGGGGTTCCTTGTCTTATAATTTCATGTCAGGACTTTTTCTTACTTTTTATTTTATTTATGTATTTGCTTCTGTCTTCTTTTTTCCCTACATGTATGCTGCATGCATACATACATACATACATACATATATAAGTACTTCCACTTTAGTGTTTTTCTGGAATTCCTGTATGTGCAAATGAGTGAGTCTGTTTTTTGTTGAACCTTCTCTTGAGCTCTGTTTGTTCTGTACAATTAGGATGTGCTGTGGGTTTTTGGCCTTATTTTATTGTATTTTTTATTATTATCTCTTAGAAGACTGTTTTCTAATGAAAGACAGAAAGGGGTGGATGTGGATGGGAGGGGACATGGGGAAGAGCTAACAGGAGCAGATTCAGGGGAAATCATAATCAGGTTACTATATGTGAGACCAAAAAAAACCACTTTTTGTAAAAAAAAAAAAAAAACAACAAAAATCTAAGTGTTTATGATTTTATGATTTATTTACACTTAAACCATTAAATGTTATTTTCAGGATTTTTGATGCCTTGGGGCTTTTAAAATAACCATAATGCTTTTTTCTTAAACAGAAATGCTGGCAAGAGTAAACAAACTCAAATACCATTTGCTTTCAAATTCTTTCCAAACAAATTTGTACTGGATTGTAACCTGGCACAATCCATTCTTCCATCTGACTCCCCTGCAGTGACTGCCTTCTTAAGAAGAATAGCTAGCTCTATTTACTGAATTGGGAATAAGGAACTGTGGCAGGCAAGGGTACAAAGGAAAGCACCCATTTAATTGGAATGTTTCTTTATTACAATTATTTTGTGGATTTCAATTATTTTAATTGAGAGTTACGTTCCATTAGCTAAAACGGTGTTGCTTTTAACTATGTAAGGAGGAAGAATCCCTCCACAGCATATAGGTAAAAAAGAAAAACCTTCATTTCCTGGAGGTGTAGAAGACCATTTGGTCTTAAAAGTTGATGAATATTATGCTGAAGCCAGATTATACTAACTGCTTTCTGATGAGCGTGAGTACAGTTTGTGACTAACTAGAAAGAGACAGATTTAATGGATACATATTTTAAATGAAACAAGAGCACTGGGTATAGTATCTTGATCAACAGATAGAGCCTTCTTGTGTCGATCAAGGCTTTCTTGATATATTTACTACACTTTAATCAGCATAGCCAGAGCACATGGCAAGTCAGGGTGTACAAAGCCAAGCTGACATTCATGTACTTCAGACTTTATGAAAGCTAATTGTTAAAAGAGCAGCCTATATGTTGGTGCATGCTTCATGGTTTCTGTCAAAGGTCAGTTAAAAGAGGTCACTAATGTACTTGAGAAACTTTTTGGTTTTTAGTAGTGTCACTGAGGGCAGAAAGAGACAAGAAGGTTTGAAAGATACACACATGAGAACAGAAGAGTAGCTAGAATCAGAATGAAAAGAAAATTTCTTGCTTGGAAATAAAATATTGTCTGATTAATACACAGGAATATGAGTTTGCTAGTTACATAAATTGGGAAGATATGAAAAATAGATTTCTCCAGCCTGGTCTTGACTCCTTTGCTCACCACTCTTCCCTCTCTGCAACAGGATTCCAGGAGTTCGTCTCAGTGTTTAGCTGTGGGTGTCTGCTTCTGTTTCCATCAGCTACTAGATGAAGGCTCTAGGATGGCATATAAGGTAGCCATCAATCTCATTATCAGGGAAGGACATGTAAGGTTGCCTCTCCACTATTGCTTAGATTGTTAATTGGGGTCATCTTGTAGATCTCTGGATATTTCCCTAGTGCCAGATGGCTCCCTCTATTATGGTATCCCTTTTCTTGCTCTCCTCTATTCTTCCCCTGACATAGTTTCCATGATCTGCCATGCTCACCTCTCCCCTCCTCTTTCTCTTAATTCCCTCTCCCCTCCCCCCATGCTCCAAAATTGCTTGGGAGATCTTGTCCCTTTCCCCTTCTCCAGGGGACCATGTATGTCTTTCTTAGTGTCCTTCTTGTTTCCTAGCTTTTCTGGCCTGAGCAAAGGGGAGTTCATAGACCCCAGTCTGATAGTTGGGAAACCAGCATAAGACTGACCCACCCCCTGAATGTGGGTGTTAGTTAGGAGGACTAGGCAGTCTATGGGGCCTCTGGTAGTGGATCAGTATTTATCCCTACTATATGAATGGACTTTGGGAGCCCATTCCACATAAAGGGGTATATTCCCTTAGCCTAGACACATGTTGGAGGGCCTAGTCCCTGCTCCAAATGCTATGACAGACTTTAAAGATGCCACATGGAAGGCCTCACCCTCCCTGGGGAGCAGAAAGGAGATGGGATTGGGGTTTGTGGGGGGAACAGTGGAGTAAGGGAGGGTATAGGAACTGGGATTGATCTATAAAACAAGCTTGTTTCAAATTTTAAAAATTATAAAAAACAAAACAGAAAAAGCCTGAAATGTAAATCTGAATGCAGTAGTGTGGAGAAGAGGCACAGTTTCCTTTAGACTGACCTCTGAGGGTATGCAGATATGATATCATTTTGTGAGCTAACTGGGTCTTCTGTACTGATAGTTGTTTAAAAGAAATGCATTTGTTTATCACCCTCAATACCACAACATACTACAGAGCCGAATGGAAGAGCATGGACTAATGAGTCTGGAAATCTGTCTATTTAAGGAAACCAGTGACCCCCATCACTGTACATAGAGGAAGATGGGAAAATGTGTGTAAATGCAATCATCGAGGCTTTTTTTGCCAGTACATAATACCATAATCATTTTATTTTCTTACCATTGTCTATTATACATTTATTTATTTTTATTTTACATATCGATCCCAGTTCCCTCTTCCCCACTCTCCCACCCTCTCATGCTCCTGACTACCCTTCTCTCCAACCCCCTCCACTCCACATGTAGGTTGATGCCTTCCAGGAGGGGTCATGTAAATCTGTTAAGTCATTTGGAGTAGGGACTAGGCCTTCTCTCCTGTCTCTAGGTTAAGGGAGTATCCCTCCATGGGGGATGTGTCCCCAAAGTCCTTTTGTGCACCAGTGATACATCCTGGTTCCACTGTCAGAGGTCCCTTAGACTGCCCAGGCCTTCTAACTGAGACCCATGTTCAGGGGGTTTGAGTCAGTCCCATGCTGGATTAGACTGACCCCCAACTAACAATTTGAGCAGACTAACTTGTGCACCATTATAGAGCCCTTGTCTATTAGCTGATGGAAACAGAAGCAGACACCCACAGCTAAACACTGAGCTGAACTGGAATCCAGATGCAGAGAGGGAGGACAAGACCAGGGGCTCTTAATTTTAAGATGAATTGCATATTTCTTTCTCAATTGACAACAAACAAGTGAGATCAAACAAATGTTTGCATGGTAGTCAGTGACAGTGGAACTTTTTCAAATAATTTCTGTTGACATTTTGAAAGAAGTATGGTCTTTCGGTCAATTTGATAATCTAGAAGTGGTGTAGCCATGTTCTTTCTCCCCCTGGGCCATTCCTCTTTCTTATGCTGCAAAATTACAATGAAGATCATGGAAGAGTTTTACTTTACCAGCAATAGTATAAGTGGTAGTAGTTGGTATCTCATCCACCACCCAGGAAAGACTTCTTTGCCATAAACTGAGATTTAGCATCAGTTAACAAATGTAAGACATACTTACTATGTATGAGAATGATAGCAATTATGGGCACACTAGTGGATGATTCTATTCATACCACTTTTTGCTAATCTTTAAAACAGCTGTGTTGGCATTTCTTGGGTTATCTGTAAAATGTAGAAAATCTATTTTCCCAAGGTGACACTGTAGGTGACGTCCTTTACTCACCAGTGTGTTACTATAAGTGTATTTTAACATCTGCCAAAATAAATGTTTGGTCTCAGGAAAGAAGAGACAAAACCATATCTAATACAAACCTTATGACTGTGTTCCAGGCAAAGTACCAGATTTACCTCAAACTTTACTGTGCTTAGCAGTCACCTTTTGCTCTTGAGAAAATATCAATTCTAATTCTGGTTATGTGGGCATAGAAGGATTGAAAATCTTCATGTCTATCCTTGTCCATGAATAAACCACACAACTGGACCAGAACATATACATAATAGTAGCGGAAACATGGGGCTAGATCTATGGATCGGAGATAAGGGTTCTTGTTGCTCTTGGAAAGAACCCAGCTTAACTTCTGAACACTCACTTGGTGTCTCACAATGTTTCATAACTTAAGCTCCAGGAGATTTGACATCCTCTTCTGACCTCTGTGGGCACATACATACATGGAAGAAAATAGTCATACACACAAAATAAAATAAATAAGCCTTAACTTTGGGGGTGAATAAAAGAACTGTTAGTTCATTTTAGGGCTGAGGAAACTAAATTTAAGAGGGATCTCTGACATTCCAGAGGTCACTTGGATGGTACATGATACAGGAGTTATGATTGAAAACCAGAGGTTGATTGGAAGATCTTTGTCAATGACCCTAACACACCACTTAGAGTTTTTGAAAACATCCACACTTGAGCAAAGAGCCTAGCATTATCAAGTCTTATTTCTTTTAAAGTTCTTCCTTACTCGGGAAAGCACTTTACAGTTCATTGTACTTATATTTATGGGTTTTTCTTTTTCCCCTTTCAGTTAAATTCCTTGTTGGATGTTCTGCACTCTGAAACCAGTAGGAAAACTGCTTAGACTATCAAGGCCTAAACTACACTTATAAGCCAATTAAATCCAATTCTCTAGACATGTATCCTAGGCAGGGATACTTTGTTAAAATCTCCCAAGGTACTTCCTGCATGCAGCTGTTAGAATACTAAATTAGAGGACTTGAAGCAACAGTTTCTGCAAATTGTACTCTCACTCTCCTTTCTTGTGATGTTATAAGAGAAAATCGTACTCTCACTCTCCTTTCTTGTGATGTTATAAGAGAAAATCTGGTACTCTGTGAGATTTTAGAATCATTTTGTTATTATGAACTTGGACTAGACTAACTTTGCAATTGTATACAATCTGAAAGAGAGCAAGAGAGGCCCATATTGGGATCATATAGAAAAGAATCCATAGTGCAGCATCATGTGTCTCACATCCAAGGGTTTTGAAGGGCATTAATAAGGGAAGAGTTTAGATCTGTTTGGATAAAGAAAACTGTCTAGTTATGAGATAATCATTTTAAAACTATGATAAAGGATAGAGTTTAAATCGACTGTAGGGAACCACTGTGGTTGTTCAGGCTGGAGCAGAATTGCTGTGTAGAGATGTATGCCTTGGTCCAATGTGGTACAGTGTAAAGAAAAGTGCCACCACACAGAGATACATGGCATCTCTGTACTGAGAAGAATGGAAAGACAAAACTAATCTGAAATCTGAATCTGCCCTAGGAAAAGAATAGAAGGATTTTCATTGTATAAGTGGAAACAAAGATTTACTTAGAATGCTAATTCTCAACACTGATGATAAACTCAAGTCACCCGAGGAACTTTGAAAGCTGTGAGTGCTCAGTGCTCAACCAGAAGAGTCTAGTTTAATTAGTCTGGCATGCAACCATGGATATTTTAGTTTTAAAATCCCCCAGGTGGTTCAATTACTCAGCCACAGCCAGGAGAACCCCTAGTTCATAATGTTTTATACTACACTACCAAAGCATAGACTACATGTAGGCAGAGATACTGGGAAAGAAAAACCAAAACCTCTGTTTTAAGTCAGAAAGCTTACCAGCATCAGCACCATCTACTGGAGAACTTGGGGGGAAAATGCCAGTTTCAAGCCTCATTCCAAACCTTCATAGGTAGAAATGTGTGTATGGACACTTGCTATGGACTTAGGCTTCATAGTTGTTTATAGGAATGGAATGCAAACAGATAAGCAGAAAACATGAAAGTAGCAGGATGTTGTCCATGACTGTGATGTATCATTTAGACATCTACTTTGCTTATTTTGCCATAGTTTCTCAAATGCTTTATTAAAACAGCATCGTGGATAAAGTATATGTCATTCATACAGTGCAGAGGACCACTAGAGCTGCACTGCTCTGTTCGGTGAAACTGTACTTTTATCATTGACTCATTTCTGTCTTCAGCACTTACATGTATGCTTCCTGAATACATGGGCCATTACATCCATGGAGGGCTCAGCTTTGGCAAAGCTGCATGCATAAAACTAGACAAGGAGCTGTTCATGTAGCTGAGTTGACAGAATGCTTACTGTGCATGCGTGTAGCCCGAGTATGATCCTCAGATGTGGTGGTACACACCTCTAACCCAGAACTTGGGAGGTGGTAAGAAGAGAATCAGGTTCAAAGTCATCGTCAGCCAATAGTACATTCAAGGCCAGCATGGACTACATGAGACCATGTCTCTAAAACAAGCAAACAAAAAGCATAAAGTCAGAGAGTTTCCACTGCCTCTTTGTTTTACTTCTTCCCTATACCTAAACCAGTACTGATTACCAGGGACTTGCCTTCTACTTACCAGAGACCTAAAAATTATCAGCAAATGTCAAGCAATGTCAGTCAGTGGAAAAAGCCTTTGCTCTAGACTGAGAAAAGACCTCACTGATGTATAACATTGGGGACTTCAACTGTACCTGTTCAGTAGAGGTTAACAGGCATGGTCACCAATGTATCCTCCTCTTTATTTGGTTTAGACTGTAGGAATTTCACTTCTGTGAACTGATGAGCACTCCCAGGATTCAGCCTCTATCTGATGGTCACAAATGGATTTTGGGGATTTGTGGTAGTTCTTTATAAAGGGACTTTTGGCCAGGCCAGAAAGTCTTTACCCATCACCAATTCCAGTGATTCTTAAGTACAGTGACTTTGGATCTAGTGGGTGATGGCATGCTGGTGACTTGGCAGTATCTGGAGATATTTTTGGTTGCTACACTAGAGAGAGTGCTCTTGGCATTTGGTAGGTAGTGATCAGAGCTGCTACTCAAAATCCTCAATACACAGAAAAGCTCCCTCCTACTGTGAATCATTAGGCCTCAAATGCTAAAAAATAGAGAAATCTTTTCAGCTTTGAAATGAGAAAAGTAAGACTCAGAGAAGCGAAGTAGCACTCTAGATGTCACACAGAAAGTTGTAAAGTCTCTGGTTTTCAAACCACCAGACTATAGTGCTCTGTAGTTCTATCTATTGCTTACAGCACTTCCTCCCATGAAACTCCCATTGACTTTGTGTCTGCTAGGTGCCAGGTTTATGTGTGGCACTCTTGGCCAATTTCCATACCACTCTTTCAAGGTAGGCATGGCTATCCCTAGGAATATTTTGTATATGTGGAAATACTGTGTACAAAGTGGTATAGTCTACTAGGAATATGAAGACTAGCCCTGTGGGGTTTGACTGAGAGTGGCCCTAATATTGTCTTTGAATTCTTGGTCCCCAGTTAGTGGAACAACAATTTGAGAAGGATTAGAAGGTGTATTCTTTTTGGAGGGGGGTGTGTCAGTAGAGGTGGGCTTTGAGGTTAAAGACAACAACAGAAATAACCCATGCCATCATCAGTTAGTTCTCCTTCTGTCTCATAGTTGTTTATCAGATATAAGCTCTCAGTTACTGTTTCAACACCATACCTGGCTGCCTGCTGCCATGCTACTCACCACGATGGTCATAGACTCTAACCATCTAGAGCTGTGAACATGTAAATTAAGTTGTTTCTTTTATGTTTCTGCCATAGCAATAGTAAAGAAAAAAAGACAATCCCCAAAGACACTGAGACATGGCTATTGTCCCCTGGGGTCTTCTATTTAAATTATAAAGCAAAGGCATATATTTGTATGTAAGTATCAAGCTAACATTTCAGAAAAAGCCTATGATAAGCTGAGAGTTTTCCCTATGGTATTACAAGATTCCTCAAAAGGTACGTGAAAATTTGGAGTTGGAAGAGTGACTTTACCATTTGCCTTTGTATTGGTGGATGGGTAAATGAAAAAGAGAATCCTTCATTTGGTTAATAAGAAATGTTTAGAAATGTTTGAGCATATTGTGACCAGGGCAGTGTTCTGGACTCCTCATGTACAGTGGCAAATGAGACACAATATCCCTTATTCATGGAGTTGTGTTCTGTGAGAAAAGCCCAGATAAGAGATCAAAGGATATATAGATAAAATAAAATACTTACACATTTTTTTGAGACAGTGTTTCTCTGCATTGCGTTTGGAGCCTGTCCTGGAACTAGCTCTGTAGATCAGTCTGGCCTTGAACTCACAGAGTTCCATGTGCCTCTGCCACCCGAGTGCTGGGATTAATGGTGTGCACCAACAACAACAGGCTAATACCTACAGATCATATCAGACTTACCTAAGGTTGCTATAAAGACATTTCTGCATTTCAGTAGGTCTACATAGTACACAGAAAGATAATCTCAGGAAACAGAAAGAACATGACTTAAAGTATCAATACCCAACATAGTTCAGGGACTATTGGAATCTACTGCTAGTATGAAGATAGTCATGTGTGGTATCTGCTATGACAATAGAGCGTAAGCATCATATACAGATAAGAAGATAGTTAGCTGGGGGGCAAAATGGAGGTGTTGAGATAACACATGCTGTGGTTATTTGTACTTTTCAACATGGCAGGTGTTCAGCTACATGGAAGGCTAATTGTGGTAATTATTCCATTTTCTCCTGACTGTCTCCCCAATTATGTGAGAATATTTGGTATTCTCTGTATTTTGCCTTATTTTTGTGTATCATAAGGGTTCTAAAGCATTTTCCTCTTGGAGTCACTAATATATGTCTGGTAACTTTGATTGGTAGTCCCTTTGATGTTTTCATTCTCCTTGCCCTGGTGATCTCAAATTTCCTTGGCTTTAAAATTATGTATCATTAATTATGTTGAGTCATGTTTGTAAAGATTCAAAAGCAGAAAAGGATTCATGTTTATGTACATTCAAAAGTAGAAAAATAGCATTATTAAAACATTGAGAGCTTATGACTGATTCTGGTTGAAGCCAGCAAATATTAAGAATTATAGCAGCCTGGTAAGTGGGGGGCAAGTCCCTTTTGTGTCATTGTCTAGTTGTTGGACTCTCTCTGGTTGCTTTTCTGTCTTTGAATAAAGATAGAAAATTTCATGAGAGACAGTTGTAATCTTTGGAGGTAAGAAATGCCGATGCTCCTCATTGTTGGATACTCTTGTGAAGGACTTTTTGTTTGGGTCTGGTGGCCAACACTCCAGGATCCTGGCATACAGGATAGGCTTTCTCAGTCCTTGACTGTGTGGAGTTTTATCACAGTGTTGTCATACTGCTGACTGTTCGGCAGCTGTTCTATGAGACCAATCCTGTAGATATTGGTACAGTTTTCATAAGCCATAAAATAGACTTCCCTATACATGGGGAAAATACATTAACTCCTTTCATTAAAATATATTTAAAGGACAAAGTACACTGGGATTTTTTTTAATTTTATCAGATATAATTAGATTTTGTTATAGAATGGTGCTTTAGCTGTAGTTTGAAATAGGAATATTTCTGAATGGTTCTCTTCTCAGATCTTTTTTCTTTTTTTACTGTGACTGCCTACCCCTTGCCCTTTGCCCCTGCCCTTGGTCTTGGCAATAGCTGAAAAGGCTAGTGAAGAGTAGGGATTTTATAATGATATTTAGCCCAGTGCTACTGCTGAGAAAACAAATCTGAGTCTAGTCTGGCCCACCCAAGGGTTGTCAATAGTTTTTTGTTTTGTTTTGTTTTTGTAATGGGAACTAACTCTTTCCTAGTGTGCTCATAACAAGCAATCATTTGCATTACTGCAATTACTTAATATTGTTATCTCTGTGTCTGAGTATGCTACCTGTCAGTGTCTGTCAGTGAATGTGTGGTTTTGTGTGTATGAACTTCTCTTCTCCAATTCTTGACTGCTCCTGTGAGAGTCTGAAGTCTTGAGTAGGGGGCTTTGTGATCAAAGCTGGGACAACAGCTATGTAGTTCACATTTTTACACAGGTTCAAAACACACACAAAAGAAGAAAAAAAAAGAAAAATGAAAGAAAGAAAAGAAAAAGAGGTCAAGCTGAACCCTTGAAATGGCAGAGAGCTTTGTCTAAGTAAACTTTTAATGTAACTCCAAAAATTGTATAAATCTATGGTTGGAATATGCAACAGTTAGTTCTTAGTCCTGGGGGAAGTCTTAATCTTCTGCTCCTGTCAACGGCTACTCTCCCATTTGAGGAAGTGCAATAAACAACTGAATTTTGTGTTACAATCCTCTATCTCTATTGAAAATGTCATCACGTTCAGGGATTTAATAGGCACAAGTGAAATACTGGTTATACAGTGATATATGGTAAGAGAAATCCAGACTATTTCTAGCCCATAGTCAACAGAGCATCAACATGCTCTTAGAGTGGCTATCTTTTCTTTTTCTTCTGTTTTGCCTGAATCAAGTGATGTTTCAGGCATTGAGTAAAGACAGCCTGAGACCCAGAGCAAAGCCATTAAGTCCCAGATGTTCACGATTTCCAAGGAAATATTCTGCGCTGTGGTTATTACTCAGATGGCTCCTTAAATGCTCTCATTTTGGCACCTTTTACACTTGCTAAACTCAATTTGAGGAAAGAACTGGAGAGGGGCATTTTGTAGAAAGCAATTAGCCTGCACTTTGGTGACCTTCATGCTTTCCCCATCATGATGAATTGCTGCTTAGCTCTTGTATCAGTCAGCAGGTAGCTTTTGCTAGAATTGTGTTATATGTTATAGATAACCAGTTTTATCTAATTAAACAATAATGATGGCAATGTACGACATTTTCTGGGAATTAATGAGCAGCTTGGAAAAGCTGATGGCTGGAGAGTCAGCCAAAGGCTATTAGCTTCGGTCCACCATTAATCTCCAGATATGCCCATTCATGACATCATTGTTGGTATTGAACAATGAAAATGTAAGATAATTCACTGATATTCATTGTGTAGTCCCTACTAGCATGCTCTCCTTATGCATTATCCAAAAGTCATGTTGTTCTTGTTTAGTCCCAATTGTCTCTTAATCTAAATTTTTTTCTATGTAGCAGTTGCTAAAAATTGAATTTCTTGGTTTTTATATAATGGTTAGTGTGTTTTAAGGATTCCAATTTGGTGAGTTTTTCTTTAATATATTGGATGGTAAAACCAGAATTTTCTTCAGCTGTGGTTCTGGAATTTGAAAAGTGTGTATATTGTCATGACTGTCTGCTCGTGGCAGGAAATGGTTGCAAATGCTTTGAATAGCAGCTGTTGCTAGCAAACATGTGCACACACTAACAAGATTCTAAGAAGTTATAGTAACACTGAGAGGAGATGAAGGGAACTCTCTGCCAGGAAAAGCTGTGATGGTGTATCTATACAATCCTTTGATTACTGCTACTGAATGCTAGCAGGGAAACTGAACTAAAATATTCACCACCTTCTTGTATAATTTAATAGTATTTCTACATGTAGGCTCATATAGGCCATCTACCAAGAACTTTTTATAAAGGCTAAATGGGAAGATTTAGTTACATTGTTTTCTATACTATTAGCCCCCTACATGAAAGAAAGTTCTTTAAGGCCACTGAAACCCCAGCCAATGAATTTTGAATTTGTTGCCAAACACAGAGCCTTTGGATATCATCTAAATTCAGCCATACGTTGTTTATTTTGTACACCACAGGCATTATTCTCCCTGGAAGAAATGGGCTGGTGGTATCTTTCAGTCTATCTAAATGTACGTTAAGCGTATGCATTTGGGGGAGTAGAATGAGTCAGCATGCCATTAATCACAGCTTTGGAGGCACTGACTCACTCCTAGGGAAATGGAATGGCCTCATTGGGGAAGGGTGTGAAAGAAAAACTCCATTCTTGGGTCGCTTCCCTGTTTCTGCAAATGCAAATCAAATTTGCACCCACTTCAGTGGGTGGTTTTCAAACTAAAGAAAGATGCTGTGGACCCTATAAAGGCACACATCCAGCTCTTCCAGGGAAAGACCGACTGTAATGAGTCAGAACCCTGCTTAACCATACAGGGAGCCTAGGAAGAAAACTGGAGATCGCAGGAGCCTAGTGGACATCTAAGGCCCAAATTCATAACCCTGACCTTATCATGCACAATTCAGCCAGGTGGGTCTTTGATATAGTGTTAATTTAGGGGCACTCAGTACAAAGCTCTCATCTTCATTAAAGGACTTTGAACACCTGAAGGATATTTAGAAGGACTTGTATTGCTTTTGGAAGTTGAAGGGTAGAGAGCAACTTGGAAGTCAGGCCATTGTCAGGGTTAGATTGAGAAGAGAAACGTAAGTGATTACTGGTGGACATTATGCAATTTCATCTGTAAATACTTATATAGTCTCTCAACTTTCATTGAGAGCCCTATGTGGTGATGTGTTATTTCTTTAAATAGAACATGATTTTTATGAAAACATTATATTATTGTTATAAATTTAATACTATTTCATTGTACTGGAGAAGCAGGTATAGATTATCTAGTAGCCAGCTTTTCCAAGGATTTTTTTCAACCCCTTAAAATAAAATAATTAGATATGCTATTAGTTGTGCTTCCTTAGAGCTTTGTTTAAAATGTTCCTTCGTTAGTCTTCTCTGGGAGTAGATTTGATTGAAAATGTTCACTGCTTTCCTGAAGCTCTAACTTAAGTTCATTTTGTTATGTGGTGACCACAGTTCTGGATGACGCCCCCCCTGGCACACAGGAATACATTATGTTACGGCAAGATTCCATCCAATCCGCGGAATTAAAGAAAAAAGAGTCCCCTTTTCGTGCTAAGTGTCACGAAATCTTCTGCTGCCCGCTGAAGCAAGTGCACCACAAAGAAAACACAGAACCCGAAGGTTTGTGCAAGACAGACACGTGTTTTGCTTGTTTTTTCTCACCTCTCCCTCTCTCTCTCTCTCTCTCTCTCTCTCTCTCTCTCTCTCTCTCTCTCTCTCTCTCTCTCTCTCTCTCTCTCTCTCTCTCTCTCTCTCTCTTCTCCTCTCCTCTCTGTTCTCTCTCCTGTTTTGGATTGTGCATTGCTGTCTGGTGTGCTGTGTATTGTTCAGTCCCTGTGAGAGCTATAGGAGACCCTGGCTCACTGGTGACTGTGTTATGCAGTGTTAGATGGGACACTGTAGAATACAGTCATCTCAGCACAGTGTGCGGCATTCTGCTTCTTGCAGCTGAAACATTTTCAGTTGATGTCATGACACTATTTCATTTTGGCTGCCAAAGTTGCTTGCTCCTGTAACCAGCACCTGCCCAAATCTGTTCCCATCACCTTGCATTCCTGAAGCAGCAGCCAGCTGGGGAATGACACTTCTAAAAGAAAATAATGAGATGGTTGTTTCAAATTTTCTGTCTCTTCTCCACTCCATAAAGCTTCTGCATTGCTTTGGAAGAATGTTCATGATCAACTTAGTTCGCTGAAGGTCCCAGACTCCCCATGTAATGCACGCCCACTTGCACTTTGCCACAGTGAAATGCATGTCTCAAAGAAACCATAAAGAGTTCTTAACATTTTTTCCAGCTCAATACAGGTTTGGAGAGCTCAGCTTGCTACTTACTTAAACTCAGACTGATGTGGTGTTCATTCCAGTCTATGTCACAAATTTCTAGTGTTAACTTTTCTGGCTAAAAGGGGTATTCATCAAATTTCCAACATTTTTGCATGCATCAAACAGGCTAATTTTTCACATTACAAATGTAATGCAGTGATTTTATTATAATCAAATGTGCATTTCAACTTCCAAATGACCTTTGCATATTGCAATTCATGTGAGAGGTTCTTTTACAGTAAGAAATTATCTTCTGGTCATTCATGATTGGTGGAGCTTTCCAGTGTACAACATTGGATGTGACAGCAGTCATCTCAATGGTAGTTGGAGTATACTTTTTGCCTAATGTCTTCAAGTATTCTGTAAGTGACTTTGTTTCTATATCAAGTTGTTCTTTTGCAACTTCATAAGAACCCTCATTATGGACATGTTTCTGACGTGGAAAAAATATGACGCCTGATTTCATTTAAAGTTTGGTATGACTCTCAGTGAGCTCCAGCTCATAGTTTTGAAAGCAAAATGTTTTACCTCAAAATGACTCTTTCTTCCAAACAGCATTTTAAGCATTCATGGGCAGAAAATGAGAAGTCTCTATCTATCTATATGCATGTATATGTTGGTAATGGAATAAAATATTTGCACTTATTTTCTACCAGTACTTTTGCTAATATAAACTATCTACATTTGCTGAGAGTCTTAATGTCAATAACTAGTCATCTGAAGCTATAAATGGTGACCCTTTCCAATGGGTAAAATCCATCTCATGGTGCTTTAGTTTAGAAGAAATTAACTTGAGTTTATTGTTGCTGAAACAAGAATTTTTAACCAAAGAAGACTATTTTATTATATGCAGTATACTCCATTATGTTATGCTTTCTTTTCTCTCATGATACACACACACATATATATATATACATATATGTATATATATATATGTATATATAGTGGCATTTCTATATTAGTAAGCAGACAATATTTTGGTTTGGGTAATAAAAATATTGTTTACCAACTTACTGCTTAAGTTCATTAAAGAATTTCATTAGAAACTTTATATTTTCTTGATAATGTTTTACATTAAGTAAAGAGTCCAATAAATGTAAGACCCCTCCTTTATTTTTATTATTGCATTTATTTTGACAGGATATATTAATTTTCAAGCACCATCTTGACTGCATAGTGTATACTGTCATGAATATTATCAGATATGGATTTTTAGAAAATGGAAAGCCATTAGACTCTCTACAAGGGATGAATACTTTCCAATCTTATTTTGAACGCATAAATTCAGTGGTCTTCAATATGTTGAATGTTACTGTTATCTTTTTATCTAGAATGATTTGAAGATGGACCACTGTCTTCTTTCAGATTATTAATTGTCCTCCTGGAAGTTACTTGACATAGCAGAACTAACACTTCCTTTCTTATTCCTAATAATCATTTATCAATAGTATTAGATTCATCAGGAGTTTTCTTTGGAGACATTTGAAAACTATCTACAATCATAATTTACCCTTTCAAACAAGAAAGGATTCCTGTGCTATTGGTGAACCTAGAACAAGTGAATGTCAACATTTTATCCTCCCAATACAGACTCACAGCATCCCAAGTACTTTAGATGACAGCAAACCAAACATGCTGTGGACAGACCTTGGAATAATATACTTACTTACACATAAGAAATGGGAGCTTGTCATTTACAGGAGGTGAAATATCTGTTGATTTGGAAGGGTTCAGTGGCCAGTTTGACATCCTGGAAGGTATAGTTTCTAGTTCTATCTCAAAGTTATAACATTTTTCTCTATTTAATAGAAATAAAATGCTTCCTTATTTCAAATGGATATTACAGATCAACTGTGTGGCTACATGAAAGCATTTTATTGTCATAGGATTCATCTTGATGATATATTCCATTCATATTCACTGTGTTCTAGCATCAGACTTTAATTGACATTAGACATTGATTCCTACAATTTCTACAATTCCTACAATGGTCAATCTAACCATTGTTTGGATGTTCATAGAATGTTAGAAACCATCAATTGAATAATGAAAAAAATCACTAAGACTTGAAAGAAACCAAAAGTTTGAATAGTAGCAAAACATCTGTGTGTATTAGGTAAATGCAAAAGCTGCTTTTCTCTCAACAAATTGACAAAAAAAACAGTTCATATATTTTTGTGTGTGTGGTTTTTTTGTAAAGCTTTGATGGTTCTTTTGGCTGTCAATGTCTATGAAGGGCCAGACTATTTCCATTGTTTATGATAACTTGGCATTTGATATAAATAGCATAGTGAATATTGTTCACAGTCATTTATCTTTCAAAGTTGTTTTTGGATTATGTTCAAGGCCTTCAGAATCCATGCAAAAAGTTCTTAGAACTATCTCACTGTTTGTTGGTTTTTTTGACACACTAATGCCAATTTTAGTTTGCTAAAAGCAAGTTTATATTAATGAACAGTCAATTTCAAAACAATTTAAAATCTGTTCCAAATTCTTGTGAGTTTCTATGATGTGATTATTTCTATGCAATCCACTTATGATATAAGCAAGCACTTATATGTGACCTGGAGTTTGGCTGAAGAAGAACATATGGATATCTGAGAGTCTAATTTGGCTCAATACCAACAATGCTCTTTGTAAGAAGAAAGCTGCTGCATGGAGAGTGGAGATCATTACCAACATATTTTTCTTGTGGTTCCAGGAACATTTTGGCAAGATAAAGTATAATCTTCATAGCTTTGTTCCTTTATTCACTTTCTCTTTTTATGCCATGGGTGCCAAAATGAAACCACTGATTTAGTACAACTTCTGGAAGCCAATCTATTTTCAGCATAGCTTCTATTTCCTAAATGCTACTCATTGGGCTTTTCTTAATGTTTGAAGATTGTTAAAAAGAATCACAGCCAAGATACCTAAGCTTGCTTGCAAGCGGATAGTGTTCAAGATCCAGAGAGACAAAGAGATAGTGGATTTCCAGTGTTTGGTTTTAACAGTGAAAAATTTTATTATAATAGTAGTCTTGGAGGTGTATGTTATATAAAAATAGCAACAAGCTCAGCAATCTGTCAGAATCTTGGATTCTGGTCTGTGCATTATTTTGTATTCATATGTGAATGTGGGTGTGTATACATACACATTCTTATCCCTTGAGACATTGTGAAAATTTTCATTCCTACAAATATCCTTGGGGGAATAAAATATGTCCTAGAGCTTGGTGATAATATACCATACTGTTCACTAACAAAGTGAAAGTAAAAGTTTATGTTAAATGCTTAAGAGGTTTTATAACCACAATAGTGGTGTCATTCTGACTCTCATCTTGGTGTCTCTAACTCAGAGCAAACACATGTCACCAAGAACATCAGTCTGATCTAGCTATTAAGAGAGGGGAAGAGGGAGGAGACTATTAAGCACCGTGGTTGTGAAAATGTAAGGCTGTATTTTATTTTTCTTATTTAAAAAAAACAAATTTATTATTTTCTCTTGTGATTTTTTTCATTTTAATACTAATTTCCCTTTTGGAAAGCAAGTTCAGGGTTGATTTGAATTACTAGACAGTTTTATAAAAATGAACTACTGTTATTACTTCCCTTTGTTGCTAAGTTACAATTTAGTAACAACCTCTGATAACGGATGCCAGAAAAGGTCTTTTAGGAAAGATGTATCTGTGTGTTCCCTTGTAGATGGCAATCGAGAAGAAATTCCTCTGCTATTAAAAACTGGAACTGTGTGTTTAGATGATGATTTAAATATAAAGATTTTATGCTTACACTTTTTTATTGCAGAGCAAGTATGACGTAGGTCACCCTGCCTTTGCTTTCTAATCTCAAGATTAACTAAAGGACAGCAGATAATCTTCTATACTCATTGAAGCAAATGATAAAATTATTGGTCAGAATAAAAGTCAGAAATCAGAAGGCCTTCTTGCTGATCAGCAATGAGCAAACCATATCCTTTCCCCATTGTGTACCCAGATACAGTTCTTTTGGTTGCATGTCAGTTATTTTCTAGAAGACAGCTTGTTTCCTAATAATCCTAGGAAGCAATATGTAGAGCTTAAACACAATCTCCTTTCCTTCCTATTTCTTCGCCTTATATGAAATTAAGTCAGAATTTGGACATAGCTTTTCTCTTTGGAAAACTCATGATCTAATCAAGGAAGTATACTTAGCAGTCAATAATTTAATTTCAGGACACAATAGGCATTTATTATTGCTCTCTTATTGAATACATGAATCCAACTTCCATTTCCAGGCTGGCTTGTATAGTAGAAACCAATAACTATACTGTCTTTGAAAATATAATTCACGTTTTAAAGCAACAGACTTCCTACCACATTGAGTATTATGTGTTTCCATTGTAGTGGCAATATTCCCCCTTGTTGAGGTTTTCTTAGTTAATATTAGTATTAGAGATTTCTGCTGGGTGAATCCAACTCTTATAACCCATTTCATATATTTATGTTTAATATGGTTGTTATGGGAAAATGCCCTGGAGTTCCATTGGGTGAATGATGCTAGTGTATGGTAGTGATTTTGACTAAAATAAAAACCCCAAATAAAAATCAAAGTATAATGTATGAAAAATATGAAACACATTCAATCATATTGATACTCTCTTGTTCAAAAGCATTGTAACAGGGATTATGTTGCAAATATTCTTTGTGGCTATGGTATGTCAGCAATCCTTCTTCTTTTCATAGCCACTTGATAAGCCACTTATGAAAATATGTCCTTCTGACCCAGTTTGTTGGGGTCCAACACAATCATGTCTCCCTCCCATAAAAGCATTGCTTGTATGACATTTGGCTAATGTCCTCAAATAAGGCCAACTATAATGTGCAGAAGTTTTCCTTTACCAAGGACGTATTACTAAAATGTTCTGCTCATGCCTAGCTTGTCTTTTATTATTTGCAGTGCTGGAACATGGCATCCAGGGCCATGTGCATGATAGGCAGGTTACCCTACCACTGAGCCATAATTAGACAGTTGTTCCTACAACTGAACCATAATCCAAACCTTCGTTGCTCTATTTTAATAACCACACACTTGTATTGTTGAGCAAATCAATGCTTTTCTATTATATTTCTTAAGCCATTGCACATAATGGATACTAACATATAAAGATGAATTCTACAGAAAAATATACATTTTGTAAATTATGTACCTCTCCTAGACAGTGATAATATATGTAGCTCCATTTAAGATTTTGAGAAGTGTTGTTGATTATGATGCTATCTTACTTAATTCAATTATATATGAAAGGTCACCTTATAACTATTACAACTATCTTACTCCTTTCCTCTATTAACATCCCCCAAAACTCACCCTGAGAAAAGTTCTGCTACCTCCATTAAGTAGTGCATTCCTATCCGACCAAACCTTTGATAAGAAACCCATTTTAAAAAATAATTATTGCTGATCCCTTCCTTTCGGGCTCCAAGTGTTGTTTGTGGATCAGTCTGGGAATGTAATTGTTTGTTTCTAGTGCATGACTAGATAAGCAGCTTGTGCTAGATGGGAAATAATGCACTGATCCTCTAGTCAAAAAAGTGTTTCTGTCTCCCTGTAAAAGGCTATCAAGTAAACTAAACAAAAATGTGTTGGTGTAATAGTTCAAAGGCCAGCCCTGGAACTGAGGAGTGTGTTTTCCTAATGACTGCTTTAACATAGCAAGCTTCAATTTTATTTTTATATATTTTTAATTTAAATATGAAGCAAGCTGGTTTTACATGTCAATCCCAGTTTCAGCATTCTCCCATCTTCCCCTGTCCCCCCCACCAACTCCCATCCTATGCCCTTTTTGCTCCCCAGGGAGGGTGAGGCCTCCCATGGGGAGTCTTCAAAGTCTGTCACATCATTTGGGAGCAGGGCCTAGGCCCTCCTGCATGTGTCTAGGCTGACAGAGTATCCCTCTATGTGGAATGAGCTTCCAAAGTCCATTTGCATGCTAGGGATAAATACTGATCCACTACCAGAGGCCCCATAGACTGTCCATTCCTCCCAGCTAACACAACATTCAGGGATTCTCAGTTGGTCCTATGCTGGTTTCCCAGCTATCAGACTGGAGTCCATGAGTTTCCCCTTGTTCAGTTCAGCAGTTTCTGTGGGTTTTGCCAGCCTGGTCTTGACCCCTTTGCTCATCACTCCCCCCTGTCTGAAACTGAATTCCAAGAGTTCAGTTCAGTGCTTAGCTGTGGGTGTCTGCTTCTGCTTCCATCAGCTACTGGATGAAGGCTCTAGGATGACAAATAAGGTAGTCATCAATGTCATTATCAGGGAAGGACATTTAAGGTCGTCTCTCCACTATTGCTTAGATTGTTTGTTGGGGTCATCCTTGTAGATCTCTGGACATTTCCCTAGTGCCAGATTTCTCTTTAAACCTATAATGGCTCCCTTATTATGCTATCTCTTTTCTTGCTCTCCTCTATTCTTTCCCTGAGTCAATCTTCCTGCTCTGTTATACTTATCTCTCTCCTCCCTTTCCTTCTAACTCTCTCTCCCCTTCCCCCATGCTCCCAAGGAAATCTTGTCCCTTACCTCTTCTCCAGGGGACCATGTATGTCTCTCTTAGGGTCCTCCTTGTGTCCTAATTTCTCTGGCGGTGTGAACCAATCCTCAACTTTAATTTCATAGCTGAGGACCATTTCAGTGATATTGATGCTAGAGTTTAGCATCAGACCCAAACCAACCAACCACACCAATGCTGCAGGAACTCTTGTAGTGAAACTACTTTAGAAAATGACTCCCAGTGTGACTGCAATGTCCTAACAGAGCTAGAATCAGTGTACTAGAAAAAAATCACCTTGTCAGAAGGCCTAGTGTATGATGGCAGCTATCAATTCAGAAATTTTATCATATTGATTACATGGGCCTATTCAGGAGGGAGCTTGTGATTAGAGGTCACAATTGGACAGGCATTCCTTATATTGATATTAGAAGTTGGAAGCATGGAAGGTATCCATGGTCTCCAACACACACACTTGCACACACACTTTAAAACTTTAAATGTTTTTATTTAAGTTGATCACCCATGTGTTTTCATAAAACTAACCAGGCTTTTTCATACGAGTGTGCTAATCTGCCACCTTGTAACCACCATTCTTTCTTAAAAGCACTTGTAGCATATGTTCTTTCAGGTTTCAAAGTGTAATTAATGGTGCTTCTAAATATGGGAGCTTTTCCTTTACCCATGTGTTAATGTAAAAGATGGAGAAGTAGCAAAGGATGTTTGGAGATACAGTAAAATTACTGCTATTTCTTCACCGCTGCTCTGGAGCAAAATGGCAAATAAAGCTATACTCATACTACTTGTGACCCCAGGTTTCAGTCCCTGAACTATTCCAGAGGCTGTCATCATTGAGACATTGCTTTCTTAAGACATAGACATAATCAGCTACTGTGGCTTAAAATTATCAGGGCAGCATGTATTTGAAAACTGATTATGAAGTGATTGGAGACTAATTGCATTCCTGTTTATAAGTTATTCTAAGTATTCTAAATGATATGCATTCAGGTATTCATTTGTTATAAATTATAACATGTCTCAATGCGCTTAAGAATAAGCAGCTTAAATAATTCCTAAGGGAAAGTGTTGAACAAGATATCTTACATTCTGTATTTTATCAGCACTTACCCTTTTCTTGCCTCACATGTCCACTTCCACATAGGTGTTAGCAAATATCTATTTATGAGACATAGCTATTTTAAGATATTTATTCTCAGAACAAATCCGAGTTTAACTTGGTCAGTGTGTTTGCCATTCCAATGTGTTATGAGTCGTTGCATCACTATGCTGGAATAAGCTGCTCAGGTACTGACAACTTAGTAATCACCTTAAGCCAGTGGACATTGCACCTCAAAATCATGTTTCATGCAAAATGATGTGATGAACAAAGTCCTAGTGTGACGAAGCAGTGAGGAGAGACTTCTGCCCTGTCGACCGGCTTATTTCACTGTTGACTTTCACAAGGATTGGAATTACACACAATTAGTCCATTTGTTACCTGAGGGATGAAGCAAGAGGGAACAGATATTTCTTTGATATGTACTTGGCAGGATGTTCTGCATTATCCTTCATGTAGGGGTAGATGGTCAATTATCTTTTCTGTGCCAGTAAATTCATGTTTATATTTGCTAGATTTCCCCGGCCACTGAAAAGATAAGCATTATTAGCCTTGGAGGGCATATGGAGTCTGAAGTGTAGATATGTATAACAACTTGTTTACATTGACACACAACTTATCAATGTCCTAATGGAGATGTCAAGTCAAGTATGCATAACTTCCACATCTAATCTTTACTGTGCACTGTGCAGCCTCAGCTCCACTGACACTTTGCCTCCTCTTTTCAGTCCCAGGGCAAGAGAAAAGTGCTAAGCAGCGTGTTTTCCACTGCTGAAGAGTTAGTGTTCACAAGAAGGCTACAGAACTATCTAGAATCTTTATGAGGATTACCTACTCTAGAATCATTATGAGGATTACCTACTTAATTCAATGGAGGACTTATTTTAGGTACTTTCTGTATTGAATATTATCTGACACAGAAGGAGAAGGCAGGGCTTATGCAAACCTGCACCTTTAAGATTATGTTGCATGCTTCAATTTTCCTTTGTTCCCTGTATGGGCACCTATTGGCTACAAGTCATTTCTCCTATAATACTTGTTTAAGTGGAGGAATACTTCAAACCCATAGTTTATCTCATGAAAACATTGGGCCTTTGCTCATTATTCTATGGGTCACCTCACTATACAACTGTTGTGTTTCTCAGGTGGCACCCACAAAAACCTGTATTTCCAGATTTGGACACTCTTATTGCTCTGGAAGTCTAGGATTTTATGCATATTTTGCATTAAAGAATTTTTTTTCATTGAGGGGCTATTCTTTTTGTTTAATCTGTACATCAGGATAGGAAAATTGGAGTAATCAACACACGCATATTATAGTTATTCTATTTATTTTGTTGTCTTTATATCTTTTCTCCTTTCCATTCCTTCCTAATCTGCATCCTCTATGATCACAAGCATCATTCTCTGGGTTAGGTACAGAACTCTCACTGCAGACTTCCACATGCATGAGATGTCTTGGATAAACTCTGCTGGAGACTGGCAATTGTTTCTGTGGTGATGCAATTGATTAAAGCACACACACACACACACACACATGAAATTGTTCTACTCTGTGGTCATTGGATACCCTTCATGGTGGATCTGGATGTATACATATGCAAATACACACCTAGGTATACATCACTGTTTAAAATAGTTCATTAAAGGAAAACACAACGTAACAGTAGAGCTCACATGGTTGTTCTATTGGAGCCTTTTCTGGGATACATCCAGCCCAGCAAAACTCAGACTAATCATAGCCCTCAACAGGGTAATGTGGGTTCAGAAAAGCTATTCATACAGTGAGGACATTTGTCTAGCAGGCTGCCTCAGGCTGTGAATAAACTCTGGCTCTTTTCATGTAACAAGAGTGGAACAAAGGGTATTTCAAAAAGTAGGGATTATAGAAGCTGGCAGCCAAAAACTTTGCTTTCTTCTTCCTTCTCCAGCTATTATTTCCCCTGTACTCATTTGATTTTCCTCTAAGAAGGTAGCATTTTGGATCCATGTTAGAAGATGCATGAATTGATTCAGTAAAGCTCTAATTGGCATGCATGCTTAGCTGTTCACTTAGTGGGTAATTGGTTAAATATACCCAGAATATTTGTTGAGAAAGGAGAAAAGTCCCCAAAGAAATGAGAATAGTTTGAGAACCTTTTCCTATAGTGCCATTTTTTCGTGCCACTTTTTCTTTGGGAAGAGCTTTGTGTATAGTATGTAGCCTCCTAACATACAGACTTTATTTCCTCTGTGTCAGTGGAGCAGTACTGAAGAGATACCACAAACATAGCATAATGTCTGGTAAAAAGAAGCACTCAATAAATATTCATCATTACAAACAATGTATTCATCTAACAAATTTGGATATTTTGAGTTCAATGGGCCATTTGCCCCTAATTCCAGGCAGCCAGTGACTGAGTGTTTCTAATCACTGTTAGCAGAATGGATGTATTTGTCAATAGATATTTATTGAGTGTTTTGCAAAGTGAGACATTATGCTGTGCACTAGGCACAGCATGGCAAGAGAGATACTCAATCTGCCCTAAGTGAATTAAGGAATGACAGGAAGGCACAACTTGGAGCTAGTCTATTAGCTATATTGTATTGCATTTTTCATCATTCTAGAACATGGCAGCTAAAACAACACCATATAGTTATATTTGTGCTTGGTAGAGAAGAAGCTAGGGTAACAAAACTCTTCTGGCATGACTTTGATCCTCCACTCTTTTCTCATTCATACCTCATGAATCCTTTCTTTATCTTTCATTCACTAACATGTTAATCCATGTGTTCATGCAAAACTTATTGAGCTGCCTCTCTTTGTGTCAGATAGCATATGACATGATCCTCATATTTCTCAGGAGTAAGTTCTAGGGTGTTGATATATATATATATATATATATATATATACATATATATATATAAATATATATATAAGCCCTCATCAGCCTGTGCCTAATACTCACACTTAAAGAGAAAATATTTCTTTGATATACTGATTTTGATACTTTCAGGTAAATACCAATAAGTACTTTGCTGAAAAATAATGAAGCTATTAAGTTATTTTGAGGAGATTCTGAAGAGTTTTCCATGGTAGTTGCACTAATGTAGATTCTTTTTTTCATTTATTTAAATTTGAGGATGATTTTTATTAGTGTTTAAAATAAAATCCTGGGATAAGTAAACTGTAAATCTTGGCAACTGCAAAGAGAAGGAAGAGGAAGAAAAGAAAAAGCCATGCTACTTGAGGTAAGCTGGAATGGATGTGAGCCACGTAGCAAGGGAGAAGCATGCAGCAAGATTGGGAAAAAGCTCGAAGTACCACCAAAGGCAAACTTATGCTCTGGATAACATCTTACAAAAAGTAGAAATAAGAAAACGGAAAACTAATATGTTCCTGAGTCATAGGCACACCTAACAGAACCACATAATGACTCTGTAATGGCTGCTCAGAACCAGGGATTCTGGGTAGGGACTATGTATTGTGTCATTAAAGGAAAAATATTCCTCCTTTCTCTTTAATGTGACATTCTGTGAATAGATCTTCCTGAAGGATGATCCCTTAGCCTTTGATTTATGCAACAGGATTAACTATTAAGTGTTTGGTAATTTGGAATGTTAGGACCACCCAGGCCAGAGATTTCATTCTCTTGACCCAAAGGGGATAGCTTCCTTTGGTGTGTCTTTAATGTTATTTCATTCATTCCTCTGAAGAGGTAGCCCTTAATTCACTTAGGAGATGGACTTAAGTTGGAGAATGAATATAATCATTTTTCCCTGAATACCTATCAATCCAATAATACTACATCCATTCACCAGGAGGAATTATCATTTGATCTAGGGATACTGTTCTACCTTCACAACCAGCCTCCAGGCTAGAGTCTTTACTTGGGAAGGTAAAGAACTGGAACTTTCTTTTGGCATTTCTGATCAGAGGACCAAGAACATTTCTGTACTGTTGCTTTCAAGGGCCCCTACTCTATAACTGCTCCAGCTTTGGCTTCTTTCTTTCTACATCTTGATCAGTACTTGCTATCTTTTGATTGTTAATAACAGTAATACTAACAGGTGTGATATTTTATCTCATTACATCTCATGTAATTTATGTCTTCATAATAATTAGTGATACTGAGATTTTTTAATGTGTTCATTAGCAATTTATATGACTTCTTTTGGGAAGGGTCTATTTAGACACTATGCCCATTTCTTAATAAGATTATTTGTTTTCTAGATTTTTGAGGTCCTCATATATTTTATTATCTATTCTTAGTCAGATATATAGCTTAGAAAATTTCTCCTAGTCTGTAAGTTCTCTCTTTAATGTATTCCCTATTTCCTTTGTTGGGCAGAGGTCTTCATTTTTATTTAACCCCTTCTGTATATTTTTGCCGATACCTCTTAATATTTTCCCAAGAGATTTAAAGCCAGTATGATAATGTGATGCCTGTATGTCAGCATTATTCACTGCACCAAAGATAAGAAATCGAACTAAAGTACTACCACTGGACAGTATGATATATGAAGTGGAATACTATTCAATTTTTAGAAAGAAGAAATGCATACATTTATAGTAACTTGAATGGAATTAGACAACATGCTACTAAATAAAACAAGCTAAACACAGAAACATAAATACTTCGTATTTCTTGTCTCCATGTGGAGTCTAAGCAATTGAATTCATAGAAACATAGAGTGCACTGGTAGTTTAGAGACACTGAAGTAGGTGCATGGACAAAGAGATAATCAAAATATACAAACTCTCCTCCATTCTATAGGAGAAGCTAAGTTAACTCTCCATTTCCTCCCTTCCTTCATTCCTTTGTTTCTATTTCTTTTCCTTTCTTTTTTCCTTTTTTCACAATCTCTTTACTACTCAGTGAATAGAGTTCATAATAAAGCACTGTGCGGATCAGTGTTCCTGAGAGAGTGGATTTGAATATTCTTATAACAGTGGATGTCCAGTTTCGGAACTGAAAGGAAGTAAAACTTTGATTTGTAAGAACATAATAAAATCAGTCACAGCAGTGGAGGCCCCGAAAGAGACTGAGTCAACAGTGATGTTCTCAGGAGTGAAATAAGTAACTAGGAGAATGAGGTGCTAACAAAGCTAAGTGGAGTCTTGGGTTCCAGCAAGGAAATTTAAACGAGCATTAGGAAAGGAAGTGCTAATGAATATAAGTCTCTTGTATATACCTTTTAGCATCTAGTCAGTATAGTTTAATTCCCTTCAGGGTGTAACTGAATTCTCTCTTTACATATTACACTATGGAGAATAATTGTAGCCACCAAAGTGGGTTAGGGTGAATGACTCTTTGTAGACAGATGAGGAATCACAGTCACAATCTTGTCATATCCAAAATCTGTCAAGTCATCTGGAGCAGGGACCAGGCCCTTCCCCATGCCTCCAGGCCAAGGGAGCATCACTCCATGGGGAATGTGCCCCCAAAGTCCCCTCATACACCAAGGATATATCCCGGCCCCACTGCCATAGGTCTCCTAGATTACACAGACCCTCCAACTTCGACCCACTCTCATGGGTGAGTCTGTCCAACACAGGCTTCCCAGCCATCAGTCTGGGGATCCACAAGCTTCGCCCCACCCTGCCCCCATTCAGGCCAGCTGCCCCCGTGGGACTCTGCAACCCAGTGCCGACCCTCTTCCCCTATCACCCCTCCCTCTCAGCCACTGGACTACAGGAGTTTGGCTCAGTGTTTAACTGTGGGAGTTTGTTTCTGCCTCCATCAGCTACTAGATGAGGGCTCTATGATAGCATACAATTTAGTTTTCAATCTCATTATCAGAGAAAGGCATTTAATGTAGCCTTTCTACTGTTGCCCAAATTGTTAGTTTGGGTGAAATGTCCTTGTATGAATGTGCAACTTTTGGGTATATGCCTAAGAGTCGAACTACTTACTGGGTCTCGAGGTATAGTAATTTCCATTTTCTTGAGGAACTGCCATGCTGATTTAAAAAATGGCTATAGGAGTTTGCAGACCCAGCAGCAGTGGAAGAGTGTGTCCCTTTCTCCATATCCTCTCAGGCATAAGCCATCGTAGAGCCTTCCCTTCATCTAGTAGCTGATGGGAGCAGAAGCAGACACCCACAGCTAAACCTTAGAGGAGCTCCAGGAATCCAGTTAAAGAGAGGGTGGAGTGATGAGCAAAGGGGTCAAGACCAGGCTGAAGAAACTCAAAGAATCAGCTGACCTGAACAAGGGGGAATTCATGGACTCCACTTTGATAGCTGGGAAACCAGCATAGGAATGATCCAGACCCCCTGGGTGTGGGTGTTAGTTAGGAGGACTGGGACTCTAGAAATGGATCAGTATTTATCCCTAGTATATGAGTGGACTTTGGGAGCCCATTACACATAGAGGGATACTCTCTCAGCCTAGACACATGGAGGAGAGCCTTGGTCATGGCCCGAATGATATGACAGGCTTACCTTGCCTTGGGAGCAGAAAGGGGATAGGCTGGGGTTTGGTGGGGGTGATAGGGGATGATTGGAGGTTAGGAAACTGGGATCGACATATGAAACAACCTTGTTTCAAATTTAAATAAAAAAGGAATAAGTAAACAAATAAAAGTAATACCAACTTAATATGGAATGTGCAAGTGAGATACAAAGTCCAGTGGGCATATTTGCTACTGTTTCTTTCATGTAAAATCAGTTTGTAGTTTTATCTTTTCTTCAGTCATTCATGCCAGGCCCCCTGGTGGATGTAAGCTTTATAATCCCAGTGCTATTGATAGCTTGAGCCAGATGTGTTGACTTTCTTGTCAAGCAGACACTTGAGAAACATCCCCTGGTTCTACCCTATAATGGCATCCCCTCAAAATCAAAACAAAAATGTATGTAGAGTCTGCCTGATGTCACACGAGGAGAAGAACATGCCTTCTTAAAAAATGCTGAATTACAAGGTGAGAATGTAAGCCCAGTAGTTATATTTAGAAAATTTTTAGAGACAATCAAAATATTTCTATTTACTCATAATTAAAACTTATCTTTGGGGCTACAACATAATACTTTTGACTTACTCCAAATTCTGCATTTCTCCTCCTGATTCTTCCTTGACTCCTTCAAAAGATTGTCCTGTACAGTTAAGGTGATTGTTCCATTTAAGAAGAGTGGGATAACAGGCTAAATTAGTCATTCCACAATCATTTGAAATGCATCAAATCAGTTTCCAACGTATGTCTACTTAAAAGAGTGAGAGAAGTGGGACAGGGTCTCTTTCTTCTAGGAGCTTAGAGTGGACACTGTCACATACAAAATTCGGTTGAAGTACATTTCCAGCATGGCCTAGACTCAAGTTTAACCTCGTTCAGGAAAATACTGCAGTCCTTTGGAAAGTTTCTGTTTAGACCATTATTTACTTCCAGAGTTGATTAAAAGCAGAGAAACTGTATCCTTCCATGACATTTTCATGTTTTCTAAAGCTTAGACTTTTCAACTTAACCATTCAGACCCAACAAATATGACTTAGCTCTAATTGTGTCCAGTACTAGACTTACTGTTTCACCCATTAAGTACAGTGCCTGAGACAATTCAAAGGAAAAATGGGGGTCATTTGTTTCTTTGAATCTTTTTGCTTATTTACACAGCCAGTAACCATATGACATCAGGAGCAAAAAGAATTTTGCGAGACATTGAATATTATTTTGAGTTTATACAGGAATTAAACACATCAAGATTCAGAGAAAATTAATACTCCAAGGAATTATCAAAGAACAAAATTAAATTTAGCTTTTTGATAATTTAATATGTTTTGCTTAATTTTCTTGTCAAAAGCAATTTCAATTTAGCTGGTCTGTGTTTTTTAGCTTTGCTTTTATTCCTCTAAGTGAAGTGTTCCCAGTGATGTGGGTAATGATGGGTGAGATATTTCTTCCTTGGATATCCATACCCTTATCTGTAAGCAGAAAACAAGCAGGCAGACAAAATGCAAACAGACTGAGTTAGTACTAAAATCCCTTCTTGTTGTTTTGTGTAATTTGAATGGTACAACAAAGATTCATGGTGTTCCTCTATTTCCCAGCAATACTATGGTCAGCCAGGATGGAAATAATTAGACTAATAGGAACTGTTGAAGCCTGACTCATAAATACTTTAATTTTTTGTGCCTTTAATGACATAGGGCTCTTTTGTGGCTATGGATCAACAGTTACAGACTTTTGTCAAAACCCATTTACTTAGTTAGGGTTTTGATTACTGTGATAAAACACCAAACCAAAACCAATTTAGGGAAGAAGGGTTTACTTCATCTCTCAGATTATAGTCCATCACCAAGTTAAGTCAAGGGAGAAACTCAAGATAGGGACCTGGAGGCAAGAACCAAAGCAGATGCCATGGAGAAACACTGCTGTCTCATGTGCTCCCCATGGCTCACTCAGTGTGACGTCTTACATACCTCAGGTCCATGAGCACAGGGTTGGTAACACACACAGAAGTCAGGTCCCTCCTACAGCCATCATTAATCAAGACTATATTCCACAGGCCAATTTTATGGAAGCATTTCTCAGTTAAGATTCCATTTTCCCAGATTCATCTAGGTCTGTGTCAAGCTGTCAGAAAACTTCCAGAACACTCACGATCTTGATCCTTGGGTATCATTGAGAAAATTAAAGCCCACCCATGGTAAAGAAAAATAGCCACAATAACACTTTTGGGGTGCTTTACTCTTTAACATGGTTGCATTAGACAAGAGACTTGCTTAATATCACAGTATTACAAAGTGGGAAAACTGAAATACGAAAACCATATATCTTTTCCTAATCTGCACTCCGCTTTCTCCAGAAGGGAGACTCTCAGGACTCTACTTGGGACTCTACTTGAAAGGAGTAGTAACTAAGCATGCTTTACCATTTTAACCTTTTAATTCTTTCTTTCTTTTTAAGTACCTCTGCCTTGAAACCATGGACCCCCACACCAACATTGTCTTGTGATCCTGATGTGATGAATCTCCATTTTTGCTGTCTTTTGCAATAAAATACTTTAAAGAAAGACAAATTCTCTCATCATGGGTCGAAAGTTAGCAGCTGAGTTATAAACTGTGGTTGCTTGATAGACCAACACCCCAGACAGTGTACCTCATTCTTATGTTCCTGAGTGAGACCACAGACACCATATATTCTATGTCATTCTTCATTAGACAGCCCCTTCATTTTGTTTTTCCTAGAAAATGTTCCCTCATACCCACCTGTAGCCCTTCCTCCTTCCAGATACACAGGCAGACTGGAATGGCAGTGGGAAGAGAGGCTCTATTAAAAAGGAATTAGAAATTCTTGTATGTTTACCCTATTAATTAGAGATGCACTGTTTTTATTTTAGGAAAATAAAGTAAGGTAGAAGGACTTGTGAATATCAAATTTTGCCATGCATCTACTCCCTAGTTTTCCTTTCTCTGTTGGAAAGTTAATAATAGCCAACATTCTTTTAATATGTAAACTATGAATGAGAATGAGTTACAAATTAAAGATAGTTTTCCAGATTACCCAAATTATTATCTATTAGATTACACTCTATATTCTAATGATAAATTTAGTATCACAATTCTATGAGCACCACAGTTGCCACTTAAACATCTAATATTCTTATAGCTAATTCTTATAATTAGACAAAATTTAGATTGTTTTCAAGAAGGTGTTCAACCTACACAGACTGTGATCTACAGGTGTGTTGGGCCACATTTAATGCTATCTTGAGACTCATATGATCTATGCTCTATACAGTGGGTATGCCTTGTATGGAGAAATTTAATGAGTAGTTAGAACACCCAAGTGCTGTTTCAGTTCATGGGAATCCTTGGTGAAATAATGACTTCACACTTATAGCTTCTTCTTATCCCTTTGAACCTTCACCTCAGCATTGGACTAGAAACAGCAATAACTGTAATTACCATTTCTTAGAAGGTTTAATTTTTACCAGAAAAATAATTTAATTTTCTCTATTCTGTAGAAATATGGAAGCAAGCATTCATATTTCATCTCAATTTTATACAAATGGAACCTGAGGCTTAATTAAGCCTTTAGGTTGAACAAAGGGAGAGGGAGAGTACAGATGAGATTAGAAGAACAATGTGATTTAGAGTTGAGACTATAGGTGATCTAAACTAGGTATCTCCTCTAACTGCAGTATCTCCTTTGCTGGCATCTCTGTCAGCTTTTTGAGTAGTTTAAATTCATCTTTTTATTCACAAGGTAGTATAGAGTATCCACTATACTAGATATAAAACACTACATTTGTGAATTTCTTGTTAACAATACAAATAGAACCTAAATATATAAGCTTCCATTTTTATCTATAAATGAAAGACCTGGTATATTTAGTATCTTACTCTCCATATTTAATGTAGTTTTTACCCATTCTTTTTCTTACTGTATTTTGTTGTAGATAAAGCAATACAAAACTTGTAAAACAAAAAAAAAACATTGCTAAAATCTAACATCATCATCTTCTTTCACAGATTTAGCCATGTCACTCATATGCTGAGATGCCCCTGGAATCAGCCCCTTGGTCTCTATTTCATAGCACTTTGTGGAACTCTTGTACCTTAGTTATTATTACTAATTGCCTGGAATTGAAGGGTCTTTCTTTTATATAGAGGATACCCTATATTCTCCTGACACCATACATTACCAATACAAGTTTCTTAATTAATACTATATTGTAGCACTTCAGAAATCAGGCAGGGAGCACAGCAAAAAGAAAATAAATAAATAAAATTCTCTGTTGCCTATTAATGATAACAATACTAACTTTTATTCTTTTTTAGAACTGGAAACACTGAATGTTCACTTTGGTGTTAAGGAGATATTTGTCTTACTACTAAATGACATTCACAGAGTATGTCACACAATAAGATTTGTCTCTTGGGTGCTGTTATTCCTTAATGGAAATTTGAAGTGCAGAGTGAACAATAAATTTATTACTTTAACAAGGAAATTAACCTCCACAAGGGATTTTCTTGCAGGTTACTACTTCAGATTAAAAAAGTTACCCTTTTGGTGGCTAATATTCTGCATTCTTTTATTATGAACTAAAAATACACTCAAACATATCATTTGCTGCTAGGATCCTCTCCTGTCCATCATACCATGAAGGTGCTTCAGAATTTATTTTCTGTCCATGACAGACAGCTCTACCTGAATGGAAAGAACACAGAAAACACAAGCACTTCTGAACTTTGTGATTAGGAGCAAAAAAGGGTAAACTAGAGAATGCCATGGAATCCAATTCATGTGGTCATTTTGAATGTTGATGTAAGACAGCAAAAAAAAAAGATAAAGGAAAAGTTTTATTGTTAAGAATTATTATGTCTTAAGTCCAATTTGTTAAGAATTATTATGTCTTAAGTCCAATTGAGAACTTCATACATATTTGTAGCTATTTTTCTAATTTTAATGTTTTAATGTCCCTATTACCAGCTCCTATGCTGCTCCCTCTCATACTGAATTTCAGTTTTTTCCTTTTTAAACAAGTTCCCATTATGTTTAATTATAGTTGTTGGTATGAGTGTATGCAAGAATATGAATTGCTTCTCAGTGGGTACACTGGATAAAATGATATTCCCATTTCTAGCAAACATTATCAATCTATAGTCCCTCAGTGGAGTATGGAGCCTCGTAAACCTCTCCCTAATATGTGATGCAATGATGTTGGCCATAGCTGTAGTTAATTCTTGGATTCAACGGCTATGTCATATCCAGAACATATTATTTCATAGCATTGATCACCATGCTCTGGTTTTTTACATTCTTTCTATCCCATCCCATATTATCCTATGGTCTGTAGAACTTGATATAATTATCTCATGTGTGCTGAATTCTGTTTATTAAAAGTTTACATCAACATTATCCTCTTTGTATAGCAATTATTCCAGCATTCTCTAGTAGCTAGCATGCCTTTTCTTTAATACAAGCTGAATTTTCAAATGTGGTTAATGCAATGAGGAGTATAATATCATGCATCAAGGGCTCTGTGCTAAATATGCATCCCCACATGTGACAGACTTTGGCATCTATTTTCAACAACATGAATCAATATACCAGTGTACAAATATAGTGTCTTAAAGTCCATCTTATAATAAAAGCTGCTTAAATTATATAGCAATTCAGCAAGGATTACTTGGTCATAGTAAATCAGATTTTAAGTATTACTCTTTGGACATTTGTCTTTAGAGAAGAGGTAAATGAGAGTAGTTATTCATTTTACTAATGGATCTACGGCAAGATTGCTTTGTAAAGGCATTCCAAAATGTATTTAAATAAGCAAGAACTAATGTGCAACTTTCTAAGATCAAACCACTTTATTAGATAAAGTAAGGGGCAGCTACCTTGGGCTATGTGGTTTGATTCTATCCCCTAGACACCATCTTTCAATCTGATGTTTTTGTTTCTGCCTAGTGGGCAAATCCTAAAGATTTCATAAATGGAATATTTTTGAGAAGCAGCAGCTATGTCTTTTTGAGAAATGAATACTAGATATGCACTTCTTTGTTTCTTATTCCCAAGATAAACACTATTGTTTTGTTTTTTCTGTATTGATTTTCTTTGAACATTATGAATGACTTGCAGGAAATGACTTAGGTATTTAAGGAGTGTGCCAACTCTTGGGCCACAAGGGTGCCATTAGTACATTGTAGACACATGTTATCTAATGTTATTTATTTATCCAAAAAAGAGTTAAGAGATATCCAGAAATAACAGCCTCTTTCTCAAGGGTACTTAATGCATCGAACAAAGCATTGTAAAACTGAAGATTTATAGCACTAAGTTCCCCTGGGAAATAACACAGCAAAACATTTGAGAAAGAATGTTTAATGTTCTTCTAGAATGCAACCTTATGATCACAAAGCTGAGCTAGCATTATGGATCACTTTTTAAAAGTGGAAAGTGAAAAGATGGATCACTATTTAACCAATAACTGTTTTATTCAAATACAACATATTTATTCATTATTTGAAAATTTAATACAGATATACAATATATTCCAATCATATCCATTGTGCATCCCCCTTCCAAATCCTCCAGCAAGTCCCAACAACTCCCTTCCAACTTAATGTCCTCTCTTTTATGCCAAATATATATATGAATATAGAGAGATGTACTGGAGTATAGGCAAAATATTTGGGGTCAGACCTCCGAAGAAAACTGAGTCTCTCTCTCCCAGCAACCATCAACTGTCATTAGTTCCTCATGTAATATTATGTAGTGATAGATACTCATGAGCCCATCCACCATCTGTGTTGGAATGTTGACAGACTTGAAATTGTAGAGGTTTTACGTTGGTAGCCGTTGCTGCTGTGAGATTATGGGAGGAATGGTTTTGTCATGTCCAGAAGACACTGTTTTGATTAGTGTAGTTCTCAGCCATCATTAGAAAAGTTTCTTTTGTCAATGTACAGCAGTTTTAACACAGAGATTCATAACTGTAAAAGTGCAGAGAATAAATGTCTATGGAATGGAACATCTATATTAGACACCTTCTTGCATAGCACAGAGAAGATCATAAAATAAAGGAAAGGTTCTAAGAAGAAAAAGATTAGCTATAATAGCTAATCTTTGTTACCAGTGCACCTGAAGGTGTGTTCCTGAAGACATGTCCACAGAGGTCAAAGGAGACTTCTTTGTATCAAAGGCATTATATTAATTGCTTTTTCCACAAATACCATTATTGTGACAACCATAATTGGGCATGCAGAAATCCTTACCAATTGAACCCATCAAACCACACAATATCTTCATTGTTAAAAGAGTTGGAAACTCCTAGTTTAAGAAACCAGACATTAAACCATCCTGATGTGAATTTGGTTATCACTTTGGAAACAAGTGTAGAAGAAGGCATTGTACAAAAATGAGAAGCCTAAATGTCATTATTTTTGCCTCTGGGCAATGTCAACTGATCTTTGTAAGTTAATAGTGCACCTATGCTAGAGTTGTGGGCATTTAATTTATTTCACATTGGGAAGTTGAACAAAAGGGGACATAGACAACTATATTTCCTAGGATCAAATAGTTTAGAAGTAACAGAGGCAGAAATCAAATCTGGTCAGTATGATCCCAGAGCCCAAGTTTTCAACAACAGTGGTCTATTTAGAGAGTGAACACACTTCATATGGGTTTCGAATGGTAATGGGCCTGCCAGGATGTTACTTTTCCCTTTGAAGCAAAGGAAAGAGAAAGTGCTTGGTGATTATCACTGATCCAATGTGATGCTGAGGCTTTTACATTTGAGTCCATCGTTTCCAGCCTCCCAAGTATGTTGCTGTCTACATAACTGGTTTTGTATTAATTGGAATTGTATCTTTCCTCATAATTATGGATTATGAGGAAATAATGAAATAATGGCATTTCTATGCATACATATGATGTACTTTGATTATATTCATTCTCTTTTTCATTTCTTGCCTTCCCATGCATCTGTAATCCTATATGTGCTTTAAAGCTATTATATGTGTAATATCATATACAACTCCATGAACCTTGGAACAGTCACAGTGTGTTTCTGTTTTACTCGTAATGAAGGCATTACAGTGAATGGTAAGGTAAGAGAAGATGAATGGAATGATGGTCCAGCCTTCTTGCCATTTCATTCAGTGAGCCTAGAAACATGCTATTAAGAGAAATGCTTTTTTCAAGTCTCGGGACCAGTGATTCTATATGCATAAAAATGAATTGTGAGCAACTTGGTAAGAAAATTCCCACAGGAGAAAATGATTGAGCGTAAGTAGCATTCTTAAGCACAAATGGAGTAGGACATAGAATGCTCCTCCAGCAAGAAGAAAGTGATTACTGAAGCAGAGACATTGTGCCGAGTCCTGGGGAATCATCAATCTAAGTAAAGGGAAGAATGTGCATTAGATACTTTTAACATAGAAAGATCTAACCATATACTATACCTTTTCTTTTAAAGAGTACATATGAATATAAAACAGGTTCTGAGACTCTGATATATATATCTCACATTTCAGTGGAATTTACCCTTTCTATCTGAGGTCACTGATACAGCTCCACTTAAGATATTCTCTTAACTGCTGTGATAGCAGGTGTGTCCTTGAGATATTTCCATAGAAATTTAACTGGGAAGGGAAAACTCACCTTGAATACTGAAGTCTGCAGACAAGTCATGTATCCTATTTTATCTTTTATTCATCTTCTACAGCCCATGTTTAAAACCATTGTCACTGATGTCAGCCTCTGCCTGTCTGGGACCTAGCAGCAAGCTGATCTTCTAACCTTGCAGGAAAAAGTTAGGGCAATAATCATCTTTCCTCTTCAGCACCTTCAAACGTACCAATACCTCCCATCTCATATCTCACACCAAGAGATTGGAACATAACTTCCCCATGTTCAATTAATCATCCTATCTATATGCACTGAGGGTTGCAACCTTTCTAACTCCTTCAGTGACTTTGACCTAAATCACTCCTCCTTATGCTACATTTCTAGCTTCTTTCCCATCTGTCTACTTGTGAAGTCTTTAAAAATATGTTTGCTCAGGGTAGGGAACTCTGGAACCTGTGTGGCTTTTGGTTCTAATTACCAGTGATAGAAAATACAGGGAGATGAGTTACAGCTTTACTCCCTTGCTTCATCCATCTCCTGGATATAAATAACACATCCATGAATAATGCGTGGGAATCAAGAGTCACTAGACTTGGTGCTGTAAATTGAAGTTTATTCGGGGAGAAGTCACTTACACAAAAGGTAGGCGATCACCACAAGTCCTGCTCTAAGGATCAAAGGTGTGTACTGCCACCTCCTAGCTTCTGGCTGCTGGGATTTAAGGTGTGTATCACCACTGCCTGATCTCTATACCCTGAGGCTGACTTTGCTTTTCCGAATCCTCAGTCAAGCTTTTATAAATCATAATAATTAATATATCACTACAATGATAACTTCATAATATGGCTCTCCAAGTAAAAGGATCTGTATGGCTATAATAAAATTACGACTACATATAGTTTCTTCATTTTTTTTTTCAAATTTTAAGACAGTTAAAATGAAAAAAAAACATCATTTGTTGGATGTTCTACATTTGGAAGAAATAATACAATCCTTAGTTTCTTTTCTAACTAATGCTGAGAAATTGATTTTGTTTTAGCTTTTTGACTCTATAGGGCAGAATCTTTTAAAAGCTATTTGACTCCAATAAAGAGAATAACAGCCACTCTCATACACCTTTCAATGAGGACCACAGTGAGTTTTAGTGGCATATTAGCAAATTAAAAGAAAGATCTCTTATCTTCCTTGTTCAGTGCGTGTAAAACCACATAGCAAATATGGAGGTGTCAGTTATCATGTATTCATTCCTTTATTCAAGATGCCAAGTTCAGCTTCATCATTTAACATATTTTCAAAGAAGAGAATACAGTTAATTGGCAGGGTCTGGAGTAGATTATTGGTAAAGAAGAAATAGATGGATTGAAGACTAATCAAAATGCAAAATGTGGGGTTATTCTAGATAGGAGAAAGATGTTGCTTGATTTTGAGATGCATGACCTTGTGACAGCTAAAGGGTGAGTTTTCTTTTAGTCATTAGATAGAGATGCCTTAATGATCCTTTCTTTTTTATTCATCTGTTTACTTTATGCCTCAGTTGCAGCATTCCCTCACTCCTGTCCTCTGCCCTCAATTCCTTCCCCTATTCCTCCTCCTATTCTCCAACTCCCTCCTCTCTCATCTTCACCGAGGAAAGGGCAGGTCTTCCATGAGTATCAACAAAGAATGCCATATCAAGCTGCAGGAAGACTAAACAACTCCCCATGTATTAATGCTGTAAAAGGTGACCCAGTATGAAGTGTAGAGTCCCAAAGGCCTGTAAAAGAATGGAGGACAGAGCCAGGCGTTGGTGGCCCATGCTTTTAATCCCAGCACTTGGGAGGCAGAGGCAGGCGGATCTCTGTGAGTTCGAGGCCAGCCTGGTCTACAGAGCTAGTTCCAGAACAGGCTCCAAAGCAATACAGAAATACAGAGAAACCCTGTCTTGAAAAATAAAAATAAGTAAATAAAGTATTGAAGATACACCCACTGTTAAGAGTACCACAAGAGGACCAAGCTAGACAACTATGGTGTATATACAGAGTGCCCAGGTCAGATCCATGCAGACTCCCTGGTTGTCAGTTCAGTCTCTGTGACCTATGAGCCCAGGTTAATTGACTCTGTGACTTTTCTTGTGGTGTCCTTGACCCCTCTGGCTCCTCTATTTCTCCTCACCCTTCTCCTCAGGATATCTGTACTCTGCCTAATGTTTGGCTGTAGGTCTCTGTATCTCCTCCATCAGTTGCTGACTAACACCTCTCTGATGCAATTGGGCCAGGCACCAATCTACTCACAGGAGATGGCCAGTTCAGGAGATGCCTAAGTGATCTTGATCAGCATTCCCTACAAGGAAGACATCAGAGCCTGCCTATTTTCAAATGTGAATGTTTTACAGTTGTTTTGAAATATCATTTTTAGCCTTTTCTAAACCATTTCAAAACTTACTGCATCTCTATCTTGAGTATAGTGGTCAAGGTTTTTAATTCAGCCACTGATCAGATATAAGATAATGGGAAAAGCACCTAAACTCTCTCAGCCACTAATAGTGCAAAATTATTAAAACATCAATTCCTGTCATTTGGTACATTATAGATATTCAATAATAAATAACAGTGGGAAATTTAATTTTAATTACACGATTTTAATATTTTCTTCCTACCTACCCCCTTGTTGTGATACCATGAAAAATAAGGTTAATTACTTCAAATATTTGAAAGTATGTGTTTATTTCCAGAAGCTTCAAAAGAAGCTTAAACCTAGGCTAGGACCTCCTGTTGGCGATTTTCTCCTTTAAGAATTTGAATAAAAGTGGCAATCAGTAACAGTTACAATTAAGTATATTATATATTGTTATCAGATGTTGGGCAATTCTCGTGTCATAAACATTCTCATTCCGTAAGTAGTCTGTCAGCCTGAGAGACCTGGCTGTGCAGTCATCTGAATACTTTAAGAAATCCAATTGAATATTGTTTTGTTTCTATTAGACAATACTTTATACCAGGAATAATACCATTTATATTATAAGGTTACTCTATATTTTTTCATTTTCATGAACTAAATTGAGTTTTCAATTTTATTATTTTAGCCTTTCACTATCTTGCTTTCTTAAATCAATTGGAATATCGGCATTTGAAATAAGATTTATTCTCTCAGTGTTATTTACATTTAGGGTGGGAGAACTGTTATGGAGGATTATCCTGTGTATAGTGTGGCATTTTATACTATCTCATTCTTTGACATATGTGAGCAACTTGGTACTGTTCTCTTAATTTCAGAAACAGAAATGTCTCCAAAGTTGCCAGATACACTTCAGTTTGAGAATTACTGATTAAAAATACTTTCTCCACTTTGAATCTTTTGTGTCAGAACACGGAAGAAATTCTCTATGAAAGAGAAACAAATTTTAAAAGATGGACAGGGAAGGCATTCACCAACAAATAACAACAACAAATAACAAAAAAACAGTTGATGGTGCATTCCCAGATAAGTTTTCTGTGTGTTTGTTTTTATTCCTATTAACTGATTGGTCATTTTATTGGGTTCTTTATCACCTGCACATTGGTTTAAGCTATGATTTATTTTCTACTTTAGGCTTATAGCTGAAATACCTGAGCTGAAGTAAAATTTAGGGTGAATCTTTCACATTTGCCCTTCTAACTCTGTAATAGTTCTATTTATTACTTATTTTATATATATTTTACGATATTTTATCTATTCTCTGGTCAAACCTTAGGGGTTGGAGAATGACACCTAAAACTTAGCTGTCTAGTTGCAAGTTATTTCAGTTAAAGCTGATGGAGAGCCCTGGCAAAAGCTTAGAGGACAGCATCTGTCCCTGGGTTTCAGTAATAACTCTACAGATTTAAGTGAGATAATGACTTTCTGCTCTTGCTCACCCAGGTGAGTTTCACCATCTCTTCAGGTACTGCTTCATTAAGCAATCACTTTGCAGTTATTCCTTTATTTATTTATTTTTCTTATTTTACATATAGATCCCCTCTCCCTCCTTCCCTCTCTCCCACCTTCCCATGCCCCCCGACCATCCTCCCATCCCATCCTCCACCACACAGGGAGAGTGATGCCTTCCAGGAGGGGTCATCTAAATCTGTCAAGTCATTTGGAGTAGGGGCTAGGTCCTTCCTCCTGTCTCCAGGCTAAGGGAGTAGCCCTCCATAGGGAGTGTGCTCCCAGAGTCCTTTTATGCACCTGGTTCCACTGTCAGAGGTCCCTTAGACTGCCCAGGACTTCTAACTGAGACCCATGTTCAGGGGTCTGGGTTGATCCAATGCTGCAGTTACTCCTTTTAATCTATCATCGGTTTCTGTTCAGGACTCTTATATGAAATGCTCCTTGTCTTCAGTGAACAAAGGTAGCTCTTGAGTTAACAACTGTCATTGAAATATCCTGAAAAATTCTTATCCCACTGTCTATAACTCTCATTCAGAAAAATAAATAGGCTTATTGTGTAACTATTGCATCTTGAATCAGAGAAGGTATGACTTAAAAGTCAAAAATACTTATCTGATATTTTTATGATATTTTTATATTTATTTATTTATTATGTACACATTGTTCTGTCTGTATATATGCCTGTAGGCCAGAAGAGGGCATTAGATCTCATTAGAGATGGTTGTAAGCCACCACGTGGTTGCTGGGAATTGAACTCAGGTTTCTGCAAGAGCAGCCGGTGCTCTTAACCTCTGACCCATCTCTCCAGCCTAAGCTTTTTTATTTAAAGTAGAAACAAGTTTTTTTTTTTTTTTACATATCAATCACAATTCCCTCTCCCTCCTTTCCTCCCTTGTCCCCTCCAACCCCTATCCCATTCCCTTTCTGCTCCCCGGGGAGGTTGAGGCCTTCCATGAAGGATTTTCAAAGTCTGTTATATCATTTGCAGCAGGGCCCAGGCTCTCCCCCATGTGTCTAGGCTCCCCCACATAGAGAGTCTATCTCTCTATATGGAATGGGTTCCAAAAGTCCATTTGTATAGTAGGGATAAATACAGATCCATTACCAGAAGCCCCATAGACTGCCCAGGCCTCCTAGCACCTATGTTCAGGAGGTCTGGGTCAGTCCTATGCTGGTTTCCCAGCTATCAGACTGGGTTTCATGAGCTCCCCCTTTGTTATCTGATCCTTTATTAGAAAAAAAATTAACCTACATCAGTTTTAGAGGATGACTTCTATATCTTATGCATTTTCATTGTCAAATACTGTACAGACACATGACAAATTCTCAAGAAATGTTTCAGTAATTGAATGGTAGATAAATTGAATTGAACTCCCAATTGAATTGAATTCATGGTATTTTTGTATGGATAGAGTTTTGAGGACAGAAATCCTTTCAAATACCTTTTTAGAATTCTT
The DNA here is from genome assembly GCA_030556225.1 of Cricetiscus sungorus. Lineage (NCBI taxonomy): Eukaryota > Metazoa > Chordata > Mammalia > Rodentia > Cricetidae > Cricetiscus > Cricetiscus sungorus. The sequence continues at coordinate 12,583,722 of JANBXA010000726.1, forward strand.
TATGATTCTTGCCTTACTATCACTTCATAATTGAACACTTGAGAGAGAAAAAATTTCTTTTACTACCATAATTCATTTTATTGTACCATATAACATTTTAACAACCTTTTTGTATTTTATTTTACTTGGTTCTCAAGAATTCCAGTTGATTAAGTCCTAAAGTGTTGAACACTTCTACCACAAATTTAAGAGGCAGAATATGTGAATCCAAGTCTTGTCTTGATGTTTGACCTAATTAATTATTTTGGATAATACACATAACCTAGTTGATTTGGATTATCCTCTAACTTGTTAATGCAAAGGATAATATCCTAGTTTATAATTACTGCTTGAAGTGTATGTGAGCATAATATGCAGTTTTATGGTATGTACTATGAACATAATATTGCTTTTTAAAAATAAGATATTTTTTCTGCCCTAGAGAATGGTAAATAAGCACTGTACACCCGATTTCAACATTGCTTTTAGTTAGACCTCATTATTGAAATTTCTCTATTGGGCATTAGAAAATTAAAATACATGCATGCTAACTGAACGTTAACACTTAAAGGCATCTTTGTCACTACATTTTAAAGTCAGAGTTTAACACTAAGCCATAATACTATCAATGAAGAATTTGAAGGACTAAGATGAAGTCTAAGACATAAGCAGAAAAAGTAGGGTGTCGTTAAGGAATACCATATGGAAGAGGATTTTCAAGTTGTCACCCTATCCATAATCTTATGCTTTAAATTTTTAGCTTGCTCTTTCTCTGTACACCCAGACAATACCAAATTGACTTAATGAGAATAAGTGTATACCTGCATGTATTTATATAGTGTCTTTATGCAACTTTTGGATTCACAATAGCTTTGTAAGATAACAGCTACTGTGTGTGTGTGTGTGTGTGTGTGTGTGTGTGTGTGTGTGTGTGTATAGTCAAAGAAGAAAAATGACTCTTCTAGTAATATAACAAGCAAGTATCAGAGCATCAGATCTGGGATTTGAATTCTATCTGAGGAATTATCTAACCCATAAAACATTTACCTTATTCTGTTGACAGATTAATCCTTCAAAATAGAAGGGACTAGAGACCTATTTTATCCCCAAGGTCTGAAAATATTCACCTAAGTTAACTACCTAAGTAAGTGGGATATTTAGTCTTTAATCTTCCAAATCCTGGTCCTCTGATGTTTATTCTACACCCCTATTTTCAATAACCAAGTAGATACCCATCTCATTTTAAAATTAGTTTTGAGAAAAATACTGTACTTGAAGGTAGGAAAAGAAAATTGGATTCCAAAGCACAATTAAGAACTATTTTTTATCAAATATGCAGAAAATGCAACAATCCCTGATGTTAGCACATACTACTTATCTAATGAAGGTATGTGTTGGGCCAGATTTAGAGATGTCAAGACCTGAGGTTGTCCTCTATTTTGAATGTGAATGTGATAGATCGTAAGTCAACACATTGTGACTCAAAGGCCAAACATCACTTATCATCTATATTTCATAATACATTTTCAAATTTATGTTATTTTATATGTATGAATGCTTTGCCTGTAGGTATATGCACACATTCATGCCTGGTACCCAGAGAGGCCAGACAAGGACATCAGACTTCCTGGAACTGGAGTTATAGGTGGTTGTGTACCATGGTGTGAGTGCTAGAAATCAAACTTTGGTCTCTGAAAGAATAACAAATGCTTTTAACTGCTATACCATCTTTCTAGCTCCTGGAAATAAGTAAGTCAAATATTTTCAAGAATATCATCACTCCCATTCATTTTCATGCTGTCTTTGGTAGTTTTGTACCATAATAATAGAAAGGAGAAGGTGCATTAAATGGGGATCAATGTACAATCCACAACGGCTAAAAAGTATTATATTTGATTCTGTGTAACAAAATGTGAACCTTTATCATAAACACACACACACACACACACACACACACACACACACACACACATATATATATATATATATATATATATATATATATATATATATATATATGTAATTTCATTCCAGTGGTCTAAGCATGAAGCTTGGGAAACCACAAAGACATCATCCAATTATATAATGCAAAAGAAATTTTTATAGGACTTGAGCCATATAATCATGCTACTTTTTAGTGGAAGAGATTTTAGGGGCCATAAATTCCTGGATTTCAAATCTATTCTCTATTCATTTTGTCCCCAAAATGAAATTAAGTCAACATAGCACTTCTACCCTTTCCTTTGGTATCATGAAGCCTTTAGATCTTCCTGTGTGATTCTAACCTTTTGTCTTTTACCTCCAGGATACATCACTGACATTTCTTTTAAAAGGACAGCATACACACTCCCTAGAGAGAAGTAAAAAAAAATGTATAAGCTATATTCAGAATAATGGAGAGAGCCATAGGGAGCCGTTGCATTGCAAAAGAGATTAAGAATCATGCATGGATCTTCATGTCACCGTTTGACTTTCAAATCAAACACATCCAAACTCTTTATGTGTACAATGCTGAGGAGACAAGGGCCCAGGGCCTGTCCTACTTCACAATATGTAGAAAAATAAACCTGTCTTTGGCCATTCTTTTACCACCCTGGCCAAATACCCAAGTTCCACTAAGTATGATGCACAGATATTCCATAACCTGTCTAGCAAAGACATGGCAAACTAGACAGAACCACCTCTATAACATTTACTGTAATATTCTGCATCATAGAGTAATGAGAACATTGACAATGTGGAAAAACCATGAATGAGATGGGGCAAAAGATCAAATATCTGTTATAAGACAGTTAAATGATCTATATATGTTGAAGATAAAGAAAAGTAAACATAGGTTCATCTCTATCTTCATGAATGGGTGTTGGAAACACATCAGTGCTCTAGGAAGCAGAACACAAAGAAGTGAGAAACAAGTCAGCTATCACTTCATTTGACCAAAGAGATGGGGAGAAGTAGAGAAGATAGGAGAGAGAGAATCAACTAGTAGACTAATATACTGGAGCAGCAGTAAAGACAGTTATCAGGCTAATGATGGAGAAAGAAATGGAAGGTGTAGTTTGGCATAGACTAGAGCAACTCTTCAGATGATAAAAAGAGTTTGAATTTGTGAAATGCTTTGCAGACAAAATTAATAAAATTAAGTGGTGGCTTTGATTCAGTTGGTGTATAAAAGGGAAAAAATAAGTCTAGGTTTAGGGATTGAACATCTCGATGTTCAATGATATTGATAAAGATGGTGAAATTGGGACCAAAAGTAGGACAGAGTAGAGGTAGAATGGGAAATCAAGAGTCCTTTAACTAACAAGATTTTACAATGTCTGTTAAATATTGAATCAAGCATACTACATATACAAATATACTTCTGAATGTAGAAATAGAGGGAAAAGTCCATATTAAGCTGTTGATTATTCACAACCTTCTCATACTACGTATTTCCAGCAATTGGACTAAGAGTTGAGCATCTCATTACAATGTATTCCATGATGTGGATCTTTAGATTTATTTGATGAACAATAAAACACTATAAAAGAATACAGGATATATAAACAGGTAGTCTCATATATAAACGGGTATATAAACGGGTGGTATAGTACAATAGATATGCACAAATTAAAGCACTAAAATGTAAAGATCATGCTCTGGGCTTGAAGGCTATTGCTATGCTCAGGGGAAGAGGAAGGGTCTAATTAGAGCCATGGAATAACCATATTGTCTAAGTTCTTTGTGAGAATGCGCTTTATTATGGTCAGACTTGACTTTGACATTTTCCAAGAGTGCGCATTGTGCTTTGCCCTACTTTGCTTTGAAATGGAAATGTCCTAGTTTCTCTGCTATGTTTACTCATGATTGAAGGATATGGGTAGTAGAATGACTTTCAAAGAATGTCAAAAATTCATGCACTCTGTGGCCTGTCCCAAGCACCAGAGATAATCACTGCTTCCTGGAATGATACCTTCTGCTTGTACCAGGATGCAAGGCCTTAGAGTCACGTCCACTCAAATTCCCTAAGAGAGACATTGTAGAATAATGATACAGCTACATCAGTGGCAGCATACATGGAGGGGGAAGTCCATGGTACACTTGGAAGTGTTGACAGATGCAGTTGCCAATGTACTGTGGCTGTCATCAGCAGCTCCTGTGGGTCTGCTGAAGCAGCTGCCACCAAGACCCGAGTCCGTGCTATTCTAGGAAACCCGCATAATCTGGTTGTCTCTTTTGCTTGTTTTACCTTGTAATATAGTCAGTCCTACAAGTTACCCAGTGTTGTGGAGCTCCTAATATATATCCTCAGAGTCTGACCATGTGACAGAACTTGGTATTATCTATCCTAACTGAAGATGTGTTCATGATCCACGATTTTCACTTTACCTTTCGGAGTACTTCAGTTCTCTAGGCTTCAGAGTTCTAGGAGAACAGATGTCAGGGCAAGAGTATGAGTGTCAGAGACAGGTATTTAGAACATGGTGAAATGCCACTCCTCTATCCTTAGCAACACTGCATTTGATTGTTTTGGACTTCATGAACAGTTCTAGGCATGTAATATTTGAAATATGCTATACTGAAAATTATACCTCCTAATCTTACTAGCCTTCTAGCTTTTCATTAAGTTGGAATAGTTTCTTTCAGAATTGATCTGTTTATTGCTGCCAGTGAAATATAAGAACACATTTACTTTTATAATTTAGGAAGTAATATACCAGTAAAAATATGAGATTTTTGGGACAAAGTAACCCTTCATATGAAAAGGTGTGTATACCATATTCATCAGTGAATTAAATAAAGAATACTCATCTATCTTCCTATATATTAACATCTATTTGTTGAGCAAAATTCATACTCCAGGTGCCATGGACTCATAGCTTGAAGCCAATTGTATTTTAGTAAGTAAGCAACACAGCCTTTTAGCAGCGCTCCATTATTTCTTCTTTACCTCTAGGATTAAAAGTAGGGAGCAGTAATGTTGGTTCATAAATGAAAAGGTATAGTTTTAGTTAAGCAAGATGAGCACTTACCAGTATTCACTGTCACCTGTTTTCATGATATTAGTTATTCTGACTGGATAAGATTAAATCTAAGAAGTTTTAAGTTGCATTTCTCTGAAGGGTAAAGTTGGTGAATATTTCAAAAGCATATCTCTTAGGCATTTCTATTTATTATTTTGAGAACTCTGATCATTTCCAGACTCTATTTTCAATGGGTTGCTTGTTACCTTGATATTTAGGTTTTTAGATTTTTATAAACATAATGTCAACAATAATCTTCTATCTGATGTCAAGTTAGTGTCTTAGTTGCTGTTGCTGTGAGGAGACCATGACCAAAGAAATGTATTGTGTTAGGTAATTAGTCAATTATCATCCTGACAGGGAGCATGGAGGCACTCAGGCAGGCCTGTTGCTGGAGTAGTAACTGAGAGTTTTACATATTGATCCACAGGGGAGGGAGAGAAAAAGAGAGAGAGAGAGAGAGAGAGGGAGAGAAAAAGAGAGAGAGAGAGAGAGTATGGCATGTGTTTTTGAAACATCAGAGCCTACCTGCAGAGGCACACCTCTTCCAACAAGACCATACCTACTCCAATAGGGCCACATCTCCTAATCCTTAATAAACAGTACATCAACTGGAGACCAAACACCGAAAAATATGAGCCTCTGGAGTCCATTCTTATTCTTATTTTCACACAGCTAGAAAGATCGTTTTCCTTTCTCTACACTTCGTTTAATTGAGTGTATGCTTTGTTCTTAAGAAGTACTTTGGTTTTATGAAGTCCCATGTGTCAGTTGATGGTTTTGATGTTCACTCCACCAGAGTAGCTATTTAGAAAGTTTTAATCTATGTTTTCAATTTGAAGTATAATCCCTACTTTCTCCTCTAGCATATTCAGGTTATCAGGTCTTATGTTGAATCCCTTGATGTATTTATAGTTGAGTCTTGTTCAGGGTGAGAGAGAAGAATCTAGTTTTATTCTTCAATGTGTAGCTATCTAGTTTCATAAGAATATTAACTGAAGGTGCTCCCATTTCTCCAATATGTATATCTGGTTTCTAGTCAAAAATTGGGTAGCTTTAGGAACATGGCATATATCTACAATTCAATTGACAACAAATGTTACTATACATGTGGGGAAGGAGAACTCATTCATTATTGTTGGGGGTACAAACTACTACAGCCAGTGTGGGAATCAATGTGGTAGTTCCTTAAAAAAGCTAGAAATAGATTTACAGTATTACCTAGCTATAATATTCCTGGGCACACCATATAACTTTATATATCCTATAATGGAGATACTTACTTATCGATGCTCATTACTATTATATTCATATGGAAACTCTAGATGTCCAGAAAAAGATGAATAGATGATAAAAATACTCAACTTACATTGTCCTTGAAGCTTGATCTATACTGACTACCTTTCACAGTAACAGAAGGTGCTATGCATGCTTCTGGGGTAGAAAAGTAGTTAGTGTGCCTAGTACTGATAACTAGAATAAGAAACACTCACTGGGTAGGTCATAGGCCCTATGGCAGAGAACCTACTATACTCTGATAATGTGCATAATATTAAACTTCCCCTAAATACTCACCAGTATACCCATAATTTAGTGTATATTACAGCACTCATCAAAGGGACTACTTTTTGCAGTAGATGGTGATTGACTCAGAGACATGGAGTTAGTCTAGGTCCAGGAAGAAAGAAATTGTGGGATGCTCAGCATGTGGGTATCATACCTCTTTCTCCAAGGCTTAGAGATTATTTTAGAAAGTGCAGAAAGGTTGTAAGAGGCAAAGGTATGAAGATTTGCCTTTCTGTGTCTTCTTCCACTCAAAGTGATGATCTCCAGTTGAATCCAGATTCTAGAAAACAGCATCATTTCATACTTTTATGGATGAATAAAACTCCATTGTGTGTGTGTGTATGTGTGTGTGTGTTTGTGTTGTGTGTTATGTGTGTGTGTGTGTGTGTGTGTGTGTGGCCTATCCATTCATCTATTGGTGAACACATAAACTGATTGACTATTATGACTCGTAATATAAAAATAATGGGTATGCTAGTTCATTTGATCATTCTATTTTTAGATTTTTTATAAATCATGATACTAATTGCACTATTGCAAATAAAACTAAACATATGGCAAAATACTCAAAGGGCAAGAAAGTATGAGGTTTTCTTAGATGTCATACCTGAAAAAATAATGTCATATGCCAAGTTTTTTTTAAATATTTGAGATTATTTTCATTAATTTAAATATGACAAGTTTACATTTATAAATTTCTGATACATAACATATATAAAGGCATGTCAATTTAACATCTCACAGTAACTTTACAACTGGGTGAAGTGCATGCATTTTCAATTTTGTTGGTAGTAGTAATTATTGTGATTTTTTAAAAATATCTCAAATAAGTCATGATATCAAATATAAATAAAAATAATTGCTTTATTCTCAAGCTAGTATTAGAATTTTTATTCAAAAGTGAAGTTCAAAGTTTTAGTGCTGTAAATAATCCATTATTTAAGTTATAAGTGTACAAATATTATTCATTGTAAAAGATGCTCTTGCTATTCTAATGCTCATCTGTTTAAACATATACAACATAGCACAAAACAAGACTGAAGATGAAGTGATTCTCCTGATATACACTAATGTTTTTAATACCAGGAGGACTTTTATAAATAGGGTGTTTATATTTGAATGAAAAAATTCTAAAATAGTTGACCATATAGTGCAAGAAGTAAATGGATAGACTTTATCATGATTGTAGTTTTATGACCCAGGAGGAAAGCAGTAAGATAAGTGATTTCAAGTATATGTGGTATGCTCATGTATTCTGCATATATACACTGATACACATATAAAATCATGGTTATTGATAAAGAATTTTGATATATCATACCACTTATATAAGAAATATTTGTTGCAAATATTGATTGTGTCCCTTCTCTCTGGAAAATTGATGTTCAATTAATTTTAAAAAACATTTAAAATTCACATGCAGGTGACACATGACAGGTAACACTAATGTCAGGAAGCATGATGACAAAACTAGCACATTTAATAAGAAAACATGATGCCAACATTTAAGCAATTTAACTGTCTACAAGAGAAATGTGAAAGGTAGTAATAAGTTCAAAAAAGAGATTGGAGAGGATATAAATTGCAAGCCGAGTACTTGCTGCTTAGCATCAACATTTTCTCCTCACTTTGGAGGTAAGGATGTCTTAAATAAACCAAAAAGAACATTGAAATTTTGTAAGTGCATAGTAAGTCTAAATGCGGTAACGTGTACCTCTCTTTGGAGTAGTCACCTAGATAACTGACATCTTCCTAGGACTCAGGTGGAAATTACATACACCACACCAAAGGGAGTGCTATAGTAGAGACTTCATTATTATTGCTTTTAATTTGCTTCTCAGTATCAAACCTCATATGCTGCCACATCAAGCCTTGTACCAAAGGTCATCTCTGTGTCATAGAAAGAAAATGTAGCTACAAATCTCTACTTTTGTAAAAGCTTAGAAGCTATGCTTGTACTGATTTTGTTTTGTTTTGTTTTCTGAATCTGAAGTTATGTAGAAGAGAAGAAGGCTTAAGTACATCTCTAGCCAAAGAAGGCTTAAGCACATCTCTAGCCACAGCATCAGCCTGTAAGGAAGGATACACAAATAGATGGCTCTAGTAGCCAAGACAGTCTTTACAGTGACCTTCTTCAGTAGCTCAGGCACTGTCTTAGTTATTTGGGACTCAGATGTCAAGCATAGCTTGGTCTCTAAAATAGATTCTGTAGGTCATACTCATTTAAGTCCCACTGAGGCACGATGTAGGGATGGAAATTCAGAAGGTTTTGTTTGAACTCAAGATTCAAAAATGGTAATACAGGAGAATGACCATCCAAAGTCAAGATTATGACATAGAGTGGACCCCATTAAACATCAAGCAGTAGCCCTCTGCAGTCTGGGGTTCTCCCTTTGGTGGGATTTCATTGTGCCTCTTTTAGGGGTTGTTGCCAAGTCACATCACATGAACAATACATGTGGCAAGCACAACTGTCTGGCTAACCCCAAATTTCTTCAGTCTAGAAATGAGGGTTGAATTATTTTAGCTAGTTGTTAAAGAGTTAAATGTTTTAGCTTCAGGCCTTTGGAAATGCAGGCTGTGCTTATTCCTTGGGTTTATAAATAACTTAAACCTATGTAGGAGTTAATTAATTTGGCTCTATTCCACCCACAGTTTAGCTTCTTGAGAGAATAACTTGACCCTTCACATACTCTATGTTCATAGTTGTAAAAAGAACTCCCAATAGAATGAATAAAACCTCATTTGTATTGTCTGCGTTTGACTTCTTGTGTACTTCCATGGAGAAGCTCTGTGATGTCCGGCATAGCACAAAATGAATTAAAAAAAAACACACAAAAAAACCAAAAACAAAATAAAACCCTTTTCAGTTAAGGACAAACACATGCATTGTAATATTCCTGACTTTAGTTATTTATGACTCTGATTTCTCTCTCAGGTTTTCCTCTTTGTCCTTCCTTCTTTTCCTTTTCTCCTCTCCCCTCCCCCATTTACTCCCTCCCTTCCCGTAAACTGCCATTCAGAACAGTTGACCTGTGATTTGGGGAGAGTAAAGAAGACTGCTAAAAGCACACACACTTTTACTCCATCCTGACCTCTTCTTTCCCAAGAGGATGTTTTAAAATAAAAATATTGCCTTTGGGACATGAGGTCAGTATCTTCTCCTCTGAGGTTGGCAGTGATTAAATAAGAAGTTACACGAGTTTTCTCGGTTGTCAGATTCACAACGTGCAGGGACAAGGAACAATAAAAATTAAAAAAGACCACCTGTCATGCTGACAGACCTTCCCTGTAACACCCCTAACTGGATCTGACAGTTTAGAGCACAGGTAAGAGCTGTGAACCCAGCATAACAGATGAAAATGAATTGAGTCGTTTCATGTCAAAATGCAAGTGAAGTGTGACTCCATAGAAAGCAGTCCTTCCTAGTGCCATGTCCCTTGAATCGTCCTGTCATCCCAGCAACTCAAGTACATACTATTATCCAATAGCGTGCCAGGGATCCACCAATTAGCTCTTCTGGCAGATTACATAGTTTTATTGGCTTCATTTTTTGTGAGCTAGAGGCTTGCTATGTTGTAAAGGCTACCCTTGAACTCTTGGAGGGCCAATGATATACCTTAACCTTTTGAAGAGCTGAGATTTTGGGTGTGTGCCACCACATCTGACTCTGTTAACTTTTTTATTTTAAATTTTATGTGTATGGGTGTTTTTCTTTCCTGTATGTCTGTGTGCCACTTGCTTGCAAGGCTCTCAGAGGCCAGAAGAAAGTATTGAACTTCCCTGGAGCTAGAATTACAGATAGTTTTGAGTCACCATATGGGTGATGTGAATTGAACCCAGGTCCTTTGAAGAGCATCCAGTGTTCTTTACTGATGGACCATCTCTACAGCCCCATCTGTTGCTTTAAAAAATCTATCTCTATTAACCATTAGGTTCCCACACATGACCAAATATTAACTTTTAAAGAATAATGGCTGTAATCACTAAAAAGTAGCCAACTTATTTTACTATAAGACCTTAGAACCAATTAGTGATAGAGAATTTCAAAATTGGAAAACACACTATATTTCATCACTTGTCTATTTTGAAACCTGCGTCTAGAATGTAAAGTCACCTTTCACTTAGGTTGCAACATTATGTTTCAGAAATGAGCCACTGCCCCTCATTCCCAAGTGAACTCAGAAGAAGAAAATCATACAGCTCATGATGGTTAGATTACAACTACAATTTAATGAGTAATTGTGTCGATTACATATTTATGTGTAATATTTCATATCAGCAGCATTCCAGTAAGGCAGTAGCTACTGTTTTCATAAAGCATAACTTTACACAAGATCAGAATTCAAGTCCAGGTTTTCAAGCCTAAGTCTGTAGTGCTTTTCAACACATCATGAAGGTAAAGTTTAAGGTAAATGCTCTAAGTAAAATCTAGTTCAAGTATTCATGTTTTTAGACTAATATATTTTATGTAGTATCGATTCATCCTTTGTATCAAAAACTTCCTTCAATGCATATTATGCCAGGAGGTTGCTGAAGTCAGGAGGCCGTTAGTATTCCATGACTGCCACTATTCCTTTGGCTTTTGATGTATGAAGGTGAATCTTTGTCCTGTATGTGAAACAAGCAGCTCCCGTGGGGTTTCATTGGCATTGAAATGCTCAAATTGAGACTTAGATTGAACCATCCTCTTACATGTGTAGAGATGGAGGTAACTCAAGTCATGCTCAGAACAGGGGTTAATTTCCTATGGCTGTGCCAAGAAACTCCCACTTACTTGTTAGCTTAGTACAACACCATTTTACTTTCTTATTTTGAGGGCTACAAGTCCAAACTCCTTCCTCTGGAGTATCTGGGAGTAAAACCTTGTTTCTTCTAGATATTCCTTGAGTATTGGATACAACATGCTAGTCTCTGCTTCTATCTTCGAATCCTTTCATTTTCATTATCTTTTATGCTGTTTCAAAGGTTGCTCTGGGGCTAGAGAGATGTCTTAGTGGTTAAGAGCAATGCCTGATCTTCAGAGGACATGAGTTCCACTCTCAGCACCAACATGGTGACTCAGTCCTAGGGGATCTGAGCTTCTGGCCTCTGCTGGCACTAGGCATACAAGTGGTGCACAGACATACATAGAGACAAAACATTCATAGACATAAAAATAAAATAAATGTAAGCTTTTCAGTTTCTCTGCCTTTCTTTTATAAGAGTATTTACTATTCATTTTAATGACGCTCAGATTATCTATGAGAATCTCATTTAAAAATCCTTAGTATTATCTACAAAGGATTATTTTCATATTATCATAACACTCAAAGGTTCTTGGGAATATGCTGAGAATATACTATATATTTGAGGATCTCACCATTCTACACATTACAGGGACTTCACTCTGACAGAAAATCTGGTTGTTCAGGGACAAACTGGGGAAATAGGAATAAGAAGACAGGATCATGATGCCTCTCGTACATTTTAAAATGTCAGCCTTCTTCTAGCATGCTCCTATGTCTCCAGGTTCTCCTCAAACCTGATGGAATTAGCCTCAAACCATCCTAGATCCATTTGCTCAATGAAGCAGTGTAGTATTAAACAGAGTAGAGATTCAGGAATGTGACATAACTGGGTTAAAAGTTACTCCTGTATATACTGGTGATTTGACCATAGGCAAGTTGCCTAAACCTCATATTGAAATGAGGGAGAATCCATGTTTATCAGAAATACTTGGGATATGGGAGAAAACCTCCAAAAAAAAGAAAAAAAGAAAAGAAACACAAAGGTTTAGTGCCTAGTTTTGCCGAATGCTAGCCAGGATAATTTAGAACATGGCAATAAATATGCAAATCCTATTTTGTGAGCAGAGGAATATACACAATGTCTTGTATCTCTATAACTCACAGAAATGTTAGAATTTAAACAATATATTCAGATATCACATAGTTTGTAGTAACAGAGTACTTAGTAAATTTATTGTGGCTAGATATAATTTACAGAGTGTTTAATCTGAAACAGATGTGCTTTTACGTATGATAGAACAATGCAGAGATGTACCTTTTTTCTCCTCCAACTAAGTATGGACTCCAAAGGTGAAAAAATATTATTCTGTGAAACTAGCATCACCAGTGGAATTATGCTACTTATAACACCATTCAAATCATGGTCATGTCCCACGTCTTTCGAATTGTTTCCATTGGGTGCAGTTTAGGTCATCTGCAGCTTGGTGCAAGAATTTTGAGGGATGAAGAAACTGGTAGTGAGTGGAGTTTGAATTTGGTGAACATTTCAACACCATGACCACAGCTCAAAGCTATTTCTTTTTCTATCAAAATTCACAAGTTTTAAATATGTGTTGGAGCCATTAGAGATATGTTGATGGCTAACACAGGAGCCCTTTTAATTGCATTTCATATTTCTGACCAAATGTCTATGAACTTCTTTTTTACATATATAAGAAACATTTTGACCATTTGTGCAGCTATGTTAAACATAGAGATCATTTTTAACATAGAGATCCTTTTTTCTTGTATAACTTTCACAATTTATTAAATAGTATAAGTACTCTAGTAAAGATTTAAAGTAGGTTAGTAATTGTTTTTAGATTATATGCAAACACAGCTTATCTATGAGATTTGAGCCTGTGCAGATTCTCACATCTAAGAGTCACCTTGGAAATAAACCCCTAAAAATTCTGAAGTATAATTGCACTTTCATTACAACTGTCTCACCTCATATTCCCACAATAAAGAAATAAAGAAGAGTCTGCTTTCATAGCTAAACTGATAAAGCTATTGTGATAGTTCACAGCTTATTTGGGGAGAGTCCCCTGGCAGAGTCAGAGAGGACTTATCAGAAGGAATTCTTTAGCTACATTTATGTTTTCTAATGTCATTGCATGTATTCATTTAGTATGCATACTAAATTGCCATTTTAATTATGTTGATTCCATCTATCCAAGAGCATGAAAAATCTTTCCATTTTCTGATGTCTTCTTCAATTTCTTTCTTTAGGAACTTAAAGTTCCTGTCATATAGGTCTTTCACTTGTTTGGTTAGAGTTACATTAAGATATTTTATATTTGTAGCTATTGTGAAGGGCACTGTACAACTCTGGGTAGAACTGGTGTTCTCTGTGATGATATCAAAACTGTATTGTGTACTAGTGGGACATTACAAATGACAGAATTTAGGAAAGTTGTATAGTGGGTCTCTGGGTACTGTTTCTGATAATTATCTTAATAGCAATTGCAATTTAAAAACATACTTGTCACTCAACTAACATGAAATAAAAGCCCTCCATGTAAAACCTTATGTTCCTATATAGCTACCCCTTCTGCTTTTAGTTGAGTTCTTTACATATTTTGAATATTAGATCTCTATCGAATGTGGCACTGGTGAAATCGTTTCTCATTTTTTACTATTGACTATGTTCTTTGCCTTACAGAAGCTTTTAGGTTTCATGAAGTGCATTTATTAATTTTTGGTTTTAGTACATGCACTAATAGTGGTCCATTAAGAAAATTGTCTCCTGTGTCAATGTACTCAAGGCTATTTCCTACTTTCTCTTCTATCAGATACAATGTCTGGTTTTATGTTGAGATCTTTGATCCATTTGGACTTTGGTTTTGTGCAGGGTGATAAATAAAATTCTTTTTGCATTCTCCTATATGCAAACATCTAGTTTGACCAACATTATTTGTTGGGATGCATTCTTTTTCCCAATATGTATTTCTGGCTTTTATATAAAAAATCAGGGGTCCATGGGTGTATGCATTTGTCTGGATCTTCAATTCAGTTCCATTGATCAATGTGTCTGTTTGTGCTAATATCATGTGTTTTCATTAGCATAACTTTGTAGTATGACTTGAAATCTGATGTGGTGATACCTCCAACAATTCTTTTATTATTCAGAGTTGTTTTTTAGCTATCCTGTGCTTTTTGTGTATCCATATGAAATTGAGAATTGTGCTTTCAAAATCTGTAAAGAATTATGTTGGAATTTTGATGGGGATTGTGTTGAATCTGAGGATTGCTTTTGGTAGAATTGCCATATTTATTATGTTAATCCTACCTATCTATGAGCATGGGAGATCTTTTCATCTTCTGATATCTTCAATTCATTTCTTCAAAGATGAACTTTTTATTATGCAAGTCTTTCTCTCACTTGATTAGTGAGTCACTTGTATATACTATTATATCATCTGCAAACAGTGATGCTTTGATGGCTTCCTCTATAATTTGTATCCTCTTGATCTCCTTATGTTGTCATATTGCTTTAGCTAAAAATTCAAATAATATATTGAGTACATATGGAGAGAGTGGACAGTCTTGCCTTGTCCCTAATTTTAGTGGAACTGCTTTGAGTTTCTCTCCATTTATTTTGATGTTGGCTATAGGCTTGCTGTAAATTGCATTTATTATGATAGGTATGTCCTTTTTATCTATAATCTCTCTTGGAGCTTTCCTTCTAACACTTTATGTAGGTCTGGATTTGTAGATAGATATTGTTTAAATTTGACTTCATCATGAAATATCTTATTTGCTGAATATAGTAGTCTGGGCTGACTCCGTGGTCTTTTAGAGTCTGCAGCACATCTACAGATGTCCTTCTGGCTTCAAGAGTCTCTGTTGGTTAAGAAGTCAGATCTAATTGTTATAGGTCTACCTTTATATGTTAGTCATATCCTTTGCAGGTTTTAATGTTCTTTATTTGTTCTGTTTTTCTTATTATGTGATGGGGGAACTTTCTTTTCTGATCCAATTTATTTGGTGTTCCATATGTTTCCTATACATTTAAAGGCATCTCCTTTATGTTAAGAAAATTTTCTTATATCATTTTGTTGAAAATTATTTCTTGGCCTTTCAGTAGGCATTCTTCACCTTCCTATGTTCTTAATAGTTTTAGATTTGGTCTTTTCAGATTTTCTGTATGTTTTGTGTCAGGATATTTTTGGTTTTTTTTCGATTTAGCAGTTTCTTTGACTGATGTATCCCTTTCTTTTATCATATCCTCAATGCCTGAGATTCTCTTTTCCATCTCTTGTTTTGAAGCTTGACTCTGTAGTTTCAGTTCACATTCCTAAAATTTTCATTTCCCAAGTTCCCTCAGTTTGTGGTTTCTTTATTGCTTCTAATTCCATTTTCAGGTCTTGAAGAATTTTATTCCTTTCCATCAACTGCTTGTTTGTTTTTTTTCTAGGCTTTCGTTAAGGTATTTATTGATTTCCTCAAATTGTTTGTGTTTTCCTTGGTTACTGTAACAGATTTATTCATTTCTTCTTTAAGGACCTCTATAATTTTCATATAGTTGATTTTAAGGTCTTTTTCTTGTGCTTCAGTTATCTTGGGATATTAAGTGATTCAGTGGTATGTACTAACTCATGTATTGATATTAGACATAGAACAAAGAATTAGTAGCCTACAATCCACACCACCAGAAAAACTAAGAAGCAAGGAGGATCCTAAGAAAGACATACATGGGGAAAAGTACAATATCTCCTGAGCAAATTGGGAGCATGGGGGAGGGGAGAGAGAATTAAGAGAAAGGGAAGGAAAGAAGAAGAGGGGAGAGGAGGACATGAGGGAGCAGGAAGATTGAGTAGGGGAAAAATACAGGAGAACCATTATAGGTATAAAGAAAAATCTGTTACTAGGGAAATGTCCAGAGATCTAGAAGGATGACCCCAACTAACAATCTAAGCAATAGTGGAGAGGCTACCTTAAATGCCCTTCCCCTATAATGAGATTGATGTCTACCTTATATGCATCCTAGAGCCTTTATCCAGTAGCTGATGGAAACAGAAGCAGATACCCACAGCTAAACACTGAGCCAAACTCCTGGAAACCATTTGCAGAGAGGTAGGAGTGATGAGCAAAGGGGTCAAGACCAGGCTGCAGAAACCCACAGACACAGCTGACCTGAACAAGGGGGAGCTCATGGAGCTCATGGACCCCAGACTGATAGCTGAGGAACCAGCATAGGACCCATCCAGACCCCCTGAATGTGGATGTCAGTTAGGAGGCCTGGGCAGTCTATGGGGCCTGTGGTAGTAGATCAGTATTTATCTCTAGTGCACAAATGGACTTTGGGAGCCCATTCCTCATAGAGACTCTCTCAGCCTAGGCACATGCGGGAGGGACTAGATCTTGCTCCAAATGATGTGACAGACTTTGAAGATTCCCCATGGAAGGCCTCACCCTCCCTGGAGAGCCTAAAAGGAGATGAGACAGGGAATCATTGCGGGGGGGCAGGTGAGGAGGAGAGGAAGAGGGAACTGGGATTGAGGTGTAAAACATGATTGTTTCTAATTTAAATTAAAATATCATAAAAGAGTTTGCTGTGGTAAGATAACTATGTTCTGATGGAGTCATATTTCCCTGACTGTTATTGATTGTGTTCTTATGCTGGTGTCTAGCCATCAGAGTTTGGGCTGATTAGAGGCCTAATGCTGATTTATGTATGGGTTTGTCTTTGTTTGGGTAGATGTTTTGTGCCTTGGTTTCTGTTTTACTCTGGATTTTTGAAGATTGTGTTTATGATGTGTTTCCTGGTTTCTCTTGCCTGTTCAGCAGGTGTGTTTATGAGGCAGTGATTGCTGGTGTTGGAGGAAGGGGAGGCCATGGATATTTGATCTGTGGGTTCCACAGGAGCCATCCAGCTGGGTTTGTGTTGCAATGTTGAAGGCAGCCCTGAGGTTTGCTTCTCAGGGAACAGAGACAGTGGAGAAAATCCACAGGCAGACCCTCAGCTGGTTCTTTTTCTCCCCTGTGAAAATATATAAGTAAAGTTAACTTTCTGAAACCTGGAAGAACTTGAGCATGTGGGCACCCTGGTGTTGAACTTCTAGAATCTAAACTGTGAGAGGTAAATGTCTATTTTTGAGCCACCCTACCTATGCTAAGCTGTCATAGCAGTCCTAACTGACTAAGATGCTCAGTGTCTGTTTTGTGCTAATTCCTTTTTTTATTATTTTTATTTTTTATTTTTTGCAATGAGATCTGGGCCACACAAAACCAATACTTCCCTGAAATTTCCACAGCCCCATCTGGCTGATTAGGGGCTAATTCTAATATAAATTAATTGTTCCTCGTTTCATTTCTTTTCAAACATTTTCAGTGTCGATAATGAGGGGAAATCTTCTCCTTTGAAAAGTCAGACAAGAACCACCATGGTAGAGAAGTGAATGTAAAATGGTTACAATTGTAAAGTATTAAGTGGGCCAATATTGGCAGTTTCATTTGGAAGCTTAAGGTTTCTCTCTTTCTCAAAAGACAGATGAAAGTATTGCTTAACTAGACAGGCTTTGCAAGGAAAGAAAAGAAAATTAACTATTGTGTTTCCTGTCTTTGATGTCGTGTATGTAGAACTCACGTTTTACAGCTGAAAATAGAAGTGGATTGCGGAATGTTAGTGTTAATAGGGACTGTTTCAGTCGTGTTAACAGAGGAGTTTTATGGCTTGCATACATTCACACAGCTCCTCAGAGGTAGATATAGCTGGACTAAATCTCTGAAAGATCTCAAATGTGTTCTGTTTGGCCAGGGCTGTTCCCTGGCTTTGGTGGTCAGTGGTGTTTGGCTTTGCGTAGGTATAAAACATTAAGAGGTCAAGAATCTTAACCAAGGTAGCAGAATCTTAGCAAAGTCCTAGATGCATATAATTTTCAATCACAGCAGAAGCAGGTTCTGCAGATTAGAGAAATCTGGAATTAAATCCTGAGGGAAAGCTCTGGAGGTGACAAGCTGAGTAACTTACACCTTGGAGTGAGCAACTGTGACCTGTTTAGTTTTTACTTTTTGAAACAGAGTGTATTACATTGTCCAAGCTAGTCTGGAACTTTCTAAGTAGACCAGGCTGATCTCAAACTTGATAAGATCATCTTGCCTTGAACTCTGGGTATGGGAATTATGTACCACCATCTATAGATCTAGTGGCAGTTTCATTCCCTACTCTTAATATTTACTTTTATAGGGGCAAAAGAGAAATGGTGAGGAATTTGATTGACATGTTTACGGATTTGATTCTTGTCATATTGTGTTTGTATTGTGCTTGAATTGCATATTAGTCATCCATGTGGAGATGTCAGGTAGTCAATATAACCTGTAAGTGGAAGTGTGAACTTGAGACACAACACACATAGTATTTGAAAATATTGGCTTGAATAAGGTTGTATAATATGAAGAGAAATGGATCCTGGAAAATACTGAAACAAAAGCCAGTGAGATAGAAATAGATGTAAGTTTATAGACTGTTTTAGAAGCCTCTGGAAGACTGGATCTTAATTGTTCATAGTATTTTCTGCTGTGAGCTCAAGGAAGTGAAGTGTAAAAAACTAAGTATCTAATTCTTTGATTGAATGAGGATTGTTAATGATTTGGCAACATTTGTATCTCCAGTTAGCTGGAGACAGAAACTAGAGCACAGCGAATTCAGTTTGTAAACAGGGAGCAAAATAAAGGTAGTAAGTTCATCATTGGATACAAAAATAAGAAGTTCATTGTTGACACTTGCGCGTTTGAGTACTGATTAAATGATGATAAAATCGAGATGGGGAGTTAGAAGACTTTCTAAGCAGTTGGCTGTTTTGGGAGACTTTAAAAGTGGTAGTGGGTAGTGATATAGGAACATAAACTTTTAAATGAAGGACATTTACTTTATTTTAGTTGAGTGACAAGTATGACTTTAAATTGCAGTTGCTGTTAAGACAATTATCAGAAACAGTACCCAGAGACCCACCACACAACTTTCCTAGATTCTGTCACTTTTAACATCCCACAATTATTCAATACAATTTTGATATCGACACTTCCAGAACACATCAGTTGTGCCCAGAGTTCTACAGCACCATCTGCACTTGCCTTTGAGTATGTGTATTCATCTCTTTGGAGCCTATTCCTTGTGGTGGGATACCTTGTTCTGTCTTGATGGAGCTTGATCCTGCCGCAGCTTGATGTGCCATGCATTGATGAACAGTGTGATTTTTATCTTTGAGCTTTAACAATTCTCTAGCACTTTACTTGCTTTTCCTGTCTCTTTTAAAATGTTTTTATTTGTTCTTTGACATTTTTGTGCAAGGTATTTTGGTCATATTCCCCCACCCCCAACTCCTCCCAGATCCCCTCTCACATTCACACCCACCCAACATCTATTAAGTCTAGTACAGTTTGAGTTCCTCAAATACTCTTGCAGTGAGTGACCTACCTGGGTATAGCACAGAAAACGTACTCTCCTTCCAGCAGCTAATGACATTAGACCCTCAGCTAGGGAGGTGAATATGCACCCAGATCTCCCTTCTCCATGCTGTGATTTTTGTGTGGCTTGAATCTCTACAGTTCTTTTGCATGCTGCCACAATCCCTGTGAGTTCAAATGTGTATCTAGAAAGCTCTGATTCCTTGAATTTACCTACAGTTTCTGGCTCTTACACTCTTTCCATCCCCTCTTTGACAATGATCACTGAGATTTGGGTTGAGGAGGCTGCTAAAGATGTCCCAATTAGGGCTGAGTATTCTGCAATGTCTTACTGTAGCTTGCATTGTGGCCCATTATGGTTCTCTGTGTTAACTACTGTCAACTGCAAGAAAGAACTTCTCTCATGAGTTACCATATGTCAGTACCATGAAAGGTAGCCAGTAGGGGTGAAGCTTGTAGTTGAAAACCAGTTTGATCTCTCCATGCTCTAGACTACACTATGTGTAGTCCTCAGCAATACAGCCTACCTGCTCAATTCTATGATATAACCAAAAAATAGTGCAAATCACCTGTAATATTTTAGTTCTTCTCATTTTAAATGGATATACACTATTGAAGAAGCTCCTCTAGAGGGGCTAGATTCCTAGAAAAAAAATGACAGATATGAGTTGCCAGGATTTTTTCCAAGTCTGTAGTCATTCTCTTCATATGGTCTTCCACAAGAAACAAACAAAAAGACACCTGTTAAAATGCAGATTTTGAGAAGAATTTTTCTGCTTCTTTTTGGTCTCTATGGTTTCAGATGAGTAATCTACTGCCATTCAAATTGATGTTCCTTTATGACTAATGTGTGGTATCTCTCTATCCCCTTGTAAGATTTATTTTTGTTTTTTCCCAGAATTTTAATTATTATATGTGTCACCAACGATTTCTTTGGGTTTATCCCATTTTAATTTAGCTTCCAGAACATGTAGGAGGTATAATTTTAATCAAAGTTGAGAAGTGTGCACTTATTTCCATACCCATTTTTGGGCCCCATTGTCTTTATCCCCTTAGGACTTCTATGATATAGAAGTGTGAGCTTATATTGGTTTTCTGCTTGTTTCTTTTTCTAGTTTCCATTCAGTTTTTTAAATTTTATTCATCTTTTCTCATGTTTACTGCTGCTATCCAATGTAATCTCCTATGTACAATTAAAATTTGATTTACAATATTGTAGTTTTCATTTTTTATTCCCATTGGGTCTTTTCCTTTAACTTCTAATTCTTCGCTGAAATTCTGCTTTACTTTCATTTGTGTTAAAAGGATAAATAAATGCTATTCATTTTTTTCATAATAGATACTTTAAAATCCTTGTAGATAAGCTAAATTAACACAGTATTAACATGACCTAAATACCCATTATCTCATCTTAGAATTTCTCTTATTATTTGTATGAGCCTGAATTTATTAAATGTGTCCTGTATGTTTTTGTTAATGTATTCAGTGGGTAGAGTTCTGTTGAAATTCTTTCTTGACTGGGCGCTTACTACACAAAGATTTGGTGTGATGGTCCTGTCTTAACTGGTGAATGACAATGTAAATGGCAGCTGATTTTCCATTCCTAGCTTTCATTTTTTAAAATTTTATGTTATTTTAATTTAAATATAACTATATCATTTCAAAACTTTATTTCCTCCTTTTAATCCCACCCATGTTCTCCTAGATCCCTCTTAAACTTCTGGCCATCTTTTATTTGATTCTTAAGTTTACATATCTATATCCAGATGCACTGAATCCATTTTTGTTGTTTGTGTGTGTATGATATTAAGGCTGACTAATTTGCATTGGATAGAGCAAATTACCCCTTTCTCAGTACTCATTAGTTGCTTTGTCTATGGTTGGGACTCCATGATTTTTTTTCCATGGCTTCCTAAATAACATCTGAAATGTCAAAACTTAGTTTTTAGATTCTTTATGTTTTGGACAGCCTGGCACATGAGATATTCCGGGCTCTAGTAGTGGTATTTATGAGAGAAGGTGTGACTTGTGAAAGCTAATAAGAAACAATAACTTTCTTAGGGAGGTCCTTTTCATCATTTCTACCCATGCACTCTCGGAAAGGAGAAGAATGTAATCGCAGGTCTCGTTGTCCCCTTTGAAGGGACAAATATTTGTTAGGCAGAGGGTAGGATCTTCTTGATTGGTTTAACCTGGATTTCTGATGTCTCTTAATGGAGGAGTATATGAAAACTTTGAAGATGAACATTGTGGATCTGCTTATTAGACTGGATGGCCCTTGCCAATGCTCCAATAGTACTTGGAGTTTCTAAGGGATCAGAGTCCTGGTAGAATGGACCGAGTGCATCCCTTGACTACTTATTGTGATGAAGACCTTAATCAGTCCTCCCTTGCTTTGCTGTAAGTGTCATATCGTGCCAGTTGTTCAGCAAGGCATCGGGAACTAATGAGCCTGCATTCCTTATTTGTAGGTAACAATAGGTCATAAGATATAGTGCCTCTTCTTTTGGTCTTTCTAACAGCAGCTGGGGCCAGCTCTTTAGTTTGCTTCTGACTTATTCCTATGGTTTGTGTTTGTACTTTGTGCAGAGGAGCAAGTAGAGGTGCATCTATACCTCACCTGCACAGAAGGCCTAGCATATATTAACTGTGTAAACAAAGTGTTTTTTTCATTGTGACATTTTCATATAGTCACATAATATGGCTTACTTCTAGTCACTGTCCTACTCTTTCTTGTCCCTTTATTCCCGATTCTGGTCTCTATTATTTTCCTGTCCTTTTGTCTTAACTTAGATTCCATATTTGAGAGGAAGCATGCATCATTTGACTTTTTAAATCTGACTTATTTAGTTTATCATGATGATTCCCAGTTCTGCTGTTTTTTCCTGCACATGATATAATTTCAGTCTTCATTATGTCAGAATGCTCTGTTGGGTGTACCTCATTTTATATTGACCAACAGCTAAGTTGATTCTGTGTCTTGGCTATTGTGAATGTGGGCACCATTAATATATTCTAACATTGATTGCTTTAGACATACCCCAAACCCCAAAGTGATATAACTGGATTCAATAGTAATTCTGTTTTAGTTTATTTCATAGTGGCTCTAATAACTTATATTCTCACAAGTATAGTTTGGGAGTTCCTTTTCTCCTACATCCTAGCCAGAATTGTTGTTAATTGATTCTTAATGTTTTGCCTGATTACTTCTTTTTGCCTACAGATTTGGGATTTAGCTTATTCTTAATTTTATGACATTGAAATGCCTCTGTGAGTTATTTACTTGCATTTTGTCTGATATTTATTAATCTAAATTCTACTAACTAAGAATTTGATATTACAATTGACATTTTCTAATAATGTGTATTTTGGTTTTTATTTGATTTTAAAAATTTTTATATTTTCTTCATGGTTTCTTCAATGGTATCTGTGTAGTTTCTTTTAACTTTATTCTATTATTATTTGATAATATACAAAAAGTTATTTGATGTTTTTCTAGTTAGTGACACTTAATTTTATGCCCTAAGATATGGTCTACATGTTTAGACTGCTCATTGGCTGCTGAGAAGAAAATACATCCGGCAGATGTTGGATACAATCATCTATATTAGTCTTTCATATTCTTTTGATAAGAGGACAACTTTGGTTCTTATTCCTTAGGTGCTGTCTGCTTTGTGTATGTGTGTGATGGGTTCTGTCACTGGCCTGGAACTGACCATTGCAGACAAGGCTAGCTGGCCAGGTAGTAACAGGCATCAAACCCAGCTTTATGTTTGTGGATTCTGAGAGTCAAACCCATATTTGCCAGAAAAGCACTTTCCAATGGACCTATCTGTCCAGCCCAGATCCTTATATAGTATTGGTTCCTTTTATCAACACATGTTGACATTTGTAATCAAAAGATTTCTTTTATTTCTGGTTATACATCCTTGTATGCATGTATGATTATATGTGTATTTATGTGTGCAGGGACTAGGGTAGCTTACTCATTGGTTACCTCTGGAATTATAGGCGACTGTGACCCTCCTGATTTAGGATGCTGGGAACCAAACAAACTCAAGTCCTCTGGGCCATCTCTCCCACCCCTCAGATGATCTTCTTTATCTCATCTGACTAATTTGGTTTTGGAGCCTGCTTTATTGGCGATGACTACATCTACACACACTTACTTTGGACTTCCATTACTTGCTATATTCTTTTACTTTTGAGATGTATTCCTCTGAGACTCTTGTTTCTTTCAAACAAGCAAAGAAAAAAAAACAGTTGGATCTTGTTTTTTAGCACATCTTGCCAGTCTGCAGCATTTAATTAGACATTGGAGACTGTTTACATTTCAGATTATTGATGAGAAGCTGCTGATGCTTGGACTTTTTGCCTGGCTGTCTCAAGTATTGTTTGTTATCTTCTTTCCTCCTTTTTAATCTTCTAACCTTCCTACTTTACTTAGTTGGACATGCTTGATTTCCATTTGCTTGTGTATTTATTTCATGTATTCTTTCCTAACTATTCCTGTTTGTGATTCTCTCTCTTATCTGTACATAGGATTCCTTCAGTTGTCTTCTATAATGGTGTAGTTTGTTCACATCTAGGAGGGTCTTAATTTTTCTATTAATTTTAAAGTATTGATTTTCTCCTTAGTAATCTTGGTTGGTCATTCTTTCTTCATACTCCTCAAAATATATCTTTCCTGTTCTCTTTTACTCCAGCCTCATTGGGGCAGAGGTTTCTCCAATTTTCCTATCATTTTGCTTTCTGTTATTTGCACAAACTTTTAATATAAAATTTACTACTTCAGGATTTCTGGTGGTCTCTGCCTACTAATTATTGTTATTAACTGTTGTCTTTTTTAAGCACTCATCCCTTTCTCCAGCAACATGCCTGGCGTTTTTATTTCAAATTAGTAGTGGGCAGTATAATATATTGTTGAGTGTCTATAAGCTCCAAATTTCCCTGTCTCTATCTTTATTATGTTTTAAACACAAAGACAAAGCTAAACGTGAGAAGACAGATAATTGAGATCTTGAGCTGGGCTAAAGAAAATAGCCCAGGACAGAGAAGTGAATATAAGCATAGAGAGGAGAAAGATGCCAACCCAGAAACACTTCTAGCCTTGGTAGCAAAATTTAGAGAACTTTCTTGTCTCATGTCCTTAATTTATTTTGCATTTATGAAATAGAGTTGTAGTATTGGATTGTAGATAGACCTTAGAGTTTTATATACATATGTCTGAACCCATGTTACATTATTTACATTATTTGCCAGTAGGGAGAATTTTGCCAGATCCTATTCTCTATGTACATATACCTTCATGGTGATTAATTAAAATTATTTAGTATTTGAGAATTTCCTAGAGTATTAATAGGTATCTCTTATGTACATAAACACCTCTTAATTTATTTTGTATTTAAAACTGTTTTTCATACTATAAATGCTGATCTTATTCTTTCCCTTCTCCCAAAACATCCCAGATCCTTCCAACCCCCTAACACCCTCCCAATGTCTTGTTCTCTCTCAAACAAACAAACAAAAAATCAAAACAGAAAATAAAAACCAGTAAGACAAAAAATACCAAAACAAAACACAAACTCAATGAAAAATAAAGTTCATTTACCTTGGCTAGCTACTTTCTTCATAATGTCAGATGAAAATTAACTTTACAAACTGCTTAGTACACTTTATGGTGTATAGCATACAGTAAATGTTACTGTAAATCCATGATTATTCCTTTCATCCTCAGTATACTTCATAAATACAGCTTACTCCCTTATTTTTGGTATACATGCTTTAAGGTGAAGGTTGGCATAGACGCACAGGACCGGTGTTGGTAGGCATGGTGGGTAGGAGCTATTTGGATATGAAGATCTCAAAAATGCGATTGAAACATCCCTGGGAAGAATTAGGTGCTGTGTCCAAGATCTTCTAACATGAAACAGCCTAGTGCATGCTACTTGCCTGCAGTGTTCTGGGCAGGTTTCTACTGTTTGAAACTTAAAGGTTGTGTGTGTGTGTGTGTGTGTGTGTGTGTGTGTGTGTGTGTGTGTGTGTGTGTGTGTGTGTGTGTGTGTGTGTGTGTGTGTGTTTCTAGTATAGGGGTCCACAGTAGATCCAACTCACTGACAGCATAGCATACATCCATGTATCCAAAGTAACGTTGGGAAACCTGGAAGAAAGTGGCTGATATAAGTTAATATGATCACCCAGCAACGGGAATTCTGAAATAGAAATAAATCATGGTTCGAGTTTTTTGGCAGCTATTACAGCATACATAGACGCGTTTATCATGACGGGGAAACAAATGGGAAGAATTAGGAGCGCCATCTTGTGGCATGATCTGTTACTGAAGCTCAGCGGTTAAAAACAAAATAAAACACTAGTAGAAACCAGACGTTTTCTGTGCAGCACTAAGACCCAATCTGGAATTATTGAATTAATGAATTAGATGTTGGATGCAATTCATTTCAAAATTTAGTTAAGGTTACGTACATCTGATTCATTTCCCATAGTTAATTTGGAAAATGAAGAAAAAGACATTGAAGATGTCCAAGATTGCCTAGCTCCATTTGGCCTTGCCAGCTGTATTGAGTATACTGAGTGGGATCTTTTTGTTCCCATAATGATTAATTTACTAAAATTAATAAATCATTTAAAGATCACAAAGAATATAGGCAGCTCTAGAACTAGTGGGGGTTGTCTATTTTCTATTGGATCAAATGAAACTTATCATTTTAAATTAGAATAATATATATGTGTGTGTATTTCATATCACTTAACTTAAAACATAATAGCTGCATTTAGTCCTAGTATTCAGGACTGATCCTGAGTGGAAGTGGAAGTGGATCACGAGTTCAAACGAACCTGAGCTCCACAGAAATTTCATGCCAAACTGAAACTGCATTGTGAGACCGAGTGTCAAAAAGTCAAGGGAGAAAATGGCTCGGCCATAAAGTGCCTGGCTAGCAAGTCCAACCAAGTTTGATCACCAGCACCACAGGGACAATTCTACTGATTGCTTTGGAGCTGGTGAGACAAGTAAGAAAGGATCCTGACTTCAAAGATTTCAATATTTCTTTTCTTGCCTTTCAGCTTAAATGAAGCATAATGTTCTCTTTTGCTCAATGCTTTTGAGTCCCTGGGGTATGCCACAGTTTGTGGAGGTGCTTGTGGGATTGCTAGGAAGACATTAAGAGTTTTATGGCTAACAGCTAATAGTCTGGCACCAAACTGTTTTGTCTAGGGGTACATTTTGTCACTTGCCAGCTGCATGTCTTTGGGTAGAGAGTTCTGATTTTCTAGGCCTCATTTACCTCATCTGTATATTGGAATCATATACTGATGATGACACATGAACATTGAATGAGGTAATATGTACAGAATAGTTAGAATGCCTCCTCATACAAAGTCAATACTGTGCAAACTTTGTATCTTCATTAGGATTGTCATCACCACCTATCATCATCATCAACTTTATCACCACAAAGGGAGAATTTGACTTGGCTTTGCAGTATCAATTACATTAAATTGCACACTTTATTCTCTTTTCAATATTTTGATCAACTTACTAATCTTTTGCTTTTCTCAGTTACCATGTGGAATGTATAGGAACACCCTTACCTACTTCTTTCCACTAGATTCTGTCCTCTTGAAAGTCAGGACCAGAGACAGGTATCTGAGAAAAGGCATGGGAAAATGACATGACAGAAGATATGGAGACTGGTGTTTCTGGGGTGTAAGGGACTTGCATAATAGCTGTGTGTAAGAGTAAGGCAAGGCCTAGATAATTCCAATCTGCTAGTGTACATGTTTCCATAAAGCTAAAGAGCCGGGAAGAAGCTATAGAAAATATGGTCACTGAGACACAATTGCTGGCATGGAGTACTTTCACTGTGCTGTGTAGGTATTTGGTCATTGCTAAGTGCTATGTGTCCTCCAGCTGTGATATCACTCCTCTGTGACATCTATTTTCCAATAAATTGCTTAATCAGATTTAATTGTTGTGCTATTTCCAAAGTCTTTAGAGCAAAGAACCGAGACCATAAAAGTTAACTGCTCTCAAATAAGTGCAGTTAAAAATTCATTTTGGTTGTAATGCCCGAATCTCCTAACAGTCTGTTTCTACAGCATTGTGAAATGTGGTTAATGTTCACCATCTGAGTCGTGAGATCTAACTTCAGTGTTTCAGAGATCTAGAGCTGCGAGGCTCCTATTATTGGTGCTTAATGTTTTAGAATATGCACTTGAATGAACTGTAGGAAATATACCAAGTTCACCCACAGTGAAGACCACATTTACTTCCCTGGCTTTTAGGTGTCAAATGAGAAGAACAGGGTTTCACTATAAGGCCTTCATGTGGCCAAGTGAGAAGAGCAGGACAGATTTCAGACATACTACACACTGGAGAAGAGGCAGTATGGATGAACTTAGTGATTTTATGGCTCTATGGAATATGATCTGTGTCACAGCATCTGGATCATTCTTTCAATTCTATGTGACAACTATTATTTACCTGGTTTGCTCCTCAACTGATCTCTTTCATTACATTTCAGAAATTTGTTTCTGTACCAAAATATAGACAAGTCATCGGTTTGAAATTAGAAGAGCATAGAAGTTACCTGAGGTGGTGATGTGAAAATACTATTCTCTGCTGCCATTGCTGGGGTCCATTATAGATCATTTTACATTTAGTTCTACAAGAAAGCCTCAAAGAATAATGTGTTTCTAAATTCACTTGGGAACTAATAATTTGAGTGGTCACACCAGCTTAATATAAGATACATGTGAAGCTGGAGTAGTTTATGCATTCTGAAGTATTTCAAAGTAATTATCCATTAAACAGGTCGCAGTGACAACATGTAGGTTGGCTAAAATCATAGTTAACTGATTTGTGTGAGGCATCACATTTCTGACTCACAATTTAGTCATTGGGGTCTGACTTTGAACAGGACGTAAAACAAAACCTCTGCTCTCATTCATAACTCAACTGATTTATAACTGAACTTAGCAAAGTCTTCCCAATGTCATTTTAATTTTATTTTATTCTATTGCACTATTATTGTGTGTGCACATGTGCATAATATTTAGGCATCAATAGTCACATGTGTCAGGGCATATATGTGGAGGTCAAAGAACAGCTACAGAGTCATTTTCTGCTTCCAAGTTACATTGAATCTTGGTGTTTAACAAAGGATGTTAGAATTGAGTGGCTGAGTCATCTTGTCAGCCCCGAAGTTTGACATTAGGATAAATATAAAACATAAAATAGAGGTGAAAAGAAGAAAGCAGAAAGAAAGGAAGTGAAGGTAAAGGAAAACAGCAGGTATGACGAAAGATGAAAGAAGAGTAGGAAAGAGGGGAAAGAGAAAAAAGAAGGAAATGAAGGCAAGCATGATGTTCGGGGGGGGCTGATATGCAAAGTAAGGAATGAAGGTAAGCAGCATGGAAATTCTGTTTGGCTAAAACCCTAGCTGAAGTAGGGGGTGACAAAATTTGAGAGAACACAAATGCAGCCTTGAAGGTGAAGTTCAAAGTCTGAATTTTCTTTTGTAAAAGATCTTTTTCTTCTTTTGTATCTGAAATAAAGAAGCTTTTCTTAGGTAAATTGCTCCAGATGTAAAAATAACAATAGACATGATCATATTATCAATATTCATGTCTGCAGTATTTGTTCTTTTTATGTTATTACATCAATTATTGCTATTCTAGAAACTATAGAATGCATCAAGAATTTACACAGGAACCATGTTAATCTTCTCTGTATCATTCCAGGTTAAGTATACATGCTGCTGAAGCAAGCTCTAATTCTTGCTTCTATAAAACCCATATGCACTGATAGTTATATCTTCCTCAAGGTAGTATTTGAAACACTTCGTTTTAAAGGGCACATAAAATGTCTATGCTGTTGGGAAGCACACAAAGAGAAACCTAAACCAGTCAGCAGCAAAAACAAAAGCATTCTCTACTTTTCACATTAACAATTAAATGCATGTGTTATCACAGCCTCCGCAGAACTGCAACACAACCTTGATGTTCTATTATAAATCTTTCCAGGGTTATTTTCATCCCCTCCTTTGGGAAAAAGAAAGCTGCTTTCTGGAGACTGGAGCAATGTCTCAGCAGTTAAAAGCACTGGCTACTTTGTAGAGTATCCACATTTTGTTCCCAGGACTCAAGTTGTAGTTCACAACCATCTGTAACTCCAGCTCCAGGGGGTCTGACACAGGCTTCTGACCTCCACCCATGCTGCACCTGTGATGCACACTCAGACATGCAGTCACACACTCATACACACAAAATCAAAATAAATCAACCCTTTAAAACTAAGAGAAAGACAATCTGATCTTTCTTGCAGAATCAACACCATGACTCTTATTATTTATATCATCCAGTAATCAGAAAAGGAACAAAGTATTCTCAATTGACTCCCTGATTCCTGACCCAAATGTGCCTTTTATCTGAAAGAGCGGCAGGAATATCTATCCTAGTTTAACTGTGCATACACAAAAGCATCACATGTAAGATTTCCATATTTAGCAAACAAAAATCAGTTAAATTTGAATTTCAGATAAACAACCATGAAATAATCTTTAATATAATTCACCCTAAACAATGAAGAGGGCTGACAAGTTTTAAGACCCCTAGTTTATCTACAATTCAGATTTAACCTGGCATCTCCTATTTTATCTGTCAATCCTTAACATGATTTATAAATAATATCCAGATTACATAAACACGAATTGTCAATAAGGACAATGTTTAACTTGTGTCTGCAGAGTGAAAACCCTGCCTACTGATCACTTTGAGACAAATGAGAAGCAGATGTCTGATTTGGTGAATGGGTTATCAGCTGAGTACAACCAACTTATTGGAAAATTAATTTTAGTAAGAGAATGGAAAGTGTGAAATTTTTTTACTCATTTTATACTTACTTAATTCTGAGTCAAAAAGGTCAGCAACAGAGATCAAATTGTGTCATAAAATCCACTAATCCAGTTTGGTGCCTGCTTCCTTCCAGGATTGCAGACACAGATGTGCTAGGCACAAAGGTCAGTTGGCTTTGCATTTTGCTTCTCCAGCCTCATATTCAAGGAAGAGAGCCCCCCAACTTCCCGATGTCCACACTTTGTATGCATGAGCCTTATTCTTGCCAATTTGTTCTCTCCCATGCTGTGTCTGCTCACAGCAGGCAGTTCCTTATAATTCCATAAAGGCACTAGACTCACACAAACATTAGCACTCATTAGCAAAGACACTATGAAGCTAAGTGCCATGTTTTTGTTTTTGTTTCTGAGAATGCAGAGATAGATAGGTGTCTTGCTTCTAGAGAATAGACAAGGATCCTTAGTAGATGTGCCATGACAGGGATCTTGCAAAGGACCCAATGAGAACTGAAATTATTAGTGACTTTTTAGAGTTTGTTGTTTTGGCATTAAGACATGGTCTTATGTAGACTAGGCTGGCCTTAAACTTGTTATATACCTGAGGCTACCCTTGAACTCCTGATCCTCGTTCTTCTGCCACTGAAATGGTGGGTCACACACCTGAATCAACTACAGTCACTCTCTTTTTACAGATGTCAAAACTAATATTTCAGAATGGCTGGATTCCCATTATAGCTCTATGGTTACAAATGGCTGGGTCAG
Source organism: Cricetiscus sungorus (assembly GCA_030556225.1). NCBI lineage: Eukaryota > Metazoa > Chordata > Mammalia > Rodentia > Cricetidae > Cricetiscus > Cricetiscus sungorus. The sequence continues at coordinate 12,615,090 of JANBXA010000726.1, forward strand.
AATACAAAACCACATCTGTTTTGTCCATAGCTTCCATTTGTCATCATTATACACTAAGCTTGAAATATCCTGAAGCTTCTCCTGCAGTTGTTTCTTTGAAGAATTCTTGGCTGTGACACTCATCAGTTTATTGTCATGGCTTGGAATTATGTTCCCTGTAGATTGTTGAGAAGAAATTTTCAGGCCCTCAAAATGATGTTTAATCACATCAATTATTACTGACCATACTAGTGAAAGACTGACATATTGCTTAAGGCCTTGCTTCTCATAGTATGGTCCATGCTATTTGCATTAAATGAAGGATCCCAGGCCTCATCCCAGACTGCCTGAGAGAAAATCTGAATTTTATCAAGTTCCCATTGGGCTTTGCATACACACTAAACTTTGGGAAAGCATCACTGAATGCTGACACAGGCTTATGCTGTACTTGCATCTTGGAAGAAAGGCATAGTGAGATTATTGTTTTGTTCATTTTAACAGGAAAAGAAGCCACTGCTGAAGGCTTACTGAGGCAATGGGAGGCTGTGAGAAGATTATAATAGAAACAACCTCCCTCATTCACTTTGCTTTTTTGGTACACACTTGAAACATTAGCATTAACTGGATTTACAGTATTCACACACCTGCTGGAGAAAATAGACACCTTAATTTGCTACAGTGTAAGGAACATCAGCCATCTCAGTTATGCCTTTGTAGATATTATAAATTATGTGCAATTTGAAAAAGATATTTAAACGCCCTAAATATGGGCTGCATTATCTGTCTTATAGTAGCTGTGTGATTAGCAACAGCGAAGGGAAACAAGCTTGTACAGGAACTGTGTCATCAGGGAAGTTGGAACTGTAGTTCAGAAGATTCCCTCTCCTTCTCCAAGGTGTTTTGTCAACTGGGAAGTGACAATGCTGAAGTTCTCAACCTCTGGGCTCTATGAAATGCTGTGTTAGTTACTTTTGTGTTGATGTGACCAAAGAAGTAACAAGACAAAACTTAAGGAAGGATTTATTTTGGCTTTCAGTTTGAGTTGATACAATTCATCGTGGTAGAACAGGCTATTATTCCACAGTGGCTAAACTGTATAGCTGGGGCCCTTAGCTAAATAGAAACTGCATATTTGTTGCCTTTGAAGTGCCCTAAAGGGTACAAATATAGGCAGGTAAGACACACGATAGATATATAGGTAGACAGACAGACATACAGATAGGGACTGTAATTCATATCTCTACAGAACTCAGAATACTGGCTTAGTTAATAACTGTATTGCATGAAAGAACACTGTGAGATTCATAAGCCCTTTCAGTCCAGATCTAGATACTACATATTTTAGGCTATGCAGTTTCAGTTCTAGCTATCAAGTGTGCTCCAGTACCTAGAAATTAGTTATAAGTGATACAAAAACAAATGAATACGGCTGTGTTATTTTAAAACTGTACATAGGGACTCTGAAGTTTGAATTTCAACTGATTTTCATAAACAATGAATAGCTATATTTGAGATGTTTTCAGTCATTTAAAAATGTAAAAGATGGCTTGGTTTGTGGAGTGCTTCTTGTTTAAGCATGAAGACCTAAGTTCAATACCTCAGCATCCACAGAAAAGCCAATTGCAGCGGCACTTGTCTCCAGCCCCTGCTCTTGGATGCAGAGGCAGATGGATGCTAAGACATCACTGGACAGCTGCTCTAGATTAAATGATAAGCTCCAGGCTCACCAAGATCCTATTGCAAAAATATAAAGTAGAGAAGTAATTGAGGAAGGTTATTTTGATGTTAACCTCTAGCCTCCACATGTCTACATGTTAAACACTACAACACACACACACACACACACACACACACACACACACACACACACACAAACACACACAAACATATACCACACACAAAAAACATACACAATGTATAGACACACATACCCCACGGGCACGTGCATACACCACACACATATACAAATGAATAAATAAATGAAAGTAATTCTTTTTTAAAATTTATTTATTTTACATATTGATTACAGTTCCCTCTCCCTCCCTCTCTCCCACCGTCCCCTGCCCCCCCGACCATCCTCCCATCCCATTCCCCCCCACGCCACAGGGAGGCTGATACCTTCCATGAGGGGGTCAACAAAATCTGTCAAGTCTTTTGGAGTAGGGACTAGGCCCTCCCTCCTGCCTCTAGGTTAATGGAGTATCCGTCCATGGGGGATGTGCTTCCAAAGTCCTTTTATGCACCAGGAATACATCCTGGTCCCACTGTCAGACGTCCTTTAGACTGCCTAGGCCTTCTAAGACCCACATTCAAGGGGTCTGAGTCCGTCCAATGCTATTTCCCAAATATCAGTCTGGGGGGCCCATTAGCTCCTCCTTGTTCAGGTCAGCTGTCTCTGTGGGTTTTCTGTAGCTTGGTGTTGTCCTCCCTCTCTGCCTCTGGATTCCAGTTCAGCTCAGAATTTAGGGGTGGGTGTCTGCTTCTGTTTCCAACAGCTACTAGATGAGGGCTTCCCTGATAATGAGATAAATGAAAGTAATTCTTGCTACTGTTCTAAAGCAGAAGTCAGAGGACCAGGTTTGAAGAATACAATTTAAGAACCCCTGTCAGAAGCAGATTCATTCCTGTTAACTGTCCTGTTGTTTGTAAAAGTTTCCATTCATAATTAGAAATTTGTTCATCACCAAGTTTATCTTCAGGTAGAATAACTGAATTTGATTTTATTCAGCCAGATGGTTAATTACACATGTTTTCATCAGGAGGAACTGCAAAGTGTTCATTGACCCAAGCTTAGAGGTAGCATATTATTTAAGCTGCTACTGTTATCCTGGGCCCTGATTCAGAGTTCTCCACTGCTAGAAAGCGCTTCTTAAATTATGAGCATAAGCCAGACACATAGTCACCAAGGATCCCTTATGGAGAGAGAAGACAGGATTATTTGGAGCAATTCAGTGGCAGGGCTAACAGAATTTCCCCTTTGTTTCCAGGAGCCGTGTTGCCCTCCCTATGCTGGAAGTATCCATGCCTGTAGGACTAGGCCTGCTCAGGTATTCTGCTACTTAGTGATTCTGAAGTCTGGGAACTTCTTTAAGAATTTCTCATTTGAAACCTTAGCCCCAAAGTCCTTAGATTTTGTATCATGTAACATGTCCAAATTGGCTTTATTGACATTGGATAGACTTGGCTTTTACTATTATTATATCCCAGATGTTGCACTTGGTGCATTTTGGGGCATGATTTTATTTCATGTGCACATAAGCCTGTCAGCTAAATAGTATTATTGTCTTTATTTTATATCACAGAAAACCAAGGCATAAGGAGAGTCTGCACTTGGCCATGTTGAGTGGCTTGTTAAATGCTAGGGCTAAGATTCAAACCTAAATAATTTGACTACTGCTATGGATAACTAAGACTCAACACTCTTCAGCTTTCCCAAAGCAAAAATTTAATCTCTTTCCATTCTTAATTTAATGAGAGCATAGAATCAGTGTGGAGAAAGCAAAGGTTTTACTCTCAACTGCTAGCCAATTGTTTGAACAACTTTTTCTTCATCCAACAAGTTATCACAAAAAAGCAACAAAGTTAAAAATCAGCTGTCTTTTGCTCAATATTTATTTTAACAACTTTTCTTTGTATGGGTTAGGCTTGTAAATAGAGATGTTATGGGGTATGGGTCTATGCAATCCTTCCACATTTATTGAATATAAAAATAACCACTTGGCATCAAATCAAAGAACACTGGAGAGATGCTGCCTAAAGCCCTGGGATGAGATAAGGTTGCCACATGCATATATCTAAAGGCTGCACTATCCAAAAAGATATCCACTAACTAAGTACAACTAATGAAATTTAAATTAAGTGCAGATAAATCAATTTGAACATGCAGTTCTTTAGCCACACTACCCACACTTCATTACTCAATGGCCACGTGTAACAAGTTGTTATACTATTGTATAGCAAAAGTACAGAACAGAGCATTCCTGGAATCCCAAGAATGTTCTGATCTGGAGGGAGAGAACAAAAAGAGAGGTGTGGACAGACCTTGGATGCCATCTACCACCAGAAGTCAGAGAATGGAAAATGTGGTAATAACAGAGAGAATAGTGATGACAGTTAGCAAGATTACTAGGATAACATATGGTCAGGAAAGTCAAGGATACAAGAGTGTCAAAGAATGAAGTATGTATTTCAATGTCAAATACCACCAAGAGGACTTGAAGTTAGGGATTTAAAAATATGCTCTGGGTTTTCATAAGTAAGTGGTCATTTGGTACCATGTTGGAGGGCACTGCTGATGGAGCTAACTTTTCCCTGGTACAGTTCTGGATAGTACTAGTCCTAAGGCTCAGCTTCTGTTCTCAAGTCCAGTGTGCTGATGTGGTACACAGACACAGCTTTCCATTTTTATTTTGTGAATTTGATTTTGCCAGTGGCTTTAATACTGTAGGGTATAGCATGCCTCCTAATTTGCCTACATTTCAGTGTCCTACTTGAGTTCTTTTTTCTTTTTTGACCATTTCATGGGCAATTTGGAAATGGTAAAAGGGCTCAGAGCTCTAGAAGGGAAATACTAATCAATTCCATGATAGGTGATTGAGTTTAGTAATGAGAACTTTTAAAAATCCCCAGCTAGGTAGGTGCAGTGGCAAGCCAAGACAAGAGAATGACTTTGGATTGCAGAGGTCAGCCTGCTCTACATAGTGGAATCTTGTCTCATAAAGTAAATCTTGTCTGTGATTCTTGTCAAATTCATAAGTAATCATTAAGTTCTGAGGGGCACATGTGAGAGACCAGACAGTACTTTGGCGACACTTAAATCTCAAGAGCTGTCAGAAATATTGCATTGGCCTTTTAACTTGACTGAAATTTGCTCCTTGGGTTACTGCTAGGCAAACTTATCCATGTGCTTCTGCTAGGTCAGACCGGAAAGGAACATAAATCTGTATGTTCAGGAGTTGGAGTCAGGGAAGAGGGAACAGAGGAAAGCTAGGTTTGCTGCAATGTTTGGTGAACATTGCAGGGAATAGGAGTAGGCTGGGTGAATAGGCCACTGCAAGTGATTTGTTACAGGGCTGGGGATGAGACTGGAGAAGTTGTAATAGAGGACAGGAAACAGAGTGACGATTGACTACCTGATTCTTGGGGTGATATGGCCACTGGCTTTCCAGGTGGAGAACGTCTCTAGATACAGTTGATATAAAAGCTAGAGTCTGTGCTCTCACTGACATACCTTTTCAGAAGCTGGCAGCTCTCCTGTTGGTTTGATTGGCCCACACTTCTGGGCTTCCCTGTTTTGCAGATATCTAGGTACTACTCTTCTGGTAGAGTGTTAGAGGGTGTGTGTGTAAACTATTCAAACATGCATCCATATTAAACTCTGCTGCTGACTCAGTAGCTCACAGATAAAGGCACTGTGGTGTGTTGTGCTTGCTGTAAGAGGATAGTTGGACGCCCACATTGAAACTGAATTCTAGCTTTACTTCCTACTAGTTCTGTGACCTTGAACAAGGTAGTTGACCACTCTGACCCTCAGGGTGCTGTGAATGCTGGGAGTTTGTGTGTTTAGTCAAATCTCTGCCACTCTGCCCCTTTCAGGTGGAGAGGCTCCAGAAGCTGACTTTTCTTTTTGGTTGCTTTGTAGCCCAGACTTACACGGAAGAGTCTGTGAGTCTTCTGCCTCAGGCTTTCCAGTTTCAGGGTTTCAAGTGTGTGCCACCATGTTGGGTTTCATAACTTCAGATGAGTTCATGAAGCCAGCACCTCTGCAGGATTGCACTAGCTGCCTGCTCCCTTGTCCATGATCAACACTGGAACTCAAAAGAAGGAAAAGCTTGATGTAGAGGATCAGTTTTTTCACACACTTGCACAGACTTTGATTCCCCATCTTTCCATTAATAACTAGTACACACATGCATGTACAGACACCAGAAGACGTTCTAAGTGCCTGGTGTCAAATTTTGAATTATTCTGTTTACACTAAATGCAATGGATTGATGGAAGGCAGACTAAATACATTTGGTGATTTTAGTGAAATGACTTTGCATCTGGATGGATTAGCTGTGAACAATTCAGAGACTCTCACATGAGCATCTCTAAAACTAACAATAGTTAATGAAGGTGTCAAGTTCAAGAGCCAGAAAACATATTTAGTTTTAACATTCATCTGCCCATATACCATGACTGTACCCTCATATAACCAACTGGGGTATGCATGACAACTAGCAGAGTTTGCAGTATATAGCAAGGATCTGCCAAAACCTTTCATTTATACAGTCACCTGGATAGACATTGTTCGGAACAGAAAAGAGGTGATATGACTCTGGCCTTCAGAAGTAGCAGGAAACTTGCCAATTATTGAAGGTCTGAGATATTTTTCACTCTCAGACCTCCCCACGTAGCCTCAAATTATAGATGAAGAATTAATATCCCAATCAGTGACATAATTTCCCAAATTCACCATGCTTTTAAGTAGCAAAGTCAATGTGGGTCTGACTTGTAAGTATGAAGACTTTTCTATTTCTTCATGCTGTGCTTGGGAAGTAGGATAGCAGGATGTCTGACTCCTAGCACAGTAGCTATCAGCAGTTAAGAGTTGTGAGAAGGAATAAGTTTTCTTCAGTGGTATAGCCATTGGTAAGTTGCCCATGATCCAACAAATAACCCTGTATCCATGCACATGCAAGCAACTTACTGAGTTATTAAGAGAGAGATGAAATATGAAAGTAGGATAAGGGAGTATGGGGAAGAAGGGTTCCAGATGGTCAGCAGGGAATAAGAAAATGTAATGGTAGTAAGTATTATCAAAACATATCATATCATGTCATATATATAGGTAAAGAATAAAATAATATTACTTATGCTTTTATTATTTGTACTTATTTTGTGAGGCCTGAAACACATGTCACAATGCACATGTCAGAAGACAACTTGCAGAAGTTGCTTCCCTCTTTCAACTTTTTGGGCCTTAGGGATCTAACTCAGATGACCAGGCTTGGTAGTAAGTTCCTTTACCAACTGATCCATCTCAGCGTGACCCAAAATTTTATATATATATATATATATATATATAAAGTAGGACAGTAGTGATAATACAGTTCCCAGAATTTGACCTCAGAGAGAGACAAGCAGTGGCAATACCAGATAGAGCATCCCTCTTATCTGTCCCTGACCTCAGAGAGAGACAAGCTGTGGCAGTACCAGATAGAGCATCCCTCTTATCTGTCCCCATGTCTCTTAACAGTGATCTGGACACTTGTAGCTGCTTCTCTACATTTTCTTTCTTCGCATCCTACATTCACACATCATTCTTTTCTTGTTTGCTTGTCCAGAGAAACAGGTGATGAAAAAAGCACACAGGAGGTGTCTGCTGGAGCAGTGGCCTGCTTTGCTTACTATAAATAGTTCTCTCTCAGGCAGTTGCCATAAATGGCATTTCATAGGGAAGGTGACCAGTTGGAAACAATGCCTAAGGAGATGTTAGGATACCAATAGCTACTTGGTGAATACAGTGCTCTCATTGTAGAAGGTTAGGGATGTGCATTTCTTGAAACATAAGTGGTTTTATTATCAGTTTCATGATGTCATTCATATCCTATGACCAGAGGATATACAATTAATCAGAAAGTTGCTGCTTTATTTATGAACAAAGCAAACAGTGACTCAGACTAACCTGCATTGAAACTGAGTGCAGGCTATATGCAGATAAAAATTTAATCCTCTTAGTGGTTGCGCTGATTCCAAAAGCACTGCAACCTGTCTTTTGCTACCACGTTATTCCTAAAGAGTACACATGTAATGAAGGGATCTGCCTGTTCTTTGAGTTGGCCTGATATCCAAATACATTAAGGTATATGCATTACTATCCTAAAGTCACTAATAAGGGCAATGAATGGGCATGAATTTATTCATGCAACCCCATTTCAGTATTTTCCATTAGCAAATAGACAAAAAAAAATTGACTGTGGATCTATCATTTAATTAGCATAAGCGAAATGACCATTATATGAGATAGAATACATATATTGATTCTGGCTGCATCCTTTTAACTAAGATGAATGTTTTTATTTATGAGACTTTTTATAATTAAAATGTTTTTTTTTTTTTGCTGAAAAGCAACAAAGAATTGTGGCCAGTCATGCTCTCTCTCACACACACTAAGATGCCTGAAGGAGAACTTGGTCAGAGGTCAAGACCAGCCTGGGGTACACATTGTATTCAGTCCATCCTAGGCTACAGTATACTCCTCTATTTCAAAAATATGACAGAGAAAGAAGGAAAACAAACAAACAAAAGAGACAAAAGAAAGGGAGAAAGAAGCAAAAGGAAAAGAAGGCTGCAAGACTGAGATGTTTCAGGAAGAGTCAACGAATAGAACATCAAGAAGAGAAAACAGAATGAACTGGCTGGTACTTCGTTGATTAGAAGAGGAGGATGATATTCTTTTCTGTCATTACTTGCTCTCATGGAATCAAGTGCTGAGGGTGAGGGGACAAGAGAAAGGAAAAGAGAAGAGAGAGGAGGAGAAGAGACAGGAGGGAAGACAGAAGAGAAGGGGCGAGGCAGGGAGGGTGGGAGGAGGAGGGGAAAGGAGAGGATATGAGTGAATGATTTCTGGGCACTAAGACTAAGAGTTTTGAGTCACTAGTCAGATCAGGCTAAACTGGTGAGGTTTTAGTGTTTGCTTTCTGCCCTACGTAGAGTGTGTCTGGGAAAGACTGTACAGAAAGTATGATGATCACTGAGAGAAAGTATTATATCACACACAGGGAAAGTGTCTTGAGTCAGGAGATGTGATATGTGGTATGTGCCAGGCTACTTTCTCTCCTGTGGAATGTGTCCCTCCTTGCACATGGGGGGAGGTGTACTAAGATTTGGGGATGTGAAGGAAAAAGAGTACTCAGTGATGTCTATGGGGTTTATGAATTGCTTTTGATTTTACTTTTACTTTTAACTGCTCCCTCACTTAAAAGATCATCAAGGTCTTTCAGGTAGCAGCCCCTTAGATATTTTTAGGGTCTAGTCAAAACAATTACAGCTAGCAAAGGACCTAACTGGAAAAGTTCTGAGGGCAAATGAATCTTTCACTACATGCTTTTCTGCATCAGAGTCTTTATTGTTCTGTCTCTATCCTAATCATCCTGTCCTACTTCTAATTCCTTCTAGCTTCTTCTTCTGTAATCTAGTCTCTCAAAAATCCCTCTTTCCCCGGTGGCTTGAAGCAAAAGAAGGAGTTGCAAGAATAACTCGCATTGGTCAGAAGCACATTCCCAAACTAAGTGATAAGGGCAGAGCCATTTCCATGGCAACATAAGATCCCAAGGCCACAGAAGCATAATCAGGACCAGACATGGAGAGGATGGGGTGGGCACAGTGCCCAATGACACATTTGAGACACAGATATATTGTTAGTAGATTGGCAAATGAAGAATTGTCATGCTTTTCTTAGTAACCTTAGTTGGACCTCTGTGTCTCTGACCTTGCACATAGTAAAGTTTCAAACTTATGGTCTATTTACAAAAAACCTTTAGTCTATCTTAAACTTGCTCTGAGGTGAAACTGAGCTAATTGTGTGCAGTAGTCTCAGCAAGAGAACAGGGCAAGCTGTTAATTACCCACAGTCCTTGTTGGACAAATAGATTCAGTTATGAAGCATGACCCAGTATATATTCTATATATCAAAACGATATAGATAAATGAAAAGTCATCTTTTGACCATCCACAGATATATTCACCTAGTAATTGATTCACCTAGTAATTACTGCTGGGTTTTTTTTTTTTTTTGACAAATCCTGCCATAGAAAAGGAGTACTATGGCTTCATAGTGATTTACAGTAATAACAGTGACTATTCAAAAAGCAAACACTCCCAATGCCCAGCATGTGGGTCTCCCCCATCAGAATATGTGATCCTGGTAGGTTATCTTTGTGATTTGCATCTGAGTTCTCACTGCATAATCATACGGACTACAGCAAACAATGTCTTGGAGGAACTGACTCTATTACTTCGTTCCTACTCAGGAAAAGTCTAGTCACCATGCAATCCTAGACGATGCAGCTCGTGAGACCTGCCAGTTCAGCACAGCTGCTAACAATGGTCTGACCTCTAGGGTCCAAATGATCTGAGATTTTGGATATCTCTTTTCTTGTTGGAATGCAGTTCTGGGGCAAATCAATTAACGTTGCTTCAGTCATTTCAGAAATGAGTGTAGTAACCATCCTTCTGTGGCCGCCTTGCTAAGGAACTGAATTAGACAGTCCATGGCTTCCCATTTGTCACACCTAATATACAATAGAAACCCAGCAAATGGTCCTCCCTTCCAAGTCCCTTTGTCTTTTCACTCTACTCCCCATTTCCTTGCTCACTTATCATTGTAATTCTCACTACACTGTACCCCTTGTTGATCTAAATGCTTCGATGTCTAAAGTTCCATGTTTTTTTTTTTGCTCTACTCTTTTCTGTACTGTACTCTTTTCTGATATATTGATATATTCATTGCTAAGTCCCATATTTTATACACATTTCTAGGCATGGTAAGCACAATTCATAGAAAATTTCTATTTCTTCTTTAAAGCCACCAAATGGCATTTTGCTAGTAACAGAAAATGAGAAAATACTGATTTCTAGGTTTTGTCAGAAATGTACTAAGGTAAGCCAGGTATGGTAGCTCATACTGTTAAGCCAGCACTCAGTAGGTGGGAGTATTGATGTGAGTTTGAGCCAGCCTGTACTATACAGTGAATTTCAGGGCAGCATGGAATACAGAGTAACTTGTCATGATTACAGAATAAGAACTTGTCTTTAAATAAAAATGGAGAAGGGTGCTTGGAGAGATGGCTCAGTGGTTAAGTGCACTGGCTGTTCATCCAGAGGTTCTGAGTTCAACACCCAGCAACCACATGGTGACTCACAACCACTCGTAGTGGGATCTGATTCACCTTGTGGCATAAAAGCACACATGCAAATGGAATATTCATATATGTAAAATAATTGAATGCTTTTTAAATGTAGGATGGAAATAAAAGGAGGAGGGAGGGAGAGAAAGAGAGAGATTTATTGTGGTGTGCCACACCAGATTTAAATTCACCCCTGGGTGTATAGTTAATGTCTACTAAATTCAGAGTATTGCAAGTATCTTGCAAGAAGACTTAGTGACAGACACAGCATAGAAAACTCAACACACGAGGGAGAGCTGGAAATGGGATAAAGCTGGCAGAGAGAGCTCTGAGAAAGCAGTGATAAACATAATATCAGATGGAATATGACCTAAGAGTCAATGGTTCCATACATGTTCCTCCAGCAACATGTGCTCAGATGCCAGGCAGTCAGTGTCACAATGAGCATGCAAAGAGCATTGTACCCATTTCCTCTACCCTCTTCTGGTCTTCTTTAGCAGCAACTTGCATACAGCACTACTATGTCTGTACTGCAGCACTCAGGGAAAGATCTTACTGCATGTCATAGTCTGCAAGAAATGCTTCAAGGGACATAGTTTAGCCTGAAAGGAGGGAAAGAACATGAATGAGACAAAGAAAAAGAGGATATTCCTAATGAACTATGTGAAGTAGATAATAGAAGCACAAGTGTGGCATGAGAGAAGGAGTCACAAAGGGAAGAAGACACATCGGGAGGGGGGCAAGAGGGACTTCAACAGTGCAGCAGGAAGCAGGAATTTAAAAGCCAGACTGAGCGATGCAATGATGTAACTACCCCAGGCAGCCTTGCTTGCAGGGAGGTTTCATTTGCCAATAAATTGAAGCAAAGGGATTGCAACTCTCTTAGAGAAAGTGGCTCCTTTTCAAAGCTTTCCCCATCCTTGTTAGAAGCATATGGCCTTGGCAAGCGTTCCTGCTTTTTTTTTTTTTTTAATCCTGTGACCCCTCTTTGCTGCACATTGTTCAGGAAGAAATAAAAACGGCAGTCAGGCTGCTTGAAGGAATAATCATTAGCTAATGCTGCCATCTCCAGGAACCTGCCTGCTAATAACAGGCATACAACAGCAGGCCAGCTTCAAAGGGTCTGCCCAGTAATGCTCCTCCTGCCCTCCCCACACCTGCACAGGCTCTATTGGCTTATCCAGCTTGAAAATGGCCTGCACAGCTGAAGGAGAAAAGAAACTGCCCAGGGCTTCTAGAAAATGTGACTTTCAGCTGCCTTCTCTTTTTTTCTGGTCTGTCAGGAATGTGTAGCAAAAGTTCTACAAAGGATGAGAAGGCCCTTGTGTGTGTGTGTGTGTGTGTGTGTGTGTGTGTGTGTGTGTGTGTGTGTGTGCTGGTGCTACCATAATAAAATACTGAATGTCCTTAACAGTTCTAGAGGCTAAACATAGAAGATGAGAATGTCAGTTGATTTGGATTCCCCCGAGATTCCTGGTGTTTCCAGAGCTCAGTGCATACTTGAGTGGATTTTCTATTATGTGCATACATCCCCAGACTTTGAACATGCTGGTCTCTTCATAGAACTCCAGTCAGATTGGCTTAAGGCCCACCCCAATGACCCCATTTTAACCCAGTCACCTGAAAAAAAGATCTGTCTTTGCATACAATGACATTTTGAGCCATTGGGGCTTAGGACATCAACATTTGAATAGGGGTAGGGTAATTAAACACAAAGTACCATAGTGCTAACTGAATACTCTCATTCTGTCTCTCTCTGCATCTTTGTTTTCCCATTATTACCATTAGTAAGCTGGAGCTGGTCATATAGATAATGTGTCTGGTATACCAAACATTCTAGCTGCCCAAAAGAAAAACGCATAGGTGTTTAGCACAAAGAAATTGTGCAAAACTTGAAATACAGTGAACCAATCTAACATTTAATCAAGACTTCATTTATTTTTTTAAATTTTATGCAATTTACTATTTAAGATAGGTCCAAATAAACAAGAGCATCACACACCAAAGTAAATCCAATGCAAAGACTATACAAGTAGTGAACTGCACAGTTGGAGCAGGCATTTGAAACAAAAGCTGTGGCGATTCACAGTGAGGGTCACACTTTAAATATTAAAGTTATTTTATGTACTTATCAACCAACAAAGAAAATCCATGCCAGAATTAAGACCAGAAAAACAATAGCTTCATATCCTTTCATAATTCCTTCTCATAGCTTCATTGAGCCCTTCCTCATGCCCATGAAGTTAGCCTTTCTTCTCTTTTCTTCATGTTATGCTCTAACCACATATACATTTGATCATATACATACGTGTATATATACTCTTGGCTAGATTCCACAAAAATCATGTTCCAGAAACTTCATTTTAATCCATGTAGGAAAGTTTTGCTAGCAAAAGGCAAGCTTTGCAAGCACACCCTTCTAAAGACAGCAGTCTGAGGACACTTACCTTGGTGAAGTTATAGCAAGAGGCAGTCCTATATACACTGCCAAAAATAATTCCGGATAACAGCATTAAAAGAATGCAAACACTGAGGAGAAGAGAAAGGAAGGAGGGAAGGGAGGAAGGAAGGAAAGAAGGAAAGAAGGAAGGAAGGAAGAAAAGAAGGAAGGAAGAAGTGTCAGCCTTGAAATGGAAAGAAGGAAATTAGGTATGGCTGAAGGGAATGGAAAGAAGTCAAGTGAATCAAGTTGAGAGTGATACTTGTGTCTATCTGTTCTGTATTGAGTGTCTGTTATGTGCTAAGAGCACAAAAGAGAGCTAAACAAATTCCCATGTCCTCATAACCCTGTTTTTAAATGGAATATATATATATATATGTATATATATATATGTATGTATGTATGTATTGGATTTTTCTCCAGTTTGAAACAGAGTAGCAGCATTTACAATACATGAAGCACACCTCCAGATTAGAAGTAAATGAGCTTCTATCCAAGAGTCACTTGCAGGCCTGCATGTTAGTTGTCTGTTATTAACATAGTAGATATTGATACAGTTGATTAAATAGGATATCACTTTGCATTTTTTGAGTTGCAGGTCCTAAGAACAGAAATCCATTTATGTGCTAGCAGCAAGTCTTCCTCCTCCTCTAGAAGGCTGAGTTACAATGTACTAGGAAGGCATGACAAGTCCAGCAAACAGATTAAGCAGATGATTCCAACACAAGAGCACCATTTGGAGACTAGTAGGATTTGATAGAGTCTAGAACTGCTGCTATAACTATAGATGTATCTTTGTTGCTTTCATGTGTATGTTTACATGTGTGCCATGTGGAGGGAAAGGTATCAGATCCCTTCCTGGAGCTGTAGCTGTTTGCATTTGTGAGTCCTCCTGATGTGGGAGCTAGGTACCACTCTGGTCTTCTACAAAGAATAGCACATGATTTTATCCCTCTCTCCAGGCCTGACTGCTGTTATTCAATGGAATAAAATAGTCATATTAACTTGGTAGTACTCTTAGCCATGTCATGTCTCAAGGCTATCTCCACATACATCACCAAGTCTGGCTCTCAGCTTAACCAGAGACATTTCTTGAAAGAAAAATTGTATTCACAGACATTAGTTTTCAATTTCAACATTACCCAGATTTGCCCACAAAAATAGAAAGGTTGGGATGATTTGTAGGATTTATATACTCAACTCAAATGCGCTAGGCGTTTTGCAGTTTGGCACTGTTTATTTTGAGCTGAATTCGGCTCTTAAAACTCATGCATTACAAATAGGTGGAGTCTTGATAAATCAGATCTGCCCTTGTGGCTGCATTCTACAAATCCAAAGTATCAAATGGAAAAGCACTTCCAGATCTGTGCCATCATTTCAACAACAACATAAACCCTCGCATATTTGCTATAGCTATATTCTTATCTGATAATTGAAGCTAAGTCATTGGCAGTGCCTTCCTTCCCCTGCAAGTGGCTGTGCAACTTTCATTGTTGTGACAAATACCTGAAAGAAACCACTTAAAGGAGGAAGAATTTGGACCCATGATTTCAGAGGTTCGGTGCATGGTTGGCTGGCTTCCTTACTCTCAGCCTGAGATGAGGTGGAGAGGCAACATCAGGGCAGCCCTGTTCACAGCATGCTAATCAGAAGGCAGAAAAAGAGAGAGGCAAGGAGGGGACAATAAGTGTGCTGTCTCCAGGGTACTTCCCCTGTTACTTCCTCTTCAACTTAGCTTTCGATT
The DNA here is from genome assembly GCA_030556225.1 of Cricetiscus sungorus. NCBI lineage: Eukaryota > Metazoa > Chordata > Mammalia > Rodentia > Cricetidae > Cricetiscus > Cricetiscus sungorus. The sequence continues at coordinate 12,630,145 of JANBXA010000726.1, forward strand.
GCTACCTTTCACTTCATATTATTAATCCATCAGTTAAGAGGCCCCCTTACCCAATTTAATCACATCTAGAAATGCCCTCAGTAACACATGCAGGAGTTTGTTTTTACTAATCCAATCAAGTTAGCAATCAAGATAAACCATCATAGGGGCTAAGTCATAGTAAGGAAAAAAAAAAAAGAAAACCTTCCAGCATTCAGCCTTTGAAAATGACCAAATTTCAAGACAATGTAAAAATTAAATACCTATTTCAATTCCTTAGTACCTAGAACTATTCCTGGGATCCAGTGTGCTCTCAGTAAATACCCAGTGTATTAATAACAGCATTAAATACATGACCATAATATGAAAAATGAAGGATCCTGCAATATGCTGTTACCTAGTTACATTTTTCACATTTTAAGATTATTTTCATGTTTCAGCCATGAAACAATCATTAATAAAAATGAGTTATGGAAGGTGCTGATTCAAACATAGATACCTCTGATTTTTCCTGACAGTTAGAAATAGCCTCAGAAGATAAGTGTCTAGGAAATAAATTGTTCACAAAAATATATTTCAGATTAAATCCATGGTCTATGCTTTGACCAAAACAATGCAATGGGTTTGTGCATTTCAAGGCAGTGTTAGGTCAAAAAGCTCAGCTGCAGCAGTTCGGGGCTAGACAGCCCTCTGTATCACAGACCTCTGTGAGGTCACTGATAGTGAGGTCTTGTTTAGTTGATACTAGATGTGCCATTTTCAGACTGCTTGTTCACATCTTAGCACTTTTACTGGGCCATGCATGCTTATATAGAAGTATCCATCTAATACCTTCCATTTGAATTATTTATGTTGTCAGCATACGCAAGCATCATATTTAAATTGAGTGATGAACATAAAGATGCAGGAACTTGCAATATGCTCTTCTTACATCTAATTGTCTTGTGGCTCATGTGAGAGCAGAGAAATCTCTCATCTAATATGGGCCATCACAGGTGATCAGTAATGTGCATTTCATTATTAAATGCTTTCCATTCTAGGTTCAGCTGCTAGCTGAGTAAGCTGAAACAACTTTTACAGTCCACACTCTGATCACCCCCATTTTTTGTCATCTGTAAAATAATATAAATAATACCTGCATCAGAATCATTGTTAATAATTGCCATGATGTTGATTATGGTAATGATGATAACTTTTATTTGCTGAGCCAACTCACTGACCCCCAAAAGTGATATATTTATGTGCTTATCACCATCCATCTCGTCTTGCTGTACATGTTCTTGTTAGAGCACATCTTATCCATCTGTCCATCTCTGTCCCCCACCACCAAGTTTGAAATTACCATCTCTTCTCATAACTATAGAAGAACCTGTCACTCTAGTCTAACTCTTTCTTTCATATTACAGACCTAGTATTTCTAGATCTTGATCACTGTCACATCTTATAAGTATATTCTGTACATGTCTGTGCCACCCTGGCATAAACTGGCGTAAAGTATAAAGTAATCAGTTCTTAAGTATCAGAGCTTAGTCTAGTGGTACACACCTCTAATATTAGAGAGGCAGAGGAAGGCCTCTGTGAGTACGAGGACAGCCTAATCTACATAGTGAGTTCTCAGACAAGCAGGACTACATAGTGAGATCATATCCAAAATTTTAGAAAGCTTTGTCCTATAGTGGTTACCTGCTACTCATTTGAAAAATACTGTTAGACAAATTTATTTTCCTTACCTGTACTGGCAGATGAAACTGGGAAGTGAGATCTGCAGTGTTCTGTTGCAATGAATGATAACACCCACACCATCCAGGTGTTCATTTACAAATCTTAGACTGCTTTCTGAAACCCCCTTCTCTCTCATGGCTCCATCTCGAATCTTTAACTAAGTCCATCAGATTCTACATCCATACTGGGTCTGTAAGGCCTTGTATTTCTCAGCCGCTGAGTCAACGTCTTCATTCAGGCTGCCATCATTGCTCCTTGTGAAGATTACAATCTCAAAGGTCTTTCTTCCCTTAGTGTTAACATCTGCTACCAGTGACTACATCAGACTTCATGCTGCAGCCAGTGGGATGTTTCTAAACTGCTCATCATATCGGGTGTCTCCCTCACTCCAAACCATAGCTTAGTTCCACTCTGGCATTCAGTAGTCTCAAGTAGTCTCAAGTGTCTTTGTTGGCCAGGGATTCATGAAAGAGCTGACCACTAGCAACTTCCACAGCTTGATTCTTCATGTCATCCCTGGCATTCTGGATCCCAGCCATTCCATTACTAACAGTACTGCCTTAACCATGAATGTCTGTGTACTTGGTCCCTGTGCCTCGGATCTTAGACTGTATAGTCTTGAGTAGAGAAAACAAGCCTTCAAGACTCAACTCCAAACACCTGCTCTAACAAGGGCTTGTCTGATCAGTGCTAGGTTTGGCAATCTTTCTCTGACCAATGCCTTGTAGCTCATGTCTATCACCACACTTACCATCTTGTATACACATGGATGTGTATTGGTTTCTTTCTCCTGGAAGCTAAGAGCCCACTGTGTCAGAGGTTCTTTATGATTCCTTTGGATTCTGCCTGTTTATAGAACAGTGACTCTTCTCCCTTATTTTTGTCTGATCTTTCATCATGTCTAAGCCTCTGGAATGCTTTGTGTGACCCTAGCCTCCCAACTCAGGCCACTTAATGACTTAGATGTCCAGCTTTAAAAAAAAACACTTAAGTTTTGCCATTTTAAAAATACCAAGTATCCAAAACCCTGCTATTGTGAGCTGCAAATTGACTCAGGAAATTGCTAGATACCTTGCAGTAGAAGCTTCTGCTTCTGCCCGAGCTAGAGTGTTTGGTGGGAGGCACTGAGGTAGTATAAACCAGCCATCTCACAAAATGAACTTATTTGGGTACACTGGTCAAGGAGAGGAAACTGGGAGAAACTAACCCTTATCAAGTACTCACTCTGCAAGGCACTACAGTGAGTGCTCTGCCTTATGTAATATCACACTTTTACAACCATACTAGGAGATCAGGACTTTATATTCATTTCACAGGGAGGAAAATTGAAGTAGAAAGACATAAGGAAGTAGGTTCAGGGGGAAAATGGCTTGCAATGAGAAGCATCTAGTTTTTTGTGGTTGTGGAGACCATACTTTTCATCATTTTAGCACATGCTTCTAGGTCAACGTAAAGGGTAGATCCCATCTTCACTGTGTTCTCCACACAAAGTACCATAGATATCAACAAAAAATATAATTATTGCCTGCCCTTCCTCTAACCCAAAAACCAATCATTCATGAAAATGTCTTTATAGGTAGAAAAGCTAGGTACTTAGGCAGTGTTCCAGGCTTTGGTAGGGTTTTTCGTTTTACTGATGGATTGATTGATTGATTGATTGATTGATTGATTGATTGATTGATTGATTGATTGATTGATTGAGACATGGTTGCACCACGTAGCTCAAGCTATCCTGAAACTCACTATGTAGGCTGGGCTGGCCTTAAACTCACAGAGATCTGCCCGTATCTGCCTCCCAAGTGCTGGAATTAAAGGCACATACCACCACACCTGTCCTATCTATGTCTCTCGTTTTTATTTATTCTATGTGTCTTTTACATCATGTATCTTGAGGTATTCATTTCTCTGTCCCTTTGCTTTTACCCTCTGCCCACGAACCCCCCAAATAAAATGTGTGTGAGTGAGTGAGTGTGTGTATTTTTTTCTTATTTTACTATCGATCCTAGTTCTCTCTCCATCCTTCTCCCTCCTATGCCTTTCAACCCCCCTCCTATTCCATCCCATCCCCCACCTCCACTCCACATGGAGGGTGATGCCTTCCAGGAGGGATCATCAAAATCTGTGAGGTCATTTGGAGTAGGGACTAAGCCCTCCTTCCTGCCTCTAGAATTTAAGAGAAAAGGGGAAACAATGAAAAACCTCATCATGGAAACTAAAAACTTCATCATGGAATCTGCAGGGTGACACTGTAAATCATGCCATAAACGCCTTTGTCACTATATCTTTACTTGCAAGTATTCATTGCAAAGAGTCATTGGTCTGGTTCAAGGCCTCTGGTTTCTTCTACACCATCACTTCTGGGCTGTCACTGGGACTTTTCCTGAATATCCTGTTGTTGTCCTGTGTTGTGGAGATCCTATAGCTTTGGGTCTGCAAAAATGGTCCCTTCATGTGCTTCAGCAGGTCATAAATGGGATAGATGTTGGGGCAGACCAAGTCATAACCCTGGATTTCATATAGCTTCATTTATCCCTCCTTACCTTCACCCTATCACCCTATTCTCTGTTCTGTAGCCCAGGCAACCATTTGGAAAACAATTTGATTCTTTTATGGAGTAAAAAGGAATTGTCCTTAGTAGAAAGTCCAAACTTATTGAACTAGCTTACTAAGTTTCCTCACCACAAGTTCTTCTGTGTTCAGCAGAATAATCATATCTTCTAGGCTCACTGTCACTACTACTGTATTACAGGGTCAGTTCATATACGATTAGAGGTTCAGAGACTGCAAAGTGTCTTCTCACACAGAAAAAGGCTCTTGGCCAAACGACACGTCCTTTGTATAATGCCATGTTCAGGAGTTTCTTTTCATGTTTGCAAATATAAACTATAAAGACCATTATCAAATTGGAATATTTTAATCAATAGTTTACTCTTGTGGAATTCTTAAACATTTTTAAATGGGATTCAGCGTCCAATGGAAATATAGTTTTTGTCCACTAGGGGATGCTGTAAACACAGAAAGAAGCCATTCCACATTAATTGGTTCCTTCTGGGAGAATGTGGAATTGCAGAAACCAAGTAACTCTGCCTTTCCTTTATTGCATTCTACTGTGGAATAAACGAACTCTCTGATCCTGCTCCCAAAATACGTATGTCTGAGAAAAATTGCTAATGTTAGTGAGCACAGGACTATGCACACACACACACACACACACACACACACACACACACACACACAGCACCCTTAAAAGGTCAGTCATCAGATCAGGTACAAGGGAATATGATTAGGATATGTCTGGAATGAATTTCCTAAACAATTTTGGCATTATATTCTGTCACAGGCAGATTCTAGTGGGATAAAAGCATTCACTATGTTGCTGTTTCCTCTGTCAGAATATATGACAAGACTCTGCAAGGCATCAAAGGTGGTACACTGGTCAGATCTTTTCATTTAGAGGCACTGGTACCATTTCTATGGGCACTACCTCATATTGGTTTCTTAAAACTGAAGCACAAGCAGTCAACAAAACCAGTGTTTATGGACGTTGAAGTTGGTAAAACCACTGATTTAGATCAATCCAACATGTCTGCAACATCTTAGATCCTGTTTTTTTCTTCAGCATGTATCCCTTGTTTCTTTGGATTCTGGATGATATTTTAAAACTATATTCATGCCTATCTTTCCATATGTAGAACGTAGGTTCTATAATTCTTGCAATGGCAAAAGTCCTACTATACTCAGTTGATGTCTGTGAATTACTTGCTTATTGATCTATTTTCACAAAAAAAATGTTGCCAAAATGTCAGAAAGAATAATGGTGTGATTTACAGAGGAGATCAGTGAATGGGCAAAGACTGACTAAGGGTACGAGACAAGGACTAACTTTCATTGAGTGCTTACAGGGTGTCAGTTATTGAACTAAGGACTTTATATGAATATCTGACTTCAAAGCATTACTAAAAATTTGCCTCCTTTTCTTAAGCCGAATTGTAGTGTGTGTGTGTGTGTGTGTGTGTGTGTGAGAGAGAGAGAGAGAGAGAGAGAGAGAGAGAGAGAGAGAGAGAGAGAGAGAGAGAGAGAGAGAGAGGCATATGCTGTTCTTAGATATGTACAGAGCAGCACCTATGACTTCCCTATTTCAGGAAGTCAGTGGTGCTAACTGGACTTTGGGTGGTGGGCAGGAAAGCCAGTGGGTTGTTACAGAAGCAAGTACTTGTGTTTACAGGGAGGATGATATCTGCCTGCTTACGATCTATCCACCATAAACAAAAGTAAGAAGGGGATGCAGCTCCTGGTAACAAGAAAGTGAATATGACTGGGGGAGTTGTTCTGAGCACCACGAGTCTTCTTCCTGTGACACATTAGTATTGTACAGAATGAGTGACTTCTTCAGAATTATGGGCTTCAAACTGGATTCTGTGGGGAATACTTTATGAAAGAGGAGAAAGAGTCATTGAGCCTTTAGTTTGGAAAGAAGCTTTCTGACTTGTATAACTTAACCACAATGCAAGCTTCAAGACCCTTGACTGCTTTTCAGCCACTTGCTAGCTATGTGCCCTTGGATAAAAACTTCATATTTGTCACCTGCTAGGTAAATTGTCCTCACCTGCAAAGAAAGAAGGAAAACAAGCAAGCAAGCAAAGAAAAAAATTAATTTTAAATAAATTCTTATATAATTATCATGAGGCCAAAATGAGAAAACACATACTCCTGGAACATTCTAGAATTTGTATTATGTTTTGTTTTAAATAACCTGCAGTTTAAAAAAACTCTATGTTAAATTGACTGCTTTCTAAAAATGGTTTTTGGTATGCAACAAAATGCCCACAGAGCTCACATCTACAACCTACCTCCTGTCCATACCCCCAAAACAATATCCCATGCCATACTAACACATTTTTCTTATAACAATTTGCCTCCATGGACACACCACTATCATTAAAAGACCAAGATTACATTAGGGTTCATTATTGGTGTTATATATCCTGAGGGCTTTATCACATGCATATAACTGTAGTTGCCTTTTTAGCCCTACACAGAATGGTTTTACTGTCTGAAAAAAATTTCTCCCATTCAGCCTTGCCAATTTCCAGGCTCTGGCGAATACCCACTTTTTCAAATTCTCTTCATAGTGTTGCCTTATTTAGAATGTCATATAGTTAGAATCACAGTATACAGTCTTGTAAGATGGCATTTCATTGCCTAGTTGTAAGGTTCTTCTGTGTCTTGTCATGGCTTTGTTAGCTCATTTCTTATTAACATTGGATAATGTTTCATTTTCTGGACGTGCCACAGTTTACTTATATGTTCACCTCTTGAAGGACATCTGGTTCACCACCAAAGGTAGCAATTATATGAATATTGCAAACACCTGTGAGTGTGGTTATGGGGTTTCAATGTCTTGTTACCCAATACTTTTAAATGGAAAAAGTATTTTTTCCATACTCTCATAAAACTCCCCTTCTAGTTAACCCTTTCTCAGGTGAAGGACCACCGCAGCCAAGACACTTAGCTTGCAGCAAAATGTTCTTATTAACCAGCTTAGAAATGGTAGCGACAAGGAAAGTGCACAGTGTGCTACAAATGTGTTTACACCGGCTTCTAAAGACATTTCCTAACAATTCAACTATCAAGGGGACCTGGAGACACAGCTTTAGATTCTAATGCCAAATGATTAAATCTTAGGCATCATTGCCTTTGATATGTCTGGGCTGGAAGAAGAGGACAGAGTATTGATTAAGGCCTCCAGGAAGGCAGGAAGCTTATTTAGGCTGCTTGACCACAGACCAATGAAAACCTGATGATCTGCAACCTTTTGGACTGGGATTAAAGGCCACTTGCCTGAGAGTTAACTAGATTTGCCAGCTTCTGTTTAGTTAGACTCTGCCTAAAGGGACAGATGATGGATTGTGACTTTGAAGGGGTATTATTGGTTGATTGGTAGGGTGGACAAAGTGAAGAGAGGAAGGGGAACAAGTTAGGGAGGGCAGGAGGGCAAGAGAGAAAGAGCATCCATTAGAAAAGGATGAGTGACACAGCACTGAGTCCTGACCTTAGTACTGACTGTTGGGATTAAAATTGCCATATGCAGTCACTACCTACATGAGTCAAAGCAGAACTCGACTATGTAAGTATGTATATCCCTTGGGTATAATAACCATAAAGTTTTCAAATTCCTGTATCCTCACAATTGAGGATACTGCTGTTTTCTATGGACCTTTTGTAGTCATGGGTACTTATTATATTGTAAATGATCTGTGCCCTCTGACGGCTCACACTCCACTAAAATGAGGGATCATGAAAACAGCTAAATACAACCAAGTTTTAGAAAGGAGCCTTATGTTGGATGCAGTGTGACCAAAGAGGACATAATCAACTTTAAAAGGTGCAAAGATGCTCACAGAACAGTCTTCTCATAGAAGACTGAAAGATTAGTATCCAGAAAAGAGAAAAATTTGAATGAACTAGTGGATGTATGGAGAAATATTATAAATATAGAAAACCCAGGCAGGTATTGTAGCATTGGAGGTGGTTTACTGAGCCAGAAGCTAGTCCAGCTTAACCTGCCTTCCAGGAACTTTCTAAAGGGTAGGTTTTGAAAATAAAATTAATAAAGAAATGTAGGAATAATCAAAAAAACACCCTTACATGTGGTCTTATCTTACTGGAGAGAGGGGCTAGTGGTCTGCTCTCTCCGTCACCCATCTTGAATCTCCTCCCTACTCATTCCTCTCTCCTCCTAGTCTCCTATTCCCACCTAACTTGCTTTCCTATTGGCCAAAAGTGCTTTATTCATTAACCAATAAGAGAAACATATTTACAGAATGACATATGCCATCATACATAGATAAAGAATACCAAGTGGACACTCTGTTGCTTAGCATCCTTTCCATTTGTCATGGTACGCAAGTACATGCCTATTGGAGAACAAGATCTGTGTGTTCAAGATGCAAATATCTGTAAAAACTGACTAGTTTTGAAATTTTTTATAATCTGATTGTTCTCCTCTATAATACTCACAGAGAGTAGCTATATATACAATTAGGAGAACAGGTTGTTGCAGAATGCAAGTGGTAGGTACACAGTGTGCCAAATAGTCAGGAGGGAGACTCACATTGGGATGTAGGCATCTAGAGATGGGTCAAGGTGCATTGGTGACTAGGAATTAGTTCATGGGAATGGAATGATAGCATCCAATGAGGAAAAATTTCATCTGCCTCTCAATTTGGCTCTTGATCAGACCCCCTTTTGTGTATTTCAGTGTTGTCTAGACATCAAATGGCTGAGAACCCCTTACATACTGAACTGACCTATGCAGCCCCCCACAGGGCCATTTGAAGGAGCACAACTGAATGGCTGGACCTCTTGTTTAGACCTAATAAGACCACTCAGATAGAGATGACTTAATTTTGTCCCATGGGACATGCCTTTTTAAAAGGGCTCTCAAATCGGCTAAGAGACGCTGCCTCCATATTAGGATTTTCTATTTTTGTTTGAAGGAAGTTGGCATCTCTCCTGTGTAGAGAGTTCACTGAAGACTAAATTCTTCCATTAGCCCATTTGGTTTGCAAACAGGGATCCGAGCATATATAACTGTGTTCCTTATGTTCTGAGCTTGAGCTCATCTTCCCAGTCAAAGGCCAACCCATGGGGAACAGCCCATGGTCCCTTCTGAAGCTCCACTACCTTTCCAAGCAGAACTAGGTATTAAACCATCACTTCTCATAAGGGATACAATTGGCTGTAAACTGTGCAAAATAGGCTGCAAAACAAAAATATAGGGCTCCTTATTTAAAAACTATTAATTGAGTTTGAGACAATGATAGCAAAAATAGGAAACTAAGTGTGGAGCCCTTTCCAAAACAGTATCCTATGTAGTCACATAGGTCAGAAATCCAGGAAATTATCCTGCCTCCCAAGTAATAACTCTTCCTCCCATTTCAGTTCCAAAAGATCCTGATGTTCAGGTCCCCAGGCTATGGATAGTGACTGGGAAACAGGGGAGGGTGTTTGATGTCAGGGCAGAACAAATTTTCTTCATCCTTTGCCTCCTGCTGAAATTCCATCCATATAGCTAACCCAATTCTGCTTGAGGCTGTCTCCCTCTGGGAGGGGCTCACATTTGCAGCTGTTGTTGTTGCACTCTTAGTGTTGGATGCAAAGTGGAGGGAGAGAGAGCTCAAGGCAATTTTGATTAAGCAGTGAAGCTTAAGGAAAAATCTGTAAGTTCATGGAATGCTTTTGAATATACATAATCTTTCTTTCCATAAAGCTGTGAGTATGGGTGATGGGGCTTCATAAATTTAGCTCCCTGTGGGTGTCAGTAATTCTTCAATATTCATTGATAGTGACAATATTCAGAACTTGAGACAGATTTCCTTTCTTTCTGACTCAAGGGAAGTTTTCCCAGAGCCCCACAGAAGGAGAATCCAATCTGCTCAATAGCAAAGACTCATTTGCTCCCGGAATAACTTAAATTTCCATTCGCATTTGCATTTTTAACCAAAATAGTGGATCTTCCATCAAGCAAAATTTTCAAAAAGGATGGCAACTTGGTTTATGATTTGCTTTTCCTTAAAAAGTTGATTTTGTATTAAGAGCTTCAGTATTTTCTATGATATAATGCTGTCTATTTGTTGTTGTTACGTTTCACTGAAAGCTTTCCTTTAGGCTGCTAATTATTTCTGTAATCTTTAAACAAAGGAATTTGATACGAAAATGTATTGTTTTAGGCAGAAAACTGAAAATTGAGGTGGAATTTCAACCTTTTACACATAATGTTCAAAAGCTTGAGCAACTGTAATTCTTGCAAATGTCTGTTTTGCTTGTAGCATTTTCTATTCATCAATAATTCAACTTCAAAATAAAAGACCCATTTCTATGTCTATTGGGGAGTCTTTCAGACTACAATATTTCTGACCTTAGAAGAAGCATCTACCAAATGAGGCAGCTTAGCTCCAAAAGCTCCTCTGATGTGCTGAAGGATCCAATTACAGACCATTTTTCGTAATTCTAGAAGGCAAAATAACATTTTATGCTTGGAAATAATAAGTTTAAGCAAATAGTATGGGCCAAGCTTATATTTGCGTCCAAGCAATGGTCTGATTACTGCCAGAATGATACTGCTACACGATGAATCATTAATGATCTGTGAGAGTCATAATGGTCTGTCACTAATGCCCATTAATGATCTCTCTATACCGCGAGTACGGGCTTGATGTTTCTGGCCAGTACCTTGGAGAATACTTTAGATATGCCTTAAACTTTCTCTGATCTCTCTCTCTTTCTGTGTGTGTCTGCTCCAAATGTAGACAGCAATTGTCTGGGTAGGACCATCTTATAAAGAAGCATGGCTTTGTTAAGGAAGTCGTATTCAGGTAAGACTTATTTAAACAATGTTTTTTAAGGATGTAGATTTGAAAGATAATCCTGGACATTGGTGCCTTTGTGGAAATTAACAAATTAATGCTGGGAAAAATCTTTCTGTTTAGGTTTGTTTGCTTGCTTTCTTTCTTTCTTTCTTTCTTTCTTTCTTTCTTTCTTTCTTTCTTTCTGGATGGGATAGGGACTCTCAATCCTCTGCATTCCATACTGTTTGGCTGTTCAGCTTGACTCAGAGAAAAAATGAAATCTTTGTTTTGTTTCTTCTAGGAGGAATTTAAGGTATTATTATTAAAAATGAGTGTGTACATTTGATGGTTGAAAGGCATTTATGTTATACAATGCCACGGTGCTGATTTCACAAGAGTTCCTACTTCTAAACTTGCATTATCTCTGCTCACACATCATAACCATTAATTTGTGTAGGAAGAAAATAGAATTTGTCATTAGCTTTAAGTGTATTTTTCTCTTGTCTTAGTGACAGGAAATAAAGAGAAGGTGACACACGGCTAGGGAACGGTGAACATGCAATAATTCTGTGAATACTATTAGGTGTATCTTCAGGGAAATCACAGAAAATAGGCGGTCCATACTGCCACAAGGAAGCTGGGAGAGGATTGTTCTTCCATGGCGGCCACAGACATACTGCAGGCAGCCAATGGAACCAACGCCCAAGAGCCTCCAGCTCGTGGAAAAACAAGTGCGAGAAAGAAGGTCGCCAGAGCCAGTGGCCACTTTCAAGCCACTTTGAAAATAACAAAACAGTGATGCTTTTAGAGTTTTAAAATTGCTCCAGTAGCTACTTTTTGCTGGAAAATTTTAACACGTAACTAAATGAAAAACATGACATCATTTCTCGGAATGCCTTTTTTTTCCCTCTTAAAATCTGAATAAAGCAACCCCATCAAGCAAAGATTTTCACTTTCTTTATCATTGAACTTGAAAGGAATCCAGCAAATGTAAAGCCCTCTAAGTGTTTTATTTTATAAGAACATTTTGTCCAGATGAATGATGGCTCATTGTGATATTTTTGTTTCTTCAAAACCAATCCCTGTCCCAAACTTCTGAGTAGCATGTTTATGTTCTTGTTATTAATTGGGATTGGCAGGATTTCTTTTCAGATGTCTTTTACAATCTCCTACACTACTTGGGGTGGTCCCATAGCAATCCCAAATGAAGACTTGGATTGATCTTCTCTGTTACATGGCCATCATTTATTTGGTTATTCTGAGTTGTGCGTCCCATAAAAAAGAGAAAAATGGCTTACCTGAAAGGTTACATCAGCCAAAACAAATAATAGTGTTAAAGATCATGGAAGAATTTGTTTACTGTTTCAAAGTTTATTTTTTCCAATTTATACCTCTGACAGATGCATTAGAGTTTACACCTGATGGGTAATGATTCCTAAAGGACTACAGATTCGATTTCTCCTAACTTAGAATATAGCACATGCGGCTGAAATATCACTCTGCTTATAAAATATATTCTCCGCTGAGTAAGGTCTGTGACACAGGTAATCCTTACCAATCAATTGCCGCACTGACATGTTCATCTATTCATTGGAAAGGGCCATGTTGCCATCTAAGCTATTGGGATAGATTCAAGCACAAACCAGTTTTGTGCTTACAAAGGACTTTGAGATTGATTGATGAAATATTACAAGTAGGCATGCTCATTTTAATAGATGTATATTCATGGAAAACCTACCTCCTTTCCAGAAAGGACCATAAGCCAGGGTGCATATGAGCAGTGAAGCAGTTACTTCAGTTGTTGCTTTTTGAAAAGAATATAAAAAGTACCTGATGTGACAGAAGAATGTCACTGAATTGATGGTAGCACAGTGCAAATGAGAGCAGGAGAAAGATTTATGTAATCAAAGAATGGCAAATCCCAAGGAAAGTGCGGTAGTTTGTTTCTTTGCCTTCACATAGGAAAACACTTCACTCCTAATTTACAGGGCAGACTGGCCCAGCAGTCACATCTTCAGGCTCTCTGAGGAACTCACTTGAACAGCTCTCAAGGCAAGAACATTCACCCTAAGTCCTTCTGCTTCCTTCCAGTCCAGTCTGATGCCTGTCATTTGGCCTTTATGGACACTTATGGGCACGCTAAAGAACAGAGCTTAACTGTGCTCTGAGTCACCATTCACAGCCTGGAAGCCTTCCTGATCTTATATAAGGAAGCCAAGTTTTGTTAGCCTAATCTTTTTTTGTTTGTTTATCTGTTTATTTGTTTCTGGTTTATAGAGGGGCTCTTACATAACACAGGCTAGGCTTGAATTTGCTATGTAGCTATGGCTGGCTTATGATGCCTCATCCTCCTTTCCCAACCTCCCAAATCCTGCGAGTGCAGACCATTGCCGCCACACTGAGATTACAGGGCTATGCCACCACACACTGGGATTACATACATGAGCCACCACGTACAATTCTTGGTCTGCTACTTATTCTTGTTTCTAACTCTATGTTTTATTAGGGCCACTTACTTCTCTAGGGACTGCTTTTCCTTGCCTTGCTGCCATCTGTTTATCTGTGACTGCTTCTTCAGTTTATAAGGGCCCTTGATGGAGTTTTCTGCTTGACACTCTTGTGCAGCCTCTATTCACTGACCATTCTTATACATACCCAATAATCCAAATAATATATAGACTTAGAATTTCAAATTACGGAGCACATGAAGGCAGATTTCATTTTCTTAGGGAACTTTAAGAAGCACCATTTCAGTACTGTACTTATTTGTGAAATAATGAAGTCATTTGTTGCTTTTATTACTATTCTGTGAGCATATGTCCATGATATGTATATGGAAATCATGTTCTACAGCACTAATATGGAGGCCAAAGGACAACTTTGTAAAGTAGATTCTCTTTATCCATCTTTACACAGGTTCTGGGAGTTGAACTCAAGTCATCAAACTTTTACAAAAATCTTTTAGAACAAACCTTTTACATTTACCTACCAAGATCTCTTGCTAGCCTAAGTTTTAATCAACAATTATTTAGTCAATTTTACATAGGATATAAAAATGAACTTTAAGATATCCACCCACTTCAAACACTGAGGTATTCTCTCCTAAGATGTTTGAAAATGCCATCTTAGAATAATTCAGTTCTTACTGCCTGGCTTGTAGATAGTCAGTCAACTTGTGTTTGCTTGTTGCTTATTTTTAAGTGATTATATCTAAAATGGCTACAGAAAACACTGAAGACATCAATATATTTCTCTCCATAATTATTTTTTGTCTAAAATTATTAAAAATATGTATTTATCTTATTCAGCAATACCCAAATACTCTTACTTCCTATCTTTAAAACATGTATTGGTAGCTATGATTGTCATTCAAAGGAAATGTAATCTCCTGTGCTGAAAAGTCTCCAGGGATGACAGTCTTAAGAAAGAAAGATGACTATGCTACACTTTTTTTCCTACCAGCAGTGCTACTGGTTGGCATACAATAAAATTGTTCCCAAAAAGTTATATGCAAATTGAGTTGCATTTGAAATTAACCTGGGGTTTTAGTAAGAAAGAAAATCTGCTTTATGAGTTTGTCTGAAGTTGAGATACCTTGTATAAAGGACATACTTGATGGATCACTCTTTAATATATCCATTAAAAGTCTGTTTTTAATACTAGAATGAAAATAATATATCTACATTCTGTTCAGAAGGACACAATTGACCAATGCTTACTAATCCCATGCACATTTTAAGATAATAATGCTTCATCTGGAGCACTAAATGTTAAAAAATGGTTATGTTTAAAACTGTTTACCATTTTGACATATTTAGTGATAACATACTTGTGTTTCTAGTACCTACTACCTGATTTTAGAAAATAGTGTTCCCTTCAAACATGGAACTATGAAATCACACAAACAAAAAGTTACCAAAGAGACTTGTAAACTTTTTCTACATAGGAGACCTTAGTTTCCTGTGAATACTCTTCCTTCCTTCACAAAAGCTTAGCTGCTCTGCTGAACTGTTCTACTACCTAAGACATCTTCAGTTCTGACGTGACTTGTATCTAAAAATATGGCAATGGACAGCTACATATTTCCATACTTCCACATATGTATTTAACCAAAGCATGCATATACTTTCTGAGCCCATGGCTCAATGTGTTTTCCATGCCAAATACCTGTTTGTTTCATTCTGCAGGTGCATTGCTCTAATTTAGTACTGCCCAAGCACACTCCATTCTTTCCTCTGTTCTTACAGAACTGAGTTAGGATTCAGGCCCTTCCCATTGCATGAGAGACAGCCTATTATTTAGAGATACACAAGGTCTCTAGAGAATGCACAGTGAAGAATGGGATTCTTTCTTTGGTGATGTGCATGCATTTTCTTTGTGAATACCAAATATAGTAATATTCTTCAATATCATTTACAAAATTTGTAGTTTGGGGTGTGAAAGGTGGCTCAGCGAAAAAGACTGTGTGCTGCTCTTACAGAGAGGCAGAGTTTGATTCCCAGTAGCCACAATGGACTCTAGCTGCAGGGGTCTGTCCTCTTCTGGCCTGCATGAGTATGTGCAATAACATGCCCACATAAACACATAGACATATGCACACATAATTTAAAAATAAAATAAATCCTTAAAACACAATTTTGTAGTTCCTCTGAGACAAAACTTTATAGATGAGTAAGAAGAATAATTCCAAGCCACACCTTAATGTATACCAAATAAGATCTCTAAATGTCACATTAACCACATCCTTCTTCATAGCAAAACCTTTTCTGTTTTCCCTTTGAATGCCAAGTTAGAGTCAGAGAGAATTGGCTCTTTTTTTCCCGATAAGCAAAACCCATAACACTGTCTCAACATAATCTAGCATTATCTTCTTCCTTTTTGCGAATTACTATTTCAGCCACCCAGTCTTTTGACTGAATTCAGAAGTTTCAATTTCATTGATGTGTACTCTATGCATTGCCCTGTGGTATACTGAGGAAGGTGCCAGAGTGAAAGAGCCATAACCCTACTTTCTGGAAAGTCACAGTCTGGTTCCCAGGCTATCTTATGCCAAACACAACATGAGGAGAGTTAGGATGACAATACAAAACCCACCAGAAATCAGAATTAAGACAAATGATTTTGTTAGCTACATTTGGGGTAGCTTCATTGAGATGCTGATTAGTTAGGTGTTACATTATCTTTTTTTATTTTTTCATTTTTATTTTACATATCAATCCCAATTCCCTCTCTCTCCTTCCCTCCCTCCCTCTTTCTCTCTCTCCCATCCTCTCATGAATCCTGACCACACTCCCCTCCCAAGCCCCCCCACTCCACTTGTAGGGTGATGCCTTCCAGGAGGGGTCATCTAAATCTGTCAAGTCATTTGGAGTAGGGACTAGGACTTCTCTCCTGTCTCTAGGTTAAGGGAGTTTCCCTCCAAGGGGGATGTGCCCCCAAAGTCTTTTTGTGCACCAGGAATACATACTGGTTCCACTGTCCAAGGTCTCTTAGACTGCTAAGGCCTTCTAACTGAGTCCCATGATCAGGGAGTCTGAGTCAGTCCCATGCTGGATTCCCAGCTATCAGTCTGGGAACCCATTAGCTCCTTCTTATTCAGGTCAGCTGTCTATGGGTTTCTTTACCTGGTCTTGTCCTCCCTGTCTGCATCTGGATTCCAGTTCAGCTCAGTGTTTAATTGTGTGTGTTTGCTTCTGTTTCCATCAGCTACTAGATGAGGACTCCATGATGGTGGATAAGTTTGTCATCGATCTTATCAGGGAAGGGCATTTGTGGTTGCCTTTCCACTATTGCTCAAGTTGTTAGTTGGGGTCAGTCTTGTAGGTCTCTGGACATTTGTCTAGGTTCAGTTTTCTCTTTAAACCTATAATGGCTCCATCTTTTATTCTCTCTCTCTCTCTCTCTCTCTCTCTCTCTCTCTCTCTCTCTCTTGCCTATTCCTCCCCTGACTCAATCTTCCTAGTCCCATGTGCTTTCCTCTCCTCCCCTTCTCTTTCTCCTAGTTCCCTCTCCACTCACTGCCACCCCCACTCCCCATATGCTCAGGAGATATTGTCCCTTTCCCCTTCTGTGAGGGACCTCATATGAATCTCTTAGAATCCTCCTTGTATCCTAGTTTCTCTGGCGGTGTGAATTATAGGCTGGTGATCCTTTGCTATAGGTCTAAAATCCATATATGAGTGAGTTCATACCATGTTTCTCTTTTTGTGACTGGGTTACCTCACTCAGGATGGTTTCTTCAAGTTCCATTCACTTGCCTGTGAATTTTAAGATTCCCTTGTACTTTTTTTTTTTCAGCAGAGTAGAATTCCACTGTGTAAATGTGCCACCTCTTCTTTATCCATTCTTCAGTTGAGGGGCATCTAGGTTGCTTCCAGGTTCTTGCTATTACAAACAATGCTGCTATGAACATAGTTGAACAGATGTCTTTGTTGCATGGATGTGGATCATTTGGGTATATGCTTAAGAGAGTTAAGAGGGGGATTGCCGTGTCCTGTAGTAGACTGATTCCCATTTTCCTGAGGAACTGCCATACTGATCTCCAAAATGGATGTACAAGTTTCACTCCCACCAGTAGTGGAGTACTGTTCTCCTTTGTTCACATCCTCTCTAGCATAAGCTGTCATTGCTGTTTCTAATTTTAGCAATTCTGGTAGGAATAAAATGATATCTCAGAGTTGTTTTGATTTTCATTCCCCTGATAGGTAAAGATGTTGAGCTTAAGTGTCTTTCAGCCTTTTTGTTTTCCTCTGTTGAGAGTTCTTTATTCAGTTCTGTTCCCCATTTTTAATAGGGTTATTTGGTGTTTTTTTTTTTACTAGTTTCTTGGGTTCTTTGTATATTTTGGAGATCAGCCATATCAGATGTAGGATTGGTGAAGATCTTTTCCCAGTCTGTGGGCTGCCATTTGGTCTTGTCAACTGTGTCTTTGCCTTACTAAGTTTGAGGAGGTCCCATTTATTAACTGTTGATCTCAGTGTCTGTGTTACTAGGGTATGTTCAGGAAGTAGTCTCCTGTACCAATTTGTTCTAGGGTACCTCCTTTGATTTACATTGAGGTCTTTGATCCACTTGAAGTTGAGATTTGTGTATGGCAATAGACATGGATCTATCTGCAGTCTTATACACATCACGATCAAGTTGTGCCAGCACCATTGGTTGAAGATGCTTTTCTCTTCCCATTGTATACTTTTAGTTGTTTTGTCAAAAATCAGGAGTTCATAGGTATGTGAGTTAATATCAGGATTTTTTGTTCAATTCCATTGATCTACTTGTCTATTTTTGTGCCAATACCAGGCTGTTTTCAGGACTATAACTCTGTAGTAGAGCTTAAACTTGGGGATGGTGATGCCTCCTGAAGTTCCTTTATTTTACAGGGTTGTTTTGGCTATCCTAGGTCTTTTGTTTTTCCATATAAAGTTGATTATTATCCTTTCAAGGCCAGTGAAGAATTGTGCTGGGATTTTAATGGGGATTGGATTGAATCTGTAGATTGCTTTTGACAAGATTGCCATTTTTACTATGTATATCCTACCTATCCAAGAGCATGGGAGATCTTTCCATTTTCTGGTATCTTCTTTAATTTCTCTTTTTCAAGACACAAAGATTTTATTATATAGGTCTTTCACTTGCTTGGCAAGCGTTACCCCAAGATACTTTATGTTGTTTGTGGCTATTGTATAGGGTGATATTTCTCTGATTTCTTTCTCAGCCCCTTTGTTGTCTGTATACAGTAGTGCTACTGATTTTTTTGAATTTATCTTGTATACTGCTAGTTTGCTGAAGGTGTTTATCAGCTGTAGGAGTTCCCTGGTATAGTTTTTGGGGTCACTTATGTAAACTATGATATCATTTGCAAAGAGTGAAAGTTTGACTTCTTCCTTCCTAATTTGTATCCCCTCGATCTCCTTTTGTTGTCTTACTGCTTTAGCTAGGACTTCAAGTAAAATTTTTAAGAGATATGGAGAGAGAGGGCAGCCTTGTCTTGTTCCTGATTTTAGAGGAATCACCTTAACTTTCTCTCCATTCAGTTTGATGGTGTTTTATTGTACATTGCTTTTATTATGTTTAGGTAGGTTCCTGTTATCCCTGATCTCTCTAAGACCTTTATCATGAAAGGGTGTTGAATTTTGTTGAAGGCTTTTTCAGCATCTAGGAAGATGATCATGTGGTTATTCTTTTTCAGTTTGTTTATATGGTGGATTATGTTGATAGATTTTCATATGTTAAACCATCCCTGCAACCCAGGGATGAAGCCTACTTGGTCATGGTGGATCATTTATCTGATGTATTCTTGGATTCTGTTTGCCAGTATTTTATTGAGTATTTTTGCATCAAAGTTCATGAGGGATATTGGTCTCTAGTTTTCTTTCTTAGCTGTGTCTTTGTGTGGTTTGGGTACGAAGGTGAGTGTGGCCTTATAAAATGATTTTGGTAATGAACATTCTGTTTCTATTGTGTGGAGCAATTTGAGGAGTATTGGAGTATTGGTATTTGCTCTTCCTTGAATTTCTGTTAGAATTCTGTGCTGAAGCCATCTGGCCCTGGGCTTTTTTTTTTTTTTTTTTTGGTTGGAAGGCTTTTGATGACTGCTTCTATTTCATTAGGACTTATAGTTCTATTTAAGTTGTTTATCTGTTCTTGATTTAATTTTGGTAATGATAATTATGCAGAAATTTGTCTATTTCCTTTGAATTTTCAAATTTTGTGGAGTACAGGTTTCAAAAGTATGACCTGAAAATTGTCTGGATTTCCTCAATGTCTGTTGTTATGTCCCCCTTTTCATTTCTGATTTTGTTAATTTGCATGTTCTCTCTGCTTTTTGGTTTGTTTATCTTGTTGATTTTCTCAAAAAAAAACCCAAATCTTTGTTGCATTGATTTTTTTGTATTGTTTTCCTGGTTTCTACTTTATTGATTTCAGCCATCAAATTGATTATTTCCTGGCATCTACTCCTCCAGGGTGAGTTTGCTTCTTTTTGATCTAAGGCTTTCAGTTGTACTGTTAATTCTTTAGTGTAACTATCCTTCATTTTCTTCAAATGGGCACTCAGTGCAATGAACTCCCCCTTACAGCACTGCTTTTCAAGGTGTCCCACAAGTTCGGGTATGATGTGTACTCATTCTTGTTGAATTTTAGGAAGTCCTTAGTTTCTTCATTTCTTCTTTGACCTAGGGATGATGCAATTGTGCATTGTTCACTTTCCATGAGTTTATATGGTTCCTGCAATTTGTGTTGCTGAATTCCAACTTTAAAGCCTGGTGGTCTGATAAGATACAGGGAACTATTCCAATTCTTTTGTATCTGTTGAGGTTTGTTATGCCACCTCGTATGTGGTCAATTTTAGAGAAGGTTCCATGTGGAGCAGAGAAGGTATATTCTTTTGTGTTTGGATGGAATGTTTTATAGATGTCTGTTAAACTCGAATTGAGACATAACTTCTGTTCTTTTGTTTCTTCATTAAGTTTCTGACTGGTGGTCCTGTCTAGCAGTGAGAGAGTGCAGTGTTGAAGTCTCCCACTATAAGTGTGTGAGGTTTTATGTGAGCTTTGAGTTTTAGTAGTGTTTCTTTTACGAATGTGGGTGCCTTTGTATTTGATGCATAGATGTTCAGAATTGAGATTTTGTGCTGATGGATTGCTCCTGTGATGACTATGAAATGCCCTTTTCATCTCATTTGATTGATTTTGGCTTGAAGTCTAACTTGTTAGACTTTAAGTTAGTCACTCCTGCTTGGTCCATTTGATTGGAAGATCTTTTCCCAACCCTTTACCATGAGGTAATGTCTGTCTTTGAAGCTTATATGTGTTTCTTGTATACAGAAGAAGGATGGATTCTGTCTTCGTATCCATTCTGTTAGCCTGTGTCTTTTTGTAGGCAAGTTAAGAGCACTAATGTTGAGGGAAAGTAAGGACCATTGATTGTTAATACTTATTTGTTTTAGATTTGTTGTTGCCGGTGGTATTGTGAATATATTTGCCCTGCTTTACCCTTGGGTCTGGTGAAGGACTTATCTATTATTGCCATGTCTTTGTGAGTGTAGTTAACTTCCTTGGGTTGGAGTTTTCCTTCCAGAACTTTCTATAGGGCTGGATTTTTAGACATATATGTAGCATGTAGGTTTCTGCCAGCCCGCCAGCCCGCCAGTCTGGGCCCACAGCCGCGCCAGCCCCAAATAACACTCTGAGACTCCGTATTTGATACAATCCTGTTGGCCAGTTACCATTACTGTTTATGGGCTAGCTCTGCCTTAATTATTAACACATTTCTACTTATCTAAGTATTTCCATGTGGTCGTCTTATCGGGGAGCCGCGGTGGGCGTCTTCCTTCCTCCCCCGGGCTACATCTCGACCCCTCCCTACTACTTCCTCTTTCCTCCTCCTGGTCTCCTAACCCCACCTATCTTGTTTCCTATTGGCCACAGAGCTTTATTAACCAGTATGAGAAAGATATATACAGACTAACATCTCCCATCACATATATTGTGAAAATCTGGCTTTGTCATTAAATATCTTGTTTTTTCCATCTATAGTGATTGAGAGTTTTGCTGGCTATAGTAGCCTGGGCTGGCATCCATGGACTCTTAATACACGTAGAACATCTATCTGGCCTTGAGAGTTTCCATGGAGAAGTCAGGTGTAATTTTGATAGGTCTGCCTTTATATGTTACCTGGCCTTTTTTCTTTGCTGCTCTTAATATTCTTTCTTTATTCTGTTTTTGTGGTGTTTTTATTATTATATGTCGAGGGGTCTTTTTTCTTTGGTCCAGTCCATTTGGTGTTCGGTATGCTTCTTGTACTTTCATGGGCATGTTCTTCTTCAGATTGGGAAAGTTTTCTTCAATGATTTTGTTAAATATGTTTGTGCACCTTTGAGCTGGACTTCTTTATCTTCCTCTATGCCTGTTATTGTTAGGTTTGGCCTTTGCACACTGTCCCACATTTCCTGGATGTTTTGTGTTAGGGATTTGTTGGATTTACAATTTTCTTTGGTTGATGAATCTATTTCCTCTAGTTTATCTTCAGCACCTAAGATTCTCTCTTCCATCTCTTGTATTCTGTTGGTTATGCTTGCGTGTGCAGTTCCTGATCGTTTGCCCAGTTTTTCTATTTCCAACATTCCTTCGGTTTGTGTTTTCCTTATTGTCTCCATTTCCGTTTTCAAGTCTTGAACCATTTCCTTCATCTGCTTGTTTTTTCTTGGCTTTCTGTACTTTTTAAAAGAGATTTGTTCATTTCTTCCAATTTTTTGTTTGTGTTTTTTCCATTTATTTAAGGGATTTTCTCACATCGTCTTTGAGGGCCTCTGTCATTTTTATGAAGATAATTTTTTTATTTATTAAACATGTATTTATTTTATGTTGGACATAATTATACATGCCTGTTTTTTTTTAAATGAAAAAAAACATTTATAAACAATATTTGGAAATTTGGTTGTTGTTCTTTCCAAACTGCTTCCTGCTGGTAGGGGGCACTGTCATGGGGGATACTAAGAAGACGCAGAAATCCTGGCTGTAGTGGTCTGCAAGCCTGCATTGTCCCATTGACTTTGCTTCATGGGGTCTTGCTCGAACAAACCACATTAGTCTGGAAGGAATCCACAGCTTTTCATTTTCTGTGGAAGCAAAATTAGAAATCCTTTTCCACAGTAACTTGTCCTTAGGTTTAAATTTTGAAGTCAAAGCATTAATATATTTAATTAATATATTTAATTAATCCAACAGCATTTTTTTTCTATGAAGATAATTTTTAAGTCGTTCTCTTCTGCCTTATCTTCTTTGGGGTGTTCAGCTCTAGTTGGTGTAGAGTCCATAGATTCTGGTGGTGTCATGCTTGTCTTTCTAGTGTTAGATGTTTTCTTATATTGCAGTCTTCCCATCATTTCTTCCAGTGGGTGCAGGTGGGGGTCTCTCTCTCTATGGTACTCCCCCAGTGGTCTTAGGTGAGTCAGAATTTCGATGTCTGTAGCTCTGGGTGGTCCAAGCTGTCTAGGAGGTCTCTTCTCAGGCAGGAGCCCGGTGATGGTGGCCAAAGATCAGGCTCCAGCAGAAGCCCCGCGAAGGAGGTCAGAAATCCTGCAGGCAGGTACTCAGGATGGTCCAGTGGGGATAGGCTGATCTCTGGCCTGGGCCCTGAACTCTGGCAGTGAACCCGTGGTGGGGGTCAGAGATCAGGTGGGCAGAGGTTCATGGTGGTCCGGCATGTGTCTAGGTAGGTCTAGTGTGCACAGAGCAGCTCCAGGTAGTTTCCCGAAGGTGGCAGGATTTTTAGATCTGCCTTCTGTTCCAGTGCTCAACCAGAGCAGTGGGACAGTGAGCAGGATATGGCACAGGGTGGGGGGATGGCAGGCTCTTTGTGTGTGCATGTGTGTGTGTGTGTGTGTGTGTGTGTGTGTGTGTGTGTGTGTCAGAGCACAAGGAGCCCTCTTGCTGGGGACAGGACACAGGTGGGAGCAAGATTAGGGGCCAATCCAGGGAGATCCCAGGGAAGGGTGTTGGGGGATTCAACCTGAACTGATCCCAGACTTACCTCTAGCAGAGACCCGGCAATGGGCATCCTTTAAATTATCATTTTGAGAGAGCACATTGCTATGTTGAAAAAGTATCCTGGAATATAGGATTTAACTACTTTTGACTTCAATACATGTACTTCTAGATACTGGTACTTTCCTCACAACTAAATGTGGTTTCTTCCCTGCATAGATCTTCCAAAATACTTTCTAGTTGAACTAGTCATATGCCATTAGTTCTAAACTCCCCTGCATTCTGTTACTGTTTTACTTATTTTTCCTACTGGTTCATAATGTCTAGGGAATCAGGGCCTATAGTCAACATCTCTTACAGTTTTCATTTTATATATGTATACATATTGATTTCTGTGTGTGTTTTTGAGTGCATATGTGGAAGTACACAAGTCACAGCATGCATGTGGAAATCAGAGGACAGCTTGTAGGGGCTGGCGCTTTCCTTCTACCATCTCAACCTGGGGATTGAACTCGAATCATTAGGCTCAATGGCAAGCACCTTTAACCTCTGAGCCACTTTGCTGGCCCAGTATTTGTTACCTTGCTAGTAAATAGTACTATACCAATAATGATAGTAACTGGAAGTATTATTTATGTCAGCAAACCTTGATTGAGTCCTGACAATTGCTTGTCTTCCTAATTAATCACTGGTATATAAAAGTGTACTAACATAATCAGGGAACAAATCTAATTGCACTTACTATTACTAGCCATGAGCACAATACAAAACTTAACAGGTTCGCCTAACAAACTTGAACAAAGTACACACAAGTTATGAAGTCTCCTTTAGCCATCTTTTATAGGCTCACTAATCGTTTACTAAGAACTTAATATGTTCCAGGCACAAAGTTCATGTCTGGAGATAAAGTACAAAATAAAATATAGGTTATATAGGCTAGAAGAACACAAGAAGGCTTTTTTGTCTCATTCTCCCAGGTCCCAACATAACCTGATACATATAATCTCACTACAAACACTAGGAAAAGTGGATGTAAGATAAAGCAGCCATGTTCTGATTTTCTCCATTCTACAATATTTCCTTTTCTTAGTATGTGAGCTACTTGCTCTTAACCTTAACACTTCCATTGCTTTTCTTTATTAGAGAAAGAAAGCATGAATAAGCACCTTAGTGGTTTGACTGGATGAACAAGAAATGACAGCTACTATTAATTAAGCCTCAACTATGTGTCCAGCTTAAATTCTCCACCAATGTAACTAATTCTCCTGAAACTTCATCAACTGGATGAATAATTCTTACAGAGAAATCTGGGGCTCAGAGAGGTTAAATAAATGGACAAAGTTGTCTATGAAAAAACCCTCAAGTTAGTCATTAAAATAGGTTGATAAAATGTTATACTTTTTAAGATGCCATTGAATTGAAACATTTGATTCATTGATTAGTTGTTGCAATTCTGATGGAAAGATCTTTGCATATTCAAAATCACACTGTAAGAGGTTTATAGAATTTGATTATATCTAATGTTGTTTATATGGCAAACGTCTATATTCTGGCTGAAAATGCTGCACCAAAATAAGGCATGTGCCATCGATATCTTCTGTCATACTGGTTGAAGTTGGAAGACTCCAAACTGAACTCTTTGGAAACCAGTGATCTATGTTTGATATACACTCCATTGGCCACTGATACAGGAAAACATATCTATTTCACCTTTGTATTTTCCTGTAAATAGTCCACTCCATTAATATCTCTGATATCATGCTCATTGTCTTTCCTTTACCTGACTCACTCAGCCTCACAAGAGTGAAGCATGAAATATTCTTTAAGATTATTTTGCTATTTGCATAGTAGATGTATTATTCATATATTGTAGTACATAGTTTTATCCATTTGAAAAATGCACACAAGTAAACTATTCTATTCTCAAGAGGTAGAAAACTTCCATCACTCTAGAAAGTTTACTTTTCTAGTAAAATAATTCCCTTTAAGTCAACAATTACTGCAAATAGAAATAACCACTGAACTTTTTTTCTATCACCACAGCTTAGTTTTTCCATATTGTAGAACTTTATGTGCATGGAAACATACACTATATGCTCTTTGCTTGTGTCTGGATTTGTCTACTTGTGAAACTTTTGAAATTCATCTATGATTCTGTGTACGCTAACAACACAACATTTTATTGTGGAGCACTAGTCAGTCCTCTGCAGGAATATGACAGTTTGCATACTTATGCAGTTGGGGCCATCTAGAGTATTTCCCACATTGCACCTTAATGTGCAAAGATTCTGCAAACATTTTTAGAGTGAAGTTTCTTTAGACAAATATTTTTATTTGTTTTGTACGAACACCTCCAGAAATAATCTTTGGTCCATAATGTTGATGTAAATTAAACTTAAGTATCCTCTACTAATGATTGCACCATTTTAGACTCCGACCAGAAGTGCACCATTTTAGACTCTGACCAGAAGTGAAGGAGAGTTATCGTTGCTCACATAATCATCAACACATATTAAGGCTTTCAGTTATTTTCATATATATATATATATATATATATATATATATATATATATATGTGTGTGTGTATATACATATAGTGGCCTTGCATTATAGTTTAAATTTGCATGTGCTCAATTACTAATGCTATTGGGGTTTCCATGTCTAATCATATATCTATTGAGAGAATTATCTATTCAAGATTTTTTTTCTATTTTTGTTATTCAGTTGATCAAGTATGCCTCATTACCTTAGATGTCTTTGGCATAATTTTTGTTTGTCATAATAGCTGTGCAGTGAGAGTTTGTATATTAATAGCTTCTTTTTGTGTCTTTGTAGTGATTTAAAATTTTTAGTATTTTCTTGACTTCTATTGCTGGTGGTTTAAAATTTTACCAGTGTTTTCAAAGAACTACATTGGATGTTGATAATGATCTTCATTTCCTTTCTTTATCATTGAATTGCTTTCTAAATTTTATTACTTTTTCTACGTTTTCAGGATTTAGGTTATTCTTCCCTTTTTAGATTCTATTACTATGCTTTTTTTTTTTTTTTTTTTTAGGAAAGGCATTTACAATTACACATTTTTCTATAAGGGCTACTTTAAATTCATTTCATTTTTAAAATATATATCATTCTAATCAAAACATGTATCAACTTCCTCTTTGAATATTTCCTTGACTCATGACTTATTTACATGTCGAATGCTTGGTTTCCATTTTTGAAGCCTATAGCTGATTGAGAAGCTATATTGCGGTTTAATAAGGATCAGGATAAACAATTAGGCCGAATAGATGTTTATTCAGGGGGAAATAACTCACAACATAGGCAGATGAACGCCGACAGGTTTCACAGGATCCTCTCCCCTCAGCATCCTGTCAGCAAGAGAGCTCTCCAACCCCCTCCTAAGCCTTTTCCCTCAGGTCACATCCGGCCCTGTCTCCACCCCAATGGGTGTGGTCTAAGCCACAGGTGTGGACAAGGTGAATATCTCACTACAAAGCTATGCTTAATATTTTTATAGTTGAGTACCATAATATTTTGTTCAGCTTAAGCCCTAGAAATTTGTTTAGATTTATGTCATATTTCAGTGTGTAGCTTACTTAGTGAACATTTGCATTTTGAAGTGTTTTTGTTTAGGTTCTTTTGTCCTGAAAATGTATTTGTTTTTCCAGTATCTTTGAAGAATTGTTTTTTGCTAGCTATGTAATAGAGGCTTGACATATTTTGACTTGCTTCCAGAATTTTAGAGACAATATGTTCCATTATGTTCTGTGCTTCATTATATCTATGAAAAGCTATACACCTGTCTGGTAGCTATTACACTGTACATGGTACTTTGTGTTGAGTCTAGACTTCACTTTTGTGGCTTAGCAGTTTGGCTATGAATACCTACTTCTTTCACTGTTGTTTGTTTTCTTAATCCTTTTTGATATTCCCTGAGATTCTTAGATAGGTAAAGTGTTGCCTTTCTTTAGTTTTTGAAGCATTCTTTGCCATTTTCCCCTCATATATTTCTATTTTATTCTGTTTCTTGTCTCTTCCTGAGACTGTGTTTAGTCCTTTATAAGTGTTTTACTGTTACCCTAGAGATATCACACACCACTCTTTCATTTTATTTTATTGCTTTTTGAATACTTTTGGTTTGCACACAACTAAACAATTCTTTTCCCTGCCATAATAAATTGTATGATTACCCCTTAAAAACATTAAGTATCTCTGATGTCCTACATTACTTTTTTAGCTTTTTACTTTTTTCTATTTATAGCTTTATATATTGCTGAAATTATTTCTTTCCCAAAAAACCTGTTAAAATAGTTATCATGCTATTTTAAATCTCCTGAGACCAATTCTCAACTTTATCTGTAAAATTGTTTTCTGTTACCTTACCTTTTTTGGAATTTCCCCCCTGATTATTGTTCACTTAACATATCTGGATGGTACTATATGGGAAAAGCCCCAAACAGGTAAACAATGTCAGTGTCCCCAAATGGGAATCCCCCTTTCTCCTCATTAGGCCATTAGTGCCTAATTAGTACCTTTAGTTTACCAAAGGATTCACATTACTTACCAGCAGTATCAACAAAACAGCTTTCCCCAGGCCACTAGGTCTGGCAGCTTGGTAGGTTTGTTTCTATTCTCTTCTTCCATTAACCTGTTTCTTCAGCAAACTCTGTACCATAATGTTGACAAAAGTGGCTTCTCCTTCTGGTATCATTTGCCCCTTCTTTTTCAGTGGGCTAGTGATTTCCCCTGAGTTATTATCTCAGCGCTCTGATATTATATACTTAGAATTTCATTTTGGGGATGAGCTGCCAGCTTCCTTTCCCATTCTCCAAGTTAGACAACCACCATTTCCCACTCATTGAAAGACTATAATATGTTTCATAATTTCGTAATATTAAAATAGAGGAACCTTTTCATATTAAAATACTATCCAGCGATCACATCCCAAAATTCTGTGCATGTTTAACTAAGAAATAACTACATATTAGGCTCATTAAACTAAGATACCAATCCAAATGTCATAATTTGGTTATGGTATATTTTGAACGAGAAAAACATTGATAATTCCAGGGACTGTGCATCAGCAGATTATTTTGAAATAGGAGAAAGGAAATACTTATCCTTTCTCTGCCCATGGTTAAATACTAATTAGAGATACATTGTAATCTGAGTGAACCGTGAGTTGTAATCCATTTACCCAGCACAGGAAAGCTGTGAAGAACATATTAGGTTAGAGCAGAATGTAAGCAAACAATCCATTGTATGATGATTATTGCTAAAATGCTTTGATTTCATCTAAATTTGTTCATATTTTACTTCCTCTGAGGATTCTGAGCAAAGCAAGAATTCACACATTTTCTTCAGCTTTTGCTAACTGTAGCTTTCAAGAGGCTCATATAATATTAGAATACTGGGGAAGTAAAAGTCACTGTTAAAACACAAGTTTCCCATCTGCCTTCATTTCCATATTTAGCATTATGACCTTGTTGAACTTAAAAGATATTTTTACAGAAAATTGAATAACGAGTCATATGAAAGTAATACCCAGTGAAGAAAAAGTTCTAAAAACAAATCAATGTTCATGTGTTCTGGCTCCTAACTGTTCATAGTATATTCACAATTTACTGCACATTTAACATAAATCATCAGAATGTATTCCTCTCATCGGTGACCTATGCACTTCTAAAGCAAGTCTAGAAAAGGTGTCTCTAGAAGACTTAAATAGGGTGTGTTCACAACACAGTTATTTCCCATTTGCCTCGTAGAGGACTGTCTCATGTTCAAAGATGATGTGATTATGGATCTTAAGCAATGTTATCTTGCACACTTAAGATGAAATCTCAGGAAGGTTCAACTAACTTGAATTTCCTGTTACAGATGTCTTTAGGTGCTTCAGCAATTTTCTTTGTTCTGTTGAAGAGATCTCCCAGTCTCCACAGGGCCTATGGTCCTTGACTGTTGTGTGGGAAATTTTCACTGAGGCCTATCATTTTCTATGCCTCATTAACACAGGTGACATACATATTGTCCAGAAACACTGTTTGTGTTGTAGTCATCTAACACATTTACACATTTCACACTAATATTTGCCCTGATCATATAGTATAAAAACAAGTTTTAAAAAGAAATGGATCTCCAGATGTAACAATGCCCCATTAGGTATCCTTCAACACTAAGTGAAACTTCCATTGCTAGGAATGTGTTGTATCCCGTTGAGTCATTGGCTAAGTGAACCCAAGAATGGTCCCCCACAAAAAAAGAAATGGATCTCATTCTTGCTAAGAGGCAATGGGTTGTTGACACAGAATATGAGAGTCCTTAGTTCTTTGATGTTGTACAAGTTACTTAATCTTTTTAAAATATTTATTTATTTATTTTATGTGTATGAGTATTTTGCCCACATGCATGCCTGGTACCCATAGAAGCCAAAAGGTGGTATTATATCCTGAGCAACTGTTATGAGTAAGGTTTTTTCCTGCCAGCCTGGTCCCACCACCATGCCAGCCCCAAATAATACACAGAGACGCTGTATTAAATATAATTCTGTTGGTCAGCCACTAGTTTCTTTTTAGCTAGCTCTGTCTTAAACATTAACTATGAATGGCAGTAAACCCCCACAATGTGTATTGGGAAATGAACCTGGGTTCTCTGCAATAGTATCAAGTGTTCTTAACCTCTGAGACATCTATCTCTCCATCCTATACTTAATCTTTTTTTTAGTTTTATTTAGCATATAATATGTATACTTATTTATGTGGAAATGTTTTAATTCAAAAATGTTATAAAATACAAAAGGATAAGATAATACTAATTAGCTTTCATCATTTTTCAAAATATTATTATTTTATGTTAGGAAACTTGTGTAAGTACATTGAAGTATGTGATTACATCTTTTAGAGTGTAATAGATATCCTTCTGTACTATAGAGCTTCAGAATTATTAATATTTTCCCTAATTCTAACTGTAGTTTGATACCATGATCCCCCTTCTCTCTCCCCTTCCTAGTGACCTTTCTTCTGCTTACATCTCTGAAATTTATTTTCTTAGCTTACACAAATAAGAACATGTAGTACTTGCCTTCCTATGCCGGATTTACATATTTTAACATATTGTCCTCCAGCTTCCTTTGCCACAAATGATAAGATTCATCCATTGTGTGTATGAATAATAGTACATTGTGAATATATATTGCCTTTTTATCCACTCATCCATTAATGAGCATTAGCTGATTCTGTAGCTTCAATATTGTGAATAGTTGGAGTACTGGTTACTCATTGGTACATGGTTGATTTAATTTTTTAGAATCCATACCTAATAGTGTAATTGCTATTTCTTAGAATAGTTCTGTTTTTAGGATATTGAGGAATGTGCATATTGTTTTTCATAATGTCTATACTAATTTACATTCTAACCAACAGTGTGTATGAGTGTCTCTTTCTCTATATCCTTGAAAACACAGGAGAATTAAGTTGATAAGACCAGAGAACTTCAGGAAACTAATGAATGCTTAGAGGAGCAGAAAGAGTCTCCCCAGAGAAGAGCATAGTAACCGGTCAGCCTGAAAACATATATACAAGTAACATTATGTAGACTGAGCAGATTATATTTAGGAATACATATTTCTATACAATACATCTATTCATGCAACAACAATTAATGAAAAAAGGTGCCATGAATTTGAAAGAAGCAATTATAATATTAAATAAATAATACAAACATAGGGAAAGTACTTCACACTATTTGTTCTTTCTGAGAATCACCTTTGTTTCTATAAAAATTGAGGTGAATATAATCTTCACTTTGCAAGGGTTTTCTAAGTATTAAAGGTATGGTATGTAATGAGCTTGTCACTTAATAAGTAATCAGCAAAAACAGAGTACTATTATGGAAGCAAACCAAAATGTTAAAAGAACAGGATCCATAGTCAGGTTTTTGAGGTCCAAATCCTTATTCTGGTATTCTATATCTGCTTCCTGGACAATCTGCTTTAATTTCCTTATGCTCCAGTTTTATAATCTAAAGTATAAGGGTAATAATAACACTTAATCTCCAGTAGACCTATACTAATTAAAATGTCAAAGAAACAATATTTGACAAACTGTCCTTTTTGTTTGCTGTGATAAAGCACTGTCCAAAAGCTACCAGGGGACGAAATAGTTTATTTTACCTCCTAGATTACAGTCCTTCATGAAGGGAAGTAAGGAAAGACACTCAAGACAGGAACTTGGAAGCAGGAACTGAAACAGAAACAATACCTGTTGGCTTTCTACCCATGGCTTTCTCAGCTATTTTCAACTCAGGAACAAGTATCCAGGCATGGAACATCCCACAGTGGGCTGGACTATCTCACATTAATAATTAATCAAGAAAATGCCAGCTCCACATTCACACAATTCCTTCTGAACAAGTGACTTCAGTTTATGTCAAGTTGACAAAAATTAACCAGCATTCACCTTTAGTAAGTGAATTTTATACATTTGTTACTTAGCTTTTCCCTTTCAGAAAGCCAAGACTAGGACAATCTGGGTAGGTGGGAGACCACTGGAGGACCTCAGCTGAGTATTGTTTCACTGAGTACATACTACATGCCAAGTAATACTTCTCTCTCTCTCTCTCTCTCTCTCTCTCTCTCTCTCTCTCTCTCTCTCAATCACTCTCTCTCTGTATGTATGTATGTGCATGTTATGTGTGAGTATACACACATGCACGCACACGTGTGAGTAACACACACACACACACACACACACACATATATATGTATATATATATACACATACTACAATTACTCTGGGAGGTAGAAAGTATTATTATCATCAACACAATTTTACAATACAGTTAACTGAGGTATATAAAATAAATAATACTCTGAGGCCATATATCTAACATGTTATTAATAGCCCCTTTTCATGTTTCTTAGTTCCAATGTCTATGTTCATAACCCTCTAATATCTTCTTCATTAAGTGGTGTGCTTGCCTTGGGATATCACTATTCCTATGAGTGATGATTTTTTTCAATATGATGGGACAGCTGAATATGATTTGTACATAATTCATGTCTAGGTGAAAGCCTCCCATAAACACTATCTTCCTGATTAGTGGCAGGTTTATTCAATTCAAACAAGTTTCATATCCATGCATATTGGGAGTCATCTATGTTCTTTTGCCAATGTAAGTCATACTTTATCCATCAGCACTGTGTTAATTCAATTTTTACGTCAATATTTTTCAATGCAGTTTCAGAAAGTCAAGCACAAGGCATGACATGTACTCTCAGTTAGGAAAGAAACCATTCTACTATCAATGATGTTTTCCTAATGCCATTTATCTATGAAAATCTTGAACACCATCTGTAGCTGGCTCCTCTGAAGAGGTGAAGATTTGAAATTCATAATGTGTGCTGCTGGCAGTCTTAATACTAAGAAATCTCATGTCACTGCTCAGAAAAATGAGTGATCCTTCCCCTGGTGACATGAAGAAGCCATTCTCTGCTTGCTTTGACTTCTTGTGCAGTGATTGTCATCTCCAGGCATAACTATATCATGAGTCTAGTGTACCTTTCCCTAAGAAGATGTGAACAAATGTTGATTCAGCTCATAGGCAGGCCATCAATGACTGGCCAAAGAAACAATCCCACCCACGTCTAGTTTAGTTAAACCAATGAAGTTAAGTTGGATTTCTTAGAGAAGTATGAACAACTTGTACCTACACTGTCAGAAGTCCATCCTCCCACACCAACTCTGAGCAATTGTTCACTCATTTCATGTCCTTGAGAGGCTTCTATATTTTGCTCTAGAATGTGCCCTCTTGAGGGTAAATACATATGATCTGATTTCAAGATGTTAGTGTCCATGTTATGCATAAAAGACAGATACCAATCTTGACTTGCTGCCTTTCTATAAGTGAGTGGCCAAAGGGTATGTCTTCCTCTCCCTATACTGGTGATGAAACTACATTATTTGTATACTCAAAGGAGTCCTTTCAACTTGAAACATCATAAAAGTAGGCAACATTGTTCTTATTTTAGATACATCTGCTCCAATACCATAAAATAGTATTACTTATTTCTCTATAGGTTTTGTTAAATGGTTAAATGGAAACACTTGAGGTGGCTTCCAGATGAAAATTTAAAAACACAAAAACAAAAAAGAAAACAACAAAAGGTTAGTCTGGGCAGATGTGCCAGTGGCAAATTGCTGGGCAGGCAAGTGTGCGGACTTTAAAGTTTGAATTCCCAGAACCCACATAACACCAAGTGCTGTAGCAGAAGTGTCTGGAATCCAAGTGCTACTGAAGCAACAGAAGAGGGAGAGGCCAGAGACTTCTTGGAAGCACATGGCCAGCTAGTCTGTCATATATCAATAAGACAATCTGTCTCAAAGAAGGTAGAAGTCACAAACTGATATCAGAGATTTTTTTTGACTCCACACGTACCACCTGCATATACACACACGTGTCATACATACATAATCAGAGAGATTAAACAAATAAGAAATCATAAAGCATATTGACCTATTACAAAATAGACAATTTGAAGCAAACCATGAAGTACAGGAGAAATGCACCTCAGAATGATTTTATTACACCTTAAATATTTTAATAATTTAAGATTTAAATAAAATCTGTATAAATGGAACAGCAAGTTCCGACATACCCTTCACTCAGTTTATCCCCAAAGCTAACATCTTATATACTACAGTACATGTATAAATACTAAGAAATTAATATACTGGGCAGTGGTGGCACACATGCCTTTAATCCCAGAACTCAGGAGGCACATGTAGGTGGATCTGAGTTCAATCAAGGTCAGCCTGGTCTACAGAGTGAGTTTCACGACAGCCAAAGCTACACAGAAACCCTGTCTCAAAGAAAGGGGAATTACTATTACTATCAGAAAGGGGAATTACTATTACTATCAGAAAGGGGAATTACTATTACTATTAGAAAGGGGAATTACTATTACTATCAGAAAGGGGAATTATTATTACTATCAAAAAGGGGAATTATTATTACTATCAGAAAGGGGAATTACTATTACTATCAGAAAGGGGAATTACTATTACTATCAGTTAAGCCATACTTAGTTCAGACTTGCCCGTGTTTCCACTAAAGCTTTGGTTTTATCCCGGGGGGCTATCCAGGGTAACGCGTTACATTTAGTAATCTTGTCTTCTGGTCTCCTCTGGTCTCTGAAGTAATTTTAAGGTTTGCTTTTTTAACCTTATACTACTTTAATAGCCAATCCACATGGGTCGTGTACCTCAATGACAACATCACTGACTTACAACAATTTACCTCATTCACAAATTTGGCAAAGAATTAGCGAGAGCTTATTTACAAATGCTGTCCTAAAAGGACTATAGGACCAAATTCAGCCTCTAAAGCCCTGAAAGTTCTCAGCTAATTCCTCTCTTTTGAACTGCTGCTGAAACAATTGTGTCAGTCAATCATCAATAAATCTAAGAATCCCTGCGATGACATCTGGTAAGCACTGGCACAGGTTTGTGTAACACCATCCACCCAGTGAACGTTGATTACCTCCCAAGACAAGCCTGTGTCATTTACTTTTGGAAAGTTCATACTGTTTATAAATGGCTTTATTAAAAATGAATGTTAATCTGGTGCCTTCTATGTCTTCTTCATTCACCCTATTTATTTCCTGCAGAGAATCAAGATCCTAGATTCTAGTATAATTGAGTATAATGCTAGTTTAATCTAGTATAATCCAGATAAACTCCATATATAATCCCACCCCAGAGATGCTGGATTCAAACTCGTTCAGTTGGTCCTAGATTTCCTCACTAGGACTCCTTGTTAAGAGTTTCGTGACTCAGTCTCAAGTCCTTAAATTCCTTATTCTGTAAAAGAAAAACTTTTTAAATCATCACGAAAAATGGATAAACTAACACAAGCAGAAGCACCTAGGCCAATAATGGGAAGAGTTGTACAGAAGACTCTTGATAAGCGCTGTGTGTGTGTGTGTGTGTGTGTGCGCGTGTGCGTATGTGTGCATGTGTGTGCATGCACCTGTGTGTATGCACTCTCGTGCACATGTACATCTGTGTACAATGTGTGTGCATATGCACACATGTGTATGATATATAAAATATATTTAATATTTGTTAGAATAATCAGTTCATAAAAACTCAGAGTGAAACACATCATTTCCATTGTATTGTATTATTCTTTTTCTTCCTGGCAGGGGTGTATTTCAGCTTTCTGTTTCTTTTTTTAATTAATTCCTTTGAGGCTACATTTTATATTTGTGTTGACCTTTCTCCTTCAGGTTTTAATTAAGTTGTTACTGAGCAGAACTGAAGTATTACATAATTTGAGAGGGTTAGCTGCTCATTTTCCTGATTCTAGCATCTGATCAATTCAAGAGATTGGTCATGACAGCCAATGAAAGGGTTTAGCCAGGATTAACAACAAAAAGTAAAAATTAGACCCTCGTTCATAATGTTGATCTAAATTGTCACATCAATAATTAGATAAACTACCTCCATGTAAGGAACAGATTTCAAAATTGCTAATGATGATAGAAATCAGCATAATAATCACAAAGGGGGAAAATTCACCAGGAGAGAAGTGCTTCTACTACTTGAAGAAATTCACAAGAGTTTATATAAAATGGGTAGTCTCAAAGAAGTTTCTATAAAATTGGTGGTCTAATTCTCCAGAAGAAGGTTGAAAATGTCAGAAATGACTCATAAAGTTCATACAGTCTATCCATCTGACCAAATAACTATTAGATTATTTGGATCTCTGGGACTAGCAGGCCAGCCTGTGTTTCCATGCTAGCTTCACTGTCTATTAACTGTTTTATCTTAGGCAGATTTTTAGATCTCACCTGGCCTCATTTTCTTTATCTATGGCTTGTGGCTTGTGGGTAATAATAGTTCCTATTTCATAGAGTTGGCCTTGAATAAATTTCTGTGTATCTGGAACAGTCCTTGACTCGATGTAAATACTTGGGAAAATGTCAGTTGGTATAGTTATAACCATCACTTTTGTCATTATCATCATCATCATAACCATTATCATCATCATCTTTGCTCTGTCATTGTCATGATTCTCAAACAGACACTGTCTTTCAGTTTTTAGACTCTGTGAAGAAGCTACAGGGCTAGAAAGGTTACATTTTACATTTTCTAATTTTGTTTGTGTTAGAAAAAAGATTTGAAAATGTCAGCACTGAAGAGGCTTTATAGGTATTATCATTTTCAATTTTAGTGTAGCCCTTAAGAAAATGGTAACTGTAATTCTAGTTGAGGCAGAGGATCTAAATAAAGCACATTATTATTTAATCTCTGATCAAAATATAGGAAGAGGTGTATATCTGTGAAACGTGATGTGGTCAAAAGTGAATTAATTAGTTTATCTCAAAAACAGAGGTGCCTCATATGTACATATACATACAGACAGACAGACAGACAGACATGCATACATACATACATACATGCATACATATCTGAAAAGCAAACCGCCAGAGAAATTTTTCTCTTTAATATCTGCGCCTTTCATCTTGTCTCTTTTAGCTGGCTAGGTATGTAGTGCAAACAGGATAATTACAGTAATTCATGGTTGGATTAGAGTTTTGCTCTGTACATCTGATGAGAGGTTTTTCTTTCTTCTTTTTTTTGTCAAATGGATGCTGGGCTACAGGTTTTATGAAATAAAATTGTAAGCGAGGCTTATTTTGTTTATTATCTATTTTCGTGAATGCCAACAAAATTGCCAGTTACCACTGGGTTTTGGTGACAGTCTAATGAGATGGAAAGTAGGTATGATGGGAGAGGGTCAGAAACCTTAGTTTGAAATCCTACCAGTTTCCTTTATTGGCTCTTAACTCTTTCACTTCAGTATCACTTTTTGTTTCAGGTAAAGTTTCTTGTTTCCCTTTCTGTAAGTCAGTCTCCTAAATACACCGTATGATATGTCAGGCAACTTGGTGAGATGGTTCTCTGGTGTGTAAAATGGAGCCAGTTCAAATCTACTGTGGCTTCATCACCAATTCCCATGCATATCAAACAAAGACAGGATTATTTAAAAGTTTATCAAAGCTTAATGTACTGTGTATGACCTAATGATTATCTTAATGTCTGAATAAAATATGGAGCGATGTTAACCTTGCTTTGGGAGGTGGCTGTGTTTGCTCTGTACTCCAATACCCAAACACCACTTCCATCCACTTGGAATTAAAATGTGATAAAAGTCTCATATGGACTTCTTTCTCTTATACATGAATCCACTTCTTTTAAAGGGAACTATATTGCATTCTTTTGTTCCAGTGGTTCCAAGCTGTTTTCTAAAGGAAGAGTTAGCTAATTAATTTACTCATGACAATATCATTTACTAAGCTCCTACTGTATCCAAATATGGAAACACAGAAAGGAGGTTCAGTGCTTAGTGGGGATGGCAAAGAAATAGAAAATGAATTTAATAAGTATCATAGTCACTGCTGTATAAACAGGGGACTTTGGAAAGAATAGACTTTTGCAACCTCAAAGAACACCCCCATTGACACACCTCCTCCAACAAGGTCACATTTCCTAATAGTTACACCAACTGATGACCAAACATTCAAATATATGAGCCTATAGAGGCCTGTAGAAGAACAAGGTGAGGTTGAAAAGTAAATAGGGAAGCATGAATTCATGGGTAACTTTCTAAAAATGAAGAAAAATGATTTAATAACTCAAAACATACAGGAAAAAATTTAGAAATATTGTCAAGATATTCAAATATCAGTCAAATTCTAGATGTCTACAGGAACTTGTAAATTTACAAAGACAAATTGTTTAAGATATGAAATAAAATTAAAGTGGTGAATACATAGTAAGGGCATAGGTTCTTATAGGGCCTGAAGGACATTGGGTATCTGAACTAAGGTGGCTTTAGAGTTGCCTGAGCTTTTCAGGGAATGTACACATGTGCAACACATGAAAAGGCACACACTCACACACACTCACACACACATACACACACTCTCACACACACACACTCACACACATACACACACACATACACACACACACCACACACACACTCACACACACACACACACACACACATACACACACATACCACACACACACTCTCACACATACACACACACACACACACCACCTTATGTTTTCTTCATGCAATAAAATGGAACATGCTAGTTTCCCTTAGGAATTTTGTTTTGCAAATCAAATGACAAATAATATTCTGGAAATGAAAGTAGGTAATATATATTAGAAGCAAGATAGGTAATGCTATGAATATGGAGATTTTTAATGTTTTCAATATTTTTACTTCTTAAATTTTACATTTTTTATGTGTATGTGTATTTACCTGCATGTATGTCTGTGCACCACGTGCATGCCTTTTTCCCAAGGAGGCCAAAAGATGGTGCTGGGTCTCCAGGGACTAAAGCTACAGTGAGCTGCCATGTGGGATCTAAGAATCAAGCCCAGATCCTTTGGTAGAGCAGTCAGTCCTCTTAACTGACGACCCATCTATCCAGCTCCTCAATAATTTTAAATACAAATCAAATTCTAGTTGTCTTTCTGCAATAAGAACATTAAATCTTTATAGAGACATCACCAGGATTAAGTAGCTTGAACAGTTATTTTATGACAATTTTAATTCAATTATTAGAATATATTTTTAACATTCCCATGATAAAAATATTTGATGATGCTTCTGTGCAAATCTCTGGTCTCCATGCTTAACTGTGTCTTAAGAATGGTTTAGTCACTGTGGTATATATGATATTGTAATTTTATTTTTGACTGGCATTTTCTAAAGGGATTATTGCTACTAACCTTTTGTTGATGACAGTCAGAAATCAATAATAAGCATCTACTTTAACATCACTGTTGACAATATGAGCTGAACTGAGATCTGTGGGAATCACAATGGGCTTACAAGAAAGAAAAGAGAAACTTCACAAATGTACACTAGAATGTCCACATAAATCAATTTCTCACAATCCTTAGTATGCTTCCTGTCCATAATCACAGTCAACATTTCAGGGAAGTACACTACTAGAGAAGGTTACACTATAAGCTCAACTTATTGCCAGGTGTTTCAAGTATAAGAACATAGTAACCCAAAATTTTCTAAATGCTTTCGGCTGAGAGGAAGATGTATGACCTGGAAAACAGAAGCCAGCCATTTTAGACACAGAATTAAAATTCCTTAACTTGGCAGCTTTCTCATACTCTGTGCCTCCTTTGTCCTGGGCTGTTTTCTGAAGCTGATCACATTTCCTGCCCCCTTACCCAGTGTTCACTGTGCAGTTTTTAGAGGAGTTCTTTCCACAACACACCAGGCATTAAGTATAGTTGAGATTGTATCTTTACTATCTATAACTCATGTGCTTATGTTCTGAACTTCTATTTGACCTTCACCTGGTGGCAGGGACAGTCATGGAAGACCATAAGATATCTGAAGTCAGCATGCATGAATTCAGATCCTGGCTTTGTCACTTCCAAACTGACCAGACTCTCTTTGCTTGAATTACCTCATTTGGAATATGGGGTTAAACCCTTCCAGTTGCTGTACACATTGCATGAACAAATAAAGCACTTAGACTAGACTAGTAACTAGGGTAAAGTTGATACTCAGTTATAAATATTAATAGCTTTGCATGCCTCAGGTACTTGGCAAAGGATTCTAAGTAAATTTTGAATGAATAAATAAATGGAAGAGTGAACTAATGGTCTAGGTCAAAAGTTTTTAACTGCTCATACCGCTGATCTCTTCTCTAAAATGAAATACAAGGTGAGCATCCATCCTCTGTTATGAAAGCTGGTTTGAAAATTGCTTGAGGTCTTCATTAGTTGCAAGATAACTAACTAAGTAAATTCAATCAGTTGATTGTGCTTTTTGCTGTTTGTCAGAAAGGAAAAGTGAGAGCAAATTAGTTAAAATGGATACTGCAGAAACCCCTGATTGCAAAAGGATAGTCATGAGCTTCCAACCATGGAAGTAAATAGTCTGTGTGTAATATTTTGCTCTCTTTTGGCTGAACTCAAGCTTCCTGTAGCTGCAAGCAGATGGCACAGAAAAGCTTACACTGTGTAAAGCCAGTTTTCCCGGTATGAAAAGAACTGAGAGAATTGCTAGTGCTTTAATTTCTTGTGTCTGCTAAGGCGTGATGGAAAGGAAGGCTGGGAGATTTCCTGTGGTCTCATAGCATTGAAAAACCCTGGATTACCATGGACAGAACCCATCCTAGTGTCAAATTATTTCCTGGACTGGGAATCCCCCAGATTGACATTTATAAAAACCAAATTTCCATGTAAAATGATGTTTTAAGAATCAGTCTAGGAAGTTATTGTAAAAAGTATTATCAACTATGGTTATAGTCTTCCTGTGTTATTTTCATCTTTATTTTATAATTTACTTTTATCAAACAAAGGAAGAAACACAATTCATTTGAGAACATGATATATTCTATCTCTTTTCACTGACTCAAGCCAAGATAGAGCCATATCCAGGCACTACTTCAGCAACCCAAATTCCAGACCCTGTGCCAAGGAGGAAAGCCTTGTACACAGATATCTTATTGGCTGAGAGTTCCTAGTTTAAATACTGGCACTGCCACTTGGGTACTTGCCAGGGAACCACTGATACAACACTTAGTCTCGCTAGACTTCACTTTCTTCACCAGCAAAATGGCAATCATGATAATATCTACAATATAGGCTGTTTTTCTCAAAGAGCACTTCTTTTCCCATTTATATCCATGGTATCTATTGGTTTCTAGCATATTTGAGACGCTGGGTAAAAATTTTAAAGCAGAGTGGAGAGTGTAATACCTACTTAGAGAAGCTACACGTTCTTATTGAGCCATCGATGTATCTTTCATTTTTTTTCTTAAATTCTAATGAATTCAGCAGGTTCTCCAAGAATACTTGTCTGCTCCTTCCCTTACAAAATAAAGA
The DNA here is from genome assembly GCA_030556225.1 of Cricetiscus sungorus. Classification (NCBI taxonomy): domain Eukaryota; kingdom Metazoa; phylum Chordata; class Mammalia; order Rodentia; family Cricetidae; genus Cricetiscus; species Cricetiscus sungorus. The sequence goes on from JANBXA010000726.1 coordinate 12,671,617, forward strand.
TTCTTGATATAAAACTAGTGGCCAGAGTGCTATTGGTAAGTAGGAAGTCAAACCAATGTTCTTTACACTGCTTTTGAGCCCTGTCCCATATGCTAAATATTAATGCACATTTGACAGTTTGCAAATTCTACACTCCCTTTCTCAAGTCATGGGTTTATGCCATATACTAGTAACCTAACTTCCAGAAAAATTAGATTGCTTTCCAATTCACCCACCAGTTTTCTATAACTTTTCATTTGGATAACTTAGCTCATTGGATCAGGAATGAATGCAGTGTTATGGATATTTTTTATACTCACCTCAATGGAAGAAGATTATATTATATCATAAAAGCTTCCACAGAAGGAAACTCAGTCATCAATCACACTATTTGACTTCAGAAAGAGTAAATCTACACATACTGACACTTACACTCATTACCTTTTGGTCTTTCTTGATGATCAAGGAGGACTCTGCATATCAAAAATCAGTCATTTCCCTTCAGAGTCTCTTGATTAAATGGCCAAGCAGGTAACTAGAGGCCTTGAACTCTCTACTTTGCAGCTGTCATGGTTAATTAAAAGGTAAAGTACTTGATTCATAGCTATGATTAATACTACCAGGGTTTTTATGCTCTTAATGTTCATAAACTGTGACAGAACAATGAAAGTTTTATGAAGGTTATAGGATTTTTCTTCTTAAAGGATCAGAATTAATCAGTGTTTTCTCAATTGATTTTAAATATAAATCAGAGGTGGCCAGAATAAATTCTATGGCTTAAGTTTTAAGACAATGATCTCACAGGAAGGACATAATGAAAAGCAAGCCAGTTTCCTAGGGTGTTGCAAGCAGAAGGTCCCATTGCTTTTCATTCTGAATACAAATCAAGACAGCCAATCAATCTTTGTAAACAACAACAACAACAACAACAACAACAACAACAACAACAAAAATAGTGCTGTAGTCTTTTGTTCCCAAAGTAGAACTCCTCCAAGTCATCTGACTAGGAGAGACTTTTGGTAGCTTATAAATGTGTCAGGTCATGTTATAGAATACAATTGTCACTTTTTTTTGTACCTTAATTTTCAGAATTGCATTGATAAAAATCTCTTTAAATTGCATGTTTCTTCCTGCTAGGAGTTAAGTGGCAAATACCCATTCTAATGGCTTTCCTCTAAGCTTCTCATTTGTATTTCTATCTAGTTGGTTTTGGAGGAGGCTTTTGAACAAAATTAGAGAGAACATACAATGTATTGCTTGCTTTCTGTCTTTTAACCACCAGGTAAATAAGAATACCTTATTCAGTGAATGAGAAGGTCCCGGGGTTGCTTGACGCTTATACACTTGAGTCTGACCCCCTTCCCTAAGAGAGAGCTCATTATCAGTTTTTGACTATGGTATATGACTACAGAGAGGTTTCGATGAACTGTTAGCGGAGAAATAGCAGCAGAAAGAGAAAGAAGAGAGGGAGAGCATGCAAGGGAACTGGCAAATGGCTGTGATCATGTTTATCTTTACGAAGGAAGGGTGTTTGAAATCTCTCGTTTTCAGAGTTGCACAAAGACAGCCAATTCCTTCCTGCTATGAAGGTTCTGAGACTGCTCCTGATTAGGCTGTCTCCACTCTCTCATTTTTGCTCATCACAGTCACATCTGTTTGAGTTTCTGTCTCTTTCCTGGAGAAGCCTCTGGAGAGCAGGTCCCCTCAGCTTCTCACAGCTCATCTGAGGCCTGCCAAAAACACTGGCAGAGAACCACCAGCATTCTATGCTCTGATAACTCCCATAAATTTTGGAAGTACTACAATTCTGCTTCTCAAGTGAACTCACAAAGTGGGGACCAAAGGACTTAAGCATTTTTCTTTGGGATTCAAGTGATACTTCATATTTTGGTGAGGCAGAAAGGGAAAAGTGGCAAGTCCTAGAAGATAAGGCAGTTGGGGAAGCATTGGTGTACACAAAATGAAGCTAAGACTCACAGACCTAAAAAGCCTTTTAAGGAGCAGCTCATCCAGGCATTTTCCAACATTCTGTTTTTAGTAGTTGAATTTTTATGTTTATTTTTAAAAGAAATCACACAATGAGCCGCAGTGCACAGAATAGATGAAGTGCTATGTTTAAAACATTGTCAAGGGAACTCATTTTATGGTCCTGTACTTTGAGGAGCTGAAGAATACAACGTGAAAGTGACTGATATTTACTAAAATACTCCTCCAAATGGGAAAAAGGCATACCTACCAAAATCACATGGTCAGCCTGTCTTCTGATTAGCAGGGAGCAGAATGGAATTCCTTAGGAGTGGAAAGGCAGAAAAGTGCTAAAAACACAATTTTTTTTCCTGAACATGGTCAAGGAGTGAGCTCAATGGGTGCAACAGGGAATAGGAGGTCTGTTGAGGAACAGAGGTACATAGTCCCACACAGCTTAGAAGTGGCCAAGAATCCCATAGCAGAACTGCTGAGGATAAAGAGTATGTCAGGAGAAAGGGTGTTTCTGAAGGCAGGTGTCAAAAGAGAATTCCTTTTCTTTCTCCCACTCAAATGTCATTCTATTGGTCAGAGATGGTAGCGGAGAGGAAAGAAAAGACAAATAGGCTTTTCTAGGACAGTTTCAATTATGTCTGTCCTTTTGTCCTTCTGAGATGGATAGGGCATTGGTAAAATCCTCTTTGAGGGTTTGAAACTGGTATTAATGCTCTTCTTTGAGTTACTAAGTACTTGGTAAACAGAAATAGGTGTTAGGAGCATAAAGAATGCCTGTTTATTTATAGTTAAGGTAATTGGATAATATAATTTAGGTGGACTCATTTGTTATGCATATATGCACACACACCTGTGTGTGTGCCTGTCTGTGTGTCTACCACATGCTGGGGAGGGTGCCCACTGAGGCCAGAAGACTGTATTGGACCTTCCTTTGCTACCTAACATGAGTGCCTGGAACCAAACTTGAGTCCAACTATCCATCCCTACAGATATTTTACACGTATTTGTGCTCTGGATTGAACTGACTGCCCAGTCACATACATCTTAATGTAAGAGAGAGGAGAATGGATGTGGTCTATAGGAAGACAGAGTAAAGAAAATTAGAGAAACCCTAGTCCAGTTTCATCAGCAACACATCAGATATTTTTGTGTAGAAATGAAAGAATTAAGTAGAGGATATGAAGAAGTAGGACTTACCTTCGGGTGCTGCAAAAAGAAAAATGTGTCTTACTTATTCTGTATGCTGCTTGTTTGGGAATCATCAAGATTAATGGGGAGGATGAAAGGTTGATCAATGTGTTAGTAACAACTTGATGAGAGAAAGAAGTTCTGTTGCACTATTACACAGTAGGATAGCAATGCACAATAATGTACTCTATATTTCAAAAAGCTAAAAGAAACAATTTTGCTTATTTTCATAATGAACATTTGATCGGATGTTAACATGATTTAAATAAATATTACAGAATGTATATATGTACTAAAACATTGTAATGCCACAGTCATAATTTTTATTTTTGGATTTTATGCATTAGCTAAAAATAAAGTTTATAGGCCTGGTAGTGGTGACACACACTTTTAGTCCTAGCATTTGGGAAGCAGAGGCAGGAGGGTCTCTGAGTGCGAGACCAGCCTTGTCTACATAGTGAGTTCCAGGAGAAACCTTGTCTTGAAAAAACAAACAAACAAACAAACAAACAATGAATAAAAAATGAATTTTATAGAAATAATAGAGAAGAAGATTACAGCAAGAAAAGCATTTCCAAAAAGCCATTGGCTCAAGTTATCAGCTTTGGTCCAATGAACCCATGTACTCATGTCATAGAGTTCAATTCTTAGTCAAAAAAAAAACAAAAAACAAAAAACAAAAACAAAAACAAAACAAAACAAAAAAAATGGTGGTAGGTAGGGACTAGAAGGTGAGAAGACAATGTTTACTTGTTTATGCTTGCTACCTTGTAATGATAATTGTCTCTCCTGGTTATATATACTAAAATCTACCATGGGTCTGTTTACTGCAAATAACCAGTACAGACAGGCCAATAAATCTACAGGCACTGTGAAGATATGCTGTGGATATTTGAGCTTGAACAAATGGAGAAGAGAAAGGAGTGGAGGAAAGCCTTTCTCATTTCCTTGTAATATTCCAATTCTTTCCATTTTAACATTTACTAATTCTATCCTTTCTTACATAAAAACTTGTCCTTATTTAGCCTTTTCATACCCTGGAACAGGATTCCAAAAGAGATTTAAGTTGGAAAACAAGGGTCCTTGGGTAAGGTACTATAGGGAGCCCATCCCAAATCCCAACTATGTGACCCTGGTCAAAAATTTCTTCTGATCCAGCTTTTGGTGAGACTACTTCCCTTCATAGTTCCTGAAATTTAGCCAATAGCTCTTTCTGAGCTAAGACACCTTTCCTTCCTCTTGGAATCAATGCCAACCAGTCATTCATCAATTATTTTCAATGCATTTTTACTGAGTGTAGACTATTTGATGAGGTTTGAGCCAGGAAATGGGATTATAGTGAGCAGGAGCAGTGATTGTGGCGGCATTCCTGACACGGTAGGAACAAAGCAGGGCTCTTCTGTCCTGTGAATTAACATGATGTGTCCTTTTGCTTTCTTGGAGCGTTGGGGGCAAGCTGAGCATTGGTTTTGTGATGAAGTGAATTCTGAAAAGATATGGGGGTGAGTGAGTCCAGTACCGAAAGTGAGGAGCAGCTCTCCTATTATGAGATTTCTATTTAGCCTCAAAGGACAAATCAAACAGTAAAATAACAGTCTGGAGGTACAGAGGTGGATGGACTATTAGTTTCTTTCCTGCATTTACAAAGACTAAGGAAAGAACTCATGAATACAAATAAAGCTAGCAAAAGGCCAAGCTAATTCCAGCATTGAGGGATAGATGAACCTTCTTGGTTTTGAGGTGTAGTTAAGAGAAGAAATCAGAAAACAGGAGCTTAACTCAAGATATAGTATACTTTTTACCAATACTGCCTGTGGTACATCCCCAGGCTCCCAAATGGCCAGATGAGGGGGCGATAAGGAAAAAAAAAAAAACGAGGTTTGGAAAGCACGCATTGACACTGAATGAAAAGTCAGCAAAAACCACTGGGTGGCAGCGTGGTGTGCGGGCGCAGCTCTGCAGTGCCTGCTGCCGCCACTGTGGTGGGGGAGCTGAGCCCGTCTGTGAGCCCTGGCCTCCTCTCCCGAAGGGCTACAAGTGTCGCCACGCAAAAAAAACTCCGCTGGTCTCTAGTGGGATTCGGGTTGTAACTGAACCAGGTGCAGGACTTTGGCCAACTTCCTGAGGCTCAGGCGGGGCTCTCTGAGACCTGCACTCAAGTCACTCCTGCCCCTCTCCAGCCAGCCCCAAAGCCTAGCAAACCTCAGCGCCTGCAAGACAACTATCTCATCCCAGTACTTCCTCCATCACCGTTTCTCCCTGAGCCCCTTTAGGGAAAAGAGGGCTTTGGACCACGGGGCAGTGCCTTAATCCCCTACAGGTGTTAGCAAGAGCAGAGCTCTGCACCTCGGGGGTGGGGCGGTTGGGGGCGGCGGGCGGGCGGGAGCCAGTAGCTGGGTTCCGGGAGGGAGGGGCCGCCGAGGTAGGGAGGGGGCCGCCGCCAGGCTGTCGCGCTCTTCTGGAGGGTGCCTGCGGCGACTGAATTCCTGTGCTGCGACTGTGCCGCGCCCAGAGCAGCAGCAAAGCGACGATGCCAGGCCATTACCTGTTTGATCCCTGCGGGAAAGCTGGCACGGGCCAACTTTTGCCGATCCCTAGACCGAGAAGTTGCAAGGACTAGTGGAAGCGCGGAGGGGCCAGGGCGAGGGCGCGCTCCCCCGTGCGCTGCCTCCTCCCTCCTCGCTCCGGCCGCCCGCGCCCGCGGCCTCTCTCCCGCCCGCGCGCTCTCCCTCCCTCCGCCCGCCTCCCTCCTCCGGCCCCCTCCACGCGGCACAGGGCGGGGGGTGCCGCGAAACTCCGACCCGAACCGCTTGGACTTGCACAGTGTCCTCGGGGCTCAGGGGCCGAGCGCACGCAGTCACAAGCGCAGCTCTCCGCCTCCTGCCTGTCTCGCCTGCGATCCCGGCCCGGGGCTGTGGCGTCGGTTCGGACCAAGGCTGCCAGAGCCCGCGTGGAAGCCGGACCACCGTCAGAGGAGTTCGGACGGCATGTTGAGCCCCCTCCTCGACTGAAGCCCCAGTGCCCAGAAGCCCGGGCCAAGCAAGCGCAGGCGAAGGAGACCCAGGCGGCCAAGGCGCGAGCCGGTGGCAGCGCAGCAGCGGAGGAGCAAGAGGAGGCGAAGGCAGAGAGGGGCCCCCAAAGAAGTGGTGGTGGTGGGCGTCGTGGCCATGGCGGCGGCTATCGCCAGCTCGCTCATCCGGCAAAAGAGACAAGCCCGCGAGCGCGAGAAATCCAATGCCTGCAAGTGTGTCAGCAGCCCCAGTAAAGGCAAGACCAGCTGCGACAAAAACAAGTTAAATGTCTTTTCCCGGGTCAAACTCTTTGGCTCCAAGAAGAGGCGCAGAAGGAGACCAGGTTAGGTCGGAAGGGCCTTTCGCCTTTACCTTTTCCCTTGCCTGACTTTACGACTGGGAAGGGGGTTGGGGGTGGCACGGAGGCGTAGGTGAGTTTGGAGCCCAGCTTGTGCAGATGAGGCCCCCTAGCTGGTGTGCGTACGTGGGAAGGAGATTGCTTTTTTGCCTCCGTAACAGTTAACAGTCTTGCTGCATTGCAACTGCCCTGGGACAGGCACAGAGCCCAGGAGCATAGCTTGCCCTGGAGGTGCACCCTCAGCTTCAGACATGTCACATGCGTGTATGAGAGTGCATGCCCGTGGGCTCAGGGAAGGCGTAACTCAGACAAGCTGTCGTGTGGTATGAAAATTACAAGAGAGGAGCAGGGCTGACACCATTGCTAACCCCTCCTGGAAAACCCGGGGAATCCCTGTCTTGCTTTCATCTCTGCCTGCCAGACCCTTCCCCTTCACACACCACTCCCAAGGGATATGAGCTCTCCACTGTTTAGGCATTCCAGTTCTTTTCAGGACAGACTTGACTTGTGGGGCAGCTTTTAAACGTTTGCTGGGGGATGGGGTGAGGGGAGAAATATTTCTAGAACCTTGCGTCAAAAATCTTAGTAATCTGGTCAGGCTACTAAAACTGATTATATGACATTAAATGCAAGAGGAAAGAAGGGACTTAAATCATCTTAGGTTGTGGGTCCTTTTGAAGGATTTCAGTGCTAAGAGTGGCACGACACAGGAGAAATTCAGAGCCTTAAGTGTCAGGTTGCGTCAAGGTAGACAGACCTTCATGGAGAGCATGCAGCTTATTTACCATTCTTCACCAAATGAATCCTTCGCACCATTTTCTTACCTTTTACTTGACAAGAATTACAGCAAACCAGACTTACTCGAGATCAGTTCTTTCTCTGTGGGTTCTACACACCCTGGAATGGAAAAGCGGGCATAGGTCTTCAGTTTGCACAAAGTTTGTAAATGCATTAGCTGTGATTTAAGCGTGTTTTAAAAAGACGTAAGCAGTTACAATGTGTGATTATGTGACTCCAATAAATATTATTTCACCGCAGGTGTCTGTATTCAATAAAAGCAAATTGTAGATATCATGGCTGTTATAAATAAAGTAAGTGCTTGATTAATCCAGGGTGATTCATAATTGAAGATCATTTTAATCATGAACCTATGTGTTTGGGTAATCATGTTTTTATATTAAATTTGAAAATAAGTACGATTTAATTTTCCTTCCTCCTTAACAACAGAAACCGTTCTTTTCAAGTCCATTTTTCATAAAAAGAAATTATGTGATAGGGATGGCAGTGGCTGCTTTTTCTACCCGCTTCTCATTGTCTTGTATAGAAGCCTCAGTTTTCTAGATACAAGTCCTTTGATGAGATTCTAGGTTAGAGATATACCCTTCTTAAAGTGGTGGGATTTTTAAGGGGCTGATTCTTAAGGAAATCTTTGCTGGTGGGTTTTCGCACCTGGTTGGTAAGCTATGCTAAATTATTTTTGTATTTATTCTATCTTCCACATGAAAAGTAACACATTATTAAGAAGACAGACTGTGCTGTTCGCCAACCCATTCAGAATGTTTAATGAGGTTGAGTGCGTCAAAGCCAAAGGACCAGCTATCACAAACTATGGGCTTTGTCAAAAGCTTCAGGGCATTGCCAGTGTTTTGAAACAGAAATCATATGTTTCTTCAGATACTCTAAGGTTTATTCTGAAACTTCTCATTTGTTTACTTCTTTTCTTTTTTCCAGAGGACTCTTTGAAAATGTAGTTTGATATTCTTCCCCACTAAAACTTGTAGGTGGAATTAGAACGTTGAATCCTGAGGCTCATCAACTGACCCAAGCCATTGTTCTCTTTGCAGAGCCTCAGCTTAAGGGTATAGTTACCAAACTATACAGCCGACAAGGCTACCACTTGCAACTGCAGGCAGATGGAACCATTGATGGCACCAAAGACGAGGACAGCACTTATAGTAAGTGACTGCTAAATAAATAAGTAGTATGTACCAGCATGTTGTTGACTTTGGGTTCTTTTTATTTATTTTTAATTCAAACAAATCTTGCCAAATCCTTAGGTGAATGTAAAATATGGCCTGACATAACCCTGTTTACACAGGCTCACCTACAGGAAGTTGAACAGGGAAACATCTAAAATATAAAGTAGAGCAAATAATGTTGACACCATCTGAAGGTTGATCCAAATGTCATCTCCATGGTAATCTAGATAGATTTATGGCTGTCCTTTGGATTTATTACTTTTTCCCCCAGAAAAATTTCTCACCCACACAATGATCCTGAAATAGCATGCTATCTCCACTCTTAAAAATGAGTCTCATCCCAAGAGGCAGGAGTGTTTTCACACCACAACAATTCATTGTTACAAGCTTTTGCCCCTACCCCACTCCGGCCACATATACCAATAACTCTGGGACTAACTGATATTTTAACGCCAAGTTACTAACATGGGTCTGCAAAGGCACTTCATTTAGACTAAACTGGAGACAGTAATGGTGAATCAAGAAGGAAATGCATCCAAAGGGACTTTTATTTGTAATTACTGAAGCCCAATGACTTGTTACGTAACCTTTATCAACCAATATTTATTTAAAGTATTTAAAACAAAAATAGAAATGTTGCTTTTCTGCAACTTAATAATTGCTGTATTGTAATTTACAGGTATCTGTAGACTTACTCATTTGTTTCTGAGGACTAAAATTCTTGGTTCTCATAATTCATTCTCTGTTTTCTAAAATTTGGATTCATTTCTTTTAGATTTGTTAGTTTCTAGAAAGATTCCCATTGTTGGCTGAAAAAACAGCTGAAGAAAGTAGGTCTGGCTGCTAAATTCTTCTCTGTAGTTCTTCTTTTGGAACTGCATTACTATAGGCAATAAGTGTCCCAGTATTAAAAGGATTAAAGATTTTCACACCTTTTAAGAATGCTTCCTGGACTGGGAATTGAAATACTACCTCAAGAGAAAGTTACCTTCAATTACCCTTGAAGAAACATGTCTTAGGTCCTAGGATCAAGGCCTTATATATGGAATGGCTCTTCAGTGTTTTTCCAAATTCTGTGCTACAGTGAGGATATTAAAGTTTTATAACAAATCCTAGTTAGTCTTTCATGCATACTATTCTTTTTAAAACAACCACACAAATGAAGCAGAGCACTTTACTGCTATCAAGTAAGACATTAATACACAGTGATCCATAATAAAATATTCCACCAATAAAGGATGTATGCTACACTCTATCTTGTTTCAAGAAAATGAACATTGTTAAAGGGAAGTTTGTGATGAGCTACCAATCAGGATTGCTCTCATATGCTTTAAATATCCAGGTTGAAATGGGGGAGAAATATTTGTTTCCATGGTTCTGCATTTCCTCAAAAGGAACAGTTTTGTTTTGTTTTAAAGAGATGATTCAGTGAGCTGTGTCTTAGTGATATGCCAAAATAATAATAAAGATCACACTGTACATATTCATTTTAGGAGATGTATAACACATACACACACACACATACACACAGAGGCAGAGCTCCACTTCTTACTATGAATCTTTATATTGTATGTTAGGTTATACTCTTTAATCCTACAAATGCATAGTTTCTTCCCTTGGTTGTCTTATAACTCTGTCTGATGTGACATTTGTGTGTGGTAATGACATTCGGAGATCTTTTAAGAACATAGCCAGATAACAAGAATCCATGTCTCGTCTGATTAAAATGTACAGTGGTAAGTCAATCAAAGGTAAGTATTACCATAACATGCAACAAACTAATAAAAAGTATCACAAAAAAACAAAACCAAAAAACAAACAAACAAACAAACAAAAAAAAAAACAAAGCTTGACTGCCCTGGGTTGAAGAGAAACCAGAAGCTATCTTCACTTCCCCATTGATATTTATTACAAGTCATCGTAAAACACAGATTGATTAAACTGATCCATCAAATTGTAAGTGTGACCATTCCAATTTATACCTCCAAAAGCCAACCAATTTTTGGTATTAAGTTTAAGTAATTATTTAAATGAATGGAACAACAATACAAGTTTTGTTTTGTGACTCATGATACTATTTCCTCAACACGCATTCCTAGTATTCTGTTTGTATTTTTCTTTTCATCATAGTTTTTTCATTTAATTCAATTTAATTGATTTTATGTTATTTTAACTTTGATATGGTAAATAAAATCAATTGATAAAGCAAACAATTTCATGCTTTATATATGTCAGTATCTAAAACCACAGTTGGTACTGTGCATTGAAGGCTACCTTTTGTAAATTTATTATAGAGGGAAATGTCAGGCCAATGAAATTTCTTCATATGCAAGTAAGATATTATAAATTATGTGTTTTCACCTGAAAAGGAAAAAGATAGATATTTCATGGAGGCAATTTTATTATCAGCATTGGGTACAAAGAATAGAATTTGAAGAGACAGATTCCCCCTTTTCTTAAAACCAGTTATAGTTTCACCAGTTTGGTATATCATAAATCTCCAAGTACATTAAAATAATGCCTTTCTTAATTATTTGTTAATTAGAGAAACTGGCCTTAGCTTAAACAGGGCTTCAGCGTAGAGTTCAGTGTAGAGCTGAATGCCAAGGAGACAGCACTGCCCTGAGAAGTGATCCCTTTAAGTTAGAAGTGTTTATTTGTATATAGGCACAATATCAAACAAGTAAGACACATTATGGAGGATATTCGTGAAAAAAAGCTCTTAAAATCCCCAAAATGAATGAATGGTCAAACATGTTGGTGCACACATTAATCCTTTATCACTCTATGCTTTTGAGGATAGCGTGGTCTACAGAGTGAGGTCCCAGACAGCCAGGGCTACACAGAGAAACCCTGTCTCAAAAAAATGAGACCAAACAAAAAATAAACAAATAAGCAAATCTCTTCATGTCTAGCTGAAAGAGAAAGGAGAATCTTAGGTATTTAATTGGATGTGCTCCAGAAAAACAAATGAAATCAATTATTTGTCATACTTCACATTTTTCTGCTCTCTTCAGTTTTGATTGTGTGTGTGTGTGTGTGTGTGTGTGTGTGTGTGTGTGTGTGTGTTAGATTATATAACAAATGCCCTCCTGCAAACTCAATGCCACTATTCACAAATAGGAAATATGGAATGATGTTCTTTGCCTCTCTTTCTCCTTCAACTGTCTACTATTTCAAATTTAAGCATTTCATTTCTCATTAAAACATAAATTTGTGAGCAGTGAAAACCAACAAAAGTCAAATCATTATCAGTCTCTCCCCTCTATGCTTATCTCTGACATTAAAAGCTACATTCATACAACTAATAAGGTTCAGAATATTATTTTATAAAATAAGATCCTGGAAAAAAAGTAAAGTTTCATTTAATATCTTTCTCTGCTATCTATTGCTATATCCCAATTAGGTTTCAGGCACATAGTGATATGGACTTTAAACAAATCCACATGGAACTTTTTGTTTAGTTTATTGTAGTCCTCAGATTTTTGAACTATGAGATTTTTATATAATATGATTGTCATCTATTATATCCCCCAAATACTTGTTCATTTCATGATACCTTGGTATCAGTCTACAAATGTGTTTTGAGTACCTGCTGAAGGAAGGTACCATCAACAGAAAGAAACATGACTTATACATGATGTTCTCAAAGACAGTAGGCTTATTTCCTGTACATTACACTGTCAATTATAGCACATGATCCTGGCTTGCAATCTGTAATTAGTTTTCTGTATTTCGCATAACAGAAGGGCACATCTTTTTATATGGTGAGTACTGAATGAAGTGCCATCAGTGGCATGTGGTAGGAACACTTGTATTTTGAACTGTACACTATGTCCTAGCTTCTCTTTGATAGCATCCAAATTCTAAGGAAAGGATGTATTGTAGGCTTCACAAGGAATATTTTGTTCCTTATTAACATTTTGCCCATATTACCCTATCTAATGCAACAGAATCTATATGCTCAAAGATAAGTGATTCTAGAAAAAATTCTTATAGATGGGAGTGACACCTTTAAATTTTAGTTTATGAAAGTAATAGGACAGTTTATCATCCCCAACCAACTTACAAAATAAGGCAAAAATCATCAACATTGGTCTATGACTCCCAGGAGAAAGGTGCACAGACTATTTTCAATAGATGTGTGTGGCAAACACTACGTTTTAAAAATGTACTATTTTATTTTTGTTCGTGGTGTGGGAGGGCGGAGACAGCTGGCAGTGGGAGAACACCCACTGGTTGTCTCCAGTGAGTGGTGTGTGCTTGTGAGGAGCTTTTGGGTGTGAGTTCCATGCCGTAAGACCTTCAGATGGAAGGATGAAGACCTCATTAGCCCACTTGCAATGATTTGGCAAAAAAATTAAAATAATAAATAGCACGTTTTCCAACACCTCATTTTATTCCTATACCTATTATCTTTGAGACTCAGTGCCAAGAGCCTGCTGAACTCTATTATCCTGAAAAATGCCCACTCTTTATGAAATACTACTCTTGGAATATAGGAATACAAAATAGCATCTTTTGCAAGGTCCAGATTTATGTAGAGGTTTTCTGCAATGGAGATAATCAGATAATTTAAATGAAAATATTGAGTATTGTGTCTTGGGAGAGTGTAAGAATTTCTCCTCAGCACTTCCATCTCACAGTGTTTATGAAAATTTCAGAAAGTGTCTAGAGGAGCAGGTTAAGAACTTAATTGGAGAAAGATGGCATTTTAGTATGTGGAATGATTCCTGCCCTTTTGCCACCCCCCCCCAAATATAAATATTTCCCACCTTCAGTGCTCTAAGGTTCAGGACGTTTCAGCCAAAGTCTTCTGTTCTCCTTGGAGTGTTTGAGAATATGCTTTATAGACCTTCCTAATAATAATCAGTAGCCAAATACACTAGAAAGTAGAACAAGGCTATATTTGTATATTTCTAGACTCACTTAGTCTACTCTGCTTTTAGAAAGTCAGGTACTCCTGTTGAATACATTGGAAAGCTATGACATTTGGAATTGTAACATTTTCTCATTCTTTGAAATTTCAGCTCTGTTCAACCTCATCCCTGTGGGTCTTCGAGTGGTGGCTATTCAAGGAGTTCAAACCAAGCTGTATTTGGCAATGAACAGCGAGGGTTACTTGTACACCTCGGTGAGTCTTTGTGTGCTTGCTTTCACGCGCCGAGTTTTCATCTGACATGAAAGAAAATGTATGACACATATTCTTTTGATATAGATTTTGGTTTTGATGGAAATATATCAGTTGGAAGGGCAAATTATTTTCTGGTGAAAATGATATCCCTTCCTAATTAATCGTTGAAAGCCAGCATGGTCAATATAAAGTCAATAGTATACCTAAAAGTTTTGTATAAAGTTCCATTGGAGTACTATGTACCATTAAATAGGGAGTCAGACTTTGCATCTATGGGAACCAAAGCTCTTACTTAACTACATAACCATGTCCGTCCCCATTTATTCCTGAAGAAATTAATGAGCTCTCTCTCTTAGATCAATTCCAGGACACAAAAACTGGTTTGAAAAGTGCTGCTTAATAGTCATTACTAATCTGTTCAGTTAGTACAATTGCCATCTGTTTCAATTTTTAATTTTTTATTAAAATTTATGGATACAGTATGATAATTAAATATTTGCATACAGTATATAATGATCAAATCATGGAAATAAACATTTCCATCCTTTTAAACACTTCTAAACATTTTGATTAACCGTCATATTTCTGGTACACAGTGTGCTATTTTAGTACATTTGTAAAATATTTCCCAATCAGGAAAATTACATTTCATCTCTTTATCATAATTTTGTGTGCAAAGATATGGAGGTCCTCTTCATTCATATTGCATTACTCTATGGATATGTTATATTGTATTATACTACTAATACCATTTATTTATATGAAGACCGTAACTTTGTTTGGGTAAAATTTAGTTTATGAAAGATCTATATTTTTTATTTTGAGTTCCTGCATTTTAAGAAAGGTACAGGATGTTTGAAATTGAGAAATTGGGCTGGTGAAATTGCTTTATAGTAAAAGGTTCTTGTTATGAACCTTGATTGTTTTAGTTTTGTCCTCCAACCCCTCACACAGTCAGTCAATAATTGTAGAAAGCCTTTAGGCCTTCAAAAGTGGGAAAAAAATGCTCATTAAACTGCCTACCAGCCTTAAGAAGGAGGTGATAACCAACTATCAAAATCCATTCTTCAAACTGCAAGTAAAACAGTCTGTGTTCACTCCTTCTCTGTCTTGTTAGATGAATTTCATTCAAAGTCATATGTAAGAAGATTTGACAGACACTGTAAAAACCATGCAGTCACCTTGGTTATAAGTGCCCAAGATGGGTAAAAGTTGTGGGAGAAGAACAAGCCCACTCATTTACCAGTAGACACCTCAACCAGTAGGCACTTGTCAAAACTTTGCCTATGTTGTTGCTTATAACATACAGAGGTTTTTCTGTGTTTGGTAAACTAAAACTTTGAATTGGTTGCAAGCTTCATGAAATCCATTACTCTATCAATACAGTAAGAAAAAGAAGGGAATATTTTTAGGTTTGCACAGTAATGTAGTGTAATTCATTTTAAGTGACCTCTTTTAGATTAGCAGGGTCAAATACAAAAGTAGGCTTTTAATATGAGAAATGACTCATATTAAACTAATATGCAGGCATGGAAAGGAAATAGAATAGTGAATATACTTGAGATAAAATGCAGAACATTCTATATTGTTTTAGTTACAGATTCTTTTTTTCCTTTGTTGTAAAAGAATCTTTTAATTTAGTCTTTGACAGTTTCATAGATGTATACAGTGTATCTTGATCAGATCTATCCCCAAGACCCCCCAACCACCCATTCCAGGACCCTCTCAACCCACACCCTCTGATCTTTATGTCCCCTTTATAACATTGTGAGTCCAGGTAGTGCTGCCACCAATCCAAAATGATTGGTGCCATCAACCTGAGCATGGCAAATTTACTATTGACCACACCTCCAAAGGAAAATCACCCCTCTTCTCCTAATAATCATTAACTTCTAATAGCTCCTCAAGTGGGGATGGAGTCTGAAGTACCTACCCAATTCATGCTAGATGTTCACTGACTTAATCTTGTAGAGGTTTTGTTTCTATTGCTGTGATAAGACATCATGACCAAGGTAACTTACAAAAGGAAGAGTTTAGTTAGGCTTATGGTTCCAGAGTGTTAGAGTCTGTGGTGATGGAGTGAAGAAATGATGACAGGTGCCCAGAATAGCATCTGAGAGCTTACATCTCACTCCACAAGCAGGAAGCTGAGACACATTGGGAATGACATGAATCTTTTGAAACCCCAAAGCTTACCTCTACTGACAAACATCCTCCAACAAGTACATACCTTCTAATCCTTCCCAAATAGTTCTACTACTGGGAGACCAAGTATTCAGACATAAGAGCCTATAGAAGACATTTGCATCCACACCATCACTTCCCATTCCCTGGCCCCCATAAACTCATACCTGTATCATATTGTGAAATGCATTTAGTCCAATAGCAAAATTCTCTATAGTCTTTCAGTCTAAACACTGTTTATAAGTCCAAAATTTCTACTAAGACTCAATTAATTGTAAAAAAAAAAAAGTGCTTATTTCTAACCTACACTTCATAGAATATACATACCAAAAGGGAGGAATCAAGCATAGTGAGGAAATACTGAACGAAAGCCTAGCAGAAAAACCTCCAAATCCTATAGCTCCACGCCCATTGTTTAAGGGTTCTGCCCTTCCAACGTTGTTGCCTTCAAGTAAATCTCGCTCTCAGGATGATTCAGCTCCTGAGAACATACAGTTCTCCTTGGCAGACATTCCTCATCTCTAGCTAGTCAAGCATCTTAGGGTCTCCAACACAAACAGGTTTGGCTTCACACAGTTGCTTTCATTGATCTGCTCTGTCATACATTGCCTGGCCTCTATGACTCACCTTAACCATGGAAGATTTCACAACACTTTTATTTGTGTATCCTCTATGATTCTAGAACCAGAAGCAAGTGGGGAGCGCTGCTAAATTTGCTGCCTGCTTGTTGGAATCTGGCCTGGCCCCATTGAATTACTGTTGGCTGAAGCTTTCCTTTGTTTCTGTTTTTGAGGAGCAGATAATTACTTAGGTGTTTTCCTTACAGGTCAGAAGCCTAGGTGGTGAGGTCTTGCCCTTAGGGAAACCCTCCTTTATTCTTTTGTAGATCAGGCCTCTTCTTAATCTGTTTAGCTCTTTCAACACATGCCTTGGCTCCAACATTCAATTTTCCAGTGCTGTATTTTATTTTCAAATTGCATTTTGTATTTCTTTTCACTCCATTTGTTCTTTTTTCATTGTAGACCTGCATAAAAGTGATTAATATTAACCATGTGACAGAATCAATATTTGGCTATTTTGAAATCTCTTCTACCAAAGAAATAGGTTTATTTTAAAATTTAGCCTCGGAAAATTCTTAGGACAAGGCAAGAAAGCAACTACAGCTTTCATCAAAATATCCCAAAATGATCCCTAAGCTGAGTCGCAAATATTCTTCCCCTCTGAAGTCTTTTGAGCCCGGTATCTATTGTCTGTATAACTCTCAGCATTGCTGTATTCCAGTGTCCTACTAGGATGGCCCATTCATCTCTTTTTACAGCATTCAATCCCAAACTTTCCCACATCAGAATGGTCACTTCTGTCACAATAATAGCATCACTCCAATACTAACTTCTGTCTTAGTTACTTTTCTATTGCTGTGATAAAACACCATGACCAAGGCAGGTTACGAAAGCATTTAAGTGGGCTGAGGGTTGCTAAGGGTTACAGTCCATGATGGCAGAGGGAAGGAGGGCATTACAGGTGGGGCAGCAGCTGAGAACTCACCTCTCAATCCACAAATAAGATGCAGAGAGCCCCACTGAGAATAAAGAGTGTTTTCAAACCTCTAAGCCACCTCCAGTGACACAGTGCCTCCCCCAAGGCCACATCTCCTAATCCTTCTGAAACAGTTCTACCAACTGGGACCAATATTCAAATATATAAGCTAATGATAACCTTTCTCATTCAAAACCCTACATATAAGTATTTCATTTTAAGGAAAAATAACCTTAAATAAGTAGTGGCAAACTAGGGAAAGTAATTATATTCTCATTATGGTGGAAATATTTCTAATTTATGTTGGAGATAAATGTAGGGGTGAAATATCTAAACTGTTCTGCTCTAGGAATGAAAACTGAGTCCTCTCCAGGTAAATGTTCCGATTCTTTCCATTACTCTGTATTGATTATGACTTCAGGCCCCTTCAACAAATTGATCACCACCCCCTCTGGAACACTGTTTTATTTTCATCTTGTTTAAAGTGTGATCTCTAGATCCTAAGAGGACAGAATTCTATCCTAATGACTTTACTGCTAACTTATGTGGTAAATAATTTAGGCTCTGTAGGTAGATCATAAAGTTTCTGTCATAAGCATTCAACGTTGCTTTTGCTGTTGTAGTGCAAAAGTAATCATAGCCTGTAAAATAAATGAGTTAATATCATTATGTTCCACTAACAGTTTATTCATAAAAACATAATGGGATGGACTTGGCTTATGGCTGCAGTTTTCCCATGTGTGGCCATATTTTTCTTTCTCTTTTCCCCCAAATAGCTGTTCTTTAACTCCTCCATCCCTATGATTTGGATTTTCACAAATGACCTTTCATTGTATGTTAATGGGAGAATAGAGGCTATCTGGCAGAAAATCTAATTTACTTGTCTATCATATGCAAACATGGTACACTAACATTGCCCCTGTCTTCCTGTTATGAACTCCTTGCCTATTTGTAGAGTGTTCCTTCTTCTCTACTTCATTCTACCATTTATCTTATATTTTAATCACCCTCTGTTCTATCTTGGAGCTTCACATCATGTATCTTTGCTCCCTATCTACTAGCTCCTGTTGTTTAGCTGATGTTCACCAAAAAAAGGAAAATGTACTCTGGAAACCTTCCTCAACCTCTACCTTTCCTGCCCCAGACAGTCATTTGTGTTTCCTATCCCTCTTCAGTCCACTTAGTGTAGCTTCAACTCCATTGAAAGTCTTTTTTTTGCAAGGTCACCAAAGAGTGTCATGTAGTAAACGCACAGTTCTTGTTTTACTTTGTTTTTTCAAGCTGTTGATGTTTTTGCCCCTGCTTAAAACTCCCCCCCTCTTTTGGTTTGGTCGTATCATTAGATATACTGAAATTTCAGTTTTCTTTACTGGCCACTTCCAAATAATAGTACTTAGAAAACTTTTCCCTTTACATGCTGCATATTTTCTACATGTTTCACATAGTAGTAAGTGCATTCATAGTCATTGCACAGATAGAAATGATGTGTCTCCACATAGTGACTTTTTAACAAATATGTGCAATAGTGCTTAGATGAGGGTCATCAGAGGTCATGATTGAAAGGAGAACATGACCTTTGTCATTTCAGTTGATGGAAAAGCCATTATCCAAATGGTAATAAAATGAAACAGGCAGATTTTGAGATTGATATACCAGAGTATATCAATTTTTTGTTCTACAGATTGTCTTTACATTTCTGAAGGACTATTCTCGAGATGAGGAAAACTGCTGATCCTTGAAAGACCTTTTTAATATATCTCAGATTTCTTCTTTGCTTTTCTGATTTTGTTCTCATAATTCCATCTCAATTCAAATGTCTTTCTTGCTTTTATTCATTAGATAAAAACCACCTCCATGTTATTGTCATAGAGATAACAGTTTACCTCTCACGATTGATCTTAGGATTCCTGTACCATATACTCTTCCCTCATTTTAAATCTTGTTGCCATAGGGGACAGAATTGGTGTAGGCTCAAGTGGCAGTGAGAAACCATCTGTGGCACAGATAATCATAATTAACCACTATTTCATAACATATTTACTTTTAACCATGATATAACTAAGTCTTTCTGCAACCACAGGAATTTACCACTCAATGTGCATAAAGAAAAATTTTCCTTCCTTTGGGTTTTTAAAATACTAATAATAAGGAGTTCTATATAATGGTTTGAGAGTTCTCAAACTGCATAGCATACATATTTCATAACATAATGCTTTTGTAATAAAATTTTAAGTGAGTTTGAAATATATATTAACTATAAAAGCATAAGAGTTTTACATATGAAAAATGGTAATGTCTTAGTATTTATTTAGTAGAATCGTAATTTTATTACCAGGCACAGATGATAATAGTTCAAAGATAAATAAAAATTATTTGTTTTTAATTTTAGAATGTTCTAGAACTCATAGCAGCATCTATATCTAGTTACATACCTTTTGTCAAAAGCAGTTGACTATTTTTGCATAGAAAGTGTCACTTCTAGCAAAAATGTGTAGACAATAGAGATTTTGATAGAAGCGAAGTTTCCCCATGCATACATTTCCAGTGATTTGTGGAAATGATATAACCAACATGATTTGACTTCCAAAGACAACCTAATTTCTCCAAGTTTTCCAGTTTCATACCTTAGCCATAGGCTGCCTATATTACTGATTCAGAAGCCCCATTCAGTTATTCTTTCTCTAATAGATAATTTACATGTACTTTATTTTATCACATTTCTTCTTTAACACATAAAAATAGACTAATATATCATTCTCAGCACCCCATGATGCATTTTCATTCAGAAGAATCACTATCAGAATTATGGAGAAGTCAAGCCGTGGTACTCTTATAGTAGCTGTAACACAGGGATGTTATTTTCCCTCTTCTGATAACCTAGATTTTCTTCCAACAACTACTATACTTGTGGCTCAGGGAACATTCTGGAAGAAGGGCAAGGGATGAATAGATATTGTAGAACCAGCAGAACAGGACATCTGCTATGAAATTGTGTCTACTAGAAACGATAGGGAAGCTGTACCCATAAAATCTTACAAACATGGCAGCCTAAACGAGACCTGAAAAAGTACAATACCAATAGACTTATTGACATGGAAAGTAGAAATTTCATGGGGCTTCAATCTTTGACAAAGAACTACAAACTACTAAGAAATAATGAGAAAAGTAAAACTTCTTCCTCAGGGAGAAATGTACTGAACATTTTGTATTAATATATTTAGGCATATAGATATGTAGGTATATGACATACAAATGTGTAACTAAAGAAAATATGCCCATCATTTTGAGAAGAGCAAGATGGGATGCATAGGAAGGGTTGATGAAGGAAAGTGAAAGGGGAAAGTGTTATAATTATAATTTATTTTTTTTAAATTGTCATAGAATTTTTTTGTTTAAGTCCAAATACTTTAGTTATTGTTTCACGATTTTATGATTTTGCATGATCTGTCACAAGATTTTAGCCTTTTTGAAATTAGTTAAACCTTGGTGTTTTAAACAACATAAGTATCACAAAATATTTAAGCAGATGAAATTTCTGTTTACTATGATGTGATCAGCGTACATTATTTACATATGTCAGTTGTCACACTGTGCTATATACATTTGATACAATTAAAGTGATAAAAATAAATATCAATGTTGAGTGGAGTATGTTCCTATGTGATAAGCCTCCTTACAAACATTACTTTTACAGGTAATTTGCTTGTTGAAGTGTGTACGTGTGTATGAATATCACAGTATATCATATACTTTGCATTCTGTACCTCTCC
This sequence comes from Cricetiscus sungorus, assembly GCA_030556225.1. Lineage (NCBI taxonomy): Eukaryota > Metazoa > Chordata > Mammalia > Rodentia > Cricetidae > Cricetiscus > Cricetiscus sungorus. The sequence goes on from JANBXA010000726.1 coordinate 12,692,736, forward strand.
TGTTCCTCTTTTTCCCCATTAGTCTGCTTTCTCTTTTCCTTTCCCCAAATAGTCTACCTTCTACTTTCATGTCATATATGTCATTTGGCAACCTTCCCAGGAGTGATATAATAGCATAACTATAGTTTCATTTTTAGCTTTGTAAAGAAACTCCACACCGATTTCTATGGCGGCAACAATAATTTATAATCTTGGTGACCTTAGAATCTATGCAGATTATACACTCAACAATTCTGACTCTGAGTTTTTTGACCTTTTTCAATCTAATATGTAGGTATTCTGTATTCATTGACCTTCCTAATCTTATGGCCATACCACTGGACTTTTTAATATTTCAAGCCATTGACAATTTTAACTATATATCACTTCTTTTTCATCTTTCATAATATTTACATATATATATGTGTGTGTGTGTTGTGTGTGTGTGTGTGTTCATGTGTGTGCAGGTGCATGTACATACAGAGGTCAAAGATGTACATTGGGTGTCATTGTTAGTCATTTTTGACACAGTTTTTCATTGACCATTAGGTGCTCTCACTCAGCTAGAGTGGCTGGCCATTGATTCCAGGGATCTATCAACTTGTGTCGGCATCCTAGTTCTGGGATGACAGATGTGAACTGGCTACATGTCTTTTTACACAAGTGCTGGGTGTTTGAACTGAGATTCTCACACCTTCACAGCAAACAGTTTACCAACTAATCAAATGTCCCTTTGTTTTTCTTCTTACAAAACAGCTTTGTTGAGATATAGCTTCTAGACCATAAAATTATTCATTTAGAGTGCATAATTCAGTAGTTTTTCGCTTGTTGACAGAGGTGAGACATCATCATTGCTATTTAATTGTAGAATTTATTATTACCATGAATGATAAAATTATACCAATTAAGAGGCATATCCCATGCCTTCTCTCACTTCTCAGTAACTGCTAATCAATTTTTTCTCTATACATTTACCTGTCTTAGGTAATTCATATAAAGGGAATTAAAGATAATATAATCTTTTGTGGTTGGCATCTATCTCTCAGCATAAGTGCTCTGATTAATGATTTATTTCTCAATAGGTAATTGACTGACTTGGTTAGACTCTAAGAAAAGTGGACAAATTAAGACTTGTACAAAGAACAGCACATGTCTTTTACTCAGATTCATCTTGCCTCAATTGCTTTTTCATTCATATTTATATAGCTATCTATCATGTATCTGTATCAAACAATCTGTTTATCCCCCACTTTGGAGCCATTGAAGACTATATTAAATTCTCAGCATTAGGTGACTGAAGAGATTGCTCAGAGAATAAAATGATTGCTGCGAAGAGGACTTACATCTAGATACCCAGAACCCATATACATCTCACTGTAACCCAGCACAGGGTTGGGGATGGAGGGCAGTCAGGAGGATTCTCATGTGTACCCTCTGCACAGGCAGTCAGTCTCATTGAAACAATACACTCCAGGTTCAATGAGAGACCCTTCCTCATAGAATAAAGTGGATAGTGATAGAAAAAAACACCCAAAGTCAACCTTTGGCTTCTACATGCAAACCCACAGGCAGGCATACCCCACTCCATATATATATATATGTGTGTGTGTGTGTGTGTGTGTGTGTATATACATCTGCACTACACACACACAGAGTAGACAAACAAAAATAAACTTGAAATGCTTCACATCTTACCCCAAAGTAGTTCAGTGTTTATTTCCTAGAAATAGGTGCATTTTCTTAGATAGCCACAACAAAGTATATTGCTTAAATGCAGTAAATTTAAAATAAATATAATATTGTAATATTTTATCTCATCTACTGTCCATTTTCCCATTACGTGACTTGACAGTAATAGTGTAGCCCATGACATAATTTTCAGTGATATAAATTCACATCTTTAGTGCACTATGTAGAAGTATTAAAGTCTACACAAGTCATTAGTTAATTCAGATGCATTCCTAGAAGTTTTATGTAACCTGGGAAAAGTTTGTATTATGTCAAATCTGTATAGTACCAACTAGGCATAATTTAAAGTCTAGGGTTATTATCATAGAGGATTACAAATTAAATAAAAAGGAATATGGAACAATGCTTTAATCAGTAGAGCTCTTTGAGGAACTGACGTCTCAATCATAAAAGAAAGGAAGTTGGAAGTTGAAAACTGACATGAGCAGTATCATATCCAAAGCAGAAGAAAATGATGATCAAGTTAAAGTGTTAAACCAAAGAGGGTGTTGGTACAAAGAAATATTAGCTTCTGGTTGTAAGTTTTTCTTGGGCCACTAAGATGGTGCAGTAGATAAAGTCCTAATGACCCGAGTTTGACCCCTGCAAGTTGTTCTCTCACCCCCATATGTGGTCTATGGGTCATGTTCCTTCCTCCCCCCACAATTGCAAATAAATGTAAAAATCTAAAACTTTTTATCATTTGCATACTTTACTTAATTAACATTTATTACATTTTTATTTAGTATAAAATTGTAGAAGTTTTAACTGTCAAAATTCAAGTTCCCAGTTTCAGTGCATATGTTTTTTAAAAGCTATGATCACATAATCTGTATATGCACTCATACATTTTGATGGGTGCTTTTTGTTCAGACAAATGAATTGTAATAATGTAAGGATAATTATACAGACACATTTCTGAGTCATGCATTTTTGGAATTTAAATTGTAAAACATGAGCTTATTTTAAAGGAAAAAAGCTTAATTTTCAAGACCAAGATAATCTCCTAAATCACAATTCTTTCTCCTGTTTGCTATTCTTTGTAGTGCTAACATCTTCATTAAAATATAAAAGAAAATCCAGCTTGGTATTTAAACATCTTTTCATGGTCTCTATTTAAAAAAAAATAATCAAAGCTAGTTACTTATTCAGGGTGAAAAATATGTGTTTATGTTCTTAAGTGTGAAAATGACTGAAGATGGCACTTTGTCAGAAATCAGAAAGGCAATAGTGGTGGTAGCTAAAGACAGATACTAACTCCATGATCTGCTTCTGAGGCCATGTTGGAAAAGTAATCTAAATTAGAAGTCATAGGGCACATATTTAACTGAGTGTTTTATTGTTTTAAGTCAGGCCTAAAGTCATGTTTGTAAGAAAACACCATTTATCTTGGAACTGAAATATAAAATAATGGTCAAGAAAGACAAAGAAGAATTTTAACAGGTAAAGTCAGTTGTGAGGAGATTGCTTTTTCCTCACTACTTGCCTCCTACCTCTCTGCCTCTCACACACACAATAAAGACAATCGGAGGAGCCAAACTCATACTCTGTTGCTATGATGACACTAGTTTGTTTTGGAATTCCAAAAATAATTCCAAGCTTTTCATATATAACCTACCCTCACCATTAGGAGATTGCTCTATCAGGATACTCAGGAAAATTAAATAAATTTATGGAAGAGAACCAATGGCCTTTTAGCATTATTTTATGTTAGTATACAATGAATAGCATAAAGACATTATTCAATGAAGGCACTATTTTTGATCCTTACCTTCTTGTTTATTTTAATCCACAGCAGGATAGGGAACAAAAAATAGCTCACTGGTACATTTTTCCGTGTTGTTCTTATTTCTATGAAACTTGTGCTTTGAAATAGTTTGCTTCTAAATTCTATAATCATTAGCTAATAATTATTTTCCTCATCCTATCCTTAGCCTTACATAAGTGTCTAGCAAATGTATATTTTAATATGCATTTATTGACATATTGATGTACGTGCATAATAAAATTTAAAGGACAATTATTCTTTCTGTTAAATCTGTTTGGACATTGAAAATATGTTAAAATACTTAATTATTTCCCATTGCTGATCTATTTAAGAGTTAAAATTTCAATTTCAAAATTATGTAAGTCAGTGCATTGCTGAGACACAGGGAAAAAAACAGAAGGGTTTCAGTGACTACCCAGTGTTCAAGGGAATTGTGAGTTCTGAAGAAAGAAACTTTAAATGAAAACATTTCTCTGATCATTATAATAGCTGTAACCAAGGTTAATAACTGGCAAACCCCTGACTAATACATTAAGTATGTTTTGCTTGAGCTGAGTATGTCTAGAGATGGCACCTCTGTGCAAAAATTCTGATTAAGTTAGTCATCAGCTATGCTGATGATAACTGCATTTGACAACCCTGGAAGTAAAACTACAGGGAAAACCTCAATTGATTTCTTGGATGGATTTTTGCATATAGCCAGTAGCAATAATACATAATGCCTCCTTTCATAAGGGCATCAGATATTCATAGGAATTCTGGCATAGCACATAGCAGGACGAGTCAAAATTAGAAATGACACTTATTTTTACTCAGAAAAATATTTTCATAAAGATTTGGAAAAGTCAAGTGTACAGAACAATTCCAAACATTACTATTTAGACCATAAAGGTAGAGAGGATTAAAAATGTTTAACAGAGTATATGAATTGTTCCATAACACTTTTATAATTCGGAAGGAGACACTAGACCATGAAGATGATAACTTAGAAATGAAATTCAAACTACATTGTGTATGGCAAATACTGTAACTCAAAACAAACAAAAAGTATTCATGTAACAAGTTTGTTGGTCTACTCTGCTCATAGAATCAAGGCTACTACAACAGTCCTTGTTAGATGTTTGGCAGTTGGCCTTATACAAGATTTCTTTTAAAATGCTATACGAAGTATTCCTTTGTTCCTGCCCATGTAATAGTGGTGTGTCACTATACTAAAAGTTTCCATGCAAGACCCACTTTTCAGGTGATTTGCACTGAAGCAAATAGAGCCTATAGGAGTCTAGAAGCTTAGCTCTTCTATGTTCTGTGTACCCTTTGAAGCAGAGATTCCTAAAAAGGGTTTTCATTTCCCTACTCTCAGACAACCCAGTCACATATCTAAGCTCTCAGGGAACCTAAAACATGGAACAATGGTACAGGAGCTTTTGTTGTTATTTTTGGTATTTTTAACATAATATTTCATTAGTGATTGGAGAAGTTCACACATTGTTTTGTATTCATATTTAACCTCCTACCTCAACACTTTTCATATCCCCTTCCTCTTCCCACTTGGCTTTGTGTTTGATGTTGTTTTACCCCATCAAAGCTGGTATGTGCTGCCCAAATATTCTTGGATGTATGCCCACTGGAGTATGGTCTACATACTATTGGCAACACTCTTGGAGAAAAACTGATCCTTCTTCCAGCAGCTAAGACTTTCCAAGAGCTTCTCAGTGAAGGGATGAGGTTGAATGCCCAGTTCACTTTTTCATACTGGGTTTTGGTCCTGCCAGAAATTTTTATGATTAATTAATTATCAAATACCTGTTAAATCTTCTCTACAAGTTCTAAACACTCCAAAATGCCATCACAATGGTTCATGCAGATAATATCTGGGATTTATAATATACATAATGAGATTCATGCTAAATTCTGAGCTCTAATTGTTAACAGATATCTACTGTGGGAAGGATTAGCATGAACTATTTCATCTCCATCCTGACCTATAACACTGACAATGCTATTTTTAAAAGCACACAACTCACTCACTGTAATAAAAAAAAAGTTTCCTTGTAGGGAAACAATTTGAATGTCCTTGAGTCTGGGACTAGATAAGTATGTATGATTATGGAAATTTACCAGTTGTGCCAAACAATATTTAATGGTATGCAATAAAACAATCTCTAGCAGATCACGTTAATACCATGGTAGTTGAATATGTGATAGTTGAATATGACAGAGAAAAGCTCTTCAAATTTCGCAAGAAATGACATAACTTAAAGTTTGAAATCTCTGTAAATTTGTGACTCTTTTAAAAAAGAAACCTCACTTGGACAGCACAAGTAGATTTTAGTGGATCCAAGTAATTAAAGCTTTTAGGTATAGCAGAGTCCATGTCACCTTTGGACTCTATCTGTGAATTGTTTGCTTCCGAAGTGGGCAAAGAGAAACAGTGTTGACCCAGAGGTATAGCTTTATGAAGCTACAATAATCAAGATGCATTAACACATACTGTATCAAGTAAGAAAAAACACATTTTTTTCTTTTTTGTGTAACAGCAGAGTTACAGATGACTGTGATGGGTGATGAGGCAACATAGCATAATTTTGCTCCTTCCATTTTCCCTTGTTCCATCATTAGAATTCTAATGCGCTTTTGACTTTTCCAAAGTCCTAAGACTAAGTTACCACTTCCCCTTGAGGAGATGGGTGGCTAGTACTAGAGAAAGCAGTATATGCAAACCATATTTATTAAAGCTATTTATTACATTTATGTTCCTAGAATTATTCTCAGCAGGGAAAAACACAAGCTATTTCATGTTTTTTTTAAATATGTTTCTATTCCCAAATGGAAGTATTAACTCATAAAAAGTTCTGCTTCCAACAGGGCTGTCATTGAAACATTTAAATGTCACCAGGAGTTGAGTCTAACAGGTTTGAAGTGGTACATAATAGGCTCAGCAAACACGGCTAGTATTTCTGATACAGATATGCGACTTTATTCAAACAAATGATTAGCCATAGGAAGAGCCATAGGATATGGAACAGCAGAACAATGATGGTGGTTTTGTACACCCTTTTGTTTTGCTACCATCCTTGGTTGTACTTTCACTGACACAGAACACTTTAATATGTACTCAGTTTGCTTTAGGTATGCCTCTCTATCATTTGAAGCAAGGCATGTTTCTTCTCCATAATTCATCAATTCACCATTCCTATCCAGTAGCATTGTCCTGTTTTAACTTCTGAACTCTTTATGTATTTATTTATTTTATGTGTATATATGTGGGCTTGATGTATGTATGTGCACCATATACATACAGTGCCAGTTGAGGCCAGAAGAAAGCAGTAGATATAACTGGAGTTACACCAGGTATGTGATGGGAACCAAACATGGGTCTTCTGCAGGAGCAGTAAAAATTTTTAGCCATTTCTGTAGCTCTAAATTTCTGGACTGTCAGTTTTGTTAGTAAAGCTGCAATGTGCAAGGATTTATTGTTTTGTTTATTTTCTAATGTCTATATACATCCTTCTCATATTCTTGTGTTCACATGAGTCATTCATGATCCTAGCTATCAGGGAAGGAACCATTCTACTTTTTGGAGTTTGCATATGGATATACAAGAGAGTATGGTGGCAGGTATTTTTCTAGTATGCTCAGTGCATTTCTCAATACTGTGATAATAATCATATACATGTCTGTGAAAATATGTTTTAAATGATTTGGTTTCATATGTAAGATCAAACTGTTCCATTTATGGAGCATTTTCAGCACATTTGACAGAACGTTTCCTGAATGGTCAGTATACAGAAGCAGTTGTACACAGTATTTTTGTTAGGTCAGTCTTCCATTTGGAAAAGTGAGCACATGTGACCTTCGTTAGAGTTATTGTAAACATCCTTCTTTTCAAAATTGGAAACATAATAGTGTCTGTTTGTTGCTGTGGCAGGTTATAGGTTATTGGATAGGAGCACTGACCATAAAAGCATTTTGAGAGAGGTGGGCAGTCACCTAGTTTCTAGCATTTTTACTTTGCTTGTATTGCTCATGTGTGATTGGCTTTTTATTAATATCTTTGGAAGTATTACTATGCATCAGTGAGTAATAACTTAAGCCTCATGTACATACATTGTAGTTTTTTTCTACGCAAAGCTAATTCAAGCATAGGTATAACTTACATAACTTGAGTAATTCTTTAACATGATAAAATTTTCTTTGCTAACACTATATAACTTGCATCAAATGCAGAATTCACAAATCTTAAAAACTCTACAAAGGCACAAGTACATTAAATTCTCACTATATGGGAAGTGTAGATAAGAAAATGAGATTTTTTTAAAAATTTTTATTTTTATTTAATTGCATTGTTGTTTTCTTTTTGGCATGTTGTGGACTGCCTTGTGGGTGCTTACAACTGAACTGGGTTCTCTGGAAAAGTAGCCAGTGCTTTTAACCACTGTGCCATCTCTCCAGCCCCAGGAAGATAAAATTTTATTTATTTATTTATTTATTTATTTATTTATTTATTTATTTATTTGAGTCAGGGTAGACCAGGCTGGTCTCAAACTCACAGAGATCTGCCTGCCTCTGCCTCCCAAGTGCTGGGACTAAAGGCATGCACCACCACTGTCTGGCTAAGATAAAATTTTAAAACACTGATTTATTGATTAAATAGCAATTTACAATTAAGCATGGTATTAATTAAGATGTCATAGCTGCCCACATTGTGAAAGACCTCAAAATTCTTAGCGTGTTTTCAAGTAAGAAGCAATGAAATTAGAGCCCACTGAAAAACCTGGAACGTATCATAAAAGAAGTTGCTCATTTCTGGCACATTAGTTAATTACTTCACAAATTTGTCCATTATGTTCCTTCATCATTTTATAAGGACAATCACATGTTTTAAATGTTAACATTTACGTTCTTAGTGAATCAGTGAATAAATTACCTATGCTATAAATTAGAATATGGGTATGCCCAACCAAATAGCTACACTGTATTCTCAAACATTTACTGGAACATCTGGAATTACAGTTACCTTTTCTTTTCATTTTAAATTCAGATTTAGTCTTTTTCTTTTCATTTAAATTAGACACAATCTTATTTTATATGTTAACCCCATTACCCTCTCCCTCTTATCCTCCCATGCCCCCCACCAACCCCTCATCTCATCCCTCTTCTGCTCCATAAAAAGGGTGAGGCCTTCTATGGGAATCATCAAAGTCTGTCACATCATTTGGGGCAGTGCCTAGGCCCTCCCGCATGTGTCTAGGCTGAGAGAGTATCCCCTCTATGGGGAGTAGGCTCCCAGTGTCTGTCCATTCGCACACTAAGTATAAATGCTATTCCATTACCAGGGGCCCCATAGACTGCCCAGACCTCCTGTCACCCACATTCAGGGGGCCCCTTTCTGTCCTATGCTGGTTTCCAAGCTGTCAGCCTGGGGTCCATGAGTTCCCTCTTGTTCAGATCAGCTGTTTCTGTGGGTTTCTCCAGCCTAATCTTGACCCTTTTGCTCATCACTCCTCTCTCTTTACAACTGGATTCTAGGAGTTTGGCTCAGTGTTTAGCTGTGGGTGTCTGTTTGTGTTTCCACCAGCTACTAGATGAAGGCTTTAGGATGGCATATAAGGTAGTCATCAATCTCATTATAGGGGAAGGGCATTTAAGATAGCCTCTCCACTGTTGCTTAGATTCTTAGTTGGCGTCTTCCTAGTGTATCTCTGGATATTTCCCTAGTGCCAGATTTCTCTCTAAACCTGTAATCTCTCCTTGTATTAAGGTATCTCTTTTATGTTTACTTTTGCATTAACTTTTTTTGTCTCTTAGAGTCTATGAGCATCCTTGCTCTTAAAAGATAACAGGAAGACACTGAAAGTAAATTTTTATAGGAATTTTTCCAAATACAAATGGAGTGCATAGTTTGCATTTTTATGAGATTTTAGTGAACCTTTATTTGCTGTTATTGTGGTCATCCTACCTATTACCATCTCATCAGGGAGGAGTGTCTCAGTCTGTGTAGTGAGGAAATTGCTTTTAAGAAACCCCATGCATAACTACCATAAGCAGAACTTGTGGTGGGTTAAAAGTTCACTGGAGACCCTTGATATAAATGTTTTCATATATGTGAATATCTCATGCCAGAATTATTTTGTGGAATGACTCAGAAATTTTATGACTATATGCACAGCTCCCATCCTAAGTTTGTCCCACCTTAAGACTCTTAGTGCAGGATTATAGAGACAATCCAGTGTTATAGAATGAAGATGTAATATTGGGTATAGTAGTTTGTACCCTGAAGGTAATATTGCTTACATTATATTACATCACAATATCCCCATTAGCTTGCCATGTAATCACAAAATACAGCTGCATTTGATGTGACATTTCGCACTGTTGAATTAAATGTGCAGTCCAAAAATGTCTAAATGTTATGAAATCAATTAAAAAATGTAGCTTGAGATTAATTTTGTACATATTTTTCATTTGTGGCACTTTTATTATTGTGTGAGTTCACATTCAAAAACTTAATTCTTTACAGATGTTATTAGTAAAGCCCCTTTGTGTTTTAGGCTCTGCTGGCTAGAAAAACATTTTTTGGTAATTTTCTTGGAATATACATGAGCTTACCTTACCCATAGTTGCTGGCAATTCTCAATAATATTCAGATTTCATAGACGATTGAAATAGGTCATGACAGTTCCATAGGTATTAGGAACAAATTGCTGTTGTGGTACTGCCAAGGACCTCAAGACAATTAGATACATTTTTTTTGTCATCTCACTCAATTCAATGAAAAGTTCCTCCTAGACAGGTTTGTTTTGTTTGGAATTAGTTTTTCAAGATGGCGTCTCTCTGTAGCCATGGCAGGCTTCAAACTCACAGCAATCCTTCTGACTCTGCCTCCCAACTGCTGGGATTACAGCTCTAGACCGTTTTATTCTATCTGTGCATGTTAAATGGGTTTCCATACAAATTCAACTGTAAGTCCTACAAAATCATTTACCCTTCAAAGAGGTGTGACATTTTGAATTCTAGTGAGATAGGACTTCTTATGGGTTCTTTCTTTCTTTCTTTCTTCCTTCCTTCCTTTCTTTCTTTCTTTCTTTCTCCTCCTCCTCCTCCTCCTCCTCCTCCTCCTCCTCCTCCTCCTCCTCCTCCTCCTCCTCCTCCTCCTCCTCCTCCTCCTCCTCCTCCTCCTCCTCCTCCTCCTCCTCCTCCTCCTCCTCCTCTGCTACTGATTTTTTTCTGCCTTCATTTTGTGTGTTTCTAAATTGCTAAATGGAGAACTTTACTGACAAATTTAGTTAGGTTGGAAAGTGTGTCCTTAAGTTTCTACATTGTTTGGATTTAACTAACCCATTATAAATGTAGATATTAGAGGAAGGTGCCAGGGAATAATTAGACTAGCTTCTTATTGTGCTGTGTGTTAAGACTTCAGAATCATTGCAGCACCTCATTTTACTTAGGCTTTCAGAGTAAAATCTATGTGCTATTTTCACACATCTCTTATTTCCAAATGTTTCTTGTATGTATGTGGTTGCCCTCTGTAGTAGCCCCACATTGCTACACCATATGTGGAAAGCTCTCTTTGTGGGACTACAGTCTGAGTCAGCCAACTTGTTCTGTTAGTACCTTAAAAGAAAGACAGAAACACAGCATAGAGTCAGAAGGGCGATCCAATGAATACTGAATGCCCCTAGTTTATTCTTCAACATTCTTAAGTATTTCAACCCAAAGAGGAAACTTGGCAGAAGACTTCCATTATCTTGTATAAAGAGAAAAAAAAGGCCTTTTCCTCTTTATCTTCCAAGCATTTGGTAAAGCCATACCTGTTATCCAGCCTTCAGGGTCAAGAGTAAACACACCTGAACACAAATCTGTTGTTACTTAGATAAGACATCTGCTACCAAGGCCAAAACATCTGCTGTAGTCAAGTCTTAGACCTTTAGGTCTTTTGGCTTATTAACACAGCTTGAACTCTCTGACCTTGAGGCAAGATTAAGAGCAGCCATCTTTATGGGCCTTGACATATGTAGAACTGTCATTTCATAAACTATACTATAAGTTATTTGAAGATGAGAATGGCATCTTCTTTTATTTTCTTCTGTATCAATTTCACTTTCAAATGCCCAGTACATAGTTTGCAAATAGCAGAAAAAAAAACTTGACTGTGCAATAGGTAATAATTGAGAAGAAGTGAATGATTTCTCTAATATAGAAAGACAAGATTGAATAAAAGTGTGACTGTTTAGTAAATACGATTTGGAAGCTCAAATGAGATGTTTTTCAGTGTGCCTGGATATACTAATGCCTCTCTTCCTTTTCATTATGGATGCTGTGTAATCCAAGTCTTTTATCACCTGTTCCAAAATACTGATGAATGAAATGCTATTTCATTAAACATGTCTTTTTCTGCACATGGGACTCACTAGCTGAATGCAGTTGTGTTGGCAGTTATGATGTGGGCACTCTGAGATCCAGGGATGCAGCTTTCAATGTATGAATGAGTATATGAATTTGGGCAGCATTTACCGTTTGCCTTAAATATTAAACAATGATGTTGATTTGTTTCCTGTAGTCCCTTATCTATTTTTTTAAGTAATAATGACTCAATTTTGCATTCATTGTGGATTTTTAAATGAGATCCACACACTGAAGTTGAGGAGAGCAGAGATGTAATATGTTTTTTAGTCCTGAGAGACAGGTTTTCATCTTAAAAATAGATGAGATAAACTGAGAAGAAATGAACTTCCACTATTATCTACTCTTAATCAGAATAGTGGTATAGATTTCTATGAAATCTTTCACAATAGAATTATTTACTTTGTTGCCTTCAATTGTCTGGTTTATATAAAAGTAGCATTAGGGCTTCACTAGAGACATAATTGTTTTTGACCAATAAAAGATGATTGTGCCTTCTAATTGCCTGCAGTTAATGGTCCTGCTCTTCATCCTACAGAATAATGGAAAATGACTCATACAAGAAATGAGTGCATGTGAATGGTGTCAAAACACAGCAACTTGCTGTATGTAAATTACAAGCTACATAACTAGATTTTCTAAACTGAAAATATTTGCTCATATTGGCTTATAAATACACTTTTCTGTGCCCCAAGTTATTAACATTATGTGACGAGCATTAAGTCATTGTTCTGGACACTGGCTAATGGCCCAGGAAGCAAACCAAGTGTCCTCCAATCTAAGCTATCATTATCCCATGTAAGAGAAAAATTCATATTTTCCTTCTGGGTTAATATCAGCTTTTTGTTTCTTGAGTTTGTTTGTTTAGTTTCCCCCGTAGTGCAGTCTTCCAAACATTTGTTATTTTTCCTTTCATGCAATTTGAATTAATGTGGGTGATAGTGGTAGTTAGAGGCTTTTCTCTCCCAGTTAGTAATTATCCAATCTATAGTTTCATGCCAAACTTAGTGCAACGGAAACAGGAAAGTTGAGACTTCTCAGAAGAAATCTTGGTATAATTGATGACATATGAAATGTAGGCATAGGAGGTTTTAGTAATGCAATCCTCTGCTATATTCATGGGCTTCTTTTCTTTGAACTTATCAAGTCATAAATGCTGAGAATTTCCATTACTTTTGTTGGCAAGAAAGTATGCTTGGGAATTCCTCAGAGGAATTGTTAGCAGATAAGACATCTAGGCTTTGGTGACCTAAAATGAGAGCAAGTGTTAAAGCACTGGGTTTGACATAGTCTTGCTTATTTTTTTTACGTTTTACTTTATTGTTTATTAAAATGCTGATTTTTCAGATTTTTGCAAAGCTAAACCCAAATAGATCTGTGCTGTTCTTTCACAGATGAGCTAGGAAAAAAATCATATCATAATTCATGCATTCATTTTATGAGTCTGTAAAAGGCAATGGAGTTAAAGATAACTTTTAAACAACAGACTCTCTCATAAAATTACTTTTTATGCACAAATGCATTTTAGAGAAACAGTGAGATTAATGTCTCCCAATTTATCCTATAAAAATAAGCCTGAGGATAGGGGATTTGTGTAACTGTGTCAGTAACTATGAAGCCTCACTATCCATTTAGTTAAGGAAAGACATGCAGAGATACTGTGGTGGAGCTCTCAACTATTCATGCTTGTTGTTTGACTGGGACAACCTATCTCGACTGTTCCGAGTTCTGAGAGTACTAGGAATATTCCATAAACATGACAATGCATGAAATTTTCCATCTCATAATCCAGAGGAAACAATTCATGTGGTAGCTCCAAACAGCCTTGATTTTCATATATTCAGGTTTGAAAAAAAAAAAGAAAGAAAGAAAAAGAAATATGTAGCCTCTCCCCCACCCCCAGTCCTTAAAACCAAACACAAGTATCATAATCTCCAATAGTCTAACACTTGCCAACTCTGGCCTTGAGAAAATTACCTTAATTTCTGAACTTCAATAAAAATATGGTATTATTTAGTCCTAAAATTCACTGAGATTACATTTGTGATAAATACCTGGTTCCCTATCATTCAAATGAACATTGAACTAAGGATATATTTTAGATAACAAATGATCTGAATACATTTCCAAGCTTTACTATTAAGTAAGGAGTGTGATTTATGGAAAGGCATCATTTGTTAGACTTTTTAAAATGAAAGAGTTTATAATGAGAAGCATCTCTCTTGTGTGCTTTGTTTCCCAGTTGAATTTGGTTGAGTCTACTTCTTTATTCATTATAGACTGAAAACTTCTTAGTGAAATAAACTGAAAATGCCATTACAAAAATAAAAACACTGTACTTGTTTAAGTATAAGTTGCATAGTATAAATCTGGGATTATTTTAGTGCTTAGAATTTCCAAGGCTTACCTGTTTAACATTAAAAATATGTGATCCAGAATCCTAGCATGAAGATAGGAACTGGGCAAGGAGCCATTGGCAATTGCTAGCTGCTGGGAATGGGAAAATCAGTTTGTTTGTTTGTTTGTTTGGTTGGTTGGTTGTTTTTCTTTTCCTGAGAGTATAATCTCTGATAAGTCAACCATGCTCCAGTGGAAGGCCATTTATCCAAAAATGTTGTAGCAGCACAAATTTGCCTTGATAGGAAAACACACACATACATACACCCTTGATTCCATTTGCCTGTCTCTCAACATCATGAATCAATACCCCAGTCCTAGTTAAATCCACATCTGTGCCAACTCTGGCTATATGCTGTTGTTGCTGAAGGAAAATATGATATGCTAACTTTTTAACTCCAAATTCATAACTGCTGGTGACCATCTATAGGGAAAATAGAGGAACCTGTTTGTAGATTTGAGAGATCTGCATATTAGCATATGGAAAGAACCTTAGAACAGTGCTTGGCAACTACTGAAGTTCAGTGTTTCCCTCTTTCTCTTCCTCTTCATCTCTAACTTCTCATTTTCCTTCTCTTTTTCATATTCTTATGCTAATTCCTCTAGGTAAATTATTGTTGCTTATTTCATGCTTGATTTCTCTTGAAGTACTGAGCATTTCCTTGCTATTCTCATGGGTAATTGTGTTTTTCTGCAGATATGGAGTTCACACAGATGTGGATTTAAGGAATGGCTGGAGAGGTTGCCTGTTGATTCATAATGGTGGGAGATATAGAAAGTTGCATCAGCTGTGTATGAGAGAGTGGCTACCATGAGGTCTGGGTAACCTAGGCCACAACTATTTTTTTTGGTTTGAGCTTAGCCTTTAACGGCTGAGCCGTCTCTCCAGCCCTGCCACAACTATTTTTATACTTTCATCTCCATACCTATTTGACCATTTACATCTCTGTCCTCATGCTCTGTCTTGTTTATATTATTGATCAATTTCCTTCTTCTTACATAAGAGCAGCCTTTATATTGCTGACCAAAATTCAACTCCATCTTATCAG
This sequence comes from Cricetiscus sungorus, assembly GCA_030556225.1. Taxonomy (NCBI): domain Eukaryota; kingdom Metazoa; phylum Chordata; class Mammalia; order Rodentia; family Cricetidae; genus Cricetiscus; species Cricetiscus sungorus. The sequence continues at coordinate 12,708,060 of JANBXA010000726.1, forward strand.
TTAAAAAAAAAATGTTCAGATTATCTCTGTCTCTCTCATCAAATTTCTTTCTCTGCCATGCCATCCCCATTAGCATATGTAAATATTAATTTCTCCTGGTTACAAAAGAAAAATTGTCTTTTTAATTGCATATTTCACAAGCTTGTACTCCATTTGTGCAAAGAAGCCTTTCAGAGAATTATATACCCCTTGTCTTCATCTCATCTCATTCCACTCTCTTCCATTCAGGCTTTTATTTCCATCCTGGCCAGTTGCTCTTCTGAAGGTCACACGTTATCTCCACTCTTCTAAATCTAGTATGTGGTTCTCAGACCTGCTCGCATTGACATGCTGGCAGTCCACAACTCATTCCTCCTCAAGCCACTGTTCTCACTTGGCTTCCAGAGCACCACATTCTCCTACTCTGTCTCCTATGTCACAGGGTTATCCTTGCAAATCTCCGTTATTCTCCTTTTCTGATCTCTTTCTGCTTTAGCCTTTGGTGAGTCCCAGTTCTTTAACATTTTGCCTTGCTACATTTGTACTCTAAATGTATCACTCTCATGCTTTCAAATATTGGAGGCCCCAGCCTAATAGACCTTTTGTGTAATATCCAGTCATATTTCCAGCTGCTTCCCTAACATTTCCACTTGGATATTTAAGTAACATTATTCAGTTAGTACATCCAAAATTAAACTGTTTATAGCCTATTCCTAAATAGTTTATGTCCATGATAATTCTGTCTCTCTAGTTGCTTAGGTCAATACCCTTCCAGTTGTTTAAAAGTGTTTTCTTCTCTTTCTCTTTTAATATCCCATGAATCAGCAGATCTTGACTTCCCTTTAACATATGTATGGTCCAGAACCAAACATGTTCTCATCACATCCACTTCCTGCCATTTTTGTCACTCCAGTGGTTCCCAACATGTGAGTGGTACCTCCTTTGGAGAGTCACCTAAGACCATCTGCATATCAAATATTTATGGCTCATAACAGCATAAAATTACAAAGAAATTTTATGGTTTGAGGTCACCACAACATGATGAACTATATTAAAGGGTTGCAGCATTAGAAAGATTGAGAACCTATTCTTTTACTACTATATTTTTGTAACAATCTCCTAATTAGACCCCCTACTTTCATCCATATACTTCCCACTCTAGTCTCCACATAGTTACCCTTTTTAACTGTATATTTGACTATATTATAACTCCTGTGTTCAGATCCTTGTAATAGACTTCCCAATGCCTTTAGTAACTTTCACAGTCCATCTATGATTGTATGACCACACCCTTCTAACACTTATCAGCTCCCATTTCATCTATGCTATCGTCTGTCCATATTGGACCTCTTGATGTTCTTTCATCAAATTCTGATGATCCTGCCTCCTACCTCGGAGTTTTTGCTCTGGTTTTTCCTTTTGTCTTGACTCCTACCAAGAGTTACTTTCTCATCACTTTCCTTTCTGGTCATACATCCCTTCATCAATGTCACTATCATTTTTATTTTTCCAATATTCATTTTTAGGTATTTTATATTTGCACAATTTATATAGCATATTTACATGGGCAAAGGCATTTTGAATTTGTTGAATATATTTGTTCATTACATGTTTATGTGTACACAGTCAATCCTCTGAATCTTTGTGGGCTCTGTGTTCATGGGTTCTAATAAGTATAAATTGAAAACACTAAAATTGCATATATTATTAACCTGTAAAATCATTTTATCTTCAATAATTCTTACATATTACATAACAGCTATTTATATAGTATTGGCATTGCATCAGTTATTGTAAATAATATAGCACAAAATGTGGTGGGGGGGAGGGATGTGTATCACTCATCTGTGGATACCAAGCCATTTTACATAAGATACTTGAACATATCTAAATTTCAATATGAAAGGAGGATACCAAGAGACAGGTACTATAAGACAGCTGTTCTGCTTGTGTCTGTACACTAGAATATACATTCTATGTAGGTGAACTTTTTATTTTTGAATAAATGAATGCTTATATCTGTATATTTTCTCCCCCTTCTTCAAGGCACGATTTTTATATTTAGTGATCTATCCCAGTGCCTGAAACAGCACCTGGCATGTAGTGGGTGATTGAAAATGCTGTTTGAAATATTTAATTAATTAATTAGGTCAGACATTGAAACAGCTTCTAAGGGTAATAAACTTGACTAAACTCAATCAACATGATGAATAGATAGCCAAATGCTTAGATGATGACAGTATATTAATAGTATTTTTTGTGTTTTCCAAATTTATAATCTTATTTAATCTTTTGGTGAGATGAAAATTTTCAAAGATAATTTTATATAAACAATGTGTGAATTAAAAATGCTACCTAATTTACATTAAACATCTATAGCATAATCAACTATTGATCAGATATACTGCTAGGGAACATTCTACGTATAAGATATATATTTCTAAGTAAGTTATTCATTATAAGTCAAGTCTACCTTTCTTGTATCCTGTGTGAGGATGGTATTGACATTACATGTGCCATAACTAAGGAACTGGGAATTTTGTATTCATTTTGTTATGCACCACACACAACCACTAAAGTAAGAATGCTGAAATGGTTGAGTCTTACAAAGTATTTTTAAACAGATAATCATATCTGTTTGCCAGAGAAGTTCAAACTATGTTAACTCTGGCTTTGCCTGGATCTTGGGGGTAATTGGATATAGTACCACAAGTATTTAGAAGTAAAGGTAGATTATATGAGGATTCGAGGAACCTTTGTGCACAGGTACATTTTTGGGTGCGTCTCTCTCTCTCTCTCTCTCTCTCTCTCTCTCTCTCTCTTTCTCTCTCTCTCTCTCTCTCTCTCTCTCTCTCTCTCTCTCTCTCTCTCTCTCTCTCTGTGTGTGTGTGTGTGTGTGTGTGTGTGTGTGTGTATGCATTTGCTTGTCTGATTTTTTTCTCATGACACTCAAAGCTGCACTGTATAGTACAGGCTGTCCCATAACTCATAGTCCTCCCTCAAATTCCCTCTTGCTAAGATTGCAGTTGTGTACTTCAGGTACTTTTTTCCTTTACATGTGGTTTTTAGTTTATGGTAGAATAAAGTAAAATGCTTTTCTAAATCCACCACCCAGAGATTTTGGTGTTTGTTATCCATATACCCATATATGTTTAGGTATACATACATATTTCTATACTATAATTCTCTATATGACCCCCTCATCTAAGTTTTCATTTTCTTTGATTCCATTTATATTCAACTGAAGTCTGAATTTAAAAGAAAGTTTCTGAAAAAAAATCATAAGTTTGAAGTAACATTTATTATGAGATATGGTTATAATTGTTCCATTATTGTTGCTGTTAATCTTTGTTCTTGATTTACAAATTAAAATTTATCATAGATATGTACATATAGTGACAACACAATATAAAATGGAGCCTAATTATCCATGACAAATGTTGGACTGTATCTGTCAAAGTGGTGTTCAGGAACTTGTTCTTTTTTTCCATACTTTATATACATTTTATATGTCAACATGTTTAAATTTATGTTGTAATATTTTTAAAATTGAAAAGTATTTGTAGTCTGTATAGACTGAAGTTTGCTTAGGCAGTCCCCTTTTGATGAATGGTTGCCTTTGTTATTGTTACTATAAACCAGTTCTGGAGCAAATATATTCATGCATGTATCTTTTAAACTTGATATGAAAACCATTTCAAGATTTTTTTTCCTTACTGTCATTATGTTGTACTACTGTATATAAAGGAATCGCTAAAGAAGTTTCTCCTTTTACTATTTTTAAATGATTGTAAATCTCAAAGTAGTGGATTTGAATAAATGAGGTTTTACTCTGTACTTTATACCCAGGAGCAAAAAGTATACTCAGAGGCAATGAAATGATGAAATGGCTCATTAACAGAGACAGACAGACAGGTAGACAGACAGGGGGTGGGAAAGGCAGGGAGAAAGAGAGAGCTATTTAAGTGAATGATCAAGTCTTTTGAACATTTTCACCTACATACAACAATCTTATCGTCTTGACACTTTTGTTAGATTTGATGCTGACAATAAAAACTTGGGAATAAGCTATAATTTCTTCATCCATGCATATTCAGGTCTGGAAATGAAAGAAGGGGATGACAAGTTTGCATGTAGAACTTCCCACCCACGCATTTCTTTCCTTTCTGATTCTGACACTTCAGCCTTTGAAACAGTTCCCATGAGCAATACTGAGATTCAGACTATTTAGATCTGAAGGAAAAACACAAGATCTTCTGCTTATATCTAGCACCTGGAAACCTCCTTGAAAAAGTGCCGAGATGCAAATGGTGCTGTTATTTTTTCTGCATACAGGAGAAATCCTGTATTTTAGGGAGAAGGAGAGGAACTTAGAGATAGTAAGGACAGGAGTGAGGGAGTAACCTCAAATTCATATTGCTAAAGAGTCCTGTTTCCACTATATGCTTAACAAGTTAATTGTCAGATTGCATGCCATTTTCATGCAAAAGGTTTTATACTTTACTCCTGGCTTTTAGAAGTGGTCAGACAAATTAGAGAAGGAAATTTTTGTTGAATAAGAAGCATATGTGGGCTGGGGAGATAGCTTAGTCAGGATAGTTCTAGTGAGCATGACGACCTGAGAGTTGGATTCCCAGAACCTACTTTTAAAAGGCCAGGCACTGGGGGTTGGGGTGTGTATTTAAAATACTAGCACTGGAAAGGTAGAGACAAGTGGATCCCTAGATTTTGTTGGACAGGTAGTCTAAGCCTATTTGATGAGTTCCAGGCCAGTGAGAAACCACAAATCACAAGGTGGATGGCTCCTAAGGAACGTCTGTGATTGTCTTGTGGCCTCCATGTGCCTGCACACACACACACACACACACACACACACACACACACGCACGCACGCACACACACACACACACACACACACACACACACTATAAACAAGGAAAATGTGTATAATTATAATCATAGCACTCAGAAGCCACATGGCCACAAGAGGAAGAATTACAAGATCATTCTAGACTACATAACAAGTTCAAGGACAGCCTGAACTATAGGAGACCCTACCTCAAGCAGGCAGAAGGACAGGCAGATACAGTGGATTAGCGTTCTAATGTCATCATTCACAAGGTGGAGGCAGGAGTATTACCACAAGTTTGATGTCAACTTGGGCTATCCATTGAGTCCCAGGACAGCCTAGACTACAGAGTTGAAATCTTGTCTCAAAAGAAGAGAGAGAAGAAGAGACAGAGACAGGGCTGGAGAGAGAGCTTTGGTTAGGCAAAGAGGTAGTATGTGTATGAAAGAGACTAGCTCCCTATTCCCTTGTTTGTTTTGTACCACACTGAATCAGGCCAAGCCCACAGGAGTGTACTCCCTTACTTGATTTGCAAATCTTCTATAATAACTCTTAACATTTTTCCCTCCTTTATTGATGAATATCAGTATTGCCTTATTGGCAACCACTCTCTTCTAAGTAAAGGGCCATGCTTCTTTTTCAGGGATAAGTGTTCTATATCCCCACTGATTCTGTTTCTCCTGGATGTTCTATGGACATAGATACATTGGCCTTCTTATTGCATTTTCATTAGCCCCTCATGTGTGGATCATTTCAGGACTCTATCCTAAAATATCCCAGCTGGAATTCTGTTTCCTCCTCCAACTGTTTACTTGGCTCTTTTGACAGACAAATCAATGTTACCCTTGTTTCCTTCATTTTTCATTCATTTCTTAATTCCTCAATATTCTTTATTATTTCTTCTGCCCTTCTAAACATCCTTACATTCCTCTTGCTTAGGTCTTCGGTAATTGCTAGTTAAAATCTAGTTCATTTCAGTCCTTACCATCTCTTCTGTAGCACTGGACCCTGTTGGTCAACTTTGTTCATTGAAACCAAGGCTTCTCTTAATTTATTGATATTCCATTTTCTCTACTCTATACCACTAGTATTTTTTCACTTACTTGTCCTTCTATCCTTTTTTAAACAGTTCATGTTTTCTCTACCCCCAGTCTTCTGTTCCAGTATTCATGTTTTCTTTTTTATGCCCTCTCTCCATTAGTAAATCTACTCCTATGACTTCAATGATTGTCCATATACAGGTAGCTTCCTGTCTGAAAGCTAGCAGCTACTGCACATTTGCCTATCAAAATAGTCATCAGTGAAGCCATTGTCTTCATGTCTTCAATAGAATACAGTAACCTTTCAGCTTTCCCCATGGCAATAATCTTTTGATGTTCTAGGGTTTAGTAGGCACCAGCATCATTAGTAAATGATACATCCTATTTACTTTCAAAATGCCTGCAGTAGTTAAGCGGGCTCTGCTAGACAATATGGGTTTGAAACCTTGCTAAAATCCCTTTATAAACTTCATGATTTGTGAAAAAGGAGTTGATCTTTCTTTTCTTTAGTTTCTTCATAAATGTGATAAAGACTATTATTGGATTGCTAAGAGGATCTAAGGAGGTAATACAAGCACAGTAATTTTACACATCAAGTTAGTAAAAGTTTGATGTTACTGTTTGCTCTTTCCGTCCATGGGAAAACACTCTGACCCTAGGCCAATATGTAGCAGTGTATAATTGGAGAAAACTATGGGAAGCAATCTTGTAATTAGTTGTGTTTTGTTTTAATACTGAATTGCCTAGTTTTCTCTAAAGTCCTATGGTAGAGTTATTTACAGAAGCAAAGTGATCCATATTGCCACCGTGTACTGCCATCACCAGAGTTCATCACTGACACAGAGTGATTTCAAAGGAAAAGGGCACAAGTGTCATCATTTTTCCACATAAGATCACAACTGAAGAGAGAAAAATCTGGACTGGAATGTTGAAACTGCTACTGTTGGGAGACCCTGGTCTGCACCTCTATCTGTAAACTTACTGAAGGGAGAGCAGGGCAGGGTTTCCCATACAGAGGGCACAGGCTACCACCGCATGGCAAAAGGTTGATGAGATCTCGCTTTCAAAGCTGGAATATGCTGGAATCCAAGTGATCTGCTCTGAAGAAGAAACTCACCCTTGATAATTCTCTCTAATTAGTTACTGAAATGTCCTTATTGTTGATGTAAAAAAATCATTTTGAGTGAGTCTCCCTCCCTGTTTTCTCCTCTCCTACCTACACATCCCTCACCTGTCTTACATAGTATGCATAGTTTTATATATAAATGTAGATTTGTGATTACTCTATACATGCCATGTTTAAAAACTGAGTCTTCAAATTATGTTACTTCCTGTTGTAAATGTTCTTGTAAGTTATCATTCTAATGACAGACTAGTTGAAGTTTGTATTGATTTTCATTTATTTCATTTTGGTTTTGTGAAAAAGGCAATGTTCGTGTCAACATGTGAATGATATCCTTGTCTAGACCAAGCACTTGAATCACCAAGTAATCTATTAGGAAACTGAATAGTTAACACTCATGTTTTTCTTGCAAGCTATGTGTGTGTATATCCTGTCCATGTATAACAGTTACATATGTGTCTAAACTAAGATTTATAATATTTTCACATTGATTTCTATATTTGATTGCTGCAACTACCTTGTGAGATTAAGCAGGCAAGAGATTATTACTGTGTCCTTACCAATGTGTAAACTTGTATTCTGACAGTTGTTTGCTAGAGGACATAATTACTTGAATAGATCGGAAGTGGAAAGGTTAGAATTTGGAATTTAGTACCAAATCTTCTGATGCCATGCAGTATTCTTTGGGGGACACTTCCTAATATTCTACTTATTCCCCCTTATTTTAGTATTTCTTTTTAAAAACCCTTGTTCAAAGTTTATTACTACACATTTTTCAGACCATATTGTGGGAGAACTATGGTTTCCATCAATTTCTTCATAAACAGAAGAATGAATGTGGTTAGATTCTAACAGAAATACATCTTTCCTTTGAAATACAAATGTGTTAGCCATTAATTTTAAGGAGAAGCACTCTTAAATGTTGGGTCCTTATTAATTACACTTATGAGGTAATAGGGCATCCCAGGCTTCTATTAAGAGCAAGAGTTTAGTTGTTGGTTGAGCAGTTCTGAGAGACAGCTCCATCCTGATGTTGAACATCATGATTTAGAAATGTGAATAGTTAAGAAAGACAGTAATTTCATCCATATCGTAAGACAAAACATTTTCTCGTGCAGCAACTTAAAAACAGGGATACATGTTGAAGTAAGAAACTACTAATGTGCACCCCTTTATCCTAATTGCTTGCAAAACAGATGATCATGTAATTTATGACCCTGCACCAGCACAAATTCAGTTTGTAGTATTAGTGTGTATCCTCTTGATTTCACAGTACGTGACATTTCTTATAATTTTAAGATAGTGCCACTTGCTGCCCTCTCTTATGTCAGTTCCTATTTAAACAATAGTTAGGCACATACTCTCCCTCCTATATTACAGGAGGGTAAAAAAAGAAACTTCTGTTTTCAGTGGTTGAATAATGCTCCATTCCAGCTAAACTGCCTTCATTTAATGAACATTCAGGGAACACTGAAGCATAATCCAGTGCAAAGTAGTAGCCTGCTGCAGATTCTTCATAAACAGCAAACTTAACTAGTCCCTCTATTTAGTACTTGTGTTTGGGCATTCATTGCAGTGTGTTCTGTGCTTGTAAATTTGCAATAGCAAGCTAAGAGAGTATGTTCTAAAGGCATAGCTTCAAAGGGTTTATGATCTCTTCCTAATTACTTTTTTTTGAAAAGGTGCAGGAACCCTCCCACTGGTTATCCCTGTGAACCCCACAGGAATGATTGTAGCAATTACAAAGGCTCATGGAGAGTGTATAGAATGTAACTAGCTTAATTACACAGTAGATAAGATTAGTTTGGGAACATCTCTCCTCTGTCTCTCTGTCTCTCTGTCTCTGTCTCTCTCTCTCTCTCTCTCTCTCTCTCTCTCTCTCTCTCTGCTACCATTCCAGTTCCACAGCCATGCTTGCTACCATGCTACCATGCCCCCTATCATAATGATAATTGATTGACCCTCTAAAGCTGTAAGAAAGGCCCCAATTAAATGTTTTCTTTTGTAAGAAAAAAAGAGAATAGTTTGGGATCATAAGAACCAGAATATTGTTGTCTGTCTCTGTATCTCTGTTTCTGTCTACCCCTCCCTCATAGTTCTTGGTCCTCTACAACTATTTCTTTTAAAAGGAGGTAAGTTTTTTTCTTTCCTTGATCCTCTGTGGGAAACCCTCCTGGTATTTCCTAAGTGCCAAATGTTCTGTAACTAGTCATCTGTGGATACTTTTATTTCTTCAAGTTATTTTTATTAGTGCCCCCCCCCACACACTAGTATTTTAAGATCAAGGAGCTACTGGTCTCTCTTAAAACTTGCTGTTCTTCAGCTGAACTTTATCGCTTTCTTTTCTCAACAATTTCCCTTAGAATCACATAAAGAAATTAATTGTCCTGGGACAAATGATGCGGCTTTAGGAGACATGTGCAGAGGTGAAATACATAACACTTCAGGCCTTACAAATAAGTGGGAATAGCATTGCACTTCTGAGGGTCTGGAACAACAGCAAATGTTAAGATAGGCTTTGCAGTTACTGTCTTCAAGGATCTGTGCCCACAAATGTTCTGTCTCAGTTTTCTCCAGAGACCTTCAAGCCACAGCAGTCTTTATACTTCTGTGCATCAGCCCCACAGACTGTTTTTCTCGTTGCTACTTCCTGGGGAATTTACCAACTGAAGAGATTGTATCATTGAGCCAAAATGAACTACTGAGCAGCCATACCATTTTATTTATTAATCAGGAGAGCTATTTGAGAAGATGCTGTAGTATTGGGGTTGTGCTAAGTAAAACTTATTTAGACTAGGAGATGATCAAATGAGACAAACAGTTCCCCAAGAGTAAGGGCTGTGGGACTTTCTATAAGTTTTCCCACTGTGACATTGGAATAATGTAAAGGGAAGATTTGTAAATACAGAGCACGTCAGCCATAGTTTATTTCAGAAATTGGATTTGGACTTTATGTAGGTGACCAAGAACAAGCATCTCCATTCTAATTAAAGAAATGTCTACCTGTTCATTGGAATGTTTATTGATAATATTGTCTACCCCATATATCTATGTATTAATTATATACTTTCCTGGTAGACAGTGAGGCTATTCTCAAAACTTATATTGCTAAACTTGAGTGGATGTCTGAATGCAAAATTTGAATTTGGAAATAGTCATTCTAGTTTGTGCTGAAGATATAATGTGCACTCTTATGATTTGACTGCTACGTAGATTTTTTCCTGCCTTGAAATTTAGTTGGCATATGACAGTGATATGTGCATAAATAAACTACATAATTTTAACTGCTTTAGGAATTTTGTTGATCCATTGAGCTCAGGATTGATTAGAAGCAATTGGTGGGGAATTGTGATTTATATCTGTAGAAAAAATTTAATTCCAGCCTGGCTTATCCTTACCATATTTCCAAATTACTCTTTGCTGGCTAAGGAAATCAGAAAGAATTTGATCATCTTAATATTTACATGAACAAAGTATAATTTGGGAGAGTGATTCCTGATGTGAACACTATGTTACACAACATAAAACACCAAAAGAAATCCAGTTGAGGTAATGTGTACTCTTAGAGAGCTTATGCTGATCTTTTCCTCTCCATTAGCCTACAGTTTAGCCTTTGGGGATGGAAAGGGACTCATCTTATCCAAGCTGCTACTCATTATAAAGCACGGATAGTATAGAAACCCTGAATAAAGCTTTGGACCAGAATATAAAAATGGAAATAGCCAAGTACAGAGCCTTCTAGAGCGGGGCATCATTCTACCTTGAGTGTTGCCTGCTTGCTGGTGAAGAGCACTCAGCAGCTACCCAGTAGAAATTAGTCTTCAAACCACAGCTGATGCCTCTTTGGACCTAGAGAGAATGGAAGCTTGCTGAAAGCCTTTCCTTGCTTCTTAATGATGCTCCATTAGCACACCAAGGTTTTTCTTGCAGAACAAATTAGAAACAATTAGCAATGGGATGACGGAAGAGGTTCGTGCTGCTTTTAGTGTTTACAAGCATCTTTTGAACAGACTGAAAATGCCCCTCCCCAAGTCAGATGTCTCATTTCACCTGAGTTTCGTGTTATTTCTCTCTTGTGGATAAGGATTTAGTATATATCGCTGATGTCTGTGTTTAATTTTAGATGTTTAGTAAGCTAATTTTCTCATGTTGAACAGACTGTATTAAAATGATGTTGGGAGTATAGTCCAAGCTCATCTTTTAACTCATTCAGTAAGAATATGAAACTATACTGACTGCTACTGAACCAGTATAGTCACTCATTGTTAACTAGGGGCATTTTTTTTTATATTGAGCCTGTCATTACCTATCAGTGTATTTGTGTCTAAAAGGGATCTATTTTATAGGAAAAAATAATGAAATTAAAGGAACAATGAAAACAATTTTCTCAATGTTCAAGGTAATTCATTTAATGCTAGGTGCATAGAATACAGGGGAACGCCATTAGGAATCATGTACTTCAACTGTCCTAATGTGGAATGTTCGTGTTATCTCTCATATATATATACTTAGATAAGACTTCATGTAAGTGGAAAAATTTAATCATGCCTTATATTAATGCATTTGAATTTTTCTTCAGTCTCATGCTATCTCCTCTGAAAAGAAGCAAAGTTTGGTAAAATATGCAGATTAGAATTTCATTGAGGATTGTGCTTTTTTCTTCCCAAGGACTATGGTGATAAAGATTAGACTCCACTGGTAAACTTCACATCACATTTAAATAAATAGTCTCAGGGAGATTTTTCTCATGAACATTTCACAGCTTGAATCTGCTTCTCATTTTATTCCAATTTTTGAGGCAAATAAAAGAAAAACATTCTAATACAACGAAACACATGAAAATGACCAACTTCCTTGGAAAAGGGGCAAAGAAATGCTGATCTTCAACTATTCCCATAGTTTCACTTTTTATATGATGTAGGAACTCAACCTCTCATGTTTTATCTAAAGTAATAAGAAAATTTTAAATTAAATTGCTATCTAAAATTATTCATCAGGACAGAAGATTGTAAATATTAAGGTAAGTTATAAACAGCTGTAATTTTCTCCTGGGCTTCCTAATATAGCATGCACATAATCAAAAATTTCACATAGGGCCATTATGATCGTTTAATACTTAAAGAAGCTGGCCTCCAAGCCTGAAATCCTGACGTAAATCTGTGAAATCCATATGATAGAAAGACAGAACCAATTACTACAAGTTGGCCTCGGACCTCCCCATGCATACCCAGCATGCGTTTGTAACGCCATGTAAATAAGCAAAGACAGAAAAGTCAATGCTGAATAAAAATGGAAGTAATATGGCATCAATAGCACCATCAGAGTTCACAGTAAAGTACTGCCGTTTCCACTGCAATGCTCCAAGTGGACCCAGTGTCACAACTTGGAAAATGAGGCCCTTCCTCAATTACAGTTTTCTCTATAAACAAATAGAAGCACAGTTTACAGTCACGTATGAGACACAAAGACACAAAACATCCCAATGCTCTGCCTGTAAATAACAATTGACTAAGGGTTTCAGCCATTTGAAAGGATGTGGGGTGAGAGTTACAAGGTTTCTAATGAACATATCAGTTCTTATTTAGTATTCAACAGAAGGGGAACTCTGATAGTATCTGGCAATGGGCAGCTGGGCAGCATGAACACATTAAGCAAGTAATCAGTATATATCTCAGGTCACTAAGATTCTGTGTATTGGACAAGATTCTCCCAGTAAATTAGTGATAACAGTAGCAAACTTCTGAAAACCAAGCCAATGTATTTATCAAAAGGAGTAGAGCTAATCTTTCTGTTGAATTTAGAAAATGTAGGCGAGTGTTAGGAGAAGAAGTGATCACCTATGATCACTCTTACTTGTATTGTTCTGCTGATGGTTTGAGAAAGCATCTAATGTAGTTCAGGCTGGCCTCCAATTTCCTATATAGCTGAAGTTGACCTTGAATTCCTGATCCTCTTGCCTATACTTCAATTGCTAGGACTGCAAGCATGTACCACCACAGGCAGCCTTTAAAGTTTTATAGGGTGGCTGACTACTAAACAGTTTATTCATTACCTGTGTAATCCTCCACATAGTATATTTCAAATAAAATGTATCACCAAGTACCTCTAGAAAGTCCTGTTCACATTATTAGCCTATCTTGCATAGACAAGGTACAAATTATTTAAACAATGTACACAAATGGTGTAAAATGACTGGAGCCACCATTTGTAGCCCACAGGTTTGTCAAGGACGGCTATAGAATTTCACTTTGAAAGGAGTAGGTTCCTCTTACATATGTTGCTGGAATCCACCTTGTTGTGGTGGCTCTTTCCTTTAATTCAAGTTCTCAGAAGGCACAGGCAGGTGGGGCTGTGTGCCTAAAGGCCACTATCTGAAAGTTGGCTAGGGCTGTGTACTGAGAACATCTTTAAAAAAATTATAGTTGGAAATACAGTTAATTTTCAGTTCTGGTGACCAGGTTTTGGCTAGTGATCCATGTGGTACCTTGATTTAGATATAAATGTTCAATACATTTATAAAATTAATAAAAATATATGAATTATGACAATGAGGATATGGCAAAGTTTACAATGGGCATTTTACATTGAGTTTAGAATCTCTTTACAAAACATTTTTGGCTCTTTTTTTGGAAGAAATTAATGTGATAGTGAATATATGCCATTCAAAATTTCAAGTTGTTACTCATGTCCTTCATTTTTCAGAGGATTAGAGTCATAAAAAAAACCAACTTTCAAGATTACATAAGGTTGCTAGGAAATTCAAGCTGGCATTTCCCCATGCACTTGAGTTAAGATCCTATATTTTGACTTGTATCATTGAGGTGTGATGTGGGTGGTTTTCTTTCAACCTAAAGTATCTGTCAGAATATGTGGAAGATGAGGGTTTATGCACACCTTAAAGAATAACTTCTCCTTTAACCACAATTTTGAGAAATAAGCCAAGCTATGATCATGTAGTCTTATAAAAATAATACTCATCATGACTTAATTTGTAAATGAGAAAGGTCAATATCATTATTTCATTATACAAGCTAGGACACTGAATTCTCAACACATTATGTCAGATGCAATGGTGTTTGTTAGATCGGTGACAGACCCAAAGGCCTCTTCCTAGAACTCGTGAATCTGATAAACTCCAGGCAACTGAATGCTTAGTTTTAGACAAATTGAGAAGTTACTTCTTGCATTGGCATATGAGTGATTATTCTTGTGTACATAAACTGGATTCATCTTTGTCATAATTATAACTTTCTAGTTATATGCCCTAGCCTAAGTAAGTCAAAAAGGTTTAATTTAAAAAGTATAATTAGAATAATTGGATTTGCTTCTTGTTTTCATTTAAGGACTGGTTTCTTCCATGTGCTATGCAGCCTAGCTGATAACTGTTGTAGTGAAGGCAGTTTCTGGTCCCAATTGCTTATTGTGTTTGCTCACGCCTTTCTTTAAAGGAACCTTCCATGTTTTGACAAGTTCACATTTTTGTTTGTTTGGAAAATTCCTTGGTGCAGCAAACTTATTTTTCCTTCTACCTTAAAAAAAATGTATCTACCACCTGAGCACAAACATTGTCCCGGAGACATCTAACTATTCTGCTAGCTATCCTTGTTTCCTTATAGTTTTGCATTGAAAATTGGAACCTCTATACATTTCCACATTTCATGATTGATTCTCAAAGAAAGAAAAGAAATGCATACAATAGTAATTAAGAAAGAAGCAGGATAAATAAATACCTGCTTTAATATATTTCCGATTGTGATTTCTGCTATGTGTAAAGTAATCAGATGAGGGGCTAGTTTTTTGTTGTTATTGTTTTGTTTTTCTACCAGAAACAATTCTGGGAAATAAACTGAATAACTGAATTTCTGTGTAGGTTACTACAGAATACCTCCTTATAAAGCAGACACAAAAGTAGGTGCTGGCTCTTTGGAGCAAAGATACAAATATTCATCTTTAATTACGCATGTTGATATGAAGTCAATGTTGGTTGTTCTAATAAGATAATTGGACATGGAATTATTGGTGTTATTTTAATAGTAGATGCAGTCACATATACTCAGTATCTTTGTATTTTGCTTATTCATGATGTATGAGACCCCAGATGATAAAACATTATAGGATCCAACTAAATGTTTTCATTTGTTTCTAAGAATCTGGCATTATAGTACTTTGCCTACAGGCAACATGTAGGTACATGACAGCTAATTAGCTTTGTTCTTGTTAAAATTGATTCCCTATAATTCTTAAAGAACAAGGCTTCATTCAAGAAAAACAGTGTGGGAATTGAATTTCGAGTACGCAAGAGTAAGCTATGTAGGTCCTGTGGTCATTTTTTAAAAAGCTGCAGTGGGATCATTAAATAAAAGAGACTAAATATAAGATTATTAAATAGAAGATTATTGCATTCATTGCTTGTTCCGGTTGAGGACGTCAGACCTGAGCAGTGTATGGAGCTGGCAGTGGTTCTTTTCTCCTTCCTCATTAAGATGCTTCATGGTGTTCTGTCTTTTCTGGACACTGTGCATGACATGAGAATCTTATGCTCGCTTCCAGCCTCCTTGTACACCAGGCAGGCACATGGCACACACACATACATGCGGACAAAATACTGATGCATGTAAAAACTAAAAGAAAGAAGTTTTCCTCATCCAAAGCAATAATTAATTTCCTCATCATTTGGCAACATTCTAAAGTCTGCTTAGGGCAGCAGCCTCTAAAAAATTACTTTCCTTGTCCAACAATTAATACCCACAGCTATCACACCTTAGCATAGCTTTTTAAAAATTTGTCTCCCAAGACAGCAGTTACAGATGGCTGTGAGTGTTGGGAACTGAACCTCCCAGGTCGTCTGCAGAAGCAGCCAGTGCTCTTAACTGCTGAGCCATCTCTTCAGCTCCACTCTTCGGCGTATCTTAAGCTCTGTTTTCAATTTTCCCACCTGCTATTGTCTCATCGAATGCATATAAACTGAATCAATTAGTAACATCCTCAGTAAATGTCTTGCTCCTTTTTTAATCTCTATTCCTTCTCCCACTTTCTAGATGGCTTTATAGTTTAGCATCTACTTGTCCATCCAGATGTTCATTCATTTGACAGTCTCCTCTGGGTGTCCAATATTTGTGCTAACTCCTTCAAAGCCTATTGTGAACTAAAGGAAACAGATACTGAATTAACTGCCTATTGCTAGAATGTGGCTACTCTGGATCCACTGCTCTCCCCATTGAAGACTATCAGATGCAACTTTAGAATAATGGTGTTGTGACAGCATTCTAACGGAGGAGCTCTGCAAAAAAAACACTAAGAAAATCCTAGATACTAGGATGTGCATAGATGTGGAGGTAGACTGAAATGAAACATTAGTTTTTGGAAATGCAAATCAGAAGCTCACACCTCAAGAGCTGAGGAGGGGTGGGTCATTTCTAGAGAAATTCTGTGGGGATTTATTAGCCAGGTGTGTAGGAAATGATTACATTCTTTTTTTAATTAAATAAATTTATTTATTTTACGTCTCAACTGCAGTTTCCCCTCCCTTCTCTCTTCACATTTCCTCACCCACCTTTCCTTGCCCCCACAAATCCACTCCTCTCTTCAGAAAGGGGAAGGCCCTCCATAGATATCAACAAGACATGGCACATCAAATTGCTGTAAGGTGAAGCACCTCCTCTTGAGGAGTAGGTACCCAAAAGCCAACCAAAGTGTTAGGGACAGACCCCATTCCAAGACCCAGCTATACCACTCTTGAGCATATACTCAGATGATACTCAGTGATACCACCACATATCATAAGGACACATGCTCAACTATGCTCATAGCCTACTGGGAATGTTTAGATTATTAAAGGCAAAGTATCTTATCCTGTTCTCTGAGGATGGCTGCTTAAAGATGTGAAGAAAAACAGACTGTACCCTCCTCAAAATGTTCACACAATTTGAATGCCTGCTACCACCCAGCTTGGAGAAACCTAGAGCTTACATCTATACTGAAGTGGACTTGAGGCTGCATGTAAGTGCCACTCCTGTCCTGGTTATACATGACAGTGAAATGATTCTTTCAACAGAATTCACTGGTTGACAATTGAATCTCAATGAATTGTGCCCAGTAATGGGATTAATGGTCTCTTGTACATGCGTATGTCCTGCTTTCTATTATCTACTGCCCTCCCTACTTCAAGTTATCACTAAGTCTTAGTGTAAATTAGTACAACCACTGTAGCACGCAGGTTCTTTAATAAGCTGAAAATGTGTCTTCCATATGATTCATATGATCGAATTAGCTTACTTGTGGATCTATATGCAAACCAAATGTGCTATTATATTCAGGCACAAAGTAATTGTATTGTATGTGGTAATAAGCATGGTACAATACTGCCTTCTCTTCCTAAACATACAAGCATTTAATTAAGACAATCAAATTTCCTGAACACGGTGCTCTTTAATTTGGGAGGAAGAGGCCAACAGATCTCTGTGAGTTTGAGGCCAGCCTGGTCTATATAGTGGGTTGCACAACTATTCAATGAGACTTTGTCTCTGGGTTGCAGAGCTACTCACTGAGAGTTTGTCAATTAGAGTTTATAAATGGGGGTAGAGTAGAGAATAAAGAAAACCTGCCTTGTGGTGTGATATCTTGTATGTACAAACAAAGTGTGTCTATTTAAATTAGAAACAAGCTTTTTTTTTACTTGTCAGTTCCAGTTCCCTCTCCCTCCACTCCTCCCCTGCCCCACAACAACCCCCGTCCCATCCCCTTTCTGCTCCCCAGGGAGGGTGAGGCCTTCCATAGGGGATCTTCAAAGTCCATCATATCATTTGGAGCAGGTCCTAGGCCTTCTCCATGTATCTAGGCTGAGAGAGTATCCCTCTATGTGGTTCCCAAAGTCCATTCGTATTCTCTGAATACATACTGATCCACTACCACAGGCCCCATAGACTGCCCAGTCCTCCCAACTAACACCACATTCATGGGGTCTTGGTCAGTCCTATGCTGGTTTTCCAGCTATCAGTCTGGGGTCCATGAGCTCCCCCTTGTTCAGGTCAGCTGTTTCTGTGTGTTTCTCCAGCCTTGTCTTGACCCCTTTGCTCAACACTTCTCCCTCTCTGCAACTGGATTCTAGGAGTTTGGCTCAGTGTTTAGCTGTGGGTGTCTGCTTCTATTTCCATCAGCTACTGGATGAAGGCTCTAGGATGGTGTATAAGGTAGTCGTCAACCTCATTACAGGGGAAGGCATTTAATGTAGCTTCTCCACTATTGCTTAGATTGTTAGTTGGGATAAACAATGTGTGTCTGAAGATCAGAGGGTGGAGCTTACCACTAGCTAACCAGAGAGGCCAGGCATGGTGGTACATGCCTTTCATCCCAGCACTAAGGAGGTAGAGACAGGAAGAGAGATGGCTAAGTGGAGAAAGGAATATACGAGGGAGGAAAGAGGAACTAACTCACTCTTCTTTTCAGCTGGCAAGTTGTCGAAGTAAGGCGTGGCTATGGCTTGTACCTTCATCTCTCTGATCTTTCATCTTTAGGCACTGTATCTGACTCCATGCTTTTCTTATTAAGACCTATTAATACTTGCATTACAGTTACACTGCCTTATTATGAACTATGTGGCTTTTTATAAACTTTAACCTATTTTATCTCCCCAACAGCTTCATAGTGAGAACACCCTTCTCCCCATTGAAAAAGGAGGAACTGAGGCACAAAGTCAAAACTCAGGGAGATTTAGATTTTAATTACTCCTCTTCCACTTAGTATAGACATGGTAATACAGAAATTGAGACCATAGGAGTACACAGCACAACAGCTTGGGAAGGGATTTACCATCAGTACTTCATTAGGAATGCTTGAAGGGCATTATCTTGTCTGCCTTTTCTCAGGAGGCGAGACTCGGCAAGGCAAGACAGGAAGAGTGTAAGAGGGTCTGTCTCAAAAACAACGTGGCCGTGAAAAGAATAACCACAGGGCCCAGTTGTATCTCCTGATACAACTCCAGTACCCAGTCCCTTGCTTTCTTTCCATAAGGAGTTCACATCTTACAAGGAACACAGCCACAGCCCCCCTTCATTACACTAGATCAGGCCTCTGAATCTCTACTTTTGTCAGAGGCCCTCGGTTCATTTGATTGCTTCTGAGTCCAGTTATCAACAAGACAGGCGTTTCATTCTGATACACTCCACTGACCTTGCCATGCCTGTCAGTGAATGTGATAACACACCCCATCACTCACTTTTGAGACATGTCCTAGTTTACTTTGTATTGCTGTGGTAAAAGTCATGGTCAAAAGTAACTTGAAAAGGAAAGGGTTGATTTGTCTCACACACTGCAGTCACACTCCATCATCGATGGAATTCAAGGCAAGGATTTGGTGGCAGGAACTGAAGCAGAGGTCCTGGAGGGGCGCTGCTTACTGGTTTGCTCCAGGGATTGCTTGTCTCGCTTTTTTATATACCCCAGGACCACCTGCCCAGACGTTATACCACCTATAGTGACCGGGGCCCTCCCACATGAATTATTATTCAAGAAAATTGCCCGCAATTTTGCCCACAGGCCAGTCTTGTATAGTCACTTTCTTAACTGAGGTTCTCTCTTCCCCAGGGACTCAGCTTGTGCCTAGTTGAAAACAACAACAACAAACCTAAGCAGTACAAAAGGGATACACATTTATTTTTCTGTAAAATATGGTTTCTAAATCCACTTGAATCGGTGCGGTACCGTGGACTGAACTCCAGGGCCTAATGCCTTCTTCCTTTGTGCTACCATAGCACTACCCTCCAGCTAAAGTAATGCCTCTTTACCCTTCTTTTCTTCACTGTCATCTCAAATTAGTCCTTTCTCTAAAGATCATTGTGATTGTGGTCCTGGAGTGAATTTCTGAAAATGTTCTGTTCTATTGAATTAGTAAATTATGACATTTATTGCTTATTTAACATCATTATTTCTAATATTTTGTTTTGGTAACATGTAATCTGTGTATATAGCACTCAATTTTCCACAGAACAATTGTGACCCATCAAAATTTGATTTGAAATGTTTATTGCTTTAATCTTTAACAAATATTAATTATCTCATCAAAATTCAAACATTTTCATTGGAAATATATTCTTTCTCCAACATGATAAATGGACATTTCTAGTGTGTTCTGGAGATAATTTTGCTTTTATATATTACTGAGCTAATTATTTGAAATTTATTAGCCATAGCTGCTCTTAGTAATTAATTACTTGTTAACACTCTTTTCAAGGATGTTTAGCTCTTTGCCTTTATCGTCTTCTAATATTTTTTTCATGAATATTCTTTCATGTTTAGCTTAAAAGAATATTACTAAATTTATTTGGAGATGTTATTGGTTATTTATAATGGAAATCTAGTCCAAAACCACATGGAAAATTGAGGGCCCCAGAACTACCTAAATAGACTAAATATTTTATGACAAATCAAATTTAAAAACATCCAGAGATCTTAATAGTAAGTGGGCCTTTCTATCTACCAATAAACAAGTATTCACTCATCTTATTCAGTAAAAATAAATGCATAAATAAAAATAAAATTGGCAAAAATACGAAGTACCAGTCACTATTCTGAATGCTGGACAACAATAACATATGAAATAAAACCCTGGTGTTTATGGAACTCACAATGTAAAAGAATAGATGGATATTGAGCAAACAACTACATATATCATTTGCCATGGAAAGTATATTATCAGGATTAGATGAGTACTTTATACTGAGAGATCTAGCATAGTTGAGAATGTGTTCAGGTGACATTAGACAGATCAGGGGAAAAGATCATAATATTATCAAGATAAAGAATAATCCAAGCAGAGGCATCAGCAAGTTCAAAGACCCTGAGATGGGCATATACATAACATGTTCAAGTAGTAATCTAGTAAGCCAGTATGATATAACATGAAAAAGAGAGCATGTATTACCTGAGAATAGAGAGGGATGAGTGGTTACATCACATGTTATAAATAGATGAAGGCATGAACTTGTCTTTGACTTTGGGTAAGACAGAAATCTGTTGGACAGTGTCAAATAGATTGCT
The DNA here is from genome assembly GCA_030556225.1 of Cricetiscus sungorus. Taxonomy (NCBI): domain Eukaryota; kingdom Metazoa; phylum Chordata; class Mammalia; order Rodentia; family Cricetidae; genus Cricetiscus; species Cricetiscus sungorus. The sequence goes on from JANBXA010000726.1 coordinate 12,729,085, forward strand.
AACATCTATGTAATGCTTTACTTTAGTATTTTGCTACAGTTATAGCCTATCTGATACTAATGGCCAAATAGAATAATGAAATCAGATTTTGGCAACAAATGTGGAAGTCCCTCCTCATGTAGCTTCATTGGCATTGTCTTGTCCCATAGCCACAGAGTGGACTCATACTTTAGCCAAGCATCACGAACCTTTTTGTAAAAGGTCACAGTGGAATTGGCAAGAGCATCCCATCCATATTGCTAGAAGGGGAAAAAAAGCAAATACATTCATTTAACTTAGAAGTACAGCAAAACCAACTCCCACTGCAGTGAGTCAGAAACCACTCTAAGCATATTATGCCTTAAACGATGGTACAGTGGCCCGAAGGAAGTAGAGCACCTTCTAAGTGTCTAATTTACTACTAAGCTATGACTCAGGCTTGGAGAAAATCGAACCTATCACTGCTTATTCAAAATACAACAAGCAACTCTGGCTAAATATTGACTCTTTTTTTTTTTTTGAAAATGGAGTTAGTGCTGCTAAGAAGATCTATATGTAACATGCAACCAAGATAATACCCCATGTGTGTAGATGTCTGTCCTCAAGCAACTGCTCCTTTGACATCATTTTCTTTGGCTTTTCATTGGAGTCACACGTGTTTGTGTGGAACTAAATATTCCAATTCTAATGGTTTGATAGGTATTTGACTTACAGGGTCTCTTTTCAGTTTTTACAAATGGGTAAAACTTTCCCACAGGACATAGCATGTGGAGCTCTAACAAAGCTGTGAAATCTCAAGATCCACCAGTGTTTCCTCAATGTCTACACTTATTTTGCTTGCTTGGCTTATCATCCCTCTGCTCCTTCTTCCTTTGTATCGTTATTTACTTACTTACTTATTTGTTTGTTTTGCAGATATACAGTTTCTATAAGCATTCTTGCAGTAGGTCTGGATTGCAGAAATTATAACTTAAATGTGTCTATGTTGTACATCATGGAACAAATGCTAAGGAGGCACATGTTTATACTCAAAGTACTAAGTGCCTTGATTGTCAGAATGTGGTTTAGGAAAACCAGTGCATACCTTTGATACTTTACTGATCTGACTAAATAACTCCATCATAAAATAATAATAAACTCCATAAGTCAGACAGAGGCGACGTCATACATTCTAATACAACATACACGATATATAGGTGTTCATAGAAGCCCTGACCCTCTACACAAATCATAAACTGCAATTCCTCAAACAATTTCTTTTGAAGTGATGTACCTTTACCTGATTTTCATAAAAATGGAGAGGGTAAGAGACATCACCTTAAAATCGTTGTTCCTGATGGAATGAGCACAACATGTGCACTTTTATGAACCATTAACATTGGAGTGTACAGGAACAAATCTGGGATTCTTTCCCTTATTGTAGTCTTCAAAGGAAAAGAAAATAGTGAGTGATAGCACAGGAAGGAGAAATCTTGGGGCTAAGCCTACACTCCTTTGCCACTGCAGTCCTAACTTGGTTAGGAAAGGAAAACACTGTACATTGTCTATATCTTATTTCCTTTATGATGCTTACTTCCTTTTAACTGACCCTGTTTATTTTCATTGCAAGGCAAAATTTAGCAAGGTCTGCCAGAAGCTTGGGAAGGTTTAATTATGAAGACTCTTCTCGAAAGGCCACATGTTTCACTTCCTCATTGGGAAAAATGTTCTCTGTGTTCTCCTGATGTTGAAAAGGATGTCATAGAGATGATGATCCAACAATCTTCCTGATTTAGGTTTTCTGCAAACTTAAAACAGGACAAGCAATCCAAATGTTGGTGCGATCCAGGAGTGTAGGTGGTACAGTTTACAACGCTTGAGGCTATGTTCTTTCATACATTCGACATAGACACTTAGAAGAAACTTGGTGTGGAATTAGTGTGAACCATAAGCCCAGACATAGTGGTACATGCCTGAAATAACCAGCATTGGTGAGGTGGACCTGTGATGTTCATGAGGCCACAGCCAGTTAGTGTTTCACAGTACAACCCTGTCTCCCCCCCCCTTTTTTTTATAAAGAGGCAAAAGACTAAAAAGAATTGTGAGCACTTAATGATTTAGTCCCCTGATTATATTAAGGATTTTTATATATTGCATATTTTCTGGGAATGATTTTTTTCATCACCAGTCATCTGGTAAAAAGTAGTCTTAGATAAATAATTTAGCTTCCTTCTGTTCAGATATAGTTTCACTGCCTTCTTCCTTGATGCTGTGAAAAATCTTCCAAAATAATCAATTGGAAAGTACTTTTGCATCCCAGCCAAAGCTGAGTCTAAAGGTTTCTGACATGCTGACGTTTGACTCTTTTTTTTTTTTCTGTGCTTTGCAAAAAGAAGAGGTGCCAATTATTAGCAAGGAGCCAACGAAGAATTGCCCGCCTGTTGGCAGTCTCAGCACAAGCAAACTGTCTGATAAATCACAGAATGAAGAAACATGACACAAGGCAGCATAGTTATTCAAGAAGTACAAGTCAGTTTTTAAGGTTAAAGAATACCAATGCATAGCATAGAAAATAAATTTAGTAGTGATTAGCTACATGTTCCTTGTGATCCAGTGAGTCTGTAACCACAGTGACTATCCCAGCCTTAAAGAATTATACTTTGTCAATAGGAAATATTTTTCCATTCACAAGAAAAACAAATCTCTGCTACGTTTTGATCTGGCCTTATTTTGCCAATAAAGATGGACAAGGGAAATGCCATGCTAGATCTGTCAGGGAGCAGATTCCTTATTAACCAGGGCCCTCCCTGTATGCCAGGCCAGGGAGTTGAGATTTGAGATTTTGTCTTGTGGTCAGCAGGGAGCCATTAAAAGATTTTGAGAGGGAGAGATGTAAAAAAAAAAAAAAAAAAAAAAAAAAAAAAGGACTTGATTTGGTGCATGTTTGGTATAAGAGTACAATAGTACAATGATAAGATATATTAAGGGAGTGTTACGGCTCTGTTCTCAGCATGAGTATTACTGGAAGATTCATCTCTCCTGGCTGTCTAGTTCAGACTTTATAGCACACAGCTTTTCAGAGCCAGCTGTAAGAGTTCCACAGTAAAGGAACAAAGTAAGAACTGATCACATGGATGTAATTATGAAGAAAGGACATTTTAGTGATGATCAGAATACTGGTGGCCTTATATAATTGCCTTAAGGTTTAAGTGCTCCTTGTAAAAGACAGTTTATGCATCTTGAATTCATATGCAAATGCTTTAATAGTCTATACTGTTGAAAATGAATGCTGAAAATTACTCTAAATAAGTAATCATTGTCCAGACCTTATAAAGCACTAATCATCTTACATATTCTCATAGTACATATTATTTTATTGTTTTCAACTGCAGTTTTACCGAGATAACAAATATTTAAAATTTTGACTTGCATGTTTTAATAAAGAATACCATTTGCCTACTTTGAAAATTTAATGACACCAGGCATGTTTTAAAGAAGTTGTATTAAGGTAAAATTTTGCAGTATTTCAGGAAATGAGAAAAAGTATTTTAAAACTGAGTAACTAGGAATTCTATCATAAATATTTCATGTTTGGTCTCTACAGAGAGAAAGCAAGTGATCAGAGCTGAGGCTTCACTGCAGTGATTTCTACATAACCATGGTGTTAGGTGTTATAAGAATCAACAGTTTCATGGTGATGGCAGTTTGCACATACAGAGAACTGTCATCTTGCTTACTGCAACATAGTGACACATTTATAAGTACCTTGTGAAAATATGATTCACTTTGTGATATTGACATTCATGTTTCAAAATGTCTTGTTTTAATTAATTTTCACATGACTTTAGACCAGTTCAAAATGTTTAGAAGACTTGGCTTTCTTGTTCAGTTTGTTTTTAGAGATGGATGCAAGTTGCATATAGGAATATCTCCCAGAAGAAATTGGCTTGCTTTTGTGTCTTACTCATTGGTAGATAATATACTAACATGTTACAGCAGGTCTCCCCGCTGGCTGCCGCTGGTTCTGCCGCCATTGTCCTGCAACCACGTGTGCCCCAAATAACATTCAGAGACTCTGTATTTGATACAATCCTGTTGGCCAATTACCATTATTGTTAATGGGCTAGCTCTGCCATAATTATTAACCCATTTCTATTTATCTAAGTATTTCCACGTGGTCGTCTTATCGGGGAGCCGAGCGACAGGCTTCCTGCTTCTTCCCGGGCTACATCTCGACTCCTCCTACTCACTTCCTCTTCCTCCTTCTAGTCTCCTAGCCCCGCCTATCTTGCTATCTCATTGGCCACAGTGCTTTATTAAACAGTATGAGAAACATATATACAGAATAACATCTCCCATCATAACAGATCTCTGAGCACATCTAGTTTCTGGACAGGAAGTAGACATCTTTGATAACAGAGAGGAGAAGATTTCCTTAGTAGCTTCTCTATGAAACCTTGGCCTCACAGAATCATGCATTGGGAGAAACAAATCAATACACTCAACTATTTCATTCAACTTTTCTTGTGTTCTGTTTTGCTCAGTGCGTTTCTTAGACACACCCATGTCAGTTTTTCTACATAGATTTCAGTTTCACTTTGTCATCCACGCCTGAGCCTATACAAATTAAAAGCCATGTTGTATTCAGTAATGGCCCTATAGGGTCACTCTTTCAAATTTCTAGTGTATAGGAGAAGTCAATGGTGAAGAAAAACCCCAAAATCTACTGAAATACCTGGTTAGTATTTTTCAATAGAAAAAGATACTGTACTTTGCTTGAGTTAGGTAAATGAAAAGCTGCTCCCTGTTATGGAGAGAGAAGCAGCAGTTTTCCTTGGTTGCAAATCTGTATTGAACCTGCTGTTTCCTCTGAGACACACAGGTTCAGCTTTATGGCTGAAGTTGCCTTAGTGGATGGACCTGTTGCTGAGCAGCTCCAGCTGTGGTACATTGTGTCCAGGTTCCTCCAACAGGAGCTATTTCTCAGCTCTGAATTCCTCCCTCAGCTCACTGTTTCCCTGCCAAAGACACATTCTAATGTGTGAGCATGTTTCATTTCTTCAACATACAGAGAGAGAGAGAGAGAGAGAGAGAGAGAGAGAGAGAGAGAGAGAGAGAGAGAGAGAGAGCGAGCTCTTCAGAGAGTAATTTTCTACGAATCTACCCCAAATCCATTATAATCATTACTTTTATTATCATTATCATTATTAAACTGTCCCCTACCTGTCGCCACAATGTCATAACTGTTCAGACAGTTGTAGGAAATTTTAAATGTAGGCACTGATTAAAGATAAGGTATTGTTATATTTTTTCTTGTTATTTGTATTAGACAGTTACATTATGAAAGTACAACCAGTGACACCGCAGTTTAGAAGAAAAGAAGATGATAATGTTGTACTTCTTGGAGCACAGTAATTAACACAAGATGTGGAAATGTCATTTGGCCCATTAGTACTGGATTATTTCAGAAATACCTTTAATATCATATGTGCTTACTGATTCACATTATAGCAATTCTTGTTTTAGAATCTTAAGGTAAGACCTAAATGGCAACTTTGTGTATTGTGAACTTTGCTGTGGGATCACCACCGAGAGTGAGTCTCATCTGCACAACGAATGTGTATTATTAACCCCTTACAGTAGTGGAAAAGGACTCCTCTAGTCCATTTGTCTTTTTTTGGCAACCATTACTTTTTATAGCCATTTCAGGTGGACAATGGGATGGACAGGGTGGTACCATGTCTGACTCGTTCTGCAAACTGTAAACGAAGGCAGGGAGGGTTCTGCATCTCCTGAGCACTGGTGTGTGCACTGACCACCTGCCTTGCCCTTTCTATCTATGCTGAGGCACATGATGTAGTTCCTATCTCGGAGATGCTATTCAGGAAACACATACTGCTCAATAAATCCAGAGACTGGAAGTGGTGATTTTCTTTCTGTGCTGGAAGGGCAGAAAACACATAGGAAGGAAGGTAAACCTAGAGCAGATTTTAAAATCGTATGTTTTAATCAAGTTTAATATTTTTGAGACAATGTCTCTCTGTGTCCTGGAACTCATTCTGTTGAGCAGGTTGGCCTGGAACTCACAGAGATCTGCCTGGCTCTGCCTCCTGAGTGCTGGGACTAAAGGGGTGTAACACCAGTCTCATTGTTTACTTTTTTTTTACATTTTATTTACTTATTTTGTGTGTGTGTGTATTCATGTATGTACCACCCAGTAACCACTATCTGGATGAAGTCTTTTTAGAATTGAGTTGTTGAATAAATTATTTGGGCTGCCATGATGCTTCAGTTAATAAAGGTGCTTGCTGTACAAGCCTTTGCTATTCAAGGCTGATGGTCTGGGTTCATTCCCTGGAACTCACTTAAAAATGGAAGAAAAAACTGACTCCTAGAAAGTTGTCCTCTGACCTCCACAATGCACCATGGCATCTAATAATTCAAAAAAGAAAATTACTTATTAATGGTTGCTCTCTCTTTGTTTTATTGTTATTTTTGTGCATCTTTAAAGTGGGAAATTTTCTTAGCATAGATGAATGGAAATCAAATCTAAATGCTATAAAGATTAGAACAAAATCCAAGAGATGGATCAGCAAGTGAAGCAATTTGTCACCAAGCCTGATAACCCCAGGATACAGAGAGAGAACCGAATCTCACAAGTTTCCCTGTGACCTCCAAATGTATGTGCACACATACACAATAAACAAGTAAAAGAAGTAATTTGGAGATATTATGCAAAGTAGCAGCAATCTATCTCTGTGACTGTTTTTCTCCCTCATTTACAGGAGATGTCTTTGTGCTCTGCTTTCCCATAGCAGATTCAGTGTTTGCAGTAATACACATGCTGTGGTAATTTACATTGCTGCCACCCATTGCTCTTGTTTAGCCTTACTTTTCTACTGGTGCAATTGGGGCTAAGAAATCTTTTGTAAAGCTTTGAAGCAACAGATTCCCAGTTATTCTAAGATATACTCATCTGCAGAGACTGATTCCATGCAATTTTATTTAATGCAACTCCTGTCCAGCAGAAATCAGAGCAGTGATTCCAAAGTTTCCCAAAGTATTCAAACATTCTGTAACCTTGGTATGCTTTTCATTGTAATAGGCTATTCTCATTGCTCATTCTTTTCAGTTCATCTAGGAACAAATAGCCTCCCTCATTCCCCTGCAGGGTTGTTGAATCTTTGGTAAATTTTTCAGAACTCCTAGGCTTTAATTTTTAGCCAGGAGCTTGCAAGAGCTATTTAAAAAGATTCGACCTACTAAGCTTGCTCTCCTGCTGACTACAAGTCCCCCAGAGGTCATTATTTTGCAAATGGATTTAGATCACATTCTGAAGTTATTACAAAGAGGAGCACTCCACAAATTAGAAAGCTCCAAGCACCATAGTAAAAGAATGCTTAGACAGGAGTTTTACTTTTAGTTAGACAGGAGTTTTACTTCTAGACAGCATTTCAGATGTTTTTGTAAAGACAGTGTCTTGCTATTCAGCCTTAGCTGGCTAAATACTCACTTTGTATTCCAAGGTGGCTTTGAACCCATGACAAACCCCCTGCTTCAGCCTTCCAAGTGTTCAACCTACAAACATATTCTTCCATGCCCAACTCATATCTGACACTTGTTATTCGCCTTTTAGCCATTAGTGGGTGTACTGCTCTTTCAGAGTATCAAAGTTTGTTTACCAGCACCCATGAAGGACAGATCCCACTGCCTACAAATCCAGGCCGAGGGAACCCAATGCCCTCTTATGGCTGCCAGGGTACTACACTTAAGAGCAAACACACACACGCACATACATACGCACGCACATACACACGCACGCACACACACACCATACTTTAAAATAAAATATATCTTTCAAAATAGCATGTAAGTCAATTCTGCCATTAAAAACCAGTATGTGGAGTTAATAACACACACAAGACATATTTGGGGCTTTTTTTCCCTCTAATACAGCAGTTCTCAACCTTCTTAATGCTGCAACCCTTAACACAGTTCCACATATTGTGGTGACCCCAACCGTAAAATTATTTTCGTTGCTAGTTCATAACTCTAATTTTGCTACTGTTATGAATCATAAATATCTGATATGCAGATGGTCTTAGGTGACCCATGTGAAGGGGTTGGTTGACCCTCAAAGGGTCATGTCCTACAGGTTGAGAACCACTGCTCTAATATATGAATGTTCCTTACTTAGAAAAAAAAGGTCTCTGCTGATTTCTCGAAGGTGACGATGTCCCTTTTTAAGATTAAATTATAATTTGTTTTTCTCAAATCTGACTGAACTGTCCTTTCTTTATTTAAATGATATACATCTGTTCATTGTAAAGGTTCAACATCTCTTACCTCAGACTTCATTCCTTTATGGTAACATCAGGGTCTTTTCTTGAGACCCTATGAAATGCACAGTGCATCATTATCATTTGCAATTATTCTGCTATGTGGCAGCACTTCAGAATTTCTTATGCCCGTGAATCTTTTCCTGTTCTTCTCACCTTCCCTGAGATTATGCCGTACCTCTCTTCCTGTGCCTGACTTTATACTTAACATAATGATCTCCACTTCTAGTCATGTTTTCATGAGTGGCACCATTTTAACCTTTTGATAGTCAAATAGTATTCCAGTGTGTGTGTGAGTGTGTGTGTGTGTGTGTGTGTGTGTGTGTGTGTGTGTGAGTGCATTCCTCTGTCTCTTCACTATTGTGAATTGTGTTGGAATAAACATCGCAGATGTCACTTAAGCATTTACCGGTTTCCTTTCCTTTTGATGTACATTTGGTAGTGAAATGCTGGACTATAATGGTAGTTCCATTTTAAAGTTTTATTTATTAGAGTGTATAATATGTGTGTTTAACACATGGGGGTCTTGCCAAGGTGCACATTTGAAGGTCAGAGGCTAACTTTCGGGAGGCAGTTCTCGCCTTCCAGCACAGGCTCCAAGGATGGAAGTAGATAACATCAAGCTTTCACTTCCAGAACATCTGCTTGATGAGCATCCATGGTTCTTTTCTATATAGATATTTTTACTTATATTTACCAATTATGTGTTGGAGTTCTGCATTCTTTACATCCTTGGACTGCTTGTTAGCATATATCTTTGTGATAACTGTTCTTACTAGAGGGAAATGATATCTCAATTTGCTTTACATTTTTATGTGCCTGGGATCTAGCGATACTGAACATTTTATAAACTTATTGAACAGTTCTTGGTCTTCTGTGAAATGCCTTAGCTATAACTTCAGTATTTGGGTTTAGTTATGGGGAATTCTCTAGTTCTATACCATCTGAGTATCAGCAATCCCTTTTCAGATGTATAGTTTGTAGATATGCTATCTTATTCTGGAGTCTGTTTCATTTTCATTTTCTCATTCATTGTACAGAAGATCCTTGTTTCTACTTTTGTTTCTTCCACTTTTAGTTTCTTATCCAAAAAAAAAACTAAAAATCTATGTCTACTTCTATATCCTGACAATCTTGCCTATCGCTGCTTATAGTAGTTTCATAATTTCAGATATTATATCTAAGTCATTAGTCTAATTTTAATTGTTTTTCTTTATTTTTGAAACTAATGAGTGATAGAGGTCTGGTTTCATTCTTCTACATGTGCATACAAAATTTTTCTAGCATTATTTATTGAATAAGCTTGGGGAGGGATGGAGTGGAAGCACAATGAAAGAAATATCTGGATAGAGAGAGTCATTAAGGGGTTAAGAAGAAAACTATTCTTTCAATCTGTGAATGTAGGATACCCTTCCACTTTTATATACTTCTTCTTCTAGAATTAGAAATATATAAATATATACTATAAATATGTATTCATATTTTAGTATATAAATTTATATACATATAAAATATAAGTATATAATGTGCAATATAATTTATTTAAAATATATTTAATATATACGAAATATATTTTATGTATACTACAAAACCCTACTTATATATAGGTATACAAGTATGATTTTTTTTATATGCTATCTACATCTAATTGTAGGTATCATCACCTTTGTCTTAGTTAGGGTTGCTATGGCTGTGATAAACCACCATGACCAAAGCAACTTGGGAAGAGAGGGAGTTTGCTTGGCTCACACTTCCATATCACTGTTCATCATCAAATGAAGTCAGGACAAGAACTCAAATAGGGCAGGAAATCTGGAGGTAGGAGCTGATACAGAGGCCATGGAGGGGTGCTGCATACTGGCTTGCTCAACCTGATTTCTTATAGAAGCCAGAACCATCAGCCCTGAGATGGCACCACCCACCCTAAGCTGGGGCCTCCCAGTCACTAAGAAAATGCCCTACAGGCCTTCCTAAAGTCTGGTCTTATGGAAGCATTTTCTTAATTGGGATTTCCTCCTCTCAGATGACTCTGGCTTGTTTCAAGTTAACAAAACAACAACCAACCCTTTTGGTTAATTTTTTTCAGCTATTTTCGATATTTTTTAATTGTCATAAATAGGATTGCCTTCAATTTTTTTTAGACAAGGTCCTTTTGTGTAGCTGAGGCTGATCTCAAACTCATGATAAAGCATAGGCTGGATTTGAAAACTTGCCTCAGCCTACCACATGATCATCTCTAATCGCTGTTTTTTGGTGGAGCCTCTGTGGTTTTTGTATGGAAGAGTGTATCTACAGATAGTAACAATCTGACTTCCTCTTTCCAGTCTCTTGCCTATCTGTTGTCCAAAATTGAAAAGAGGATAACGAAAATGACTCTCTTTACATTGTTATCAGCTATCAAATTTCTCCCATTCAGGATAATGTTAGCTGATGTCTTATAATATATGCTCTTTATGTTGATGAACATGTTCTTCCTGTGCCTAATGGTCAGTATTTTCATTATTAAGGAATGGTGAGTTTCCTCACATGGCTTTTCTACAATTATTGAGATGACACTATGAGTTTTGCCTTTCTTTCCATGGTGGTTGTGATTCCTGCTTGTTGATTTACATTTATGGAGCCATACTTGTATCTTTGTGCTGAGTCCCATTTAGTCATGGTCAGTGGGCAATGATCCTGCTTAATCTGCTGTTGTATTTTTTCAATTTGCTAGCACTTTGTTGTTGAATTCTACATCTGTGTTCATCAGGGATACTAGCCTGTAGTATTTCTCTCTGTCTCTCTGTCTCTCTGTCTCTCTGTCTCTGTCTCTCTCTCTCTGTGTGTGTGTGTGTGTGTGTGTGTGTGTGTGTACTTGCCACTTGTCTCATTTTATATAGTTTTGCTAATACTGACCTCATTGAACATATTTGGATGATTTTTTTCAGTTTTGGGAGTGGTTTAGCATGAATTGGTATTTGTTCCTTTTGAAATGATTTGTGACATTCATTATGAATCCATCTGCTCATGGGAACTGATAAGAGGCTGTTGTTGTTGTTGTTTGGTTATTTTGAAACAGGATCTCACTCTGTAGCCTGGCTGGCCTAGGACTCTATCTGTAGAACAGGCTGATCTTGAACTCACAGAGATTCACCTGCCTCTGCCTCCTAAGTACTGGGATTAAAGTTATGTACCACCGCAGGACATATTATGAGTTGTTCACTTCTGTTCCTTATAGGTCTGTGCAGGTTTACTGTTTTTTCTTTGTGATTCTATTTTGCTAACTTACATGTGCCCAGGAATTCATCCTCTCTTTTAGGTCATTGAATTTATTAGAATATATAATTATTCACAATACATTTCAAAGATAAGTTACATTTCTGGGATATCCATGATAGTATTTCCCTTTACATCTGACTTCAATGATTTCTATCTTTGCTCTTATTTTAGCAATGTGTTTGTCAGTTCTGTTTTCTTTATCTTATTCATCTAATATGCATGTATAAATATACATTTACCTTGCTTTGTCACAAATCTCAATAAGTTGCTTTCATTTTGCACTTTGGTGACCCACGTTAGAGATGAATGAGACCTTTGAATCTTGTAATTTTTATATAATGATAAAAATAAACCATTAGCCTCTATAAAGGGGGAGTTTATTTTATTTTCCTTTATTTCTTGCTTATTTTAATGTGTTTTGCTTTGTTTGGTTGGGATAGCATCTCTATATATAGCCCTGTCTGTCCTGGAACTTACTATGTTGAACATGCTAGCCTTGAATTTAGAGATCTGTTTGCCTCTGCCTCCTGAGTGCTGGAATTAAAGGTGTGCACTACCTCTCCCAGTTGTGGGATTTTAGTTTTTTAGAAATTTTCAATTCTTTTGAAAATTATTTTGTTATGTAGACTGCCAATACTCCACCAAGAACCAATGACCATTTAACAAAACTGCCAACATCCAGCTGTGTTTTAAAATTTTAAAAGGGTGAATAATCCAATACATAGAACTAGAAGATACGGGATTGCCAGTACAAAGCTGTGAGTGAACTATGAAACTAAAATGTGGTATCTGGGTCCTCATTGACAGACCTAGTAATGTTCTAGTTTTTAATTGATGAAGAACTGTGAGGAAAAAGAAACATGTTTCCATGTTTTGTGAAGCTAACCTAAGGTAAATTAAAGTGTCCATGAAATATTCTGTAATATAAAATGACATCAAGAAATTTTGTTGTAACAGTATAAGGCAGAAGAATCCTGTATACACACAGTTAAGCATAATTTGCATTTCTTTTCAAATGGTTGCTAATTACCATGTGTATTTCTCTGGCTTTTCAAGGCAGGGCTTCTCTATATCTCTGGTCATCTGGAAACTCACTCTCTAGACCAGGCTGGCCTCAAACTCAAAGATGTGCCTGCTTCTGCCTCCCCAATGTTGGAATTAAAGGCATGCATCACCATGTCCTGCCTTATGTACTTAAGTCATGGAATTTCACAAGGACCATTTTAAATACCTATTTCTTTTTTAGTGCTGTGGTTTACAGCTGTGCAGCCCTTTCATCCTGCTGCAGACAGAAATGAAAAATGAAAGGAGACGAAACAGTTTCCTGGGAACCAAGATTTGATGAGAACATTAAATATAAATTATAATTCATCTGTAGTCCTAATTTGGCATAAAATTTATATTCTTCTATATTAATAAAACACACATAGGTTTATCTTATTTCTGGAAATTGATTCTAGATGAAAAAGAACTCTGAAAATTAAAAAATGTATTTTGCCCCAGTTTTCTGGTCATTTGTTATCAGAAAAAAAAACCTACAATAGAACTTTCATATACAACTTCTCATTGGATCTTTGGGAAAGAGAATAATTAAGTTAACAGGATTGGTAGAATTTTTCATCATTTTACAAAAATAAAGCCAATAGAATTTAATTGAAATGTTTAATTATTTGAACACACAAAGACAAGAGTGTAATTTTGTACCTATGTCTTTAGTCTTCTTCCTTCAGTTCAAGTACTGTTTTGTCTTTCTTAAATTGTTTTTTTAAAGATTTTTAAAACTTTATATATATAAGTGTTTTGCTCATGTTGATCTATGTATCCCACATGTGTGCCTAGTGTCCACAAAGGCCAGAAGAGTACATTGGATCTCCTGAAACTGGAGTTACATATATTTGTAAACCACTGTGTGTATGCTGGACACTGAACCTGGGCCATCTATAAAAGCAGCCAGAGTTTTTAACTGCAGGGCCATATCCCCAGCTACACTATTTTGTCATTTTTACACACACACACACACACACACACACACACACACACACACACACACACAATTTATCTCTAGCCTCGTTTCCTCATTTTTTTCACATACTGTTCCTGCCCTAGTAGGCAAGTGCTGACTTGTCTTGTCTCTCTTCTGAAAGAGCCTTTATTTTTATTAGGTAGATGTAGTGTCAGATTTAACCCTTTTCTGAGTTTGTACAAGGCAGCTTCAAAGTTGTCATCATATGCTATTGTAATTTACACATATTTTTCATCACATATGTATAGGTTATATGCTATTATCCATTTTTATACCAAGAATTGCCTTAATTAGCTCTTAGTCCAATGGGGTTTTGCATTAAAAATACTCCCTTCATCATGAATTAATACATTTGCTTGGCTAAGGAGCACAATGTGTTGATTCCCTTTTCCTTAGCTTCTTTATTGTCATGCTTTGAACTTGGTAATAATGAAGTTTGTCTCAAATATACCCTTGGAGAGAACATCAAAGCTCTGGGTATAATAATTAGTCCTGGATTTTGAGATCACTGATAGAAGAGAAGCCAATTTAGGGAATATAGGTAGTTACCTTGTCACCCATGGGTATAATTTATATTTTAAAATTCCATTTACTTATCTTAGAAAAGAGCTGAAACTCTGATTTTAATCTATTCATGATTTTCAGTAGGCTGGAGAATAATTGACATACACAAATCAGACCTGCTTAAGTAACTTGCACATTTTAAATCCAGAAAATTAATTATCATTAGAACATGGCTCAAGATTAGATGAATGACCCTTGCTAGTGACAGTAATTGCTAAACTAATTGGAGGGTTTGTCCGCTGACAATGTGCTGGAAGATAGAAGGGGGAAGAGGTCATTGGGAGCATCGAAGAGAAAGGCAACCCTGTTAAAATATGAATGTGGAACTTGCTGAAAAGATTATATTTCAGGGATGTTAGTGATGTTTCTGTTGTTGTTCACACATAAATCTATAAACTGTTTTTATTTCCTGCTTTAAAAATATCATAGATGCAGTAAGCGAAATCTATTGAAAAACATTAGCTTATACCAGGATGTGTGTCTTTGATATAACTAACACACATGTGTGCAAGGTGATGACAGTTCTTGCTACCAAGGTTTAACGTTAGCAGTTTTTGTAGGAACCCCTTCAGTAGACAATTTTGCTCTCCCTACATCCAAAAGAATCTATGCAGCCTTCCTAAAAATATGTTGTGGGGGCTAAATGTGTAAAAAGGACATTTACAGTCTATGTGGTAGTCCTCAAGGCTTCCTATCCTGCCAAGATACAAACTCAAATGTAACACTGTCACCTTGCAGTGACTTCCTAGCTTAAACTACAAGAGCATGGGGTGGGTGGATGAGAGCCCTGTTTTTATGGCCTCTGTTTGCCAAATTACTTATTTTAATTATGAAGGTATTTAATCTTGGTGCATCTGTTTTAATGCTGGAGATGTGCTTATAGAGCCTGGCTGACAAATATATACAGAGATATTAAGCTCTGTTGTTTTAGGTCATTGCTCCTGGTGGCACAGCTATAAGCCAAACCCTACCAGCCTCATCTTACAGCAGCTACTCTCCTACCCCAAGTCTCCTTTAACCAGGCTCCAGCTCCAGCAGGCCAAAGATATTGTGCTGTCTCCACACTTTGCCACTTTGACTGACACAGAGCAGGCTACTTCTTTAGACTTTGAAAGAATTTACACTAGTCTCAAGTTTTGTATTCTGAGTCAACATGTCTGACACACCATTGGATCTTGGAGTTGTTTATAAAAATTCAGGCGCGCCCACTGTGCCTCACAATGTCTATATTGAGATACTGTCTGCTCTGATAGGAGTAGCTGACCCTTAACAACCTTGGCTGTAAGAATTCCCTAATATATTTTATTGATGTATTAGGGTTTTAGAATGATTTCTTCATATTTGCTATTTTAACCTCAAATAATTATTTACTTCTTGATAATGTGATTACAGTGGGTTTGGAAGAAGAACTGTTAGATATTACTCTTGGATCTGTGTATTCCTCTAAATGTCAGTCCCTTGTTCCTTGGCCAAAATATGATTAGTGACTAGCTAGTATGAACTGCATATAGATAAGAAGTTTAATATTCACCAAAAGAAACAAATCTTGAGCTTGTAAGGGAATCAAATAGAGATCATAGACAGTGAAGGTATTGGAGAATGATTCTTTTATGAACTAAATTTTAGTTATCTGACAAAATATGTATGAACATGAGAGGTAAACAAGATTTAAGAGAAATCAATGCCTTAAAAGTTATAGCCCCCCCAACAGATCAAGGTGCATGAACTGGCTTTTTGGAGCCCACTCCCTATGGTGGGATACCTTGCTCAGTCTTGATACAAGGAAGGGGGACCTTGGTCCTGCCTCAACTTCATATGCCAGATTTTGTTGACTCCCCAAGAGAGTCCTAATCCCCTAAGAGAAGCGGATGTAGGGATGGGAAGGATATGGGGGCAAAGAAGGGGAGAGAGAGGGACGGGGGTTAGTATGTGTAATGAAAAATAAATTTAAAATTAAAAAGTTATAAGGTGCAAAGTGCCTTTTATTTTATGTTCATATTAAATAATTTTGTAAAAATCACTCAAGGAATACGTGACATATGTTAACTCATAGACCCATTCTGATAGCAGTTATTTATGTACTGCCTTTTAAATACAGAGAACAGCTATTGCTGCCTTCATTCCGTGATTCTTTGTGCGGAGACCATTTTGGTCTTCCAGGGCACCAGTGAGGAGACATTCACAATCAATCAAAGGAAATTTGTTCCTTGATGTCTTTCCCACCAAGTCTCCTCAAAATAGGAATTTCTTGGCTTGAGCCAAATACAGTTTCCATTACTTATATTGCTTATAGGTACTGAAGAGATGCAACTGCACCTTTATCTTTGTTGGGCTCTTCTGCATAGAATGGGATGGTAAATGTTTCCACATTTTAATAGAATCAAGCCTCTTCTGCCTACTCATTCTAACACAGGATAAAAATGACAGTGTCACACACAGAGAACAGAACACTCCTTTGGTTGCTTCAACATATTTTTTTCTTCTTCTTCTTTTTTGGCCTCATTTTCTTCTCTGCTGAGCTTTTGAGTCCAAATTTAGTAGGGATGACTAAGAAATTGCCAGGATGTGACAGAGCATTCAGTTCATTGAGTCCTTCCTTGCCATTTTCCAATAGTTGTAACAATTGCCAAGACTTCCTCTTAGCGTTGTAGGTGCCACATTATTCTTAACAGCTGTTAAATCACTCATGCAAGATCTGTCCATGCAGTGACAGCCTCCTTATAAATATAGCTGATTTTAATCTGTGATATAAAGGAAATTCCCTGAAGACATTTTGGAAGCTGATACTCTAATAAGTCGGATAATTTTCAGTATTTCCTCTTGATCACTGAAATCCAACATTCACATTAATCAGTGGTACACTAATCAACTGGTCTACCATGAACTTGGAGGATACATCAGGTTAGATTTGGAAATAGGACAAATTCATAGCTGCCATGCATGGGTATAAGTCATGGGTCATGTCAGTGAGCCAGATAGAGCCTCTGGGTATTGATAGAAATTTAATCAGTTCTGATGGGGAGAAAACACCTATAATTCAAAGAAAAATTATATTTAATATAGGCCTTGAGAAATGAGAAGAAAAGTAGGAGTCAGAGAAAGAGAAGGATGTGTTACTAAACAAGTGAACACATTTGGAAAGGTGTGTGTGGTTTAGTGGTGGAGGACCAAAAACATCCAGGCATTGGTTGTTTATATTATATGCAAGGTGAAATCACCCAGAGTTCATGAGGAAGGGAACCTTACTTTAAGAAAGCAAATACAGCAGGAGAACAAGGAAGACTGATTATTAGATCCTTGAAACAGTCTAATGACAAGGTCCTGAAGTCATATAAGTATGGAAGGTGAAGGTATAGGACCATGAAATTGAGAGCATGTGGATGAATGCAAGCATCTTCTGGATTTAAGTGTGAGAAGCTGCTATTTGGTAAAGTCCAGATACTAAAAGAAGAGTAGAAGGGAAAGTGGAGGATGGAATAAGTGTTGGCCCGTGCTTCAGCTATTATTCTTTATTTATTTATTATTCTTTATTTATTCTCGAATTCTTTCCCATCCTTCCAGAATCAAATATCTTTTTTGTCTATGAAAATGACCGTGGTGTCCCTGTCAGAATTAAATCTGAATTCTCTTCTCTTAGACAATATATCTTGTTTGGACTTTCTTTTTGAACTTATGACAGCACATATATCTCACGCACTAGTCATTTTCATGATCTCCTCAGATATAGAGTAAGCTAAGGGGATATATTAAGTATGTCTGAAATTTTTAGTATCATTCAAGTATGTGATGCACCATCTGAAAATGTATATGAAATTATGAATAAATGCTACTATCACACAATATGCTAAGCATGGCATGTTTTGGAGACCTGAATTAGAACACACATTTGTCCCGTCTACTCAGGAATAATTTCTTCATGTGCTTGAACACTGTCGCCTAACTTGATCATCTGCATCCTTCAACAGATTCACTTGCAAATGATTTCTGACTTTTTATGAAAGGAAAATCTACTTTCCAAGGATGAATACTTTATCCAAGTGATGATTGAATTCACAAAGAACTCCAGAAATTTTTCTCATCACTACAGGAAATGTGGAGATTTTTCATCAAATATCTTTGTAGACATACTTTGGCTTTCTCTGTGTTGAGAAATCCCACAAAGAGAAAATTTTAGAACCCATAAATAGAACTCTTTTAAGTTTCTGCCATGTGACAGTTGCCCCAGAAGTACCTTTCTGCTTTACTAGGTGGACTTTTGTGAATTGTGGGAGAAGATCTATGGTGTGTACCTAGATTGAATGAAATGACCCCCAAAGTTACTATGACTAAGTGCATTCTGCAGAGCAAAGAAGGACAGTGGGCATATTACTGGATGAGGTAGGGTTTAATAATTATAATAATAAAAAGAAAATTGCTTGAATTTCCCCTTTCAGAGAAATGCTGAGAAATGTGTTCCCCTTCACTAAAGTAACTTTTAGAACATTACAGATGTTGTTGCTCAGCTGGTATGTATGCTGAGGATGATATTAAATATGAAAATGAAGGGAAGAAGAAACATGAAGACATGGTTTAGAAAAGACCAGTGGCCTAGAAAACATGCACAACAAGGGTTTGCAAACATAAAGCAAAATTATCAACTGTTGTTCCTGATAACATCCCAGCAAATTAGTGAAAAATTCTGATAACATATTGCTATCTCTACTTTACTTTCCTTGTTATCTTCCACTCCAAGTGCCTGCTCTGCTACTCTATGAATTGCTTATAGATTAAAACCAACTCTGTTTTATTTAGCTTAGAAATGGCCACTTTAACATATGTTTATTCTATGTATGTGTGCATGTAAACACCCAGGCTAAAAGAAGGCTGATTTTTGTCCTTAAGCAATCTTCTGTGGTTCATGTAAATGAATCATTTAAAATATAACGTGGATAAATCCAAGACAGAAAATCACACTTCAAGGTTCAAAATCCTCTGGGTTATTCTCTTGTGTTTATTTATAGAATTACTGTAAATTCTTTGCTACCATATTGATTTGCTTATAAATGTTAATTTAAGGAAACAATGAGGTTAGAGGTAAATTCTATCTTGAATTAAGATCCAATGAGCTTTAAAAAAAGTCAATTTGATTTATATTGTGATGAAAGATAAGCTTTCTTTGTTGAACTATTTTAGAAATCTAGGTGACCAGCATTGTAATACTGCTTTTAGACTCAGCAACTGGTAGCCATAATGTATGATAACCTTAAAGTCTGTGAAAAGTAATCACATGGCTGGTAAGATGGCTCAGCAGGCAAAGACACTTGTCACACAAAGCCTAGAGACCTAAGTTCAATCCTTGACACATAAGTAAAGGTGAAAAGAGAGAGCATTTGTTTTCTGATGTCCACATGTCAGCCATACACCACCCCCACACACCCACACCCACACACACACACACACACACACACACACACACACACACACACACACACCACACTATAATATTATAAAAAGTTAATGCACAACTAAATGTTAATTTTCTTTTATTTATTGTCGAGGAGAACAAAGCTCCTGTAACACCTTTATGCTTATCTTTCAATCTCGAATTAGTCCAGCATACAATTATGTGGCTTGTCCGAACCTTCCCATTGTTTACTGCAAAGAGCAAAGAGCAAAGATCAAAGAATTTTGACTTTGGGCGTTCTCTTCAAAGATCACATAAATTGCTACATGTAGCCTTTCAGTTTCCACTGATGATAATTTCTCCTATTCAAACAGAGTACCCTTCATATAAGCTTTAACAATGCATTATCTAAACCCCTGAAAGGCATATTCTGTCTATTCTACTTGAAATTCACACCCTTGTAAATGTTGACATTTGCGTTTATTTACTATTGTTTCAGGAGCATTTCACACCTGAGTGCAAATTCAAAGAATCGGTGTTCGAAAATTATTATGTGACATACTCATCAATGATCTACCGTCAGCAGCAATCGGGCCGAGGGTGGTATCTGGGCCTGAACAAAGAAGGAGAGATCATGAAAGGCAACCATGTGAAGAAGAACAAGCCCGCAGCACATTTTCTGCCCAAACCACTGAAAGGTAAATCTGATCGTCTATAGACTATGGATGCTGCCACGAACACGACTAATTAAATAAACCCTTTACGTCCTGTTGGCTGCCAAACAGTTCTTACATATTAGGACATTTATCTATAAATTTTCAAGCATTTCACAGCACTAGAAACCATCAAGACCAAAATGTACAAACCATACCAACATTCAGACATTGCCAGTAGCCTCTACTCATATTTTAATTTATCCATGATAACCCCTTTCTTAGAAGGAAGTATCTAAATTGCAAACTCAAGACAGCCAAGAACCCTACATGATAACAAAACGGCTTGTAGAAGATAACTGTGGGGTTTAGAATGTGTGTATATTTACCTTTTATAGGAAAACCTATTGGTCAAGATAGATCTAAGAATTTTCACTCAGTTTTCTTTTCAGCTTAATCGACAAAAGAGATAATTGTTATTTTATAGTTTTTATACTACTGTGATAAAACACCGTAACTTAAGACCACTTGGGGAGGAAAGGGTTCGTTTAATCTTACACTGCCACATAACGTCACAGTCCATCATGGTGGAAGTCAGGACAGGAGCTCAAACAGGGCAGGAATCTGGAGGCAGGAGCTGATGCAGAGGCCATAGAGAGGCATTGCTTACTGGTTTGTTCATCATGGCTTGCCCACCTGCTTTCTTATATAACCCAGAACTACCAGCTCAGCCTGATTTCTTGTATCACCCAGAACAACTCGCCCAGGGTAGCACTGTCTACAGTGGTCTGCACCTTCCCATATTATTCATCAATTAAGGAAATGCCCACGGGCTTACCTGTACAGTCTGGTTGGGGCATTTTCTTAGCTGAGGTCTTTTCTTACTAAATGATTCTGCCTCATATAAAATTGACATAAAGCTAGCCACCACAATTGACTCCTTATCGGCTTGATACACAAGTACATCCCTACTCAACTAGAACTTTTCCTTTCTTATTTGGCCCTAAGATGGCATGTCAATATCACAGTATAAAACATTCCAATTGCTCCAGTCCCATGGCCTTCAAATTTTCAAACATTGCAGCCTCTTCAAAACATCCAAAACCTAGTTCACGTTCAAAGTTCCTATGAAGTATCTAAAGTCTCTTTAAAATCCCAAACTCTCTCTAAAATAGCTGAAATCTTTCAACTATGAGCTTCTATAAAATCAAAAACAAACTACCTACTTTATTACTCCAAGAAGGAATAACCATAGGATAGTCACAATGAAATCAAAGCAAAAGAAATATTCAACAGTGTAAAAAGTTCAGCATTTGGTGTTCGGGACCCAATTATGATACTCCATGTTCCAAAGTGCCTTGGGAGAAGCAGTTCTTGAAAGCTTTGCTATTCACACACTTATAGCTTATCTTCTATGCTTTACTCAGCTCTGCTCCATAGCTGGTGCTCTCCACGATGGTTATCTCATGTTACTAGCATCTCTAAAATGGTGGCATCCCTATTTCACCTGGGCTACACCTTCACCAGTGGCCTCTCTTGGGCTCCTCTCTTCAGGGACTCTTACTCTACATATGGTGTCAATCCTCAATGTTTCTCAATGACCCCTTCAATCCTAAGCCTTCTACTTGAACTGAAGCTATACATTCACCAATGGCCTCTCCTGGCCTGTCAGTGCAACATTGCAGCTGCTCTCTATGAACCCTTTATGCCTTCAAAGCTAGTAACAGCTGGTAAACTCACATCATCAATTTTGACTGCCAGCACAAGGTATAGCCCTGACAACCTTTGGACCATAGCTCTGTGTGCTGACCATAGGGAAGCACTTCTCAGATTTTACCTCAGTGATGCCGGTGTCTTCTTAATACATCTGATTCTTAAGCCCCAGCTGACAGGTATCAATTGTCCCCAAAAGTAAAAGATTTACTTTGGTGGGTCTTAATACAAAATATCAAATGGCCTAATAGAGTCTTTAAGAGACACTCAAAACTCCCCTCTGAAACTTCACAAGTCAGGCCTCTATCATCCACTTTGATCTCAGGTCTATATTCTCTGTTCCTGCAAGTCACTGAGCTCTGAACAATCAATGGCTTTTCCAGCCCCATATTCCAGATTTCACTGTCCTCAGAACATGCTCAGGTCTCTCACAGCAATACCTAATGATCTGGTACCATGTTCTCTTTTAGTTAGGATTACTATTGCTGAGATAAAACGCTATAACCAAAATCAACTTGGGGAGGAAAGGGTTTATTCCACTTCCACTTGCACATCACAGCCCATTAAAGGAAGTCAAGGCAAGAACCTAGAGGCAAGAACTGAAGCAAAGGTTATATAGAGATGCGTTTACTTGCTTATTCAACCTGCTTTCTCACAGCACCCAGGACCACCAGCTCAGTGCTGGCACCACCCACACAGTGAGTTGAGCCGTCCCACATCAATCAAGGAAATGCCACTATAGGCAGGTCTACAATCCAGTCTCCTAGGGACGTTTTACTAATTAAACTTCCCTCTTCCTAAATAACTCTACTTGTGTCACACTGACATAAATCTAGCCAGAACAGATATAAAAATGAACTAAGAAACAGCAGTATTAGAAGAGAGAGAAACAAGAGACAGTTCTAACTTCGTTTTTCACTAAGTGGATGGTCAGATTGTGTTTGTTTGTTGGATTGTTTGAAACACAGTCTCACATATGATGCTGGGGCTTTCTAGTTCCAGTTGGCCTCAAATTCATGATCTTTCCTCAACCTCAAAATTGCCAGAATTATAGGCATTTGCCACCATGCACACTGCTAACAGAATGATCTTGAAATGTTACTGCATGATCATCAGTAAGAGAATTCACTGGCTCCTTAGTGATACCATGGCAGCCTAGGCTATAGGCAGGTCCTGTCTCGAGTAAAAAATGTGTTGTTAAATCATGGCTAAATTGAAATAATGAAGACGAGATTTGCTTCCTGGATTTATAAGTTTTAAAACAAGACCACCTGGGATCTGTTGTGGAAATTTAGAACAGTACAGTATATTAATGTGCCCCTTTAAAGGTTTTTCCCTCCACCTTCTGTGCTTTTCAGTGGCCATGTATAAGGAGCCGTCTCTGCATGATCTCACGGAGTTCTCCCGATCTGGAAGTGGGACCCCGACCAAGAGCAGAAGCGTCTCCGGTGTGCTGAATGGAGGCAAATCCATGAGCCACAACGAATCAACGTAGCCAGTGAGGGCAAAATGAGGGCTCTATAACAGAACCTTACCTCCAGGTGCTGTTGAATTCTTCTAGCAGTCCTTCATCCAAAAATTTAAACTTATCAGTGAGGGTTACCAAACATGCAGGCAGAGTGCCCTATTCTATCTGCCATTAGACCTTGTTATAATCCACACTAAAGCCCCATAATTTAGATTGAGCTTGTGCAAAACAATGACAAGCATTATCAGTGAATTAACTCTGGAAGAAGGACTGCCAAATCTTCTAATGATCTCACCTCTACTTTGGGGAGAACACAAAAAAAATATTTCACAGCACTAATGCTGGTCAATTTGTTTCCCAAATAAGAAAATTTAAAAGACCACAACTATTCTAAAAAAAAAAGCAAACAAACAAACAAAAAAAAACAAAGTAAAATTAACTGCTTAAATGTTTTGTAGGAGCAGAAAAAAATCTGTGAACCGTGTTGTTTTCTTGGCTTCATGTTTTCTATCTATGCTTGATGCAAATGTACTCTTTAATATAGTGAAATTGTATGATTTCTGAAATCCAATGGTTCTATTGACTCTCACTTAATCCAAATCAACCAAATTCAGGGTTGATTCTGAATTGGCATCTCAGGCTCAAGATAACAGTGTTCTTACAGTTTTTCCTCTCCCCCCCCCTTCCCTCCTCCTTCCCTCCTCTCCCTGCCTCTCTCTCTCTCTTTTTTGGTGTTAATTAGTACTGTAGAATTCTGGTCAAGTTCTTGTGCTGTACTTCGTGCATAGAAATTGAGTTGTATTGTCAACCCCAGTCAGTAAAGATAAGTTGAAACAAGATTATCCTCAAGTGTAGATTTCTCTTAATTCCATTCGTGTATCATGTTAATCTATTGTTGTGGCTTCTTGTGTAAAGACAGGAACTGTGGAACAGTGGTGTCGTCTTTTGTGTTGTTCAAATAAGAACTGTCTCATCTGTACATGTACAAGTCCCCCTGTTCTTGTATTTGGCACGTGAACATTGTATTGTGTACAAGGAAATGTTAAGACTGGTTTCCCCTAAACAACATATATTATACTTGCTACTGGAAAAGTGTTTAAGACTTAGCTAGGTTTCCATTTAGATCTTCATATCTGTTGCATGGAAGAAAGTTGGAATCTTGGCATAGAGTTGCATGATATGTAAGATTTTGTGCATTAATAATTGTTAAAATCTGTGTTCCAAAAGTGGACATAGCATGTACAGGCAGTTTTCTGCCCTGTGCACAAAAGTTAAAAAAGTTGTTTAATATTTGTTGTTGTATACCCAAATACGCACCGAATAAACTCTTTATATTCATTCAAAGAAAAAACAACTTCAATGTGTATGTATTGTCCATTGTGTCCATTAAGTATATTAGAAACTGGACTTAAACACTAAATTTCATAGAGAAGGCTGCCACCACTGCTAACTTCAGATATGCTACATTATAGACATCTCTGTTCACATAAACACTCTTTAAAGTGTGTCTCTGAATCTTAAACTTCCACACTGGTACTGAAGCCTCCTTATTGTCATTCAGCAAAGTGAACAAGGATCTATGATTAGTCATCCGTTCTGCATTCACAGTGTCATCGCCATCCCTTTGGCTTATTTCTCTCCTCTGTAAAGGGGAAAAAAACACGACTAAATAGCTGGGAGAATGGAAGGAAAATCTAAGACTTCTTTTCCTGTGGATGCCTTTTCTTTAGCTCCCCAGAGCTTCTGACGCCTGGCAATGAAGGCTTTGGGAGTAGTCAATATGGGAAGAATGGTGGAGCAAACCAAACAAAGGGGTATGTTTTAAAGCATGTGTAACATAGTTGCCATGGCACCAGCAGTTTTTGCAGAGAGATAAAGGTGATGATTCCCAAGATGTTTGTACCAGACTCAGCAGAAACTCCTCCCTGGTCTCAGCCCAGTCACTTTGGACTCTGAGGGTGACTCTGAGGCACACCTGCAGGAGGAGGTAAGGCACTTGCCTGTCTTGAACTCAAAAGCTGTTGTATAAACAACAGTAGATTCAATTTGTTCCCTCGGCTGCTCTTCCTTTTGTCCAAGCACCTTAATTTCATTTTTGGCTGTTTGGGTTGCTGATCTTATTTTTCTCATCATTCAGGAACACGGTAGTCTGCTTGTCTTAAACATATCAGCACTTTGGTGTGTCACTGAAGCCTGCAAAAGGAAAAGGAAGAAAGTATGCTCTCTGAAGTGTTCTCTCTGAGCTACCTTGCTTTTCATTTTGTTTTGTTTTGTGCAAACAAAGTTCCCCTATGTAGCCATAGCTAGCCTGGGACCCTCTATGGGTAGTCCAGACTGGCCTGCAACTCACTGCAGTCAATCCTCCTGCTTGGAGTTGTTTTGAATAGTGTGCATTTATTAAAACAAGTAAA
This sequence comes from Cricetiscus sungorus, assembly GCA_030556225.1. Lineage (NCBI taxonomy): Eukaryota > Metazoa > Chordata > Mammalia > Rodentia > Cricetidae > Cricetiscus > Cricetiscus sungorus. The sequence continues at coordinate 12,754,855 of JANBXA010000726.1, forward strand.
TAAAGAATTCAGACATATATGGACATATATAAGTAGTGGTATTGCTTGTCCATGCCTTTACTGCACATATATTTACATATTCTTCATGGCAAAAAATATTGGTCCTACTATGAAATTAGAAATATAAACATACTCCATGATGAAGGAGGAAACTGAAAACACTGTTGGTTCTCTGACTTTCACACACAATGAGGATCACCTTGGAGGTTCATAAGTCCCAGATTGCTGGAGCTCACCTCCTGTGGCTCTAATTTACAGTGGAGCCAAGACTTTGAATTTCTCTCTGGTCCCTACATTGTACTGAAGCTGCATTCTTCCTCTCCTTGAGTTAAAAGTAGGCTTGAGTCCATCCCATGCGGTAGAGCCTCCAAGATAACTTTTTTAAACTGTTAGGATATACAAGGCTGACTACAGAGCCCTATTTTTACAGAGTACCTATGAGCACCACAAGTTTTTATCAGTCCTATAATCTCACTGTAGTTATTACATATTTGCATGGTTTTAAAGTGGCCTTGGGAAATCTCCTGAATTGGGTGCTGGCCATAGTTGAAAAAAAAAACAATGTTCTATGGCATAGCATCTAACCTCACATTACCATGGGGAATATCTATCTAACCCTTACACTGTGTACAATCTAGAATCAAAAGTAGAAAAGATTATTTTCTTCATTGCAATTCTTTGCAAACAAAATAAGTTGTCCTCCCAATCAGGAATTTTGTTGGTACATCAAGAGGGCCCAGGTACAAGTTTCCAAGCATCCATTTCCCAAGTGAATATGTGGAGAAGGTGAATATCTAATAAGATCATCTTCCCATCTGTGGCGGTTGATTAAAATCATTCTGTGTATGAGTGGTGGTAGACTCAGAACAAATAATCACTTTGAATAAATTTCATCCTGGAGAGCCTTAAAAGCCTCATAAGCTAAAGTGCACTATTTGTGGGTTAAATTGAAAAGTGTTCTCACTGGGATTTTTCAGAAATATCCAGCTTTCTACTAACGATCTCATCTAAGAAATCTATAGAGTATCTATCATATTTTCAAAATTCTTTTAACCTCTATTGAAAGCCAGCTTCAAGTTTTAGGTATTGATTACAGCAGAATCTCACTAGCTAGTACCAAAACCTAGATTAGGTTATAGAAGTGCCATAAGACACAATGATTTCTGGTAACCAAAAGAATTGGTGAGTTGTAGCTAGAATAGAATACTGTAATCCCAAATTCACAATCGTATTTACAAATACGACTGTCCACCAAATATTGTACCATGGTATGACCTGAAGTATTAGCTATCCTGGAATGAAAAATACCATGAAATTACCTGGTTACTGTGCAAGATTTCTGTTGCCTCGGGTAAACATTACCCCCTTAATTATCAAGAATTCTGTAGTGAACTCAGTAAGTTGCCTGTATATTAGATGACAAAGAAAACAATCCTGGGGACAAATGATCCTCCTGCCCCAGCCACCTGATTTCCTAGGACTAAAAGCAAATGCTACAATGTCTGTTTTCTATAAGGACATTATTTCCAGGTGCTGAGAATTAAACCTAAGGCCTAGTGAATTCTAGGCAAGTACTCTACTACTTAGTTGTATCCACATTCCTCTGTAGAGACATTCCATTGGTTTTTGTTATCATGTTTATTTGTTTGGTTGGTTTGAGTCTTTTTTATCGAGAATTTCATATAATGTATTTTGATCATATTCACACTAGCTCCTCTCATGTACACCTCTACCTTTCCCAGTTTCCAATTTTCTGACTATTTTCTTAACCCACCAAGTTCATACTCAAAAGCTCATAGGTGTGGTGGCAACCATGTGAACATCTCCCCTCATGCTGGAATATTGTACAAGTATAGTGCAGATAGATAACCCCAGCTGCTGAGACTTCAAGAGTGTAAAGGTACTGTCATATGCACAAGGGATTGTTTCTCCCTGAAGCTCCTTGGCCTTACTATCAGTCCATCCAATGGTCCCTGTGCCTTAAGAGGAAGATGTATGATATAGTTGTCCCATTTGTGGCTGCGCACTCTACTGACACTTTATTTTCAGCACTTTTACCAGTTGTGAGTTGCCGCATTAATTGCTGTCCAATGCACATACAAACTAAGAGCTGCACTAATCTATGTGTATAAAGATTAATTTAAAAAGATGTCTAATATTATATCTATTCATAGTAGGTTCGTTGATGAGTTGCAGCAACTTCCCCACCATAAGTTCTTGACCATATATATATTACTTTGTATTTTGGCTCATGGAGTGAACCTTAAATCCAATAATATAGAGATTGGATATCCCTATAACATTCATGCCACTATTGCCCCCACAGGCATATTTTACTATGATAGTCACTGCTAAGATGATGATTTTTCCCCAGCAGCCTGCATAGCAGATTCCAGTTCTATAAATACTAGCCAGCCAGGTGAAAGTGTTATATGGACATTTTTGAAGAGGATTACAACAACTACAATTCTGCACGAGTCTTTCTAGAGCATGTAACATTCATGATGTTTGTTTTTGAATTCTAAAATAACCTAACATCAACCCAATTTCTCAGATTTTTTAAATATTTTTTTCAAATACTTCCTCCCTCTATATAAATGTCACATGTACACAAGCACAAATCCTGGTGTGCTTCCCAAAGGACTTTGGTTGCAGACTGCTCATAGGGAGTCTAGAAATCAAATTAGAAATCCATGGTTCTGTCTTCAGAAGCAGTCCCGAACTTTAAACTAAGGATTTATCCAGGTTTCTCTGACAATATATTAACATATTTGCATATATTTTGCACTCTAAATACTTATGTGTATTCTTAAAATTCTTTGTTTCCTTTTGTATGGGGCTAACTACTGGAGTAAAACCATTGGGTGATGACTGAATGAAAATCCAGCATCTTTGAATCATTGCTCAACTTGTGCTGTAGATATGTATTAACTTACATACTGTCACTGCTGCACAGCATGCTGCTGAGGCTTGGGTAAAGCATGCACACAAAGTAAATGAGTAGACACCGAGTCAGTCATAGAGAAAAAGATATTCTGGAGTTTAGCAACAAGGAAATGTCTTTCTTTTCTGGAATTAATAAAGTAGAACTACAGCTCTTCACATACGTTTAACTCTGTCACAGTCACCTTTGTACAACTTGAAATTTACAAGTGATGTGTTCTTTCACCCTTTGAACACTTCAAAACAGGAATGGACTAGTACTCAATGGGGTAGTACTCAAACACTGTCCTCCATTTAATGTAAAATAGCTGACCAGTACAGCTCGACTAATATTTGAGCTTCATATGTTTTAAGGGCTTTATAAATACATGATCATTAAATTCACCAACATACTAGCATTCCAGATACCTTCTCTCTCTCTCTCTCTCTCTCTCTCTCTCTCTCTCTCTCTCTCTCTCTCTCTCTCTCTCTCTCTCTCTCTCTCTCTCTCTCTCTCTCTCTCTCTCTGTGTGTGTGTGTGTGTGTGTGTGTGTGTGTGTGTTGGATTATAAGACTAAAAATGTCTTCCGGGAAGGTTTAGATAGTGGTGTTGGAGTCACAGTTCTTGGAGTCACAGTAAATAGAATTATCATGTGAATAAACCCTACAGAGTTTTTTCTGTAAATTTAGATCTCTAAAATGATAGACAAGCATACAGCTACCAAACTCAAAAGTATAATGAATGCTATAAAACTGTAGTGCACTCTAATGTATAAAGATTGTGTATGTATGGTAATAGCATAAAGGAAGATGGAAAGAACAACATTTGTATGCAACTATGTGTAAGACTCATTAATATAAAAAGCACTCTTATAAGTTTAACCTGTTAATTGGGAACCTAAGGACAAAGATTATTGTGGAAAGATGCAGAGCAATACATTGCAAGTGAATTAGGGTAAGACTTTAAAAATTAAAGGCAGTGGAAGAGTGAAGATAAACTGTTATTTAAAACAAATATAAAATAAATATAAAGGGATGATAATATGATTCAATGTTTCAATAAAGACATTTGACATTAGCCTGACATCCTGAGTTTGATTCCTGAACTTCACTTGGTGGAGAGAACTGATTCTCAAAAGTTGTCCTATGACCTCTACACATGCACATGTGAGTAAACACAGAAAAGAGAAAGGAGATGAAGAGAAGAAACTGGCAAAAATACAACAGGATAAAATATTTTTTCATCTATAGATGAAGCAGTAGTGTAGAAATATTAAATATTTGATAAGTAGTTGTGAGTTTCATGCTTTCTCATAGAAAGAAATCATAAACATTGAATGATATGAAAATGTTACTTTCTCTTTTGTCATTCTATATTGAATTGAATTTTTACACTGTACCCATAAAATGTACAAGTATCATAACTTTATTTACTGAAAGATTTACAGGATTGTTTAGTTCTCAGCACCCACATAGGGTAGCTTACAAATACATGTAAGTTCAGGTCAAAAGGTATCTGTCACCCCTGACCTCTGCAAGCATGCATGTACACTTGCACACATATACATATAATTAAAATTAAAAAATAAAATATAAAATGAAAACTTGTACAATGAACCTAGTATGATGACACATATATGTAATCCAATCATTTAGGAGGATAAGGTAAGTAGATGGAAGTTAAAGGCCACCATGAACATATTATTATTCAATACCTTTTCTCAGAAACAAACAACAACAAAACCTAAATAATCATTTGGAGAAGTAGTGGTGCTGACGTTTTTCAGTGATGTGACTTAAATTTTAATTGTCAGTCAGCCAACTACATGGTGATGGCTTGGATTTGATTTTTCTCTGCTTGAATTCTATGGCTACTAGAGAGACGATTCTTAAAATCCTTTAGATTGTTTCTGTGCTTCTGAGGCTAGTTAATTCTATCACTGAGTCATTTGTCATTTTATCCAGAGATGATAGACATGACCGGCCAGCATCATTACTTTTCTTACTTTTTCCAAATAGCCAAAAGTTTATTGAAGAGTCACTAGACTTCTTTTCCCTCACAAGAGGTGAATAGGGGTCATCAAATGCATTTATCCTGATAGGTTCTTTAAATAGTTCACAGTATGGATTTTCAGGGTTCTGCATGCTACTAGAGATATTTTTACTAACTAGAGGTTTCATTGAGTTAGAAAACCAGCTCCAAATACCTCTAGAAAAATTTCTTGTTACAATTTTGTTTATCTGGGTCTCCTGTTTTATTTTGTTTTCTTGGTTTTGGAAGTTTTTGTTGTTGTATTGAGTTTTTGAGAAAACTTAAAGTTGAGTAGGTCAAGGTGGAGATGATCTGGAAGGGCCTGGTAGTGGAAAAGAGTTTGGTCAAAAATATATTTAAGTTTAATTTTTTAAGTATTAAAAATTACAATAAAAATAAAGGTCAAGTCAGAGTATAACATTTTGTCTGAAAAGGCATAAAAATAATAACCAGATTATTATGTCCACCTGGCATTGGTGGACAATACAGCTCCTAGAAGACATGAGTTCTTTAATGAAAATATAACTGTCAAGCATGGATAATTCACTACAATTTAAGGAAACCACAAAGGCACCCAGAACAACAAAAGCTATTATTATCTCTCATGGTTGCCCATCCTACCTAAATTATAAGACTAGTGCTTAGGACACCACTCTCTTTGGCTTCAGGACCTCCAGAAATCAATATTAAATTAACCAGGAAACTAACTTTTATGATGGCTGGCTTTCATATTTTTAGTAGGTATTATGCAGGCTTCTATGGTCATACAACAATAACTTGTCAGGTAAATTGTGCCCACTGGTACAATAGTGACATCCTATTTTATGGGGTGAGGAATAACCAACTATGTTCTCCTTGGATATGAGGCCTGATCCATTAGAGGGATTCCATATCTGGTACTGTAAATGTAGTCAAAATCCCACTGCTGTGGGACATAATAGACACTTGAGGAAAACTTACTGGTCTTATTTCATAGCCATAGTATTGAACTACCTTAGTAATATTTATATTTATATTTATATTCATAGATTTGTGCCACTATCAACTTTTGTTAGAGAAGTTTTTTTTTACTCCTCTAGTGGCAGATAATGCAGAGATTTATAACTAGCCTAAGTGCTGAAGCCACATATAGCTTATCCATATCAACCTCCTCCATCCAAGGCTTAGGGAACAGAGCAGAAAAGTGTGTGGAAATAATGTAAAAAGCAGAGAATGGAGAGAAAAGCTGTGAAACTCTGAACATGACATAGTTGATTCACATAACAACTCACATCAGCTGTGGGTGCCTACAGAAGATTTGTGCAAGATCAAGTGAATAAAAATTCCCAGCATACTCTGGGGCAGTGCCCCAGAGAACCTACCAATAGCTGAGGAGATAGTGACAGTTGTTGGTTGCTGATAGAGGGAGACTGGCTTTCTTTGGGGACGTGGCTACTAGTAGGTTGCCCAGTGGATGGCCCCACAGCCATTCTCACACAATCAACAGTAACTGGGAACATACTACTACTACTAATTACTACTACTACTACTACTACTACTACTACTACTACTACTTACTACTACTACTACTGCTACTACTACTACTGCTACTACTACTACTACTACTACTACTACTAATAACAATAATAATAATAATAATAAATAGCAATCAAAAGGGCATGAAGTTGGAAGGGAAACAGGTTGGCAATTTCTGGGTATCATTGGAAGGAAATATGGAAACACTAGGAATGGAAGGATCATAATACATTGTATATATGCATGACATTTCCAAATAAATAAAAAAAATTCAAGAATCATGACCAACAAAACAGTAGTAAGTTGCCCCATCTAGAACCTATATCTTCTCCAGTCATGAATTTTTGACCAAAATTATAATACCTAAATAAAGTACATGAATTTGTAGTGCCTGACTATAGCACATGAATTTATAGTACCTCAATATTGCACATGAATTCCCTTTTCTAGAGTAGATCTCAAATCTAGTCAAAAAGCAGTTAGTTGTCCCTATAACAATTGGACCACTATTGCATTAGTGAATGCATCTTGCCTAGCAAATTAATATTGTAGCATGCGGAGTCCAAAGCTAGTTGAGACCATTAATGATATTTTTTATCCAGAAGCCTTCATAGCAGCTTCACCATAAAAATCACAGCAGCTGTGTACCTTCCACCATGGATGGGGAGGCCTTAGCCCTCCTTGAAGACCCATTGTCAATTAATGGACAGAGGAGAGACATTTTTTTCTGCAGAATGTATCCACTAGTTTGTTGCCCATGGAAATAATCATCCACTAATATTTATTCAAGTGACACTAATTAAATTTGACACAAACATCAAGAATTCTGTATGAGATGCCAAAAAATTTCTTACCTTTTAAAAATATACAAAATTAGTTAAGCAAATGAATTTAAAATATGACAAAAAATCTGTTTCACTTCACTACATATCAATTAGCGTACTATTTGCACTATATTCTTAAGTGTCTTCTTTGTAAATATTAGGGATCAGAAAAAGGAGACAAATGTTTAAAAGAAATAAAAGTAGTTGTTGAACTTATTGTAAAAAAGGGGATAAGAGGAGTAATGGAAAGTACGTATGACCAAGATGCATTACAAATATGCATGAATTTGTAAAAACTGAAAATATTCAAATAATATATAGAACATATCCTATAAATAGCCAATCATCACAGATCCATTGAGAAGGACAAATGTTTCAAGTTAGAATAAATCTTAAAGAATATGTGAAACAGGTCTCTTCAAGTTTCCTTTGCCAATGGAGAAGCATAATATCAATAAAACTAGAGTAGAAAGTGTCAGGATACACTTAGCCACCAAGAACAGCTATACAGATGACTGCATTTCTGACATTTGTCGCAGAAAGAAGGGCAGACAGAGCCATCAAATGACTAGAATGGAGACTAAACTGAAAAGACATCTAAATACAAAATATTGTCTCATGGCTCAATGACTTTACTAAATAGATGGATAATATCACAGAAATAAGAAAATTTCTGTGTGATGCTTCTCACAGCATGACTCCTTGATTATTCTGTATATATCACTAGTGGTTCTTTTGAATGCCTATCAACTTGCTGTCTTAAAAAATGCTAGGATATCATCACTAGTTGCCTAGTATATAATATATCCAAGAAAATATATCCTTTACACTGTTGTGTGTGTATGATTAAACCTGACTGACACAGACTAAGAAAGTGGTAATTTTTATATTTCAGTAATGAACAAAGCAGAGGTAGACAATCCAGAGCTGATGCAAGTATTCAATACATCAACAGGGATGCATTAAAAAAAATTCTGCTGCTAGCCTAGTGTTTGTGGGTTTTCCTTTAATGATTACATAGTTCCTATTTTATTAATACGTATTATATTTGCATGCACACAGGATTGCAAACCATGCCAAAAAGCATACTAACTTATTTTGCTCATAAGATGTATAAATTGTTAGTATGTTTAATAAAATACTTGTAGCAAGACCAACATATTATCATTTGCCTGTATAGCCAAGACCATTTAACATAGTCCCACTCAGTTGTGTGAATGTCTGGCAAGGTTGTTTAAATTGCCTGGCTTCACAATGAAGAAAAGCAAAGATAAAAGGTGTTATGAAGGCTTTAAGGGTATCAATCCATATCTTAAAATGGGCAAAATAACAGCACACATAATTTCAACTACATAAAAATTTTACTTTCAAAAATGTTTTTTATGAAAATAGAAATGATCTTTCCAACAGCTTCTGTTTTTACTGATTAATCTTTCAAATAGCTAGCATAAAGATTTAAATATGAGCATAAGAACATATATGTAGCTTTTAGCTCTCTCTCTCATATATATATATATATATATGTGTGTGTGTGTGTGTGTGTGTGTGTGTGTGTGTGTGTGTGTGTGTGTGTGTGTGTGTTTGTGCATACTCTGTGATATTCAACAGGCAAAAGTAGCATCCACCAGAACAAACAATTCCAAAATGTCATATTAAAATCATGTTTTAAACAGTGGGTATTTCTGAAATAGGTTAAGTACAGATTTGACTCTAGAAATCTGGAATTTCATGATGCTCATTATTTAATGAGCTATTGCCTCTAGAATCCGAGCATCTGTAAAATACCTATTATGAAAACTTATCATTTTAATATAAGATGCTAAGTATCTCTATGAAAGACTTCCAAAGAGGCTCTCCCAACATATGCTCATTGCTCCTCTGCAACATTTCAACTTGGGACTAAAAATTCTTTGAAAGGATTAAGACTGAGAAATTTAGACTTTTAGGTTTATATGATCTCGCAAAACCACTCATAGAAGTCAAGCATAAATTATTTTCCTCTGGCCCTGAGCTCATAAGGGCAGGATAACTGCCTCTACACACCACCAGATGCAACAGTAGGCAGAGCAGGCCCTGCAGCTTGCATGGGCAGGACAATAGAGTCAACCCAATTGGTGGGGGTGTGGGTAAGCCAGCCTGGAAATTGTGAGAATAGGAGAGCTATCCTCAGTACTCATCTATGATATGGTGGCATGGGTGGGAAAGAGGTGCCCCCCCCCCCGATACCTGAGGCAGGTAGGACAGCTGGCACTGAGGCTATAAGAGCACTGAGGTCATAAGAGCAGGAGAGATGGCCATGCCCCTCATCAGCTAAAGCATCTGGAAGAGTGGCCTCTACACCACACCTGGTCAACACAGTAGAGCTGGCCCTGAAGTTGGGTGTAGGTATGATAGTTCCAACCCTGAGGACATGAAGACAGAACTGGCCCCACCCCTTGCTCATGGCTGCAAAGGGTGAACTTGCCAGTCAGTACAGGAGAGCGCACCCTGGTGGTGGAGACAAGGAAGAATGGGCGAGCTGACCAACCCTGCAGCTACTCAAGCCCACAGGGTTATTTGTTGACTCCAACATCCACCCCACCTGTGATCTGCTGGAGCACATGAAGGGACAAATCCTGGATACCCAATGCTGCAGAAGTTCTACAACATGGGACAACAGCAGTATAACCAACAGGAATTCGGGTGAGAACTCAGCATCCATAGTAGCAAACACCAGAGGCCTTGGGCCAGACCAATGGCTCTTTGCAATGAAAATTGCAAGTAAAGATATATGAATAAAAAAATCAAGTTATTTTCCTCCATGTTATGGAAGTGAGTCCTTCAAGAGAACCATTTTGGTGTACTCTAAGGTTTGTATGATACAAGGTTTTAGGGTTTTTTTTTGTTTGGTTGTCTGTCTGTTTACTTCTTAAAAATTACAAAAATGAGAAGCTATGGCTGGTCTTCTGATCTATTGGCAGTATGTGGAGACTGGCTGTGCATTTAGACTTTGATGGATTGGACAAAAGATAAATGTTACTTAGTTTTTCATTGTATGTTTCTGGAAAAAAAAATGATAGAGTAGCAGTGTGATTAACTGAGCCCAAAAGGACATTGGAATAGAGAAGGTGACCATGAGATAAGTGAATCACTGAAAATGCAGTTTAAATTGAAAAGTTTAAGTTAGCATCACAAGAAGATATGTCCATGGAGACATCTCCATCATAATGAGTTTCTTCGTGTATAATTAATCGAATGATTAAAAAGTTGACTTATAGAAGCTGCCCGTATCTGGAAGACAGTTATGCCAAATGTTATTTGTCATGTAAAAATATTTTCTACTTTCTTTACCTCTTACCTTGTTCTTTGTTGTTATCACAGTAGTACCACCCAATAGCATCTAAGGTAAAAAAAGAAATCAAAATAGCACAAGCATCCCCTTCCTCCTCAAGGGATTTACCAGACTATGGTTACCTGTACTTAACGAAGTACACGATAATTTGAGTGAGGTTTGAGGCATTAATTTTACACTGAACTGAACATTTCATTAACTAAACATCACTGGGGATTTGTTTCTTACTTGAGAATGGCCAAGAGAGCTGTGGAACATGCTGAGTATTTTCTTTAAGAAGCAGAAGGAGTAAACTGAATTGGTCAAGAGATGCCCCAATGTCCTTCTGTGTCCAGTCCACTTGATAAACAAGTTACATAAGTCACAAGACATACTTAAAATTGTTAGTAATTCTTGGGAAAAGATGCACAAGAAAAATATAAGAGCAATCAGTTTGTTCTAAATTGGAAAAGAGAGATAAATGTGAGTGTACTTGTAGTGTGTAATTGACACAGATGCCAAGTGCCTAATATAATTCCCATTCACATTTTATCTATTTCTAAATTCAGTTCTTTTGGGAACCTATCTAATGCACTTCTAAGAGAAACTTCATTTGGGTGTACTTGCCTGAGTGAACATTTGGCCAAGGCTGGTCCCACATATCATCTACTGATTCAATATAGTTCATGCAACTTGGGCCTATAAGAGACTGGCTGAAGATGGGTGGGAACAGGTGCTTTATCATCTTAACCACCAAAGGAAAGAAGAAACCTACCTAATATGAAGCAACAGAAAAGGAAAAGAAGCAGACCTAAGAGATAATAAAATAAAATGAATAATATCATTATTACATTAATTAGGTTTCTATTGTTGTGGTAAAACATCATGGCCAAACACAACTTGGAGAGGAAAAGGTTTATTTCACCTTACAGCTTACAGTCTTTTTGAAAGGCTGCCAGGGTAGGAATTCAAGGCAGGGATCTCAAGGCAGGAACCAGTGCAGCAGCCATGGGAGAACACTCCTTACTGGCTTGCTCCTCATGACTTGCTCAGCCCACTTTCATACAGGACCCGAAAACACCTGACCATGGGTGGCAATGCTCCGAGTGGTGGCACTGAGACCTGCTGCATCAATTGTTTGCTCAACTGAGGTTCCCCTTCCTGGATGACTCTAGCTTGTGTCAAGTTGACAAAAATTAATCAGGACAATTATTTAGAACAATGATGCGAGCCAATCTTCAAAAATCAATATGCAATTCTTAATCTTTGAGTTGACAAGAGCCAATAAATTGACTTTGTTATTGAAATGGGATGCTAATGTTGCTGTTGTAATGTTTCACAAACATTCTAAACATACAGGAAACAAGGAGAATCAACACAAATACACATGGAAAGAACCTCTAAGAAAGTATATCAGAATTTTAGCAATGGGTGCTGTAGAAGGAGAATCATGTTACATGGAAACTAGACACCGCCATTTCAATCGACTTTATTTGTATTGTGGTAACAATAGTTAATAGTCAAAATAAAACAAAGAGCAATGATTAAGTTTTAGTACGATGATGCTATTAACAAAGACAGTAAGGTAATACAATCAATCACTGGTTAATTTTATGAAAATAGATGAGAAAAATCTTGATTAATAACCTAAAATCTAGAAAGATTACAGTTAAGAAAATCTCCTAATGAATTGAATTTTAGTTCAGAAATGTAAGGAAATTAAACATATTAAAGTCTTTTTCACATTAATCCTTGAAATGAAAAGTCATAGCATTACCTCAACGGTTATAAAAATAAACTGCCTACTCAAAACTTAGATTTTTGAAATATCATTTATCTATAAAACACAAGTTTTTACAACTACTTAAGTCATTTTAAATTTATATATTCATGCAAACATCAACAAAATAAAGATATATACATTTATGTTTATCCCCAAACGTCATTAAGCCATTAATTCCACTATGGTCTCTAATACATGTAGTGCCAGATCCATGTAGCAACTCATACGTTCTGTGAGCATGGATTACATCTTCTCCTTTAGTTTTATTTAAATGGAGTTATATGATATTTACTATTTATTTGACTTAATGTTTCAGTTTAATAGTTTGATATTTTTATTGCTGAATTGTATACCATTATACTGTATTATCAATGGTGGATATATTGTTAACAGTTAGCTTTTAACAAATGGTAACAAAATTGCTAATATAATATTGAGAGCATATGAATTTGTATTCCTGTCTAGAAATGTCAGTATGGGAATGTTGAGTCATAGTAAGTTTATGTTAATTTTACCAAGAAATTATTGAACTATTTTTCAAAGTAATTACAATAGTTTCTTTCCCACTGCTAGTCTGTAAAATTCATACTTACAATGTTTTAACATGTTATAGCAACAATATCTTCATTTCAATGATGTTGAATATCTTTTCATGTGACTACTGAACAGTTATATTTTTGTGTGGCGTATCTCATAAAACCAATTTTTATTCATTTATTAATCTACTTCTTTGCTTACTTTTTGAGACAGGGTGTCCCATGGGGCTCAGGCTAGACCCAATCTTGCTAAATATCCCATTTTTAAAATAATTGTTTTCTTTATTCTTGGGGTTGCAGAGATGCCCCAATGTTAACTTCATGCTCTTGCACAGGAGCCAACTTCAGTACCTAGCACCCACACAGATGCTTATAACCATCTTTAACTCTAGTTTTAGGGGATCTGATATGCTTTTCTGACCTCTGTGGATAACAGGCACATGCATATGTGGTACACAAATGTGCTCTAGGAAAAACACTTATATACATAAAGTAAAAACTACACAGAAAGAAAAAATATTTAGAATTCCATAGTTAGTATAATAAAGTGGAATCATGTCTCTAAGTGCCCATGCTTACTTACTGGGCATGAGGAATGAAACCAGGCTGGGGTTGGAGGAAGTCACAGCACAGTTGACGCTGTGATGTGACAATTTTATTTAGAGCAGTCAGACTTTTTATACCTTTATCACAAACATAATATAATGGCAATTTCTAGAATCAATACAGGTGTAAGTTACCAGGATACAATGATATTGAAAGCAGGGTACACAAGATTAATATCTAAGACCAATTGTTCTGTCAAGTTTCCATGTTTCTTTGGCTTCTAAGGGAACATATAGAGAAACACAAAGAAGCCTGATGGCTTCACTGTCTGTGGGGGTGCATCAGTCTCTCGGGAACTGGAAGACACATTGAACCCAAGAGCCAAGGACTCTAACCTGAAAAACTCCCATTTCTCCTCTTATTCCTACAAGTTCTGGAGCCTGCTCTCACCTGACCCTTAGATCCCCTTCATCCTATGCTCCAGGTGAATCAGGGACCAGCTCAGGCCCAACTCCCCACCCTTTCCTTGGAACTTCCTGAGTCAGCTTTGAATCTTCATCCCAGCCCCCACGCCACCTGCTTGAGTAGTCCCTCCCTGGCATGCTGGACCATCATGAGCCTGCCCTCCTATTCCTATTGGCCCTGCTGCAACCTCTGCCTAGGGTGAATGTTTGACCAGCTCAGGTCCAACACCCCCATCCTCTTCTTGGAACTTCCTCGGTTGGCTCTGCGCATAGGGGACCCAGCACCCTCCATGCCCGACTATCAGCAACCTTCCCTCACCTGATCCTTGGTCCTCCTTCACCCTCTCTCTGATCCAGGTGAGTCTAGGACCAGCTTAAGAGATGAGACTAGAGAGAGAGTGACACCACCTGCACCCACTGGAAGAAGGGATGGGAAGACGGCAGTATAAGAACACATTCAACAATAGAAAGACCAATATGACACCACCAGAAACCAGGGACTTTACACCAACAAGAACCGAACACACCAAAGCAGATGAAGCAGAAGAGAATGACCTAAAAAAGCAATTTCATGAAAATGATAGAGGCCCTCGAAGATAATATGAGAAAATCCCTTAAAGAAATAAAAGAAATATTAAACAAAAAATTGGAAGAAATAGAGAAAAAGAACCAAAACTGCAAGAAATCAACAAGTGTCTTAAAGAAATCAAAGAAAGCCAAGACAAAACGGATGAAGGAAACAACTCAAACAGTTCAAATTCTGAAAACTGAAATAGAGACAATAAAGTAAATACAAATTGAGGGAATGCTGGAAATAGAAAATCTGGGTAAACAATCAGGAACTACAGATGCATGCATGGCCAACAGAATACAAAAAATTAAAGAGAGAACCTTAGGTGCTGAAGAAAAACTAGAGGAAATAGATTCATCAACCTAAGGAAATCTTAAATCTAACAAATCCTTTACACAAAATATCCAGGAAATATGAGACACAGTGCAAAGACCAAACCTAAAAATAATAGGAATAGAAGAAGGTGAAGAAGCCCAGCTTAAAGGTGCAGAAAATATGTTCAACAAAATCATAGAAGAAAACTTCCCCAACCTGAAGGACATGCCTCCCTCAGGCAGAATAAAACAAACAAACAAACAAACAAACAAACAAACAAACAAACAATGTAATCTTGAAATTCGCATGCAAATGGACGGAACCAGAAGAAACCATTCAGAGTGAGGTAACCCAGTCACAAAAAGACAAACATGGTATGTGCTCACTCATATATGGATTTTAGACATAGATCCTACAATCCACACTGCCACAGAAGCTAGGAAACAAGGAGGACCCCAAGAGAGATATACATGGTCCCTCACAGAAGGAAAAAGGAAATATCTCCTGAGCATATTGGGAATGGGGGGGCAGTGAGTGGAGAGGGAGTTTGGAGAAAGAGAATGGGAGAAGAGCAGGGGAGAGGATAACATGAGGGAGCAGGAAAATTGAGTCAGGGGAGGAATAGAGGAGAGCAAGAAAAGAGATACAATGATAGAAGGAGCCATTATAGGTTTGAAGAGAAATCTGGCACTAGGGAAATGTCCAGAGATCTACAAGGATGACCCCAAAGAACAGTCTAAGCAATAGTGGAGAGGCTACCTTAAATGCCCTTCCCGGATAATGAGATTGATGACTACCTTATATGCCATCCTACAGCCTTCATCCAGTAGTTGGTGTAATCAGAAGCAGACACTCACAGCTAAACACTGAGCCGAACTCCTGGGAGCCAGTTGCAGAGAGGGAGAAGTGATGAGCAAAGGGGTCAAGACGCAACTGCAGAAATTCAGAGACAACTGACCTGAACAAGGGGAGCTTATGGACCCAAGACTGACAGCTGGAAAACCATCATAGGACTGTACCAGACCCCCTATATGTGGGTCTCAGTTAGGAGGCCTGGGCAGTCTAAGGGACCATTGACAGTGGACCCAGGATGTATCCTTGGTGCATGAAAGGACTTTGGGACCACATTCCCCATGGCTTAGGCCCCACCCCAAATTACTTGACTGATTTTGATGATTCCTCCTGGAAGGGCTCACCCTTCTTGGGGAGTGGATGGGGAATGAGATGGGGAAGCTCAGGCAGGCATGGGAGAATGGGAGGGAGAAGGAACTGGAATTGATATGTAAAATAAGAAAAATATAACAAAATAAATTTTTAAAATATAAAAAATAAAGTTCAAATATTTTATATGTTCCAACATAGTCATGTACAGACAGCAAAATTCATAATTCTCACTTTGGAGTAATAATCTAGGAAAATGTGATAATGTTAGCACTGCAAGTTTTAAGTAGTTAGTAATTTAATGGCACAGACACATGATACTCTTAGCCAATATCGGAGAATCCTCTCTTTGTAGTGAATGCCTGTGAATGAAGAGACTCACAGCCCCTTAAGTTGCTGAGAATAAGTGATGGTTGAATACTCAAACTGAAATCAGACATTTATACCATCCTTCTGTCTTATTGACCTTTCTATTGCTGTAGTAAGACAGCATAATGAATGATGCAACTTATAGAAGAAATAGTTTATTTGAGGCTTAGCGTTTCAAATGCTGGGATGCATGATCATCATGATGGGTAGTTTGGCAGGTAGGCATGGTGCTTAAGCAACTGGTAGCTTACATCTAGATCCACAAGCAGGAGACAGACAGACAAACAGACACAGAGAGAGGGACAGAGACAGAAAGAGACACAGAGACCAAGACAGAGACAGAGACATGTTCTGACTCAAAATGGCACAAGTCTTTTGAAACCTCAAAGTCCACCCCCACTGACACACCTCCTCCAACAAAGACGAACTACAAAGCCCTGCCAAAATTTCTCTGGCACTAGGGAAGTTCCCAGGAATCCACAGGATGACCCTAACTAAGAATCTAAGCAATAGTGGAGAAGCTACTGTAAATTCCCTTCTTCTATAATAAATTCAGCTGGAGTATGTGAAGCCCTTTCTTAAGAGAAAAACAAAGAAGCAATCCATTCTTATCAATGTGTGAGATGATAAAAAAAAATGACAAAACTAAGTAATACTAAACTTTTACAGGCTGTAGCTCACACCCTGTTTAGAAAACACTAAACCAGTGCTTTAGACCACTGGGCCATGCTGATAATGCTGATAATCCCCTATGGGAGGCCTCACCCTCCCTGGGGAGTGGATGGGGGATGGGGTGAAGGGTTGGTGAGGTGGCATGGGAGGACAGGAGGGAGAGAGAACTAAGATTGGTATGTAAAATAGGATTGTTTTTATTTAAATTAAAAAAGAAAGAAAAAAATGAATATACTAATCCAAGTTTGCATCTCACAGATAAATTATTCTCAGCTGTGATTGTGTAGCTCTACCAGTATGTTGTTGAATTCAGTTCCCTGGATACTTCCTGGAAAATGTTCACATTCATTTCAGTCAGTTATTAACTCATAGTTTTGCTTTTCTTAATTTTGTCATTTTTTTATAAATCAGACTGACTGGTTTTGCCATTTTACAACTACATCAAGAGTAAACAAGAGTTCCAATGCTGCCACACCCCCATCAATATTTACTTCATGTGTTTCTCACATTAGCCAGACTCTGTGTTTTGAGTATTTGTTTACTCATCCCCTTCAGATTTCATGTTGAAACATACTCTTCAAAGTAATGGTATTGATGGATTGAGAGGTGGGATGCTGAGTACGTGATTTGGTCAGGAGGACAATGATCCCATGAATGTTATGATTCAGTGCCCCATAAAAGAGGTTCCCTTGAGATCAGACTTCTTTTTTATCATTCTATCTTTCTCCTATGTGAAGACATGCCATTAGTTCCACCAGTCTGGAACATACAACAAAGAGAAATCTTGGAAGCCAAGAATGAGTCCTTAACTATCATTACATCTGCTGGTCTTAGATTTCCTAGCCTCTAGGAACTGTCAGAAATAAATTTCAATTAGTATGGTTTTAACTAGTTAGTTATCTATTTATTAGGTGTACATATATATGCTACAGTATATATGTGGAGGTTGAAGATAACCTGCAAGAGTTAGTTCTGTCAACATGTAGACCCTGGAAATCCAACTCAGGTCTTCAGGTGTAGCAACCACCTTAATGGTTTGGCGTTATCTAGGAAGGAAGGCTTAGGACTACGATGTTCACTCAGAGAGTATGGTTGGCTGTGTAAATGATTATGGTATGACTCTCCATTCCCTAGTAGTCACAAACCTGTGTAATCCTTTCTCCTTCCTTTCTGGATGTATTTAGTAACACTCCTAATCTTAGAATTTGGCAAACTGGAAGCATGAGTCATTTATGATTTGAATTTACAAAAAAATCCCAAGGAACCTAAAATGTGTGTCTTCCTTCTTAAACTCTTTTTTTTATCCTGTTTCCAATCACTGGCATGGGAGAAGCAAGCTGCCATCTAGTGAGCAACTCCATAGAGACTCAAGTAAAAGATTAATTCTCTCCATCCAGTAACCAAAACCTGCCAGTGACAGGAATGAGTGTGGATGTAAGTCTAGCTCTAGTTGGAGGATGAGAATACCAGCTTGATTATGGCTTCATGAGAAAAATCTGAGCTTCCTCCACCATCTATCTAAGCAGCATCCTCATCTGGATCCACAGAAACTATGGATAATCACACTTTTTAGCTGAAAAGTTTTGGGGATATGGAGTAATAAGTAATATGAGCCGATAAAAATGAGAGGGATAAATACAGTCTTGAGGATGAGTTTCTTTTACTTTTTCAATAGAAGGCTCTTATCGGGTAATTCACATCAGCACATAAGAATTCAGTGGAAAAGTGATACACTTAATGTTTGTGTAGGCTAGGAAGACCTGGCATCAATAATATTGCTTAGGTGGTTCTACACACGATGTAACCTGATAAGTAAATGCAGTGCCAGAAGAATATGGCAATTCTCTAATTGCTTTCATCCCCTCAGTGAAAGAAGAGACAACATGACCTAAAAATGAGGAGAAACAGTAAAATGCATTAGTAATGTGTAATTTTAGGAGAAACAATATTTATGCATATTAATGGAATACAAAATAACTGGATATTTGCATATAGTGTGGAATGGTATAATCAGGGTGCAATATAATATAGAATTATTTAATCAGGCCATTTTTAATGCCTCAAAAATGTTCAATTCTGTATCCTGGAAACTGTCAAGCTCTGTTTCCCTAGTTACATTAATATGTAATTCTAGTAAAAATTTGAGTATGAAGAATATAGAATTTGCAAGTACAAACTATTATGTGTGCCAGAGGTAGCAAATAAATACTCATTTCAGCCTTTAAATAACCCTGTTCCTAAATTATGGAAATATCTGATAAATACAAACTTTACCACAGCCAGGTAGAATGGCCACAGAAATTCCTGGGTATTTTTATTTGCAGCGAGTATCCACAAGGAACATATAAAAATGTGTGGTATTGAAAAGATGATGCATCTGGACTCTACTTCGACTCAATGTTTAGTTGTGGGTGTTTGCTTCTGTTTCCTACAGGTACTAGATGAGGACTCCATGATGGTGGATAATTTAGTTGATGATCTCACTATCAGGGAAGGGCATTTATGGTAGCCTTTCCATGGTTGCTCGAGTTATTAGTTGGAGTCGGTCTTGTAGTTCTCTAGACGTTTCTTTAGGTTCAGTTTTCTCTTCAAAGCAATAATGGCACCCTCTTTTATGTCCCCCCTCTCTCACCCTGACTCAATCTATCTAGTCACATGTGTTTTCCTCTCCTCCTCTTCTCTTTCTCCTAGTTCTCTATCCACTCACTGCCCCCCCCATTTCCCATGTGCTCTGGGGGACTTGTCCCTTCCCCCTTTTGTGGTGGACCATATATGAATCTCTCAGAATACACCTTGTATCCCAGTTCATCTGGTGGTGTATATTATAGGCTGGTGATCCTTTGCTCTACGTCTAAAATCCATATAGGAGCGAGTACACACCCTGTTCCTCTTTTTGTGACTGGGTTACCTCATTCAGGATGGTTTCTTCAAGTTCCATCCACTTGCGTGCGAATTTCAAGATTCTGTTATTTTTTTCTGCAGAGTAGTATTCCATTGTGTAGATGTGCCACATCTTCTTTATCCATTCTTCAGTTGAGGGGCATGAAAAGCTCTGGATTCCTTCGAGACTAATGTGGTTTGATCTAGCAAGACCCCTGAAGCAACGTCAATGGGAAAATGCAGCCTTGCAGACCACTACAGCCAGGATTTCTGTGTCTTCTTAGGATTCCCCCATGACAGCACCCTCTACCAGCAGGAAGCAGTTTGGAAAGAACGACACTCAAATTCCCAAATATTGTTTATAAATTTTTTTTTCATTTTAAAAAAGGCATGTATAATTATGTCCAGCATAAAATAAAAAATGTTATTTAAAAAAAAAAAAAAGGAAAGAAAAGATGATGCATTGTGAAGGACAGCACACAGGAACTTCTATTGTGAAAGTTC
Organism: Cricetiscus sungorus; assembly: GCA_030556225.1. NCBI lineage: Eukaryota > Metazoa > Chordata > Mammalia > Rodentia > Cricetidae > Cricetiscus > Cricetiscus sungorus. The sequence continues at coordinate 12,775,259 of JANBXA010000726.1, forward strand.
ATAACATCTAAGCAAACTGTGAGAGTAGAATTGGAATTCCCTAAACTATCAAAATATAGGTTACCTCATTTTTGCTCAGGGTAATTGGATCTAAAGCATGGTGATGGTTAAACTTCATTATCAACTTGATGGAATTTAAACTCACCATGGAAGACCTACTCTAAATGGGTGGCATAATTTCATTTGCTGAAGTCCCAAACTAAATAAAGGAAAGAAAGTGAGCTGAGTGCAAATTTCCTGTGTCCATAACACAACGTGACCAGTTGCCTCATGCTCCTGCCACTATGCTTTTTCTGCCAAGATGAACTATAGCCATCTTGTACTATGAGTTGAAATAAATGCTTTCTTCATTAAATCACTTTTGCAAGATGTTTTGCCACCTGTAGTTTTCATATGGATTTTTGACACATTCTTTATTTTAATATTATCTTCTTGACATTATTGTTATCACTTCAAGCTGTATAGCAAACCACACACAAATACATCAAAGTACATTAATATTTCCAAATATCCCAATATATTTATCATGTTGGAAAAAAATTATATTTCAAAATTAGCATTATATCAGAACCAAAGTTATGGTAGCAATCAGTATGAAACTAGGCAGCTATTGGCACTGTCCCATTTACAATGTCTGCAAAGAAAACAAAATATGTAGGAATACATATTACCAAAGAAAGGGTCTTTATAAACAACAACAGAAAAACAAAAACAAAACAAAAACAAAAACAAAAAGTCTGAGGAAAGGTGGAAGACACTTGCAAATGGAAAGACATCCCATGTCATTAATTGAAAGAATTAGTATTGTAAAACTGACTATTTTATCAAAAGCCTTTTATAGATTCAATGCAATCTGAATCTAAATCCCTATCTCATTCTTCATAGAAATTTTTTAAAAATCAAAAAATTCATATGGAACTGCAAAAGACCCCAGACAGCCAAAATAACCCTGAACAAAAAGACAATGCAGGAGGGACTACCATTCCAGATCTTAGACTATATTAGAGAGTCATACTAATAAAAACAATATACTACTGACCAAAAGTAGACATATAGACAAATGAAATATAACCAAAGACTTAAACATGAGCCCATATAGCTTCAGTCACTTAACATTTGACAAAGATGCCAAAAGATATTGGAGAAAAGAAAGCATCTTCCTGGAAAAACAAGATATCTGTAGAGAGCCACGTAGTGCCACGCGTTAAAGTGGCACTGGCTTCTGCCTTACACCTTCCTGCTGGTGAAGACTCTCTGAGTAAACAAGCCCTTAATTGGTTGAGTCTGTTCAGCCTGTCTGCTTCTGCATTAGAGTAGCCTATCTGCAGGGTCCACATGGCTCACTGGGGTTGGTTAGCTCAAGGGTATTTAAGCCTGTGCAGGGTTCCCCACACTCTCTCTCTCTCTCTCTCTCTCTCTCTCTCTCTCTCTCTCTCTCTCTCCCCCCCTGCGGGCAAGAAGCAACATGTTTAAAGGATCCTGATTAAAACTGCATGAAGAAGATCTACCCAGAGTCGCATCTTCCTTGCTGGTGAGGGCAGGCACGTACAGATATCCACATTCAGAAGAATGAAATTAGAGCTGGCACAAAAACAAACTCCAAATGTATCAAAGACATAAACCTGAAACTTGAAACAGTGGAACTTCAAAAGAAGACACAGGAAGTGCTTTACATGATGTAGGTTTGGGAAAGGACTTTCTGAATAGGACTCAGGAATTGAGGCCAACAATTGACAAGTGGGATTTCATAAAATAAACAACAACAAAAAACTTCTGCCCAGGTAAAAATAAACAATCCACTGAAGAGGAAGCCCATAGAATTGGAGAGAATCATCATCAAAGTACATCTGGCAAAGGATTAATATCCAGAATATATAAAGATTCAACCCCGCCCCCATCAACCTCTCAAATAACCCATTCAAAAAGGGTCTGGGAGATCAGAGTCCCCAAAAGAAGAAAAAATAGCTAAAAAATTTTCTCAAAAATAAAAAATGTTCAAGTTCTCAGCACTTAGGGAAATGCAAGTCCAAACAATTTTGAGATCTCATTTTATCCCAGTCCACATGGCAAAGATCAACAAACTGACAGCAAATGCTGTAGGGAGTGTGAGGAAAAGTAAGCTCTCATTCACTTTTGGTGGGATTGCAAACTGCTACAGCCACTATAGAAATTGGTGTGGAGAAGTCTCAAAAAATTTTAAAAAATCTACCATATGACCCAGCTATACCATTTCCTGGCATACGCTCAAAGGACTTAGTATCCTAATCTATACACTGCTTAACCATGGACAGTTTTGCTCTAGTCATAATAGATAGGAAATGGGAACAACTGAAATGCCCTACTACTGGTAAATGGATAAAGGAAATGTGTTACATATACACTATAAACAAGGGGGGGTCAAGAACATGATGGAGAAAATCACAGAAACAGGTGATCCAAACCAGTGGCCTCTCACAGACTCTGGATAGACAGGAGGGGAACCAGCATGGAACTCAACTCGACCCTCTGAATGTGGCTAACAGTTATGTGACTTGATCTGCTTGGGGAGCCCTGACAGTGGGACCAGGACCCATCCCAGGTGCATGAGCTGACCTTTTGGTACCCATTCCCTATGGTAGGATACCTTGCTCATCATTGATACAGGGAAGAGGGGCTTGATCCTGTCTCAACTTGGTATTTCAAACTTTGTTGACTCTCCAAGAAAGGTCTTAAGCTCTCTGAGGAATGGATAGGGGTTGGAAATCAGAGAAGGTGGGGGATGGAAGAAGGTGAGAGAGGGGGAACTGGAATTGGTATGTAAAATGAAAAATTGTTTTTAATTGAGAAAAGAAATGATTTTACTATTATTTTCCCAGGTCCTATCCACACTAATTTTTATATTATTTTTATTATTTAATGTATATGGGTGTTTTGCCTATATGTATGCCTGTGTACCACAAGTATACATGCCTGGTAACCATTGAGGCCAAAAGAGGGTATTAGATCAGTAACTGGAGCTACACCCAGTTGTAAGTTGCAATATGGGTACTGGTAATTGAACTCCAGTCTTCTGGAAGAGCTGACAGTACTCTTAACTGCTGAGCCATCTTTCCAGTCCCACCAGTTCACCTTAAATAGATATAAAGTGTACACACCTGCCCTCGCCAGCAAGGAAGACACGACTCCGGGTAGATCTTCTTCATGCAGTTTTAATCAGGATCCTTTAAACATGTTGCTTCTGGCCCGCAGGGAGAGAGAAAGAGAGAGAGAAGAGAGCCAGGGGACCCCTGCAAAGGCTTAAATACCCTTGAGCTAACCAACCCCAGTGAGCCACATGGACCCTGCAGATAGGCTACTCTAATGCAGAAACAGACAGGTTGAACAGACTTAACCAATTAAGGGCTTGTTTACCCAGAGAGCCTTCACCAGTGAGAAGATGGAAGGCAGAAGCCAGCGCCACTTTAAGGGGTGGCACTACATGGCTCTCTACAGTTCCCCCTTTTTGTTTTAATAACGCAACAGGCAAGGGTAGTGGTCTGGTCTCCAGTAAAGCAGTGGACATTGTAATGACCCTGAATCCTGGTAGTCAGCCAAGTCAGTGCCACACCCGTCCGGCATCTTTTTCCTGGAGGTGGGGCCTCAGACACCAACCCACTTGCAACCAGACTTGCCCTTCTCAGAGTTGCTCACTTCCAGAGCTAACTCGGAGTGCAGTGCTAAGCCATACAACCTGAGCATGAAGGATCAATACTTGTTCATGACTGTGAGCCATGCTTGGGGAGACTGTCCTGCCTCAATGGCTATAAATGCCTGGACAACCATATCTGCATACTGCTTCTGAGCAAACCTCATCTTGCAAAGGCACCATAGGCCCACGAAGGAGATAAGCAACAAGAGTACAGCCATGGCTCCCATTACTGCCCACTCTTTCAGATGATCCATGGCAACGGGAACCACGATGACAATCCTGCGGCCAGTCCCGCATCTACACGTGTTGAATTCACTGCAACGATGGTCACTTGCAGCTGTACCATTAAGTCATCAAAGTCAGCAAACCAATTTCCTAAAAGATAGCTAGACAACTGTTGTGACAAATTAGCAGCACGTGTAAAGTTCTCATATTGAATGCTGGTAACACACAAACCTGGATATTTCATTTTACATCCCAATTGGGCCAGCTGCCACAAGGTATCATTTTGCTCTTGCACCAGATCAATTCTTTGGTTTACAATCATTAAACCTCCTTTTTGTTGAGCACCAATTGTGGATTGAGCACCCAAGGCAGTAGCCACATTCTTGGACAACTCATTTAGCTTAGAGGCTGTCTGCCCCAATGTACTCCAATGTACTCATAGCCACAGCAGCTGTGACTGAATCCACAACTGCAAAAGAGATAGCTGCAACTATGGCTGCTGTAATGCCAAAATCTCTCTCTGCGGCCTCTACCAAACAGGCTACAAAATCTGAAAATGGTTCCATGGGGCTTTGAAATATCTTAGTGAGGTTACCACTCACCTCTCCCTTATTGGGTAATGACTTCCATGCTTTTATGGCAATCCAATTTACTTGTTCAAAAACTTGTATTGGATATCCTGTCTGTTGGTTGGCAAAGTGTCCCTGTCCAAGCAGCATGTCCCTGTCCCATGCTACGTTTCCGGCTGCCAGATTAGCTGCGGCCTGTTCATTGGCATATTGTATTAAAAAGGCTTTCCAATCCAGATACTGCCCAGGGCTTAAACATGCTCGAGCCAGCCCACCCCAATCACTAAGAGTCATGTTATACCTATTTAGGGCTTCAACTTGAGCTACAGTAAAAGAAGCTGAAATTCCATATGTTCTCACGGATTCAGCCAAAGCCTTGATGACCTTAAAATCTAAAGGTTCCTCATATCTATTGCCTTGCGCATTCTGGAAAACTGGATAGGCCAGGCTTAAGTCATAAGTACGGCTCTCCAGACCTCAGGGCAAAAGGAACGCCCTGTACCTGGGCCCTGCCCTTCCTTACTCTGCTCCAGAGAAGGCACCGAAGGCATTGTCCTAGGAGGGTCCCTCCTCTCCCCACATCGCCATTTCTCCTCTCCCTTCCCCTTCTGCCCCTTAGGGCATTGATTCTGAACTCCTTTTATGAGGGCTTACAATTCTTCCTCAGCCCAGCATGCTACCTTGATGTCTCCTGAAACTGAGAACCAAGGTGCAATGGCATCGCATTCGCTCAGGAATCTTTCTAGTGTACTTTTCTTTACTAAGTTTCTTTGACAAAAGTAGCTCCTGAAGAGCCAGAAAAATTGGACTAGGAAGTCCCCATCTTAAATATTTTACTTTTGGTTTGTTACAACCACTCGCTCAATGCCTGAGACTCTATTGCCATCTTTTTTCTGTGGTCTTTAACTTGGTCCCAACTTACCTGGGACTTTATAGCTCCTAACCGGAGACCTCATTGCCTCTTTACCGAGGGCCTTAATTTTGTCCCAACTTACCTTGGGAACTTTCCAGTGCTGCCCTGACTGCAAGAAGTTCTGATCTGAAAAATTCCCAGTACGGACCACCATCTGTAAGCGCCTGCCCTCGCCAGCAAGGAAGACGCGACTCCGGGTAGATCTTCTTCATGCAGTTTTAATCAGGATCCTTTAAACATGTTGCTTCTGGCCCGCAGGGAGAGAGAAAGAGAGAGAGAGAGAGAGAGAGAGAGAGAGAGAGAGAGAGAGAGAGAGAGAGAGAGAGAGAGAGAATAGAGCCAGGGGACCCCTGCACAGGCTTAAATACCCTTGAGCTAACCAACCCCAGTGAGCCATGTGGACCCTGCAGATAGGCTACTCTAATGCAGAAGCAGACAGGCTGAACAGACTTAACCAATTAAGTGCTTGTTTACCCAGAGAGCCTTCACTAGTGGGAAGGTGTAAGGCAGAAGCCAGTGCCACTTTAAGGAGTGGCACTACATGGCTCTCTACAATAAAGTAGTAGCCAGGAAAAGTATTCACAATTAGACCCATATTTAAACTTGCTGATAATCAAGGAAAGACCTTTGATAGAAGGCAATATAAAGTCATGTTTTTTATTATATTGTAAAAGTGAAATCATAACCATGTTTTCATCCTGTCAATAGTATAGCTGGATCACTATCCTCAAATGTAGAAAATTTTATTGCAAATTTTAAAGACCTCTTGGAAAGTAATTTAAAATATGCAATAAAATATTCATGGCTTCTCACTAATTAATTCCACTTTTCATCTTATGCTTAGGAAATTATTCAAAATATAGTAAATGTAATGTAGATGAACATGTTCAGTGCAGTATTATTTAAAACAACTATACTAAATTCCTAATGAAGGAGAAATTGTTTTAAAAAGTATGCTTCATCTTTAATTGAAATGCAATATACATTAATTAAAATGATAGCTATGATAAGGATTACAGAAATATTTTGGCTTAAAATAAACATAATCAGATTATTTAAAGAGAAAGAAAACAATAAATTGGATGTAAAATACAAAATTGTTAATAATATTTCTTAAAGTTTTATTAATTTCACAATAATAAACAGGTAATTTTCATTTATAACCAAAATAGATACAAAATTGAAAAAGACAGTTGGAAGTCAGAGAAACTTCTGTCTTCTATGATAGCAGAGGGTCATTTAAAAATAACAGTAATATTTAAAATACCCAGAGCTTTCAGGTAATACAAAGTGGTTATTTTCAGTCTTGGGTACCTGTAAGAATAGGTCTGAGGACTTGAAAACAGTAATGATGGTCAAGGTCAACCTATAGAGGTTCTGACAGAACTTCTTTACAGCTGGAATTGAATATGAGACTTTTTACTTGTGACATTTGTTTCTGTTGTTATTTATTTGTTGGTTTTGTGTTTTGTCCAGGTCAACAACTCAGATGTAAAGGACGTTGGAATTCCCCTTTGCTACAGAAATTCATCTGGTACCTTGCTTAAAAAGCAAGGGTCTAACATATTCAATGAAGTCACTTTCCCTTCCCAGCATAGAAGACATGTGATACAGAAGAGGAAATGGTAGGAATTGATCTGAAAGGGTCTAGCAGGAGAGGCAGCTAGGGCCTGAGGTGGGGCCAGAGCTTTTGAGGATGCAATGTGAAATCCCTTAATTTGTATACCTTAAAAATTATCAAACTCTTATCAAAATGTCATAAATTCATTTGGTAAATTTAAAAAATCAGATTAAGAGCCTTTTTACAAACTCTACCCTTTTCCTAAGTATGCTGAAAGTGCAATGTCAACATAACAAACCCAAAAGACTCATATGTACACATGTAGCAGCTCAATAAGAGTTTTAAGAGCAAAGCATCAAGTCACAATTCTCATCACAAAGGGCATAATCCTGAATTTCTGATCCAGAAATGAACAATATGGTTCTGGCACACAGACACAGGGTATCCCAAATTCCACATTCCAACGTGGGAGCAGTTACATGCTTATATCTAAGGCCACATAGTGTCACTCTCTGTCACCATTTTCAATAGCAGCCCTTAATTATCTTCCAAGTGACATCCAGAAAATCATGAAGACTTCTCTAGGTGGATAATGAGATTCCCAAAGTAGAGGAGGACTAAACTTCACTGATGATACCAAATGTCTATTAGGACACAGCAAATATTTATTATTTAACAGTTTATAAACTGCATAATCTGTCGATGAATATACAGAGAAAGAAACTCCAATAGAAACTTTTGCAAGGCTGACTAACTGATCAGAAATTGAATGATTCCACGGGGTGGTTAGAATGTTACAGGTCCAGAGCCTAATTATAATTTGGGGGTGAGCTCTTTAGCCCCCTAAATGGCAAGTACTTGTCCACCTCCATGAGGAAACACACATTCACTAACAGATACGAATAGATTGAGGGTCAGTAGAAGTTAAAATTCATAATGCTTAGAGCTACTCAAAACAGCACTGATCTGTTTCTTGAGATACCGAAGTATGTGAGAAGAAAGCAATTATTTTACATGACTCTTGTATTACATACTAAATACTAGCTAGAGGATTCTGAAAAGTATATGTAGATAGTTCCTAATATTCTTTCCAACCTTTAAAAATTTTGAATCATTGACATTCCAAATTACCCTCTATTGGGCAACTTTATGGAGGGTATTGATATCAAAATTAGGGGTATAGCCAAGCCAGGTTATGTCTCCACAATAAGTGAATTGAAATAGTCAAATTATTAGAGGAAAGCAGGAAAAGGTGACCTTGGTGAGTTTCAGGAACTTTTTGAGACTTCTACAGAATGTTTTTACTTCAAGGAAATAGCTATACAACAGTACTTTCAACTTCAGTTCAATCCTATAAATGACTTTGTATACAACATTTCACTTCTGAGTTAACTGGTGCTTTCTGCAAATTTCATTTAGATTAGTTTTCTTTGATGATCTCTTATTGCATTATTACTTGTTTTGCCATGGGGTTTAGAGAATTTCCTTTTAGTCACTTTCAGTCTGCTTTTACTGCCCTCTCATCATCTCCTTTGGATTGAATCATGCTCACAAATCCTTTAAATTCATGTGAGGCCTAATCCCCAAGATGATTATATTTAGCAATAGAGTCTATCCAGTGTTAATTAAGGTCAAATTAGGTGAGAGTCTGAGATGATGAGAATAATGTCCTTAGGAGACAATGCAGAGAGGGAACTCATTTATCTGTCTCTTCTTTCATAGGAGGAAGAGGTTATGTAAGCAAATAGTGAGGTGGTATGTGTTGATAATGCTGGATGGAAACTTTTACCTGAAGCCCATTGCATCTTCACCCTGATATCAGACTTTCCATCTCCAGAAGGATGGGGAAATAGGTGTCTGCTGTTTTAAAAAAATGTTTCAGGTCTGTGTTAACAAAAGAAAAACAAAACAGCATCCCCAAATCCATACCATTGTTTACTAAGTCAATTGGGTTTTCCTTTAAAGTTTGAGCTCAAGTGGAAGGGTGATCTTTATATTAGGTTGCATCACCAAAAGCATTACTGCCCTATTTTCATGCATTCCCATGGTGATCACCTCTTCTTCAGGCAGAACAGACCCTCTTGTCACCTTATTAACAATGCTATTTTTGTCAAAAACCCTAAAGAGCTCAGTGAAGATGGTTAGCTCCCAAGGCTGACCCCTGACCATTGACCTCTAAAAAGTGCTCTGTTTAGATGAAAGGATGAAGTACAAACTTATGAAATGAACTCATTCACAACAGGTCAAGGGCACAGCATCCAGTATTTATTCCTTTTTGATAAACAGCACAGGATGAATAGAATAAAATTCTTTCTTTATTCTCCTTGACAATGTATTATATTGAATTGTTGCAGCTATCATGCAATCAATAAAGGGAAACAAAATCTATTGCAAAGAACCAACTCAGAGTCCTGCCATTATAGGCCCCAGCAATGTCTAGCTATAAAGTTTGTATCAAAGTCAGATAAATAAATGACTATGATAACTAAATGAATAATAAATTTCTATGGTCTTTATGGCATTGATACCTTTTAGCTGTTTATTCTGTCACCTGGTACTAAGTACTCTAAGAAATACTGTCTCAGAAGAATTTAGGTTGACTACATTATAGTAATTATGTGACACATAGGAGACACACTTGAATAATTGAGTTATAGCATAACTAACTTGATGTAAGATTCATGGATGATGGGAGATGTCATTCTGTAAATATGTTTCTCTTATTGGTTAATGAATAAAGCACTGTTGGCCTGTTACTAGCATTTCTTAATGACTAGCCCTGTCTTAAATATTAACCCATTTCTATTAATCTAAGTGTTTCCATGTGGTCTTAATGGAGAGAAAGCAAGTCTGGACATCTTATTCCCCTCACAGCCTTCATCTTGACTCCTCTCCATTACATCTCCCAGAATCATCCTTGTCTCCTAGTCCCACCTATCTTGCTTTCCTATTGGCCAACATGGATTTCTTTATTCATTATCCAATAAGAGAAACATATTTACAGAAAGCCATTTCCCATCACTAACTAGGTCGGTAGGAATTAGTACTAGGATTTTTATTGCTACAAAGAGACACCATGACCACAACAAATTTTATAAAGGAAAACATTTAATTGTGGCTGTCTTACTGTTTCAGAGATTTGGTCCATTATCATCACTGTGAGAAGCATTGCAGCATGCAGGGAAACATGGTACTGGGGAAGGAGCTGAGAGTTGTACATTTTGATTTGCAAGTAACAGGAAGTAAACTCCGTGCCACACTGAGAGTATCTTGAGCATATATGAAACCTTAAAGTTCACATCCACAGTAACACACTTCCCCCCAAAAGGCACACCAATTCCAACAAGGCCATATCTCCTAATAGTGCCACTCCTTATAGGCCAAACACTCAAGCACATGAGTCTATGGAGTCCATACCTATTCAAACCACTACAGAATCTAAATTCTTGTACTGCACCTAACCTCGCCAGCAAGGAAGACGCGACTCCGGGAAGATCTTCTTCATGCAGTTTTAATCAGGATCCTTGAAACATGTTGCTTCTGGCCCATGGGAGCCTGGGGGACCCCTGCACAGGCTTAAATACCCTTGAGCTAACCAACCCCAGTGAGCTACGTGGAACGTGCAGATAGGCTATTCTAACGTGGAAGCAGACAGGCTGAACAGACTTAATCAAATAAGGGCTTGTTTACGCCAGAGAGCCCTCACCAAAGGGAAGGTGTAAGGCGGAAGCCAGTGCCACTTTAAGGCGTGGCACTTCGCAGCTCTTTACAAATTCTATCACTTTTTATATGCATTTGTTTATTATTTATCTATCATATATATATACACATATAATTATAAATATCTAATTAAGTGCCACATGTTTCTCAAACCAACAATCTAGTTTAATAATTTATTGAAATATACTTGATACATTATCTCACCCATATGTCTGATATGTATGGTCATTATCCAAAATCCTGAAGATTAATACATGTAAATATTAATACATGTCAAATATGGATAATATTTTACAACTGAAGTGTCAATGACTCTACCTGGAGAGTACACATGGCTAAAGGAGTACATGATAAGATCACACTGCAATTTGACTTGTGTTAGGAGACTGTACTGTATAGAAGGTTAGTGCCACCAGCAGTACACAGGGTTTGTTTACTTGGAGTTGAAAGTCAAGAAGCAATGCTTTTTATGGGGAATGAGAGTAAGTAATTAGCATGTGTGTTAGGGAATAAGAGGAGATAAATACCACATTTTTTCATATGCAGAGTCTAGACTTAAACACACACACACACATGCACACATACATATGTACATGTAAACATATACAGCATACATGCACATGCATACTTGCAAAAACAGAAGGGGACTATTTGGATAAAGAGATCAAAACAAAATAATAGCAAAGTAAGTTGTAAAGATCCAGTAAAACAGCTAACACAAAATATGCACAGTACAGGGCAGGCTGAGCTCAGCTGTTTGGAGATCCGGAATATAGACTGATGCTAAAGAAATTCCAATTTCCAACATAAAGTCCTGGATCTTCAACTGAAAGCCAAATTGTGTACATCATGTCTGAGATTAGTGATTTGGGAAACAAAACTCTCTCCACATTCGTGGGAGCCCACAACAGACTTTACATTGTTTTAGGAGTTGGCTGCCTTTAAATGTGCCCTACCCAGGAAGCTCATGAAAAAAAAAGTGTTCTGGAAATTATATGTGGAGGGTAATTCAGTGGTGACTTAAAAAGAAGTACAACTTAGAGCCTCACACATATTTTTGAGACAGAGTCTCACTATATAGCCCTTCTTACTGGAACTCACTATGGAGATCATGCTAGACTTGGGCTCACAGAAAACTAGCTTCCTTTGCCTCTTGTTAACTGGAGCTAAAGGTGTGAACCAAGGCTCCTGCCCACTTCCTTTTAAAGACTTATAGCTCCAAGACTAGCTGAAGAAGATGAAAGAACTGAGCAGGCATGCCTGATGAGTGAAAGAGTTGGGTATTAAACTACCATAGCTCTGTAGTTGTGGTATTTTAAAAAGTGTTCCACATCCATAGTCTAGAGGGAAATACAAATAAAAAATCCAGTAAGATTCCATCTGTCCAGAGTGACAGTCCTTGGAGTCAAGCAACTGCCATCTTAGGGAGTTCAGTTGTATTTGTGAAAGACAATCTCAGCTGTGTTTGTTGATAGTTTATCCCTCCATTCTTCAACCGTCATTCATAGAGGATCAGACAAAGGCATGCTATTTTCCAGTTTCTCCATATCATTTAGTAACTCTTCATGTGACCTGGGCATAGGGCTAGAGTATGTAGAAATCAGGGAAGATTGGAGTGAAGCTCCAATTACACACCTACAGAGAAACTTTCATTTCTGCTGGATAAAGCTGCTTGGGTGTTGGCGATGGATTGCCCACACTCCTGTAAATAACCCCTCACCTATTCTCAAGTCAAATAAACTCATTGGTTTCTGACTGAACCTTGGTGGAATTGTGCCTCCATTTTTTTTTGTTGGGATCTTGGAAATAGGGGTAGATATTGTTTTATGTCTCTCCTGCAAAGCAATTTTAAGAATATCATCTTATCCCACTAGTGAGAATGACTATTACACACACACGCACAAAAAATTCAGGACCTGCCAACCTGTTCAAATGTGCCTAAGAGAGGAAGTATGGATTGAGGAAACAGGCTACAGATGAAGACAGAGTAGGGAGGACACCCAGTGAGTACTGGGATTTGCACTATTTATCGCTCAAAGTTCTTATATACTCCAACCAAAAAGGTGGACGGTGGAGAGGCAAAAGGACCTCATTACCAATGATACAAGAAACAAACAGTTAATTACTTCCTTAATTCTCAAAACATCTAGTAACCACACCTTAGATCAAGTATTCTGTTATCTAGGCAAGACATCCAGTGACCACACCTTAGGCTAAACATCCTTCAGTAGCCACCCCTTAGACCTTTAGGTCTTAGACCTTTAACCTTGTAAAAGCAAGGATAGGTGTGAACTCTCCACCCACTCTACCTCTATGGGCTACAACAAAAAACATGCCAAGAATTCAGAGAAAAGGGAACTGTGTACACTCTTGGTGGGAATGGAAATTAGTGCATCCGATATCCGATATGTAAGGAAGTATGACCATAAGACCCATTGATAGCACCTTAGAGACATACATATGATGGTTAATTTGGATTGTCCTCTTGATTGAACCAGGAATCAACTATCAGATACGTTTCTGTACAGAACTGTGAAGACATTTCCAGGAAGAATTTACTGAAGTTGAAAGACATACCTTAAAAGTAAGTAGCACTTACCAGTGGCAGGCAGATGAAGGAGGTCCAAAGGGAAAGCTATACTTTTTGCATCATTGCTTTCACATTTCACTGGGAAAATTTGTCTATCCTGTTGCTGCCCTCACCATTGTTACATTCTTTCACTCATATTAGAACCCAGATTCTTCAGGATTCCGATGTGGAATGAAGACCAGTGGCTCTCCAGGGTTCCTTCAAGCCTTCACTTCCTTGTTGTAACTGCTGGGGTGTGCAGACACATGCATGCACTGAGCAGCTACTGGGTTCTCAGCCTCTCCTGTATGAACTCAGCCATTTTTAGACTACCCTGTTTATATTGTGCAGCTAATTTAATACCTTCCCCTTTCCTATGTATTTATTCTACTAGTCCTGTTCCTCTAGAGAATCCTGACTAATACAATAATCAAAGAAAATGAATTCAGCATATGAAAGATAGTTTCATGGCCTTGTTTATTATAAGATTATTCTTAGTACCCAAGGAACAGTCAGGGGTTCCATCAACAGATAAATTGATTCAAAATATGGACTTTTATGTAGCTATAAAGGAAAAATAATGTTATTTGTAGGAAAAGGAACAGAGTTGGAAGTTTACAGAAACTGAGCAGACAGAAAAAGAAAAGTTATTTTTCTTTCATGTGATGAAATTTAAAAGAATGTCCTAGACATAATTGAGAAAGTAGTGCAGAGCATGAATATGTTCAAAGTATAGGAATCCATGGAAATGTTAAGGTAAAACGTGTGCATTTTTACATTTAATATAAGTGAATAATAATTTAAAAACAGTGCCCATGATGGCAGTTTAAACAGTAACCCATTCCATTTCTATTAAGGCAAAATTTGTTTAGAGAGGAGTATTAGCGTCTAGGTGCCAGTCCCCAATCCTACATGAGAGAGCTGAGGGAAATCAGTCAATAACTTCAATTCTCAGTACCTCCAGGAATAAAATAACTTCCAGCCATGCTGGAAGAATTAGGGGAGCACTAACACTACCAAACTCTGCAAAGAGAGATTATATGGTAAACTTAATCATTAAGCAGTTATCTCATTCCCAGGGAAACCTATTAGTAGCTGTTCTTTCAAAGACCACAAGGTAACAGCTAGAGGGGCCTGTACCTGGATGACAATAATATAGTCACATCAATTTGCAGTATATCATGATGGTGTCAGAGATTGATGGTCTTTTCCCCTAGTTTTATCTCCATTACAGGCAGAGACAGTCAGACTTCATGAAACTTGGATTTATCTGTGGCTTAAGTGCCTGAAAAGATACTAAATGCCAGGAAGATTTTTGAACGAATCCTGGATTCACTTTTTTTTGTTTTTGCTAGCTACTGTCAAACTGTAGGAAGCATGGGCCTTAGGGAGTGTGAAGGATTGACAGGTCTTTATCTGCATCTCAGAGGTGGAAGAGGTCTGTTTCATTACCAACTGGCTGATTCCAAAGAACACCTCATTTTTAGAACTTGTTCATATCTTTACTGATGCTGATAGTATCACTCACGATCAACCCATTACTCTTGAATAGCATAAATTAATTTCAATCAAACTTTTGCTTCAATGTAGTGAATCACCACCAATAGCTGTGATTTTATATAATTGTAAAATGTGATTTTTCTCACAGAAAAGCTGAACTGCATTTAAATAGCCAAAGAGATGACAGAAACAGGAAAGAATGACTCAGGAAAAAGTGCAGGGCTTTGTTACTGTAGAACACCTGCATTTGTGCCTTCTATAGCGTGCAGGTTATATGGCTGACTAACTCATAAAGGACAGCAAATGAGGATTTGAATACTCACTTGTATGATCCCAGGTTATATGTTCTTTTTAATTGCTGTATAACCTTCACTCTTATTTATGATATATGATGTCATTTACCTTATACAATTAATATTTATGGTTGGGTGTTTTCTTTTACTTCAAGGTGAAATGAGTACTAATATTCAGGATTTTTCAGGTTTGTTCATTTTAGTGAGAATAATTTCAATAATAATAGTAAAACTTTCTTAAGATAGTGAAAAACTCAATTAAGTCTTCTCAGCACTGGCTCATTCATTTTAATACCACATTAGCACACATATTAGAAGTGGGGTATATGGGGTACAACAACAGGACAAGGATCTAATGTAGACTGTTCAAACTCACTTTTAAAATTTAAATGCAGTAGCACTGGACCATGCTTGGAATCTCTCCACCAGGGGATTAGAGATAGGCTGATCCCTTGGGATTGCTGGATTGCCAGCTGAGCCTAATTGGGTGAGCCCCAGATCCTAATAAAAAAAAATCCGTCTCAAAAATAAGTGCTTCACAGGAGGATTAGAGGTGTGTAAGAAATATTAGTCATTTGTTCTGCTCTCTGCACTTAGGAAACTGATGGGAAATGGCCTTTCTTTAAAAAAAAAAAAAGGTGCATCTTTGCTGAACTTGTACCTCTAGTTTGTCTTTTTAACTGTATTTCAAATGACCCACCAAACAGTGAAAGCCATTTCACAGAGCAAAGACTGGCTGTACAAAGTAGCTTTGCATTGTTCTCCGGAATTCTAAAGCCAATAGTAAAATAGTACTGTTGATTGGGTTTTATAATTGAAACTATTAAAGATTTTGGAAGCATCCTTAAATATTAATTTTCCTTTATACAGAATTATATTTGAATAATAATTAACTTTAATTCTTTTGTGGCTCTCTTTTAAAATTAAATTTAATAAAAACACATAATCAAAATGTTAAAAAAAAGGTACTTCAATTTTCTGACTATTGTGAATAAAGCAGCAATGAACATGGGTGAGCAAATACATCCTCACTAGGATATTCCTTTAGGAATATGCTCAGGAGTGGTATAACTTGATCATATGGCAGGTCTATTTCTAGTCTTCTGAATAATCTCCATGCTGATTTCCAGAGTGGCTGCACCAATTTGTACTGCCACCAATAGTGGATAAATTCTCCTTTTCTTCTGCATCCATGGCATCATTTTTTGTCTGGATAAAAAAATATGATATATATATATATGTGTGTATATATATATGAATATTATTCAGCTATAATCAAAACTGAAATATGCAGGTAAAGGATGTAGTTGAAAACAGTCTTTAAGAGTGATGTAAACCATGCACACAAAAAAACCAATGTCACATATTCTCTCTTACATGGGGGTGGCACATTTAAATCTTTAGATGTGTATGTTTAAATTGGAGTGATCTTAGAAATCAGGGAACCAGTAAGGGTACATTTGGAAAAGATATTAATGGAAGGATATGGAAAACAGGTAGTATAAATTAGAAAGAGATAAATCCGGATGGGGATGGCAGATCAGAGTAGAGTGGGGATTATGAGACATATGACTAATATTTAATACCTTTTCAATTCTAAGCCTACTATAGTAGCAGCTTACTAAAAGACACAAAGTGAGTGTAAATGGAGTTACCTTGTAACATGAAGACAAAATCTCTCAGAAACCGTAAGCCACCAAATAAAATCCCAGTGACAGGTGTGTGTGTGTGTGTGTGTGTGTGTGTGTGTGTGTGTGTGTGTGTGTGTGTGTGTTACCACTTTTTGAGTTATTGCACAATAAGGTCCCATAGACCACTTGAAAAATTACAAGCTATTGTATTTGTTCTTGGATGTCCTACAAACCTTGATGTTAACACCCCATTGATGAAGACAGCACATGCTTGAGTAATGCATGTAGAAATCAAGCTGGAGCCTAAAAGCCTCATCTCTTCTGGATCTAAATGGCCGGATGCATTGTGTCAAGAAAGAAATGAGATCAACAGTCTTACCCATCTGTGAACCCTTAGAATTATAATAATTGCCTGGCTAAATCTATTTACGAATGCACGCAATAGTGACATGGATGTTATAGCCATGGATGTTATAGAATGTAGTTAACTAACTAAATTCTAATTGTATTTAAAGCCTTCTCCATCAGAAAGAACTCAGTCCTGGGACATTTAATTGAGCCAGGAATCGCTTTCTGGATAGGTCATTGCCCCTCAGCCCTTACAGAACTTTTGTCATTGTTGCTGTTGTTTCAGTAAATGGTGATTAATACAGAGACCCACAATTCACCAGCATACAAAGAATGGTGTATCTTTATCACATCTCACTCTAAAGCTTGGGGATCATAATGCAAGAGGTGCTAGAAAGAGTGTAAAGAGTATAAGAGCCAGAAGTAGTGAACATCTACAGTGACACAGTATTTGGTGGATATGATCAGGATATTGCATATATGAACTCATAATAGCTGTTATTGCATGTACAAATACTGAAAAATATCAAATCAGCCAAATTGATAGGGGAGAACCTACAAAGTCTCACCCTTAGCTGAAAAGCTACTGTCAATTAATGGTTGATAGGGGAAGGGAATTCCATTGTATTCAGGGATGTGGCCACTGAGAGGCTATTCATGCTCCAGTGAATGGTCGTACATTCATGTACACAGAGGTGGCAGTTAGTGGAACATGTGGGGTTTTTTTGTTTGTTTTTGTTTTTTTTTTGTTTTTTGAGAACAGTGGTTCGTAAAGAGGAGAGGAGGGAATGTTTAGTGGATTTGTACAAAACACATTATATGCATGTATGAAATTCGCAATAAAAATTTAAAAAGGGTGGATTTTGTCTGAGGTTTTACTCTGGCCTCAAGACAATACACGTGTACACACACACACACACACACACACACACACACACACACACACACAAAGTTATGAAAGTGTGATCAATAAGTGCTATTTTCCTCATGTTTAGCTTTATCATTATATATGTGCCATCAAAGTTTTGGGGTGACTTCATGATAAGCAATAGCAACTGCAAAGTATCTAATGTACACTGTTACAATTCCTGCTGTTTAGCTTCCTAATAAATTTCTCTTCAGGAAAAGTCTCAAAAACAACCCAGAAAGCAGAAAACCAAAAGAGCCTGGGGCTCCAGAGGAATCTTTGGAGACAAAGAATACATTGTTTCTCCCAGAGCCGCATCAAAGCCTGTCATATTCCTTCCTTTTGGATCTCAGAGAGAATCATATATACTTTGCCTCAGAGAACTTCAGTAAATACAAACAAACAAAACCAAAGATTTCCCCATATGTCAGGAAATGACTTGAGTGACCACAAAGCAAGAAGAATAACTAGTCTGTTAGGCTACAATATAAAAGAAAAAATCCATTTTACAATATAATCACAAACATTGTTGTCAACTGAATCAAATATCAACAAAAATGATTTTCCCCTATGACTTTAGGGTAATATAGCCTACACAACATTGTGCAACTTCCCCTAAAACATGAATTAGGAGACATGAAATGAAAACTTAAAATGAAAACAGTGGAAACAAAGACAGGTAGAAAAAATGGTTCATAGAATAATTTGTACTTAATTGAACTCTGAAAAAAATGGTTGGTTCTCCATCAGTGATCCACAACATGAAAATAAATGACAACCAAAATGGAATCTTTGATTGAGTACCTGCCGAATAGCACAAAAATCCCAACACCTATATATATATAAAGATTGATTCCTGGGGTTGGAGAGATGACTTAACATTTTAGAGTGGTGGCTATTTTTACAGAGGATCCATGGTGAGTTTCCAGAAGCCATAGAAGGAATCTCACAACCATCTGTAATGCCAACTTCAGGAGATCCAATGCCCTTTTCTGCCTTCCACAGTCAGTTGTATTCAAGTTCATATACACCAACACTTACGCACACACATACAGAAAATACAAATAAATATTAAAGCAAATTGATTTATGCTTTCTATTATTGTTAATAGTATTCTGCTGAATTATCTGCTGAATTATTTTGTTTTCATTCATCTTTAATTTTAATTTTGGGCTTTAAAAAATTTCAAACAATATAATTTGATCATATTCTTTCTTCTCCCCAAAGTCCTCCTAGTTTCTCTGCAACCAACTTAATGTTATTTCTCTTTCAGAAAACAAACCAAATAAACATAAACTTCAAAAAGATAGAAAACCATCTAAAACACAGACACAGGCACAGACACACACACACGCACATGTGCACACACACACACACACACACACACACACACACACACACACACACACACACACACACCATGGAGTCAGTTTGGGTTTGAAATACACAAATCTTCAAGCTTAACAGCTAACAATCACATATGTATGGAAACAGTAAATGATTGTCTTTTTGAGTCTGGATAAACTCATCTAGGATGATTTTTTCTAGCTCCATCCATCTACCTGGCAATTGCATGAGTCTATTTTTTCTAGATAGTTTAATTCCCAGTACCTACATTGTAGTAGCTAACAACCACCCATAATTCTAGTTCCAGATGATTTGATGCCATCTTTTGATCTCCATGGACTCCAGGAACATACCTACATGCAGGCTAAGCATCTACACCCATAATGTTTTATAAAAATCTAATTTTAAAAATCTAAAGTATTACTGTTTATTTAAGTCATCTACCTTAAAGTTTATTTCTCTTAATTTTTACATATTTCAAATCTTCTAACACCCACCAAATTGATTGCACAAAGGTGCTAATTCAAATTGTTTCTTTTTCAATAGTCATTTTGTTTCTTCTTGAGAATGGCTAATGAAAACATCACCAATGTCATAAGGTAAATCAGCTTGAGTTATCATCATCCAGGCATCCTCAAAAAACTGGAATTTCCTTTTTATTTCTGTGTCTTTCTTTAGTTCTGTCATTCAGTGTACATTCCATGAAAACTGGCATCTTTTTATATTTTGTAAGGCTTCCTTGCCATTTTCTCTTGTAATGTGAAACTGCTCCAGAGATACCTTGTATTTTTGTCAATATTCTGAGGTAATAGGGGAAAAGGTCAAATCCCAGAGCCTTAACAGGATGAATAGATTGGATCAATTGTCACTTACTCTAAGGACAGACACCAAAGGTCTATATCCTCAGTATAAAGGGCAACAGATATAAATAAGCCACAAGGTGTCTTGAGTGTCTAGACACATGAAAGGTTTAAAGTTGCTCCTGAAGTACTGTACCCACAGCCACTATAAACACATTTGTAACACAATACCAATCAAACAGGCAGCTATAACTTTACACATAAAGAAATGAGCAACAGAAACCTAAGTCAATATAAACCCTGAATAGGGAAGATGAAAGTGTAAAATGTAATCCCTAGCAGCCCCACAATCCTCTTTCTGGTGGTTGAAACAAGGATGGTGTAAAAATATCTTCAAGATGTATTTAAGGCTCAGAATCATAACTAATCTAAGAATTGAAAATAAATAACTTGAATGTTAGGTCCTAAATGGATCATTTGTATCACACTTTCCAAGACTCAGGGAACATTTTAAAAGGCAGGAAGAATGTAAAAGACAGAAAAAGTTGTGTGTGTGTGTGTGTGTGTGTGTGTGTGTGTGATACTGATTTCTGAGCATGTCATGACTGTCATATTCTTGAATGTAGGATTACCTACATAATTTCTGCACAAGATTTGGATTGCCAACATCATGCCATAGAATGTGGAGGTCTCATAGGGCCCCACTTCTCACTGAGGAGTTAAATTCAGTTAATGTTTGGCAGGGGGGAGAGAACCATTTTCGTTTGTTTTTCAAAGATTTGCTTTTATGTGTATCGTGTGTTTCTGTGTGTAGATGTGCGTAAATGTGAATGTAGATACTTGGGGAGTCCAAAACAAAGAATTAGAACTGAATCTGAGTTACAGGAGGTTGTTTGCCACCCAACTGGGATGATGGGAACCAAACTTTGGTACTCTGTAACAATATGGTTCCTAGATGTTATATAAATACATAAAATCATGTACATATATATGATATTACATAGGCCAAACTATCCAGGGGACTAGAGGTGAGTAACAGAAGGGGAAAGGGTCAAATTTGGTTCCTAGTGTCATAATGAGGATGGTTATCGAAATATACTCAATAAATAATATATACTTTTATGAAAATTAGAAATAGCCTCACATAACATTAAGATTTTTTTTAAAAAAAAAATAGTCAAAAACATTAGGCTTCTTTGGATGAAGAGTTTTGAACTCTAAGAAGTGTTTGAAACTCAGATTTTTGTGGATGGCTTTGAAGATGAGTGGGATCATGTAGCAAAGGAAGCAGAAATCTGGGAAGTGAAAGCACACCCCTTGAGCCCCAGTTGATCATAAAGGAAGCTGATTCAGTCTACACTTGCAAAAAGTCTGGGTTTGAAAGAATACTAAGCTGCTGAGTCAAATGCAGCCCGGCAAAAACCTTGGCTCTAGCAGAGAATTCCACCTGAAATTCTGTGAGCTGCTATAATATTTGTTTCATATCTAAGCAAATACATTTGTAATAATGTATGCGGCAACAGAAAAAGAACTAACAGACTAGAGAATTCAGAGCATTCTTAAAGCAAACAGCTATGTGTATTCCATTTGGATAAATAAAAGGCAAGCTTTAAAATGTCATGAGTAGAAGGGAAATCACAAAAGTTCTCACAATTGTCTGTATACCTCCATGCTATAGTAATGTAGATTTCATAATACACACACAGAACATTGCAAACATCAAAATATCACAACTGTATAAGCTGAATATAATACACACACACACACACACATATTCTTGTCAATTGTATCTCACTAAAGCTGAAGAAAATTTAAAGGAATAATAAAGATTATATTACTCCCTTAGGTTAAACCACTAGCAAATTGGATAACATCCAAGAATGAGCAGTTTTCTGATTGGACAACAGGCAACACAGAACTTTTTTCACAAACATTGGGGAAATATGTGAGGTATTTCCTCATAATGTCCCAATTTATTACCTAGAAGTTACTCCAAGTTGTCGTGTGGAAAGAAAGGACACCTGAACAGAACTAGATACTTTTCTGATTTGAGAAGTGAAAAAGCAGAGCTGAGAGAAACCAATACAAACTGTAAATTGTAAGGTAGAGTAGCAGACAGGAAAGTGGTCATGGATCTGTAGAGGTGTCCCCTTGAGTCTTTGGGTTATTACTCCTATGCATGCAAGAGAGAGAAAACACCCATCAGGCAGGGGAAATATAATCATTATAAAGAGCCAGAATAATACATTTCCGAAGGTTCCAAAGGACTGAGAATATTATATGTTGCCACCAGCTAGACGTGAAAAACCAAACCAAAGCAAAACAACACACTGTAATATAAGGCATAGGGTAGATCTGAGCAAAGGGCAGCAGCATAGGTAAAGATATATACTAGTCTGTGATTCACGCAGTTTAAGAAAATAGCAAGGTGTAAGTGGATCAAACTTATTGCAACTAAATTAACTGTATTAAATAACAGAGTCCAAAATTACTTAAAAGGTTAAAACAAGATACTACAGCACAAAAATCAGTTTATTATCCAACCCTACAATGTGCCCATTCAAAAGGAAAGGCACACACAAAAAATGGGAAAACATTTTTCTTTTTAAAATCCCATTTCTGCTCCCTCATCTGCAGTGGCCCCCAAGCTAGTGGGGGCAGTGTGATATGGATGTGCCATTGTGGATGCCATTTGCACAGACACATGTTCTCTGTACTTTGACCAGCTGTGAGTTTTTCTACGAACAACCCTCCACTTCATAAAGAAACTTCTCTGATGTGGTCTGAGAGCAGCACTCCTATAGGCATAAAGGTATGAATTTAGAAGAAAGTTTCATATTGTGTCTATATATCCAAATAATAGAAGTAGGTTTAGTTCTGGAAGCTACACGCTCCCCAAATGTGGGTTCTTTGCTATATTTATAATCCCAGACATCTGCTTCATCTTATGGAGCGGGTCTTAAATCCATCTGTAAAGTGGCAGGTTATCCCCATAACATTTGTGCCACCATTGGACCTACTGATGCATCTTGACATGCTGGTCATTTTTGTTGCTCACAGGGTTCACAACTGCATAAGAATGTTTCTTCCCAGAAGCCTTCAAAGCACATTCTGGGACTGTGAAAGCCACGTAGCAGGAAAAAGTCACTATCAACCTTGTTTCTCCATGCCTTGTAATCAATGTTTGTATTGTTTTCAGTAGTAGGGTATAGCTATTCAGTAACAGGGCAATACCATCAAGTTTTTGTGGGCAACCAACAATGGCAGTAGCCTATATTACTTTCAGCATCTCTGGGAAACCCCAGCTTGAGGGCAAATATCTTCTATGCATGATTATATATGGAGCACCAATTGGCCTCATTGGATTATATAGAAAGAAAAAAAATAAAACCAGAAACAGAAACAAAGTATTTTTAAGCCTTCAGGAGCTGATGGGCTCTGGACCAAAAGTCAGGGAGCCTGACTGATGGGACTGATTTGGCCCTCTGCATGATTGTGATAATCATGGAGCATGGTCCCTTAGTAAGGCTTCTAACACTGAGAAAAGGACCTCTCCCTAGTGCTTAGCTGCCTTTTGGTAACCTGTTCCCCCTGCTGGATTATCTGTTCCCCCTCAACATAAGGGGAGGACTGAGCAGATTGTATTTATATGTTAAGAAACACACACACACACACACACACACACACACACACACACACACACACACACACATGAACACATGTAACAACAGTAAAAGAAAAAGAGGCCATGAATTTAAATGAGAACAAAGAGTGTGCATGGGAGGGGTTTAAGGAAGATAAGGGAAGGGAAAACTGTGTGTAAAAACAAAAGTATAAAAAGGACAAATATTTATTCTCTATCTTATACACCAGAAAAACAGTACCAAATTGATCCCAGAGCAGTATAATTAAAGGAAGTAACAGATAATACATATTCTATAAAGTAATAAATACATTTTAAAAACAGAGTATATGAACTGTTTCTCTTTGGAGATAATAATACAATTTATAAAAGCCTAAAGGACCAGGAAAATAACGAGTGAAAATTGCAAATAATCACTATCAAGAATGAAGGAGTAGACTCCTTCAGATTTTATTTATATTACATGGGATATATAATGCCAACAAAGTAGACAAAATTGAAAAATACAACTTATCCATCCAAATAGTCACTAGATGAAAGAAAAATGTTTGAGTTGTCTTGTATCTGTCAAGATAATTGAAATCAGAAGTAAAAACATCTATACAAATGAAAGCTCAAGCTCAGATGATTTCACTGGTGAGTTCTGTCAAACATTTCAGAAACAAATAATTTAATGCACACTTAGAAAACAAAGAAAATATTTTCCAAATAATTTTTACAGTCTACAAGAAAACTGATGACAAGACTTTATGCATCCTCTTGAGGCTCTTTTCCTTCTGTTTGCCTTGTCCAACTTCAATGTGACAGTTTTTTATATTAGTATATATCCCTTAGAAGCCTGTTTGTTTTATAATGAGAAACAGGTCAGTCAAAGAAAAGACACAAGTCTAAAAGAACCCTACTAATGATTATGAAATTGTGTCCATTAATATGTAAAACAAGTAAATTTATTTTTGCAGTGCAAGGTAAACTTATTCTACATCATCTATAATATAACAGAAAATGTTATGTATTGAAAATAAACTTGATAAAATTTTGATTTTCCTATTTCTGGCAAGCCCTTAAGAAGAAAGTGAAAATGTAGCTACAAATTCAATTTTATGTATTAAAAAGTCCATACTCACAGTTTAAAGCATACTTCTTTAAAGGCATACTACCACTGCTCTGCTTCATTTCATAACTCCCAGGTGTTTCTGTAAATGAGACTTGACAATATTGGTCCTCAGTCTTGGTTTCTAGATATCGTTTCAGATATCAAAATGAATATTTGAAAATGCTGCAAATCCACCCACCTCCCAAGGTTCAAAAGTGGTCATTAACTTTTGAGTAATTCTTGTGTTGTAAGTTGTGGCCACAAAGAAACGTTAACTGTAACATTATTTTCCCCATACAAATACAGCTTCATGTTACTTTCAATTTTCTGTACTGTGCAAGTGAAATACCCAGTATTCTATATTCTGTACATCAAAAGGAAGCTATAAAACTAGAATGAACCCATTTAACAAACACATCATATCTGACTATAATGATTCATTTTCTGGTATTACCATCACAGAACCATCAGCTATGGGCTAAAAGATACTAAAATATTAAATATCAATATCTTACATAAAGTCATTTTGGGGTTATATGATGATGGTATTTTACTTGTTATAATGTCATTAGCTAAAGATAACTCTTCACTGTTGGTTATCTAGATAAGGTCTCTAATAATTCAAACAAAAAGTTTAAGTTCAGCTTGGCTAATGATAGGAAGGCTTAATGCTCTCTTCAACAAATTACAAATTTGTATCAAGAAAACTTTTCCAATCAAATTTCTTTAAATAGCAGTGATAAGAATTGTGTAGCAAAAAAGCTTGGGACTTTAAATAAGAACACAATTCCAAAGACTTGTACATATAAACTCAATATTATTACTTTCATTTTCAGACCACTCCTGTGAAGCAAGACAAAGTCAAATCAAATCTGTCTGCTTTGGGGTATGTTGAAAATAAGTAGAGCAGAGACAAAAAGGTAGAAGAATGGAGAAAGAAAGGGTCAAATCACAGCAGTGGGAAAAAAAAGCTAACCAGGGTGTGGAGCATCTATCTATTCTTATTCTAGTCTTATTCTTACCCACGCTTCATATCACTCTCACGTCTGTCTGAAATATTCAACATGATTTCCACATCCAGTAGTTATGTGAATTCCATCTACTAATCCTTTGAGAAAGAATGATTAAAGGTCTTACATATGAATAACCACATAACCAGTCAATGCACCTTTAAAAATCACATATATTAAGTTCATATAATAGTGACTGTCATTGTCACATTTTTATAAATCTATAACGCATATAATAGAATCAACATAAGCCTACTTACCTTTTTGCTTCTATTCTTGTGTCATCCTCAGTGATCATTAATAGTCATTTAAAAGCTTCATTATTCCCAAGCCATCTCCTCTGCAACCCCATCTGCCCCCCCTTTCCCATGTTACCTTCTACCTTTTAGGCATTATCTAGAATGAAGTATTGTGTAGCTCATTCATGGTCAGCTCTTCCTTAACTATCATCACTGTTTAGAAATCCTTTGGGTCTTTCTTGTCTTCTTCAGAGAGAGTACATGCTGTACTTTCTCCACTGGAATCTGCTTCTCCAAAATACCTGACTCTATCGAACACCTCAGATTGTCCATGTCTTTTAAACCCATGACTAATTCTTCATGAGTATTCTCCTCTTGGATCTTTCATAAACACATTTTAGATAAAAATGCCAAGTACTGAAGTGAGCTGAAATCACACTCTTGGTTTTAAAAAGTTTTCCTACAATGTGTTGATTACATCAGCATGGAACTCCTTTGGCTAGGAGAGGTTTATGGAGTTTGAAAGTTGTGTATTTTCTTGTATGTTTTAAGGCCCTGGCCTCTGCCTATCTTGAAGCTCAAAAAATTCAACATAGGGATTGACGTCATCCTCAAAATGATGAGTCTTTCTACACTGCCATTTTCAAGTATTCTGGAGTTAGGCATATCCTGAAATCATGGGCTTCACTGCCCATCAGCTCCAAGGTGATGACAACCAGTATTTGAGAATGCAGCAAAGAACACCAGGTAGCCAAGATAGTCCCCAAAAGTGATTCTCCATAGGAGGCAGTGCAGACATGTAGATCTTGGTAAGTGCTACTTAGCCCTTGTACAAAAGGAGAAAGTCTACTTCTCATAGCTTCGACAAACTCTGTCATTTATTTTCCCCAAATATGGCAAGAAATAGATTGTTGAGGTTTGCTCTGATTGACCAAGCCTTTCCAGATAGTGGACAATGCATTTTCCTATGTTCTGAATTCCAGTGTTCCAGCTCAGTTGTGATCATTTTTGTAACATTTTAGACATGATGTTATTGGTTTCCACTGTCCCTGAACAAATCATTGCTTAGAGATTTACATGCTAGGAAATCAATCATACTAATGACTAAATCAAAACAAAACAACAGAAGATACAAGAACAGGTAAGGTGGATGAAGATTGTCTCACCTGGTTGGTGGAGTTGAACATCGTGCAGCCATTTTGGAAAAATCAGGCAATTCTTTATAAAAGTAAGCATATACCTATCCAAGGAATGCTCATTACTTGTTTAGTTATTTATTTAGTAAAATAGAATATACATGTATTCATAAAATGTGTATCAGAAAATAGCTCAATTTTTTCATCAGTAGTAATGTGGCTAAAAACTGATATATTTATACAACAGACTACTAATCAATGACAAACAATAAGTTACTGATATACAAAAATAATAGGGACTATGCTGAGTAAAGAATGATATGCAGGAGCATCACTGTATGTGAACATGTACACTAAGTTCAAGAAGATGTAGAATTGTTTTTTTTCTTAAATTCATTTTATTTTTATGAGTATGAGAATTTTATATGAGTGATCTATAGGTAACACATTTGTGCTTGGTACCACAGAGTTCAGGAAAGACTATTAAATGACTCTTCAGGAATTTTCCGCCACTAAACCCTTATGCAAATGTAAATACAGCTAAATAAAAAAAATGCTGAGATGGTACAGTCAATAGACTCAGAAGTACTTGCCATTGCTTTTAGTGCTGTTGGCAAAAAAAAGGTTGGGGATGCTTTAAAGTAAATAACATGGATTACACTTTATTTTGTTTCCTGTTTACTTGTGGGTTTATAATACACAAGAAAGAAAATCCTGAAAAGTGACAACAAAACATAATTTACAAAGACAACTTGGTGTAATTGTGAACAGAATCTGTAAGTCATATTGTACTATACATATAAGAAGGAAAGGCACATTTTATATCATATAGGTTAACTTAGTGCTTGGGAGGCTAAGGCAGGGAAATCATCAGTCAGAGTCCAACATTGGCTAACAGTGTGCTGGTGGTCATCCAGGATCACCTGCCTTTAGTAAATAAATACATAGGATATAATAAAGTATGGTGTCATCTAAATTTTTATGTGTTCATGCCTAGTTCCCAACTAGATTTTAAAATAGCTAACTATTGTGAAAAGAGAATCTATCTTTTATATCTTACTGAACTTGCTAAACTGTAAACATGTAAGAAGGCATATTCTATTTTCTGTATTGTTTTACTTTGTTCAATACCTAACACATACTAGGTCTTCAATATAAATTCAAAATAAAAGACTATTCTCAACAGTATTTGAATCCTTACTTATGGAAATGTTTTTGTAGCTACATTTTAAAGTAGCTCCCTATTAATTTATTGATATCATGAATAGTAAGTATGTGCTTTGTTCTAGGCATTCATGTCATTGTTGGGGACAGAAGTTGCTATCAAGAAACTTCTATTGTAATGGAAAGATTGCTATCCAGAAAACCTAATTGATTGTCACTTTGAATTTTCACTGATATCACATTTAGTTTCAATGAGAATGTCCTCAGTACAATGGAGAATATTTTGGTCCTATGGCACTTTGCTTTTGTAAGTGAATGTGTTTAAAAGTGTTTTATGATGAAGAGGGTAAGTGCATGTAATTATTATAATTGAATACCTTCCTGAGATAACACATAAAAATTATTATAGAAATACACAGTTCATGATCGTCACATCCTAGGAACCAGGAAAACAGATAGTTTCTAATAGAAGCACAGATTTCTTTTATTGACAAAGATGAATTGTTGTACTATGCCTTTTCTCTTTGTAATTTCCTGGCTAGTGGAGATCAATCAATACTCCTTAGACAGCACCCATTTTATGCTCTGACAAGTGTTAATTTTTGGAGGCCATTCTTGAAGCTTTTTCATTAATGAAAAGCAGTACTGTAGCATCTTCAGCTACTTCCACTCTCTTTTCTGGCCTTGTTCCTCCTGGTTCTGCTGTTACAAACAGCTGAAATTAGTACACTGTGATATTATGCAAATGCTCCGACAGATTGAGTTAAGAATAGTGGACACTGGCTATTACTCTTTGTCACATAAATAATTTGGCATTTTAAAATAAAGAATTTTATGGATATAAAAATATGTGTCTGCCTTTAGCAATGCCGTTTCTTGTGGAATTGAGATGAACACTGGCCTGCCTGAGGAATCACCTTAGCAATTACAGAATTTGAAGTGATGAATTGAGAAAGCAGACCTGAATATTTCTCATGATGCTTTTTTGGACAAGAGGAATAGGCAGGCTGCCCAGTACAGCTTTCTGTATTAAGCTTCTCTTCCATTCACTACAACTAGAAAGGGTCTGAGTACTCTTCACTGCAATCGTACAGTGAACTAGCTAGTGCCACACTGCAGTGGACTGGCCTTGCTGTGTAATTTTTAATAACTTGAATGAGGACATATATAATAAATATATAACATTTGTTCATGAGGAGAATTTAATAGTGGTGACAATGAACATATTAATGAACATAAGCAGGAGTCTTGGAAAGCTCTCTAAACCAGATTCTTGGTCTGAATCTAAGATTATAAAACTTGAGGGACATAGGTAATATCATTGTGTTGAGTAAAATCTAATCTGGAAGTGTGTTTTGGGGAAAATTCTACCTTACATTAGGTGAGCTATTAGCCAAAGATCAGGGGACATCATTCCTTTGCAGGCACTAAATTGATTAACTGATTATTCCACAAGATTGCTTAGCAATCTCAGGCAAAAAAATAAGTTCCTATTGCCAAAGATACCATGTACTTCAGAAACAGAGCTTAGAAGCCTCTGAGTTGGAGCTGACCCAAATGCCTGATCCCTAAGGATTAACTCACATGTTACCAGAAAGTACCATGCACTCTTCCAAAGGAAGGATGCAACCAATAATCCTACCCACCTATGATGCATATGAACCACAACAATGACCAACAAGACATGATAACCCTAAGGGTTCAGTGGTCGCATCATACCTTGATGATAACCAACAACTCTTTGATTGGACTCAATAGAAGAAAACCATCCCTGGTACTAGAAACCTAGTAAACTACTTAATGAACTACTGGCAAATAAGGAATGCTGGGAAGAGGGGGAATAGTCTTTTTCAAGGACGAGCACACCAATTGGTTATCCAATACCAAATGGTCAGCCCTGAAACTTATATATGAGTGACATTAAACATTTTGAACAAGTTATGTTTAGAAATATATGTGTGTATACATACGAGCATGTAATAACAATTAATAAAAAAAGAAACTGAATTTGAAGAAGAACAAGGAAGGGTATGTGGGAGGCCTGGTTTGAATGAAACATTCAAATGTTTGAGTGAAAATGGCCACTTAGGCTCACAGTGACTGACATTGGGAGGGGTGGCCTTGTTGTAGTAGGTATAGCTTTGCTGGAGGAAGTTTTTTCAGTGGATGCAGGCTTTGAGGTCTCAGAAGCTCAAGACAGGGTTAGCAGCTCACAAGTCTCTTCCTTTAGCCTGCTGATCCAGATGTACAACTCTCAGCTCCTTCTTCAGCACCATTTCTGCCTACATGCCACCATGCTTTCCTCCATGACAATAATGGACTAAATCACTGAAACTGTAAGCCAGCCCAAATTAAATTATTTACTGTATAAAAGTTGTTGTGGTCCTGATGTCTCTTCACATAATAGAAAGCCTAAGACAGAAGTGTTTAGAGCAGTGGTTCTCAACCTTTCCAATTCTGTGACATTTTAATACAGTTACTCTTGCTGTCAGGAGTAACCATAAAATTATTTTGGTTGCTACCTTATAACTAAGTTTGCCACTGTTATGAATCATAATATAAATATTTCTAGAGGTTTATGGAAGGGGTCTCAACCCACAGGTTGAGAACCAGTGGTTTAGAGGAACACAAGTAAAGGGGAAACAATGTTATTATGCTATATACTCAGAAATAAAAAAATGGAAAAATAATAAACAGTTTTCCTAAAAGCATCTTTACCATAATAGATTAATGTGGAAGAAAATTTCCAGAAAGGGTGGAAATACATGTGGGTAATTTCAACAAGGATTCAGCTAAATTTTGCTACTAATTTATTATTATTATTTTTTTGCTCAAGTAAATAACTTTGTGCTATGTTTTTTAGTACTTTAAGTAAAAAAATGCTTCATAAGAGCTCTGTCCTTAACTGCAAAAGTAGTGAAATATTAAAAGTGATGGTAGAGGTAGAGTCATTAGACTGATCACAGCTGTCTTTATTCTGAACAACTTGCATTCAGTATCTCTTTACTACTTTTTGCTCTCTGATACAAATCAAGTTACTTAACCTTTCAAGCTTCTCTTTTCCCAGGTGTCAATGTGATTAGTAATACTGACACTATTGGAATGATTAAAAAAACAATAATATATTACTACAGTAGTTTGTGCAGTAGCTGCTCTCCAAGATAGAAAAGACTGGCAAATACTTTAAACAAAGACCAGTTTTAACTAAAGATAATACTAAGTTGCAATTACATTTCACTCACAATATTTTTTCAACACATACGAATTTTGTCTTAGGTTTTAAACATTTGAAAGTTATAACTTTTCCAGGAGAATAAAGCTCATTTGTTTAATGCTTCTTGAGGTACAGAATACATGATCTTTTAGATATTATATGCTTATATTACTATACTAAGGTGGTAGTCTTAATGCCTAATTTCAAGTTTTGCTTTCATGTTTAGGACATTGAAAAGTGGGTGTTCTCTATATTTAGAAAACACACAGGATGCAAGCAACAGCCTGGACCATTTCTCTCTTTGTGTGTATTAAGGAAAACATTTATCCCAAAAATATGAAGTAATCATAGATGTTTCAGGATATAAAGCAAAGTACAGCAAATTTGGAGGGCATTTCATGTTTTATTATGTTCTGTTACAGTGCATAAATTATTATTTAGTAATCCAATAGCCCAATATTTATGATCCTACTCTCTAAGAGGATGAACAACAGTCCACTAAGCTTAATTTTACAGATGAACAATTACACAATGAGAATATACAAAGATCGTGGTTTTGAAGGTCAGGATTTTTAGAGTTCCAGCAAAGTGTTAAGAGAGGAACATAAAAGTATTGTTTCGATGTAGTTTCAAACACCTTTAACCCAGCATTGGGAGGCAGTGGCAGGATGATTGGTACCTGTGTGAGGCCAGTCTAATCTACATAAGGAGTTTCAGGGAAGCTAAGACTACATAGCTGTCTACACACTGCCTCAAAACACAATAAACAAACAAACAAAAATATGTCAAGACAATTTATTATGTTTAATTATTTGGTTGGTGGTTTATTAAAAACAACTAAACTACAAAACTGTGGTTTCCTAAAAAGCTAATACACTCTTGGTTTGCATTACTCAAAATTAAAAGACAAATATAAAGCAATAACAGAACAGCTTTGCCTTGTTATATACCAATCAGACCATCATTGTGTACTGTGTTCCATTCTATATTTTGAAAGTAAGATTGGCAAACAAGTGCATTTTTACATATGGTTATTTATAGAGACAATATATTCTCTGAAAGGGATCTGAAAAGACAGAACTGATGAAGGTCCTGGAATGTTTTATCTAAAGAAGAAAGGCGAGGGAAGAACATGGCAATCAACTTGAATTGTCCAGTGTCTATGGCAAAGTGAGGCTTGAACCAATTTAGATTGAACTATGACTGTGTACAGAGTTGATGTCCTTAGGGATGGAAAATTTTCCTTTACTCTGGGAACAGAGAAAATCTTATTATCAGTGGTGTGTAAGCATCTTAGGAATGTTAACAAAGGGAGTCTGTGTATCAGGGGGTCTTACAGCAGAGTAGCTTCTCCTAGTCCAAAAGTCTAAATACAGGCAATGAGGACCAATTGTGAACATTGAAATAATACTTAATTATTGCCATTACTCTGTTGTAAATCATTGGCTCTTCCTTCACATAACTCCCATCATTATTATGTATTATTCTATGGGGCTCTGAATGTAACAATATTCTCACAGTTGGAACAATATATCAAAATAAAAGAGGTTCACATTTTTGGTGAAAATTTGTTTTGAAATATAATCTCTTTCATAATATTCTCTCATTTTGTGCATGTCTTTGCAATATCACTTTGTGACAGCTTCCATAAAAGAGTGGGTTACTTGTACTTGAGGCATTATATGTTTCTCTTAACCAATATAACATGGCAGAAATGGCACTGGATCGCATCTATGCTTAAGGGGTTTCTAAGCCTCTGGCTCTCACTCACTTTTGTCTGAAGAGCTTTGTAAGCAAGTGTGACCCAACATCTTTGGCAATGAGATACCACATGGAAAAAAGACCATGTTGAAGTCTTCACATCAGGGCCCCTAAGTGGTGAGAAAGGTCATCTGAGATCAGTGAAGTTCTAGCCAATTCACCCAAGAACTCAAAATGAAAGAATAGATCTAAGCATCATTTGTTGGAACAGAGATAAGCCATGCCACATGAACCCTGCCCAAATTGCCAGCCTACAAACTTATGTATAAACACATAACTGTTCCATATGGAAGTTCACTTTGCAATATTTTAATCTCACATATAGTTTGACCTAAAATATTTGCTTTTTTTAAATGTGGGTTGCCTATGCACACATGTGTATATTATAGTATTCCTAACAAGGATTAAAAAATGTATGTACTAAGGATAATTGAAAAAGCCATAGGGAGACAATTTATCTGTGTTAACTTAAAATGCATATATAATATTCATAAGTGGATATGCATTCATATGTAATTTAAATGAAGTTAGGCTAGTTGTAGTGATAATGCTCCCCCCTGAGCCATAAACTATCTAACAAAAACCTCAGTACCAGGCAAATTTTTCTTTAGGTCCTTCCGAGAGACAACATAGGCTATTGCCATTATCCTTGATTGACTTCCAGAATTTGGAGGTAAGACCTTATTGGTGAAGACACCTCAATAATACTCAAAAGATTCAAGCCAGATCTTAGCTGACAGAATCCTTCCTGGGGACTAGCTCTGAGCATCTGAAGATGCTATGTAAGCTGCCAAGGGAGACAAGCAATTAAAAATCCTACCCAGCTGTAAGGTCTAAGCACCATAACAATGACCATTATGGCAAAATACACACAAGGATGCAGTAGTAGCACTAACATCTTGGGAGTGTGTGCTCCCTGAACATCTGATTGTACTTAAATCTCACTCAGTAGAAGGAAATTCATGTCTGCTACTGTAAATGTAGCCAACTACCTATGGCTGGTGAGACCCTGAACCCTAGGGAAATACCAACTACAGCTACTTTCCTAAGCCAGCATAATTCCAAACTGTATTCAAAGTACCTATTCATAGAGTCACATTTATGAGTAATTCTTATCCCTCATCAAGTAAGTTTATTTTTGCCGTAGACAGAGATCATCAAAGAATCCACAAGTGGTCACAATACTATAGGTACTACATCTCCATCTGATACATCTACAACACAACCCCTGAATCCAAGGTTCAGGGAACATCATTGAGACGGGGTAAAATGATTATAGAGAGACCTTTTCTTTGAGATAGTGTTTTCAATATATTTCAAGGAGCTGTGCCTATGAAATCTCAACAATATGGCTGCATAAAAAAGACGTGCATAATGCTATCACTAGTTAACATCCAAACATTCATGGAGGGATTCTCCCAAGGCCCAACCTCTAAATGAAGTGCTACAGAACATTAAGGGTGCTTAGAGAGGAAGAGTCTGTCTTTTCCAGGAATAAGCTCCTGATAGGTTATCCGATCCCAAGTGACCTGCCCTAGACAAAACACTAAAAGGACTTAGCATGCATTCTCTATATATATTACAGGAAGAGTTGGAGGAGGGATAAGATGGTGGTAGAAACGATGTAAATATGGCATTTGTATAGGAAGCTCTCAAAAATGTATTTTATTTTAATAAAATCAAAAGCAAATAGATATAAGTTGACTAGACAAAATTATATACATATAGGAACTATTCAGAAGGATGGACAAGAAATTGTTAACAATATTTAGCTATGAGGAATTAATCTGAAAGTTGAAGAAGGGAGCAGAAATTTATGCACATTATTATTAAAAAAACTTTCCATGAGTGTATAGCATGTTAAATATCAATTAAAATATAGAAATAAAAACAAACATAACCTCTAACTGCTCTGTCTGCCTCCAGTTTTCTCCTCTCTTGCAAAGCAATCTGTATGGTATCATCAGGTTATTGCAATTACAACACATTTTTATTCAGGTCACTTCTCTGCTCACTGACATCTACTATCTAGCAATGGTTTCCAAAATGAAATAGATTCTATTTATGTATTTGAGTTAAAAAATAACCAAAAAATCCAGTTCTACTAATAGTGAATATGCTGCTATGTGTTTCACTTCTACCTGGTGCTTGGAGTACAACAATAGTAGGAGAGAAGCTATGTGAGTCGTCCTGAGGAGGGAGTGGGAGTTCACCACACCGAGGGGTTACTGTAGTAACCTTGTTCATCCATTCACTTTCCAATGGCTACACTACTTACAATTTCTTTGAGTCCTATTAAGTAGACAACTTTTATTTTTAAGCTATAGTTTGAAATAAACTTTTACAAATTTGAAAAGGGACTTCAAATATTCATTAAAAGACACTCAGTCTTGATACTAACACAAATACCAGAAGCCCAAATTATTGACAAGGATATGACAGCTATGACATATCGCCTGCTGGTACAGAGCTGACAAAGAAAAAGCCAAACATAAAAAATTAAATAATATAATATTTGGATAATTTATTCAAGTACATTTCACAATGATCAATGCTTCGAGGTCTCTTTTGAGGTTTATTAACCCAGCAATACATTATAATTTATCATGCTTTATTTGTAATATACATGTTAATCCATCATCATAAATAATAAGTGGGAAAATATTATAATCAACTAAAAATTCCATCAGGGGCTATGGAAAAGTTATTGTGGTTATATGATAATATGAAGGAGTCTCAAAATTACTGAGTGAAAAGAAATAGACATAAGGGTATATAATTTTAGTTCATTTATATGAAATTCTAGAAAAATCAGGTTAGGATATATTGAAAAACCAGTAGTAGTTTCCTGATCTAGGATCAGAGTAAGGATGGATGCAATAAGGATTGGAGAGAACTTTTGCAGGTGAGGAAAATATCCTATTTCTTGGGTGTATTGTTTTGCATGGCTGTATGTATCTATTAAAATTTGAGCCCTTGTTCATTTTATATAAATCATACCAAAATAATATTAATGTAACTACTACAAAATACATTAAATTTAGTACAAGAAAAGGAAACTGGCCCTGGGATATGTAATAGAGGTTTAGTAGCAGTATTAGTAGTAGTAGTAATGA
Source organism: Cricetiscus sungorus (assembly GCA_030556225.1). Classification (NCBI taxonomy): domain Eukaryota; kingdom Metazoa; phylum Chordata; class Mammalia; order Rodentia; family Cricetidae; genus Cricetiscus; species Cricetiscus sungorus. The sequence goes on from JANBXA010000726.1 coordinate 12,811,685, forward strand.
TAATAATAGTAATAATAAGCAAGGGCTATGTAATAGAGGTTTAGTAGCAGTAATAATAATAATAATAATAGTAACAATAAGCAACTTTCAATTTTTTCCTTTGGTTCCAGGTCATATAGGGATATAACCAAAAATACAATAATCACAAAGTCACTGATCCCAAAGCGAATTAGGAAGACGACTAGAAGTTCCTGAAGGACCTATGAAGCATGAAAAAAAGGATGTGCCCCACCTTATCAATATTTTAGAAAGAAAGTTGGAGACTGGTGCAGAGGTAACTATGAATCATCATACTCTTCATATGCTATAACTCTGGCTTGGCATATAGCACACACTTTCAATGTAGGCCTGATATGCACAGATATTGTCACTTCCCCCAAAAGACTGGAAACAACTGGGGATATTTCTTGTCTTTGTATCTTTTTGTCTCACAGTATTGAAAAATACTGTACAGAGAGGAAGTTACTTTTACTAATTTGCCCGCATTTAAAACAAACAAACAGAAAGAAACAAAAAAACAAAGACAAGCAACAGCAAAATCCAGGCATGTGGTAGTCCCTCCAAAAGTAAACAAGTGCTGTGAGAAGAAACATAATTGGAGGGCTGCTCTCCTTTTCCAGTTCTTTTCACAGGCCCTATGCAGTAGGGCTCTTTCAGACTCTTGCTGTCTTTCATATTTGCAAAAGAAATTTTAACCTCAGATTCCATTAGAGACTTTACAAAATTCACAATTTTGATCTCTGCCTTAAAACTCTGTTTTTGCCTTCTAACTCAATCAAACAATTTAGTCACTTTGACATCCTTAGACGCCTAGTGAAACTGGAGAAATATGTATCAATCAGTTGATATGTCAAGCATAGCCCATAAGAATGCTTGATCCATTGTCCCAGGGCATACATTCAACATCTATTTGAAACTGGAATAAAGATAATTCTCCTAAAGTTGTGCTGTGGGTAGCATCTTCAAACAGCTCCAGACCTGTCATCACACATAGCTTTTAAATTCCAGCATTTTAAACTATGGTGGCAGGTCTGTATGTCATTGTTCTTAACATGTTGTTTTAGGTCAATGTTTGGTCAGGTTGCTCTATTGTGGGAAAATTGGCCATTAGAACAGGTAAAAATAATACTGATTCCTCCATAAATTCATGACTTTGAATGTATAAGGGTATAAAAAGTACTTACTTTGCAGAACAAAGATAGTGTCTCTCAGTTTTGAAGACAGACTCTCCCAAGAAATGCTTGGAAAGGGGGGGTTAAAATTATAAGTAAACAGATCATCTTTGGTTAGAATTACCCTCAGCAACACCATTGGTGATAAATTTTTCATTTGCTCAAAACAGTAACTCTACAAAATAAAGAAGAAAAAGGAAGGAGGGAAAGAAGGAATGAAGGAGGGAAAGAAGGAAGGAAGAGAGGGAGGGAGAAAGGAAGGATGGGAGGAGGGAAGGAAGGAAAACATGTAATGAAAGAATTTGTAAAACAAATCCTTGTGTAAATTGTGGGGTGACCATTATTTCTGTTGTAAAGAAGGACATGAACACAAAGAAACAGATTGAATTGTGTACAAACCATAGCTCTATGCTGAATTATAGTCCTTGTTCCTCAAAATAAGATCATTTTTTTCAGCCTAAAGTCACTGAGTATTAGGATGCTAGCAGGGTATGTTTAAAGCTAATATAGAAGGAAACCACAGACTTCCAGAACTTCAAATCAAGAGGCACTGCACTACTCTGTATCAATGAATCATGCTATGAAGTGCAGTGCATGCTATGGCAGATTGGCTATTATTCTTGTCACTATGCTGTATTAGTGGATATTGGAAAGAAGACATGAAATATAAAGGCAGCTATTTTTGCATGTAAGAAATCAGAGTGGTGGTGTGATAGGCAAGACTGTAAGTAAAAAATGGCAACAGTCAACATGGACAATGGACTCAGCTGAGGCATTCCAAGTCCTGCAGGAAATTAGGACTTACTTTAAGAAATTAGTCATTCTGTACATTGCCAAAGATTTCATTCTTTTAAAAATGTTACTATATATCCTCATGGTGTCAATGAAGATTATTTTCTTTTCTTGACGGGTGCTTTTATTTCTTTTATATTTAGTTTTTACAACATCCCTAACAACTTGTCAAAAATTACAATAGAAGTGATGCAACTGACCCCATTGTCATCATCGCCACCTTGTTAAACTTCTCTTTCTGAAGACCTTGCCTCAATTTAAAGAATCATTAATACAATTATTACAATCTTTTGTACAATTTCTGGCTCTTGAGAAAAATGGCACTAGAATTTGCATTTGATGATACAAAATATTCATTAGATCAAGTGGAGTATTTGAACTCTGGTCTTCAACAAGTTGAAGGTGTATCTGGCCCTTAATTCCACTTAATTCCATGTATTCCTTAATACATGGATCTGTGATTCCAAGAGTACATGGATCTGGTCTTTGTTCTTCATGGTGCCGAATAACACCACCGAGGGGATGACAACATGATTGAAAACTAAATATATAAATTCAACTAAGCATTTCATATAGGAGTTAGGGTAATTGGCAGAATCTACTATTGGTGAAGGAAAACCAAGATCTAAGAGCAGAGCAAGATGGATGATAAAGAGTTAGATGAATCATGAAGGCAGATCTGAGGAAAATTGACTGAGCCTTTTTAGGGGCCTCTTTTTGTCTTTGGCAATTTGTGTAGAAAAAGATTAAGCCATTTTACATGAGCTGGGATATATAGCTTGATCATAAAATCCAGTTTAGAGTGCCAGTTCACCAAGTATCCATTTATTTCTTTTCAAGATCTAAAATGAGAATGAATGGATACTTGAATTCATCAAAGGATTAGTTACCAAAGAAAGCTTCATGGTGTTTTGGTAACTTGTTGCTTAATGAACATATATAGAGTTAATTGTAAATTGCCCTTGATGTTTAAATAATCATTCTACTCAGGTTATGATATTTCCTCAAGTAAATTACTGGATCAATAAATATAACAATGTGGTAGAAGGAAGAATACACAGTAAAATGAAATATATGTGTGAAAATATCATAATGAAATGCATCACTTTGTATAATTAATTGATTTATAGGTCTTCATGGAAGAATTGAAATTTAAATGGTCACTGAATTTTGTAGTTGATTGGCTCAAGTATTACAAAGATAAGAAGATAGCTAGACTCATTTTTAAAAAGAAAGGGTTAAGCAAATCCAAGAACAGCCTATATTGCTTAAGATGAAGCCATATGCTATCTAGTTCAAATTTCATTCCTCGAATTGAGAAAAAAAATGTTGGAGTTGGTGCATGACATTAGAGTTCTAAACTAAGAGATCACTTTAGGTATAGCCACTGATAAGTTGTTCATGACCCAGTGAATGGTATCACCTTTATGCTCATACAGGCAGCACTAATTTGACTCAGTGATTTACAGAAAAAAAGGACATGGAATGGGGAGAATTATGTGTGGTGAGAGCATACAGAAAGTGGGAAATGAGAATGGGGATGAATATAACCAAAATACATAGTGTTGAATTTTCAAAGAATGACTTGAATATTACTCAAAAAATTAAAAATAAAACAAAAAAGTGAGAAAAAAGAGAGACATGCAGATAGAGGGAGGGAGGGAGGGAGGGAAAGAGAAATGGAGGGAGAGAGGGAAGGAAGCAGAAACAGAAGGAAAGAGGGAGGGAGGAAGATCACCTTAGGGTTATCAAGGTGTTTCAGCAGTTAAAGGTGCTTTCTGCCAAGTCTGATGATGGCCCAAGTTTGATAATGCTTTTAGAGCACTACATGATGGAATGACAGAATTTTCCTTCGACTTCTACATGTGTTGGCAATGAAGCATGCACACTCACACACATGTGCATCGCATGCAAGCATGCACACACACCCACGTAAATAAATGTAACCTTTAATAAGGTCACCTTGGTGGTAGTATGAAAGATGAACTGGAGATAATGAGAATGGAATGAAATGAGTGAGCACAAATAGAGTACATATACCAGTATTGTATCAATGTAAGAGAGCAATAATCCAAGCTGAGAGCAATTATCCAAGCTGATGAATAGTAGTAGGTAGCTCTATCAAATACAATGCAGGAACTGGGACAAGTATCAATTTGAATGAAAGTTTTACAATTCCTTGATGGTCCCCACTAGAAAATACCTTGAATTTAAAGAATCTGAAACATTTACCTCTAATCTCCATTCAGTAGTTGTAAAAGTCTGATCTGAATCCTAAATGAAAGTATGAAAAGTGAATTGAACAATGCTTGGAGGAAGTATCCTAAAGAGAATTCCTGCATTCAAGAGATGTTAGAGGGTGAATTAGATTTAACATCATTGAAGGATAATTCTTTTGTAGAAATAAAAACCATGAGGGGCTGTGTAACCAGAAGTAAAACAGAAAGATGTTAAGGGAACACAGCAAAGATGGTTTTTGCCTTGAGTCTTCTTGGTAAAACTGGAGTTGAGAGTGAGAGTGGCCAAAGAATGAGTAGGGTCTTGACTTTTGTTAGTACTGTTTATACCATGTCATACTGAGGGACCAACTAAAAGCATTCAACCCTAACTTAACTTGGGAAGCAATCCAATCTGGTAACACACATTGTCAGAAAAAAAATTGCAGTGAAAAACAAGTTGTTATAACACAAATATAAATTAAGATATAATAAATGATCGGTTCAAATGTAAACCATTCAATTTGAAATCCATAGTGATTTCTAGAAGTATATTTTTTAAATCGTTTTTTATACTGGTTATTTGCCATTTTCCCCACAAATCATGCATCAACCCACCCATCATTTTTCATAGTATTAATGCTAGAATTGTAAAAAAAAATATTTATTTTAATAACTTGAGAAATTGGCCAGATTTCACTTTTATTTATAATAAACTCTTACAATATGTATCTGATGGGAGATGTTATTCTGTTAATATGTTTCTCATACTGGTTAATTAATAAAGCCCTGTTGGCCAATAGAAAACTGGATAGGTGGGGCTAGGAGACAAGGAGGAAAGAGGAAGTAGTAGGGAGGAGTCAAGATGGAGACTGGGAGGAAGGAAGACACCGGCCGTGGCTCCCAGATAAGATGACCACGTGGAAATACTTAGGTAAGTAGAAATGGGTTAATAATTAAGTCAGATCTAGCCCATAAACAATAATGGTAATTGGCCAACAGGATTGTATCAAATACAGAGTCTCAGAGTGTTATTTGGGGCTCACGTGGGGGCGGGACCATGGTGACAGGACCAGGGGCAGCTGGTGGGAAAAATCTGCCTGTAACATAATGGTTTCAGAAGTGGAACTGAGAACTTTCACTTAAAACTTAACAAAAGCTTAGAAAATAGTTTTTAGAAACAAAACAACAAAGACTAACAAGACTTCTTGGTAGCAGCATTTTCTCGGTTGGATTTGTTTTGCTGTAGACAGAGATTTGTGCTGCTCCTTTAAGGGAGGTTTCCAAAATTAGCATAAGTGGCAAAAAACCGCCTTGCTTTTAAAGAGCTCTGCTACAAATTCATTGGTGTGTACAGAGCTGCAATGAAGGTTTACACTGTGTTTTTAAAAATATGCTGGCTTGGGAGGGGAAAAAAAGCTACAATAGTTTAAAAAAAAAGAAAGTAGAATGGATCAATGTGGTGGCACACACCATTAATCCCAACACTCTGGAGACAGAGGCAAGCAGATCTCTGTGATTTCAAAGTAAACCTGGTATACAGAGGGAATTCCAGGACAGATAAAAGTTACACAGAGAAACCCTGTCTCAAAATATGTAAGAATAGAAGTAGAAGAAATACAGTAATAAAAAAGCCACGTAAAGATGAAAAGCACAGAGAAATTTTGGGTACTATACGCGATTCTGTTGTCTTTAAATTATTTGATTGCTGAGAAAATAACAACTATTGATAAAAGAAATGCTGCTGGATTAATTCAATTTATATATTTTAAAAATGCTTTGACTCCAAAATTTAAGCCTATGGACAAGTTACTGGGGTAAAGGATTTCTATTTTTATTTCCACAGAAAATGAAAAGCTGTGGATTTCTTCCAGATTAATGTGGTTTGATTAAGCAAAACCCCCTGAAGCAATTTCAATGGGACATTGCAACCTTACAGAACACTACAGCCAGGATTTCTGGGTCTTCTTTGGACCCCCATGACAGCGCCCTCTGCCAGCAGAAAGTAGTTTGGAAAGAACGACGCCCAAATTCCCAAATATTGTTTATAAATATTTGTTTTCATTTAAATGGGCTTGGTTATAAATGGTTATAACCACAAGCAATCTTTTTAAAGGTAAAAAGTGAATTATGGTATTGATATGAATACTTTGCTTTGGAATGGATTTTCTTTTCTTGATACAATTTAAGGTCAATTTTGTGATATGTATATTTCTCCTCTTGTTTATGTATTGTGTTTATATAGCTCATTGGAAAATGTAATGTATAGTTTAGTACAGATTATAGAGAGTTACCTATGATAGTCAAAACTTAGAGTTAAGTTATTTAGGATTTCTAAATATGCAGAGATGTATTTGAGATGGATAGGCATTCTTCAAACCTTTCAAAGACCTACAGAATATGGCATTCAAAATAGTTTAGGGTTTTTCTTGACAGTGAGGCACAACTGCTCCTGGTAACACCACCTGCATCAGAAAGGAAGATGGACATCGAAGAAAAACATGGAGTTTGCTTCTAATATGGCAAGACTAGCCATTTGGGCAAGGTACTGCTCTTCTGGACTATTTGACTTTATGTTGTAGAAACTGGATATGCAGGACCCACAAAAAGGAGACTGCTGATTCAAGATGGACATTGCTACAGGATTCCTGCAGGACATTCTGCAGGACACAGAGAAAAATGACTAACAAACTGCCAATACAGGTGGACAGTTTAAAGTTTCCTGCTTTGCTAAAGAGTCTGCAAAACACTCTATGGCCTATGGGCTGAAAATGGAACATTATAGATGAACTTCGGGTGACTGACCAGGAAATGAATTGTCTCTGTCATTTCTAGAGTTTATATATTGTCCTTCTCTGGTCTTTGAAGGAGTTGAAGACAGATAGTTATGGTTATAGTTTTCCTTAGTTAGGATTAAAGATAAGTTACATATAAGACTTTAGACTCACAAAGATAGGATAGATGATATTTTCTTTAAGTCTTATAAAATGTTAATGGACTAAATATTGTTAATTGTGATTCTTATTTGATAACTGTTGTATGGCATATTTTGCTATGTCAAGGTTAAACTCCTTCTTTTATTTTAGACAGAAAAGAGGAAATGATGGGAGATGTTATTCTGTCAATATGTTTCTCATACTGGTTAATTAATAAAGCCCTGTTGGCCAATAGAAAGCTGGATAGGTGGGGCTACGAGACAAGGAGGAAAGAGGAAGTAGTATGGAGGAGTCAAGATGGAGACTGGGAGGAAGGAAGATGCCAGCAGCGGCTCCCAGATAAAATGACCACGTGGAAATACTTAGATAAGTAGAAATGGGTTAATAATTAAGACAGAGCTAGCCCATAAACAATAATGGTAATTTTCCAACAGGATTGTATCAAATACAGAGTCTCAGAGTGTTATTTGAGGCTCACGTGGCAGCGGGACAGTGGCGACAGAACCGGTGGCAGCCGGCGTGAAAAACCTGCCCGTAACATGTATCCATTCTTAATTATCAAATTTTGCAAGATCTCATATCATTGATTCTTAGATGGTATGGACAAATGGCACATAGAAATGGTAATGTTATTTTGTTATTAAGAGTTATTAAGAATTAAACCCTTATGCAACCTATTACAGAATTTTGGAATAGTCCATTCAAATTACCAAACTTACTGTATTTATTTTAACTGAAACATGAATCATAGTTTTCTTACTTCAACATCATTGCTGCAGTGAAGGAATTTGTAAAGACTTGACACTTTACTATAGAGCAATAGTCAATTTAACCTATGTTGCCATGGTTACTCTTCACTGACTTAAAAAAATACCCAGACATCACAATTTTGTCAGTGAATAATATTATTTAACACTAACAGAATAAAAGCTTTCTTCCTGCTCCCATTTTGTCTTTTGGAGTAGAAATTTTGTACATGATAAGCATTTAAATAAATAGATATTGGATGCTGAAGGCATTTAAGAAAATTGATTCTAGGGGTTAAAGTGATATTTTTATACACATAATAATAGACCATAGGCATGAAAACCTGAAGAAGAATTCTGAGATCATTTAGTCTTAGTCTTCTCACTTTAACCATGTGAAGAAATGATACACTGGGCTAGGAAGGAATTGTTTAAGGTCACACAGATACAGAAACATAATTTTCTGTATGAGCCAGTGATTTCATTTTTCATGAAAATGAAGGAGGTATATTAAATACTTTTGAAGTAGAGGAGGAATTAGTATGATCAGGTGCAATGGCTTATGTTTATGCTCCTAGTAGCACTCAGGAGGAAAGAATAGAAGGATCACTCTAAGTTCAAGGCCAGCCTGGTCTACATAGTGAGTTCCAGGATGGCCAGAGCTACCATTAAAACTCTGTCTCAAAATATCAAGAAATCAGTATATTGTAGCTTTATCACTAAGGAAGTATACTTTGAACACTTGAGAAGAACAAGAAGAAATTGTGTAACGAGAGTGTTACTATTAGCCATGTTCCAGAAGTTGACTATAAATTATAAAGAGATATGAACATGTCTATGTAGCAGAAGCATGTTGTATTAAAATTATGATTTTAAATTTTATTCATTTTGATACTAGAATTACTCCCTGGGAAAATATACACCATGTAAACCCTCACATACCTGGAAAAATGTGCATAGATAGTATTATAAGAATTAAGTCAAGCCTTAGAAAGAGGTACAATGATTTTCTCAAAGTCACCTGACAATATGATCAGGTGAAGAAATAATTCATCTAATTATAAGTTCAGAATTCATTATAAACCTAGTAAGATGGCCCAATGAGTAAAATACTTGCCACCAAGTCCAATGACTTGTGTTTCATTATCAGGATCTAAATGGCAAAATGAGAGAAACAACTCTCATGAATTATCCTAATTTCTACATATATACGTTGCCATGTTGAGTTCATCTTCACATGTATCGTTGTTGGGCACACACACACGCATGTGTGTGCAAATAAATAAATAAAAAGAGAATGAGAAAGGGAAAGAGCTCTTTCAATGAACAATTTATTCTATTATTTCTAGCCTAAAATTACACGGTTTTACATTGAAGTTAGGTGTATTACAAAAGCAGAAATTAACTCAAGAGCTACTAAGAAAATTTGACTGGAAAGAGAGTGTTTACAGGTGTATTACTAATAATGTATTAGTACAAGCCAATTATTTAGGTTAAACTGTTTAATCTCTTCATAAGGGTGTGTGACTAAAAAGTTGAAACATCTCAATATGTGTAGCCTTTTACATAGTATACCACATAATTAAAAGCATTTTCCTTATGCAGTAAATGGTTCAAAGTTTCTATTTCTTTAATTGGGTAAAAAAATTCAATAATGAATCAATTAAATAAAAGCTGATTACAAATAAGGCTTAATGAAGGTATCCTTCATGAGCGAATCATGATATCCCTAGAGACCATGAGTTATTAAAATTCTAGTGCCACATATGAGATAGCTGTTTAAGAATTGTTCATCAAGGAGAACCCTGAGGATCTCAAAAACAATGATGGTCTTGCCATCCCTCTTGGTTTCCCCCCAGAACAAGTTGATTCCATTGCTTAACATATAAAATGCTTTTGTTGTAAGATTAAGGGAAATGGAGCTGGAACTGAGATTAACGTTTCCTCTCTACTGTCTAGCTTTCATATTGCCTGAAGGTGTGATTCAGGCTACTAGGAGAGAAAAGTCATTCCATGCTTTCATTCACCTGTGATCCTTATGGACTATAACACTAACCTTCTAGGCAAGATGTGCCCACTAGTGCAGTAATGGCATGTCTGTTAATGGGTAATAACTGCTTTCCGGTTGAATTTGAAACCATGTCCACAGAGAGGAATTCATGCCTAGTACTGTAAACCGAGTTAAAAATTCATGGCTAACGGGGACTTGGGCCTGGAATCCAGGTCTCACTACTCTTGTGTAGGTAAATTAATATAGCATCAAACAGTATTTTAAATATTTGTGTTTATATCGTAGACAAATGTTACTCTCGACCTTAAATAGAAGTGTCTCTTTTCAGTGAACAGCAGTGAATGCAGAAACTCATAACTGGCAAAAATATAAACAGCAAATGATAGATGAGCATGTGTCCCTAAAAAAGGACATTTAAACTCTAAGACTCAGCATCAAAGGAGAGGGGGTTGAAAGAGTTTAAGAGCTAGAGGACTGAGAGAAGGGCTGCATAATGCTACCTTTTGAATAAGATACACCAATTACAAGCATTCTCTCATAGGCTGCCTGCAAAAGACTAGAATGCTCAATGGTTAATCATGGACCTGGAAGAGACTCATGGTCCCTATCCCTCTCTAGTGCTCTATTGACTACCAATAGACTCTAGGAATCTAGAGGAACAGGAAGCTCTCACCTTTAGTTGCACATTTACTGATGAAATAATCAGACTTTAATGGCCCTGGTTAAACTCAGTCTATCACAAAATGAACATGGATATGGGAAAGGAAATTATAAGGATGAGTGAGGTACCTCACAGGAGTAGGAGGAAGGTAAGAGAAAATGGGAGAGCAAGGGAAATTAGAATATATAAGTATATTGCATAGCATTATCAAACAACAAATTTAACAAAAATGTTTTGATACAGGATCTCTGCATCTTCAACTATACTAGAACTCTCTTTGTAGATCAGGCTAGCCTGAGCATCAGAGAACCACCTCCCTCATTTCTCCCAAATGTTGAGACAAAAGGTGTGTACCTCTACACCTGGAAAAAATTATTTTTAATAAATTGCTGATGGGTTATTTTAATATAGTTGCCTTAAAAATTGCATTTTTGGTCCTTAGGATTTAGAATTTTTTGAGTGAGCCTAGGAAAATGGATACAAATATGTCTGTTGTATATTACTCCTATCAGGCAATTGGTCAGCCCATTTGAGAGCCCACAGAGTGGCAAAAGTATAGTTTCCATAAAGTTGTAGAGTAGCTACTGAATTTTAAAGTTCCTTCCCCAATAATTATGGTATCTCAGTTTTTACTCTTGTCTATTCATCCCCTAAAGTCAATCTTCCTGGTCCCACATGTTCTCCTCTTCTCCCCTTCTCTTTCTTCCAACTCCCTCTCCACCCACTACCCTCCCACTCCCAATATGCTCAGGAAATCTTGTCCCTTTCCCCTTCTGTGAGGAACCTTGTATGAATCCCTTAGGTTCTTCCTTGTGTCCTAGTTTCTCTGGCGGTGTGAATTATAGGCTGGTGATCCTTTGCTCTATGTCTAAAACCCATATATGAGTGAATGCATACCATGTTCCCCTTTTTGTGACTGGGTAACCTCATTCAGGATGGTTTCTTCTACTTCCATCCATTTGCCTGCAAATTTCAAGATTCCATTTTTCCCCTCTGAGTAGTATTCCATTGTGTAGATGTGCCACATTTTCTCCATCTACTGTTCAGTTGAAGGCCATTTAGGTTGCTTCTAGGTTCTGGCTATTACAAATAATGCCACTATGAACATCATTGAACAGATGTCCTTGTTTTACAAGTGTGTATCTTTTGGGTATGTGTCTAAGAGTGGAATTACTGGATATTGTGGTACACTTATTCCCATTTTCCTGAGGAATTGCCATAGTGATTTCCGAAGTGGCTGTACAAGTTTGCACTCCTACCAGCAGTGGAGGGGTGTTTCCCTTTCTCCACATCCTCTCCAACAAAAAAACTGGCTTTGGTGTTTTTAATTTTTTGTCATTCTGACAGGAGTAAGATGGTATCTCAGATTTGTAAATTTTCCATCATCAAGAAGTTAATTAGTGGTTAGAAAAGCATTGTTGCATACACCTATAATGCCAGCACATTGAAGGAGAAGGCAGAAGGATCATGAGTTCAGGGCAACTTGAGCTACAGAGAATGAACTTTTTAGGAATAGTAATAGGAAGAAGAAAAAAAGAGGAAGAGAAGGTGGAGATGCTAAAGAAAGAGAGGAGGAGGAGGGGAATAAAAAAGAAAACAAGTTAATTATACTTAACAGTTAGAAACTATGAACTATAAAACTTACAATAGAGCAAACCATGGGTTACGATGGACTGCAAGTGCAGTGTGGAATACACTAATTACAATAATATATCTTACTTGTTACTTAATAGAAATAGTGGCATTCTGAAAAAAACATAGTTGTGGTTAGTTTCTTTATAAAATATTTCATAAGCAAGGTGAAATCACTAAGTTGCTTAGGTGAATTGAGCCCCTCAGTGCAAAAATCAGGAAGGACAGAATGTCTCTTGAACTGATTAATCAACAGATGAAATTATTTTTGAAGCCATTGGTTTGCAAAGAAGATGTAATTTAGTTTAAACTGCATGTATCTTGTGCTGATAATAGCTTGAAGAGATACAAATGATTTGTTTAAAAAATTCAAAACATTATTTTTAACTTCCATTATTCTGCAAATAATAGATGATACTTTATCCACTCTTTTAATAAATGCCACAAAACAAAGCATTTAACTATGACTTAAAAGTACAACTGGAAATCCTTTATAATTAGGATGAGATCTAGAAAAAAATCTTCTAAAGAAAAAAATGGAAGCAATTTTCAGGGCCAAGAAAATGAAAGCAGTACACAGTAATTGGATGAGCTCAAAGAAAAAGAACAAAGAATAAACAATAATATATTCAATTATTGTTAATTGGAAAAGCCAAGATGTTCCTCCAGGCAGAAATCAGTAATTAGAATGTAGTGAAGCTCATTATCAACATCTGAGTTGGAAATGGAAGTGAATTGTATTCCTTCCCTACCTGTTTCTCTCTGCCAACAATATGTAGATATTTCTACTGATGAGATGAACCAATTGAAAAGGTAAAATTCAACATCGAAACCTTCTTTTTGTAAAGACACAGCACATTTGCAGTCTTTTGAAGCCCTTTTGCCAATCATCACCTATGAGCTCAGCACCACCCACACACAGCAGGAAATAGGAAGAAAGCAGAGAGAGCTGACTTATTTTAAACCACCATCGATATATACTGATCTCACTGCTTTCTACTAATTGCAAAGTTGTCTGATTAAACCTGTAACTGACACTTCCCTACCTTATTTGATCTCTGTCTCCCCACTCCTCTAGTCTTGATTGACATTGATTCCAGTCACACCTGCCTTTAAGGGTGGGTATTTCTTAAAGTCATTCCCCAAGCCTGTCTAAAATCCACCTAAAAAAAATCCACCTAAATCCACCTAAATCTGTGATAAGACTGAAGTCTGGTTAGCCATGATGCATGTTCAAATGCATATGTGGGTCTATATCTACTAAATAGGAACAGTTGGAGTTGGATCCCAGAAATTATAATTTAATTCAGTACATGGTATAAATTCAAATTCCTAGAAAAAAACCATATCCATGTTAAAGCTTCTGTAAGGCTGATTGTTTAGAACTTATGTGGTTTTTGGAGAGCTAGAATGTTGCAAGTTCGGAGATTAACTACCTTGGTTATCTTTAGCCATCTTAATAGTCATTCATTGCTCACCTCTGTATGTAACCAAAATCTTTGTGACTATCAGGTTAAAATCCCTTGGGAATGAAATGTACAGAAAGATCCCTAACTTTTACCAACCCCAAACCTGAGGTTGTTATCAGACACATCTGAGGATGATAGCAGACATTTTATTGCAACCCACATGACTTCTCCCCAGTGTTTTTTTTTTTTTTTTAAATACTTTATTCATGATTTTCTTTTGCTTTTACGGTAAAACTTTCATAAAACTGTTATCATGTTAGAACATGGTATTCATGAAAAAATGGAATGCATGATCTTGTGCATCACTAATATTTTTGCTAAATTACTTCTTTTTCCTATTGAAGTGAGATCCATGATTTTGCCCTAGTAATGAATATTTAAGAAGCGTTCCTCATTTTTCACATCCTTCATGTTCCTTCACTTGTGTTTTCCTTTAGATCATTGATTCTCAACTTGCGTGTCACAGTCTCTTTTGGGGTTGAAGGACCCTTTCACAAGAGTTGCCTAGACCATCAGAGAACATAGATATTTGCACCATACTTTATAACGGTTGTAAAATTACAGCTATGAAGTGTCAATGAGGATGGTTTTATTGTTGGGGTCTTCACAACATGAGAAACTGTATCAAAGGATTAAAGCAGTGGGAAGGTGGAGAACCACTGCCTTATAGCCACATAATGATTACACAACCTCAGCTCACATGTGACCCAAAGGTTTTCCTGGGCTCCTTTAAAGAAACATGCCTTATCCTCACTTGGATGCAACATGTTTCTACAACCCTCAAAAAACTGGAATATAATTTATATATTTGCAAACTTTATAAAAATGTTTGTTTGAATAAACAAGTTTTACAACAATAAGGATTAATCCATAGGTGCTAAACTATATTACTAATTTCGTGGAATTACTTTCATAATTTATTCTGTATTTCATGGATTATAAATATATTAATGACAAGAATATATGACTTATATTTTCCTGAGCAAAAATGCCAATGTATTAGGACATCAGGGACTCATTCAGGATTGCCTGAAGCCCCTTTATCAGAATGTATAAGATGTCAAGTACATACATTTATTCTGTTACTTTAACAATGGCTTCCTGAACATTTGGATTCCTATAGTGGCTCTTTTGAAGGTTTATTATTTAATAGAAATCCAGAAGTCATATGTTTTTCAACCAAATTTTACTATTCTAAGTTTAATTATCATGAGAATTAAGACCTTCAAGGAGAACTCCCTCCACCCAAATATTTACATATGTTATATAATTAAAAGTTTCAGTGTTTTGTTGCTGTCTTTGTCTTACAGATGACTAACACAGGCTCAGAGACCAATCAACTTGTATATTGTCCATATGGAAGCGGGAGTAGAAAGGAACTATTATTACTTTCACAGCCAAGACCTGGATGGAT
This sequence comes from Cricetiscus sungorus, assembly GCA_030556225.1. NCBI lineage: Eukaryota > Metazoa > Chordata > Mammalia > Rodentia > Cricetidae > Cricetiscus > Cricetiscus sungorus. The sequence goes on from JANBXA010000726.1 coordinate 12,826,734, forward strand.
TACAAGTCTACATCTCTCCTTAAAATAAAGATTTTATTGTTTTAGTTTTTCATGTATATGACTATTTGCCTACTCATATATATGTGAACCATGTTACAGATGCTGGATAGCTGTCGTGTGGTTTTGGGAAACAACCCTGGATCCTCTTATTCACTGAAACATCTCTCCAGCCCCAATAAAATAGCCACCATTAACTATGTGTTGTTCCCTCCTTTTCCAAAATATTTTATGTAAATGTATTTAAAAATACACTAGTTGGTGCATATAATCACATATACTTATTTTTTGGAAATTTGAATTTTGTTAATTTTTTTGGAAATAGATGTTTTTAATAAAGTACATTTTGATTACAATTTTCCCTCCCCCAACTCATCCCAGAATCTCCCTATTTTCCCACCCATCGAAATCCACACACATTCTTTCTCTCTCCATTTAGAAAATAAACAGGCATCTAAAAGAATAATAATATTAAATCAGAGTAGGAAAGGATGGAAGAATGTCCTTCTGTATATATGTTTCTCTTATTGGTTGATGAATAAAACAATGATTGGCCAGTAGCCAGACAGAAGTATAGGCAGGGCTAAGTGACAAGGAGAATTCAGAGGAGAGGACACAGAGAGGAGTCACCAGAGAGACATTTAGCGGCTGAAAAAGCAAGAGGTCCTTGCATTGCCAGGTAAGCCAAGGGCTTGAGGAGATACACAGATTAATACAAATGGATTAATAATTAAGAGAGAGCTAACCAGTAAGAAGCCTAAGCCATCAGCCAAACAGTTTATAATTAATATAAGCTTCTGTGTGTTTATTTATGTCCAAATGGACATGGGACAAGGTGGGGAAAAAACTTTGCCTACCAAGACAGATGAATATACTCACAATGAAATATTTGAAGCACTCAAATTAGAATATTGGTACAGTGAGATCCAAAGCCCATGCTAATTAAATTTTAAAATTAACTGTTAAAATTCCTGCTTTGTCATACATCTATTCTTCTGTTCACAAAATTATCTCATTTTCTTGAATTAATTTCAAAACAAATAGTAGACATCCACTTTATTTCATTGAAAACACTTCCAGGTCAAATTTATGTAACAAGGTATAACATTCAGCCAATGTTGACTAATGATTACACTATGTAACTCAAATCTCTATCAAAATATAGAACATTACCATGACTTCAGGAAGCTCCCTAATGCCACATTCTCAGTCACATCCTACCCACATCCTCACCAGAGGCAATACACTGATACTTTTCCACAGCAGAATAGTTTTGCTTTTTCCAGAACTTCGTGTAAGTGGAATCATACAGTATGTACTCTCTTGTGCAAAGTTTCTTTCATTTGGCTTAAGTTTTATATTTTCTATATTTTTTTCGTGAATCCTGAGTTTGTTCTTTGATATTACCAAGTTGTTTTTAATTGAAAAACTTTACATTTTATATTTGTGCCAATGAGACATTGATAATCTTTGGTTATGATGCCAGTGGCTAAGTTTCATCATTTTTCAAGATAGATAGCCAACTCTTCTGCTGCTATTTGTTAAAAAGACATTCCTTTCAACAACAGGATGCCTGAAAACATTTAACTATGAAGAGTATTTTCTGATCTGTCCTTTGTAAATCCTTCTGACAATTAGCACAATTTCTACAGACTTAAATCTACGGTGATTCTTAAAACAAAGTAGTGTGTCTTTCTCTGTCTCTCTCCATCTCTACCATATATATATATATAGATATAGATATAGATATAGATATATAGATATGTAGGTATATGGTAAATGGAAGATAAATCCATATTACTGGACACATCATACACTTCAGATACATTTCTCAGTCCCAGACATGGAACTGACATGAATATCCCCTCCCAGAGGGATAACTATCATTGGAACAGAAAGTGCTATGCAAGCTTCCAAAGGAAGGAAGCAACCAACAATCCTACCCTGATAATGATGCCTCTAAATCACAATAAAACCAGAATGGCACAATAACATTAAGGGTTCATTAGTAGGACACATACATTGGCAGTAACTAAGAGCTCTCTAATTGTACTCTAGACCTATTCAATGAGAGGGAAACATGTCTGCTACTGGAAACCTAGCTAACTATTCAAGGCTATTGAAATCATAGATTTTGAAAGAGAACCCACAACCTATTAGTTTACTAAATCAGTGTAATCCTTAAATTCACTCCAAATGTTTGTCTGTGTACTGACAGATAAGATTAGTTCTCACCCCTTATCAAGAAAAGTTCTATTTGCAACAGAAGGAGACCACTCCAGAAAACTACAGCTAATCAAAATGCAGAGTTGTGGAGCCTAGTCCCAGTTGGATGCATTTACAAACATTCCTACACCTAAGTCTCAGGGAACATCGTGGAAGAAGAGTCAGAAATATTTTAAGAGACAGAAGACCAGGGAGTTTTCAGTGGGATTATGTCATCTAGTGATGTCAGAAATTTTACCCACAAAGTCTCACCAACATGGTTTCCCTAATACGAGATGTACAAAGACAACAACAATAGACATGCCAAAGAGGATGGTTGAAATACCATGAGGCTTCAACCCTACAAAAAGAACTACAGGCAACTAATTAATGTTGAGAGTAGGAGAAATAGTCTTCTCCAGGGAAGAGAACACCAATTGGTTATCCAATACCAAATGGTCAGCCTCGAAAATAAATATGACATCCAGAATGAACAGATTATATTTAGGGATATATATGTATATATACAAACATATGTGCATGTAACAATAAAATTGAGGCCATGAATTTGAAAGGAAACCAGGCAGAGTATATGGAAAGGTCTAGAGGAAGGAAAGAGAAGGGAGAAAAGATGTAATTATATTGTAATGTCAAAGATGAAAGAAAAAAATCATAAAATATATTTTGATAAAGTTTTTCTCCCTTCCAAACTTTACCAGAATCTCCCCTACTTCCCTACTCACCCAGGTTTATTCTCCATCTCCCTCTTTCTCAAGAAAGAACAACAAAATATTTTTTTCATGCAAATTGTATTTCTTTTGGAACTTCTTTTGGGACATGGTTTTTGCTCTGATTTTAGTATTTAGCATTTACTCTAAAGGTTATATTATGCTACTTTAAAGTGAATATTTTTAGTAGGTTAATATTTCATTATTTTCTAGAAAATACAGAAGCCTTGGAACTGTATAAGTGCACTTCCATTCCAATGTTCAATGTTATTTTTTGTCAGATTCAATGTATACTTAGAATCAAAACAATTTGTTGGATGCAAGAAAAGTTGAAATTTCACATAATATACAAATGAAATCTTTTGAAAAAGACATATTTATTGGTTCCAACTCTTAGTGGTTTATACATTAATATGGTGATTCCAAGGCAAGTGAAATGACAGGTTCAACAAATGAACGAGCTTTAAGATATCATAAAAATTGCCTACTCTACTGTTAAGCCCAAGAGATTTGACTTGCATTTAAAGAAGATAATTCTTTATTTATAGTACTGGCATGCCCATTTTCTTAGTATTGTTCTTGTCTACCTGCGAAATGTCTCCCTTAGGGTGATAAGCTGATAAACATTGGTATCCAATCTTCTCACTACAGAAGGAGAGAGTCTGAGTTCCAGAGCATGCAGGTAGGTGTAAATATCACTATTCTCCTTGTGGAACACCAAGTAACTTTGGTCCTTATTCTGTTTCTCTTACAAATGTGTCATGTTCCATCTGAAGTTGGTTAAGAAAATAGTTCACTATAACCAAAGTATAAACTAAACTAGAAGATAATTTTAATTTTTGTCTCCTGAGTTAATGCAATATGTTTGAGGAAAATTCAATCTAAAGAAATTTACAGCATTGGGTTTTAAATTCAATTTTATTCTAAGTGTCATGGACCTCCCTGAGCCATTTAACTGTTGTGAGATACTTGCATATGTTATTATTTTTTCTTGCAACACTGATATATTTAGATTTTAAAGTTCCATACAAAACCTTCGTATAAAAGCCCATATAATTATTGTAGAATAATTAGTGTTTTATTTAGTTTCCTGTTTAAAGAAGTAAAATATATTAATAGTTTTAAATACTGAAAAACTCATTTCTTAGCTTTGTCTCCCTACAATTTTGAGAACATGCAAACAATTTTATTCTCCTTATTGTCATAGTCACAGCTACTCAAGCAGCTTGAAAACTAGTTTCTACAGTTGTACTGCCCCCACACAATTTTGTCAGAATGTCTGTATACTCCAATTATGAAACAGGTTCTTAACTCAGTTCGTTAAAAAAGAAAACTTGTTTTGGATCAGCAATATGATGAACATGACAGGTGACTTGGCTGTATGGTAACCACTAAAGAGATGAGGCTGTAGGCTCAGAATACCCAGGCAAAGAAATAGCACCAAATCTTGAACAAGAAAAGGCTAAATATGTACTACTCACTGAGATTATGCATTTTCCTTTGGACAAGAAAAAAGTTTAGATGGGACTGAAAACAAAGCTGCCAGCCAAGTACATGATTAGAAACTGTTAACAGATGGATGGGGTAAAGGGAAATCTAAGTGGGTGTTGGCAGAAATTGTCATAGTTCTTGGATTTTGTCCTACCAGATTGATGCTGCTTAAGCAAGCAGGGATGCTGTTAGCATTTGTTAGTAATTAATAGAAAGAATTGCCATTTTAATTTATTTACTTTTATTGACATCCATCACACATAGTGTTGGGTTTCATAAATATCATTTCTTTCAAGTATATCATTCCCCATTTATCATTGGGTTATTTCATAGCTAGGTTGCATTAGAACATGCGTTCAGTTTTCACATAGGCAGCATCTATTGATCATTTTAAATGACTAGTATTGTTTTAAAAATTATGTGGATACCATAGAAAAACAAACAAAAAGAGGAAGAATTTATTTTGGTGGGGCTAAGATTTTAAGGGGGTCATAATGTGGTTGATAATCAGAAGTGAAGGAAGTCAAGAAGACCTGTAATGAAAGAAACAAGAAAGAAGGCAGTGGGATTATCTGGGAGAAGATGGGTCTAGGCAGAGACAACTAGTTAAGTCCTTACAGTCAGGTAAACTGCAGTAATTGTAACAGGTGGGACTGAGAGCACAGCTCAGTGGCAGAGTGCTTCCCTAGCATGTGTGGGAAAACCAAACCAAACCAAACAACTCAGTAAAGAAATAGGATGAGAAAGAAGGGCATTTGGAGCCGAAGTTGGTAAAAGATGAAGCACACTATAGTTTCCCAGGAATAAATTCTAATTAGACCTATCTGCTGGTGAAACTACTTTTGTGAGTTATGCAAAAGGCAAGTGAAAATTCGCTCACTGTTTAGTGTGACCTCCAATCCTTTCTTGTCTGTCTTCATTTACATCTTTCTGTTGACTGTTTTGTGCTTCTCATAGACACCTGCATTTAGCAATTGTGACTAAATAAAACCAGGAGTCAATGAAGAACTCTGTAGAAAACAAAGTATACACCAGGTGTTATCGTTGTATTGAGCCATTATGATGGCTAAGTTTCATCCTTAGTAGCAGGTTCAAGATCCCTCATGATCATGAACAAGCTAATGTCTCTCCGTAAAATGAGTACAATGTTCTCAGCTTCTGCATCCTATTACACTCTCTGTAGATAGTTTCTCATCATCCACAATTCTAGAATACTCCACAAATATGAATCTTTCACATTACTTTGCTTACAGATTTGTGTTCCTTCTTTCGTGACCCTAGAAATTAATATATTGTACTAATCACCTGCTTTGGCTGCTCTGCAGTGGCCTGAGAACTTCTGAGCTGAGCAATTCAGTGCTCTCATAGCACTTTGTCCTATGTTGCAAGTCTACAATGCAAACAAGGTAAAGTAAAATAATGGCATAGCCAAAGAGAATACCGTGACTGTTGTACAAAGGGAGAAAGTCAGATAGAATAGAATAATACTTATCTGGAGAAGTGAATAGAACGTTGGGAAACAGATATTGTTAGCTACATATATAGATGAATGAGGAGGTTTGTAGTGATGTCCAGAATTACAACCTACAAACTGAAGTGGATGCGAAGCTATTCACTAAGGCATGAGATCTCCTGGTGAGACTACACAGAAAAGCTGAGTTGGAAGTGCTCTTCAAATCAAAAGAAAAAAAGAAGATATCAAGCAGACAGTGGAAAAAGAAAAGAACTTTGACTTAAAAATAATTGTTTGACCCAGGGGCATATAGATATTACATCTATCTTTAGTTACCTAGGGGTATGTATACCAAAAAGAGTAGAAATAACCCTGGGATTGAATTACTTACAATGTTGCCCTATTTTGAAGTGGAGTGATACAAGAAGGGCCAACAAAGGACAGCTAATGGGATTAAACTGAAAACAAGCAGTTTGGTTGGCGTTCTTTATTAAGGTGAAAAGGTTGCATGACTACTGTAATGGAACTTTCTCAGAGGAATAAATTAAATGGGTTTGTGTATTCCTTCATATGCCACTGGGCAACCATTTTAGAGCTGCAACACTGGGTCATGATGTCTGCCTAGTTATAATAGCTAGCTAAATATTGTGGTTTTTTATATCTGTTTAATGCACTTATCTAATTCTAAGACTATTAATGAAATATTGGAAACCCTTATCCAAGTTAAATAGAAATAATTATGTGATGTGAATTGATTGCTATTGCATGCACATGGTTGTGAAATTTAAAACACCAGTCTGGGTTTTAGTGTGATATTCAAGAAATTCACACAATAATAGGCTTTTACATCTTTGAAATAGTCTAACCCATGAAGCAAACCTGGTCTAGAGTTTAATACCATCCATGACTAGCTAATATATGGCAGGTGGTAACAGCTTACAGATACAACAGTAATATTCAGTGAAAAGAAGTGCTAAAGATAGAAACAATGAAGATCCATTTGTAGTTCATACTTAATGGCCACTAATGAGGGACTATCACTAAAGAATCTGAAGTCATTCCTTTTGTCATTTGGGCAGCTAATTGCTTGCACATCCATAGTCTTCTATAGAAATCCATTCTTCTTTCTATAGTACTTTATAGTACAGATATTTTGGAATAAAAACAAAACCTACTTATTTCTGTTCCTACGGAGAGAGTAGTGCCAAATATAGATGTTTTGTATTGCTTCCAAAACAGAGGATGGGATTTGGGGTAAAGTGGGAGGAGACAGACTTTTGTTTACTAATTCATGGCTAAGAAAAACTTCAGTACAAACACATACAGAAATTGTCTAAGATAATGGTGGCTTGAAAATGCTCAATAAATGTCTGACATGGTCTTCCCTTTATTTCCTTTATCATGGAATAATTGTAATTAACTCACCCTAATCAATACTGCATTCTTATATTATATCATAAACAGAACCAAAGCAAAGACTGAGGATAGGTATTGACATTTAATTCAAGTGTTCAGACTTATATTGTGTGCTTGTGGTTTATTTATACCAATAGCCCGGTTCCTCACAACACTTCTGACAATTTTTCAATATTTCTTAGTGACAACTGAGTAGGAATGTTCTATAAGTAGAGGGATATTGACCCGTTTGCTTTAAACAGCAATTTACTTTTACCGAGACAAGGACAAGATGGAATGGATTTCCATTGTATAAATTAAACACCTCCTATGACATCACATAGAATTTATGTATACAGATTGTTTTAAACTGGCCATACAGCAAGACTAATCTTCCCAAAGCATAGTGTTAATCTTCTGAATCCACACTCAAAATCCGTTAAGATGGATCTCTGTAGACTGCAGAATGCAATGCAATTGACCTCAAATTGCCTCTATATTTTAAAAGGTTATAGCATGCTTCTTCCCTTTACTGACCCTAAAAGTTGACCTAAACTGTTCTTGATGTTTCCCTGTTTTTGTATCTAGGGTATTGTCCTCACGCTGTGCCTTCCAGTGTGTGTGTCCATGCTCCCATTCAAACACATTTACATCCTCACCATCCTCTAAAGTAGACTGAATTAATATTTTACCTTCTCCATTACATGAAAAATATTTGCTTTTATTGTGCCTACCATCCATAACCTGACAATATCCTTCTTAAGTTCTTAATGCTTTAATGTTAAGTAAGTAGAAAAAACGTCACAGTTCTTCAAAACAACTGCTCTGATCTATATTTATTAGTAATAAATCTTAACCAGGAGAGATGTTGAACTCTGTTTATATTCTTTCTCCTTGGGTTAGTGTTAACAATCATGTTTCAGTTAAGACACAGGAATATCTCAATTTCAATTTGTCTCAGCATTACTATTTACAGCATGACCACATTACTCTTCAGAGTATAAAAATTTGTACTCTTTTATTTTAGAATTAAAGAATTATAAACATGTTATATTTTATACTATTGTCTCTTTTAAGAGAATACCTAATATCCAAGATATTCTACATTGTTTTAGTCATACAAAGGCTATATCACAAATCATGAAGTATCCTGGCATTTTCACATGGATTCATGTTAGAAATGACTACTTAAATGAACCATTCTGATATTTAAAATTTTTGTGATACTTTGGATGGGAAATGGACTTTAAACATGCAAAGCAAGCAATTTATTACTGAGCTACAGGTCCAGAAGCCAGAGATTTAAATTACGAGGGAGTAATGCAATGTGGCAAGAGGAAGTGATACTATTTTAACTGTTCCTGAAGAATTGAGGGGTTACATTTGTTGTTACCTAGCTAACTTAGGTTCTTTATTGTTTTCTGAACTTATTTTAATAGATGACTTATGTCTTTATTAACTGTATGATGTTTTGTCAATAATTTTATTTTTGGTTTGTTATTTACAATAAGATTCTGTGTTCTTATTTTAACACATAATTGATTATATACTATCTTTGGTCTCTGTATCCACCTTATCTACATACTCCAAGATCCTTAAAAACATAAATTATGTATTTCTTTTCTCTATATACTTAAAGCACCAAATAATGTCAATCTGTTGATAGGTTTTAGTATGGCGATTGTATTTTAGATACGTAACTCTCTAACCTATTAAAAATGAAGGAAAATAGAAAGATTAAAATAATACAGTAGGACATCATAGTGTCATGATTAATATAGTATAAGTAGACATAAAGGGAAATTATATAAATTAAAAAGAAGTTTGATGAAATAGATTGAACAGGATCCTGCTTCATGATATGGAAGAGAAGAAATGACTACCAAATACCACTTTCTATGTATCCTTACATGACAAGTAAGGTCAATTACATCTTTAGGATCACATGCATAAAGGAACAAGTCCCATTAATTATTGATCTGCCCTTAATCATCTCCCATAAAGAATCACTTCCTAATGTCATCACTTTGGGTTGACACTTCAATACATGAATTTTAGAGAGAGTTGTTTAATCTACAGCAGATGGTATAACTATGCAATTGAGCATTGGACATCAACACATAAATCTGGAGAGAACACAAACATTCAGACCGAAGCATAAACATAAGGCTTATTTTTTTTTAATTTTTCTATAAGATTCAGCAAACTAGAAAATAGGAGAGTTAGGAGCCTAAAATGCCTTTGGTGTCAGTCCTTATAAGATAAATTAGAAATTTTTCTCCTTTGGAGAAGCTTTCATTTTTTCCTTGAGATGATCTTCCCAAACCATCTCAAAATTCAATGCATCAGCCAAGACATCAGCTCTACTACAAACCATATTTTGAGGTTAAGGCTAAAAGATAAGTTCATGCTTACTAACCTTTGGAGAGACATAATTGCCCATTTTCTCTAATTAATGTGTGCTCTTTCCTTTTCTACTGCATTCCTTCTCTTTATTTTATTCATACCTTAGTTTTTAGTGCACATTATGTGCTAATGGATGTAAGAAATGTAGAGCAGTCTTTGAGGGATTTTATGTGCAACAATTGGGATTAGTGTAACACTATGCAGTTTACCATTAAGAGAAATAAATTACACATGCTGTAGTAGACAACAGAGAGTAAAAGTATATGAGGTGTAATGGTGATCTTGATTGAAAACTTGATTAGAATGAAAGATGCCCAAGATATTAATAAAGTTCACTTAGAAGTATATATAGATTAACCAAGAGGGAAGACTCACCCTGGGTGTGTGCAGTACCTACAGTCTAGGAACTTGGATGTTATAAATGGGCAAAAAGTGAAAAAATAGCAGGGTAAGGCCAGATGACCTCTTTCTCTTTGCTTGCTCAGGGCCCTGATGTGAGCTACTATACCATGCCCTCTAAAGCCATGATCTGTACATGATTACATTATTTCTCTCAAGTGTTTGGAGACATTAATGAAAACAAACTGACACAGGAGGTAACATAGGATAAGGAGGAATTGGCAACCCAAGAACTTGAGAAGGAGCGTCTTCAGCAATAGAAGGACAAGAAGGCAAATATATGGGAATAGACAGAGAAAGAAGGAATATTTTGATAGAAATGGATCTTACCAAAAGGAAAGAGCCTCTGATAAATTGGAGTGAGAGGTGTTTGAGTAGAGATTACTAGGCATGACCCAATTATTTTAAATATTTCAATTTAAATGAAAAACAATCTTATCTTACATACCAATCCAGTTTCCTCTTCCTCCCACCCTCCCATTCCCACTAACATCTCCCCATCCCGCCCCCATCACTCTGCAGAGAGGGAGAGGCCTCACATGAGGCAATCATCAGTCTGCCATATAATTTGGGGCAGGAACTAGGTCTCCCCTCCCTGTATCTGGGCTGAGAGAGTACTCCCTCCATAGGAAATGTGCTCTTTAAAAAGCCAGATCATGCACTAGAGATAAACCCTGGTTTCATTGCCAGAGACCCCATAGACTGCCAAAGGCCCCCAACTGACACTCACTTTCAGGAGGCCTGGTTTGGTCTTATCTTGGTTCCCCAGCTTTCAGACTGGGGTCTGTGAGCTCCTACTTGTTCAGGTCAGCTGTCTGTCTGGGTTTCCCCAGTATGGTCTTGACCCCTTCGCTCATCACTCCTCCCTCTCTACAAGTGGATTCCAGGATTTTGGCTCAGTGCTTAGCTGTGAATCGCTGCTTCTGCTACCATCAGCTACTGGATGGAGGCTCTATGTCATTTAAGGTAGACATCAATCTCATTATAGGGGAAGGGCATTTAAGGTAGCCTCTCCACTACTGCTTAGATTCTTAGATGAGCATCCTTGTGAATTCCATGGAATTTCCCTAGTGTCAGATTTCTCATTAAGCCCATAATGGCTCCTTCTATTAAAGTATCTCGTTCCTTGTTCTTCTTTTCTGTCCTTCTCCCAACTTGACATTCCCAATTCCTCATGTTCTCTGCCCCACTACCCTTCTCCTCTTCTTTCTCTCCTACTTCTCTCCCCTCTGCCCCATGCTCCCAATGTATTCAGGAGATCTTGTCCTTTTCTCCTTCTCGGGGGTTCATGTATGTCTCTCCTTGTGTCCTACCTTTTCTGGGGTTGTGGATTGTATGCTGGTTATCCTTTGCTCTATGTCTAATATCCATGAGTGAGTACATATCATGGTTTTCTTTATGTGTCTGGGTTCCCTTACTCAGGATGGTTTCTTTTAATGCCATCCATTTGACTGTGAATCTCAAGATCTCATTGATTTTTACTACTGAGTAGTACTCCAGTGTGTATGTGTACATTTTCTTTATCCATTCTACAGTTGAATGGGACATAGTTGCACCTGGTTTCTCTCTAACACCATAACGGCTCCCTCCATCAAGATATCTCTTTCATTGTTCTCCCCTTCCACCCCTTTCCCAACTGCATCTTCTTGATCTCTCGTGTCCCCATCCCCCATGCCCTTCCTTGTACCCTTCTCCCAGTTTACCTAGAAGATCTTAATTCTTTCCCTTCCTGGGGCCTTCTATATGTGTCCTCTAAGGGATTCCTTTTCATCCAGCTTCTCTGGTGTTATGGATTGTAGCAGATTGTCTAACAGTTTAAATGTCTTGATCATAGATTTGAGGTATGTTATAATTGAAATATGAAGTCACTTTAGACATGAACAAAATGATTACATAGGATGGATAACTTAAGCCTTTTGGCAGAATGATAGTGGAATGTAATGGGCCAGGAAATCATCCCAAAGCTAAACATTAAAGAAATAGCAGTCTTGACCTGGCAAATTGCTGTTTGTCTGAGTAATTTGTGAAAGTTTTAACAACTAAGCTCATAATCTAATTGCAGTCATTCTTAGATCTCATGGACTTCTGTTACTGTAGAATAGTAGTTATGCATGTCCTTGTAGATGATTGATCATAGTAGGTATGGAAGTACATCTGCCCAAGGTCTTTGTCATAATCCAACTAAGATCCCAGGGCCCCAGAAAGCAGATCAGAATCTTTGACTTACTGAATATTATTTTAAAACAGTTAACTGATCACCGATTGTATAAAGATTGGTTGCTTTCAAGCTGAAGTCCCTAGGTTTGCACAGTGGCCATATCATAACCCATGAGTTTTATTTGAGGTGTGTTTATTGCTAAGTGAAGATTAAATCCTTTCTCAAAACCTTGTAGAAAGCAAATATTTTCTATACATTAAAGTCATTTTATAGGTAAGAATGGGAGCAAAAAAAAAAAAATGCCAGGATGCATCCACTATTTACTAATTCAGTGACTGTATTTATGATAAAAGCACAAATGATTTTGGCCATTTTCCACTGATACAAGTTTGACTCCTTTATTTAAAAGCTCCATGTTGATTTTTCCAACTGTTTTAGAAACAGTGTATGTTTAATGTCAGTAATTTATTTACACAAAATGCAGAGTTTGCACTGAAAAGAAGTTATAGCATATTTGGTAGCTAAAACTAACACAAACCTAAGAACCCTGTACTTACCAAATAACTCTAGGTCTGAGGAAAAGCTTTGTGTCTCAGCAAAATAAATCTTGTTTCCTAAGCTATAGTGTGCACAAAGCTTTCCAACACATCTCCCGTTGCTACGGAAACCTCTTTCGTATCTGGGCTCTACACAGCTGACACATTTCAAAGTCAGCTCTCAACCCTCTCGCTCACAGCTTAGAGTGATAAATGGAAACAAAGAAAAACACAGGAACAATGAAATATCAATAAATATTACTTGATTTAAAATAAATGCAATGCCACATATAGGGGGAAAGTTAAGATAAGGCAGGCAAATTCCCAGCTGCTACAGACTCCAGCTGCAGCAAAAATATGGAAACATCTACAGAGTCCATAGTCTATATAAACGATTTCTGTCCTTTGGACTTAGTGACACAGAATAAAATGGAAGCTTACGGGGAGATTTTCAGTAACTCTGCCATAGTAAAACAACCTGTGCTTATTAAAGCAGTGTGCAGGAACTAGGAGAGGCAGAAAAAGGAGATAGGGCCGCAGGCAATTTAGAAAACCCTAAAGCAGTCTTAGAAGATGTTCAAATATAGAAAGCCTACCTTCTAAGAATGTCTAGAGGGGCCTTACTGCTTTATCCTTTCCTTTGCTCTACTCAGTCAATGTATGTAATGAACAGTCTGAAGACATGTTCGTTAAAGAGGTAGATATCAGAAACCCAGTAGATACTTCTTAAGCTGGAAGTCTAATAATGTCCATGTGTAATAGATTCAGATTGAGGGGGTAAATATTTCAGTTCTTTTTGTCACCAGTTGGCCCATAAATGATAATAGGATTTTCATGATTTTAAATATTTTTAATTTAGGAATTGCTACAGATTCCAGTGGAACATCAACATTGGAAAGAAGCTGTATTCTTGGGAAGAAGAGTTTCATCAAGAGAGGGAAGTGGATGAGAAAGGATAATAGGCACTGAAAATGAGCAAAGTTCAATATATCTGCAAGAAATTTTCAAATAATTGCAAAAGACCCTGCTGTTTTCAGATTAGATTGTTTCTATTTCCTTCCGTTTCTTGAGAAGATTATAGCAACACAAGTCAGTTGAATACATAAATGTTTGTTCTATGTTAAACAAATTATCATTGTGCTCTTAATTTGTGCAAATGCAAGTCAGTATTATAAGCCACCAAAACAATATGTTGGTGGAGACATAAGAAAGAATGATTAATCGGTGTATTTCAAATGTGCCAAATACCTAATTATTTGCCCAATAGCAGGAACTTTGAATGGCCATAAGGAAGAACTATGCCTTTGTAAAGACATACATCTGGAGAAGTCAGTCTGTCCATGTCCAGCCTTTGTCATAGCACAGCTGTCAGAGCCACTTAACGGCAGTTATTTCTTTCCATTTCATTTAATATATTGAAGTTAAATTAACAGCTACTAGTGATCATCTGAAAAATCAATTGGATAGATTACTAAATCAAGGGGTTGTTTTTTAAAACAAACATGTTAAATAATGCTCCCTCAAGTATGTTTACATTCTAATTTTCAGCACCTATAAACATACATGTTAATTTTCAAGGTCAATGAAATTTTTCAGATGTGACTTAAACAAGTGCATTGAGATTAGAATATTATTCTGAAGCAAATATTCCAAGAACAAGAATAATCAAGAAGTTTAATAATTTTTGTGACATATACATGAGTACTTTTGCCATGACCTATTCGTTAAGCCAGCCTATAGTTGAAAAGGAGGAAATAAGCCCTACTTCTGGAAAGAATCATATCAATGACCATGTGAAGATATTTAAACCTCCACCCAAATCTTGAAAAGAAAAACTGAAGGAATTTCACAGAGTAAAACCTTAGCAAAAATAAAGCAATGACTTCAAAATGGTCTTTAAAGAGTAAAATGTTGGATCCTGCTCCCAGAAGACACATGTTGTCAAATAAAAATGTCAGTGGTAAGCACAAGTTTGCCACCCTATGAGTTACTCATCAGAGAGGTCCAGATGAGTCTAAAGCATTATAGATATTGCCATTGCTCTTGTTTGCTAATTATTACTAGATGGTTAAACATTATTGGTGAAGAAATCACACCCATTGGTTACAGTACATAAAGTTATCAATCTTGAACTGGCTAGAAAAACCTTCTCCCTGCTGACTAGTTTTCATGGTACTGACAGATGTTATGCAAGATTCTGAGAGAGAAAATACATCAATAGGCATACACAGCACTGAATCCTGAATGTTAACAATACTGACCAACCAGACAAGTTGTGCCTTCTAGTCCAACAGAGGGCAGAGTGTTTATGGAGATAACCAACTGCTTTCTTCATTGGACTTTAAAAAATCTGCTCCACAGTAGAGAATTTATGTCTGATAGTATAAGCATGAACAAAATCCATGGCTAGAGAAATCCAAACTATAGGTCCTAGGCTAGTTGTTTGTCTAAATGGTCACATTATCAAACTGCCTTCTAGATCAATGGTTCTCAACCTGTGGATCGAGACCGTAAATGGTTAAACAATCCATTCACAGGGGTTGCATATCAGATATCCTGTATATCAGATATTTACATTACAATTCATAGCAGTAGCAAAATTACAGTTATGAAATAGCAATGAAATAATTTTATGGTTGGGGTCACCATAACATGAGGAACTGTATTAAAGGGTCACAGCATTAGGAAGGGTGAGAACCACTGTCTAGACCATCAACATGAGGAACTGTATTAAAGGTCACAGCATTAGGAAGGGTGAGAACCACTGTCTAGACCATCAACATGAGGAACTGTATTAAAGGTCACAGCATTAGGAAGGGTGAGAACCACTGTCTAGACCATCAACATGAGGAACTGTATTAAAGGTCACAGCATTAGGAAGGGTGAGAACCACTGTCTAGACCATCAACATGAGGAACTGTATTAAAGGTCACAGCATTAGGAAGGGTGAGAACCACTGTCTAGACCATCAACATGAGGAACTGTATTAAAGGTCACAGCATTAGGAAGGGTGAGAACCACTGTCTAGACCATCAACATGAGGAACTGTATTAAATGTCACAGCATTAGGAAGGGTGAGAACCACTGTCTAGACCATCAACATGAGGAACTGTATTAAATGTCACAGCATTAGGAAGGGTGAGAACCACTGTTCTACATGCTTATGTTTCTATCCACAGATTTGTGCTGCTTGTTCATAGTTGCTTCTTATTGCAGTTTGTTGTGGTAAATAAATGGACACACATTTCTGTACAAGGTGACAAGAATAAGCAACAGTCAGTGCTCAGCCAAAGACAGAGTGGATACAGATACAAATACTCCCCTCACCCCCATGCTCTGTACAGAAGGGTTTAGGAAATATCTCAAAAGTGAAGGTGGAAAAACTTTGGATATCACACAGTACAGCTGTTGTATTATGAACCCATAAGCTGCAGGGATTATCTATATAGATAGGACTTAACCAGTTCCAGATCTGGTTTTGAAGGTTGAGTTCCAGAGGTCCCAATCCTATTAGCAAATGATGACTGGAGGGAGAGTCAACTTTCTTTAGGAATGTGGCTACTGGAAAGTTACGTATATCCCAGTGGATGAATTCATGCCCATAAACATATGGGCAGCACTAACTGGGTTCCGTAGGTTTAAATAAAGATTACAAAAGGAAATCTTGAAGCTTGGAAGGAGAGGTGATGGTGGTTGGTCACAGTGGAAAGTTAGAAGAGTGAGGGGAGAATATGATCAAGAGGTATGTGATCAAGATATATATTTCAAAAATACATTTAAAAATAAAAGTAACAAAATAATTTAAAAAATAGAAATACTGAAAAAAAGCAAACTATTATCCAGACTGTGGTTCAGTATAGACCTACTCTATCTACCCAGCAATAGAATAAATGTCCTTTTTCCTGGTACTCCCTGCAGAGATTTGGGAAGATATCACAAAAACATATTTCAGAACAATTAGGGAATTCTTACATAGACAAGGTTAGACTTCCTTAGCTCTGAAAAAAAATTCAACTCTTTATTATATTTCTCAAATCTAGGAAGATAAATAGACATATGGTAAACAAAATCTTAGGTACTTAATTGCATAGTTGTTCAGAAAAGGAATGATTTATGTTCTGCTATTCCTCATGACAAATTATATGAATCATAAACCAAGCAATAAAATTAGCAATGGTTATTTTGACAATGATAAAATGTAATTAAGTTATGCATTATGATATATATTTTCTGTATGTATAATTGCACATGTACCCCTTATTTTATATGGCTATCTTCATATGTATAAATTTATATATAGACAGATATATACACATATTCATGTATGATGGCACATAGTCATACAGATTGATATATTCTAAATATGCATAATATATTGTAAATGTGTGCTTTTAAAATTACTATTTCTCTGCAAATATGAAATATACTCTCCACCCACAATGCATTATTGATGTATATATATGAGGGCTTCAAAGGTCATGACTCTAACTTATATAAATGTCTATCTCTCCAAGTTAAAAATTTCATCTGAAGTTCAACTTCTCACCCTCATCATTCTATTCTTTGATGTTTAACTGAAAACCTCATTTTCTGTCTAAGGCTACAATCAATATTAGAGAACACCAATTTTAAACTAGAATGAAATAAATCTCTTTTATAGATGCTCACACATCAATCATTGTAGTGTTTACATAGGCCATGATTTGTGATGAAAATGGCACATGCGTTTTATAGTATATATTGATTCTTAGCCCCTTTTCCTACACTTTAGCCTCTTAGATATAGTACCTCACATTATATTCAAGTGCATTAAATATGAAAAAATCCTTCAAATAAGAACTATACCACAAGTCTTTGGCCATAACTGCACATTATTTTCTTCCATTTTTTATTTAATATTTTTTATTTTATTTATTAATTCTAGTTCCCTCCCCGTCCCATCCTCTAATTCCTCCCACCGAGCCCCCATTTCATACCCCACTCACTCCCCAGGGAGGGTGAGACCTTCCATGAGGGATCATTACAATTTGTCAAGTCATTTGGGTTAGGGCCTAGGCCTTCTTCAGTGTCTCTAGGCTAAAGGAGTATCCCTCCATGGGGAATGGGTTACTGAAGTCCATTAGTGTACTAGGGATACATGTTGGTTCCACTGTCAGAGGTCCCATGGACTGCCCAGGCCTCCTAACTGAGACCGACATTCAGGGGGTCTGGGTCTGTCCTATGCTGTTTTCCCAGTTTTCAGACTGGGGTCCATGAGTTCCCCCTTGCTCAGGTCAGCTGGTTCTGTGTGTTTTCTCCAGTCTGGTCTTGACCCCTTTGCTCATCACTTCTCCCTCTCTGCAACTGGCTTCCAGGACTTCAGCTCAGTGTTTAGCTGTGGGTGTCTGCTTCTGTTTCCATCAGCTACTGGATGAACGCTCTAGGACAGCATATAAGGTAGTCATCAATCTCATTATCAGGGAAGGGCATTTAAGGTAGTCTCTCCACTATTGCTTAGGTTGCTAGTTGGGGTTATCCTTATAGGTTTCTGAACATTTCCCTAGTACCAGAATTCTCTTTAATCCTATAATGGCTCCTTCTGTTATGGTATCTCTTTTCTTGCTTGCCCCTATTCTTCCCCTGACTCAATCTTCCTCCTCCCTATGTTCCCTTCTCCCCTTCATTTCTCCCCTTCTGTTTCTCCTAACTCCTTTCCTCCCCTCTTGGTCCCAATTTGCTTGGGAGATCTTGTCCCTTTCCCCTTCTGGGGTGACCATGTATGTTCCTCATTGGGTTCTCCATTTTTCCTAGCTTCTTTGGCAGTGTGAATTGTAAGCTGGTAATCCTTTGCTTTATGTCTAATATCTATATATGAGTGAGTACATACCACGTTTTTCTTTTTGTGACATGGTTACCTCACTTAAGATGGTTTCTTCCAGTTCCATTAATTTGCCTGCTAATTTAAAGATCCCATTGTTTTTTCCTGCTGAGTAGTACCTCTTTGTGTAAATATATCACATTTTCTTTATCCCTTCTTCAGTTGAGGGGCATCTAGGTTGCTTCCAGGTTCTGGCTATTACAAATAATGCTGCTATGAACATACTTGAACAGATGTCATTGTTGCATGAATGTGCATCTTCTGGGTATATGCCTGAGAGTAGAATTGCCAGGTCCTGTGGTAGACTGATTGATTCCTCTTTTCCTGAGGAACTACGATACTGATTTCAAAAGTGGCTATATAAGTTTCCACTCCTACCAGCTTCTTGTACTTTCATGGGCATGTCCTTCTTCAGGTTGGGAAAGTTTTCTTCTATGATTTAGTTGAATATATTTTCTGCACCTTTGAACTGGACCTCTTCACCTTCTTTTATACCTATTATTCTTAGGTTTGGTCTTTTCATGGTGTCCCACATTTCATGGATATTTGTGTTAAGGATTTGTGTTAAAGGTTTCCTTTGGTTGATGAATTTATTTCCTCTAGTTTATCTTCAGTGCCTGAGAATCTCTCTTGGATCTCTTGTATTCTGTTAATTATGTTGATTATGCTTTCATCTGTAGTTCCTGATCATTTGCCCAGTTTTTCTATTTCCAGCATTCCTTCAGTTTGTGTTTTCTTTACTGTCTCTATTTCAATTTTCAGGTCTTGAACTGTTTGAATTGTTTCCTTCATCTGCTTTCTTTAAGAGATGTGTTGACTACTTTTTTTTCCATTTCTTTAAGGGATTTTCTCATGTCCTCTTTGAGGGCCTTTAGCATTTTCATGAAGTTGCTTTTAAAGTCATTGTCTTCTGCTTCATCTGCATTGGTATGTTCAGGTCTTGTTGGGCATAGAATCCCTAGACTCTGGTGGTGTCATATAAGTCTTTTTTGTTGTTGATGTGTTCTTATAATGTCTTCTTCCCATCTCTTCTTCCAGTGGGTACTAGTGGGGTCTTTTCCTCTTCTGGTGGGTATGGGGTCAAGGTCCTCTCCTCTCATCTACTCTCCTCTCTGTACCAGAGTGTGGAGGCACAGGACAGGAATGGCAGCTGATGGCAGGTGCTTTGTTTTGCCTCCAGGTTCTTCTGGTGGACTTGGTGGCAGTAAGCATCTGACCACTGCAGGTCAGGGGACTCCCTGTACATTAATTTTTACAACATCTTGTTTTCACTGTATTGATGAGTCAATAATAGAAGAATCTAGAGGGACAGTTTCTCTTCAAACTGATTTTAATTCTACCAACCACAAATGTAAGTGTTCTTAGCTTTTTAGGTTTTAGACTTTTAACATTATTGTAATGACTCTTAAAATGTCTTGTCAACATAGACTGGTCATTTCCAGCTGTCTGGCTCATGAAAACAAAACAATATATTTTTCATTTTTTCAAATAAAACCCAAGAACTAGGTATACATACATTCCCATTTTTGTTACTGAGAAAAATGAAACGTGTGAGAGTGTATTTATAGAGAAACAAATTTCAGACATCAAAATAAAAACCATTAGCAATTGATTATGTCCAAATATAACATCCTATCAAATAACAAACAGTCATCTCCCAACTAGCCATTAGAATGAGATCATGTAGGATAATCCTAAAGTTTGTCTTCTTAATTATCCCAATTATACAGCCATCAAAATTTCTAGATTTTGCTTCTGAAAGTTTCTCCCAGTCCCTTATCTACATCCTTATCAGTCTTTTTAAACTACCATTAGCTCTTCTAGATTCAGCCAACGTTAAACAATTTTCATTTTGTGTATGTTTTGATATCAGCAAAATTCCTTGAGAATATGGACCATACATAATTTGTTTCTCATTTTCTCATTGTCTAACATTGTGGCAGACATATAGCAGGTACTTGATAAATCTTATTTCTTTCAAGATTTAGTATCTCTCTATCTGTCTCTGTATCTCTCTCTTTCTCTATCTATCTATCTCTATATATATCTATCCATCATCTAACTATCTTATGTGCATGTGTGCGTGCATGCATGTGGGTGTGTGTGGTGCTTGTGTCCATCAGAAGAAGGGGACAGAGATTCCCCTGGAGTGCAGTGAGCTGTGCAACACTGGTGCTAGGAGCAAACTCTAGTCCCTTGCAAGAGCAGTAAACCCTCTTAATGAATGGCTAAATGGCTGATTCATCTGTCCAGCCCCTCATTAAATCTTTGATGACTGAATTACTTCCTGATAGCCATATTCATTTTTTCTTTCTTTCCAACTGAAAGATCACTTTCATCATTGCTTAAAAATAAAGTTAGAAGTGAATGTTTCACAAATGCAAGAGTGGGGGCATCTTTTCTAGAAGAGATTCTTAATCTCACAGTTGATAGGTAGAATATTTCTGCCTAGAGTGAAAACTTTTTAGGTAGGGAATATTGCCATGGAAGTCTTACTATTAAGCCCGAGCAGGCTTTCAAATCACTATATTGCTTCAGATGGCTTTGAATACAAAATAACCTTCCTTCCTGAGCCTCTCAGAGCTGGGATTAACAACAACAATTGCCTCTTTTACTTTTCTTTTTTTCCAGTCTCACTATGTAGCTGAGACTAGTCTCAAACTTGCTGTATCCCACAATCTCACGCTCTCTGTATTTATAGGTATATGCTCTCCCCTCCTCACTTTCTTCCTCTTCCCCCTTAGACAATATTGTGAAATCTGCTCTATTTCATGTATCTAAAGCAACTGTTTTGAACTCAAAACCATTTGATGTACTGCTCTATAATATCTGAATTTTGACTTATGAACTTAACACATCTTTAAACTAATGCATTTTCCATATGTCAGAGATTTGTATGTAGGGGAGAATGTGTATATATCCTGGTTAACACTCATTTGTTCTAGTTCATATTTGTCAACTTGACACAAACTAGGGCCCTGAGAGAAGAGGGAACTTCAATTGGAAAATTGACTCTGAGACATGTTCTTAATTTCTAGTTGGTGTAGAAAGGCCCAAGGGACAGTGCAATTCCTAGCCATATGGGTATGGGATGCATAACAAAAGCAGATGAGCAAGCTGGAGACACAAACCAGTAAGCAGTGTTCCTCTGCAGTTTTTTTTACTAGCTTCTCTCTTGAGTTATTGCCCTGAATTATTTCAGTGATGAAAATCTAAGCCAAATAAATGGTCCTTTTTGTCCCCAAGTTGCCTTTGGTCATCGTGTTTATTACAGCAACAGTAAGCAAACCAGGACATTATTGAGCACTTCCATAGGTAAAAGTTTATTTCTGATCATTTCCTGCATTTTATGTTACCAAGTTATTTCAACCTGGCATTCTTAAAAACAGTGCATTGGACTATCCATTAAATAGTGAGTCAGCTGCAAATTTGATATTCAACCCCATGCTCAGGGAAAGCGCAAACACACTATTCAATGAGTAAGCCAAGGTTAGTCAGATGGAGAATCAGAATGCTAAAATGAAATGTCTACTCCCAGGTTTTCCCATTTTCAAAGCGTGTTCTTTAGTAGTTCACTAAATTATGTGCAGATCTTAAAAGATATTATTAGGCACCTATAGTTGCACAAAGTGGAACAAAATACAGTTTCTATTATACTCAAGGAACCTTGTTACTAGCCATTGGGCAGATTTCATGGGTTGCTAAAAAATGCATATGGAATTTTAAAGGTGAATTAGGTATTCTAATAGTTAACGAAACAAAGGGCCATAGAATGGGTAGGATAAAACAATAGAAATTTGTTCTTACAGTTCCATATAGAAGTTCAAACCCATGATGTCTCTTAGTGTTGGCTCCATTTGAGTTTCCTGAGGATCTCTCTCACCCCCTCCCCCTCTCTCTCTCCTTCCCTTCCTCCCTCCATTCATTCCTTCCTCCTCCCTCATCCCCTCTGAGTTATCATTCCTTGATTTAACTACATCACTCCATTATCTGATGCCGCCTGCACACGGCATGGATTCTATCTTCACATTATAATACCTCTTTTCCTAAGGGATCTGTCATATTGATGAACGCTTAACCTAAAATTTATTCTATCTGCAAAGAATCTATTTCTAGATAGGCTCATATTCATATGTACTGCGAGATACAATGTAACCATATCTTTTAGAGGGATGCAATTTACTTAAGAACACTTGCTTTCTGCCTTCCCCAAACCCAGGTTTCTTTTATGCTCCAAATATATTAACTCTGTCCTAATATCCCCCAATGCCTCATCCTATCCTAGCATTCGCTTTAATTCTAAAACATCAACTATGTAATTGACAGAGAAAACCTCAAATCTCATCATCTGAAACATTTAAATAAGTTACTGGTAAGACTCTTGGTATGATATATTCTAGGCAAAATTCCTACCCATTTATGGAACTGTGAAACCTAGGAAAGAAGTTGTCTGCATCTTACCATCAGTGATAGGACAAATATAATATATACTATTTTTTAATATAGAAATTAGAAGGCAGTAAGGAGATTGCTACTCTAAAGCAAATTTATAACAGAGTAAGGTAAATTCTGTGCCACCCACTAAGGGATTTTTGGAGGTATATGTTATATGGATAATGCATTTTTTTGTCTTCATCTTCATGTAGCAACCTCCTTTAGTGTCTATGGTCCACATTATTTACCTCTTTTTATAAATATGCCAGCTCTGCTGAATTTGGGTTCACTTTAATACCTTCCATATATTAGGTGCAAAGGGTTAGGGTATTAACCTCTTTTGTACAGATACAGCTCAGTCTATAGCAAGGAGAAATTTAATCACATCTTGAAGTTACAACCAAACATATGAGTTGTGTGCACATCTAAGGATGGTTGTCTTTGCAAGTAACCATTTCTCAAACTTTCTTCACATTATGGAAGGAGTTCACATGGAAAAATATTATGAAGTGCCATTGAAAAAGTTCCCAGGTGTCTGTAAAAGCCACCTTGTGGTTTCCAAATGAGAGTATTATATATCATCATGATTCAGCTTTCTCTCCGATGCAAAATAAAAACAGAAAACAAACAAAACAAAACAAAAACCCAAAAAGTGAAAGTGCAAATCCCACCATATACTTTAAGTACATGGGTAAGTATGGCTAGCCCTTTGTTCTATTTGCATATCTTCTGTTTGTAGCAAGAAATTATTTCTTTGTTTCAATATACCAAATTATGGGAGAGACTGTTCTGACTCCCTGATTATGTATAATGGCTTTTGTGATAGCTTGTTGGGAAAGCACACACATAGAAAACCCCTTTAGAATAGCAGAATAATTTCTGAATTGAATATAAAGTGATTTTGTGAACACTACAACTTAGTTTTACTTTCCTTTTGAATCATCTGTCTAGTAAGAACTGTGTTATTTCCATACTATTTATGTGTTCTAAGAGATTTGTTAAAATGTTTGTTTTCATTTAAATGAACATGAAACCCTATCTATTATCTGTCTATCTATCCTTCTATCTATCCACCTTTTATCTATTATCTATAATCTATATCACTATCATCTATTTACATATTTATATTATATTATGAGTTAAAAATAATGTGTTATAAACTTATAGGACTAATTTTAAGCTGTATCCAGTTTCCCTTTCAGTTGCATATAGCTGAGAAACAAATTATTTATCTTTTAGAAGCAGATATTGAATGCAAATATATTTCAACTACTAAAAGTTTAAGATCAATTTGAGTGAATTAAGTGACTTGGCCACTATACCAGTTAAGCTACTCACTCAATTCATATAGTTGTATAATAATTGCATTACAGATACTATCCCCCAGAAAATTTGTTAGTATAATCACATTTGGATTTAAATCAGCAATGATCCCAGTCCTTAAAAAAAATCCCCCCTGTTTTACATTACCTTTCTAAGGATAGTGCATGGTTGGCTAGAATAAGGAACAGATTACACCATTTCTTGCCTCCAGTCTATTCTGTCCCTCCAGATTCATTTTCTTCAAAATAGCTATAAACATGTCAATGTATTTCTCAGAAGTCATCAGTGACTTTCATTGTTTAACTTATTAAGCACAAATGCCTCCCTCATCAGTATTATTTCTTATTAAAGAAGGTCTATACAAGACATCTAAGACATTTAAAAATTACATGACCAATAGTTTTACTAACCCACACTTTAAATAAATTGTGGGAAATTATATAACATTTTGTATTGAATGACTCTTTGTGGGACTCGGATGAAACTACTTAACAGGAAATTTATGTCATTAAATGTATTAAGATGAAAGAAACAATTTAATTATATCATCTTTATCCTTAAGAAACTTTATACATGCATGTCACAGGGAAAAGAGGGTAAGAGGGAGGGTTGGAGGGGAGAAAGGGAGAGGAAACTGGGATGCACATGTAAATTTTTTTAATTATATTATTAATAAAAAAAGAAGGAAAAATGCTGCTGGATTAATTATATATTTAAAATGCTTTGACTTCAAAATTTAAGCCTAAGGACAAGTCACTGGGGGAAAGGATTTCTAATTTTGTTTCCACAGAAAATGAAAAGCTGTGGATCCCTTCCAGACTAATGTGGTTTGATCGAGCAAAACCCCCTGAAGCAACATCAATGGGACAATGCAGCCTTGCAGACCACTACAGCCAGGATTTCTGCTTCTTCTTGGGATCCCCCATGACAGCGCCCCCTACCAGCAGGAAGCAGTTTGGAAAGAACTACGCCTAAATTCCCAAATATTGTTTATAAATGTTTGTTTTCATTAAAAAAGGCATGTATAATTATGTCCAGCATAAAATAAATAAATGTTTAATAAAAAAGATCCAGATCACAAAAAATGAAACTTTATACATAAGTAAATGAAACTGAAGGCAAAAAGGAAGATAGTAATAGCAAAGATAAAAGCATGAACTAATGTCATTTATGCCTCTCTTAGGATCCTCCTTGTTTCCTAGCTTTCCTGGCATTATGAATTGTAAGCTAGTGATCCTTTGCTCTGTGTCTAAAATCAATATATGAGTGAGTACACATCGTGTTTGTCTTTTTGTGACTGGGTTACCTCACTCAGGATGGTTTCTTCTAGTTCCAACCATTTGCCTGCAAATTTCAAGATTCATACATGGTCCCCTGGAGAAAGGGAAAAGGACAAGATCTCCTAAGCAAATTGGGAGCATGGAGAGAGGGAAGGGGGAGTTAGGAGAAAGAGAAGGGGAGAAGGAGAGGAGAGAGGTGGACTTGAAGGAACAGGAAAATTGAGACAGGGAAAAAATAGAGGAGAACAAGAAAAAAGATACTATAATACAGGGAGCAATCATAGACTTAAGGGAAAATCTGACACTAGGGAAATGCCCAGAGATCTACAAGGATGACCCCACTAACAATCTAAGCAATAGTGGAGAGGCTACTTTTAATGCCTTTCCATGATAATGAGATTGATGGCTACCTTATATGCCATCCTAGAGCCTATCTAGTAGCTGATGGTAGCAGAAGCAAACACCCACAGCTAGACACTAGTAGAACTCCTGGAATCCAGTTGCAGACAGGGAGGAGTGATGAGCAAAGGGGTCAAGACCAGGCTGGAGAAACCCACAGAATCAGCTGACCTGAACAAGTGGGAGCTCATGCACCCCAGTCTGATAGCTGGGAAACAAGAATAGGACTCACCCAGCCCCCCTGAATGTGGGTGTTAGTTAGGAGGACTGGGAGGTCTAGGGGGCCTCTAGTAATGGATCAGTATTTATCCCCAGTATATGAATGGACTTTGGGAGCCCATCCCACATAGAGAAATACTCTCTCAGCCTAGACACATCGGGGAGGGCCTAGGCCCTGCTCCAAATGATATGACAGACTTTGAAGACTCACCATGGAAGGCCCCACCCTCCCTGGAGAGCAGAAAGGGGATGGGCTAGGGTTTGGTGGGGGTGATAGGGGAAGATGGGAGGGTGAGATAACTGGGATTGACATGTAAAACAACCATGTTCCAAAACTGAATGAAAAAGGAAAAGCACAATTAATAATAATAATAAAAACTAATGTCATTGAAATTAGAAATACAATAAATTGTACCAATTGAAGAAAAATGTTTCTTTGAAAAAATAATAAACCTGTTGAGTCATGCATAATGCCTTACCAACACCCAACACCATTAATAAATAAATAAATAAATATCAAAAGGCTAAAGTATTATTGAAAATTAAATAATATAGTAAAATTTGCATACATGAAAATATAAAAGAAATGTGCAGAAAGGCCAAAAGTGGATGGACATCAATAGTATTCACACAAATGTCAAAATGTCTTAGGATTGCTCTTAGCTTGCAATTGTTTAAAAGCATGGAAAAGTAACTAAGTAAGTTATATCTATAACAAATGAATACAAAATGAAATAAGGCGATAACAGAAGAGATCACTACTTAACAGGAAGAAAATATTGCTGGTAAATATTAAATGTTTGTGGTAAAAATGGTATTGGTAAATATATTTGTGCTTATTCATTCACTTAAATCTTTTTCAAAAATGTAAACTTGCATTTCAAAACAGCAAAATATAATCCAAATATAGTGGCATATACCCATAATCCTGGCATGTAGGAGCCATTCAAAGTTGGCTTTGTCTACATAGTGGATTACAAGTCAATCTGAGCTACATAGTGAGTCTCTTTTGATAAAACCTAAACTCCCCAAATTAAAACAATAACAAAATTTTAAATATTATAATGAAGTTTGAGTACAAATAATGTGTACCTAGTTTATAGCTAAAATGCAGTAGAGATAATTTTAAGTAAAAATAATGTATGCAAATTGGGTGTTGGTATGTTTCAGAAAGAGGGTCTTCATGCATTGAATAAAGATAAAATGTTCACCTGGATCAATAGATTGTCTGTTTCTTCTAAAGGGGAGAATAAAGGAACAAATTGCACTGTTGTAGAAGCATGAGAAATCATAGGGAATCCTAGAAGAGCCATTTATAACTTCACTAGTATAGTGCTTCAATGAAAACTGGTGCAGAATTAAGTATAGGAAATAAATGTGTGATACAAGTATTTAATATGTGCAGCTAAAAAGCACTAATAAATTATGAATCATAGCACTTTTATATTTCCTTGTGATTGAATGCATTAACTTAAGAAACCATGTTTACTCTCATGTGGTAAATTTAGATTTATATATGTATGCTTGTATGGAAGTTATAAAAGTAGAAAGGGAAAACTATGAGAGTTGAAGAACAAGATAAAAGGTAAGAGAGGATAAATGGAATACAAGCAACATGAAGACAGAAAGAATGTCTATTTAGGGTGAGGAAGGGAACCATTGAGATGTGGGGGAGGTAAAGGGAAGAGTAAGGAAGAACCAAGTAAAATGATATATATGTATGAAAATGTGACAGTGAAACAAATTCATTCATATAACTGAAAAAGTAAAATAAAATATTCTAGTTAACAAAAAGAAAGCATCGATTGAGTGATAGTTTATGAAAAAATGCTAATTGCTCTTATGAAAATGTTGCATTGTTTATAAAAATCAAGGAGCACTAAGTACATTTTTAGCACAATTTGGAAATAACGGCAGCACTGACTGATGAACATATTTTATAATGTAACTTATCTGTTAAGAGATTTTACAAGACATATATAGTAACACTTGTAATTACAAAAGTAATCCTTGAAATAGCTTTTCTCAGCAAAGCCTCTATATTGTCCTTCATATAAATAACAGATGCAACCATGTCTTTGCAAATACAGTCTAGGGGTAAGCATAATCTCCATTTTCAAATAGAACTTGTTATTTTTTTTTTAATTGAGGGCATTAACAAGCAGGCAGTTTCTTCTCTGTGCAGTGTTGTATTTGAAGATGGGGAAGTCAGATGACTAATCATGGCTCACTAATTGAACTGCATTTTTTTTATTTCTACTTAAACAGCAGTAGGCTTGCCAAAGGCTGGGTAGAATCCAGCAAGAGGTTGGTCAGAAGTGTAGACAAACAATCTAGAGAACATGTGTTTATTTTTGGCAAATCAAAGCATATTTTTTAAGTACTTGGAACATTGTCTAAATATAATGATAATGCAATTCATATGTATTTCATGAATGATAAAAATTCAAAACTACAAATAAACAAAGAAATTATATTTTAACTAACGAAAAGAAATTATTTTTTTTTAATTTTGCTCTGTACTCTCAGTTGTACGAAAGTAGTCTATATAAACATAAATATGTGACCAATAGTCCTTTAATCTTAATTTTAATTTGAATAAGATTGAAATTTGAGGAAATTTTATATTTTGGGTTACAGAGTTTCTACTCTATGTCATAATACATCAATAGGGACTGAATTTTTACTATTACAAAAAAATCCATATGAGTTCTATGAAACAACAGTTTTCAACTTATTGGACATCAGGAGATAGAGAACAGTAATTTCAGAGGAATAGAAAGTAGATGAGGTGAACCCTTTAATTGCCGCAGCTTACACCTGGGGACATAATGCAGACTATAATGTACTAGGGGCAGGACACGGTCTCCTTGAATGGAGGATATAGATCTGGGAGTACAGAGAGGCATATGTAAGCTAGAATCTGCCAGATGGAATATCAGAAGTGGATAGGTCCATGGGAAGGAAACCCCAGAGCCCAAACAATGCTAAGCACACTTTTTGCTATGAGTCAGTCATGACTTATGAGGCAAACGGTAATGTATACTTTGGAGTTTTGCTTTAGTAATGAGACAATATTCACCATCACTAACAACTGCTTTCCCTAAATTTTCAAAGCAATACCACCACCCCCCAAATCACACTGTTTCCAAGCAGCTCAACTGTGATCCAGCAGAAAGGTCAAGGATATGAATTTATAGAATTACAAATATCCAGAATGCAACAAAATAAATTCACTAACCAATATGCGACAGTCAATCAAAGTTATCAGGCATGTGAAGAAGCATGAAATTAAGATTGATACTGAGGAGAAAAAATTAATTGATTAAAACTGCCATAAATGATAGCGTTAATAGGCCAGGACTTTAAACAGCTGTTATAATTATTTCATATGTTTAAGAAAAAAGAAGAAAACTTAAACATGCTGAATATAGACACCAAAAGCATAATGAAATCTCAAATGAACTTGGAGATATAGCAGTGCATGCTTTTCAAATTCAAACAGCAAAAAAGTCTAATTATTAAACAACTAAAAATGATAGGTAGAGCAGTAATAATCTATGGGACAACTAGAAACCAAAACATACTCAGTAAGAGATCTCAAGTAAAAGGCTCAAGGAGGAACTGAAAATTTATTTTAAGGAAATGATAAATGAAAATTGGACAAATTTGATGTGAAACATTATACATTATCCCACCTTTCCTCCCTAAAGCTTAAAGATTTTGTTTCAGGAGTAAACATGGAGTTATTGCAGCAAGATTTCTTGTCAGACTATCTTTGGACCACCATCATGCAAGTAATGACATGGTTGCCCAGCCTTAGCTTAGGCTTGTCCCCAGTTAGCTCTTAAAACTTCAATTAACCAATTTATATTAATGTATGTTCTTCCACGTGGCTCAGAAACCTCTCTTCCATCTTATACCTCCTGTTTCCTCTCTGTCTCTGGCTGGCAACTCTGACTTTCTTCTTCCCAGAGTTCTCTCTCTGCCTGGAAGTCCTGCCTATACCAATGCCTAGATACTGACCATATAACATTTTACTACACCTAGCACAGCAATATATTTTCATGGGCCGTACAAATATCCCATGCACTCCAGTCATCAGGATTTATTAAACAAGCTCATCACCACTTTGAGATAGGTATCCTGCACCTTCATGAAAACAGAGTTAGTTACTTGGATGCACATTAACATCCCCTTTCTTGGCTTCAGACTTTACTCCCTACATGTAAGTTCCCAGAGTTGCTTTTCCCTATTTAAAGATTACAGATTAAGATTTGAGCCATACAAATGCAGCAATAAAATGTCTCAAAAGAATCACACAAAGGTATGGTCTTGCTATGAGAAGTGGCTCACACCTGAAATCCCAGTAGTCAAGAGGCTAAGGCAGGAAGATAGTTATGAGTTTGAGGCTAACATGGGCTACAGATTGAGACCCTGTCTCAACACAAACAACCAGATTGGGAGAGGAGGGAGGAAGGGGCAGAGGCTGGGACAAGTGAGATTCACAGCTTCCCCAGATTTTTTGTATGTCATTTAAGAGTCATAGAGCTGTTCCAAGAAATAAATGGATGTGTCGTGTGGCCAGCCAACATTTTCAAATTAAATAACATGAAGCAAACTATGTAGGTGCATATTATAAACTTCTTCAGACCAGTGCTAAGAAAATGCCCTTGTAGAAGCTAATTTTTTTTCTTTTAAGAAGAAAAATGGATACTATATACAAATAAGAATAAATCAGAGAATGATAAGCATGATTGAAGGTTATACTATCAAAAATAATGAGAACAAAGGAAAATAGTATAGTATCTTTAAAATATTTAAAGAGAAAATGGCAACCACGGTTTCTAAACCACAAGAAAAATATTTTTTAAAAAGGAGTAAGATATAGACATTTTCCAGATAGAATACAAAACAAGAATAAACAATAAGAATTTTAAAAAAAAGAATTCTTCAGATAAACAGAACATGGGGCCAGGAATATATATATATATGCATATATATATATATATATATATATATCTCACAAAAGTAACAGAGCACTAGATATTGCAACTATGAAAGAAATGAAACATGTTTGCTTTGTTAAGTACATGCCTGTAAGGCATAACTTATAGTTTAAAATAGAAATCACATCAGCATACAAAGGGACCTATAATGTGTAGGCATAAAAAAGATGATGACCACATATCAAAGAGAAAGAAAAAGAGGGGGATATACTTGTCTAGATTTTTGTTTCAGATTAATCTAGGATACAATGAGTAAATCCAGATGCTCAAATTGTTATAAGCAAAGGCCTTAGAGTGATGCAGTGTTCAGATGATCTTACACATGTTAGGGGTCCTCACGTTCCATTGAATGTCACCACACCCATGTACTTTGGGAGGCAGGGTTGGTGGTAGGGGTATGAGAGAGGTAGCAACGGCTAGCGGAAGGTGCATATGATCAAAATACATTGTACAGTTGTTTCAAATTCTCAAAGAATAAATAAAATGTATTTTAAAATAAAGATACCATTTAAGTTGTGAGAACATGGTTATTAGAGTATGTGCCATAAAACTCAAATGAGTTTTCTCAGCTCCCCATATGGGGTGCTTATTATAATACATTTACCGTCTGTTCTGAAAAGGAATTAAGCCACATATTTTAAGAGATTTGGGTTGAGATTAGGCAATTTGAACATTAGTCCAGGTGAATGTAAAGCATGTTAAAGAAGTAAGATGTCAGATTGAGGTAAAACAATCTAGGTTCTCTACTTTCGGTGAGAAAGGTAGAATATGGCCTGAAAATAAGTTCAAAAGAAGAAAGCATACTACGAAAGTCAGAGGGATGTCTTCATTGCTTGGCAAAAGCAATAGCAGGGACCTTTAACCTCTAAAAGAACT
This sequence comes from Cricetiscus sungorus, assembly GCA_030556225.1. NCBI lineage: Eukaryota > Metazoa > Chordata > Mammalia > Rodentia > Cricetidae > Cricetiscus > Cricetiscus sungorus. The sequence goes on from JANBXA010000726.1 coordinate 12,858,899, forward strand.
TAAAGGCAGATGAAGGTAGGGCTAGGGATCTGGGATCAGTGCGAAAAGAAGCGTTGCTGTAAAACCCAAAGGGAAGATGGCTCGTTAGAGGAATTCAGTGAGGGTGTTGAGAGTGACACAGATGAGTGTCTGAGGGTCAGAGTGTGTGTATGTATGTCTAGATTTTAGGGCAATGGGGGAAATAAGAAATAGATTGTAAGGTATGCTGGAGATGCAAAGATTGATGTTCTTCAGGATGCTGACAGTACCAAAAATTTTGAGAGCAGAACTGGGATTCTAAGCATTGGATACAATGAAATCCACATAGATGGCTACGATTAAGGCTGGGTCTGAGAACAGGTTTCCCTGACTCAGTATTTCTGATTCAAAACATCTTTCTGATTCTTACTTGTACTTATAGGAAGCCTGGAGTTTGTTTTCTTTTTTTTGTTAGTGAAGGCCAGGACCCATTGGACCCAAGCAAGAAGAAAGTTTAGAGAGTGGGCAGAACTCTGATCTTATTATTCTCACAAGAGTATAATACAATTGCTTTGGCTTCCTCATGTTAATTAACTGGATTTCTATGGAAAACTTTGGTATGACTGATGAATCCCTCATGCAAAATTTGGGCAACAGTTACCGAGGATAGATGATGGAATTCTGGCCTCTAGGTACTTGAATAAACTATTACTTCTAACCACTCTGGTGCTGATAGGAAATATAATTGTAGGGCTGCTAGATGCCTGAGTGTTGGCACTTATAGGACCAGAGACTTACAACTGACTTGAGACTGAATACTAACAACACACACATTAGGATCTACCCACAATCTATCTACACATGCATCAGCATAAACATCAAATGTGCATTGACAGAGATAGGGAGGGAAGGGGAAGGAGGGAGATTTCTCTGTGTATTTTCTTCCTTCCACTGTGCACACACACTCTCTCTCTATCTCTGTCTTTCTGTCTCTCTCTCTTTCTGGATTTGTCAGCATCCATGTGGCTGTGTTTGAAAGCATCTTGTGCTTTCAGAAGATAGATTGCTATATGTATACGAATTTTCTTTTCCCCTAGACCTTTATTGTCAAATTGACTTCTGCTGATGCAATAAATATTTGTCTGATGAGTGGATGAATCAAAGTGTCAGAGGGTCACACTCAAAGGTCCAAACTACTGAGCACTTATGAGGGAGGTCCTTCCATATGCTGTGAATATATATTTCTCTTATTGGTTTAATAAAATGCTTTTTGGCCTATAGCCAGGCAGGAAGTATTGGCAGAGCTACTAGACTAGGAGAATGCTGAGAAAAGAAAAAGGAAGGAGAGAGAGAGAGAATTATCTCGAGGGAGGTGTCATGTAGCTACTGGGTAAATAAGATACCTAGGCATTCTCTGGTAGGCCAAGACTATGTGAAAATACTCAGTTTAACAGAGATGTGTTAATAATTAAGAGAGAGCTGGCTGGTAAAAAGCCTAAGCTGTACGTACCTGCCCTCGCCAGCAAGGAAGACGCGACTCCGGGTAGATCTGCTTCATGCAGTTTTAATCAGGATCCTTTAAACATGTTTCTTCTGGCCCACAAGGAAGAAAGAGAGAGAGAGAGAGAGAGAGAGAGAGAGAGAGAGAGAGAGAGAGAGAGAGAGAGAGAGAGAGAGAGAGAGAGAGAGAGAGAACCGGGGGACCCCTGCAGAGGCTTAAATACCCTTGAGCTAACCAACCCCAGTGAGCTACATGGACCCTGCAGATAGGCTACTCTAATGCGGAAGCAGACAGGCTGAACAGACTTAACCAATTAAGGGTTTGTTTACACCAGAGAGCCTTCACCAATGGGAAGGTGTAAGGTGGAAGCCAGCGCCACTTTAAGTCGTGGCACTTCACGGCTCTCTACACTAAGCCACAGGCCAAACAGTTTTTAATTAATATAAGCCTCAGTGTGTTTATTTGGGGCTAAAGGCTGCAGGATCGGGTGGAACAGAAGCTCTGTCTACAGAGAATATCACTACCATGTGTTCTCTAACTTTAGAGAGACTACCCAAAGATTAACTCTGGGATATTTTCCTCCATATATTTTCAAAACTTTAAAAACAGCAATCAGTGTTACAATTTATAAAGCTTGAGTATATATCCACTTTATATTGTAAGAACTAGAGTTTGGAAATCTCCTCCCAAAGTCAAAGATGAAACCACCAATCACTACAAAGCACAGGACCATAAAACTGTCCTGCATAATTATCTACCCTGACTAATCTTTATTCTCCCTTAGAAGGGATTTTGGAAGCCTGCTTCAGAGTAAAGAGATTTCTTTATTTTTACCAGAAGCAGCTGACACATGTTCTGGAATCAACATAGCCACTCTCCTACCTATGGGACTCATTATGCTAGGTCTTTTCTTCTAATCTCCCAAAACCTCCTCATACCAGAATAAGGAAAATGTAGAGCCACTTGCGTTGACTTTAGCCAACAATTCTAGAATGTTCATCTTGGTGGTTTCAGCCTAGGCTCTTGAACCTAAGCAACTTCATGTATGGAGGATGACTGTTAGGTACCTGCCACTTCTGCAGGTAATTTGTGTGTAAGCAGAGATTAAGGTGTATACATGCACATATACATGTATGCAGCTGTGCTGGCCTGTGTAGGAAGATGTGGAGGCCACAAGTCAATGTCAGACATCTTCCTTCTCCTCTGTCGATATAAGGTCTCCCACTAACCCCCACTCACAGTTTCAGCCTGACTGGATGCTGATGAGTCCTTGGGATTCACCTGTCTCCAGTCCCTCGGGTGGATTACAGGCATCCACTACTAGGCCCAGATTTTATCTGTGTGCTGACTATACAAACTCATATCCCCACACTTGAGCAGCAGGCACTTTACCCACTGGACCACCTCCAGCCCAACTCCAAGTTCCACTAAATCTCTGATTAAAGGCCCACATTGGCCCCACAGCCCAGGGCAACCCAAAGACAGCCAAACATCCAGCCTAGGCCCATGGTACCATTATGATAGACAAACATGCGATAGAGATACAGGAAAGACAGAGCTGGCTGAGAAAGAGAAGAAGAGCAGGTCACACTGTACACAAAGGCAGAATTGGAGTTACAACAGCAGTTAGGAGCCAGCAGATATGAGGAGGATGTGCAGCCACCTGAGCCCATGATGATGCCCATGCCTGGATTGCTTTGTCAGTGAGGGAGATATCTGGGGCCAGACTGCCACCAAGGGCCATGTTAGGGTCCATGGCCCTACCATAGCAGGGGTCTGTATTGATTTTTGTGGCCTATGTTACCACCAAAGGCCATGTGGATCTCTGTGATGTAGGATGTTACCTGAAGCCATGTTGATGTCTGAGGATGATCTCAGTATTCTGCTCTGCCACTTTAGGCCACAGTGATGTGGCCTGGGCTGCTACCAGTGGTCATGCCTGGGCCCATGGTCCTACCACACATGAGGTCTGTGTTGTTGTCTAGGGTCTGTGTTGATGTTCATGACCCCATTGCCACAAATGGCCATTTACCACCAAAGGTCATATGGATGTCTGCGGTCTGGGCTGCCTCCTGAAGCCATGTTGATGTTCAAGCATCATGCTGGCACAGCCCTTCCCTCAGTGGCTACAGGAGAGCTGGCCAATCCCATCACTGGTTACTTCACTGGGGAGAGCTGGTCCCATCCCTCACTGACAGTGACATGGGCACAGGAAGCTGGCCCCACTCCTTGATGCACGTGGTTGTGGGAGAGCTGGCCCAGTGGTGACCTGGGCTAACCAACACAGCTACCTCTCAGGCCCAGATCCAAGGCCTTGAGTTGGCCCACCCCAATATCTACTCCATCTATAACCTGCTGGAGCACACGGAGGGCCTGGTCATGAAAAACCATAGATACAAGATCTCCATGATTCTGGCAACAGCAGGATATCCAAGAGTCTTGATGAGGGTTCAGTATCAATCGTGTCCCAGAAACCAGAGGCCTTGAAACTGACCAACAACTAACTCACTGAAATTAACACGGGCAAGTAAAGCTGTTTGGGGGAAAATGGGGGGGGGTCTAGGGTATGATACACAGCAGTAGTTCCCAATGCCACTACAAGGAATGGATATGTGATGAAGAGGCAGGTGAGATGGAGGAGTGGAGTGGTACAAGTACAGCAGAACTGGAGACAGCTGTGACAGATGCGAGAGAAGGCTGCAATTGACTGAACAGCAGGGCATTGACCTGGAGGAGTTGGTGAGATGTTTTATTTATTTTTTTCTTTTTTCAATTTTAGTATTTTTATTTTCTTTGCTGGTGAGGTTACAGGATGGAGGGTAGCTACGAAAGGACTCAGAAATGAGTGGGATGGGGAGCATGATGTGAGATTCCCAAAGAACCAATAAAAATTGCATTTAAAAATATCTCTAATTAAGAGCTTCATCCCTTTAGATGAAGTTCTCTCCCTGCTTCATGAGCTTGCATTATTCATAGGAACGTCCAGGTGCTTTTTTCAGAGGCACAGTTCCCTGGCATGACTACCAAATCCAGCACACATTTCAAGGAGACATTTTTAGGCAATCTTTGGTTACCACTCAGTATGTCATCACAGCTAAAGGTCAGTGAGATGACAAGAGCGGAGGAGTTACTTGTTGGTTCTTTTTTCTTTACATCAATACTAAAAACCATTTCTAAATACTTAGAAGTTTCCCAGAAGATAACAGGAAATTGGTTCTTATGCTCTTCTGTGATAACTTTGAGTACTTCTGCTCTTGTGATGGGCTTCCTGACAGAATACGTGAAGATCAAGAGAAGCACCAACTCCAGAACCCTTTCATCTAGGATTCTTGGAGTAGGGGCAAAGATCCAGGATCTACTGAAGACTGCATGATGCTTGAGCTTTTTACTTTTGGGTAGCTGGTTGTTATTCATCTAGCTTGCATTATGAAATCGAGAGTTAATAATAAAAATTCTGAGTTCCCAGAATCACAGATGAGGAGGAAGAGGAAGGCAGATAAAAGGTAACAGCTTTAGTCAGTGTTCTATTGCTATGAAGAGACACCATGACCATGGCAATGCTTACAAAAGAAAGCCTTTAAATGGATCTTGCTTACAGTTTCAGAGGTTTAGTCCATTACCATGGTGGGGAACAGATCAGCACACAGGCAGATATGACGCTGGAGAAGGAGCTGAGAGTTCTATATCTGCATCTTCAGACAGCAGGAAATAAAGATACAGGCCTGGCTTGGGCTTTTAAAACCCCAAAGTCCACCCCCAGTTGCACACTTTTCTCCAACTAGGCCACACCTAATCCTTCTCAAGTTGACACTCTGATGACTACTGCTGACTACACAGTCAAATAAATGAGCCCATGAGGGCCATTCTTATTCAAAACACCATAGTAACAAAATTGTAAGAGATAATAGGGAGATCTTATTATCATAGTTCTAGTCCCCTCCCGTCTCCCCATCCTGTTTTTCCTTTCCCTTTTTAACTGTGGGGACATTTACAACCACCAAATTTTGTAGTCTAGTTAATTTCCATAAGTCTTGCTCAAGGCTGAGGAGCAGACACCCTTGCTAGCAATACATGATGACTTTTACTGAGGTGGCAAGCCACAAGGAGTGTGATCAGGACTGTCAGTGATGGCATAGCCAGTGTAAGTGGCTGCAGCTGAAGATCTCAACCCTGATGTTTCTGACAAAACTGGTTTTGTCTATATTGCTGTGTCCTAGAGCCTCACAGGTTTGATATCTTTCCAGTTGGCCTATTACCTGGGAAGCACATAGAAGGACATGAGAAAGGTATTCATGATAGTGCCAGCTCGCAAAACTGAAGAATCTAGGGCCCACAGTGGAGTGTGTGAGCTCTGCTGATTTGGAATTATGTTACAGAAGGGAGGTTTCTCTGCATCGGGATATGCATGTGATGCTTTTGGGCTTCTTCTGTTACATGATCTAAAGGCATGCAGCCAAGACCAAAGTTCCTGTACCTCTGTGTAGAAGGAACCGCAGGACCTCACAAGCTGAAAGCTATAAGCACAGATTTGGCTTACAATTAAAAGGTGGGGGTCTCAGTTCTTCCTCAGAGTATTCCCCTCCATTATTATGACCCTTCCCGTCTGGATCTGAGTGTAGCTCTCACAGAAAAAGTCTCCCATTCTTCAAACTCCTAAGATGGAACTCTGCAAACTGCATAAGCCATGACCTAGCCTAAATCTCCCTGATAAGGACTTCCAAGGTCAGTGGGATTGGTATTCCCTCTATCTGACAGGGAGGATAAGACGCCAAGTCTTCCCTCACAGTTCTGTCTTGATAGTTTCCAAGGCTAGGCCTCTTCCCTCATGGCTGCAGTCCAGTATTTTTGAAAATACCTCACTTTCTTTCCAGACTGAGAATGAACATAGTGAGGGAAAAGACTGGATCTGCTCTTGGTCTTATAGATTGGTCTATGATGTATGCAGTTTTTAGGTTGTGCCTAACTTTGAATGACTTCATTTTATAAAGCAAAAGTTTTGAACAACTGTGTTATTCCATTTGGAATCTTAAGTGCCAGACAAGCACAACTTTGCACAATGTTTACATTAGAATTTGTTTATAATCACCACCTGTCAGCACACCAGGAGGCATAAATTGATAAGTAATTTGCTTGTGTCAATAAGTAATGACACCTGTGAATATATAAAACCATATAAAAATGACACATGAGCTTCTCAGTCACACCAGATGGAATCCTTTTACCTGAAGCCATAAAATGAGCACCATGAGACTGAGATGCAGAAGACATATGAAACTGTTATCCAGTTATTCATTCTGAGGTTTGTTGAGGCAAACTGCCATGGTGAAGCATCTCATATTCTGTCCCTGGGCTCCAATTCAATGGCACCATCTCTTGCCTGTGATATTCAGATCATTTCAAAATGACCCTTGAAACTGTCTGCCTACTGGATTTGCTTTTCACAGTTCTGCACCTTGGAAAACTTCCTTCCCTTGTCCCCTTTGTAGAACTTTTTTCATACATCTGGATCAACCTTGTCTTCAGTACTGCATCTGAATTTGTAACTCTTTCTTACTCATTCAGTAACTTTCTCTCTGTCTCTGTCTCTGTCTCTGTCTCTCTCTCTCTCTCTCTCTCTGTGTGTGTGTGTGTGTGTCTGTGTGTGTGTGTGTGCATGTGTGTGTGTGTGTCTGTGTGTGTATGTGTGTGTTATAATGAAACTGAAGATTGATAGCAAGAAAAAACACAGAAACTACACATACATGTCTTGAATGACGAGTGAGTGAAAGAAATCTGAGTGGAAATGAGAAAATTCTTACTACAAAAACAAAGTGAAAATCCATCTGCATATTTGATATACAGCAAAAGCAGTTCTAAGAAGACAATTTATTGCCTTGAGTACATTAAAACTATCAGATTGCAAATGAACAACCTACTGATTTATCTCAATTTCTTAGATAAATCAAGAGGTCAAACTACTGATAACTATCTAGAAAGAAGAAAAATATTGATTAAGGCAAAAAAATGGAACCAAGACTAAAAGAATAATATGATCTAAGAAACACAATCAGTTTATTGAAGAGATAAACATAATCAACAAACCCTTTTCAAAGCTAACAAAAGAGGAGGGGAAAGACATGAAGTAATATTCCAGCAGTCAACAATAAACTTGACTACTATTAGGTAAAATTATGAAGGCATCTTCCTGAAAGCTGGAGAATCTAGAAGACAGAAACACATTCCCAGACATATATGACCTGACAAAAATGAAATTAAGATTACATAAACAAGCTAAGTCTATACTGAACAATGAAATTGGAACAGTTAAGGTCTATCCACACAGAGAAACCCAAGATAAAATGGATTTATTGTCATACTCTACCAAACCTTTCAAAAAGAACTAACACCAATGCTCCTCAAACTATTACACAAAATACAAAGAAAGATCACTGACAAACTCACTTACAAAGCCAATGTTACCCCTAGAGAAAGGATATAGAAAAAAGAAAAACACGGGAAAATTTCTCACATGAACATAGATGCAAAAATTATTAATAAAATACTTGCAAGACTGATTTCAGCATGCATTTAAAAGATCATAAATCACAATTCAGTTAGATTTACTCCAGGCACACAAGGCTGTTTTGACATAAGAAAATGTATAAACAATATAAATAGACTGAGACACAAAAAGTCATGTGATCATTTAAATAGATGCATAAAGATAACAAAGTTAAGATCCATTTAAGATAAAAGTCTGAGGAAGCTGGGAATAGAAGGAATACATCTTAATAAAATGAAAGCTACAACAAGCTTAAAGCTGGAAATCACTGCCTCTACAATGTGGAATGGCACTGGGTTGTTCTTTCTTTTCAGCATTATTTTATGAGTACTTAAAGTCTTAACAATAGCAGCAAAGTAATAAAAAAAGTCCAAATAAGAAAGGAGAAAACTAAAATTAATTCTATTTTCAGATTTGATCCTGTCACAGTTTCTTTTCTATTACTGTGATAAAGCACCATGACCAAGGCAACTCATAAAATAAAGAATTTAATTTGGGTGCTCACTGTACCAGAGGGTGGGTCTATGACCATCATGCAGGAGCACATAACAGCAGACAGGCATGGCACTAGTGCAATAGTTGAAAGGGTACATATTATCTGCAAGTTGGAAGCAGAGTGAGCAAACTAGAATGCAGTGGGCTCCTTCAACAAGGCCATTCCTCCTAATCCATCAAGACTGGTTTCACGGATTAGGGGCCAAGGATTCAAACATATGAGCCTGGGCCTATGGAGACCATTCTCATTCAGACCATCACAGATCCTATATTTGAAACACCCTAAAGATTACAAGAAAAACGCTTAGATTCCAATAAAGCCAAAGACACACATGCAAAAAAAAAATTCACCAGACAAAGAATATAAACCCTTCTATATACCAATAATAAATTTATCAAAAATCAGGTATCTTCAAAGGAGATATGCAAGGTGCAGATAGACTGGCCATAACTTTTTCTGAGAAGAAAACATACCATTCCAACAGTGAGAAATGGGGTCCTATGTGGTAAAATACCCTGCATTATATGACTGCATTGTAGATGAAAAAGCCCCATGTCTCTATGGAAGGTGAAGAGTAGCAGCCCTCAGACTCTGGGATAACATGCTTCTCATCAAGCAAAGTGCCTTACTGTCTGCACAACCTAAGGAGCTCGTGGCATTATAGTTAGGCAATCTGTAGCTAAAAGGCAAGTTCTCTATTTCCAAAGTCATAGGCAATCACAGATGACATAGCCCTATGTTCACACACATGGGCACAGAATGAGCATAACGTAAGTGCCAAACAACTACAGACACACCAATATTGGGAGTAATTATAAGAAGCCTCACGAAAAACTAGGATCTGGGTCACACAGATATCAGCATGTAAACAGGGTGATTCAGAAGCAACTGTGTATGATAGCCAGTTAGACACAGCAACAAGAAGCATAGAGTTAGAAAACAAAGGCAACAAATTAAAAGGATTCTGAAGTGGCTGGTTACTACAGAAATCTACTTCCACCTATAATACTAAAAAGGGGGGAAATTACACATAATAAAGTCCCAAGGGGCCAAACATTAAAATCAAAAGGAGAGAAAGAGTACATAGGGACATGAGTGCATTAGAATCCAAAAAAACCTTGAGCTTAAATGTGGACACTGTTATTGAAATCAACTTGGAGGAACTAAAAGCAACTCCTGATATATTTCACAGATAATTGGTAAATATAAAGAATTCAATTGAGAACATAAAGAATATAGTTGTAATACTAAATGCAAGCTCAATTGCATTGGACAAAGATATTGAACTATAGGGATGGTGAGATGGCTCAGCAGATCCCAGCAAACCTGACAACTTGAGTTCAATCCCTGGAGCCCATAAAAACTAGGTGAGAACCTACGCACTGCATGCACAAACACATATCAGTAGATACACACAAACATGAAGCCTCTCCCTCTCTGAGGAGTGCATGAGGGGTGGAATGGGGAGAAGATGGGGAAGAGAGGGAGGAGAATGGGAGGGAGAGGGAACTGGGCTTGGTATGTAAAATAAGAATTTTTTAAGAATTAAAAAAGGCCCAAACACAAGTAATGAACCTGTTTAAAAAAAAAAAGTTATTCTTTAAGCCAAATCCCTCAGATATAGATACCATGTATAGGCTAATGGTACATGTGGAACTCTCTGACCTGGGTTAAGACTGGTTGGTATAATGTGATTACTACAACCCAACTCATATAAAAGAATCACTGATTTTCTTCCTAACAGTTATATTGGGATTCCACTTGCTTAAGATTTGCACCTTCAGCGTCTGCAATGCATCAGGTAAGAAAACAAATGTGCGATTCTTCTTGCTAGCTTCAGAGCTGTCTTCTGCTCTCAAGACTCCTGCAGTGGGTGGAGTGAGAAAGACTGGACCTCTCTGGGTTATTCTATATAGTACAAAACTCCAGGTATCAGGCTGTGCTGATCTTTGAATTACTTTAATTTAAAACAATAGTTTGGCCTGTGTTGCTCCTTTTGGAATGTAACTGCAGAACAACTCTGCTTTATACTTACACAAGTAAACAGCTACCATCTGCCAGCACACTGGGAGGCACAAATGGGTAAATAATTAATAATAACACCTGTAAATATGCAAATCCTCTCATAAACACGTGAGCTTAGCAGCACACCAGATGGAATCCTCTCATCTGGGACTATACAAGAAGGAACACCCTAGGATTGGGTTGCTTTAGGCTCAAGTGTCATTCAAAAATATTCGATAATGCGATTGAAAAATACCTTACCTTATATGCCATCCTAGAGCCTTCATCAAGTGGCTGATGAAAGCAGAAGCAGACACCCACAGCTAAACACTGAGCCGAACTTTTGGAATCCAGTTGCAGAGAGGGAGGAGTGATGAGTAAAGGGGTCAAGACCAGGCTGGAGAAATCCACAGAAACAGCTGACCTGAACATGGGGGGAGCTCAGCCCCCAGACTGATAGCTGGAAAACCAGCATAGGACCAACCCAGAACCCTTGAACGTGGTGTTAGTTAGGAGGACTGGACAGTCTATGGGGCCTCTGGTAGTGGATCAGTATTTATCCCTAGTATACGAATGGACTTTAGGAGCCCATTTCACATAGAGGGATACTCTCTCAGCCTGGACACATGGGGGAGGGCCTAGGCACTGTTCCTAATGATATGACAGACTTTGAAGATTTCCCCATGCAAGGCCTCACCCTCCCCTCCCTGGGGAGCAGAAAGGGGATGGGATGGGGGTTGAGCAGAACAGGGGAAGACAGGAGGGTGAGAGAACTGGGATTGACATGTAAAACAAGCTTGTTTCAAATTTAAATTTAAAAAAAAAAAGAAAAAAGAAAAAAATACTGCCACAGGCAACAACCTCTGCCTCTGTCCCTGAGCTCTAGCAGTCCTCTTGAAACCCATACTCAAAATGACCTGCGAAGAAGACCTGTATTTAAACTCTGAACCTTGAATGACTCTACACCAGAAGTTTACAGAATGCACCAGGTTCCCAATGGAGACTTTCTGCTTTTGTTACAGTCTCTCTGAACTCTGCAGTCCTTTTAACCCTTTCTTAGCCATTCTACTACACACACAAGCACATACAAATATTGCAGTTGTACTGTGCAACGTGCAAATTGTGACTTTGAAGATCATGTAGTAATTGAGATAGGAATAAAAGAACCTATAACTGTGGTCTATTTTTTTTTAAGTCAAAACAGGACTATTTAGTGATTTGCAGCCAACAAATCTGACCTATATTGTGAATATAATGTGGTTCAGTAAATTCCAACATGTTGGAGAAGCACAAATGTCTCCAACTCTGTTTCTGATACAGTACACTCAAGACAGTGGAAAATCAGTATAAGCTAATCAGGAATAACTGCCAAAGTAGTGAGCACTCAGAGGAATCAGTGGATCTGAGGGAGTGCTTCCCTGGACTACCATCCTTGATGGTTATCAAACTTGGTCTGCCCCAAGACTGACTCAAGTCCTACCTCCACCTCCCCTCAAAAAAAGCCTCAGTTCACTTAACCTCTCCAGAGGAACCCCTGAAACTGCACTCACCCTATCTGTGGCTTCCTAAAAATGACTGCCATAAGAGGCAAGGCCAGAGCACAGTAACTGTAGGGGAATGGAAACATCTCAATCTTCCCCCTTTCTTCAAGTCCCTTCTGGGAATCTGACCTTGATCTCATATTTCCCTAGTCTAGGAATACTCCACTGCTGACCCCAGTCCATCTCCTTCACAAAAAGCTTCCATTACTATGGGGTTTAGACAGCATCAAGAGAGGAAATTGGCACAAGACTGAGGATAGTGTGGGGCCTCCCATAGTATCTCTCTAGACAAGCTGTAATAGCAACCCATATTACCATGTGTGTAAGGACACATGCAACTTCCTTTTCAAGAGTTGTTGCCCTCAAGAAGGGGATTACTATTACCACTCCAATAATTATATATGTATATATATATATATATATATATATAATATTTTCTTATTTTACAAATCAATCCCAGTTCCCTCTCCCTTCCTCCATGCCCCTGACACACCATTCCCATCCCATTCCCCCTTCATTCCACAGGAGGGTGATGCCTTCCAGGAGAGAACCTCAAAATCTGTGGCAGGAGAGAAGTCCTAGTCTCTACTTCAAATGATTTGACAGATTTATATGACCCAACCTGGATAGCATAGCCCTACATGTGGAATAGGGGGTGGGGGGATGGGAGGGGAAGGTGTCCAGGGTGTATGTCACAGGGGAAAGAAGGCAGAAGGGAGGGAGGGTTGAAGGGAGGAAGGGAGAGGAAACTGGGATCAACATGTAAAATTTTTAAATTATATTATTAATAAAAAAAGAAGGAAAAATGCTGCTGGATTAATTCAATATATATAAATAAAATGCTTTGACTTCAAAATGTAAGCCTAAGGACAAATTAGTGGGGAAAAGGATTTCTAATTTTGTTTCCACAGAAAATGAAAAGCTGTGAATTCCTTCCAGACTAATGTGGTTTGATCGAGCAAGACCCCCTGAAGCAACGTCAATGGGACAATGCAGCCTTGCAGACCACTACAGCCAGGATTTCTGCGTCTTCTTAGGATTCCCCCATGACAGAGGCCCCTACCATCAGGAAGCAGTTTGGAAAGCATGATGCCCAAATTCACAAATATTGTTTATAAATGTTTGTTTTCATTTAAAAAAAGGCATGTATAATTATGTCCAGCATAAAATAAATAGTTTTAAAAAAATTTGTCAAGTCATTTGGAGTAGGGTCTAGGCCCTCCCTCCTGCCTCTAGGCTAAGGGAGTATCCCTCCATGGGGAATGTGCTCCCAAAGTCCTTTTATGCACCAGGGATAAATCCTGTTTCCACTGTCAGAGGTCCCTTAGGCTGCCCAAGCCTTCTAACTTAGACCCACGTTCACGGGGTCTGAGTTGGTCCAATGCTGGTTTCCCAGATATCAGTCTGGAGGTTCTTGAGCTCCCCCTTGTTCAGGTCAGCTGTCTCTGTGGGTTGCTGTAGCCTGGTCTTGACCGCTTTTCTTATCACTCCTCCCTCTCTGCAACTGTATTCCAGGAGTTTGGCTAAGTGTTTAGCTGTGGGTGTCTTCTTCTGTTTCCATCAGCTACTAGATGAGGGCTCTATGATGACAAATAAGTTAGTTACCAATCATATTATCAGGGAAGGGCATTTAAGGCACACTTTCCACTGTTGTTGAGATTGTTAGTTGGGGTTGTACTTATAGGTTTCTGGACATTTCTCTAGAGTCAGTTTTCTCTTCAAACCTATAATGGCTCCCTCTATTATGTTATCTTTTTTTTCACTCTCCCCTGCTACAAGCCTGGCACTCCTCCACTGTATATCTCAAGATTATACTCAAAACAAACTTCACCTCCTTAACATAGAAGACAAGAAATGATGCAATTGGCGAACCTTGTAGCTTCCTATCTAATATTGCATAGTCAGAAGGAACTGGAGTACCTATTTCTGTGTAGGAAAGTTGCCAATGTTCTACCTGGACCTTCTCTTGCTATTACCCAAGGTGGAGATGCCTTTCCTGCTCATCTTATTCTACTTGCTTCAAAAAGCCTCCTCGCTCTCAAACTCTGCACAATGAACATAGGAAGCAGTGACAGTTATGATTCTTTCTGGAACCTACTTGGGGGATAGTATAGCTGACTATACTATCAGCCATATAAGTTTGTGTGTGTGTGTGTGTGTGTGTGTGTGTGTGTGTGTGTGTGTGTGTAGAGAAAGATTCCAATCAGCCCCCATGGTCTTCCTATTTATTTTTTCAAAGGCTAGGAATGTTTCTTTGATGACAGGAGTTGAGTGCTCTCTCAGTTCACTGAGACTTCCAGTATAAAGCTTAGCAAATTACAGTGATGGGGTTCCAGGCTTGGAGCCTCAAAGGAAAAACTGCCTGGACAGAGTGGTGTAACTGTCATGAGCTCCTTCTACTAATGCTTAATCAAGCTAAGAAGACGTCTCTCTGCTGTTGTGAAACCATATTGCTCACAATATTTAGATAGTATCTGAGTAAAGTAAAATCTGGTACCCTGATACTTCTAGGGTGTGGCAGCCAGAACCTGGAGGTTTGGTATTTCTTCTCGTGTGAGAAGATACTTCACTCTTCCTTCCATTTAGTTAATTGATGCCTGGCAAGGTCCAAGACTCAAGCTTCTATTAGTAAAAGTTGAGCCTTCACATATGAAATGTTACCTCATTAAGACTCCCAATATGAAAGGCAGCATACACAGTATTCAAGATCTCTGCCTAAATTCTTCCAATAATAATTATTAGAAAACAGTATGGCTAGGGATTCTCCCTATCTGTGTAGAGAAGAAAACAATCTCAGCTTATAGTCCTGGCTTTGTTCCTGGCAGTTCTTGGACTGTGTTTATTCCTGGATCTGAAAGCATTGGACTCTTAGATAATTAGTACCTCCAGCTTATATCATTTACAAGAGAATTGGTAAAGCCTTACCTACAAGAATGTGGACAACTTATGGGTGACTATAACACTAAAGAAAAATCTGCCCCAAGCAACAATTACCCAATTCTATATCCTTGCAGAGGGGATGGCCCCATACACTTTTTTTTTGAGTCACTTACAAATTGTTTTGTGAGAAATTTATGAGCCCTCTCTTCTTTATCATGGAATGTTCCAATCTTGTGAGTGTCTTATCCCCTTAATTCTAGCTACTCTGATTTTAAGACAGAGGTTAAGTGCCATACCATGCTAGAAGGACAGGAGTTTACAACATTCTAAATTTCCACAGGGTAAGGAGTAATTGTGGGGTTAGGAGCATGGAAAATATGTAGATATTGAAATAGATGCATGTTCGTGCACTAAAAAATAGAAATATCTGCTAACTTCACACTTGTTTTACCTTCTGTTTGTCTGCCTGTTGGCTGACCTAACATGGCCACAAAATACGAGCTAGACCAGAAACTGATGCATTCAAGTTGAATGTGTTATCATGCAAACAGTAGACAACAAGGGATGCCTCTTAGGACAAAGAATTTCCAATGAATGTATACACATGTTTGCATATTTAATATAAAATTCATATCTAAACTGATGCAGAAATGTGTTTAATAATCCACTATCTTCCTATCTCAAGCCATTTGCTTTATGCAGCCATTCCCTGTGCATCCATACACCTTCAGAGCTCTCTGTCAGCATGCTTTCAGTTTCTGAGCTGTCATTGAGACTTTATCTACTCCATTTAACTATGAGCTACATGTGTCTGCAAGGTCCTTTTGTACATCCTGGTTCCACTATCTGATGTCCCTTAGATTGCTCAGTCCTTCTAGCTAAGACCCATGTTCAGGGGGTCTGAGTCAGTCCCATGCTGGATTCCCAGCCATCAGTCTGGGGGCCCGTTAGCTCGTCCTTGTTCAGGTCAGCTGTCTCTATGTGTTTCATGTAAAATAAATAAATAAATAAATAAATAAATAAATAAATAAATAAACTTAAAAAAAAAGAAGGAACATGACAGAAACAAAACAAAACAAAACAAAAAAACCTATGAGCTCCATGGGTGTAAATATCATGCTGTGTTTTGCTTGATAGCCACAATGTCTGCATAGTACTTGTAGCTTAGTGTGTAGTCAATATTTGCTCATTAAATCACTTGATGTTTTGTAGCCTTTGAATTGTTAAATAAATGAAATAATTATTTTCACTATATTTTTCTGAACTCAAAAGTCACATAAAAGATACAATTTCAGTGTTATAAATACAGAGACTAATTATGGCAACTGCTTCCATCAAATCACATAATATTTTTACTTGGAGTAATTAGCATCACCTATTATCTGACCCAGGAATCACATTTTTCACCATATTTATCTAGAAGTATGTAGGGATATAACTTTACAAACCTATTAAAGATTTGAGCTGAAGGACTTGTGGGAGGAAAATGCTGATAATATGAAGAAAAAATAATCTTACATTTAGTTTTCTTGTTTCCCATAAGCTACTTCAGTAGTAAAATTTGAGTAGAAAATAGAACTATTGGTCACAAAGACTTTCAGAATATATTTCTTCCAGGATTTAATAGAAACATAGACATGACCACCTAGCCTAGCTGCCCTCTTGATATCAGCATTGTACAGCTGTGTAGCTGGAAACAAATTCTCTGGGTAGATTACCATGCCCAACATTACATTATACAACCAGAGGTCTGCAGCACAGGAAAGGACTTGGAGAAGCATCTCTTCTTGTCATCTGCTCCACCTTAGAAATGCCACAACTTAGAAAATTCTTTATATAGTTTTATTTCTATGTAATGGGTCCACAATGAAGTTATCTAAACAATTATTTGTCAATTCTTTACTTTTAATAATAAACACATTATTTATGCTTATTACATCACTGATGTGAAGGAACCCACAGAGACCAAGAAGGCTCTTGAATCCCCTAAAGCTGGAGGCACAGGCAGTTGTGAGAGGACTAACTTGCAGATTACAAACCAAATCCAGATCTTGGAAGGGCAGAAGGTGTTCTTAACCATGAAGAATCTCTCCGGCCCCCAAATGTTATTTGTTTGTTTACAACATGGTACACATACACACACACACACACACACACACACACACACACACACACCCTAAAGCATGCATGCAGATACCAGAACACAGCCTGTGGGAGTCAGTTTTCTCCCTCCGCAACATTAGGCCCAGGGATCAAACTCAGGTCAACAGGTTTGGTACCTAGTGCCTCTATCCATTGAGCCCTCCCTCCTCCTCCCTGTCTCACCCCTCTTTTTTTATTGGACAGTGATTTAGGAAAATGTTTTATTCCTTAAATGCAGACAGAGTCTCTCTTGACATTCAGGGCAGAGTTTACTATTTGTGAAAATGTTGCAGCATCAGACTCTGGGGACAGACTGTATTATTCACTTATGTCATGCAATTGTAGTCTTCAGACTACTGCCTCAGACTGCATTGTTCCCCAGACTGATGTGTGCTCCTGCCTTATATTCCCCTCTGCCCAGCCATATCCACACTACTCATCAGTCATGCAACAGTGTGTGTCTGTGTGTAGCAGAGATGCCCCCTCACCCCTTGCCTCTCACCTAGTGCAACACTCAAGGGAGCTGACCCTCCCCTTTACCAGCTGCAGCACCCAGGAGAGTGGGCCCTGCTCCTTGCCTGGGAAGCACAGTAGAGCTGACCTGGTCGGCAGAAGCATAGGTGAGCTGGCCTTTAGGTTGCAAGAGTTCGATAGCTGGTCACATCACCCTCATCTGACATGTGGTGGTGAGATGAGACAAAGATGCCCTCCCCTACTTGCTTCTGCCACTTGTGTGTGGGGGAGGGGTGATGGAGGAGACCCTCCTCCTTACCAATTGCAGCACTTCTGAAAGTGAACCTTGAACCTTTCCTGGGCAGCACGATCAAGCTGAATCTATTAACTGGGTTGTGGACGAACTGCCCTGAGAACATAAGCACGGGAGAACTGACCTTGCTCCTTCCTCATCTGCCGTACGGTGGAACCTATAACTCTGCCACCTGTGGTTAGGTGGGAGAGCTGGCCTTGAGGGCCAAAAGCAGGAGAGCTTCAGTACTTGAGAAGAGTGGCCCCTATACCTCACCTGGACAACAGTAGCGATGGCCCTCAAGGTGTAGTGTGGGAAAGCCTACCCTGAGGATGTAAAGAAAAGATGGCCCTGCCCCTTGTTCATCTTTGCAGGGTGAACCAGCAAGGGCAATGCTAGAAAGCTGCTCACCCTGGTGATGAAGACAGGGGAGAGCTCACAGGCTGACCAATCCTGCCACTACCCATGCCCAGAACCAGCATTAGTGATTGGTAAACCCCAGTGTCACCATCTGTGACCTGCTAGAGCACTGGAAGGGGCCGGTTCTGCAGACTCAAAGCTACAGGATCTCCATGACACAGGGCAAACATAGGATATCCAAGAGGAGTCCCAGTGAGGGCCCAGTGCTGATAGTGTAGCAGAAACCAGAGGGTTAGAACCATACCAACAACTTTGCTAGGAATACTCACAAGTAAAGATACATGGATAAAAGGGTTTACTGTATGACTCACTGTGTCATACTACAGCTTCCATTTTTCCTTTTCTTAAATTTTATTTTAGGGGCTGGTTGCAAAGGCAGAGGGTAAATACGAGCATCTTTTCCATTCCAAGTTTTTCTCTCATGTATAGGACACGATGTCTGAGAATGTGGGTCCCATCACCATCTACTTTAACAGAAGGCTAAGCACCCACAGAAGGATGTACGGTTTCCCAAAGCTCCAGTATGCCCTGGCTCAGGGCATTTATACTTGATGGCATCCTTCAAAAAGCCACTTCCTTAGTCTTTTAACTTAATTCTTTGTTTTTCACACTGTTTCATAATTTTCTTCACTGATTGTTGAATGTCCATTGATATCAAAATGCCTTCCAAAGAACAGACACTGTTTGCTAGGAAAATGAGGCAGTGTACTTTATTAAGCTTTACTTTTCTCATGCATTCTTTACTAAATCAAGTAAGCAAGGTGCATTATCTTTAGTTTCACAAAGCCAACCATAAGGACACAGATACACTACTATTAACCATTTCTTTACATCTTTCTTGCACTTACTGATTGCATTTTACTAATGGAATCTTTCACATGTCTAAGAAAAATTCAGATGCAATGCTATTTGATCTTCCTCTAGATCTCAATGCTGCAAAATGTCAACGTGTTTTTCAAAAGAGCAAAATTCTTATTCTGAAACAAAGAGCAACAAATGTGTGAGCAATACACACATTTGTTAATGACTCCAGCCTCTAAAGCCAAGAATCTCTAAAAGAGGAATATCTAAAACAGTACAAAAAGGAAAAAGAACCCAAAGTCTCTTCTGCTTAAAGATTAACTACTACCCTAAACCAGTGTGAAGAACGTGCCTGAATTTACTCAGGGCGGGAGAAGCTGCCGGGCTTGTCCCCAGATCCTGATTTGTCCAGGGCAGAAGGATTGGTGATGGGTGCAAGCACAGCCTTGGCTCTTTCCTCTTCATCTTTCAGAGCTTCCCTATACAGAGCTGTGAAGGAAGTGGGGTTACTCCCAGCAACCTTGGAGAAAAACTCCAGGACTTTCATCTTGCTGGTTTCAGCTCGGGCCCTTGGGCCCCACAGGAACTCATAGTACGGAGGATCACTGCCAGGTACCAGCTGATATTCCAGGTACTTCTCTAAAACCAAATCTTCAGTGATGAACTTTCTGGGATTCCCGCAGATGAAGTCATGCTGATCAGGATATACACCAACCAGATTCATCACCTCCCAGATCTTCTTCTCTGGGGCACGGTTGCCCTCCATGAAGATGACACCAAGGATAAGCACCAGGAGGCCTGTCTTGGGAATGCCCTCTTCATCGCTCAGCCGCCCATCATAGGTGAGGTCAAGTATTTTAAGGAGCTCATAAGAGTGGTTGAAAGCATCCACTTCCTTTACTTCAATACCAAAAACCACTTCCATGCATTCACAGGCATGCTTGAAGATCAATGCATAGTAGTCCTTATAGTCTTGGACAACATTCTTCAAAATTTCTGCTTCTGTAACAAGCTTATTTGTTGTATACTTGACACTCAGAAACTTCACCAAATCTGTCACCTTCTTCTGTAGACCACTGTTGAGTAAGATCTTGGAGTATAGGTAGGCCTTTGAGGTGCTTTGAACTCCCTCTGCTCCACCACCAGAATCTTCATTTGCTTGGCTTGGTAGAGTGGCTTGGATGGGAGCAGAGGATGAAGAGGCTTCCTGGGAAACCCCAGCAGCAGGTACCTCCTCTGGGGTGCCCACATCCTTAGCCTCAGGAACCTCCTCCCAGAGCTGGCCCTCATTCTCTTCTAGGGCCTCAAGGCCTTGCTCATGCTGCTGCCTGTGGGACATTGTAATTTGTTCTGCAGGTAACTGGCAGGAGAAGGTTGATAGAGAGTGGCCTGAGGGTGAGACAAAAATGTGAGGGTATTGTAACCTGTCATCAGTGGCAAAGGCTTTTTCAATATTTATTTTACGTGGTTGTCTTGCATCTCATGAGCCTGCCTCCTATGAACTCTCTTATGCTCTAGGGTCTGTGGACATGACTGTTCAACAGTTGTACCCCTTGTTCCTGGAGCCTCTGTATAAGCAATTCAAAGGAGGGGTGCATGTCATAGATCACAAGCAGACTTGGGTCCTATTCCTAACGCTAACTGCTGCACAGAATAGACTTTGCTAGGTCCACACAGTTATGGAATGGATATAGGCTCTTAACAGCAAGTAATTAGGGCCTAGGTTGTTTGTTTCTGTGACAGGGGTCCTCTTTCCATCCTCCGGCAATACCTGAGACACCTCTGTCTGATAAATTGACTCTAGTCCCTTGACACTACAGGAGGGGATACTGGCACAACAATTCAGTATGCTAGAAAATAGGGTCTCTCAGGGCAGGATCATCAAATCTCTAAGGACACAGGGATTGCTTCCATCTTCATCCAGGATCCACACTAACTGCTAACAGAACTTGTTTCATTCCTTGGTTTACCAGAGATAGCTAATTCTGCCCCCTTAGGACAATGCCTTCCCCTCCATAAGACCAACAAAATGAAACAGGTGACTCATATAGCCACTCCTGCTCAGTATCCTTTAGACCTTGGCAGTGACAGCACACTCTACTATGTACTTGAATGGGAGGTTCATCAGTCCTCCCTTGGAGCTATTACCTCTGGCAACCTGAATTTCACCATCTCAGATTCCACCCAAGGAAAAAAAAACACAGACATAAATCAAAATGCCAACATATAAACAACCCTACCACCTTTGTAAAATACTGGATCCCCTGAAAATGAAGGGAGCCACATATAAACATGTCTGTCTGGGGCTAAGAGAATAAGAATAATTTTCTTTTTATTAAAAATAGTTATTTTCATAGAATATATTCTGACCATGGTTTCCCCTCCCTTGTCTCTTCCTAGATCCTACCTTCTAATACCAAGCATGTTTCCCCTCTCTTTAAAAAAAGGTAAAAAAAAGCAAACTAGGATGAAACAAAATGAACAAAAAGAATGAAACGGGATGAGAAATGTATAGACATGCAGGCATGCATGCAAGCACACATATGCAGCAACACCTACATGCACATCTGCACCCGAATCAAACTGTCTCTCTCTGTCTGTCTCTCTGTCTCTGTCTCTCTCTCTCTCTCTCTCTCTCTCACACACACACACACACACACACACACACACACACACACACACACACATCATAAAACCTCAAAATCTGGCCAGTGGCATAAGCTTTTAAATCTCAGCACTTGGGAGGCAGAAACAGATCACTGAGTTCAAGGCCAGGTTGGTCTACAGATCCAGTTCTAGGACAGCCAGGGCTACACAGAGAAACCTAATCTTTGTGGAAAAAAAACACTAAAAGTCTGAAAACAAAGGACCAGTGAGGGAGGGGTACAGGAGTGGGAGGGCATGTGTTGGCAGGATGGAGAGAGGAGACTGCGGGCAGGACTAGGGTAATGTGAATGGGGTGGGAGGGCTGGGAGGGGAATGGGGGTGGTGATGAGGGAGGAGGGATGAGGATCTGTATGGAGTGAGAGGGTAGGGAGGGGGAAGGGGGAGCAGGATGGGGTAAGGGAATGGGACATGGGGAGTGGGCACTGGAGGGGTGGGAGGCGGGGAGGGGGACGAGCAATGATTCAGGGCTGAGAGGACGGAGAAGGGGATGGAAGCCTGGAGTCGGACAGGAGCCTGGAGTGGGACTGGAGCCTAGAGTGGGAAAGGAGCCTGGGACAGAAGCCTGGAATGAGACAGGATAGGGGTGGGGGTTCCAAATAAAACATTATAAGGAAAATAAACTTCCAACAATAAAAACCTCTTGAGTTTGTTTTGTTTTGGCCTTCTACTACTGCAGGGTTCCACCGGGCTGGGGTGGGGGTGGGGTGCCCTTAAGCGTGGTTTGGCTATGAAGGAAAACGCCCTTGGATAAACTAATTTTCCATTTGCAACAAGTTGTTACTTGAGGGAAAGCTTCTTGCTGGAAACAGGAACTCGCATCTACTTCCCCATTTCAGCAGTGGGACCCCATTTGGTTTGGATTTGTACGAGCTCTATACTGGCCTTCCATGAGACACTGACATGGAAGTCTAGTGGGTGAGGGCCATGACACAGCAGTTTCTGAGGGCTCACCACAGCATGGGTTTCGAGAAGCTATATTCTTCCCAGGAAATGTCCCTAGATTCTACAATATGTTCCCTCACTTTGATGGCTGTCCAGAATTGTCTGGACATTCTATGGATGGGGTGAAAATCTGTCAGAGAAGACACCTCTCAGATTCCAAAATGGAAACCGGTATAAACCGGATGGATCACCACATCAGGCCTTCCCCACCAGGACCGGCACTGAAGTCGTGGTGAGGTGCAGAGAGGGCCATTCTATTTGTGAGGAAAGGTTTATATCCTCCTATAACTGTTCCTATATCCTCACCTTCAGGAACCACGGGGACTGCAATTCCTCAGGCTGCTGAAGAGCTGCTTCGTGCACTGTCCTTCAATTCTGCACCGTCACGGTCTTCGGAGATAGCGGAAGTCAGTATACGTCACATCCACTTGCTGTTACCGGAAGCTGTAAAACGTGACAATTCACCTCACAGCTGTTTTCACTTGAGACAGGATAGACTATGGAACAAGATAAGGGCTCAAGAGAGAGGAGAAAAATAGGTCTTAAGAAAGAGGGCATGGCATACTAGAACACAAGATGGAGAGAAGCTTGTGCAAAGGGAAATACAGAAGCACAGAATCGGAGAAGTGCAGCAACCGAACATTCCTTCAACATAAAATATGACAGCTCAAAAGGAATCCCATTATTTTGTATTCTAATTATTTTAAAATATTACTTTTACAAATCAAAACTATTAACTACTTCCTTAGAGGAGGCCTTCATTAATAGGTAATTATTAATAAACATTTTTTAATAGCCTTTATTCTTAGTTCTGTGTCCTCAATTTTGGGTACCTGTTTATCTCTTCTTCTGCAGGAGGCCGTACCTTCAAACCAATCCCTTCACTACACTAAGATCAGCAATATAAGACAAAAGGCAGACTTGTTTGAAAATGCTATACGAGATTCAGAAATAGCTATATAGGTTTGGGTGGGATTTCTTTTTCTGTCATTCAGGCTGGAGGCTCAAAGTATTGTATTTCCTCTAAATACGGCTTATGTTCCTTGACTTCACAAAGTCTTCTATTTCCCTGAAACACTTTCCTCCAAACTACGGAGTTTAATAACAGAAATGCCTGTCTCGGAAAGCCCTGCTCCAACCTTCAGAAACAAACAGGGTGATGGTTCTTTGCCATCCCCTCTTAAGGAATTCTCTTACCTTGGTTCGTAGGGACTGACCCCTGCTCTTCTTAACCAAAGGCTCCCGAGAACCTATAAACTCTCTGTACAAGTCCAGGTCCACAGCCTCTGATTTCTTTTTTATGTATCTGGCATTCAATGTGAGTCTTTATTCACATTTTTTGTTGATTGTTGTTTATAGATATGGTTTGCAATAATGTAGCTGACCTCTTGGAACATGTGCCTGTGTACTCCCTTGGTTTCTGTGTAGATAAACTTCTGCACTTAATGGCAGTACTGTTCGTTTCTAAAACAAACTTCTTTTCTTTTTACTTGTCTTGCTTTACAACTAGGTAGGCATTCTCATACAATACTCAGTAGCTAGTGGACACTCCATTTCTTAAATAGCTAGATTCTAATAGATTTACAACATAAACATTAAAAGGTTGAGATATAGTGAACTAAATCTGCCAATAATCATAAAATAGTTTATATTTCAGGGTATACATGAGGTGGTGTGCTCTTCTCTCTCTCTCTCTCTCTCTCTCTCTCTCTCTCTCTCTCTCTCTCTCTCTCTGAGTATTAATTAAACTCAATATTTTTAAAATAAAGATTACTATTATTTAGTATTTTATGTTACTGGGAATTTAATTTAGGGCTTCATCCTTACAAGGCAAGCACTATACCACTGAGCTACCAAACTACATTCTCAGTATTAAATGTTTTACTACATTTATTGATTGATTGTGGGTGTTCATGAGCACATGAACCATAATACAATATCAGAGAACAGCATGTCTTCTTCCACCATGTGGGTCTTGGGATCAGATTCCCGCAGGCTTTATAGGGTACTTACTATTTCACTAGCCTTACATTTTACATTATAATAGAGGTAAATAAATATCAGAATGTGTTCCATGTCACCCATATGACTAGTAAGGAGCAGTCCTTAAAGAGTGTTTCTAGCATTTATACTTCTACCTACTTTGTCAAATGGAATTATAATTTTTATTATAATATGGTTTATGTTATGTTTAAAATAACTGTTCAGGACTACAGAGGTTGTTCAGTCATTAAGAATGCTTTCTGCAAAAGCATGAGGGGATTGGGGTATGGATCCCAGCACCCATCAAACAAGCTAGTATGTTCTTGTGAATGCCTATAGTTCAAACACTGAGGAGGTCAGGAGTGGGGGTGGGCATCCTGGAGGCTTGCTGACTGCTATCCTAGCCAAAATAAAACAAACTACAATTCCACTGAGAGACCCTGCCTTAAAAAAATAAGGTGGAGAGTGACAGAGGATACCTGATGACCTTCTTTGGCCTCTGTGCAACAGCCCCCCACATGTGTGCATACTACACAGACACTCTCTTATACATACAAACAAGTGACATGAAATCATACTGTTGCTTGTTCATAATAAAGTAACAGATAGTATATATTACACTTATTTTGAAGTTACAATGTTAATGCAATCCACTTGAATTCATAACTAAGTGGAGATATAAAAGGAACTATCCAGTAGCTACTTCATATTTTCTCTTTATTATCTTTCACAACCACACACAGACAATGTGGATCATGTTCTTCAATAAGATGAACAAATAAAATGTAACTGGCTGTTTAGAGTAAAATAGTAATCAAAGACCAGTAGATTTCCTAGCTGTACACCATAATGATTCACTAAATGGTTTATAATAAGACTTTGGCACAAAAAATAACTTTTTTTACTTTAAGAAGACTCATATTGAACTTCAAAAATCAACATATAATCAAACTGAATTAGCAGACTTTTAAGCCATATGATCTATTTGCTTATAATTTCTGAATGAATACATGGGTAGAAATCATTCAAGTTTTGTTCTGGTTGCTTTGTAGACAAAATGAGACTTCACAATAGGTGATGATACTTGTTATCAGGGCAGAATGTTGTATTTCTCAGCTGTGACATAATGCTAACCTCATGATATATGGCGATGGATAACCTATAAATAGATTCTATAATCAAATTAATTTAGGAAATGCTTAGGATATGCTCTCCTTTATATTTATTAATCAGAAAACAGAATATTTAGTGATCTGAGAAATTCTGTAATACATATACATGATCAACTTACTTCAGTGTTCTCAACTTATTTTACTATAAGACATTTTATTGCGGCACACTAATCGAATGTATTATGAACGTCGTGCCCATACTAACCATATATTAAGCATAGACTTGCAAACCTAGTGTATTAGAAAAAGCATTTAGAAGACATAAAGAATTCAGATACAAGTCCACTTTTTGTTTTTATTATCAGTGTGCTTGTTATCATATTACCTAATGTCAATTCCACAACCCCAGAGAAGCCAGGAAACAAGGAGGACCCACAGAAAGACATACATGGATCCCTGAGAAGAGGAAAGAAACGAGATCTCCTGAGTAAAGTAGGAACATGTGGTGGGGGTTGAGAGAGGTAGGAGAAAGAGGAGGGAAGGAGGGGAGGGAGGAGGAGAACATGAGGTGTCAGGATGGTCAAGTTGCAGGAAGAACACAAAAGGAGAGCAAGAAATAGATACCTTAATAGAGGGAGCCATTATGGGCTTAACAAGAAACCTGGTACTAGAGAAATTCCAAGGAATACACAAGAATGACCTCAACTAAGAATATAAGCAATAGTGGGGAGGTTACCCTATGATGAGATTGATGACTACCTTAAATGCCATCCTAGAGCCTTCATCCAGTAGCTGATGGAAGCAGAAGCAGAGATTCACAGTAAGCACCGAGCCAAATTCCTGGAATCTTGATATAGAGAGGGAATAGTGATAAACAAAAGGATAAAGAGCATGCTAAGGAAATGCACAGAAATAGCTGACTTGAGCAAGAGAGAGCTCAGGGACTCCAGACTAATAGCAGGGGAACCACCATAGAACTGAACCAGGCCCCCTGAATGTGGGAATCAGTTGTGGTGGGGGGCTTGGGCAGTCTAAGGGGCCACTACCAGTGAAACCAGTATTTATCCTTAGTGAATGAATGGGCTTTGGGAGCCCATTTAATTGGAGGGATACTTTCTCAGCCTAGATACACGGTAGGGGAGGGGTAGTCCTAAGTCCTGTCCCAAGTGATGTGACAGACATTGATGATCCACCATGGAAGGCCTCACCCTCCCTGGGGAGTGGATGGGGATGGGATGGGGAGATAGTGGGGTGATTGGGGAGAGGGAGAGGGAACTGGGATTGGTATGTAAAATAAGATTGTTTTTAATTTAAATAAAAATTTAAAAATGTCTATTTTTGCAGTGGTTATTAACACTAAATGAAACAATGCACAACAAGTGTCTCGTACAGATGCTCAGGACTATGTGTAGCTATTCTTGCTCACTCACCATTAAAATGTCTTGTCTTAATCAACCTCTATGCATCCTCTCTGAATGCTTCAAAATTATATCACAAGAATCACCCTTTGTTCCTCTACATTATACCACAATTTTCATACTTTTTTCCCTCTGCATGAGGCTATTCTGGGTATGAGTCTGCTCACAATTGCTCTATTATCAGACCAATTTCAGACACTTCTCATTTTTCATCACATATACTTATAATAAATATCAAGTCACAGAAATATTCAGAAAATAACCATGCTATGTGTTTTTGCTCTTGAAGAAATAGACTACAACATGCAGACTTATAATACTGTGTAATAAGTGATAGACTGAAATATATACTGGTATAGCTATAGCTTAGGAAAGGGAAATCTAGTTCTACCTAAAAATGTGACAATACTTTTGTAGTTAGGCTGGCTCAGTTAGTTAAGGGCATATGCAAGGGTAGTTAAATAATGGTGATTTAACTGCTTTCCATTATTTTATTAAACTATATATCTGGTTTTTATTTTTATGTGTATGAGTGAGTGTTTTGTCTGCAGAGGCCAGAAGAGGGCATTGGATCCTGTAGAACTGAAGTTATAGATGGTTGTGAGCAACGAAGTGGTTGCTGGGAACTGAACTTGAACTCTACAAGAACAGCAAGTGCTCTTAACCTCTGAGCTATCTCTCTAGTACCCCACAGATAACTAAGTGAAAAATAAGAGTTGGGAGTCCAGCGTTTAGTGCTCTGTATTAAATCATCTACTGACTTCTTTTGTGGCCTATTTTCTTTAACTTTGGAAAGCCTTATATTTTTGTTTAAAATTTCTTCTATATTTAGGACTTCTATGTAGAATAATCTGCTCTCAATACATAGAGATACTAGAAAGGGTGTAAAACAATTTTCTTATTTTCTTGTGTAAAATTTGATGATACATATATTTAACAAAATAATGGACCTCTGTATTTGGATGTTCAAAAAGAAATTGCAAATTTGATGTATTCAAAGTTGAACTAACATTTCCCCACAAAGGTTTCCAAAATCTAAACAAATTATTGAAGAAAGGCCTATGATTCATAGAGATAGGCTTACAGAAATGAATAATCCTTTAACTCTGTCTCTGGTGGCTTCAATATGATAAGGGAAGCTTTACATAAAATTTCACAAAATATGTAAGATTAAGCAGAAATTCTAAGATCAGTATGCTGGTGAGACATATTTTCCCTCTCCCTCTCCCTCACTCCCTCTCTCATATATATATATATATATATATATATATATATATATATATATATATATATGTTTGTGTGTGTATATATATGTATATATATATATATGCACACACTCATTATTGGATGGGTGGATGTAGAAATGCAGTCTACTGATCTACATATGTGGTGGAATGCTTAAAACCATAAATTTTGTCATTCCCAACAATATGGATGGACACCACCGGTCAACACAGAAAAACACATACCACATACTCTTATTTGTATGTGAAATCTCAAACAGTCAAAGTCCTAGAAATTGAAAGTAAACAATAGTGGTTATTAGAAACTAGGAATAGCAAAATAAGATGATGCTAATCAAAAGTTAGAATGCTTCAGTTAGATTGAAGTAATACGTTATAAGTATTTAAGGTGATAAATCCATTAATTATCTTTATACATTCATTAACACTATATAAAGCACTTCTGTGTACCTCAAAGTTACATACAATTATAATTTGTCAAAAAAAGATGGATAAGGAAGATATAACAATGTAGCCAAAAAACATATGTTTCAGAATCTATGGCATTGCTGCTCTATTCACAATAGCCAGGAATTGGAAACAACCTGGATGTTCCATAACAGAAGAACAGATACAGAAAATGTGGTATTTTCACACAATTGAGCATTTCTTAGCTGTTAAAACATTGACTTCATGAAATTTGCAGGCAAATGGATACAACTAGAAAAAAAAATTCATCCTGAGTGAGATAACCAAGACTCAGAAAGATAAATACGGTATGTCTTCACTTGTAAGTGGGCATTAGTGGTAAGTAGATGATAACCAGGCTACAATCCATAGACCTAGAGAAGTTAGATAAAGAGGAGGTTTCTATGGGCGGGAGGCACAGTGATCTCCCTGAAAGAGGGAACAGAATATATTTTATGGGTGAATTGTGAGAAAGGGGAATGGAATGGGAATATCATGTGGGGATGGGAAGAAAATATGGAGAGTGACTGCTAAATTTCAGAGGTGGCATGAAAACCTAGTGTAGTGAGAACTTCTAAAATATATGAAGGCAATTCTAACACATTATTTAAATGATGAGGAGACAAAGGAGTCCCAACTTGTCATTACTTAGCACCAAATTTAGTTTGGGACTGTCTTATATCCAATTGAGTTGTTGGCCAAACAGGTCCCATAGAAATACGCAAACAACAGAGGATGTTGGCACGGCAATAGGGTGTTGTCCACAAACTGACTGCAAGGCTCCATTGCAGAAGACAACAACCCATTGAGCATAGAAAGGTCCAGATGGTACCTACATAGAACCTTCACCGCCATACTGTCCTTGGTATGATAAAGTATTCTACAGGCTACCAAAAGAGAAATATGCATACCAACCTATCCACAAAACATTTGATCTACAATATTGCCCTGTTTGCAAAATATGCAATGGCTTGGGTGATCAAGATCATGAGACTAAATATCCCAGATACCTAGGACAAAATCAAATACTACTGGTACTAAAAAAAAAATGTATTGATAAAAGGACTCCTAATGATATTCTCTTATACTCATAGATTAGTGCCTTATTCATATTCAGCCATCATCAGAGATGTTTACTCCTCCAGCAGTTGGGAACAAATGCAGAGACCCACAGCCAGACATTACAGAGAGAGAGACCTTGAAATATAAAACTCTGAATGCTATGTCTCCATAAAATCCCTCTTATCAAAGCTCGGTGAGCCCTACAGAAGAGGAGACAGAGTGTAAGGACTGGAAGGCATAGAAGACACCAGGAGAACAAGGTTCACAAAATCATCTGAGCAAAGCTCATACAAACTCACAGAGACTAAAACAGCAAGCACAGGGTATACACAGGTCTGCACCAGGTTCTCTGCATATATATTACGGCTTTCAGTTTAGTGTTTTCATAGAACTCCAGAGTGTGTGAAGCACTGGTCTCTGATTACTGTACCTTCACTTGGGGCTGATTTCCTTCTGTTGGTTTGCCTTGTTCACCTTGAATTTGTTGTGACCTCTTACTTCTTCCATGGCCGACATCTTGAGCCTCTCTGCTACATCTCCCAGAATTTTTCTTGTCTCCTAGTCCTGCCTATTTTGCTTTCCTATTTGCCAACAATGTTTTATTCATTAACCAATAAGAGAAACATATTTACAGAACGACATCTCAGGGTAAGAGGTCCACACCCTCTCTCTGGTAAGATAAGACCATGTGGAAACACTTAGATTAATAGAAATGGGTTAATATTTAAGACAGAGCTAGCCAATAAGAAACACTAGTGACAGGTCAACAGTTTTATATCAAATACAGTGTCTCTATGTGTTACTTGGGGCAGACAGGACTCTGGAACCAGGTTGGTGGGAAATTTCTTGTAACAAAGGGGAGTAGATTTGGAGGAAATGGGGGGTGGAGAAGAACTGGGAGGAACAGAAGTAGGAAAAACTGTAGCTAGGATACATTGTATGCAAAATGACTCTATTTCAATAAATGGGAAAAAAAGAAACTATGGCACGTGTCTTCAGCTTCTAGAGCCCCTCCCCTTCTGCTTTACAGAGGGTCTTTTTATCTGTGTGTTTGTTCTATGGGTGTGTTTCCTCACCTATGCCTAATAAAAGCCTTTCTTCTAAAATTAAAAAGATTCTTATAACATGTCGAAAGTTTACAAATATATAGGCTAACCAGAGAAGATAGTTATGACAAGAACCCAATTCAGGAAAGTCCTGTGCCAATAGCTACACAGGTTGACAATCTATTATTTTATGTGTATTAATTTGTTTAATATTAAGTTATTCTAGTCTTCATATTTCTAGTCATGACTCATCATGTAGTTGGCAATATAGAAGAGTGCATCTCTTTAACTGAAGAACTCAGTATCTTAAAGAGATTTAAAAATTTTCCTAATGGTGTTATAGTCTCATTCTTGAGTAGTTCTTTCAATATATATGTTGGTTGCATGTTCCAACTACACTTGTCTCAGCCAATTCTGAAGCTAGTCAAAGAGCAGCCACTTAAATTAAGCAATAAAGTCAGTAACTATCTATTTGGAATTAGAAATTTTATCTAGTGGATACATTTTAAATGGCTTACTATGCTTCCCAAGAAATTGTCAGAAGTTAGAAACTGTATAGAATAAATTAATGTCATAAATTCTTTACCTGGAACATAAATAGTAACAATATTGTATCATTAGGAAATATATTCTTCATCCCCTCACTTAAAACTGGCTGAAGAAGTATTTAAAGAATATTGACTTTGAATAGGTGTCGAGCTATTAGGCATCCTGAGAACACTATGTTTGATCATTCTGAATAATGAGATACAAGTCAAAGTGTATTACCAGGAGGCAAACAACTATCACATTATATATGCAATGCAAAATATAGAGTTTCCCTAGTGTGTCTCTGGGAACTATGGTAAGGATTTAGAAATGATACTGCCATATTCCCGTTTATATTTCTGACATATCATTCTGCCTGCCATATATAGAAGATTCTCAATGTAGGGAGAGGAGAGAAGATGATTAAAAGCAGGAAATAAATACTGAGAAGGCTGTTGACACAGTGTAGCTATGAAATGAAACATTAATCTTGTTTTTGCTTACAACTGTGAAGAACCTAGAAGATTCAGACTCTCTTCTATGAGGTGTGCCACAAGTCCACTGTTGTTGTCAAGGATGATACAAAGCTAGAAGGCCTGCATGCTTTAAATATCCATTTGCATAAAAATGTATAGTGATGCTTAATTGATTATTGACTTCATTACACTGAGAGATGGCTGAGAGTAGTAAAACATAGCTTTGGGAGTTTCCAGTCTGTGAGGGAGTTTCCAGAGACGATTGACCCATGGGAGTGGAATTGAAAGGAAACACCCTATTCTGACAAGGACCACATCACCTTCCAGTATGTTGAGAGCACCTGATAAGCAGGTTTATTGCTACTGCCTTTTGTTGTGGATATTAAACCTCAGCTCCGTTGGCCTTTCAATATAGATGTATCAGCATTTCTCTGGAGTTACTCCAAGTCTTTACCACCCTTATCAAGAACAAAATTTTTTTCTACTTTCATGCTTCTATGGCCTAGCACAATGCATGGACACAGTGATGTGGTGCTCAGAATGTCCTTGAGTAGAGTAGTCATTTCCCTAGCTATCAGGAATATTGTCAGCAGACCAACTGCCGTAATTAGAGCAGAGATCATTTTATCTGCTGAGAGGTGCTTTACGAAACACCATAACTCATGTCAAGATGGCCTAGCTAGATACAATAAATAATTGATTGAGGCATATGTAAGATTGGTCATATCCACACGCCGTGAAGTGCCCAAAGTTTGAATTGCAACAATAGTTAGAGATCCCTGTGGGGTTTGAATGTGGCTGTTATTGGACTGCATCACAGATTAACTTGTCTCACGGTATACTTGTGCTTATTTGTTTTTCTGATCCATTGCTTTGTATTTCAAGGGTACTTATTAGAAAATATATGGCATAGGGAATCCATCTCAGAATGGCTTCCTGGATAATCTAACCCACAATTAGAATATTTAGAATAAACCAAGTTTAGTTAGATGACTTCTCATCTTATTTTGGTTTCAAAGGGTGAAAATCATGGGCTTTTTGTGTTATTTAATTCTATCCCACTCATCTCAAAGACAATGTAGTAAACAATAAGCTCTGAGAGGAAAATATATTCTTTCTTATTTTCCATATATTCTTAAGCACACAGAAATAAATTATACTCTGACAGCATGCAAACTTCTTGCCAAAAGTATTTCTGTTGGTTGCTTTCTGTGTAATTAAACCATGTTCTTTCTTGAGGATATTTTTTAAAGAAATGCTTAAATTTAAGATAACACTAATATAATGTGAAAAGAAGCTGTGTTGTTAATGTATTCCTGGAGAAATTTCAAATCCAAGACATTTTTACAATGTGACTTGAAGTAAATAAAATCTGTCTACATATGAAAATTCAGTTTCTCATTATTAAAGTTTTCATATGTGTAGAAAAGAGCCAAAGAGCCTTTAATCTTGTTTTCACTTATTTGCCATGTTCAACTGTTATTTAAGGTATAAGTTTTTGAACTATAAATTTAAAAACCTTCATAGACCATTCAATTCTACTGAATTGAGATGAGAAAGAGGTTCAAATTGCTTAAAAGTTGGGAGGCTCCCTTTTGCATTTCTCCCCACATACTTTGAGGCATGGGTGTAACAATATTAAGGATGCCTATAGATGTTCTATTGAGAATTTCATCCCTTGCATAATGCAGTTAAATATCAATGTGTGCATAGTAGAAAATATATTAGGTGTTACTCCAAAATTGTGCATATGAATAAAATTTCTGAATTGTTTTAAGTGAGGGCTGACTTAATCAGTGATAATGGTTGTAATAAAATATGGATGGTAATATTAGTTCTAATACCAAAGAGAAGAAATGAGATGATGAATGTATGAAGTATTTAGAAAATACAATGTTATTTGAAGCAGGAACCTCAAATCAATAATGATGATGGTGCTTTACTTCTGGAAATGAGTAACTACAAGGTTATTTACCTCTTTAGCTAGCACTAATCACAGCCTTACACACACACACACACACACACACACACACACAGAGAGAGAGAGAGAGAGAGAGAGAGAGAGAGACAGACAGACAGACAGACAGACAGAGATAGAGAGACAGAATGAGAGAGAGAGAGATAGAGAGAGAGAGCTGTGTATGTAGGGTGACTTTCTAAGAATGACCTACAATTCATCAAAGTGTTACCATTTGCTGGATGGGAATCTCACGTCCCAAATTCCTCTACAAAAATTATACTAAAATATCATATAATAAGCCATTTATACCACAAATGAGAAATAACATGCAACACACAAGAGCTATATATTGGATATATGCTTTGTTTAATGTGGTAGGTTTTAATTAATTAATTAATTAATTTTTATTTTTTGAGACAGGGTTTCTCTGCATAGCTTTGGAGCCTGTCCTGGAACTTGCTCTATAGACCAGGCTGGCCTCGAACTCACAGAGATCCACCTGGCTCTGCCTCTTGAGTGCTGAGATTAAAGGTGTGTGTCAACAACGCCCAGCTGTAATAAGGTTTATACAGCACTAGGAAAATAAATCTATCAGAATTTGAATATGAATTCAGGAAAACTTGTTGAAGCTTCCTTTATACTATGAAAAAGAAACAACTGAGATCAATTTGAGTTCATAATATTGGAATTAAGTAGACCTAATTGTTCAAACTAGAGAAAGAGCCAAGTTGTACTTGTATGATACCTCTCCTTATATTGTGACATCACTTTGATATTAATATGAAGTTAGTAGCTCAAAAATTTACCAAAGACATCTGTCAATAATTTGAAATTATGAAATGGATCCTATATCTTACTTCAAACACAGAGGATAATCAAAATTTAATAATAAGGAAAATTGAAACCATCTGAAGACAAAAAGGAATAGTACAAGAAGCATTACAGCATTTTGGATTCAAATCATGAATCTTAAGAAATTAAATTGTTTTGCCAAGTGTATTAGTTACCCAGTTATAAGTGTGTTAATTTATTCAACAAATGTGACATTGCACATAAGTGATGCAAAATCTGAGGGTTCATATATGAATAAGCCTGCCCTTGAGCTCATAGTTATTTTGCCTGTTTGTTCCTTAAGAGAGAAAGAAGAGGTAGATTTGGTTGGAGGTGGAGGATCTAGGAGTTGGGAGAGGAACAACTTTGATTAGAATATATTGTATGAAAGGATTTATTTTCAATAAAAATGTAAACAAACAGAATACCACAGCACAGCAAAAAGGAAAAGTATAAGGAGGCAAGAAGCAAAGATGGGTAGCTCATCAAATAACATTGAATTAAGAGGTATACAGGAATGTATGCTAAGGTAACTTTGGAAAATGTGGTGATGTCCAAGCCAAGTGTCATGTGATCATTAGTAGTGAATCTGGGAAAGACAGGACAAGAACATCCCAGTTAGAACTATTTGATGCAAAGACAGTGAGGTGAGACAAGATAGTCAGGATGGAAATTCAAACTGACTGTAACCTCAGTAAAACACGAAAGTCCCATTTTCAGTCCTACTGTGATGTTCTGTGTTATACTTCGTTAACCAATTCATTGTAAATGAACAATTATTTTGGTGATATCTTTCCTTAAACTAATAACTTACAGAGTTCCCCAAAGAATCTCGAGATCCCTGAATGTTAACTAGAAATGTTACCTATATGGAAAATAAAATCTCAAAGATACCAGGTTTTATAGACATCTAAAAAGAAGATTTTTAATATAGCTGCACCTTATAGCTGCGTTATATATTCATTATTGAAAGTGGTTCAATAGTGAGCTTGTCAAGCTGCTTCTCTTATTACTCCACATTGGCTCCCTTCTACTGCTAGATTTCTAGGAGGTTTTGATAAATTTATTTACTCTTAAATATATACTATGTTAGTATTCAGGCATCTATACTGGCCTATCCTTGGAGTTCTGATAGGCTATGTCCTCAGCTGCAGCCACTAAGAACACCTCCTGGGCTTGTCCACTACTTTCTCCTTTACAAGGGCTCTGCCCACTTTCCACCTCTCTCTCTCTCTCTCTCTCTCTCTCTCTCTCTCTCTCTCTCTCTCTCTCTCTCTCTGCCTCTCTTTCTGTCTCTCTCTCTGTCTCTTTCTGCCTCTGTCTCTCTCTGTCTGTCTTTCTGCCTCTGCTTCTCTCTGCCTCTGTCTCTCTGCCTCTGTCTCTCTCTGCCTCTCTGCCTCTCTCTGTCTCTCTCTGCCTCTCTCTGCCTCTCTCTCTGCCTCTCTCTGCCTCTCTCTCTGCCTCTCTCTGCCTCTCTCTCTGCCTCTCTCTGTCTCTGCCTCTCTCTGTATCTCTCGTTGTCTCTGTCTCTCTGTTTCCCTATTTGTCTTTCTGTCTTACCCCCCCCCCGCCTCTCTTTTCTCTTCTGCTGTTCCTGTCCCCAGAGACTGGTATGCCCTCTCCCCTCCCCACTTCACCATTCCCTTTCCCCTAATAAAAAAAATCCCCTCCACATGAGTTCAATCAAATGTCACTTTTGTATCTCATGCTGCTTTTTAAAAATTACAACATACTATACATTTAATAATGTCAAAGAATTTTCACACCTATTGATCTTACGGTTTTCTTTTGTGTTGTTTCTCATTTTTATTAGTCTCTTGAGAATTTTGTACGAAGTGTTTTAATCATAGTCAGCCCTCTTCTAACTCTTAATCCACCCCCTTCTCTTACCCACTCAACTTTGTGCCCTCACAAAGTAAAATTTGTGTTCTGTAAAGTATAATTTGTCTTACTCATATATCCTTGGATGTTCAACCTTCACTAGAATTGTTTGGCCTGTCAGGGACAACACAAATAAAACTGACTCTTCCTCTCCAACAGCAATCAATTGCCAAAAGTTCCTTAGCTACCAGTGAGACATCTTTTGTCTTCTGATAGGATGACTTATTATGATATTTGAATACTGGCAAGACATACCTTCCCATGATTAATCCCTGCATCCCATAATAACAAAAGCTTGCAGCTTTTGGAGCAACAGCACATAGCAGCACCATTTAGATGAGCACAGAGATCTCATCATTTTAAACTCATCATTCACTATTATAAAACACCTTCAATGATAGGCTGCTATCTTTAAAACCAAGGGCTAGTTTCCCATGAAAAGCACTCACAATATGTGTCAACATCATCCTAAACCATCATCCCAGGCTCATTTCCACCTATGTTTTCCTTCCTACTTCATATGCCAGATACACCAGCCAATACCAACTTCCTTGTCATTGCCTAAACACGCTCTATAGAGTCTGAACTTCGCTTGTGTATTCCATTTACTGAAATTCTCTTTCTCAATGTACAATATGTGCTTATGACTCACATACTGAATAGCTAATACATTTCTTCTCCTGAAGATTACTGCACTCTTTTCCTAATAAGACCACTTTTTTCTCTAATTGAATAATGAAATGCTAAGTCCAAAAGAACTGTCTCCAAATTGTGCTGTAAGTTTTGCTAGCTACGAAACAATGTACTCATTATTTGTCCATAGTGGGACTTTATTATTTCATTGGTAAAATGAGCATACTGATAACACTTACTGTTACAATTCTGAGGAATAATTAACATAATGACCATTCGACTCTTAACACAATGACTAACATGGAGTAATCACTTAGAAGCATTTCTTACAGTCATTTGTATTAGTCTCCTTTCTTAGACTGAAATCTTCTAGAACTATGTCTGGGAATATACAGTATTTTGTCTCAGGGTGTATAAATAATGAGGAGTGAGAAATCAGCTGTTAAAATGAATAGATTCAAAAGAAGTTATGGCCAGTTTCCTAAAGGAATAATGGAATAGCAAGTACTTGACAACTTGTACTGAACCAATGATTTGTTTCAAACATTTATTTACCTATAACCAAAACGTATGATTCATTGACATTTAAGGGAGTTCTAAGGACACAGTACCATGTGGATGCTATATGGATTTTTAATGTGTTCAGACCATAATATAATGTTAAGATTTTATTAACAGAAATTTTAGACAATTCTGAGTTTAAACAATTTGGTTCTTCCTTAATTTTATGCATTTAGAATTCACTGGGTCATATAATTTCTTTTTAGAAACTCATAATGAAACTGTAAATTCAAATAAAACACTAGCATTTGAATATCTTCTTGATGTTTGTTCACCTTGTAATTTCCTTCTTCTCCCTATACAATTTACTAAATAAATACAGTATAATTACATGTCAAATATTTCTTTTCCTTTGTAATACACTGAAATATTTCCACTATTTAGTGGTTATGTGGAATCTGACCTAATAAAAATTGTATCAATTGAAATGTTAAATACTCTACTCATGGTCTCCTTAATACAGAAATCAAGGGAGTATTGAAATACACAGCTATTAAAACTTGATAGCTATGAGAGGGGGTGTCTTATATATGGCTAGAAAGAAGACATGAAGCACAGCTTTAAAAGTACAAAGTCAGTTGTTTTCTTATCAAATTAAATGTATTAGCTGTGGTATTTCTGAGCAGTATTGAGATGTCTTTAGCTTTGTTTACTGTGTAGGTTAATACACCCAATATAAGCCTGTCTTAGACATGTATTCATGTACTTACATCACAGAATATGGAAGAAGAGAGACTCACAGAAAATAATTTCAGTATTGCCTCACTCTGACAATGGATTGGCTTCCTTTTGAAAGCAATGTCTCACTATATAGCCAAAGACAGCCTTGAACTTTTGACCCTTCTATCTCCAAAGTGCTATTCTTACAGGAATGTGCTAGCATACCAAGCTAAACAGCCACTATTGAAAGTCATTTTGAAAGAAAGAAAGAAAAAAAAAAAACAAGGAAGAGAGAGACTCTCAACTCTCAAATGTGAGTTTGAATAATCATACTGAATCCACACTGACTTCAGAATTTTAATATTTAGCTATTCTAAGGTTTTGATGAATATTTTTGTTCCAGATTCCTCATCCTTCCTGTGACCCATATCGCCTCCATCTCCTTCCAAGTTAAAAATTGAACAGGACTGGGTGGTTTGCATCAGATAGACAGAGGGTGAAATGGTTTTGGCTTTACGCCTCAAAGAGGCTTCTCTGTTTCTACTTGCTCATGGACCTTTGCTATTTCCAGAGAAATGACATAACTTAGGATAGTTCGTTGAATCCCAGAGGTAAAAAAAAAAAAAAAGGAGTGGATTTGACACCATAGCCCTAATTCAACATAGATTAGCCATTTTCCAGAAAATTTGGGATTAACAGGATGCTCAGCAGAGCCTCACCTAAAACTGCTCACACAGCAATATGTGAGCTAAACACATGCATACCATTTTGTGGCTGTTATACAGTATAATTGTGGCTGTGGGTAAATTTTAAAATTTGTATATGTTTTATAGAAAGGTTTAAAGTACTATGCTACAGTAAACTGGGATCAACATGTACATTTTTAAATTATATTATTAATACTAAAAAAGAATTCTATTTCCATGAATGAAGAAGCGATATATTTATAAAGTATTCCATGTGCATCTTTTCAGAATGATATTTTCTATCTCAGATACTTATCATAAATATGAAACAGGTAGATTCTACAAAAATTAAAATTGATTTTAAAATTAAAATTTATCCTATCCACAGTTTAGAGGTAAAACTTGAAACATTTAGAAAAATATCTTTAACTTTGGAATTAGGCAGATTATTATGTATGATACCAAAGGTATGGATGATAAGAGAAGATATTGACAAACTTGAGTTGTAGAAGACAAATCTTCATATTAAGTAAAACAAACCAGATGCAGAAAAATAAACAGATGTTTTCTCTCATATCTGAAATCCAGATTCAAACTCGTGTGTATGTGTGTGTGTGTGTACATGTGTGTATGTGTGTGCGTGTGAGTGTGTGTGTGAGTGTGTATGTGTGTTTGTATGTGCACACACACACAGTTACACACATACACAGAAAAACGCAAAATATAAGGACATAATAGTATACAACCAGTATAATGGCTACAATCTGAGAGAGAGAGAGAGAGAGAGAGAGAGAGAGTGTGTTGAAAAGAATATGGATAATTAGAACGCCTGTACATTAAAGGTCAAAATGCATAATGTTCTAAGCCATGATATTTAATATACCATATAATTTGGACACAGTAACTTTTAATCTCCAACCTCCCTCTTCTATTTCCTTCTTCTTCCCATTACTGTCCTGTATTACACTACATTTATTCTCCTTATTCTTCCACAAAAATTTAGATAATTTCTTTAAGTATAAACATACCACATGACAGTTATCTGTCCAAGTGATTACAAAAAGATGTTCTCCCAAATATTTGTGAAGAAAATTTCCTCAAAACTTTTTCATATAAAATAAAAGGTACAGGAGCTGGAGAGATGGCTCAGTGTTAAGAGCACTTGCTGATCTTGGCAGAGGACCCAGGTTCAATTCCCAGCACAGGTATGATGACTCACAATTATCTGTATCTCCAGTCCCAGGAGCTCCAATGCTATATTCTACCTGTACAGCACTGCATACATGTAGTGCACATAACCCACATACATAAAATAGAAATAAAATATTTTTAAAATAATGATAGTTGATCTAAAGTCCATCACCTAGTGAAAGAATAAGTTATATGCTTATCCATCCAATGGAATACTATTTATCTTTTCAAAGGGAAAGATTACTGATGGATTCTACATGAATGAATTTCAAAACATAATGTGAAGGGAAGAAACAAAGAGATGAAATATTGTATTTTGTTTCATTTTCTTTATATGAGTACATATGAAGGATGAATTTATAATTACAGGAAACAACACTGGTCCCCTGAGCCTGGATGTAGGTGTGGGTGTTGTCAACACATGGCCATAAAACTTCCTAAAGTGACAGAAATGTTCTAAAAATGTACTGTGGAGGCAGATCAACAGCACTAAAAGTTATTAAAATTCATATAAATGTACAATTAGACTGGATAAATTATATGTAATATACATATCATAACAAGGAAGCTATGGACTGTCACATGCAAACATAATTCTGAGTGGTACCACCCTAAATTCCATTAAAGGTTCACAAAGAAGTGTCACACGTCTAAACTCAAAACTGCAAATAAAAAAGAGAGTGGATGGAAGCAAAAGAGAAAATGGACAGAAAATGAAAGATAAATAGTAGAAAGGAGTAGTAAATGATTTACCAAACAAAATAACCCTGGAGCCTAGGTAGTTATGGAAGAAAATAACTGGCTGTTATTCTTTTCTAATATAAGCCCTTCCAAAATTAGTGAAAAGTGTATTTGAAATAACTGCAACTACTGCTGCTTAAATCCTAGCACTTGGGAAGCTGAGGCAGGAGGATAATTATGAGTCTAAATTAGCCTGGTCTATGTAGTGAGCTCCAGGAGAGCCAGGGCTACTTAGGAAGAGCTTGTCTCAAAACAAAAACAAAATAAAACAAAGCAACAAAACAAAAAGTCCTTCCCAAAAGCTCTTAAGTTGAATACCTCTTTTCCCCTATGATGAGGTAGTTAGGTTATGGGAGCATGCTCTACTTTATGGATAAAGTCACTGGGAAATTCATAGCTGAGTGTGCTCTTCAAAGGTTGGAAGAAATAAGCATACGATCCTGGAGTGTGTGTGTGTGTGTGTGTGTGTGTGTGTGTGTGTGTGATTATATATATATATATATATCTCCCACGGGTCTTTGCTGACAATTTCTGTTTTTTAGATAACACAAAGAAAGGGGCTTTACTCTACCACATCCTTCCTCTATAATGTTCTCTGTCATCCCAGAACCAGAATAACGAGTGCCAATGAACTATGGACTGACACTTTTGAAAGCATGAGCCAAAATAACTGTAATGGTTAATCTTGTCAACTTGATAGGATTTAGAATTACCCAGAAGGTGGGAGGAAACACATCTCTAGGCATGCCTCTGAGAACATTCCAAGAGTGGGTTAATTGAGGTGGGCAGACTGAGCCTAAATGGAGGGAGCATCATTCCTTGGGCTGTGGTTCTGGACTGAAGAAAACGAAGAAAGCAAATTGAGTATCAAGTTCGTGATCTGTTTCCTAACTGTGGGTGGGGTAGGCATATAGCAGCTGTCTGCTTATATCCATCTGACAAAAACTTAATAGGCTTTTTACCCCTGTTGTTCCTAGAAACACTATAATTGACTAGCCAGCCACAAAGATCTATACATGTCATGCCAGTATAGACAAAGCCTTGCCTGTGCTGCTCATTATGGTAATTACAATCACCATGCCTTTGGCAAGCTAAGGCTGCTGCCTGAAACCTGATAAAATTAAACCCATTAAATTTAACTCATCCAATTGTATGCTGATAACCCTAAGGTATCGCACATGGAGAAGAGCACAACAAAGTTTTCAAATGTGCTAGTACCCCTCTCACCATTTTGCCTTTTATAGCATTAGTTATTGACATGAATTTTGGCCTCTTACATTGTGAAGGATTAGGTTTTGAAAAGTTAATTCACTTAATCCAATTTCCCTGAGCCTTAAATCCCTCCATCAACACTAAGCTAGGGGATATCAGGCATCTCCAGCTCCTTAATAGGTCACCTTTTGACAAATACTTTAGCCAGCCAATCAAATAAAGTCTTGGCATCTTTTTAAAAACTTTGTGAGATTCTTTATTAAACCTATGCCCTCCCCTCAGTGTGTCCATAGTGATAAACTCAGACTCATTCAGATTTATGTTCTTTCTACCATTATCCCGTATCTTTACAACCCATTCCCACACATATTTCCCAGACTTCATTTGACTCATTTAACAAACTCACTCACTCTTCAGGACTATGTAATACCTCCTCATGGGACATACTTTCTGTATCACCTCTAAGGGCCTGCTTACTCCTGAGTTTGGTTATATGTCTAGAGGCAGTGATGGGTGGTTACTGGTGGGGGTCATCAGCATTCTGTAGACAATGCAGGATCAAATACCCCACTAAAAAGGTGAATAGTGAAATGATACACACACTCAAGGTGAGAATGTACCCTCTGATAAGGTAGACTATTTCTTCTGGTGAAAAAAACTTCAAAGTCTGAGGGTTCAAGCCCTAAGCCTTATTAAGTTCCTGCTACATACCGCCATTCTACTGTTTTTCAGTGAGTCCCTGCACTTTAACATCTGAGACTCTTCAAGGCTGGTATTTGAAAGTGCACTGTAAATCAGCCAACTGTATATTGAAGATGTGTGGTTGAATTTTGGCAATTTGGTCTCTATGGCTATGAGAAAAAAATTCTCTTTGAGAAGAAACTTAGAAACCATATTTATGCTAATGTAGAGTTGGTTAATTTTATCATTGAGCCAGCATCTGTATGTTCTCAAAGAACCAACAGGTATGTATATGGAGTCACTGAAGTCCTCACCACTCACAAGAGGTGAATCAGGATCACCAAATGAATCTATCTCTTGGAATAGTTCACACCATGCCATCAGAGGAAGGTGTAGCAACTGTAGTTGTCTAGTTGAAAAATCAGAACCAGATAATACCAAGCCAACTAGAGAAATTCATACTTATCATTCTCTTTCTCCTGAACCACTCCTGGTACCACAGTCTGCATTAGGGTTCTCTAAAGGGACACAAATAATAACATGAATCTGTCTATATACATATCAACATCTATGTAGATACACAAATATAAATATTGATATAATTTTAAAGATTTTTGTTTCATTAGAGTAGCCTACATATGTTATCCACAGAGTCTAACAATGGTTATCTCACAATGATGAGGTAAAGAATCTAATAGTTGGTGAGCTGACAAGGCTAGATGTCTGACCAGTTCCAACCTGGTGCTGAGGGCTTGGAGG
The DNA here is from genome assembly GCA_030556225.1 of Cricetiscus sungorus. NCBI lineage: Eukaryota > Metazoa > Chordata > Mammalia > Rodentia > Cricetidae > Cricetiscus > Cricetiscus sungorus. The sequence goes on from JANBXA010000726.1 coordinate 12,902,649, forward strand.
AGTCCTGGAGAATGCCTGATTTTCAGTCTATGTTGGAAGCCTGAAGAAGCTCACTCTAATATTTATTGAAAGAATTCCACAGCCATAGGATAGATGGACTTGCCAGTGAAAATGAGAACAGGCAGGCAATAAGGCACATTATTTCACCTTCAGTGTCATTTAGTTTGGGCTACCACCAGTAGGTGCCATCCACATTCAGGATGTGTCTTCAGCTCATCTGACAAGGAAAACTCTCAATAGTGTATCCAGTAGCTTATGTTTTATGTTTTAAGACTCAAGGTGTGGACAAGTTGACAAGTTGACATCCAAGATAAGATTAACCACCACATATAAGAATGATTTTTAAGATCTCAATAAAATGCTATTAGACTTGGTGATTCTCCATACCAATTCATGTGCTCACATATTTAATTCAATAAAGAAACACAATGGAACCAGCAGGGACAATGGAGATAGCATGAAGTGGCAGGTAATTAATTAGAGAGGGGTTTTGATAAACAAAAACGTATGCATGTTTGCGAATCCTGTGCTAAAACTCAATATTTTGAGTACTATTTAAAGATGAGTGTGGTGAGATTTACAATCTAAAAAAACTACAATTAAGCAACTCTAGAGTAGCTGATGAATACTTTCTCATCAACATTAGAATATTTTCCATAAACCCACATTTAAAGACATATAGTAACTTGTTAAAACGTTGTGAAAAGAATCAGTTTAATATAAATACCCCCATTACTAAAGAAATAGTGAACCATGCCTGGTAGCATAAGCCTATAAATCCCAGGTACTCAGGAATCTATGACAAGAAGAACTCCAGTTCAATGACTTCCGTGGCTAGAGTGAGGTTCAATGTCAACCTAGGTAAAATTGATGAAACTCTGTCTCAAAATAAAAAGTAAAAAGAGTGCTTGGAATATAAGTCAGTGTAGAGCATTTTTCAGCATGTCCATAACTCTAACTTAAATCCTAAGTGCAAAATGGAAGGAAAGGAAAGAAGGAAGGGAAAAAGGAAGGAAGGAGAGAAAGGAAGAATGAAAGCACATCATCAGGAAAAGGGAGAAACTTCTAGGAGATGTAGCTTTTAATCGTTTGAGGAAGTTATTTTCTACTATTAGATTTCTATAACTTTTTTCTTTTATTACAAATGAGTGCCGAATATTCTCAAAAGCATCTTCCATATCTATTGAAATGGCTGCATGGTTTTCTTCTTTCATACACTATTATGATGACCTACTCCGATAGACATGAAACTCTGTGCATTTTCCTTTTTATGTATTGTGAGCTTATATTTGGAAGTACTTTATTGGAGATTTTTGAATCAATGTTATGATAGACTTTAATGTGTAGTTTTCTTTGTTAGAATGTCTTTATCTGATTTCCTTAGGCATATAATGCTAGTCTCATAAGTTGGGTTATGAATTAGTTCTTTTTATTATGTACCATGGAAGAATTTCTGTGGAATTATCATTATTTTCTCCTTAAACACTTGATAAAATCTATTAGTGAAACTTTTTGCAGTATGATATATCTTAGTTGGAAATACTTAGACTAAAAATTCCATTTCTTAGACTTACATAGCTCAATTCATGTTGCTTAAGTCTATTTAGTAAGCTTTGAAATCTTTTAAAGAATCCACATTTCACTCAAATTGTATAATTTGCCATTGTGCTGTTTTTGATAATTGCTTATTATCTTCCTAATACCCGCATTACTTATAGTGACTCTCTGCCCTCCCCCTCCTTCTCATGTTCTTCTTTTGAGACATGCCCTAGTTGTTTACTCTGGGTGGAGACTTTGCATGCAGACCAGGTTGTCTTTGAATTTCTGGTATCTCTCCTTGGTGCTGGGATTTACATGTGTGCACCACCAGACATGCTCTTTGTTCTTGGACCTATACTTGATGATCCCTTTCTTTGGCCAGTGTGGCTGTAAGTTGTCTCCATTTATTGACTTTGTTTGTTTGCTTGTTTTCCCATATATATTTTCTCTGTTTAGGTTTTGTTTTCCGGGAGTTCATTCTGTAGACCAGGTAAGTATTAAACTTGGAGAACCACCTGCCTCTGCCTCCCAAGAGCTAGGAATAAAGGAATACACCATCACCACCCAGGAAATTTGCTGACTTTTGAAGAAATCTCTTTTCCCTATGTTTCTCAAGTTCAGAACTCTTTATCTTTTAAATAAATATTTATGTGTATGTATGTGTGCCTGTATGCCTAAGTTTGTATGTGCACCATATGTGTGTAGGAGCATATGGAAGTCAGAAAATATATCAGAACCCCTAGGACTGGAATTAAAGATAGTTTTGAGCCACTTTGTGGGTACTAGAACCCAAACCTGGGTCCTCTACAAGAGTAAAATGTGCTCTGAACTGCTGCCCTCATCTTCACATTTCCCCCGTTCTTGATTGTTGTTAGATGTTCTTTTCCTTGCCCAGTTTTCTTTGTGAAATATAAGAGACTGGGTGCAATTTCCCTCTTTTATAGTCTAGAATTCAATGTCATAATTATCTCTCTTGTACTACTTTAGTTGTATCCTGTGGAATGTCTAGTATGTTATGTTTTTGCTACTTTCCAACTCAAAATGTTTTCCTTCCCTTGTTAATTTAATTTGAGTTATTTCTACTTTATTTTGCCAAGTTTAATTTTATTTTAGTCCAAAAACAGTTTGTATAGTCTAAACTATTTTCAGATTTTCTCTGTGGCCATGAGAATTATATAATTTTATTTAGACTGCCTTGTGTGGTTGTTTGAAAGAAAATGCCCCAAATGAAGTGGCTCTATTAGGAAGTGTGGCTTTATTGGAGTGGGCGTGGCCTTGTTGGAGGAAACATGTCACTGAGGAGGCAGCCTTTGAGGTCTCATAAATGCTCAGGCCAGCCCTACTGTCTCAGAACACTTCCTGTTGCCTGCAAGTCAAGATGTAGGACTCTCAGATCCTTCTCTATCACCATGTCTGCCTGCATGCTACCCGGTTGCATCGTGAAGATAATGCACTAAATCTCTGAAAATGTAAATCATCCCAATTAAATGTTTTCCTTATAAGAGTTGACATGGGTATGATGTCTCTTCATAGCCATAGAAACCCTAACTGATTCAGAAGTTGGTATCAGGAAGTATGATAGGCTGGACCATGCTTTTGGTGGAAGGAATATGGACCTTGGAACTCTGGGTTAGAAAAGCAGTTAAATGCTTCAAGTGCTGCATAATAGGTCATCTTAGTAGGAACATGGAAGACAGTGGTGCTGAGCATGACTTGAAATGTGGGGCTTGGATCAAGAGGCTTCAGAGGAGAAGAATGTTAGTATATGGCCTAGAGACAGAGCTTGTGATGTTTTGGTGAAGAATGTGGCTACCTTTTGCCTTTGTCCAAAGAGTCTGTCTGGGGCTAAAGTGTAGAGTTTTAGATTAATTCTCTTGGCTTAAGAAATCTTAATACAGACTGGTATAGACTCTATTGTGTGGTTACTAGTGTTAACTCTAATGAAGATATATAATGAAAAGAAGTAAACAGACCAAGGAAAAAATATTTGAGGAAATGGGCACCAGAAAGTGGAGTGGAGCTAAGTTCTGTACTCTAGAAGGTAAGCAGATTAAGAAATGAAATGAAGGTAATGATGACCTCAAGGAAAGATCCCACCCAGCTGATTTCCAACTTGTGAAAAGGAATTAAAGAAAATCTTAGAGCCAGGTGTAGTGGTGCACACCTATAATCTCAGCACTCTAGGTGCTGGTGGATCTCTGAGTTAGGCCACCCTAATCTACAGATCCAATTTCAGAACAGCCAAGCTTAGGCAGTGAAGAAAACTATTGAAAACAGAAAGTTTATGAAGATGGTATTGAATGAGGTGGTGATGTTTTAGCCCCAGTAAGCAGAACATAGCCGCTCTAGTCACATGGTTCTGGTTTTAAGGATGGAAAAAAGGGACTGTGAAATTCACCTTCATGACTAAAGAAAGCCACTGAGGTCAGGTGTGTGTCAGGGCTGTATCCCTGAATGGAAGCTTGAAGCTGTGAAGTTGAAATCCAGACTTCCTTGGAGACCCCAAGATACTGGAGATGTCAGAGCTGTAAAATAATTGCCCAGGAAAGCTGCTAAGAGTGGCTAGAACCAGACCAAGACAAAGAAGTATATTACAGTCAAGAAAACTGAAAAGAGTGGGATATTCTTTTTTTTCTTTTTCTTTTTTCTTTAGATTTGAAACAAGGTTGTTTTACATGTCAATCCCTCACTTTCCCATCATCCCTATCACCCCCACCAAACTCAAGCCCATCCCCTTTCTGCTCCCCATGGATGGTGAGGCCTCCCATAAGGAGTCTTCATAGTCTGTTATATCATTTGGGGAAGGGCATAGGCCCTTTTCCATGTATCTAGACTGAGAAAGTATCCCTCTATGTGGGATGCGCTCCCAAAGTCCCTTCGTGTATTAGGGATAAATACTGATCTATTACTAGAGGTCCCATAGAATGCCCAGTCCTCCTAACTAACACTCATATTCATGGGGGCTGGGTGTGTCCTATTCTGGTTTCCCAGCTATCAGACTGGGGTACATGAGCTCCTCCTTGTTCAGGTCAGTTGATTCTGTACATTTCTCCAGCCTGGCCTTGACACCTTTGCTCATCACTCCTCCCTCTCTATAACTGGATTCCAGGAGTTCTGCTTAGTGTTTAGCTGTGGTTATCTGCTTCTGCTTCCATCAGCTACTAGATGAAGGCTCTTGGATGGCATATAAGGTAGTCATCAATCCCAATACTGTGAAAGGGCATTAAAGATAGCCTCTCTACTATTTCTTAGAATGTTAGTTGGGGCCATCTAGACCCCAACTTGTAGATCCCAGCTTGTAGAGCTCTGGGCATTTCCCTAGTGCCAGATTTCTCTGTAAATCTATAATGGCTCCCTCTATTATGGTATCTCTTTTATTGTTCTTCTTTATTCTTTCCCTGTTCCTTCATGTCCACCTCTCCCCTTCTCTTCTCCCCTTCTCTTTCTCCTAACTCCCTCTCCCCTCCCCCAGGTTCCCGGATTTCTTGGGAGATCTTGTCCCTGTCCCCTTCTCCTGGGTACAATGTATGTCTCTCTTAGGGTCCTCCTTGTTTTCTAGCTCCTCTGGTGGTGTGGATTATAGGCTGGTGATCCATTGCTCTATGTCTAAAATCCATATATGAGTGAGTAGCATTTTGACATCAGATATGGAGATGCAGTTTGGAGTTTGCTCACCCAGTTTTCATTCTTGCTTTGGTCCAGTATTTCCCCTCTATGTTCTCTTCCTGATATTTTGGAATGCTAATGTATGTCCTGTGCCATTATATATTAGAAATATGTGATTTTCTCTTTGATTTTGACCTTATAGTGGGTTCCAGTTAAAGGATTGCATGAATCTCATAAGAGACTTTGAACTTCAGACTTTTAAACAAGTTTGAGACTGGTATAGACTATAGGTACTTTGAAGTTGGACTGTGTGTATTTTTGCATTATAATATGGCTACAAGCCATTGGGAGCCAGGGAATGGAATGTGATGGTTTGGAAAATAAATAGCCCACAAAGGCAGAAGCACTGCTGGGAGGTGTGGCTTTGTTGTAGTAGGCGTGGTCTTGATGGAAGAAGTGTGTCACTGTGGAGGCAGATTTTGAAGTATCATATACAGTCAAGCCTCAAACACTGCTCAGTGTCTCATACCACTTCTTGCTGCCTACAGGTCAAAATGTAGGAATCACAGTTCCTTTTCTAGCACCTCGTCTGCCTGCACACTGGCATGGTCCACCATGAAGTTAATGGACTAAAGCTCTGAAATTATAAGCCACCCAGTTAAATGTTTTCCTTTATAAGAGTTGCCATGATTGTGGTGTTTCTTCACAGCAATAGAAACCCAAACTAAAATCACCTTGTAAAAGAAAAAGTTTACAATTTTGATGTAGTCTAGGAAAGACTAATTTCTGACTAATTTGCAATGATACTCCATTATGTGACCATTGGATAGCCTAAAAAGAGATGTCAGAGTGACAGTACAGGCAGAGCCAAAGAGGATAATCTGTATATAGGGTCTATGGGCATTTTGTTTTTGTTTTTTTTTCTCCAGAAACAGCACACCATTCTGGACTTAAAAATTAATGATTCTTCAATAAAGGAAGAAATTTAAGGGCCTCCACAGTGCAACACAACCGGTACCTTTTATTCTGCTGAGATGTCTCATCCTATTTCCTGGTTTCTAAACCAATAGCTGAGAGTAAGTTCAAGTAGGACCTGACATAATAGATCATGTTTCTGATGAGAAGATCAACATTGCACATTAAATGAGTGCAGCACTTTGAACACTTAACTTCCCTGCCTCTACTTCCCTTGTGCTGGGTTTACAAGTGTATACCACCATGTGTGCATTTATGTGTCTCTGTAGACCAAAGGCTTCATGCATATAGAGTAGGCACTCTATTAACTGAACTACATGTCCAGCTCAATTGGAGTATGTCTGTAGGTGGCTTAGTTCTCCATTAGAATAAATTTTGAGCATGTCTTTACAATGAAGCTAGAGTTCAATGATGAATTATCAAGAATTCATTGACTTAGGACACTTCCTAAGGGCACAGGACTTGACACACTGGCAAGGACTCTGGTGGGAAAAACTCACTGCACACATGTATCTTGAAAGCCTAGAGAAGATTGTATATGCCTCATTCCATGGAACACAGAAATAGCAGAATTGCCCCAGCCAATTGTAAAAGAAACATTAGAAAGTTTCAGGGAAGTGGATAAACAGAAATGGATATATTCTATAAAGTCCCCCTAGAAAATTATATTTCATGGTGAAATCCAAAGGAATCAGGATTCTTTGGGGTCCCCAGGAATATGCTAAGGAGAACCAGTAGGAATTTAAGTGGTAACTTTCTTCTGTGGGCTAGGAATGATGGTAAGAGTGATTTTTCTAGTTTTGGCTTGTTAAAATGAGAGGGACACAGCATTATAAGCCAGAAGCAAGAAATAGCATAGTCTACAAAAAATATCATTTAAAAAGGTTACTCTGTATGTTATGAAGTACATCTAGGTTTGAGATCTCATCTCTAACATATTTTCTATTAAGTCAATAACTTCTTCATTTTAACTTTGATGAAGCAACTTATTCTTTCTCGTAACAAAATTCTATATTATGGAAATGTGGGGGGAGACTAAGGAATAACTTGGAGCATAATATATCATACTAAGGTAGGCATTCTTTCATCTAAATCTCTGATTTCCATGATATTTCCTTCAGATCAATTCCTAGACTCAGAAAGGTTGTCTTCCAGCTCATGAATGTTTTCAGAGGCTTCGGATAATGCTACTGGATTCCTTTCAGAAATTCATTAGATTGCTCTTTCAATTGTAACACATCAGCATTTGTGTTCTACATTCCATTGCCAATACCAGCTTTTAGAATTTTGCATGGATTTGCCCACATAATAGGTGAAATGTCTCTATTTATGTGATGCTGAGTTTTCCCATATTTTACCTTGTTTTGTACTTATTAATATCTTCTTTTTCACATTTCTTTTTTAAATAATGTATTTATTCTTTTAAGTTTCATTTTACATTCCAACCACAGTTCTCTCTCCTACCCTGCCTCCAACCTCTCCTTGCTTCCCCACCACCAACCAGCCCACCTCGGTCCACTCCTCCTCACAAGGAAAAGCTCTTAAAAGGAGTCAACAAAGTTGACACAATAGGTTGTTGAAGGGCCAAGTCTTGGATTCATATAAATGCCAAATTATGGGAATTGTTACTCATTTTCAATTGTTAATGCCTGAAACACGTTTAAGTGATAGTTTTTGCTTTTCTATGGCTAAACTGGATTTTGTTTCATCATGTGTGATATATTTCCTTTTTTTTTTTACTATATTTTAACTATATACTTACATATGTTCTGTATGTGATGCTTATCAAGGGATTTTTTTCTGTTTCAGAGATTTTACCCATTATGTGATAATATTACTATTTCAATATTATTTTGTTGGGCTGGCTAGATGGCTAGATAGCAAAAACTATTTTGTTATATAACTATCTTATTTCTTCTCTTACATAATTTTCTTGATGAATTATATACATTTCTTACTCCCGGTAAATGTGAGATTAACTTCAAATATATATGTTATTTTGAAAAAATGAACATCTATGAACATCTGTGTGCTACGGGTTTTTGATGTATTATGAATAATAAAAACCTAGTGACAGATATTAAAGTTCTGAAGATCAGAAAAGCAAAGCAGCTAGCCACTCTTATTTCTTCAACCAGGGCTAGGGATATTCTGTTCTTACCATGGCTGTAGACTAAATCTCTAAGACTGAATGCCCATTCTGCGACCCTGCTCTTGTCTTATATATCTCTCTAGTGCTGGGATTAAAGGCATGAGCTCTGTTTCACTTTTAGACGGAATCAATCTCATGTATCCCTGGGTGGCTTTGAACTCTGACTCTGTCTCCTGAGTCCTGGGATTAAAGGTGTGTGTTACTACTGCTCAGCTTCTATGGCTGTGGCTTGCTTTGCACTCTGATCTTCAGTGCCTTTATTAGATCATAAACAATATATCACCACATTTTGAGATATGTTTGATGGTTCTAATTCTTTAAAAATTATTAGGATAATAAAAACTAATGTTTTATTTATTCTTCTCTCTACCCTTACTATATTTATTATAATTGCTATTAGGTGGTGTTATGGTAACATTCACTTCCTTAGCTTATCACATACAGCATGTATCTTTTACCAAAATAGAAAATGATCTGATATACTGGAGAATTAAACAGAAGGAAAAATACTGAGGTAATGGATATGTAAGGGCGGAATGGTTGTCCTTTAGGGCCTTTGAGACAATGCTTGATGAAAGTTTGAGTCATTGATTCAATAAAGCAGTTTAATTGATTCTCAGAGTTTGGTGTAATAGATTGTTAGCTTCTAACTCCAGGCGGTGGCTATTATAAGGCTGGCATTTCACACTGATGATGAGGGAAAACTCCCTACAGCAACTGGAAAAAGCCATTTGGGCTGATAGAAAAGATACGGTGTCAATCAGTGTGAAAGTGTTAGTGGAAAGCAATCACAGTTCCCATCAGAGGTATCCTTCCTAGTAATGAGCATGAGATCTTAATGGCATTGTACAGTATTACATATGCTTGACTCTATGCACATCTCTTAAGTATTAAAAATAATAAAAGGTATCAACACTGTGCAGGTACACCAATTACTGAGTTGTGACAGAAAGAGCTTTTTTCAAAGCATTTTCCTGAAAGAAAAAGAATAAGCCTTACAGAGCATCTTTGCATGAATCCTGGCCAATATTTATATTCAGTATAGCAGTTTCTGATGTGCTCAATTTTCTTTTGGAATATGTACGCTGAAAATGTTAATCCAACCTCTCAGTGAGTCTTGACCATTAAAAACAAACATGTAGAAATATACTACATGCTTTTACATGATTGAAGCTCAGTGAATTGTCTACTTAACTAAGATGTTGCTGAAATATTACTTTTACATACCTTCAGTTTTCAGTATCATAAATGCATACCCAGGAAAGTATTGTATATCATCATACTGAATAAAGGAATCCAGACACAGGAAGGCAAACTATGATTTTTCTCATATGTGGAATCCATATTATATATAATTACTCTAATCAGAATTATTCACTATTTAACTATATTTTGAAAGAGAAATGAGGAAAATACCAGCAGAAGGAAGAAAGATAACTAACAAAGTAATAGGGATGAATAGGAGCCAAGTGTATGATGTACACATACAAAAATGTCATAGCCAAACATGTCATTTTGAATAATGAACATTCCCTAATAATTTAAAAATTTAGTTACAATTTTTAATAATTATTTTAAAAATTATTTCCAAAGTATGGAATAAAATTTCTGTTATCATAAATGTATATGTTCAGTTCAGGCTTTCATTTAAATTGTACATTGTCTATTGCATCTGTTATCTTGAAACATTTTAGGGAGACTATACTGAAAATGAGGAAAGATTTAATTCTCTTGTGGCCATGCAGGATGCTTACAACAGAAAGCCTAGATTAGACTACTTCTTGTAAGAGAAGTAAACACATATTTTTGGCAAAACACAAGCTTTTATTGGTAGCAACGCAAACTATACAAGAATAATTCCTAGAGTTGATCTTAAGTTAAAAAAATTAGTTTTGAATTTTATTTACTTTTTAGTTCTATGATTTGGAGTACTTGAATGCTCATTTAAATTATAAACAATAATCATTATTCAATACAGTTATTGTATTTAGTTGAACATATAAAGAAGTTTTATCAACTCAAAAACTATAAATTATAGATGACATATTTATTTTATTAAAATACTATATTTAAGGGGTATTCATAGACATGTCCATGTACAATATCTAAACTTATTTTTGTGAGAAAATTGAAAGGAAAATACTGATAAATTATTTTAAGTATTATATTAACTTGCTTCCTGTTTTGAAGAAAAATGCTAGAATAGAATTATCAAAAAGCCAGAAGTAGTTCAAAGTCTAGATCCTCAATTTCTTGTTGGAAAAGTCAATTTCAATCACTTGATATTTCTTCCTCATATGCAAAGACTAGAATGTGTACAAAGTTCCTCTTCTATCCCTAAATAGTCACTAGCTTTCAACTCGCACTATTACTCTCAATCCCCTTCATAACTGCTAACCAGTTTAGTTCTAATGCCTGCCAACCTAATGGAAACAATAATCTTCACAATGTGGAAGGCAACTTTCCTGACCTTTCATAGGAAATATTGAGTAGTGATTTTTTGTCCTGGAAGACAGTTCAGGTCTTCTAGGAAGTTTCCTGCTATTGCAGAGGCTGAGGTGTTTTAAAGTGTTAGGGGTTGCTTTCTATAGTACAGATTCCCCTATATCATAGGTAAAACAATTCCTCTCCCTACTTGCCACTCCATTGCTAAACACAAGATATCCTACCCCCTGAGATCACCTTCTTTCTGAAATATATGGTAGACTCTAAAAATTTAGGAAAATCCCAGCCAACTATCTGCTTAGGAACTAAACCACATTGTTCTTTTAAAGGCTGCTATTGAGGGTGAAAAAAAAAAGATACCATAATAGAGGGAGCCATTATAGGTTTGAATAAAAAAAACTGACTATAGCTAGAGACATGTCCAGAGACCTATAGGTTTGACCCCAACTAGCAATCTGAACAATAGTGGAAAGGCCACCTTAAATGCCCTTCCCTGATAATGAGATTGATAAATGACTTTATGCCATCATAGAGCCCTCATCTAGTAGCAGATGGAAGAAGAAGCATACACCCACAGTTAAACATTGAGCCAGTCTACTGGAATCCAGTTGCAGAAAGGGATGAGTGTTAAGAAAAGGGGTCAAGACCAGGGTACAGAAACCCACAGAGACAGCTGACCTGAACAAGGGGGAGCTCATGAACCTCCAGACTGATAGCCGGGAAACCAGCATTGGACCGACTCAGGCACCCTGAATGTGGGTCTCAGTTAGAAGGCCTGGGAAGATTAAGGGACCTCTGACAGTGGAACCAAGATGTATCCCTGGTGCACAAAAGGGCTCTGGGAGCACAAGCTCCATGGAGGTATACTCCCTTAGCCTAGAGGTGGGGTGGGGGAGGGACTCCAAATGACTTGACAGATTTTGATGATTCCTCCTGTAAGGCATCACCCTCCTTGTGCAGTGTGTGGGGGGGAGTTGGGATGGGAGAGGGGTCAGGGAGCATGGGAGGGAGGGAGAGGGAACAGGGATCAATATGTAAAAATAAGAAAAAGTATATTTAAAAAAAAAGACTTTAGTGATTACACTCAATGCTTTAACATGGAATGTCTTGACTTCCAGGAACACAAATAAAGACTTCTCTCCTTGTTTTTGTAGATTAGTTCTGCATCAAAACCTAAGCTTTTTTGGTGAAAACACGATTAAACCTACAGTAAAAACTTGGGAACATCTTGGGCCTTTTAAAAGCATAATGTCTGGCAATGGGTATGCATATGACTTCTTAAATTACTATGCATCCATTGCTACTTATAAAACACACACACACACACACACACACACACACACACACACACAGAGTCCCTCTGCCGACATACCTTAGGTGACAGTTTTAGTCTCTTAAGTGTTGCTACTTTTTAAAAGCATGTAGCTTTGGTTCATAGTTTCTGATATCGGGAAATATAAAAGCATGGTACTATATAATCTATTAATCCTCTGGTGAGGGCTTCATGTTGCATCATAACATGCAGAGAAACAGAAAGTATTGCATAGTGAGGGAGGAATCCCCCAAAGTGAATTAAGCCTATTTGCTTTCTTATTAACCTCCTGGAGCAAATTGAGTCCTGCAAAATCTTCATTAATCCCTTTGTGACATTAGAGTTTGACAGATTCAAACACCTTCTAATGGTGCCACCACTGGTCAACACTGAGAAACACATTTTTTAAAAAGCTTTAGAAGAGAAAAACCACAACTAATTCATAAAAGTATTTGATTGAAGGCTTTACCTATAATTTTTGACCTTGATATGAAAGGATTATCAGTGAGGCTTGCACTATTTTAAACAAAATCTACTTCTTCTCTAGTATGAGTCTTGACTTTGATAAAATGGGTTTGTGTGCTTTCGGTTAGGTTTTCAAGAAGGCTCTGTACTGGTGAAAGCAGAACCTTGTGGATCAAGTCTACCCTGCTCCCACTGGATCCTTCTTTTCATCACAGCTTCAACAGGGATCAAGTTTCTAACACCAAAAGTTTAGAGTCCATTCAAATCATAGCATTTGTTTATCTATTGGCTGAATTATTTCAAGAAGTGTACTTCTCTATCTAGAAAGGAGATCTCAGCCTTACCAAATATACTCTTGAAGTTTTGTTTTATCACAATTTATCATATAGGAAGTCAATTTAAATGAAATTGGCAAATAACAGAGACAAAGCTCCAACTGAACATCTTTTTTTTTCACCAAATGAAGCAGGCTTCCATTACTTAGAATGGGTTATATCTACATAAGTTCTTGTCTGAAAGATTCCATGGGATCCTCCAAACAACCCAGGTTATTTCAAAGATTATTGCTGGCTCTCCATAAACTGAAAATAAGGCTCTATTGCCCCAAGACAACATCTACACAACTAATTGAACATGGAAAAGACAAGCTGGTGCCTGTCCAGAGCCTCCACTCCTATGAACAAATTAATATCCATGGTCCTGGAAGGTTCTCTACACAATACCAAAGGAGAACCCCTTAATCTACAATGGTGACCTGCCTGCAAGTTACACAAGTATAATAATGGCATTATTAAAAGCTTGTGGGAGTAACCACAATATCTTATTAAAGCTCAGGCCCATTCTATGAGGTGTAACCCATATCCAACACTGCTTAGGTGGTAAAGACCTTAGACTAGATCAGGGAATTAAGATAAAACCAAATACTATAGTTATACTAAATGAATGTAGCCCTAAAATGACTCCTAGCCACATTCTGCTATACTCATTGATTTGTGCCTTTCTTGGCCATCATCAGAGAAGCTTCCTCCTGCAGTATATGGGAACAAATACAGGGATCTACAGTCACACAACATGCAGAGAGTGAAAGACCTTGCATCACTTAGCCCTAAAAGGGGTGTCTCCATTAAATCACCCCCCCTGGGGCTCATAAAACTTTGTGGAAGAAGAGGCAGTAAAAGAATAAGAGCCAGAGTTCTTGGAGGACACCAAAGAATCAATGCCATCTGATGGGAGATGTTATTCTGTAAATATGTTTCTCATATTGGTTAATGAATAAAGCACTGTGGCCAATAGAAAAATAAGATAGGAGGGACTAGGAGACAAGGAGGAAAGAGGAAGTAGTAAGGAGGAGTCAGCATATAGAGCCTAGAGGAAGCAAGATGCCGGCCCGCCGTGATCGGATAAGATGACCACATGGAAATACTTAAATAAGTAGAAATGGGTTAATAATTAAGACAGAGCTAGCCCATAAACAATAATAGTAACTGGCCAACAGGATTGTATCAAATACAGAGTCTCTGAGTGTTATTGGGGGCTAGCATGGCAGCGGGGCAGCAGGACCAGACCAGCGGCAGCAGTGGGGGGGGCATATTCGTAACAGCAGTCCAAACAGAACAGGGCTGGCACACATATGAACCCATGGAGACTGAGACAGCATGCACAAGTCCCTCATGTGTCTGCAACAAATGGGATTCTAAAACTGAAAGTAGAAGTGGAAACATATATCCATTTCTAACCTAGAAACTATCTCTAATTTATAGCCTACTTGCAAATGAAAAATTAGTTTCCTCAAAGGGGATCTCACTGGGGAAACAAACTACTCTTAAGGGTAGGCTACATGTCTAGCAGTAGATGGCCAACACAAAACAAACTCAATAGCATCTTTGAGGTACTTTGTCTCATAATACTAAGTCAGGATATTTCTTTGTCCCTTTTCCACGTTTGTTTTCACCTATTCTGATTTGTTTTTTCTTGTTTTTATTTTATTTTATTTTATTATTACTTCTTTGATGCCTTTTATTTTCTAAAGAGAGACAGAAAGGGTGTGGATATGAATGGAAGGAGAGGTATGGAGGAATTATAAGGGGAAACCACAATCAGAATATATTATATAAAAAGAAAACATCTTCAATAAAAGAAAGAAACACAGAGGGGAGAAGAAGAAGCTAGTAAACAGTATATAGAAAGAAAAGTGAGAAAAGATTTTAAATGCCCATACCTGACACTGTTCAAGTAGCCAAGAACCAGAGACAAGATACACCTTGGGCCTGGGGGAAAACCAAATATTATTGTTCTGCTAAAGGAATATATCAATAAATCCTAAAGATATTTTGCTATATTCATACATCAGTGCCTTGCTCAGCAATCATCAGAGAAGCTTCCTTCTGCTGCAGGTGGGAACAAATAAAGAGACCCACAGCTAGACAATGCAAAGAGAGTGAGAAGCTTTGGAACACTCAGTCCTAAATGGAATTTCTTCATTAACCCCCTGCCTCAAAGCTCAGGAAACCCCGTGGGAGAGGAGGCAGAAAGCCTCTAAGAGCCAGAGGTGTTGGAGAGTCCAAGGACATAATGTCTTCCAGACACAACAGGACGGAGGCACACATGAACTCACAGAGGTATGTTAAGAAGAATGGTGTGAGAAAGCCAGCTGAAGGAGAAATAAGACATTGTGAAGAATGTTTCTGTGGGAATTGAAACCCTATTGCTCACAGTTGAACCACACTGGTTTCACATTTGCTCCTGCAGGCATTAATCACCATTCTCTGCTCTGATTTTTGTCCTTTCACCGCATGGACTAAGCACTGCATTTTCTGGGTTCCTAATTGGAATTTCCAGTCAGAGTTAACCCACTGAAGATGATCAGAACACAGTGAGATTTTGGACAAAGCATTGATTCACCACCCTGTAAGCAACTTGGCTATGCTTTTGGCTGTGGCTATCATAATTTGTTAAGAGCTACAATACTTACTGATGAATCCTTTCCCCATAGTTCTATTTGTTAAGAGCTACAATACTTACTGATGAATCCTTTCCCCATAGTTCTAGGAGCATTCCTTGCTCCCCTGATTATTACAGTCCTAAACCTGGAAGCAGCTTTCCTTTATTGTTAGTCCCCAGTCGCCACATAATCTTTGTTAGCTTTTCTTGCCCTGCCTGTGTGTTTGTCAAAGTGGTTTATGCTAATCCACCCTCATGTATACTACTTGGGCATGCCATCTTTGTCTTATTGGGACTCTGATACAGCAGTGTTTAAGAAATTTAAGTAATGACTTCCTTTGAAACTTTACAGGGTAACACAGACTTGTTTGTCAAGGACTAAAATCATGAATAACCTTCTAGTAACTATCTTACAATATAGGCTAATTTTAGCCTCTTACATAAAGTTCTAAAACTCTAGGAAAGGGAAATGAGAGACTGAGTTATGTTGCTGGCAGGGTTTTGAAGTAATATTGGATAAATTTAGAACAGAAATAGAGTCCGTACTTACTGCTCTATCTGAGGGCTTCACTATTTGGGTATGCAATTTCATTTCCTAATGGCTCTGACTTGGCTTAATGAAGTCAGCTAATGCTTCCCTTTAATTTTAATGGAAACTAATTTTATTTCTTTCTTTGCCTTTCTAAATTATAACATCTCCTGCATCGCCAAAAAAGAACTACAGCAGACACACATGGGCTGCCTGGCTGCTCAGACTAGAAACTAATGTATTTTACCTATAGCTGATAGATGTATGAACTTTTTGTCACTGTTTTGACTCCAAGTACACAATATTTTTAGAAGCCAAACAGAACTTCTGCCCTTTGTTGATGACATTTTCAGCTGATACTTGTAATTGGTTGTTAGCACAGTGTGACCAATGAGAAAGCATTTGACCAAACAGTTACAGTTGTGTCACTTTATGCTTGCTTCATTATAAATCATAACCTCTTTCCTTTATATTCAGCAAAGACCCTATTGAAAGGAAAGCTGGGCATTAAAGAATGGCTTCTAATTCTAATGTATTTTCAAGCAAATCGAGCACAAGGAGTTCTAATTTTCTATATCCAACTTGCGGTGGATTTGTTAATGCATTTGATTTTTCTCAGCCATTTTTAAAGCGCCTGCAGATTTTAACAAGGGAAATATTTTGACTCATAAGTATTTGCATCTTTCAGCTATTTTCTGATTTCAGTTCCTTGTATTTCTGGGCTTTGGGCCACTACTCCATGAGGGCTGTCAAGGAGAAACCTTTATAGCTTATCCTAGGTAAGGTTAGTAGGGCAGCTTGCTTGGCAGTCACTGCTGTTTACATCTTCCCTAACAAAATGATGCTTTTCTTGGTCTGCATCTTGCTGCCCACAATGTTAATGAATTTTAGCTTATCCCTTCAATTTCAAGACTTCGATGATGAATCTATGTGGAATTTCATGAATGGGGACCATTATCAGGCATTTGCAGGGAAAATCCCAGCCTTGCAAGTGAGCACACCAAACCTCTACAAGCCTGTCCCCAAGCAAGCTCATCTTGCTAAATAAAATCTGCAGAACAAAGACACACAAAGCAGAACAAGGAAGTCTTAGAATACAGTCATTTTTTTTTCCTTCGGGCCTCTTGTCATATCCGTTAAATGTTAAGACTTAATGAACTGTTTATTTTAGTTGCCTTTTTGTGCCCCAGATTGCTACAGAGGAACCTTTCAGAGCCCAGATGGAAGAAATAGTTTGCCATTAGTTATAGTCTGGAGGAGAGAAGTACTGTGCTTAGTCATCTTTCACTTTTTAGCCTTCCTAAAGCTGCCTCTGGTTTGCAAGCCCCTGTATTCCACAAGGACAAAACAAAGAACACAATGCAGCAAAATTGAAAACTACTTACTGAGTACCTATGGTATATCATGTGCTTTTGATGTAAGATATATACTATACATTATATATACATATTATTTAGTAAATTTGCATTAAATATTTATAAATTGATGCTATTATATTAGTAACTCCTTTTGAGAAACTAGAAGACTCAAATCAAGATGATTAAGTTCACGAAGTCTACATGTAATGAAAGATCTGGGATTGAAACTGGATTATCCAGTTTACTTCTTGTACCAGGGTCACTTCTACTTTGTAAAACACCCTTCTCTCTGAGTTGCCTGTATATTTTGGTCTGGGTTCTTCTAGATGAAAAATATGTCTAATAGACATATAAAACTATGAAAGACGATTTGCTATTTCAGTGCATTCTTCTGTCTGTTGTCCAGACTATATCCACACTCTGAAGTGACAAGCAGATATCTTCAACCTTAAGCCACTTCTAAGATTGCACTGTGTTGGTAATGAGGAAGTGTTAGTCTTGTATGTTAGAATATGAACAAATGTTCTTGAGTTTTCAGATGTGTTGTTAAGTTGCTAGTATTAGATCTTTCCAATTTCCTTATGTAGGCACTTAGTGCTATCAACTTTCCTCTTGGCATGCCTTTCATTGTGTCCCATACGTTTGATTAGGGTGTGTATTCGTTTAGATTGAATTCTTTGAAGTCTTTAATTTCTTTATTTCTACCTTGAACCACTAGTCATTCAGTAGATAGTGGTTCACTATCTATGAGTTTATAGGTTTTCTGTTATTTCCGTTGTTGGAATCTGGCTTTGCTCTATGGTGATGTCATAGGATACAAGGTATGATTCCCATTTTCTTGTATCTGTTGAGAATTGATTTGTGACCAAGTATGTGGGCAATAGTGGAGAAGATTCTGTGAGGTGCTGAGAAGAGATATACTTTTTTGTTTGTGTGAAATGTTTTGAAGATATCTGTTAGGTCTATTTGCTTTATAACATATTTTAGCTCTTTCTATGTTTTATCTGGATAACCTGTATGTTGGTGAGAGTGCTATATTAAAGTCTACCACTATTAATGTATGTGGGTTTATGTGTGATTAAAGCTGTAGTAGTGTTTCTTCTACAAACTTGAGTGTGCTTATGTTTGGAGCATAGATGTGCCTAGTCTTGTTAGGCTATGTTTGGTGGATATCCCCGGGAGGCCTGCTCTTTTCTGAAGGGAAACTGAGGAGGATTGAATCTGGCAGGGAGGGGAAAGGTGAAATGGAGAGGCACAGGAGGAATAGAAGAAGGGGAAACTGCAGTCTGGATGCATTGAAAACAAAAAATAAAACAACATAAATAATTGCATTCTATTGCTTCTTTTCTCACACTCAAAACCTCTTTCAAATTTTCTTCTCTGATAGACATACAGTTTGGCATTGTTCTGTGGAGTTTTGACTCTTCACCAAGTAATTAAGAGTTAGACTGAAAAGACAGCAGGAAATCATAGTCATGAGGCCAAGACAATCTTCCAAATCTCAAGAACCAATTAGGCTTGGGATCTTATCTGGAATCTGTTGATCTTACATCACTTTTAAGCCATATTGTTTTACTGTGGCTTTTACACATTCTGTGTGCTGTTTGGGAGAACTCCTAGAAGACTGTTCCTGCAGCTTCTCAAAAATTGCTAGAGTCCTGTTGGCTGCATGATTTTTAGAATAGAAGATACAGCTTCTGCCTGTTCTGGTTTTGGTAAAGTTGAGTGATCAAGAGGATCCCCTGCAAGCAGAAATAACAGAAGCCAGAGAGGATAAGGGAGTGCTTAATTGGTTCCTGCTGAGGCCCCTAAGCTGTATGCTACTTTGCGTTATTTTAACTTGTATGTACTTCTCTGGCTTATTGACATTGTTGGTCAATTAAATCGAATTTCACTGTCAAATATAAGAATTTGGAAATTTGCTTCATGTGCAACCCCCAAATCTCCTTTGAAACTTGCTGGACAATGAATGACTTCATTCCTATGGATTACATCTGGAAATCTCAAGGTCAAAATTTCTGTATCCAAAACCATATCAAAAAGTACCATAGTTTAATTGACCACTACCTCTTAGAACAAATACAAACAGCATATTAATATACTAGCTGTTTGTCAACTACCTTGAGTTAGCAGTCTAGTTAACCCTTTCCTTTCTATCATTATGGAAAAATTTGGATTGTCATGTCTCCCAGGGCCTACAAAGAGATGCGTTGGCGATGCTTCACAACTGTCTGCATAACGGTCCATAAATATTGGGACTTCTGGCTGCTTCTCTAAGGGCATTTCTTCCTTAATACACTTTCATTTTCAGATGCTATTATCTGGTACATATCCTATGCAAAATCTAATGCCATGTTAATTTTCATAATGTCCTAATCAAGGAATTATGGCTAAGCTGCTGGAAGTCAGTTGATCCAAATGTCAGTGAGAAAGGTTTATGTATCATTAAGTTTGTTTCCTTGGGGTGAGGTAGTGCTACTTTCAAAGTTTAGTTTAGTTTGCACACAATAATATTTTATTGTTTCTCTTACTATTTCCCCATGTCCTTCAGAGAACAGACTCCATGATCACTATACCAGAAAGGGGGATACTTGATACTCCCTGTCCTTCACTTCTCTGTCTCTGTCTCAGTCTCTCTGTCTCTGTCTCTGTCTCTCTGTCTCTCTCTCTCTGTTCTTCAATAACCATTTCCCCTTATTTCCTGTGTCTGGAAACAGGCAATGACTAGACAAAACATCTAGTTTTCTCAGTGTTTTCTAGTCTTCCTTCATCCCTAACAGTGTTTTGCTGACTTTGAATGAAGAAAATAAGAATAAGCTATAATGAAAATCAGCATGAAAATGATGCAGAAAACAGTAGGTGGCTTCAAAGGTGGGGTTTCTTACCAGATACATGAAAGGTGGTTATGATTAGTGAAACCATACCAATTTCAAGAGCAATTTTGAAATTTATATTTTTTATATTTTTTCCTGCCTCAGGACCTGGCATTTTGTTGCTGTGAGGGTTAGGGTTAGGGTGAGCTGCCATTCACTAAGTGCTCTGTGAGCTGTAAGATCCTAAACAGTCACACAGGTACAAAGATTATCTTGCTCTGAGTCATGGAAATTGTGCCAAAAAATAAAAACAAAGTCTCATTAGCAAAATTTACAATTGCATATATATAATTGTTTGCCTTGTCCATTTGAAGGGGAAGTAATAACAGATGAATTTAAGGAAAGATTAACTCTATTTCAATGGCAATCTAATATCCTTTTTTATATTTTAAACAAATTTATTTTTATGTTATTATTTTTTCTTTTGTTTTATTTAAATTTTAAACAAGCTTGTTTTACATGCCAATCCCAGTTACTGCGGTCTCCTGTCCTCCCCTGTTTTCCCCACGAACACACATCTCATCCCCTTTCTCCTCCCCAGGGAGGGTAAGGCCTTCCAGGGGCAGTCTTCAAAGTCTGTCATATCATTTAGAGAAGGGCCTAGGCCCTCCCCCATGTGTCCAGGCTGAGAGAGTATCCCTCTATGTGGAATGGACTTCCAAAGCCCATTCGTATACGAGGGATAAATACTGAACCATTACCAGAAGCCCCATAGTCTGACCAGTCCTCCTATATAACATGCACATTCAGGGAGTCTGGGTCAGACCTATGCTGGTTTCCCAGCTATCGGACTGAAGTCCATGAGTTCCCCCTTATTCAGGTCAGCAGTTTCTGTGGGTTTCTCCAACCTGGTCTTGAACCCTTTGCTCGTTACTCTCCTTCTCTGCAACTAGATTCTAGGAGTTCGGCTCAGTATTTGGCTGTGGGTGTCTGTTTCTGCTTCCATCAGCTACTAGATAAAGGCACTAGCATGGCATATAAGGTAGTAATCAATCTCATTATCGGGGAAGGGAATTTAAGGTAGCCTCTCCAGTATTGCTTAGATTGTTAGTTGGGGTCATTCTTGCAGGTCTCTGGGCATTTTAGTCCATATTTCTATTAAAACCTATAATGGCTCCCTCTACTATGGTATCTCTTTTCTTGCTATCCTCTATTATTTTCCCTGACTCAATCTTCCTGCTCCCTCATGCTCACTTCTCCCCCCTTCCTCCTAACTCACTTTCCCCTCCCCCCCCAAGCTTCCAATTTGCTTGGGAGATCTTGTCCCTTTCCCCTTCTCCAGAGAACAATGTATGTCTCTCTAAGGGTCTACCTTGTCTCCTAGCTTTTCTGGCAGTGTGAATTGTAGGCTTGTAATCCTTCGCTCTATGTCTAAAATCCATATATAACTGAGTACATACCGTGTTTGTCTTTTTGTGACTGGGTTAGCTCACTCAGGATGGTTTCTTCTAGTTCCATCCATTTGCCTGCAGATGTCAAGATTTCATTGTTTTTTTCACTGAGTAGTACTCCAATGTGTAAATGTACCACATTTTCTCCCTCTATTCTTCAGTTGAGGAGCATCTAAGTTGCTTCCATGTTCTGGCTATTACAAACAATGCTGCTGTGAACTGATGTCCTTGTTGTATGAATGTGCATCCTTTGGGTACATGCTTAAGAATGTAATTACTGGATCATGAGGTAGACTGGTTCCCATTTTATTAAAGAACTGCCATACCAATTTTCAAAGTGGCTGTACAAGTTTACACTCCCATCAGGAGTGGAGGAGTGAATGTATCCCTTTCTTCACATACTCTCCAGCATAAATTGTCTTTGGTGTTTTATATTTTAGCCATTCTGACAGGAGTAAGATGGTATCTCAGAGTTGTTATGATTTCCATTTTCCTGATGGCTAAGGATGTTGAACACTTTCTTAAGTGTCTTTCTGTCATTTTATATTTTTTTCTGCTGAGAATTATCTATTTAGTTCTGCACCACACTTTTTAATTGGATTATTTCACATTTTGGTAACTAGCTTTTGAGTTCTTTGTATAATTTGGAAATCAGCATTCTGTCAGATATGGGGTTGGTGAATATCTTTTCCCATTCTTTGGGCTGCCGTTTTATCTTGTGTCCTTTGCCTTACAGAAGCTTTTCAATTTCAGGAGGTCCCATATATTAATTGTTGATCTCAGTGTCTGTGCTACTATAGTTAAGTTCAGGAAGTGATCTCCTGTACCAATTCCTTCAAGGGTACCTCCCACTTTCTCTTCTAAGAGGTTCAGTGTGGCTGTATTTATGTTGATCTATTTGGATCTATGTGCAGTCTTCTACAAGTCAGTACCCAGTGTGCCAGCATCATTTGTTGAAGATGCTTTTTTTCCATTGTATAATTTTAGCTGTTTTGTCAAAAATCAGCTCTTCATAGGTGTGGGGAGTTAGTATCAGGAGTTTTTATTTGATTCCATTGGTCTGCTTGTCTATTTTTGTGCCCATACAAGCTGTTTTCAGGACTATAGCTCTATAATAGAGCTTGAAGTCAGGGATGGTGATGCCTCCACAAGTTCCTTTATTGTACAGGATTGCTTTGGCTATCCTGGATCTTTGGTTTTTCCATACAAAGTTGAGTATTGTTCTTTGAAGGTCTGTGAAGAATTGTGCTGGGATTTTGATGGAGATATCATTGAATCTGTAGTTTGCTTTTGGCAAGATTGCCATTTTTACTACGTTTATCCTACCTATCTAAGAGCATAGGAGATCATTCCATTTTCTGGTATCTTCTTTAATGTATTCCTTTAAAGTATCAAAGTTCTTATATAAGTCTTTCACTTGTTTGGTTAGTGTTACCCCAAGATATGTTATGTTCTTTGCGACCATTGTAAAAGGTGATGTTTCTACGATTTCCTTCTCAGCCCCTTAATTGCCTGTATATAGTAGGGCGACACATTTTTTTTTTTTTTAGTTAAACTTGTATCCTGCCACTTTGCTGATGGTGTTGTTCAGCTATAGGAGTTCCCTGGTAGAGTTTATTGGGTCACTTATGTAAACTATCATATCATCTGCAAATAGTGACAGTTTGACTTCTTCATTTCCAATTTGTATCCCCTTGATCTCCTTTTGTTTTCTCATTGTTCTAACTAGAACGCCGAGTACAATGTTGAAGAGATATGGAGAGAGTGGACAGCCTTGTCTTGTTCCTGATTATAGAGGAATTGTGCTGAGTTTCTTTCCTTCAGTTTGATGTTGGCTGTTGGTTTGCTATATATTGCTTTTATTATGTTTAGATATATTTCTGTTATCCCTGCTTTCTCTATTACCTTAATCATGATGGGGTGTTGTTTTTGTCAAAGGCTTTTTCAGCATCTAGTGAAATGTTCATGTGGATTTTCTTTATTCAGTTTGTTTATATGGTGGACTACATTGATGGATTTTTGTATGTTGAACCTTCCCTGCATCCCTGGAATGAAGCCTACTTGATCATGGTGGATGATTTCTCTGATGTGTTCTTGGATTCGATTTGCCAGTTTATTGAGCATTTTTGCATTAATGTTCATGAGGGATATTTGTCTGTAGTTCTCTTTCTTACTTGTATCTTTTTGTGGCTTAGGTACTAAGGTAATTGTAGCCTCATAAAACAAGTATGGCATTGATCCATCTGCTTCTATTGTGTGGAAGAATTTGAGGAGCATTGGTATTTGCTGTTCTTTGAATTTCTGGTAGAATTCTGCACTGAAACCATCTGGCCCTGAGATTTTTTTGGTTGGAAAACTTTTGATGACTGTTCCTATTTCATTAGGGATTATAGATCGATTTAAATTACTTATCTGTTCTTGATTTAATTTTTGTAAGAAAATTGTTCATTTCCATTAAATCTTCAAATTTTATGGAACACAGGTTTTCAAAGTATGACCTGAAGATTCTGTGTTTCCTCAGTGACCTTTGTTGTGTCCCCCTTTTCATTTTTGATTTTGTTAATTTGCATGTTCTTCTCTGCCTTTTGGTTAGTTTTGGATAAAGGATTATCTATCTTATTGATTTACTTGACGAACCAACTCTTTGTTACATTGATTCTTTGTATTATTTTCCTAGTTTCTACTTTATTGATGTCATCCCTCAATTTGATTATTTCCTAGCATCTACTCCTCTGGGGTGAGTTTGCTTCTTTTTGTTCTAGAGCTTTCAGCTGTGCTATTAATTCTCTAATGTTATTAGTCTTAAGTTTCTTCATGTGAGCACTTAGACCTATGAACTTTCGTCTTAGTATTGATTTCAAATTGTCCCATAAGTTTGGGTATGTTCTGTCTTCATTCTCATTGAATTGAGAATCTAATTTTCTTCTGGGTAATATATTTTCAAACCCTAGTGTAATAAACTACCCATCCTGTTGTTTACCTCACTTGCATGCCATTCAAATACTCTCATAAATATAATCAAGAAAACGTGAGCACAGAAAAAGAAATTTTATGATAGGAGACTGTTAAAGGGATTTGCATGCCAAAATTCCAATCTCAGCAAGTCAGTGACTTAGCATTATTACAATGCTGTTTTCAACTATCTATTTTTTAAAAGAGACATTTAATTGTACGTTGTAGCAAAAATATCTTTAGGAGGTTTGCTATGTTTGCTTTTTATTGTCTTCTTATCTCTCTTTAATGTAGTCTCACTATTTTGACAGCTTTAATTTCCCGAATCACAAGAGGTATTCAACCATCCAATAACTTACGCATCATGAAACAATCATGTGCAACTTCGGTTTAGACCAAGTAAATGTTCAGAGCATTTAAAATATGCCCATCTGCAAACTCCCTTCAAATTCCATATATAGTTAAGTTAACAAGGTTGAGTGGCAACTTCATGGCAGGCCAGAAAGAGTACTTAAATATTCTGATTTCTAGCCAAGCACCCTTTACAATGGCCAGTAGTTCCTACCAGAGAGTTCTCTAAAAGGAACACATTATCCATCCCTGTAAAGGACCATTTTAACATCAACTAGAGTACTTCACATTTCAGTAGGTTTCATTACGTCTTCACTTATGCCTTTTAGAAAACATTTTTGAACAGCTATCAGAATTGCTAACATAAGCTTCAGACACAAATTCTGCTAATACATATTCTCATAGAGTAGTGGTTAAAAACTTAACAATTATTAAAGCTGATGGTTTTAATCTTTTTGGTTGAGGATATCAGAGACCATAGTGGTGGTCTACTATTGTTGTTTTGCTAAATGGTCATGTTTGTCAGATTGCTGTCTAGTTATTTGTGTTTATACATAGAGATCTGTGTTCTCAGTCTTGCTCAGAGAAAGGTTTTTGCAGTGGGTAATGGTTAATTCAGAGAATCATAACTGGTCAATGTATTGAGCATAAGTGACTGTGAAATACTAGCTCTTAATGGGCCATCTATATCAACACCCAGAGCTCCGGGGATGTCACAGAAGAGATGGTAGAAGGAACCTAAGGGCCAGAGTATGAGGAGAAATTCTGTGAAACTGTCTTCTGGACAAGACAGGGTTCATAGCAGCTGTCACTATCTGCATAAGACCTGCCAGTCAAATTTACAGCTTAGATGATGGAGGGCCTCATGAGCCCCCGCCTATAGTTGAGGCTATAGGCAGTTGATGGCTACTAATAGAGGGAGAATCATTTTGTGGGATACATTGGCCCTGTTGCAGCGGTTGTTCCCTCACTCATGTGCATATGTGTGCATATGAGCAACTCTAATTGAATTTCGTGGGTTACAAAGAAATAAAACAGAAAA
Source organism: Cricetiscus sungorus (assembly GCA_030556225.1). Taxonomy (NCBI): domain Eukaryota; kingdom Metazoa; phylum Chordata; class Mammalia; order Rodentia; family Cricetidae; genus Cricetiscus; species Cricetiscus sungorus. The sequence goes on from JANBXA010000726.1 coordinate 12,928,579, forward strand.
CAGTGTTGAAAGGAGGCACATTAGGGAGTCTTTGGGGGAGTTGGAACAGGGAGTAGGGCATAGATATACTAAAAATGCATTGTGTGCATGTGAAAATATTACAAAACAATAGATATGTGGCTACCATTAGATAGCTTTAATGATATAATAAAACAATTTTTACTGTAGAAAACATTTCTTTCAAAATATATATACTAAAATGCTTATAAATGTATTTATTTAAAATACATAATTTTATCAAATGATAATAGTAGTAACAGCTGGCCTATTAGATTCCAGGTGAATTTCATTTTACTTCTGTATTTTTCCAAATGCTCTGCAATGGTGATGGATTCCTCTATTGACTAACAATATTTCTAACTGTTTTGAGGTTTGAGATTCTCATGTTTCATACACATAATCAACCCAATATCCCCATTTGCAAGTGTTCCTCCTACAGAGTAATTATCCTTATTTCTGATGCCAAACAAATGAGGCATATTTGTTCACTAATACTTCAAATTCAAAGTGATGCAATTTAATCTTTTCTGTTCTAGTGCATGTGTAGCATATTAGGCCATCTCTTGTTACTTGTGTTTAGTATTTATGGTTCAAAGAAGTTAGGTCAACTATAAATATTGGCTGTTTATAGGAACTGTCTAGTTAGATGTATGTCCTTACAAGAAGCTACTTAATCATTTTACTTTCCATACATCTGTTAAATTGGCACTATGGTCCAAGTAGAAAACATTTGCTATGCTTCAGTGTTATCTGGTTTTAATGAATCCCTAGAGGTTTCCAGCTGTAGTTTTATGCCAAATATGATTTAATCTAACACTGGAAGAGAAGCACTGAACTCAGTGCACCTTGTCTGCAAATAGATTTCCACTTGAAGTAGCAGCTTTTACCATTCATCACAAGACTACTCAAATGAATTCAATGCAGTTTCTTGCTCTTGGTTCAAAACATGCACTTATTTGTCTTCAGGTAAGGGCTATCATTAAAACATTCCATATTATATTTAACAAATGAAGTCAATGAATGGATTCCAGCTTAGTTGCTATGACAAAGTATTTATGCGATATTTGTATGAAGAATAGAAAAACCCGGAGGCAGATGTTTTATGATAAGATGACAAAAGTAATTATCATGAACTATAGCAGACTGACAGATGATAAAATGGATTCTATGAATGATGGTGAAATGGCCTTTCTGCAGGGCATTTTACAGTATCTTTCTTGATAAACTGTATGTAAATAAATTGGAACCAGATAATTAGAGAAAAGAAGATGACAAGTACTATGAATTGCCTCACCTAAAATCCTTTTAATCCTTCTCTACTCTATACCTCCTCATACTAAGAATCTTGCAGTCATACATCCCATTTTCAAGCTACCTTATTTCTAAGATTCTTCATGTAGTCTACATGTCACTGCATCAAATTGAAGTGACCGAATAAAATTCAGAATCTTTGTGGGAAGATTTGGCAGAGACTTTATTCTTTGTAATTGAAAACCATTGACATAGAGTCATGGGAATATGTATTAGTGGAAGTTTTACTACATAAGTCCTATGACTTTGTTGGGAATTCAACATTACTGGCATAGAATGTCTAACCTAGGGTACCTCGTATTCTCATACATGTAGTGAGTTATTTAACGACATTTAGTAAATTGTACACTTAACTAGAATAGATTATATCATAGCAATATATGATTAATAACCCTAACTTATATGCAAAGTGGTATAGCCATCAGATAAACGGTTGAGTGGTGCATATGAAGATGCTATTTATATGAGTTTCATTATGAAATGATAACTGTCTTTGAGGGTAGAGCACTTTCTTCCAACTTATATTTTCTGTATGTTCTATGCCTACTCCACCCCCTTTCTTCACAGTGTCAAAGAGAGAAGGCTAACACCAGCAGGTATATTATAATGTTTTCAATCACTCGTGCCAAGAGGTAAAGAAATAGAAACACTTAAGATATAAAATATCACAACATATTTGGAATCATCTGACTCAAATTAATATAAAACCACATAAATAATAGACAGATGCTTCTCAAATTAGAGTGGGTTTACATCTTGATGCAGGCATTGTGAACTGAAAATTTCCTCTTACCTAACATACTGAACATCCTGCCTTATAGGTCTCCAACTTGCTGGCATTCACAGTTTAGACTTGCTAATTTTCATAAATGCAAGTTCAAAGTTCTTATGACATATTCATGGCTATTTTCATCCATTTCACTCATGATTTCTTGTTTACCTATTTAAGGCTCAGAGTAGGATTTGCTAAGAGTTGAGAAGAGGAGAATGGAGGGAATGGGAGGACAGGGGGAGAGGAAGAAGAGATAGAAAGAGAAGGAGAGAGATGGTAAAGATTGAGACTGTATAACTTGAGGGAAGTTATGTTAAATGGAATTTGATGAAATATTGGATATAAGTTAATCTGAAGAAATGGTTTCAGATGTGTTGCATCTTAACATCCAAAATGGTTTAAAATATAATTTCATCATTTGGACCTAGTCACAGTAAATACTTATACTAATTGACAGAATTGTTACTACTAGTTACTTCCTAGAATGCTATAGATTTTGCATCCCTGACAAAAGCCTAATGATATCCATTAGTGATTGAACATATATTGTGCTTTCATAGCACTCAAGACTGGCTAGGATTCACAGGAGGCGTGCTGCACTTATTTACAACTGTATTTGAAAGGAAAATGGAGTCACTCTTTATTTTTAAAAAACCCAAGGTAAAAAGTGCACATGGTAATTCAGATTTTGGTGATTTGTGGGGAGGGATGTTGTAGAAGGTATTGGAAGGATAAAAGAGGGAGAGACCTTTGTTAGCATTAAAGCTGATCCTCAGATTTCCATCTTCCTAATCTTTTGACTCTTTGCCTGTAATGAGCAGGGTACCTTCAATGGTCTCCTAGTATTCTGAAAGATTATATATATGCTCTTCCAAATCTAGATGCCTTTTACTTGTCTAAGACTTCCATGCGTGGCAACTAACTTGAATCATAAAAGAGTTAACCAACGTTTTCCCTCCCTATTCTATTCCCACTTGATCTTTCTTGCACATTTCCTCTTGCTGTCTACTTGACAGTTAAAAATATCCATTTCCTTTGGATTACAGTTGAAACTAGTTTTTCTAGAGCATAGAACCTGAACTCTCAGCCAGATTTCATGTCCATAGTCCATTCAATTCTCAATAATGGGTCCATTTGCTTTCACACTAAACCTGTATTTTCTCTAAAACAAACAAACCAACTACCCAGAAATGCCCATTTTAAATTTAAAGTAGACCGTGATGTGACATTCTCCTAAAAAAGATGTCCACGATTTTCTATCTCACTTTGAAAAGAATCCAAATCTTCTAAAGCAAGGTCTATGTGGTTCTCCTGGCCTGCTATTCTACTCACCCCTCATTATCTATGCTGAGTCCACATTCACCTCTTTCCACATCTTTTCTGTCATTTCACCACAGAGCATCTGTTCTTCCTTCATGATAAACTCTTCTTTAACATCTATGGGACAGTTTCATTCCACTTATTTACATCTTACCTTCAACATCTGCTACATAGGGTACCCTCACAAAGTCCCAAACCCAAGTAGCCTCATCTCATAAAAGTCAGATGTTGCAGTGATTATTTTTCCTCTGGCTGGCCTATTTAAGTTACCACAATTCCCTATAAGTTGATCCATGTTATCACAATTTGCAGGATTTCCATTTTGTGCCTGAATAATATGCCATTGTAAATAAACAACACATTCTATTTCTTAGCCTCCAAAAGGCATTTATATTGTTTCCATATCATGACTATTGTGAATAATGGAATAACAAGAGGAGGCTGGAACTTGGTTTGGGGGTCAATTGGCACAAAGTTTAAATTATCTATAATGGAGTTCTGAAACAAGAATTCAACAGCATGACTATATTTAACTCTGAGTTATGTATTTGAAATAAATTAGAAAGTATATCTTTAGTCTCCTCATCACCACCAACAAAAAAGATGGGGAACATATCAATAACTATGGGAGGAGAGGTGAGGGGTATCTTAACTAGGTCATGTGTTTGTTTCGGCATATATATACACATATCAGAACACCAAGGACTGGGAGTGTACTTCAGTGGTAAGGTATTTATCTCAAATGTAAAAGCCTTGAACTATATCATCAGCATTAAACACACACACACACACACACACACACACACACACACACACACACACGCGTGCACACCTTCAATTGTCAGTTATACCATAATATAGCCAACAAATAAATATCTCCAACCCAATTACCATCTTTTACACGATGTGTTTTATTTTCTTTCTCTAAAATCTCTAATTTAAACTTCTCTTTCAACATATTGTGTTTTCTAGAATTAAATATCATTTTTAGGAAAGAAAAAAATCTATGTGCTACTCTATTCCCAAAGCTTGAAAGAATATCTGGCATTTGATATGTAGTCAGTAAATCATAAGTAATTGAACAAATAAATAATCAAGGACAAATGGTACAGCATATAGGCCATAGAAGCAGACTGTCAGGATCTGAATTTTAAATCACTAATTACCAGTCTTGGGAAAAGTGCTCAATTATAGCCATCATATGGTCATGATTCATTACTTTAAAAATGGTCAAAAGGCGTACTTTGTGGTGACAGGGTGGTCAAAGAACACACACACACACACACACACACACACACACACACACACACATATATATATATATAGTCTAAAATTGTGACTAACACAATGCGTGCTAAATTCACATTCAATTATTGCTCCTCCTCCTGCTACCACTACTGCTCCTGTAACCACTCAAGTGATGCAGATCAAAGACACTGAATAAAAGGAAAAAAATGAACTTCCCAGTGCATAATTATAATTGATAAATTACATAATGTTGTACATGTGTTAGATACTTTTATTTAGAGTCATCGTTAAATCAATGTGATGATACTAATCTTTGTTTACCTTTTTCTCCCCAAAGGTTGCTAAACTAGGCTAGTGTGGTGCTGCAGGACTTTAATCTCAGGAGGTGGGCAGCTGAGGTTGGTTATAAACAACATTGACTATGTAATGAGATCCTACTTGAGAAACAAAAACAGTCAAAACAGGGAGAGTGTCAACCCAATCAGATGAAAGGAAGTAAGGTAGAAATAATTCTGGAAAGAAGTGCTTACCTTGGTTTTCTTATTATACATACATTATACATAACATGAGTGGTATCTGTGTAATCCAAAGACACCTTTTGATGCTGATGCTTTTTTTCATTTCAAACTATGAATCCATACCAATGCAATCATGAATATGTGAAAAATTAACAGAAAAAGCTTTATAATAAAATACATGATTTTTTGTTTAAGATATCTTAAAAATGTTTTAAGTATGATTTGTGATGTGAAAAAAAATAATTCCATGGGTCTGTTGTTTACAGACATAGGTTAGCATGCTGAGAGAAAAAGTTTTATGAATACTACATCAAAAATTCTTGTACTGTGACTTATAAAGACTATTATATCTTTTCACATGGAGGAATACTAATTGACTACAGACGATTTAACCACTTAAAAATGACTGAAAACAGTAGTCTTCCCTTTAGTGTTCTTTCACAATGGATGATTTATGAATATATTATAAGGGGAAAGCTAGTGCACAAAGAGCTGTAATTTTGGAATCATATGTTTGCTACCATTATTAATAGCTAAGAGCATTTGTTGTATTTGATGGAAACATAATACACTATTTTGACTGCTCCCACCTATCCACATTTAGGAGTCACAAAATTGGGTTGACTGTTTTATGATATCATTTTCTTTTTAAAATTTATGTGATCCTTTACAATGTGACCATATCTGAAAGGGACTGAAAGGGAAGGCGCAGTCTTTTAGATTTAGTCATTATTGATTTTTCTTAATATTTTGAATTTCAGAATTCATAGTCTGTCATGGTTTAAAGCAACTGGCTATAAATCCATAAATAAATGTGAATTTTGAAAGAAATGGTAGACACTCGTACTACTTCTATTTTTCTGGCTATTTCAAATAGTGCAGTGCTAACATGGATATGCCAATATCTTTGTGATATGTTCCTTACCCAGGGGTAGTATACATATCCATGTGACTGGTAGTCTCATCTCTATTTTGAAGGATCCTCCACACCTATTGCATAATGGATGCAATCAGTTGACATTCCCACCACCAGTGAATAAAAATTCTTCCTTCCCTATCCCCTCACCAGCATTTCTTGTCATATTTGGTAACAGTCATTCTGAGTGGCATGAGATAGAAGAATGTCAGAGTAGATTTGAGTTTTCCTAATGCCTATTGATGTGAATCTTTATTTTTTTTTTTTTTTACAAATATTTAGTAGCCACTTGGTATTCCTTCCTTCCAAAGCTGTCTATATGGTACATTGAACCAATTATTGGTGGATTGTTAATTTAATTTTTACAGTTATTTATATTTTCTATGAGTGAGTCTCTTGTCTGAAGTACAGTTGGCAGAGATTTCTTTCCTAATCTATAGGCTGTCTTTATCCTGGTGATACTTTCGTTTTCTGCAGAGAAACATTAAATTCCATATAACCTCATATCTCAATTAGTGGGATTATTTGGTTTCCTTTCTGATACCTTTTGGGAAAGTCATTTTCAAAGTGAAAGATCTTAAAGTACAAAAAAAGAAGAAAACAAAGAAGACACCAAAAGATGGAGCGACTTCCAGGTGCATGGGTTGCTACGATTAGTATTGTAAAAAAAATTGCCAATTAACTAAACAATCTACATTTCTGGTGCAACTCCAATAAAAATACCAGGATCTTTTTTCACAGACATAGTCTCAAAAATTATATAGAAGTGCTAAAGTATAAGAGTATCCAAAACAGCCCTGAACACAAAGAAAATTGCAAGGGAATCACCCATACCTTATTATAAGTTATACTATAGAGTCATTTTGATAAACGCAGCATGGCACTGTCACAAAACAGGTTTTGGCTAACAGGTGATGCCCAAACCTCTTGCTTTATTGGTAGCTCCATGGCGTCTCACTCTCTGTGTTCGTCTTCCCAGCTTCTCCTAGTCTGGTAGCCCCACCTATACTTCCTGCCCGTCCACTGGCCAAAACAGCTTTATTCATCAACCAATAAGAGAAAAATATATTTACAGCATAGAGAGGACTTATATTTGGATATTCTGTTCAATTCCATTGACCAACATGGTTGTCTTTATGAAAATGCAGTGCTGTTTTTATTGCTATAATTGCTATAGCTCATATTACAAATTGAAGTTTGGGATGCCGAGATTTCCAGCAGTTCCTTTCTTTGAAAAATTTGTTGGAATTTTGATGGGGATTTTATTGAATCTTGGATTGCTTTTGGTACAATTGCCTTTTTCACATTATTAACTCTACCAATCCATGAGCAGTAGAGTGCTTTCCATCTGCTGGTGTCTTCCTCAGTCTCTTTTTCAATGTATTTAAGTTTTCATGATATGAGAAAAACTTCAAAGCACTAAAGGAAAATAACAAAGAAGAAAACAAAAGATGGAGAGATTTCCCATGTGCATGTGTTACTAGGATCAATATTGTGAAAATGGTCATTTTACCAAACTATCTTTCACTAGTTTGGTCAGAGTTATCACGAGATATATATTTTGAGGATACTATGAATGGTATTATTTCCTTCTCAGTATGTTTGTCATTTGGATATAGGAAGGTACAAAGACTTCCCACCCAATGTGTATCCATTGATGAAGACACTACATGCTTTGGTCACGGGACATGGAGGAATCCAATTGATACTGACTAGGAAGCTTCCTTCTGCAGGCTACCTCTCAGGCAATATGTAGGCTGATGGGGTGACAAAGTTATTAAAATTCTTACCCAGCTGTGAACCGTACAAGTTGCCAAGTTATAAGAATAAACATGACAACATATGCTCATGGGTACATTAGTGGCACAAATGCTTTGGCTTACAGTGATTAGAAAATTTTAAGTATGTTTTCTTTCTTATGGGATGAGTCCACTGTTTATACCAATATTTGCTTCTCTTATACATAAATTCATATAGCTTTGTAACTAGATAATGAACAAGAAAATTAAAGTAAATGATCAAGAATGCACAGAATTACCCGTGGGTTTTTCTTTCTTAATTAGATTCTTCAAAATTCACTGAGAAAGAAAGAATTAAGGGGCACACGCTCATTAAGAGGAATTCAAGGTTTTGCTTGGTTACAATCTTATGCAGCATTTCTTCTAGACTGTTCACATTCATGTTTACCTCCCAAGAAATATGTGGTTGTGTTGGTTCTTTTAAAATGGTGCTAGTACATTTTTGATTAAATGTGATTTCACAACTTATTAAATTATATTTAATAATTTACATAATTTAATTGCTAATTAACTGTCTCTTCATAGCCTTTGTTTTCTAGTTAATGAGTCTGCAATTTATAAAGACCATAGTTAGAGTCCACAGGCACCATACTGGATCTGGAGGGTCCAAAATCAAGGTTAAAGAAATTTCCATCTTTGGAAGAGTCATCATTTAAGTGAGGAGGTATCTCTTTGTTTTCAGATAATTGGAAATATATTCTAATACATTCTACAACTATCTAGCGCCTGAAATAAATAAAAATTTGCACATGACTTGGTGAAAACTGGTTATCAATTTTAATATTGTCATTTGAAAAATATCCTTTCTTGGTGCATCAGGGAAAATAGCTATTAGTGTGGCATTTGTGTTTACAGTGGCATAACAAAGTGGAAAGCTAGGGAAAGTGACTTCAAAATTAATACTAAATCATGAACAATGAAGACAGCTGAATAGAAATATGCCTTTATATTAATGATGTTAAGAAAACACCTTCAGAAGATTGTGAGTACAAATTCAAACATATCTCAGGAAAACCATCCATATGGCACAGGACTTGAGATACATAAATCTTAAATAAATATTAATAATGATTTGCAAAGGAATTGTGATATAAGAAAAATAATATCTGTTGGAATTATGCAATAAAACATTTGCATTTCTAGTCTTCAAACTATCAGTCAACTCAAATGAAAAGCTAGCTTCTAGCTACACATTACAGAAAGACTGGCTGAGGTTAATGTGATCAAAGTAGAACCATGTATATAAACAGTGGTGATTTTTCTGGTTTGTTTTATAAGCATAAGAAATGAAGAACTAAAAGAAAGGTTATTTCAAACAGAGATAGGAAAAATTGTTTGATGATTGGATTTTAATTCTCTTGCAATAATGATATCTCATTAGATTTGGAGACCAGAAGAGAAAAACAGACTCCCTGAAGGCCTTTATTTGCTCATTTTGCAGAATTTAAAAATCATACAAATTTCCCTGTTCCCTGTCTCTTATTAGACATTTCAGTTGCGTAAAGTGAAAGAGATTCAGTTGAAAAATTGGAGAGGTTCTAGGTATTTTTACTTTAGTTTCAATAAGTCACTCACTAAAAAATATTTCTAACATGTAGTTTCATCAATGGAAAAGCCAGTTTTTTCTCCACGTGGTTCTAATTGGATAGTTAGGCTCTATTTAATGAGATACATTTCCCAGAATCAAATGTACATATTACCCAGCAATAAACAGAAGCAGCAGGAGATGGTAGAAACTGATACCATGGTTATGGTTTTGTCCTACTTATAGGATTAGATAAACAAGTGTTTAGTACAAAGATGGCCTAGTGCGTTTAGAGAATGACTTTTCTATTGTTAATTGAAGTGAATGTAGCAGCAAACCTATAATAAGGAAATAAAAATATCTTTGTAGTCCACTAAGCAATTCAACAAAATAATTTCCCTGCATAGAAAAATTTCACTCTATGAGTAATATCAATAACAATACTAAGGCCAGAAAGTCAGAATGATGTTTGCTAATTTAATAAAGTCTGCAAGTTGTAAATACAATAAAATCAAAATTGATTCTGATTTGGCTCACAGCCATTCATTGGAGAGCCTTTTTAAACCTTATTGGTTTTCAATCAGCCTTCATTAGTGTTTTTATTAACTGTCCCAGGATCATAGTTACTATCATTTTTAAGACAATGACAATAATTTAGAGGTAGTAGTTAAAATGCTTTATCAGCTCTCAACCCAAATTTTCCTAATAATTTATCATACATCTGATTTTAAAGAATATTAAACAGTGTTCTTTGGAAAAGCACTTTCCATTTGATCATATTAGCGAGAAAAGTGTGCATGTGTTCACATAAAAATCATATCAGTGCAAGTGACAAGGAAGAGTTGGAGTTTTAGAATGAGAATCTACACTTATAGTCTATAATTGTTACGGTTTCATCTCATTTATGTTTTGGGGAAGCGTTTTTCAAAAGCCTAGCATGAAATGATAGCATGTACTATTCTCAGGCTTAAAAAGTAGCCTTCACCCTGCTTACATTTGTTAGTAGCGAGAAAGAAAGGGAAGCCATTTTTTACTTGTGTGAACGCATTACAACATTACCTTAAAGAAATTCTTTCTGCACTTTAATGAAGCAGGGTGAGAACATAGTTAGCTCTCAATTGTATAAAGTTCTATGCTTAACCCTTTAATGGAGAGAGGTGAGGACATAATTAGCTCTCAATTGTATAAAGTTCTATGATTAACCCATGTTCTCTCTATAATATCTGAGTAACCACAAAAATAGTTTCTGATTTTCAATGGAGGCTGGAAGAAAGCAATCACTAAAATAAATGGCAGGCAGTATAAATAGAAGGGATCAGTAACTAAATCCACCTCTATTCAAATATGAGCTGGCTTGATGCTTCAAATGTTCGCTCTGCTGCACAACAGGAAATTTAACAACATCAGACTAATTTTGCACCTGAAGTTTTATCAGCATGAGAACCCCTTGGTGAATAAACTATAATAGAGTTTCATGAGCACACGAACACTGAAGGCCACAGCATTGTTAGACTCCAAATAAGAAAGAGAATAAATGAGGCCCCTGCAGTGGTGGTGTTATATATACTTCACTTAAGTCCAGATTATCAGAGAAAATTCTTAATGACATTTTTCATTAACATAAGAAATTCCTCATGAAATAACTCCTCAAAATGAAATAACTCAAATGGCATGACTATTTTGTTTCACATAACACTGTGCTATACCTCTCAGTATTAGGACCAGGAATGGTTTATAAATTCCATTTTGAGGTCAAGTATTGGAAAAGTATGTGGTGAAACTCTACTTCACCATTTACAAAAGGATAGCAACAGTACCTACCTCATAAGACTGTAGAATTAAATAACTTATCATATACTCTTCTTTTATAACAGAGCCTGTTACAAAGAATGCATTGGAGAAACAACTTCACTACCACTAAGATCATTTAATCATTAATAGCAGAAAGGTAACTTAAGTCACAATAATTGGGTAGAATAACAAATAAGCAAGTCCGATGACCAAATCTCAGACGATATCATTTGCTTTCATAAATGTAGAAATCTTATAACTCCTCCTATAGAAGTGGTCCCCAGAAAGCCTGCTGGAGGTGGAGAGGGTTGGCAGAAAACATGTTAGGTAATGTTAACCTGTTAGCAGATAATGGGTTAGAGATGGCCAACGAGAAAAATTCAAGGGATTATTGCTGATAACTGTGAATAATAATTGAACTGATAATAAGGCAAATAGATATCAGATAAATTCTTAAAAAATGTGGGAGTTCAGATTATTTTTCAAAGTTGACTCAAACAGATGCAAAATGTCCAGTCATTTTATTTTCTCACCATTCGGTCAGTTGCAAAATTAGGACTACCTGCAACAAGGGAATTGATCTTGGCTAAGGAGCTAGGTCCCTGGGATAAGTATCAGGGTGGTATTTTAATGGCAAATTATTAGTAGGCAAATGGTCTAAATATTGTGGGGAAAACATCTTAGGCTGGGAGAGAATAATTAAAGTTGTATGTCATAGTATATCCTGTAGGGAAGAACCAAGTCTATAACCTGGTATTATGATAAAAGTGTTAGTCACAGGAGCAACATCATTCAAGAACACCCACGTGCCAATCAACTCACTAGCTGACCACAGCAGCTTGTCAGTGAGAAAATCTATCAGACTGAGTAATCTATCAGACTGAGACTGGATATGATATACTCCAAGAGACTTACAGAATCTTGACATAAAATATATAGCTTTTGCTATATATTTAAGTCATTTGAAGAAAAATCTGTTGCTAGCAATACACATGTGCACATGCATGTATACATACATGCAATGTGTACATGTGCCCATACAAATGTAATAAAAATGTATAATTTTAAATTTAAGCCACTAAATTTTTATGATAATATTTTTATTAAATTTGAAAAAAAACTTGTTTTACGTGTCAATCTCAGTTCCCTCACCCTTCCCTCCTCCCCTGTCCCCTTCCTAACCACCATCCCCTTTCTGCTCCCCAGGGAGGGTGAGGTGTTCCATATGGGATCTTCAAAGTCTGTCATATCATTTGAAACAGGGCCTAGGCCCTCCCCTAAGTGTCTGGGCTGACAGAGTATCCCTCTATGTGGAATGGGCTCCCAAAGTCCATTCGTATACTAGGGATAAATACTGATACACTACCAGAGGCCCCATAGACTGCCCAGTCCTCCTAACTAACTCATTCAGGGGTTCTGGATCAGTCCTATGCTGGTTTCCCAGCTATCAGTCTGGGGTCCATGAGCTCCCCCTTGTTCAGGTCAGCTATTTCTATGGGTTTCTCCAGCCTGGTCTTGACCCCTTTGCTCATCACGCCTCCCTCTCTGGAACTAGATTCCAGGAGTTCATAAGCCACTAAATTGTAAGGCTATTTGTTCTGCTGTGACAGATAACAGACAAAGAATACTACAGTATGAGAGTGCCTGTACAGAATTAAGAATATAAGATTAAGATCAGTCTAGTGACAGTTCAGTAACAATAATTTTTTTCAAACAACTATGGCCAAAAATACTATGATCAATCCACACATGAAATTATAGCAGCACCACCAATGAGACTGGGGGAAGTTGGGCTGACACAATACACAATAGCTCTTACAACAAGAGGCCACCAATTTTCAGCACATGATGTGGGAAAACATACCTCAAAGGAAGAAACACAGAATCAGTGTTCAATATATTTGTGTTATCAGGAAAACTAAGTACAGAGAATTGTCAAAATACTTTCCTAGTGTAGTCTAAGATAAACTGTAATATGACCAAAAGCATACTGTGTCATTTTGTTTAAATATTGGTGTTATACCTTGAGATTCTTCTTTTGTCTAAGGAAAAGTTAACCAGTTTTAACTGGTTTAACTGGCAATCATGACTAGAAAAATAGAATCAGCTCTAATTTTCCCATCTAATGAATCAATTATTTCTTCTACCTTCTTTTCTAGTATTTTATATCATAATTAAATAGTTTTAAATGTAGGATAGATTAAATTATATATTATAATAAGACCTTTTGAAGCAAACAACCAGAACTTTCTATTTTTTAATATAAAGCTTGATATTCTTACCAAGCAAATTTGGGTATGAACTTGGGATTGAACTTATACTTTAGGTATAACTACACAAAGAATGTTTATGCTTTTCTCTGAAAGTCAAGAAAGAAGATGAATTTCACAAAACAGAAAAAGAATCTCCAAGAAGCAGGATGCACTTTTAAAAGGAGATGGGTGTGAAAGCTCAATGAAACTCTGAGTATGGAAGTAAAAACCTGACACTATGCTTCATCAACTGTAGACCACCAACCTGCTTTGTAAGGACAGTTTTGCGGGGCACTGCTATTCCTGTTCTCTGAACTATTGTTTATGCCCACTGTATAGCATATTAGCAAAGCTTAGTTGAGAAGGGGGCATTGCAATTTCTAAAAATATTTACATATAAAGGTGACTAATTCCTGATATAATAATAATAATTTCTGGTTTTATTCTTAATTCTTAGTGGTGTCAAGTAATGGGTCTTAATGTTATTTTCATAGATGCATAAAATTAGAATTTGCTTACATTTTCCTACAAATTAATTCACTGTGTTTCCTCCCCTGTCTCCTTTCACTGCTTCTCTTTTCGTGTATCTCTGTGTGCATGTGCTTATGTCCACATATGTGTGTGTATTCTACAAAAGACAGAAGGCATAAAATGTTTTTCTTTAATTTTCATAATTTGGGTATGATACAAGACTTAAGTAGAATAATAATACTAAATGAAAATAACAAGGTAAATAAGAGACAAATTAAGCTATTTCTAAGATCCTTGAAATGCTCCACGGGTTAGAGATATTAGATGATAAAAAGATGATAAAGCTATAATTTTGAATACAGAGCAGCAGTCTTGGATTTAATGCTGAAAGTTCAAATTACATTCAAGTGACTCTTAGTGTGATGATGTCATGATATGCCTCTTTCTCACACTGTTAGCAGCCTTCAGTATTGACTTGGATGGACCCAGTAGATGAATTGAGTGGATTGGAATGCATTTTTTCTCTGAAAGTGGCATGTTTGTTCTCCAGTCAACCTTATATAATTCCAAGTGATAAAAACTTATGAGCAAAGGCTAGCACCCATAAAAGTCAACTACAGGTGATGCATGTAAAAACAGAATCCAAGAAAGCAACAATTTCAAAACATAAACCAGAAGTTTTATGTAACAATCCATACATTTTTAATAAATATGAATTTTGAAACTTATGAGTATATGCCCTGCTAAGATACAGCTTTTATATAACTGTTAAAAGTTCTTTACCAATTTATCGACTCCCAACTGTACAGGAATATACTAAGGCAGCAATTTTGTGAACTACTGTTTCAAGTTATAAAAAGAAGAAATTTGGTGGGCTTTTTTTGAAATAGGGTCCATGTGACCCAGGTTGGACTCAAAATCACTATGTAGCTAAGAATGGCTCTGAACTTCTGATCAGCCTGTTCCACCTCTCAGGTGTTTGAATTAGAAGCATATACTGTCAAAGAGCTATTTGTGAAAATTGCTTTTGTTATGATACAAATCATTTAGGATAAAGTAGATAAAGTCTAGCTTATTAAATGTGACACTTCTAACTTTCTACCAGTTATATTTGCTTTCTATAAAATAACCTACTTTATAGATACGAAGTTAATTCAAACAAAATATTTGAGGCAGCTTAACATACTTTAATTTATAGAAATAAATATTGCATTGGGAGTAGTTTTTAAATTTTATCTTTTAAATTATTTTAAGCTAATTGCATCAATTCTTTAAGAATTTCATTCACTGTATTTTGATCATATTAACCACCATCTGCCAACCCCTCCCAGATCCATCCCCATTCACTACTCACCCAACTCCGTGCTTTCCCCCCATTCATATATTCTAATAATTGCTGTTCATATACTCTTGGTGGTGGGGTCAACCTTACAAGGGGCTATCCTCTTAAAGAAAATGCACTCTCTCTTCCCCAAGAAGAAATTTTTTCTCAAGTTAGGAGTGGGACCTCATGCCCATAACCCTCTCTATGTTGGAATTTTGTCTGGTTTGGGTTTGTGCCTGTCATGTGCATGGTATCATAATTGCATTAGACCACATGTAGTATCTGGAAACACTGTTGTTATAATCTTCTACTACCTGTGGCTCTTACAGATTTGTTTACTCCTTCCTCCCCAATAATATATGCTTTGGGAGAAAGTTGCAAAATGGATGTCTCATTTAGAACTGAGTACTCTGACGGTTTTTATTCTCTGTACCCTGACCAGTTATGGGTGTCTGTTAATTACTATCTACAGCAATAAGTAGCTTCTCTTATGAGAGTTGAGAGTGTTTTAATTTTTAGATGTAAGTCTTAATCAAAAGGAGGTATGCCCAATTAGTGGATTAATATTAATAGGTTTCCCCTTTGAGTCCATGACATATCTAGACATAAGTTCTTGGCCCCAGTAATGGTATTAGGTATGGATTCCATCTTATGGAGTTGGTCTTAAATCCCATGTTAATTAAGAGCTATTCCCATGACATTCATTTTACTATTGCATCAGTGGACATGTCTTGCCAGGCCACTTGTTATTATAGCATACAGGGTTCAAAGTTGGATAAGATTGGTGATTACTTTTATCCTCCAGTACTGCACGTAGCACTTACCAGCACTAGGAAATCTAACATGTGCTGCTTCATTAAAGGATAACTAACTCCTCTGAAACTTTTTCCATGGATGTGTATATATTTTCAGAGTTTGAAGAACCTATTTTTGGAAATTACATCCTAACTTACAGTGACAAAAGATAAGCAGATGTAGCCCTAATAACATTATGTCTTTTTTCCTTTTGCTCTCACAAGACTGAAGATTCTATAAAGGTAGATCTATTCATCACTTTATCCAAGTATCTAGAAATTATTTTTATGGCACACAGCATTCAAATGTTGAACTGAATTGAACTCATCTCTTTATTCTTAGGATAGGCTTTATTATAGATTAGCCTAGCCCAAACATTAAAGGAAAATAGCTTCTTGGCCTGATTCAATAAATGCAATCAAAATCAAATCTTGAATGTCTGCAATAAATCTTAGAGTTTAATGTGCCAGATTAGATTCTTCTGCCTTAATTAGTTTAGCTTTCTTTGACTTTTACATGGGCCATTAATTTAAATTAAATAAGTAATTCAAAGCATTCAAAGCCTGTGGACAATAAATTAGATAAATGTAAATGTCAAGGACTAAAATCCTCTGGCTATATTTTAAAGATAGATAGTAAATATGGAAGACATCAGAACTGAATATTCTTTTTGATGATGGTAATGAGATGTTCCAAATCAGGAGTAATACTGGGGCCTATTTTAAAACTCACAGACACTAAAATCATCTGAGCAGTAAACTCTTCTTGTTTCCGCTGTAGATGGTGTCTCAGTTCTCATATACTTCTAGAAGTCACCACCAAACTATTTGCATCAATAACCAGGTGATTGTGACTTATAAATCTTTTTACATTCTCTACCACATAAACTATTCTGGTGATCATTTGTGCATATTCATTATATAGTTCACTATGTTTCTTTCTGCAATTCACTAGAGTTTGTCAGCATTCCACCTCTTATACAGAAAACCACACCAATGAAGAGTTTTGTCAAATTAGTGGCTAGTAACTGAGTGACATGCAAGTGATTTGAATCAGCTGAAAGTTTGTTGCATTTAATCTATCACCAAATCTATCAAAGTGGCCTGATGACATTTCTAATGCCAAATTGACATGCACAGTGTGTGTGTGTGTGTGTGTGTGTGTGTGTGTGTGTGTGTGTGTGTGTGTGTGTGTAGGGGCTTTCCCGGAGCTTCTGAGGGGTGTGGATTCAGAAAAACTTTCAGTGTTGAGGTGGTACTACAAAACCTTCCTCTTTTAATGGCTGTGATTAAGTTTGTGATTGAGTTTGTGCCTGTCATGTGCATGGTATCATAACTGCATTAGACCACATGTAGCATCTGGAAACACTGTTGTTATAATCTGATGTGCTATCTGATGAGCATAAGGTGTAGGACTTAACTGCCATCACAATAAACCTTCCTCAAGAGATCTCTATTTTGAGAGGAAAAATGTAGCCATAGACAAGTCAGTTTGTGTTTAAAATCCATGGAAATGTTTGTATATAAAGTAATAGCTTTTAGAATATTGAAAATGTTCTTTATTTTTTTTACAGTAAAATAAGTAGTATAAAGGAAGGCACTGTACTGAAATTCTACTACTGCATTATTCATACTTGAAGACCATACTCAGATTCCCTGGTGCACTATTGACTGCATAGACCTGAACATTTAAAACAAATCCTTACCCATTTGGTCAAACTGTGGAATTTGTGTGCATCCTGTGTTTGTGATATGATTTTTCATTCAATTAATATAATTATGGACTTTAAGGATAAGGCCCATTGCTTTTCAGTGTTATATCTTTAGCTACTATACTTGTGCATCAAAGTCATGAATGCTTTCATGACCAAGAACCAGTAATGGAACATGAAAATTTTTAAAAGTATGTGAATGAGTATACCCAACTCAATATGGTATTCATTAGAGAACGGGGTATTCATGTGAGAATATTTTCAGGAAATGGGTGTAAAAAGTGGAAGAACAAAGGCTTTCCTTAGGCTGCAAGCCAAAACCAGATGGCCCACATGTCTTTGAAAACTTCAGTATTTAACACATAGGGCAGGATTTAAGAAGAGTAATAAGCAACAATGATGAAACCCCTGGCTGATGATAGCAATACAGGATTACTACCACATAGCTTAAAACATACAAATGGACAAACAAAACCAAGGGAATGATTACTAGAACCCAGGCAGACTAGATAGCTGGGAAGAGAAACATGGCATAACCTACCGTTTTAAGTAAAGAGATATTGCTATGTCACCTAAGGTCCATATGAGGGAAGTCAGGGACTATACACTCTAATCTAACTTTCTTCTTTTTTCATCTTACTTGACAGTGGTCTGTACTAGACAGGAAGCTGAAGGAAAGTGAGTCAATACAATTTAGCAATGCGGGGTGAAGAGCAGAGTAGAGAAGAGTGCAGTATTTTATGCTGTACAAATCCCTGGGTAAAAACTTCTCACATGCATACCTCTGTCCCAAAATGGATAGAACTGGAAGTTAAATTTATTATGAAAAAGTGAATTAATTCAATTGAAGTGAACTTTACCTTCAAACAATTTAATAAAAATCATAATTTCATGGTATAATTTGCTTTGTAAATACATTACAGATTTTATTTAAGGAAATGTGTAGTTTACCAAAGAACAAAGGATTTAGTATCAAAGTGTTATTCTTTTTACTGTAACTCTGCAAACTGACATGCTTTGTGGCATTGGACAAGTTATTTCTCTAAGCTTACTTATACATGCATAAGAGGGATACCAGGGAATACCATGTTTGTTTAAGGATCAATAGAAACACATCTGAAAAACATTTTATGAATGAGAGTGACTCTTTCTATACATATATGTCTTTTTCCAGTGTTGGAAGACAGAGTTTGAGTAAAAATGGTAGATTTTAGAGGAATAAGCTGACTTTCTGATATTTCTTTTCAGAGATAGATCTGTCTCCTTCCACCCAGACAGGCCTCTGCCAGCTTCCCACCAGACTTAATTAGGTTTTAAATGAGATTCAAGAAGACATAATAGCTTATTCTGATTGTTCTTTTTATATCATACAGTCTCTAAATATTCATTGAGCTCATATGATTAAGCTGTAAATCAATAGAAAAAGCTAGTGGACTTCTTTGAATTTTTTTCTTTGCCTCCTATATGTATATACAGGAGTCATTGAAATTTCATATGAGTATTTAATCTTTCTCATGTGGTGTCTATCCACCTGTTTCATCAGAGTGTTCCTCAGCATATTTCAAGATCCAGAGCAAATACTCCCACCCCAAGAAAGCTTGTTTGTACTCTCATGAAAGGTGCCTTTCCTTTCTCTAGTACATCCATGTTTGGCACGTACCTCTATTAGAGCAGGTATTGTATCACATTGTATTAGAATTATTTGCTTGCATTTCTTTGTCTCCCACTAGACTGTGAAGGCATATTGTGTAAGTATTTCCTATCTATGCTGCTGTTCGCCATCAAAAAGCAAAATGTCTAGCACTTTGTGTGGGCTCAGTTAACTAGAATTCAAATTCTGGGCATATAATATAAAAAGAAATGCTGAATCCTAATTTTTCTGGTGTTCAGAATTTAACTAGTATGTTTTCTCTTGCAGAATATATCAAGGATTAAAAGAAACTTTGCACAAGTCAGCATATCTAAGTTGCAAGACTGTTTGGAGTTTTTTTTCTTCATAATGAAGTTAATGCAGCTAAGTCAATAGTATTAGATTTCCCCCCACTGTGTTATATGATAGAAATATTATGATGTAAAAATAAAATGTCTTTCAAGGGTACTGAAGGCTGAGTACCAAGATTTTGGCACTATTATGAAGGGTGTAGAGTCATATGAGATGGGGTGTGGTTTGATGAAGCAGGTCACAAGGAGAGGGCCATGCAATATGATACTGACCACTGTTTCCAGATGAAATTCTCTGCCTGCGGTCTGTCCTCACAAATACGTCTCTTGGTTCATTTTCTCAATACCGTACATGGGACTTCTCCCACCGCCATATCTGCCCTCTTATGAAGGATAGCAATGCCCCTGGAACCAGGAGGCAAAAAAAATTCTTTCATCCCCATGTTATTTCTGTGAGGCATTTTATAATAGCAATGAGAAAAATACTAATATAAAAATGGTGTCAGAGAAATGGATTTGTTGCTGAGATTAGACCTGATCATGTGACTTGCAGACTTAACTAGTTCTCAGAAAGAATTGGGAAGAGGGGCTAATGCTGTGAGCTTCATTTAATGACCGAACTGGCCAGGGAGTTTGGAAGACCTAAATGTTGATTTGGATGTAAAGAAAAAGACTGTGCTCATGCAGTTTCAGATGGCCATGAAGATTCTCCTGGAAATTTGTGTAATTGGCATTACATTCTGGCAAAAAATCTATTTGATCTGTATTGAGTAAGGCTGAATTGAAAGCAAATGGAATAATTTATTTGGTGGTGGGAAATCTTATTTATTGATTTGTTTATTTATATTTGTCTTTTTAAATTTCTTACATTCTAAAATCTTAAGAGAGCGTAGGTATCCAGGGTATTGTGTGACTATTGTTTCCTGCTTTTAGGCAGGTTTACAGTCAGCATAGGAAAGAAAAAGCACAGAAACATTTGAAAAGCTAAGCATCTTGAGGGTACAAGGGTATTTAAAGCTGTTTGTGATGCCAAGTCTGGATAAAGAGGCAAAGTTTGCTAAAGAGAAATGCCACTCAAAAGAAGCTGCATTGAACAGAGGGAAAGGTTCCCGAGGAAAAAAAATTCTTTCATTGAAGGCTTTGGGTGCAAAGTGTTACAGCAGGTCTCCCCGCCGGCCTCCCGGTCCTGCCGCCACGTGGGCCCACAGCCGCGCCAGCCCCAAATAACACTCAGAGACTCTGTATTTGATACAATCCTGTTGGCCAGTTACCATTATTGTTTATGGGCTAGCTCTGTCTTAATGATTAACCCATTTCTACTTATCTAAGTATTTCCACGTGGTCGTCTTATCGGGGAGCCGCGGCTGGCGTCCTCCTTCCTCCCTGGGCTACATCTCTACCCTTACTACTACTTCCTCTTTCCTCCTCCTGGTCTCCTAGCCCCGCCTATCTTGTTTCCTATTGGCCACAGGGCTTTATTAACCAGTATGAGAAACACGTATACAGAATAACATCTCCCATCAGCAAAGTGCAAATTAATTTGAAGACATTCATTTTAAAAGAGACAGGCTTGAACAGGGATTGCTTCCAGAATGGGGAGAGCTTTCAGGGTGCTTGAACAGGGAGAATTTTCCAGGGTGCCCAGCTAGAAAAGGTTCAGATAAAGCAGTTTTTCCAAGTTCAGTCACCTAAGCATTCAGAGCTCCTATAGCTGTGGTAAAAGTGGGCCCTGGGACTTCTTGAGGCAGCATGCAAAATGAAGAGAGGTACAGGGACATAGGGACTTGCATCAAGGTTAGAGAAAACACCCAGAAGCTAGGCAGTGTGTCCCAGTGTTGGATTCCTTGCAGGCTGTAGAAAGTCCCACAGGCTAGATATACCAGAAATGTGACAGAATACTGAGAAAACCTCTAAGCACCAAATGCAGCCAGTCCAAGAGAGAAGGCATGTGTGCTACATATAACAAGACCAGAGGGAGAGAGCTAGGCAAACAAAATGAAACTCACATCCTGCCAATATATGCCATGGATTCTGTGCACAGAGGTACAGAATCTAGTGTTTGCCCTCTGGGATTTCACTCTCTTTGATGCTATCTTTCCATGTTAAAATTTTCCTCCTTTTTGTAATGGGAATGTTAACTCTGTGCCATCAATTATCAGAAGCCCATAACTTTCCTTTGATTTGATAAGTATTCATGGCTAAGAATTTAACATGAGCCTTAGAAAAGAGTTTGAACTTTTGAACAGAAGTAGGACTTCCAAAATGATCATGATTACTGAAGTTGTAATTATATTGCTTTATTATGGAATAGCCCTGAACCTATTGTGGCAGTGTAGAAAGTTATGATTTGAACCTGAAATGTTCCCCACTGGCTCATGTTTTAAATACTTTATCTCTACATTTGAGCATCTCTTTGAGGGCTCTGGAGTCTTTAAAAGTATGGTGGTTTGAATAGAAATGGCCCCCATAGGCTCACATATTTAAATGTGTGATCATTAGGATGTGGCACTACTTGAAAGGGATTAGGAGGTGTGTCCTTGCTGAAGGAAATGTCAAAGGGAGGAGCTTTGAGGATTCAAAAGCTCAAGCCAGGACCAGTCTCTCTCTGCTGCCTGTAACTTGGAGTGTAGAACTCTCTGCTCCTTCTCCAGCATAATGTCTGCCTCTGTGCCATCATGCTTTTAGCCATGTTCCTTGCCATGCTGACACAGAACAAACCTCTGAGAGTATAAGCCAACCCCAGTTAAATGTGTTCCTCTGTAAGTTTCTGTGGCAGTGGTGTCTCTTCACAGTAATAGAACACTGACTAAGATAGAAAGGGACACTTGGCTGGCACAAGTAAATCTTTAGAGATGGCCTCTAAAGCTTACAGTTACTCTTGGTTCTGCTCTGCTGTCTATCTTTCAGTTGGCCACCATGGAAAGCAACCTTGTCTCATGTTTCTTCCATAAGTGGAACCATTTCCAATCTGTGTCCCTATTCCTAGGCTGAAATGAAATCCTTCAAAAACTATGAGCCAAACAATCCTTTCATGTCAGGTATTTGTCTCTGTAGTGAGAAAAGTGATGAAGGAACACATCACTGAACTATGACTCCATCCCCCAATTATAATAGTTCAAGTTTAGGAGAGAGGGGCCAGTGTAAAGCTTATTCTGCCCTCATGAGTAGATTATACCCTAAGATCGAGACTTCGGTCATACTTGGAATGGAAAAAACTAAGAGATGGGAGATATCAGCAGAGTACTCATTCAACAGAGTCCAGTGGTATAATAGATGACCAAAACACTGTACCCTAAAACTAGCATTCATGCTTAATCCATAAAAATATTCAATAGTACAGTCAAGAAACGGAAATGAGATGTGAAAGTAACAAATGATTCACCCCTTTTTTCTTTCATTATATATAGTATTTATGTATAGGTATATATATATATATATATATATATATATATATATATATATATACATATATATAATTTTTCTTATTTTACATATCGATCCAAGTTCCCTCTCCTTCCCTCCCATCCCATCCCTCTCACTCCACTGGGAGGGTGATGCCTTCCAGGAGGGGTCAGCAAAATCTGTCAAGTCATTTGGAGTAGGGACTAGGCCCTCCCTCCTCTCTCTAGGCTAAGGGAGTATCCCTCCATGGGGAATGTGCTCCCAAAGTCCTTTTGTGCACCAGGGATACATCCTGGTTCCACTGTCAGAGGTCCCTTAGACTGCCCATGCCTACTAACTGAGGTCCACATTCAGGGGGTCTCAGTTGGTCCAATGCTGGTTTCCCAGCTATCAGTCTGGGGGCTCTTGAGCTCCCCCTTGTTCAGGTCAGCTGTCTCTGTGGATTTCTGTAGCCTGCTCTTGCCCCTTTGCTCAACATTCCTCCCTCTCTGCAACTGGATTCCAGTAGTTTGGCTCAGTGTTTAGCTGTTCGGTGTCTGCTTCGGTTTCTATCAGCTACTAAATGAGTGTTCTATGATGGCATATAAGTAAGTTATCAATCTCATTATCAGGGAAGGGCATTTACGGTAGCCTTTCCACTGTTTCTCAGATGGTTAGTTGAGGTCATCCTTGTAGGTCTCTGGACATTTCTCTAGAGTCAGTTTTATCTTCAACCTATAATGGCTCCCTCTATGTTGCTCTCTCCCTCCCTCCCCCCTCTCTCTTTCTCTCTCTCTTTCTTTCTCTCCTCTCATCTATTTGAACCTCAACTCTTCCTGGTCCCACATGTTCTCCTCTCCTCCCCTTCTCTTTCTCCTAACTCCCTCTCCACTCACTGACCCCTACTCCCAATATGCTCAGGAGATCTTGTGCCTTTGCCCTTCTGTGAGGGACCTTGCATGAATCTCTTAGGTTCCTCATGTACCTCAGTTTGTCAGATGGTGTGAATTCTAGGCTGGTGATCATTTATTTGCTCTATGTCTAAAATCCATATATGAGTGAGAACATACCATGTTCCTCTTTTTGTGACTGGGTTATCTCACTCAGGGTGGTTTCTTCCATCCATTTGCCTGCGAATTTCAAGATCCCATGGTTTTTTTTTTTTTGGTTTGGTTGTTTGTTTGTTTCCCCACAGAATAGTATTCCATTGTGTAAATATGCCACATCTTCTTTATTCCATCTTTAGTTGAGAGGTATCTAGGTTGCTTGCATGTTCTTGCTATTACAAATAATGTTGCTATGAACATAGTTGAGCAGATGTCTTTGTTGCATGAATGAGGATCATTTGGGAGTACAAACTTGTACAGACATTTTGGAGATCAATATGGCAGTTCCTGAGGAAAATGGGAATAAGTCTACCACAGGACCCAGCAATTCCATTCTTAGCAAATATCTAAATGATCCACATTCATTCAATAAATACATGTGTTCAATTGTGTTCATAGCAACATTATTTGTAATAGCAAGAACATGCAAGCAACCTAGATGCTACCCTGCTGTCCCTAATTGCAAGTTCTTAAAGGCTTCCCTTCAGAGAGTTCAATTCACTGGCTGTCTATGGGTCTGATGTAAGGAGTACAGATAAAGTTTGTGTAGTTGTATATGATTAAACTTGAAAAAATCATATTAAAATTTTGAAGTATGAGCATGAATCCTTACTGTAGGCACAGAACTTCCTCTTAACCCATACTGATTTATCTTCTCCCATTTCTGTTCCAATTTTAGGTTCTTCAACTCTAAAAGTAGGGGTTCCTTAATTATACAAAGCACTGTAGGCCAGTTCAATCCAGAGTTGATATTTTCTATCTCTGAGACACATACTACTTATTGTTTTGGATAATGCCCTTGAGACTATGACAACAAGCACCCCCATTAAAGATCATTATTTGTTATTTGATTTCTAGCTTTGTTCCTCTATTACCACTGTCAGTGCACTTAGGCAATGTATTTATTCTTCCCACGTTTGTAAATCCTTGCATATTTAACTGTGGGGAAGTGTCTGATATGATCTTAAAAGGACATGCTGTAAAACTCTTCTGAAATCATCCTTGAAATTAATGACTATTTTCAGAATGTTATTATATAGCAACAGTAATTGGCTGCACTATGGTCCTACTCATTATAAGGCAATGCAATGTTTATTTTGATGTAAGCCAGTGGTAAGGAGAATAGCAATTATTGAATGGTCACCATGTACCAGAAACAAAGCAAACACTGTAATGTTTATAGATTTGCTACTGTAATTTTGAAGTAGACATGTCCTGTATTTGAAATAAGAAGCCATTGAGGCACAGGAAAAAAATGTAATTGATTTTCAAATGATCCCACAAACCGTAAATGGCACAGCTCATGTTAAGCTAAGGTGTACTCTAGCCAGAGCATGAAACAATGAGTGCTAAAAAGAGGTGTTATAGTGTGATAGGAGATGGAATATTGCCAAAAAAAAATCATGCAAAAGATTTCTCCTACAAACTAATTTGTTTGTTAAAAGAAATTAAAGAAAGCTAAACAAATAGAAGATATCTTGTGCTCACAGACTGGAAGCCTTAGTATTATCAAGACTACAATGTTCTCTGTGTTGATTTTTCTGGTTGACTTGTTTCCTGGTAGAAAGAAGATGCAGTCCATCATGGTGGAAAAGCATGCCAGTGGGTCTTTAATGAGGCTGGTCACATTGCATCAGTAGTGAGGAAGCAGACAGAGGTAGATGCTACTGCTCTTCTCCATATTTCCTTTTTCTTCAGCCTGGTTCCCCATGCAATGGTGCTGCTCACATTCCGGGTGAGTTTTCCTCTCTTACATAAATCTTTATGGAAATACCCTTAGAGACATACCCAGAAGTGTGTCTGATGGGAGATGTTATTCTTTATATATGTTTCTGATACTGGTTAATTAATAAAGCACTGTGGCCATAGGAAACAAGATAGGTGGGGCTACGAGACCAGGAGGAGGAAACAGGAAGTAGTTGGGAGAAGTCAAGATGTAGACCTGGGAGGAAGGAAGACGCCAGCCGTGGCTCCCCGATAAGATGAGCCATGAGGAAATACTTAGATCAGTAGAAATGGGTTAATCATTAAGACAGAGCTAGCCCATAAACAATAATGGTAACTGGCCAACAGGATTGTATCAAATACAGAGTCTCTGAGTGTTATTTGGGGCTGGTGTGGCTGTGGGCCCAGACCAGCGGCAGGCGGGCTGGCAGGCTGGCGGGCTGGCAGGCTGGCGGGCTGGCAGGCTGGTGGCCGGCAGGAAAAACCTGTAGTAACAATGTGTCTTTTACGTCATTCCAAATTCAGTCAAGCTGACAATGAAGGCAATCATCAGAGCCCCATGTATTCTCTTCAGATTCCAGAGTCTCCTGTATTCTCTTCAGATTCAACGGTAGCTCTTTCAGGGCATCTGCAGTGATTAACAAGTTTATGATAAAATAATATGGGAATCTAAAAGATGCAGAAAAGCAATGTAATCTTGAAAGTAAACTTGAACAACTTCAGGGTATAATTTAAAAGAAACAGTATGGTATTGACGGCATGGTGTGCATAGATATTACGTAACAGAATTATTGACAACCTACCGATAAAGTTATATCTATGAGTTTGATAGACATCAAACCATTCAATGAGAAAAAATAATTGTTTTAAAGATTTTATTTTTATTGTATATGTATGAGTGTTTTACTTGCATGCATGTATGTGCATTGCATGCATGCCTGGTGCCCATGGAAACCAGAAGAGAACACTTGATCCTTCTGCAACTGAAGAATTATTGTTAGCTATAAACTGCTGTGTGCATTATTGGACCTGAACCTCAGTCTTGTTCAAGAACAGCAAGTCTTCTTAACTACTGGGCTATCTCTCTAGCCCTTCAGTCTTTTATAACAAATAGCATCAAGATGTCTAGGTAAAAGAATGTAATTATATACCTTATAGCATAAAAATTCTCAAAATGGATCATTAATCTAAACATAGGAGTGAAAAATTTTGAAAAACATACGAGTAAATCATATAACTTTGTCTCCACAACAATCTTTGAAGACACACCAAGGCATAGTAACCAAAGAAAAGTATAGACTTCATAAAAAATGTATAATTATGGTCCAAAAGGTATCAGCTACACGTAAAAGTACAAATTAATAGCTCAATCCCAGTACAAGTTTGTAAAATTGTTTAGCATTACAAAAGAATAATATATGGATGTATAACTCAGTAGGAATGAACCCTGAACCCTGCAATCATTGTGTTAACCTAAATAAACCACCACAAATAAAAAGCTACATATTATATGATCCATTCATAGGAAACATACAGAAGGAACAAATACATACAGAAAGAAAGCAGTTTAAGATTTCCAGGGTTCCTAGGAAAGGGGAAATGCAGCTTAAGTACAGAGTAATTATAGGGTCTAACTTGGGGTGTCAAAACATTGGTTGGATGATGGTTGGATAATAGTGATGGTTGTCTAACACTAAATAATACTAAAGTCATTAGATTTCTTATCTTATACTGGTAAATGTTTCCTACAAATATTATATCTCAGCAAAATTGTTTAAAAATATAGTATCTTCAATAAATTGTATTTTTAAAACATTAAATGATTTGTACCACCTGTACTTCTACAAGTGGATAGTAATACATTTTATAGTCATTAAAAAATCTTATCAGTTTCTGTTTTTTTTTCCTCAGTTTAACCTAAACTCATTGACACACAATAGTTTCATATTTGCCAGTTTCTTCAATTGTACTAGCTGTGCCAGGAGGCTTGGATCTGACTGATAGGTATCTGTGTGCCTATCTAAACGAGCTTAGTCATTCCAGCTCCTTTACACACAAGGCTGCACAGCTCTGAAAGACAGGAAAAAGTCTGAGCCACCCCAATTCTAATCTAAAATAAGACAGTAGTCATTATTTAAACCAACTGACAAAGCTAGCTTCTTCAGCTAACCAAACGCTGCTTGGACATATTATTTATATTGTACTGGAAAGGAACATCTCATCATGTCGGCAATTTTTTTCTTTGCAGTGTAACTGTTAATCATTTTCTGAAATATGGGGATAATGTTCTGGACTTTTTCCACTACTCTGTAAACACCTCCATTGAGTACTGGCATATGATTGATTATATTGACTAGCAATGAGCAAAAGTATATATGTATCTAAATCTCAAGAATATCTTAAGTCTTCACACGTGGAGCCTGTCTCTGAGTCTATTAATAGGTTGAAATAAAAGGAAGAGTTAACACTTAACATCACACCTTAAAGCTGTATTATTTCTTTCTAGTTTTGAGATGAAGAAATACACACATTTTACACACACACACACACACACACACACACACACACACACACACACACACAGGGGTGGGAGTGGAGACTGTAACAAAATGTATAATATAAGGAATACTGATTTTGAGTAACACCTGTCTTCTATCCACTACATTATTTAGCCATTTAATAGACTGGAGTTCATTTTATAACATGAAAACGAGCCACAAAATGCCATTAATTCATAGGTAGTACAATATAATAGAAAAACTAGTTTCTGTCACAGCGTCTGAAATAATACTGAAAAGGAATCCCTTTCATAACTCTAGATAGAATGCTATAAAAATAAAATATCCATATGCTGTCTCCAAGGTAATCAATAAATGTTCAGGGATGGTTTGCTCTCCCAATTACATAGATGAAATTCGCTTTTCTATTTAATGTGTATGAGCTGGAAGTTTGCTGATCATCTGTATTTTTGGGGGGGTTATGTTTATAGCTATAGTTTTACACAATGAGAATTCACTGACACCCCACATTGAACATCCTTTCCTTTAATTTTGTTGTTCCTTTGACTGCTGATAAATTATTAATTGTTTATTCACATTAGTATTCCTACAGACTAGTCATGTAACAAAGAAAAGAGACTATAAAGTAAAACAAAGAGGAAGCAGAATCAGAGGTAATGAATTAAGAAAAATAGAGGGTATGCGATAAAAAATAAATAATATACATGCCTGAAAATGTCATAGTGAAACTGAATATTATATATGATTAGTAGAGTGCAATTAAAACATCTTGAAAATGAAACTGGATAAACTTTGATGGATGCATTTGTTGGTATTTTCTAATTTAACAAAAAAGAATGAACTTAAAACAAATAACTTCAGTATTGTTGTATAAAATAGTTTTTAACAACACTAATTAAGTCATGATATCATGGAAGTATCTTCCTAGAAATGCATATTGATATGATGGAATAATTAAAATAGGAAACACCAAAAGACCCAAATCAAAACTATATGCCCTTCTCTTACTCAGACTGCTTGCAAGGAAGACAGTCTGCTGTCTTTCTGACCTCTAGTGGTAAGGCAATGTAATTTGACAATTTCTAGCACAAAAGAAGTAATGTTTTCTGACATGGGAATTTATTGACTCCTTGGATTTTTTTTATTACAAGAATTGACCAACAATACCCTTTCTAGCTTTTGTTTGAATTATCTCTGCATAATTTCTATAAGGGGTAACTGAGAATCATTTGTTTATCATATGTATACTATGTGTCTGGCACTGGAAAATTTTTGGCATGCAATTATAAGTGATGCACATTATATGACTTCATTGAGTTTCCATTTGAATGAATAACATGAATTCCATCTATTGAACATTTTGGGGTGGATTGGAACTAGCTCTTGTAGATCAGGCTGATCTTGAACTCTCAAAGATTCGCCTGCCTCTGCCTTCCAAATGCTGGAATTAAAGGCTTGTGCCACCACCACACAGCTTATTGAACATTTTTTATATATAATGTTTTCATACACATTTTATAATTAGTTTCACTAAGTTCTCACAACACCAAAAGGAATATATAATATTTATTCACCTAAACATTCAGTAAACTATGGCAAATAAAGATTCAATCAGTAAACATGGGTATGATGTGAATCCAGAAAGTATACTGCTACAGACTATAAATTTTCATATTAAATCCAGATTAAAACTAAGACAACATGGAGATTTACCACTAAAACACTTGGAACTTTTCCTTCAGCAGTCATTCAAATGTGTCAAATTGTTTATAGCCCTGTGATAAATATATTAATGCAGTTAGTCTTATTTATACTGAAATTTAACAATCAACATACACAAGATATTCAATTCCTTGCTCTGTTACCCTGTGCCACAAAGACCCAGAAAATACAAATTATTATGTTTCTTTCACTGATGGTAAATATTTGCTACCAATCTAATGTAGTTATTTCTCTACAAATTATTTGGTACCTAAATAATTCAAGCTGAGAGTACAGAAAACCTACATACATATTATACCTGGGTTTTAGTCATATAACCTGCCTAAGCATTTGAATATCTTATAAACATTTCCTATTCATTTTTAAAAATCACATTTTACTAATATAAAACTCATTTTTTCCATTTCCTCTTTAATAAAGTTTTTCAATGGATGAATTCTAATCATACTAAATATAGCACTGAGAAAGGTCCATCATTTGAACTGCTTAATATTTCATCAATTAGTGGTTATTTTTAAGGACTGTTCTTTGTTATTCTGTATGTCTCCCACTGCCTTTCACATTAATGAGCTAAGACATTTTCATGTAGGTTTGTCATTTACTGGTTGATTTGGAACAGTGTGTGAGAGAGCAGCATGAAGAAAAGTCAAGATAGAGTCTTTTAACAAGCTCTTCATTCTCTTCTGATTAAATTGCTGATGCTGGAACAAAAATATAGGAAAGGTCTCCAGGAAGCCCAGTTATCAGTTAAGCTACATCATTGCTTAGTTTTCATGAAAATGTTCTGAAACTTCTTTTTCCAGCACATGAAAGAAACCCCCTTGGCCTTCTTCTCTTTGATCAGCCTAGGAGTTGTATAATTCTAAAGCAACTGCCCTCAAGTTCATTTCATCGGGTTTACCTCTTCTTCCCTGACCCATTTTCTCCACTTTTGTAGGTCAACACTTAACCTATCAGATAGAATTATTCTGACCCTTAGCCTGTCAATGAAGGCAAGAATAGGCTGTTTTATGTACTTCTGCTCCATCCCTTCTAAAGCATCATACATTTAGAGAAGGCAGCCATAGCATACCTAACTGTAGATTAATCATAAAATTAGTCTCTATTCAATAAGTGTTTTTATTCTATTCACTACATGGGTAAAGCAACAGTAAATGTGTATTTTTCCCACTAATATGAGTGCATGTTTATAAGCCATGATAAAAACCCTATCTAAAATTCTGTGAATTTATATTTTTGACTGAAATGTTTTCTGAAAAAGCTTGTATTTTAATAGATGATGTAGCAAGAATTAAAGGAACTGTCTTTGTGGGTACTAAAGGAATATCAAGGGAGGTTAGAGAAAAAGACAAAAGTTTGAGTATACTCAAATGTAAATCAAATGTCAACCAATAATCAAGGTAATAGATAATTTATAACAGGTCAGTGAGAAAGGTAGCAATTCTTCCCTCTATATCAACTTCCCACATCTTGTACTGGATAGTTAATAACTTGGATATATTGTACACAATGTTTCTTTGTCTGCTTCCCTCACTAGACACTGGGTTTCATGTGAGGAAGTATTTGATCTCCACAACAAATACTAGAATGTGTTTCTTTTAATCACAGTAAAAGTCTAGTAAATATTACTTATATAAAAAAAACTAGAAAACTTATTCATGTGAGAAAAAGTAGTAGGAACAGTAAATAACAAATAACAAATCTGAAAATGTAACTGCTAAATGCTAGAGTATTAAACACCAATGGACATGAAGAACTGTCCATGAAGGTTGTCTCTTTTCTACCAATTCACCACTCCCAGGCTTATAAATACAATATTTTTGAAATAGTATTATCGCAAAACAAGAGGACTAATCTAAAGGACTAGAATTATACTTCATGTTTCTAACTGGAGACATGGTGTTTGCTAGCAACAATAGTGAAGGGGGATTTTAAAATCTAATAAGTTTACTGATCAAAATAGACAGTTGGTTTTCCTTTGCATTAGAAGTAACCATAGTACTGGTCAAAACATTTAAAACAATAGTTTTCAGACTTTGAACAGAGAGGTTTATGTTGGAGGGAAACTCCCTAAACACAATGCAGCAATCTGGAACCATGAATCTAAACACAAGAAAAATCCTAATGACCAGAGATGCTAAAGTGAACATCTGGGGAGATAACATGGCTGAAACCTGACCAAAACAACACTAAAAAGGAAGGAACTGAACAGTTAGAAGCCTTGAAGTCTGACAAAGGCTGTTGCATGATTTTTTTTAATAGTCTCTGCAGGTACTGGGACGGGGGAGAATGCAGGATATGTGTTCTAGACAGCAGCTGTTGTGAGATTGGCAAGGGTTCAGGGGTACATGGGGTCATCCAGTGCTAGAAAACTTTGGTAATCTGATCTAGCCAGAGTGTATTCCTCCCTAACTCCAGTGTCATGCTTAGTATCTAGCTGAGACACAAATAAGGCTGTCTCCAAAGAGTAAGAACTACAGTGAAGCTAGATCTGCCCCCAATAAAGGAGAAGAAGGAGGAGGAGGAGGAGGAGCAGGAGCAGGAGCAGGAAGAGCAGGAGGAGCAGGAGGAGCAGGAAGAGCAAGAGGAGGAGGAGCAGGAGGAGGAGCAGGAGGAGAAGCAGGAGGAGGAGCAGGAGGAGGAAAAGGAGGAGGAGGAGGAGGAGGAGAAGGAGAAGGAGAAGGAGAAGGAGAAGGAGAAGAAGAAGAAGAAGAAGAAGAAGAAGAAGAAGAAGAAGAAGAAGAAGAAGAAGAAGAAGAAGAAGAAGAAGAAGAAACTACTGGTGCGCATTTAAAAATTATCACTTATTCATAGTACAAGGTACTTTGTTACTTAAGGACACTGTCATGGAAGTATATGCTGTATGCTGTTCAGTCAAGCATATGCCTTTCATGCCATTTCCCTTTCCTCCTTCTCCTGTTCATCCTTTTGGTTCACTTGAACAGGCCCACTGCTACTTTCATGCCACATATACATTCATGATTTCATGTGTCTAGAAGATCTAGGGACCACAAATTAGAGAAAATAAATCACACCCCTTTTTAAGAGCTTAATTACATAATTTGGTTAAGCCTTAATGTGCTTAATATGGTTATCTCCAATTGCATCTATTTTCCTACAAATGATATAATTGCATTCTTTTGGGGGATAGAAAAGTTGAAATTTGAGTCCCAGTAATGAGGAAAAGATTGAAAATACAGTGCTATTTTGATAGTTCTTACTTACAAACACATAAGCCTAAGCTGCCTCAAGATAATAGGTGAATAATTAAAATTAAACTCTTTCAAAATTGAACAAAATTTAATGTGATTAAAATGTGCCACAAACAATATTTAGTCCTAAACTAAGTTAGTAGATGTACAAAGAAATAAGAAAATGTGACAAATAGTCAACGGTTAAAAAAAGTCAATAAAAATTGATTCACTGAAGACTCATGTTTTGGATGTGGCAGAGAAACAGATTAAATCAACTACTATAAAAAAATAGAAGAGGCTACTGGGAGAGTGAGAAATTCAGAAAGTGATGATCAAAATTTTCCAAAAATGATAGAAATTATTGACTTATGGCATCAATTTGCTAACAAAGGAAAACAAAACAAACAAAAAAAGCAAAAAAATCTAAAATAAGTCTAAGTAGGTCACATTCACAATCAAATTGTGGGACTGAAAATAAAGATAAAATATTGAAGACAACCATAATGCCAAACAAAATTACACTTATGAAACAAATGTTGAGAATGGATGCTGGCTTCTCACCGTAGTATAGAATACTATAATTTTTTAATGAAAAAAAGAAAGACTGGGAGTCTGTATACATCCAGCAAAAACATTTTTCTTGGCAAACATTATAAGTTATGTTCCAAATAAATGAAACTGACACAGTTCTTTGATGGAAGATGTTACTCTGTAAATATGTTTCTCATACTGGTTAATAAATAAAGCCCTGTTGGCCAATAGGAAAGCAAGATAGGTGGGGCTAGGAGAATAGGAGGAGGAAAGAGGAAGTAGTTAGGAGGAGTCAACATGGAGATCCTGGAAAGGTAGCAAGTCAGCGCCGCTCAGGCCAGTATGATGAGCCACGTGGAAATACTTAGAATAGGAGAAATGGGTTAATCATTAAGACAGAGCTAGCCAGTAACAAGCTAGAAACTGGCCAACAGCCTTATATCAAATACAGAGTCTCTGCGTATTATTTGGGGCTGCCGCAATGGTGGGACCAGGAGACCTGTTGGCCAGCGGAAAACATACATGCTACAGTTCTTCATTAACAGAAATTAAATAAAATAAATACTAAAGGATTCTCTCCACAATATAGGGAAATTATGCTATATGGGAAACAAGATCTACAAAAAGAATTTCAAAACGTATAAGTAGGAGATACATATAAGATGCTATTTTATTTTAATTTTGTATTCATGAAATAATCAGATAATGTATTAAAAATAACATTGTAGTATAGGCTTTACAATATGTGTGGAAGATGTAAATATTCTAACAATAACACAAATGATAAGAGACAGAATAGAGCCAGACTGGAAATCTAAACAGATACAGAGGGAAGAAAAGTGGAAGATGTCAGGAGCTGCTGGCAAAGCAAGATGTGAGGGAATCAGCCAAGGGCCTCATGGAAGTATATGGATTAATAGAAATGGGTTAATTTAAGTTGTAAGACATAATAAAATCCTGAGCTATTGACCAAATATCTTTAACTAATATAAGCCTTTGAGTGGTTATTCAGGAACTGGCGCATAGGAGAGAAACTTCCAGCTACAAAAGACTCTCTTCTAAAATAAATTTTTGGAAGAGTCCACTATATAGATAAGAAATACTGTTTATCACACATGGATATAAATACTGCAAGGATAGCATGTCCACAGTGGCAAGTATCTGGATTATCTGCCATAGCTAAGCACCAAATGTCAGAGAAAATAAGGAGCCACCAAATATGAATGATAAATTCAAAACAGACAGACACATAATAGAAGAGCTATTGTGATCTGCTAAAAGGAAAGACAGACTAAGAGGTGGGAGTGAATAGCATTGGTGAAAATTCCCTTTGTGCTTTTGTTTCATAGCCTAGTTTTTAGTTTTGTTTTTGTTTTGAAATAGCAGTGTTGGGCTATGGCAAGGTAGTATCCTAAACAAGAACCTTGTTCAGGATACTACCTTGCCTAGATGAAGCAAATGTTGTCTTTGGATTTCCTGAGCTTCTGTTTCTGATTTATTCTCCAACTAGTCACTGGTATAGACTCATCTTTGAGTCTCCAAAAAGATTTTTATACACAGCCTACTATTGGTTCTTTCCCTACTCATCCACATCAGCATTACTCAAATGCTTAGACTAAAATAGCCCTACATTGAGGGCCACTTCTTAATCCCATCAAGAGTCTACCCCAATCTTTCAAGATGCTGCTATGAAGGCCAGCTTCATAGTCACATGATTGGTACAGTTGCAAAAGCTCACACACTTGGAAAGGCTTGGTATTATGTTTCATTAATTTAGTCTTTAAAATTGTGATTATTTTTTAAGTCAGAAGGGGCAGGCAGCATGCAATAGAGTCTGAGTCTTGGCTCCTATGCACTTTTAATTCCTCCCACTTTATTAGGAGAGATTCTTAGTCATTAATCTTGTTGTCTATTAACACCCTACTCCCTGCTAGTCTTTTACTCCCCTTGTACTGATGCTATGTCCCAGGCAAGTACCAACTTGAAGTGTGGAGAACTAAAATTTGGTGAAAATACCAAAGACATCTCATGGTAGGGCATGGTAGCAGCCATTCACACCCCTACAGCACCACAAATTATCTCATGAATAGCCAGCATCTTGGTGAAGGAAATTCTCTTGCTTGCCCCCTCCAACTCTAAGTACCACATACATCTCAATTCAGAGGCTTTTAAATCTTTAGGAGTTCCTTGTATGTGTCAGTTGTATAAGATTAACTGTACTTTCCAGGACCTTTCCTTCTTAAGAATCCAATGCACAGCACAAGTGGGTGGTGGCAAGAATGACATGACAGAACCAAGGTCCAAAACCCTGTGTTTATTGATGAGACAGTACGCAATCACCTTGCTAGTGTCCTGAGTCAAAGAGCACCCCCCCCAGCCAGTTTTAGGCTCTCATTTTTCTAATCTTCTAATCTAATATCTGAGAGTCATATTCAAGTTGGAAGACCATAAAAGAAAAAAAAGACTCGTATGTATCTTTAGCCACACAATTCTATTTTGATTTCTTTTGAACAATGGAACCCACTATACCAGCATAATGATAAAATCTAATCCCCAGAACCCACATAAATAAGATTAATGGACATGGTCAAACATGCCTGTAAGCCTAACAATTTAGTAGGTGGAAATGGAAATCTGGAGATTGCCAGTCATTAGCTTGCCATTCAGTGAGAGACCTGTGTCAGGGAAATAAGACAAATGGTAACAGGGAAAAATACCACAAGCATGTACACATCCTCAACCACAAAAAAGAGAGTGGATGGAAACTACATTCCAAGCAAAACTAAGCAAAAATAGCTCTAATCATATTGAAAAAGGCACAATTCAAGACAAAATTAGTCCTAAGAAACAAATAATATTATTGCATATTAATAAAGGAAACAATAAATTAAAAAGATACAGCAATTACAAGCATACACTGAGCATTGGTATACCAATTTCATAAAATATACTGTTGGACACAAGGAGAAAGACAGAAACTAATATAACAATTGTGGGCCAGATATCTCAATTGTACCAAGTAAAAATTCAATGAAGTAGATTGGTTACAAGATACTATATTGTCAGTCCTAAAATATATACACATGAGCAATACTAAATGTGTTAATCTCTCTCTCTCTCTCTCTCTCTCTCTCTCTCTCTCTCTCTCTCTCTCTCTCTCTCTCTCTGTGTGTGTGTGTGTGTGTGTGTGTGTGTGTGTGTGTGTGTAATTGCATGGGTATGGAGGTCAGAGGATAAACTTAGCTGCTGGTCCTCACTTTCCGTCTTGTTTGAGATAGGGCTTTTAATAGACTATTCAGTGACAAAATAATTGATAAAAAAGGATGACATTTTTCTCCATTAAGACGCAAATCTTTTCTAGACCTTTTATCTGGGTTGACTATATGACTTAAATGACCAATGTGACATCAGCAAATATGATCCATATAGATGCTGCAGAAGTGAATTGTTTCAAGCCTTCTCTTTTTCCAGGGATGACCACCACATGAATGAACCTCACCACAATATAGGATGCCAAGGACATGTGTTCCTGCCAGCCCAGCCATTCAAGCTAACTGTAAATCAAATATCAGAGATGGGGAATGAGGCTACCCAGAACATCTGACCTTCGGCCAATTGAACAATATATGTTCACACAAGGGTGAAGTCAGGAGAGATATGCTGTGTTGATGTAGATGAGAAATATTTCTCAAACAATCCATGTAACTATGAAATTAATGTTTTCTAAGTCATGAAATTAAGGGGTGAATAATATCACAGCAAAATGTAGCTGCTATTGTAAAGCTAAATGATAAAATGATAGTTGAACAGGGAGATGCCCGAGTAAATAGTGACATATTATGGGAAATTATGCAAATTTGAAGACAAAAGAATCAGAGATACTTCTGTTAAGCTTTTACTTCTCCTTCACCAGTAAGGTAGGGCTCTTAAAGAGCAGAAGTATGGTCTCTCACACTTTGCTGACTTCTACCATTGCACAGGGTATACAAGCATCTGTTTATAAATTGAACTGCTTCAGAACTGAACTACTAAAAATGAACAGAGTAACTTTTAAATGGGAAAACTATATTTTTTGCAGGAATAGTATCAAACATGTACCACATGAAGTAATTAGTTCAGCATATTTGTTTATTAAATCTACAAGAACTTAATTGTCAATGATTTATTTGGTTTAAATTGTTAATGCAGTCACAAAGGACCTTCAACATTGGGGTACAGGCTCTGTTTCCTAAATTTTGTTGGAAGTCTTGATTTATTCTTGAATTTGAGTCTGAAAAGTGAAATCTTAGCAATGAAGATGGGATAATGAGATATGAGGCAGGCAGGGACTTGAAGTCTTAGCTGATATATTTGTCTTACTACTTTGTTGGCTCAGAAAAGGTTCTTACCCATATGTCACAGTCTTAAATAATGATGCAACCATCTATAAATAAATTCCATTAGAAATGTACTGAACGAGGAAGAAAAAATATTGCTTCAATACTGAAAATCATGTTACTGTGTTAAATAGTAGAATTTTTGCCTCTTGTTATGTGATAAATAGGATGTTAGCCCAATATAGTATAAATGACCATAAAAAGTATTTCAAAACCTTTCATAGATTTAATAATTCTTCTCGTTACCAGTTTTCTTTGTTTTTTCTAACATTATTTTCATTGTTAATATTTTATATTACCTGTGCATTATTTGACTAAATTTTTTTCTCCTTTCTACCCACAGTATTGACTCCATTCCCTCTTAAGATCAGAGAGTTCAAACCTATTCTTGCTCCTCAAGGCCAAATAACAGGATGTGGCTACTCGATGTCTTGCTCTTCAAGACCAAATAACAGGACACAATAATTGACTCAATGTGAGGTTACTAGATGCTTTGAGAATTAAGGAGGTATTCATGCTTGATTGGTACTTATAACACTTGGTAAGGAAGTCTTTTGCCCTCCCCCCATTTGCTTGGGGGTATATAAGGACTATGAGTAATAAACCTGGGGCTACTGAAGAATTCACTGAGAGCCCTCCTGACTCTATTGCCTGTCATTTGTCTCTTTTCTTTCTTAAACCTTACTTCCATTTTTCTGGCACATTCGAACAGGGTGGCTGGTTCCAACACTTTTCTTTAGATTGTGTTCTCTTGTTCTTACTATTTATGCCAAAATTTTGCTGTATATACAAGTTGGTTCATTTTGAATAATATTATTTCTAAACATTGCCAGCCCTGGCACTGTATTTATTTTCTGAATAGACTGTAGCGTTCTATACCTACAGTTATACTTTTTAAAGCTAGTTTACTTAAAACTTCCAGCTTAATCCAAACTATGAAACCATTTGTTCATACTAACCAGATGCCATTGAGATACAGTCTTTTGTGAATCCATGGCCTCCTACAGCATTCATACTAGGTCTTATTATCTCTTTGCTTTTTGGAATCATATTCTGCTGCCTCATTACTGTCAGGTGGCAATGTGCTCCGGGTTGTTAGAGGAAAGAGAGTTATTGCCTGCAACAAAAATAAGCCTTAGCAAGCAGTTCAGACACTGTCACATGTGCCTGTTCTTCACACTGTTATTCAGTGTAGACCAGCAGGCAAGGGCATAGGACACTATTAATAAAGAGACTTGGATTGTTTTTTCAGGCAGGGGTTCATTTTGTGGCCAAGGATGACTAAGAAATATGTGGCTCAGGCTAGCCTCATATTCCTGAGTGTTCCTCCTGCCTCAGTCTCCTGAGAGCTTAGCTTATAGGTATACCATCACACTTAACTTTTGAGCTACCTGGCTTGAGTCTACTATTTGTGTAACTATATGAGTAAACTGGTGGCTGTCACTTGCAAATTTCTAAATTTGTGAAAAAAGTATAAAATAAGTGCATTTTACCTACATCTGTGCAAATACAAACGTATAGATGTGTGTATATGCATCTTTGCATACTTGTGCACTCACATGTGTGTGCTAGGGATCAAACAAGATACTTTACACACACCTGGAAAGTGCTCTACACAGAGCTATGGCCCAAACCTAACAATCTTGAGTTGTAAATAAGTTGAGTAACTTCCTCTGGGAAATCTTCTCTAATATATAATCAAATTTAAGTGCCCCTATTTTTCCTCAGTGCATAATATTTTCTTCCTCAGTATTTATCTCAATATGTTTGTTTATATTCAATTACACATAGATTTATAAATTTACTTAATATTTGCATACCATTACATTGATTTAGTGCAGGGGCCATATCTCTAGACCTAAATTGAGCAATAATTATTAACATGTATACATGTATATATAAGTAAATATAGTTACAAATAGGCATGTGCGTATATGTATGCATACAGAATAAATAAATAAAATACTCATCACAATACTATGCATTTCACATAACAGCATACCAAGTCAAGAACAATTTCAATAAGAGTAAGGAATACTGATATTGTTTTCTAACTTACTTGACATAAATTGACTTTGACACATCCCCAGGCAGATTCTGGATCAATTTAAGTACCCTCTCAGCAGGGCTCACTATATTCATTACTCATATATTATAAAATATCTAGTTCTGCCACTGGTAGAAGCGTAACTTCAAGTTTCTGGAGGTAGTTTCCCCTATGAAGGAAGACTGACCCATCAGGAGTCCATTTTGTGGCCATTCTCTTTTGTTCTGAAGGGCTGTCTTCCTGACAGTGTTTCTGTAATATTTACTACTTATTATTTTGGAAAAAAGTCTAGACTGCAACATATTCAGCCCACCTGAACTATACACCAAGTCAGACAGGCTCAGCTTTTATTTTTACCACACCCTACACACATACCTAATACACATGTTAGTGTAACGAAGCATGCCAAGGCCAGATTCTTCTTTATGTACTTTATGCTGAATTAGATTTTATCAAATTCTTGCACAAAAGTGCTGACCAATGGTTTAGGACTCTTTGTTTTACGTGTTTGTGTTTGATTAATTAATTACTGGTTTGTGGAAACAGGATCTCATTATGTAGCTCAGGTGTGCCTAGGAAGTGCTATGTACCCCAGGCTGTCCTCAAACTCACAATCCTGCTTGCACAATGTAGAGTGAAAGAATAAGAGTTCTGTGCCACTGTGCTTAAAACATCTCTTTATATTGCTAACAATATCTGTGACATTAATAGATGCCTCGTTTATTTTTGTTTTGTCCTAATAACTCAATGTCAAATTAATATCAATACCTCCTTGATGCTTTGCAAGTCTGGTATCTCATTTCTCTATGAAGAAAATAAATCAATGAAAATAACTCTTTAAATTTCCCTCCACATACTTGACATTTCCCTTATGTTCTCTCTGCCCCTAATCATTTATCGGAATCAGAATAGACTCTGAACATACTAATTCACCATGGTGTATATGGCTAATGATCTAGTTTATAAGATCTTCTAAAAGAAAATAGAGCTACTGGTATGGCTATTAGTCACAATATGTATGCACTCACTAATGTGATCTATTACATAATATGAACTCACTCTTCTAACATTTTATTTTCTCTAACAACTTCTCACATATAAAATTTGACTTATTCATTTCTTGGAAAATGGAAGTTGACAAGTGGTTCTGCATATAAATCTCAGTATCTGCCTGTAGACACTCCTTTCATGGCCCTGTGAAAGTGACAAGACAGTAACTGAAATATGACACTGACAACCATATAATTATTTTCCACTTATTTTCCAATCTTCTCTATAAGGATATTTTGTTTGGTGCACACATTTTAGGTCCATTCTTTTTTTCTAGCTCTCAGGTAAAGAATAATATCCGAGGCTCTGAAAAATGACTAGCAATGTGGTTTGCCACATAACATCACTTTAGAAAGTGTGATCTCTACATAACAATAAGGAGATCCTACCTAGATGCCTGGCAGTTATTTCCTTTTGAAAAGATTTCAATGTGAAGGAATGTTCTTTCAGAAGTGGGGACAGAACTAGATGAGTGCTGGAAATATGTTCAGACAGACCATGCCCTGAAGTTTCACTGTAACACTGCTCACTAGGCCCTGGCTATAACACTGATGCAAATGTAGACTGGATCATGGTAACTACAGACTAGGTACATTGGTTCTAGCCCATCTCCAGTATGTCTTTTTCTTAAGTATTTTAGTGTTTGCCTTATCATTGATGAATGGTTGACATTTGCTAGGATTTGGACCTTAATATACTTAACACTCTACTTATAATCCTTACCAAAATTTGATTATGCCACCCATCTTATTTAAATATTTCACTAACTAGTAGTAATTTTTTTTCTGGAGACAGGGTTTCCTATAGCCCAGGTTGGCCCTGAATTCACAATGCCATCAAGGAGGACTCTGCTCCTGATCTCATTGACTCTAACTGCTACGAGCTAAGATTACAGGTGTTGTAGCAACTTATCCAGTTTTTTCAGTGTAGGGGGTTGAAACTAAGACTTGTTAATGTTAGGTGTTTTGTAAATGTGAACTCCTAGAGACTGGTGTGTTTGAAAACTTGTTTCTTTTTAATTTTTCATTTAATATTTTTTATTATTTTATATATTTATACCAATTCCCTCCCCTCCCACCCTCCCATGCCTGCAACAGACACCCCCCATCCCATTCCCCATCCACTCCCCAGGGAGGGTGAGGCCAACCAAAAGGGATCATCAAAATCTGTCAAGTCATTTGGGGTAGAGCCTACACCCTCTCACTTGCCTTTAGGCTCCCAAAGACCATTCACGCACTAAAGATACATCTTGGTTCCACTGTCAGAAGTCCCATAGACTGCCCAGGCCTCCTAACTGAGGTCTACATTCAGGGGGCCTGGGTCAGTCCTATGCTGGTTTCCCAGCTATCAGTCTGGGGGTCCATGAGCTTCCCCTTGTTCAGGTCAGCTGTCTCTGTGGGTTTCTGTAGCCTGGTCTTGACCCCTTTGCTCATCACTCCTCCATCTCTGTAACTGGATTCCAGGAGTTCTGCGCAGTGTTTAGCTGTGGTGTCTGCCTCTGCTTCCATCAGCTACTGGATGAAGGCTCTATAATGGTATAGAAGTTAGTCATCAATCTCATTATGAGGAAAGGCATTTAAGGTAGCCTCTCCACTACTGCTTAGATTTAGTTGGGGGTCATCTTTGTAGGTCTCTGGACATTTCCCTAATGCCAGATTTCTCTTTGAACCTATAATAGCTTCCTCTAAAACTTAATCTCCAGCTGGAGATTCTGTTTAATAAGACTGTAGAACCTACAGGAAGTAGAAACTTGCTGGAAGAAGAGTCTCACTGGTGGCCTTATTTCTTGTTAATCTTCGTTTCCTGGGTATGTATGCACCATGACTAGCCAGACGCCTGCTTTTGCCACCATGCCTTCTCTGCTTGCTGTTATGTATTCCCCAACAAAATATACCCCTGGAAATATAAGCCTAAACAAACCCTTACTCTTTTAAGTTCTTTATGTCATGATATTCTATTACAACATCAGGAAAAATAACCAATACCCCAGGCAAATTCTCTCTCAATTTTGCTTTGTCACCAAAGGATAATTCAGCCTAATGAATACTGAATTTGTTTTGCTGTACAACAGGTGACAACTGTTCATATAATTCATACAGTGGTCTCCTATTTCACTTACATAAAATCATATTACATGATATGTCATTTTCTGTATATTTTCATGAGTGTTTTCCTGCCATACATCTTCCATGTTGGAATACTTTGGAACTCCTGTCCTGATTTTTATTTTATAATTAGTTAATCTTACTCATCAGTCCTTTTAATTGACTCTAATAGTGCAAGCACATGAGTTAACCATGTGTTAACTACTGAATTTCCAGCAACTAACACCTAGTAAGCATGTCCAAAATATTTGCTTAAGTAATAAAATTCTGATATATAAAATTATACAATGATATTTTAATAATCATTTCAGAAAGTGTACATGTATTAAAACATCACTTCCTACCTCAGGTGTATGTGTGTCTTTGTGTTTGTGTCTGTGTGTATATGTAATTTTGGGGGTTTACAGCTGTAGCACAATACTTACTTTGACAATTGTTGGGATAACTTAATATTCCTGCAGAATTTATGATTCCAGCAGAATATGAGTCATTCTTTCCTTAGATTCTCAATTGTATTTGATTTATGTAAATAATTTTTCATTCTTATTTGGATGAAATGAAATCTCAATATTGTTTATTTATGTCCTTATTTATTTATTTGGTATATGGAGACAGTGTTTCTCTGTATTGCTTTGGAGCCTGTACTCAAACTAGCTCTGTAGACCAGGGTGGCCTCGAACTTACAGTTTGAGCCTGCCTCTGCCTCCTAAGTGCTGGGACTAAAGGTGTGTGCCATCAATGCCTGGCTGAAATCTCAATATAATTTTAATTGGGGTATTTAACCAGCAGATTCTGAGTAGATATGATACAAATATACTTTGAGATCCATTGAAGTACTATTTACAACATCTAATTTATCTAATTTATGGAATCAAACTCTTTGTCTACAGAGGAATATTCACGGAAAATGTGATTCACAATGGGACTTTATTCCACCACAAAGAACAATGAAATTTTGTCCTTTGAAGGAAAATGGATCAACGCCCAATTATCATATTAGGTTAATCAAATTAGACTCAAAAAGTGAACTATCACATATTTTCTTTCATTTGCATCCTAGATTTTATAGAGAGACATAAAATCATGTATGCACACATGACATAAAAGCACAAGCAAAACTGACAAAGGATACTGGAGTAGAGAGGGAAAGAGGAAGGAATGGGAGAACATGATACTTATTAACTCAGTACTATGTATAATTAGTAGATGGTCTTAAAAAAGAAAAACAAGACTACTAATAAAATGCACAGTTATCACTACAAGTACTTGAGATGTTCCTACTGTGTTCGGCTTCCATTGC
Source organism: Cricetiscus sungorus (assembly GCA_030556225.1). Lineage (NCBI taxonomy): Eukaryota > Metazoa > Chordata > Mammalia > Rodentia > Cricetidae > Cricetiscus > Cricetiscus sungorus. The sequence goes on from JANBXA010000726.1 coordinate 12,973,329, forward strand.
CTCTACTTTCACTTCTCTAGAAACGTTTTCTGAATTTTGTTAAATAGTTCTTTTTTATAGGTTATCATGTAAATATGTACCTATATACAACATATCAAAGACATATAAAGTGGTTATCATATCTACAAAGCAAAGCCCTATGTAATTGAGCTTTGCACCTTTTCACCAGTCTTCCCTTTCTCATTCACCCTAGTCTCTGATAGAGTTCTTCCATGAGTTTACAAGTCTTAGATCCCACATGTAAAACTAACTTATGGCAAATTTAATTAGTATATTCATTCCAAAACACAAACATTAATGTAGAAATTCCACTTTAGCCTGTAAATATATACAATTATTATTTTAAAATGAAAAATAAAAAACAAATTACAAGAGAGAACAAAAATCCAAAAGTCCTTAATTTCATTGTTCACAATCTAATAGTGTCTAATAATAATTAGGTGAAGACAAAAGCAGGAAAGTAACTCTGATATGTTACCACAGGTTCCTCCCCGCCGGCCTCCCGGTCCTGCCGCCATGGTCCCTCCACCACGTGAGCCCCAAATAACACTCTGAGACTCTGTATTTGATACAATCCTGTTGGCCAGTTACCATTATTGTTTATGGGCTAGCTCTGTCTTAATGATTAACCCATTTCTACTTATCTAAGTATTTCCACGTGGTCATCATATCTGGGAGCTGCGCCAGCGTCTTCCTTCCTCCCAGGTCTACATCTTGACTCCTCCTTCTACTTCCTCTTTCCTCCTCCTGGTCTCCTAGCCCCACCTATCTTGTTTCCAATTGGCCACAGGCTTTATTAATTAACCAGTATGAGAAACATATTTACAGAATAACATCTCCCATCACTGATATATTCCTGGCAGATCTAGAGTAGATAGACTTTCACCTCTTGAACAGAATAGAGGAAGAAAGAATTTCACTGTGGCACTCTGCTTTAGGCCTTGCTGGTTACACTGATTTAGGGAATGTAATACAGCCAGCATAGAATTGTTTTAAAGTCTCACTGAGCAATGACACATCTGCTCACATTTTTATGGGCCAAAACAATTCTTATGACAACACCTAACTTTCAATAGCAGGGAAGAACATGTTTTTCAATGGCTGTGTAGATAGAATTCAACCATTGGAGATCAGGGTTAACAACTATCATGATCATGTACCTTCACAAGAGAGTAAGAAATATTAAATGAGGTAATGAGTAACAGCAGATCTTAATAACATTGAAAGAAGTTATTGGAATATTTCTACCACAACCTATCATAAGACTAGAGCTCATTATAACCAGCAAACTTCAAATATCACTTTGAGACAGTGATATAGAAACAATTAGATACATAAATTTTCATTGCTCCTGATTTTCTCCTTGGAGGAAAATAAAACCGAACTAAGGTAGAATATGTAAAGTTGTTTATGGGTTCTATATTTTCACTCTCAAAAAGAACTAAAGCTTTTTTGCAGACTAGTGCTAGAAGAAATTGTTGGGAGTAATTTGAGGTCTCTGTAGAGCTATTACTCTGTCTTAATAAAACTTTGCTTGCTTGTCCTGATCTATTGTCCTCACTCACTATTCTTTGTGATTATGAGAAAACAAAGTAAGAAGTCATTGGTTTAGGGTGACTTTAGAGGCTGCTGACTTCCAAGAATCTTGAGTCCTCTGAGCTAACAAGTTAAAGAGTTTCAAAAACGCTTTTCTATCACACTAAAAGACTACTACTGCATTACTATTAACATCATATTATAGAAGAGATTATTGTATCACAATAAGAAAGGCATAGTATTAGAATGATGGTACACAGCTTTCTCTTTCTCTTATAAATAGAACACATTTTTTTAGTTTTAGTTTTGTTGTTACTCCTTCTTCTTCTTCTTCTTCTTCTTCTTCTTCTTCTTCTTCTTCTTCTTCTTCTTCTTCTTCTTCTTCTTCTCCTTCTCCTCCTCCTCCTCCTCCTCCTCCTCCTCCTCCTCCTCCTCCTCTTCCTCTTCCTCCTCTTTCTTCTTATTTTCCTCTTCCCCATGCTCCTCTCCTCCACCTTCTTTTGGATCTTTGAGACACTGGCTGTTAAGGAACTCACTCAGTAGATCTTGAATTCACAGAGATCTTCCTGCCTCTACCTCCCAAGTGCTGGGATTAAACGTGTGCACCACAACAACTTGGTGCTGTTTCTTCTTTCAATAAATGGTCTTTTGGGGCATGAAGATGGCAAAGTAGATTAAGTACCTGCCACATGAACATGAGGACTTGGCTTTGAGTCATCAGCACTCATGTAAAATGCTGTGTGTGAAATGCAATCCCTTATTACCTTCTAAATGTTTTTCCCTTATACCTATAGACACATGGACTCTTCATCCCTCATCAAGGAAAATCTTCTTTGCAATAGACAGAGACCATTACAGAAAACCACAACAAGTGAAAATACAGAATTGTGGCACACAGACCTAGTGGATACATCTACAAAGCACTCTCATACTAAAGCTCGGGAATCATAACAGAAAAAGACGCAGATAGATTGTAATAGACAGAGAATTAGATTGTTTGCTCTGAGATTGGGTCTCCTAATAATGTCAAAAACTACACCCATAGTCTCACCAACATGATTGCCTAAGCATGAAACAGTAGACATGGTAAAGTGGATGGAAGAAAGGCCATGGGTCTCCAGCTGTACAAAAAGAACTACAGGCAACTAGGCAATGTTAAGAGTGGGAGAGATCAGCTTCCTCAGGGAAGAGCTCGCCAATTTTACCCAATATGAGATGGGCAGACCTGAAAATATGCTTATACAAGTAATTTTATACAGATCTCATGTGTTGTATTTATGCGATTAGGAACACCGCACACACACAAAGTAACACTTGATAAAAATAAAAGAGTCTGTGAATTTGAAGTGGCGCAGCAATGTGGCAGAGTTTAGATGCAAGAAAGGAAAGGGGGAAATATACTCTCAAGAAATAAAAGAAGTAATTTTTAAAACTATAACAGATAGGCGTGATAGCACACCATCTAGAATATCTGCAATGGGAGGCAGAGTCAGGTTGCTCTGTGAAGTTCACAAACCAATCTGTGAGCTCCAGGTTCAGTTAGAAAGTCTGTCTTAAAAACCAAGGTAGAGCGACTAACGTTTGCACAGTGGTTAACAGCACTGGCTGCTCTTCCAGAGGACAGGGGTTCTATATGCAGGACATATATGAATGTTCAAAACTATCTATACCTCCAGTTCCAAGGATCCAATGCTCTGTTCTGGCCTTTGAAGTCATTAGGCATGCACATGGAGCACAGACATGCATGCAGCAAAACAACCACATACATTTAAATAATAAAAATATAAGTAGATAGTTATAGAGGAAAGACACCTGATGATAATCTCTGACCTCCACATTCTCACTCAATCACACACATATACACATGCATGCACACACACACACACATATGCATATACATAAACATACCTATACACACGGAGATAGTATATTTACATTATACAAATCAATAAACTTAAGAATGGCTTTTAAATGATTTCATTTATGCATATATCCATATCTCTGTGTCTGCATGTGTGTACACAAATGCAGGTGCCTGAATAGGCCAGCAGAAGGCATCAGATTCCCTGGAGCTGTAGTCACAGACAGTTGTGAACTACCCAATGTGGGTGTTGGAAATGGAACTCAGGTCCTCTGCAGGAGCAGTAAACTCTTGGCTGCCATAGATTCTGTGACAGTTAAAACTGATTGTAAACTTGACAGAATCTAAGATCACTTAGAAAAAACTCTGAATGTGTTGGCAAGAATCTGCCTTTTTAAAAAATGGTAGAAAGCAGGAAGAAGAGATTTATTTAGGGCGCACACATTAGTAACGGGGGCAAAGAGACCCAGTGAACCGCTAAGTACATCATCCTGTGAGACCTCCTAAATGTGGGTGGTATTGTTCCTTGGCTGGGGTCTTAGACCAAATAAAAAGGACAAAGGAAGTTGAGAACTGGCACACACTTCTTTTTGCTTCCTTACTATGGATTCAATTAGACCATGTGTTTTCTACCACAATAGATAATTATTTCTACTGTCTCACTTTCCCTACCATGATGGACTATATCTTTAAACTGTGAACCAATACAATCCCTTCCACCTTTAAATATTTTCTTGTGTGGTATTTGGTCAGAGCAATAAATAAAGCAACTAATACAGAGTCCTTTGAACATATAACCAGGAGTGGTACAGCTGTATTTTAGGACACTCTATTTTCAGTGATTAAGAAACATACAAATTGATTTTCTTAGTGGCTATACCTGTTTATCCTTTCAGTAACAGGAGATAAGTGTTCTCTTTCTCTGAGCATTTGTTGTCATTTATTTTCATGATAACAGTCATTCTAAGTAGTAATTTTTGACTTCTGTGACTCAGACATTTAAGGATGTTGAACACTTCCTCAAATATGTAACGGTCATTTATATTTATTCTTTTGAGAAATGTTCCTTCCATTCACTAGTCCATTTATTGATTGATTGGCTAATTTGTTCTTTGGGGTGTTTCATTTTTAAGTTCTTTATGTATATTTTAGATATTAACCCTCTGCCCAACGGGTGAGTGACGAAGATTGTCTTCCATTCTTTAGGCTGCCTCTTCACTTGATTAATGCTTCCCTTTGCTCTGCAGAAGCTTTTAAAATTCATGGAATCTCATTTATCACTGTTGGGTTATTTCCTACACTGTTGGAACCCATTTAAAGTTTTTGCCCATGCCTATATCTAGAAACTTCTGACTATGTTTTCCTATAGCATTTTCAAATATTCAGGTCTTATTTAAGGTCTTTGATCCATTTTGACTTGATTTTACATGCAGGGTGAAAAATATGACCTAACATCATTGTACTACGTGTGGATATACAGTATTCCTAGCACCATTGTGAAGAAAGTGTCCTTTTCTCTAATGTATGTTTTTGACACCATTTTTTCAAAGTTCAGTGACTATATCCATGCAGAGCTTCTTCTAAGTCTTCTCTCAACTTTCAATGCACATAGACTTTCTCCAACTCACAATCCTTTTGCCTCTGTTTCTTGAATGCTAGATGTTTGAAAAAATGTTTCCCAATGAGAGCTAGGAGATATGGCCTTGATGGAAGTTTTGTATTCCTGTGGGGGTGGACTTTGAGGGATTTTAAGCTATGTCCAGTGTCACAGATCATTTCCTGTTGTCTGTGGATCAAGATGTAGAACTCAGCTTCTTCTGCCACACCACATCTGTTTGCATGCTGCCATGTTCCACCATGACAATCAAGGCCTAATCCTCTGAAACTATAAGCCACCCCAATGGCGTCTCTTCACATCAACAGAAACCTAACTAAGACAGCATGTGTCACACTACAAAGTATTCACATTTATTTCAATGTTTTGTTTTTCTAGAGAGTTATAGAATTGGAGACAATATTTAGTGTCACTTTGTGCCAACTTTAAGGATTTGGCCTCACTGATGACAAGCGACCTCACTATTTTTAAATATTACATTAAATGAAATAATGTTGAGTGTTGCTGTGATTTTTCTCAATTGGGTATATAGCATATTGGGGCTGGAGAGATGGCTCAGTGATTAAGAACATTGGCTGCTCTGCCAGAGGATCCAGGTTAAATTATCAGCATCCATATTGCACCTTCCAACTGCCTGTAGCTCTAGTTCCAGGAGATTTGTTGCCCTCACCTGAACTCTATAGACACTACACATACAAGGTACACAGAGAAAACACCCATACAATAAAATAAAATATTTTTAATGTTGAATATCAAACAAAGAAAATAAACACCATGGTTCTAGTAGGATTGTTAATGCAAACAATGGGCAATTATTTATTCATCACACATTTCCCACTTCCTACATGCAAAGTTGGTAGGTTGTTCAGTGACAATTAATAATAAAACATTTTCCTAGAGTATATTATAGCTACATGTTGCTATGTGAACTGGTTCTGGACTGTAAAATTTAAGTAAAATTCCTAACTACTAATTTCAGATGGATACACATCTGTGGTCAAATAGCAAATAGAAAACTAGCCAATAACTTTTGATGGTTTAATAGATTTAATAGTTTAATAGACTATCCTACAGTCCTTTCTCTCTTCTCCAAGATCTTTAGTTGACATACTTCACATTTTGGCCACGAATATGAAAACCAGACACATAAGCTATGTATGGTGGTACACACCTTTAATCCCAGAATTCAGGAGGCAGAGGCAGAGGCAGAGGCAGATGGATCTCCTTGAGTTTGAAGGCAGAGTGAGTTCTGGGCCAGTCAAGGCTACATAGTGAGACCATATCTCAAAGTAAAAAAGAGAGAAAAGAAAGAAGGAGGGAGAGAGGGAGAGATGTTGGAAAAGGACCATATTATGTTTATTTTCTGTTTCTCGAGTACGATGCTAAGTGAGCAGGCAGTCTCTTGCTCCCGTCACCATGCCATCCCTGCCTGATGCCATGGTTTCTGTACCATGATTGACTTTATCATTTAGGCATTACACACCAAAATAAATCTTTTCTCCTTTAAATTGTTTCTGTCAGGCATTTTATCCCAGTCACAGAAAAGTAACTAAGACACCAAGATGTCTCAATGTAATTAATGGTCTGGTCCCCGAAGAAAGTGAATTGGATTGCACTTAGCTTAATGCTCAGTGATAGTGTCAAATAGCATCAGCTTGTTTGATGAGTATGATATAGTCACATTTCATGTGGCCATGATTAAGGAAAGTCTTTATTTTCTATTATAATAAAAGTGAATAAGGATGAACAATATACTTTTACATGTCATTTTCCTGTTTTCAGTGTCTATATGAAATTTCTCATCCTCTGTTATAAAGCAGTCTAAAGAAATCCAAATGGTCTGTATATTCTATAGAATAGCACATTGTCAAGAATGATACTTTACATCAATGACTTTGCATGAATCAGGCCACAAGAGTAATAGCAAGTTAGCTTGCAGGCAACTCGATCAGAGGTGGAAGATGAATTTTAAACGATTCACTGTTTTTCCAAAAAAGCATATGTTTTCATGTCCAGATGTCAGAAGTGTGCTAGGACCATTTCTGTGAGGAAAAGGCAGATTGTTATAGTTTCTCCTCTGCACAATAAAGGAAGAACTCTTCTTGAATGCCACTTTAGGATCAACAGGGAATATTTTTCCTGTTCACATGCAATGTTTTGTAGTTTGGTTTCTATTGCTGTGATAAAATACCCTGACCAAAAGCAACCTTAAAGAAAAAAGGATTTAAACCTAAATTTAACCTTCCTGGTTATAGTGTATCAGTGCAAGAAAACTGGAGAGGAAAGAATTTGAAATAGCTGGCCTTATCTTATCCAAAGTTAGCTACAGAGAGAAAGGAATGCACCCATGCTGCCTGCCTTGTTCTCATCTAACTTTCTCTTGTCTTACACTGCTTGGGGACCAACTTATAAAATAATTCTGCCCATATTCAGTAGAGAAAGAGCTCTGTTGGGAGGTCAAGACAGAAATTCTTTATATTGTCATGAAGGTACATTTTTAAAAATCTACAATAGTGGTATCATCAAACAGGAGAGATAAAAGAGGCACAGGACAAGATAAAGAACTATACAGCCCACAATGACAGCATCCAGATTAAAGGCTTCCCCATGCAGTGCTTAGGGAATAATACATTTTTAGCAAGAGACTAAACTTATTTGCCTTTTAACAAGTGATCCTCAAAATGGAGCCCAAGAGCAAAAGCATCATCTGGGAACTGCCAGGTGTAGAAGTGCCCTCCTAATTTAGAAGCTTTGGGAGTTTTAATAACTGCCCCTGTCAGCTTGGATGTCCTCTAACTTTGAGAATTTTTAATCTAGGATTGGCTTCCAAAAAGAAAAAAATAAGGGGTTGGTAAAAATGGAAGGAAATACAGATAGCCTATTCTGGACCAATTAAACTCTTGTGAAGATGTAGTTGAGAGATGATGTGAGCACTGAAGAGGCCACACTTGAAAATCAAATCAGGCAAGCCTTTTCACCATTGTCATTCCCATAACTTACTGACTCCAGCCTCATTTTCTGACTAACTTCCCTTGTAAATTTCTCAAAAAGCATAATAGCTACCACTGAAAAGAACACACACCAGACTTCATCCTGCTTGCCAATTGTCCAAAGAGCTTGAGAATGACATATATGACATCTGCAATCTGCTCTTGTTAGCAACAACTCTTTGCAAACCTTTGTTTATGGCTCTTAACCTTTATATAGGCTACTGTCTATGCTTGGAGGCCAGATTACTCAGCCAAGGCTGCCAAAACAAAAATGTTATAGGCTGGAAAGATTAATAATAAAATCTTATTTTATAGCAGCTGTGGAGAATGAAGATCAAGGCCAGGGTATCAGCATGATTGAACTTCTGGCTCCATAGATGGTCATGTTCTCCTTGTGTATTAACCTCAGGTGAGAAAATAGTGATCCTTACTCTTCCTCTGAGAGATTTGCTAGTTCTGCTAGATCACAGCTCTATCTTTGTGAGTTCATTCCACTGAATCCTTTGCTCAATGGTTCCTTTATCTAAATATGAGCACATAGGGGTTAGGGCTAAGACAAATGAATTGAGAAAAGATGAAACACAAATCATTTTCAGAGTTGTCATCCCTTTACTCCTTAATTTGACACATTCCCACTCTTCCTTCAAATTCAGGTTTCCTATCTCTTCTCTTTCTGCACTGTGTGTTGGCATCCTGTCCTTGATAGTAGGAAAGAATTAGACTTCAGCCCTGCAGGAAATGTTGTTAATGAGAACAATCAGAAGTTCCTAAAGGGTGGATATATAAACAAATCTATGGCATGGTAAAGTTCATTATCAAGAACTTTACTGAATATTGAAGAGCTAATTCTTAAAACTAGTTTGGTACCCTTAATTTAATTGAAAAAATAATTCCAACTAGAGCTTAGAAATTGACAAGGAGCTTTATTTCACAGTGACAATTTAAGCTTTTCTGGAGAAATTACTCACTGTAAACTATGGAGTTAGGATGATAATTATGTGTCAACATAGGCTTACCAATTATAATAAATGTACCATTTTGGTGACAGCAGGGTATGTGTGGATAATATATCCTGTGAAGACAGGTTGTGTGAGAACTTCTCACTCATTTTTGTTTGAGCTTACATTGTAAAATAAAGTTTGTTAATTAATTCAAAAATAGTTCAAAAGGCAAAGTGCTGAAACAAAAAAAATGGTTAAGGTGTTATAGACAACTTGTACCTTTAAAAATAACATGGTTCTAAGAAATGATCCAACTGCTGATAATCTACTACACCACTTTTTAGATAGGTTTAGGTGGCTTAGGCACACAAACAGGACAAGGAACTCCTAAAGTGGTTACTGTAATATCCTGGATGAGAAATACAAGGTTGTTCTTAGGGCAAGAGTACAATGGTAAAGCCTAAAATTTAGTTCAATGCAGGGTTTTTGAAGCCTATTAAGGTTTGATTCCTTAGTGTGCTTGCCAATACACAGTCCCAGAAGGAAACCCCAGGGAATATTCCAAGGATTGTGCTTTGTGTATTAAAATGGGTATTTGTGTGTGGCATGACTTGGCATAATCTGCTCTGAAGCATTTTCACATAGAAGTATGTGGGATGCTAAGGCCTGGCTGTCCACTTCTATAAACTATGCTTATTGTGTTTCTATGGTGACAACACCTCTGCAGCTGCTGCTATTTCAAAGTAATTGGTTGAGGCACTGCATTGCAATTGCAGGGTGTCTAAAATCTGTCCTGTACTTGCTTCCTAAAGGTAATTCCTGCTCCTTTAGCATTCATTCTAGCTATAATGAATCCTAGAGCCTTATTTCCTTAACAAAATAGAAGCAACATAATTGGTTTCAGAGAAGAAATTTGTTTGGTGTGCTTTATGGCCTTTCAGTCAATTAGCTGATTATCCTCAAATTGCAGCCAATCCTGTAAATATTTTTAACTTTAATTGTTTTCATACCAGTTCCTTGCTCAAAATCTTGTCATTTTGCACTGACTTTGTTGCCTTTACTGAAGCCCTTTATCAGCTTGATTCTAAAGTAATCAAGCTGATAAAGGGCTCAATAGTGAGACTTATCAGCCATTTTTTATACTATATAATGTTCCTTCAACAGTAAGCAAGCAAAAAGAAATCCTGGGTCACACTAAGCATTACCTCCCCTTCATCATACAAAGTGCAGGGTAAGAAATTTTAAAATCCCTATGAATAGGATTAGCAATATTGACCAGAAAACTATAGAATATTATAATGAGGAATAAGGAGCACCAGGAGTCAATACATAGTAAGAATACCTCCTTTCTCCACCACTACTCATTAAATCACTGAGGACAACATGCTTTACTCCCCGGAGTCTATTACTCCATTACTAAACATGGGTATGCAAGTATAGTATTTGCCTCACCAGAAAATTTTGTAATACGTTTCAATATATATTTGTAGATGCAGAACATTTTTACAATCCTTACCCCAAACAGTCATCTGTTCATTTGTTCAACTACCTAACATGTCCCTGGATTTCTAATAGGTTCTGGGGACACAGGTAGGCCTACCATCACAAAACTGTGACTCAAGTTTAAGAGACACATCAGAAGCCAAACAGTTAAAGCTCAGTGTAGTAAATGTTATGGAGGTCTCAAGTTCAGTATAGGATACTGTCAAATCTTTACAAAGTGTCAACAAGACAGTCAGAGAAGCAATGTCATCCATAAAGAAAATAAAGGTCAACTCATATAGTGACTTTTCTAATGCCCCACAGCTAGTTGATGGTAGACTAAGAACTTAAAACACAATTCCCCTGATGCCTAGGTTTAATATTCTTTCCAATTCAGAACCTGTCTCAAGGGCTCTCCAAGGCAATCAAAATGAATAATATATCTTGGCAATATGTTGCCAATGTCAAACTCAATCTTAAACAGTCAATAATTCTATTGTGAGGTTTACAAAAGAGCTGGTAAAGTTGAAAGCCTGAGGAGATGCTGTGCATATATTGAAATAAATAGCAAAATCCCATAATAAAATATCACATTGGATAAAGATTTGGTGCTCTCCAGTGACTGTAGCATGACTGGCTGAAACAAATTCAGAATGTTCAGTGATTTTAAAGGATAAACCTACAACCAATGTATTTCCTGCTCCAAGTAATCTTACATAAACTGTTGAGGTTACTGACCCAGTCAAATGCACATACTTAGAAATGACATAATTTACATGCAGATATATCTAGGGAAAAAATAAACAGGGGGAAAAGAATGAGATTAAGTCATGGATACACCATCATTTCTTCCACAGTCACAAACTCCTGCTTACAGAAGTGTTCTGTGCTTTAAACTACAAAAACAGAAGGCTTGGCAGGGTAAGGAAAGTGCTTGTGTTCAGGAGGACAGAATGACCCTGAAGTGACTGGTGCTTTTGCATGAAATGCCATTAGTAATTATTTTTTGGAGCTCAGTGGCACATAGACAAGATAGCACTCTCTCTAATCCTTAGACAAAGAATAGAGACCCAGTTTCAGTCACACTTAAAAAGAAGGTATGCTGAAGTTCTCCATATTTAAAATAGCCAATGTCCATCCATATTTTTCTCACTCTCACCATCATCATCAATACTGTCAATACTAACATCATCAAACCATTATTTTAGGGCCTTTATAATTTACGTAACACTTCACAAAGTATGTTCTCAGATAACACGCCCACTGAATCAGGTACATATAAACCTCTTCTGTGCTGCACACAAAATATTCAAGTCCCATAGAGGTCAAGCAATTTCAAGATTACTTAGCAAGTTAACGTGGCATTCTGCCTCTTTATAATGCCCGATCTAATGGAGAATTCTGAGATTGCTCCAAATCCTAAACACATGGCATTTTAATTGCATCTCGTTGAAGAAAGTTTGGAGACTTGCTTTCATTTCATTAGTAACACATTTCCCAGTCATGTCTTAGGGCTGGCTGCTTCTGAAAAGATTTCCACAGATGGCTAACCCCATCTATTTCATTTTCAATTCTTATCCTAATCAGGATGACACTCTCTGTCCTTGTCCCCTGGCTTTTGAGACTTACCCTGTAAGGATGCTGGTAGCTTTCTATTCCTAACTAACTTGCCAACAAATGTAAGGTAGTGAAATTATTTTAATGAAGAGGCCTAAGAGTGACCTCATTTTACCTTTTTGTCACATGCTGTTTTCCTTAACAATGTAGCCCTCCTGGTGACTCAGAAGGAACAATTTAGGCTCTCTAATCTTTTTCCTGCCCCACTGACCACAATGAATAATTTCCAGATCTTTCTTTTATGGTTTCTCTTGAACTATTCACAAACAAATCTCTTGTCCACTTACCAACTGCCTTCTCAGCTGCATAATTCAAATTAAAGTCCTGATGGTGGTAGGAGACTTGTTTCCTAGAAATGCTCAATTAGTCCTAATTATAGGGCCTCTATCTTGCACTGTATAAGGTCAGGCCATATCATTTTTATAGTTTGTCACAATGTGTTCTTGTTATGTGTTGTCAGCATATAGGCTATTCTGCCAGAGTCTGACCTGAAGGCTTATGTTCAGATTTATTTGTATCAGCCAGAGCAAGGAGAGGACGGGAGATACAGGTGAAACTGAGTAGCTCCTAGATCTCTGTGCCTTTAGATTGCTGCTACCCAGAAGTCAAGGAACAGCCAGAACTCATCATTACATTGCAGTCAGGACTTTCAGGTGATGATCAGTTCCCATATATGCAGACTTTTCCTTATTGGGATTCTGCCTCATGAGAAGTAATATTTTCCTCTCCTTATATTAAAGAATAACAAAAACAACAACTTGAATTGCACCAGAAAGCAGTGTGGCTAGCCAGGAATAAAACACAAGAGACTTCACCCACTTTACTAGTGTGTGTTGTGGGAACATGGTGTGATGAATTGTCAAGAAAGCCACAGGATGGTTTGAAGAGAGCAAAGTAAATACAAGAAGGGAGTTGATTTGGTTGGCCTTTTACAGATGGTCCCACGTTCAAACTTTTCTTGATCCATTTGGAGCTGAGCTGTAAACATGACTTGAAAAAAAAGTGAGGAGAAAAAGTTGCAAGCCAAAGGGCACTGGGGGCTGTGTGAAATAAGATATGAACTACTTTCACATTTCAGATGGAGAAGGCACTACCAGGTATTGGCTGCAGGCTAGGCAAGAACTTCAAACTGTGAAGAAGAAACTGAATGTGAAGTGTGTGTGTGTGTGTGTGTGAGTGTGTGTGTGAGTGTGGGTGTGTGTGTGTGTGTATCTATCTCTGTGTGTGTATGTGTATATCTCTGTGTGTATGTGTATTTGTGTGTGTGCATCTGTGTGTGTATGTATCTGTGTGTGTGTGGGGGTGTATCTGTGTGTGTGTGTGTGTGAGTGTGTGTGTGAGTGTGGGTGTGTGTGTGTGTGTATCTATCTCTGTGTGTGTATGTGTATATCTCTGTGTGTATGTGTATTTGTGTGTGTGCATCTGTGTGTGTATGTATCTGTGTGTGTGGGGGGGTGTATCTGTGTGTGTGTGTGTGTGTGTGTGTGTGTGTGTGTGTGTGTGTGTGTGTGTGTGTGTTTGGAGTCTTCAGAACAGGTGTAATTCTTAAGCAGCGGCTGTGTACAAGATACCACATTAGGGCATGATGTTTACAATTTCATCAAAACCACCTGTTAGGTTGGCACATTGATCACCATTTCATAGTTGAACAATCTGAAGCTTGGCATGGTTAAGCACTTGTTCCTGGTCAAGAACAAGTAAAGTAAGGTGTCTGATGGCAGTCTGATGAGCTCTGCAGCTGCCTCTGTTTCACCTCTAGAGAACTTTCACACTGTACCACAAATGATGATTCTCTTTAATTCTGGACAGCCTAAGACTAAGTTATTTTAACTACACATTATTTTTCTAGATGTTTAATACTTGGGCATAAACACACTTAACACACATACTCAGAAGTCCTTAGTTTCCTAGAGCTTTGCGTTCAGAAGCTTTAATCTTTCTAGCCAGAGACTGGAATTGATGGTCCTTACCAAAAACAATGGGTGAGAATGAAAGATAGTGTAAAGTGTTGGCTCTTTCCTCTCAAAGTGGTGCCAAACAGAATGAAAACACATGTCAGAAACACCGAGATAAGAACAATCCCTCCTTAAAGCATTAAATGGCTTATCCAAATATTCCCCCTGGATGAATAGCCTGACTCTGGTTTCTGCTACTCTTTTGATCCTCACTGTGGTACAGCTACCTAGGGTATCATTGCAAACTTCCCGTCTCAAAGGAAGTTCTGTGGACCCTGTGCTCCAAGAAGGTGTAGCTGCTGCTTTCTGGTTCTTTTCCTGAAGCACATTTTCAACCTCAACCTGCAAGGCCATGCTTCTGGGGACACACCAGTATGGATGCTTTGTTGCTGTGTGTCCATTCAACAACAGCCTTCATTGGCTGTGGCTCATATATTAGGCTGCAACTGCTTTAGTTGTTACACAGTGAATATAGTGAAAATAGTCAGCTGGGTCCATATTCCTCTGGCTTCACATAGGCTTAGCTGGGCCTACTGGCAATTCTTTCACCAGCGGTATGAATCTTCCATCCCCATCTTTCTTCTCATCAGACATTAATCTAGGATCTAGTATGTGTTTGCTTTTGGCACTTTATTCAACACTGGCTATACAAATGTAAGACTTTAAGAGTTACTTTTTCCATTTTCATGTGAGTGTGCATGTGTGTTTGTAAATGTGTATCTGTGTGCATCCATGCATACAGATGCCTATATACATGTGTACATATGCTTGTCAAGGCACAACGATGTTAGACATCACCCTTGCTTGCTCTCCACCTTTATCCATTGAGGCACAGTATCTCAGTCAACCCCAGAACTCACTGACATGGCTATATTTGCTAGGCCAGCTTCTTCCAGGGGTCCCATGTCTCTGATCTCCAAAGCTGAAATTACAGGCAAGACTTTACAGCCACCCACAATTTACATGGGTTCTGGGGATCACAAACTCTGTTCCTCACACTTCTTGCATGGCGCGCACAATAAACATTGAGCCATCTTCCCAGCCCAGGGACAAAAAAATTTAATAAAACAAGATGGGCAAATGCCCAAGAAACTAATAAAATGTCGTGAGTTATTATAAAAAAGACACAGTAGCCAAACTTAAATAGTTCCTTATGAGTAACAGTTGAAAATGAAGGTAAGAAAGTAAATTGAAACAGTATTGGAGTGTAATTCAAAGTATAAATTAAAAACCTGTGAGCCCATACTGATATGAGCAGCAGAGTAAAAAATGCAGAGAAAAGACAAATTATCTTCATTACAAACATGGAGTCCATGAGGGGAAATAGAAAATCACTACTGGAACACCAAAATGATAAATGCGGCACTTAAGATTTGAAGGAAAAATTGGCTGTAGCCTAAGAATTCACCCAGACATTTACTAGTTCCCCGGGTGGTTTAACAAACACCCAGGAATTCTTGGTTATTCTATCTAAGAAGTAGAACATCATTCTTCTCTTGGGTGTGGGCTGGATGTAGTAACTCCTATAAAATATGATATTGAAAGGGAAAAACAATAACCTTTCAGTAGGAAAAGTATGGCATTCTTAGAAATACCTGACCAGTATTCCTCAAAATCTTTAAAGTTAAAAGTTCAAGGAAAACCAAAACCTGCTGCAAATTGGAGGAGACATGACAGCCAAGTAGGATGATTGACAGTCTTGGATTAGTACCAAGAACAAAAGAGGATAATCAATAGGAAAATGGGTGAAATCATAACAAATCTGGAGCTCATGTTCTATGATGCAAACCTTTGGTAAATTACTCATTTTCAGAAACTTGAAGTGATTCTCAAATGATGTTTGATGAAGCATAGTGATATGTTCATAAATGATATGTTATTGCCTTTGCAACTCTTCTTTGAATGATAAAAGCACTATGTATGTTTAAAGATGCCTATGGTGGAACCACAGAGATAGCTGAGTCTGTAATGCTTCTGTAATCCCCAGAATCCATGGGAAAGCAAGCTATAGTGCTGCATGCTTGTCATCCAATGCTGGAGAGGTGGAGACCAGAAGATCCCTTAGATTGACTAGCCCTGTCTCCTCTATAAGTTCTGTATCCCTGTGAGGGACTCTCTTTCAAAAATAATGTGCAAATCTTTTCTGAGGAACACAAGTGGCTGATTTCTAGCCCCTACTCACATGCATATGGAGGTGCATGTATACCCACATACAAATGAACATACAGGCACATGTATAAACACACAATAATAAATATTTTAAATCATGAATTTAAAATTTATCCAGGATGTAGTCAAATGGAAGAGGACTGTCTTAGCATACACAAAGGCCTAACTTCACATCCTAGCAGTACAAATTAAAACTTTTAAAATGTTATAGACTTGGGAAAAATAAGAATAATCTTTGACTGTTACTGAAGAGCTTTTCAAAGGTGGTAGACATGTGTCTACCTAGAAACAAAGCCTAGAAACAAAGCAGGTTAACCTTTTCAAAGGTGGTAGACATGTGTCTACCTAGAAACAAAGCCTAGAAACAAAGCAGGTTAACCAGACAAACAAGAAGAATGAAGACACTCTAGAAAAGACCCTTCAGGTACAATGATCCCTTTGGGAAAACTGTAGGGAGACAGAATAGCCAGACAGTGTAGAGCCAACAAACTATGTGAAGGATTTGAATTTTCTGTCTGCTGGATTTGTTTACCTGGATTTACAGTACTGATTATGTTTTTTCTCTTCCAAAGTTAGTTTCATCGTCATGGAAGGTATGTTCTATTTCTCATCTAGTTCCTACTTCTCTGTGGAGTGTCTTCCTTTCTACATATGTCTGCTCATGGATAGTAATCTATCATCTGGCAAGCAAGATATTTTACATGTGTGGCAAATTAAAATGGAAAGTGCTAGTGATGGGTAGTGGTGGGTACTCATAATTTCCTTTGAACCTCATCTTCCCCCTTTTATTCCATTCTCAGTGAATGAAATTTGTATTTACTTTTCCATAAAGGTTTGAGGATAGTTATTCGGCTTTGGGATACTAACATAAATACCAGAGATATAGATGACAGAAAAATGAAGTCACTCGTAATTCAAATAATTTCGTTAGTCCAAAAGGATTCACAATATTCTCTTCTGGTTAAATCAACTGTTTTTTTACTAGTGAATTCTATGGTTTAATGTAAAGTTTTCATAACAATTAATGAAGAGTAATATACATTTTCATTTGCAGGGTCTTTATCCTCACTTGGAAATGAGACTACATTAGGCAAACTCATCACAGGAGCCAACACATATGAAAACGTGAGCACTGGCCTGGAAGGTTGGGAATCTGGAATCTCGCCTTCTGTCTATGTTTGTAAACAAGGCTAGGTTCTTATTCTAGCTGTCTTAACTTACACAGGGAAAACTAGGCCACTGCATCTTCCTTTCTGAAGAGGTTTGTGTGAGCGTGAGAAGAAAGAAATAAAATGAATATGTTAGAGGCCATGAACCCTGAGGCCCTAGTTCCACTTTGTTATCTTTCATCACTCACTCCAAACCAAGGCAGTTGTTGGTAGGGAATACTCACAGTGTAGGGAATACTCAAAATAGAAATTGCTGTTAACCATGGTGGTTTTGCTCTAAATAAATGAGCTTAATGTTTATACAGTTCACAATTATGCTCATGAAAATTAGTTGAGACAAAATTATCACCACACAATATAGATATTTTATAAATACCATATAGTTAGATTTTTTCTTGAAAATAAATTCTTCCTTCATACAATACATCCCAGCCATATGTTCCTCTCCCTCCACTCCTCCCAGCTCCTGCCCCCACCTCTCCTATCCCCCAGATCCATCCCCCTCCACTTTCTCTTCAGCCAAACAGGACAAAACAAGATGCAATTAGATACAGCAAAAGCCCTCATATAAAGGCTGAACAAGGCAACCCAATATGAGGAAAAGAGTCCCAAGAGATGGCAAAAGTCAAAAACACCCGCTCCTACTGTTAAGAGGTCCACAAAATCACCTCTAATAGCTATAACATATACACAGATGACCTGCTACAGACCCATGATTTTCAACACAAATTATCTTTTTTCTATCTTTTCTGTATCCTTCTTATTTATCAACTTATGTCTATTCATGTCTTCAGGACTATGCCCATCCCTATGACCTCTTTAGATGCCTTAAGACCCAGCGTCTCTTCCAGAAGGGTACTAACTCTTAATATTGGATATAACAGATCGAGTGAATTTCAATTTACAATTGACCTTTCAGGTATATAATCCTTGAGCATATACATCCATGATCACTGCTGATTTAAGCATTGTGAACTAAATAGCTCAGGATAATACATCTTCAGCACATTAACTCATTTTCCCTTAACTTGTATTCATCAACACACAAATGTGACCTATGGTACTATCATAGGTAAAACCCCAGAATGCTTTGAGTTTCTTCAAGGGTAATTTCCACACTCTGTAGACTAAAAAAGAGGACCCCAATGAGTTGAGCCCCATTGTTTTGGTTTATATGCATATCTGTATGATTCTACTTCACATTACTGCCAGTGAATTAAGTATTGTGCTTCCATGTGACTAGGAAGATTGAGTCAGGGTAGGAATAGAAGACAGAAAGGGAGAGAGAGAGAGAGAGAGAGAGAGAGAGAGAGAGAGAGAGAGAGAGAGAGAGAGAGAACATAAAAGAGGGAGCTATTATTGGTTTGAAGAGAAAACTAAACCTAAAGAAAGGTCTAGAGACCTACAAGACTGACTCCAAGTAACAATTTGAGCAACAGTGGAAAGGATACCATAAATGCCCTTCCCTGATAATGAGATCAACAACTAATTTATCCACCATCATGGAGCCCTCATCTAGTACCTGTTGGAAACAGAAACAGACACCCATAACTAAACATTGAGTCGAACTATAGTCCAGATACAGAGAGAAAGGACAAGACCAGGTTGCAGAAACACACAAAGACAGCTGACTTGAACAAGGAGGAGCTAATGGCCCCCAAGACTGATATCTGGGAACCCAGCAAGGGACTGACTCAGACCCCCTGAACATGGGTCTCAACTAGAAGGACTGAGCAGTCTAAGGGACCTCAGACAGTGGAACCAGGATGTATTCCTGGTGCACAAAAGGATTTTGCAGACACATCCCCCATGGAGGGATACTCCCTTAACCTAGAGACAGGAGAGAAGTCCTAGACCCTACTTCAAATGACATGTCAGATTTACATGACCCCACCTGGATGTGGAGTGGGGATGGTGCATGTGAGGGGTGAGAAAGGGTAAGAGGGACGGAGGGAGGGAGGGAGAGGGAACTGGGATCGACATGTAAAATAAAAAATAAATTATTAATTAAAAAAAAGCATTGTGCTTCATATGCTTCCTGTTGTGGGCTTTTCTTTTGCTGAATCCTCTAAGTGACTTAACCCTTTCTCTCTTTTATCTGTATCCTATTTACTGCTAAGTATCAGTTTGTTAACATTTGCCTTATGACTCTCACTTCTGATATACAATTCATCATATGACATTTCAATATGGTATATATTATATAATGAACTATATTAAAACATGATATATAAATAACTATAAAATTATTATGCACACACCACACACACATACATATATATACATATATATATACATATGTATATATATCTATATATAGATATATATATATATACACACATATTATAGTCCTATCAGTGTGTCTGCCATTGATTATTATATCAAGGCACATTTAATAAATAAATAAATGAATATAATTGGACAGATAGAAAATCAGAATGTTAGTGCCAAAACATACTTAGTAAGTTATCTTGATCAATTCTATCACTAAAATGGTAATAAAATTTGAACCTAGAGAAAGTAAATAGCCAATGAAAGTAACATAGTTAATTAAAAATTGATTCAGGTTTAAGAACAAAATTTCTTTCTCCCCTTAAATTTTCTGTTTCCTTACACTAGTCTTGGACATAGTACCTCTTAAATATCCAAACCACATATACAGGTCATTCTCTTGAGAGAATTTCATTTTATAAATATCTAGTTAAATGCCTTTCTTCCCTATTTTCTGGCAAGTGCCATCTGTTAACTGGTATTTTATGTGAATGGAATAACAGAAGGCTTGTGCTCTTTAGAAAGTGCTGGAAGTTAGTACTTCCCATTGTGATCCATGTTTACTTGCTTCAGGAGAGGTTTTTTCAGCATGAATAAGGGGGAAATCAAATTGGAGCTTAACTAATTTGCTTACAAACTATGGGTTAGCTGAAGGCTATTCTGATTCCCATGAATCCATTTTGAACATGTGACAAGATTTTCAAAAATAACTATTCTCCCAAAGATAATAAGGGGCTGAACTCATTTTTAGTTTTGATTATATTCAAGAAATTAAAGAAGAAAAACAGATAAAGTGAACTCCATAAAATTTAAATGCCTGTAGGCACACAAACTAATAACACATGAAAAAAAAGATGCATCACAGATTTCTATAGAGAGGAATGAATAAAGAAAAATGTGGTATGTATATTATAACACACATACATATATACATATATATATATTATGGAATTTTATTCATCTATGAAGAATGAAACTATGCTATTTGCAAGAAAATGTATTTAACTACAGATTATTGTATTAAGTGAATTAAATTAGCCTCAGCAAGACAAACATTACATGTTTTCTCTCATTTGTAGATCTCATATTTGATATAAATACAGAAACTCATGCATATACATGACATGAAAGTAGAAGTGAAATTGTCTAGGTACTCAAAGGAGACTGACAGAATGGGGAAGAGAGAGAAAGGAAAAGGTAGCCATAAAAGGAACATGGTCAAAATGCATTGCTTATTTGTATGAAACTGGCTTATGAAATCTGTTAGATGTACAATGAATAGTTGCCATTAAAAAGATGAAAATAGCTCACCTTACTGAAAAAATATTAACATACTCAATAGATAAGTAAACAGTGAAAATGAACAATATACAAAAGGAAATGCTGATGAGTGAGGATGACTCAGTGGGTGAGATTGCTTGGTCTACAGGCATGGGGACCTAAGTCTAAGTCTGAATACCCACAGCTATAGAAGAGTCAGGCATGGCTACACATGTCTGTAGCTTCAGTACTCGGAATGGAAGTGAGGAATAGAAACATGCAGATCCTGAAAGCCTAGGGAAAAAAAGATGAGCTCTTTTTTCAGTTAAAGACTCAGTCTCATGGCAATAAGATGGAGAGTCATAGAGGAATATACCCAATATCCTGATATAACCTCTGTATGATCACGTGCAAGGGCATACACCACCATATTCATGTGGCATGTAGCACAGATAAATACATTACAGAAATGCATACATGAACTGGTATTAGTAAAAATATTTAAAGCAATAAAATAAATAAAAACAACATCAATGAGTTGTATTTTTATAGCCATTATAACCAAAATCTTATTAAGGACAATGCTAACAAAACTGTAGTAATTTGGCAAATTTCTGGTATTACTCATAGCAGAGTAAACATTTCGATTTAGGTATATGGCAGCCTTTGGCATAGTAATCCTGTTTCTAATAATTTATTATCAGAAAATAATACAAAAGAACAAGAAAATACACTACAGTCACTACAAAGACCACTTAAATATTGTGTAGGGCAGAAAATTAAGCCACCTAAATATTTAATAAAGGCAAATTAGTTAGTAAAGTACCAATTATTTAATTATGGTCATTATGCTGTCATTATATTTGAATTTGGAAGACAATTTAAATGGGATAGAAAATATTTATGACACAAAGTGTAACGCATGGAATAAGAATGACAAAGTGCTATAATCCTGGATCTGAGAAATAAATTTTGCAGGAGAATGCATTCCATTTCTCTGTCCTGATTTCTCAGGAGAGAGCTTTTACTTCATTCCCAGGAGGAAATGGTATCGGGAAGATATTTAAAGGTCTTATCTTTATTTCTCCTTTTCCCTTTCCTAGGGAAGATGCATGACTTACCTGAGAAGATACAACAGTGTGTCACTGGGTTCATGCAAATGTCTCTTACTTGCTTGAATTTGGAGGCACTTCTCCCTATCCTTGCTTTCCTACAGATTTTGATAGGTTCCTTGGGGCCTGCTTTCTACAGGAAAGACTAGGAATCTCTCCTTTCTTTCTTTGTAACTTCTGCTCAAGGCATTCCATTTCCTTAGCTTAGTAACACTTAGTCTATAAACTCTCCTGTCTCCCAATGTAGCTCTTCTGATGGACACTTAAGGGGAAGTAATATGAATCCCTCAATGTGGAAACCAGACCAGATCACCTCTTCCAATCTAGCTTTATAGATTATAAACAAATATTTAGTTTCTCCTGACTCCTGTGTCCATGTCTCAATTGCTTTTTGGAAATGAATATTAAGTAGGAGCAATGGCCTTTCTCAACTCAGGTGTCTTTTGGGTCTACAGTACAGCCCAGCAAAAGGAAGCACATTGGTTTACTGAAAAATAAAAACCAAACATGTGATTACAAATATCTTTCCTTTATTTGGCACTGCATTTACATTGTTTAAATATGAACATTTACAAATGTCAGATAGGTAGTACCTACTTCTGCACTCAGACCAGGTCACACTATATGGCT
The DNA here is from genome assembly GCA_030556225.1 of Cricetiscus sungorus. Classification (NCBI taxonomy): domain Eukaryota; kingdom Metazoa; phylum Chordata; class Mammalia; order Rodentia; family Cricetidae; genus Cricetiscus; species Cricetiscus sungorus. Next base: position 12,995,937 of record JANBXA010000726.1, read on the forward strand.
GCTACACACCTAGAAGTCATTTCCCCAGCACACAAGCTTCACATGGCACATAAGTAGTATTAATATTTAAGAGTCGTCTGTTGAACAAAATGATGCAGCAGGGGGATGATTCAACGTGAGGCAGTAAGACCTTTACCCTAGTATTTTAAAATCACATCTTGAAGATCAAAATTGACAGACATGTGGAGATGGCTGGCAATGAAGAGACTATGTTCTGTTCAGCAAGTAGTATAATTCCCTATTCCAGTCACTGCCAACTACCAATATACTCCTTGTAGGGTAAAAGGGCCAGCCAAAGGAACACATCCTGGCCAGGCCTGAAACTAGAGCCAAAAAAAACACACATTGGTCCAAAACCCAGAGGAAAAAAAAACATTGACCCTGAAACTAGAGCCAGTCATAGAATCACACTTTGGCCCTGAAGCCATAATCAAAAGGTTACAACGTGACAGTGAAAGTAACACCCTTGGCACTGACTGAACCAGAGCCAAAGAAACACATGCTGCCCCTGGGCACAAATCCAACCAATCCTTAAGCAGGGAAACCAACCAATCCCTGTTGGGATTGCAGCCCATCTCTGAGCTTGTCCAATTCCCACACTGAAAATCTTTTCCCTGTAAATCTCCATCCTAGCCTAAGAAGCCATATATAAGCACTGTGCCTGTTCAGTTGGGAGCTGCCCTTTGCCACCCTGGCAGAGGCAACCACTGTCCTGGATTCCTCCCTCCCAATAAATCTCTTGAATGAGTTTTGGGTGAAGACCTTCTTTTGCCAGAGTGGAGCAGAGCAGCAATGGACATCTCTGCTGGGAAACTCCCTTAGTGGAGTAGACCAGAGCTGAGCTGTAAAAAGCTCTCTGGAGAGGAGCAGGATTGCTGCATCCTGTAGGGAGATCATCCTCCATGGGAACACAGTTGTAAGTACAGCATTACAACCTGACAGTCAAGATGCCTTTCTCTTCAGAGCTGTAGGTATCTAGGACACCTTCCCTTCACAGCTATAGGTATATAGCCCAACTTCCCAACAGTCAGGGTACCTTTTCCTTCAGAGATGTAACACACTTCTATTATACTTGATGATGTAAACCAATACATTTTAGTTTTGTAAAAGTTGACTGAGTTGAACTATTACCCAGAGGTCTGACACATATGTCTGTGAAACTGTATCCTATAAGAAATGAACATGGAAGGTATATTTTAATCTACGCAGGTGGCTTAACAACAACATACACTGTGTGACTTAAACAACATAAACTCATTCTACCTCTTTTGTCTGGTAAGGGTTCACTTTCCAGCTTGAAGATTCTTGTCTGCTTGTAGTATCTTCAGATGATGAGAGACAGAGATAGATAATCTTTTTTGGGGTCTGAGGGCTCCATTCATATGACCTAATTATCTTCCAAAGACATCACCTCAGAATACTCTTATTGGGACTTAAGGATTCAATTGATAGTAGAGTGTTCTTTTGACTATAATGATACTTCTGTGATTCTCATTTGGGGTTTGAATCAAAGTATATCCTTATATTTAGAACTCTGTGAAAGGGTGACTGTTCTGGAGATATACCACACATAGAAGCCACATGTTAAATAATACTGATGTCAAGTATTTTTAAGAAGATTAAACCAAAATTGTTCAACATCACTCACTATGGCGTTTCATCCGCTCTGCTAGATTCACAGCAGGTACAAATGAGTAGCAGATCATGAATTTTACATTAGTTAATATATTTTCCCTGAGGCTATTTGTTTGCTTTTTTTCTTTTTTGTCTATTAGAGCTGTCAGAGCACAGTGATATCTGATAAGTCATGCATCTTGATGAGACACAAAAGAATCATTTAAGTGTGTGTAATTATACAACATCATGGAGCTTGCTTCCTTTTCTTCCCGCCAGTTCCTATCATGGCAAAAGTGTGGGGAATTTAGCACAATAAGCTCTAGCAATAAATATCAACAATCAGAGTTTATGTGTGTTGGCTATATATCCCATGAAGCATGTTTTGGAGAGTTAGTGTTTATCTATTAAGGGGGTGTAATGTATGTATATGTACATACACTTATAAACATATGTGTCACTACAATATACATTGTTAATGCTTGTGCTTTTGCAAAGGTAAGAGATCCATTTTCAGCCCTAAGGAACTAGGGGTGATGATTACCAGAATTCTCCCTTGAGATGGCTCATCTTTCTATCTTTGGCATACCAAGGATTTTTACTTTTATCAAAATTGTCAGGTAAGCCTCAAATGGCATTCAGCATCGACTTTCCTTGAAGTTAAAATCAGTTACACTTTTGCTGTGAGTACCACATGTGAATACAGAGATGAGTGGTGATAGCCGGAAACTCCATAGCTGGTGAATGCTGGAAGTCAATGTTAGCAGAAACTCCCCCACCAACCTTCATCTTCAAATGAATAGGACTGAAGCACAAAAAAAAATATGTCTTAGTGAAAAAAAAAAACTGCAGATCAACTCTTCAATGATTGTTTGAAAGTTATATTCCAGGGCAAGTTTGCTTTTCCCTCTGGTTTCATGACTATGTAACTGAACACGAAACAGAGATCAATATGGTTTGTCCTCTCATCTGCAGCACTTTTCTTAACTATGAAGTTGACCTCAAGCTACTTCTCTAGAACTTTGACTCATCCTGTTTTATATTCTTCCCAGGTCTTCGCATTCTATTGAAGACTCAAGGCAAAGTATTATCACTCTGGGTTGTACATGCATCATGGAGTATAAGCTGGGAGAAAAATGCATTGTCTTTGATACTGATTGTTAGTAGGGAGAAACTGTATGGGTAATGCCAAGAAGCTTGTGGCAAAATCCCTGTGTTTCACATAACAAGGTCCCTAAGGGTTAAAAATTATTATTGGCTTAAGGCAGAGTTTATCAGTGCTCAACAAAAATTATTAATGAACTTCATGCAGTGTGAATATATAGAAATCTTAAGGAAAATTTGCCAACTTTGGTAAATAGAAAGTCATTACTTTGTATAACAATCTAATTATTTTTATATATAAACTTAATTTGCAAATTTCTTTCATTATATTCTCCTAACCTCAGCATTGTCATAAAATATTTTCTCATTTCCTATTTATAGCAAAACCCCAAGAATTTCCTCATAATCTATCCTTCCCTGATTTCTGCTGTCCACTTAAACAAGAGTTTCTTAACAACCAATCTCTACTTTCTCACAAACTTTTATGTGGCTACTTTGGTAAACCAATTCTCAAGTTTTATATGATTTATTCATAGCCTCCCTATTGTCATCTTAAAATAATTCTTTCACAAACATGATTTTGTGTTCTTTCTCCTGTCTCCTCTCTCACTAATTATTCTTTCTTGTATCATTTAAATCTGTTTAACATCTTAGTCTTGTAATTACCAAGGTTCAGCCTTCTCTTTATCTGCACTTCCCCCTTTAAAAATTGGTCTTTTCCATCTCTATGACTTAAGAATCATCTCTCCACAGAAAATTCCCAGATTTATCTTTCCATAGTTCACCATGTTTTATTTATGTTCTAAATACATATTTGCAACAACTTTTTCATTTAGGTACCTAACAAGAGTGTCAACCTTTGCATGCCTGGAAGAGCTCACAACCCTTCCAGTCTGGGATACACACACCTATAACTGAAGTAGTCTAGAAGCAGAAGCTTGGGAACCACATTTTTTAAATTTAAATTTGAAACAAAGTTGTTTTACATGTCAATCCCTGTTCCCTCACTCTCCCTTCCTCCCCTATCACCCACACCATACTCTAGCCCAAACACATTCTACTCCCCAGAGAGGGGGATGTCTTCCATGGGGAGTCTTCAAAATATGTCATATCATTTGGGGCAGCGCCTAGGCCCTCTCCCATGTGTCTAGGCTGAGAGAGTATCCTTCTATGTGGGACGGGCCCAGAGTCCATTTGTATACTAGGGATAGATACTAATCTAATACTAGAGGCCCCCTAGACTGCCCAGTCGCCCAGACTAACACCCACATTCAGGGAGCCTGGGTCGGTACTATGCTGGTTTTCCAGCTATCAGATTGGGGTCCATGAGCTCCCTATTGTTCAGGTCAGTTGATTCTGGACATTTCTCCAGCCTCATCTTCACCACTTTGCTCATCACTACTTCCTCTCTGTAACTGGATTCCAGGAGTTTGGCTCAGTGTTTAGCTGTGGGTGTCTGCTTCCATCAGCTACTGGATGTAGGCTCTAGGATGGAATACAAGGTAGTCATCAATTATTGTGGAAAAGCATTAAAGGTAGACTCTCCACTATTGCTCAGATTGTTAGTTGGGTTTATCCTTGTGGATCTCTAGGCATTTCCCTAGTGCTATATTTCTCCTTAAATCTACAATGGCTCCCTCTATTATGGGATTTCTTTTCTTGTTCTCCTCTATTCTTTCCCTTCGCAATCTTCCTGTTCCCTCATGCCCACCTCTCCCCTCCTCTTCTCCTCTTCTCTTTCTCTTAACTCCCTTTCCCCACCCTCCATGCTCCCAGTTTGCTCGGAAGCATCCTAGATGTCCCTCAACTGAAGAATGGATGGAGAGAATGTGGTAAATTTACACAACGGAGTACTACTCAGTGGTAAAACACAATGGAATCCTGAAATTCACAGGGAAATTGATGGAATTAGAAGAAACTACCCTGATTGAGGTAACCCTGTCACAAAAAGAGAAACACAGTATGTACTCACTCATATATGGATTTTAGACAGAGAGCAAAGAATTATCAGCTTACAATTCACACTGCCAGAAAAGCTAAAAAAAAAAAAAAGAAAGAAAGAAAGAAAAAAAAAAAAAAAAAAAACGACTGTATGAGAGACATTCATGGTCCCCTGGAGAAGAGGAAAGGGACAAGATCTCACAGGAAACCACAAATTTGAAGCCAACCTGGCTATATTTGTGAGATTCAGGGTATTCTGAACTACAATGGTGGCCTTGTATTTTAAAATCCCGAAAAAGAAACAGATAAGCAAAAACCAACTTAGAATTCTTCCAAACTATGCTCCTATAATCTACCCTGCCTCAGCTGATGTGACCTCAAACCTTATACTGCCTCAGCTAAAAATTTCACAATCCCTGGCAACCACTCCACCAAAAAAGGGTGTATTCAATTTATCCAGAAACCACATAAGCTTTATCTCAAATTTCCATATCAAATCTGAGCATTTCACACCACTCTTCTCATAGCAGCCATTGTCTAAGCCAATATCCTTTCATGGCAGTAATTGTAAATGCTTCCTAACTGTTGGCAGTTTCACCTTACTGTCAATTCTCTCTCTACAAAAGACAAATGCATATACATACATGCATACATACATACATACATACATACATACATACATACATACAACCACCTCATTTAAACTACCGATATCTTTTCTTCAAGTCTGATATTCATTACTGAAGACCATGACCAGAAGCAATTTGGGCAGGGAATGGTTTGTTTGGCTTACATATCCCAATCACAGGTCATCATTAGGAAATCAGGCCAAGGACTGAAGCAGGCTCCATGGAGGAATGATGCTTCCTGGCTTGCACTTCCAGGTTTCCTTGACCTGCTTTCTTACACAACTCAGGGCCAACTGCGCAAAGGTTTCACTGCCCACTGTGGGCTGGACCCTCCCACATAAATCATTAACAAATAAAATACCCCACAGACATATCTACAGGCCAGTCTCATAAAGACATTTTCTCAAAAGAAGTTCCCTCTTTCCGGATAATCCTGAGTAGTTTGTGTTACATTGACACAAAACTAACCAGAACACCTTCACATCATATTTACAATAAAACTGAATCTTATCATTGCTTACTATGCCTCCTAAGTCTTATTATACCTCTAATTGCTCTAAATTTCCTCTATTTCTGCTCCTCCCTTCTCACTTTACCTATAACAGACTAAGGACATGTGCTTCAGCCTATTTTCTGCCTCCTTTTGCCTAGAATGTTTTCCCTCTGAATCCTTAGATATCTGGATTCCAACGAAGTCTTCACAGTCTTCATAACAAAACTTTACATGCACATCTTCTTTATTCAACGCTATTCTCCCCTTTGCTCATAAAATATGAACCTCTGAAAATAATAGTTTATGACTTGTTTGCATACTTACTGTGGCCAGTCACTTCATTTAGACTATAAACTCCATGAAATAAAGGACTTTTTCTTATTAAATATAACTACTTTGACACTTATCATATAATAGGTATGTGATAAATATAATCAGGATGAATGGCAAACATTATAGTTTATACAACTGAAAAGTAACAAATGAAAAGATAATTAATTTGTCCAACATCAAAAATAAAGCTGTAAATTGAAGTCATTTCTTAAATGCATTTACTATGGCTGAAATTGCCTATACTCATATCCATCACCTGAACATAAATCTCTTAAGTAAAGACACTAATTTTTATAATATTACACACACCAGTACTACATAGCACAAAGCAAGGCCTGGCAGACCAGATTGCAATACATTTCTAATATATTACTGATAGATGTGAGTTAATATTTAGCTTTCCAAAGAAAGCATGATGCTGATCTCAAACTTCAACTGATAATGATAGGCATTTCTCCTTAGACATGTCCTTTTCTGTTTACAGATGGATTGTCTGCAACTCATCTCTTCAGATTGCATATTAACAAAGAAGCAGAGAAATGAAGTTGTCATCCTTGATGCTGCCTTCTTCAAATGGAAATTAGGCTCAGATATCCAGGGTAGCACATTAAGTTGACTTTTTAAAAATAGGGACTGACAACATTAATAATTCAAGGCATAGATGTCTTTATGCACATGGGTCTTTCAGTCTTTTGGTACAAGGTTATAAATCATATCTTTGCTACAAAGTAAAAATAAGTTTGCTTTAACTGTAATCTTTCAAAGCAAAGGCTTTGTAGGATCAGCTCCTTCCTTCTTTTTTTTTTTTTAATGGGAATAATGCTCTGTCACCCTGGGTCTGTAGGAGAGTCCATGAAATGAAAAAATATCTACAATTAATAGTCTTATCTCTCCATCACTATAGGTGGCTGCCATTTCTGATTGTTTCAGCTTCTTAATCTTTAACAGTTTGCTCTTTTGTTTACAAATACACAAAACCAGGATTTTCTGCTCCTGGAACCAACATTACTCTACAGTTTCTCTGAAACCCAAATGCATTGTTGCATCTGTGAGTCTCTTGTTAAAAGAGGGCAGTTAATAAACTTATAAATCAGAAGATTGGCATGTACTTCCTCCTGGGTTAGACACTATTCATAATATGGAGCTAAATTCTTTATTGAATAAAGAAGAAACATTGCAGAGTCTTAACCTTTATTTTTAAAAGGAACTATCAGCCAAGAGCATAAAGTCAAATTTTATACCTGTGGGCAGCTCTGGAATTATTTGTTGACTTTGATTTCACATATTGAGTCATACTTGGAACTCATTTGCATTTATATCTTCTAGGTTAATATAGAACAATTAAGATATTTAGTGTAAAGAGAGACTTTGTTTCAGTCAACAAGTTTATTCTTGTAGCAAAATACCTGAAGTAATCAATTTTAAAAGATGCAAGGTTCATTTTGACACACCATTTTAGAAGTTTTAGTCCATAGCTGAATGGATTTGTTGTTCAGGAGCCTATGGTGAAGCAATCATCATGTGGAAGTACACAACAGAGTAGAGCAGTTACCTCACACATGGTGCATTGATTAAGGAATGGTCCCCATAGTCTCATATATCTGAATGCCTCGTCCCCAGTTAGTGAACTGTTCGGGAAGGATTGGGAGGTGTGACCTTATTGGAGGAAGTATAGCCTTCTTGGAGTAGGTGTGTCACTAGGGCTTGGGTTTGAGCTTTCAAAAGCTCACAGCAAACTCAGTCTTCTCTCTCTCTCTCTCTCTCTCTCTCTCTGTCTCTCTGTCTCTCTCTGTCTCTCTCTCTCTCTCTCTCTGTCTCTCTGTCTCTCTCTGTCTCTCTCTCTCTCTCTCTCTCTCTCTCTCTCTCTCTCTCTCTCTTTCTCCTTCTATCCCTTCCTCTCCCTCTCTCTCCTCTCTGCCTGTGGATCAAGACATATCTTATAACTACTATTCCAGCGCCATGCCTGCCTGTCTGCGACCATGCTCCCTGCCATGATAGTCATAGAATCTAACCCTCTGAAACTGTAAGTCCCAAATAAACTCTTTCTTCTATAATTTGCATATATATATGTATATATATATATAAAGAAATTGAGAAATGGAAGTATTTTGGTTCTAAGTGCTTTATCTATGTTTTGGATACCTTTAAAATTTATACAAGATATACTTATACAGTGTGCACCAATTCTATACATAGCATGACATTAAAAATATTTCTAAGCATTCAAGTGGCTGAGTTTAGGGCATAGTAATACTTTAGAAATTTTGTATAGTACAGTTCATGGCTTAAAATAACATTACATTTTCCTAATATGAAAGAAGTTTCATTTCCTTTTAAAATATAAAACCAAATGTGCTCAATTTCTATTTAAACTGCATTTTAAAGAACTCCAATTGTAACACTCATCCCCAATTGCTCACATGTACTTGAGGTATTGATTTTATACTAAGAGTAGTTTTATAGGACATGAGTAATCCAACACATTCAATTTTTAACAGGCTTTTGCTTCTACTGCTGTATTTTCATATCCAAGACTTGTTACAGACAGGAAAATACAAATAAAACAAAGGAAATTCTGGTATCTTAGGTAAACTATAATTGGCCCATAACTCAACTCAGAGATTACATAGATAGCAGATGGGAGATAACCGAAAAGGACTTCATTTAAAATAATTACATTTTTAATAGTCTTAAACAGTTCATATATGCACTGGTGCTTAATTCTTTAATGTTTTCTAAATTCTGAGAATCTAGAAATAAAATTGCTAACTGAAGTTCCCAGGAAAGTAGAAAAGCTACAGCTACATTAAGCATCCACAAGGCTAATTGACTGATTAAAATCTCAATGTGAAAAGCTGGATGTTTCAGGTTCCAAGCCAAATTCGCTTGTGCTCTCTTCCCTACATGGGCATTTTTGCCTATTTCTATGTATAATCTACTATCCTTCTGAATATTAGGCAAATAGTTTTAGAATGCACAAAAGACTCCAAGCTTTCAACAACTCAAAGGCTTAAAATGTCATATCAGGACTCTTAGAGCAGAGATTCCCCACACACTTTGTTGTTTGTTGTTGATGTTGCACCAATGCATTTGAAAAATATTTTAATTTATGACTTTCTTTGTTCTGTTACTATTAAAAAGAACTTCATGAAACTCTTACCACATTGGAACTTATATGAAGTAACCTCTATTTGTGTTCCTATGCCACAGTCACTCATCTTTGGCTTCAGAATAAATTAATTCTTATTCCCCTTGAGGTGATAGCAGTGTGTTATTTTTTGTTTATTAGGTCGGTTGCTTTTGGATTTTTGTTTCTGGTGATTATTAGAATTTATTTTCACATATATATGGAAAGGTTGCAAATGTTTTACCAGAAAGCAAGCAATGAGCAAAGCAGATATTTTTTTTTAATTCCAATAGTTATAATCAACTCTGTAGTGATAATAAACCTTGACTCTTAGCTTTGGGATTTTTGTGGGGGTGATTGTTGCTTGCAAGAAGACATCATAATTTAATGGATTACTTTGGATGGCTATCACTGTTGTAGCCATTTAGAAAAGTATTTTATACATTTTATTCACAGTTTTTATTTTTTAATGTTGTGTGAGACATGGCACAGGAATATATAATGGATATAATACTGCCATCTCTTGGTTATGTAAATAAGAGGCTTTGAGGTCATAATTCTCAGTATTCAAATTGGAAAATACAAGTGCTTAAGAGTCTACTAAGCCTTTTCTATTTGGATTTAGAAAAACACTTGTAAATAAATGTGCAAGTACTTAGGCTTTAAAACCCTCTATAAAGCACATTATCTATGCATTGCAAAATATCTGTGCTTATAAAACAAATGTGACAGTGATAACTTCATGCTCTGCCATACCAGAAAACACACTTTAGACTTTGAATAAGTTTACAATTGGAGTGTCCTTTATTCAATCAAAATCAAGGTAATTCAACCTTTGTTGAAAGGTAATCTAAAGCCTACAAATCTAATCATTTTCCTCTTTCTGTCTTTAAAAAGCATTGCTTCTTCATTTTAATCAATTTTAATCACTTTAGTAAGGCATTAGGTAACCAGATTACAAGTTTAAAAGATGCTATTTTTTAAGAGGAACGTCTAAAACTGAATGAAATCAAATTAAGTGTTCCTGGACTAAAAGGCTAGAAAACTAATTTTTTTTTCTCTTTGGCATGGAGGTTATAAATACAATACACTGGGAAATCTTCCTATCATTAGATGCCTGTTATGATAAATTACTATTTCTAGAAAAATCACAAGAACTAAGCACAGTGGTTCATCAAGACTGCTGCCTGGATAAGTGTTTTGCTATTTTAACAACTGCTCCTATTTCTATAGTGCCTTCTATTTTACATAGCCCTCTACACCTATGAGCTCCTGAGACCACACAATTTCCTTTAGAGCGGGATCATACAAAGCAGTCATGAAGAACCCACATCTTTTTTTTGAAGATTGTCAATGGTGCTATTATTTAGTAATATGAATAGGCTATCATCTAGACACAAAGATGACCCTCGTGACAATAATAAGCTCTGAGTGACTGGTGGGAACAGAGTGAATAGTCATATATGTCTACTCACCTGTTTGCTCTCCTAAGCAATCACTGGGCCAGAGAATAGTGTGTGACTCTAGTGACTTACATTGTTTGTGAAATCCTTATGGATAACAACAAAATACTAAACTAGAAGGAGACCTAAAGGATACCTGGTCAAACGTCTCTTTTAAGACATGTAAAAGAAACGTCTGAAAAGATGATGTGATTTGGTCACCTAAACAGTGAATAGCAGAGCAGGCCTAGAAATGAGGTTCTCCAAGACTTAGGCCATTCTCTATATTTCACCATATTATTCTAGGTATCCTTGTCACAACTTCAGCCTTCAGCTGTCTTCAGTTGGAGAAGGTGAGATTTGATTTCGGGGTGGGGGTTGCTTCTTTCCCCCTACTCAGTGCCCAGGTCCATGAAACCCTCTTGGGTTTAGGGACAGAGATTTTTCACATGTCAAGGATGCTTTTTAGATCCATAAGATACCATTTTGTGGGTGTATAGTATATGATTGTCTCAGCTACTTCATTGAAGAAAACATTCAAAAGTGGTCTATCATTGCATATTTCTAACAGAAACTGACATTAAGATGGGAGAAGAGGTGACTTGCATGAGAATTCACAATAGGATTTTAGTCAAGTAAGGGGTGGTCCTAAGGAAACAGAATTTTCAAAATACAAAGGAAAATTCAAGACTAGAAAAGGTTCAACTTGGAAGTATGGCCATTATGTGAACTGGCAAGTGGAAATGGGGAGAAGGTACTCAGGTTTTTCAACAGAATTTTCTTCAAGTAATAGCCCTTACTGCATTCTATTATTTTCAGTCAGTGGCCTGAGACCTGAACCAACATTACAGAGACTTTAGGATATTCAAATAAGTTTGTGCTCTTACTATCATGCCTTTCCCTGTACAGTGAATGAGTGTCCAGTCTCAAAGTATGAGGAAAAAATTCTGTTTGTTAGAACAACTCACATTTTTACTCAGGCAACAAAATGTACTGAGCAGCTCAAGCAGATGCATTCGGATCACTCATGTTGCATGCTGGGATATTACATTAACCTCTGAGACAGCAATTATTGCAGTGACTGTGTGCAGGAAGGGACTCTTTCTGTGATTTGGCACCCATTCAGAGTGGAAAGAGAAGGGCTTTGAACTCCAGGTAATGAATGTCTTACTCAGTCAGTTAAAGCCAGCCATTCTCATTTGCTTGGCAGCTAGCAAGAGAGGGGCATACAAGGCCAGCTGGAGCACAATATTTCTATTGTGAGAGAAAAGGCACATAGAGATGTGAAAAGGTAAACCATGGAGCACAAGGTGGACCTGAGATGCTGTTCTAAACCTGTATGATGCCAGTGCCATTATTATGTTTAGTGGTCCTGGAAAGAACAAGAGAAGAAGTGTTTGTGTACCTGTGGGAGCCAGTGATGGAGAGTGTACTTTAAATGATGAATAGAAGTACTATATTGTTCTGTGCAGCTGTGGCTATGCTTTGTGGGTTAGGTAAAGAAGTGTGAAAAAAATAGAAGCTCAAGAGAGTTTGAGGTATATGTCGGGAAGCAAGGAGGGGATATTCCATTTTTTAGTGGTTCATCCAGATGAAGCAGAAGTAGTAAAAGGGTTAAGGAACTAATAATACTCTGGGATTTCTGCAGCTCAGGGACTGGATAGTAACCTAATCACTAGTGGTAGACTATTTCTCACTTAGATACCACAATATTAACAGGTACTGCAACTAATGGAACATTTCTATTGACATGCACTACTAAAATTTGTGTTGTGTGAGTTCATTTTACTTTTATAGTGCTGTGAAGTTGGTACTAATTCTAGCTCATTTTCACAAATGAGGAAATCAAAGGAAAATATTTAAGCTTTTTTTTCAAGATCAACCAACCAATAAATTTAAGCCCAGAATTTCAGCATTGGATATCTGTCTATACAGCCTATGCTATTTTTTTCCAGTGTCATGTCTGTCATCCCCAGTTCAAAAGCTACTTTCACTGACCAACTCTCTCTCTTTGCAGATAAGGAAATAGAAATGTGACTTCTGATCATACTGTCATTGGTAGACCCTCACATTCAGATAGACACTGCTGTTTTCTTGCTCTTACAGAGCCACCTCCCTGAGAATTTGCAATGTCAGGAGCCTGTGCAGACTTCTGGCCTTGTTGCCATCAGCAGCCTTTGTTCCTGTACATAAAGAACAGCTAGTCAAGAATAGAGGAGTTGGAAAATAAATGAAACCATTCTACTCTGTTTCCTTTTTGTCACTAATGTTGTGACTGAGGTATATGCACATATGTTCTTTTTAAAGTGCTTCAACCTATCAGCCTTAGAGCATCTGGGCAAATCAGCCTGAGAGCAGTTTGACAAATCTAGTGAAACACTTCAGAGCACATTAATACAAGAGGACTATTGCCTTTTAAAAAAATAGCCCAACTGCTCAGCAAGATCTAGGATGAGACCAAGGGATAAGCCACAAGGATGTGAAGATACATTTATGAATGGCTGTTTGTGATATATCAAAATGAAATGAAGAATAAGGAACTGCCAAATGACTTTATAGCTTTTAAATTTTACACTCTGTAACCAAGTGCATGTGATGAAGGAAATACAACCATAAATGGTTGAGCACTATTTCTAAGTGCCGTAATGGTCAAAACACATGGGAATGCTTCAATGCTGTGATTATTGCGGGTGAACTAGGCCAAGCTGCTTGCCTCAAAGGGGACTTCATGGGGATGAGACAGCCCTAGCAAGGATCTTGAGAAATTTCCTACCCCTAAACTTGCAAAACGACATTTGTTCCATCTAATATCTACTACACTATGTATGTGGTGTTTTTGCCTATGGGGCATTGAAAGAAATAGCTATAAATCCCAGCTTGTATATCAGGAATGCATATTGTGCATTTCAAACTAGAACTAAGACATGTGAGTACCAAACTGAAGCCACTACCCAGATCAGTGGCTAAGCCAGTTTTTCTGCACACTGTCAGAACATCCAGGGAAGATAAAAGGTAGCTTATTTAAGAATATGGCCTATAAAAACGGCTATGTTCCTCACCTCATACCAGCCAACAGGACAGGAAGCTAACATTTCTGTCAGGGTACAGGCTTCCGTGATTAGAAAAAAATCAATAAAAGTCATATCTGCCTAGAAAGGGAGAGGAGAGTGGCAGATTGACAGAGATTTTTTTGACATACAGGAAAAATACTGGCTCATATGTTCTTTTTTTCTTAGAAACAACAAGAATTTAATAAAATCTGCCAACAAATAGGACAGGAAAAAGATGAGTGCAAGGGATTTAGAAGTCAGACAAGTATCCATAGATTATTTTCCAGTATCTCCCCTTCTTTTTGGAATCTGAGATAATGAGCAGAAAGATAACATATTGGTAGCTGGGAAATGAGATTTTAACAGATCTTGACTATTATTTAAAACAGCAAGAAAAGAAACAAGACCTTTAAAATACAATGACTATTGATTAGTCACTTTAATACCTTCCATAGAAACAATGCAATACCTACTCTGAAAGGTTTTTGTGTTCTTTCTTTTGATCTATTTCTTGGGAGTTTTTTCTTACACTTATTTGCTTTCATATTCACAACTGCTTACTCTTTTATGAGTAATTTTTTCTAATGTGTAGGGACCTGGTACCTAAATAATCACACGTACTCCCCAAATTGAATAACCTATAAAGGCAGATCTCTGTGAGTTTAAGGCCAGGCTGGTCTACAGACAGAGTTCCAGCCTCTCTTCAAAATTTTTTGATTTCATGGATTTGAAAGGAACAATAAGAAAATAGTAAGAAAAGTGTCAGTTAACAGTTTAGTAACAAGAATGAGGCTGATTTAAATTCCAGACCATAGTTTGAAACTTTGATGATCTTTTCAAGATTGATATATATTTATTTTCTGTGTATTGGTGTTGTGCCATATATATATATATATGCATGTGATGGGAGATGTCATTCTGTAAATATGTTTCTCATATTGGTTAATGAATAAAGCACTGTTGGCCAATAGGAAAGGAAGATAGGAGGAACAAGGAGACAAGGAGGAAGGAGGAAGTAGTAGGAAGGAGAGGAGTCAACATGGAGAGACTGGAGAGAACAGAGGTCCGGGCCCTCTCTCCAGTAAGATGAGACCACATGGAAATACTTAGATTAATAGAAATGGGTTAATAATTAAGACAGAGCTAGCCGATAAGAAATGATAGTAACTTGCCAAGAGAATTATATATAATACAGAGTCTTCGTGTATTATTTGGACCAGGCATGGCGGTGGGCCAAGGCCGGCAGGGAAAACCTACTTGTAACATGCATGCATATATGTATGTATATTATGTGTGTGTGAGGTGCTCACAGAGGACAGAACAGAGTGTGGTTCCCCAGTAACTGGAGTTACAGATGGTTCTAAGATGTCACAGGTGCTAGTAATGAAAACTGGATCTTCTGGATCCAGTATTTTTAAGTGTGGAGCCATCTTAACATCCCCAATTCTATGATCTTAATTAAGTCAGTAATCTTTTTCAATGATTTTATCCTATGAAAAGCGAGGACCATCCATATTCCACATTCATGCTACAATGAATTAATGAACTCTTTAATACATGTAAATTGCTTAGCATGGTAGCTGATGTTTAGTAATCACCAGAATGAAGACAACAGTGATTACTAGCAAAGATTAAATAACTACTACAGCATTTAGGGAACAGACTACCAAGCCATCCCTCTCCAGGAATCCTTCAGCAGGGAAAGCTGAGTTCTCATGAGCTCCTCCCCACTCCATGTTTGGCTGATGCCAGTCCCAATCTTGGGCAGGCCCAGGGCAGCTAACTGTAGCAGCTGTGAAATTATAATTGCAACACATTGTCATGCCCTGAAGATGACATTTCACATCTCTCCTCCTTATCTTCTGGCTCTTACAAAATATTTTCACCCTTTCTTCTGCAATGCTATAATTTCACAGTAGCTTCAGTTAGCTACCCTAAGATGGTTTTTGTCCTTTTTTGTTTTGTGTTTTTATGTGGTGTTGGTTAACCAACTTAGGGCTTAGTAGTTGTGGCTTTGTTGGACAAGGTGTAACCTTGCTAAAGGAAGTATGTCATTCACTGTGTGTGTGTGTGTGTGTGTGTGTGTGTGTGTGTGTGTGTGTGTATGTGTGTGTGTGTTTGGTGTGAGGGGTGAGGTTCCAAATCCCAAGTCAGGCCCAATCTCTCTCTCTCTGTCTCTCTCTGTCTCTCTCTGTCTCTCTGTCTCTCTGTCTCTCTCTCTCTCCCTCTCCGCCCCTCTCTGCTAGCCCCTCTCTCTGGCAGAACTCACAGTTATTTCAACAGCATCATGCCTGTCTGCTTTCTGCCATGATTCACTCCATGATGACAATGGAGCAAACCTCTGAAACTGTAATCCAGCCCCAATTAAATGTTTGCTTTTATAAGAGTTGCCATGGTATCATTGCCTCTTCACAGCAATAGAAACCCTAACTAAGACAGCTAGTTAAGCACTCTAGCTTTGGGAAACAATCTTAGCCTTCAGGTTTTACTAATTAAGACTTTTAATTGGTATATGACTACTTGCTGATAGTCAGGAAGTCTTGAGGAAAAAAATGGGATCAGAGCCACACAACTCCCTCCCAAAGGAAATTTACCTGTCCACACAACTCCCTCCCAAAGGAAATTTACCTGTGGCTGATCTTCCTTCCATTAAGCCCTACATTTTAAAGGTTCCATCACTTCCCCAGTAGCAGTTCAGGTCAAATCTTAGTCTTGGGTCTTTGGGCAATATTGAAGACTCAAAATATAGCACTACATTTTATCACGAGGGAGTGGAACCTGGAAGACAAAACTGGTTCATTCATCTGAACTAGACACTCCTGTGTCAAAACTCTACCCTGTAGCTAGTTGTTTTCCACCAGCCCACCTGGTCCTGCCACTGTGCCAGCCCCAAATAACATGCAGAGACTCTGTATTTGATATAAGGCTGTTGGCCAGATACTAGTTTCTTACTGGCTAGCTCTGTCTTAATGATTCACCCATTTCTACTTATCTAAGTATTTCCACGTGGTCATCTTATCGGAAAGTGGGCACGGACCTCTGTTCTCTCTGGTCTCTACATGCTGACTCCTCCTAACTACTTCCTCTTCCTCCTATTCTCTTAGCCCCACCTATCTTGCTTTCCTATTGGCCAACAGTGTTTTATTCATTAACCAGTATGAGAAACATATTTACAGGATAATATCTCCCATCACTACCCTCACTCTGAGATTTTAAGAACTAATCTTCAGAAGAATCTAGCATGCTATTTACAAATAGTACATTGGAAACTGGTGTCACATTTGCATCAGAGGGAAGTGAAAGAACATGGCTCTGGGACTGGATCCCTGCCCCCATCTACTTCCTATAGAGAGGAAGCTAGGTCAGCCTGTGTAAAAAGTGACCTAGGAGGGAGTGGGTGGAAGACGGTTGGTAAGGAAGCATAAGCTTGCTCAGCTGGGAGTATTTTTATTTTTAACTGCATTTTCAACACCTTTGTTTCATTTTACGTGCCTTGATTCTGTTAAATCATATTTATTTCTCACGTAGGTTTAAAGACAGTTGCATAAAGGGCTATACAGCAATGTACGACAAGTTCTATATAAGAATTCTATCTGGAAGGGGACACTAAAAATAGCAAAGGTTTATATCACCAGGGATGGTACTTTATGTATTTGTTTGTTTGTTTTGTGTTGTTGTTGTTGATTTAGATCAAAGCTTTCAGACTGAGTGATACCTCACACAATCTCTTTTTATTATGGTTACCTCTCCCCCAACTCCTCCCAGTTCCTTCTCCCTTTCCTTCCCATTTAGAACCACACCCCATTCTGTCTTTCCTTAGAAAACAAATAGGCATCTAAGGAATAACAATAAGTTAAAATGAAAACAAAGACAATTAGGATAAAACAAACAGAAGGAAAAGAACCAAAGAAAAAGCACAAGAAACACATGTCAATACAGAGACACACAGGTTTCTGCACACAGGAATCTAAATTCAGTTCCTAATTGTTAACTTATAGAATTTTTCATACCACAGTGAGTACTATTTCAGTTTACTTATGTTTAAAGAAGAAAGAGAATCACTGACATATACAATGTCTTTACTCATGCATAATTAAAAGAAGGGATCAATGTTCACCTGGTTCTTGTAGTTCCTTTCAAATGTGAAACTGACCAAATACTCCAAATCTCTAAGGACTAGTCCATTGATTTTACGTCAATAACACCCTCTAGCTTTTGCTTTTAAAATGTAATGCATTGTTTTCCATAAATAACCATGCCACAAAGAAGGGCTCCAGTTTTACCCATTTCTTCCCACATCTCTAGGCACTAGTTACATATAATCGTTCCTCTACAATTACTACTACCAAAAATTCACACATGGAATTTAAGTGAATACTGCTAAAATTAAATACTTCTTATCAAGTTTATCCCTCTTCTTTGCTTTTTAGAAATCCTCAGTGACACACAGGCAGCTGTAGGATGAAGTACAAGCCCCTTATGCCATCTGTTGTCTTCTACAACTAGGTTCATCTTTCTTCAATGTAATCTCATATAGCCAGTAAACTCAACTTCTTTATTGTTTCTGCCATCTGATACACTTTGCTTTCTCTGCTTTCTCATACAGTTCTTCATAGAACATGTTGAGACTTCTCCTTTAGGCCTACAGATCTCTTTCACCTCCCTTTACATACAAAACCACACCTGAGTATTCTTGGCTTCTAATTCTCACTGCCTGATTCACGGTCTCAATTGGTACCCTTACATGCCTCCTATCAGCCAGACAAGAACATTACTTGGCAGTGTTCTTTTACCAGTAATAATGATGGAAAAACAACTATAATAAAACAAATGGTGGATCAGGCCAGTGAGATGACTCAATCTGTAAAAATGACTGTCAGCAAGCCCGATGGCCTGATCTTGATCTCCAGAAGAAAAAACAAACAAGCAAACAACACAGAGTACTTCCAAGTTGTCTTCTGAGCTACACATGCACACACACACTGTATAAATAAATAAATAAATAAGTTTTAAAAGAAAATAGGCATAGATAGCACTGATGCAAGGGAGAGGCTGTTAGCAAAATTCTTAGATAGCTCCTTCAAACTTCCGTTAGTTTCACTTGCAACAGAACATTCAGTAGTGTGGCAGAAACAATTTCTCCAAAGGGGGGAAAATGTGATGTTCCTCCTTATAGGGTATGAGTGGTAGTTTCAGAGGTAGAAGACATTTTTGTAGAAGTGGGGGGGGGTATTTTCTTGAGAACAGAGCAGATCATAGCCAGAAATCCTTATTCAAGGAGAATTTTCCCAAGACAGTGGGATTGAAGGTGAGTTCAATGAGCCTATGTAATTGTGAAGAGAGCTCTGGTCAAGGAACAAGGAACCCTGTGCAGGTATTATGTGTCTTCAAACTCCTAGCCTTAGTTTTTCATAGGGAAGATGCAAGGGTTGGTCCTGTTAAGATCATAGAACCAGAATTTTTCAGGGAAACCCTGTCTAACACTGAAAACACTCCCTCCTAACTCTTAATCAATGGCCCATTGAACTTATGCATTTATGCCTCCTGTGAATGGAACTCCAGCAACCCATCAGAGAGCTATTGTCTTTTCATACAGTTATACATAGTAAAATATTTCATTTACTTTCAAGTGAAGCCCTTTTCACTTGCAAATCCTTGCAATTGTATGCCTGTAGGAGCCCAACATCAAACCATGGGTGCAGCAGACAGGAACAAATCAACTACCCTGGGAGATAGCAGGCTATGAAAATATAGGGGAGAAAGGAGGATAATGAAGTAAAAAATATAAGCTAGGACACAGAGACATTCTTAAAGGTAAGAGAAATGTGAGGAAGATGCATGTTCCTAAATCTGTGAAGGCTCATAGACAGCAACTGGTAGCACATGTTCTGTCAAGATTCTCGGTGGTAGCAACAACTACTCAATATCTTTCTTGCTTTCTTAGATCCAAGGGCAAGCACCAGCTCACCAGAAAATCTGGAACCTAGATCATGACCTGTGGTGCTGTGTGTAAATGATTGGGCTTGCTTCCTGTTGAGCTTTCTCTACATTAACAAAGTACTCAATTGTGAAAAACCCTTGAATTGGTCTAATGAATTCAGTTTCAGCAAAGCCTCCAATCTCTTGAGCTGTACCTCTTCAGTTTGATCAATGGGAACTGCCTTCAGACTACCCGTCTGTCCTGTGGTGATCTCCATCATCATGTTGTCACTATCCCTGATTCCCTTGCCATCTGAATGAGCACACCAGCTGTGTGGGAGGAAGTCTCTAGAGGTGCAGAGCCTGAAATGAAGTATTTGCTATAGCACTTTGAACAGGACTCCCTGGGAGGGAGTAGAGCTATGTGGACTCAGAAAAGAGCAGAAAAGAAGCAGGGAGCTCACATTTGTTGAAAGCCTTTCTGCTGTATGCCAGGAACAGTGGCAAAGGCCCACATCTTCTCATTTGCTCTCTACACATCTTCCTTAAGCCTATTGTGATTCCTGTGGCAATGCTATGTTCAGTTTTCGTTCATTCAGTTAACACATATCATTGTATAGCTTGTCTGGCATGCAAGCTGAATCCAAAAGGTAGAAAGACTTCTTTTGACGAGGGCACATAACAAACCTAGTGCCCTGTCTTATTTATGCCATTCTGCTGAGGTATAATTATCAAAATACCTCTTTAAAGATGAGGGTAAAAGCAGCTTTATTTCTTATCTCTTAAGATTGGTAAAGAAACCATAGTAAGGCTAAATAAAACAAATGATTGCAAGAAGGACATTCTACTGAAATACTAAATAAAAAATAAAGTATCTCATAGTTTGGGGACCCACCACTGCAGTAGGTATCCTGCTCCACATAGGGAGGACCTATATGATTTGCAGTGTAATATTCTGCTTTGTGAGGCTACATACTATATGAACCTATTGTTTTGGCAAGCATGCCTCTAAAGACATTCTTCCAGTCCCCCCATAAACCATGTAAATTGCCTTAAGAGGGGCAATCTAGGAGCTGGTTTGACACTGGGCTGTGTTTTGCTTTTTTTTCCTTCTAAAAATCACTTTAAGTTTATGTAGATGCAACCAAGAAATTCAGTGAAGTGAAATGGGTGTTTGCCCTCTCCCAGATCTGTCAAAGAAAGGATTTTAGTTGTTTATGCCTAAGGAGCCTATCAGTTGCAGCAGGAAAACTGAGTACCTGTAGCTCAGAGGTCCATTATTTTTTTCAGAAGGCCACATGAGGTTGTTGTAATCAAGCTAGTTTAGCATAGACACTTAACCATCATCAAACCCATGAATCAGTGTGGCCAGGGAAATCAAAACCAATGTCCTAGGTACATTGTAGCTAGCTGGGTCTTGGCCGTAGCCAGTTCTTCTGGTGGTTATATTGGTTCGGCAACTAAATTACAGTGCTCTTCCTCCCTTTCTCAGTTCCTCTTGAGCCACATGTCTGTGGATATGAGAACTCAAGACTTAAATCATTTACCAAGATCCAAAAGGCCGCAGTATCAGTGAGGGATATTCCCAGTGTAGAAGACATTAAGCATGGATTCTGTAGGACAGAGGTACTCATCAATTACGAACAAGGGTTACTTTTTTCTCTTTCTCTACTTGCAGTATTGATAGAGGAGGAATAAATGGGAGTAGAGGATACTATCAAGAGGTCTCTGAGCAAGGACAGAGAATGGCTTGTGATACTACTACCCTTGAGTGAGCTGGGAGGTACCAAGGATTTGGGATCCCGAGAGACCCTGGAGTGGACTAGAGATTGCTTTGCTTAACAGCTAAAGAAATACAAACTATAGTTCAATATTTGTAAAGTGGCCACTAGTGCTGACTATTAGATACATTCTTGCTTATTGTTGTTGTTGCTGCTGCTTTCTTTAACAGAGAACATTCCTTTATTTTTGGACATTTTCTTTACTTTTCCTGTCAACTTTATGAGTGAGCTTTAAGCCACTAGTCACAAGGCTCACAGCTAGGAAGTAAGTGCTACAGATTGTGTGTCTTCCTTTCTAGAATCATACTTCAAAGGTGATGGTGTTAGAAGAGGAAGAATTGTGACATGATTGGTGGGGTCACTAGGAAAGGACTTTCATGAATGGAGTAGTATCCTTGTAACTCAGGCTGATAACCATATTCTCACTTTACAATGAAATGAGGATTGGAAACAACAACCCAAGAAGAGGCAAAAACACTCTGTATTTGACAATGGAGAAAGTGAGATCATGACATCATAAGCACAGAATTTTCCCAGCCATTTTCTCTAAGTTCCTTCTGCAGAAAGAGAAAGTTGTTCACATCTCAAGTGCTGGTCTAATGAAAGTATGTACCAAAATGCAGCAAAGGGCTCTCAAATCAATAGCGTTTTCTGGCACACCCTTCCTTTGTAAGCACTTTTCCAGGGTGGACATAAAATAAATGTGCAATGTAATATTTAAGAGCAACTTTTAGCTATTAAGCTGATTTCCTACCAAGTAGTTGTCTTCACAGTAAAAGCTCACTAATTTATACTCTAATAAGATCCCAGCACGCAGGTACATTGTGAACATATGGTACAGAGGCTGCCAAAGGATAGGTAGTGAAGGTTTGCAGCTTCTTAAGAAAGACAGCACAAAGAGATAGAGTATCTGACTTTTTGCTGTCCCAATAAACCATAGTTAAAAAGTCAGTCTTTCTGAGTTTGTGAATTGATCCGCTTGCCCATTATTCCAGATAAACATATGATCTGACACACTAGGCCTTCTCATCCCCCTGCAATTTCTCCCTAACCATTCACATGCTTAACTATCATCATTTCACCTCATGTCCAGAGAGCTTTCAAGATCTCTGACAAGGCACATTTTAAAATTTGATATTATTGTCTTTCTGTAGGCAGGGGTGACAAGTTCTAAATGCATCCTTAGGCCCTCAGCTGGCTTAGTGAACAAAAGTATTTGAAACAGCTTTCTGATCTCTAAGCACATCTGCCAATTATCAGGCACACAAAGCAAAACAAAAATTAAATGAGCATTGGTTAAGAAGCAGTTTGTTGCCTGTGCTCATCCACATTAATTATTTGTGGTTGCTCTGGTCTTCTACTTGTCTGTTAGCTTTTGAGATCATAGTATAATTATATCATCTTCCTCTGTCCCTTCTTCCTTTTTCCCCCTCCAACCCACATACATATATATGTGTGTGTGTGCATTGTGTACATATATGTACATGTGATACATGCATATATCACCTACTAAATCTGTATAACATTACTTGTTTTTATGTGCTTTCAAGGCTGATCTTTTGATATCTGTTAAACAATTGATGTCCTCTTCCCTAAGGAAGACCATTTCTCCCACTTTCAGCATTCTTTACTTGCCTGTGGTTCTTTTTCTAGGGCTGAGGCTTCATAACTTTTTCCCCTTCCATATTAATATGTCTATTGGTATTTAAGAAGTGAGATTTCATGGTTTTAGCGTCTCTGACATTTCTTGAAGCCACAATCTCATAGCATATTTGCTTCTCTGGCTCTTTTATTTTTCTGCCCTTCCTCTGCAACAATCCTTCAGCCTTCTAAGAGCAGGAGTTGTGTTCAGATGCATCCGTTAGGATTCTTTGTGCTTTGCTGTAATTGTCTGTTGCAGAGAGAAGTTTCCTGATGAACTGCACTTCCTGTGGGTATAGGGGTAAATATTTACAATATATTTAGGGATTCTGCTGGTTTAGTAAAGTAGTTGATGTAGTTCTCCAAGACTCATGATTTCACTAGCCCTAAGTTGTTAGTTGATTTCCGGGACTAGGCAAGAGTTTCCAGTTTCAAAGTGGGCTTTCAAAGTGGAAAGCTATTGGTTAATAGCAAGGTATGCAGACCACTACTGTGCTGTTAGGGCTATCATGCCATACTAGTAGTTGTTGGAGTTCACAGACATCACACCTGGGTAGATTGCCTCTTTCCTTTGGAAGCTTACTTACATGGTGTCTTTTGATACCATTAAAGGTAGTAATTAGGAGGAGGCTTTCAGATAGGTTCCCCTTCAAGGTCCTCTGGGTCCTGTTTCTGAATTGCATGGTACCTTCAGCAATAAGAACTTACCTTCCACCTCTGGGGGCATGTAACCAAGGGCAACAACAATACCATATAATGTTTTGCAACTCTTTTAGACAGCCCTAACCAACAACATACAAGAGATGATGCCATGTACAGTATTGGTTTTTTTCTTAGGCTCTATGGGGAAATTATCAATATAAATCTAAAATTTTCGTGTGTGTGTGTGTGTGTGTGTGTGTGTGTGTGTGTGTGTGTGTGTGTGTGCAGATTTAAGTAAATTATAATTATTTTTCTATAAAAGGTTAGTAGTATGGTTCCTTATGATTTTTACAAGTATTTTTATTTATTTATTATCAACTCCCCTCCTTTGGTAATTATGTCACATCCCTTTCCCTTAATAAAAGCATCCCCATTTCTTCTGTTTCCCATGTTTGATTACCTGTACCCTGACATTTCCTCCTCTTTATTGCTTCCCTACTCTCTCTCAATAGTCCCTTGCTTATTGCAGTTAATCCTGGTTATATATTCATATATGAATATTTGAAGATAGGAACCTCAGATAGGAGAGAACATGAGACATTTGTCCTTCTAGGTCTGAGTTATGTCACTCAATATGATCCTTTTCTAGTTCCATTCATTTGCAAGCAACATTCACGAATTCATATTTCTTTACACTTGAATAGTACTTTATAGTATACACATACTATATTTTCATTATCTGTCTGGTAAAGGACATTTAGGTTGTTACATTTTGTAGCTATTGTGACTAGAGCAGTAATGAGCATGGATGAGCAAATATCCAAATATCTGTGGAACAGGATTTTGAGTACTTGGGGCACATGCCAAGGATATGGGTCAGATGGTAGACTTATTTTTTAACTTTTTTCAGTGTTTTTCACACTGATTTCATGTATTGTCCCACCAGTTTGTAATGCCACCAACAGTTAAGGAAGGTACCCTTTTCTCCAGAACTCCTACAGCACTTCCTGCCCACTCTTTTGTTGACTTTTGGCACTCTGATTGGGCTAAAATGAAATCTCAAGATCATTTTGATTTGAATTCTCTAATTTCAAGGGACAATTAACATCTTTTGATACATTTCTTAGGTATTTTTGTTTCTTCTTTTACATACTCTCTGTTCAGATCCCAGGGCCTATTTTTATATCAAAATTCCAAATATTATGAACATATACATACATATATGATGTGATGGTTTGAATAGTAATGGTGTCCATAGATTTGTGTATTTGAATGATTGGCCTATAGGGAGTGTCCCTATCATGAGGTGTGGCCTTGTTGGCATAGGTGTGGTCTTGTTGGAGGAAGTGTGTCACTGTGGAAGTAAGCTTTGAGGTCTTATATGCTCAAGCCATGCCCAGTGTGTCACGTAGTTTCCTTCTGCCACCTGTGGATCAAGATATAGAAATCTTAGCTCCTTCTCTAGTATTGTGTCTTCCTACACACTACCATGTTTCTCACCATGATGATAAATGGACTAAACTTCTAAAACTGCAATCCAACCCAAACTAAATGTTTTCCTTTATAAGAATTGTCATGGTCATGGTGTCTCTTCACAGCAATAAAACCCCAAATATTCTTGTATAAAAGGTAAACTTGAATTTTAGGATCTACAAAGTTATAGGACCTAGTAATTAGGGTTCATTGTGAAATTGTAACGCATGGTATACTTTATTGATCAATTACTATGAACTAAATATTCCAGCAAAGTATTCCCCTAACAGTTTTGAATTTGATCTTCATATGGGATTTTATAACCTATGTGAAGGAAATTGATATTGAAATTCAGACAGCTAGCTTGTCGTGACTTACTGACTGCAATGCTTAGTCAATTATTTCTTTTTCATGAGAGAATAAAGCAACTAAATTCAGAACTTAGAAAGATATTTGAATCCTCATTTTGGTACCACAATGAAAAATTCCTATAAATGCATGTCGAATGCAGTGATCAGCCTGTCATAGTAGTACTGTCTTTTCAAATGTCATCAGAAGCAGGTGTCAATGTAATTTAATATAGCAATAGTACAATTATTTTCTATGCTGACTATGGTGTTGGATGAATTAGTTGTTCTCCTGCAGGGATATTTCTTAAAGAGAGCTGAGCAAATTAATGGGGAAAAGGAATATTTTCTACTAAATCCCTGTAACAATAACCAAGAACACAGAAGGGAAGAACGTAATTGTTCAACCAGATTATGAGTTTTAAATAGAGTTGCTTCCAGAGCAGGAACACATTGAATTTGTACAGGAGCTAGCCAGATGGCAGGAAAAAAAGGTATTGCTTGATTCATCCATGTCTCAGGAGAGACAAGGAAACAGGTTTTTGAATATATATATAAAACAAAATTATGTAGCTGCTTTCCCAAGGCTCCCTGACTACAGAAGAGAACTGGGAATTGAACTAATTATTGATAGCTGACAAGAATAAATATAAAGTCCACCTGTTCACATACTGACATAAAGTCTTAGTGTTAACAACAGTGGAGTAATCTCCCAAAGGCAAGGAGGAGGGTAAAGAGTGACTTGAGCATTATTCATTAACTTAACTCTTTGTATGGTATTGATAGAGAACACTCACATCATGATTACAGGATATGATGTTAGTAGGATATTTCCTCTTTTCCCTGATGAGCACGCCTTTAATTTTAATATGCTCTCTGGGACCTTGTAAAGGTGTAGGTTTTGATTGAGCTAGACTAGGATAGGGTCTGAAATAAGACATTTCCAATGTATTTCTATGTCATATATACCAAAAGGGTCAGTCAGACTTCATAGATATAAGATAGGCTGCTAATTGAATAAAGGAACTACCTATGCCAATTAAATGATTCTGCATATTAGGAGTAAGTCTAAAATACAGACATTTTTAGAAAAGCTCATAATGTTGACTTAGCAATATTTTGATCCACAAGAAACACCATTAATAAAATCAATGCAATTAAGAAAATGGTGAATTTCAGAAGGGGAGAGGATATTAGTAATGCAAATATTGGACAAAGGACTTACACCTGAAATATATGGAGTGCCTATACTATAATAAAATGTAAATAAATAATCCAATACAAATGGCCAAAAGACTTGATTGGACATTTAACCAAATAAAATATGTGGATAGTCATTAAATACTTAAAAATGCACTTATCATCAAAAATTAAAAGGTATTTTATAAATATCAAATGAATACTTTCAAGACATAGACAAACAATACCCAAACCTTAGCAGTCTTCCCCTGGACTAAAGCCTTTTCAAAATTCAAAATGCAATTGTTCAATCCCCAATACCCCCAAAATCTTAACTCATTCCAGCATTAACTCAAATTCCTGAGTTGAAAGTCTCATCTGAGACTTGAGTCAAACTCCTTCCAGCTGCAAGATCACAACATCAAAATAAATTATCTGTTTTCAATGTATAATGGTAAGATAAGCACAGGACATACACTTCCATTGCAAAACAGAGAAATAGGCAAGTAGAAAGCCTGAGGCATATTCAAAATCCCATAGGTATAAGGCTGACCTTAAACCTTAATGCTCCAAAGCTGTCATCCTGAAAATACTGGAGAAGGAGTTAGTCCCCAAGAACCTCTCCTCTAGAGCTTTGCCGTATTCACTACAAGCTTTAACTCTCAAGGCTTGAGGTCTCATGACTATAATTTCCCCAAGCAGGCACTGCATGCTAGTCATTTTATATTTCTGAGTTGTTAGTGGTGATTCTTTTCCCATGGCTTCAATAGGCATTAGTCCTGTGGGGCTGTTCTCTGTTAGTTGTATCCCTGACAGGCTTCTTCCTGAGACCCCAGGTTTCTCAAAGGAAGCCTATCAGCTTCTCTGGATGTTGCAGTCTATATGCCTGAAGAATCATCACCATGTTGACATAATGAATAGCCCTAATCTGATGTCTCAGACTTAGTGTTCACTTGAACCATAGCTGAATATATCTGTGCCATAGCACAGAGAGCAAAGTCTTGAGGTGGTTCTGAGAAGTGAGTCTTTAGACACTGCTGTGGGCATTTCCAAGCTCCCAAACTGATTCTATCCTGCTAGAATTTTGCTCTTGTGGTCAGAAGGCTATTTGAAACTCCAGGATGTCTTTGCAGCCTTTTACCTTGTCTTGATAATCCTTTCATTATATAGTTTTTTAAGGAAATAACTGCCAACCTCCCAATGGGAATTACATTTCAAGACATGAGTCACTGTGGAATATATTCAAAGCATATCAAAAACTATGGTAATGTTCTACAAACTATAGCAATGTCCTACAAATGATGGTAATGTCCTACAAGGACCCTTTGCAAGCCTAGTCAAAAGAAGCACCATTACCCAGTTTAAACATGGGCTAATTAACTACAGTAGGCCAAATTACATCAGGGAGAACAAGACAGGAAGATGCCCATCAAGGAATACTGGAAAAAAGCTAGAGAAAAGGCAACTTATACAATGTTTGGAAGCTACTTTAAACCCATCTATCATCATAATTGATTAGATCCCAAATATGCAGAATACTAAAGGCCAGCTAGGCTGATGGATGTCTTCTTAATATAAGTCTTCCTGCTCAGCACTCTGAAGACAATATCTCACTAGGCAGTTGCCATGGAGTGAGTCATATCACATTTCATAGGGACAGTGTATGGTATTTGTCCTTCAGTCCATTCATTACCTGGACTGAACCCAGAATGGATCATTGCTGTTGCTAGGTCAAATATTAGGAGTGAGGCTGACTACAAATCACCACAATAAAGCCTCTGTGTGTCATTCTGTACATGATCTGCTGGTCCTGATGCAAGTTCCTCTATTTTGCACAGACAAGATGCCTATATTCTGTTTGCAATTTGCTCTTTTTGAGGCAGGAGCTTTTAATAAACTCTATCTACCCCAACTTTGATGATCTCTGAGTTTAAGCACCAGTCATGTTTTGACTAACATATATAATACATTAAGGATTTACAGTTTTGTCTTGTTGACTGTGTCCTTTGCCTTACAGAAGCTTCTCAGTTTCAGAAGGTCCCATTTATTAATTGTGGATCTCAGTGTCTGTGCTACTGGTGTTATGTTCAGGAAGCAGTTTCCTGTACCAATTTGGTCAAGGGTACCTTCCACTTTCTTTTCTAAGAGGTTCAGTGTGCATGGATTTGTGTTGAGGTCTGTGATCCATTTGGACTTTAGTTTTGTGCATGGTGATAGATATGGATCTATCTGCAGTCTTCTACCCACCATCATCCAGTTGTGCCAGCACCATTTGTTGAAGATATTTCCTTTTTTCCATTGTATACTTTTAGCTTCTTTATCAAATATCAGGTGCTCGTAGGTGTATGGATTAATTCCCTGATTTTTTATTTGATTCCATTGGTCTAACTGTCTATTTTTGTGCCAATACCAAGCTGTTTTCAGGACTATAGCTCTATAGTAGAGCTTAAAGTCAGGGATGGTGATGCCTTCAAAAGTTCCTTTATTGTACAGGGTTGTTTTGGCTATCTTGGGTGTTTTGTTTTTCCATATAAAGTTGCATCCTTCCGGATAATGAGATTCATGACTAGCCTATATGCTATCATAGAGCCTTCTGATGGAAGCAGAAGTAGACACTTACAACCTAACTGGATTCCGATCTCCTGGAATCCAGTTGCAGAGAGGGAGGAGTGATGAACAAAGTCCGGAACAGGCTATAGAAACCCACAGAAATAGCTGACCTAAACAAGGGAAAGCTCCATGGACCCCAGACTGATAGCTGGGAAACCAGCATAGGACCAACACAGATGCCTTGAACATGGGTCTCAGTTAGGAGGCCCGGCCAGTCTATGGTACCTCTGATAATGGAAACAGGATGCATCCCAAGTGCACGAAGGGACTTTGGGAGCCTATTCCCCATGAAGGGATACTCCCTTAACCTAGAGACACTGGGAAGGGCCTAGGCCCTACCCCAAATGACTTGACAGATTTTGATGATCCCTCATGGAAGGCCTCACCCTCCCTGGTAGTGGATGGGGGTGGGATGGGGGGAATCTATGGAGGCATGGGAGGATGGAAGGGGGAGTGAACTTGGATCAATATGTAAAATAAGAAACATATTAAATAAAATTTTTTAAAAAGACCATATGCAAATTTGGAAATGCTCTGGGTATTCGCATCTAAATTAACTTTAAATGTTTATATTTTTTACTTTTTATTTTAATTTTTATTGTATTAAGTTTCATTTTACATTCCAACCTCATTTCTCCTTTCCATCCTTTCTCCTGCCCCCTTCTCCCTGCCCCAGCCCACCCCCAACCAATCCTCCAATATTTATATTTTTAAAGTGTGTGCATGTGTGTGTGTGTGTGTGCACATGAGTGCCAGTGCCCAGAAACACCAATAGATGGAGTCATTACCTCTGTAGTTGGGGTTGTAGATGATGTGAACTGCCTGATATGGGTGTTGGGAATGAAACTCCCGTCTTCTGCAAGAGCATCAAGTGCTCCTAACCAATGAGTTATCCCCTTAACCCCTAAAATTAATATTTTAAACAAAAAGTATTGGTGCAAAGTAGTAACCCTTTACTTCAGTGGTTGCAATCCATTTGGGAGATGTCAAATGACCTTTACCCAAGGGTCACCTAAGACCTTTGAAAAACACAGATATTTATACTATGATTCATTACAGCTATGCAATAGCAACAAATTAATTTTATGGTTTAGGGCCACCCCAACATGAGGAACTTTATTAAAGGTTCAAAGCATTAGGAAGGTTGAGGACCACTGCTTCTAGTAGAATCTGCTGTTTATTTGGTAATATTTTCACTCAAGAAATCTCTAGATGTAGATA
Source organism: Cricetiscus sungorus (assembly GCA_030556225.1). NCBI lineage: Eukaryota > Metazoa > Chordata > Mammalia > Rodentia > Cricetidae > Cricetiscus > Cricetiscus sungorus. The sequence continues at coordinate 13,026,483 of JANBXA010000726.1, forward strand.
GATCTCAGTAAGTTCTAGCCCTAGCCTGGTCTACAAAGTGAGTTCCAGGACAGCCTGGACTATTACAATGAGAAACCCTGTCAAGAAAAAAAAAGAAAGGAAGGAAGGAAGGAAGGAAGGAAGGAAGAAAGGAAAAAGAAAGAAACCTTTAGAAAACATTATCATTATCACCTGCCACACGGATCACAGTCAAGTAGGCAATAGCTACAATGAATAAGTATTTTAGAAGACAATATAATAAATGCAATGATGGGGCAGGTATTGGAGTGGGTGGGTCATTATTTGGCCTTCTGTGTAAATTATTACGGTATCCTATGATTTACTGCTGATACTTGCGATTTGTCAGAAGACCTTCCTAAAAATGTAGTGGATAAGCAGGGACCTTTCAGGTAAGTAAAACCTGAAGATGGACAGGAAAAGGGACATGAACAATGTCTCTTTATCTACAAAGGAGATTTAACTCTCCTCTTCATTTCCTATCATGAAGCTTATTTACTGGCAATGGATGAAGCCCTCTAATTACTTCATTCTTTATTTTGTGTTAGAGACAGGTCTTCTGGTGGGTCATGACTTCATGATGTAGAGTCTGGAACTTATGATCTTCTTTGTAGCCTCATGAGAACAGGAATGCCCACAGTCAGTTAAAACTAATTTAGTTTTTGCAGCACAACAGGTTAAACCCCAAAACTTACATATACTAGGTGAGAGCTTAACCGCTGGACAGCCCTAGTCTGGGGCTTTAAAAAAATGACCAAATATCACTGTCTATTAAAACCCATTTTTTGCTTGTTAACCACGAATGTCTAGCTAATTCTTTTAAAATTCTAAAGTCATCTAGATGGACAGAGTTCTGAAATTTATTAGAGTGATCTAATGTTCTCAAATCAGTGACAGCTTTGAACATTTGTTCCTCTGTGCAGCACTCTCTTTTTCTTTCTTACACTGGTAGGAACATGGGTGTAATGAGTGTAATTTCTTTTTCTTTCTTCCTCTTTCTTCTCTTTTTTTTTTTTTTTTTGAACTCAGAAGGAACATACGGGACTAGTTGTTTCTGGAGCAGTCTACCCACCAGAATGAAGAAACGGATTCTGAATGAAGGAGACAAGGAGGGGAAAAGATACTGTTTAGGGGGTAAGGCCAATGTTATTGCAACTTGAAAGTACATATTGAATGAATTATATTATAATGTAACACGTTTGCTAGAGTTGGCTAAAATATTTTAACATTTATGCTATTTGATAGTGAATAGTTTAATATTCAGCAATATCAAATTTTGACAAAGAGATCAACTGAAATCTTATAGATATAGATATAGACATGTCCTGTGTGTATATATTTTTAATAGCTAATGACAGAAACACATAGTCCAATTATAGAAAAATGTTTGTTCAATTACATCAGCAGTACCTTTGGAACTAACTTTAGAAGCCTATCAATTAATTGTTACAGTTTAAAGAATTTTTGGAGCCAGTTTTTAATCACAGCCATTAATAAGTTATGAAAAATGTAGAATTCTTATTTTCTAGGCAGAGAAAGGAAACAAAAGTACTATTACAATCGGCAGATATGAACAGAAAATTTTTAGTTTAATTACATTGGCATGACTGTGTAAGAGAGTTTAATATATACTACATTTAATATTTAAGAATATAGTAATCTTGAGGAGTTTGTTGTGATTACAACTCCATTTGGGAACCCATGGTTAGATTATAATAAAGGGATTGCTCATATACATGGGAACAGAGGATTAAGCTCATCTGCTTCCACCGTGGTTAATCTTAATGGTCAATTTTAACTAAATTTAGACAAACCTTTGGTTGTGTCTGTGTCTATTTCCAGATAGGTTTAACTAAGTGTGGTAGACCTGCCTTAAACATGAGTAAATTCATTTCATGGACTGTGGCCTTAGACTATGGAAAACAACACACACACACACACACACACACACACACACACACACACACACACCAAGCTGAGTGTTTCTCCCTGTGTGTCTTAACTGTAGGTGCAATGAGATCAGATGCCTCATGATCTCAGAACCATGTTTTCCTTTCAATGATGGACTGTGTCCCCTCAAACCATGACTCAAAATGAGCATTTTTGTCATTTATATTTTCATTTTGAGATATAGTCCTGTGTATCTCAGGCTGGCCTTAAACTCACCTTGAAGCTAACCAAGACTGACCTTGTCTTTTTTAATTTTTTTAAAAAAAAAAAATGTGTGTGCTTGAGTAGTCCTTGGAAAAGAGGAGGTGGTGAATATGAGTAATGTTCACTCTATGAAATTTTCAAAGAACTAATAATAATGCCTGTGTGTCTGTGTGTGTTTCTTTTTATGTGTCTCTGTGTGTTTGTATATGTGTTTCTGTGTGTCTGTGTGTCTGTGTGCATGTTTTTGTGTGTCTGTATGTCTCTCTCTCTCTCTCTCTCTCTCTCTCTCTCTCTCTCTCTCTCTGTGTGTGTGTGTGTGTGTGTGTGTGTGTGTGTGAAGTAGACACAAGTGTGTGGTAGGGTGAGTTGGGTAAACCAGAGAAGCACATTAAGCTTTCTGCCTATCAGTTGTCACCTAATCCCAGTGGTTCTCAATGTTCCTAATCCTACAATCCTTTACAGTAGTTCTTCATAGCATTATTTTCATTGTTACTTCATAACTGTAATTTTGGGTATACAACCTCTATGAAAGGGTCAATCGACCCCTAAGGGGGCTGCTACTGACAGGTTGAGCAGCACTGCCTGTTTCCCTGAAGGCAAGGTTTCATTCCAATCTTTCCCAACCTGTTGCTACACTGGTTGCGAAGAAGCCCTAGATAACTAAAAGCTCTATAAGCAAACACTACCACTGAGTTATATTCTCAACCCTCTTTTCACTTAGCATACTCAAATAGCATCTCACTAATTTGCTCAGGCTGGCCTTGAATTCCCTTGAGTCTGCACTTCTCTTGGCTCTGGATCTCAAATAGCTAGGTTAGCTGGACCACTATGCCTGGCCCATCTTTTTACTTTTCTTCTCTGTTGGTGTGTTTTAAATGTGTCTCTTACAGAGAGCATATGGCTGTCTGCCTTTTTTATTGGTTTCTCAGACTTCTCAATTTAATTGGCATGTTTAGATGATTTACATTTGAAGCAACTATCTGTGTATATGGTTGAATTTAAATTAACCACATAACTTCTATTTGTTCCATCTGTTCATTTTTCCATTTTTTCCTTCTTTATCTTCTCTTATTTAGTTGGGATCTTCATTTTGTGTTCACTGTTTAGCTTTATTTTGCTTTGTTTTAAGACACATTTTTCCCCTTGTTGGCTTATTAATTTTATTTCTATTTCCCTTTATTACTTGCTGTGGATTTATAACATATGTATTTTATTGGATTTTGTTTTCAGAATTAGTGTACAAAGTAGTGGGTTTCATTATATCATTCTCTTATTTTTTTAAAGCAGAGTTGGGGTGTCATAAAGAGATTGAATATAGACTTCACACACAAGGACTAGAGAAGAAAGACCCCAGAAGAAAGTGAGGCACAGCTGACGTATGGGTGTGGGCTTCTGAGAGATTGCTTCATTACAGGGTATTCACAGGTTCTTGTCCCTCATTTCCCTTGCGTCCAGACCCAGGCCCCAGCCTCCACTTTCACCACTTCCCTTTCTCCCATTTACGTCACACGCATTCTGTTACTTACTTCTAGCCTCCCCCTTTCCTGATCCCCTGTCCAATTTTATAACCTGTACCCACAAAGAATATGTAATATTGTTGATATGTAATATAAGTCAAGAGAGCCTACCTTGAATAGCGTTTCATGAGTAATATAGGAGACATACTATTACCACTTTTTTTTGTTTTGTTTTGTTTTGTTTTGTTTTTTCAAGACAGGGTTTCTCTGTATAGCTTTGGCGCCTGTCCAGGAACTACCTCTGTAGACCAGACTGGCCTCAAACTCACAGAGATCTGCCTACCTCTGCCTTTGCAGTGCTGGGATTAAAGGCATGAGCCACCAACGCCCAGCAGATTACCACATTTTATGTTATTCTTTTCCATTCATTTTTGTACTTGTTATTTACCCCATAATTTTGTTTTTGCTTTTAAGTCTTTAAGAATTTGATTATTAATGAGAAAAATTCCTTGGTCTCTTTAGTCTTCATTGGAAATTCAAATTTCCATAGGTACTAGCTTCCTTCAGTATGTTTGTCATAAATTCTTAGCATTTATGATGAAAAACAATGTCTAGATTGGTAGGTTGCACATTTTCTTCCTTCAGCATTACTTCTGATAAAGAATCAGTGTATTTTATGCTATTTTAATTTGGGTGTGTATGGAGGATGTATGTCTGTGGGTATGTGCATGAGTGTGTGCACATATATAAGCACATGTTTATGGAAGCTAGAGGTGAGTGTGGGTGCCTTCCTCCATTGTTTTCACAAACTTATTTTTTTGAGATGGGGTCTCTTACTAAACCTGAAACAGGCATCTTTGGCTAGGCTGTCTGGCCCATGAGCCCCTAGGATACATCTAGCTCCTCCCTTTAGATTGCAAATGTATGCTGCAATATCAGGCTTTATTACTTTTGCTATCTTCTTCTTCTTCTTTTTCTTCTTCTCCTTCTTCTTCATCATCATCATCATCATCATCATTATTTAATGTGAATTCTTGGTACTCAAATTCAGGTCCTCATGCTTACATACCAGGCACTTCATCAAGTGAGCTATCTCTCCAGGACCAGTCAGTGTTTATTTTAATTTTTGTCTGATTTATGCAGGAATTTGTTTATCCTCTACCGGCATTAATATTTTCCTTCATTACTAGTTGTCAGCAATTTGAGTATGACATGCTTTTGTGTACTATTGTGTGTGTGTGTGTGTGTGTGTGTGTGTGTGTGTGTGTGTGTGTGTTTATTATCTATCCAACAGCAAAGAGATAAGAGACCATAAATTCGAAAGAGTAATACATGGGAGAGTTTGTAAGGAAGAAATGGAAGTGGGATATGATGGAAATAATATGTTTGCATCAAAAATTAAAAAAAATACTCATAAAAGAAATGATCTGTCTATTACTTTAAAGGTTTTTTCTGTAAAATTACCATGCCCTAACTTATTGTGCCACAGGCTGGGTTGCCTCTCCCAGCCTTGATGCAGCTTGATCCTGCCTCAAATTGATGTCCCAGGCTTTGTTGATTCCCATGGGAGGCCTGCACTTTCTGAAAGGAGAGAGAGCAAGAAAAGGTAGGGGGTATAGTGAGAGGTGGGGGAGGGTACAGGAGGAGAGAAGGGAGGGGAAACTGGATGTTGTCTATGTAAAATAAATGAAAAACTTTAAATTTACAACTTAAATCTTACAAGGAAAGAAAAACGGTTTTTGTTTTTTGTTTTTTTGTTTGTTTTTTTGTTTTTTGTTTTTTCTTTCTGGATTCACACCACCACTTCTGAGATAGTGATCATATCTTGCTTCATTTACTGGCATTAATATCCTGTTTAAGCTTGGCTGTGGTTGTTTTTCATTCTGCACTTCAATTTGTGTATTTTTCTACTGTAAGGTCCTCAAATTCAACAAACAAAACAACAAACAAAAAAACAAAAAAACAATGGAATCTTGCAATGTCCAGGCAAATAAATGGATGGCACTAGAAGAAACCAGACTGAGTGAGGCAACCCAGTCACAAAAAGACAAACACTGTATATACTCACTCATATATGGATTTTAGACATAGAGCAAAGGCTCACCAGCCTACAATCCACACTGCCAGAGAAACTAGGATACAAGGAGGACCCTAAGAGAAACATACATGGTCCCCTGGAGAAGAAGAATGAGACAAGATCTCCAAAGCAAATTGGGAGCATGGAGGAAGAGAAGAGGGAGTTAGGAAGAAGAGGAGGGGAGAGGAGGGTATGATAAAGCAGTAATATTGAGTCCGGAAAAGAATAGAGGATAGCAAGAAAAGAAACACCACAGTAGAGGGAGCCATTATGGGTTTTAAGGGAAATCCAGTACCAGGGAAATGTCCAGAGATCTACAAGGATGACCCCCAACTAACAATCTAAGTAATAGTGGAGTGGCTACCTTCAATCCTTTTGCTGATAATGAGACTGATGACTACATTTTATGCCATCCTAGAGCCTTCATCTAGTAGCTGATGGAAAGAGAAACAGACACCCACAGCCTAACACTGAGCCGAACTCTTGGAATGCAGTTATAGAGAGGGAGGAGATAAACAAAGGGGTCAAGACCAGGCTGGAGAACCCACAGATGACCTGAACAATGTGGAGTTCATGGACTTCAGTCTGATAGATGGGAAACCAGAATAGGATTGACCCAGGTTCCCTGAATGTGGTGTTTGTTGAGAGGACTGAGCAGTCTATGGGGCCTCTGGTAGTGGATCAGTATTTAACTCTAGTGTAGGAATGGACTTTGTGAGACCATCCCACATAGAGGGATACTCTCTCAGCCTAGACACATGGGGGAGAGCCTAGGCTCTGCTCCCAAATGATTAGACAGACTTTGAAAACTCGCCATGGAAGGCCTCACCCTCTCTAGGGAGCAGAAACGGGATGGGATGGGCATTGGTGGGGGGGCAGGGGAGGGGGGGAGTGTGGAGGAACTGGGTTTGACATGTAAAATAACCTTGTTTCAAATTTAAAATTTAAAATGTAATAAAAAAAGATTACTTCAGTTTTGATAGTAATAAAGACATAGTGGTGTTCACCTTTAATTCTAGTCCTTTGAAAGCAGAGACAGGTGGATCTCTGGGTTCAAGGCCACTCTGGTCTACAAAGCAAGTTTGAGGACATCTAGGGGTACACAAAGAAACCCTATCTCAGAAAATAAGAAGTGATTTACCTTAGAAGTGAATGTTGTAGAATAGTATTTTACACTGTGTGAAGATCTGTCACTGTGATTAGTTTAATAACAAGCTGAATGACCAATAGCTAGACAGGACTTTTGGAGACAGAGAATGCTGGAAAGAAGGGCAGAGAAGCCAGACATATTTGGAACCAATAGGACCCACAAAATGGGATAGCGGTAAAAGCCATGTAGAATGTAGATCAATAAAATATATTTAATTTAAGTTAAAAACAGCTAATTAGGCACAAGCATAAGCTATCAGTTGAGCTTTCATAATTAATAATAAATCTCTGTGTCATTATTGGAGTGCCAATGGTCTCAACGAAAAAATCTACTTACAAGTGAAGCCACCTTCCTAAAATCAGACAGCCAGAGAATACAGAGATTAGGCATGTCTTTAGAGCCTGTGCCCGTATCCAATATGATCCTTATAGATAAAGCTACTAATAAATTTGATTGATAACATAGCTAAAACTAGTTTAATCTCCAGTGGTTAGAGAATATCTTGCTGATCATTATGTATGGATTCTAGCCCTAGTGGAAGGCTAGAATTCAAAGAGGCAAAGAAGAAATTTCTATTTAAGTTGTTTCCAAATGTACAGCTGTAGATGCAAGGATGTTGAAGACGGAATTGTTTCAGTGACAGCAAATCATACAGCATCTCCAAGCTGGGTAAGATGGAAATAAGGCAGAAAAGTAGCAATGAAGGCCAATTTTGTCACACCCCGGTGAAGAAAATTAGGACACAACCAGTTTCTAATGCTATAATTCTACTACACAGTATATGTGGATCCACCTAGTGGCTTTCACAGGGTTTTACCACACAAACCTGAGCAAAGCACAGCTACAATTATATTACCTGTACTGCAATCACATTAAAGAACTAATGGGAAACACATAATGTACCATTTCTAGTCCAGCCTTTTGTGAAGCAATAAATTGCTTTGAAACTACAGTACTTATGCAAATGTGATATTACTATCAGATATCACATTTGCATACCATCTGTTGGGTTTTCAGAGCTGAGCTCAGAAATCTTTCCACTCTGAGATGCTAGATAACATCTTGCAATAACTATCAGGTAACATATTATCAACAGGCTTGGAATGTCTTAGGCTCCATCCTGTAGACACTGAACCAAAAACCATATGGATATGATGATTTAGTAATAGGTTTAAAGATAGGTTTGCAATTAATTAATGAAACCCTGTGCTTGGGTTTTATACATTAATTCTATTCAGCCTTGTGATGAATATGCATTGTCATAGACTATCCCTCTGGCTGTCCCTGTATACTCAGAGCCCAGCAAGAGAAAAACATAGACTCATTTGTTTAACCAATAATACAAACGTACTGAACCTCTATTATGTGCTAGACACAGCTCTAGGAGCATATGATGTAGTTATGGACAAGACTAAGTAAAATCTCCATTTCCACAAATTCCAGTAGGGGAAATATGGAACAAACTGACCTAAGATAGAATGCCTGGCAGTGACAGTAAACCAAACAAAATCATGGCAAAATGGCACAGATAGGGGCCATCCAGGGGCACTGTTCTGGATACATAAAGTGTGAAAGTCATTCTGAAGTTAGGACATCTAAGCAGAAACTTGAAAGTAGGGAAGGAATGAACTTTGCATGAATCAGGGAAATGGTGACCCAGGCAGCAGGAACATAAGTACAGTGTATGCAAACTAGAAGTGTCCTTGGCATGTTATAAACAAAAATGCAGAGAAGACTGTAGCATGAATACTAAAAACCCAGAGACAGATACTGGGGTTCAATATATCATCACACAGGGCTGTGTCTGGAGCATAATGATGAAGGAGAAAGGTAGTAGGAGGCTAAATCAGTAAGACACAACTTGCTTAACTGCACAGACTAGTGACACTTGTCTTTTACTGTAAGTGAGAGGGAGAATAACAAATGGCTTGAACACTGGAATAAAATGTCAGTGCTTAGGAGAGGGTACCTTTAAAAGTTTCTCGAAAAAATCTGCTTGGTGTGGTTGCATCAGAATCACTGCTTAGTAGAATTCCTGTGTCTATGTTTCGAGCATAGATTTTTGGACTGGGAACAAATGTGAAAGCAGGAACGTCATGATATTCAGAAGCTACTGTAGGAATCCAAACAAGAGTAGAGGAGTGCTCGACTCAGCTTGATTTCAGAATGAGAGGTGTGAATGAGTCTGAGTGTCCTGGCAACACTTGGGCTGGAGCTGCAAAGACGGTGAAGTGTCTATCATCCCAACCTCTGGGTCTTCCTTTCTATACAGCTGGACCAACTGACAACTTCTTCCCTGACTCCACAGCCACAGAAAAGTTAAGGGTATTTTGACAGCCTTGGTTAAACATTTCAGCTATCTCAGCATAAAAATCCTGCTCAAAGTGACTCTAAACTGAGTGAAGGCTCTATGATCAACAATCTGTGTGGTGTCTATGGTTACTCATTTCCTCTAGTTCTGAATCCACTTTCCTGCACTTCACAGTCTAATTGTTGCTACGGCTGTTTACCTCTCACTCAGACTCATGCATCTTTTCAAGAAGTTTATGTTCCTGACTCAGTTGTCACCATAACTGTAGGTGGTGGCTACTGGGATGATGCATCTCATGAGATCATAGAATTTGCTCAAAACCCCACTCTTGAGAGTCAGTGCAAAGACTCTGGTATGTATACTGAACCACAGGTCTCAAGTTCATGACTTCAGCTCTCCAGGAGCTGAGAACATGCCAACGAATATCTTTACCTGATTGTCTCCCTGGATCCATTTGTCCCATCTGTCCTTCTACATTTGTGCCTTTCTTATACTTCAGCTGCCCTCAACACTAGGCCTGCTCTGTGGTCTTGAAATGCTTCTTTTGCTATGGTTTCACAGAAGAGGCTGTCTCTGCGTTCTGGGTGCTTCCCGTTGGAGTGGGGGTGCACCTGACAACCACTATAAGCATCTTTTGTCCTTCCCCAACAGACCTTGAGTGATTCTCAACTGATTGCCCTCATTCTTTGCAGTTACCCAATTGCATGCTTTTACCTCTGAGAAGTACATAGCAAGCAAGAACCAAACAAACGAAACACTTAAGATAGTTCTTCCTCTTTCTCCATTTTATTACTCATGGGTAATCAAAGTTACTGAAGGCCTTGGTATACCAAAACCCTATGACATCTGCTTTCAGAAACAACTCTTTTCCCCAAAGCCTACTCTTTGATTCTTACAGTATGATCCACACACACACACACACACACACACACACACACACACACACACACACTTTTCAAGGTGTGTGTACATACATCTTCATATGTTAGCCAGGTATTACAATTTCCTTGTCTAGAGCTGATAAAGTGTATTTTAAAAGTGTGCTCTTTGCAGCCTTACAAGTGCTTGGAAGAGTGTAATGATTTCGGGTGGTTCCAGACTTGACCAAGTGCATGGCCATACAGAATGCTGGATCATACAAACTGAGACCCATCAAGTGATTTATTACAGAGCATTGTACTGACAAATTCAAAATTATTAACATAATGAGCAAAGTGGTTATAGTATGAATTAGGAGGAGTTAGTTGACATGTTTAGACTTGAGACTGGGCAAGAGCTTGTTTGAGTGCCTATGTTAGTCTAGCTGATGTTTTTGTAGGTTCTTTACAATAAAATGATCATTAAGGAAACAAAAATGGTAAAGGGGTTTGTTTGTTCCTTTCCTGCTTATCTGCAGCATTAAAATTATGATTTATGAGTGGTTTCTTAAAGTACTGAGCTTACTGCTAATAGCTGTAAACAGAGATAAATTAATTTTCTGTACTAAAAAAATGGAAGGATCACTGTGGCATCTGCCTCAAAACTATCTTTTCTTATTAAAAAATAATGGTGGGTTTACTTTATAATGTTTTCTACTTCCTAGTAAGAACAATTATTGGTATATAGTATACCAGTTTATTTGTGTGTCTCTGGGTATTTAGGTTCCCTGTCTCTAGAGGAACTATGGCTGCTTTTCAGTAGACCTTGCTGGAGTTAACAGGGGTACATTTGGCTGGACTCAGGGAGATGGACAGTCTTGATCTCCTCTTTGTAGTCAAAGAAAATGAGCATAATGGGAAAGCATTTTCCCTTTGTAGCTCTTCCATGAAAATAATCTCTAAGCAAGCACTTGGCAAGCCCAAGTATGTGGTTGGGCCAACTGTAATCACTTTGTCTTTGGTTGTTTCCGTCTCTTACCTAAAAGTTCATTTTTATCAGATCCCAATAGCTCTGAAGACACTGGAGAACCATATTACCTATATAGGTACTCTGTTGCAACATACTTCAGGGTTGTTTTCTCCTTTCCTTCTTCCCCTTCTTCCCTTCCTCCCTCTCTCCATCCAAACATCCCTCCCTCCCTCCCTCTTCCATACCCAAGCTAGAAGTTGACATGAACTCAAATAGTACAAATTAATTTACATTCATCCAATATTGGCTGGAACATAATGAAGCGAAGAAGACCTAACTTCTAACTGCAAGTACATTTATAGGAGCTATAGAAGGATAGTAGGCTATTAATGCATGTTCTATAGGTAGATTACCATCATGTCTTCTTAACTGATTTGAGAATCATATAGTTGAGATAACAGTCCAACTTGGCCTAGAGAATGACTGTTGAAAATGAAGTGAGACGATGCACATTGTGCTCAGCACTGTAACAGTAGCAGTCATGAGAGTGATTCTATCTCTGAGTTATGCCACTAGGGACAGCCTTAGGAGGACTTTCAGCAAGAAGTCCCTACCTGAATCATAAGCATGACACTCTGATTCTCGTGTTTCTCACAGATGATTGGAGGAGATAAAAATGCTGTGTTCAAACTATATGAAACATAAGGCAGGGAGCAGTGGCGAGTGTAATAGGAGGTCAGAGAAAGACCTTAAAAGAAGTGGAGAGAAAGGAAAGGAGGAGGAACTTCATCGAAGATACATCCTAAGGTTTGAAAGACAAGTAATTGTCCCAGATCCTTTGAGGAAGATCCTGGGGCAGAAACTATGAATAAAGGGTGAGTATGATGGCTCTAGTTTAGACTATATGTTATGTGTTTTATACTGTACAGTAGACACCTGCCCCATGGTAATTTTATAAGCATTATTGATACAGAGTAAAAGCATGATCCAGGGCTTTATGAGTGGAGGAAAGAAAATTGCAGGATGTAAATTGGTACCTTGAGTAGGAAGATTAATGAAAGAGAGATATTCTGATTCACATAACATGTTCTCATGTCCAAAGCATTCAGGGCCTTTGGGTTTCCTCACTTTGAATGTCCTAGAAAATGCCCTCTTCTCAGGACCAATTAATTTCTCCTATCACTCCTCAGAATATGTTTTTTTAGAAATATAGTTGCTCAAGTAATGGTTGTCAATGGCTTTCATTATTACCTTTGTTTCTCAAAGGTTCTGAAGTTTCATCCTGCAGTGTCTTGTATGGCTCTGTCATATATTCTGATGTCAAGGCTATGTCTGTATGTATGAGAATGTTCTCTTTAAGATTGAAATAATGAAATTCAAATAAGTGTATCTTTTTTCACCTTTAAATGCCAAGTCATGGAATTTTCCCTTTGGTTGCTTCTCTTGTTAGAATTACAAGCTTTTGAAAATGACTTAGTGATCATCAAGCAATCAAACATCTCATCTTCATTTTTAAAGGAATAACTCAAGGCTAAAAGCCTCTAAAAAGGTATTTGCCCCAATTCACATATCCAGTTGTAGCACAATTGTAGTCAGTACCCCCTTCTCCATTTCTTTTTCTTGTTCCATTTAATTAATGTCACTAACAGTTACTTCAGTTTTCATCAGTTCATACTATTGCTCTAATTGATTTCTCACCTCTGCCACTGGGATTATAACTAGGAAATATATCCACTCCAAGATAACTTGATGTTATTTATCATCACTCCAGTGTGAAAATATTAAGTCCAAAGTTTGGCAACTACAGATGTGGCTGATATTTTGAGATCAATTACTTGTCAAAAAGGAATTAGAATGTACTCCCTTGGAGACAGTGGATCTAGTGAAGAACTTTCCACATACCTCAATTCAAGTTTGAACTATGAAACTTAATATGTAACTGATGATAGGCAAATACCTTAACTTCTCAATGTTTCAGCCCCCCCATCTATTAAATGAATAAAATGACAATGTAGTTCCACAGGATAATCGTGTGAATTAAATATAACATTTTATGTAAAAGGATCAAGGGATAGAGGTTTTCTTCATTTAGCTTAAGAGATTTAGATGGCATGAACTGATGAAAATTCAATTTAGACGAAGAGAGTTTGAATTGATGCTATGATGAGATGAGCCTCTTGGGAATATATTTTGCACTTAAGAAGAGGGTAAGTAATTGGAAATCAGAGGGCATGTTGTGGTAATAAAATCCTAAAATGGCCTCTAAAATTCCTTGTATAGAATCCCTTCCATTTGAATTTAGACAGAAATATCACATCTAGGATTACATTATGTCATATGGTAATGACAAGGTGAGTGTGGATATCATCAGTGTGACTTTGAATTGAATGAAAGGAAGAGTGTTCTAGAAAGGTTTGATCTAATCTAAAACTGAACCTTTTAAAGGAGACTATACACATCAGAATGTTAAGTTTGTTTCCTGATGGTCTTAAAAAAGCAAATTCTAAGTAAATGAATTCCGACAACAACCACATGAACTTGAAAGATTCCAAACCTCAGATGAGACCTAAGTCCTGGTGATTTCCTGATTATAGCTTATCAGACCCTGACAAAAGGACTCATCTAAGGATTTCCAAACTCAGCATACAGAACTGGGAGAAAATGTGTGGTTATTGTTTGAAAGCCTTTCAGTTGACGATAATTAATGCACATAGTAGGTAGTCAATGACTGACCTCCACCACTTATTTGGATATTGAATCTATGGTTTTAATTTGATACTTACTGGTTACGGATTTTATGGTATGGATTTCTTTGTTCTTATTTCCCATATTTACCACTAGACATTGCCTCTTCTAACTTCCTAAGTATTCCTGGTACCTTAAATACTAAATAATTCACCTAGAGGTTATAGCATCCCCCAAGCAGTCCTGCCCCAGTGGGAACAGCTATTTAAGTAATATCATGACTATTGTTTACCCTTCTTGTTTCTTGCATTGGTCAGCTGTACTAAGTAAGACCTGAAAGTACCTATTCTTGTTCTTGCAGCAATCTGAGTGTTACATATCTTGGAGACATATCTTCCTCCACTCAGTGACTTTTCCTTCTATAATTCTGTAATGGGCCTCTCATGGAGAAGTGAAACCTCCTAAGGTTGTTTCCTATTATTTCAGAATCTATTGCTTGGTATATTACAAGAAATAAATAATCTTCCAGATTGACCTTATGTTTTGTTGCATAACCACAGGAACACTTTGCTTGACCTCAAGGCTATGGGAAAAATCAGAGGCTTCTTAGTGGCTTCGAGCTATGGGCCTCAGTTAGTGATTGACTTTTCTATTCAGTACAGGATATACTAACTAGTGGTACAATCTAGACAACACCATAGCCTATGGAGGATGCCACTATTTTGGATGGCCTTATAACTCCCCAAACACACACATCAGTGTATATAAAAGGTGAGCCTTCCTAAGGTTAATTAGCATACTCAAGTGGCAGAATCAGGTTCACTCTAATCCCAAATTTCATCTGCTCAAGGAAGTCTGTTCTGTTTAATCTCAGAAAGCAATAATTCAGAAATTTGAAGACTTGATTTGAGACATGAATACCATTCATCTAATATGTATATTTTTGACACTGTAAACCTCAGTTTTCCTATTAGTAAAAACAGAAGAATGTAGGGTAAATGCTCTGTGACATAACCTTCAAGGTTAATGAAGTATTGTTTTTTTTATTTATATTAAGGCTTCAAGTTTATCTCCCTATGTTGTAATAGTGTGATTTCTTATTGTAACTGCCCGGGGAGCAAAAGCTACTTAATTGATGGAATACTCTTATAAGATAGTGTAAGAATATGTTTTATGTTAGGTTGTGATACATCATCTCTTATTTTTATTTTTATTTTTATTATATTTATTTTTCTTAGTGTCTATTCATTCCAATGCAATTGGTTACAGGTTATGGAAAATTCAAAGAAAAGTATGATAAATATCATCTACCTTGTGGGACCTCATTAATAATTAGGATTGTGGAAAGCAACAGCATTCTATACTCTAAGACAGAAATCTACAGAAACTCCAGGACAAGTACTACAATAGTTAGGTTGGCCAGGGGCCAATGGCCCAGCTTGAGATGCTAGAGTTCTGCACTCTAGACATGTCCACGAGGAATCTATTCACTGTGTAGCTGCTAAAGGACATTTCCAGAGTGGGCTTACTCTCCCAGCATGGTTTTAGGTTAGACTAGTCATGTGTTGGGCACTTCTTCAATTTCTAGGCCACACTTACCCAAGCGTATGCCATAGGCAGGACAGACTATAGGTTGAAGATTATGTGGCTGAGCTGGTTTCTTCCTCCTTCCAATTGAAGTCTTACCTGGTCACAAGATACAGCCAGTTCAGGCTACTTGGGATCATCCTTGTAGACTCCTGGGAGATTGCTTTGAACCAGGTTTTTAACTGACCCTGAAGTACATCTCCCTTTGTAGTATTATATTTCAGTACTCTCCCCTTCATCCCCCCACCTTGATCATTCATATTTCCATCCCCATCTGTCCATAGTTTGCCAAGGAGACCTCTTCTATTTCTTCTTCCCAGGGATATTCATGCATTCCCCTATTAAGCCCTCCTCATTACCTAGCTTCTCTGTAGTTATGGATTGTAATCTGGTAATACTTTGTTCTATGCCTAATATCCACTATGAGTCAGTGTATCATGTTTGTCTTTATGGGTCTGGGTTACTTCACTAATGGTGATTTTTCTAGAAACATCCATTTGCCTTCAAATTTCCTGGTGTCATTGCTTTGAACAGCTGAATAGTGTATTGCTATGTAATTAAATGTAACACATTTTCTTCATCCATTCCTCAGTTGAGGGATGTCTAAGTTGTTTCCAGTTTCTGGGTAGTATATAGTTTAGTAAGTGACCTTGTGTGTAGGATTGAGTATCATTTGTGTATATGCCCAAGAGTAGTATAGCTGGATCTTATAGAAGATTGATTCACAGTTTTCTGAGAAACTGCCACAGTGATTTCCAAAGTGGCTGTATAAGTTCCCACTCGCACAACAATGGAGGAGTGTTCCCCTTTTTCTACATGCTCTCCAGCATAAGCTATCACTTGTCTTTTTTATCTTAGCCATTATGACATGTAGAAAATGGAATCTCAGAGTCATTTTGATTTGCATTTCCTTGATTGTAAGGATATTGACCATCTCCTTAAGTGTTTCCCAGCCATTTGAAATTTCTTCTGTTGAGAATTCTATTTAGATATGTACCTTATTTTCAGCTGGATTATTTGGTTTGCTGATCTCTAGTTCCTTGAGTTCTTTATATACTTTGTAAATAATCCCTCTTTCAGATGTGGAAGTAGTAAAGATCTTTTCCAATTCTGTAGGCTGCTGTTTTTCCCTACTGATGGAGTCCTTTGCCTTACAGAAACTTTTCAGTTTCATAAGGTTCCATTTATTAAGTATTCATCTTAGTGTCTGAGCTAATGGTGTCCTGTTCAGGGAGTTGTCTCCTGTGCCAATGTGCTCAAGGCTATTTCTACTTATACTTGAGTTTTATTCAGGATGATATATATGGATCTTCTGGCATTCTTCTACATGCTGACATTCAGTTAGACCAGAACCATTTGTTAAAGATGCTTTCTTTTCTCCATTGTACAATTTTGGCTTCTTTGTCAAAAATCAAGTGTCAATAGGCATGTAGATTTATGACTGTGTCTTCTATTTGATTCCATTGATCTACATGTCTGTTTTCCTACCAATACCATTCATTATTTTTTATTATTATTATTATTATTATTATTACTATTGTAGCTCTGTAGTAGAGCTTGAAAACAGCAGTAGTGATACCTCTCTCTGTAGTAGATCTTGAAAACAGCAGTGGTGATACCTCTAGCAGTTCTTTTATTGTACAGGATTCTTTTGGCTATTCTGGGTCTTTTCTTTTTCCATATGAAGTTGAGTACTGGTTTTCCAATGTCTGTAAAGAATTGTGTTGGAATTTTAATGGGAGTTGTATTGAATCTGTATATTGCTTTTGATAAGTTGGCTATCTTTATGTGCAAACACTGATGATGTATGAGCATGAGAGACCTTCCCACCTTCTGACATATTCTCCTATTTCTTTCTTCAAAGACTTTAAGTTCTTGTCATACAGGTAATTCACTTGCTTGGTTAGAGTGAATGTAGCCTGAAGCCCATGCCAGTAGAGTAAGCCCACCCTGGCACTACTGAAGCAACAGGACCCAATAGCTGGTTGACCCATAGAATATAAGATAGAACCAAACAGACTGGAAGGCAAAATGTCAATGGAATGGTGCCTAATGATATTCTGCTATATTCATAGAGTAGAGCCTAGCCCGATTGTCAGCACTGAGGCTTCACCCAGCAACTGATAGAAATTGATGCAGATCCACAGCCAAACATTAGGTAGAGCTTAAAGAATCCAGCAGAAGCGGAGAAAAATGGATTGTAGGAGCCAGAGGGGTTAAAAACACCCCAGGAAAACTCACAGAATCAACTAACCTGGGCTCATAGGGGCTCACAGAGACTGAACCAACAGCCAAGGAGCTTGCATGGGACTGACCTAGGGACTCTGCATATATATTACAGTTGTGTCACTTGGTCTTCTTGTGGGACTACTGACAGTGGGAACAGGGGCTGTCTCTGACTCCTTTGCTGGCTTTTGAGACCCTACACCTCACATTGAGTTTTCTTGTCTAGCCTTAATACATGGGGAGGTACTTAAGACTTACTGCAACTTAATAAATCATGTTTTGTTGATACTCATGGGAGACCTGCCATTTCCTAAACAGAAATGGAGGAGAAGTAGATTGGGGGGGGTAAAACAGGAGAGGTGGACTGAAAGGAGAAGAGGGAGGACAAGCTGTGTCATGGATGATATATATATATATATATATATATATATATCCATATATACACATATATATGTATATATGAGTGAAACTTGCAGGTTTTTCCAATGTTAGCAATGTGGGTTTCTTTTAATAAAAATTATGTTTTATAAATCTGGGCTACAATATCAAAGAATGCATGGCTTATAAAATGGCAGGCATGTATTTCACAAGTATAGGGGGGATGGAAGTCTGAGATTAAGGAGTCATAGCATACAATCAAAGTCTCTTATGAGTCCTTACCCAGATATCACACAACTGACTGACAATAGTTTTACTACATGGTAGAAAAAGATCAATTCTACATCACCCACATGACCCCACATCAAAATAGGGATTAGGGTTTGTCTTTGTTAGGGTTTTCATTGCTGTAAAGAAACACCATGGCTATGGCAACTCTTATAAAGGAAAAAGACTGAACTGAGTTTAGCTTGCTTACACTTTCAGAGGTTTAGTTCATTATCATCACAGTGTGGAGCATAGTGGCATACAGACAAATGTGGTGCTAGACTGGCTGAGACTCCTTCATCTTGCAGGCAACAGGAAGTTGTCTGAATCACTGGACAGTATCCTGAGCACAAAGCCCACCCCCACAGTGACACACTTTCTCCAACAAGGCCATACCCAGTGCAACAAAGCCATACTTCCTAGTAGTACCACTCCCTATGAGATTATGGGGGCCAATTATAGTCAAACAGGGCTTCAGCATAAGAATGGAGGAAAATACATTCAGTTCGTTTGTTGTATAGCAATTCTTTTCTTACAAATTGAAATGAAGGAAGGGGAATGAAAACACAGAAATAAAGAAGACATAACATGTCTAAGAAAAAAGAAACTTGGAAGATCAGAGCATCTTGGAAAGAGTAAAGAAGCAATAAACAGTTGTTGGGGGAGGAAACTAAGACCAGTCAAGCTACAGAGGAGTCTTTCAGACCTTCTGAGATACCTACAAGCTATGCATAGAGCTCCAGGGTTGAAATATTCACAAGTCATTACCCAACTTGGTTTCAACTTTTCAGTGATGCAGCTGCTTTTGAGTCATTGCTGTGCCTATAAGGAGCACCTCAGCCATACTCCTATTAGTAACTGTAATAAAACTCACTGGTTCATCAGTTTGGATGTTGGTACAATTTTTAATTTGTTCTATCATGGATTACATTCCTGGCATTAATAAATATGTTTATGTGTGGTGCAATCTACTTAAGAAATGTCTGGCACACAACATCACTGCAATAATTGTTGCAACAATGTAAGACAAAGAATTATTTAGAAAGTATATTAATAGGCCAAGAAAAAAATGATGACATCAGTGTGTGGAGATTCCTACATTTGTATATTAAAAGACTGTTCCTTTTTTCTTTTTTTTTATCTTTTTCAGTATTCCTAATATTTTTGTTATATGGTCTGTCCCTGTCTCTACTATGTTTTACACCCTATCCATATGCCTTCTCCAGATACCCCCCAATTTGGAGGTAGCATTCTTGAGCATGCCATCATTTTCTTTAGTCTTATCTCCCATACTAATTTCTCCTACCTCTCTGTTAATGATTCCATGTATTTCAATGCAACCTAGCCTTCTTGCTTGTAGAAACTGGAAAAAATTTCTCTGAAATTCATATGACCAAATTTGATGTTACTTTTCCTTGGTACCTCAACATCAGTCTCTGAATGGTTTAGGACTGCTCAACTGCCAGTGTGTCCTGACAAAATCTCCCTCCTTGCATCTTGATCTCTTCTGTTATTGTAAATATTAAATCAAAGGATGTCCACATTTTAAGGAAGAGGTGGCAATGAGAGAAGCAAAGTATAGTCATGAAAGGAAATTGCAGGTCTAAGACAAAGGATCAAACGTGGAGTAGAAGGGTTCTACTTCCAGTTTTGCTTTGACTTCTTACATTAATATTTGTTTTTAATGATTAATTGTTAGATTTGGCATATCACAGTGGGCATGGGCTTTGTACATGCCTGAACCTGGAAATATACAAACCCATCATTCACAGACACCAACTCCATTTTCTTGTTTGTTTGTTTGTTTGTTTGATGGGAGATGTCATTCTGTAAATATGTTTTTTTATTGGTTAATGAATAAAGCACTGTTGGCCAATAGGAAAGCAAGATAGGCAGGTCTAGGAGACAAGGAGATAGGAAATAGTAGGGAGAAGATCCAAGATGGAAGACAGAGAGGTAGAACGCCAACCCCTCTCTCCAGTGAGATAAGACTACATAGATGTACTTAGATTAATAGAAATGGGTTAATCATTAAGAAAGAGCCAGCCAATAAGAAATGCTCATAACAGGCTAACAGAATTTATATCTAATACAGAGTCTCTGAGTGTTATTTGTGGCTGGCGTGGCTGTGGGGCCAGACCAGCAGGCGGTAAAACTACTTATAACATTTGTTTGTTTGTTTTAACCTTGATGAATTCTGAACAATACCCCATGATTTCTTTCACCATTATTCTGCTTGGCCAGTGAATTAGACTTGAAATCTTAGAGACAAGACAAGAACACTGTTTCAGAGTGGAGCAGTTTCCCTCAGAAGTGTTCATAGCTGATCTGTTAGGAATTGTATCACCTAGTGAGTATGAAATTGTCATTTTTGTGCCTTATATTTCTTTGTCCTCAGCTTGTTTTTGTCTTTTGGGTAGATAAGTTAAAGGAAAGAGGCATCTAGTACCAACTTTCTCACAAATAAAACAATAAGTGCTAGGAAGGAAGCATTAAGTGCTAGGAAGTAAAAGATTACCACTGGACAAATAAGAAATAGCTGCCCTTTAAGAGGAGTGGTGAACAGAGTTGGAGATGAAAATTTGGAAGTATGATAGGACATCAAGCACATAAATACAGAATGTCTCTATTCAGGGAAGGAAGTGTCAAGAACATATGTTAAGAGGGATTAGGCTAGAGAAGAGGCCGCAGTTGAATTCAGTAAGCTAGCCATCTGGAAATCTCATGAAAATGTTAATAAAATATGTAATATGTATGAATATTCAATAACAGGTCTAGGAAAAGGCCCAACACCCCTGGATGAGGATCAGCAATGCATTCTGAAAAGTAGATAATGGATAGGCTAGGAAAGCAATAAAGTAGACCTCCTGGCAAAAGCAAACACATCCTAAAGAGAGGCAGGTTTGGCTATAAGATTATTGAAATAATAATCTCCAAGATATTATAATTTCTCTCAGGGAACATCATGTGGAGAGAAGGGAAAACCTGGAGCCAGGAAGAAGACTGTTAAGAAGGGAAATGAGTGCTTTTTATTGGATTGAGGCCTGTTTTGTGGGAGGGAATCCATGCCTGGTTCTCTGGAGCCAATTGAGGAACCATGCTTGGGAGATCATAGTTCCAAGGTGGAACTTACTACTATTGTTTCATTAAATGGGCATAGCATCTCTTTTAACTACTACTGTTTCATTAAATGGGCATAGCATCCATTTTATGAATATCTATGCATATACATACAGACAAAATATGTTCTCCACTTTAATCCTCAAACCCTGCCTATGCAGTGCATAGTCATGAATATAAAGACTAATGGTTGCCCAAGACTAAGAGATTAAGTGATCAAAGCATTTTCATCAGCCTCTCTAAGGCTCAAAGAACATTGCAAAAGAGGGGGCAAAAATAATATAATAGTTGTAAGATAGGGAGAGGGCTTCAGAATTCTATCCATTAGGCAATTGTGAAGTCATAGCATAAACTAGTACTGAGCCTGCACAAGATTGGCCCCTTCAACAAATAGTCATGGATGGGAGAATGGCTCATGGAGCTGCAACTTACTGATGAGTGACTGGATATTGACAGATTGAGAGAAGGGGAATAGTTGTCATCAGTTGAACTCGAACTGTTGTGACCACCAGACTTCAGTAGATAGTTTATAACCATGTCCATACAAATAAGTCACTGTTAAACTCAGTAGGCCACAAAATATATCAAATATGAATATGAGAAAGTGATCTGTGGTAGTGGGAAAAATGGTAATAGAGTAGGGTAGGATTGTGCTCAGAAGCAGTAGAGGATGACAGTAATCAGTATGTATTATATACATGTATTTCAAAGAACAAGTTTAACCAGGGAAAAAAATGAACAAAACTGGCTCTGGCTACAATAAAGGATTATTATTATTATTTTCTAGAATTGAAGAACATAAATCTTCAGATGAAAAAAAAACTGTTTTTGTTCAAAAAGGAATTAAAAAATACACTCACTCTTTCATATACACATAATACTGCAAATTTCAAAATATCAAAGAGAAACATAAAATATAAATAAAATGTTTCCAGAAATATACAATTATTCTCCTACAAAAGGACATAAGAATTGGAGTGTCATCAGATTTCTCACCAACAACATTGGGAGCTGGAACATAATGAAGACATATGAAATTCCAAGAAAAACTGGATTTTTGTCTCTCTGACATTAATATTCAAAGTTCATAAGTACAGTTTTGAGACCTGCAAGAATGCAGGAAGCTCACATTGCTAAATCCATTTCTTATGATATTTTCACAATTATAATATGTTTAAGCAAGAGAATAAATCATAAGAGAGTAAAATGTGGGTTCCTCTTTATATGGCTTATATCTAGAACATCTGTAGAAAGCTCATGAGATGACGGCTCGGTCCCTAGCCTGTGGTGCTACCAGGTAATAGTAGAAGATTTAGGACACTTTAGTGGAAGAATGTCAGGAGGTGCTCTTGAAGGACACTGACCATGTCCCGTCCTCTCTTTCTGATCCCTAGCTGCCACCAGGCGAGCAGCCTCATCTTCCATTTGTTCCCATAATCTCATATGCCACCGGCAGCCCTAAACCAAAATATGATACCATGCACCCAAACCTCTGAAAGCATGAAGCACAAGAAGCTGACCTTTTTTGAAAGTTGTTTAAATATTTGTCACTGTTCTAAAAATCTGACAAGGAGATTCCTAGGATAACAAGCCTGAAGTCTATCCACTTTGAAGTTTGAGTAGAGTAGGTAGAAGGAACACTGTCTATAGACAAAGGGAAAATACTGGAAGGACAAAAGAAACAGTTTAGCACCAAACACATACTCTAGTGTTTTATTTAAGTGTAACTCTGAAAATGAATTAATGGTAAATGACTCAGTGTTGAGGAGAAAAAAAAACCACTAGGGACACTATACTAAACACAAATATTAGTTTCATACAAAAGTGAACACATACAGTTTATTAAGGTCACATCTCACACAAAATCAAGAAACTAAAACAAGATATAAAACTCCTCCTAGACAATGAATGTCATAAAGCAAATTTCATTTAAAAAAAATCTATTTAGATGTATGGTCTGCTATGTACCTCAGGTTGGACTTGACCTCACTGTGTAGCCCAGGCTGACCTTAGACTCATAGCATTCTTCCTGCCTAAGCCTTCTGAAGTGTTGAGATTGCAGATGTATACCATGGTGCCTGGTAGGACTTCTGATTTCAATAATAGTTTCAAAATGCTAAGGGCATGTTAAAGACGTAGTGGTAACATTCTGCTGCTTTGTTTTTCTTATTTAGGAAAAAGTAAACTGCACTTGGACATACCAAGGGCCCAGACTGCTCTCAATGTGCTTTTAATAATCAGTAGTTACTATTTCCATTGGGCACTTCTGGGGGAATCTGGTAGAGAACTACCCACTCTATTAGCATATAAACAAAGCCATTTAGAAATGGTAAATCTTTTCTGAAAATTACAAAATAAAATTTAAGAATCAATTGCTAGAAAAATAATAAACTTTATAAACCTTGACAATTTAAGAAGGAACAAGCTGACATTGGTGAAAGAAGATGGAAGAGGAAGGTTGGAAATCATCATCTTAAGCAACACAGGAGGAAACCAAGAGATTTAGTTTTTGTTAAAGCAGTAGGTAGAAGAGTTTGATCATGTTCTTTGAAGTTGTAGGGATGTTAGAGAGGTCTGTCTTCTCACTGCACTCCCAGAAGATTCTTCTGTCCTAGTCTAGATGCAAATGCCCCAGGTATCCTACAGGCATACAGTTGGGTTCTAAGTTCCTATACTTTAGTCATAATCAGAGCTATGTAAGGAGAAGGTACACCTGACTGGGGGTTATGCATATCATCAGCTGCATCCACAGCCCCAAGAAGCACCTGCCTATTTCCTCGTCAGATTCTCTAGTCTCCCATCAAACCTCCCCAGCCAACAAAGTCCATTGTTGCTCTTGTTTAAACTACCTAGAAAAATGTATATGTGTGGGATGGGTGGGATATGTGGGATGTGTGTGTGTGTGTGTGTGTGTGTGTGTGTGTTGCTGGTCATATGTATGTGGTGTTGACAACTATCTTCGAATTCAAATCCAGTAGACTCCACAATTTTATTTTATTTGGTTCTTTTCAACTTAAGAGAAGATTGAAAGGAAGGAAACAAAATAGACTTTTTTCAAGTCACATGCAAATCATCTCCAGATACCCCAGTTTCACAGATGGACCAAAGAAGGCAGATCAGAGAGATATGGTGACAGGAAAATGTTTGAGGGCCCACAGGCCTAGCAGCTACCAAGGCAAGGCCACTTCCATGAATGACAGAAGTCCTAAGGACTTTCCTTCCTTCCTAAATTGTTTCCTTTCAGCCTATAAAGAGGCCTCAACTCCCCAAAGCCTGGGGCTTTGGAGTACTGCCAATCTCTGACCCAAGCCATTCAACTAACCTGCCAGAATACACTGATGACAAGAGGATGCTAATTACCACAGATTTGTTTCCATATGGAACATGAAACTCTCTCATTATCAGAGGATTTGCATCAGTTAAATTATACAGATTCTCGATGATGACAGAATGTGCTCATTTTGATCTGGTTGTACTAATACTGCCTAACCTCCTAATTGGCAATAAAATGAAGATCGAAAAGAGCAGTAAATACCCTAAGGAAGGTCAAGAGGAGTTTTTGAATATTTTTAATTACATTAAAGGGATCAAGCAAAAAAGATTCCAGGTTAAAAAAAATAGGTATAATTTCTAAGAAGTATTCTTATATCAGACTGACTTTAAGACAGACAGAAGACAGAGAAGGTATGGACATCAATTGGGTGAATATCTGCCATTTATCAGATAGCTGATAAATATGAGCCCATTAGATACTCACAATCCATTCAACAGGGGATAGGATAATTAATCCCCGTATCAAGGTCAGGAAATTAAGGCTCAGAAAGGGGAGTGACTTCCTAAGCTCAACAACAGTTCAGTGGTATGTTCAAAGCCCCAAGCAGTGCCACATCTGATATACTATTTCTGAATGTGGTAGATGATTAATACTACAAGAGTGGGAGGAGACAGCCAGTAGAGGGGTCCTAGTGTGGACTTTGAACCCCTTAGCTGATTTTCATCTTAGTCCCTGACTTGCTGAGTGAAAGAACAGCTGAGTGAAGCTTTGCTTTTCATATTCATTTTCATCTAAAATGTTTGACACATATTAGATGTTGTGGAGGATAAAAGGCCATGGATGGCCCTTTGAAAAAAAGTGTGGCTGTATTATCTACTTAGTCAGAACCTCTATGAACATCAGAATTGCATTTCAGGGGTGAGGATGGGAGAAAGCAAGTACAGACTCTCTAAATTGTTCCCACATCTTTGGTATTCAGAGAACATTGTTTGTTATTGGGTTAGGCTAGGGAAGACAGATGACCATCGCTGCACCCTCTGGCTGCCTTGCTTTCCTAGCTGATGAGATTGTGTGTCTGAATATAGTGTCTGTCTGTCTTATTTTTTCCCTCAAAGCATTAGGCATCAAATAAGTAAAAATACACCAATCTTTTCCCAGTCACAGGGGTATGTCCCTAAGAGAGGGAGTAAACTCAGAATCCAAAAAGAGACACACAGCCCATTGCTGTTTTCAAAAGAGAAAAGTTCAAGGAGACTTTGGTGGGAGAATGGTTATGAGTGTCTCTTTATCCTTATAAATTTTTTAAAAAGATTTATGTTTGATTTTATGTACATGGGTATTTAATTTGCTTGTGTGTATGCCTGTGTATGGCATGCCTGAAGTGCTCACAGAGGCCAGAAGAGTCTCCTGGAACTAGATTTACAGATGGGTGGAAACCACCATGTTGGTGCTGGAAATTGAACCCAGGTCCTCTGCAAAAGAGGCAATCACTTTTAACTGCTCAACCATCTCTCTAGCTCCATTCTGCCACCATAATTTTGAAAGCAGGTATTGTGGGACAGTAGACTGTAAACCTTTTAGGTATATGGGCATAGAAAGCATGGATTTATTCAGTACTCTCATATCCAACACTTTCTTGTAAGTATTGTGACTAGTTGTCAAAAGGTCTTTGTCCCATCTGTAAAAGAAGCCCCTGTCAGAACACACTCCTCCATTGCTGGTGGGAGTGTAAACTTGTACAGCCACTTTGGAAATCAGTATGGTGGTTTTTCAGAAAATTTGAAATCAATCTACCTCAAGAAACAGCAATACCACTCTTGGGCATATACCCAAAGGATGCACAATCATACCACAAGGACATTTGCTCAACTATGTTCATAGCAGCATTATTTGTAATAACCAGAACATGGAAATGACTTAGATGTCCCTCAATCGAAGAAAGGATAAAGGAAATGTGATTTTTTTAAAAAAAATGACATGTTGAAATTTGCAGGCAAATTGCATGGAACTAGAGTAAAAAGCATCCTGAGTGAGGTAACCCAGACCCAGAAAGATAAACACAGTATGTACTCACACATAGGTGGATGTTAGATGAAAAGCAAAGGATATCTAGGCTACAATCCACAACCCCAGAGAAGCTAGACAAAAAGGAAGCCTCTAAGAGGGACACACATGGAGGGCCCCAGATTGGGACAATAGTTAAGATCTCCTGGTTAAACTGGGAAGGTAGGAAGGAGAGAATGGGGGATGAGAACATAATGGATTGAAAAGACTGAATTGGAGGAGGGACAGAGGAGGAAAGCAATAAAAGAGACATCTTAATAGAGGGAGCCATTATAGGATTAGGAAGAAACATGATGCTCGCTTATCAGGAATCCACAAGCGAAGATGCCTAGAAATAATGGAGATGGTGCTTGAAAGAGCCTTCCCCTTTAATCAGATCAGTGGCTACCTAAATTGTCATCATAGAACCTACATCTATGTTGTTCTGCCCAGGGGAGGAAAGCACGAACAGCAAGCTATCTGCTCTACTCTGACCACACAAAAGAATGCAGGAGAAAGAAAGCCAGAGATACTCTCCCTCAGCTTACAAACCATCACAAAAGTCAGTGGATAAATGGATTGAAACCCCACAACAGATAGGGAAAGAATCCTCCATATTCAATGTTTAATCATCGAGGGGGAAATGGAGTTGCAAGTATCTATCTTTCCTATGCATAACAGGCTTTCAAATGGGAGGGATGCACGGGAAAAGGAAAGCTTTTGTGAATGGAAGTATAATCCCAATTTGATGGCTCTACTTGCAATCAGCAGCCTGATATTTATATCTGTATTTGCATAGCAGGCCCTTTGAACAGACGCTGATACAACCTAAAAGCAGAGACCATAGGAGTGCTAAACTACCAATAACATTTTGTTCTTTACAGATTGCAAGTTTGAAGAGGCATCTTGACTCCGTTAGGAAGGGGAAATACTAAGGCTCATTTTATGGTTTTAGCCAAATTACAGAATCTCTTTGAACCTCACTGTGTGTCTGTTAAATATGAACAATATTTTATATTTTCAGAACTTTAGAAGTAATTCAATGAAGTACATGGTAGCATTATTGTTCCCATAATGTAAGTCTACCATCATGCCACCCTGAACACACCGTATCTCCTCTCATTTGCATTAGTCTTTATTGAATCTGTGTAGCCTAAAGACATAGGTACTATTGTTGTTCAAATTTTTGCAAGTAAGGTTCACAGAAATTAGTAAGTTGCTCTCCTCATGTCACATAGGATAGTGACTGCACAAACCTGGCTGTGAACTCAGGATGGTATTGGATTCTAGAACCCTACTCAAATTTATTCCATGATTTTGCCTCTCTCCGAGAAGGTAAAAAAAGGTCACTACTTTCCACAGGGCAGGTCTGGCACCTGCTCTGTTCTTCACATTGCCAGCACTTCTCTCAGTCAAAGGACTCGTCATATGAGGCAGCATTTCCCCATCCATAGTTTTATTCACTGCTCCATTGTCAACAGAGACACGGTTCTGTTTATCAGTGACTCTCAGCAATTCTGGAAAAATTTTGAGTAAATAAATGGACCCAAGCAAAATAGAAGGTATGGCTGGAAGTATCTAACCTAAAAATCCTGCCATTTTCCTGGTCTTTATGGTTGTGTATCATTCTAATCTATAAATTACATTTTTAGTTCCAAATTACGTAGCTGCCATACAGAAAGCTCAGTACATGCCTAATCATTTCTGGTCTGCATTTTATGAGTGCTCTGCCATAACAAGCCCTTTAATACTCAAAATTCATTTTGATTAGATAAAAGTAGTTTTGAAGCAAGCTAAAGTCATTTTCCTTTTGTCAGGATCACTTCCTTCTATCTTTCCTCTTGTAATTGCTATTTACCTCTTGGAATTCACTTAAACAATTAAATTTCCATGTTCCTTGTTAGCCATTCACTTTGGTATGCTAGCTTGATCCTGGTACACTCTGAAAAACATTCCATATTGATTTTAAAATGTGGGACCTGCGTTTGTCACATTTATCACCTCTGTCAGGTACAAAACTGTTTTCTTCCTGTCAGAGCAGATTAATAAGCAGCAAGCTTTGTAACAAGTGTAGAATCGCCCCTTCCTTATTGATGGCACATTGTCTTCTGGCCTTTGTTTCGATTTTTTAAGTGCTCAATAAATTAATTTCCAGTAATTAAATCTTCATATAAAACTGTTGGATGGTGGGCACATGCAGGCTTCAACATTTACTCTGAGCAGAAACCGAGGCCTGCAAGCCGCAAACTATAAACATGACTTTATCACTAATGTCTTCTCTATCAGATAAAGGCTGTGGAAAAGAATATACACTGGTACATTTTTTCAGTCCTATAGGAGAGGCACGTTGATATATTTAATTTTATTTAGAAGACCTCCCTGTATAATCCATTGAAGAGGAGTATACCCTAAATTAGGAAACTAGCTTATGCTCAGAGGTTCATTTCTCCCATTTATTCTCTCCAGCGCACTAGAGAGCCTGTGATTCCCTAGAGAAACTGGGATCAACATGCTTTGTTTTATTTAAAAAGGGTGATTACTGATGGCCTGTCTGCTGGAAGGTCATCTACAATGCCAGCTAATAAATCTCCAAAGCATCCCTGGAACTCATACTTGCATCTTTCCCACAAGAATAAAAAGCAATCTGTTTGACACTTTATTTACTCATTTATTTCTAAGCCAAAAGAGATACCTTCTTCAATCTAGGCTAAGGTGAACACTTGTCTGCCTTTGGGGCTTTGAATATTGATGGATGCCTTCAACTTTCAATTGGTGGGGAGAAGTGCAAAGAACTCTGTGAGCCAAACCCAGGGGAGCTATCAATTCTCTCTAGGTGTATTGCATACAACATTCCTCTGTCCATGGAGGTGGAATGAAGAGGTGAATACTGGCATTCTACTGAGATACAGAATACAGAGGTAGGGCTAAAACTGAAAAAGAAGGTGGGGGCTCTTTGGTTAGCAGCAATTGGAACACATGACCTGAGTCTGCAGTTCTGATACAGGCAGCTGCTGGAGAAGGCATCTGCTGGGTAGGCAACTATAATAAGAGGAGGCTGACTTAAGTTACCAAAAAAAGACTCGAAGCTATAGAAAATCAAGTCACACTGCTAGCTCTAGTTCCACCATCACCAAACACTCAGCAGATTCTGGCCCCTAGCATGTCCACACATCTGAGCAATTTGTGACCTAATGCCCTGCACAGTGTGTTGTATGCAGTCTCAGGCTAGCCCTGGGAAGTGACATCCTAGTATATGAACACTGGTTTAGTTCCAAACTAGAAGTGGAAAGCACTTCCGTATACCCTGAAAGTGCTAGCTCACATACAGTTTGCCCATTTGGAATATCTAAAGCAGGGTTCACTAATGTTTTGTGTTCTGGAATCATAGTGAGGGCTGGGGTCAGCCATTAGCATAGATCCAAGTTATCCTTACTGGGATAATGGGCACCAGCTCATTCTCCTAAACTCTGACTCAGAAGATCTGTGGTATGGTTCAGAAATCTGAGTTCTTAATGAGATGCTTACTTGGTACTCCAATGATCTAAAAGAATTGGACTCAAAATGTTTAATTGGCTTGGTTTCTGACAACCACCACAGCTTAACTGCCCTTTCTCCAACTCAGTAATTGAGCACAAGAGAGACAGTTTATATAACATCACATAAGAATACAATGCAAGAGTTAGGGCTGGATCTAAGTTCTGTCGCCTTCCTCCTTTGCTCCCCTGCTTTCTTGAGGGAAAAGGACAAATGACAGGATGTGATGAAACTTTATCCACATATTTTTCTAAATGGACACAGCCTGATGTGCATCTGCAATGTCCTCAGTGATCAGTGTTGTCATTTCCTAAACACAGGACTGCCTAATACAATGAAGCTTCTTGAGTATTAATGACAGCACCACCTTAAGGATTTTTACAGGTTAAAAAGTCTTTGTACTTTCCCAATTGCCTCTGTATGTGTAGAGGTGAGAGGATGGGTGAAGGTAGTAGTGTTATCTCCAGTTGAGAACCATTCCTACGGGAAGGAACTCTGGTTGACTGCTACACAAAGTAGCAGACTTTGATATTTAATTTTGCCACCAATATATTGGGGTCTGAAATATATCCCAGGCCCAAAATGCAATATATCTTCACCAGATCTCCCAAGATCCCTTCTTTGGACTTTTCTAGAAAAAAGTTTGTGGGCTTTGAAACTCAAGAAGTAATAATACGCAGAACACTCATGTTGTAACACTCAGTGGCTGTAGCCACCACATGCCATGACTAATACATGTCATGAAATAGGTTCATTCTGAAAGGGACACCAGAAAAAGGGCAATTCTGGTACCTAAGTCCTACATCTGTAATCTCTCATCACCTACTTTATATTTTCACATCCTACTTAGAAGTCTTTGCATTTGGCTATGTTGTTCTGTTGCTCTTGTTTGACAGTGAAAAAGATGTTCACAAAGCAGGGATTAAGTTAATTCTTACCACAATCTTAGTGGAGGCAATTAACTTCTACAATGCCTAGCCAAATTGCAAAGGTGTTGCCTATGTCAGCTTCTTTTATGAAACTAACAAAGCTACTTTTGCTGTTTGAGACCCAGTATTCCAATGCCTTATGGGTATATTTCTCTTTATTTTCAGAAAATGGGCGACACAACTGAGATGATTATATGAATTTCCAAAGACCACTTAATTCTCTACATAGCAACTTTGATTTTCTTTACCTTGGTCTACAGTTACCTTCTGTGTTTAGCAGAGTCCACTAAGCCAGCTCTCTTGGGCTAACCAAAGGCCAATTGGTTTTCTCTTAAAAAAACATAGAGCTATCTGCTTCTTAGAACTGCAACTCTGCCCCTTTTTCCACTTCCTTTGGGAAGAAAAGCACTTGGCTAATTTCTAGGATAGGCACACGATTCATGAAAATAATCTACTATCATTATCCTTTCATCTACTAGTTATTGCCTCTTCAAAGAGCTCTGCAGTAGCACTGTTGATCAATCTTTGTTTACTCTCAGCCTATTTTATTGTAGTACATAGTAGTTACATCAGAGCAATTCTTACCTGTGTGTATTTTTCTAGAACTTCAAGGGTGACAGAGATGGGACTAATATTACTCCTACTTGCCATTTTTTACAACTAGGGAGACTGTCCTATTTAGAGTCATCTGACTATTAAATGATAAAGAGAAAACTAAATTAGGTGTCTGCTGATTCCCAATCCAGTCCTCCTTCTATATTGATTCCATCATAATAAAGTCTCAAATTACAGACCTAAAGAAACCATCAAGAAAAGATTCTAGACAGAAGTACTTGTCAGTTTCCATCTTGATGCCTGATAAAATGGTTGGAGATGTGACCTCATTCTGTCTGAGCTTAATTGCCATAATGGTGTTCAAAAAGATTCCTTAAGACAATGACAATCTTAAATTTCCAGGTAGGCATGGATGAAGCAAAACTTTATAGGTATGTGTTGACTGTTGACTTTAGTTGAAATATTCCCTCATCACTTTTTGTGTTGTTATACTTTCGGAACCCTAATGGTTTTAGTCAAGCATTGGGATTCCAATGGATGAAAAAACTAGACTATTATTACTGCACACTGATCAGGGGGTCAGATTACAGGCCATTCCTCCCAAAACAAATCAAGTTATTTTCCCTCAGGATATATATGATAAACAACCTATTCAAGGAGCAAAAACTAAGTTGAAAACAGAAGAATCAGTGCCACAAACATCCCCATTGGCTATTTCTAGAGGTACACACTCTGTTGTATTCTCCCAGCTCCAGCCCTTATTTAATGTTTCCTATATTTAGTTAAGGTTCCTGGATTGCCCCACTCTATAAATAGCATCAACATTCACTTAGCTTCCCAATCAAAAGTCTGAATGGCACCCCTTATTCTTCCCTCTATTCACTCATCCAAGTTATGGTCTTGTACCCTTCCTTAATAACCCATCATTCCCTTTCTTTCACTGAATCACCATCAGCCTTCTAGACTACAATAAAAACTTTTTGTTTCAAGTCACATTCTAAATTGGGTAAAGAGACTAGAATATACTGTCTTTAATCATGATTTAATTCTGGTCCTATAAGAGAGTTGCTCACTGTAAAGCAATTTGGCCTCAAACTCACTGTTTATAACAGGCTAGGCTCAAAACTGATGATCATTCTGCCTCAACCTCCACAGTGCTGGGACTGTAGGTGTGGGCACTACGGATGACTCAAACAGATTTTCTAATTAGTCATTTATGTGAAAAGCATGTTCACTGAGATATGAACTGTGAAGAGTGTAGGAAAAAATCTAACCCATCTCTGTAGCTCCAAAACATAAACAAGTTACCTGATGCATATTAGACACTTATGTTGAGATGCTCAGCAATCACAACTGTGTAGTAGCTCTGGATGGCTTAGCTCATCTATTATAAAACAGAACATTGTCTCCAAATCTCACTTTCCCACCCCTAGCATCCAAGCCTTTTGAACACTTATGTGCTACTGTACAAATTTCTCTTACAACCTGTGCTTTCTGGAGTCCAGGCTTCCTTATCTCTCTCTGGAGAACCTGCAACAAGTCCTTTTCTTTCCAGTCAAATGGACTACATCAACTCTGTCTTCCCAGAGTCAGCCTATAGTTAAAGCCAATTTGGACTCAAGGTCTCTAATTAGGTTAGGTGGTACTGTTTTTAAGATCACCTCCAGTAATCTTTGAGTAAAAACTATCTTCTACATATATTCTTAAATTTTATGTTCCCTACAACAGCAGAATATATTTCTAGGCCAAGTCAATATTTTCTTAAGGTAAGAGTAAAATGTAGGCAATCCAAGAAATTGAGCTGAAATAGCAATTGAACAACAATGGTACTGAAGTCCCTTTGCACTCTAATTTTACCAGTTACCTTTTTCTTATTCTGAAGCTGAGGAAAGTGCTAGGCAAGTGTTCTACCATATAGTAAACCCCCAATTTCAGAGGAGAGAAATTGTTGCCATGCTGTGGAATACAAGTCAATGGCTATAAACTTCTAATTCCTATCTCATTGCAACATCCACATAAGCATTTACTAAGCAGATAAATGTTGAGCTCCATGGTAGGCTCTACTGTCTTCTGTGTCAGGTTACCAAATTCTCATTTTGTATAAAGTGAAAGGGGGAGAATCCTTAGAGCATATTACATTAAATATCATTTTATTTTCTAGAGAAGACAAAATATAAGAGTAAATGATTACCTTAACTAACATTACCCAGCAGCTAATTGGCAAATCCTGTAACCAATGCAGGCTTAATGCATGACTACATGGCACCTACCACTGCACAAAACAAATGTCATACTCCAGGCTGAAACCCAAAAGAGATTTCCCTATGAGGTGTTACGAAATCTGGCCTCTGTATATTTTCATGTGTTTTTCAAAAAGCACTGACATTTAGACCTTTCAATCAGAGAGTTGTTCTCTTTCTGTCACATCCAAGTTTCTCTGAGTAGCTACTTCTATTCATTTTTACAGTCAAATGAAGCCTTTAAATTTCACAGAATTTTTAACACATAGAGATGAATCCTATCACATAAAATGCAATAGATAACTATAGAGAAATATATTACTTACTTTAGTGTCCAAGAATTCTGGCAGCTTGGTACTGATCTAGGAGAAAATAAACAAGAGAATTCAATAATGAGCACCTGCTATTTCCAATAAACTTGCCAGGAAACCACTAAGAGGGAAAGGAATCAATTTAGATATAAATGACACAACAAGCAGGCAGTCTAAGAGGACTGCTCAGAAGTGCCCCAGCTTTGTCTGGAGTTCTTTGCCCTCTCTTGCCCTACATCTTCATCATGAGGATTGTGTCCTGTACCAATTGTAATGTCTCCACCTATGCAGAGAATATCCCTCTCTCCTGCCTACCTTCCTTGGGAAAAAAAAGATTTTTTAACAATAATAATGAGCCCTCTTTCATAAAACTGAGTTGAGCTTTAATTCAAGCTTTTGCAAAATGCCTTCATATTTCCAGCATAATCTTTTTAGTTTATTCTCATGGAAGTCACATAAAATAACCAAAATGATTGTGAGTGGGTACTGAGCCTGTCAAGGATAGAGACAGGGATAAGAAGAAAGGACGCCAGAGACAGTTTAGTCCTATTCTTTCAACACCATTTCATCACTGAAGGAGACACTCTGTGGCAGACTCATCTTGGTTCCTCCTGACAAAATTTATGAGCTGATATATTCTAAGAGAAGCAATGAAAGGGTCACAGGTTGGCAATATGGAGCTCTAAAGAGGAATCATGAGACAGATTTATTCATTTCTCTGCTCTGTTTGATGATGCAGTGAGAAAGAATGTGGGCCTTAAGATGACATTTCCCAGGAAAAGCCTGGACACCAATGCTTTGAAATTAGGAAGACAGCTTCGAAGGCCAGGCAGACTACCATTAGCCTTTTTATGCTGCAAACCAGAATCTCTACAAATGGTGGGTCATCAACTAAAGTGGTGAATCCATAATCAGGCTATAGTATATGAAAAAATCCTTTTTAAATAAAAAAATTTTCATTGGCACAAGTATGAATGTCTATTTATGTATAATGTAAAGCCACTTTTGCACAACAGTAGCATAAATGAGTAGTTGTAACAGAAACTAAATTATCTACTACCTGGCCCTACCTATATGGTGAAAATGCTGGACTCATTGTTAGAGACCCAGCACACTAATGAGGTTATTTTGATTAATTCATTCTTTCATGATGCAGGAGTCATGCTCAGAACACACATTTCTGGAACCTAAAGGAAGGCTGCACTCTGCTAAAAGTCTTTAAGTAAGTCTGTGGCGTCTGGATATGTAATGGAGTTCAGATAAACATGTTTCTTGCCTTGTTACTCCATATGAAAATTGTTCTTTAACGTTCATTATTTTTTTTACAATGAAAACTTGTTATCATGATCTGTAACTAGCTACAATTCCTGGAAGGCTTCTGTCTTCATCCATCATAATATGTCAGCCTCGGTGCCAACGTGTTAAAGGGTAATGAATTCAGTATCTTGTAGCAGATACCTCAGAGATTAGGAATGTGTCTTTCCTCTACATCTCCTGTTTCTATCTTGTTTTTGCCATTAAAACCACCAAATGATGGTGTGTGGTAAAGCTTTGTGGGATTTTCTGAAGTATGTCTATGTACAAACATATGGGGTAATTTGGAACCAGGGGGCTCTAAATAACTACTCTCTACACAACACTTCAACAAGTAGTGGGCCTATATATCATAGCTTAAAAAGAAGAATTAAGAGTCTACTATCTTCTAGGAATTCATTTGTGCCTGTAGAAATATCTGATCACTTCTGTATTAAAAATGGTTGTCCATAGAAGCACAATCAATCAAAGGTAGATATATGTATACATGACCTAGATTTTTGGGGCAATTCATTTATTAGAAGTATTATTTATCATGATTATTGATACTGGGAACTCTCATAAGTTGCCACCTGCAAAAGTGTGGTTTCAAGAATAAATAGTAATACAATTCATTGTGAGTCCAGTGATTCAGCACTTTAGGAACAGCATATGGGAAATCATGGTGTAAGTCCTGCTGTAGATCTGAAAGCCAGAAAACCAGAAGTTCTAGTGACTAAATTCACTAGAAGCTAAATATCTCAGCTTGAGCAGAGTAAATTGTCTCTTCTTCCACTTAGTTCTATTAAGGACTCACGATGGATTGAATGATCTCCTCCAGCATTGGAAATGGTCATCTGCTTTATTCAGTTCACAGATTCAAATGTTATTCCATTCCAGGAGTCCTTACACAGACATACCCAAAAGTGATGTTTTAATACCTTTTGGTTCCTAGTCAACTTGAAGAATGGAATTAAACACTATAACTGGATCTTGTCTGAAAAAGTTAGTGTCTTCAAATGGGCCTTAGATATATGGGGAGGAGACTAAAATATCAACAAGAATGTCTGTTAGGAAATATAATGTTTTGCTTTTCCTACTGCAATATTAGTTCCCTCAAGCTTCAGTAACAAACAACCTCAAAATTGATGGTTTAGAAAATAGGCATGTATAACCTGCTAGTTATGGGTGTTAAATATCAGAGAACAAATCCTTAGCAGCATTGGTAGCCTCTGAAAACCTATAGGAATATATCCACTCTGGGTTTATCTCTCATAATCTGGCATTTTCTTAGTGACTATTATTGCTATCTTTATATTCATCTAAACATAAATGCATGTTTATGTTTAAATTGGTCCTCCTATATTAGGAAATCATATCAGATTTAGGCCTCAATTTAGTCAAGCACAAACTTGCCTTCACTAGTCATATTGTAGCTATTTTCATGAAACCACTTCCTAGGTGAATTTGAGGGAGGAGTAAAATTCAATGTATATCACCTCACCATTCATCTCTTCTATACTTTCTTTATCTGCACCTCTTCCAGGATCTGTAAATGTCCCTACACCATTACAAGTTGGCCTAAGACATCAGCAAAGCCACAGAACCTTAAGGTAAATATTTAAATATTATTCTTGTTAGTTCCTATACATGTGAGCTAAGAAATTACACTCCACCTGTGGTACTCAATTGCTGTTTCAGTAAGACAAGAATATTTCACTTCATATGTTCATTGTATGTACCACATTATACAACCTGGTCTGTAGCAGGCTCAGTCAATAGAAATTATTTAACCCAAAATAGGACAGCATCTTTTCAGATTTAATACATATTTTATTAATTCTTTGACAATTTTTTATATTATTTTTGGTCATATTAACCCCACCTACAACTCCTCACAGATGGCCCATTCCATACCACCCAACTCTCTATTGTCATTTGTAAATAATAATAATAATCATACAAATAATGTTGCTGTGAACATAGTTGAACATATATCCTTGTGGTATGAAGGTGCATCCTTTGGGTAATGTCTAAGAGTGGAATAGCTGTATCTTGAGGTAGACTAATTCCCATTTTGGAAACAGAAGCAGACACCCACAGCTAAACACTGCTCCAAACTCCTGGAATCCAATTGCAGATAGGGAGGAATGATGAGCAAAGGGGTCAAGACCAGGCTGGAGAAACCCACAGAAATAGCTGACCTGAACAAGGGGAACTCCAGATTGACAGCTTGGGAACCAGCATAAGACCAACCTAGGTCCCCTAAATGTGGGTGTCAGTTGGGAGGTTTGGGCAGTCTATGGGGCCTCTGGCAATGGAACTAGTATTTATCCCTAGTGTATGAATGGACTTTGGGCCTAAATATGTGGAGTAAGACCTAGGTCCTGCTCCAAATGATGTGTCAGACTTTGATGATTCCCACAGGGGAAGTCTCACCCTCCCTGAGGAGTGGATGAGGGATGGGATGGGGGGATTGGTGGGGAGCATGGGAGGACAGGGGTGAGAGAGAAATGGGATTTGTATGTAAAGTAATATTTTTTAATTTAAATAAAAATTTATTTTTTAAAAATGCTCAATGTTCTTAGCCATATGGAAAATGCAAATCAAAACAACTCTGAGATATCATCTTACACCTGTCAGAATGTCTATAATCAAAAACATTAATGACAGTTTATGCTAGAGAGGATGTGGAGAAAGAAGGGATACACTCTTCCATTGCTGGTGGAAGTGCAAACTTGTATAGCTGCTTTGGAAATCAGTATGGTGGTTTCTCAGGAAAATGGGAATTAGTCTACCTCAAGATACACATATTCCACTCTTAGACATTACCCAAAGGATGCACTTTCATACCACAAGGATATATGTTCAACTATGTTCACAGCAACATTATTTGTATGATAATGATGGAGATTATTATTATTGTTATTATTATTATTATTATTATTATTATTATTTACAAATGACAATAGAGAGTTGGGTGGTATGGAATGGGCCATCTGTGAGGAGTTGTAGGTGGGGTTAATATGACCAAAATATATATAAAAAAATTGTCAAAGAATTAATAAAATATGTATTAAATCTGAAAAGATGCTGTCCTATTTTGAGTGTTGGGGCATAATGGTTGTGCTGATTGAATGGTGACAGTGCAGTGATTGAGCTGTGAGCTGTATTGGATATTCATAAACTTTATTTTCATTGTGAGAGATTTTTAAAAGATGAATTAATTCCTAAAATTACCAACAGACTAATTAACTTACTGAAACCTTCAAGCAGGGGACCCTCTCACATTTCCACTCTTGATCTAGAGTTTATTTTGATCCTTTTGTGGTAAAGAAAAGAAACAAGATCAATTATTTCTAACTCTTTCTTGCAAGCAGAGCAAGAGTGGTTTTGTATTGTTACACTAAGGGTGCAGTTATGTTTCTCTCTACCTCGTATTTCTTAAAGCAGGAGAAGGGCAGAGATCCAAGTTTACAATGCATGAATGCACCTGTAGAGTACTTTTGATGCTGTTCCTTGATTGTGACATAGTCTCTCAGAAAGCACAAAAACTGGCTTTGGTGGTTCATGACTACACTTCCAATGTTTGAGGGAATGGGAAGGGAGGATTGAGGCTAGCCTAGGCTACACCCTGAGTTCCAAGACAACATGAACTACAAAGTGAGACTGTCTCAAAAGAACAAAAACTACCACAACATCAAAAACACTGCAGCCTCTGGAATGAGTACAAACAGCTTCATCCTGTACAATGATGATACTCAACCTTATGGTCCCCTCATAAGAAAGACAGACAGACAGACAGACAGACAGACAGACAGACAGACAGACAGACAAACAGACACTAACATGTTTGAAAAGATAATTTGTTGGTTTACTTTTGTTTTAATTATATTTGAACAGTTACGATGGATACTTACTATGTATTACATATGTGTTTGGGTATAAATACATGTATAATATCATATGTTCATACATGTTTTCATCTCAAAGTCAAGTAAAGTTTACAAATACAAGGAAAGTTAAATTTCACTCTTTCCTTGAAAAACTGAGTCAGTCATCAGCTTGATGCCTCAGTGTCCACAGATCATTTCCTGAAAACAAAAGTACTTTTCTATATAATCACAATAAACCATTAAAATCAGTAAAATCACACTGATATGTAACTGCACTCTAATCCTTAAATAGCATCCAAACTTCAGTAATTGTCTGAACAACGCCTTTTATAATAAAAGAGACAAGTGTAGAACTATGTACTATTCTTCAGCTTTCATTCAGTTTTCAAGCTCTCAACCCTTTTGAGTACTTTAGGCAAATGCAGTTGCTTTAGAGAATTCACCTAAGTTTGTGTTCTCAGTGCATCCTAGTCCTTTGTTTATGAATAAACCAATATAATGCCACATATCACAATTTGTAAGTCAATTTCATCAGCAGTTCTGACAAATGTTACACACAGCATCTCACAATGCTATTGTTACCAGCATCATCACACTAAAAGCCTAGTCCTGAGTCTACCATTAAAACTTTTTTTCATTATGGTTCCTACCAGCACAACATAC
Source organism: Cricetiscus sungorus (assembly GCA_030556225.1). Classification (NCBI taxonomy): domain Eukaryota; kingdom Metazoa; phylum Chordata; class Mammalia; order Rodentia; family Cricetidae; genus Cricetiscus; species Cricetiscus sungorus. The sequence goes on from JANBXA010000726.1 coordinate 13,066,457, forward strand.
TTAGTGGATTTCCTCTAATGTCCTGGAATACTGTTTCACCTCTGTGCCTTTGCCAAAATAGTTCCCTTGGTGCTACACAGCTATTCCATACCTGCCAATCTCTCATATCCCAACCTGACTTGAATTTTGGTGGGAGAGTCAAATACCACATTGTCCATGAAGTTTTCCCCTACTATACCACCCCTAACTTGGAAGTTTATCATTTCTTTAGCACATTCTTATGCTTTCCATTTTCATAATAACATGATGCTTTATACAAATTTAGGTGATAAAGTGTGAGGTCTTTGTATCCAGCCAACATCATCCATCTCTGTTTGGTGCCTCGTCTTTCCAAACTCTTATCCATAGATGCCACTTTATGTGATGCCATGTTGTCATAATAACATTCAACATTTTTTAATAAGTATGGACTAGATATTATTCTACATTGTTCAGCTCATTTTAATTTTTGTACCTGCCACATAAGTTGGGTGTCCTCATTATGATCTTTTTGTGGAAAATAACTAAAAATGATAAATATACTTTATTAATGCAAAAAATCATCAAATAAATTAAGAGAATATTAATAAAGATCTACTCAATTATGATGCCTTATAACTTCTATTCTTGAGAGTACTGTTTCCACTTAGGGCTATTTGAGTGAGCAAACTATAACAAAACCATTAGAAGAGGGAAGTCAGAAACCAAGGAAGTTTGCTTAAAAATAGAGAAAAACACAACTTATTGTAGAAATCAAAACACAAAGACATAAATGGAGGCAAACTACTGAAACTCAGACAAATTCAAAGCATGTGAGACAAGCTCATTAAGTATCCTGTTAACAAGGCAAGTAGGGAAGATCTTTGGGGCCCTCTTCTAGATTCATTTCTCTTGTTGGGATAAAATGCCATAACAAAAAGCAACTTAAGGTAGAATGGGCTTTATTCATCTTACAGTTACAGGTTACAGTTCATTAATGTGAAGAAGTCAGGGTAGGAACCTCAAATGGCTAGTTGCATCATATTTATAGTCAAGAGCACAGAAAAATGAATACACACATACTTACTTACTTGGTTATACTCAGCTTGATATCCCTACCCTTACACAGTTCAGGACCTTCTGTCTAGCAAATGGTGCCACCTACTTTTAGGCTAGATCTTCCCACATCAACTAAATTAAGACAATCTTCCTTCCCACAGACATGCTTCGAGCCAACATTGCACAATAGAAAATCCCTTATTGAGATGATTTTCCCAAGTGATTCTAGGTTGTACCAAGTTGAAGGTTAAAGTTAACCATCACAGATCACCTAGATTCAAAGACTTGCCTCAGTAGCAGGAGCCACAAGGTTCACAAGGAATATTGAAAATGTCGTGACCAATAATCCATATGTCCAACTTTGAATGAGTTGTTCCTGCAATCTCGGTTTTCCAGCCTGAGTATACTATACTCACAGCATCAAGTACAGTGTTTATTGATTTACAATTGGCATACAATAATCTGCACTGGCTTCAAGTACAAAGCCTGTTGAGTTGATGTGTGTCTACATCTGTGAAACCATCTTCAAATTTTAGATATAGTGAATATGCCCAGTAATCTTTATCATCAATACACATTTTTGGAATGATAAAAAAATACATAACTATTATACTGCTCTAGAGAATACAAAATACCATCAACAAGGGATTACTATTGATATCCAGCTAGAAACCTTTGTTCCTCCATTTACCAATCAGAGGATTGCAAGAAGGTGGCAGAGGGAGCCTCACTCATGAAGGTTGGTGAGATATTAAAGAGAATAGCAAACAGGACAATAAGTGTCCTACCTGCTTAGAGGAGTTAATATCAGTGCAGCTCCAGATCACGTCGCTTAGGAGCTGACTTCTAATGTTGTGTGGTTTTGTTTCTCTAATTTCTTTGCAAAGAATCCTTAGTGATCAAGAAAACATCTTGGTACAGACTGGGAAACTTTAAATATCTTTTATTTATAAGCTATTCTTATTAAAGTGGAAAAAACTTGAATGGAGATGGATGGCAAGAAAAGAAAAAGGAAAGGAAAGAAAGAACAAAAGAAAGGAAGGAAGGAAGGAAGGAAGGAAGGAAGGAAGGAAGGAAGAAAGGAAGGAAGGAAGACGGCTAAAATGGAAGCTAGCCAAGATAGGGTGCTTTACTCACATGATGGTATGCAACATTGAAAACATCTACAGGACAGTAGGAGCTACCTAATCAGATGAGGAACTGGAGACCATCCAGGTTTCATCTAAGTGAGACAAGCCTACTAGCTCATCTCTGCCTTGAATCCTGATTTCACCCTGAACTTTTGTTTTGCTTTGTTTTATTTGGGGTAATGAAGTCCAAGACTGAAATGCCTCTAGACTTTGCAAATGTATATTTCTCCCATGAATGTGGCTTTTGTTTAGCTATCAAAACAACATGAAGCATGGAATACTCAGAACATCTGCCTTTGTGGTCAGAACAAAATCAACATGGACTATCTAAAGCTCATTCAAGGAACTTACCATCTGTTATGAGAAGGTCTAGCTGAGAGATACTCTTTAGTATTTTCTTCTGAAGAGTGAATAATGCATGATATAATGATGACAGAATCTCTGTGGTTACTAAAAATTATCAAATATCTAATGCCACTAGAAATAAAAAACAAATATATAGAAGACTAATATATTTAAATTTCAAAAGCATGGCAGATGTGACTGATATCAGTGTTTCTATTAGTTACTTTTCTGTTGCTGTGTTAAAACACAATGACCAAGGCAACTTACAAAAGAAAGAGTAATTTTTGGCTTATATTTCTGGACATGCAGAGTCTATGATGGTGGGGACAGCATAGCAGCTGACAGCAGGCAGCAGACAACAGGTATAGTGGCCAGAGCAGCAAGCTGGAAGCTCACGTATTAAGCCACCAACACTAGGCAGAAAGAGCTAATTTGGAATAGTGTGAGCTTTTGAAACCTCAGAGCCTGCCTCCAATGGCACACTTCTTTCAGCAAGGCTACACTTTGTAAACCTCCCCAAACAGCGCCATCAACCAGAGATAAAGTGTTCAAACATCTGAACCAATGGGGAGTCCCATTCAAATCACTACCCTTTCATCAATAGGCAGATGTTACAGCAGGTTTCCCAGCCAGCTGCCGCTGGTTCTGCCGCCATTGTCCTGCAACCACGTGTGCCCCAAATAACACTCAGAGACTCTGTATTTGATACAATCCTGTTGGCCAGTTACCATTATTGTTAATGGGCTAGCTCTGCCTTAATCATTAACCCATTTCTACTTATCTAAGTATTTCCACGTGGTCGTCTTATCGGGGAGCCGCGCGGCAGGCTTCCTGCTTCTTCCCGGGCTACATCTCGACTCCACTCCTACTTCCTCTTTCTTCCTCCTAGTCTCCTAGCCCCGCCTATCTAGTTTCTATTGGTCACAGTGCTTTATTAACCAGTATGAGAAACATATATACAGAATAACATCTCCCATCAGGCAGAGATACCTTCAGCTGCTAGAGCTATCCTCATCACCATTTGTGTGTGGGGATATACCTTCACAAGTGTGCAGGCATGTGCATGTAGAAGCCAGAGATTGAGGCTGGGTGTCTTCATCAAGTTTTTTTTTAAATACCTTGTGTTCTGAAACAAAAGTATTCCACTGAATCTTGAAAACAAAGATTAGACTGGACTACCTAGGTAGTAATTCCTCCTGTCTCTACCTCTGTAGCTCTGGCTTTTCATGTGAGATTCTGGGGAACTCAGTGCAGATGTTGAGAATCTGACTTCAGTTCCTCATTCTTCTACAGGAAGCACTGCTGGGGCCATCTCCCCAATGCTTTAAATGTTATTATTTATTTTGAGCATTGATTTCTTCTTCAGTTGAATAGGGAAAACGTTAGAATCTTTTAAGTAGGTCTAAAGCCCAAATGAAACCATATAAAGAGTATTTGCCTAATATCTATGAAGTTTGCAATAACAGAGTACATCATTCATTTCCCATACATCTGGACCTGCCATATTTCAAATGAAAAATTTCATAAAGGATAACTATCCCATGAAATTCTTAGAGCCAAAAGTGTTTCAGATTTCTTCTGTTAGACTAAGACATCTTTATTGCCATGTAATGAGATATACTGGAGCTCAAGTCTAAACATGGCATTAATGTTTTTATGTACACCATAAACATATAAATTGAAGGCAATTATATACAAATTTTTAATGCACCTGCATTGTAACCTTAATTCATCACATCAAGTCAGGCATAGAATGTTCCATTTTTACAACATGTAGATACTTTGGGTTTTGAAGTATTTCATCCTTCTGGAAGCACAGTTTTGTTAGATGTAAGTCATCCTAAATTTACATATTACTGGGTTCATAGAAACTAAACAATGGAGATGCTCTCCAAAACAGTTAAAACACCAACAGAAGCACTGTGTTAAAACAACCAAAAATACTCTGTTCTGATGGGAGATGTTATTCTATAAATATGTTTCTCATACTGGTTAATGAATAAAGCACTGTTGGCCAATAGAAAAGCAAGATAGTTGAGGCTAGGAGACTAGGAGAAAAGAGGAAGGAATAAGGAGGAGCCAGAGAAAACAGAGGTCCATGCCCACTGTCTGGTAAGATGACCATGTGGAAATACTTAGATTAATAAAAATGGGTTAATATTTATGACAGAGCTAGCCGATAAGAAACTATAGTAACTGGCCAACAGCATAGTATCAAATACATGGCCTCTGTGTGTTATTGGGGGCTGGCTTGGTGGCGGAACCTACTCGCTACACTGTTCCACCACTGCATGGGAACAAAACCATTCATCGGACATGGCATTAATGTCAAGTGACTTCGAAAATGACTTCTGACTACATTGGTCTTTGAACAAAGCTGTGGATGTATTTCTAGACCACTAACATCTGGGGTAGAAAAGGAAAGTTAATAACAGGAACCCCCAAAATATCTTATTTTAAATTGGTGCATGTTTTGTCACTTTAGAAAATTCTTCAGTGAGGCTGTTGAGGTGACTCAGCGAGTATAGGTGTGTGCCTACAAACTTAACATCCTGGCCTCAATGCCCAGAACCTACACAGTTGAAGGAGAAAATTAACTCTGCAAGGTTGTCCTCTGACTTCCACCTGGCCTCACATCTGCAAACACACACACAGAGACAGGAATATATAAATAAATGTAAACATGAAAAGAAATGTATTCAATATAGCTCTGGAAGCTCTGCCACAATCTCTTAGTACTCCCCAGTCATTCAAAAAAGAGAATTATGAGTATATCATCACATTAGTTCAATGGTGCTTTCTTGCTTCCTATTTCCACCAAAATAAAGTGGTATTTGGAGAATCTCTGTGAAACAGCTTAAAGAGAAGCCTTTGTTGTGAAACCATCTTTTTGTGCACTGTGAAGATATGTCTTTGCCAAGACACCTGCTGATTGGTTTAATAAAGAGCCAAATGGACAATATCTTGGCAAGAAGAGGTTAGGCGGAACTTCCAGGAAAAGACAGAGGAGGAGGAAGAGGAGGAGAAGAATGAAGAGGAGGAGGAAGAGGAAAAGGAGGTGGGGGATAGGAGAGATGAATCTAAGCAGAAGGGACATACCAGAGAAGTTGAAGAGGAAGCAGGACATACAGGTGGAGAGTTCAAATCCATGAGCCATTTGGCAGCACATAGGTTAATTAAATTATAATAGCTAATTAGAAAAAATCCTAAACTAAGGTCATGCTTTCATATTTAGTAATAATAATAACTCTGTATTATGATTTGAGGACTAGTGGTGTAAGAAAGCCTGCTAAAAGCCTTGGCTTTCCACTGTGCAAGGCCTCTGTGCTATTTTTCAATAAGAACATCATATTGGAAAATGAATGCATTTTACATACTGGTTGGGAACTTATGAGGCATGTCACTATGTTTCACCAGTTCTGCCAATAATCACTGATGACCTATCCCATCACTGTCCAGTTAGGTCAGGTCCACGTGTTTTTCAAAATCTATGTTGAATCTGATGGATGACATGACATTCTTTTTTCATCTGTAAAGAAAAATCCATTGAAGCAAGTGGGATTTTGCTGGAATTCATGTAACTCATTTACTTCTACATGCAAAACAATAGCTTTGTTGACGGGATTCACACATCAGAAGGTGTCAGCTGTGGTACTTGAATAATGAATTCCAAGTTATAGGATGTTGGAGATTACAAATGTAGGTTATGAAATGAATAATGAATTGTAGATTGTCACAATTGATCTTTTAAAGTTTATTTTTACTTTCTGTGTGTGCATGCATACAAGCATGTTTGCATGTGTGTGTGTGTGTGTGTACTTGTGTGTGTGTGAGAGAGAGAGAGAGAGAGGGAGAGAGAGAGAGAGAGAGAGAGAGAGAGAGAGAGAGAGAGAGAGAGAGAGAGGTCATGAAGATGTCAGAGGAGAGGACTGGGGCAGTTCCCTCCTTCCACCATGTGGGCTCTAGAAATTGAATTTATCATGCAGTTTGTACATAAGCACATTAACCTGCTGAGCTGCAACACCAACTCTCATCAATGACTTTTCATTTTTATTTCTAGTTACACTATTTAAAATTTAGACTCCGTTGTTCTGTAAAACCGACTGACAGAGAATTACTTCTGAGATCTGTGAAGGTTCAGAATCAGGTGTGACTTTTTAATAATTGAACAAAATTGGGTTATAATTGCTAAAAGGAAATGTAATCAAGAAATTGTATAAAACACAAAATGCAAGGCCTGAAGGGTCTTTCAAAGGAAGAGGCCATAGTGGTTTTCAGTCTGAAGCTTGGCAATTTCTTTGGTTCTCTAAGCCTGGACTAAGTTATCCGGATTTCTTTCGCTTTGTAAGTCCTTGCATGTCATAATAAAGCTTCTCTGAATAGGGAGTTTACTGAGCTTCAGCTGACTGTCTCACATTAATTTGTGTTTCCCTGAAAACTAAGAATGTTGTATTTCTTAGCTATTTTTATTTCTTCTTTTGACAGTTTCTGCGTAGCAATAATTTTTAATTAGGTTGTTGTATTCTTGGTGTTTATGGTTGGTTGATGTTGCTATCTGTATACTCTAAACAATATGTCTCCCTTAGATGAAAAGCTGGTAAAGATTTTTCCCATCCAAAAGCTGCCTTTTTGTTCCAATGAAGGTGTCCTTTGCTGTAAGAAGCCTTCTAGTTTCATGAAGTCCCATTTGTTAAATGTCAGTCTTAATGCCTATGCTATTGGAATCATATTCAGAAAATCCTTTCCTATGCTTATAAGCTCAAGCATATCCAAAGCTTTTTCTTCTATTAGATTTAGGGTATCAGGTTTTATGTTGAGGTGCTTGATCTACTCCAATAGCATAGAGCTGATATTTGTTCAGGTTGAGAGATAAGAATCCAGTTTAATTATTCTACATGCCTCCATCTAATTTGACTAACACAATTTCTTAAAGATGTCATATTTTCTCCAGTGTGTACTGATGGCCTCTTTGTCAAAAATGAGGTAGCTATAGGAGTATGGGCTTACATACGGGTCCTCAATTCTATTCCATTGTTCAATGAGTCTCTTTTTATGCTAGTACCAAGCTGTTTTTTATTACTATAGCTCTCTAGTATAACTTAAAATCTGGAATTGTGGCCAGGCATTAATGGTGCATGCCATTAATCCCAGCATTCAGGAGGCAGAGACATGTGGATCTCTGTGAGTTTGAGGCCAGCCTGGTATCCAGAGTGCAAACAAATGACTTCAAAAAATGCAGTAAATAACAGAGACAGCTGGCTGACTGCATAGTCACCCAAGGCTTGGGGATCATTATGGAAAAAGTGGAGAGACTATAAGACCCAGGGGCATTAGATGACTATAGCAATACATTGTTTTACAGACAAAACGGGACAATTGCACATGTGTACTAACATTGACACATGACCTACATAAGACCAATCAGACAAAATATCATCATGCAAAAGAGAGGACATTAGGAAACCCTGCCCTTGGATGGGGAAATATTGACAATTATTAGTTTCTGAGAAAGAAGTGTCTCTTTTTTGATGGGCATGCACATAACTGGCAGACCTAAGTGGACTCCATGGATTAACAAGAAAGGAACAAAGGAAGGAAGGAAGGAAGGAAGGAAGGAAGGAAGGAAGGAAGGAAGGAAGAAAGAAAGAAAGGAAAAGGAAAGGAAAAGGAAGAACCCTAAAATAAGAAGAAATAGTGGCAGTGGCGAATTGGAGGGGGTAAACTTGATTAAACTTATCATATGCATTCATGAAATTCTCAATCAATAAAAAAGAAAACAGAAGTAAATGATAAAACTGAGGCACAATACACTGCCTCTAGCAATTTTGTGTATGTGTATATGCATTCAAATATTCAATAATATCTGTCTTCACACACACACACACACACACACACACACACATATTGACTTTCTGAAAAATCAACTTCTTACCTAATCAATCACTCTACCAGGGAAAGAACTTACCAAAATATATGACACATATCTTCAGCCAGTATTTATAAATTTCTAAGTCTGATTTTATTCACTTTTGTTTGCTACTATCAACAATGTTAGATTGATTAGTCAGTTCAGTTAAATGGTCAGGTGGCAATTTCTTTTATGCCAATTGCAAACCATAAATATATCAGAAACTATCTGTCTGTTGGCACAGTCATAGCAACTCCAAGACAGAATTACTACACCAGGAGTATGCATTTAGCCACCATTCTAGAATAAATAATCATCTCCATAGAGCACTTCTGCTATCTAGCCATAACTCTATTTTTACCTCCTCTCTTGAGCCAACATCACCAAGACACAAATTTTGAGCTGGAAACAGGTGTTTTCATAGTAGTGTTTTAAAAACACTGTAAGGGAATGGGGAATGTGGGAGTCATCAGAAATAAATTTTTACTGACATGCACTTAACCTATGCAGGCCTTCACCAGTTCTGTGCATAGAATTGCAAGAACAAAGATGAACTCGAGTTATCTAGAATGAAAAAAGGGTGTCTAGATCCTATTTACCATATTAGCTGTGGCTTGCCTCTGAACGGCACATGTAACCTATGTCTGATAGTGATTCCTACACACAACTCAGCCTGGAGCCACACTATGTAGTTGGCAGAATGAACACTGTACTTGTCAACTCTACCTTTCCCTATTAAGCACCCTCTCTGTATACCTCCTCCATAAAATGTTTCCTCTTCATTGTTCATATATAATGAGAAACGCCTTGAAAGCAAATCTATAATTTTCCCCCTTCCACATAAAACACCCTTTTACCTGTTAGAGCATTGGGGAGGGAGTGGTTACCTTGAGTTACCATTGAGTGTATGGTTATAGACCAAATGAATAGTCCCTCAGTGAGTTTGAAGTTTCTTTTCAATGTTCAAGGAGCTCTCTGTTGTTTAATTATATAAAGATCAAAAGGCAAAGGGGAGTCACCAAAAAAAATGAATCATTTGGATAGCATGATTGCCATGCTGCAGTGATCTGAAAAACCCAATATTGCTACTTAAATCAGATTTGCTTTCTTCTTCAAAAAGAAAGAAAGAAAAAGAGAGAAAGAAAGAAAGGAAGGAAGGAAGGAAGGAAGAAAGAAAGAAAGAAAGAAAGAAAGAAAGAAAGAAAGAAAGAAAGAAAGAAAGATTTGACTTTCGCCAGTGGCCACATAAGTAGAAAGAAGTCAGACAAAAACAAAATAAGTCTCATCTCATTCTGTCTCCCCTTTGTTTCCATTATTTTGGGGGCCTAACATTATTTTCACTGAGAATGTGTTTATGATACTATGTCTATGTGAAACCCAAAATAAGTATGTAAAAATAAAAGTCACATTAATTCAGCTGGCTACAGTGGTATATATTTTCTTCATGGTTGCAAAAATTGTGAGTGTTTAGACAGGCTTAAGTTTAGAGGCGCGAACATTTAAGTTATGCAGAAGTTTTGACAAACTGAATTTTATATATGTCTTTAAATACATTTTTACTTCTTAAGTTTCAAGTTATAGCTTATCAAACTAACACAACAAAGTTCGAGTATAACATTTTTGGTCTACCCTTCTGTGTCTTAAGTACAGAGGATCACAGACATTTGTCTAAGAAGCATGAATAAATTGTAAATTATCCACCCAAATTTCCTGATCCTTAAAAGCCAATATGCCATGTCAATCATTTCCAAGGGAATAACTGAAAGTTTAAGGGTTCATTCATCACATATTAGATTACCAAGAGAGAACCTGAAGAAGAAAATGCACACACTTAGACCATCAGCTCCTGGGTCATGATACCAGCAGAAGTAGTTAACTAGAAGTTTAGCAGTTACACAGTCAGCTTTAACTGACACACTCTGTGACTCTTAAACTTTAGCCATTAGGTTGTAGTTCTATTCTAAAGAAAAGTGGTTCATGTGAAATGAAGCATTCTCACATTCAAAATATCTGTATTTTGCAAAGAGATCAACTGGTAATTACTCTAAAACAGCTGATAGCTGCATCAATATAACTCATGGATGAGATCCAACATGTAGAGTTGTTTTCAAGACCTGTGAGTACATTGTTTCTACATTTCTGTTTTCATATATTTCAGGAAAAGTATTTATGTTTACGCCATTATATAGCACCATTGAGGGATGAATGAGAAGAAAAGGTAGAGTTGTGTTGTTGGAGGTCATGATAAATTTCTGCTTTGGTGTTAACTAGCACCCAGTAACATACACTGCAACACCTCTCTCCCAGAAGAGCCTGTTTGTTCAGGGTCTTTTGGGCCTTTCTGTAGCATGGCCTCCTGTGGCATGGCTTCTGGGCAAAGGAGAAGAGAGAGTGACTTGGGGTTTTAGGCTTGCCTTGGGGAAGAGGAGTGCCTCTTCTAGGGTACATGTTGGAGAAAGGGAATATTCTGTATCTCATGACTCACTTAGTTGCTACTCACCACAAGAATCTTCTGAGGTTGCATCAGCACCCACTTCTTTTTTTTTTTTCAATTGTCACTCACTTACAGAAGGGACATAGGTCCTATTAAAAGCATAACTGATTTCCCCTTTGCAATCCTGGTCTGTGTTGTGGGATATTCTGATCACACTCTGACACTTCCAAGACTGCCCAATAAACTCATACCTTCAATGAAGGGACTGAGACAATGACTAGCTGACTAGAATTAGCCATAGAGAAGCCAGCAATTTGAATAGAGAAGGTTTACAGGAAGGTGAGGGCAAGGACTATAGTTTGAGCTCTCCTCTTTCTGAAATGAGGGAAGAGACGTGTCTCTTGCTGTCTCTGGCCAAAAAGCAAGGTCAGCTAGTTGTTACTTATCCTACGTGATCTAGCAGGTTTCACCCCAGCATTAAATTTCTGAGTCTTATAGATATATAGAATGTTAAAGACTCAGTTTAAAGCTACATACGGTGGCCATGGCAGAAACAAGGCCCACGGGATCTGCAGTCTGAATGACCTGGTGGGGCACTGACTGTGGGGCCATGGGGTAGCAGACAATAATTAAAATATCAGTAAATTCATGTGCAGCCACTTATCTGACAGAAAAACATCAGGTCTGTACCTTCATCTTCAAGTCTGCTGCCTGCTCATTAGCACTCACATCTCACACCCACCACATTCATTACTTACTGCCTATAGCGCTTGCTTTTAATAGTGTTCTCATATTTGGAAGAGGAACAAGGTAATGATAGTATGTACTTCACAGAGCTTAATGCTCAATATGTATTTGCTACAATCATTTTTAAAATCTGTAAGGCCAGAGTGGCTACCACAGAGCTCCACATGGATAGAATTTTACAAGCAACATACATTTAATTACACCTATCCACAGTATGAGGCCAAGGTCCTTCGCATCTTCTCTGTTATCATCCTTCAGTTATAACTCGCCGTGTTACATGCTATTCTCTGTTTGTGCATGGTTTCTTTTATTTCTTTTACCAAGCAAGTTGGTGTTTGTTATAACGCTCTTTTCTGTAATGCATTCTTACCAAGAAACATACATCCTGCCCTCTCTCAGTTCTCACTTTCTTTAAGTCTGAGCTTAGATATAATTTCTTCTAAGTTTTTCATTGCCCATTATATACTAGTGAGACTCTTTTCTAGGCACTCACATAGGACCCATCACTGTACAACTTCTAGTCGCTTCCCCATGCCTTAGGTTTTTTTTTTTTTTAATTTCCCATAAGACCACACATTTCTTGAGGCCAGGGACCCTTTCTGCCTCATTTAGTATTTAATACCATTGTCTGTCCCAGCATCTGATTAGAATATAAGTGAATACTGTATTGCTTTACACCACAAACATACAACATAGCTTCTCTTGTAAGCTATCCTTGAAACTCATTTAAAACTGATTCTGTTATAGGAAAGTCTAGCATAGGAGTATATGCCAGTCTATAGTTCCCTGGGGAAAGCATTTTTTTCATTTAAGGGGGATAGAAAAATAAGCAGTGCAAGGTCTTCAAGCCTCTTTCAGCTCTGATTATTTGTAACTGTTACAAATCTCTGCCTATTCCACTCTCCCAAATTGTTTGATTCTTAGCAGTTCAAGGCAGTGCCAGCTCCAGACTATGGGACCATTCTCAGAGACAGCAATCACAAAGAATTGACAAGTAAAAAAAATACAAAAGAATGAAGCCAAATCTTTTCATTTGTCATAAAAATTTTCCAGCCAGGGTTGGTCAATAGCTTGGCACTTCACAGGGCCTTGTATTACCTGATACCTTATTGGAACATGAGCTAAATGTTCCAAATGGCTAAGGGAAAAGTGCCAGTCACAAAGTTGCCAAAAGACACAATTATTGTCAAGCATGGTGCTTTGGAGAAAGCAGATCCAATTCTATTGTATTTGTCATCATATATATATATATATATAATCAACTTAATAAATAGGCTGTCCTTCCAGTAACTGACTTGTCTTGCCAGAGTATTGACATCTTAGAGCCAAAACTCCTGACTATGAAAAGCTTTGGAAAATTAAATAGGAATAATCAACATGTCTACAAGCTCCTGGAGATTAGGGTCTTAATCAAATTAGAAAGCACTAGGAAAAGGTGTCACCAAAACTAATAAAATCAGAAAGCACTAATAAAGGGTGTTACTGGTGCATCTTGTTTGTAAAATTGTAATGAAGTTCAAATATCAAGAAACAAGTATGTTACAGTTTTGTTGCTTTTTACCACAGCAAAAACAAATTGCCTGATCATACGGCATTGCTTAAGACCTTCTGTTTTGGTGTGAGCAGATCTAAATTGTGGATCCTCAGATGGACTGATACTCTGTAATGTATCAAAGATCAACTCTGCAGACAGATTTTCTGTTGAGTTGCATGTGCGCCAATTGTGAAGGATGTAAATTCATAGATTGATGTGTTTTGTTGAACCTGGCACCAAGAAAACTTATATAATGCATTTACATTAGAGTCATATGTATGCTAGATGCTTAGCAAAAAGTTGGCATGGATAAATGACTGTCTATATTAATGTTTACTTTCTTTGTTTATCTTTTATTTTGTTTTGGAGACAGGGCCCTGCTATGCTGCCCTGGATGGTTAGAACTTACTAAGTAGACCAATCTGGCTTTGATCTCAGAGATCTACCTGCCTCTGCCTCCTCTAAGTAGAAGGATAAAAGGTATATGCAAACAAGGCTGGATTTTTTTTTTCCTTGCCAACTATAGGAATATAGTAAATAGTGTATCAGTTGTGTTCTCCCTGGGAAGGAAAGAGGCAGATGCTGAATGAAATAGAATTAGGAGTGCAAATGTTCCCTGTGAGAGTTACACAGATAGAGGAGAAGAAATTTGCATACCAAACCTTTCAGACTATGATGCCCATAAAAGGAAAAGGACAAGAATATGGCTTTGGACAAAGGAAAAATCATATTGTGGTTCAGATTTCAAAAGTCCCATGGAACCCATTAGAGATATGCAGAGCAAAATTCTTCCATGGTGGAATCCAGTGATAATGTGAAATGGCTAGGCCCTTATCAAGTTATCATTGGCTGATAAATATCCATAGAAGCATGACCAAAGTAGAAGGTGAAGGTACTACTAGATAAAGAGTGCCAGATAAATATACTCTATACCTCGAGAGTTGTAACCTTTGAAGTTATAACAGCCTGCTGTTACCAACAAACTAAACCTAATTTCCTTTATGTTACTTCCCATATTAAAACCTCCATAAAAGGAATGGGTGCCTTGGAAGGGCCTCATATTGGACAAAAGGAACCAATGCTTAGTTAGTGGCTTGAGGCTGCAGTTGAATAGGGAATTATTTTGTCAAAGAAAATATAAATGAGTCGCATCTCTAGCTAAAGTTGACTATTTAGGATAGGTTAGCTTTCAATAGAAATTTTTATGGGAAATGTCTTTAAGTCTTCAAAGTGTTAGATCATTCTAATAAAAAAGTCAGAATGAGCTTGTTTGTGAGGGAAATGAAAAACTGGCAGAATCAACAGTTTAAGGACTCAGGGGTCATTGTCAGCACTGTACACATGTGGTACAGTTACAGACTCACAAGCAGGCAAAATAGCCACTTGCATAAATTAAAATGATACCATAGAGACAAAAATAAAAATAACAAGAAATTCAGAATACTAACTAGGCATTGGGAATGTTCAGCCCTAGATATGACCTCTATGCCACAACTACCACCCCACGGCTCTAGGAATATCATGGAAGAGGGTGGATAAAGAATACAGACTATGGAGAATGGGAAGAAGTGATGTGGAATCTGCTCTTCTGGACATGACATAGAATTTTCCTCCCAATGACTAATGATCTTAAAGGACTTGTACACGGAAAACTATAAACATTAAAGAAAGCAATCAAAAAAGGTATAAATGATACAAATGTGGAGTGGGGCAGGAAGATGGGAGGGGAGGGTGGTGGTGGGGCATGAGAGGATGGGATGGAGGGAGGGAGAAGGAACTGGGATTGATATGTAAAATAAAAATAAATAAATAAAAATAAATAAATGATACAAATGACTAATTTGGTTTCACACAGCTGTAGTGACCTGTACACAATCAAGCCAGTCATGAGTCTCTAGAACAGGAATAGTTAGCTTTCTTCAGGGATGTGGCCCTTTCCCATCACCTATGATTCAGTAAATTGCCCTACACCCATGCACATAGAGGTAGCACTAATTTAAACAAAGGGGGAAAATGAGCACATCGGGTTGGGGGAAGTCATGTTGGTGGTGTCCTGGAAGGATTGGAGAAAATCATAGGATGATTTCTTTCAAAGTGAAATAAACGATGAATAACCATAGTATTGGAAATATTTAAAAATCTGTCATAAATACTAGACTGTATTCTTGTTCATACAGAATTTGCCTAAAGATAGGTGTGTGTGCATGTGTATGCAAATGCAACAGAAACATAAATTATTTCTGAAAACACAAGGATCATTAGTCATCAAGAAAATGCAAATCAGGACTACAAAATCCAAAGCTTCTCTTGATAGTTTCTAGAGTGGTGCTTCCTCTGTGATCTCAGTAGGTTGGCAATAATAATAATAAGTGGAAAATAACAAGTATCAAGGAGGATGTGGAGAAATTGAAACCCTCATACACTCTAGCGAGAATGTCAAATGGCCCAGCAGCCACTGTGGAAAATAGTTTGGCAGTTCTTCAAAAATTGAAATATACAGCTATCATATAATCAAGCAATTCCAGTACCCCGTATCTGAGAAAGTCATAAACATCTATCCACTCCCAAACATGTAAAAGTATATGCATAATAATTTTATATAAATAGAGAAGTACAAGGTACTTATAAAATTGTTTGTTGTGTTTCTCACCCTTCAGAAACATAACTTTAATAAACATCTCTCTATTTTCTTCAGTTTATTATTTCCTTTCAGCACAAGGCAGCTTGATTTTTTTTTTCAGGCATAGCAACTCGATTTAATACAGAAGCAAAGGCAAATGTCAATTATCAGAGTCTCACAGTGGCCATAAAGACACTGAGATTAGAATTCTCAAAAACAGCCACGGCTCTTGACCTTTGCTGTGATCATCTCTTCTGATGCCAGGAAAAAAGCAGGTCTGCCTTAGGTTTTATGTCTACACACACACTCTGTAATGCTAATTTCCTGTGCTGGATTTCACTGACACCACCTACAGTCTCCTATGCCCTCTTCTCCTTTATTCCAGAGAACACAGTCAATATTCTAGCACTGAGGTTTTGAAATAAGGACTTATGCTTATGTCATTTCAGGTGAAACATGAGTAAGAACTGAAAATGGAGAAGTAGTCTGGGAAAGATGGAACCAGAATGGAAATAAACAGCAATGGCTGTATCCCACTCATAGATACTCTTTTGTCATGGTACAAATTAAAATCAGGTTACCTAAAATAGAAGAGCATTGTGTGTTAGAAATGTAATACAGCCTCCTAAATGCTAACACTGATCCATAATTTAAAATCTAGAGTAATAATTTCATGATTATGATACAAAGTGAGGGAGCAAGACTTGACATCTGTTTTCAGCCCCAACTTGGTGAGCAGACAGAAAAGAATCGCCACTATTGACAGATCTGTTTGTATTTAACTTTCAGAAGCACCCATTTTCAACCTCTGAGTACTGACTGTGTCAAGGCATTCTGTGTTACTCCTCACTTGTCCTCTCTATCTGGCATGCTCTTTATAGGCGAGGCATCCAACTAAGTGCTTTCCTGATACCTATCTATAAATGACTCCTGGAGTTGTAGCTTTACACAGTATACTATGTATTACTTAATAACTTACAAATTAGGTCTTTAGATTGAACTAGGTGTGCCCCATATCTTCAAACTTCCTTATTGTGTATTTTATTAAGCATCTAAATTCTCTTTCTTTCATGAAAATATATGTTGGTTTTCATCCTACCCAAATCCTGCCTCTGCCCTTATCTCACAAAAATCAGTAAAAGAAATCATTATCTACCTGGTTCCTGAATCAAAAAAAAAAATCTGGACTCCCTTTTCCTGTTTTTTCATAGCCCATGCTGTGTCTCTCATTCCTCTTGAGTCTACCTCCCAAACACAGCTGAATTTCTCTCCCAGTGGCGAAGAACTGTTACTTACCTATTCTAAGTTGTTATCATCTCTCACTTGAATTATCTAGCAATCAGTTTTCTCGCCCACATGACACACTTTACCCCAAAGACAGGGGCTAGCTTTTATTTATTTATTTGTGTATTTATTTATTTATTCTTTTATTTTACATGTCGATCCCAGTTTCTTCTCCATCCCTCTCTCCCTCTTACTCTCTCTCCCCCCTCACATGCACCCTGACCACCCTCCCCTCCCATCCCCCCACCTCCATTTCACATGTAGGGCTATGCTATCCAGGTGGTGTCATGTAAATCTGTCAAGTCATTTGAAGCAGGGACCAGGATCTCTCTCCTAGGGCTAGCTTTTAAAATGTGCATCCAATTATGTGTTCATTTGGTTAGGATCCATCAGAACTGTCCCTTCACACTTTGACTAAGTTCCAAAGGCCTTATATATCACCCTACAAAGTGACACCATTACTATTGTCCCTGTGACATAGTGCTGCATTTTAAATCTGAAATATCCCCCATGGGCTCATCATCCCCAGCTGTAGCCATTTATTTACTTGTCTGTTATAGATGTGTATGTCAGTGTCACAGCAAACATACAAAGGTCAGAAAAGAACTTGCCAGAATCAGTATTCTCTCCTTCTAGCTTTACATGTGTTCCAGGGTCAAACTCAGTTGATCGTGCTTGGCAGTAAGTGACTTGACCCCCTGAGCTGTCTTGTTCACCCTGTAGGTTGTAGAGCACTGTGGTGGTGGACCTAACTGATTGAAGTAGATTTTGGAGATAATACCCTCTTTGGGTTCTATGCTAAGTTCTCTTCTTGCTAATTGTGTACCATTGGACTGAAATGTCTCTGAAACCATAAGCTAAAATAAACCCTCTTTCCTTCAGCTGTTTCTGATGGGTATCTTGGTCATGATGATGCAAAGGCAGCTAATGGTATTACTGTTTCCTTATTCCCTAGTCAGACTGGACTTGTATTCTGATAAAGTGCAGAGCTCACTCTGATCTAAGGCTTTGGATTTTGCTCTTTTCTTTGCCTGGAGGACACTCTAGGTATGGATCTGTTTCTGTAAATAAGGTTTAATTATTTACAGTCATCGCCTTTGGTTTGCTGCTGACTGTGGCTACTTTCATTCTCTAATGGCAGAGCTGAGTTGCTGAGATAGATATCATATTACCTACCAGACTTTGAAGGGAAATGGTTCCCAAACGTGGCTAGATCTTTTGCATAGTCATTTCCTTTATCAGGACTCTGGTCTAACTCCTTTAGCCAGACATACTCCCTGCCCCCTTCGTTTCTTCACAAAATTTCTGTAAAAATTATTTCCTTGATTAGTTTGACTGGACTCTCATATTCCCTGGTGTATCCCTATGTAATCTGCTATATCATAGTTTCTCAATAAGTGAAGTCACCATCGTTATCCATTAAGCTGTTATAAGAAAATCTCGGATTGAATAATTTACAAATAAAAACTTATCTCTCATAACTCAAAAGACTTAAAGTCCAAGAAGGTCAAGCTGGTCAGTGGGTTTGTTGTCTGGGAGAGCTCATTAGTTGCAGATTCTATTCAAACACGCTCCCCTGAGCTGACTATTCTGTTTAATAAGCACACTAATCCTGCTCACAAGGGTAGAATCCTTATGACCCTGAAAGTTTAACAATTGAACGCCTGCAGCACTGGAGTTCCATGTCATCATCACAGTCAGTATGGCAAACACTAAGCTATTTATAAAACACCAGACACTTAGACCTGGAGTTTGTTTAACTCAAACTTGATGGGGAGGGGGCAGAATGCCTTTTAAAATAAATGCAAATCATCCCCTAAACATGGATGGATATCAAATCATTGTGTGATAAAGCCAATGTTAAATTAATTCATGATTAATTAATTGGATCATGTACAAGCAAATATTTAAAGAACATTTTAACATAATGATTCCAAAAATCAAACAGAACATTTCCAAAATTGCCTTGCCTTTCCATTCATCTGGAAAAGAATGTTAAGATTAACTTGTTGAATTCATTTTAATCAGCAGATAGAATGCAGTGGGAGAGAAAAATATGTGAATTTTAAAAAGGATGACCCTTTTAATTGATTCTCAAACTTAGCTACGTTCATGTCATCTTTGTAGTTTTGGGGGTCAAGTATTTTTTGCTACTGTCTTTCTAGTGATTTCCATTGTGTCCAATTTGCTCCCTATCCACAGTCTTCATTCTCCTCTAAGGTTCAGGCTTGGCACCTTGTCCTTGAGCTCCCTCTGCTGGCAGTAAAAGAAGTTGCAGAGTTAGTCACTAATAAAAATTGTACATTGGATGAAAACAACTTTTTAAAATCTCTTTCAACTTGAGAAATTAAAATGAGAGTTGATTTATATATTTTTTGTAAAGTTAGTGTAGCTTTTATCAGGATAAAGTTTAATGTAAGCCTATCAAATTTCACCTTAGCAAAACATTTTTATACACCTGTTCCACAGGGTCAATTTACTTTCTTTTGAAATATTATTTCTGTGTAAATGTCTACGTAGCCTTGCAGATGCAATTAGTTCCTTGTTCACACATAGGTTTAGGTATTCACGTGTGGTTTCAAAGCAATTATTATGCCATATATGTGATGAATATGTTACTGTATCTACCCTTCTCACTTTCTTTTAGATTTTTAAAAATTAGATTTTTGACAACAAACACAGGTAAGGATTCTGGGGTTGATACTTTCTACGACATTGATGGGAGTGTAAATTAGTACAGCCATTATGTAAGTCAACACTGAGTTTCTTCGAATTTCTAAATATTATACTTCTATAACTATACCTATCCTAGATTTAGACACAAAAGAAACAAAGTCATCATACCCATGTTTGGAGGACACTATTCCCAATAGGCAAGTTATGCAGTCAGCTCAGGTGCCTAGCAACAAATGGATGGATAAACAAAATATGCTAGGTATATGTAATGGAGTTTGGTCATAAGGAAGGAGGAATAACATCATTTTAGGAAATGCATTATCACATCAAGCTAAGTAAATCAGATGGACAAAGATAATTGTTGTACTACTCTAACACAATATGCTAAAGCTCCATTAAAATACAGGAGGTTATTTTGTAAGATGTTGGAGACCAACAGAATGGGAGAGGGGTTTTAAAAGCCTACCAAAGTATATGGGGAAAGTGTATGAAATACATGTGTGAACGTATGATGAAAATCATTATTTGGTACAATGAATATGTTAATTACAAATCTTAAATAACACGGAAGACTAACATCAATATCGAGACTGTTTGGTAAGAAGTATCACACTCACTACAATTATGGCATGTAGGTTTGTCCCAAATGAATGTTCATTAGAAAATGTTTATCAAACATTGTTATTTCCATATATATTTGGCAACACTTACATGAGGGGTGTGAGAGGTAACAGTTCCTGCACACAAGAACATATTGCCCTAAATACTGTCTTGTTCGTCATGATATTCAACTAATTGCACTAGATGACCTTAAAGGAATCTATTGACTACGGAATCATTTCACTGAGCAAAGAAGTAAGGATTTCCACAAGGTTGGCTCTGGCTCAATAATTATATATGATTGATATATGAAGTATGAAAGTTTCCAGTAATACTACTGTAGTCAAAATTCACCTGGCAAAAGGGATAGGACATGAAGTGGGGTGGGAAAGGGGGACTTGTTGATGCCTGGGAGAGTACCAGAGGGTAATTAGGAATGGATATGATCAAGGTACACCATTTAAATACTTGAAATTGTCCAAGAATAAATAAAAGATAGTCCTAATATTTTTAAAGTATCCACTGAAACATTTGAGTTTCCTTGTTTTATATTTCATAACATATTTTCTGTGTTGGCTTTTGAAAACTATGTAAACAAGTATCTTTGTGGATAGGTGTACATTATGAAAGATGTAAGCCCTAGTCCAGTACAATTTGTTTATGGACAGTCCCCAGGAAGTTAGAAGTATCCAAGACCATTTGGAACCAAGGTAGATATGAATGAATGAAAGTTTGAAACAATTCAAGGGTGTAAGATGAATCTTTTCTGCTTGTGACTTGTGCCTGTGAGAGGAAGTAGCTGGTGAATGCAAACCTTCCCTTCACTCGTGCAAGGAGACATACTACTAATAAGATTAAAGAGACTTCCTAGGAACCAGACAACGTTCTGTCCAAACAGTAGCAAATAAGTTGTCAACTGGGAAGTTATAACCAATTCTGTAAGTCTATTAAATGGAAAGGATGGTGCCCTTACAAGCACCAATGGTGGGAAGTAATGTTAGGATCGCTGGGGGAAAAAGAAACGTTTGGACTTAGTCCTTGTCAGTATTTGTAGCTATATCCAGGAAGGTAGTGTTTTGATCACTGAACACCAAGTTTGGAAGCACATAGAGTGGAAGTGGCGTTCATTTGCCACCACACATTAGAGTCATCAATACCCCATACTTCTTGGAGGACAGTAGGTTTATGGGAGGGCATGAACACTTCAAATTCATATCATCTTTATTTATTGATTCAGATTAACACATTTAATATCTTATTTATCAATAAACATGAACTGAAATATTCCTTCAAGACATAATCATTGTTACTTCAGAAAAATAAGAGCCTGATAATCTTCCATGAAAAGAGCATCCCCTAATATGCAAGCGAAATTCA
Organism: Cricetiscus sungorus; assembly: GCA_030556225.1. Classification (NCBI taxonomy): domain Eukaryota; kingdom Metazoa; phylum Chordata; class Mammalia; order Rodentia; family Cricetidae; genus Cricetiscus; species Cricetiscus sungorus. The sequence continues at coordinate 13,088,129 of JANBXA010000726.1, forward strand.
AGACAAAGTAAAGAAAGTGTATACCTTGATTCTGGGAGACTTAATTTGTACCAGCCCCAAGCGCAGCCCCTCTTTTCCTACTTCTCTCCCTTATCTACTCTTTTCTCATAGTCATTGAGCTCTCACAGTTTTAATAACCTCTGGGTAACTCACATGGACAATAAGAAGATTATGTGAAAATACTTAAGATACTCTTACAAAAATAATTAAATCCAATGGATCTAATTGTCAATTAACACTGCGACAGTTGTATGTAATATATTTTTGATTCATGACCTCCTGTGAGACATCAATGTAATTTTACCATTATCTTCAGTGATGGGAGGAAGGAGATTTTCTTTTTTATAAATTGAAATTCTTGTATACACAATACAAAGATTTTTCTTATGATTGAACTCTAGCATGTGGCCATATAGCTGAGATATTAAAGGTACATACCCATTTACGAATTGACAATCAGTTTAAAAACAAAACAATACATTTTTTTTTAGTTTCCAAGATAAGTCCTATCTTTTAGGTCTCATTCCTTAAATCTCAAAATCCTGGGCTCCTTATGCAAGGACAGTTACTGGATTGTTTCCTTATGGTTTTTACATTCACTTCATGTATTTTGGTGACTAGGAAATTAGAAACAGTGTCCTAACTCATCTAGCTTATATTTATATGAATCACTTTAGATGACTTGCTGTAGCATGTGCTGCAAAGAAGGAGTTGCGGACAGGAAAACCAGTAGGCTTCGTAGAAGACCAGGTGAGAAATGTCAAAAGTTTAGAAGAATGTAACCATTGCACTTGTTGCACTTGAACATACATAAATGTGTTGAATAGTTTCACCAACAGTATGCTACAACATAGGTTTAAAATTCAATAATTGGAAAGTCTGGAAGGATCTGTCTACTAATGTGGTTCTAGCTTCATTGTCTGTTAGGCCTGTGTTTCCTACCTCCTGTATCATGCCCATAGTAAATTTCTCCAGAGTAAAATAATCTTGTACCCACTCCCCCAACAAACCATAGTGATGCATCCAAGCAGTTTACATTGGCTGTTCTTTATATAAATAATGACCCTTCTCTTCAAAGTCATGGAGGAAGCTTTCGGAGTTTAGTGCATCAAACAACCAACCAGAAAGTAGCCATGCTGCTGCTTGGCATTGTACTGACATAGCCTTAACAGGCCCACAAGTTACTTTGGAACTTCTTACATCACAGTTACAGGACAGAAACGTCACCTATCCATAAAAATCTCTGGATTCTGAGAAATGCCGTCTATACTTGTTTAGACATAACTACTTCGGACTAAGCATTGTAAGAGTGCAAGCTTTGGAAACTTGTTGGATTTTTTCCAATTCTCACCTTACATCAGTTATAAAATATACTTATGACAGGCATAGGGGTGGACAATTGTAACCATAGCATCTGGAAGGCAGTGGAAAGGAGGCTTAAAGTGCTAAGCCAGCTTGACCTACAAAGAGAGGTCCAGGCCTATAGGTACATACAAAGACCTTATCTCAAAAGAAAGTCAAATATTTCTTTCATAATTTAGAGAATTTACTATTATAAGGAGAGCAAAGGAAAAGACTTTGGAAATGAAATTATAAGGTGTCATTTTGTTATTATGATGGGAATTGCCTTCAAATGAAAATGTTTACCAAAGACAGAATGTGAAAATTAATAATTGATTTTCTATTTGTTGTCAGAGTCAATTTGAAATGAACAGGATAGCCTGAGTGACTCATGTGGTTCTCAGCTTGAAGATCCTGTCTTTAAATGGAGCACTAAATGTGCTACATTTCATTTTCCCTTAGCCACTACTCACTTGGTCTTGAGTTGCAATGAGCACTAATTTACCTTCCAGAAGGCCAATTACCCAGAGAAATAACACTTGTATCAGAGTGAGGTACTTTCGATTTTCCTTCCCAGCTGGAAAACTTTGGAAAGTTAAAGGCTTTTTCTCCTGTGATCAAGAAAAGCACCAAGACTACTGATGGTTTGTGGATAATCCTAACCATTGTCTAGGAGTTTACAATTGGCTTTCTCTTGTGGTCTTTTTTGATGTTCAAGGAGTCCAGAATAAAGCTTTCTTTCAAGTAAGGTATATGAGAAGCATCTATAATAATAATCACCTTCTCAAAAGAGAATTAAGAGTTCTTAAAAAGAAAAAATGGGCTGGGATATCACTCAAATGTTGAAAGTCTTGCCTAGCACTCATGAATCTCATGTTCACATGTCCAGCATTTTTTTCAAACCAACTGTGCTGGCACACAAACATAATCCCAGTACTATGTAGACAGAGACAAGGAGATCCGAAGTTCAAATTTTATCCTCAGCTGCACATTGCTTTCCAGGCCAGCATGGAACACATGAAACTCTGTTTCAAACAGAAACTAAGTTTAATTGCACATATTTCCCTCAAGTGTCATCTCTCTCCATTCTCTGGAAAACATAATGATAATTTAAGTTGGTGGATGAGACCAAAATCAGGCCTTAGAGTTCAGGAGATGACAGTGTGTAAAATATTTTTCTCATCAAGCATGAGAACATTAGTTTGATCCCTGGTACCCACGTAAAAAGTCAGGCATGACATTGTACACCTCTAATCCTAGTAACAGGGAGGTGGAGGCAAGAAGATTCCTGAAGCTTTCTGACTAGACTAGCCTTATCCATGAGTTCATAGAGAGAGATTATCTCAAAAAATAAGGCCAAGAGTGATGAAGAAAAGACATTGCACATTGATCTCTCACATCCACACAAAACACTAAGAAGCACATGTATCCCCCACAAACACACATACTCACATATACCATACACACATAATATAGGCACCCAAATAATATTTATTGCTTTGCATCAGGAAATATCTAGAGACATGACCTTCAGTATGTTGTTAGGAATAAAATGATTCTGTAAATAAACAAAAAGAAATGTAATAGAGCATTTCTGATCCCAACAGGTTTCTCCTAATTCAGAATGTTGAAGTATTGTGTGTATTTTGCTGATAACAAACACCAAAAACTTTAAGGCTCTGATTTTATACCATGTGTCTGACAAAAATAATTTTCTGTTCGGGTTACACAAGAACAACCAAAAGAACAAGAAACAACATGACTGGTACAAAGAAAACCTCTAGTGAAGATGTTAAGCTTTGGTGAGGGTGTTAATAGGCCAATAGGTGGAGACAACCTAAGTGTCAATTGACTAATGCATGAACAAAGAAAATTATACATACACATAATGGGATACTACTATCCAATAATTAAAAACAAAATGCAATCCTGCCATTTGCAGCAATATGAATGGAACTACAGACCACTATATTTAAAAAATCAGGCAGAGAAAACAAGCACATTAATGATCTCATGCATACGTAGCATTAATTTCCTTTCTGTTGCTGGGATTAAAAGACTGAACAAAAGCAACTTGGGGAAGGACTGCATTTATTTCAGTTTACAGTTACAGACCATCATTAAGGGAAGCCAATGGAAGCACTCAAGCAGAAATGGAAACAGAAACCATGGAGACATGAATGTTCTTGCTGGCTCACTCTCAAGCCCATGCTTGGCTAGCTGGTTTATACATCTCAGGAGCACCTGTCCAGAGAATGATACCACACATGGCTGGACTAGTTCCTCCTCATTGATTCATAATCAAGACTATACCCCACAGATATGCCCCTTCTCCAGTGACTCTAGGTTGCATCAAGCTAACAAAGCTAACAGGGACAGTATGCCTTATCAACTTGACACAAAAACATACCACTTTAAGCGATAACAATTCATCCTTTGTCTCCCACAGTCTTATGTCAATATAATAATATGAAACATATTTTTAAAAACACACTTACTTTTTACTAAATTAAAAGCAATCTTATTTTACATATCAAACACTATTCTCTCTACCTCCCATCCTCCCATACCCCATCCACATTCTTCTCCCCAGGGAGGGTGAGGCCTTCCATGGTGGAACCATCAATGTCTGTCACATCATTTGAAGCAGGGTCTAGGCCCTCCCCCCCCCATGTATCTAGGGTGAGAGAGTATGATTTATAGGGAATGGGATCCTAAAGTTCATTCATAGACTCAGGATAAATACTGGGGACACTACCAGAGGCCCCATAGATCGCCCAGGCCTCCTAACTGACACCCACATTCAAGGTGGCAAGTTCTGTCCTATGCTGGTTTCCCAGCTGTCAGTCTGGGGTCCATGAGCTCCCACTTTTTCAAGTCAGCTGTATCTGAGAGTTTCCCCAGCATGGTCTTGATCCCTTTGCTCATCACTCCCCCCTCTCTACAACTGAATCCCAAAAGTTCAGCTCAATGCTTAGTTGTGGGTGTCTGCTTCTGCTTCCAACAGCTACTGGGTGAAGACTCTAGGATGGCATATAAGGTAGTCATAATTATAGGGGAAGGATATTTAAGGCAGCCTCTCCACTGTTGCTTAGATTGTTAGTTGGGGTCATCTTTGTAGATCTCTGAACATTTCCCTAGTGCCAGATTTCTCTTAAAACCTATAATGGCTCCCTCTATTAAGGTATCTCTTTTCAATGGGAAAAGATGTTCACCAACCCCACACCTGAGAAAGGGTTGATTTCCAAAATATACAAAGAACTCAAAAAACTAGTCACCAAAACACCAAAAATTCCAAGTAAAAATTGGGGTATAGAACTGAATAGAGAATTAAAAATATATGAATTTAAAATGGCTGAAAGATTCTTAAGAAAGTACTCAACACCCTTAACCATCAGGGAAATGCAAATCAAAACAACTCTGAGATATCATCTTACTCCTGTCAGAATGGCTAAAATAAAAAAAACACCAATGACAGTTTATGCTTGAGAGGATGTGGAGAAAGGGGAACACTCCTCCACTGCTGGTGAGAGTGAAAACTCATACAACCACTTTGGAAATCAATATGGCGGTTACTCAGGAAAATGGGAATCAGTCTACCTCAAGATCCAGAAAGTCCACTCTTGAGCATATACTCAAAGGATGCACACTCATACAACAAAGATATCTGTTCAACTATGCTCATAGCAGCATTATTTGTAAAAGCTAGAACCTGAAAGCAACCTAGATGCCCCTCAACTGAAGAATGAATAAAGAAGATGTGGTACATTTACAAAACAGAGAACTACTCAGTGGGGGAGGGGGCAGAAAAAAACATGTAATCCTGAAATTTGCAGACAAATGGATGGAACTAAAAGAAATCATCCTGAGTGAGGTGATCCAGTAACAGAAAGACAAACATGGTATGTACAAACTCATATATGGATATCAGACATAGAACAAATTATGATCAGCCTAAAATCCACACCTCCAGAGAATCCAGAAAACAAGGTGGACCCTAAAAGAGGCATACATGGGGAAGGGACTAGAACTCCTGAGCAAATTGGGAGCATTGTGGGGGAGAAGATGTTAGGAGAAAGAGAAGGGGAGAAGAGGAGGGGGATGAAGGACATGAGGGATCAGAAAGATTGAGTCAAGGAAGAATAAAAATACACTATTAAGAGACCTACAGTTGTTAGAAACTCCATTGTTTTAAAAGTTTAATGCCTCTTTGAAAGTACAAAGTTTTTTAACAACAGATGTTGTATATTGAAAACAATTTAAATACATCTTATTCCAAAAAGGAAGAGCCAAGGCACATGAACAAGCAGATCAGAGAAAACCAAAAACCAGCAGTGAAAATCCAAATCTTGCAGTTCAATATCCATCATCTTTCTGACTCACTCATTGTCTAGTCTTCTGCCTTCAAAAGATGTAGGCAGTCTCACTTATTCAGGCCTGCAATCTGCAGCAGAAATACCTTGTCTTGTAAGCTTAGGCTACTGTTGCAGAACATTTGATCACATTGTGTGAATATGACTGTTTTAACTCACCTTCCTAAGGCACCTTCTGATTGGTTTAATAAAGAGCTGAATGGCCAATACCTAGGCAGGAGAGGGTAGGCAGGACTTCCTGGGAGAGAGAGGATCTCATGGAAAGGGAAATCATCTGAGAGATGGGCAGGTAACATTTGTCGGTGAAATACAGAGGAAGTCAGACATTCAGTATGAAGGAGAGGTAACAAGCCACAAGGAAGAATGTATATCAATATAAACAGATTAATTAAGTTATAAGAACTATTTTGGAATAAGCCTAAGGTACGGCCTTGCTTTCATATTAATATGAAGTCTCTGTGTCATTATTTTGGAGCTGGCAGTTCAGGGAAATTCTGCCTACACTGTACACATCCTGCAGATGTCCCATAGTCCTGGAAACTCTGGTATCTCCACTGCAAATGAGGTTTCAGCAATGGCATCTCAAGATCTCTCTGCAAGTACTCCAACTCCAACCCTGATGCACTGTGTTTGGCATTAGCTGTCTTTCACACACCGTGAATCTTGCATTTTTATACCTCCAAAACCAGCCCCACAGGGACAACTCTTAGACTGCCAAGGGCAGTTTATAGCTTGTGATGTAGCCTTGATCCCCTTGCACTACAGCATCTGTGTGTTGATCCCTACAAAATAACTTTCTTAAATGAAGCACAGAAGATTCCACATCAGTCATTCTGAGCTCTTATTAATCATTGCTAGTTCTTCAACCCTAGCCTGCTCAGCACTCCATTGTCCCAAGCCCCACTTAAGTGGTAGTGGTTTGTTATTAATCACAGCTGATTACTCAGCGCCAGTTGATCAGCACACAGGGATTCTTAAGCAACATAGCATACAAATGGCCCCCGTCGCAGTTCTGACCGTCTTTACTTTCCTCTGAAACCTCACAAGGCAGGCCTTGTTGTCTACATTTCTCTTCAATATTCATATCATCCATGTTCCTCCTCGAACATTCTATTTATTTCTGCCTCTAGCACTTAAGTGGCTTCTCCAGCCCAAAGTATCAAGTATTTCCATGTCCCTAACACAAACAGTTCAAGGCTTAAAAGACACATGGTCAGGTCCATCACAGCAACCCCTTCTTTCTCTAGTACCAATTTCTGTTCTAGTTTCTTTCTGTTGCTATGATAAAATGCTCTGACCAAAAGCAGCTTAGGGAGGAAATGGGTTTCTTTTAGTCTGTAGTTTATAATACATAATTGATGAAAGTCAGGGCAGGAACTCAAGCAAAATCTTGAGGATAGGCCTGTCTGTTATTCTAGGCAGCATTCTCTCTAACCAGAAAATTTATAGCCAAAGATGTACAGAAGAAACCACAGAAGAGCACTGCGTGTTGGCTTGCTCTCAGGCCCATGTTCACTTAGCTTACTTATACAATCCAGGACCACCTGTCCAGAAGGATGGCACCCACAGTGGACTAAGTGTGTTGAATAATAACCAGGACAAACTTCCACTGACATGCCTACAAGCCAATCTGATTTAGGCATCTCCTCTACTGAGAATCCCGTAGCAATGACTCTAGGCCAGTGGTTCTCAGCCTGTGGGTTGTGACCCCTGTGGAAGTCATACAGCAAATATCCTGCATATCAGATATTTACGCTATGATTCATAACAGTAGCAAAATTATAGTTATGAAATAGCAACAAAATAATTAAAGTGTCACAGCATTCAGAAAATTGAGAACAACTGCTCTAGGCTGAAGCTAACTCAGACAGGTGTAATCTAAAGTATTGATTTCATAGAAGTAGAGAGGGTCATGGTGATCAACAGAAGCTGGGGAAAAGTTGGTGGTAGATAGGGAGAGGGGAAGTGTATGTACAAAGTTACAGTTAGATGGGAGGCCAATGTTTTATCGAACAGCATAAATATAGTTAATAATAATTATGATATATTTCAACAGAGCTGAAACAATTTATAATGTTCTCACCATAAATATACGACAACTATTTGAGGTGATGGGAAAAGGAAACCAGAAGAAAGTAGTCCATATCTATAGCACCCAGCTGTCTTCAATCAGAGTGCTTGTGGTTTTAAATAAATGGTGGTTTTCAGACATTTTGAAAATAGCCAAGCAGCTAATTGAGTGAATGCAACTGGTGGTTAGCAAATAACCTGGTTTTTTTTTTTTTGACAAAATTCAATTTTTTCTCTTCTTTCACATAGTTTGCTTAGCTGACTTTAAGAAAATATTTATGACTTCTCTACATACTACTAAACTTAAACGTGGGGACACACACACACACACACACACACACACACACACACACACACAGAATCCTTAGGCAAACACCAGCATCTAGTTGTATTTATTTATTCTAATGCTCACCTCAAAGTTACTCACTATTTAAAAGTATAACAAGTAAAATGAATCACTCCCTGCCAATTTTGGTTTCAAATTCTCAACTTCAGTTGGACCAATGAATTATAAAATTAAAAGGTGTTATTTACGATAATTGGTTCTTATCAGAAGACTTATTCTGTTGCTCCTCCAGCAAACATACAAGAAGGAATAATGAAGACTGAGTATTTTTGTGAAGTTAAGCCATTAACAATGTACTAAGAATAGAATCTAATTTTCTAGTTTATTCATGATGTATTAGGCATCCGTATCATCTTTTCAATAACAAGAAAAGAGTATCACACTTTGTTTCTTCCTTTGGTAACACCCTGATGACTCAAAAGAAAAAAGAAAGATATTTCACTATAGATTGGAGGCTAAATTTTGTGTTAAAAGGATTTCGAGCATTAGGTCAAGATGTTGTCAATCACAAAGTTCACATTTCCTAACCCATAAGTGAGTTACAAAACAAACATGCAAAACAAATCTCATGATAAGAACTAAGCATATGTACTCTTCTTTCAGAGGACTCAAGTGCAGTTCCCAGAACCCATGCTGGACAGCTCACAACTCCTGTAACTCCAAATCCAAGATATCTAGTGTCCTCTTCTTGCTTACACACACACACACACACACACACACACACACACACACACACACACACACACATGCACGCACGCACACAAGTGCGCGCACACACACAAAGAGAGAGAGAGTGAGTGAGAGAGACAGACAGACAGACAGAGAGAGGGAGATTTTAAATTTATTTTTAAAAAGTCTTTTGTTTTCAGGCTGGAGAAATGGCTCAGTGGTTAAGAACACTGACTGCTCCTCCAGAAGACTGGGTTCAATTCCCAGCACCCACATGGCAGCTCACAACTGTGTGTAACTTCAGTCCCAGAAAATCTTGTAGCTTCTTCTGGATTATAAGAGTACCATGAATAAATGTGGTGCACAGATGCACATTCAATCAAAACACCTATACACATAAAAATAAAATAAATAAAAATTTTAAATTAAAGCTCATATTTTATATACTTACACTTTTGTATTTGATCACATGTAGAGGTCTCCTGACACATATGTAGGGCCCATAAACCAGAGGTTGGACACACTTATGGAGTTTGCCTAGGAAGCAGAAGGGTCTTTATCTGTCAATAACATGAATCATGACTGACTATGCAAACAGCACAGGGATTTAAAAGTGTTCTTTCTTCTTTCCCAACTGTGAAATTAATGTTGGCCAAAGAGTTTTAAGTCAATGAGAGGAGGAATAATCTCAAAAGTTTTATGGTACAGCATTGTCATTTTAATTAATAACAACGCATTATTTTTCTCAAAAATACACATGGGTTTCAAACCATTGTACTGTAATGTCAAGGTAAGTTTTTAAATGCCTGTGTAATCCAGGGAAAGAGAAGAGTCAAGACAAAAACAAACAAACAAAACAATAGACTCTTCCTGTAAGAGAGAGAAGGAAAGAATGCCCACACGAGATTTTCTCCATAAAGAAATACCCATCAGCAGCTGTTAACTAGCTCCTAGCCATAACACACTGCTTGCATTGAGTTGGAGCAAGAGGCAGCTTGCTAGAGACAAGCTCCATTCCTGAACCCAGTGCCATAAAACCATGATCTAGAAAGAGACTGGCTGCGCTAGGTATACTGTGGTTGGCAAGAAATTTAGAGTAACACAAGTTGTTTAGATGAAGGTAGTAGGGTGATCCATGGGCCTGAAATCAAGTTTCTTCCTCAGCACTATGGAGAGACTAGCCAGGAAACAACCATTCCCAGCACTGTCTTGGTAGATAAGAATGTAAAAGTGGATCAAACAGTCTCCCCATTGGACATGAATATTCCCATGTGGGAAAAACCACAACCAAACCCACAAAGTTTAAAAAACAAAAATGGAAAGGGAAGGAGGAGGAATGTACCTGAAGGAGAGAAAATGTGGCAGGGAGAGTGGTTGGAAGGAGTAGAGGAAGGGTCTGGACGTAATATAAGAGAGTAAAATAATTTTAAAAATAAATGAAATTAAAATGAAAACAAAACAAAACAAGAAAAAAGTCAAAATTCATCATCCAAGAAGTAAATACAAGAAGGCAAGGCACACACATGGTGTCCTTCCATACTCTCTCAGCACCTCAGTCACAGAAAGCCCTGCTTGGAAAATGTGATCTCCCAAACACCAGAGAAGTTGCAACTGGCAGGTAGTGGTAGTGGGTTCTCAAACTGGGACGTTCAGTCGCTTGAATTACTTAGACTAGCAGAACTTCTTCCTCACTCCAAGCCCACTCATCTGTGACCCATAGAGGCTCCAACAAAAGACAACCAGTCCAGAAGGTGGGAAAAAACATAATTCATCTCAGTGGAAGTAATCCTAACTGAATGATGCTATAGTGCCTTGCATTTAATTTTTGTTAGTTGTTATTTACACTTTTGTACTTCACTTGTTTTAACTAGCATCTACCCTAAATAGGCATTTCCGAGTGTCCTTTCATTAGTCCTAGTCTCTCAGATCATCTTTAACAATATACTCTAAGCAATAAACTCTAGCCAATATACATTCAAGTTTTGTTTCTTCTGTTCTCCCATTCCCAATTGTTTCTGATGTCCCTTTTCCCCAATTCACATTCTAGTCTCACTGCTGCTCTTCTCAGGGACACAAGTGCTGTATAGCGGTAACTGCTGCTACAGATTAACACTGGGGCTGCTATCACACCATGTCTCTATTTTATTTTATGTAGCCAACTTCCACAGACCCCCAAAAGCAGTGGCAAACAGAATTTTGGGTAAAGATAACTCACCAAGACAACCCACATGCACAGCGCACAACAAAGACACATAAAAAGACAAACTTGAAGTTTGTTAACACCAGAAATGAAAGCAATGAGATAACCCAAATATCATTAAACAACTTTGGCATCAACCTTTATCTTAGATTATAATTACATAATTTTCCATTTCCCTCTACTCCCCCCACCAAGTCTCTCATATACTCCCCCTTGCTCTCTTTCAATCCATGACATCTTTTTTTCATGGATTGTTGTTACATGTATATAGCTATATGTATATACATATACCACTAAATATGACCTGCCCAGTCTATGTCCTTCCCTGGGAAAGGCTATTTCTCCCACCCTTAGCATGCTTTATTTGCCTGTAGTCTTTGTATAGGGCTGGGGTAAATGGCTTTCCCGTGTCCACTTCAACATGTCTATCTTCTTGGTTCAGCTCATATTTAGGCAGTCATGTACGGGAGACTTTATGGGTATAACTTCTGACATCACTAAGAGGCTTGCAGTATTTTCTAAAAGATCAAAGACTACATGAAAGGCTCAAACAGATGAATGAAGTAAGAATATTAATGCAGGACCTAGACAAGGTAGTGAGGAAAGTAGATGACATGATCAAAAACTTGGATGCGAATTTTTAAAATGTCAACAGGAATATTTAGACTGTGAAAAGGGACCAAACAGAACTGCTAGAAATGAAAGAGCAAATCTGTCAAACGAAAGCATACTGGCAAGCATATCAAAAGACAAGGCCAGTCAGAAGGCATGGAGACAAGATCAAGGCAAGAATACACCCAGACATAGATAAATAAGGAAATGCTCATGGAAAAGCTTCTAACTCTTCCATGTGTGTTTGACAAATCAAACCTAAGAAATTGTGCAGTAAAAAAAAAACCTAAGAAATAGTCCGAAAATCATATAGTTTAAAGGTGTTTACAATCTCAAATAAGCATAATAAGAAAATAATTTCTCTAGGACATTTCGCAATCAAGATGTCAAAAATAGAAAACAAAGAAACAATATTAAAGAATATATAAACTCTCTTATAAAGGCAAATACATCAAAATAGCATCAGACTTTCTCATCAATAACTCTTTTTTTTTTTAACAAAAGAAAATCATGGAATTCTATAGTTCAAAACCTGAAAGTAAATTACTACAAACTAATACTGCAATATTCAAAATTAATAGAGAAGTAATAACACTTCAAGACAAGTATTAAGTAAGGCAAATTGTAACAACCAAGCCAGCACCTCAGAAAATATTTAGAGGAAGACTATGCACAAAAGGAGGAGAAATGGAATCCATGTCACAAAATAACAGGAAGGAATAAGTGACATGAAAAGGAAGGAACAACAAATAAAGGTTAGGAAAGAATCCACCATCACTAATACAGTAACTCAGCAACTCAAATACTAACAAGGAAGGAAGAAAATAATTAACAACTGAGAAGTCATAGGAATTAGCAACCCATTTTTAATTGTAAACTTGCATGCAAATAGTGTCAACTAAACATAAAGGATTCAGGTTTACTGATGGAACTTAAAAAATAAAACAGCAATCAGGTGTAATTGTATATAACTTCAGCACCAGCACCCAGAGACAGAGGCAGAGGGCTCTCTGTGAGTTCCAGTCCAGCAAGGACTACTCAGTGTGACCCTGTCAAAGAAACAAGAGCCAAAGGGTAGAAATCAATGGACTAAGAAAATGGTAGCTGAAATTCTGCTATATAGTTATTGTGGCATGTGATAAAATACAACTCAAGCCAAAAATAATCAGAAGAGATGTTTTTAATAGACGGCTATACACTAATAGAGGGTATAAGGGTAGTAATTCACCAAGAAAATATAGTATGTTTAAGTATATGTGCACCAAATGATACTTAAAAGAAATCAGGTAGATACTCTGTTAGTCCATTATCATGTTAGTAAGAAACTAAACAAGGAAACTTCAGAGCTAAGTTAGATCATGGACTAATTAGAATTAATGGATAGCTATGAAAAAGTCCACCTAACAAATATAGAATACATATTCTTTCCAACATCTCAAGAACTCTCACTAAAACAGATCACACCATAGGCCATAAAGAAGATCTGTTGGTTCTTTGAAAATATGAACAAAATTGACCAGTCCCTAGTCAAACTAACCAGAAAGAAACATGACCTCCGATGGGATTAAACCTGAAGTCCCGAGTAAGGCTCAGAGATATTCCAGAAATTTACATTTCAAAAATTGAGATATTTAACAATTATGACCTAATAAAATTAAACCATTAAGATATTAACAGCTTAAAATGATATTGAAGTAGAAATCAAGTCTCATGGGAAACAAATACAGAGACTGAAAGAGATGGGAGACTTCCCATATATTTGGATTGGAAGAATCAATATTGTGAAAGGGCTATCACACAAAACAATCTATCGATTCAATTCAATCTCAATCAAAATTCCAATACCATTCTTCACAGAAATAAAATTAATATGCACAAAAAATCCTTGATAACTAATGCTACCCTACCCCAAGCAAAAAGAATAATGGTGCGGGTATTACAATATCCAATTTCAAGTTACAATATAGAGCCATAGAAACAAAACTGCATGTCACTAATGTCACTAACATGTGCATGCACATGTGCACATGTGCACGCTCTCTCTCTCTCTCTCTCTCTCTCTCTCTCTCTCTCTCTCTCTCTCTCTCTTCTCTCTCTCTCTCTTTCCATATTTGCATTTCAATATGAATTCCCACTAGAGTATAAAATACCAGTGAGTGAAGCTTCTAGCTCATGGCAAGTGGTCTCTCTGCTTCCAAGTATTTCCAAGCATCATCTGTTGTTGCCAGGGAAGACAGTTTCCCTGAAGCTAGAACGTAAACCTAGGATTAGTAGTGTTTTTTCAGTCATTATCAACTGACACAGGGTAACTCTGGTTAGAGAGGACAAATACTACTTGTTATTCACTTCCCAATTAAAAGAACTGCCATAGAATTTACCACCACAAGTGATAACTGATTGAAATGAATGAAATATAGCTGATTGATGTGGTGGAAAGTGAGTTGATTAAATAAAGTATGAATCTAGCCATTCATTGTATTCTGATTCATATTCTCTCTTTTTCTTGTTCTTATGCATTTTTTATTTTGTAAGTCAACAAATACAATTGTTTATATTGATTTCACAAATTGTGTTTTGAACTACACACACACAGAGACACAATCACACATATACATGGTAGAATAGGTAAGTCATGTTAATTAACACATATGACTTGTTTTGAGCTTTTGTAGTGGGAAACTTCACTAATGGAGAAGAAAAACCACATTCTGGTATTCCTTAATATCCCTAACAAATGTCTTAAAAGAATGTAAAGGAACACTTCTCTACTGGCTTCCAGTTTTGAAACTATGTATATTAAAGTTATTAAATACAAAAGCATATTTATAAACTTTATAACATACAATATACATGTATATATTATTTGTGAATTTCAGACCTTTGCCCAGTAACTACTGTGGCCCTATATAGTAATAGGCACTGAGTTTAATTTATTATGTAGGTGTCCTTGCCTGATGCATTTAAACTAATGACTTTCTTTTCCCAGAGTTTAGAAGGCATGAAAACCAGATTAAAAATTTTGATTACCACTGAACAAATATGCTATGCGCACGTTCAAAGTTTGTTCCTGGGACTAAAAATGTAAATTGAGCTAAAAGAATGAGAGCATTTGGAACTTATAAACAAGTATCAGAATATGGCCTCTCTTGCTCTGCCATAATTCTGTATGTAAAGTCATCTGAAGAGGAAAGAAAATCATGTACATAATTGTGATTCAGTTTCAGAGTGGTATCAAATTCAAAGAAACATAGCTCAGTAACCAAACAACCTCCAGAGACTTCAGGATATCATGGCCTCATGGCTATATTTATTTTCTCCTCTCCCTGTGCCAAACTCATCATGCCTCCTGTACCAGGAATGTGAGATAAAATGTAAGATATAGAGCAAAGCTGCCATTTCAGATACATGATTATTTGGGTCAGTACATGTATATCATAGTCAATACAAATGAATACTGAAATACTATTTGCCATTTATCTGAAATCCTAATCTACCAGAGCACCCGTGTTTTAATTTGCTGTTGTGGCAAGTATACTATCTGAATAATTCCCAGCACTGTGTTCCTACCTTCTGGTCTATCTCCACTAACAGATTCACAAACCACGAAACCTGGTTTGTTTTTGTTCTCAGTATAAGTAAACATATAAAGCCTCCCTGTCTCTCTTGCCTCCCACCTTAAAGCCTATTTTTAGAGCAATTCATATTTGCAAGCAAGGTTGAGTGGGAAACACAGTTTTCCTATATATCCCCTGTTCCTGAATCAGAGCTTCTTTGTTGTTTGCAGATCTAGCAAAATGGTACATTTGTTGCAGTGAACGAACTTGCATTGCCATGTCATTATCACCCAAAATTCGGTTTATGTGACCTTTCCTTCTTCCTATTGTATAACATAATCTACAGACCTGAACCCCTTGACATGGATCATGTAATTGTCCAATCATCCCCTTGCTTAAAACCCTCTGGCCTCCATTCTCACTGTTGGTGATAATTTTTGTTTAACTTATTTTTATAGCATAGAGTCCACACAAAATTTCTGGTGAATAAAATCCTCACCTTGATAGACATCACTGGAGTTGGAATCCTATAAGTTAGAGAAAACCCCTGAAGTTATGTGCAAGAGGACCGAAGTTAAGAAAATTCTGCCACAAGGTACCTTCTCTGTAACAGACTAAAACTATTACAGAAAACCACAACTAATCTAATCAAAATACAGAGAACAAGTGACCCTGTGGTGCCCAGCCCCAAGTGACACATTTACAAAACGATTCCTGCACCAGAGGCTTAGAGAACAAATCAGAAGAGGGGATGGAAAGATTGTAAGAGTGAGAACCAGGATGCTTGCTGTGAGAGTGCATCTGCTAGAAATGGCAGGCAAGATAGTCCCATGAAGTCTCATGGCATGGCTGCCTAAACAAGACCTGAACAAGACAGCATCAACAGATATGCTAACACAGAAAGGGGAAATCTCATGAGGCCTCAAAACTAAAAACATTACAGGAAACTAAGGAATGCTGAGAGCAGAAGAAGCAGTCTTCTCTAGGGAACAGTCCCCAGATTGGTTATCCAATGCCAAACGTTCAATATAAAAATAAGATTACATGGACTGGCCAGGTTTTATTTATATATCTATATATCACAGCAAGTAAAGAAAAGGAGAGCAGAGGCAATGAATTTTAGAGAGAGCAAGGCAGGAGGGCATACATTGGAGTTTTTGTAAGGAGAAAAGGAAAGGGAAAAATTATGTAGTTGATCATATAGTAATTTCAAAAAAGAAAAAATTCTGGATCCAAATGTGAATATCACAAGGCTATTCCATAAAAATTATCAATACATTTTAAGTGGGCCAATGGAATTTTTATTATGCTTCATGAAAGGTATTCTTATTTTTAATAGCAAACAGAAGTAGTTATAAATAAAATAGTTTAGTGTTCAGGATTTTGCTGAAAAGGTTTTCCTTAGAAGATGATACTGTGAACAGATTTTCCCCTAGTGCACAAGAGAGAAGGGGCCACCTTTCAGGAAAACTGGAGACTAGGGATGTGTCTCATCAGATCCTCAATCAGCATCTCCATTCAGCAACTCCAATTAAAGAGGCATCTCTAATTTATTTGACTTATAAATCTTTAGGTTTGCCTTTGCCATAGTCAACCCAAGTCTCATAGAAAGAAACCTCTCTGCAATGCTTGTCTGTAGAAACAAGATTAGATGAAATGCTTAGTAGAACTTGCTAGAGCCAGAGCCCTGGGCCCCAGACTATTTTTCCCAAAGTGTCTGAGTAGAAACAGTTTCTCATCAAAAGTAGGATTGCACTGGAATCCTAAATCACATTTCTGCCACCTTGGGCCTCTATTTTTACGAAGGGAAATCTTTTCTCCGTGTTGAACATTCAGAGGAAAAGCCAAGTCCTGACAGCCTCAGACACAGCTGTTGTCCTAAATTACATGCACCGTCTGTGAGCTGCATACAAAATACTCTCCTGAACTGCTCAGGCTGACTTTGTTTTATCTATCCATAGCCTTCCTTTTTCAATTTGTTTAGATAGCCCTTCTCCCCAACATAATATGGCAGGTTCTTCCCCCAAGAATGCAAAAAGTCTTGATTAAAGGAGAGAAAAAAATCAAACTGCAGTCCAAAGACCTTGGTGCTTTATTTTTGTTTTAATTGAGAATGGTATTTTAAGAAGATGCACAAGTATAACAATGCTTTGGTGTATGGATAGATATGTTGCTAGTAGGCAGGGATTGACTTTTATTCTATTATAATATTTACTGAATAGTGCCTACATGCCAGACACTGCATTCTGGAGTACTTTTGAAATAGTCCTCCCCTTCACAGTCAGAAAATAGTTGTTGGTGACCTTTGTTTACCTGTGCCTTCTACAGATTATATGGAAGGTCATTGGACATAGATGAAGACCACACTGGAAGTTTTGTTTAACAGCTTTAAATGGTGTGTCATGGAAAAATCACCTTTGTTTATGACTTATGGCTGTGCACTGTCAAAATTCCTGGATGAAAAATGAAATGCTGACATATTTGATTACTTGGTCCATCAAGCAGATACTCCATCTGTAAGGCCTGCACTAAAGTCATCAAAAAATGGTCATTGTAGTTCAATATAGCTGCATTGGAACACCCTTTCTGCCAAGTCACTAAATGTTTAGCCTCACACAGTTACTTAACCTTGAATATATACTAGTCCCCAGAAGGTCAATGTTGCAATGCTGTGAGATTGTTGGGAAGATCAAATGCATTTATAGATCCTTTAGAATTATTGTTTCTGCTTAGAATCTCATTCTCTTCTGTCTCGCAACAAACAAGTATATACTTCTTTATGACTTTAGGAACAAATACTTCAAAAAGTCAACAATTCTCTGTGATCCCACTCTGTCACCATAATAATTATCACCTCTCTCCTTCAGGGTCATTCTACCAGAATATTCATGCTTGTCATTTCTGAAGGTTCCTACCTGTCCTCTCAATTTAAAACTGTGTTTGTCTCCTTGCTGTAGGAAAGCCTATTGGGCCATGTTATAATGTAACCACAAATCAAAGCTCAAGAGTTCTAAGAAGTGTTGTCACCAAAATACAAACATTACTATAAATATGAGCTTTGAATATTAAATATATAAATCAGTGTGGCTGCTGTGGCTCTGTGGGTAAAGGTACTTAAAGCCTTTTGACCTTAATTTGATCCCCAGAATCCTCATAATGAAAATAGATGTCCTCTGACTTCTATATATGCATGTTTTTCCCCCAGTAAATAAGTGTAAAGGAAAGCCAATATACTTATGAGCGTTTATGCTTCTCAAGAATGCAATGGCTTCACTACTGCCCATGCACTATTCTTTTATCTTTTGGAGAACGACATCCCCTCTCAGCATATGCATCCATGCCTTTAACTCTGTTTTATACCCATACTCTATCCAATATCCATCAACAACATACTCTTCTACTGTGGTAAAGAACTACCACGACTAGAGAAACTTACAAAATAAAATGTTTATTGGGGCTCACAATTCTAAAGAGCTAGAGTCCATGACCATCATGGCAGAAAGTATGGCAGCAGCCAGGAAGGTATGGTGCTGGAACACTAGCTGAGAGGTTATATCTTATCCACAAATGTGAGATAGAGAAAGCTAGCCAACCAGAATGTCATGAACTTCTAAAACTTCAAACTCCACTCCCAGTGACACACTTCCAATCCTCCCCAAACTGTTCCACCAACTAATGACAAATGTATGAATCTTTGGTTGACATTCTCATACAAAGTGTCATAGGAAGTAATGGTAGCAATAGATTCCGGTTTCTGAATGTATTGTACAGTTGTCAGGTTCTTCTGTTAAATGAAAATTATGCTCAAATGCCAAAACTGTATCATGACTGTAGTCTATATTCTAAAATGCTATCTTTTTCCTTAAGTGATACTTAAATTTTTTTAAAGTGCCCACTGATAGCAATAGAGACAATCTTTTCTCCACTATCTAAGAAATCTCAATAAATTATATCTCAAAGGCAAAAACCCAGCATGGATGGGGAATAGGCTCACAATGCCTCACCCCTACATGAGGAGCTATTAGAAACTGATGGCTGTTTAGAGAGGGATAGTCTGTTTTCTTTAAGGATGCGAGACACTCATAGACTGTCCATGATCCAGTGGATGTATCTCTGCCCATGTACATATTGCTATTGCTATCATTAACTGGTCTTGGAGAACGAGAGAGAGAGAGGGGGGGAAGAGAGGGAGGGAGGGAGAAAGAGAGGCTGTATATATAGAAAGAGACTGCATGAAGTTAAGAGGGGAAAGTAATCATGGAGGTTTGGGAGGTACGGGAGCAATAATTTGATGAAAAGAAATGATAGGCATACACAAAATTCCCAAACAATAAATTAAAATAGGAAAAGCCATTGTAGCCCCAATCTGTTCTTTTTTTTTTTTTACTGTGGGAAAATACATATAACACAGTAGTTACTATTGTAACCAATTTTAACAATTCAGTAGCTATAAGCAAACTCATATTGCCATGCAGTCATCACCATGATCCATCTCAAAAACTATTTTTCTACATCCAACTGACACTTTATACTCATGAAAAGGACAGCCCACTTTACCTATATGTCTGGCTTCCTTAACATAACAGTATCCCCAAGACTCATCCAAATGATTTTATGTGTTATAATTTCATTACTTTTAAGGATGAATGTATTCCATTTCATGTATATAATATTTTATTTATCTATCTGTCCAACACAGTGCATATGGGCTACCTGTACCTTTGTTTTCCCTTTTTACCCCTTGTCTTCATTGAGAACATTTCCTTTGTATTCTTCTATACAACTTTGGGAAGTCTCTATCATATTCATAGCATGTTACACTGATGATTTCTTGCTCGTTTGTCTTCTCTATTCCATTACAAGCTCTGCCAAGATGAAGTTTTTGCCTACGTAGTATTATATCTTTCTTAGCTTTGAGTATATCATTTAACATATGGTGGGTCTTTAGGAATTGATAAGTTACTTTATGCAATCCTAAACATTCATTTAACATGAGTGATCTCGTTGCTTTGTCCAAATATTGCCTAGAAAATGTTCCCTTTAAGAGGTTTTTTTTTCAATATTCCTAGAATGTCAAGAAACATTTTGGGTACAATCTGTTCCAATTAGTGAAGGCTATGACTAGACATTTTTAAAAAACTAATCAATTTGTGACTTAGTCAAAAAACAAACTTGGGCACATGAATACAATATATTTTGAGCTCCTAATTACAAAGACCATAATATCCCAACTTTAATGAGCCCCCAGTTTTATCTCATCTGCCTCACAAGCTGTTAGCTTTATAGGTATAAGGATAGAACTCATTTTATTACTTAGTGAAAATTAAAGTTGACAGCTCTATCCATATTAATCATATTAATGAAAATTTTGGAAGAAGCAATAATAAAGCACCTTAATTCCAATACTGTGTGAGTATAATGGTCTCAAAGGGGCCTTGTCTGTTTACTGCATGTTCCCCTAGCATTATCTAATTAGGAAGCCAGCAAGCAGAAAACGTGGATGGTTCAGTGTCACTCCGAAGTTACAGTGTAAAGTTCTAAGTGAGCTATCTTTTAATTAGGCAAGTTTCTTGGGAAACAATAGTGTCTTTTTGTCCTTCAGTCAGCTCACTTTGACAGAGATCTCCTACTCATAATGCTCCAAAGACATATGCAGACACATCTGAACCACAAAACCCCCTACAGCAAGGCCAGTCACACAGATGCTAGACTCATAAGACTGAAAGCCAGAGAGAAATGATGGATAGCAGCGCAGATCATAGAACTCTAAAGGCAGCATAGAACTCCAAATCAACTGAACAATAGACCCCAGGAGCTTTGCAAACTTTCATCTCAGATCTCATATTGAAACCTTAAAGTATAGGCACTGTCTAGTCAATATTATTTGTATTTGTTTTAAAATTTTAGAAATCTTTTCTTCCTATATCTTTAATGAAAACTAGCACTGATGATGACAAAAACAATAATTCGAGTCTAATAACTAATTGTTAGTGCTCTTTATATTGCAGTTACAGCTTTCAGCACTTTGATTGGATGAACCCATACTTACAGTGACTTGCTGTGTAGCCCCTGAACTAATACCTAGATGGGTTTAGTAATAAGCCTGAGGTCATAAAGCTATGAGACTCTAATGACAGGGAGGGACATAGTATATGTTCAATGGTCTCAAGTATCTTCAGGGAGATAAAATCTAGTTTGAGATGAACTATGTGGTGGGAATAAAAATGTGTTAGTACAGCAGGATGAGTATCAGACCAATATCTTTCTGAGTGACTTTTATGAGCATGAATTTCTGCTTCTGAAAGTGAAGGCTTGAGGATAGATATTTTGAAGGCTCTTCTAAAACTAATGTTTTCCTATCACTTCAATGCATTGGAATTATTTATTGATAATGGAAACTATATGATTTCACCACTGTATCTTCCAATTTTCAATGAAGAAATCTGGTGGCTTTTATTGCTCTTAAAATAATAATTAAGATCTCTTCTAAAATATGAATATAGACCAGAGGTCAGCAAACATTATTTATAAAAGGTTAGATGGTAAATATTTTAGATTTTGTAACTCTGCCACAACTTTACTCTGCCAGTTAAGCACAAAAATGGCATATGGAATATGTAAAGGAATAGACATGTCTATATGCCAGTAACAATTTTATATTCAACCAATATGTTCTAATCTGTGTGGACCTACGCTATAGAAAATATTTATGTAGAAGTGAGCCATGTACTCTGGTCAGTGTAGAGGAACCAAGAAGCTATGCTACTCCTTATGCTCACTAGCTTTGCATTAAGCAGAGAGGTTATAGTGGTGATTTGTTTTTAATTATTTTAGCACAAAGAGATTGGCATATTTGAATATTTTTGTACACAGAGATACTGAACTACTGTAAAAAGTGCTCTGATGAGAAATGCAGGCTACGCCTTCTTAGAGTGCATGTAGCGTTTCAGAAGCATTCTGTTTACAAATCTGTACTCCAAAAAGACCTGGAGCGATTACTTCTTTTTCCACTTTTAGGAAACATTTGTTTGATTTTATTTATTTTTTAAACTATTTTTCCTTTTATTCTTCTTTCCATTTCCTCCCAACTCTCCACCCATCTGGATTCCACCCCCTTTCTGTATCTCATTAGAAAACAAACAGGTTTCTAGGGGAATATTATTATATTTATTATATTATATTATATAACAAAAACTCATACATTGCAATAAGACAAAAGTCCGAGGTGGCAGGCACTGGGCCTGCACAGGACTGCAGCAGATGGGGTCCTAGAACTGAAAGGAGAAGTGGACATAGGCCCTAATCCCTAATCCAGAATAATTCTCCAATTGATAACCACTTGAAAATGAAAATTTAGTTTTCTTCTAGTTCCATCCATTTTGCTTCAAAGTTCAAGATTCCATTGTTTTTGTTTGTTTGTTTTGTTTTGTTTTATCCACTGAGTACTATTCCATTGTGTGGATATACCACATTTTCTTTATCCATTCTTCAGTTGAGGGCATCTAGGCGTGGATGGGGGGGTGGGATGGTGTGTTGGTGGGGGCATGGGAGGGTGGAAGGGAGAGGAAACTGGGATTGATATGTAAAATAAAATTGTTTCTAAATTAAATTTTAAAAAACGATTTAAAAAATTTAGTTTTCTTCAATAGAGTCTCACTAGGGAAACAAACTACGTTAAGAGCAAGCGGGTAACTGGCCAACGGAAAATAAATTCTAGCATCTTTGGAGGTTCCTATTCTCAAGATGCCATGTCAGGCATTTTTTAAATCTTATTTTTCCTTTTCCTTTTATTTTATTTATGTATGCACTTTAATATTTTCTCTCTTTCACCTACATGCTCTTTGCATATATGTTAGGGATTCTGTTTAGTGTTTTTGTGGGATTCCTGAAGTTGTAAACAAGTGGGTCTCAGTGTTTCTATCTCTTGTGCCTTTTTTGAGCAAATACATCTAAATGTGCTGTTAACTGACAGAAATGAGAATTTCTGTCAACAGTATAGGGAGGATGTCATTGACAGATGAGCATTATGCAAAACATGATAAGATAGCAAGTTTGTATAAGTTTCATTATTAATTGGATGAAGTAGTCACTATTCTTATGTACTTCTGCAGTTCAACCATATTTTCACTTAGCTGGTTTTCTATGTCGGTGTAGGGAAGCAGTAAAGACCGAAGCTCTAGCAAGGTTTTATTTCTGTCTCCATTAGACTAGGAACCAAGTGCATCTTTATATGTTTATTCACTTCTGATACAAGGCATCAATTTAGATCTAGAGAGATGACTCAGCAGTTGTGGTTGTTCGAATAAGAATGCCACCCTGAACCCCCTCCCACAGGGGCACATGTATTTGAATACTCGGTCTCCAATTGTTGAAACAAACTCTTTAGGAAAGATTCAAAGGTGTGACCTTGTTGCAGGAGGTGTGCTACTGGCAAGGCTTTGAAGTTTCAAATGCCCACACCATCCCTAGTTGTTTGTCTCTGCTTCCTGCTTGTGTTTCAAGATGTGGTCTCTCAGATACTGTTTCAGCATGATGCTTTCCTGCCTGCCTCCATGTTGCCTGCCATAATGATCTTGGACTCACCCTCTGAGACTCTAGTACCCCAACAAATTCTTACTTCTCTAAGTTGCATTGGTCTTGGTACCTTAGCACAGCATTACAAAAAAATTAACTAAGAAGTTAAGAGCACTTATTGAGAGAGAGAGAGAGAGAGAGAGAGAGAGAGAGAGAGAGAGCACTTAAGCACTTGCTACTCTTGCCAAGAACCTGGGTTAAGCTCCCAGCACCTACATCACGTGACTTACAACACCTGTAACTCAAGTTCCATGGATTTCTGACACCCTGTTCTGGCCACCACAGGCACCTGCACACATATTGTGTAATACACACAAGCACGCATTCAAACACAGAGAGAAATTTAAGAAGAAAACATTTTTCCTAATGCATCATTTCATCCTGCGGTTCACCTTCATCAACAGAATTTGATAATATGAAATATGATATATCTGAATTTGTTTTCAGTCTCCAATTTAGTTGTGGATTCCCCCATACCATATCGAATTTCTGTTTCTGATTGCTCTGCTGACTTAAACCCTCACTAGATTTATAAGCAATACTCTCACATAAATTTTATTGAAGAAAAGGGAATAATCAGTCTTTGAAGTCTGGACAATATACTTGGCAATAACTGGAAAAACAAAAGGCCATTATACTCTACCAGTTCAGGATTACACAGTTTAGATAACAAATACACGTTCAGCTCAGGTCTAAATCTCCACCCTATTCATCTATTGATCATGACTAATTACATTAACAATGAAAGGAATGGAAGCCACTAAAACTGCTTCTACCTACCACACTATTTCCAGAACAACCATTTAGCAGAGCTGGAATAGTAACTGAATGATAGCAGATTATTATAAATTTAATCAAGTCATAGTAGTATTGCAGCTGCTCTTCCAGATGTGGTCCAATTAATGAAGCAAATTAATGTATTCTTTAATAATAGTAACACAAAACATTAGGATTCTTTGGATTCTGGAAGTAATTGGGTCTTTACTTTTGTCCTCATTTTGCCCTAATCCATGTACTGGGTGACCCAGACAGTTGACAAAATTTGATGTCTCAGGTTAAGCCAATGCTGTACATAGGTCTTTACTCCGAAGCAATCTTGCCTGTCACTTAGGCTGCATGACCCATTATAGATGACTAGATAAAAATGATGTATTGAAGACTTTTCAGTATCCTATTGGTGAATCACATTTTGAACAATTTTACTGTAAAAGTCATATAGTTAGCCCATTTCTGCATTTGCCTCTACATTTGAACAATGCAAATATTGTAGCTATCCTGTCAGAAATGGAGGTCATACATGAGTTACACAACACAGACTTCATCCCAGAAGACTTACCTAACTACAGTCACTGATGAGTGTGCAACATACCAAAAGCACACGTGAATGATGTCATCATTTCCCAAAGGCATCTTTTAGTTTCCAGGTGATCTATTTATCTCATTGCAGTACATGTAGTAATGGAAAAGTCAGCATAAGTTAACCGCGGACT
This sequence comes from Cricetiscus sungorus, assembly GCA_030556225.1. Lineage (NCBI taxonomy): Eukaryota > Metazoa > Chordata > Mammalia > Rodentia > Cricetidae > Cricetiscus > Cricetiscus sungorus. The sequence continues at coordinate 13,113,358 of JANBXA010000726.1, forward strand.
AGGTATTCCAATTTTTTTCTGACTCTTAAGAATTCTGCCACAGCTATTATATGTGTCCTCTTAACTCTCATGATGTTTCCAATTGAATTCCTCTGATGAGAGATCTTATTTGACAAATACTGAAGCATAATAGGCTAGTGCAGCTCAATTCTTGTGGATTCCCCACATCATTCAGTGGTGCTGACTCCGGTTTGTCAGATGACTTCCTTTACTCTTGCAATTTTCAGTTGTGTTCTTGGCAGTACCACTTCATTTTTATACATTCCAGCTGACTTTGTGGGTTCTAGTTGATCCCTCTTTCTCTAGTTCATCTCCATATTTTCTCACCACTTGCCAGCCCTGATGCCTTCATGTCAAATAATAGATGCAGAAACATCTGTCCAATAAAAGTGGGCTATACAAGAACATAACACCAAATTCCCAAATTCTTTTATGTCATGTACAGTGACTCTGTTTCTCTAGGCAAACTCTAATTGATACATATACATATATAATATATATTAGATAGATAGATAGATAGATAGATAGATAGATAGATAGATAGATAGATAGATAGATAGATAATTTGTCTATGCATTTCCCAGTATTACTGATGATCTGGTTAATCTGAACGAAAGTTTGTCTTTTCACTTTGTTTTTGTACATTTATAAGGAAAAATAAGTCACTACTGCCTGTGGCAACATTCTTCAACTTTGTTCCTGTAATGTGTCACCTGAAAGTATAATTTAGCATTTCGAGTTCTAACTGAAAATGGCAATGCAGCTGAAATTGAAAGTAAAATTAACTAGTGGGGTGTCCTTTTGGCCTAAGTCTTTGTGTGTGTCAGGTAATTTCATGATTCTGTCTTCATATAATTTGCTGCCTCTCTCTGTCTGCGTGGGTTTGGCATGAATTTCTTTTATTATAAAGGCTAGCAAGATGACTATCAAAATGAGGACACTGGACTCTGCTTAAATTATATGTAATTATGGGTTGCAAAATATGTAATTTATTGAATGTAAAGTTCATTTGGCTAAAGGCTTTCTGTGTGGGTTCTGCCTTCCTCCTGGGCTCAGCCCAACAATCCCTTAGAGGTAATCAGCTGGAGCAGCCACTGATATTGCTCAGATCATTTGGTCAGGTGCTTTCTTCTAACACCATTCTTAGTGGTGTTTTCACTGAAAGAGGAGGGAAAAAATAAAAGCTGGTATTCTCAAGGGATATTCAATGCATGATCTTTTTTTTCATGTCAGAATGTAAAAGAACTCTAGAGGGTCCTTGAGAGCTCTACTCTGAAAGTAAAGAACTATAAGACTAGCTGATTGTCATGTATCCATCCACCTTTACACTCCATACAAGCAGAGACATTACTGGAATCAGTGTTCTGTCAAGCAATTTATCTAGCACCTAAAAGATGTTTTAGGGACAAGAGCAAATAATGTTAAGCATCTTTATGAAGCATGAACAGCCTTCAGAAAATGAAATAGATCCTCTCAATTTTCTCTCCATGACCATAGTTCATCTTCATATCTAGGTGTTACCTTGAGTAGGCCAAGATATGAAGATGAACTATGGTAGATCTGCTTCCCAAAGATATAACTGCATCTTAACTCCCAGTACTTGTAAATATTGGGGTTAAATGGCAAATGGGAATGAAACTGGTAGAATGAATTCAGCTTCCTAATTAATAAATGAGATTATTCCAGATCAACCCAATGGACATATGCATGTCCTTAAATGTGGAGGAAGGCAGAGAAAATAGAAAACTAGTGACATGGTAGCCCCTCAAAAGATTTGACTGACTATTGCTGGCTTTGAAAGTGACAGCAAAGGCCACAAGCCAAAAAATAACAAGAAAACAGATTCTTCCCTACAGCTTGAAAGGACAACATAGCATAGCCAAGAGAAACACATTTGGACATCTGACATCTCACACTGTTGAAATAATAAATGTCTGATATTTTAAGGAGCTGTTTGTGGTGTTTTGTTAGGAGAGAAATGGAAGGCAAATACACAAGACAACATTGCTTGTTTCAACATTCAACTTTTTATATCTTGACCACCTAAGCATTTCAGGGAAGGTATCTGATTTTCCGACTTGTTCTTATTGTTTTCTCTGTTTTATTTAAATCCTGACTCTCAGAAGGGTTTTTGTTTTATTCAAACCATTTAGACACCTGTTTGTAAGTCTGTCTATGAGTGTTTTTCCTGTACTCCCAGCTCTGCTTTATATCCCTTCATCTATTCCATTCTGTTCTTTTATTAGTCCTTGCCCTGACTAATACCCACTGAGAATTGCCCATGTCTACTTCCTATGCTGATACCCAATTTAAAACTCCAGTTATGCCCTGATATTTCCTCAGTGCAGCTTGTTGAATAAATATTAGAAAGGTAAGTTATAAATCTCATTCTCCTAATTCCCTTTCTATCAACCATCTAAGGGGTGCTTCTCACAGAGGAAGAAAGGAGTGAGAAAATGTATTTATGGTGCTGAAGCATGGCATTAGAACATAAAAGTTGCTTAATTTAAATTTCCTAGTGTGTGGCAACTGCCAGAAACAGATCATTTGTCTGATTTGAGGATTGTCACTTCACCTTGGTTCTTTTTTCAACACCCCTGAGGCTACAAATTTCCTTTTATTTCAGAAAATTCAAAACTTTAGCTTTATTACCCCTTATAATTATTTCTTCTTTTATCTTTATATACTATACAAACAAAACCATCATTTTCATAGATTTGTGTATTAATTCAATAAGCAACATGCAGTGAGCATTTGCTCCATGCCAGGAATTGTTGTGGTTATGGGAATGACACAGTCTATCATCCTTAAGCCACGAAACGAGTATTGCTTGACCAGGGGATGGGCAATAAGCATAGAAGAAAAGTGACCTAAGCAGAGGTAATCACAGTGTGAAAGCCATAGTGTCCTAAAATATATTCGTAGCAAATAGCAATAAGGAAAAGGGAAATATACTTAAAAATGTAAAAGGAATTGATCTGGCTACAATATGGAAAGTAAATCAGGGGGAGATCCATTGACAAATTATATCATTATACAGGTATTTTACAAAGTTCAGGAATGCAAGATTGACAAAAACAACAGTGGGAGAAAAATAAACCTGATGTAAAAATTCTGGATGTGTCAAGTAAAATCTAAGGGAAATCTAGTTGAGTGTCAACTAATGTTGTTAAATATTTTACAAACATCTCTTGGGTGCCTATTCTATAGCAAAGCACTACAATGATAAGACAAGAATTCAGTCTTCAGGGAGGGTATTAATGCATGCCAGTGGAAATTTGGATATAGAAGTCAGGAATAATATATGAACTGCTTATTGCATTAAATATGCAATCAGTCATACAAGTCCTTGTTAAAACCATGGTAGGTAATGATATGGCACAAGAAAAGTCAGTCCAGCAAGCACAGTGGGCTGAGCAAGGATTCCTGGGGGAAATCAAGGAACAGGAAGTAGAGTTAAAATCATCAGGATTCAGGTTCCCCAGGCTCATAAGATTCAACTGGTAAATAATACTGAAAAGGACTAGCTAGAAAGAGGAAAAAGTTCTACACCTAATATTATTTAAGTCAAAGACATGGAACAATTTTAAACGAAAGTTAGCTTAAATATCAACAACATAAGGCAGATTCAATAAGATTAAAGTAGACAATTATTTATTATATTTGTCACGTTGGAGATAATTGTATACCTACCTTGGTACAAAACCTTTTTGTGTAGAGATGTAATGGGAATCACATGGTAAGAGAATGGAGAAAAGAAGCATAGTGCATGCTTTTAGGAAGACTTAAAAAAGAAGTTGGGTGTGGTGGTTCACACATTTAATCCTAGCACCCAAGAAGCAGAAGCAGGAAGGTATCTGTGAATTTAAGGCCCATCTGGTTTACGTACAAGTTCCAAACAAGACATGACTAAATAATAGTGAGATTTGTCTCAAAAAATTAGTTATCCCTGAAATCATAAATATACAAAAGTTAACATCATGTAAACTGTGTAGATTTTATCTGTGTATTTATGAATGTATATACATAAAACACTTTAAAAGGGGGACAGAAGCCATGGATTTGAGAGAGCAAGAGACAGAGGATGTGTGTAATGGGTAAAAGGGAAAATGGAAAGATGAAAATTATACAATTATATTACATTTCAAAAATGTCATAAGAAATTTATAAAAATGAAAAATAATTAAAATTATTTTTAAAAAGAAGGCTTAGAAAGCATAGGGCATACTCATTCAAGAAGACTTTTGCTTTCTTTTCAAGGAAATATTTGAATAATCACATATACATATGTAAACAAAGAGAAATATGAGGCTAGAGAGAGTGACAGAAGATAGACATGAGACAGTGAGGGAGTACAATGAAGAGACTCAAGAGTAATTATTTGATTCCAGAAAATTAGCTGAATTCCAGAAAAGTAGGTGTAAGGAAACATTCTTTTTTAAAGATGTATTTTATATTTTGGTTATATGGATGTACATCTGTGTCTATGTCTGTGTGGGGGCCTGTGTACCTGAGTGAAGGTGCACATAGAGGCTGCGGTGTCAAATTCCCCTGGAGCTGGAGTTATATGTTGTTGTGAAATGATGGACATTGGGTGGTGGGAATCAAACTCCAGTCCTCTGCAAAAGCAATATATGCTCTTAACTACTGAACCATCATTATTTCACAAGAAATACTCGTGATTAAAAGGATACATTTTCTACCAAAAAAAAGAGAATGAGAAAGAAAGACTGAGGACAGAGGAAGTACAGCACAGGTGGAGGGCATGAGGCTATAGAAACTCATAGCTGATAACAAAACAGTGCCATAACATCTGTTTAGAGCTGGGATGGTGGGGTGCAGAACAAGAAGAGAACATTTTTGGTGGAATTAGTGAAGGAAATGACAAAGTGTTTGTTGATGAATTTAAAATCTACCTGAGATTAACGTATCTCCTAAGAAAACACTGGCAGTAAGTTGAGAACTCATTTTGGGTGCTATTGGTTCAGGAGACAATGAAGCACAATGAGGGCCACTCACTGCGCTAAGTTCTATAGTCCCCAGCTTTTTCGGCACCTGTGGAGACACTTTGAGAAAGAAAACAATGGACTAAAATATCACATAAAGTTTCTAGTCCTGAGACCATGGGTAAATGTTTTCCCTTTTGTAGGTCTTGGTTTTTTCTTTTGATCATGAGAAGTCTAGATAATTCATAAAATCCTTCCCATCTCTAGCACATAATGACCTGGAGTATATAATGATGCCTAGTATCAAGATCAAGAAAGTATGAAAAGCATGCAAGTTTATGTGTGAAAGGTCCCAAAGAACAACCCTTTTTCAGCAGCAAAGGATGACTTTTCCTTCTCTGCCCAAATTCAGAGCATCTGTACTGCTCCTGGGCCTCCTAATCCTGAGACTTCATAAGCACTAAATTCATCTCAAAAGTTAACTTCCTAAGGATAATACTGTCAACATTTAGGCGATGAAACAGAATGTTTTTTCAGGCTTTATGTCCTCCATGGAATTTATCAAGGCATTTCAAATTTAACTTGAATTGAAATTCTAAGCCAAGTGGATCAGGATTAGCTCTGAGGTTATATATCTCTTAAATCACATAAGCCCTCAGACAGATTTGAAATATGAAATGTATCTTCCCCAAATGGTTAAAAGACTAGACATTTTCTTTCAACTTTGAAGTACTAAGAAAAACTTCTGGAAGTTGGTGTATTATTAAAGCAAGTTTCATGACATTGACTAGCTTTCAGTAATAAGTGGAATGGTTCCTGATTGGATTTGTTCTGTACCTTTCCACACAGATGCAGACTCTGTAATCCATCTTAGTCAATACTCACACCTACTCCAGAACACATCTCTGTCTAGTCTACTCATTCATTCATGTATTTAATCAAAACATGCTGAATAACAGCCTACCTACTACATGTTAGATATTGGGATAGATACGGAACCTGCTTCTGTGAATAAGATATTGTTTTCAAAACCATACACTGGATAGTAGTAAGTGCACGCATGGTCATTTACTTAATATTAAAAAGGATATCAATCAATAGAAATATTAATAATGGCATATACTTAAGAATCAGGCCAAGGGATTGGAGAGTTAGCTAGCAATCACAGGGCCCTGGATTCAGTCTTCAGATCTACAGGAAACAAAAGCAAAAACAAAAATACAAACAACAACAACAAAAAAAAAAATAAAAACAAAAAAACCCCAGAGCAATCTAGGTTTGAATCCAAGCTCAGCTGTTTTAGCCATGTGATCTTATGCAAGTCATTTTTCTTCATTTAGTCATAAAGTTTTTCATATACTAAAAATTTAATATTGATTTAATATTCAGTGTTTTAGAGACTTTTAATGAGGATTAGATGTCGGCATGTAACAGACCTAACAAGTGGCAGCTACTGTAATTCTTATTAATGATAATGTTGACAATTATTTAAAAATCATGGGTTCTTCTTTGAGACATGACTAAGGGGAGACTCCTTTCATTTGAGTAATAACCTGAGGAATAAGAATGGTTTTCCACAGAGATATGTGGAAGAAAGTATCAACAGGGACAGTTTGAATAAAGATGCAGAAATATGCAAAAAACCTTCAGCAAGTGTGGGGAAGAGTTAATAATTGTGTTGTGGAAGAATTAGAAAGGAATATGAAACCTGAATCTGAAAGGTTATTTTTAAATGTGTGGTCATTTGAAATAGCATTTATAAATATATATAATATATATACATATGTAAATATATAAAACATGCATGTATGTGTGGATATGTGTGTATGTGTGTACACTGCATATGGAGGTTTAAGGTGTACATCTGGTATTGTCACTGGTCACTTCTCTACCTTCCTTTTTTGGACAAGGGCTTTCATTGAACCTAGAACTCACCCATTCAGCTAAGACTGTGTGGCCAAGGAGACCCAAGAATCCTGGCTTTGGTGGTTCAGCAGCACTGAGTGCTTGAGTGTGTGCTTCCAAATCTACCTTTTACATGGATGCTGGAGATTCAATCTCAGGGCTTTAAATTTGCACAGCAAGCACTCTAACAACTTTTCAGCCCCATGACCTCTTTTATACGTATTTCATCTCTTTAGAGTTGGAGAAATGGTGCCACGACAGAAGTTTTCAAAAAAGAGTTCTTGCTCTTACAATGATTTTGTACTTAGACCAGCTGAGGAGCTATCTATGCCTAGACGAAATGGTAGTCTGGCTGAAACACACTCTGAGTCTAGGGTTGCTAGACAAATATGGAGCAAAGATACTCTAAGTCTATATTTATCATGTAGTCAATTTTGAATTACATTATAATAATTAATACCAAATTGCATCTTCTACACTAAAATATCAAGGATAATTCTAAGGGTGTGATGGCTAGTTTAGGTTGTCAACTTGGCTACATCTGGAGTTAATTAAAATCCAAATCACACACACACACACTTTTCCATTAGATACTCTGACTAATACAGAGGGCTATCTGGGTTTCACATAATAATGAGTGTTCAAGCAGGCCCTATGTTGGTAGTCACCTGGTAAATTCATACCTCACAGTACATAACCTTACACAGAGGTCGCCTGTCTGGAAAAACTGTTATTTCTTCACCAAATTTATCAATGGTTGAATTTATTTCATATCTCTAATTAAGACAATGTTATTTCCTCATATGTTATATTTCATCAGAGAATATGCTTCTTTTTTCCTCTCTCTCTCTCTCTCTCTCTCTCTCTCTCTCTCTCTCTCTCTCTCTCTCTCTCTCTCTCTCTCTCTCTCTCTCTCTCTCTCTCTCTCTCTCTCTCTCTCTCTCTCAGAGGAGAAATAACCAAACAATATTGTTTGAGGAAGTACTTAGGGAAAACACACAGCAGCAAGGCAATTGTACTTGTATTTATCTTCAGAAGAAAAGAGACAATAAATAGAGTTGGGAAAGAAAAAAATGCTCTAGAATCTTAGGGTTTTTGTTCGTTTGTTTGTTTTTTGTTTTTTATTTTGTTTTGGTTTGTTTTTTGGCAATACAATTTCCCAAACCCATAGATTCACAGAACTCAGACTTAGGACAGGATTTATAGCTCATTTAATTAAATGTTTGGAAACTGCTGTGACAAATAATCTTTCTCTCACTGAAATATTTTCTGTCTAAACTATTTATCCCACCTACTGCCCACTGCCAAACAATAAAAACAACAGGCTTTAATGGAAGCTGGAAGCTCAGGACACTGCTTTCTCAGGCACTTCTCCAGTAAAATTTTGTGAGTTCTTCTATTTATTCAACAAAGGGCTAAACAAAGCACAGCTTATGACCATGCAGAGAAACTGAGTCCCAGAAAGGAGCCCTTGTGACTGTCAGATAGTCTGTGGGTGACTGAGCTATGGCTTAAAACCAGGTATTTTCCCCCAGAATATTTCTGCTATGCCATATTGTTGGAATGTACACAATTTTTCAGGAAGTGATCATTAATTTGCTGCCCCTTATATTCATTTTATTCAGGGATGGCTGCCGGATTAGTGTTTTCCTTTCTAGCAGGTTTTCATATTACCTACCTTGTTCACCTCTAATTGAGCTTCTTCACTTGTATGGGTAGGATGCAGGGATTGGAACATCTAAACAATGTTAGGGAAGCACACATCCTGGTTAAAAAACTTGCCTTAGCAGGGAAGGATTTATCATTGTTAGGATGGTACTTAATTTGATGAAAAAGTCTACTAGCATAGTGTCTGGCACATAGTGGATGCTAAATAAACATTAGTGACCTTTCTTTCTCCTCTTCCTTTGACAAACAATCAATGGGAAGCCATTTTCCCAGGTGTCACCACAAGGAAAGCAATAGCAAAATAGTCAGATTCTGACTGTGTAAATGAACACCTTCACTGAGTCCCTCAAGGACCCAGAAGGTCTGGAACATTCTGCTTAAAGAAACACAAGCAAGAAGTCTCACATTGTTTCCTTTCCATCTGGCATCAAAGCTGCTTCTCTTGCTGCAATCATTCTGTCTGCCAGGAGTACTTCAGATCTCAAAGTGAAAGAAACAGGGAGTTACTCTTTCCCAAGTGCATCACTGTGCTAAGGAAATTAATCAATTAATCCATGACAGTCTTTGAGCAGCAGGGAATCGTACAAAACCAGAACAGCAGTTAAAAAGCAGTTATGAGAGAGAGGAGGGAGGAAGGGAAGGAGGGAGGGAGAGAAAAGCAGAATACAATCAAAAACAAAATAAAGCAGAACAAAATTGAATAAAAAACACACATACACAAAAATGTCCATCGATTGTCAATATGGCCTTGAAATAAAGGGAATGTTATTTGAAGTCTAATGAAGAAAAAGTTTTCACAGATAGCTTTAGTTTCTATAAATCTAACCAATAGGAAGCATCCTCACTAAATTCTATGATTATATGGCCTCATAGACAGGGCTTAGTTAGCAGGTCCACATGTAGAAGAAAGGAAATCAGTACAAGGCCCAGGGTTTAGTTCTGTCATTTGTTTTCTTTTCCATTGAGTAAGCTCCTTCCCTTTCCTAGGCCTCACTTTCCCCATCTAAAAATGACAAGGAGTAGACTTGACTTTCTTATTTTAATTCTTTGAGGATTTTATACAGTATATTTTTATCATGTTATTTCCCATCCCCCACCTCCTCCCAAATCCTATTCAACCACCCAGTCAACTTCATGTTTTTCCTCTCTCTTAAAAAGAATGGGGGAACATTCATTTAAAACTCTGGAGTCAGATTTGTATTGGCCAACTGATCCTAAGCATGTGTCATGTCCTGGCCTGTGGTTAATATGCCCAGTGTTACTCCACTAAACAAAAATGACTTTCCTGATCCTAGCAGATAGGATTTACTAATAGCTTCTTGAGCAAAGGTGGGACTCTGAGCCCACTTCACCTTCTCCGTGCTAGGGTTTTCTATAGCTTGAGCTTATACAGATTTTACATAGGGTGCTGTAATCATAGTCTCTGTGAGTTCATATATGCATCTTCTGCTCTGTTATGTCTGGAAGATACTGTTTTGTTGAAGCAACCCACCACCTCTGGTTCTTATAATCTTTCTGCCCTCTCTTCTGCATAGACCCCTGAGTCATTAGTGGAGGGGTGTGATAAAGCCCATTCAGGGATAAATACTCCAAAGTCTCTCACTCTCTACACCAACATTATCCAGTTCTAGACAACTGTGATAATTATCAGATGCTGCAAAAAGCTTCTCTACTGAAGGTTGAAAGATGCTCTGATCTGTGGATATTGTAGTAAGTCATTAGGAGTCATTTCTTTGCTATTTTCATTTAGCAGACTAATAGTAACACCTTTTCCCCTGGGCTCGTTTTATATATATATATAACCTCAGGTTCTTGGTCTCCTAAACAATATCAGTTATGGTCCCACTTCATGGAATGAGCCTTAAATTCAATTAAATGTGGCTGGTTCCTCCCATAGCATTTGTACCACTACTGCACCACTGGGCATATCTTGCAAGCAAGTTGTTACTGTAGCTTTCAGGGTTTGCAGCCTAGTGGCATTGATTTCTTTTCTCAGTCCACATTGTGTAGAACACTTTCTAGCACTGTGAATGCTAGCCAGTAAGGGTGAGATTTCAGTTGAGTGCCAGGTTTCTCCATGTTCTATGCCATAAGTATCCAGTGACACTTGATATTCTTAGATAGCTCATTTTTTATTTTAATATGTTCAAACCCTGGTGGGCTGTTCAGAGAAGTTTTATTATACAGTTTACTTTTGGTGGGTCATTTGTACTCTAGACAAGGAGGGTTTCTTGAGTTCTAAGCACTCTGCTCAATTTTCTTGATGATGTTATGGAATATTCATCCATTTGACATCAAAATGCCTCATGGAGCAAATGAGTTAATGGCTATCTAAATGGTTTGTTTTGAGCCTTACTTACATCTTGTTTTTCATCCTCAGACCTCAGCCACAATCTCAAGGGAAAGTGCTTCCAACACTTTCCAAATCCACGGCTAATAGACCTCACTGCCAGGAAGCAGTGTGTGGTGCTTATTGTAAATTTTCTCTCTGCAATTTCATCCATTTTCCCCTTCACACAGCATCAACCCTTCCCCTACTAATACCAACAGAAGAATGGAAGGTTTTTCTTTTTGAAAACTGCCATTTAGTAGACCAGGGAGGTATAGGAGGAAATGTTGGCATTGTATGAGATATGATATTTTGTGAGATTAGACAGGTAGCAAAGGGTCAGAGCAAGTCATAAAGCATTCTCTGAGTTCCCCTTACACTGAAAATGCACTGTTTGGATTATAGCCACCATAATGTGAACAAAGGAACAAGAGCAAGACAGAAGATAACCTCTTGTGCATTATTTTATATTTGTGGAGGCATGTTTAAGCAAATATCTCTAGGGGCATCAAATAAGAAAGATGTCTCTAAAAGCTTTTGTTTCTCATGACATTTACACAGGATATGCAGAGGCTCAGTTTGAAGAAAAATAAGGAAACAAAATCTGGAATAACATTTCATCTGAACAAACTCAAAATTGGACACTTCTTTGCTAGAAAATCAAGGAAATAAAATAGTGTGTGCTGATGAAAGATTTTCTGTGCCCCTTTCAGAGGAGTTTATAACAGAGAAATACTTTTGCTACTCAGATCAGGCCAGAATGAACATGGAGGAAGTGCATGTAGTATAATAAGAATGACTATTTCATCAGTCACTTCTTTCTTCTGCATACTCATTCATTTGATATCTACCACATTCATTCATTATAATACAACAAGAATGTGATGGAATACTACCTGTGCCCTGAGCATGATGCTATGTAACAGGCAAAATAAGAATGTTCATGAAAGGTATAGCCTAATGAAGCAAATCTATTTTAATTTCAAAGTTGAATCAGTAATTATTAAATCATAATTGCTATGTATGCTGTAAGTTCTGGATGTTACCAGATATTACAATAGGGCTATTTGACACAGGCTAGCCAAGGCATGGAAATTTTCCCTCAAGGAATGACATTTGGAGTTGACCCTGAAAAGCAAATAGAAATTAGCCAACATAAGAGAAAGAAACTAAGAAACTTTCATGAAGTTTTGGATTGCTTAGGTCTGGAAGGTGGGTTGACAATGGAGACTTCTAAAGGGTATGAGGGTTTTTTGGAGGTGATACAAAACTCAAATTAGATTGGGATGATAGCATACAACTCTCAAAATGTAGTAATAGACTTTATTATGCCTCAGTGGAGCTATTCAAAAAGACCAACGTTACATAAACATGGAACGGGAAGGGGACGGCCTGAATGATTTTGTTGTGACTTCTTGTTGTGACATAACTCAGGAATGAGTATTTAATATTAGGGTCTTATTTCTTCAAGATTATTCTGGAATTTTGCTATAAAAAATACGAGATTTTAGGGCTCTTGTCACAAAGACGACAAGTATTTGAGATAATATAGATATTCAGATTCTTATTCATAATAACCACTTCAGTATTGTAATCTTGTTGAAATATCACATTGTATCCTTTAAACTTCAAATACACAACTTCAAATTATGAAAAACAAAAAAGAATAGTATTTGGTCAAGATAAACATCATAAAAGAATCTGTTGGATGAGTTGTGCAACTTTTCTAGGTAGATTTTCTGTTTTATATATATAATTTTAGCATTTATTAAAGATGAAGCAAGTTTGAATCCTAATGAAATTACTGTTTCTTATTTTGCATAAAAATTAGATTTGGGTGAATAAATATTTGAAAAATCCCTCTCAAAAAGTTAAAAAAGAAAAGAAAAAGAACAGAGAAAATAGAGCCACTGAGAGGTGTAAGTTGGGAAGGCAATGAATTGATTTGCTTTAGGAAAACATCTTTGTTTGTGATTACAGAATATACCATAGGGGAATAAGAGTAGATCAGTTCAAGAAACAAGTGCAGTAGTGCTGGCAAGAGATGTCTGTAATTTTGACAGTGGTGAAAATAAAGATATGTATGTGCACAAGAAAGAATTTGCAGGTAGATATTTTACACACTCTCTCTCCCTCCTTCCCTTTTTTCCTCCCTTCCTCCCTCTGTCCTGTTTTGTTTTCCAAGACATGGTTTCTCTGTGGCTTTGGAAGCTGTCCTGGAACTACCTCTTGTAAACCATGCTGGTCTCCACGAACTCACAGAGATCTGCCTGCCTCTGCCTCCCGAGTGCTGGGATTAAGGGCATTTGCAACCACTGCCCGGTTTATTTTACAAGTATTCTTAAGTCTTGATTTCAATTTTACTTTCACAGAACCTGTAGAGATTAAAATGTGAATTCCATATACTTTGTTTATAACTTTAAATGTTATATAAGCACTTAGGCAAACTGAAAGATGGAATTGATGCCATAGTTTTGGAAATAATATAAGGTAGTTTTGACGAATCCTGATTTATGAATGAGGTGATCGGAACACTTTACCTACCTGCCTGGGCTCTTCATGCAGCAACTGTAGTTTGACATTTAAGAACAGTTCCTTAGTTTATCAAAGGCTTATCATGAAGCCTCAACATCCCTCACTTCTTCTGCAACATCCTTATTCTATTGTTTGCTCTAGTTCCATACAAAATATCACACAACTCTCTTAAAAACAATGAGTTCTCATGACAGGTTTGCAAGTCTGATTTTCTACCATTGGAATTGTATGCACTTACATTGCCATGTAATAAGTTTCTCTCTTTCTTCTTGACTCAGAACGGTCACCCCACTGTAGGAAAATCAAACAGGACAGGGTAGCTCAGGCAGACTTTGCTATGTTACTGCAGAACTCTATGCTTTTTGCAGAAGTCTCAGGTTAGCTGTACACTTGAGTACACAATTGCAATTTGTAAGTTTCAAATTATATGACAGTTTCTTTTATACACTAAGGTCCCTAAATGAACTGAGTTCCCAGCCATCATAGCCATAGTGAACACTAATATTTCTGATTACTTGTACAATGTCAGCCAGGTGGTGGGATTGATCCCAGTGCTTGGGAGGCAGAAGTAGGCAGATGTCTGTGAGTTAGTGGCTAGCCTGATCTACAGAGGGAGGTCCAGGGCAGTAAAGACTACACAGAAAAACTCTCTCTTGAAAACATATCCACAATCTTGTACAATGTATATCTTCTACTCTTAAATCATTGGGCTGGAGACATGGTTTGGCCATTAAAGGCTAGGCTCTCTCTTAAATCATAGATTTCACAGAAAGAAACTTCCTTACTTTCCTGTTGATTGTTGTATTCCTAGTTCTAAGAACAGAAATGAGGAAGCAGTTTGACAGTTTCAAGGTGTAGGAGACAGAGACTATACTGAGGACATACAATGATCAATGCATTAAAAACCTGGCTTTTAACATAGGTTCTGGGAATATAACTTGGGTTCTCATGTTTAACAGTGAGCACTTAATTCGTGGAGCCATCTCTCCCCAACCCAAATTTCTTAGTTTAATGAATAGTATTTATTGTGAAGAACAATGGGCTGTAAATACAAGAATGAAAAAAAAAAGATAGCACATGGCAGGTGACTGAAGGTGAAGAATTAGTGAAGGCAGTTTTAGTGAAGAATTAGTTTTCCAGTTTTCTGGTATAGGCACTCAGAGGCTTATCGTCACTGAGAGTGGAGAGAAATAGATACTAAGAGTGAGGAAGGAAATGAAGGTGAAGGGTTTTTTTATTCATTTAATGCATGTACTATTTATTAGTCATAAAATACTGTTTAGGTGCTTTACAAATATTAACTCATTTACTTGTCTTAACACCTGGAATTTCTCTTCAACAAGTAGAATTTATATATTCAGAAATACCCCCTATTTTATCTGAATTTTATTTGATATAGGTAAGTTTCAAAGTCTGAGATCAGTTCTAGACTCTATGTTCTTAACCACTGTGCATGCTTCCGGGCTCAGTTGTAGAAAAAATAAGTTTTGCAAGAGTAGCATCTTGAATACATTGTATCTGAGGTGCCCATGGAGAAATTCATCACCTATTATATATTCAAATGTTTGATCATGATAGATCTACATAGGGATATGTGTATGACTTCATGTCCATATAAAGTGGAAATTAAACAATCATTATTGACTAACCAAGTCTAATTTATTCATTTTTCTTAAAAAACTTTAGAGTATGTCTCAAAATGAATCTATAACAATACCAATAAAAAACCTTCTTTCCTCACAAATCAATTAATTCTACATACACTGCAAGACTCCAAAGATTCTAATCTCTTGTAAATTCCAAAGAAGGAAAACAGTTCTCCCAGCTTTCTCAGTGGTGCACATTATCTATCTTCTCCACTCTCAAATTTTTATTATGTATATAAATAATGTCTCTTCCAGGTAGAAATAGTTGTTTGTTTGAGGTACTGGTAAGGAGAGATTGGGTTCCAACGTTCTCTTTGGAGAGCTGGTAAATAAGAAAGTCTATAAACTATCACATTTACGTGGTATCGCATATGGTCCTGAAGTTTAAAACTTAAAGTTTTCACTCTATGCTTTGGAGAATGTTTGCATACAGGTATACAATGACACTGTATAAATGCATTTAGTCAGAAAGCGAACGTGGAACAAAGGGGACTAACAAGGAAATATGAAATATTGACATAGTGATACAAAAGCTAACTTCATTAGCCAGTAAGGACACTGAAATGGAGAAATCAAAGAAGTAGTTTGAGACTTTAAAACAGTGCAATCAAGAGAAAATAATAGTTTGGAACTAAGGAAGCTGAGTTTCAAAAGGATGATCAATAGACTTGAGTGCTGAAGATTAAGTAAAAACACATTCTCAATGCTATTGGATTTTGAAAGAACGTACAGTGGGAATTTTGTGTAGAGCACTTTCAGTGGAGTTATGAGCTCCAAAAATTTTAATGAGCTGCTGAATATCTGGCAACTGTAGAAATAGGAAGACTATAGAACATTGAATAGATGGTAATGTATTGAATTGTTTCTACCTCTTCACAGAACAATGCCCTCTTTCTCTATCGTCTAACTTATTGCTTGTATTACTAACTATTGCCACTTAGCAACTTAACTAAAATGTAAAAGTGCTCATTTTTATATTGTAAATATGTTCCTTAAAATGAGTACAGATATATTAAAATACATAAATTAAAATATTAGTTGATTATACTAGAAAATGGAAAATAGCTATTGTAATGGAATACTAAATTTCAACTTGGGCTTTCAAGTGTTCAAGGCAAAACTTTAATTTCAAATAGTTGCATCTGTTTGTCTTGTTTAGTGAGTACACTTTCATCAAAAATTAGCATTAAGGCCACAAGACTTTTGGAAGGTCTCAGCTTTATACTGTTTTTTCCCTTGTTCTCTTTAAAATGTTTTGTCTGCCTAGATACATGGTTTTTGTTTTGTTTTGTTTTGTTTTACTCAAGGCACATTTTTAAATGAACTAAATTGAGAAGCCCCTTGACAACCCTAGGACATTCTTTTTCCTTTGTGTTTCTTTGTAGACAAGATGACTAGCACGATGTTCTGACTATTTTTCTGATGATTAATTTCAATTGCAGTAAAACAATGTGGGTTTATTTTCACTAATTGCTTAGAAGAAAATTTTTGCTTTTAAAAATTAATCTTAATTTTAATCTGAGAATGGAAGACATAAACTCTATCTTGACCACATTTAATTATAAAATAAATACCATTTTACTATTCACTATTGCCAAGTTATGGAATCAGCCTAGGTGTTTATCAAGAGAAGAGTGTAAAAGTAAATGTGATGGATATGCACAATTTACTTATCTTTAAATAAGAATAAATATATATAAGGTGTAAGAAAAACTGAGTTATGAAGAGCATATTAAATGAAATAAGTCAAATTCCGAAAGACATCGAGGTTGACCGGTACAGGACCCAGAGGATGAATACCACCCTATTTTTCCTCCACCTTACACCAGAAAGTCTTCAGAGAGAAACATACATGGGACAGTCGCATCCTATGATGACAAGACCTCCTTCTGGATCACTCCTGGGGAGCAGCCTGAGGCTCTTGCTCAATAAGTGCCATTTCTTTTGATGGAGTGAAGAGACATCCTTCAACACCAGGTTTTTGGTAATGATCAGAAACTTCTATCTATAATAGTAGGCTAAAATATTACAAGAGACATTCCCTATCCATCTAATAAAGCATAAAACAAACATCAAAAGTTCCACTTCTGGACATGATGGACTGGAGGAAACACAATTATTATCCCATTATAAAAGCCAGAAGCTGGGAAAACTTAATGAAAAATATTTTTTTAGATTTTGAGCAAGAGACTGTGATATAGAGCTTAGAACTTGGGTATGTGAAGAATGGAAAGTGAGTGAGTTGATTTCTACAACTTCTCTCAATTTCTTGCTGGTGAAATATTCTGAATCACAGAGTGGGAGAGTGATCAACAATAAAACACAGCAGACTTGGTATGTTGAGAATAACAAACCAGATTTCAGATGCCCAAAATAATTGTATCAAGCCAGAACTTATAGGCTAGCTACACAAAAATAAAGAGCTTCAGAATTTTTTTTACCAGAGGGTTCCTTCACTTTTTACACTCAAATTTTTTGAGGACAAATTAAGTACAATAAAAATATGTGGGTTGATTGGTTACCAGAAGTCATATATTAAGCTCTGTTTTATATAAATTTTATTTAAATTAGAAACAATCTTATTTTACATATCAATCCCAGTTCCCTCTCCTTCTCATCCTCCTGTGCCCCCCACTGACTCCCTAATACCAGCTCCCATTTACTCCCCAGGGAGAGTGAGGCCTTTTATGAAGGATCATCAAAAATCTGTCAAATCATTTGGGGCAGAGGCTAGACCCTTCCTCGTGTCTCTAGGCTACAAAAGTGTGTCTCCATGGGAAATGGGAACCTGAAGTCCCTTCATGCACCAGGTATACATCCTGGTTCCACTACTAGAGGCCCCATGGACTGTCCAGGCCTCCTAACTGAGACCCGTGTTCAGGGGCCCTGGTTTGGTCCTATGCTGGTTTCCCAGCTATCAGACTGGGATTCATGAGCTCCCCCTTGCTCAAGTCAGCAGTTTCTGTGGGTTTCTCCAGCATGATATTGACCCCTTTGCTCATCACTCCTCCCTCTCTACAAATGGATTCCAGGAGTTTTGCTCAGTACTAAGCTGTGAGTGTCTATTTCTGATTGTATCAGCTACTGGATGAAAGCTCTAGGATGGCAACTAAGTTAGTCATCAATCTCATTATAGGGGAAGGGAAATTAAGGTAGTCTCTCCACTATTGCTTAGATTGTTAGTTGGGGTCATCCTTGTAGGTCTTTGAACATTTCCCTAGTGCCAGATTTCTCTTTAAACCTACAATGGTTCCCTCTATTATGGTATCTCTTTTCTTGTTCTCCTCTATTCCTCCCGACTCTATCTTCCTGGTCCCTCATGTCCTCCTACTTCCTCCTCTTCTCCCCTCCTTTGCCTCCTACCTCCCTTCATGCTCCCAATTTGCTCAGGAGATCTTGTCCCTTTCCCCTTCACCAGGGGACCAAAGGTCTTAGGGTCCTCTTTGTTTCCTAGCTTCTCTGGGTGTGTGCCTTGTAGGGTGCTAATCCTTTACTCTATGTCTAACCTGCATATTAGGTTCCTAAGTGCCATAAAGTAAAGTAAATGAAAGAACACTGACCTACTCAAGCATGTGGTTCTGGCCAATCTTGCCTTTCTCCCATTCCCTCTGCCTTGCTACAAATCCTTAGATTGTATTCCTAAAGGTAGCCATCAAGGTCAAGTCCATTTTGTTGCCACTTTCTTCTCCTAAGGTCCAGCTATGAAAGAATAAAAGTCCAGCAAGCACACACCTCATTGGCTCACCAAATTAACATGCCCAATTAAAATTAAACACCTCAATCTAACACAGGTTTCCCCTTGCACCTTTATAAACTGGCATTTTCCTATGGAGCATGTCAATCTCCTCTCTATCCAGAGACAATCCTTTGTCCCTTGTGAACAAACATCCCTTTTTCCTCTCTCTTGTTCCTTTCCACTTGTCCCTCATCCTCTATCTCCCATCTTTGTCCCTTATTACTTGCCCTCTGTCCTTCTGGGGCAAATGCTAAAAACTTGGTCTTGGAGTCCTAAGCTTATACATTGACTTCCAGTGCACACTCTTTGTTGCACTGACATTCAATAGAAACATAAATTTAATAAGTCCTATACTGGCAGTGAAATTATCTCTAGAGCTGAAGCTACTATACATTTTCCTTTATAAAGATTTACTTTTGAATAAAAGACAAAATGAAACCCCTTAAGACCCCCTGAATATGGGTCTCAGCTAGAAGGACTGAGCAATCTAAGGGACCTCAGACAGTAGAACCAGGATGTATTCCTGATGCACAAAAGGACCTTGGGGACACATCCCTCATGGAGGGATACACCCTTAACCTAGAGACAGGAGAGAAGTCCTAGTCCCTACTTCAAATGACTTGAAAGATTTACATGACCCCACCTGGATAGCATGGCCCTACATGTGGAATGGGGGTGAGGGGAGGGGAAGGTGGTCAGGGTGCATGTGAGGGAGGAAAGAGGGTAAGTGGGTGGGAGGGAGAGGAAACTGGGATCGACATGTAAAATTTTTAAATTATATTATTAACAAAAAATAAATAAAAAGAAAGATTCAGACTTTGAAAAGCTCGAGACTGAAATATCCATTTATAGTTATTCTACCAAGAAAATATAACCTACCTTCTGAAGAAAAATGAATCAACAGAAATAAACCTAGAAGTAACTGAGTGTTGTGTGACAAGACTGTTCCTGGGGAAGTACAACACACACATAAGGGAGCCAGTGGCAGATAAAAGTACAGATACTAACAAAGTTCAGCTTGGGGAACGAGTGAGGTTTTGGGGGAGGTGGTTATTTACAGCAGTGTTGTGAGAGGTCACTTACAGGAGCAAAAATGACTCAAAGACAACTGATTCACCAAAGCCCACAACAGCATGGGTGACAGCTCACAAAGCTGGGAACCTGGAATACACTGCAGAGCCTGCATGCAGCTCAAGAGATTGGAGAGTGTCCTTTCCAAGTGTCTTAGTTGGTTAAACCTCTTCCAGAGAACTGGGAAGGTTTCTGCTTCTTCCAGGCACCTTGGCTTCTCTGAAAGTCTCAACAGCCTTTTTTGTTGACTCTCAGAGAATATGGGCCTAATGAGTTCAGTCAGTTTCAGGGACTTCCTGGAGTTATTTTGAGTTGTTTACCTTCTGACTTAAGGAACTTCCCTGAAAAGACAGAATGTTTCACTTTTGGAGGAAATTACAAGACAACACTGAGATAGAAGAACTAGCTCCCATAAGCTAGTATGGCTGTAATAACTATTAATCATCTACTTGAAAGAAAATAGGATCAGATATGGGCAGGAGTGGTTAATAGTTAAATGAAAAAAATATAATTTCCATATCCAGGATGGCATGGTGAAGAGGAAGTATGGGTCAATTGCTGCCAGTTCTCTGATAATTCAACTTTGAGCTATAAATTTATTCTCTTCCTACCACTGCTAACACCCTCCTACTTTTTATCCTGATTGCTGGTGATTAGTTTTCAAAATCTCCTTAGAGTTAGGGAAGGAGAAATAGAAAGGAGCAAGTTAAAGTGTCATAAAACTAGTATTCTGACTACTTCAGCCAGTTTTAGGACTATCCATTTCCTGTATTAAAGCAAATGGTTGGTTAGTTTTCAGAGAGATTGAGATTGCTGACAATACTTGCCAGTGTCCTTGGTGTAATGCTTTTATTCAGGGGAGGATACCAGGTGGTCCATATTCTGAGAGGTCACAAATGTTCACTAGATATAAAATTGGAGTTTCTACGCCCTACTATATCTTTACATTATGACTTTAATGCCTTTATAATGTTGGTCTGGTTAATTAAATTAATCAACTTTTTGATATCCTAGAGACAGCTTTAAATAAAATAAAAGAAAGCTTTTCATCCCAGCACTTAATGAGGCAGAGGTAGATAGATCTTTGTGAGTTCTAGGCCAGCCTGGTCTACAAAGAAAGTACCAAGACATCTAGTACTGTTACATAGAGAACCACATCTCTTGAAAAGTGAACAAAAAGAAGTAAAAGCCAAAGACATTATTTAAAATTCTTGGTATTTGTTTTTGAGAGATAGATAGAAAGTGTATGGATTTAGATGGGAGGGGAGGTGTAGGATCTCTGAGTTGGAGGAGGGGAAAATATAGTCAGAATATATTGTATGAAAGAAATCTATTTTCAATAAAGGAAAATTATAAAAAATGTGGATATTAGAAGTAAAGCAAAAGATAACTAGGCTACAATCCATAACCCTAGAGAAGCTGGGTAAATATCTTGACAAAATCTTAATTCTTCAAGCCCTGATGCACCCTCTGCTTGAAGTGAGTGTCTGGCCAGCTTGGGTCTAACACCAAGACACTCTCCTTGGAACTTTCTGAGTCTGCTCTGTATAGTGGACCCTCCATGCTGTGCCAGACCATCAGGGACCTGCCCTCACCTGACCCCTGGCCCCCCTACACCCTCTGCTTGAGACCTCCAAGAGAGCTTGGTCCATCCAGAGTTACCCATGAGGAGAGGAGAGGAGAGAGATCCCACCTGCACCCACTGGAAGAAGGGATTGGAAGAAAGCAGTACAAGAACACATTCAACAATAAAAAGACCAATATGACATCACCAGTATCTTGGGACTCTACACCAACAAGACCTGAACACACCAAAGCAGACGAAGCAGAAGAGAATGACCTTAAAAACAACTTCATGAAAATTATAGAGACCCTCAAAGAGGACATGAGAAAATCCTTTAAAGAAATGGAAGGAAAAATGATCAAAAAATTAGAAAAAATAGAGGAAAAGACAAACCAAAAAATGCAAGAAATCAACAAATCTCTTAAGGAAAGCTAAGAAAAAAATAATCAAACAGATGAGGGAATCAATTCAAACAGTTCAAGACCTGAAAACTGAAATAGAGACAATAAAGAAAACACAAACTGAGGGAATTCTGGAAATAGAAAAGCTGGGCAAATGATCAGAAACTACAGATGCAAGCATAACCAGTAGAATACAAGAGGTCAAAGAAAGAATCTTAGATATTGAAGATAAACTAGAGGAAATAGATTCATCGACCAAAGAAAATCTTAAATCCAACAAATCCTTAACACAAAATATCCAGGAAATGTGGGACATTGTGAAAAGACCAAACCTCAGAGTAATGGGCATAGAAGGTGAAGAAGCCCAGGTCAAAGGTGCACAAAACATATTCAACAAAATCATAGAAGAAAACTTTCCCAACCTGAAGAAGGACATGCCCATGAAAGTGCAAGAAGCATACCAAACACCAAATAGACTGAAACAAAGATAAAAGACCCCCTCAACACATAATAATCAAAGCACCTAGCATACAGAATAAAGAAAGAATATTAACAGTAGTGAAGGAAAAAGCCAGGTAACAAAAAAGGCAGACCTATCAAAATTATAGCTGGCATCTCCATGGAAACTCTCAAGGCTAGAATGTCCTGGATAGATGTTCTACAAATAGTAAGAGTCCACAGATGCTAGCCTAGACTACTATACCCATCAAAACTCTCAATTACTATAGATGGAAAAAACAAGATATTCAATGATAAAATCGGATTTACACAATACATATCCACAAATCCAGCCATACAGAAAGTTCTGGAAGGAAAGCTCCAACCCAAAGAAGTTAACTACACTCACAAAAACATAGGCAATAGATAATAACACTTTACCAACAGCAAAAAAAAAAAAAGTGGGGTAAATCTATTCACAATACCACCACCAACAGCACATACAAAACAAACAAGAATTAACAACCAATGGCCCTTAATTTCCCTCAATGTTAATGGTCTTAACCCGCCTATGAAAAGACATACTTTAACAGAATGGATAAGAAGACAACCCATTTGTCAGCTGCATACAAGAAACAGACCTCAGCTTCAAAGACAGACACTACCTCACAGTAAAGGGTTTTCCAATCAAATGGATCCAAAAAGCAATCAGGTGTTGAAAGACTCGCCATATCCTTGGACCCCTTTCTCAGAGAGACGAAACAGTGGATGCAAGTGCAAGAGGATATTTATTGCTCACACAGGTACCTGTGGGCGCTTCAATCTTTCGGGAGACTGAGCGCACCAACGCCAAAACTTCAGAGAATTATATATGGTTTGGGCAGCAAAAAGCGGGCTTACAGAAGCAAATACATGATTACAGGGATTTCATTGGTTCACTCAAATAAAGCGGTTGGGGTCAGCCTGGGGCAGAGTTGTTTGTTCAGATCGGGTACAAGGAATTCAGTTATGAATATTTCAGCACGCTGGTGGTTACGATAAGACGCTTCAAGGACCCTCTGTTCCCAGATATCGTTCTGCTGACTCGCAGATGCTTCAAGGACCTCAGTTCCCTCTTGTACTTGTCCCCACCTTGACCCTTTGCAAAAGCAGCTCAAGCAGGAGAAATGCATGGTGGGGGTCTTTCAGTGTAGCTATCCTGTAGAGAGCCGCGTAGTGCCATGCCTTAAAGTGGCTCTGGCTTCTGCCTTACACCTTCCTGCTGATGAAGACTCTCTGGGTAAAGAAGCCCTTAATTGGTTAAGCCTGTTCAGCCTGTCTGCTTCCGCATTAGAGTAGCCTATCTGCAGGGTCCACGTGGCTCACTGGGGTTGGTTAGCTCAAGGGTATTTAAGCCTGTGCAGGGGTCTCCTCTACCCGGAGTCGCGTCTTCGTTGCTGGCAAGGGCAGGCGCGTACACTATCCTAACAATTTAGACTTTAAACTAAAATCAATCAAAAGAGATAAAGAAGGTCATTTCCTAATTGTCACAGGAGAAATCCATAAAGATGAAGTATCAGTTCTAAACATCTATGCCCCAAATACAAAGGCACCCACATTCGTAAAAGAAATGTTACTAAAACTCAAATCGTGCATAGAAGCTCACATACTTATAGTGGGAGATTTCAACACCCCACTCTCAGAAAGTTAACAAAGAAACAACAAAAAAAACTGACAGATGTTATGACCCAATTGGGTTTAACAGACATCTATAGAACATTCCATCCAAACACAAAAGAATATACCTATCTTTTTCTTAATTTTGCTTTTTATTCCAGCTGCAGTCCTGATGGAAACAGATACAGACCCACAGCCAAACACTAGGCAGAGCTTGGGGAATCCTGCAGAAGAGGGGGAGAAAGGAATGTAGGAGCCATAGGGGTGAAGGTCATCACAAGAAAACTCACAGAATCAACTAACCTGGGTTCATAGGGGCTCATAGAGACAGAACCAATAACCAGGGAGCCTGCATGGGACTTAACTAGGCACTCTGTATATATATCACAATTGTGTAGATTAGTCCCCTGTGGGATCCCAATAGTGAGAACAGGAACTGTCTCTGACTCTTTTGCTGGCTTTTAGAACCCTACTCCTTATATTGGATTACATGTGCAACCTTAATCCATGGGAGGCCTGCCCTTTCCTGAACAGAAACAGAGGAGGAATGGGTTGGAGGTAGGGAGTTTGTTTTCTTAATGAAGACAGATACTTAGGCAGAGATCCTGGCAGAACAAGGTTTGTATGGCCAAGTCCATACATGATAGTTGAAATACTAGAATAGTTCTTATGTGCCTGGCTTACTCCAAGCTCTGGTTACCCTTAAGGATAGGATTCATGTGGCTGGAAAGATGGCTCAGTACTCAGAGACACATATTGTTATACAGAGATCCTGACTTTGCTTTACAACACATATATATAGGGTGTTTACAGCTCTGGTACAAACACATCAGAAAACAGTTGGAAAGACTACCTGAGTAAACAGATTAGGCTGTAAGAAGTGGCAGCTAAACTAAGCAAAACAGGAGGACTTGATAGGCCTAGCAACGCTTCAAATCTCAAAATATAAACATATGATTTATGAAAATATAGCAAGTCTGTAGTGAAATAGTATTTCTAAATATGTATTTCTCCTCGATTTTTGATGTGCTACTATATTTCTATTACAGCTTCCATTTATTTGTGGCAAAGTAGTTTTTTGTTTTGTTTTGTGTTATTTTGTTATACAATGACTGTGTATAGGTCATGCTGTGGTAGACATTTAAGGTGGCATTAATTATTCCTCAGTAAAAGTGAAAGAGACATTCACCAAAAGGAGTCAGTCTTCAAAGACTGCAGAAGCAGAAAAACACCCAAGTTATTCAGAAGCCAGCCAAGCATTGCCACAGTGGAAGTGTTTACTCAACTATTTGGTTTTAAGTACATTTTTATTGCAAGGAATGCCATAAAATATTTGAAGTCATTTGGGGAGCTGATGGGTTAAAGTCATTAAAAATCCCTAGAAAAACACATGCCATTAAAATCACCCTCTGCTTCACTTTTTTTCTCTGCTTCTGCTGGCTTCTGTGTTTGTGAAGACAACAGCAACCTCAGGCTGTGCTGTCCCAACAGGGAGAAGGAGCTGCTATGCAAATGAAGAGCATCTCGGGAGAGTCACATGATTTCAGCAAAGACCTTTATTTTTCTCTGAGTTCCTCTGGATAAAATAATACTCTGTTACGAAGCAAAAAAAAAAAAAAAAAAAAAAACAGAGAAATGATTATGTGTAAGGTTCCAAATATACAATAGTTGACTCACTCATTTACTTCTGTAACTTCTAGTGTGGAAGACATGAGGGTTTCCCTGAATAGACATAGCAGCATGCCCTAGGATGACCAAGGAGTGGTTCACTGAGTCTCTGAGGTTTCATGTGGGAAAGCAGTATGCAAAGTGGGTTCACAGGGCTTAAAGGCTTATCACAGCAGAATTCCTCCTGAACCCATCTGCATACTACGCAGGAGACTCAGTGTGCAGCAGTATCCTAGGGCCTGAATGCAATTATAACCAGGAAGGGGAATTAGTGGAGTCCTTTCAGAAACTTAGAAAACGGAGGCTCTCTTAGTTTTCCTTGTACTTATCTGTGTGCATGTAGACAAATGGATTGATGTTGGTTGTTTTTACCAAATGTTCTCCATCTTCTTTTACAGAACAGTGCCTCTCAGTGGCCCAGAACTTACATATTTGGCTACAATAGCAGGACAGTTCTCCCCAGGGATCCTGTTTTCTCTGACCGCTCACCCAAGACAGGGATTACAGGTATGCTGTTGCACACAACTTTGATGTGGATGCTGGAGAGCCAAATTCAGATCCTCACGCTTAAGTTACAAGTACTTTAGCCACTGAGTCACCTCGCGAACTGTGTGATCTCTTAAAAATCACGACTCTGCCTCTCCCTGCACCAAACTTTCTCTGCCTCCAAACTGTCTATTCCCACTGCCCAGAGCCATTAATTGAGCAGCAGAATACCAAATCATCAAAGGAACATCTGGGCCTGTCAGCATCAAATATTGCCCTTTTCATCGAATCTTCAAAACAATAGTTCCAAGTCCAGAAGTAGCAATTATCATGTCTAGGTTACAGATGAGAACACAAGGCTCCAGGACATACATTGATTTGCCCAAAATCATGAAACTAGAGTAAGCAGAGGCAAGAATTTAACTAAAGGTTTATTTTTTTTTATTTCAGTGACTATGGTCTTTCTGCTGGTCCAAGTTGACTCAAAAATAAGGTCTTTCATTTGGCATAAGCTACTTGAGAACAGAGTCTAAGTTTGAGAGTGTCCATGTAAAATAAAGCAAAAGCAAGTCCTCAAAAAGTACCTTGTGGCAGATTCAAATACCCAACCACAGTTTTTCTGGAATAAGGACAACATAGATCCTTCTTGTCCTACCAACCAGACATGGGGGATTCTGTGTGTACAAGTGTAGGTCTGGAATACAGATGATCATTGGTAGGAAACTGCAGAGGGCACAGCAAGTTCTCTACACACAATAGCAACATGTTCTTTCATGAAGAATTCCTTTTGGTTGTTGTGAATTTTCAATTAGATCCCAGAGTTCCACAAAACCCTGAATTTTACAACTTTTGATTTTGAGCTTTCTAAGCCCACATGGATGTTTACAGTGAGCTACAGTGCCCTGCACTTTATGCCTTTGGCTCTTCTAATAATAATACCTTCAAATGTGTGTTTTATGCCCCATCTTTGGATCACTAGCTCCTTTGTTCTTACTGAAAATAATTTTTAAAAAAACTTGATTTTGGCCAGGGAACCAACACGTCATAGTTCTCATAACCAATGTGAATCTATACTATATATCTTCCCTTTCTTTTACTGGATAAAAACCTTACCTGTACTGTATTTCATGCCCTTGGTACCTAAGTAGATGGTAGGGTCTATTTAATAATATCTATAAATATGTCAGTTTAATTCTCTTTGTCTTTCAGTTCGGTAATTTTCCATTGTTTTTCTTTAAGTTAATTGATTCTTCATGTACTAGTCTTTTGTTAATGTCACCAGTGACATTTTTATTCCAGAAACAGCATTTTTTTCTCATTTTCCTCCTTTCTTTTTTGGTTTTGTTGTTGTTGTTTGTTTGTTTTTGATAGGGTCTTCTTATGTAATCCTGGCTATTCTGGATTATGTTTTGTGTACAAGGCTGGCCCCAAAATTTTGGTAATTTTTCTGCCTCTGACTCCCTAGTACTAAGATTACAGGCACAAGCCACCATACCCATCCAGATATTTTGTTTTCAATATATTAAGGAAGAAATATCTGCAAGAATGGAGGAGACAGCAGACAGGAAGAAGTGGTGTGAAATGCTATGTTCTGGGCCTTGGCACAGCCATTGCAAACATGATCTCACAGCAGCTGTGGTTACCTATACTTAGCTTGCATATGCTTGTCTATCAATGGCCAAACACATATCAGGAGGGGCTCATGGAATCCTATCCCTACTGGTTGAATTTTAGTCAATAGGAAGATTCTGGGGAAAAAAACAGTCATTGACTTCAGCTGTGTTCAAATAGGTACACCCAGTAGGCATCAATAGATAGTTCCAAACTTGTTGCCATACAGACTATCCTGGTGAAAATAAGAAGGACACAAAATAAAACAAAAGGCATAAATATTGGGAAGGGGTTTATATGGCAGATACATTGGTTAAAATGATTAAAGATAAACACGGGGTTGAGAGTAAACAGAATACATTATATACATATAAATTTGTTAAAGAACAAATTTGACCAGTAGAAAAAAAAATTCCACTTGATTTTACAGTTTTGTTTTTCTAGCTAGGTTATTTATGTGTTTATTTATATGTGTGTGATATATTATTTATGATCTAATAAAGCTTGCCTGGAGATCATAAATGCAAACCTACCTACAGCCATAGAGGACAGCTGGGTGGTGGTGGCACCTTTAATTCTGGGACTCAGGAGAGAGTGGCAGCTGGATCTCTGTGAGTTCAAGGCCACCCAGGGCTACAGGAGAGTGAATCAGTCTATAAGAGAAACAGAGCTCATACCTTTAATCACAGCAATATATATAAGCAAATAATATAAGGAGCTCAGTAAGTATCAGAGGCAGCTGAGGTTTTTGGTGGCGAGCATGATAGTATAAGCAGTTTGAGATTTGGTGAGAAGTACAGTTTGGAGAAGCAATCTGAGGTTCAGTGGATCACTCCTTCTGTCTGAGCATGGGTAGAGGTGAGAGCTCTCCGGTGGCTGGCTGCTTTGCTTCTCTGATGTTCAGCTTGAACCCCTGTATTTGTGTTTGGGTTTTTATTATTTACACTATGAATGTGTGCTGTGATGATATTTCCCTTTAGATTCTTGAATCTGTATAGTTGCTCTCAAAGCTTTGTTTGTTAATAGCAACATCTAGGTAAGCAAAGGTTTTTCTATATAGATTTCTTTCTCTTTTAAGTAGCAATAAAGCATTCTTCTTCATAGCTCTAATTATTTCTAATTAATGATTTGATGATACATTAGATATGTCATAAATTCCATAATGTTCTCTGTCTTAGTTAGGATTCTATTGCTGTGAAGAGATGCCATCTATGACTACAGCAACTCTTAAAAAGGAAAACATTTAATGAAGTGGCTTACAATTTCATCCATTTATCATCATGGTGGGAATCATGGCAGGTTGCAGGCAGACATGGTTTTGGACCTGAGAGTCCTAGTCTTGATTCTACAGGCAACAGGACATGAACTAAGATACTGTGTGTGGCCTGAGTGTATATGATAATTCAAAGCCTGTCTCTACAGTGACACACTTCCTTAAACAAGGCCATACCTACTCCACCAAAGCCATACCTCCAATAGCGCCACTCACTCTGGGGGGGGCATTCTTTTTCAAACTACCACAGTTTCTTAAGAAGCATTATCTTTCTTATTTTCATGAACAGTAGTTTATTTGGCTGAACTCAAATGGAAGCTCCTGGCACTTTGCAATGGGATATAGACATCTCAGACTAATCTAAATTTCCTAGGATTATCTGGTGCCTTCCCTGCACCGATATACTTGCAGGACTCACTTGCAGATTTTTGTTACTTTACTCTGGCTCATTTCTCAGTTCCTTCCTTGATTTTTTTGGTAATTTTCGATAGTTCAAGCTCTGTTCTTTAATTGAGGAACCATCAGGTCAAGGGTATCAAGCCAATTCTAAGCTATACTATTTTTTTTAATAAAATCCATGATATGATAATGTTTTTAGCTTCTAAGGGATTTGTGCACATACAAGACAATATGTGGTCCAAAAGCCTAAAGTATTTATTCTCTAATTTTCTACAGAATGAATAAAAAGTTTTCTGAGCATTGCTTTCATTCTTTCGTACTGAAGGACCGTGGGATTTTATCTATATGAGACTTAGTTTCCTATATAGTCGACTAGTCCTGCTATTTCTTATATAGTCGACTAGTCCTGCTACCAGATGAAGGGCTATGTCATGTCTTCATAGCTCTCTGAGGCTATCTCTTCTTTATAATAACTGCCTAGTCACATGTCAGTGCTTACACATAGATTTCAATCGTTTCCTCGGATTCTGTACTTGTTATCTGTGGGAAGATTTGTCTATAAAATGCCGCTCTATTCATATTTATTTCAGACAATTGGGCCATGGTCTCTCCTAGCCATGTGGAAACTCTACCTTCTGGCTGCTTACAGTGACATAAAATATGAAAATAAACTCACAGAAAGTAAAGCATGACTGGAGCAGAAAGCAAGCTAGATTAATGCATAAGGATAAGTTTGGAAAAGAACTTTCCATTAGGAGCTTTGAAATCAAGAAGGCTTTTCTCGTGTCAATGGTTATGTACTTTTCTCAGCCATGACTTCAGAATGTTCTATATTCTCACTCTAAACAAACAAAATGGATATCTCTTCCTTACTATATAGAAATCAAGAAGTAATAACTAAGGCAGATTTGTAAAGTCTATATATGAGTGTCAAAAACATATGGTCCAACACATGACCAAAGCCTCACAACAAAAGATTTCTTATTTTCCACATAAGGAAATCACTGAAGATTCTTTAAACAACCAATACATTAAACACACATTAACACATTAAGTTAAACATGTGATGAGCACAGAGCTTAGCAATTCAGACCAGAAAATTCACCAACCTCAGACTGTGGGGAGATGGGGAAACTAGATATTAAGAGCTGTCACACTGTTCCTTTAAGATGCTATTTTCCATAAAACATTAGGAACACACAAACAAGGATGTGCATCCCACATATAGATAAAAGCAGAGAATTCAAGTTGACCCTTAGAAAGTCAAGACATTCAACTTGCCAGCCAGTGTTAGCTCTTTAAATTCAACAAGCAGCAAAACCCTAAAATAATGTGTGAAAATGATGGCTTTCCAAATCTGCCCTATTTATAAAAGACAAAGAAAATGCTGTAAAAGTAATTTTATAGAAATTCAGGAGTATTAAAGTACAATGACTGAAATGGAAAATTCTCTAAAGAGGCTCAATGGATTTGAAAAGACAAAAACAAAAAAACCAGGAATTAAATTAAACATAGCTCAAATGAAATGATCTAATCTGAAGAACATGATTTTTATTTATTATATAAAAAATTTTATTTCCATAAATAATTTTATTTTATATTTAATTTATAAGTAAATAAAGTTTAATAAATTGCAAACATGAATATAAATATTAAACTTATTCAAAAGATGAGTGACTTAGACACTGTAAATCTGAACATACTAGTATGACTACACTGCAAGTTCCAATAGGAGAGGCAAGGAAGAGAAAGGAGGAATAATACACAGAGGAGTAACATTCAAAATAGTCCCATATTTAATTTAAAATAATGTATTCATCCAAGTACATCAACAAACTCTGAGTCAAACACAAAGATGTCTATGACTAAAAATATCATAATTAAATTGTTAATACCCAAAGGCAAGGTAAAAATCTTTGAAAACAGCTAGAGAAGCAACTTGCCACTCCAGGGATTTTGAATGATGTTAATAGTGGACTGTTCATCATAAGCCAAGAACCCTGGGAGACATGGAGGCAGCATATTTAAAATGCTGGGGAATAAGACCCAATGGCCTTGGGCTGCAGCTCGGTGTAGAGAATTTACTTGGCCCTAGGTTCCAAAGGAAATGGAGATGACGTATTAACAAAAACAACAGCAGCAACAAAGTTTGTCTTTAGCAAATTTTGGAGAATTAGGATTGAAACATTCCTAGGTAAACAAAAACTGATCTCACTGCTAACAGACCTACTCAATGAAATGCACTAAAGATTAATATTGTTTAGATTGGAATTAAAGAACACTGGACAGAAGCGTCAATACATACGGAGAGACAGGTTGGCTTGGCTAGGTTCAGGAAGAATACACCTGCTGGAGGAAATATGTCACTAAAGGAGGGCTTTGAAAGTCCAAAGCCTTGTGCTGCTTCCAGTTCTGTCTATGCTTCATGCTTGCTGACCTCTCAGCTACCCATTCCTGTTGCCACATCTGATGCTTGTTTCCATGCCTTCCTGCCATGAAGGACTTTTTTTTCTCTCCTGAATCATAAGGCATAACAAACTCTTTCTTCCATTAGTTGTTTTTTTAAAACATGGTATTTTAAAACACTGACAAGCAGAAAGGTAACTAATGCCCCTTTACTGCAGCTCTTTGACTAGTAGAAATTCTGTAGTGATTTTTCATAACTGTTTGGTGATTACCTACTAGATTGGTAATCACCAAAGGATAGTAACTATGCATGTATTTCTATCCATTCTGGCTCTAGCATACTTCCTGGCATCATATTATATGTAATCCGATAGTCTCAGCACAGTAAATATCATGATCCTGGCAAAGCCACCTGGAGTATGACATGCTGCTTTATTTCATCATCTCCTATGGGACTGTCCTTGAAGAAGGAAAGGAGGGAGAATGATTAGTTAAAGGGTTGCTGGCCATGGATGTTTCTATGTGAGGTACTCCATTCTGATCGTCTTACCTATGAAGAGGAAAGACAGCTGAACAAGTAGTGTAGACCAAGTGGCAGACCGAGATTATATTTCAAACTTGCTCTTTTTGAAGACACATAAACACACACAGACATATACAAATACAGACACAGAAACAGACACAAAATAAATAGATAGATAGATAGATAGATAGATAGATAGATAGATAGATAGATAGATAGATTAATAAATAATAAAAATAATTGTGAAGTGCCTAATAAGATGCTTGGTTTAGACAAAGAAGAAGTGCTAGTTTTGATTTCATCTCATGGATGCAGATTATGAAGAAAGTGGAGTTCTTAGCAGAAACAAAGCCAGAACTTACAACTCCTTCCCCGAAAGCATTTGTACAAATAGATGTTACAGCTACACCAGAATTTTATTTTATATCTCCCACTTTTCCCTACTGTCCTGACAATTCCTAAGTACTCAAGGGCAAACATTTTAAGTGGATCTCCAAGAGAAAAAATCCTGAAAGAAAAATGAAAAAAAGAACTTTAATATTACTATAGTAAAGTTCACATTCCATGTGGGTATCACTTCCTTTTGTTAGTTTACTGCCAGTTGTTAGAATAGATACAATTTTTATATATCCCTTCTAAAGAAGAAGCCTAAACTTCAGCAGATGTAATCTGCATGCTCATGATCCCATCTTCCCCCCATCTTCATAATCTTTGTCTAGATGGACTCACATAGACTGATAATGAAGCCAAGACTTTGACACTGGAATAGTTGGAAAAAATTCAGAAAATCTAGTTAATAAGAACTTGGAGAAAGGAAGAGGGGTGATTGGAGAAGAAGGTGTCAAATTTAGAATAAAAATGTATATCTTAAGGACTGAAAATTGAAATGACTTGGTACCAGTTGGGGCTCTGGCAGCTTCAGCTAAAAGAGAAGAATGGGAGCAGAAGAAAAGTGTGTGTGTGTGTGTGTGTGTGTGTGTGTGTGTGTGTGTGTGTGTGTGTGTGTGTCTGTGTGTGTCTGTGTGTGTATTATTAGTCAATGGTAGTATAGAAAAGAAGCAACAGAAGTTGTCAGTGGATGCTTAGATTCTAACCTCTAGGCTACCTCACTGCATCACTTTTGGAAAACCAATACAGATCATGTCCAAATGCATCGACTTCTGATCATGAAGTATACTAGACTCTGCCCCGAGCCAACAGCAAGAGATGATACTTGGAATACTTAGATGAGTTGGGCTGAAAAGGATGCTTGGTCATCTATACTCTTTGAGTATAGTTAAAGAGCATATCTCGGTGGGGGATGTAGCTCAGTTGACAGAATTCTTGGCTAGCATACACAAAGCCCTGGCATTCATTCCTCATACCACATAAACTGAATGTGGTACATGCCCATAATCTCAGAACTAGAGAAGTGGTAGTAAAAGGTTCAAAGTCATCCATGACTGCATAGCATGGTCACAGACAGCCTGAGTTATATAAGACCATGTCTGTAAAAAAGAGAAAGACCACATCTGACATCCTAGTATGGAATCTCACATTTTATCCCTAGCACTCAGAGATTGAAACAGAAAGACTGTCATAAGTTCAAGGTCAGTTTGGACTCTATAGTGAGTTCCAGATGAACCTGGGTGAGAACTTATCACTAATAAATAAATTAATTAATTAAAAGCAAATATCATATCTGACCTAAACCTGATGGAAGTATCCTAGGCTTTATCTCTATGTATAATTACTTGATTCTGTCAGAAGTTGGAGCTTTGTAGGGTGATGAATCTGTGGGTAGGTATTCCCAAACCCAACCCAACTCTTCTTGATACACTTAGGGGCTTTAGGAGCTATAGCCACTTTTACCTCTGTGGGAACTGCTTCTGTCTTTTCTTGGTAATAACCATGCTAGTATTGAAGTTTGCTTTTCTGCATGCTCTTTTGCAATATCCAGTTTTCAAAGAGGTGTTTGTTGGAGCAGCCTGAGCTGTTCTGTGGAAATACTCTATGTGACCACATGTGGTTTGAAAGTGCTTGTGATAGCATTCTCCAGTTAAAAAAATCAATAAAGATACATTAAATATTGATGCCAACCTCTTTTCCTGTTACTCTGTGTACAACTGAACTCCTGAAGCTTTTGTACTATCTGTTCTTGTTTTTGAAATCTAGGTAGTGAGCAAACATGAGATCAAAGCTCATCCAGACATATGCATAGTGCAAAACTAACTGGGTCTCCAATACTGGCAATTCAGCTGCTTCTGCAAAGTGGTATGATCTGAAAGACCATTGCTCATTT
This sequence comes from Cricetiscus sungorus, assembly GCA_030556225.1. NCBI lineage: Eukaryota > Metazoa > Chordata > Mammalia > Rodentia > Cricetidae > Cricetiscus > Cricetiscus sungorus. The sequence continues at coordinate 13,147,900 of JANBXA010000726.1, forward strand.
GCTATGGACATTGCTTTTTCAAATTCAGTCCTGAAATGAACTTCACCAGTGCTCCATTCCCAAGGGAGTCTTTATGCAGGCAAATCTACACCTTTAGAACCTTTTTCTATATGGATGAATAAGACACAATGCCGATTTGCTTATCACTTTAAAACAAATACCCTTTCCCCCAGCTTCATGGGTCACATCTATAATTGGAGCACTTTGGAGGGTGAGGCAGCAGGAGTTAGAGGCCAGTGTGTACCAAAAAGTGAGACCATAAACAAATAAAACAAACAAAGCTTTTTAATGTTTCTTGTCATCACAGAAATCACTGTGTAAATCACTTGCAACTTCCCTGACTTGTGCTTTGATAGGACTGTTGTTCCAAGCATAAGCACTTCTGTCTCTGCCTTATCCTTACTTGCTGTGTGAAAGTAAGCAAGCCATTCACTCTTCCAATGAGAACCTCAGCTTTCCTTTATGAGAGATAAGGAGAACATCACATATAGTTGGTTATTGGAATAAGGAAATGCTATAAAGAGTGTAAAGAACCTGGAACTCAAAAAATGCTCAGGAATACTAGTTATTTTCAGTCCTATGCAGCTTTCACAGATTTATTAAATAAGTCAGGTCACAATATAATATAGTCTGATGGAGTTTTTAGTGGTTCATGGGGCTTCTATATGATTTGTTTTCTTCTTCTGAGGTATTTATTTTTAGTTAAACAATATCCACAGGGACACAGGCATTCCCTTGATGAAGGGTTGTTTGTTTTCTATTGATCTATATTTGATGGACTCTATTTTTGGAACTTACTCTTAGACTTCATAATATATCACTCTGTTTTGTTTCATTTTGTTCTAGCTTTTTAGACAAAGAAGTGTTGCTTGTGTTTTTAAAGGGGTTGAATTTTAGCATGCTTCTGGCAACAGCTAAAAGCTCTATATTTTGTTGGTTATTTATTTATTTGTTTGTTTGCTTATCTTTAAATGTTTAAAGTCTTGCATAAAAAAATCACAAGATAAAATGAGGGAACGCTATTGTCCAAAGAAAAATTCAATTACGTTAAAAGCAAACAATCTTTTTGACCTCAAGGTAATAAAGCATCAGGCATGCAAAGAAGAGGAGTGAATCGGAGCCAACTTGATGACAGCCGTGGTATTTAATTGCTTGGGTTAAGGAGAAGAACTGAACTTCTCAGTAAGCTGAGAAGGAGAAATTCAGTGTGGGTGGTGAGCATGAAACACCTTTCAGTATTTCCTGAAAACCTGGGAAAGAGAAAGCAGGACAAAGAGAGCAGTTGTTAAGTTAGCCCAATCCCAAAATTCTTCTGGAGGTGTGACCAACCCAAACCCCAGCCATATCGGTGGGTCATTTAGATACTAAATATCTAAGAATATCTAAGGTGGCTTTTCACACATCTATCTACAGCTGTGTCAAAGAAACTCTAGGACAAGAATCAGAAGTCCTGGGATCTGTGCTTCATTATGCCATTCAGTAACTGTCAGTCAGTGTTGTACATCAGTAGAATGGATTGCCCTGTCTGTAAAATGAGAAGCATAAATGAGTAAAACTGTGGAAAGGCCTCCAAATCCAACACCATTCTGTGTTATTTTGATTTGAGAATACAAAAATACAGAGATATGAGTAGGCTTTTCATTACCACTTGCTTCACTCCACTCCTCTAAGAAAAAAGGGTAGCTTCTTTCTGTATAAAAACCTTGGGAAACACTCCTCATAAAGAAGTCAAAGAAATTTCTATTTCCCAGGCCACTTTGATTTCCATATAGCCCAGGACCCTGGTGTGCTCTTATGAGTTTGGGTATAGCTTTGGGTTCCTTGGGCTGAAACTAATCAAGTATAAATAGTTGAACTTGAATGTTTTTACAAAGATTGTCCCTGAACAAACAGAGGTCCCTTAACTGTATTTTTGTCTCCAAAAGATTGTCATGAGCATCATTTCGTACAGTACCGCTTTAGTGCCTGGGCTCGCCCATGACTGCAATCAGAGGCGCTGAGAACTCTCCCACAGATCCCAGCACGTCTCTGAAGAGCTGAGCAAATGTCCAAGTGTGAAAGTTCCCATAAGATTCTGACCTTTTCAGCCCATTTGTGTTTTCAAAGCAAGCTCAAGACCATGGGGGTTACCCGGCTTAGTGTGAACAATCAAAATCCAAATAAATCGTTTCATCCCTCCTCACCCCCTTCTCTGGATTTTGCTATCTGCCAGGGAAGCATTCATCCATTAGGCTTTGATGGACCCCCTTCTGTGCCTGAACCTTTTGTTTTAGTTAGAATGTACTCGAGAGATGTCAGAGTTTGCATTGGATTCTGTTTGTCATTGCCAAGGTGTTCTTTGAAGTTGTTCACTAAATACAGACAGAAAGAAAAAGAAAAAGACAATTACTCTCTGTTCAGTGACTATGCCAAGCCAAAGCCCCTTACTTCCTGGAGCTGCCATAAAACAGCCAAAAGTAACTAGCTGTAACAGCATTCATATAATGAAGCTACTTCTATGTCATGAGCCTAACTGTTCAGCTTTCACACTCTATTACCTGAACTTGAACTTCTGTTATTTAGAAAGGAGAGACCACACATTCTGAAATTTCCAGGTAAATTCTCATTTTGAATGTTATGTGCTTTTCCTGCTTGTGGGTAAACCATCCACACAACAGGTCATGGGACCTCCCTTGTATTAGAAAAAAAAGTTGATAGAATATAGTAGATGACTAGCAACTACAGAGTCAGGAAAACTTGAATTTGTATCTCAGCCATCTTTGCCTGTTATGTTACATGGGATGGCTGTTAACTCTTCGACCTAATTTTGCCTGCATTTAATATACATAGGATATCTAAGAATTATTAACAGGCTTTAATGCAAGAATAATTACAAAAAGACTTAGAATACAGTATGTACTCACATATAATCACTGTTTTCAATAGACATTTAATGGCCAGGTAAGAGTAAAAATATTCAGAACATCCAGATACAAGTGACAGGTCCATTAATATGTCCAGTTTTCATGGAGGCACTTAAACAATAAAATAAATAATAAATAACAATAGAAAAATAGTAGGGTGCTATGAAAGTATTCAAACAGATGTTAAATGTTTAATTTATCATAGTGGTTAATATTATCACATGAGGGTTAACAATTGCATCGATGAGAAAGAAGGACCAAATCTAAAATTTAATTTCCCCTGTTTCTTCATTGAGATTGTGTCAATATACAGATAATACCAATTCAAATACAGAAATGAGACCAGAATCTTCCTGTTGGAACCTGGTTGCCTTAAGCCAGAGACTTTGAAAAAAATCATTATAAATGTCCTGGATGTCTTTGCTTCACTCAGAGATGAGCAGCATTCCCAGACTTGTTGATTTATCTTGGTTATCTGCTTGGCAATCTAGGGCTTCTCACAGAAAGTCACAGCTAGGATGTTCATCACAATACTTAGTCTATGGTCTCATCAGTCATGCTAATGTTGACATGAATCGCCTCCTGAGGATTTACATCAGAGAACCAACTTCCACTTCTAGGAGCTATACTGAGTCTATAAACATCACTAGAGCCCCTACTGTGTGTAAGCTTTGGTGCCTAGCTCAGAGTAGGCACTCAAATATTTGTTGATGGATTGATTGATTACAGGGGTTAAAGAGGTTAGCAAAACATTCTTTAAGGTACTGACATCCAGTGAGAAACACTGATTCATATAAAGCTAGTCTACCTCCTCCCCAGAATAAACTGCAATGCAGACAAGGTAAAAAGCAAAAAGAATTCCCTGTTTGGCATCTAAAGTAGATGCTCTTATAGAGTATGAAATAGAGTAGTGATAACCAGAGGTTCAGGAGACTAAGTACAAGATAACAGTGGGGACCGGTTGGTCCATGGACACTAGTTCCAATTAGATAGAAGAAGTTGTAGTGTGTTGTGACATAGGAGAGCATCTATAGGTAATAAAAAGTCACTGTGAGTTTTAAAAAGCCCAAAGAACTTGGAGTGCTTTGCCATAAAGGAATGATAAATATTTGAGTTAAACAGCATGTAGTACATACATATGTTGAAATATAAGATGATACCTCATAGATATATACAATTTTATGTTGATTTATTTTTTAAAAATAAAAAGGTACAACTGGGAATAACTCATATTGGAGGTATCAGGAAAAGCTACTAAGAGAAGTCTTACTTAGTGCTGATTTACAGCCAAGGAAAAAGGCATTTAAGTCACAGAGAGCAGGCTGCGCACAAAATGCAATAAAGAGCAAGCCTCTCTACTGTAAATAGTAAATAGAGATGTGTGCTGAGATCATGCCATGAAGAATAATGGAAGCCATGCACCCAAATCGAATCTTTGTTTCTGAGGTTGTAGGAGATGGAGGAAGATTTTTGAAAATGATGATTGTGAAATGAACTACATATGGGGTTTTTTTTTATTTCTAAGGACACATCAAAATCCCTAAGACACAACTTCAGTGCCATCACTAAAGTTCCTGGGGTCAAAAGAACAGTCAGAAAGTTTGTTCAGATGAATAAACAACTGATAAGCAAAACTTTGAGAAGAAAGTAATTGACAACATCTGGAGCTGAGCTCCGAGGCTGGCGACCTTACAGCTACCTTCACTGCATTTGCCATCATCTTGACTTCTCTCCCAAATGTATTTGACACCAGCTATTTCCACCAGTATGAAACTGCAGCAGAATATTTCTCTGGCAGTTAATCCACCAAGCCTTAGGAATCTAGTATGTCTTCACTGCATTTGCAAGAAAGGGCTGCTCTCTAGAGTTCACAAGAGGGAGTACAGGGCAAGCTGTGAAGATAGCATTCATGCACATCTCCCAAAACACATTTCTACCTCTGTTAGCACATGTCAACATTTGGTAAACAGTTCTAGTGTGAAATCATTTGGGCTGTGATCAAGTAACAGGGGCGGAACGAGTGTGGCTCCTGAAGGAGCTCTAAGAGCCTTCCTCAGATAAGTGTAGTCTGTGGCTCCCAAAGAAAGGCAAGGGCATGCAGTGTTTTCCCTCTTCTTTGACCCCAGCCATTTTGTTTTAGTTTTATTACTCTGTAATTGTTAAATGAGGGATTAGATGTGTATACACGTATGGTATAAGAAGTGATGTTGATACATGTGTGCTTAGTGAAATTGTTATATCGAACTAACATAACTAGCACCTGTCAGGTAGTATTTTCATGGGAATTTACAGTCTGCTCCTTTAGAAAATGTTAAGAGGGGGCTGGAGAGATGGCTCAGTGGATAAGTATACTTACTGCCTTTGCAGAGACCCAAATTAGGTTCCCAGCACTCTTGTCAAGCAGCCTACAATTGTCTGTAACTACAGTTCCAGAAAGACCTACGACTTCAGGCCGCTGTGAGCACTGCATTTACATGCACAACCAGACACATAAACATAATTAAAAGTCATTTAAAAGCATATCTTTAAAGTTAAACAAGGAATGTCTACCTATAGACACATTAGTGGTATCTGTTGCTACCACGATGCACAGTAGATCTGAATTTATTCCTCTTATCCAACTAAAACTTTGTGCCCTTCCACCAACATCTCATCTTTCCTCCAAACCCAAGTTCCCAGTAACCACCATTCTGCTTCATCTTTATATGAGTTCCACCTTTGAGATTCATTATATGAGTGAGATCATTATATGAGTGAGATCATTATCTACCGTTCTTCCCTGGCTCATTTTAATTAGCATGAGATCCTTTAGGTTCATGCATGTTGTTGCAAATGACAAAATTTCCCTGTTTTGACGCTTTAACAGTAATCAACTGTGTGTGTGTTGAATAGTACTCAATGGCTTGTGCACATGCACACACACACACACACACACACACACACACACACACACACGCACGCACACATACTCACACACACACACACACACAAACACAAGTGCATGTGCACACGCATACATTTTCTTTATCCATCCATTCACTGACAAGCACATAGTTCAGGTTATGGGTATCATGAATAATGTTCCAAATATGCAGTGCAGACATCTTTTGCACATGTTCACTTCAAATATAAAACCTCTGCTCTGTCCCATCTTTCTACAGTACTGAAAACCTTTGAAACCATAAGCAAGATATTTGGTTAGCTGTTTTGTCATGGTGATGAGATATGCTACCTACCATACAATATACCGTGTTCTTATTTGTCTGCAGTTCATAACTTGGGCCTGCCACTTACTAACTTGTGAACTTACATAAGTCATTTAATATCTCTTTCTGTCAGCTGAGATCACAACCTGTCCTTGGCTCTTGAGCTGGTTTATGACAATCTGTTCCCTGTGCTGGATTATCTTGTCCAGTCTTGAGGCAAGGGAGGAGCATGGTCCTGCCTCAGCTTGATGAGCCGTGCTTTGTTCAAGCCCATGGGAAGCCCGGCCCTTTCTGAACGGAGAAGGAGCAGGAGTGGAAGGGGATGGGTAGAGGGGAATCTGGGAAGGGGGGACCAGGAGGAGTGGAGAGAGAGGGAACTGCAGTCAGAATATATATATATATATATATCTTTTTTAAAAAATGTTTTTTAAAGAAAAGTAGATCCGTCATAGCATCTACTAATAGGGGAAAGTTGTTATAAAGACTAAGTAAAATAATATACATAAAGCAGTATACATAATACACATAAAGTGAGGATCAGGAGAGGTAGATCCTAAGTGCTTGCCTTGCATTCACAAGAACCTGAATTTAATTCCCATAATCCAAGCAGCAAAGGGCATTATAACGATATATACTTGTGGTCCTAGCACTGGGGAGGCTAGAAACAGTGAATCCCTGGCTTCCTGACGGCTAGACAGCCTAGCTGACTTGGTAAGGTCTAGCCAGTGAGGGACTCTCAGTAAGACAAGGGGTTGACTTACAGCTTCCAAACTTGCATGTGTGTTCACACACATATGTGCAGCAGTTGGCTAGTTTTATGTGTGTCACTTCCCCATATGACATTGTAAGCCCCTTGAGGAAAGTAATTGAAAGAGGTTTTCTTTGTGCACTTCAGGTCTCTAGTTTGATGCCTACTTCTGGCTAACATTTCTATTTATTGAATTGAAACAGGAATGACCAGGTTCCAGTTCCTCTGTCATTCTACCCTAACTCAAAGCCAGTGTGAAGCTTCTCTAATGAGCTAAATATGTATACATAGTTGAGACTCTTTATCTCCTACTTACACCTCACTACTATTTTTCAGTCTTAAGCTCGAATATTTATAATTGCAAGAGTAAAGTATTTTTATTTTAAAAATAGTCCATTAAAATAAAAAAAAACAACTCATTAAGTCACAAAGAAAACCTCATTATAGAATTATGGATCATCATGGATTATATAAAAATGCCTTCTTTATATTCAGCTATCATCATATTTTCTTCACCAACACTAGTTTATTTTCTTTGATAAATTGATCAAGACTGCCACCTATTTGCTATTAGGATGAAATGCCACATATGTGTCAACCTTCCTGTTACCAAATGAAATCTAGCAAGTTCCTTCTGAGACATTGCCATACATCCCAATGAATCCAGAGAGATATTTCTTCGAAAGAAAATGAAAGAGTATGTGTCCTACTAATAGAAAAATATAACCCCACTCTTGGTGAGATACATGCACAGGTATACCAATAACTTCATAGAGACCAAATACTAAAAACACATCTTTTCTTGCTATATACTATTTAAGCTACCAGATGAAAATATGAGGTCCTGAATGAAATGTGAACAGATAGACAACAAATATTTTTGGTGTAGTTATATACTAACTATTATGGGGAATATGTTCATGCTAAACAGTTTTCATGATATCTAAAATTAAAACTTAACTGCACCTCTTGTATTTTTTAAATTTAAATCTAGAAAATCTACTCCAATGTGCCCTTCCCTATACATCTCCATTTTTGAGGCCCAGAGTTGTGTCCTGGGGGTTGCTCATAATTTACTATTCCTTGACATCTGGTTTTGGTTTGCATCCACTTGATAGGAAGTAACGCAACAAGATATAAAAGAAGAGGAAAGAGAAAACCATTTATCCCATCCATTCATGGTTCTGGCAATGACAGTATTCATCACTAGCCACAAATCCAATTTGCTAGCTTCTATGTCTTGCCTCCAAGCTCTCTTAAGATTGTGGTAATACCATCTCCTCCAGTTGTCCCTTTATGCGGATGTTAATGGCTTCTCACAAATAAAGCCTTCTGGTGCATTCTATAGCCTACAACGGTTCCTTGGCCCTTAGTATAATAATGAAACAAGTCTCTTTACTCAGTAATTCTCCACTAAACTCCCCTGGTATATCACTTTTTCCCAGTTTACTCAATCTGAAAATGGCATAAGGTACAAATATACAATATGAAAATATTCCTATCACTTTGGGTTTATTCACTGAGGATCCTGCAAATGTAAACTATATAATATTTTTTGGTTTGCAGTAAATGTTAAGTAAAATTTTACCTTGACTGCAGGAAACGACAAAATTCAACTGTTCAGGAAATACAAGTGCCATTGAACAAAACCATGAAGAAATGCCAGTGTTAATGATGCCAAGAGCCTCATGACTATCTCTTTTACATTAAATCCATCTCAGAATTAATGGTGTTTAGGTGTGCTGGTAGCAGCCAGTGCCTTGATAGCTTCTGGCAACTGCGTGAGTTGTTCAGATGCTAATGTAGGGTACTTCCAGGTCTGGCCCAGCCCAGCAAATGCTAGAGGCCCCCAAAATCCCTCAGATACTGTGATACTATCAAGAAATAGGCTGAACACCCTGACCCTCCTAAAGGAAAACTCTTTGTGTAGGAGAGAAAATATTCCCATGGGTGATCAAGTCCACTGAGATTATTGTTTAGTACGTTCCCCAACTACTATTTCCTCAGACATGTCAGTGGCAAAATCTGCTCCATTCACCATATGTATTCCTTTATTCACTCGTGTTCATTCATAAGTTTGCATGATAAGAATGCGTTATGCTGAGCTCAGTCCTATGTATTCAATATGAATTACGGCCTAGTCCTTGAGGGAATCATATTTTAGTAGAGAGAAAAATGTGTTCATAAAACAAGCAGAAGAATACTCCAGGTATGGTGACAGCTATCCATATAGGCAACAACACAAAGAAGCAGTTGACATGTTAAAGGAAAAGTCTTTTGAGGTGATTTTTAGAAGATGAATAGAATTACACATTGTAGGCAGAGACAGCAAAGTGAACATGGCCATGCAGCAGCCAGGGTTCTCTGGGATCTGTAAACATCACAGCTCATGTAGGGAAAATATAATTTAAGTGGAGAGTGTGAGCTGGAGAGGGAGGTAAAAGACCCATAGCCTGGAGCTCCTTAGTGTCGTGCTAAGAATTATGAAGTTGAAAAAAAAAATAATAGCAAATCATCCTGAGATTTTTTTTTACATGTGTCAGGCACTGTTCTAAATGCATTATGTATCTTAAAGTCAAAATACTCCTATAACATACATAATATTTTTAGCCTCATTTTACACATGAGGCAAGAGAAACAGAGATTAAAGGACCCGTGTAAGTTCACACAGCTCTTTACTGAAAGAGCTGGGCTTTGTTTGAACTCTATCTACCTGTCTCCAAGATTCCTATTCTATCAACACATTCCTAATATGTGCCAGGAATGATGCAGATCCAGGGCAAAGAAAATCAGATCTTTGCTCTGAAGGAGCATGAGGTTTAGCGGAAGTGGGCTCAGAAACATGAGCGCATAAAACAATGTGATAGGAAATTTTGTCTTGAGACCTTCTGGAACTTTAAGCTAGTCTTTGTCCCTGTCCACTGATCATTGTTGACAATCCTCCTGGACCCTCCCTCCTCTGCTGCCAATTTAGCACCTGCCAGTTTAAACAGAAGCCTTAGCTTCCACTTTCTGCTGGGCTACTCACACACTTTACCCCATGGACCTCACTCCAGGCACTGAACCACTGGCTGCCCACTGGCCTTATCCCCTGTGACAAAGATTTGAACATTTTCCATGAACAATTAATGCCACAGGAACTCTTGTCACCATGGCAACAAGGATAAGCTGGCAGCTGTCTTTTAATCCCTGGCCTGGTGAGCACAGCAATGAGCGAGGACAGCAGCCCTCTGGAGCAGGTGTCACCCACTTTCCTTCAGTTGTGTGAGGAGGGGCGGAGCTGCCCCCCCCTCCAGGGGTGCTGAGGGCTGAAGGAGAAAGAAAAAACAAAGCAGCATGGCTAACCGTCCTTGCTATTTTAAGCAGTCTCAACTCTTTAAGGACACACAGGAGGCATAGTTTTGTGCAGAAAGGAGAAGTGGAAAGGAAGTAATTTATACTTAATAGGTCAGAAGGTGCCATTACTCATAACAATTGGTCACATTTGTTCCTTGTGTACCACACACTACTCTGTGTGATCACTTTTATTATATCCTTAAAAAGTTTCAATAAGGTAGGTATAATGAACATAACTTTGCATATTCAAAATGATGGTCAGAGACAGTAGATAATGACACTATGCCACATTCTTTAACCTGTTTTCTATATTGTACTATATATTTCAATTTTGTATTAGCTTATACTTCATATTAGAAATATTTGATTGGCTTTTGGTCTACTTGGGATTAATGTGACATCACTGCCCCCCCACAAAAAAACAGTTTATAAGAGGGTAAGATCACATCCTATGTCACACATTTGAAACAACAGATACTGTATACCATGTAGAACTGGCCACCTGGGGCATACAATCTAGTTACAATCACCCTGCTCCAGCCCTTAAACCAGACTAGTTTTACTTCCCAAATTATGTAAATCCATATGCTGTGTGCCACTGGCAGAAAGAATGGATAAGACTATTGTGGTATTTGGGGAACTGCTCAGCTTCCTGGTCCAGGTTAGCACAAGCCTTCTCCCATAGGTAAACAGGATAGACAGACACCTATCTGTGAAAATGCCAATCATCACCTTGAGGGGCCCTGCAGAATGAATGGTACCACCATCCACATTTCCTTGATCTTATATGGCCACTATCATCCTTGACCTTATATGGCTGAGAAGTCAAAGTTTTTTACTTTACTGAACTAAATTTCTGATTTGCATTCATTTGGTTTAATGGTTTATTTATCCTGCGATGGTACAAGTGATTATAAACATTTTGGTGATTTGATTTGTTTGTTTGAGACAGAGTCTCACTTTGAAGCCCAGGCTATCGTGGACTTCACTATGTAGTCCAGGCTGTCCCTGAACTCATGGCTCTACCCCTGATGCAGTCTCATACATGCTAGACTGCAGTTGTGTATCACCACCACTTTGCCCAGTCTTTGCACATGGAAGTTTGATGTTCAGTCTTCTTCCAGGATAGTGATGTACAGCACAATAATTTCTAAGGGCACTGAATATAGTTCTGGCCCCAGTCAGTCACCCCATTGAGAAGGCAAACACTTAACCCTCTACTGTATACTGTAGTGACAGTATATTTTTCAAAAATATTCAAGACACCACATGAGATTTCCAATGCTTTGTTATAAAGTAGACATTAAATTAGTTAATAATGCCACTTTTTGAAGCACACTCTATGTAGACTAAGCTAAGGTCTGATGTGCTGCCCAATAGATCATGTTTATTAAGTTCACCTTCAACTTAGAACATTTTCATCTTACCGGGATTTTATCAGAATACTGTGCCATTGTAAGTGAAGGTTCGTTGGTCTGTAGTCAAGCAGGGGACATCTGAGCATTCACAATTTTCATTCAATTTTCATGTTTAAGGAATCTCCCATTTTTAAAACCTAAGAATATAAAAATGAATATGCTTCCTACTAGAAAGCTAAAGCATGTGATCTTGGCTAAACAAATCAAAAATTGTCAACTCTTACTTAAATAACACAGATGAGCATGGGTATTGGCAGGAGCAACAGCTCTGGTGTCCAACAGATGAAGAGCACCATCTCACCCATCTGTTTCCTGGTGGATAACCTTGGGTAGTTGGACAAACAACAATTGATTACCCACCAAAGCATTCCCCATAATCTTTTGCCTTGAATGGTCACAGAGATCCCCACTCTTATGTGCATTGGGTAGCAGGGGAAGTTATAAACTGCCTAAAATCTATACTCCGGTCCTATGTTGGATGCAATTCTGATTACTGGGCTATACTTGGCTCTTATCCCAGCTGGGTTTACCAGCAATGCATTGATTCCTAACCTCTTTCCCATAAACCGTCCCCCCTTAAACCAGTTACATATTTTTTTGTAATCAATAGTCCTGATTAGATAGATGCCATGATGAGCTGATTTGTCTCTGATCAGGCTGATATGACTCTTTTTCCCAAACTCCTTTAAACTCCCATGATGGACCAAATACTCTATGCTGAAACCCAGCAGATTCTCTGGTCTGTAATTAACTTGAGCTACACAGGCATTTCTATTTACCCTTCTCTCATTTTTTTCTGTTCCTTTCCCACATTGCTTGTGACTACCCATCTATAATCATACCTCCATCTTAAATTCCCCCTCCCTCTACATGTCTTCTCTGATTGGAACTTTGGAGATCTGTTCTCTTCGAACAGTTCATTTTCTGAATTGTTTCCTTTGTGTTGTTATTGTTGTTGTTTATATAATTGCATCACTTTCCCCTTCCCTTTCCTCCATCCAAGTCCTCTTTGGGATCTTTCATGGTCATGGCTTTTTTCATGAAATATTGTTCCATAGATAATGGATTTGGAACATTGGTTCTCTCTACGCAGGGCTACAACAAATAAGATGACCTCTCTATAACACATGGTACTTATGGTTGTGTGGCTCTGAATTAATGTACTCAGGTTCTCAAAAATAAAGTATGGCAGCTCTGAGCAGAGCCAGATAGTGAGGTCCGTGTTCTCTATATCTCTAGGTGAATCTCTTTGTCCTTTTTCTCTGTACATAAGCTGATTCTTCAGACAGAACAAAACATGAATGTCCTGACATCAGGCCAGTAACCTAAAAATAAATGGAAAGTTTTCCTACTAGCTCCCTCAGGAAACTCTCAAGGAGAATTATGATGAACTCATCCCTGTGTCTGAAGTTCTCTGTCTACACAAAGGTCACATTCACAGCTGATAGCTTAGGTTAGTTGACAGGGGCATGAGACTGTGGTCAAGATCTTTTTCCATCCCAAATAAAGGGGAGCAAGACCATCTCTCTGACAAAACACAAGCTCTTGGGGTTCCTTATAATATTCCAGAGAATAGTGTAGCAATCCATTTGACTGAAATAATCAGGTCCACACATGTATTAGCATAAATAGTGGAATGATCTGTTTCTTTTAAGCAGTAAAGTAATATTAAAGTGCTGTTTGGTGGCTAGAGGAGTCTTTGTAATTATAGCCAAAAGAGACTTGAAAAGCTCCACAATGCCCTGGTTTGCCTGCCCCCTTTCTCTGAAGCCTCAACAGACCTGGGAGAAGTAAAGACATTGGGGGCCTAAGAAGATTGTCATTTAATTCCATCTGGAGATTTTCAACTGGAATTAGTAAGGGATGCTACCTTTTGTTCTAAAGTCACGAGCAATAAGGGAGTTGCATAAGATTAGGATTTCATTTGGAAAAGTTACTAGTGAGAACAGGGCCATAGAAGAGGAGTGCAAGTAGATGAAGTGAAAGAAAAATAACTATTGTTGACTACAGATCAGGAACTATTTGTGTGGGGAATGATGACTTAGAATGTAGTGACCACACGTAAGCCGATAAGGAAGTTTTGAAAACTTGAGTGGATCTAGTAAATAAAGCATGGAATTAAAAGCCACTTAACAGAAACAAAAAATAAGGAGACATAAAGCCAGATGGTGTAGGCCTCCAAGGAGAGGGAATTTTCATATGCTTGAGGAAGAAGGTGAGTTGATTATTAGCAATGCACACATTCTCTTTCACTCTCTTTTACCTTGCTAGGGCTCATGTGGCAAAGGGCTGTGAAACAGGTGACCTAAATAGCAGAATGTATTATATTGTTGACAGGTGTGGTGGGACACACCTTTACTCCAGCACTCAGAGGCAGATGGATCTCTGAGTTCAAAGCACTCAGAAGGCAGAGGCAGGTGGCTCTCCATACTCGAAGCCAGCCTTAACTATAGAGTGAGTTCCAGGGCAGCCAAGGCTGTTACACAGAGAGACCCTGTTTCAAAACCTAAAAATAAATAAATTTAACTTAATTTTATAAGGATGTATTGTGGTGTCACCTTTCCAAAGTTACAAGTCCATGGCAAGGTGCTGGCAGTCAATTCCTTCTGAGAACAGGGAAGAAAGGGTCTTGTGCTTGCAAGTGGCTATTTTCTCTCTGTGTTCCCTTGCGTTCTCTTTTCTCTATGTGTGTCTGTCTATATGTCTAAGTGTCTTCCTAGCCCAGTAATCTATATGGACCTATGATTCTGTAAAGAACTAAGAATCAATAAAAGCCCAGGACTACTTTTTGGGTTTATAAGTACTAAAAACATCATGGAAAAAATTGAAAAGCAACTGCAAGGGACAAGAATATCAGTTTGAAGCACATAAAGTGTTCTGAAGTCATAGTTAAGGAAAAACTATGAACCTGACCAATGATCCGTAAAATTTATAAACTGTGTGGAAAGAAGGTGTCAAAATTGGTTCAAGTGAGCTATGATGAATGGAAGTGCTATGAAACCCTGGGTATATGAAGCAGGGATCAAGATCCGACACAGAGCAAAGCTATTGGGATAAAAGAAGCATGTCATGTGTAGTAACAGCCACTGCGGGTGTCCACTCTCACTAGAGGGACTACGAAATTTGACTAAGAAGAAAATACTGAACAACATTTAACAGTGACTTTTAAGAGACGTTTTTCAGTTTTATTGATTGAATTTTGTAATTTATTAATTGTAGTAAGAAGAATTAACATGAGCTCTGGAGAGCTGCCATCTTAATTGTCTTGAAATGCACATATAGAAAGCATAGGCATCATATCCTCAGTGACAAATGCCAGAGAAAGGAGATCTAGGTCTTAGAGAAGCAACAAGACGTTCCATACTTTGTGTAGAACAGTAAACAATAATTCCTTGGATTTCTGGAGAGCTATAATTTTTTGCATTAAAAGGCTTAACATTTTATGTTCTCTGCCTTGATATCTTTGAGCCTCACAGGACCCCAAAGTTCTAAATGTAAGCTCTCTTACCAGATACGCCACCAGATCTCACCAGATGTACCCGCACCCCATTCAGGGGTAACAGCTCCTCACACGGATGGGTCACATAAGGGGCAGACCAATTGTATTCCACCTAGTTCTCAGCTTAATATGTTTCCCCTGTCAGCATGTAAAGTCGTCCAGATAAGATGAAAATCAGTCTCATTTTCCCACAGTAAGGAGCTGACATACCACAGCCCCAGTTTGATCATTCTGTTCTCCAGGACAATCATCTGAGGCTTCCTCTCAAGGGTTGTGTGCTTAGTAAAATGCTGCTTGATTTCATCTTCATAGTTCAGTGTGTCTGTGAGAGCCATCTTGTTTTAGAGAGTGGAGCAGCTTCTTAATGAAGAGGTAAATAGGAGATTAAAGAGGCTTTGCAATATAATATTCCAGTATGTGTTCAGGGGGTGACCTGAGCCAGAGTGTCCCCAGAGAACTTATTGTAATGAATATCACAGGGTTTCTTATCATTTTAGACCTACAGAGGAACTTTGAGAATGGGGTATGGTTATTGGTTAGCTTCCCTAGAAAGCAGATTCTTAGATGGAGATCAGCCGAGTAGGAATCTCATGAGATGTCCTCATAAGATAAAAAGGTGTGCCAATGCAAAGATAAGGAAGGAGAGCAGAACAGAAACAGAGGGTTTACTGGGGCTCAGTGTCAAGAAAAAAGTTCATCCAAGTGTTCTCCAAGACACGGCCCTGCAGAGTGGCCAGAACTTGGCCGAGAGTACTGTGTCTTTTCAGCCAGTCAAGATTGTATTTCTGACCCATAGTACAACCTATTTCTTCAGATGAAGATAATTTCTAGGCTGAGTTGATAGTTAAACAATATTCTTTGCCACTGTGGGTACTAGCTCTTAATATTTGAGTTTGAGCTTGGTAGCATATTCCATCTTCCAGAATAGTTTTAGGATTCTCAGACATATTTCTTTGTACAAGTTCTAGGAACCCATCCTCTAGGATTCCGCTAGAATTCTGTTTTTGAGAACATATAAAAGGTTAGTGGAGCAAACTACAACCAATGCTACTGCACAATAGTCTGCCTCAACTCTCTCTCTCTCT
Source organism: Cricetiscus sungorus (assembly GCA_030556225.1). Lineage (NCBI taxonomy): Eukaryota > Metazoa > Chordata > Mammalia > Rodentia > Cricetidae > Cricetiscus > Cricetiscus sungorus. The sequence goes on from JANBXA010000726.1 coordinate 13,164,095, forward strand.
CTCTCTCTCTCTCAAGCTATTATGGATTTCTCTCAACTACAAACAACTCTGTCAGTCTAAATGCTTTATCAGTCTCATGATATAGGCCCCATCCTCGAATGGTACACTGGCCTTCCCCAGGCATTAGCTAGTTCACATTTTAGTTAACCTTCAGTGTTAGTGTTTGCCTTAGTTTGGCTTTCATGACTGTGATAAACACCATTACTAAAAACAACCTGGGGTGGAAAGTTTCATGTCAGCACACACAGTACAGTCCATCGCAAAGGGAAGTCAGGGCCCAAACGCAAGGAAGGAGAGTGGAGTCAGGACCCAAAGCAGAGACCGTGGCTTGCTCAGTTTGCTTTTACTACACACCCAGGACCACCTGTCTAGAGATGACACTGACCACAGCGGATTGGGCTTGCCCACATCAATCATTAATCAAGAAAATCCCCTATAGGTTCACATATAGACCAATATTATATAAACATTTTCCTCAACTGAGGTTTTCTCATCTCAGATAATCCTAGCTTATGTCACACTGACAAAAGACTAAGCAACACAGCATCTTAAAACCATTCTAAGAGATGACTACATGGATTATCTTGGTGTCATATGAATTCTTCCAAGTCCCAATTTTGTAACAGTCTCCCATCTCCTCTCCTACTTATCAATTATTCCTATCTGAATGATGTTTCTTCCCCCTCCACCCCCATTGATATCCTGGCTGTGAATCCCAAAGTGCATAGGTATCAGTTGTCATTTTGGAGCAGCGTGACCCTTGTACTACAAATATAATTGGAATCAAAATTTCAATGGTAATTTTCTCAGTAATAGAAAAACAACCCCAAAACTCCCAAACAGAAAAGACCAAAAATAGCCAAAGAAATCTTGAACCAAAATTGTAAAGCTGGAGACCTCACCCTGCCCTATTTAAAAATATACTGCAAAGTTATAGTAATTAAAATAACATGGTTCAGGAATAAAGGCAGATACAAAGATGGGTGGAACAGAATAAGAAACAGAGAAATATATGCACACATTTCTTGTCAGTTGATTTTCAATTAACCTGTCAAAAAGCCCATGATGGGGAGAGTCTTTTTGATAAAAATTGCTGTATAGCCACACTTAGAAGAATGAAATTGGACCCTTTCTTCTCAATAATGTCACCTAAAATGGGTAACACTTAAATAGAAGATCTGAAATAATTACACTGCTGCAAGAAAGGAGAGATATCCATGTCATTGGACATAGCGGTGATTTTTTTTAAACAATCCAAATAATAAAAAATAAATATAAAACATAATAAAAGCAAATGTAGACATATAGGTTCACATTAAATTTAAAACATTCTGAAACAAAAGAAGAAGAAAAAATCAATAGAATGAACAGATATGCAGATAGGGAAGAAATATATAGAAACACTCAATGTTACCAATTGTCAGAAAATATAAATTTGTACCATCATGGGATACCACCTCATCCCAATAAAAAGGGAATGTTACCAAACATAAAAAACGATAAGGCCAGGTATGGTAGCACACAATTTTAATCCTAGCACTTGGGAGGACAAGCAGAATTCTGTGGCTTCAAAGCCAGCGTGTCTACATAGTGAGTTTGATACCATCTAGGGCTAGAGAGTGTGAATTTCTCTAAAAATAAACAAATAAATAAATAAAAATAATACAAATTACAATAATTATTGGCCAAAATGTAAGGAAAGGGGAGTGGTTTTACACTCTTGGTGAATTAGTACAACTATACAGAAAACAGTATGGCGGAAGTTTTTGTTGTTGTTTGCTGTTTTTTGTTTTTTAGGGGGAAGGGGTGCTTGTATTTTAAAAGCAAGAAATGTACACTTTTGAACACAAGTTGGAAAGAAGTAAAGCAGTATTGTTTAAGAGATAAGCACTCTCCAGATCCCGCACTCCACCAGGGAGCACACTGGAGCTGACCCTGATGATGGGGGTCCAGGTGAGCCAGCCCTGAGAGTGTGAGAGCAGGGGAGCTGATGCACCCCATTATCTGCCCAGTACAGCAATCTGGAGAGAGGCCCTGCACCTCCCTTGATGGTGTGAGTGTGAAAGACTCAGATCTGAGAGCAGGAGGACTGGCCCTGTTACTTGCTGCAAGCTGTGTTGGATGAGCTAGCACAGGAAATTCTGGAGATCTTGCCTAGGTAGTGAGGATGGGGAAAGGCTGGCAGGATGACCTACATACCCAGGCCCAGAACCAGGGCTATGTAATGCACCCGTCTATGAAGTATATGAAGAGGAACAAGCCTACAGATCCAAAACTGCAGGATCCCCACAACACACGATAACCAAGAAGAGCCCCAGTGAGAGCCCATTATGGGTGGTGTAGTAGAAGCCAGAGGCCTTGAGCCAGACTAAACTCTTGCAAGTAAAGATGAATGATCTAAAGGGTAAATAAACGAGGACTCAACAGGTCACACTACAACTTCCAGGACAAGATTCTTCTTTTTTGTCTGTTTTGTTTTATTTTTAATTTTTCTTTTAAATTTGTTTTTTGTCATGAATGTTTTGTCAAGAATATTTTGTCATGAATATGTATACATAAAAATTGAAAATATTAAGAGTGAATTGTGTTCTAGGTTAGAAATTTTCAGATAACCTCATTCTTTATACTTGTCTATGTCGTGGATATTTATTTATTTATACTAAAAAGAATACATAGGCTTATGTTTCTAACCGTGAAAGAGAAGAAAAATCTGTAGTGTATAACACAGTACTATAGTCAATAGCAGTATGTGGTATTGCTAAGCAGTATTCAGAAAGTATATTTACATGTTCTCTACATAATAATAGTAGATATTGTGAAATGATAAATATATTGGTTAGTTCAAATTATGTATGACACAACATATATATGTTTTGAAATATGCTGCACATGACAATTATTTTTAAGTTTTTAAATGAACAACATTAAAATCAATGCAACAATAAGCAGTAACCTTGCTCCATTCCCATGTTCAGATGTCTTCATTTGGAGATGAAGACATCTAATCCCTCAGAACCTATAATATAATCTACGGGACAGGAAGCACAAATTTGCCACATGGACTACTGGAAATATTAGTAATCATGAACTTACATAATTATCTACCTAGGAGTGAGATCCAAGCTTTACTAGATGTGACCTACTAGGGACATATCTAATAAATGTTTTTAATAGTGTAGCCGGGAGGAAGATACCTTGATCTGCATGGTATCATCACAAAGCTGGTACCTTTAGCAGGCATCTTCATGGGGTTATGGCATGTGACAATACCTGTCTGTTTCATATTCATAAACTGCCCTTTGCTGTGAAAATGGTCATGTGTTCCACTGTGATGTTATATAGAATCCCAGGCTGATAAACCAAATTTTAAGGAGGTCATGTTGATTCCAGTAAAACTGAAGGCCTTTTCCAGGATAGAATTTCATTGTAATAAAATTGTCACCAAGAAACAAGTAAGTCTGTCTTTGAAAGCTAATGTCAAATCAGAAGTTAAAAGTAGGACCTGATAGGTTCAAGAGCAGAATAAGAAGGATTAACTTTGACAAATGGGAACACAGGCTTTGAGGTCCATGAATACCTTTTTATGGCTGCATCTTTCACAAGCTTTTTGCCAATAGAGGAATAGGCAATGACAAAAGCTCACTATCATCACTTCACCAAATTATTATTTGTATTTGCTCATTAAGAGTTGCTTCTAAAGTGTCTATTTCCTGCTGATTTTCAATGTGTGATTATGGTAGTATTTACATTTCATATTTGCTCTGAAAAGCCCACCCACTTGGATCTACTCTAAGTCTTGTGAACTTGATCTTCTATACTTTTCATCTTCAGGCTTTTGATTAGCTGACACAGTGGCATGCCTTTATTGCAACATCTACATACCTTTAGCTGTTTTCTTTTAAATATGGAATGGATGACTACATAGACATCTATAAATGCTGTCTATAAGGCTATCTTTCAGTGGGGTTGTCCTGTAATATGTTGGGAATTCTCTTACAAATCTTAATCATGACCTCCTCATCTTTTATCAGATATTCATAAGAAACCCCAATGACTTAGACCCCCTGAACATGGGTCTCAATTAAAAGGCCTGGGAAGTCTAAGGGACCTGTGACAGTGGAACCAGGATGTATCCCTGGTGCACAAAAGGACTTTGGGAGCACATTCCTCATCAAGGGATGGATACTCCCTTAGCCTAGAGGCAGGAGGAAGGGCCTAGTCCCTACTGCAAATGACTTGACCAATTTTGTTGATCCCTCCTGGAAGGCATCACCCTCCCTGTGGAGTGGAGGGGGATGGGATGGGAGGGTGAGTCAGGGGTCATGGGAGGGAGGCAGGGAAGGAGAGAGGGAGGGAAGGAGAGAGGGAGGGAGGGAGGAAGAGGGAACTGGGATCGATATGTAAAATAAGAAAAATAAATGATAATAATAATAATAATAATAATAATAAAAGAATTCTTAAAAAAAAGAAACTCCAATGTAGTAATAAGAGGATGAAGAAAAGAAGTTAATATAGTTACAAGATAACATGTGGGAACCATTGCTTCAAATTCAATATACTGAACGATGCATTATTGTACATATATCTTACATTAGTGATACTATCACATTACTATCACCATAGCCCAGTCTTTGATAGTGAAGGATCCTGACTGCTACTCCAACATTGATGCCCATAACATGTCTACCTGCCTTCTGGTTTTCTTGCTGAGCTCAAGCCTCTGTATTATCACTTAAGGAATGGTCACTTCTGCAGAATCATGAGATTTAGGTGGTGGCAGGATTCAAGATTTTTAGGACAGAGGCTGGGGAGACGATTTAATGGGAGAAGGCACTACCCCCACAAACCTAACAACCGAAGTTTGATCTTGGGAATCTAAAGAAAAAGCCTGCTGCCATGGTGTCTGTCTGTAATCCCAGCATTATGTAACCTTTGGGCATTATGGGAGGTGGAGACACGTGAATTATTGGGATACTCAAATCCCAAGTCAGCTAGCCTGGAGTGTGTAGGACAGCAACATAGATAAAAGGGACAGATAAAAGGGACTGCTCCCAGAAGGTGAAAAGGAAGAACCGACTCCAGACAGTTGTCATCTTAGACAGATCCATACATGAGACATGCACGGTATACACACACACCTTTCAATAACACTGAAGCAGTGGAAACTAAGTTTTAAGAGTTAAAATTATATCACTTGAATTTTGAGTGGAGTTAGGGTTTTGTTCACAAAGCAAGTATTGAATGGACATTTTATTTCAAGCCTTATTCTCTAACCTATTGTGAAAACTGAACACTATCTGGAAGTGTTGTTTTAACAACGTGTACAGTAGTCTTTAGAAGAAATCATCCACATTTCAATCTAGACAATTTTTTTTTGGTCACCCCATTGTTATACTTTTATTTGTCCACTAGTGGACACTGTTGAGCTTTTAAAGCTGGTTTTGATGAATGATAAAGCAGCAAAAGACAGCATGAATGGAAAATAAAATCAAAATTAACATATTCACAGTCTTTCTACAATACTGATTATTTATTCAGCATGTAACAAGCTAATAATTGTTTATGTCAATCATACTTAGAATAACAAAGTTAGAAACAGCTAAACTTACATTACTCGTGAAGAATATTTTTACAGCAGGGGAGCGCTGCTTGATGGCTAATCACATAACTAGACACCAAAACAGTGTTCTATTCCTACAAGAAATAACATGATTTCTTTTCATTAAAAGTTATTTCCCACTTTCGGTTCCTATTTTTTTTTTCAAAAGTCTTTGTTTGATTTGAGAATACTGTGATACTTTTCTTCAAGATTTAACCAAATACTGAACAACAGGAAATGATAAGCCATCATTAATGGGCACACCTATGACAAGATTTTGGGAGCAAAACAGAATGATTGAATTTTAAGTAATCTGTAATGTACTATAATGAATTAAATTCTGAACTTCTGTTGGAATCATCAGTTCTCTGAGCTACTGTGATATGGAGTCAGTGATCATTTCACAATGCTTCAGAAGGTTTAGTTTAATAAAAAAAAAAAAGACTGTGATTTAGAGAATAAAATCTAGAAATAAACTTGATTCTTACTCTTTTTTTGCTGATGGCCTGACTTTGGACAGGTTCTAGTCTTCTCTAGTCTTCCATCTCCTTATTTAGAAGAGTAGAAATAATAGTTGCTTCTGAGTATGTTTACTATGAGGAACCGGAAGTAGTGTGAATAAGGGGTCTGGAAAAGTTCCTGCTTCAAAGGAGACTGTCAGTAAATATTAGTTTTATTTGTATCCCCTAAAGAATGTAATATCAAAGGCATAGCGCAAAGGGCTTGAGATAACACAAAAGCCATAGCTTTCAAATAAACATGGAAAACAATAGACGGTTGGTTAATTCTTTCTCTAACTAGTACCTAAATTATTTGAAGGAAATTCATAGTGTATTTTGATCACTGCTAAATCCCCAGTCCTAACTAGGTATATGGTCTGTATAATGGCCAATGCAGGAGAATGACTTCCACAATTCTTAGTTGGAATGGATCTCTGCAAAAAGCTTATCAAGGAAAATGTAAGCTGAAGTATATTAACATGTAAATGTTACGTGTGCACTGGTGACACCCAGGGAATGAGTAATTCTCAGGAGATCGCTTTGAATTCTAGCTTCTATAAGATCCTCAAGGAAAACAAGGAGTTTTTAGGGACATTTCAAGATAAAGGAAGCAAACTTTTATTTTCTATGAGTGGCAACTTAAGGGAAGTCAAACAAATGGTAGATGAAGCTCTAGTTAGTAAAGCTTCTAAATGTAGATTCTTATGGCACCCACTGGCAGGCTGGAAGTCCAAAGTCATCGTTAGAGTCCATCATTTGTCTTTAACCTTTGTTCTTCCTGATAGAATAGGGAGAAGAATAGCTTTTATCTTTGCAACTGTCTGTCCTACTTTTAGGAAAACAGGGCAAGAGTAAAAAAAAAAAAAAAAAAAAAAAAAACTGATGCATCTGCTGCTTGTCTGCTTGTCTCCAACTTAGCAACCCTTTGTCTTTGAAGGTGGCATGTTTGGCTGCCCACACAGCACAATTCATATCTGTGAATGAATGAAGGAGTGAATATCCCATTTGATTTAGAAAATACAGGTTAATTCATGGAGAAGACGTACATTATACTGTTATATAAACACTTTTGACAACTGTGTGTAGATACTTGTTCAGCTGTGCTCAACACAGCTCTCTGTATGTTCTCCAGATTGCCAATCCAACTAGATTATAATATGAAAGTCAAGAGCCACGAAAGCCTGGAATCCCAATAGAATTTCTTGCTAATCCACAGACTCTGTCTTGTTTGGACACTACCTACAAACATCCTGTAGAGGGTAGCAATATCACCTTAATCTTGCCAAATGGTAGAAATGTCAGCTTGCCCAGCATCTTAATATTATGTTATTAGATTCAATTGTACTATTCCTTACCCTCATCTACCATAAAATATTAACCAAATACCCTGTAAGTATGGAGGTCTCAATAACTATTGTGCTCATATGCATGTGAGAGGAGGAATAGACTGATTCTCCATGACTCATCACCAGTTTCATCTCTACTTTTTGTGAAGTATAATCAAACTATTTCCAGCTGTTCAGCTCTTGACTTATCATACTTTCTCTTCCCTTGGCATAAGCTTTACAAATGCATTCTTCTCTACCTTACAGAAAGTCATATCTCTAAAAGCCAATTAGAAAAATGAGCAGTATTTTTATTACAAAGAAATGTAGATTAAATGTCAGACAAATGTGGCTTAAATTCTAAACTCTATTTCCTGAAAACCAGATGCCTGCCATACATATATGACTGATAGGAGGCTGTAGAACAAGAGATATGATTGCTCACTTTACCCAGAAACCTCAGCACAGGTCCTTTCTCATACCCAGAGATGCTTCACTTACTTCTCTGCCATTCCAACTGCACCAATGTGGATTATCATTTCATCTCTATATTCCTTTTAGAAGTGTTGCGCTCTAGTACCCTGTGCTACAATATCCCTTGGTAGACACATTAATCTTTGTAAGAACCATCATGACTCTTGATGACTTCTAAGGAGCCTAGTACTTGCTGAAAGACAAACATTAAACATGAGCACTAGACCAAAGAGTCACCTAAGAAGATTCTAGGGTCCTCTTCCTCATTACATACCTATCCAAATTCTACCAATATGGCACTACATCTGTAAAAGAAACACTAAAGCAAGAGCTTGTGTCCACAGAAGGACGTCATCATTATCTAGAGCTTAGGATCTTCTCCAAAATGATCCTAGACCACATAATTGCAGTTACAGAAGGTCTTAACTTCCTATACTTCCACTTACAGTGTTTCAGTTTATACCAGATTCAGTAGGACATAACCACATCACAACTATATTTCAGTTAAGAGCAATTCTCTGTTCATTGGGTATTTAGAACTTTTCTAGGCACTTTGAATGAGTTCATTCACCAAGTTCTCACTTTAACTCTCTGGTATAGATGTTATTATTATCCTTACTTTTTAGAAATCATAATAGTTATTAGGTAATGGAGACAAGATTCCAACCTAAAGCATCTTGATCTTAGATCACACTCTTTGTCACTACAATATATCTCACTATACTCACTTTTATTTAAGTTAAACTTGAGGCTCAAACTAACCATAAATTTAAAATGTAACTTTCCTCTCTCATGTGTATGTATTCTGGCCCTTAATCCCATAGAATTCTCATGATGACTACTAAGTGTGTTTCTCCTAGTCTTACTGAACCATGTGAGATCTTAACTTTCCCTTCCAACTTGCTGATATCAGCCACCATTAGTCCACGCTGATAACATTGAACAATGGTTACATTAATTGTTTTGCTTTGAAAGGTATCTTTAAAAAACAATTCTTGAGTGGGTCTTAAGTCTAATTAAAGAACTGTTGGTTACTGCCATGGTAAGAGTGCTATGACTACATACTTAGGGTTATTGTGCCATACTGTTTTTTTGTGTGGTCAATAGGTGTCATGTCTTGGAAGGACTGTTGGTTGATCCACTCCTTTAGAAGCTAGCATGGAGCCGTCTGGTACCATGAAAGCTAGTCTTCACGGAGGAGATTTTCAGGTTAGTTCTATTTCAGTAGCTTTGAGCTCTGTGTAATAGGTACATGTTGTGTTCAAAAATAGGGACTTACTTCCCACCTCTTGGAGCCAAACAGGGGCAAAATAATAGAAAATAATGTTTTGGGGGGAGAGTTTCTTAAAAAGCCCTGGCCAACAATTCAAAAGAAAGCTCCTGCTTCTCATGACTGGTGTTGGAGTGTTTGTTATATGGTATTTAGCTTTGAGGATTTGAGAGAGAGAGAGAGAGAGAGAGAGAGAGAGAGAGAGAGAGAGAGAGAGAGAGACAGAGACAGAGACAGAGACAGAAAGAATAGTAGTAGTAATAGTAGTAGTAGTAGTAGTAGTAGTAGTAGTAGTAGTAGCAGTAGTAGTATAGGGTTTGTAGCTAGATAATTAATAGCATCATTTCTTAGGACTTTTTCAGGCACCGTTGCTGTTATTTCACTTTCCTTATTCTATATTTATCTTCCCTTCCTTCCTAATTAGAGCCCCCTTTTTCTCCATTCCCCACATCAGCTCACTTGTACTATATTATTCCCCCTCTATTACTACACTAACCACAACCCCAGAAATCTCCCACTGTTACTTTCCTGGTTTGCACAGCTGCTCCAGGATATATAATCAAATCCTAGTACTAGAAACCTACCCAACTAAACAGTGTTAGTGAAGTTGTGGATCAGAATCTCTTTACTACATTCCAAATAAGTATCCCTATACTCAAAGCAGGGTAGTCCTCACCCCTCATCAAAGAAGTTTGTCTTTGCAACAGGAGAGACTATTACAAAAAACCACAACCAATCAAAATACAGAGTGCAATCCGGGTCCACCTGATATATCTGCAACACAATTCCCACACCCAAGGTTCAGGGATCATGTGGAAGATAGGGCAAAACGATTGTAAGAGTCAGAGGATCAGGGAGTGTGCTGTGAGATTATTCTCTTGGTAACATTAGAAGCTATACCCAAAATGTCTCACCAACATGTCTGCTTAAGCATAAGCTGGACAAGGGCAACAATATGGACAAGGGAAAGCTAGAAGGCCTCAGCACTAGACAAAGAACTATAAGCAACTAAGGAATATTGAGAGCAGGTGAGACAGTCTTCTCTATGGAAGAGCACACCAATTGGTTATCCAATACCAAATGGTCAGCCCTAGAATCATATACAGTATATATGTTATATACCTGTATATGGACTGAGCAGGCTATATATTTTAGGGATATATACTTAATATTTAATGAGAAAAGGGGTTATGTGAAAGAGAGCAAGGGGAATATATGGGAGGGTTTGAAGGGAGGAATAGGAAGAGGGAAATGATGTAAACATATTATATTAAAAAATAAAATGTTAAATAAAGAAATACCATTCCTCATGCACTAGTGTGAGCACATAGACCCTGGCAAGGAAACAGAAAATGCAAAAGGAGTTTTGAGGAGAATGAACCCAAGGGTGTGTGATTGGTGCACTGATCAAGCAGGAAAGACAAAACACCCAGAGATTAGGAGAGATAGAAACAAAGAAAAGGGACCAGGTCAGGCAACATCAGCTATCATTTTGGACAGAGGAACACTGGCACTGATAAACTGCTCTCCAGAAGGGCAGGAACTGAGAAACAAATATTCTAAACTCTTCCTTCCCCCCTGTCCTGAAGTTACTGATAATATCTAAGTGGGACAAAGACAAATGAAAACGGCAGGACAATAAAAGGTCTACCGATGTAGTCAGATCTCCAAACAAGAAAGAAGGACAGGAAAGTGTGTACAGCAAATCTAGCATGAAAATGGGGCATGCCAAACAGAACTTGATACACACTGTACATCTTTCGTGTGGATTGATTTCATTCACTAAATCTCCCTAAGTCCTAGGGAGGAAGGAATCTGGATCCTCATTTTATAGATAAGGAAACTGAGGCTTATCAAGATAAAGGATTAAGTAAATTTCCTAAGGTCACAAAGCTGGTAAACAGAAGAATCAAGATCAAATCTTTTACCTTTTAATTCAGGACCACTATCTTAACTGCCATTTGATAATGTCTTCCTGTCCTAGTCTTACTGTCACAGCAATGCTTGGGAAAATAAGACAATACAAAAGATACAATGAGTTCCTAATTCACATCTACTAATAAACTGGCCCCTACAAAAAAGGCCTGAAGTTTTTCATGGACTGAAGTCCTATGACTACCCACATTCCCTTATATGTTTTAATATATAAAAATGTTATCAAAAGTATAAGTCTAAGTGATGTCAATGAAAACGTTATAGTGAATGACTCCAAGGGACCATCTTTCGATATTAACAGTGAAAACTCTAATAAAACCCACCTGGGTGCTGGTAAAGTTTCTCAGCAGGTAACATTGCTTCAAACCTGATTTTAAATCCCAAAATCCAAGTAAAGGTGGAGAAAACTGACTCAAAGACATATCTTTTGACTTCTACACACACACACACACACACACATACACACACACACAAACACACACACACACACCATGAACAGCAGACACACTCATATAACACCCAGCATGAAAACATGCTCATACAAAAAATAATAATTTTTTAGAAACATAGGCTGCCTGAATCAAGTTTGCAACACTCTACAATACAACTCAACGTGAAGCAAGCAAACACTGAATCAATTAAAACAGCACGTTCAAAAGAGTTGGGTGCTTTCTGGCACCTTTACTACTCCCTACCCCATATGCTTCCATGGATTGTTAGCCTTCAAGATCGTGCCTTCCCAGGATGAATGCCAAGTCTTGGCTCCAGAAGGAAAAGAGCTGATGTCATTTTACTTTTTCAGAAAGATGCCTGAAGTACTAGCACAAAGTGTTTGTTTTTATACAGGGCTGAAAATACCATGGGCATTTGTTGAAAATATTCTAATATAAAGTCATAATTTACTGCTATCCTGACAAACAAGTGCATAACAAGCCTGAGTGAAACAGATAAGGAGTTTCTTTGGGGCATCATGGTACCAAATGAACCAGTGTACACTAGGGAATATAGATAGGCATAAGCATCCAAAGGGAAGGATGTATCCTCAGAAAAGACTTCAGGCATTTGTGTTTTTCACTATTTGTTGCTGTGACAAAATGATGCAAAATATTGATGTAAGAAAGCAAAAAGACTTTTTTTTAAACTTACAGCTTTGGTTCATGGCTGCTTGACTCCATGTTTCTGGACTTGTTGTAAAGCAGACTATTATGGCAGAAAGGCATAGAAGAGGAAAGATGCTCACCATGTGGGTGCCAAGATGAAAGAGAGCAAGTGAAGGGTCAGGAATACGATATACCGTTCAGGGGCATATCTCCAGTGACCTACTTTCTCCAGCTATTTCCCCCTCCTCATTCAACTAAGAACTCATCAACAGATCAATTAATTTATAATTCAGCAACCTCGTAGCACAATCATCTCTCAACAGCAGCAGCCTGTTGAGGGGACATTTCATATTCAAATCAGAACACCTTCACCTCTTGGAGGTTTCCAAATTTAATGAAAAGGGAATGTTAATTCCAATCTGTCCACACTTTTCTTTTCTTCCTCCTACTCTTCCTCCTCCATTTCTTCCTCTTTTCCTCATCCTTCCTAATCTTCTTTTTCACTTCCACCTTTTTTCTTCATTCTCTTCCTCTTCCTCCTCCTCCTCACACCCACATGGCCGTCAAAATTAGGCACATCAAAGAACAAAATCAATAAAGGTAAAAGGGCAACTTAAAGGATGGGATACAATATTTGGAAATTGTGTATCTTCAGGGAGATCTAATATCCAGATTATATATAAATCTCCTACAATTTAACAATGAAAAGAAAAAAGATAGCTGGGCATTGATGAAGCATGTGTTTAATCTCAGCACTCGGAAAGCAGAGGCATGCAGATCTCTGTGAGTTAGAGGCCAACCTAGTCTACAGAGTGAGTCCAGGAATGCTCCAAAGCCACAGAGAAACCCTGTCTCGAAAAAAAAATCAATGACTAGCTGTACAAAGAAGTTAGATATTTCCCTCAAAGATTTGTAAAAGATAGAGGTACACTAAAAGACATCTCACATAAGTAGTCATTAGAGAAATATATCTAAACTCCAATGAGATACCACCTCACATTTATAAGGATACTTCAAACTTCCAAAAAGTTAATATTAACAACTGTTTGCATCTGTGGAATAATTGGAATACATGTACATTGTTATTGGAAATATGAACTGGCTTGGTGCATATGGCAGTCTCCCAAAGAGTTACTACATCACTCAGTCATTCCACTCACAGATACTCAATGGAATTGGAAACATGTGCTCAGATATTCATAGCAACACTATTCACAATAACCAAATGTGAAAATCAAATGTCCACCTACCAGTAAATGAACAGATAGATAAGATTTAATATATCCATATGGTAAAGATACTACTTGTTTAAAGGAACCAAGTACTGATACATGTACAACATAACCCTTGAGAACATCATCCTAGGGGAAAGAGAGTTACCCATGAAAGCTAATTCAATTCATTCAAATCCAGAGTCAGAAAGCACATTGGTAGTTTCCCTGGTTACAGGAAAAGAAACGAGGGCTAGATAAATGGCTTCATTCTATAGTAATGAAAAAGGCTCTGTTATTTGATGGAAGGAGTGGTTGCATAATATATTAAATCCACTAAGCAGCATTTGTTTGTCAAAGTTATATGTTTAACTTAAAGACATATATTTTACCTCATGTTTCAGATATTTAAATTCACAAAGGATAACAAATGAATTTGGATCTCACACTATTATTCAATACATAGAGGCTGTTTGGTAGTAATGAACACTTGCTGTAGACCCAGGTTCAATTCCCAGCAACCACATCAGGTTGTTTACAACCGCCTGTAACTCTAGATCCAAGAACACTACACATATGTATTGTGTACATAGAAAAGCAGCCACACACGTATATAAAATAAAAGAATAAAAATACTCAAAATCTGAAATTAATGTACTTTCCATTGATTTTATAATGTCATAATAACACAAGCTATTAGAAGTCCGACGTTTTGAAATGAATTTGTGTTTTTTACATATATTTATTACTTTTTCTTATTTTACACATTTATCCCAGTTCCCTTTCCCTCCTATGCCCCCGATCCACCCTCCCGTGTCATTCCCCACCCATTCCACCCATTCCACCCATTCCACCCATTCCACATGGAGGGTGATGCCTTTCCAGAGGGATCATCAAACCTGTTAAGCCATTTGGAGTAGGGACGAGGCCCTCCCTCCTGTCTCTATGTTAAGGGAGTATCCCTCCATGGGGAATGTGCTCCCAAAGTCCCTTTGGAAACCAGAGATACATCCTGGTTCCACTGTAAGAGGTCCATTAGACTGCCCAGGCCTTGTAACTGAGACCCATGTTCAGTGGGTCTGCAAAGCTACAATTACCTTGGTACCCAAACCCCACAGAGATTTGTGTTTTACGACTAATAATAGGAACACTATAACTGTGACAAAACTCACTGCTTTTTCATGGGGGTCAAAAACCACTTGTAATGACTCCATGGTTTCCCAATGGGCTTGTCATTCACTCAGTAAGTACCTATCTAATAATAGATACACATAATACTGTGCTAAATCCAAGGAGAACCTTGAAAGAAATGTTAAGGCTCATCAGAGAGATGGAAAGAGATGGAGAGAGAGAGAGAGAGAGAGAGAGAGAGAGAGAGAGAGAGAGAGAGAGAGAGAGAGAGGGAGAGAATAAAATGGCATGTTACATGGGACACGTTAAGAAAGCAATTCAGTGTTTTAAACAGCAGGCCTTGAAGTCATACTACCTGCATTTGAGTCCCACTTATGCTTTTTAGTATTTGTGATGAATTATTAACTTGTCTGTGTTCCAGTTTCCTCTTCTGCAAAACGATGAGTTTCCTGTCATGTACCTCATAAAGTTGCTGTGAAATAAAATATCTTGGGAAAGGCAAAACATTGAGATTAGTGCTTGAAACATACCATATGCTTCTGTTTGTGTTCATTTGCCTATGTCTGAACATCTGTGACCCTGATATCTTCCTCCATCTCTGTACTCTTTCCCTATGTTGAGTAGCCATTTCACCCCTATAGTTTCATCTGTCAGTTTTGAGAACAGTAGCAGCATTAAGAGCCCAAAGTTCCCCAATACAAATACCCTCCACATACTGTCTTGGTCTACTTATAATTGTCATGTTTTCTCCAACATTTAGCTAATCAGCTGAAACTCTGTTCCACAAACATGCTTCCTTAAGGAGTGATCCAACACCATTGAAATGGACTGAATATCATGTGATTCTTTTCCTTGGGTCTTTTACAGTTGTAGTTTCTGACACCATGGGAGCACAAACCCCTCATAGAATATAATCAACTATTTTAACAACTACCACCAGGTATACATACATGAATCAGAGCGCACATACAATTTTACACAGTTTCCTGACACATGGAGTGACATAAACCTCTATTAAAATAATTCCTTTGTTTTAGGTCTCTTTTTGTGGTCTTCACAATTGAGTAAAGGGGTCTAGAAATGAAGGCAGAAATTAAGGAAATGAGAAAGTTTACTTGTAAATTGTAGATATGAGTTGAATAGATCCATCTACTAAATTTTATTTCCCTTTTTAGTTCCAATTCTACTTTCAGCAAGGATAACACCAAAGTCGACAGAAGAAAGCTCAGAGGCCTCGACCCTACACAAAGTACGGGCAACTAAGAAATGTTCATAGTGTTTTTTCAATACCAAATGTTTAAACCTAAAAACATATACATACCAGTAACAAGAGTGGGTTATATTTAGAAATATGTGTGTGTGTGTTCTATTCTTCTATGACAAATTCATTTTAGAGTTGTTACAAAAAAAGGTTAAAAGGTTTTCTTTCAAATAACAATATATATATAGTTCCTACTACATCATCACTAGACTTAGACACTTGGCTTTGACTTTTTTTTTTTTTTTTTTTTTTGCCTTCAGTACTCCAAAACCCTCATGATTGGAGTAGTTGGGGGATTTTACTTCCTTGTCTATTCAGTTTCTATTCCTAACTTCCTCATTATTATTTCAGTGTGATTTCATATAAAATTTGGTTATGGCCAAAAGCAAAAACCAAACATATACATGATTAAAAAGATAATATCTTCTCTTGCTGCTCTTGCTGGCTAAAAAAATTATTCTTAAATTTATGTTTATCATTCATTTCATTTTCAAACCTATTCTTCATACAATCCAAACAAATTCTTTAGCCAAGTATTTGCTCCACCCACAACTTGATGTTCAGTCTCAGGATTGTAAATAGGAAAGACCTTTCTATTAACTTACCATATATCAGTTAAGTGTTTTATAACCTCATCCTTTTCATTCTCCCTAAATCCCTATGGCATAGTTTTACTTATTATCCTTCATATTACAGATAGGAAACTGGAACACAGAAAGGATGTGTGTGTGTGTGTGTGTGTGTGTGTGTGTGTGTGTGTACATATATGTATATATGTGTGTGAGTGTATTTATTTGTTTTAAGTCACACAGGCTATAAATTAATGAGCATCAACCAATAAGATCACATACACCTCCTAGTATTTAATAGATGCTTACTAAGCACATTGAGATTACATGAAGAAATTGGATAAACCAATCTCAAGACTTGCCAGGTTACTTCTTACTTCTACTCCAGGCTGCTCTTATTCTGAATTTATTTTCACAAGGATCTTGACCCAGTTTAGTTTCTAGCATGGAGCCCTTTCTGCCTCCTTCCCCTTTAGTCTTGGTATCTGGTCCCTGCCATTTCTGGCTTGACCTGCCATAGCCAGTTAAAGATTCTGGCTCAGATCATTCTATGATTCACTCAGCTTCCAAATGCATCAAGTAGGGCTCTACCAGAGCATCAGCCTTTTATGAAACAAATGCTAAGCTTGTCCTATTTGGCTGGAACCACAACCAAGCCTATCTCAGGTACCCTTAAAAGAGGAGTTGAGAAATTCTAATTTCTGTAAGATCACTGTGCATAACTGCCTCGAAGATATCCCAATGCTAACATCTGCTCTCCACAACAAAGACCAATCCAAGAAACTGCATTTATGTAACTGACCGAAGCAGGGCAGTCCTGGTATTACTATTGGGAAATAACTTATTAGGGAAAACATTGTTTTGCAAGATGCTTTTTAAATATAAGACCAAAGATATAATTGGAAAGTCAACAGGAAACAGTTTTGTTTCATTTTCAAGTAATAAAACTAGAAATATGCATGTTGGAGAAGATATACCCTTGTATTTATTGATGGATCTATGAGATAAGATTGCTTATTTCCATCACTTTTTACGTATGGTTTACATTTGTTATTCTTTTTGTTGACTTTTCAAAAATATGAGCATTCAATTGATACTGTTTTAAAATTTTTTAAAAGCAAAAATGTTTAGCCTCATCAAGAATGTTAAAAATAGTTATGCTCCAAAATGTCTTGTCCTTGTGTGGAGAATTTCAGCCTCCTGACCCTTCCCCTCTTTTTCACTTTTCTCTTTCACATCCAGAGTTTGTGACAAAACTGGGATATAGTTGGGAAAGGGATTAAAATCGATCCGCATAGGGCATCTGATTTTAAGATTCTTTCCTTGTTTTATTTTACAGTTGGGAAAGGGACCCCAAACATCTATATGGAATTAAAATGGGTCCACATAGGGTATCTGATTTTAAGATTCTTTCCTTGTTTTATTTTTTCCCAGTGAGTGAACACATCTCAGAGCCTGTCTCGCCCAGGTTGACAGAATGAAGAACAAACTGGAATAAGAGCATCCCTCCCTGGGTTATAGCAATGCTTGTCTTTGGTCTTGAAAGAAACTGTCCTTCATGCTTTGGGGACCCTGGGAGAACATAGGTATTAGGGAAGATCTCCCTGGAATTAGTGGATTCTTAACAAGCACATAAAAGGGAATACAAGAACCAGAATTTGAAGTTTCAAATGAGCCCAACTAGTGAAAACAGCATGATTTGTCTTCTAACATATAGGTGACAAGGGACCTATATGTTAGAACATTCTCAGTGGGTCACACATTTCTGTGCAGCCCCTGATGATGTGTAAGTAGACTGCTACTGACTGAAAGAAAGACACTCTTTCCCTTGAAAAGCTCTAGTTATAACTAAGCTCATTGGCTGTGAAGAACAGTGGCTTACTCAGCCTAGTTCCAAGAAGCAGGGTACATGGAAAGGAACAGTGTTATAGACTTGGATAAATGAGACAGACTTCAAGAGAACCCAACAACTCTGCAATAAGGAAGGTCAGCTGACAAAGAGACATGCTCCTCTTTAGTATTAAAGCATGGTGGCCGTTTAATCGGGGTCTCTATCCAAATACCTTTTAGAATGTTCCTTTGGAACTGGCACATGTCACTTACGAGGACACAGTATTTAAAATGGTGATTTTCCTTCCTCATGTTTTCTACCTAGCATTTGAACAGTGCCTGCCCATCAGAGGAGACAGCTGAGTTCCAGAATGATTGTAGTTGAAAGGAGATTCCACTGGGAAAACCTGTGTTAACTAGCCTATGACATGAATGATAAACTTTGGGCCTCTAAAAACACAGGTTTGTTTTGTCACAGCAGGCAGCCATTCCTTAAATAATACAGCCAGAGGCCAAAATAGGATAATAATTTTATGAGCACTAAAATGGAATTATATAGCATTGTATACTTTCATAGCAGGAACTACTGGGGACTGTCTCCAGCCCTGTGTTATTAACTAAGCCTATCTCTAATCTCTGTATTCTTTGAGTTTTTTCTCACTTCCTTCCATCCAGCTGGCTTGTGTGCCCCATCCAAATTTTCCTTATAGTATAGCTGTAGACTACTCAGTGTTCTTGCTTCCTTATGACCTCAGCCTACACGTGGAATATTACAATGCCTCTATTTTGACCTTAGGGCATCATCATCTAGCTCCTTCATTCTACACAGTGAGAGACCGATTGGACAATAATATTCTTGTTGGGTACAGCTGTCATAGGCTAGTAGGTAGTTGGATGGATGACTGCTTTCACACCAAGTATCTACCTGCTCTTCAGTAAGCTGTGGTATCTGAGTGTAGAAAGAATAAAAGATGAAATCATATATGTGTAATAAAAAAATCACCATAACATGGCTGATTTAGGTCTGTCTTGTTTGAAAAGGCTGCAAGACAAGGTAATTTATTAGCTCATATGGCTGTGAGAATGGCAGAACTGAGCAGTCAGTATGAAAGGTGTGCCAGGAGATCCATGAATGAATCCAGAAAATGGGTTATATATATATACACAGTAGACTCTTATCCACCCTTCATATAAAGGAAAATCCTGTTACTTGTGACAACACTGATGAGCTTAGACAGTATTATTCTAAGTAAGTCAGGGCCATGAAGAAAAATACTGCATTATCTAATGTATCCTTGCAAGTTTGAAAAAAAGACTAGCAAAAGGTGATAAAGGATATCAAAAATTGAGGAGTTAAAAGCCCTAGTTAAAAGTACTAAGTTCTAAAGATCAATTACACATATAAGATCTATAGAAAATACACCACATACTTAAAAATTGTTGACAGAATAGAAATAATATTATGGTCATAGCTACACTGAGTAGAATATAGTTCACTGTATAAACATATATCAAGATATTACATTGTACCCTATAACCATATATAATTATTAATAGATCAATTAAAAATAACATTGAATATTTGTCTTCAGCCTTTGCAACTATGTATATCATGCATATAGTACTTGACCTTAAAATATCTCCATCAGACTTGGCCTCATTAGCTGGCAAGCATATTTAGTCTTGTTACCTTAATCCAGGAACTGTATGCTTAGATCCCACTCACTGCCATTTATTCTCATTCTATAAATGCATAGAATAATCTCAGTGAAGAAGTTTTGCTAGAGTCCTATTGGGAAGTGTGGCCTACCTTGACTTGAAGCTATGACCTCTAACCATGTCCTTGTTGGTACCTCTCCCTAGAGGCCAGACTGATCTAGCTTGTCTAGCCCATAGTCTAGGACCTTCTTCAGATAAATCATATCCCCCTGTACCACTTTCCTGGTCACTCACCTCATTCTGCAGAGTAGCAGTGCCTGGAACTCATATATCTTTCTTAAATTAATTTTTATTTAAATCAAAACAATCTTATTTTATATACCAATCCTAGCTCCCTCTCCCTCCTGTCCTCCCGTTCCCTCCACCAACCCTCCATCCCACTACCCATCCATCCCCCAGGGATGGTGAGGCCTCCCTTTGGGGATCATCAAATCTGTCACATCATTTGGGACAGGGCCTAGGACCTCCCCTGTGTGATCTAGGCTGAGAGAGTATCCCTCCATATGAAATGGGCTCCCAACGTCCATTTGTGCACTAGGGAACCCATGTTTCTATGTTGTACTGCACCTCACTGGGCAGAAACACAGGTTAGTATAGGGAGAGAACATACTTTTGCTCTCTGTCTATGATAAGTTATATTATATTCAGCCATGGCATGGAAAGAATAGACCTGTCATTTACAAAGGATGGAAATGGATATTCTGAACATCTGTCCTGGACAGGATCAACCAGCAAGGAAGGACTAGTGACTAACAGATAAAGCTATGGAAAACTTAAGGAAAATGAATCTTATTTTAGTTCAAGTTCAATAAACTGAGTCACATGAGGTCATGAAAACATCTGTAGTCTATCTAAGAGAAATGGAAATAAAAGGTTGTTTTTATTAAGTACTGATTCTAAGCCAAACAAACTTGCATGTTTTAATTTATCCTCACACTATCCTTTAAGCATGACCATTGCTCATCTTAAAGACAAAATGTTCTTTGAGGGCTTTGTCATGTTTTTGGATCGGTTACTTGTTTTCTTGCTGTTGGAGCACAGAGAGCATCTGTGGCTTTCCAATGATTGTATATACCCTCAGGAAATAGCACCACAGGCATTCCAATCCTGTGCTTTCCTATGTGAAAACTCACATTCCTCACTCAGTAGTACATCACATACTTTGTTTCCTGCACACATCTGACTGTGGTTGAAATGTTTTCTGAAAAAATCTATGTCAGTGGTTTTCACCCTTCCTAATGCTGTGACCCTTTAATACAGTTCCTCATGTTGTGGTGACCCCCAACCATAAAATTATTTTATTTCTACTATTATGAATCATAATGTAAATATCTGATATGTAGGATACCTGATATATCCACCCACATCCCCTACGACAACAAAGGGGTCATGACCCAAAGGTTGAGAAACTTTAATCTATGTGGTCATCTAGTGACAGCAAAATGAAGGGTAAACATCTTTACTCACAGAAGCTGAGGATTTGTAACAGCTGTCACATCCTCTCTCCTCAGACTCCTCTTTGCGTAACAGCAACAGAAAGGGAGCCAAGCAGGCTGTGGAAATATCTGCTCAGGTTGCTGTTTGGACGCAGTTCTAGAGATAGCAAGACAATGATGTCACTATGGTTTCATTGACCATCTCTTCATCATATTCATATAATCCTGCTGCCTTACATTCCCTTTTCAGACCCTTACTTTTTGAATAACACTAGGTATGGGACACTGAAAATGTTCCAGCGCTATTAAAAATGTTCTTTCCTTAGTCAGGTCCTGCCAGAAAGAGATGATGGCCTAAGTATGTTTTGGATTGAGATAATTTGATACAAGAAATTGGTAATATGATTGACTAAAGATTTGAGCCAAACAGAAGATAACAAGGCAGTTAGGTAATTATCAGTAGCAGGAAGCTCAATGTCATGTACATCAGAGAACAGACAGCACAATAATTGGAAGTGGTATGGCAAAGTATGAAACTAGAGCTTCTAGGTGGGCAGGCCATATATGCATGACCCAATGCAGTGGCCACTAGTCACATGTAGCTACTGAGCACTTGAAATATAGCTAACCCTCATGAGATGGGCTATACATATGGAAAATACATACCAGATTTTAAATTCTAACATAAAAATAATATAATACCTATTCTGTACATGTCACTAGTACTTTAAAGTATTAATATATTAAAATGATAATAATTTTTATTATTTAGTATGGTGAACAAAAATGTACTATTGGATTGAGTTGACCTATGTCTTGCAACTTTTAATATGACTACCAGAAAATGTAGATCGATATATGTGGTTCACATTATATTTCTATTGGACAGGACATAAGCTGAGGGTGGAGGCTATGGAGGAAGAGACAGAATCATAGAGGAAACACAGCTATCATCACTAACCTGTCTCAGCTACCAGCACCTATATGTAATGGACAGAGGGAAATCTCACTTTTTTTCCCTTTCTTTTCCAGGCCCCTGTTGGTAATTAATTCATTGCCAAACTCATGGGACAACCTGTTGGCATAGGTGACTGAGGAATACAGCTTACAGAACCAGAGCTCTTGAAGGGGAGCAAATACTAAGTCCATAAATGAATGAGACATGTAGGAAGGACTCTTCTCATCTTATACCAATACCTATATTTATACATAAGGAGCAAACAGATCAGTCATGTAACCACCAAGTATTAACTATCACATAGCTAGGAAGTAATGAAGTCAGGATAATTTGTACCCATCCAGGTATTCTGTCTCTGAAGACTATGGGCTTTTAACATTTAAAAAAAAAAAAATCATACATGGGTCTTTTGCCTGCATGTGTCTGTGCACCGTGTTCATGCAATGCCTGTGGAGTCCAGAAGAGGGTGTCAGGTTTCCTGGAGTATAACAGATGGTTATGAGCCACCATATGCGTTCTGGGAATAGAACCACAGTCATTTGGAATGGCATTCAGTGTTCTTTTGTTTGTTTGTTTGTTTTTTCCTTTTTCTTTTTGGTTTTTCCAGACAGGGTTTCTCCGTGGCTTTGGAGGTTATCCTGGAACTAGCTCTTACAGACCAGGCTGGTCTCAAACTCACAGAGATCTGGCTGCATTTGCCTCCCGAGTGCTGGGATTAAAGGTGTGAGCCACCATTTCCCAGCCTAGCATTCAGTGTTCTTAACCATTGAGCATTTAGTGCTTTTTAACCACTGAGCAATCTCTTCAGCACTGGAGATTGCACTTTTAACCACCATTTCCACTGTCTCTTTGTCTTCATAGCTTCCCCTACTGACCTCTTGACTGAGCTCTTTTCCATTGCCTTACACTCACTCAGCTATTGCCCTGGTAGTGGAAGTAGCCCTCACCATCCCAGGAGATGATGCTCAGTGTCTGTGAAGACACATACTGCTCCAAATTACTCTCTACTCTAAGCAAACCCTGCCTTTCTATCTTTCTCTAGACACAGTCCATGTAGTTTGTCTAACACTCAATACTTATGTTTCCTAGAATGAAGATCACTGCTCAGAAATTGCTGTTAAGGACAGGTTAAAAAGCATAGAGTTGCACCAGCCTACATAACAGAGCTTTTGAACAAAGTTGACAGAGTGTGACATGGTGACTTTTAAATCTTTCTTTTCCCAGCAGAAACATTAGCACAGTCTACTTCAAAGTCTCTCAGTGAAAGAAACACCTAGTATGCCCATGTACCAATCACTATTTAGTAGTTCTGCTGTAGCTGGACAAGCCTCTGGTGTGGAAAGAAGTTAGTCTTTTAAAGGAGGGCCAGTGCTTAATAACCTACTTCCAGGAATGCTGAGGAATGGTCTGCATTCAAGGGTGCTCCGGAAGACTAGCAGCAGGGTCTTTGTCATCTAATCGCCCTGGTTAGGACATCATCCTTGCTTAGTCTTTCCAGAGCCCCTGAAAGCTCAATGTTTGGAGTAAGTTTTGCAGAACAGAGAGGGGATTGCTAATTATTTCTTGGGCCGTCTCTTCCCCAGGACAATAGATCAGGCTGGATGTTTATTGAGTGATGGGGAAGAAGGGGGGAAGTGGCTTGCAATGGTTTCAGGATAGCCTGTGGGTCACAAGGTCAGGTTTCGAAAAGTTATTGTACAGACCGCTGTTGGTAGCGCTGCTTATTAGAGAGAATTAGATCCTTTGTGTTGTTTGTAAAAGCGAGAAAGTCCCAGCCAGACTCTGGCTTAAGTAAAACTTTTATTGCTGTCAGTCACATGACCCCTCTAGCCTGAGCCCTCTGTGGGAGTCCTTCTTGAAAGGCCAACTACCTTGCCTTATTCCCAGAGCTGTCTGGGTAGATCCAAAACACTTCAGAGAGCAGAGAAATCCCTGCCATGGCTATACAGGTGGTTTCCATGAGATGACATGTTTAGACAGTTCTGAAAACTGTGGGTTGCAAGAATTGTTCACTCTCATCATCCATGATTATAATTACTTCCTTACTGCTTGCTTTCCCTCTCTCTATATATGTACACTTTGTGAGAACAAGAACCACATTTCTTTTGTTCCTTGCCCTACCTCCATGGCCAAACCTAGAGCTTAGAACATAGAAGAAAACAAACATTTGTTTGGTAAAAGCAAATATTTGTACACTACCTAACATAAATGGACTATGCACTTCTATGAGTAACAACTTGCTCACAGAGAATCTGTGAGATGTACCATCTCTTGATCTACTTATCATGTGATGTATGTAGCTAAGAAAACCTCTATAGGCTAGTTGTAATTAATCTAATTTATGATGAAATAAGTATCCCGAAGAAGGCAGAACTAGTTAAATGCCAAACCTAGGATTTGAGTCCAGCATTCTGTTCCCATGTCATTGCCCACTATGCTGTACTCCAAGGATGACATGAATTTAGGAATGGCAATGGAGGGGCTTTCCTCTGTAGACAGCAGGGAGAAAACAGAAATGGGGCTAAAATTGTGGCTCCATGGCAGAGCACATACTTTGCAGGCAATTGCCAGCTTAATGGGAAGAAGACAGAAAAATCAGTTGGAGACTTTTCAAAATCAGATGTATTTTTAAGTGACTTCATTCCGTTGAGTCAGCTAATAAAAGAAGTGGCATACTAAACACTGAGTTGGGACAGGGCAGAAAAAGCCTTTGGAAATCACAGATCCAAAGAGAACAGAGCAAGACTTTAGAGAGTAAAGAGAGGACATGGAGGTGGGCTTTGCACCTGGAAGCTGCAGCCTCTTCACTTGCTTTAGGGAGAGACCGGGTTCTCAAATAGCTAGCTATATAGAGAAGGCACCAGTACCTTTAGCATTCTTCCAGTTCCCGCAATTGGAAAGATGGAGGCAACCATTCCCCAGGCAGCTCTTCAACAGGAAACAAATGGACTTCAGGGAAGCACCACCATCAGCCCTATCTCCCCAGACACCTTAATGACTAAAGTGTTCATCTCCTTAATAGCAACTTCACAGAATTTCACCCTGACGTAGAGGAAATGGAGAAAACAAACAAAGAAAATAAGAAGAGGCTGCCATTCTAAGGAGCTGCAGAGAGCTAATAAAATTGCTCATATTACTTAGGTAATTCTACATATTACACTTACAGTGTTCATTTAGTGCCCGAGTGTCCCATAGGTATACATTCAAACTGTTTTAAAATATTCATTTTCTTTAAATCCAGTTACCTATATTTCCATCTTGATGCACCATATATTCACAAATGCATTTAAATATTCTATTAAAATGGATTCATTGTCAAATAACATAGATTCTGCCAAAGTAATAGCTAACATTTCAGCACTAAGCCTTCATCACAGCTACGTCAAACCCTTGATACCCCCTTCATTTCTTTCCAATTCTGGTGCTTGTAACCATAGCAACGTACACTGAAACCTTTCAAGCAGAACAGAACTGACAATCACACTAACAGCACAAATACCTGAGCTGAGAAAAGAGAGGGGCAGCTCAAGTAGGTAGCTGTTGAAATTAAAAGCTAATGACAAGAAAACAGCTGGAAACAGGCACCCGTGCACACTGCTGTCTCCTTCGAGTGTATGAATGGTATGTAGAGCCCAATTTGATTTATGTTTTATTAGTGACGAGGCTGCCATCAATGAATACTTCATTAGGCATCATCTCAACAAACAAGTGGGGTGGAAACTTAAGGAGAAAAAGAGATGTAGAGGAAAATTCAAGGGCTGCATCCTTTATCCAAGTGTCTGAGCCATGTTTTCTGCTCACCCATGTAGTGAGAGTCAGAAAGTGAACCACACTTACCAAATCCTTTCAAAACATAAACACATGTCCGTAAACTATGAAGAACTGTCTGCTATTGAGAAAAGACCCCCATTAGCCAATTAGAGTAATTACACGGATTAAGATTTCTTGGTTTTGGTGATTTCTCTCTCTCTCTTTTTTTTTTTTAAATCCCTAATCCTTTCTTACCCAGGGAGGGAAGGGATAAACAGCTGATATCGCCAGAGAATTAAACGAGGGCAAAGTAGGGCATTCTCATTTTCAGATCCCAAAATGTAATTGAAATTTTATGCTTACCTCAACATAACAACATGTGATAATTTCTGCTCAAGGGAAGGCATAAAGGGTCACGTTTCCCCCAAGACTTCAATTACAGTAGCTTCTATCTTTCCTAAACCAGCATTTGGTCTCAGAAAATTGCCTTTAATGATGCAGGTGTTTGTTGAGAGTATCCATCATATTTAGTCCTGAGTAATCCATATTAATTCACCACCTTCATTAGCAGCAGCCTTTCTTTCCAGATGACAATGGAAAGCCAATATAATTTCAGACAGATGTGCTGCTTCTCTATGCATCAGAAAGATGGAAAAGCAGCTAACATTGGCTGGACATGGGGGCGATAAGATGCTGGCCCTTAAATACACAGCACATGGATTTTCGGAATATATTCTGAACCGGACCCACATGTGTGACCACTTCCTTTGCATTTGGAAGAAGTCTGTCTATGCCCACGCAGCTGCTTATGAACACGGCTGATGCCTAGCAAGCAGACTCTTTTCTCATGCCTGTGTAAATGATAGGCATTATTACTATTAAGAAAAGTGATCTGCAATGATACTGAAAAGAATTTAGCTGAATGCAGTTCAACCAATTTCAGCATGTAACGTTCTCTTATCCTTCAAGTCATCACGGTGATAAATAACTAAATGCCTTTGTAGGTAACTCTGTGTGTGTGCACATATAATGCTACATTTAGAGGTCCAGGTCGCATCTCTGAATGTTTTGCTCATGATATGGCCTAGGAATGGCAAGTCTGGAAATTAAGGCATTTCTGTTATCAATTATCGCCAGTACATTTTTGATAAACAGTGCTCAATTCAACTCAGCACATACCTGTGTTAGACTCTTGACACATTCTTTTAAGGGCTGGGCTGGGTCTAGATCTAGGTTTCCATAGCTGCCAATCTCTGTTTCCAAAGCAAGGAAAGCAGTTTCAGTAGCTTTGGCCTCCTATGTTTTGCCTGTTAATCAATGAGTCCTTTGTTTTATTGAGGTCAATACCTTGGTGAGGCAGATGCTGATTGTCAGAGCCATCCTTTCTAAAGGTTCCCTAAAAAACCACATCCTCAGAAAGAAAAACAGTATTCTTCAAAGGCCTCCATTTAGGTGAAGATAGAGTTGGGTAGCCATTAGTTCCAGAGATTCAATGGGGAACATAATGATGCTACCAACATTTATTTTCTGTAATAAAAGAGGGTATTGAAAAATACCCACTCTCCTTACCACATTGGATGAATGAGTAAAAGAAAATTCAGAAGAAACTTTAATTTCTTGAATGCATTGTATTACTTCTTTACTAAATCTATATTTTATTCTCAGCCTCTAGGACAGAGGTTAAACTCCTTGACATGGATTAGAAGAACCTACCAGAGACTTACTAATGTTTTTAATCTTTTCTCCTTGCTACAACCATTAACCTTCTTCACCTTCCATGTTCTAGGCATCTTGTACTTTTGACAATGTGCCTTTTAACCTTGCCTCCATGGCATATGAAAACATTCTGATTACCAGGTTGTCCCTCTGACATGGACATTTTTTTATTTGATTGACTTTATTAGAAAACTCAGACTTTAACATTTCTCATAAACTCTCCTGTGCGATTTTTAAAATGTTGCAAAGGATGAATATCACTGAGTTAGGAAATCTGAGTCCCTTTCTAGACCTGAATTCCCCTTTACTGATGGTTATTCAGAGGATTTATTGCCTATGTGGATATACTTAACTTTAAAGGTAACTAGAATATCAATATATGCAAGTGAGGAGTAATAGACGAAAAAGGTCAGGACTGGTGGTCCAACTGTGCAGGATGTATTATACAGGTATTCTCCATTCTCTTGTGTGGAATGATTTTCATAGAAAACAATGTTTGTGAGGTGGTAGTGCACGCCTTTAACACTAGCACTCAGAATGGATCTCTGTGAGTTCAAGGCCAGCCTGGTTTACAGAGAAAATCCCAGGACAGCCAGAGCTACTCAAAGAAACCCTGTCTCTAAAATCATCAAACAAGAGAGAGAGAGAGAGAGAGAGAGAGAGAGAGAGAGAAATTATATGGTTCAGAGCTTATAATTTTTTCCTTTTTACATTTCATTTAACTAATATTATACATGTTCCCAATGTACATATACACTTTGGGAATATGTTCTATGCAACTCGTTCTAGAAAGGCCCAAAGCAAAGCAATAAAACCAATAGCTAATATGCTTTAATCTTCATACAGTTATAAGCATCTTTATATTAATAAAGGAGCATGACGTGGGCACAGCAGTAAAAGTGGAAACTCTGTTAATGCTCTTATCTACTGCTTCTTTAGTGGCAGGGCATTTAATGGTTAATTTCTATGCATTTCCTGGCAAAATAGCTGGAATGTATACTACATACATGGCCACTTATGGTCTTTACAGTTTCCCAGCTGGAGCCCTGAAATACAAAAATGACAAAAATGTCACTACTGTGTGCGATGGCACATACCTGTAACCTCAACACTGAAGACACTAAGATAAATGGACCCCAAATTTGAGGCTAGCCTGAACTAAAAGCAAGACCCTGTCTAAAACAAACAAAAAAATTCAAAATACTTTTATTGTACTTTCTTGGTGATGTAAGAACACATTTTTACTTTCAGAGTATTTGTCAAATAGAAAACACAAGAGTATTTCATTACAGCAGTATGGTAACAACTGTTTGGCAGAAAGACTGGATAAGAATATTTTGTCTCAAATTATTCTGGTCTCTTACTGCCCACAACTAATTTCTTGGCCCCCACTGACTACCATCCATTTTCCTAGTCATGCACGGTAGATTTCACTTCTATAGATTCTTAATCTACAATATCATACAAATAGCCATAATAGTATTTGCTTCCCTCTAAAACATCACAAGCTAGTCTCATATCTTCCCAAATCCCACAGAATAAGCCATTAAACTCTGATAAATAGCTTTTACAGTCCAAAGTTCCCCACACTTCCGTAATCTTCCCTGAAAACAGTATGATCAAATCCATCACAGCAATACCCTACCTGTGGTACCAAATTGTATTCTAGCTTGCTTTCTATTGTTGTGATAAAACACTCTGACCAAGAGCAATTTAGAGGAGTAAAGGATGTATTTAATCTTATATTCCATTATCAAGGGAAGCCATGACAGGAACTCAAATCAGGAACAGGACACAGAAACCATAAAGAAATGTTGCTTTCTGACTTGCTTCCTTGACTTGTGATAAGCTAGCATTTTCATACAATCCATAACTACCTGATTAGAAATGATACTCTCCACAAGACGCTGGGTTTTATTACACCAACCCAAAATCAAGATGACATCCCACAGATATGCCCACAAGCCAGTCTGATGTAAGAAATTCTTCATTTGAGGTTCTTTCTTCCCAAGTAACTCTACTTTCTGCCAATTTGATAATGGAAAAAAAAAACTATCCAGTGCACTCAAAAAGTCTTATTCCAGTTATTGGCTAGAATTAAAATAAATCAAAATTGAATTTAGTAATACTGAAAGTTACACTCAGGACACAATTGGTAATAACCCATTCTAAACTACAATGATCCCTATGTATCTGTAGTTTCACTTTCTATGACGTCAGTTATTTGTAGTCAACTGATGTTCCAAAATAATTTTCTGGAAAATTCTAAATGAAGCAAATCAGGAGATTATAATTAACTGAGTCATTGTATTAGTTACTTTCTGTATAACTATGACTAAATAATCAACAAGTAGCAATTTGAAGAGGAAGGATTTATTTTGACTCACATCAGGGAAGGACAGAAGGCATGGCAGCAGAATAGCAGGAGCATGTGGCTGCTGCTCCTCTTATATTGGCCATTGAAAACACAGAGACAAACAGATAGACAAAGAAAGAGGGGGACAGAGCCAAAAATAGGACCAGGTATAACACATTTGAATTTCACTGACCAGCAATCTACTAACTCGTCCCAACCTCCTAAAATTTCTACCCAAATATGGGAAATGCCTTCCCCAAATAGCACCTCTAACAGGGGACATAAACACATAAACCTGTGAGGAACATTTTATGTTCAAACCATAATAGTAGTGTGATGAAATCTCACTATCACTGTACCCTATCCCATCTAGAATGTAAATACTATCTTGGACCAATGTGTTCAGAGTGTACATACTAGGCCACCTAGCACTTACTAGTTTTTTTTTTCAGTTGTCAGATCAATTGTCACAGTCTGCAATATGTGGTAGCCTAATGCTATGTCACAGTGACTTTATCATTCACCTCACCTCATTTAACCATTCTCAGATTACATCATACTATATCATATCATAACAAGAAGAAAGGTAAATAAACTTTTCAATGAGATAATTTGAGAGAAAGGGACCATATCCATGTATTGTTTTATTACCATGTGTTATTTTACTTGTTCTAATTTATTAGCAGTAGTTTCATAAGGTTTTACCATATTTCATTTATAAAGCAAACTTTATTATAGGTATACATGTTACTGTAGTTTAAATCTGAAATGCCCCTAAGAAGCTTGTATGTTTGAACAGCTAGCCTTTAGCTCATGATTCTGTTGCTTTAAAGGAGGTGGTTTACTAGAGGTGGGTCTTTGATCGTGACTACCCAGTGCCATTTTTAGTCTTGTTCTCTACTTCCTTTTCTGTTGCCATGAAATTGCCAGCCACCTTACATTCATAAAGAATGAGATGCTTTGACTTCCTCACCATGATTCCCCACCATGGAATCTCCTTAAATCATGAACCAAAATGAAATCTGCTTTCCTTTAATTGCTTTGTCAGGTATTTTGTTTTAGTAGTGGCAATGGTAACCAATGCATATGTATTGGGAAGGGAGCAGTTTATATTGAGTTTAATATAACCTGGGATTTCAGGCATTTATGGAAGATCTTGAAGCAGATAAGGGGAGACGATTGTAGCATTTTTGAGAACTCCTCTATCATAACCACTCCATGCTTTTCTCACTCTGTGAACTTGCCTGGATAATGCCATATAGAGGTGATCTTTATATGTTGAATTTTGAAAGTATGATGTTAAAACATTTCCATAGGGGCTCACAGATCTCATTTTGCTCTTTTTTCTCGCTTGTTGCAGGAAAAGCCAAGAGAAGCCCAGCTTCCTTGAACCCTGACAAAAACAAAGACACAGCCAGGGGAATGCCATGGGATAGAGCACTAATGTATGAGACGCTTGGCCTCAGACTTCATGAAAATGCATACAGCATCAAGGAGCACTGGCAACAGAGCTAGGAGCAATAAGCATATGAGCCTCTATGGATTGTAGAATGTGGTGGTTAATGTGCTGGTTAATTTGACTCATGTCTGACATTATGCTTCTTTGCAGAGAAATAACTGAAATTGTGTGTGATTTCGTGATGCCTGTAAGGAGTTTTGAAGTGCTTATGTTCAAGGTAGTTTTGTAATGAGCACTTCAAATGCTTCTGAGACTATCACAGGGTTAACAAGTTCACAGAAATTTTGAACAGTAATGGCAAGATGCTTGATCTTTCCTTTTTTATTTCAGCGTCTTTGCTAGGGGAGAAAAAGAAGCATAACTGAATAAACCCTAGAATTAAGATCTCTTTTGAGTGACAATCTCTTTAGTTCTACATAGTTAAGAGAACCCCTATGGGGTTAATAGAAGACTTTGCCTCCTCAGCAGTTACATATTCCATTTAAAACTCTGGGTAATAAATCATTATGAGACCTTCAGGGACATCACTTTTACAGCCTTTGGAACCTCTTTTTGGAAGCACAGCATTATCTTGATACTGCAAAGAAAGTAGGGTGCTTCTAGACCCTGCGGGACATTCACAGTGACTGTCATGCCCAAGAGCTCACAAAGTCATTCCAAGTGGCTAAGTCAACCATAGAGTGCTAGCAGTGAAAGGAATATTGAAAGTCATGTAGGCAATTGTCATTAACGTTCAAGTAGAAATGCAGGCTCTAGCAGCTTAAGCAAAATTATGGGGCTAGTTTCATAGACAGGGCTAGAACCTGGGTAATTTCATCTGCATGCTTTCTTAAGCAGAGAGCCAATATAATAAAAGGAATTTCTGATATTTGCAGATTATTTACTGTGCCTTGAACACAGACTCTCCATTTTTATTAGTTTAAACTTCAAAATATTTATGGGAATTAAGGGATTTTTTTCTGTTTTTCAAAAAACAAACATGAAAAACTAAGTAACTTCTTCATGGCCACACACTTGCAAGAGATAGAGTCAGAATGTCAACACAGAGCTAACTGATTATAAAGCCCATTGCTTCTAGAATGAAGGGAAGAAGAAAAAGCCCCAAGTCAATAAGGTATCATGCCAAGATGTTGTGTCAAACTTAACTAACAGGGATGACCTTCCTGCATATGGAGCCTTGCTGCAATCAAATACTCTCTCCAAATGTAGTAAATGTAATCAAATTTTGTGCTGGAGGTTACCGTATTATTAAGAAAAAAATGGTGACATTCAACACACAATCACTTCCTTGTGGCTGTTGCAAATACACGTGTTGTCCATGCACAAGTGTTGTGACTTATGCAATGTTAGAAAAAGTATGATGCTTCTCATCAACCATCTAAAGGCAACCAACCAATGTCCCTAGAACAAATGGTGGGCTAACAAAAGAAAAGGCATGATGTATTTTTTGAATCAAGGTTTTACATGATATAGGAATTTTCAGAAATGAAGAAACGGGCTGATGAGATAGCTAAATTGATCTAGTGCTAGCCACCCAAGCATAAGGTACTTAGTTTGGATCTCTAGCAGTCATGTAAAAATTCTGATATGGTGGTCCATGCCGGTAGTCCCACCCATTAGGAAGGTGGTGCCTGGCAGATCCTAGGAGCTTACTGGTCAGCTG
This sequence comes from Cricetiscus sungorus, assembly GCA_030556225.1. NCBI lineage: Eukaryota > Metazoa > Chordata > Mammalia > Rodentia > Cricetidae > Cricetiscus > Cricetiscus sungorus. The sequence goes on from JANBXA010000726.1 coordinate 13,197,357, forward strand.
ATATAGCTGCATATGTGACCTCTGGGTTCAGTGAAAGAAAATATCTCAAAAAGAACAGGGGGAGCGATTGGGGGAAATACCCAGTGTTAATGTTCTGGGAACTGTGTGCATACATATACATATACAGGATAGACCTTTACATACCTCCACACAATACACTATAAATGTGCACTCATAAAAATCCCCAAAGAAATGAAGATATAAATAAATATCCCTGTGGGGTTGTATTTTTATGATTATATTTAATGAAAAATACATAGTTATATATACATGTGATTGGATAAAAGAGTTTGGCTTGATGCTAATCGACTGAGGAAAGAAAAATCACCAGGTCTATGTGTTCAGGCTCTTCCTGGCCTTTCTTGCCTTCCCTTGTGTAGTACAGGACCCAGTCTCATGAAGGTCTTAAGTTTTGCTATCAGAAAAGGTAGATGAGAGAAATGTTTGATGGTCAGCTCCTACACAGGAAAGAAATGGAAGGTCAAAGTAATACTATGTTTGGGACAGGAGCACTCTGCTTCCTATGAAGGGCTTTGGGGAAGAGGCTTGGCCCTGAGACTACCTCTAAAGCCTTCCAATCGCCTTTAGCATGCTGCTACACTATGGGCATAATTTTCTAAGTCCTGACATATGCACTTATATAAAATCAATAGAGACAGAGAGAACAGAAAATTATTTGAGTCAAAAGAGCCCAGAGTCCTAGTCATTCTTCTTAGCACTTCTTTTTTTTTCAGTTTCTCCTTTTTGAACAATTGATGCAACTTAATATATATTCTCTTTGTCTTCCTAACACTAGGGTTTTGTATATTCTCCTTTGTGTACCAGTTACCAAATACAGTGCCTGACACACAACAGTTGTTCATAACAAGATTCAACGAATTACATACCTATTTGCTAAATGGGTACCGTTGTAGATTGTCATAGAGCATGGCTTTGGTAGATTCTGAAAGTCCATGAATGTTCCTACTCCTGAATCTATTGCAGTACTATAAATAGCTATTAGAAATAAACAGATTCCCCTAAAGACACTGAATCTTACCATTGGATCCCATTTGGGATATCATTCAGAGTCTATGGGATTGAAGCGTGCTGTGTGATTGAATGTCTGTTGCATATACTAGATTAGATTGAATCCTGAACTATACAGCAGATTAGGGTGGGGGGAGGTAGGCATATTCTCTTTCTAAATTCTTACATCATGGAAATATATAATGAACAGTGGGATTCAGTAATTAAAAGCAATCAAAAGTAACCTGTGTAATATGACAATATGTGAAACCACCTATCAGACACAGTGAGGGAAAACATGGGGACTAGCGCCCTGTTTTTTCTCACATTTGCCCATGATTTCTAGAGTGGTGGTATCAAGTGAAACAGATGCTGTTATACAAAAGTCCAGGTGCCTTGGTCTCCGCACCAGCCCCACGCTCATCTTTAGCTCCAAAGCTGCCTCTGAAAATAGCAACCTGTTTCTAATTTTCCTATTTTGCAGGCGACTGTAAAGTATGGGTAAGAGGAAGGACAAAAGTGCTCAGGCGGTATGGAGTGCCCTCTCACAGTGCTGTTTCCGCCTCTTGGCACAGACACATGGAATTCATTTGGGAGCGGTGACAGGCAGCATCAGGATTATGAGCACACAATATCCCAACATAAAAAGTCTTAGCCTGAAATGTCTTTAGTGACATGGTAAGAGTCGCGTGCTATTCTTAAGTAGCTAAGTCTATGATTTAGAAAGGAGTTCAAATAAATGGCTAGTTTTCCCAATGGAAGACTTTTCAACTATGTCCAGATGGGGAAAAAGGAAAGAAAATTAGTCAGAATGATGGAGCTCCCTCCATCTTGGGTGCTAATGCTTTATTGACAAGTTATAATGAGGGCATCTCTGTCCCAGAGTGAGGAATAGGCTCATTAAAACTCAAGGAACAGGAAAGCAAGCTTTCAACTCCCTTGTTTTTTAAACTTCAGTGGTTTTTTAGAAATAGTAAATGAATTGCCTGACAAAACGATGTTATTGATTTCAAAGTGTGTCTGGATTCTTGTGTTTGCATTTGCATTTGAATCTGAGCTACTTAGAGTGTCAGTTGTGGGATAGAAGAATTGAAATGAGAGTTCTGTGGTGGGCTCAAAAAGACTGATGTGTTGACTCTTCCACTTAGTCACTGTGGAAATAAGCCTCATGCTAACCTTGGCTTCTTCTTGATCAAAACACATCAATTAACATGGCTTGAACATTGCTTTCTTCTGGGTGAGAAGAAAGGCGTATCCCAAATTTTATGCTATTAAATAAGATGGCTGCTCCACAATATAACCTCTATTAGGATGCCAGGCAATAGCTCCAAAAAGGGCTGCTAATGTATACTCTCAGCAGTCTGAGTCTGAGCATGTATTGTGCTCAATCAATAAATAATCCAAAAATCACTCAGATTTGGTTCCGAGAATGCACTGTGTGATTTGTGTGTATATGTGGCAGGTGTGCACTCCTAATTACTTTTTCTTATGCTAATATTAGTGTGGATTTCTATGCCTCAAGCACATAATTGGTGACAGAAAGGAGAAGTCAAAGGCAACTCTGAAGCACAGTCATTGTCAGGAAAAAGCTGGGCTTCAAATGTGTTGATTTAGGGTTGAGACAGGAGGAATGACTCCATGAAAACCATCCAGTTGTTATTTTCCATGGATGACCTAGACTGGACTTCTCCAGAATATGCACAGGTTGGGGTATCCAGGAATGGGATAAAGGAAAGCAACCACTGGAGACTGGATTATTGAACTGGGGGTGTCAGGCTTCCTCCGAGTCTGAGACTTGCAAGGAAGGAAGGAGTGTGAAGAAGAAAGTTGCAAGGCGTTGTGTGAAACTGGTGAGAGATTCAAGAAAGTATGGTCTGCTGGAAAAGATCAAAGTAAACCTCCAACTGGAGTGGAACCAAGAATACAACATTATCCTTTCCAAGACATGGGAGGCATAGTCTTTCTTTTTGTTGTTGTTGTTTGAGAAGATATTACAGACAACTGACAATGGAGAGTCATTAACTGTATTTTGAAAGTGGTGTAGCATACTCAAAGCAACAGCACCCAGAAGATACATAGCCTCAAAGCCAAGTAGCATGTCCTCCTCTGAGATGACTTGGGAAACCAGTAGAAGCCAGGTTTGCACAGAGATATGTGTTGAGAAGGAAACAGGAAGCTTATCACACGGGCAAAAGTGAGGGGTCAACTACATGTGCAAAGATATCAAGAGTTAGGAATGGTTTCTGGCTGAAGTATCCTAGGAAATTCCAATTAATAAATGGAGACTGCTGAGTCACTGTGAAAGAAAAGAAGTGAGTCTGTCCATCTACAGCAAACAATATATTTAGGTCAAGAATATAATCAAGTTCAAGATGATGAAGAAGGGTTCCAAGAAGGCAGACTCAATATACTGTGTATTATCTGTTGAAAAACATGGAGCATAGAAAAATCCAAAGGTGTCTTTCTCTTTACAATCCACAAGATGCTGCTGCTGCTTTGTCACTGTGGGATACTCGTCTCAGGGAGCAGTCAATTCAATTTTCTTTTTCAAAGCAAAGACAAACTTTCTTTTGAACACAAGTAGGGAGTCTAAACTAAAACAAAAATGGGAAGAGGAAATCACTATAACAGAAAAGAAAGGGTGCACTTGTTATCAAATATAAGATTATATTGATCTCTGACTTTGCAATTATTCTCTTGACATTGAAGGTAACATTTCATGGTAAGTCCATCTTCTCAGCTTCTTCATTCTCTAGTCACTAATGACATAAAATGCTATGTCCTACAGGTGATAGGCAAGAACTTCAGGTGTTCAACATATGTGTGCAAAACCAAACTCTTGAGACTGAGATTACTTATCATGTCTATACCTTAATTATTCATGTAAAATGTGATCAGTGTGTTTCTATATCTCACAGACTTTTGGTTAAGCTTTCTTCATTTAATATGGAAATAATTCAGGAGATATTATTAGCTGCTTTTGCTCATCATTTTCATGGAACACGACTGAAACAACTATTAACATTATTGTTGTTGTCGTTCTTTTCATTTTTTTCTAGTGTGATTTTCTCCTGTCATTCCTTAGATTATAAACTCAGGATCTTAGCAGGCAAAAACTGTATTTTATATATCTCCATAGTCAGCCTGATTCTGATTCTCAGTAGCTGTACCAAATTCCAGCTTACATGTTACCTGGTGACATTAAACATTTTATGTTCCTAGATTTTCTGGGTGAAGAATCTGAAAAGGACACAGCAGGGTCAGTACTTTCCTACTTCTGAACAGCTGGAAACTCTCAGATCAACGTCACAACTGACTGGTTAAGTGACAAGAACAGTTGGGCTAAAATATCTGTGGTGGGGAAATCTGTTTCTAAGCTGGCTTTATCGGTTATATGATTTGTGCCTGGGAGAAATAGCATAAGGGGATCCAGCTGGACCTTTCTCAGGAAAAAATATCAGAACCCTCTCCACTATATAGATATCTGGGTAGCCTTCCTTCTTGTGCAACTTCTTAGAGCTCCAAGAGGGAATTATCCAGAAAAGAAGACTGCCAAGCCTCAGAATTCACCATGTCATTTCTCTCACACTCTATTTTGCAAAGAAGCCACAATCTTGCCTGTAATGAAGAGGGCAGAGGCTAGCAGTGAGTGTCACAATTGTAGCTTGTTAAACTGGCTCTATTACCTTCTATAGCACTTAACATTTCTCAAAACGGTCCCCTACTCAGTTAAGGTGCTTGACTTTTCCCACCTGGAGCAGTGAGGCCCTTTCTTTTCTTTTAGTATTATGTTTTTCTTATTTTACATATCAATCCCAGTTCCCTCTCCTTCTCTGCCTCCCATACCCCCCACCCCCTTTCCCTCCCACCCACCCCCACTCCCCAGGGAGGATGATTCCTTCCAGGAGGGATCATCAAAATCTGTCAAGTCATTTGGAGTAGGGACTAGGTCCTCCCTCTCCTGCCTCTAGGCTAAGGGAGTATCTCTCCATGGGGGATGTGCTCCCAAAGTCCTTTTGTGCACCAGGAATACATCCTGGTTCCACTGTCAGAGGACTTGTAGACTGTTGAGGCCTTCTAACTGGCCTTGCCTTTTCACCCTACACTTATAGAGTTCTTTCGAAAAGTTGTATTTTTGTTGTATGAGCACATCATACTCAAAAGCTCCAATACTGAACTGTTGATTAAGCAAAATCTTGCCCTTTTTCATATTTTCTCTTTTAGTAAGTATATCTTAGTTATCTTGTCCAAAACTATGTAGGCTTTGTCCTTGACCACTTCCTTCTTCTCCACAACTTCAAATGTGGTACTGGGTCTTTTCAACCATAGCCTACAAAGAACCATAGAAAAAAAGTACTGAATTTCAAGCCCAGGATATATTACTTACTAGTTGTGTAATTTGGGCAAAGTAAATTTTCTGAATAGTGATTGTGTGTCGGTAAAATGGATAATAGTACAAATTCCTTCAGGTTGATAAGCATTTTCAAGGAAATAATTCTTTGAGTTTACTTGCAACATGATTCCCACAAAAAGACCAGTAACAACGCTATAAAAGTTATTCTTACTAGATTAAATCCTTAACCATGTTTGAATAAACAAGCTAAGAAAAGCATTGGTGGAAATAAGATGATTGGAAAATTGGTGCCTCTTAATATTATTGAATTGGTATTATTAATTTATTAAGTTTATATGGCATATTATGATTATGTTGTTACATGTTATTAAGGTTTTAATCAGATAGACATGCCTATAGGTTAAATACCTGTAGTTCATTTAATTTGTGGAAAAATTAAGTGGGACATACATGGCAAAATACTATCAAATAAAATTTAAAAAACGTTATTCACCATATGCCTCTGTTTATTACATGGTTGAAAATTTTAGGGAGTGACAAATAAATAAATATTGTACCTGGAATTTTGTACTTCTTTTCACACACAGTCATTGCCATAATCTACAAATTAACACATTCTTTCTGGAAAGGATGGTTTCTGCAACAACTATTCCACTCTGCTACTGAACAATAATAGTAATCCCTAGCAATTCACTTCTCTAATTAAAGTTTTTATCATCTTTCATATGGAATCTTCTCACAGTCTCTAAAGCGTGTTCCTTTCAGATTTGGCCCTATTGCCAGCATTCTCTATAGAACCACAGTGGAAGATAGTGTTCCCTCTCCATGTAGAAGCCTGCAGTAGTTCCCCTACCAATCATCCACTCACCGTTAGTACCTCTCCAACATTGGCCCTCATCATCAATCCTCAACATCATCCTACACACATCCAAACACACACACACACACACACACACACACACACACACACACACACACACACATACACACACACACACACATACACACGACTCCAATTCCTGGATTATTTTTATTATTCAGGCAGTATTATCCAGTTTAAAAGTTCCCTCCTTACTTTGTCTGCATACTTACAAAGTTAATTGAATTTCTCATCCTTCAAGTCTCAATCATTTTCTCCTTATGGAAGTTTTATAGACTTTTCTTCCTTTCTCTAATATGTACAGCTGTATATATATTCTCACACCCATTCATGTGCATTTTAAGAACAAATAGAATTGGGCCTCCTCCATGATGGCCCAGACTCCTCCAAAATGTCTTTTTCATGACACCTATCAAACTTTCCGCGGAGGCATGTTTATTTTTCTGCTTTCTTTATTGCTCTAGAAGTTCTTTGAGAGCAACAACTCTCTCCTACTCACATCTGACACTCAAAGTTCAACAGAAAGTTTGACACAGGACTAGATACATATTTAACTCCACTGAAAACATGCCCTTTATTAGGGGATTTTAAGATAACTGTGATCAGAAGTTGTTGGATTTCACATACTTTCTGGAAATACAGAAGTTGTAAATAAACACAGGAACCTTGATAATTCCACTTAGAGGTAAATTATACCATATTATTCTGGGGAACAAGAAATATAGATACACTACAAAACAAAGGATCTAGAACATGGGCTGGATCTCAGCTTCCACTGGCCCCATGGCCTGGAACCTTTGTGCAGTGGACAACCTACACAAATATATGTACATACCTTGCTTGTAGTTACTTATGGATTTATCAAAATAATATATAATTGGTCTAGAATTCACATGTCATTTTAATTTATACCACTTCTTGTCAATGGTGGATTATGAGTGAAGTTGATATCACAACAACATGAGATGTTTCAGTTTACAAATAAAGACTCTTATACCCAACTTCTGCTATCAGAGATCTGAGACACAGTCCTGAGAGTGTTCTGACTCTAAAAGGAATAGGGTATATCTTCAAAGGACACATCCAGATGTGAGTATTGTTTGTAATGTTCTATGGATGAATTTAATGATTCACCCATTACCCCACCTCTATCCCCACATACCCTCATTTGCTTGAGAATCACTTAACCATTTGCTCAAGCAAAGGTTTTGTTTTGAGCCATATTCCATGTAGCTGTAGGTATATATAAACAGTATGCACTCTTCTTTCTGAAAGATGTTGGTATTGTGGAGCTTAAATACCTAGGTCAGGCCTAACACCTGAATTCAAATACAAGTAGTTATTTTGCCTCATGGCTCAGCTCAGATTCTAATATGAATTATTTAAGGAAGAACTTCTTGCATTTGAACACAAACCTGGACTCAAATGGCTGATTTGACCCTGGACATCCTCATGGCCCTCATTGGCAACAGAAGCTATACATGTCAATCTAGACCCTGGCTGCTCTAGGGACGCAGACCCAGACATGGCCCTTGGTTACAGCCTACAGTGATAATAGTATAGCAGTAACCAGAGGCTTTGAATCAGAACTGTGACTCATTGCAATGAACATTTGCTAGTAAAGCTGACAGGCCAAGAGCATACACTGTGTGACACACCAAGGCCCCCATTGCCACCAGGATGAATGAAGAGGTGTTGAATAGGTGGGAAAGGAGAAGCAATGAGGTTTCTTGTTGGTTTTGTTTTGTTCTTGTTTTTGTTTGGTTGCTTGCTTACTTTGTTTTGCTTTTGTGAGGGGTACTGTAGGGTTAAGGGGAGGATATGGGGGGAGGGATCCAGGAGGTGAGCAGAATTGGGATACATGATGTAAAACTCCCAAAGTATCACTAAAGAAGTTAAATTGTTAAAAAAAAATCTAAATAGAACTTCTTGGTATAAATATGTTGAGTTGTGATTTTTACTTCACTATACCATCATCCCATGCAATTAAAAATGTAAGCCAAGGCCATTTACAGAAATAGATACAATTAAGATTTTTTCAACACAATAGATCCTTTAATGAGAAAATATGTTTCAATTTCATGCAAACATTTCTGCAATATTTGTTATGTATAAGGCCCTGTTCTTGGAAATCAATGAGAAATAACTATTTTAGTACTTACTACTTTAGTTAATATTTAACATCATTCTTTCAAGGAGCTTTAAGACTAGCAGTACAAAAATCAAGTAGGGAAATGACTAAAAGTTGTAAATGGAGTTCTTAATTGGTCTAGGTAATAAAAAGCCAGAGTCAGATATAGAGGGGAGTTCGGAGAGATCAGAGAGAAGGAGCAAGGCATGGCACACCTTACCTCCTTCGCATCTCAGCAGACAAGAGAGTGATTTCCTGTTTCTCCCTGCTTATGTCCTGCTTCTTCTGAGCTACTTCACTTCCTATCTGTCTGTACAGAACTCCAGACTTTTATGGTTAGCTAGTGGCAAGCTCCGTTCTCTGACCCCCCAGACAGGCTTTATTTGTACAAGTAAGATATCACCACAAAAAAAAAGTACAGATGGTTTCTCTCCTCAGGGGAATACATTCTCCTCTCTAAGTCCAGAGTTTATTTTTAATATTGATGTCAAAATTGAGAGCTGCTATAAAGTGGTAGATTAGAGAAGACTCTTTCCTGTTTATGAGTCTTATTATGTAGTATGAGCTTATGGGTGAATTGCTTCCCCATTCCAAGATTCACAGATCACAGGACCCTGGAGTACCTTGGAGTATGATCATATTTGGAGAAAGTGTATTACAGAAGTGACTGAGTCAAAAATATAGTGGGTCCTAATTCAATAGTACTGATGCACTTATACACAGGAGACATTTGTTCCCAGAGACAGATATTCATAGAGGGAAGACAATGTGAAAAGACAGAGAAAGAATGACTGGACAACATCCAAGGAGAGTACTATAGAAAAGAGCTTTCTCTAGCTGATCTCAGAAGGGAACTATTCTACACATACCTTGCTCTTAGACTTCTAGACGCCCAAACCACAAGACAATAAATTTTTGTTGTCTAAGCTACCTAGTTTGTGGTACTTTATTGTGGGATCTCTAGCAAACAAATATTCTCATAAAGTGAGCATATTAATAGACAATTTACATAGGAAGTATAATGAATAAGATCTGAAACCAATAAAGACCTTGGAGTAATATATAGCACGGAAGCGTGTGTTACTAATATTGTGGATGCTATTTTTCTCCTGTGAGGACCATTTATTCTCTTTTGTGAAGGAACTTCCTAATGCCTATCTTTGTATGGAAGACTTAGACTCTCAAGGAGCTCCTCTCAGTTTCCAGTGGCTGCCACACTTCATTGAGATCGCTTCCTGTTTCCACACTTTGCCTTCCAACTAGACTACTTCTCAAAGCAAGCATGCATCTTTCTTTAAACATGATATTTTCTTTCATCCCTGGTGTGTGAACTCCTGTAACCCTATCAAATAGGCTTCCCACAAATTCCTTACCCCAGTAGGTATTTCTTTTAAGGATGTACTCTCAAGAACATACCTGCTTTCCATTTCTACCTGCAAACAGCAAAACAATATCAGCTGGCAGAGATAATTACCCACTTGTGAAAGACAGTGCTATTTCCTTCTGTTGCAATGCAGCGCAATGGAAATGTCACTCTGCACTCTGTGTCAGGTTATATTAAGTAGCTGTGTGTCACATGACACAGTGTGAACTGATACATGCTGTGCTTCTTGATTTGATCGGGGGTCACAAATCGAAAGAAACACTTTTATACTGAAGCAAATGCTAGTGGCTATGCACAACAAGCCTGCTATTTACATTTTGCTCCTTTTATGTTCATTGTTTTTGCTATATTAGGGTAATATTCATGTTAAAGTTAATAGTGTAATTTAAAGCACGTTTCTAAATGTTACCTCTTAGCTATCCCAATTGCTTATGCTTGCTCCATCTTTTTGCAGAATGTAGTCAAGGCCCTGACATACTTACAGAGAGAAATTGGTATCTGGGAGTTTTATGGTTTCTTGGCCACTGACTAGTATACCACCCAAGATGAATTCCTTTCTTATTGTGGGCCTCAATTTTCCTATGGACAAAACTAAACTGTTGAACTAGATGATCTCTAAGGGTTATCCAGGTCTAAAATGCTATGATAGTCTCAAGCTCAACTGCAATGCTCTGCAAGGGTCATAGTTTAGAAGGCTTGGTCCCAAGCTTCATGCTGTTCAGAGGTGATTGCATTACAGGGTCTGTTATTTTACTAATCCATGTTGATGAATTTATATCTGAATAAACTAAAGGGGTGGGGCCTAGTTAAAGGCAGTAGGTCACTGCAGCATGTCTTTGAAGGGAATAAATACCTTGTCTTTGGTTTTCATCTGTCTCTGTCCTGTGTGCCATGGGGTGACCTGGTTTGCTCTGGTAGGTGTTTCCTGCCATGACACTCTGCCTCATCATGCATGAACTCAGAAGCATTGGAGTCATGTGACCATGAACTGAACTCTGAAATCATAAACCAAAGTTCCTTAAATTATTTATTCAGATGTTTTGTCACAGTGGCAAGAAGTGACAAACACAGTCGGCTAATCTTATTTATATTTGAGTCTCCACTCCTCATATTCCTCTCCCCATGAGGCTTTACTGAAAGCATCAGAATTAGCATGTTAAATATCTGACACTGGTCCAATGATTACATAATTAAACAAAACATCACCGGAAAGAGACAAAGTAAATAATGTTCACATTTTATACAGGTCTCCAGCAAGGTGCTGGTGTGAGGTCCAAGACAAATTACAAACAACTGATTGAGGTTTGCAGATGTGTAATGAATAATCCAGTTTTCAATTATATGTAATATAATTGCATTCCTTTTACCAGTAGGCAAAGTTACTCTTATGGATGATATGTGAGGACTTGAAAATATTCATCTGGAAGAAGACAGCAATTTCGTGGTAGGAGAAAGAACCAAGGGGAAGAAGATCTTGAAAGATGTTTCTGGGTAGAAGCATGAATGCTCTGTTTTCTGCCCTGTTGTCCTCACACCACCATCCTAAGAGAACTGCATAGATACAGAGTGGACAAATGCATTCCAAGCACAATGAAAAGCATTTTTAAGTCTGTATTTGAAAAGAAATCATCCTGGATATTCAAAGGGAGATATAGATTTCATGAAACCTATCCAAACCTGTGCACATGACCACGGGTGTGGACTTTAGGATAGAAACTAGTATGGCTTAGGGGGAAAGCAAAAGAGTAGATTGATAACCATCCACTAAGTCACCAGAAGAACTGTCCTTTTTTCTTTCTAGTAGTAAGTGATGAAGGCAGGATCTCAGAAATCAGATTTTTTTTCCAACACAATATTTTTTGTTATTTGGGAATTTCACAAAATCCACCTTGATTACACTTACTTTCCAGTCCTCCCAAGTCCACCCTCCACCCTTGTGACTTCACCCAAAACAAGGAGGGAGAGAAGAGAAAAATACATTGATTCCAATTTGTGATATCCATATACTCTGCTGGAGCATGTCCAAATCCCCAGTGGACAGCCCCTAAAGAAAACTGAGTCTTTGCCCACCTCCATCCCTGCCTAATCCACAATAAATAGTACTGCAATGTCTCAAAGAGCTAAATTACAAATGTAGTCATCTACATGATAGTTGGGTCTGAGAACTGTTTGTCTCCAGTGGCTGGAGAGGCGTGATGCATATGAACCACTAGTAAAGTATGTTATTTAGCACAAATGCTAGGAGAGCCATCAGAAAGTGGAAAACCTTTGAATTTACTCATTGATTTCCAGCCCAAAGATCAAGGAGTTTGAAACAAGAACACATTTTGCAATTTTATTAAGGCAGTATACATTGCAACTCTCATAGATTTATGCACCATTTTCTGCTTTACATTTTTCAAATTAATTCTGATTCTTTTGCAAATCATAAAACAAAGATGCAGCTAAGCGAATTTGTGCCATGTGTATTTGTGTCAATGATCAGAGTATGTGTGGCTACTTGATTCAGTGGTACAACCCTCATTCTGGCAGTGAGTGTTTGCAAACAGTTTTTACAGCTGTGGTAGCTGCAATGAAAAAGTTTGGCAGAAAGGGTCCTATAAATGATTCACTTAGTGCATTAACTATGAGGTCCTTGGCAGAGTCAGAGAAGTTTGGGGATTCTAGTACAGAGAATTTCTTGAAGAACTTGCTTTTTCTTCCGGACTGATCAAGGTGATGACCTTAAGAGACCCCACTCTTTCCAGACCAGAGTCAGACAGAGAAGAAAGACAGTGAGATGCAAGGCACCTTTCTGCATTGATGTGCATAGCAACCCACAAACAACAGAAAATCCAGTGCCAAATGAAGGAAATGTATCCCTACAGATTGAGGCCGATGAGGTAAAGTATTAAGGTCCTGCCAGCTCGCATCATTTCACATTCATTCAAGCAGTTTGGGTATGGGGTCTTAGACTTTCTCTTTCTTGAACATTTTGCAGTGTATCCATACTTTACAAAGGAATGTCCTTATGCACTTGTATTTATATATAAATACGCATATAATACCTGAAGTCTCTGGCTGGTGAGATGGCTTAACTAGTAAAGTGCTTGCTCATATAAATGTGAGGTCCTTCTGACAGTGCAACCAGGATGTATCCCTGCTGCACAAAAAGACTTTGGGAACACATTCCCCAAGGAGGGATACTCCCTTAGCCTAGAGGCAGGAGAGAGGGCCTAGTCCCTACTCCAAATGACTTGACAGATTTTGATGATTCCTCCTGTAAGGAATTACCCTTCCTGGGGAATGGGGGGGGGAATGGGAGGGGGAAGGGGGTTGGGGTGCATGGGAGGGAGGGAGAGGGAACTGGGATCAATATGTAAAATAAGAAAATAATAATGATGATGATGATGATGATGATGATGATGATGATGATGATGATAATAATAATAATAATAATAATAATAATAATAATAATAATAATAAACAAATGCGAGGTCCTGAGTTAGAATCCATGTAACCTACATGTAAGCATCTGTAATCTCAGTGCTCCTATTGTAAGACGGAAAGCAGAGACTGGGAAACCCTCAGAAGCAATACACCAACTAGCCTAGTGTATAGAGCAGAAACAAACGAACAAACAACTACCTCAAATAAGGCAGAAGGCAAGGAATGATCTGTCATTATTCTCTCTCTCTCTCTCTCTCTCTCTCTCTCTCTCTCTCTCTCTCTCTCTCTCTCTCTCTCACACACACACACACACACACACACACACACACACAGAACACACACAGGTACACACTCAAAGATAAAAAGTTAAAAATCCTTGGATTCCCCTGGCATGAGTAAGAAATGCATTCCAAAAAGAACCACTTTCTTCCATCCTGCTCTACTCATCCTATCGCTGATTAGATAAAGGGCTTGCTCATGTAAGGTCCTGAATGGGCAGGGGGTATACCAAATAAGCACTATTACTACTTTTCAAAGTATTTATTGAGATGTGGTTGTGGGCAAGCTGGGAACACAGGCAGTGTGTAAGCAGTGACTAATAATAAAACTGCTGTCTACCTGCTCCCTCATGATAAATCACTAAAAGCACCGATGGTGTCAAAGTCATGTAAAGAGATATTGATTTTATTTTGCAATGACTCATTTCTCATAAGACTTTACTAATGACCAAGGAAGAAAAAACTCTTTGATAATTGAAAAATGTCTGAATGGGCAATGATGTAAATTGAAGAACAAGCTTATTTGAAAGAGATATTAAAAGAAGGAAAAAGAAAACAGCCTTACCTCTCAAACTATGATTCACACCACATCGGGAATGATGGAAAGCATAAAGAAGAAAAAGAAAAAGAAGTTTCAAGAAATTCTTTTTGTCCCTTGCAAAGGAGAGGGCACACCGTAACGCTACACCCTCGCTCCTTTCTCCAACTGTTTGGTCACTTTTTGCCACTTTTCACCACTCTCTTCACCATTATTAAATATTATTACTGCATTTGCCACAGATGCCTTGCTTTTAAGGATTTCCTTTTAAAAGCTGAAGCACCCAAGTGTTTATTTTTTTTGTAATACAGCATATTCTAATGGTGCTCTTTAGCTAATGCCACAGCCACCTCATGCCCAATTCCATTATGAGTCATTATTTTAAGATGTGTAAGTTGGCTACAGAAAATTGCTCTATAAAGACACCTGAACAGCAAGTTCTCACATGAACAAGGAGATTTTAAGATGATGAAATGTTAACAAAGGGGGGAGGGATAACAAATAGTCTTTAATAGCTTAGATTACCTTTCTGAGCTCTTAAAAGTAAAAGTCGAGTTGTTGAGGTTTCACTAATGGTTTTTCTTTTTTTTTTTTTTTTCCTTTTTATCTTTCTGTGATTCCCTCCCTTTCCCTTTTTGTCATTTGGAAATAAAAGACAATGTGACAGGCTTCCTTCTATATCAGGTTTCTATCTAACTTCTTTGCTCTTATAAATCAAGCTGTAAAGAGGTGAGAATCAGCTCCAGATTTGTCGAATTTTTCTTTGGGCGAGCCATGAATCTCGCTAGCCATTTTCATTGGTTCAAAGGAGAAAACCTACAGTTCTGCTTGTAGTCATTAAATTAGCCGTTGTTAAGGGCATTCTCATTAAGGTTCAGTTCGTGGAACTCTAGCCTTGGGGCACCATGTAGTGAAAAGAGCCGGATCTTTGAGTAAAACTGCACAATATTCAAATCCTGCCTCTGCCGAAGTGTGTAACTTCCGTTAAGTTGTAGAAGGCACCAGGCTGCATCTGGGGCTTCTCAGGCCTACAAGAGACTGAGGATATTGTGAAGACTGAATGAGATAAAGTTCACAGTGTCAGGTACAAAAGTAATGGGTATGGTGGCTGAGCTTCCTTTCCTTGCAAATATAGAGGAAGAAAAACAAATTTCCCCTTACTTTCTTTAGTTCTGTGTAGGATTTCTGCTAATAAAAAGCAGATATCTGAATGTATTTCATGCAACTTTTATACAACACAGAACTTCTTAAAGAAATGAAGATTCTGAGGAAGGAGTTAAACCTAAGTGTCATATATAGTTTGCAAAGAGCAAAGAAACAAGAAAAAAATGTGATAAACAAAAGCACATTTTAACTAGTAATAGTAAAATGGGAGAATTTAATCAATGCTCATTTTTCAAATTCCTTTAGGTACTCTTCCATCTTGGGAGATACAGGTGTTTTCTTCTTCTAGGTACATGGTAGGCACTTCACTATGACCTGCTGCAAGGGAAGCCCTTATTTCATTTTCCACTTACAACGTTCAACGTGCTAAGCTCTTGTGTTTTCAGGTAGCCCATCCTAAACCTCATCATGAACAAAGCAATGAGACCTGAGCTGAACCAAAATGAGAGAATATTTAAGTCCATGTAAAGCAAGGTTGTTACTACGTTCAGTTAATGGTGGAGAAATCTCCATACAGTCTAGCTTCTGTTCTTCTAAGATCCAGAGAAAATGCAATGGACAAAAAAGCAGAGAAGGTGGCAAACAGGGAAGGGAGTACGTAGCTCAATAGTAAAACCAGTTGATGTTTTTCCAGCCTCCTCTGCTAATACTCATTCCAAGTAAACTTACAAAGTGCTTACATGAAAGCTCCCAGAAAGCATCAAGAAACCTCTGGTAGCCTTAATATATTGAGAGACTAGTATCTCAAAGAAGGCAAAGCAATTGAGACAGCCTTGCCTTTTGAATGGCATTCAGATCCTTATAACAGAAACAAGAGGAACTTTTAAATTGTTTGACTCAGGCTTAAGCAATGGACGAAGAGATTATGCATAGCACTGTTGTGCTGAAGGACTTGGGCACAGAGAGTAAGTGACTTAATCCAGCCACTGTCTTGGAGCCGTCATATTCTTGTCATTTTGTGGATGCGTGTTGATACAATTCTCTGGGAATTACATATACATATTTAACACAATGCATTCCATTTAGCCAGCAACACTAAAATAATGTATTCATGACAGTGACTCCAGTTGGTGTGTTGCATTTGCAAGCAAAACACACTCTACTTCTTCAATATTGGCTGCTTTAGTGGAGGCCCTTACAGCTGACAACACAACAGAGAACTTCATAAAGAAAGTCTCATGATAGCTGTTATTTATTATGCAAATACTGCCTGCCATGGCAACATTGCATCCAGGAGTTTGCTTTATTTGCACCAGGACATGGCCTGCATATTCAAATGAAGGCAGCCGTACATTATGCCTACACATTACAAAGATTTTGTTTTCCTTGACACTTACAGGAGAACAAACTGCAATTAATATAGCCTGTTTAAGCAGACAGCACCCAATTAGTTATCATCCATTTTCAGATTGGGATGCTAGACAAAAAACATGGAGCTGGGCTCCTTATTCAAAAGGAAAATACATCCAAACTACAGGTTTTCAAAGACACGTTTAACTCACAATGGCAAGGATACTCACTTAGCCTTTAATGTGAAATGGAGTGTTAATTTTTCTCTGTCACCTCTTAATTGCTTCCTTATTATACTGTTCAAGCAGTTAATTGCTAGACTGAGTGAAAGAGTGTTTTCAGGGGAAAGGAAATGCCACAGCATGAAAGAAAAAAATAGAAGCAGCTCACTAGCGTAATGGGGTCTGATATAACATTAGCAATGGTATTCCTTTTAATGGTATCTACAAAATCAATAGGCAAAGCCAAATTGTTTGTGATTGGGAAAGGAAAGAAAGGTTAAGTCAGTTAGAATGCCTGCATGCAACTTGCATCACTGTTTTTAGGAAGCCAGCAAGAGGACTTTTCCATTCAGTCCAAGGATGATCCACATGTAGACAGGGACTTTTCCATTCAGTCCAAGGATGATCCACATGTAGACAGGGATGACACTACCCATTGTAGGACAGGCAGGACATCTTAAGCTATATCTTCCTCCTGAAGAATCTGGTTCCAAAGAGTCATGACAGCACTTGCTTGTTGTTTTTGCTGGGTTTAAATCTTTCAACACAGTTGAAGAGGAAGGGAATTTCAAGAGGCCTTGTGTCTTATGTGGCTATGTATCTTGGGACCTCACTTATAATTCCATTAGGTCCCTAGAGAAACTGACCTTTCATTGTGGTAACATTATAAATAGGAATTGAAACTGCCAGAACTTGATTGTACTGCTTCACCAAAGAAATGGGCATGGAAACAACAATAACCAGGAATCATAGACCTTTATCTAAATAACAAAGCGTAGACACTGGCTTTAATGAGGACATTTGCATGCAAGTGTCAGAGCACTCATAGTAAGTGTTATTTTCAACATCCTCCAAATTTATTAGCATATATAGCAGTTATTAATAAAAGAGGTATAACGAAAACATTTAAATAGTGAAGAAGAGACATTCTCATTTGTGCTGCATTTTAATTATGACCTAAAGACAAAATGGTTGTATATTAAATTCCACTTCACAATGAAAAGTAAAAAGTGTAATCAACTTACTAAGTTGTATTCATTAATGTTGGGAATGACTAACTCACAACTATCGCTCTCTGCCCTTCCTATCTGTCTATTAGTCACTGAAGTCTGTTGGCAATCGAGATTTTCCTTAAGAAAAATGAGTTTAACTATGTCAAACTTTTTATGGGTCTGGAGTCGGAGTACCCTGTAAAAGTGCCATAGAAGTCTATGCCTGGGTTCTGTTGAAACCATCACTCTTGTCTTGGGAAAGGTCTTTGGCTTTACTCCATTTGTTGAGGAAATTCATTTCCTCCCAATTATGGGATTCCTGGCAGCTTGGTTCATCAAAATCAACAAGGGCAGCAAGACTACAGAATGAGTCTGCTTGCAAGGGAATCTTTATAGGAGGACATAATCCCATCAGCCACCATGTATTGATTGTGAGCAAATAAAATATACTGCCCACATTTAAGGGGAAAAATTATAGAAGGGTAAACAACAGAATTTGAGAGGCATTGAAGCCATTGTGGCTGTTGTATGATTTTCAAATGGGTCTACGATTTTTTAGGTTATATGTTTTGTATAGTTTTATATATACTACTAGCCTGATGAACAGAGATCTAATGTATTCATGATCTATGGCTAATTTAAAAAACTAACTTATCCACCATCAAAGAGCCCTCATCTAGTACCTGTTGGAAACAGAAGCAAACACCCATAACTAAACACTGAGTCGAACTAGAATCCAGATGCAGAGAGAGAGGACAAGACCAGGTTGCAGAAACACACAAAGACAGCTGACCTGAACAAGGGGGAACTAATGGGCCCCCCAGACTGATAGCTGAGAATCCAGCATGGAACTGACTCAGACCCCCTGAACATGGGTCTCAGCTAAAAGGACTGAGCAGTCTGGCGGGACCTCAGACAGTAGAAACAGGATGTATCCCTGGTGCACAAAAGGACCTTGCGGACACATTCCCCATGGAGGGATACAACCTTAACCTAGAGACTAGACAGAAGTCCTAGTCCCTACTTCAAATGACTTGACAGATTTACATGACCCCACCTGGATAGCATAGCCCTACATGTGGAATGGGGGTGGGGGGATGGAAGGGGAGGGTGGCTAGGGTGCATGTGAGGTGGGAAAGAGGGTAAGAGGGAGGGAGGGAGAGAGAGAGGGAGGGAGGGAAGAAGGGAGGGAGTGAGGGAGGGAGGGAGAGAAGAAGGGAGGGAGGGAGGGAGAGGAAAATTGGATCAACATGTAAAATTTTTAAATTATATTATTAATAATATTAAAAAAGACTTTAGTCACTCCCTCCCAGGTGCCCTCCCTAGCAACAGCCATTCTCACAGCTTTTGAAAGAAAGGAAGGAAGGAAGGAAGGAAGGAAGGAAGGAAGGAAGGAAGGAAGGAAAGAAGGAAATTAAAACAAAAATTAGTGGTTTAAAACAACAAATTGGGCTGGTGAGATGACTCAACAGGTAAAGGCATTTACCATCAAGCCTGACAAGGATCCCTGGGGACACCAAGGTACAAGAAGAGAGCTGGGTTCCTCAAGCTCTGACGTACACATGTATGTGTACACACATGCACCATAAGTTAATGTAAAATATTTCAAAGCTATTGTCAGTAAAAGGAATACACATATTTCAAAAATAGTAATAGTCGCATACTAATTCTTATAATTTCTTTGGTCAGAAATTCAACAGGGAATGGGAAGAAAAGCTTGTATTCAGCCTACCATGTCTGGGAACTCAGTTGGAAGACTCAATGGCTGGGAACAGAGTTCATGTGAAGGTTTATTCATTTGCCTGTTTGTTGATTCATGCTGACTATCAACAAGGGGTCTTGATTCTGCTCTACATGTGTTACCCCATGTAGTGTCTCTATGAGAAAATTTTTGCTTTCTCACAGCTTGGTGGCTCACTTCCAATGGTTTCATGAAAGGTGACAAGAGTGAGGTGGAAAATGGAGACAGGGGGAAGGAAAGAAAGAAGAAAGTATGAAGAAAGAGAACTAGACAAAGGCGATATCACCACTTCTAATTTATCTGGAATTCTCAAAGCTTCATTTTCATTGTATTTTATTGGAAGTGGAACTTACAAATACTGTTTGAAGATGAAAACTGTGACTTCACTTATTTATAGCAAAAATAATGGGAAAAATATATACATGAGACCATCCTAGGAAACAACCTGGCATAACAGAAGAATGAAAGCATTCAATAAATACTTACATGGCTCTATAACTATTTGCTGGACTAGAGCACTATAATCCAAAATTCTAGTTCAACTAAGTTGTTCCTTGAAACTTCCCAAGCAAATCTGTCTTTATAGTCCTTAGAGACTAAGAGTATTATTTTCATAAGGCACCTTGCCATTTCAAAGATAAACACTTGTCCACTGAAGTTTCCTCTGCAAATCTTGAACCTCAAGGCATGATGGGAAAATCCCATCACTTAAATAATTAACTGTAACTAAGTCCCCTATACCAAAAAAATACTTGCCTATTTTTAAAGTTTTTCAATTCTAAGTGCCAAAGACTCTCCAATGTAGTAAATGAATTCTTGCCATCTAACAGAAATCTTCCACAAAGGGTACTTCTGCATTTTGTAGACACAGCAAATTAATCATATGATTCATATGTTGGTTCATTTCTTATTTACTCAATATGTGTTTATTGAATATCTACTACATGTCAGGGACTTTTGTACAAAGTTGAATTATAATTATGAACAAGGTAGACATTGTTCCTGCCTCCCTGAGATCTCAGCCAAGCAGAAGAAACTAAAAATGAAGTAAACTATTACCCTGCACTGTGAAGTTGCTATGATGAGAGGGAAAAGAAATGCTGCGGATTGAGTCAGGAAATACTCTCCAAAGGAAATTACTTACATAGACATGTAAACTAGATACTGTGAGGGCAAATCCTCCTCTTTTTACTCTAAATTGTGCTTTGACCCCTGAGCCCCATCCACCATCAACATCTTCTAGCCATCCTGTTTACCATTTCCAAAGTATGACAAGTATTTTTACCCTGCTACAAATATTTGTTTCTGATAATACCATCATCTACAATATGCGTGTTATTGTATTCATTACAAAAAAGATTAATTAAAACTCTATTTTTCTCTCCAAAACCTTTCTTAAATAACCTTACCCAAAGTGGAGTTAATTATGCCCTTCCTTTACTGCCCATGGTAGTTAGTTTATACTCAGGCATTACAGTTACTCCTATTTTTAGTAACCCCTTTTTATTCATTCATTTGTCAACAAGCACCATATAAATATGTTACATATTCTTTATATTATACTGGGTATTGTAGATTAATGGAATCTATTTTACTGCTTTCTGTATAATACTTCATCAATCATATTTGCCCAATAGATGTTGAGTGACTGAGGGGGATTAATAAATTGTTACAGGGATAAATAGTTTAAATTTTGGCTAAATCTACATCTTAGTCCATTTTATGCTCCTATAGCAAAATGTTAAGATCAGTAATTTGATGATATTTTTTAACTCATGATTCTGGAGACTGGACTGAGAGTATGATTCTTCTATCTGCTTTGCCTCTACTGAAACATGACAGAGAGCATCGCATGACAAAACAAAACGAATATGATAGATTAGGTATCTTTTTAGCTCTCCTATAAAGACAGTAATACCTTGATGATAACTCCTATTTCCATGACATCAGTAAACCTCATTAACTCACAAAGTCCCTACCTCCAAATTCATTACACATGAACTTAAGGGTTAAATGTACAATACACAAACTTTGAGGAAATATATATATATATATATATATATATGTATGTATATATATATATATATATATATATATCAGAAAGCCCATGATTTGAAACTATGTATTTTAACCATCATGCTTATAAGGTAAACAATCGCCCAACATTTAAATAGGCACAAGATAAGTTATATCAAAATAGGCATACTGCCTGACATGATCCAAAAGACTACTGCTCACATAAATAGCTCCATTAACCATAAAGATTGACAACATATGTATCATGTCTAGATAATAGCATTGCCAGGTAAGTGCCACTGTTTGGAGACATCTTGAAAACATATTAATGCAGGATGAGAGACTGTGATGCTCACCCCTTTGCAAGAGTTCACATTATCCTCAAGCTGTTCTTGTGTGGTACACATTCTGTCAGATCCAGCTTTAAATGAACTGTTTCGAGAGATACATTTGGAAAATCAAGAAAAGTTACTTCTGGGTCTGGAGAGAGGACTTCAGTGGTTAAGAGTACATGCTGCTCTTTCATAACCTTAGTTGGATCCCAGCACCCACTAATGGCATCTCACAAACCACCTGTATCCAGCTGCAGGGGATCCAGTGCCCTTTTCTGGACTCTCTGGGCACTTACACTCACATGTCCATTACTGCACACATACACACATACACACATACACACATACACACATACACACATACACACATATGCATATGATTATAAAATAATAAAATAAATATATTTAAAGTACATTTCAAAAAGTTACTTTCATCAAACTTGATGAATGAGAATATAAACACAGTTCTTTTCCCAAGAATTCATCTTTGTATGTTGATAAATGGTAAAATGCTCCTCCTGGTCTTCACTCTTTCTATGTTAAGATTTCTATGCTCAGCACTGTGGGGTTACAGTGAAATGTGTTAAATTGGATAGGAGAGTTAATAAGCAGGTATACTCAAGGACAGCTTCCTTCAATAAGCTTCATTGATATGCTCTAACCCTACATGCAAACACCCTGAATTTAATACCCTGAAAAGACTACCTGTGCTCCCATTCACAAATACTATCCTTCTAATTTTCAGATATTGAAGTCACTATGCATTAAAGGAAGAATGACAATAGCAACTAATGGATATCCCATTGTGTTAGGCAAGCACGTTGCCCCAAAGTACACTGTCATTACCTGTCTCTTCCAAGACTTAGCCTGACCTCTAATCAAGGTTTCATTTTAATTAACAATCCTTTTAACTACTTTATTTCTGATTATCATACCCAAGTAAACCGGTTATTAGGGCCTGACACTTCTACGAACTGCTGTACAGAGTTGATAGTTCAGTGAGTTCAGTCTATCACTTCTCCTTTCAGTTAGTTGATTTAGCTCTTAATACTGCTCTTTTTAAAAAGAAAATAATAAGTGATATTTATGGTGTCATTAGCTGACAGTTTGGAATCTGGTGAAGCATTCTGTGGGGTCCCAAGACTTAAAGAAGTTTCTAAACCCTAGAAAAGTGTGTCCTTGAGGTATGATAAGCTTAATGAGTTATATGTATCATTTAAACCCCACTTTTATTTCTGGCTACAAAATGGATACCAAAACGGCAAGAAAAATCCGTGGCCACTGAATTCTTATTTGGAAAGAAGTGACAGGAAAAGAAAGCATTGTTGTACACATGAACCCACTGTAAATATAATTACTTACACAAAGCCTACATAAGATCAAGCCAGTTAATATTCTAACATGGAGGTGTGAGAACCTCACCAGCTCTCACCTCTAGCTGAAAAGCTATGGGAGTTTGATGGCTGCTGGAGAATGAGAACCAGTTTCAGTTTTCTTTGAGGATGTAACGACTGGTGGTCTGCCCATGCCCCAGTGGTGGACCCCTTGTCCCTTGGCTTATGGAACGCACTAACTGAATACAGTGGATATACAAAAAAGGGGGGGGATTGGGAGGAAAGTGAGTGTGTGGTTGGGGTGTATTATGTAAAATGTTATATTGAAAAAGAAAGGATAAAAACGAAATTAGGAGAGAGCTATGTGGTGGAGTCTCAAGCCAAGTTAAAAGGGTGATGATGGTGGATATTGAAATACATTGAATACATGTATGAAAATTTCAAAGAATTTATTTATTTACTTACTTACTTACTTACTTATTTATTTATTTATTTATTTATTTATTTATTTATTTATTTATTTTGAGACAGGGTTGCTCTATATAGCCCTGGATATCCTGGAACTTGCTCTGTAGAGTAGGTTGGCCTCAAATTCAGAGATCTGCATGCCTTTGCAAGCTGAGTCATGGGATTAAAGGCATGTGTCATCAACACCCATCTAAAGAATTAATTAAAAAAAAAAACCACCTCTGAGGGAGGAGTGATAAGAAAATAGGGTCAAGATCAGGCTACAGAAAACCACAGAGACAGCTGACCTGAGCAAGGGGGAGCTCATGGACCCCCAAATTGATAGCTGGGAAACCAATATTGGACTGACTCAGACCCCTGAATGTGGGTCTCAGTTAGAAGGCCAGTGTAATCTAAGGGACCTCTGACAGTGGAACCAGGATGTATCCCTGGTGCACAAAAGGACTTTGAGAGCACATTCCCCATGGAGGGATACTCCCTTAGCCTAGAGGCAGGAGGGAGGGCCTAGGCCCTACTCCAAATGACTTGACAGATTTTGATGACCCCTCCTGGAGGCATCACCCTCCCTGTGGAGTGGCGGGGATGGACGGAAGAGGAGTCGGGGGCATGGGAGAGAGGGAGAGGGAACTGGTATTGATATGTAAAATACGAAAAATAGTGAATATTTATAAAAAAAAAAGAAAAGAAGAAACGCTGTCTGTTTATTAATCAAACACTTGGAATGGAAAAGAGTAAATATAAGCACAGAGCTTCTAGTATGTTTTCATTGTTTCAGAGACGGTCTGTATTATGCTTCCCTCTCAACTATCTCCCAACCAATCAGCAATTGTGCTTAGTTTGTCAAAGGGATTGGTTTACCAGTATTGCTGAGAGGTATGTCAGTGAATATCCAGCTAATACCAGTATGGAGAGGGACTAGAATAGTGATAAAGTCAGTCTTTAAAGGTCACATAACCCATATTCCATTTAGGGTGTTAGATAGCTGGAGTTCCACAAACATTTATATTTACCACTTTCCTCCCATTCTCTCCACTCCTCAAACTCAGTTCATTCTATCTTAATAATATAAAATGTGTCTTCCTTTGCATATATTGTTAACTCCTTTGAAGATGGCTGTCTAATTCACCCAGTGTCCTAATATTGTTAACTCCTTTGAAGATGGCTGTCTAATTCACCCAGTGTCCTATGCTACATGGCACCTGGTGTGGTAGCATTCACATGATAACCTTTCACTATGCTCATTACTTATGTTGGTTCTAGAGATCCCTCTCTGGACATAAACTTGGGCCTTGTTAACTTAAATTTAGCACTGGTGCTGAGACTTATGCATTCTCTTATGATGAACTCTCTACTTAGGATGGCGTCAAATCAGATATGTAATCTGCCATCAGAAGAAATACCTTGTCACTGGTCTTTAATGGAAA
Organism: Cricetiscus sungorus; assembly: GCA_030556225.1. Taxonomy (NCBI): domain Eukaryota; kingdom Metazoa; phylum Chordata; class Mammalia; order Rodentia; family Cricetidae; genus Cricetiscus; species Cricetiscus sungorus. The sequence goes on from JANBXA010000726.1 coordinate 13,222,341, forward strand.
ATGTAACTCTCATATTCTGAAAGGCTTCAAGCCTAGAACCCATTTTGGATTCCCATTTATAAAGGATATGAAGGAGTAACCATCATTCTTCAGGAAACTGATGAAGGAGAATAGGGATGGATGCTTAAAAATTAGCACCAAGAGTTTAAAAAATTATATCTATTATCTTCTCTTATCATCACTTCTGAAAACTAGTCACTGTTTCTTTTAATCTGTTGTCACTATCTCTTTTCTCTCTTTGAATGAGAGGTCTGACAAGTTTAGAAATGATCTTCCTCTGCGAGCATCAGCTTGATAATTTTATTAGGAGAGGCTTGATTTGCTTATGTTGACCTTTGAAACAAGTACATATACTCAGATGCACACTGATTTGCTCTCTGTGTAATATGGATACTGTGGATTCTTGCATGTATGCCATCCTGTATTAGTATTTCTCATGCTGTTCCACACTGGAAATAAAGAATAGCATTTTAGATAGCTGTTCCAATTTAAGAGCCGAAAGCTATCAAGGATGGCAGACAATTAAATTGAACAATCTGATATATGACTTCTACATAAATCCATTTTTATTAACTTACATATCTATTTCCAGATCTCTGCATTAAGTTCTTTACCTAAATCTCTCCTCTTTTTTTTGTTAAGTTCCAATTCTCCTTTATCTCAGCATACAATGTCCTATATAGCCTTGAAATCAATTTAGCAGACAGTCCTTTTGTACAATTTTATAATCTACATTTGCATTTCTATACCTCCCTTTAATTCACAAAGAACAGCACATCTCTCCAGAAAAGACTGAAAAAAAATGAAGCTGTGGAAATATTAAAATCTTTCATAACTTGGAAAATGATTTAAAACATCCATTTGTAAAAAATCATAAATGATCCCTTTTTGTTGGTAGAGTCTAAAGCCTTCATTTTAAAAATATGTAGAAGGTCCTCATTATACTACAAAAGAGTCGAGGGAGACAATTTTCTTTGCCAGACCATGAATTTATGCACTTTCCCATAGAGTTGGAAATTGCTTCTGTCTCTGTATACTTTATTTGATGTCTGCTGTCACCAATTCAAATCTAAGTTATTGTAGAGATCAACATTAAGAGCAAACACAGATAGGTCATCTGAAAGTGGGACTCTCTGATTGCTTCCCGTCTGTGAATCCTGATTCATTTTCTACATTAAAAAATAATTATGACAAATGCAACAAGAAACATTTCAAAAAGTTACTTTTAATATGATTTCTTTAACTAACCTTTAATGAGATATTTGAGGAAGGGTTATCTACAATGCAAATTACCTATAATGATAAGAAATATAGGTAAGGTCAAGCAAAGGGCAGTGGTGATGATGAGTAAATTAGAGTGGTAATATCTTTGTGTAATTTCCATTAAGATTTATAAGATTTATATTTTTAATTATTTCTTTTATTTTTGATATAGTAATATAATTACATCATTTTCCCCTTTACTTTACACCCTCCAAACCTGCTCACAAACTCTTCCTTGCTCTTTTTCAAATTCATAACCTCTATTTTATATTCAATATATTAAATACATGTTAAATACATATATGCACCACTACTTTGCTAAATCAGTATAATTCTTAAACACATCCTAAATATTTATCCTTATACCAAATATAAGTGGAATCCTTGTCCCAATCAAGAAAACTGCTCTTTGCAACAGATGGAGAGCATTACAGAAGACCACAACCAATCAAAATGCAAAGATGAACCCTTTATTAGTTTATTCTTATAGTTGAGCTGAGTACTCACCATATACCTTCTGTAGATGTATGTAACTCCACGCTCTTCTATCAAGACAGCCAAGTAGGGCAAACATACACAGATAACCCAATACAATCAGTGTCATAAAGAAGTGGTGTGATCAGGGCACACAGTTAAAACTACCTTTAGAGTCCACATACCAAGTGGCTATCAGTAAGAAAATCTAAGACAATGAATGTTGGTAAAGATAGGAAGCAGGAACCCTATACACTGCTGGCAGGAATGTAAACTTGCTCAGCCACTATGGAAATGAGCAGAAAGGGTCATCTAAAAAATTAAATAGAACTATCGTATAATCCAACAGTGTATTTCAAAGATAATCTGACTCATCCATGTCTGCTGTAGCAGCATTCACTATAGCCAACTTACAGAGTCAGTTACAAGCTATAAAGCAGACATTTGGAACTGCAACTATATATAAGAAGTTATTATTCATGCCCCTGTGTAGCTTATACTCAAAAGATTAAATACTTTATCCAAAGTCATAAATATTGCAACCAGCACAGCTTAGCCCTCCCATCCTGACTAGAGGTGGTGAGGAAATAAAGAAAGGACAAACACTAAAGAAACACTATAGACACAGGCACAGAAAAGCTGAGTCAAGTGTCATGCATCAAGAGCCATGAGGACATTCTAACGCAGAGGCACCAGCTCCTATACAAACTGGAACTTCAGTGTGCCAGTAAGTCACGCCCACTATACTATACTCCTTCTATGAGAATATGCCTAGCAACTATAGGACATTGTTGGACACTTTTAACCCAGGGAAAGACACCAATAAGAGTCAATAATTGTGCTCTAGCATTTTAGAAGTTTGTCTCCTGCCTATTGGTGAGATCACAATGTGCCAGACTACAATGTGTTCACAGACATAAGGTATAAGTGAACAAGCACAGGAGCTACTGAAATGACTGAAAGACCAACTGACTACATGGCATTAAATGCCTGAAAGGGATTTGAGAAACTTGATTTAAAAAAAAATCAGATTAAAACTTTTGCTGTTTCCTTCTTAGAGTCCCTGAAGGTCCGATACTTGAATTGACAGAGACAGATTCCCAGGAGTAAAATATACAAATGTGTTTAATCTATTTTCAGTAACATGGGAACATCTATTTGGAAATAAAGGTCTAAAGAAACATTTCAGCCCAAATGTTTTAATTATAGGTTGGGTGAAGAGTATAAAATTATGGCAAAACATGATCAGGAAAAGGGTAAGAGTTAATGGTGGTCAGTGGTAGTATGTACGTGGAGGTAGGAGGGTCTTACCAAGACCTGTTCACTTTGGTTGTGTCAAGTGTCTTTTCAACATCGTAGATGCCTTTCTTTTGTCACAGTAAGGGTTCACCTCATGTGTGGGTGTTATGGCACACTGCAGAGAAGAAGGGAAAAAAGTCTTTTGTAGCTGTGACTTCTCTAATTTTTCAAGCCAATTTTCTAACATACTAAGGTGCCCAATCTGCATACTACAGTATGCCCTGACTTTCATCTATGGCATCATGAACTTAATAGATAGGAGAAGAGCAGAATGTTTAACCGTTTAGTTTGTTAAAGATCATTGCGGTATGTCAGACTTCTATCTTCTAATTTTATTATTGTTGCTTTGTCTTTTGTCTAAAACCAAGTATAATATTTTCTAATGTTAGAATTATAAAGAACATACTGACTATTACTGAGTAAGAAAAATTGATGGAGTGGTGCCCTCCAGTTGACTGATAGAATACCAGATTTAAAATGAACAAATTCTCATGGGAGAAACCAAGTAGTCATTGAACTGTGCTTTGGAGTGTACTTGAGTAAAAGTCTTACAGTATTATTTCATGAAAATTCAAAGCACAGCATGGAGTGTTGATGCTGAGTCAGAGAAATAAGTGTCAGTATAATTGCCCAAAGTTGAGAAACACTATAAAATTCACCAAACAATCACTAACATGTATCTAGGATCTATTATGTATCAGGTACCATGCTACATGATTCAGACACATTCAGACAGGTTAATTAGGGAGAGTTATTAACAATGCAAATAATCATTTGAAGTCATATTAGCATTTCACCAGCTCAGACACAGCAGTGCTGCCATGGATTAATATCCTCCAGTTCTTCATTCCAATTGCCCTTCTACAGTATGTTCCCAGGACAAGTCATAGCTTAAAATTATTCTTATTCTCCCTCCCAACATTTCCCTAGAACTAGGTTTTCAGACAGTTGTGAGCTGCCATGTGTGGGCTGGTAATTGAACCCAGGGAGGATCACAGATTTAGAAAACTGCTTTGGTGAATTGCTCCCATTTTAGCCATCATAGTTATTTTTCTAAAGTTGTAATAAGACACTAAGACCAAGAAAAGTTATAAAATAAAGTGTTTATTTGAGGCATATATTTCAGAGGGTTAGAGTCCATGACCATCTTGGCAGGGAGCATGGCACCAGGCAGGGAGGCATGGCACTGAAGCAGTGGGTACCTGGGAATTGGCTGGAACTTGAAAACTCAAAGCCAACTTCCAGTGACACACTTCCTCCAACAATACCACCCTTCATAAAAGTTCCACCAAATGGGGACCAAACATATGAGATTATGGGGGGTTATCCTCATCAAATTACACAATATTCAATAGCAGTCTGTCATTAGATGTCTATGCTGTGATTGCCTATAGAGTAACAATGGCTAGGATAGTGTCATGGACATCATGTCATCAAGAAGCAAATATTTTCCCCAAATCTGGGTCATCAACACACATATGATCAAACATCAGAAGCATCTTAAACCAGTTTGGGGATATTGTGATGAACTAGTCTAAACAGGCATGTCTTTATATAGGATATTTCTAAACAATGTAGGAAAGGGCTCTTTGGTAAGTATGAAAGACTCCACTGAGAGGAAAGCAACACTAAGTCTCCCAACAATTTTTGTCATTTTTTTTTCATATATTCCCCAGGAGGACTGTTTTTCATTCCATTTACCTTGGGAGTTGTTCTAGTTTTTGTACCTCCATGTTTGATAGAAAGACCAACATGCTAAACTCCTGAGTGTATCTAATAAAGTTACTATTGATGTGGAATACAAGACAGAAGAATGATGTCCTGGCTTTTGTACGTTATAGTCCTGTTCACACAACCCAGGCCCATAGCAGTCCTTTAAACCGTGGCCCTGTCTTGTTTCCATTTATTCAATATGTGATTCATAGTGATGGCTTCTCCAGCCATGCCTCAGCAGGTATTCATGTGTTTTGGATTTGGGGAGCACAAGGATTGCCCAGCACTATCCCTGTTGAACATCAAATGTCAGCTTCTCTTTGACAGACCATTTTTCTAATTGGTTAAGGTCACCTTGGATTCTGCTCTTGCTTCACAAGGAATTTTCAGCTTTTATTTCCACCCCCTCACTCTCTACCTTCATTTTGAAACATCATGTCTTCTGCAAATTTGTAGGAATTTTCTTATTTTGTTAGTTCCACACCCTCTAGAAAAAAAATTAGAACTTCCAAGAGAAATGTATGTGGTCTCTGGGATATGTTGTTCCACGTTCTTCCTAAAGCACTGCTTAACGCCCTTGCTGTAAGACTCATATAATAGTATAATCAAGGCCCGATATCCTCAGTTCATTAATGGAAATTCCTTGCAGATCCTCATAGCTTTAGTGAAGTCCAGATGTGTCCTACATTGATTGTTCCCCACCCCCTTTTATTCAAGACTTGAAACTCTGTCACAAAAGGTATTACATTGGCTTAATGTGACTCGTCTTGGATTTTTTTGTGAACAAATGACTTGCTTGATTTTAATCTTATGTTCTTTGTGTACATTAAACTAAAAATGACTCGGTATAGACATACGATTTTGATCCAGAGTTGACACAGGTTGCCTAGAAGAAGAGGTGCTAAAGATTCCATCCCTACAAGCATTTAAACAGAGCACTCAAAGGAAACCTGCATTGGCTAGGATATTGGCCTGTATGACTGGGCTCCCAGGTTTCTTTTCAATATTAAGTTGCTGCAACCCTGCATTCTTTTTATGATCTAGTAATAAGTTTTCTTTCATTTTAAATTGCTTTTCAATTGCTTGGTTTTAAAGGCGTTTTCCAATTTCTGTAGGAAAAGATGACTTTTTCCCCTATATCCCATTCTTTAGCTTATGTCAGATAGGATTGTAAATGAGCAGAGGTTACTGATTGACTAAAACTTTCCTCATTTATCTTTAGCATTGACGAAAAGCAGAGAAAGAGGAGTAACACATTCTCTTCCTTTATTGAAGTGGTGGCAGTTGACCTACAAATGTAGGCTTCATAAATGGTCTCTGACATCTTTGACCTTCCACATAGCTCTTTCCTGGGAGTTCATGAGATACTGGCTTACTGAAAATTGCTGACTTTAATTAATAAGGCCCACCAAAAGTTACTAAGTAACATGAAGATGACTATTAGAAACCCGATAAAAGCCAAATACAAGCTAAATTTTGTCAATGTATTTTCTCCACATGATGTGCTCAAGATAAGGTATTTTTATATTTTATTTTTTCCTGTGATGACCTTTGGAGCAATACAGCATTCTATGAGACACACATAGCTGAACCCCCTGATTCCACTATTACAGAGTAGGTTGCTAAGGCTGCCAAGCAGCTGAGAATCTCACTAGATTTGTGAAGCATCAGAATGATTATCAACCTCCATTTTCACATATGCTGGAGTACATATCAAATTGGTTAATTGAAAACAAATGGGATGGAAGTTACAATGAAAAATGTTATGCTGCTATTTGATGTTTATACCTTATGCAACCACTGTGGCTGTCCTGGAACTTCCTCTGCAGGCCAGACTGACTTGGAACTCACAGAGATCCTTCTGATTCTGCCTTCAAAGTGCTAGGATTAAAGGTGTGAGCCACCACTTCCTGGTGAAAAGGGCCTTCTCAAGGAAGCCCCAAATGGAAAGACTCTGTCCCTGTCATGTGCACTGGGAAGAACAAGATTATATGTGCTAAGACCACATGTATAGTTCCTCATTAAGGTCTCTATCATTAAAACTTCTTGGTGTTTTTAACTTCCATAGCTCTATATATCTTGAAAATAAGTTGTATAGATTTTTAGATCAAATCTCAAATTCACTCTTGTGCCAAAATCAGGTGAATATTTGGGAAAATCTGCTCATTTCCTGTGATGAGTATAGATAGAAATTTCTGTCCCACCCAGTCCTACAAGTGTTGACTCCCAGTAAATACACAGAAGCTTATATTAATTATAATCTGTTTGGATGGTGGCTCAGGATTCTTATTCAGCTCTCTCTTAATTATCAACCCATTTCTATTAATCTGTGTATCTCTACATGGTCTTGGCTTACTGGTGATTCCCATGCCTCTTGTTTGCTCAGCAGCTACATGGCATCTCCTACTACCTCCTACATGACTCCACCTAATACCTTTCTTTATCACTGTTTGGATTTCCCACCTGACTAAATCCTGCCTGTCTACCGGCCAAAACAGCTTTATTCGTCAACCAATAAGAGAAACATATATTCTGGGCACAGAGGACATCCCCCATCAAATGGACTCCTCTCTTCTTGATATATGTTTAGATCTCATTGCTTTTGTCTATGAGATCCTTGAACACACTTCAACATAAAGAAGGGTTATGCACAGTAATAATTAATCCAAGTGACTCAGTACTTTCATATACCTATTATGAAGAAGGAGCTAGACAGGACAGAAAACAAAAGTACTACCATCAGACTGCCTTGGATATTGAAATTTTGCTGCATTCATCATTGAGGAATGAGACAGCATAGAAAAGATAAAAAATAGCAGTGAAACACAATATGCAGAGGTGGTACTATCTTCTCAACTTTGTTTTTGAGGAAGTAGTTTAAAAGTAGAGATAAGAATTTTATTCTCATTAATAAATTCAAAGTTTTCTGCGTATTTTTGAAGATAAATTATTCTGTTATGATAGCCTAAGTTCACCTTGAGAGAGAAAGTGAATATACTGAAATAAATATTGCAAGATTAATATATCTATTGGGAAATGAACTTAGTAAAAACTTGAAGCAAGCACACATGTGAGATAGCAAATGAAAGTAGTTCATAAAGTTTTGCCTTATCAAACCAGTTATCTCCATGCCCTACTAGAGCTCAGTTCTTCTGGATAATTACAAGAGGAATATTAGAATATGCTACAGAATTATCCCAAAAGAAGGACAAGGTGGCCACACTGCATGCCCACTGATTCCCAATTTATCATTCTTTAAGCAATGTTTCCATAGATTTTAACACTGTAGTACTTCTGGCTTGCACTACCAGCAACTTGAGTCTGCTCTATTGGCTAGAAAACCAATAAAGCCTTTCAAATTATACAAATGAATGCTGAGTGGACACCTATGAGACACTGACAGTGAATCTGAGAATCTCAGGGTTAAACTTAGAGTATCTTAGCTTGCTGCTTTTTCAAAGTATTAAATGACAAGTTTAAATAGACCATAGCTATCATGCAGTAACTCCTTAGACATTTTACATGAATTAACCTATGTTAGAATCTATACTGGATCACAGATCTAATAATTCTCTGGCTAACAGCAGTGTGTATATACTGACTTAATTCTCATAGAACATTACATTCTTCCTAGTCAGTGACTATCATCCCAAAATAATTTTCTCATGAACTCTCTCTAAATCTCTTAGCTAGCCATCTTGGATATGTATAACTGTCCTCTCTCATACATATCTTCCTGTATATCTATATTTTTTTAAATCTCAAGCCAGGTATAATGGCAATAGCTTTTAATTACAGCACTCAGGAGGCAGAGGCAGGCAGATCTCTGAGTTTGGGACCATTCTGGTTTACAGAGCAAGTTCTAGAATAGCCAAGGCTACACATATAAACCCAGTCTTGACAAAAGAAAACAAAAAGAAAAAATCTCTAGTATAACCTAAGATGCTAATTTCAGATCACCATTTATAGCTGAACCTAGGTAAGCCTGATTTAACCCACCCCCTTTCACTGATTTTTAAGATACTACCCATTCTCATCCATCCATTGCCAGAATAAAACAATATAAAACTAGTCCTTTAGCACCTCCGAAGTATTTTTCTTGTGGCATTTACTAACAAAAATCAGCATGCATTTATTGATCATCCACCACCAAAGTACTGTTTAAAAGTACCAGTACCGGTATGTTTTTATTTACTTGAGCTTTATCATAAAGGTGTACCATATTCAGGTTAATCAACCAGCCCAAGACAGGTGAAACTTGAGACTGTAAATTCTGCATCCAGAATATATGTGTTGATGTACAATCTATTGGAAAAGCTGTTTTATTTATAATTTCCATATCAATATTGGTTTATCTTCAAGCATAAACTTTACCACCTATGAAAACAAGAGCTATGGTTCAAGCTCACAATATTTGCCTCGCATGTTTGAGGCCCTGGGTTCAGTCTTCAGCTATACAAGTTCAGAAACTCTATAAAGGGCTTGACTTATGAGAATATTGTTTTGTTCTATTTCATAAAGGTTTAATTATTTTCACAACAAAAATTAAAACCAACTAATGAGAAGAATTTATTAGTAGATCTACTTTAAAAACAGATAAGAACCATTATGTCACTTTCATTAATTTTTCTATATATGGGTGTGTTGGTTTGAGTGTGTATGGCACTCATAGCCTCATGTGTTTGAATGTTGGGCCTGGAAGGATTGTCATTATTGGAGGTATGGCCTTGTTGGAGTAGAATTGGTCTTGTTGAAGTATGTCGATGGGGGCTGGCTTTGAGGATTCAGAGGAATTATTTCCTACTGCCTACAGTTTAAGATGTAGAACTCTTAGCTCCTTCTCTGGTACCCTGTCTGCCTGTATTCTGTCTTGTTTCCTGCCATGATGATAATGGACTCAACCTCCAAAACTGTAAGCCAACCCCAATTAAATGTTTTCCTTTATAAGTAAGAGTTGTCATAGGCATGATGTCTCTTCACAGCAACTGAAACCCTAACTAAGACAAAAGGTTTAGGTACCCAAGGATTGGCATAAGATGGCTAAAGTTATGACAAGAGAAAAGTTATCATAATGTGCATTCTCTTTTTCATTTATTTCACCCTGGAGGTCTCCAAATCAGACAGGCATGAACTAGCAGTCTCACTGACCAATTGGAACATTGGTACAGGGATAGGTTGAAAGATGAACTCTATTCCTGTCCCAGTCCCTTCTAATGAAAGGACTTTGGGAATTAACAAGTATGGGTTGAAATCCTCACCTCACTCATTATTTAATCTCAGGCTATATCCTTATCTTTGTGATGAGGATAATTAGACCAGTGTCACTAGGCTGTTATGAGGATTAAGTGACCTATTGTGTATAAAGTATTCAATGCAGGGCCTGGCATGCTCCCAGGCAGTAGAGATGTTTAATGGCTGTCATTTTGTAACCTTGTTAGAGTGATTCACTGTTTTACCTCTGAAACCAGGCAGTCTAGCATGCGTTCATGGATCTGTCCCTTACATGCTGTGTTAACCTCACTGAGCCTCAGTTGTATCACCTGGAAGGAAAGTTTGGTAATACTACATGTAAAACTGAAAGAAAATAAATAAATTTATGAAAATAATTGGCATGGAGGAGCCATTTTAGTGGAATTTATCTGTTTTAATTTTGTCTCTTTCTATTATTTCAGCATGACAATATCTTCTAGATGTCTACTCTCATACAGCACACTAAAAATTTACTAAAAGGAATATAGACTTCTGGGGCATTAATAGGAATGATTTCTAGTTCTGCCCATTTGCCTGCTAATTTTAGGATGCCATTGTTTCTTACTGATGAGTAGTACTCCACTGTGTAAATATATCACATTTTCTTTATCCATTCTTCAGGTGAGGGGCAGCTAGGTTGCTTCCAAGATCTAGCTATTACAAATAATGCTGCTATGAACATAGTTGAGCAAATGGGAGCAGATGGATGTTGGGGGACTAAGGGGAGCAGGAGGAGAGGAGGGAGGAGGAACTGGGATTGGAATGTAGAAAATAAATTAGTTAAAAATAGGAGTGATTTAGAAATAGTTTTGTAATATGAATGTTTTGTACCCATGAACATAATCCAAATTCTACTAAGTCTAGGCAGTTTGTATAATTTTTAAAATAAAGATTGAGGGTCCATATTGCCTGACTTTGCTAGCTCTGTCACTATATGACAAATTGTAAATCTCTCTCTCTCTCTCTCTCTCTCTCTCTCTCTCTCTCTCTCTCTCTCTCTCTCTCTCTCTCTCTCTCTCTGCCCCTCCTGCTCCCTTGACTCTAAAATAAAACTCCACAACAGCATGCACCTCATAAGGTTGTTATGCCATCATTAGTCAACACCTATGAAGTGCTTACTACAATAGTCCATATACAATGAATGTCAGTAATTGCTACTCCTTCAGAAATGATCAGGGCCTTTGGATGTTAGAGAATAAAGATTCTTACTGTGGCTGGCCAATTCACAACCTGGAATCTTTTATGACTAACTCATGAATATCGCCCTTTTAGAGGTAGTCTGTGACTGAAGCAGACATGAGTTAGGTCCTGCAGTATCACAAAAGGAGATAGAAATGAGATAAAATAGCACTGTGACAAGAGATGTGAACTTTGGATCAAAGGAGTCTAATTTATGCCCATGAGATCCATCAGCAGGTAAACGTTCTTGTTGCTGTACCTGATCGCTTGAGTTTGGTCCTTGGAACACACATGATGGAAGGAGAGAATCAACTGCTACAAGTCGTCATCTGACTTCCACACATATGCCATGGCTCATGAACACATGCACCCCACAGTACACACACAGTTGGGCACATATGCATGCTTGTATGCTGGCAGATGTGTTATTTCAGTGTTTGGAGGTTTATTCTTGATTTTTTTTTTAATTTTACTAGCTTTTCTTCCCTTTATTTCAGCATGATAACATTCAGCATGATAACATTCTACGTCTATCTTCAATCAGGTAATAAAGTAGGTTGTCTTGTAAAATTCACTTAGCTTCACTGGGTATAAATACACCTGAAAATTGAGCACAATAAACCCTTCTGTTAATGCCAGATTCTAATAGGAATACCAAGAAAAATGTAAGGCAAATCACTATGTACAACAAATAAAATGTCTCTCATCACAGATGTTACTATATTTCTGACAAATCTATGCCTGCATCCAGCTTAGATGACAAATGGGCTTTAACCTTGGGGATTTCTAGGACCATCTGCTTAAGATCTGGACCAGGTCAGAACTGACAGAAACTCCCAAGTCCTTAATTGAACTTGGTGCCAGGGTCCGAACAATCACACTCACACTTAAACTTGGGTGGCTGTTAAAATAGGTGACGTTACTAATCAACCAGGTGGCTACCCGCTGCCCATAACATGGATAATTAAGTATAAGGGCCATTTTTATCCAGAGGGTTTGCTATTTCATAGCCAATTACCAGGGCAGCTTTACCCCACTTTGAACTTTGTGGAAAGTAAGGGCAGCATATGCATCTGCGGCCTCAATAGCTTCCCTGTAGTTCCTGCCATCAACTCCATTCATGTGTTTCTAAAGGAGCGTCAGCATCCACCTGCCTTTCAGTATTTAACTCCTTCATTTAGAAAGAAGCAGCAGGAAATTTGAACCAAGAGCTATTTTTATCTTTATAATGGCAAACGCAATTTTAACACTATATCCCCTCCGTAATCTACATTTTTTGTAATCTGCTATACTTTAAAATATCAAACTCAGTAATGAATGTACCTCTCTCAGACACTAACATGGCTTCCTAATGCATTTTTTTTCCTAATTAGAATTGTGCTCAGTTAAGAGCAAGACAGTTAATGTTCTTCGTTCCTAAGCCAAATACAAATTCTACCAAAGAGAGGCTGTGGCTCAGTTTTCCTAAAGGAAATGCAATTTTATTATGGTATGAGTTTATTTGAAAAGGAATGATTACTAAATTATACCAACTGTATTGGTAGAATTAAAGACATGTGGTACAAGTATAATACTAGACTTATTCATCCAGTGACATACAGACGAGGCTGTCCCAGGCCTACCATCTGAGAGAGTGATCACACAAGGACAGTGTGGAAAAGAACTGTTTCTAATACTTCCCAGAATCCTTCCCTATACTTCAAGCCAAGAGAACATCTCTTTATCTTCAGAACATTTTTTCAAGGCCTTTTGGAGACCAGAAATGACTGTCATAAAAGAAAACCAAGTTGGAAGTGATAGGGAGAATCATATCATCCTGTCCTCAGAATGCAGTTTCAGGCATTTCCTCCCATTTACTGCTCTGTAAAAGAGCTTGTGGAATTTGACCTTATGTGTGTAAGTTACTTCATGAACCAATTGAAATTCAAGCAATTATTCAGTAGGCCTGAGCTGGGTATCTAAAATTCTGAGTTTTACTGGGCTCCCAGTTGATAAGATTGCTGTAGATCCATGCTCCATATTTTTTAAGACCACATATCTACACAACATGTTATTATGGTTGACCCTAATCTTCTCTGTCTCCCCCTATAAGCTGTCTATTCTCCAAGGCCAGAGATACTATCTTCAACTTCTTATACAGAGCCTTGACATGTTGAGATCATAATTGGGATAGTTTGAATGCTTCTGGATTAACTGATGAATTCTCATAAAAGGGTCTTTACAACTAGAGAACCCAGCATGGCATTCATCCTACTGGTGCCCCTTAGAGACTGTGGAATGTGGAAGAACTTATTCATCTTCTCTAATCCTCCATTTCCTCATCTGGAACACAGTAAGGCAACTCTGAACAACAGATAAACTAATTCTGGAAAATGTCTTCCACAGCATTTGACACAAAGTGGAGTCCCCATGAATAATATTTCTGTATTGCCTTAGACTTCCCAGGATAAGAATGGAAAGTGATCAGCTAAAAGTTTGAAAGGAGTAAAAGACATTTCAAAAATATACATATTTCTGAAAATGACTGCTTGGGTGCTTTGAATAAAGCCAATTTAGTGAGGTGAAAGGGGCTCCTGCAACTTCTAATCAAACAGCTTATATTCACAGTTCTGTTAGCATTCCTAATGCCCTCTGTCCCTCTACTATTATCTGTACTATAAAGATATAAAAGAAAAAATAAGATAAATATCATTTATTTATTAAATTACCCAGTAAGTTTCAGGTAACCTTGTGGATAAAATCTTTATTTTTTCTATTAGAAAATAGGAACACATTGGATTTTCTATACATAAAAGTAAATTTTAAACTACTACCTGAAAACAGGTGTCAGAGAAAACTAGTTTTAGCTTCCAAGCAAAAAAAGAGAAAGCATTTTAGGCAAAGCCAAATTCTACCATAACTACTGGGGTTAGGGGCTAAAATTTATCACCATGTGACTTGCCTATCCATTTTTAGTGTCCCTTTCTGTATAATCACATGTTATTTTCACAGAAAGTGGAGTTCTGGGACTTGTAATGGTCCCTGGCAGCACTTCAACCAGAACTGCCCACTGATTTTGACTTTGAGCAGAACCTAGCCTAGATATTGATGCTTGCTTGCATCCTTCCTTTTTTTGTGTTTTGAAGGGAAATAAATCATCTCAAAGTAGCACATAAAAGAATATGTGATAAACACATCCTTTTCACATCATAATTTTACCATTTCCTTAGTAGCTTTAGTTTTATTCAGAAATGGAGATAACATTGTATATTTGTGCAGATGATAATATGTTTAGTCCTTTTAATTCCATGGTAGACAAGTATTCACTGATTCTAAGCTGAAAAGTTTTTAACTGCTAGTGAAGGTTGAAGCACATGTCTCCTTTTTTTTGCTTTTTCAATTTCAAAACTCGAAATCATAGAAGAATATCTAACAAGAATGTGCATCTCTGTAACTTGCTCCTACCATAGACTTTAAATGGAATTCATAGCTTCCCATATTAAGAGAGATCTCTCAGGTGCAAGATCTGACTCTGTCTTCAATAACCAAGAAGAATGTGACAAAGTTGTCTTGGATTTTAGACAACCTAGTTTTAGGCACTGCAACTTTTGTTGTCTTGTGCCATTCATGGAGAATGAATCCATGTCCTCATGTTCTAGTGGACCTCTAACACATTGCAGCATCATGTGCTAGTCCTTTCCCCTGCACTCTTGTCTTTATCCAGGATCCCTGAAACACAGCCTCTGAGGCTAAAGCTTACCCCTAGTAGGATTACTGGGGGCCTGCTCCCAAGAACACTGTTACAGAGGGACTTACAATAGGATATGAGTTCATGAGAGGGAAAGGCCTTATTTATAGTTTGGGAAATATCTAGAAAGTGAAGAGTTCATAGCTAGTCTCCACATGCCTTTTAATTTTTAAGAAAAGATGAAACAAAGCCAAAAATATGTACATGTAGACTTGGCTGAAAAACAGATGATCAGAACTGTGGGAGTCTGGTTTGGGCAATGAGTTGATCCTGGCTCCATCAAAGCTTCAGGTTCTTCTCTTTCTCAGTGTAAGATCTCCTGCGCAAATCCTAATATCTCAGACACACTAATAGGACTACTTGCAAAGGAGGAAAATAGGACTGGGAAGACAAAAAGTATGTGGATTTTGAACAAAGATTTCAGGCCATTGGAAAGAAGCTAACCCAGCCCTTTAGTGTTATTCTGAACAAGGCAAGTGGTAGGGGATCTGACTTTTGTTGAACTGTATTGAGCAAATCTAATACATTCTAACCTAAGAAGGGGCCAACTCTAAGCATATTTTGATAAAATGAAAATCCCTAGAGATGAAATCATTTATACTTTTTCACATTTGGCTAAATGAATGCCTTATTTATTACTTTAGGCACAAAACACTAGGCTTATATACAGAGTCCAATCATGGTAAATATCTACTGCTACATAATAAATTAATATAAAATTTAGTGCCTTAAAAACAATGATCATTTGTTGTAGATCAGAAATTTTGTTTATTATGACTTAGAAAAAACATAGTGGAGCCTAAGGCCAAAACTCAGATTTGAAGACTGGTTGTTTAAAATCATCAGAAAATTCACTCATGCCTTTGTCTTGTAGTTTTGCTACCTGAGACTGTTAGCCAATGACAGACTTTTTATTTGACTAAACCTTAGTTAGTCTGCTATGAAATCTCTTCACAAGTGGATCCTGTTTTCTGGGCTTCTGTGGTCACCTCTACACCATCTAGTTGAGTGAGAATCTTGCTGTGTCAGGTTTTGTTAGCTTTCACTTTTGTTAGCTCATCAAATTCTTCATTTCCAATATTTAGCTCCTCATCACCCCTGTTCTTCAGCAGAAATTCTGTTATGTCAGTTTGGCAAAGAATTGTCCAAAGAATTGTCCTATCTCCCCGGAGTTTTCCACACCCACCTTGCTATACATCTCTGGCTCTCCCTTGGAGTTGAACCTTATGAGGTCCTTGCTCTCTTTAAAATGTACCAAGAATAATAATTTTCTTCAACTCCACAACATCTACACGTGGCTCATCTAAGTAGTCTGGGTTTGATCAGAGTGCGATACCTGTGTTCCATTTTTGGGGGTGGGGTGGGTAGAATGGCACGGATAAACATTAGAAGGAAGAGGAGGGGTAAAATAATACATGAAAGGAAAGGGGAGGAGTGGAGAGAGGAAGGAAGAAAAGAGGACTGGCAGAAACATTGATTACTTTTTAAAATCTCCAGTGTTACCTGTACTCTATCCAATGCTTCATATCCATCCATTGAGACTCCTCCCATTTCTCAATGTGAAAGAACAAGTATACAGGGTAGAATGCTTATTTATATGAGCATCTTTAGAATATATAATCTGCCAGTAATGAAAGGGCCACCTAAATGGGACAGCTTAACAGCTCTTCATTCTTTTGTTGGTGGTCACTCAAATTCACTAACTTCACATATTGGAAACAGCTTTTACTAGGTGTGATGACTAATCGTGGTTATCAACTGGACTATAACTCGATCAACTAAAACCAAATCTCAAGATCATAGTTAATACTCATCACTGCTTTCTTTTCATCTACTCTTTATTTGTTATTTTATTCATCTTTATGTAGTGCATGTAGTAATTGAAGCAATTGATTTGGTAGGATGGCCCAGGCTCTCATGTTCTGATGATCTTGTCTGTAGTCAATATGTATTTACCAGACTACACTGATACTTAATCCATTCATCATCCATAACTGGAAAACAACCTTCCCTAGATTTTAATCCTCAATCTAGCACCATTCATTCATATGATGATTTATTTTAATTGTCACCTAGTTGGGCTAAGAATCACTGAGAAGATATGCTTGTGAGGATATTTCCAGAGAGGATTAACTCAAGAGGGAAGACACCCTAATGGGGCTAATAGCATCCCATGTGTTGGTCAACCAGGCTAAATAAAAGGGGAGAAAAAGAAAAAGCTGGATAAGCACTAACATTCTTCTCTCTCTGCATCCTCATATACTGAAATATGAGCAATTGGCCTCCTACCACCACAGACAGGTCCCAGTCCCACCCCTATGCTTTCTCCATCACAAAAGATTTGATTCCCTGAACTATGAGCAAAAGTATGTCTTTTTCCCCAGATATACTTCTTGTGATGTATTTCGTTTCACACCAATGAGAAAAGTGACTAATACAAAGCATATTATTTTGTTCAATGGTATTTTGACATTGCTGCCCATTCTTCAGCTAAAAAAGATTTAGTAAACGGCTTTGAGCTTTCATTTCTAAAGGTTCAAATGCCACATAAAATGGGATTGAATTAATTTACTTTGTTTCTCTTTTCTTATGGAGCCCATGGCCCTTAGGGTGGGTGAGGAAAAGTTTCTTACTTTTTTCCTTCTACAGTGCCCACTCCTAAAGGTTCATCCAATTGCCTCTTTCCTTGGAATTCCCTAGACTCTAATCTTTTCCTTTGCAGACCCCCAACTAACTGTTAGTCTTTAGCCCAAGTAACTGTGTGTGTTCCCACCTTAGGCTATTTCTCTCCATCTGAGATATATACATGTATAAGCATAGTCACACCTCTCTATGCAACAGCAGTTAATATTCACTTTGTATCCACATAATGAGCCATTCCCTTTGCTTTTCCGTATGAAATGTTTGGCTGGTGGGTTTTTCAGGAGGTCTATGTATACTCTTTCCTGACTCAATCAATTCTGGAAACCTCTGATCCTCTTTTCTACATCCTTCCACGAAATTTCTCATATTTTTACTTCACAGTATTCTGATGAGCACTTCTCCCACCTTTCTAGGAGTCATTCTGATGGCATATTAGCACCATCCTTCCAGAGTCCTTGGCAAGTTAAATAGTGGAGCATAGGAGTGGGGGAAGTTTGAACAGCCACACAGTTCCTACAGAGGTTTAGGCCAGTCCCATAGTGTTTCTGGGCTTGTCATAGACTTGCCAATTTCTTCTGTAGATGAAGAAATATTTCTAAGTTGGTTTAAGTTCATAAATATATATATATATACACATATATGTATATATATATATTGAAGCCTTTACTATAAGTTAAAATAAAAAAAAATTAAACTGAAAGTAATACTTCAAAAAGTAGTAAGTATCTCTCTCAAAAACATGAAGACTTGGGGGGAATGTAAAACCAATTGCCCTGAACTGATGTAGGGAGACTGGGCCCTTCAGAGTCATTGACGCCAGCTGCTCTCCAGAAAGAAAGTGTAACTGAACAAATTTGTCAATTTTAGATGAGACCATACCCTGTAATAGTTCTTACCCATGAGTCATTAACAGGCAAGAACCCGAGCAGCTAACAGGATGAGTGTGTCGAGTCTTAATGGAGAGTCAGGATGGACATCACAATGCTTACTACAATCTTCCCTCTTAGGGCTTATCTATGTTTAACAGTACTTCTTATGTGGCAGTAGTCCATTCATTTATGTAACAGTATCAATGGTGTAGCATTATACATCAATAACTAGGTGTTATATAGAATTAAGTTAAAAGTAAGTAAATGAGTGGCTTCGTTTGAGGGAGTCATTTATCAATAATTTTCCTTTACTGTCATGTGCCATTTCTCTTTTTAGAATTTGGCAGAAGTCGAGGGGTAAATTCAATCTGAGAAGAGTAAGCAAAGAAAAATATTGGGGCATAGCTGTAATATTGTCTTTAGAGAGCTCAGTGCTCCTTAAGGACCTTTAAATTGGTCATAGGACTCTCATCCCTTCACCCCTCACCACTTGTGGCAGGTGAGAGAGCTGACGTAGGACCTCCCCAATTGCACATTAGGGAGAGCGGGGCCCTGTGCCTTGCCTAGGCAGCACAGTAGAACTGACCCTGTTGACAGAGATGTGAGTGAGCTGGTCCTGAGAATATGAGCATGAGAGATCTGGCCCCGCCCCTCATCTGCTATTTGGTGGCATGAACAAGGGGGAGATGGTTTCTCCCGCTTCCCCCTCCTCCCCTGTGTCAGGAGTACTGGGCCTGAGGTCATGAGAAACAGTGAGCTGGCCCAGCATCTCACTTGCTGCAGCGCTAGAGAGAGCAGGCCCTGTACCTTACCTGGGCAACACAGTAGAGCTGACCCTGCTGGTGATGCTATGGGTGAAACAACCCTGAGGGCATAAGCTGGCAGAGCTAGCGCCACTTTTTGTCTGTCAGGCAGCATGGGCAGTGGAGAGATGTGCCTCTTGCCCCCCGCCCTTTGCAGCCTACAGCACTCTGAAGAACAGGCCTTACACCTCACCTGAGCACCACAGTGCTGCTGGCCCTGCTGGTAGAGGTACTGATGAGCCTGCCCTGAGGTCGTGAGAGTGAGAGAGGCAGCCCGACGCCCACCCCTTGTCTGCTACATGGTGGTGAGGGAGAGGGAAAAATTCACCCCTCAGCCCTTGCCACCTGCAGCAGACAAGAGAGCTGACCCTGCTCCTCACTAGATGCATTACTAGAGAGAATGAGTCCTGCACCTTGACTGGGCAACTTAGTAGCGATAACCCCATTGACAGAGGCATGGGTGAGACAGCTCTACGAACATGAGCTTGAGAGATCAGGCCCTGCCCGTTACATGACAAAGGGATAGAAGCATTGCCCAGCCCCTCCAAGCCTATGGCAGATGGGAGAGCTGTCCCCAAGGTCACGAGAGCAAAAGAGCCAGCCTTGCCTCTCACCAGCTGCAGCAATGGGCAAAGTAGCCCCAACACCTTGCCTAGGCAACACAGTAGAACTGGCTTTGATGGTGTAGGTGTGGGCAAACCAACCTCCATAGATCAGGAGAAGAGGCCCCACCCATTGCTGCTTACTACACACGGTAAGCTCACCAGGGAGGGTCTGAACAGCTAACTCATCCTGGTACTAAGAATGGCAGGCTGACCAACCCAACAACCACCCAAACCCAGAACCAGTGCTATGAGTTGGCCCATCCCAACATTCACTCCATCTATGATCTGCTCGAGCATGTAAAGGGGCCAGCCCTACAGATCCAAAGTCTCAGGACAACAACAGGCTATCCAAGAGGAGCCACACTGGGCCCAGGACTAAAGATTTAGCAAAAATCAGACGCCTCAAGCCAGACCAATGACTCAGTGTAATGAATACTTTCAAGTAATAATATATGGACTAAAGGGTATACTGTGTGACTCACTGTGTCACACTACAGGTCTACAACAAGACATGATGGTATGAGCAGCCTACTGAACAGTGATAAGTTGACACATTCTAATTAATAGATTTTGGTTCTCAGGAGAGGGTTGGACACCATATGGCTAGATTGGTTCTCATGAGAGCAAGTCTTTACAAAGCAAGTGTTTACCCCATATGCTTTGATATGTCAACCATGTGACTCATTTTATTAGCATATTTTGATAGGCAGAGAATCTCTGCAAAGATACCGGTGCTATACTTCTCAGAGCCTCCAGTCAACATAATAATGAGCCAAATTAACTTCATATCTATACATTATCTAATGTCCAGTATTTTGTTTTAGCAATACAAAATGGTATAAGACAATGCCTATTACAGATTATATATTATTTCTTTTTTTGCATTAATTCTATGTTTAACAGTACTCATGCAGTAGTAATTTATTCATTCATTTAATAGTGTCAATGGCATATCTATTATATGTGAGGAACTAGGTGACATTTCCAAAGGATACACAGTTTTCAAGAAAATTGCACTATAAAAATACATGAAATTCTCAAATAATAAACATTTTATTTAGAATAATAACAAAATGAACATTCCAAAAAGAAGAGTCCATTCTAAGAGAGAGCTGGGGAGACAGCATGTTCAAAATATTAAAATTTCAAGAGCTATAAATGATGACATGTTAGCAAATACTAACAAAGCCAGGCAGTGGTGATGCAAGCCTTCAATCCCAGCACTCAGGAGGCAGAGGCAAGGGCATATCTCTGTGAGTTTGAGGACAGCCTGGTCTACAGAGCAAATTCCAGGATAGCTAGAACCCCTGTGTCAAAAAAACCCACAAAAACAAAATTAAAAACCATACTAACAAGTATGTGGCTAGATGTAAAATGGAGAGAAAAGTTGCTGTGAAGGCCTTAGAGGAGAAAGTTCATTGGAGAGCAGAGCACATAAGTAAATAAGCTATGAGGATATGGGGGGTCTGTGCATAGCAGACATGAAATAGCACCCAAAAACAATTAGCACGAAGCCCCTGAGTTAAGTTTGAGCTTGACATGACCAACAATCAAGAAGACAGGCGAGCCAGACAGATTACACAGGAGACTATGTGTATTGAAGATTACATTGTCCCGGAAGACATAGCAAATAGTTTACTTTGTACTTAAGGACAATAGGAAGACAGCAGCACAGTTTGAGCAGAGTAATGGTAAACTCAATGTTTCAAATGAATAACTCTGGAAGCTTTGTATCAGATAGACTACAAAGTCAAGATGTAAACAGGAGTGCCAGAACAGTATAGCTGTAACTCAGGAAGGATAACTCAGGAAGTAGTTATCAGGATGACAGCATGAAAATCCTGTTGATTTGTCAGAAAGTGAAATGAATAGGATTTACTAATAGGCTAGACAGAAGAGGTGGGAGGACTTGGATCAGCAGCATTATAGCTAGGGTGCATGTATCAAGTCATAATTCAAACAATATGTTCATTGCAAAAAGAGGTTACCAAAAGCCAAATCATCAAGGTTCCGTTGGGTTCCTCCCTCTCTCTTTGTTTTTGTCTCGCTCTCTCCCAATCTGTGTGTGTGTGTGTGTCGCACGTGCGTGAACATGTGTGCATTTGTGCATGTGTGTGTGTGTTGGGTGGGAACATACAGAAATGAAAAGGCATAGGAAGTAGTTTCTTTTTCTGAAGATAATCTTATTCACAGTTTGTTTCTGATAGGTCAAAGGCAATGTGTTCTGTTTTCACTGACTCTATGAGGTCTTTACTTTTTCAAAATTGCTCCCGGAGCTCACACTCCAGCACTCAGGAAGGCACCCCATCTCTTTTTTGTCAAACACACTTGGTATCTTCTGAAGTACTAATGAATGCTACAGTACTTCAACAGAAAGCTATGCCTGAGGCTGTTGAACTGCTTGCACTAACTACACAGGTGTAAGAGACAAGCAGGCATAACCCAGCTGCAGCTGTGGCTGGACAGCCTGCCCTGTGTTGGTCCTTTTGCACTTCACAGGTGGGAGGCCATGCTGAAAGCAAAGCCATCCCACAGGCACTGGGCTGGGACACGATTGATTTCCTTTGTGGAACTAGCCACAGAAAAATCCTTCATGTGTGCTCCCATGTGTGGTTGTAAAATGCTGACACATAGCATGGAAGTTACACTGTTGGAACAGTTTGGCATTTCAAAGCACCATCTGATGGGACAAAGTGCAGAGAAACCAGAAGTTGAATAAAGGAAGATATTTTCTCAGAGTGAAAAGAAAATTGTATGTTTAATTTTTTACTTTATCTGTTTAATCTTTTATTTATTACTTGAAATGTATATATACAATGCATTTTGATCATTTCTATGGCCCCCGTTTGTCCTCATTCAGCCCCCTTGTAACCATCCCAACTTCATGTAACATTCTTTTTTCACCCCCCACTTAGTTTAATTACTGTTGCCTTTAGAAGGATTGTGGGGGTACCATGGCCTCACCCTAAAGAAAATGACTCCCCTTCCCTTAGAAGCTTATTGAACTTCTCAGTTCTATTTATGCTCAAGTTTTGTCTGGCTTAAATTTGTGCAAGTCTTGCAAAAGTAACCACAGCTAAGATGAGCTCCTGAATACAATATAAAATATCTATATCACATCCATAGGATACATTTTCAAGTACTCTTTCCCATCCTCTGGATCTGACATTCTTTCTGCCCCTTCTTCTTCCCCCAGGTCCTTGGTGCTCCCAGACAACAGTTCTCTCTCTCTCTCTCTCTCTCTCTCTCTCTCTCTCTCTCTCTCTCTCTCTCTCTCTCTCTCTCTCTCTCTCTCTCTCTCCTGACCTCCACACATAAACCATCCAATGTGCAAGAATACATACACAAAAAGTGAATAAGTTAATAAATAAAATGTAAAAAATGATTAGAAGGTGCTTGAATGAAGGTACCCTGTATGGGTGACAGCACCACATCAGAAGTCATGGGGTGTTTGTTGAAAATCTCAACACCAGGTATGTGATACATCCCTATGAGTTATTGGTCATGGAGGCCCCAGGGGTCTCCAAAACAACACAGGCTATTGCCACTGCTCTTTGTTATGCACTATAACTACATGGTAAAACCCTGATGCTGAAGGCATCACACATTTCAATCACAAAATGTAGAGAAATATATTTCAAACTGAAGGACAAATCTCTTTTCTGGCTAGATTACACAGTGCTACAGTTTTGTACTTTGTATCATACTCTATTGAAATTTTCTTCCCCATTGTCTCTCTATCAGTAGACTGTCTGCCACCTGGATCACCTGGATAGTTTCACAAAAGGATCACGGAATCAGGAACAAACAAAGGAACCTAAATCAACCCAGAGTCTGCCAGATAAGTCATGTTGTCAATATTTGTGTCTGTTACATGACTTACAGTTTCAAATCCTGCCTTTGATTAGTACCTGGATCATTCACAGTCAGACTACAGCTTTACCCTGTGAGTGGAGGGTTCAGGTCAGTAGAATTGGCAGTAACTAGGAGGAGGAAGTTAGTCAACTGCTTCAAATAGTTACTTTGATTGCTACTTTTTCCTACTCAGTCAGCTAATCTCTCTCTCTCTCTCTCTCTCTCTCTCTCTCTCTCTCTCTCTCTCTCTCTCTCTCTCTCTCTCTCTCTCTCTCTCTCTCTCTCTCTCTCTCTCTCTCTCTCTCTCTCTCTGTCTGTCTCTCTGTGTGTGTGTGTGTGTGTGTATGTGTGTGTGTGCTGTGTGTGTGTGTGTGTGTGTGTGTGTGTGTGTGTTTGTACATGGGTAGGGTGTGTGGACAGGAGTGGGATGTATGCACACATGTTTACCTATGTGTGGAGGTCAGAGGTCAACACTGAGAGTCCTCTATCACTCTCCCTTATTGTTTTTGTGACAAGGATTTTCTATGAGTCTAGAACTCACTGATTTGGATAGACTGTCTGGCCATTGTACTCTGGGGATCTGCCTCTCTGCACTCCACCAACCCTATGGTTACACATAATTACTTTTTTATACAACTTTAGACAATTTTGTTTATACATGAATGCTAAGAGTCTAAATTCAGGCTCTCTGGCTTGCATGGCAAACATTTTATCCAGTGAGTACCCGCCCCAGCCCTGCTCAATTGCCTAGATTTATTTTTTTGAATTGCCAACAAAATAAGTTTTAAAAGCATACTAATGTCTTTGGGGCACAATTGTAACTCTCTCCTGAGATGTGGCTATCATCTTGAAACCTGAGAGACTAAACAGTGATGTTGAAGGTTATCTCTCTAGATTCTCTTGCTAGACACCCTCAGAGTAGGGGCGAAAAGCTGGAACAGTTGTTTGAGGTCATGAATTCAAAATACCCAACTGATTGGCTCAGTTCTTCACTACTTACACAATCAGAACTCAAGTGTAATCAGCATCTGTTGTCTCCATCATAAGGTACCAGGCTCTTTTTAACCTCTCAATGTCCCTTTCAAAAATTATAAACATTCCACACCTTAAGTCAACCCTCTTTGTGGATTTTCTCACAGAAACCTCTCCAGTCATTCTCTGCACCCTCCCCTACCTTGGCAGCTGTGTACACCCAAAGATTTTCCTTCTAATCAAGGCTGAAATCCATTTTGAATTTTCACATAAGCAAACATGGGGCTATGTGAATGAGCAAGCACTATTTTCTCCAGTCATTCCTGATTGGATGATGCGTTGAAGGTTTCTACAGACTTCCAGAAATAGCAACAGTTTAAGCTAAACAATGACACCTAATAAAACCATAAACAAAGGCATATCAGGAGAAGGCACAGGATGCCATGTAGAGGGGTGACATAGGAAAGGCTGAATTTCCAGATTTCACAAGCCAGAGACAGTACCAAGAAAAATAAGAGAAAACACAGAGGGACCTAAGCTAATACCAACAGAAAAAGAACCTCCCATTGTAGCCAGATTTATTATCCTTTCTAATCATCCATGTATGAAAAGCAGCCGCTGTGGCACTCTCCTGCCTGGCATGTAATCTTCAATATACAAACGTGTACTTTTAATTTTTTTTAACAAATCAATGAAATGCATAATAGTTCTATGTCTAATAGCATAATTCAACGAGTTAAAAGTCTAATAGCTGTGCTCCTGGGTAGCATAAGCATAAGTGAGCTACTCAGTCTTTCCCAATGAGTGAAAAAAAGTGGTTTTATACCAACCACTTCTACCTCCTATTATAATACAATTCTGTCCATCACCAGCAGCCTGAAATTATAAAGAGCAAAACATTTAATGAACATGCTCTCATTAAACGATGCATATCCACTAACTCTGGGGGAGAGAAAGCCAAGACTCACAGTTTGAATGGTCCTAGAGCAACCTTAACAGCAGCTTGTTAACAATCAGACTAAGGAGTATTACACTGTTTCAGCAATTTGGAAGCAATTTATTTTATTTATTCTCACCATTGCACTTTTTGGACCGATAATATATTCCATCCATCAGAAAGCTTTATCTCAGCTGGAAAACATGAATTCTTATGTTGGTTTCTAAAACTCCAATTCGTTACTCAGTTCTAAGTGCCTTTAAAATTGAAATGCACCTGGTTGGCACTTATTCTTATAGGTAAAATACATAGTTATATTCATATTTCATGTGAGTGTGTATTGAAATTCATACCTAGAAAAAATAAATAAGTGATTAAAAAATAAAATGAAACTCACACCCTGTCAAGACTATAATTGAAAATGAGGACTTTCCTCTATTCCTTTGCTTTCAACTTGAATATCAAGTAGATATATATATGTATATATATGTACATATATATACATATATATAGTTCCACATCTGTTAAGGAAATCTAGGATGATTTAACACTGGCATCATTCTATTAGAATAATCCAGTTTGTAGTTCTCAGTTCTGGCTCGTGAAGATGCTTGAGCTTGAAAATTCCCGAGGAAAACTTAAATAAAGCATAGAGGAAAGGTCATCAGATGATCTATTTTGGACTAAATAGACACATATTTGACTCTTTTCATTTTTGATAGTATAGTTGTGACAATAGAAAGCCATTTGAAAATAACTGAACACTTTAACAAGTGTTTACTTAGCAACTAAGTTCTATATGACATTATAGATTAGACCAAATTGCAGCATCATCCTTACATGCATCTATCTAACCATCACAAAAATACAAGTTCATGGTACATGTTCATATATGTCCCAGTTACTGAGTAGAGTATTCTATTCTGTTTGATAATTCTTCAATTGTTTCTGCACAAAAAAAAACTCATGGATACCCTTCAACAAAAATGTAGCCTAAGTACTTTAATCCCAGCACTTGGGCGGTAAAGGCAAGCAGACCTTTGAGTTCAAAGCCAGCCTTGTCTACATGGTGAGTTTCAGGACAGTCAGGGCTACACAAAGAAACTGTCTCGAAAAACACACACACACACACACACACACACACACACACACACACACTATGTGAATTCAGCAGGGTGTGTGTGTGTGTGTGTGTGTGTGTGTGTGTGTGTGTGTGTAATGAGCGCACACACATGACTGCGCACAAGTGCTGTGTTTAAATAAAAACAGGCCATGAAATTAGAGGAGCTGGAGAGGGAAAATAATGTAAATGCAATACTCATACATGAAACGTTTTAAACTACAGAAGAAAAATATATGGCCTGAAAATAAAAAAATCATTTTGTGTTCTGATAGAAACTGTCCAAAGTATGTATTAATAAATATGCATTATTCTTATTTCAACTATATAACCTCTGTCTAGATTGATATCACTAAGATAACCTCATATAGAACACATAAATCCACTGGAAAAACAGAAGAAGAATTTGGTGTTTATAAGTAGCAGTCAAATTTTCATAATGGTAAGATATGGAGTAATGTTTATTGAACTATAATAAGTAGGTTAGTTGGTAGATACATACATACATACATATGTTCATATAGATGCATATATATATAGAGAGAGAGAAAATATTTGATGATAGACAGACAGACAGACATAGACACAGTACAGTACTGGGGACTAAACAGACAAACTATATTGGATTCAAATTTTGAAAGATGATACAATCTTACCAAACTGACTATTTTCACTAAATTGAAAGTCAGTTTAATGAGTCACTTAACTCCCTGCCACCTACCTTTGATCAAAACAACCTGTTAAGGAACTTATGTAGAGTCTTATTTTCCTGGTCTTTTCAAACCCTACTGTGTGACACAACCTTCTCCTCCAAGCAGCCCTTTACTGTTACAATGTTTTCTCATTTGTGATTGGAGTTAAGGAATAACCATTTGTTCCCCAGAACACATATTTTCCTGGGATTGAGTGAGTTACAGTAATCAAATGAGCTGATGGATGCCCTGGGCAGAATGATTGGAAGGTCCCTGAGGAACAGGTTAAACACCTGAGTATCCCAAGAAATCTTCCACAATCTAAAACTCCATGGGCTGCTAGTTTGGCATCCATTCCACCATTGCATAACCAGCACTCTGCCTCTAAGCTCGTAACCAGAAATACACATTCAGCTATAATTTCTCTTGAGGCTAGCCAATAAACTGAAGTGGGTCAAACCAACCCACAATTCTTTAAGAAACAGTCTCCCAATGGCAATATACTGTTTATCTTACTCTTCAAGCTAAATGTCTTGATTTTGAAGTATATGATGAGAAGCGAAGTGCAATTGTGCAATTTTTAATTGAGATGTACTCATTTCCATTTTAATTGTTAATGCAGTTCTCTATAGGAAACAACACATCCATGGGAAGGGGGTGGGGGAGAACCCAATAGAACATGCTTAGAAGGCTCACTTGCTTCCTTTCGGCATGAGATACCCACTATCTTCCACAAGATGGCAGGCAGTTTTCATTTTACTATTGGTGATCAAGAGGAAATTGTTCCACTCTCAAATGACAACAACCCCAGGTAGCTAGGGTGACATTTGCTTTACATTATGATACACACTAATTAATCATTAGTGATCCCAGAAGTAAGTCTGCTAAAAATTCTTTGCAATGGCTTTTCCCAGCAGGGGCTTTCAATATTGATACTATTACATGCACATATGTTCAGCCAGTATATGTTCTAGCCATGGCTTTAAGCTTTTAGGGTATTTTAATTAATATTGCCTCGATCAATATTTACGTCTCATTCAGAAGGGGAAACAGCAAGGCTAGTAAAATCAAAACAGGAAGGAAAAGCAATAAACAGGGCTTTGCAGAGCTGACGGCAGCTGCCGAGCTTTCAGCATGAGGCACATCTGTCTTCTGGCATCTGATAGCTTCAACTTTGTCTCAGGCTTACCTTAAAGTTACTGAAACACATTTAAAAAACAAATGAAACAAAAACCTCGACTAGTATGGCTGAAACCGTACACTTAGCTTATATCCTATGAAATCAAAGTATATAACTTAAAAAACAAACACAGAGAAACTGAGCCATCTCTCCAGCTCCTTAAGTTTGGTCTTTTTAGTCATGTCCCAGAACTCTTGAATAGTTTGTGAGAAAGAAAACTGTGTGTGTGTGTGTGTGTGTGTGTGTGTGTGTGTGTGTGTGTGTGTGTGTGTGTGTGAAGACAGGGTTTCTCTGGTTTCTCTGTGTTAACAGTCCTGGCTGTCCTGGAACTTGCTCTGTAGACCAGGTTGGCCTTGAGCTCATGGAAAGCAGCTTTCCTCTACCTTTGCATGGCCAGTACTTGGACGGCACCCATACACCAACATGCTCAGTCACATGCAATGTTGAAGAACCTCATGTGTAAGAGGTAAGTACTTACTCAACCAACTGAGCTGCCTTCCTCTGTCCCCTCAACTGCCAAGAAATATTCAGAATGCCTTCTAACATGAACTCAATTTCTTTGTGAAAAGCTTCCTAGTGCTAAGCAGCTGCTCCAGGTCTTGGCTACAATCCAAAGGGTAGAAAAGAAGCACGGATGTTCTCATCTACAAGGAGTCTTTCACAAAAGGTTCATCAACCATCTGAGCCGCTACAGCCAGCCTAGCTTCTGCCACTACCTGAAGCTGTACCACAGCATAAGCAATCTGCACATGCCTTCTCTACCGGTGGTGGAAACTGTGGATTTTAGACTGGCACCTTGTTTCCAATTATAACTGGCTACTTCTCCACTCTGCAAACACACCCACAGCCCAGTCCATGCCAGTGTATCTCTTGAACTTTGCCTTTTACTCTTCCACTGTGATTTAGCTTTCCTTTGATAATTACACCTGCCTCACACCCCCTTCAGCAGTGGTTCTCAAACTGCAATGTACCTGTGTATCTCCTGGAGAGCTTCCTAGAATTTAGACAGTTCAGTAGGACAGCAGTGGGACCTGAGAGTGTGTCCTTATAAAGGGTTCCCAGGTGATCTTGGAGGGTGCCAGGCCACTGGCCAGACTGAACTTTGTAAGTCTCTTGAAGTTACTTTGTCTACACTCCATATTGCACATATGCTGAAACAGAGGGGCCAAGAAGCAATTTCCTAATCCCACAGTGACAATTCTGCAGTTCTTTACCTCCTCATCCCACTCACAAACTAAACTATCTTTACAGTCATCACTAGAGCTCCCTCTCAGGCATTCCATTGCATTCCAGAAGGTTCTGGAACCCAGATTGCCATTTTCTTTACACCATATTTTCTTAAAGATTAACTTTCATGAGACAAATGCATTTAAGGCACCAACCCTGATCTGTCTTATTTGAGCAACCTTCATCTCTATTCCAATCAGCTTTAGCAGTCAGCTCAGCAGTTTGGCCATGAACTTCTTAATCCTCTAATACTAATTTTACACTAAAATCTTAATCCTTAAAACACACCTGTCTTATTTCAGCCTCCAAGAGGAGCCTCTGACTGCACTCTCTCACTCCAGTGAAACACATTATCCTAGTCCATTGGACTTTCCACTCCTTGGCCACCCTCCATAGTCTTAATGTTTGTAGCACTTCATTGTCTCCTCTATTTCTAGCAGTCTAGAGATGGAGATTTATTGAATTGCTTTGACTCTGTAATCAAAAACAATCTGTTTACATTAACTTATTTTTTTCTGATACTGCTGTGCTAAATGCAATTGTAAATGTCTGCACACTTGTGATAGCCTTCATCCCCATCTAGAAAGATCATAGTGAGCACTCAAACAACTCATGCTACAGAGTGAGCCCTACTGCGCAGCCATAGAGCCCGGTTGAAGCACTGCTTCCATCCTAACTCTTCCCTCTTCTGTCTCCTGCCCTTCCCCTTGATTTCTCAAAATGTCAAGCTACACAGTAGGACATTCTTTCATTTCCATTCCTTCTACTTCAGCCTTCCAATTATTATCTTTGCTCCATTTCTTTTTCTTGTCTATTGTTTTGTCTTGGAATTATCTGCCAAAGTCAATCTCAACAAATTTTAGCATTCCAACGTATTCCCTCTTAGCCTTTTCTATATATTATTTTTTACGCTTTGGAGTGATGGGTTTCATGGTTTTCGGTTATGATGCTTTACTTACCCATTGGGCTTTTCCTCTCACTTAGTACACATTCTCACACTTCCCTCAGTAAGCATGATCTCCCCTAACTGAAAATAGTCTCAAGAACCTAACTTCTTGCTCTTTCATGGAATAGCTTCAACCTACCTTAATTACTAAACATTCTTTTTTTAATTGGATCATATATTTTTAATAAATGTGAACAGTGGGCCATGTAACAAATGTGCACCGAACCTTGATCAAAGGTAACCTGTTTATGTGCATGATATACATGTAACACACAGAGTACTATATATTTCATGTGATTCATGACTAAGCATTCATGACTAAACAGAGCTTAGAATGGAACCCAGAGACAAACACATGCTAAGGCAAGCTCTCCATCACTATCACTGACTCATACCCACAGCCTTCTAAACTTTAAAAAAACAATGATGCCTTCCTTGTTTTTTTTTTAATTATCCATCTTCTTGTGAATTCCCTATAAATTTATGCCATCACATAAATCAATGTCAAACTTACAGTGTGGTCTCTAGTTCTATCATTTCAACAATGGCCTTTTAATTTTCAATTTTAGTGACCTCAACTCTGTCCTCATTGATTTTAATCTGGCAACATTGATAATATATGCTCATTCTGTGATGAAAACATTTCCTGTTTAGCACCCTGGCTTTCTCATCCTACTTTATTTTTATGTCCCAAGATGACTAATCATTTCATCAAACTTTTAATGTCAATATCTCAAAGGCTGTGCCCTTATGCCTTTGCTTCATTCTTTGTATTTTATATTTTATACCACACACACACCAGCTACCATAAACATTCTTTTTTGTTTTGGGGGGGGGGGTTTTGTTGCTTTTGTTTGTTTTGTTTTGTTTGTTTGATTTTGAGACAGGGTTTCTCTGTGTAACAGCCTTGGCTGTCCTGGACCTGACTTGTAGATCTGGCTAGCCTCAAACTCACAGAGATCCGCGTGTTTCTTCCTCTTGAGTGCTGAGATTAAAGGCATGCACCACTACCACCTGCCAATAAACATTCTTGCAAATTTAAAACATAATATTTTTGTTTTTATGTTTTAGTCAGGGTCTCACTATGTATCCTTGGATGGCTTGGAACTCACTGTGTAGACCCAGGATGGCCATGACCTCATAGAGATTCATTTGCCTCTGCCTCCTGAGTGCTGGAATAAAAAGTATACACCACTATGCTCATTCTAAAATAATGCTTTTTAAGTAAAAAGAATGCTCTTGATTTCAATGTTTGTCATATATTACATGTACTAGCTTTTGATATAGCATTTTTATTTTATATGCTCATTGGTATCTACCTACCCCAATCTACCTTTACACTGCTGACTGCCAGGTCCTTGGAAACTGATTACTATGTCTCTTTGCTGATCTTCACAAAGTACTTGGAACATGATAAAAGCTCAATACATTTTAAAATAAGTTAACCATTACCTATGAGAAAGAAATGCCATATTCAGAAGTCTGAGCCATATTTTCTCTTGAATATTTGACTATTCATGGCTATAGAACCAACACATCAAGGGTAAAATGTCTCTAACCAAAATCATTTTCTCCCCTTGCTCTCCCTACAGTGGTTGAAATATCAGAGCATAGCAATACAAACCCACCAAGTTTCAAGTCATCTGGTTCATTTGTCCTTTCTCACCCTGCAGAGCTAATCAGCCATTAACTCCTATGGATTCTAACATCTGCAATAGCTCATGGGGCCATGATCTCTCTATTTTCTTCTTTCCAAATACAGACACAGGCGAGTTTCTGCACTTGCCTATAGTCCTAAAAATACCTGCTAAAATTATTATCCTGCTGTCACTACTTGCTCACACCATCTATCCCATACAATTGTGTCTGACTCATCTTCTGGTGGGGGGGGAAACAAAAGACAAATCTGGTAATATTAGCTCTCTCCTGGTAAGTCTACAAGGGCTGTTCATTTTCTCTAGGTTTAAGTGTGAATTCTTCAGCCTGACTTTAAAGCTCCTCTATCATCTGCCTTAAAAATGTCCTTTCAGCGTCATTGCCATTATATTGGTCCCCATCTCTATCTGGAGGTACTTCTAATCCAAATGTCCACCTGACCCATAATATAGAAAGAAATATAGAGAGAAATATAGAAATATAGAAATATAGAAAGAACACAGATAAGAAAAACGGTGGGTTACTTAAAGAAGATATGACAAGATTCACTAGACAAAGCAGTGTGGTTTAAAAGTAGCCTCTGCTATGAAATAGAAATCTGAAAGACTTGATACTAAATTTGGATAAAATCATTCAACTTCTAGGGGTTGAGGGCCTAGAAGGATTTATGAGATAACATCTCATGAGATAACATCTGCTGGTAGTGGGTTGTGAGATCATCATTTGCAACAGATTTCCTGAGAGATTCACATGTATTCAGTCCTGAAAACAGTTGACTCTGAAAGCCATAACTGAAAGGAGTAAGAAGCAATGTCTGTGTCCTAGTGCACACTGGTAACAAGAAAGCCACTGGATTTGTTTTCATTTCCCTGTGTGCTTGTGTAAGCCACTTACTACAATATGCATTGGCCACCATAGGAGTTACTGTTTCATGGAAGCCATGTCTCATTATCATACATCCTGAACTGTCATGCCACTATGCTAAATTGTCTGCCATCACCCTGACCTATGAGTGGGGAAACAAATGAGAAAGTAAGTGACTGAAATGTTACAATGTTAGACAACTTTTCATAAAAGGTCAAGCCCTTAGCACTGACTTATTCTATGTACTCATTTAAGGTATCTTGATTTGTGTGTGTGTTCCTCTACTGAAATATAAACTAAAAGTCAGTAAGCATTGGGGCTGATGTATTGGTTCACTGCTGTGTCATCTGGATCTATAACAATATCTGACATATAACAAAATGTACCCATTTAAATAAATCTTTTCCTTCCTTCATATATCTCCCCATGTCTGCCCCTCTCTATCATCCCACTTGCATTCTCTTGTACTATTGCTTTACACCTCGACATCTATATCTAAAAAGATGGGATAAATTAGGGGAGTTGGTAATAGAAAGCAACCTGTGTCCATTTTCTGCTGATTAATTTGTTTGAATGAACCTTCAAGAAAAGAAAATCCTCTCCATTAACTGTCATCTAATAGGAATGGTAAAACATCTTTGTCTCAACTAAGAACTTGTACTGTAGCAAACTTTCTTGAACCACAAGCCCCAAAATCATGACATGGAGATTTAGTTATGAATGCTCAGCCTTATCTTACATCTATCTCACTAGCTTTAATGACTTCAACTAACCTGTTTCTCTTCATCCATGTTTTGCCTCGGGGCTTTTTACCTTACTTTCCTTCTGTATGTCCTACTGCCTGTCTGGTAGCACCCTGGCCCTAGGTGTCTCCCTCTTTCTCCATCATTCTCTCTTCTCATTCTCTTCTTGAGTCTAGATTCCTCTTACTACTTATTCTTTCTGCCCACCACCCCTGCCAATCCCTCTACATCTAGCTATTGACCATTCAGCTTTTTATTAAGACCAATAGGCTGCCTTAGGCAGACAAGGAAACATCTTTACATCATTAAACAAATGCAGCATAAACAAATGTAACACAACTTTGCCTAGTTAAAGTAATATTCCACAACATCTTACAAAGTAGAAGACACACTCTTCTTTGATATTGGGCTTGCTGCCAACACTAACAGAAGAGACATTGCATCTCTACCTGGAAAAATAAATATCTAGTGAATTCACAGAAGCAGTTACTATCTCAAACATGAAAAAACAAGATGGAAGCAGCCACAAAAGTGGTCTAATTTAGTGTGAAAAAACCATGATGCCATTTAAAGAGGGAGAGTTTTCAGGAATTCAGAAAACCTGTGTAAGCCAATAGAAGAATCCCAAGGCCTATCAGGGATTAGTAAATAAGTGTGTGTTGAATGCACATACAAACCTAGTTCTTATGGAAGGCTGAACCCTTGAACACAAATACTGCATGACATAGAGAGGAACAGGACTCTTAGGGATTTCATTTCAAACTGTAGAAGAACCAAAGGAAAGGAAACAACATCCAAAGGACAGATTTATATTTTCATTTAAAACAAATTAAACACTCTCCTTTCCTCTCTGCTAGACCCCAAGAAAATGTTAGGACTTTCGAGAGCTAGCCAAGGCTGTATTTCAAGGTTATTGGAATCAATGATCACTTTGGCTTCTGAGCCTCCCTGGAGATGCTCTTTTTGAGTGCCTAGCAGCAAGCAATTTACTCCAAGGGAAATACTGTGGTCAGTTTCTACCCATCTGTTGAGGAGTTAGCTTGTGGTTTTTTGATTAACCTCTATTTGGGGATAGGTAGTAGACTCAGACATTAAATGGTGATAAATGAAACGTCCTAATTCTCTATATTTGAAGATTGATGGGGAAAGTTGGATGCTAGGACTTCTGGATTTTCTGGTCCTTATTTGACAGATGAAAAGCCTGAGACTCAGAGACAAATATACCTATTTCTTCCCCCAAAGAACTATTACATCAATTTTGGAGGAAATTCATTATGGATTATAATCTGCCTTGTTGAATGACTTCCAGCAATGTGTTTCTCTTTTTATAAACTTCCTAAATGGTAATGAAGAAGGCATAAAATAGGATATATGGTATCTCCTTGGAGTGGAAAGCCCACAACAATCTACAGATTTAGAAAGAAGTAAGTCTACAGGCTACTGGGATGGCCTTCCCAGCCCATTCATCACATGAACTGACTCCAAATATTATCATCACTGAACTCTACTGTCAACATTGTATGAGGAGAAAATAAGATATCATCTCTCCAATCAAGATTTTATGTACCCAATTCTAGTCAGCTATTGGTGCTGAGTGCTACAGCAAAACCTCTCTCTCTCTCTCTCTCTCTCTCTCTCTCTCTCTCTCTCTCTCTCTCTCTCATGTGTATCTGTGTTTGTTCATGTTTCTAGACTCTTCCCATCTCAATTTCCTCTAATTTTCCAATTTTCTCCCCAGCCCACATGGCTTTCTATTTGTAAAAATATGATACTTCAAATTTTAGTTAGGGGATGTTTCAAATTTTAGTTAGACTCAAGCTAACTCTTCTTCTCCAGAAACTTCTGGCATTTCACAGCCTAAGTGCTATGGGAAAGTTGTGAGACTGTGAGCACCTGAAGGTCAGGGGCTTAATGTTGTCTCTGTATAACTCTAGCATCCAATAAAGTGTATGGCAGTGCTTTGCTAATACCAAGGGCCCATCTAATCACATTGGGCTGATTAATCAAAAACTAAAATTCATCCTTTTTAGACCACAACTACTGCATTTCAGGCCCCAACCTGGGCACTCTAGAGGCAGGCAGATCTCTGTGACTTTGAGGACATCCTGGTCTATATAGTGAGTTCTAGGAAAGGCAGAGCTACATAATAAAGACAACCTGGAAGAAAAAGGAGAAGGAGGGGGAAGGAGGAAGAAGGAAGAGAAGAAGAGGAGGAGAAAGAAAAACTAAAAACAATCAGAGACAAGTGTAAAGAATCTTAGAGGTCATATGCTAATAGCCAGAAGTATTCAGAAGAGGAGCATGTTTGAATGGGCTGACATGTTTTGAGAGAGCTTAAAAATCATCTGAAAAATTATTTGGGACATAGTAATTGCCAGTAGAGAAAGTAGCCATTGCAGTAGGAAGCAATGACATGTGTTCAAAGACAGAACTGGACCTTATTCAGAGAGATGCTAAATCTAGATTCCTCTTAATAGGTAATAGAGCAGAGAATCAAGGGAGTATATATGTTGGATCTTGGAAGGGCCAGATACTTGACATAAAGTAAGATTGTTAGTTACTGTCAAAGAGCAGCCCATTGGGTCTCCCAACTGGAAAACTGATTTCTAATTTACGGGATGTTTTTCCTGAGGCCACTCTTAAAATACTCATAAAATGGCCACTATTCAGTGGCCAGGGCCACTGAGCTGCAGCACTGAAGCAGAGAGTTTCATTACCTTTCACCAGCTTCCAACTTTCCAGACTCTCTAGACCTTCTCTGTCTAACAGCTGCCCTCCCCGCCCCTTGGTACAAGGTGGAGACTGACTCCCCTAGATGGACAACAGAGTTGTCCCCGGACAACCTCACAAAGGTAAACATAACCAAATCTCCTCCTTTATCCCTCACCCATAGCCAGGCTTCTTGTCTCAACTTAGACCCACAAAATGAGAGCCTACCATGATCATCCCAGAATAGGAATAATGTGCTGCTCTTGCTTCCAATCTGCCAGGGCCTTCATTCCACTGGTGTGGGGGAGGAAATCCTGCTGATTGGCCTCCAGCTGGCTTTGTTGTACTCGAATAATAAAAAAGACAGGGCTCTAAACCAATGAGGTCATGGATTGAAGAGGAGAGGCACAAGCCCCTCACCCCACACTAGTTTCCCCCCACCACCACCTGCTGAGTGGCAAAGTTTTCTTTGGCAGCCAAGAGGAATGGGGAAAGGCCAGGTGGTGGGGAGGTATGCTCTTGGAGAGTGGCTGGAAAAGAAGACAGTATTGTGGGCCTCTGCCTCTGCATGAGGAAAGAACAGTATTGTGAGCCTCTGACTCTGTGTGGGCCAGTGACAAAGTATGAAGACCCACTTACCAGGTGAGCTCAAGTGCCAATCAGCTCACTCCAGCGTCTGCTGCCTGTCCTCCCCTAAACATTTACACACGCACATGTCTCTGGGCTGTTCATTTTCTGTTAGAAAAGGGGATCTGGATGTCAGCTCATTTGCATTCTTTGACTCCAAACAAAACCATATTAAAGTGCTTTGAAGAGTCCAGCTAACCAGGAAGGCTATTTGCGATGGGAGTTGGGGGTGGGTCCTTACACTGAAAAGGAATCAATGTAGTAATTCTATTTTCACGCCAAGTACAATGCTTGCATTAGGGATGAAAAAAAAAACAAAACAAAACAAAACAAAAAATCCTTTCCCATTCATTCTGCCCAGCAAGCCTGAATGGGATGGTTAAGAACTTAGCATTTTTTTTCAGCCGCCTTTAGATATATGAGCTTGTGTTTTTCTTCATTTTTACCAACTTGTTTTGAGACTTGTGAATGCAGTGGGATAAAAAGAAAGGAAGGAGGGAGCAGCAGCTTCAGCAGTGACCTGGTATCTGTCCCTCCAGAAGTGTGGATGCAGTCCCTTGTCTCACTTGGGAACCAGATGGTGTTTTATGCTTAACATAATCAGCACCGCCTCTCTATCTGTGCCCCTAACCTTCTCCACCTGTGTGAAACCTAATCAGTGCCTAATGAACATGCTTGGAGCTGTCTGGATGAAATTAGTCCCAGGAGGAGCTGGCCTTCAGGTACACAGCAGTCTCTTAAAGCCATGGAGCTGTAAAAGACAAGAAATCTTTACATCAGGGATAATAAAATAAATGTCTCCCTCTGCTAAATACATGTCTGCTCCTAGAAGTAGGCAACATTCAAGATGTTACTTTGTTTAGTAAATGCAGATCCCTCTCCTTGCTGCAACAATGTGCAAATGTTTTTAGTTCATCTGAAGACATGAGACATGGAGTGCCTGTTGGACTGTTCCCATGCTGGATGTGAGCTGCCTTCCTTAGGTCACACTCTTCTTTGTGCCAATGTACACATGCTAATGACCACAGCATTTAGGCTATGCATGCCAAAGGGCTGCTTCCCTTTGGCAAAGGCTCTCTACCCTTTGACAAAGCTGTGGTTTGGTCCCAAGCAAATGATGAGATGGATTGGTTTATAGTGCCAGCCTACACTTAGGTATACATCACACACACACACACACACACACACACACACACACACACACACACACACACCACATACACTCACACACACACATATACACACACACACACACACCACATACACTCACACACACACACACACACACACTCACACACACACCACACACTCACACTCTCACACACACCACACACACACTCACACACCTGTAACATTAGATAATTGCCCCACTGGAACATTTAAAAACTGCAACAAGCTAAAGGCTTCTGGGTAATGTGCCAATCACTATGAAGGAACTCACCCTCTTCTGCTCAAAAGCTTTTCATTTTGATGAAATAACAAGGTCAATGGGTCATAGTAATTCCATTGCCTCAGCTTGAGTTGAACTTTCCTGATGACATAGGAAAGTATAAACCATCACAGATCAACTAGGTTGCTTCTTCCCTCACCCTACCCCATGCCATGTCTTTAACATGCATGTCTTTAACATGCACAGGTTAGGGTAAGCAATGAAAACCCACAGATTCTGTTCCTACACTCTTCCTGTCACTGTAAATGTCATTAAGGGGTCACATTAGTGCCCCATCACTTCTTCTGTCTGGCATCCACATGAGCCTTATTTGGGATCCAGTTGTATGGGGTTACAGGCAGTATTACGCCCATATTTACTTAGCTCAAGATCCTAGTATCATCTCCCTGTCCTAGCCTGATCTTGCGTCAATCTCAAAAGCAGAGTTTACCTAACTATAGCTCATGCCCCAAACCTTGTCAGCCATCTGTTTGGGCGAATAAAGTTTTATTAGAATTTATCCTTCTCCATCTGTTTATGGAGCTGAAAGCTGCTTTCTCACTGCAAAAGTGGAGCTGAATGGTTGTGCCCAAAATATAATGATATGCAAAGCTTAGAAATACTTAGGTTTGGGCTCCTTCCCAGGAAATCTCTGTTAATCCCTATGTTGCAAGGTACTAGCTGTGCCATATGATTCTTTCCTCGGTGTTCATGTTTCTCATGTATGGAGAGAAGATGTTTGATACTTCTCCTCAAGGACCAATTATAAGGGTCGCAACCAACACTCCTATAATAAAAAGCAAGTAGACAGGAAGAAAACAATGCATTTATATAATAGAGGCTTCACTTGACACAAGAGTTTTCAGAAACAAGGTTAACAGGAAAATTGTCTGCTTTTACACCTAAGCATCAAAACTAAGTTTGGTGACATATGAGCAGCTCTACAGATGTATGACAAGACAAAGAGCAGAATCAAAGGACATTGGCCTGATGAGGGAGCCAGCAAAGCCTGTCTATTCACTTGGCCTCCCTGCTTAGCACATCTTCCTCCAAGGTACTGTGCAAGACCCTTATGGAACGAGGACCTAAGACTAAAAACCAGATATGGTAAAGAATTTAAGTTTTTGGAAGGATATTGGTGAAATAGGTTCTCACACTGTAGCAAACATTGGCCTGTAACTCACTTATAACCTTGAACTCCCAGTAATCCTGCTGCCTTAGCACCCAAGTGCTGGAATTCCAAGTGTGAGCAATAATAGCTAACCTACAGAATTTCTTTATGGGTGGCTCTTGCCATAAAGAGGTGGGTAAAGATTAAATTTCCAGACTTTATGGCTATCTTCTGGGAAGAAATGTTACAATTTGTATGGTTTGCTTCAGGAAAGAGAAATGCTAGTATCTATGAATAACATCAAGAGGGCATGAGGTCAGTGAGATCTTCTGAGGAAGTACGAATGCCTTTTAGTTGAAAGGATTCAGCATATCAAATTGCTATACTTTAAGGGATCATTTCCGGAGCCCCACCATCTGCCTCTAACTAGCTGGCCTCAGCACCTATTTGTTACTGGAATTGTTGGACCAGAGTTTGGGTTCTAGCAGCCCTAACAAGCCAAGCACAGCTGCCCATCCCCAATAAGCCAATTAAAGAGACAAATAATAGTGAGGAGAAGAGAAAGGAGGCTTATTCAATGTGACCACATTGAGAAAAGGAACAAAGAAAGAGGTCTAGTGACCACAACCCCCCAAATCCATCACTGGGTTACTGACATGAGATTTAGGTTTAAAGAGAAAGTAAATGTGAGCATGGTGTCACACACCTTTGATCCCTCCACTCAGGAGGTAGATGCAGGTGGAGAACTATGAGCTCCAGGCTAGCCGGGGCGACAGAGTGAGACCACGTCTAATAACTAAATAGAAGATGAGAGATATGGATAACTAGCCCATCCTTCTCAAAGTGTTGTCATGCACACAACTGACCCATAAATGTCTGGACTCCATTCTCTCCTGTGAATTGTCAGAGTTGTGTGAAATCTCTTTCAGGACACAAGGTCCTGCCCTGCCTGCTCCAGGGCCCCCGCCCTTTCTCTTCTTCCACCACAAGATTCCTGGGGAAATTCCAATTTCTTGGGGTCTATTGTCTCAATCTGATACCGAAAGGAAGGGGCACAAGTGTCCCCCCTTAAAGCATCTTCCCTCCTGCCAAGACAGTTACAAGTCTACAATCAATTCACAAAAGGTAGGCATTTTAGAACAACACAGTGACCTTCTGGATCTCAGTATCTGAGATTCCTGGAGGGGGGACTGAAGCTTGGCTATTGTGCCCTTTATAAACCTGTCCTTGTCTGGGGAAAATTGAAATAGGAAAATCAAAACCCTCTCACAGATCTAAGAATACTCCCCCCAAGAAAAAATTCTGAATCATTTCCAAGCAAAGTATAGGGGAAGAAAATGCTTCAGAGTTCACAAAATAAATAACAACAGTAGTAGTCCCCTGAGAGAATCCAATTCTCAAACCCAGCATCTTTGTCTTGGGACCTGAATCATCTTCAGCAGCCTCAGTGCTCCTTTCTTGCCATAGGCTTAGCTGGGGCTTTAAAAGAATTCTTTAAAATTCTCTCCAATTTTTTTGTGTTTCTCACCTGCAGAAAAGTCTAGGTTCCTAAAATAGAGAAAAGTTAAGCAATTCCAGCTGGGTCTCAGTTCTTTGTACTTTTTACAAACTACCCTGTGCAGAGGCAGAATGTGGAGGTGGCTGGCAAGGGAAGGGTCCCTGCACTGGCAGAGTTCCTTGTCGAGGAAGCAGCCCCACCTTCAAGTTAGTCCTCTAGCCCAAAGTGGATTTACTCCAAAACATGTTAACCACTTAGCCAAGAGAGCAAGAGGCAAAAAGAGAAACATTTCAAAAGAAGGCTGCTATGAAGTCCAGGACGGATGCAAGGAGGACCCTTGGGGAGGGGAGGGTGATAAAATGGATAAAATGGGCCACAATCAGCATATTACAAGTACTTCCGGGCCACTGTGAAAGAGCACCAATAAGCGTGGCCTAACTACTATAACAAGCCACATTTGAAGTAAATGATGGCTCAAATCACATATTTTATCTGTTGTATACATAGCAATACTGAACACCACAAGAACTGGGCAAATCAGCCATCTTCCACTCAGGTTACTGAGGGTGCCAGGCTCACGAAAGCACTGCCATCTTGAACATGTAGTTTCCCAGATGACTTTCAGACATTTTCATTCCACTAAACTGAATATCCTAGACCAACAAACTTCTAGACAAAGGATTCTGTGTGTCAGCTATTTTCTTTTCAGACACGATTCTTTATGTTTTTAGTAATGGGATTGTTGTTATG
Organism: Cricetiscus sungorus; assembly: GCA_030556225.1. Lineage (NCBI taxonomy): Eukaryota > Metazoa > Chordata > Mammalia > Rodentia > Cricetidae > Cricetiscus > Cricetiscus sungorus. Next base: position 13,264,482 of record JANBXA010000726.1, read on the forward strand.
ATAAATCATGGGGAAACTTGGTGGATTCCATGGCAGGTGAGGGTGACCGAGGCAAAGGGACAAACCTGCCAGGCAGACAGAGCTTCAGTTAGAAGTTTTGTTAGAAATAGGAGGGAAGGAGGAAGGAAAGAGAAAAGAGGCAAAGAGACAGACACAGACTCAGACACAGACACAATAGAAAGAGTGGGGAAGCAAAAGGGAAGAGGGAGACAGGAAAAGTCCTGTGTGCCCCAGGAGAACAGCAGGGAAGGTGGGGGGCAAAAAGAGAATGGGAAAGAGGACAACAGAAAAAGAGTGTGAATGGGCCAAGGTCTTACTTTTAAAAGGCTCCTTTGCACCCACATGCTGACCAGGGAACTACCTGAGTGCATTCTGCCAGGTGACAGAGGCGGGCCAGCATGAAGTTTGAATCCTTACAATTATTAACACTAAATTTGTTCATTAATCTGTGACCTTACCACAGAGTATGTTCTTTGAAATTAGTCATTCATGAATAAATGAATATATATATATATGTATATATGTGCGTATGTGTGCGTGTGTGTGTGTGTGTGTGTGTGTGTGTGTGTGTGTGTGTGTTTGTATATCTCTTTATTATCCTTGAAAGTAATGAAACACTTGTGACCTCACTACTTCTCAACCTAAAAAGGTTAGTCCTTTTAGGATCAATAGTCATTTTGTATGAACTAGAAACAAGGGTTAGCAAAATGGCTCAGTCAGTTAAGTGCTTGCTGTGCAAGCATGAGGACCTGAATTTAGAGCCTCACAACCCACATTAACAAGGCCAGGCATAGTGGTGATTTTCTATAATCCTAGCACTAGAGAAGGTTCAGAAAGACAGGTCGCTGGGATTCATTGGCCAGCCAGGCTGTCCAAGAAGGCTCCAACTACAATAAAGTGACGATCCATCGAAGAAGACACCCAATGTCAACCTCAACCCCCATACAACACATGTATATGCATCCACATGTATACACATGCACATACATCTATACAAATAAGTACATAGACTACACACAAAATGTAAAATAAAATGTAGTTCACAAGCACAAATCAGCATAAGCCAATTCTGAATAAATTGGGAAGGGGAGTGATTTCCCCACCAGCAGTCTTTCTTATCTTCCTCACTATTCAAATTCACAACAGAAAGGTTTGGACCAATAGAAACACAGATGCTGTCCAGCCAGCAATCCTGTGGAGAGTAGAGAATAAAGACTCTCCTGGATTTGGTTAGTGCACCAGAAATAATTGAATAGTTTAAACCATGCCTGCCTTGTGCCTTGGCCAGGCTTCATATTATAACAATGGAAATGCACAAATGTGTCTAGGGAGTCATTTATGCACTGGAGTGCCATATAAGAAACCCAATTGCATATAATGAAGTGTATAATGCACATAAACTTTTAATGAAGAGTAAAAGTATTGCCAGGCCTCTCCAGGAGCAGCCCTTGGCCCCTTCTTTCCCCTGAGACTGAAGGAAAGGGTTAAGCCAGCTGTTCCACAGCTGTAGATGGAACGGTGGTAGGAAGTGAGAGAGCAAGGCATGGGGCTAAACTGCAATGGATGGTTCAGACTTGTCTTGAGGTGCCTGGTTAGCCTCAGGGGAGAAAAGCAGGACACTATTGCAAACTTGTGTATGAGCTTGGTCTGTCTCACTATCTACATGGTACTATACTGAAGTGTTGGGTTACTGAGGCGAGCAGATCAATAGTTGGATCCTGACCCTCCTACGTATTGCCTATGTAAGCTTAGACAAGTAACTCTACTTCCCTGAATTACAGTCTGGACATGGAAACAAAAAGAGTTTTCACTTTTCAAGGTACTTTACAAGAATTCAGTGAAATGATGCAAAGAAGGTGCCTGGGCTATACCAAGAGCTCAAGAAATGATAGCTGATGTCATTTTCACTATTAAAATCCACCCCCTCCTAGGGGACAGACTAATCCACATACCACTGCTGTTGCTGCTTCAGAGTCAAGATATGTTTGGTTGCCAAGGAAACTGTTCAACACAGAAAATGCTCCAATAAAATGGCCATCCATTATTATTAGCTAAGGGTTAAACCCCAAATCCTATGAGCTGAGCTTTATAGGACATGGGAACCTGAGAAGCACTCTTTAGCTTTGACCATAGAGAAAAGGTACACCTGAGAACATTTATTATATTAGATTTAGAATTTAACAAGCAGCCCCCAAATGCAATGTTTGAAAAAAGCTACTTATTTCACAATTCTGCGCGTCAGCAATATGGACTGGGTTCTGCTGCATGGTTCTTTTGCTGGTCTAGGCTGAACTGGTACTCTGTATTTGTAGTTGCCTCAGTGGCTGCACATCTCTGGGACTTGGCTGGGTGTCGATGAGCTTAACAGAGGCAACTGGTTCATGTGTCTCTAATCTTCTACCACACAAATCTGAGATTTCAAGAACAACAAGAAGGCAAATCCCCATGCACACATGTGTTTCAAACTATTGCTGTGCCATGTTTGTTAATGCCATATTGGAAAAAGAAAGTCATAGTGCCAAGCTATACTTAAAGATTGAAGATATCAATTTACATTTTGCTGGTCAGCATCTGGTCTGGCCTACATTTGTCATTACATGGGTTCTATGCAATTGTAAAGGCTTGGTTACATAAGGGAAATAATTTATGGTTATTGTTATATTCAACTTCACTGGCCTTCCCTGCGTATCCTTATCCTTATCACCTTCACTCATTCTGCTGCATGTCAACAGCATGGATATTCTCATTTGTGGCTTTGTGCAGCGTTACCTCTGCTTGAAGCAGTCTAACCTCAGGTATTCACATGCTGGTAACTCCAAGACCAAAGTCAAGGAGCGAGGATGGGGGTTGGATCTTGCACAGCTGGTCAGTTATACCTGGCAGATCTCTTGCTTGTGCATTCCCAGAGATGGTTCTCTCCTTTGCTGTACCTTACTGGCTTCTAAAATAGGCCAGCCAATTCATGGGTAAAGTTACCTCTCTGGCTTACTTCTTATTTTTAGAAACTTTATTGTAATATAATTTAGACATAATACAACCCATCCATTTAAAATGTACAGCTCAGTGCCTTTAGCATATTCACAGATATGAACAACTAATGAACATTTTCTTTACCTAAAAATGTCTTTGAATCCTTGCACTATTTCCCCTGCCCAAGAACGTATTGTAAGCAGCCACTAAACTACCTTATAATTCTATAATTTTTCAGTCCTGAGACTTCCCATTAATGGGATCATAATGTGGTCCTTTTGTACTTCCTTCTGTTAGTAAAGTGTTTTAAAGCTTTATGTTTGTTGCGGTGTGCATTGATATAATGATATAATGACTTTTAACGGCTCAGAAATACTCCATTGTACGGCTAAACAACATTTTGTTTAACAATAACACACTTGAGGCATTTTGTTTACCCTATATTTTTATTATAAATAAAATGTTCTTCCTAATGTGCAAGTTTTCTCAGAGCATGCTTTCAGATCTCATAGGTAAGATACAGTGGGCATAACTGTGAGATTATAGCATTAGCACCCTGCTAAGTACTTGAAGAAAGAGCTAAAGTTTTCCTCAGGACTTGTGCCACATTATATGCCCACCAGCAGTGTACATGGGGGCCAAATTTTCCATAGGCTTACCAGTACTATTTTCTTCATTTAAATATAATGTGATGCTTTATTATGTAACAATGGTAAGCATCTTTCCTGGATAAATGCCTACTTACTTCATTTACCCGTGTTTAATGTGAGTTGTTACTTTATTATTGTGCTATGAATGATCTTTCTACATCCTATGAACACCTTCTTTTTCAAAAAAGATTTACTCTATTATTGTTTTATGTGTATGAGTGTTTTGCCTGTTTGTATGTAAGCACACCACATGTATGCAGTACCCTTGAAGACCAGAAGTAAGTATGGGATCCCTTGGAGCCATGGTTACAGGTGACTGTGAACCACCATGCAGGTGCTATGAACAAACCTGAGTCATCTGCAAGACCAATAAGTACTCTTATGCACTCAGTCATCTCTTCAGTTCCCTATGTACTCATCCTTTATTAAACATATGATCTTCAAATGTTGTCATCCTTTAAGTTCCAGTTGAAGGACAAAAATCTTCAATTTTGATGAAGTCAGATGTATTGTTTTCTTTTAATGCTAATGCTTCTGTTGGCTTAGCTGAGACTCAGTTGCCAAATCCAACATCATCAGGGTGCATCATTATTTTCTTCTAAGGGTAATGAACTATAGTTTCCACTCTTACATTTCAGCCAATGACCTCTCCTTCTGATTTAGATATTTGAGATAAGGTTTCACTAAATTGTACAGACTAAACTGAATCCTGGGCTCAAGTGGTCCTCCTTCTTCAGCCCCCAGGTAGCAAAGATTACATAGATATACCAATCCTATCCAGTTTTTTTCAATATAATTCACTAAGTACACTGATATTTTCTATTAAATGGTTTTGGTATCTGTAGTGGTTTGAATTAGAATAGCCTCCATAGGCTCATATATTTGAAGGCTTGGGCCCTGATTAGTGCGGCATTACTGGAGAAGGTGTATCACCCTCTTGATGTTTCAAAAGCCAATGCCATTTTCAGTTATCACCCCTTCCTCTGCCTCAGGGTTGTACAAACATGCAAGCTCTCAGCTACTGCTCCAGCACCATGCCTGGCTGCCTGCTGTTTTTCTCCCTGCCATGACGGTCATGCACTCACCCTCTGAAACTGTAAGTTCAATAGAGTCTGTCTTCTAAAAGTTACTTTGGTCATGGTGTCCTAGCACAGCAATAGGAAAGTAACTACGACAGTTACCCTTGTTAAAATCGACCAGAGAAGTATGGGTTTACATCTGGACACTTGATTCCATTCCACTAGGCTAGCTAGCTCCACCCTTCTGGTTGTCTCTTTTTTTAATTCATGCTTCAGCCCTGGGGCTCAGAGTTTCACCTCCTGTTGGGCCACATTGCCTTCTCTTTCAAGTTGCCACTTGAACATTTTCTAAGATTTCTCTAAGCTCGGGATGGCCATATACCTCAGTTTGTAGAGCATTTGCCTATAGCACACACAAGTTCCAGGTTTAAATCACAAACAGAATAAACTTGGCATAGTGGCACACAACTATAATCCAAGAACTCTGTATGTTAAGGCAGAACGGTCAGAAATTCAAGGTCATCCTTGGATACATAGTGAGTCGGAAGCCACCTAAGACTACATGAGACTCTATATGAAAAAACAAAATGCTTCAAGCTGACTTTACCCTGAAGATCCACACAGGCCAATCCTACAAAGGAAAATCATCAGTGAGCAAAACAAGGAATCACCCTTACTCTCTATTCTGCTCTGATTTTTGCTGTTAGACATTTTCTATCCTCTCTTCCATAGACATGGACTCGTGGTTTCTCAGGCCACTATCATATTCCTCTTTTCAGTGTCTCCTAAACTTCAAGAAGTGTATCTGACCCTCAAAAATGTCTTTTTATTTTATTTTATTTCTTATTTTACATATCGATCCCAGTTCCCTCTCCTTCCCTTTCTCCCTTTCTCTCTCCCTCCCATGCCCCCCCAGACCATCCTCCCATCCCATCACCCCCACTCCACAGGGAGGGCGATGCCTTCCAGGAGGGGTCATCTAAATCTGTCAACTCACTTGGAGTAGGGACTAGGCCCTCCCTCCTGCCTCTAGGTTAGGTGAGTATCCCTCCATGGGGAATGTGCTCCCAAAAGTCCTTTTTGCAGCAGGGATAAATCCTGGTTCCACTGTCAGAGGTTCCTTAGACTGCCCAGGCCTTCTAACTGAGATCCATGTTGGGGGGGGGGTCTGAGTAAGTACAATGCTGGATTCCCAGCTATCAGTTATCAGTCTGGGGGCCCAGTAGCTCCTCCTTGTTCAGGTCAGCTGTCTTCTGTGGGTTTCTGTAGCCTGTTCTTGTCCTCCCTCTCTGCATCTAGATTCCAGTTCAGCTCAGTGTTTAGCTGTGGCTGTTTGCTCCTGTTTCCATCAGCTACTAGATGAGGGCTCTATGATGGTAGATAAGTTAGTAATCAATCTCATTATCAGGGAAGGGCATTTATAATAGCCTTTCCACTGTTTCTCAAATTGTTAGTTGGGGTCAGTCTTGTAGGTCTCCGGACATTTCTCTAGAGTCAGTTTTCTCTTCAATCCTATAATGACTCCCTCTTTTATGGTATCTCTCTCTCTTTCTTTTTCTCTTATCTATTCAAGATCCACATCCATGCAACAAAGACATCTGTTCAACTATGTTTGTAGTAACATTATTTGTAATAGCAAGAATCTGGAAGCAACCTAGATGCCCCTCAACTGAAGAATGGATAAAGGGGATGTGGCACATTTTCACAATGCAATATAACTCTGGTGGGGGGCATGGAATCTTGAAATTTGCAGGCAAATGGATGGAACTTGAAAAAACCATCCTGAATGAGGTAACCCAGTCACAAAAAGAGGAACATGGTATGTACTCACTCATATATTGAATTTAGACATAGAGCAAAGGATCACCAGCCTATAATTCACATCGCCAGAGAAACTAGGATACAAGGAGGAACCTAAGAGATTCATACAAGGTCCCTCACAAAAGGGAAAAGGGACAAGATCTCCTGAGCATATTGGGAGTGTGGAGGGGGGCAGTGAATGGAGAGGGAGCTAGGAGAAAGAGAAGGGGAGGAGAGGAAAGCATGTAAAATTAGGAAGATTGAGTCAGGGGAGGAATATACGACAAAATGGTCTTTTCTAAGTCATTCATTTGACATAAGGTGTGAGGATAACATCCACCTAAAAGGGTCAACCAAGATAGAGATGTGGCAACCATAACACTCCAATAACCCAGCACAGGAATTCCTTCTCCCTCTCTGTGCACTTCCATCTCCCTCCTCCTTCTCTCGCTCCTCCTTCTCTGGCTCCTTCTCTGACTCCTATGTATGCAGCTGTGTGTATGTGAGGGAGAGAGACTTAAAGTTTGTAAATATCCTAAAGATATTAAAATTAAGATAGCAGAGTCTCATTTTAGCACCCCTCTATGAATGAATGAATGGATAGATAAATAGATGAATGGTAGCTTCCTTCTATCCATCAGTGTCACCCTTTCAATTTAATTAGTTGGCCACCTCCATGTAGCCAGAGTTAATTAATATTGATCAACAGTTGCTTGATGAGCTGGAAAATCAAAAATCATAATGAAAATATTAAAAAATTCATTAGCATAACCTCTTGACATAAGTAAATGATTTTAGAGATTTGAATGGACTTCTAACTTCATGGTGATGAACGTATTTCTGTGTCATCTATGCCATGTCCCCTCCCTACATGGCTCAGGGAACATTGCTGAAGGTGGGGCTTCAGAAAACAGCTTCAGAAATTTGCACTGCTCTTTTGTCTTTCCTTTTCCAGTATTAATTACCATTCACAGACATTCACATACCCAACAAGGAAAAGTGACAGAATTCTGTGTTCAATGAAACTGCTATGGTGTCTAGTCTCCAAAGTTGATCCTAACAGTTTCTTCTCTCAACATGCTTACCCTGCTTCTCGTGGCAACTGCTATTTTCCTTCCTCTTGAATGTGAACTAGATATGTATTTGCCTGTGAGCAATATAATACAGCCAATGTAAGAGTCTTAGATGACAGCACAAGCTTTAGGGGGACTGGCACTTCCTTTTGGAAGCCAGGCAGCATCTGGTAGATTCCAAGTGTAGTGGTATTGGCATATAGAGAAAAAGCAAAGGTATTCTTGTTAAAGTTCCAAGAAAACTCACAGCTCACAGCTAACTTGTGGCTTCCAGCCCGGTAAGTGAGCCATTCCCGTTCATCTAGGCATCTGATGATTGAATTCTCAAATGAAACCTCATGAAGCAGAAACTGGGTAATTCACAGAACCTTGGGGGAGAGGATAGTTTGCTGTTTAAAGTTGCTATGTTCTGTAATACTCACTACATTAGAGTAGCTAATCGAAAATTGGCATACAATAGACCACTAAATATTTAAATATTCAAATTTATGTAAAGATGTAGTTAATGGTGACTGATTCTGGGAGATAAAAGAACAATGCAAATTTCAGAGTGGAAACAATTCTCAAAATATAACTTAACATATGTGAGCAAATATGTGGCACAGACTGTTTCAGATGCACCATGATCCTCCCTTTCCACTTCAAGAAGCTTTGCAATGAAGGTACAAAGCAAGAATTCAGAAGACATAAGAACAAAGAGAAAGAAAGCTCAACACAACAGTACAGAAAGCTGAGACTCAAGATATCAGACTGGAGTGAGGGGTGGGGAGATTTAGAAGGTCCATTGAATGACTTTGAAAACCTGAAGAACTGAAACAAAATTTCCAAAGAAACAGACTGATACCAAACAGAACAGCTTGATGCTAGGGAATATGACATAGTGGAATGGGGGTAAGAAATAACAATTTTCATTAAAGGCCTTTCAGAATGTTTGACCTTTAAGAACATGCATTAAGGTAAAGTTTGATTTAGAAGACACATATTTAAGAAGAACTGAATAAACTGCTTACTGTAATTTCCTTTTAGAGTTTTGCAAGTAATACAATGTTATTGGCCATGGTTTAAATTTTTCTACGAGTTAAAGATGCTTTTTCAATCCCTCACTTACCTTTATATGATCTGCTCTACTATGTAACAGCTCCACTTTAAGCTAGGTCACTGATTTTATGTAGACCAGAACTTATCACTACATTACTGTATTTTCTTCCATTACTTTATAAAAGTAAGTACAAATGGAAATAGTTTTGTATATACAATCTAATTATGGAAAAGATTATTGGCTATGCCAAGATAATGAATCTGTACTTTTATTTGTTACATACGGAACTCAAATGGGCCATCTGCAGATTAAAATATGTGGAAAAATTATAGGTAGATTAGCCATTGAAGAGCCCACTTAAAATCAAAAGTATAATTACGAAGTGGGTAATATTTTAGCTTTTCAAAAACAGTTACACACTCACAGGGTGCAAAACAATTAATTGAAAGATTGTATTTTCACATGAAGTTTATAGAAAAATACGTAGATAAACATAGTCTGCTGGTCAGTGAAGACTGAGAAGTCACAAGACTGAAAAACCAGGCTATTCTCAAGCCTCTAAAAATTTAGGAACATTCAGTTTTTCTTTTAATTATATTTCAAAGCGAATAAATTCACCAATAAACAGGAAAAATATAGGTTTCTCTTTCTGAAGATGGCTAAACAGTAAATGTGCTCTAACTTTAAATTTGTGTGTCTATAACACTGACAAATACAGGATATTGCAAAAATTTGTATGTGTTATAAACCTTACATTTACACCTATTTATCAATACCTTTTCCATGTGAAAAACAACTTTTAAAGTTATCAAAATGATCATGGTTTCATTGGTTGCTGAATAATTTATATATTTGTCATCAAATTGCACATATGTGTATGTATCTTTACTCACACTACATGGAGAAAAAAACTATCAATAAAAATGTAACTACTGGGACAATTGTTCACTTTTATGAACTCAAGACCACCCTCATAACTTTTATGACTTCCTAACTCTTGTGAAGATCATTTTAATTTTTTTCTTTTATTAGCATACATTCATTGCACACAGTAATGGGTTTCATAAAGACATTTCATACAAATATATCAAGTGCTTTGACCATATTCACCCTCCCCCTCCCCATCTAACACACACACACACACACACACACACACACACACACACTTATATTATTGATTGTGAATCTATAGAATCTACAAATGAGGCATTCCCTTATTGAGCAAACGTTCTACTAGAACATATTTTAGATCCCTAAGATATTTATGGTTTTCTGCATCAAGCCATAACTTTCATATTCAAGTCTTCAGTGGTCTCTATGTCTCAGGAAGGGCAACTTAGGAAAGCTGAGACCCAAAGAGGGCAAAATTTATCCCAATACATGATGTCTGAATGGTACTAAATTCCACTCTTCTTTTCAATTTCTTTTCATTGCACCAGAAAACCCAACCCCAAACCCATGAGCTTCCTTTATGCCTAATGGCATAGCACATAGTCAAAAAGTTATTCTGTTCTTTGATGATAAAGATGAAGAGCATAACATTTTAATATAACTCAATAGTGGAGACTCAGCGGTGCATGACTTACTTACACTAAGGCAATTTCTTTTCTGTAATTGGCAGAAGTCTTCTTTGACCATTCCTAGAAACAGTTCCCTTCTTGATGAGATATGAAACATTCCTGAATGCTGATGTCTGCTTCTATGTCAAACCTTTTCAAACAAGAATAGAATCATGGGGTCCTCATTCTTTTTCAAATCTTCTCCTCTACCAGTTGGAATTCTGGCTGCATAATTACATCTCAACTTTGCATGATCTCTACTGGTTCAATATGAACTTCTTGGCAGGAGCCTCCATGAAAGACCTTTATTTCTGAATCTGCAGGTTGTTGGACTATTACCATACTGCTTGGGCTTGGAGTAGTAAATGTTACAATCCAAACATTTCTCCAGAGGCCAACATGGACATTTGAGGTGAACATAATTTTTGGCCTTTGCTAGTTAGAGCTGATTTAGGCCAAGTAAGCTAAATATGATAGTCCCATATCTATTCCAAGTACTGCCATGCAGTCTCCCTGGCTGCTAACATTTACTTTAATAGGCCCGGTTTGTGACTATCCAAACGCACATCTCAGTTTCATAATTCTATGCTTCAATCCCAAATGAAGTCCCTCCCCCCCCAAAAAAGAGATTTTTTTGCAAATTCTTTTGGGTTTCCATAAAGGAATGAGTATCTTTTACAATATTTATTGCTGTGGGCTTAGGTTTGTATTTTTAACTCTCTTTGTTTTACGACATGCTGTAATTATACGCTCAAACCATAGTCTAAATTTATCTTATTGTAGTTTTCTGGTAAAATACTATGTACTACATACAACATTTATATTTATAAAGTCTATGATAGAGGCAGAAAGATGTTTGTTTAGAACTCTAAATTGGGGTGCAAGAAAGAGAAATGAAAAAGATAAATGAATTTCAGAAGAATTTAATGTCAAAACATGTAGGTTAAGTGCTCTCATGGATGGAATTTTAAGAAATGATTGGATCTTAATATAGTCCAGTCTCTTGTGTGTGGATGATATGAACTCATGTCATCTAGGAAACCCCTAGTTTCTTCTACTAAATTGTAGCAGCCTTCTTAGAGCACTTTCTACAAAATATCAGATAATAAAACATATTATGATAAATTCTGAATCTCAAAAGATGATCTATGTATTTCCTCATCTATTTCACAACAAAGATACCTTTCCAACATAAAACAAGTAATAAAGAAATTACCCAGGCAGATAAATAAATATTTTTTCTTTGATAGACAGGGTCTGTGTACACAACTCTGGCTGTCCCAAAACTCGCTATGTAGAAAAGACTGTCCTGGAACTCTCAGAGATCTTCCTGCCTCTGCCTCCTGAGTGCCAAGATTAAAAGCACATGTCATAACACTGGCCTAAAATGTTTTTTAAAACAACAATGCCGGAATGGGAATGCCGTTGAGTTTGGACAGGGAACACAGAAAGAGTAGCTAATGTATACGCGAATTTAGTATACAATAAAGGAGAGAGGACAATTATATAAGAATGGAAATGATGAGGCAGTTGTCAGGTCTTTAAGGAGAAACTGAGTCCAAATTAATTCCAGATTAATGAAATAATTAAATATAAATGCTGAAGCCAATAGCTGTGGTGTAGATCATTTATAGAGTTTTTTGTCTAGCATGCAAGGGATTCAATCCTAATGTTGTCCCCATAAACATCAAAAACTAGAAAAAAATTCCATCTTGAAATTAATGCATTTGAAGGCTAGTATGAAATACAAAACTATAAAAATAATAAAAGACTTGACTATATACTTTTAAAATAGTTCACATGTAAATATAATGCCATACACAAAATTAAGGAGCAAATGACAAACTCAGGATTGCATCAGATATGAAAATAGGTTAATATACCTAATACATAGAAAGTATTTATAATCAATAATGAAGAACAAATACCACAAAGGAAAAATAATCAAATAATGAAAACATATAATTTACCAAAACCCCCACTGATATCTAATAAACATTAGGAAAACATGCTCTCTCTCATTAATCAAAGAAATAAAGATTAGACTAATACCATATATAAATCTAAGAAGCAGATTAAAAATTAGAGGAAGTGTTTGCTCAAAAGTAAGAGATGTTCTTAAAGCAAAAATAGTGTGGGTGTGGATCATTAGTTGAACAAATATGTTTAAAACAACCACTGCCTTATAGGCATTAAATGAGTGCTGGAGGATCAGAGACAGTTCTTGTTCTTGAAGGAGTTGTGTAGAGAGAAAGGTCTTTTTGATGGTACAGGAAGTCTACCTGTTCCTTACTGGACACTAATGACAAACCAAAGCACAACTGCAATAAAACCCAATTTGCAGAACCAGTCAGTCCATTTACTGGGCTTACTTAAAGGTCATGTATAAACAGTACCTTACAAGGCATGTGCAAGGCTCTCAGTTCCATCCTCAGAGAAAGTGAGAAAGGTGGGGTACTTGTGAGCAATTCAGAACACACCCACAATTGGTAGGAGTGAAAATCACTGTTCTCCTTCTATTGGCAACATGTATCAAGCACTTTAAAAATAAGCCTGTCCTGTGGCCCCATCATTCTGCTTCCAAGATTTTATCACAGGCATGTGATCAGAGAAATACACAATTACTAATGCTAAATGTATTACAAGCACTTACTAGACACAAGGCCCTATCTTAGCATATTACATGTGTTAACTCATCCAATTATCTTAACTTCCCAAGACTGGTATTAGAATATTGCATTCTCATTTTGTGTGGAGGCGCATAGTGTCTAAGTCATTAGCTGAAGCTTACAAAGCTTGTAAGTGAAAAGGGAAGGATCAAAATCTAATCATCTCAAGTGTCGAGCCATAAAGTCTGCTAGGGGATCTTAAACACAGCTCTGTTTATGTATTTGAACTAATGTAAACTGTCTAAACAAATACCAAGAGGAGCTCACTTCATACATCCAATAGGTACTATACTTTCCCTAACAAACACGGTGGTAATAGTTGTTTTAAAGCTCAGGGACAATTTTATTAGAGTTTAAAAGAAAAGGAAAGCTGTAAAACCCCCAGCAGTTGCCAAGAGGAAGAGAATGGAGATGAGAAGTTAAAAAAATATATCCTGCTGTTCAACCTGGTGTGGAGGGTAGACTGGACAGACAAGCAGCGACATGGTGGGGAGGGGGCCTTTAGGGAAACAGTAGGAAGCCCAAAACTTTAGGGGAAGGCCCAAAGTTTTAAGGAAAGCACTTTAGCAAAGAGATAGAAAGGGGAAAGTTACAATTTTCTGAGTAGACATGGGCAGACTTAACCCCAACGTGACTGTAATCTTTAAGGTTGTTTCATGCCAGAGAAATTGACCATAATGTATTATTATGCAGAAGAAATCAGTTTTCAAGTATTAATGCAGCCTTGGTTGGGGAAGTAACTCAATGTTATAGAACATGCCTACCATGTGTGAGACACTAGGCTCTTTCTCTAGTGTACACACACGTACACACGCATGCATGTGCACATGTCTATATATAATATAGATATAACAATGAGTATGTCTGAGTAAAGATTCTTCTTCATCCCTTTGAGTTTGTGTGTGATTCCAATTATTCAAATGAAGGATCAATATTATCTCCATATTAATAAAGTTAGAGTTGTAACTAGTGTTGTTAGGTCAAAGCCTGGGTTGAGATTTAATAAACCAAGTTTATCCATTTGTCCTCAATGAGCCAATTAAACAAGCAAGTCATAACGAACATTAGAAAGGGGGATGTATTCAAGATAGTTACATTGAGAAGACAAAAAGGTCCAGTGACCATGCCACTCAAATCCATCTTTGGGGTTTTGACATGAGACTTATATTTAAATAGAAGACAAAATATATGCACAATTAAGTAGCCCTGGTCAAAATGTGGTACATCAGTAAACCCTCACTGTTGTGTGTCTAGTCTCCTATGCAAGGTTGTCTAACAAAATCTGTCAGAACTGTGAGAACATTCTAGAAGACAAGTAGAGCACCCCCAGCTCTAATCCCAGGTTCCCATGACACTTTGTGCACATTTATTTTCCCATATGTTCTCTATCTCCAGTACCTGTCAGTGATACAGGTAACTCTTTAGGTCTTTCAAGTGTCTGGATTATGGAACCAGTTGTTGGTTTTATTTTATTTTTTAGATTTTCTTTTTATATAAATTTTTTTAAATTTTACATCCCAGCTGCAGTTCCCCTTTCCTACTCTCCTCCAGGGCCATCTCTCCCCCCTCTCTGTTCCCTTGCCCAATCCACTCTTCCTCTGTTGATGTTGAGGAAATGGCAGGTCTCCTGTGAGTATCAACAAAACATAACATTAAGTTGCAGTATGACTAAGCACCTTCCCATATATTAAGGCTGGGCAAGGCGACCCAGTATGAGGAATAGAATCACAAAAGCCAGTAAAAGTCAGAGATAACTCCTAGAACAAGTTTAAAATAAACAAAAAACATCTCTTGGTGAAGAAATGGGGAGAAACTCATTTCCTAAGTGTGTAAAGTATGGTGTTTATAGGTTTGCTTGGGAGTTGGTAGTAAGGCTTGGGTTTGAGGCATAACACTAAAACAGTCATTAACATATGTCATCCTGTGTTTGTCTCTTGGACAGCCTATTCTTCACTGTCTAATGACAAACTCCTTTGATACTAGTGTCCTTTTCCCTTAGTCCATCCCAAATATTTTCACACTGGACTCTTCCACAAGACTGTGAAATTCTTCTTCTGGCCTCATGCAACAAAAACTGCCATTGACTTCCCTAGGTACCCAAGCAGCACCTTGAACGTCTGATTCTGTGTTGTATTTCCCAAGCACTGGGATTCCTAGTGTATGCAACAATACTCAGCTTTATGCAGCGGTGAGTGTTCAACTCAGGGCTTCATGCATGGTACACAGGTACTCTAGAACTCAGCACCATCTTTAGCTACCTATGAGTGTCCTGAAAGATTATCTACAGCTTGTCCATCTCTGTGTTCCATGCCTAACACAATAGCCTAGTCTTTGCTACAGCCCTCGTTGATGACTCACAGACCTTTCTTTTGAAGACGGATACAACAGATACAGCAAAAGATCTGAGGTAAAGATGAAGCTACTTAACCAGCACCAAAGTATCGTGTGTTTTTTCTGTGTGTGTGGGGGGGTGGATACAGGGTTCTCTGTATTGCTTTGGAGTCTGTCCTAGAACTAGGTCTCTAGGCCAGGCTGGCCTCAAACTCACAGAGGTCCACGAGGCTTTGCCTTCTGAGTGCTAGGATTAAAGGCATATAACACCGATGCCTGGCTATCCTGGTTTATTTTTTGTTTTTGTTTTTTATTGCCTGTACTGTGTATGTGTGAAAACACCACACACATTCAAACTTCAAGTTCTATGAAAAATTCCCACCGCTAGTACTGACACCACACAAAACTTGCTAGATAGAGGTTGTGGGGAGGTAGAAATGTGGACATGGAGAAATGCTCAAGTTTCGTGTCCAAGCTGGCCCACAGAAAACAGTTGACTGTTTTCCTTTCTAATTTGAAATGTGAATTATGTAATTTCCAGAAGAGTAAAATGAAATTCAAACCCTTAAGGGATTCTCATGATTTGGATGCATCTGTCTTTCTTTCTCCCAACACTGGGCTTCCTCATAAAAGGCTTCTGAAAACCTTTAGTCAGTCCTCCATCTTTCAACTAGTCAGTATGATAAGCAGACAGCATGCACCCCCATTGAACAGGGGTTCTGTTGTGTACAGGTCTCTGTTGGCTCTTTCTAGGTGCGAGTTTCTCCCCTGGGAATCATGCACCTGAAAAGGCCAATTGCTTTTAGTTGTAAGTCTCCTGACCTCAAGCAGTCTGGCTTCCTTGTAGCCTTGGCCACAGATCTGTGCTAATTTGCATTCCATTATACTTCTCTTCCCAGTACTTCTGATGATGGCCAAAACCCAATGCAGAACTTTCCCAGTACCACAAGAGTGTAGTTAGATCAGTGCCTCATGTGACTCAAAGGGAACTGGAAACCTCATCAGAGAAGTAGCTTGTGAGATTTCCAACCTCATTTTCAATCATCATTCTCTAGGTTCATAAACACTTCATATACTCATGCGGACAACATTCCAAGAGAAACTGCGGATAAGAATTTGCTAGTGGCAGTATATTTCATCTCTACACATTTTTGAAAGCTCACCTGGGGAGAACTGAAATATAGCTGGGAGACTGGCCAGCCATAATATGATATAAACACCCCCCCAAAAAATGAAAGAAAGCTTTTACTATATGATTGGTGTTTCCACTGGGTTAGAATTCAATAGAATGTACTTCAATACAGAACAATCGTAAAGGACCAGTCAAAATCATAGAGACGTTAAGAGGAATAGCTCTAGAGGCAAACAGAGCTAATCTCACAAAGCACATCTTTGGAAAACATGTGCTGAACTATTTTTAAATCTGTTTTCTCACCTGAAAAAATAGGCCTAAATATAGTGTCCCTCAAAAAGGTTATATAGAAGGATTAAGAGAGATCAATGTGCAGAACATAGAACCAGTGCCCAATTGTGTTGATTGCAAGCATTATTTGTCATGTGTGGAAAAGACTCCTCATCAATATCCAGATATCTCTTTAGCTGGTTACCCAGCTAAAGCACATTTTCACTCTTGTGACTAATAATGGTCTTGTTTGATTATATTCATGACTCCCAGCCCTGGCCCTTCGAACCCTAATCCTTTGTGCTCTTTCCTCTTTCATTTGCTGGATGTTTACAACAAGACAAGCTTAGATGTCCTGAATTAAAGATAGTAGGACCTCCATTATCATGAACTCTAATTGACTGCAATGTAGACAGTTCTGAAGTTGTATCGTTACCACAGGCTAAGGATAAGCATATAGGACTATTTGATAATCATTAAAGACATTTCTATTTTGTTAAGACACAGCCTAGGCAGGATTTGGGTCAAAGCAGATACTTTTGGCATAATAAGCGCCAGCCACAGAAAAGCAAATCTGAAAATTCCCTTAAAAAGACCTGTAATATGGAGGGGGAGACTTTAAGTCTTAGGATTATTATTAAATGATTTTTAATTTCCAAAATTACACTTGACCTTGCGATTTTACATGGCTTCAAATTAAAGGCTACATATCTGCTGGCCTAGTCAAAGCCAGATAGATATATTCTTAAGATTATTTTGGCAGAATGGAACAAACCAAGAGAGTCTTTGCTTATAGTTTCTATAATTATAGAAAAGTAACTAAAAATTTGTATCTTTTTCCAGGACACATGAGCCTATCTCAACATTATGTTTTGAAGAAGCTTTGAAAACTAGAGATGTCCATACATTATTGAAATATTTTTGTGTTTTCAGCACATATAAATTTAGGTTTATAGAATAATCAAGTGGATAAGCTCTCCCATATAATCCTTGCCTACATGCATCACTTTCTCCACTGTCAACATCACATACCAAAGTATTGAATTAGTTGCAACTGATGAACCCATATCATTGCCTCATTAAAACCCAAAACCCAGTGGAGGGAAGCAGCCAAGCTATGACATCTCTGAACAACAACAATGACCAGCATGACACAATTACCTAATAGTGCAATAGTGACATGCATACCTTGGAAATAACCAATAGCTCTCTAATTGGACTTAAGATCCACCCAACAAGGAAGGAATCATGTCTGGTACTGGAAACTTAGCCAACTACCCAGGAATAATTAAGTCATGGATCTTAGAGGTAGGTGAACCTACAGCCACCACTTTACTAAATCAGCATAATCCTTAACTACATTCTAAATATGTATCCTTATACCCACAGATAAAGGTAATTCTCAGCCCTTTTCTTTGCAACAGATGGAGACCATTACTGAAAACCACAACCAGTCAAAATGCAGAGTTGTGGATCCCAGTCCTAAATGGTGCATCTACAATACAACTCCTGCACCAATTACTTAGTGATCATTGCAGAACAGGGCAAGAAGATTGTTAGAGCCAGAGGAACAGTGAATTTGCTGTGAGATCATCACTCATGGGGATGTCAGAAGCTATACCCATAATGTCACACTGTCATGGCTGCCTAAACATGAGCTGAGCAAGGACAACATCAATAGACCTGCTAACATGGATAGGGAAATGCCTCAACCATAGACAAATTACTACAGACAACAAAAGAATTCTGAAAGCAGAGAAATAGTCTTCCCTAGGGAAGAGTACACAAATTAGCTATCTAGTACCAAATGGTCAGCGCTGAAAACATATACCTACAAATAACATTACATGAGCTGAACATGTATTTATATATTTAGGAACCACACAACAATTTAAAAAGAGAGACTATGAATTTGAAACAGAATAGGAGTGGATATATAGGAAGGTTTGCAGGGAGGAAAGGGAAAGTATAATGATGTGATAAAAAAAAAAAAACCTGAGAGCCCACTGTTTTTATTAGGATTCACCCTTGGTATTGTACACCCTACAGATTTGCATTATGGATAATGATATGTACCTACCACTGTAGTATCACACAGAATACTTTTTACTGACCTAACTCTCCTGTGTGTTCCAACTGGTTAAAGTGCAGAAAATAAGTTAAAATGACAGGCTCAGTCCTCAACACAATATGTGTATCATTCCCCCTGTCCTGAAAACTCAGGGAACATTGCAAAAGAGGTGGTAGAAAAAATGTAAGAGCCAGGTTTATGAGCACTGGTTGCTCTTACAAAAGACCCAGAGGGTGCCTAAACAGGCCTTCCCCTTTAATCAGATTAGTGACTAACCTAATTGTCATCATAGAAACTACATCCACTAACTGGTGGAAGCAGATGCAGTGACCCCCAGCCAAGCACTGGGATGAGCTCCTGGAGTTCAGTTGAAGAGAGGGAGGAGGGATCATATGAACAAGGGGGGTCAGGAGCATGATAAGGAAAGCCGCAGAGACAGCTGATCCAAGCTGGTGGGAGCTCACAGACTCTGGACTGACAGTTGAAGAACCTGCATGGAACGGAATTAGACCCTCTGAAAGTTGGTGACAGTTATGTGGCTTGATCTGTTGGGGAACTCCTGGCAGTGGGAATGGGACCTGTCTCAGGTATATGAGCTGGCTTTTTGAAGCCCATTCCTTATGTTTGGATACTTTGCTCAGCCTTGATTCCCTGCCTCAACTTGGTATGCAAGACTTTTTTGACTCCTCAAGGAAGGCCTTGCCACCTCTGAGGAATAGATAAAGGGTGTGAAGTGGGGAAGGTGGGGGCAGGAAAAGGAGAGGGAGAGAGAACTGGGGTTGATATGTAAAATGAAAAATAATTTTTAGACAGGCGTTGGTGGTGCACATCTTTAATCCCAGCACTTGGAAGGCAGAGGCAAGAGGATGTCTGTGAGTCTGAAGCCAGTGTGGTCTACAGAGCTAGTTACAGAATAGGCTGCAAAGCAATACAGAGAAACCCTGTCTCAAAAAAAAAGATAGATAGATAGATAGAAAGATTTAAATAACAAAAAAAGTTGTAAGAGCCAAGCCCAGGAAAGACTACTGCAAAACAGTATCTTCTGAACAAGATAGGGACATTGCACCCATAGACATACAGCAGTTGTAGTGATCTGCACAAGACTTGCAGGAAATCAAGCCACTCAAAACTCCAGCATTAGATGTGAAGTGGATCCACACCTTCTTGCCAAATAACACAAGAATATTCTCTAGCTCACTTGCTAATATTGTTCTCCTCTGAGAAACCTCTTGAATTGAGACACCATAGTCTATATTGCTGTCAGAACTTTTGTCTTTAAGCTCTTACTAGAACAGCCTATTAAACCCCACTTATATCTTCCAATCACATTCCTAGTCTAAAGTTCCAGTATCTTCTATATTCCCCCACAAAACAGTATGATCAGGTCTGTAACAGCAATCTTCCACTGGCTGTACCATAACCAAGGCAACTTATAAAAAGTTTATTAGGGCTCACAGTTTGAAAGGGTTAGAGTCCATGATCATCATGGCTGGAAGCATGACATCAGGCTGGCAAGTTTGGTGCTTGTTGTGATTTGAAAGAAAATGGCCTCCAAAGGAAGTGATACTATTAGAAATTATAGCTTTGTTTGAGTAGGTGTGGTCTTGTAAGAGGAAGTGTGTCACTGTGGGGTGGTCTTTGAGGTCTCCTTTGCTCAAGCAATTCTCAATGTGGTAGACACTATAATTCCTGTTGCCTGCAGAGAACTCTGAGCTACTTCTCCAGCACCATGTCTAATGGATATAGGACAGAGGATAGAGAATAGAAGATAGAGGATAGAGGATAGAGGATAGGGGATAGAGGATAGGGAATAGAGGATAGAGAGGATAAAGGATAGAGAGGATAGAGGATAGGGGATAGGGGATAGAGGATAGAGAGGATAGAGGATAGAGGATAGGGGATAGAGGATAGGGAATAGAGGATAGAGAGGATAG
Source organism: Cricetiscus sungorus (assembly GCA_030556225.1). Lineage (NCBI taxonomy): Eukaryota > Metazoa > Chordata > Mammalia > Rodentia > Cricetidae > Cricetiscus > Cricetiscus sungorus. The sequence continues at coordinate 13,284,999 of JANBXA010000726.1, forward strand.
AGGATAGGGGACAGGGGGTAGAGGATAGAGGATAGAGGATAGAGGATAGAGGATAGAGGATAGAGAGGATAGAGGATAGAGGATAGAGGATAGAGGATAGAGGATAGAGGATAGAGGATAGAGGATAGAGAGGATAGAGGATAGAGGACAGAGAGGATGGAGGATAGAGGATAGAGGATAGAGGATAGAGGATAGAGGATAGAGGATAGAGGATAGAGGACAGAGGACAGAGGATAGAGGATAGAGGATAGAGGATAGAGGATAGGGGATAGGGGATAGAGGATAGAGGATAGAGGACAGAGGACAGAGGACAGAGGATAGAGGACAGAGGATAGAGGATAGAGGATAGAAGATAGAAGATAGAGGATAGAGGATAGAGGATAGAGGATAGAGGATAGAGGATAGAGGATAGAGGATAGAGAGGATGGAGGATAGAGGATAGAGGATAGAGGATAGAGGATAGAGGATAGAGGATAGAGGATAGAGGATAGAGGATAGAGGACAGAGGACAGAGGACAGAGGATAGAGGATAGAGGATAGAGGATAGGGGATAGAGGATAGAGGATAGAGGATAGAGGACAGAGGACAGAGGACAGAGGATAGAGGACAGAGGATAGAGGATAGAGGATAGAAGATAGAGGATAGAGGATAGAGGATAGAGGATAGAGGATAGAGCCAGTGGAGGAATGGAATTTAGGGTAGGCCCAAAAGTCTCAAGTGTTGGTTAGATATAACACACATGAATGGTTCAGATAAAGTGGTAGTGATGCCTGGATTGTCTAGATAACTATGTTACTTGAAACTTTCTACTACTCTTCCTTTCCTATATTTTTTCAATGATTATGGTACCTAAATGATGATGCGTCACTATATGCTAAGCCCATATGCATTATCTAATTAATTTTTCTAATAGCCTTATGGGTGATCTATTCCTCAGAAGAAGAAACAATGTCTAAGAAGCGTTGGTTATTACCAGAGATTTCAAACTTAAAAAGTAATAAAATCAGAATTCATGTTAGGTTTTGAGGTCTTAATTGCTAACCTACTTGACCAACTCATTTAGAAAAAGGTATAAAATCGCCAAATTAAAACTTGGAGAAGGCCCAGATATAGAAAGTTATCTTATTCCAGAAATGCAGCACCTTAGTTATTGAACATGTCAATGAGAAAGAGATTGATAAATAGCAAGTACAGGATGAAATCTCTCCCATTCTCCTACAGCAACTCATAAAATTTTATGAAACAGGTAGACTTCCCCCTAACAAGGAAAGGTACACACTTATCTTACAAGATAGAGGGAAGTAGGAAAGAATCTGGATTAACCAGTCCTGCTAAATTTCTCACAGTTTAATACTCTTAGTTAAGCACCAGTTTATTTTAGGACATTTTTTCCTATAATATTTCATGTGTCACAATTTTAACCATTTCTTGGGGTTTTTATTTCCTTACTCTCACATGACACAGAAGACTTAAGTTTAATATTTTTGTGTGCTTTCCCTTCTTGGCTTGGTGCCCTAGCTGAGAACTTACAATGTTTTTTTTTGTTTTGTTTTGTTTTGTTTTTTGTTTTTGTTTTTTTTTTTAAAGCTGATTTTCCTCCTTTACATTGTAATGTTGGGTAACATTCATGGAGTCCTTATTATTTATCTCTATTTAATCCTTAGAACAACACTATGAGGTGGATTGTAGATTATTTTGAATCCAGTACTATTTGCTACATTTATTTTAGCTTTGTGGCTGATCAGTATCTCATTTGGGAAATTCCATCACAGCATACATCAAATGGAAAACAAAGTTCTACCTCCCACTAAAGACAAATGATTACATACTCTCTTCCCTTGTGAAGTTTCTTCAACTTGACTAATTGGATAATGATATGGACGACAAGGCTTCTGAAATGAATACTTCCCTTTAAGCAGCAGGATTACCAATTGCTCAGTAGTGATGGTAGCAAAAGTGACTTCCAGAGTCAAGCCACTAACCTGACCCTGCAGCTTTTTATAGTTTCTATCATTCTCTGAAACTGTTTTGCCTGTTTTCCTATCATGCACCCACAGAATCTGGCTTGATTGTGCTAACTGTGATTGGTTGCTTTTTGTTTTTAACACAAAACCTGGGTAATCACAAAGGATTTTGTTATTGATGATATAAATGATGAGAAGATTGGGGAATAGATAAGCAATCATAGTGCTGACATTTATACTGTGATCACATGGAATCCAATATTATGATAGGAGTAAAGGAAGACATGGAGATCATTCACCTACGATAGTACTGTAGCCAGATAGTTCATGCATGAAGACCAAGCTCTACACAGAGGATTAATGAGTTAATATTTGCAAGACATTCAGAACAATATCTAAGGCAATGCAATGTCAATGTTTGTTATCTGTATATGATTCAAATGTTTCAGACTATAAATGAAACTTTTAAATCCCTGTGCAATACATACAATCTATATTTTCTAAAAAAAAATCAGAATTCATTCAACTAAGGAACATTTAATATCTCAATATGAAAATCCATCAATCAAAGAAAATCCTAGAATATTGGAAATTTTAAAATGGTACATGACTCCCCAAAATAAGATTAAATTGATAGTTTTTTTTTTATATAAGTTGCTTTTGTTATATTTTTTCCAGTGGAAACTGGTACAGATATTTGATGTGTTGCCAAATGACAAAGAATTCTACACACACATTTAGAAAAGAAAACAATGAAAATGCTAACAGAAAATGGCTAGAATACTTCCTTTATCCATCTTGAACCAATACAGAGAGACCTGGAACCAGAAACTCATAGACTTTAGTCCAGTTACACCAGAGGACAATGAAGTACATAAGAACAAGAATTACTAAGGGATCTTCCATGTGCTGGGTAATATATAATATTACCTCATTAAGTCCTCATAAAAATTTTTCAGGTGATTCTATTTTACAGATAATAAAAAACATGTATTGAGTTTCAAACAACGTAAGTGACAAGACTACAAAGTAGCAAAGGTATGAATTTGATTTTAAGACAGTCTCCCTTCAAATTGCATTACAAAATTGCATTAAAAACAATCAGATCTTGACAAAGAAGTTGCTTTTTGCAGTGGACAGTTGGGAATGTGGAAAGTCATAACTTGTCAAAGTACAGAAAATAAGTCTCTGTGGAATGTTCCACCACAAATGGGATATCTATATCACTCCCTCCCTCCCAATGCTCAGAGACCATCACAGAAAAGGGGACAGAAAGACTGTAAGATCCAGAGGTTGGGGATGATGGTGATGAAACAGTGTCTCCTGAACATGACAAGACTAACTCACTCATGAACTGACAACAGTTGTGATTATTTGTACAAGGTCAAACCATTAACATCCCAGTGTGGAAGGTAAGAGGCTCACAAACATCTACCACTGACTGAAGAGCTAGGGACAGTTGATGGCTACTTGGGAGGAGTGAATCAGTTTTCATGGAAAGTAAGATTCCTATTAGGACAATCATAGAAACATACATACAAATGTGTGCCCATGCCTGTGAGGCCAAAAGAGGGTACTGGATCCCCTGTAACTGGAGTTTACAAAGAATTGTGGGGCACCATATGATAACCAAACCCACCTCCTCTGAAAGAGTAACCAGTGCTCTTAACCACTGGGCCATCTCTCCAGCCTACCACTGGACTTTTATTTGATAATAACTGGTATGGCAATATATGCCCACTGGCATGGATGCTAAAGAAGTAAGCAACAACTTTATGTTTAGATTTAAAGTCCATTCAACAAGACAGAACTAATCCTGGTGACATTTTTTAAGCCGAAGGCCAATGGTGGCTAAGCCATTGCCCCTAGAGGAGAATATGGTACTATTATTCTTCTAAATGGACATAGTAATATACTGCCCTCTGATGTCTCATCTTTATACCCATGGCTTAACACATCCCTCAAACTTTTTGTGGTAAATATTGATTTATGAAGAGACTCCAAAGTAGATAACAGTCAGAGAATAAGAGACTATAGAGTTCTTGGTCCAAATGGGTAATATATATCACATTCCATATCTCCAAGGCTCAGGGACCATTGTGGAAGAGGGGACAGAAAGAATGTAATAGCAAAAGGTAGTGAACACCTGTGGAAAAGCAACATTTTCCCGATATTACAGGGTCATTGTACACATGAATTCACAGCACCTGTGTTGCTTGCATTAGAGCTACACAAGAGCAAGCTGGCCAAAATGCCACCATAGATATAGGATGCTCGTGAAGTCCATTTCCCAGCTAAAAAGTAATTGGTAATTGATGACTGCTGGGGGAAGGAGAGTCAATATTCTTCAAGAATGTATCCCCTGATTTATGCATCTGCAACAGGGCAGATGCATAAATCAGCTCATAGATACTGTGAAAATGTACAAGACCTACTCAAGCTCAAGCCAGAAAAAGTCCTAGCATATGGATGGGGATGTGGGTATCTGTACTAGAGACCTAGTCAAGGAGCTATGACAGTTGACAGCTCCTGAGAAAGGGAAGTCTATTTGCCTTGTGATCTCTGGTAGGTTGACCACTTTCCAGTATAGGTCCCCACCCCTAAGACTACTTGGGCAATGCAAACTGGCCTTCATGGATTAAAAACAAACAACAAATGAGACAATGGAAAGTAGAATGGGTAGGAAGTAAGACTGGAAGGAGGTGGGGAAGAGGGAGTGATTATGATTGGAATATATTGTATGAAATTCTCAAAATATAAAAATATTATTTGAAATTAAAAAAGAAAAAGGGAAAATGTAAGAATGAGAATAAAATAGTGGTTGACATTAATCAAAAATAAATATGTATGAACACACACACATATATATATTTATGTAATTAGAGTGACAGTTTAAGCATAATTAGATATTTGTGCCATCTCAAAACAGATCTCTCACATTTTGTTAATGAGAATGGAGAAATGTTTCCTTGAGAATTGGAGAATTCTGATAGCCACCACTTTAAGTGAGTAGTCATGGCTAGTACCTTGAATAATGACCAGCGATGAAAGTAATATGAAGCCCAGAAAGGATATACCACCTTTGTGAAACCCGTCCTGAACATGGATATTTAATCTACCCATAAACACCATGGCCAATCACTCACTGAAGGGCATTCTAAAAAAAATATCCCAGTTATCCTCAAGTCACAGCAATGAAATAAAGATAGTTAGTGACAGACTGAAATTGGCTGAGAGGACATGATGACAAAATGCAGTGTGATACCCTGCACTATCAGGAGATGGGAGATGGAATGAAAGAGATATTAGAGAAATCCAAATACCTTTTTATACTTTTACTAAATACACTATGCAAGAATTAATAATTTGATTACATAATGTATGTTATCATTATTCAGAATGTTAAGATCAGAGAAAGTAGTAAGAAGCATTTTGAGGAAAACTATTATTTGTGTGTTTTTCTATAAGGTGACTATGTTTTTACAATATTAAAACTTGTAAATATTCTATGTATTTGTTTTGAGCTTAATTAAATTTAGCCTATTGAAAGTAAAAAGAATGTGTCCCCCAAGAGTCTGCCCATTATCCTACATGCATCATGCAACACTCAAGCACTAAGTGGACACAGTGGTTTTAAAAACAGAGTATATGAACGTGGGAGGCAAAAGTGGAAGTGAACATAGGGAAGAAGTGAAGGAAAGAGAACGGGGGGTTGATCTGACCAAAGCACATATGCATGTATAAAATTCTTAAACAAAAATTATTCTAAAACTCACACAAGCAATGCAGTTATCTGAGCAAGCTTGAAGAACACAGGTCCAAAGAGAGGAAGAAGGAATCAACACCTGGTCAAACACAACAGAAGTATAACATCAGGGACTTTTCAAAGCAATTTTCTCATATATTATCTCAAAGTAGCAATCTGAAGTTCAGTGACAAAATGCTTCAAGCAACTGTTTCCAGTTATTTAATTAACTCTAAAGGGATTCTTAAAATGGTTGAAAAACAAAAGTCTGAAAACTACTCTGCTGTGCTTCTCAGTAGACACACGGAATGAGGGTAAGTCATGAAACAAATGTTATAACCTTCCAGGAACACAACATTTCCTGTTAAGATTGGCACAAGAAAGTTACACCATTTTCTTGTCATGTAAAATAGGTTTAAAATAAAAACAAACATAAGTGCATTATGAAAACATATGCAAATGTTTGTGATCTTTTTTATATGAAAGATGCTTCAAAGAAATTTTTGCAGTTTTGATAGGCTGCTCTGGATCCCTGAGGAGTTTCCAGTCTTCCATCCTTAGGGATATGTGCCAGACCTCTGGAGAGTTTTATGTTAAGTAGAGCTAGTACAACTATCCTGAAGTGGATATAATTCCATCTGCCATGATTTTAAGCAGAACAAGTTGGCAAATTAACTAACTAAGTAATTTACAAGTATAGAGTGACCAACTTTCTAATAAAAGCCTAAGAAAAGGGGGTGGAAATGACTTAATGGATAAGAGTATCTATTGAACTTACAGGTGCACATGCTGCCTTACAACCTTCTATAACTTCAGTTCCAGGGCAACTGAAAACAAAAGGCCAGTGGCAGGCTGGAGAGGTTGCCCAGTGGTTAAGGTCACTGCTTACTTTCAGAGGAGGTGGGTTTGGTTCCCAGAAGCCCCCTGATGCCTCACAATTCTTTGTAACTCCAGTTACAGGGGATCCAGTTCTCTCTTGGCCTCAGCTGGCACCACACACACATGCTGCAAACATACATGCAGGCAAACATTAATACACATGACATAAAATAAATAAATCTTGAAACGTTAAACTGAAGGGAAAATGGCACTAAGACTGACTACATTGTTTCAGTAATGCCTACCAAATGTGGTCTTCCTGGCATTACTTATAACCATCACAAAACAACTGCCATTTCCATCTTTGCTAGCCCCATTCAGAGCTGCAGACAAGCAGGATTACCAGAGAAGGTAGCTTCACGTTGAATGCAGTTGTGTATCCTTGTAATCCCATCACTCAGACAAGCGAGGCAAGAGAATCATGACCTGAAAGCTACAGAGGCCCACATAGCATGACTCTGTCTCAAAATTCTAAACAAAAATAAAAGAATTGAGGAATTTCTTGATGTTATATCTTACAAAAATAAGGAGAAAACTAATCCAGTCACAGGTTTGAAAAGAAAATCCACAGACTTGGATTCTAATTCTTTTTATCATATTGCCAATTTTGCTAAACTAGTAGTAGAAACTACTTTTTCTCTCTTCTAAACTACTGCTGGGTTAGACATCCAAAAAGCATCAAAGAGAGTGTAGATTTTAGCTGAAGCACAGGATTGTTTTGAACTTACATGTGTATACATATTTATTTTTAGAAAACTATTATGCTCTGTGTACTAATCTACTTTAAAATTCTGGTAAACATTTTCTCCCCGGTTTCATCTTCATTGTCTATTATTATATTTGCTGCTGTTCACAATGCATAAGATGAGCCTGGATCACACAGCTTTACCCTTACTGTAGAGAGCTTAAACCCAAGGTGGATGTATCAACTAGCCAGTGCTGAGATCCTTTCTCTGGGCAGTCTGAGTCTCAAAATAATGGAACAACTATCGTCAGCTCCATTTCTGTCTCCCTCACATTCAGTGAGGTTTCAAACATAAACAACAAGCTGCCTAATGTAGTCAGAAAGCTTTCTAGAACTTTAAAATGCTGGGCTGTCCTGTTCCGTAAACATGTAAATGAGTTTCTGTTTCTGCTGTGGCTCTGTTGTGTTTGTTCATAAGACTGTACAAGATAGCGTTCCCTGGAATCCTACCACTATCATCTTAAACTGAAAAAGGTAGATTCTGAAATTGCCCCTACACTGAGAGCATAATTATATGAAAAAAATTCATGCATGCAATTTGACTGAGAATAGGAGTGGATGGAGAAAATATGAAAACAATTTGATTTGCAGGGGGTGGCAGGACTACAATGGGGATTTGTTTTCCCATTCCTTTGGCTTTCACTAACATTCTAAGAGGAAGTACAAAGATCATGTGAAACTTAGAACTTTGGTAGGTAAAGTGTTGATCGTTCTGTTCATTCAGCGTTTGCTGGCCATGGACAGTGCCATCATTTTTACATCACCTGAAAGAACAGATTCCACTATAATTTCAGGAGGAGTCTGTGCCAAGAAAATCAATAAAGACATATTTGTACAGGGTCTAAAGGAGGCTGGCTTTATCCAGGAATGTGTTGAGTTAATTGAAAAGGTTTTGGTTCAAGTTAGCCTGGTGGAGATCACAGAATTGTAGACAACACATACTGTGAGTATGAACTTCGTACAACCTTTCAAATACCTTTGGGAAGGCAGGAAATTGAAATATTGTGCTATATTGGCAACTAAATGGTCATTTATCATCCATGCTAAGTTTGGACCTAAGGAGACCGATTTGGACAGTCTCACAGGTCCTTTATTAACAATTTCAAAGTTAGGCTGGTATATGTAGATTTTTCACAGGCTATTTGGGGAAGACTAAGAGATAACATCTGTATATACTATTAGCACGGCCTGGCTAATAACAACTTTGGACTGTATTCACACCCAAAAAAGCTGCATTAAAATCCATTAAGCTTGAGACACCAACTGACAAAAGCAAGGAAATTCACAGTTAAAGGGGAAACACACCATATGTTCTTCAATACCTAAGAGCAACGGGGTGCAGTTGGAAAGTCATTAAAGCGGCACCCAGTTGTGCCTAGGTATTGGAGAACATATGGAATCTTTTCCTAGGCGAGTGTAATTTTCCCTGCTCTCACTGAATGCCTGTATCAGTCTTCACTTTTTGGTCATATAGGTTCTTTTGTTTGCTTAATTACCATAGCATGTAAAATAAATACCTTCTTATTTTCCAGAGACAATACAGTCCCACAATGAGATCCGTTCCTCAGCCCCTGTTGCTGATGGTTTCCAGTTATCCTTCTTTCCAAAGTCCCTGCATCATCTTTACAGTTCCAGAGCTGCCTAATGCCATTAAAAGTACTACCTCTCCTTCCCCTTTCCTAATGATGCAGTCATGTCAGGAAGGCCAGCATTTGCTCCTTCCACTAGCATTTCTGTGGGTTAAAAGTTCCAAAAAAAAAAAAAGTAGGTACATTTTTTATCAAACTTTTCTACCCCCACCCCCACCCTTTTTCTCATTCTCTTCTTTTTATATTTTGGAAACTGAATCCCACTATGTAGTTTAGGGTGGACTCCAATTTACCAATACTCCTTTTTCCAGAATGCTGAGATTTCAGGTAGTGCCACATTGCCTAACTATTGTCTTGTTCTTTATCTTTTAATTTTTTAACTTTTGAGATTATAATTACATCATCTCTCACCTACCCTTTTCTCTCTCCAAACCTTTGAAGTACTGCCTGCCCACCTTGCTCTCTTTCAACTTCATGGATTCTTTTCCTTTAATTAGGGCTGGAGGGATAGCTCAGCCATTAAAGGATAGGCTCACAACCATAAATTAATGGTGTGTGTGTGTGTGTGTGTGTGTGTGTGTGTGTGTGTGTGTGTTACAAAATATATAAATACAATACTCTCAGTCTATATAATGTTAATTGTATTTATGTGTTTACAGGATTGACCATTTGGTATTTGATAGCCAATTGGTGTATTATACCCCGGGAAACACCTATTTCTCCTGGTCTCAGAATTGTTTAGTTTGCTGTAGCTCTTTGTCCACAGTTGAGAACTCATGAGCTTTCCATCATCTCCATTAGCATATCTATTTGTTCATTCTTAGGCAGCCATGTTGCTGAGTCTTTATGGGTGTAGTTGCTGGCATTCCTGGGAGGCAGGATCTCACAGCAAACTCCCTGTTTCTCCAGCTTTTACAATCTTCCTGCTTACCCTTCCTCAATGATCCTTGAGCCTTTGGTGCAGGAGCTGTGTTATAGATACGTTGGTTGGGACTGTGCTGTATAGCTCTGCGATTTTATTGGTTGTGGATTTCTGTTATGGTTTCTACCTGTTACAAGGACAATTTCATTGATGAGGGACAAGAATTACACTCATCTGTGAGAATAAGGATAAATATTTGGAATGTAGTTAGGGATTTTGCTGGTTTAGTTAAGTGGTGGTTGTATGTTCTCCTCTAAGATCCATGTTTTTACCAGCCCTAAGTAGTTGGCGAGGTTCCTGTACCAGACATGATTCCCTTCTAGTTGAGTAGGTCTTAATTCCATTTAGAGAACTATTGGTTATAGCCAAGATATGAGTGCCACTCCATTGTTGTAGTTCATAGGCATGATAGCTGGGAGAGACTATTAGTTGCTTCTTTCCTTAGAAAACTTGCATGGTACCTCTTGGTACCATGAAATCTTATATTCACAGAGGAAGCTTTTATGTCAGTTCTAGCTCCAGTCCTCTGGGTCCTATATATGAAGTGCATAGTGTCTTCTGCAATAGTGAGTTACCTTCCACATCTGGGAAACAGCCAAGGGCAATAGCAATAGTCTACAATGTTTTGGGATTCTTTGATCCATTTGGAGCAAGGTGATAGATACTGATCTAATTTCATTATTCTACATATGGACAAGTTTTCTCACCAGCATTTGCTGAAGGTGCTTTCTTTTCACCAGTGTGTTTTTGGCATTATATTATCTATTAGATGACTATAGTTACTTTTATTCATGCTGGAGTCTACTATTTTGTTCTATTTGTTTACATATCTGTTTTTGTGCCACTGCCATATTGTTTTTGATTCTATGGCTCTGTAATATGTTTTGAGATCTGCAATGGTAATCTTTCCAGCAATGTTCTTCCCAAAGTCTCCTTTAAAAAGGTTTTTAGCTACTATTTTGGCAAAAGTACTATCCAGTTTGACATAAACTGTAGCAAAACTGACAGTATATCCTTTTTCATGTCATTCTTTTATCCAGTGGTTGACTGCCCAGCCATGGGCTAAGCATTGGGAATAAAATACTGACTTAAATGCTGCTTCCACATTGCTTCCTATCTATAGGAAGAAACAGAATAGCAAGTGTTTACCATGCCACACAACATGTGCTCTTCTCCATATCATCTGCACTAAGGAAAGACACCTAACCCTTGGTATGGATTCTAGATCTCGTAAACAGGGCACAAAGTAACTGCCAAAACTGGCAAGAAGTGATGCACACCTTTAATCCCCACACTCAGGAGGCAGGGGCAGGTGGACCTCTGTGAGTTCAAGTCGACTGTGGTCTACAGAGTGAGTTCCAGGATAGCCAAAGCTATACAAAAAAACCTTGTCCTAGGGGAAAAAGAATGAAAGAAACTACCATAACATATCATTATCATAGACCCAAGCTGATAATTAAATCAATTCAATTTGGTCCACAAACTTTTATTGGGCACCTATAGCATGCCAGACATTAATCAAGGCATTGAGGATGCTGACACAGTTCCTCTAAATTTAAAGCAGTGCAGTTTGGCCAAATAACTGGACTATAAGACAGAATGGGGAAGGGGCAAGCTTGCTTCAGAAGTAGAGAAAACAGTTTATGTCCTACAGTGGGGTTCGAACACGTCAGTGTTTTACAAGCATCATTTGGGTAATTTCTAAGAGAGTAAGAGAAAACAGCTAGAAGCCGGTGAAAGATACTGAATCTCTTGAGGAAGAAAGGGCACATGGAGTGGAAAGGTATGTGATATAGAAATGACAGAGGACACTGGTGATTGCTTAGTGCCTGGTGATTGATTAGATCTGGGAACAAGAAAGACTTGGATATGACTGCATGGTATGGAATATGTACAGACTCATTGATGATTAGAGGAGATGAGCCAAACAAGTGCTTTCATTTTATCACTAAAGAAACTGGAGCTGGGTCCAGTGAGATGGCTATTCAAGTAATGCTGTTTGCTAAAAAGACTAGCCAGTCTTAGTAGGAATAGCTGGGAACCTGAGTTTGCTATCTGGGACTCAGATAGTAGAAGGGAAAATTGACTCCAAAAGTTGTCCTCTCTCCTCCACAGGCGCTGGTGATGTGCATCCATGGACAGATACAGGTATACATGGATCGATACATAAATATATTTTTTACAAAAAAAATTGGAGGCTTAGAAATTTAGTATTATAACGTTAATCAATCTATTTATTTTGTGGTGCTGAAGCATTTAGGAGGAAGGTTTCTTGGCTCTCAAAGAAAAGAGTCCTGCAATAAATTCAACTTAAAATCTAGATAATAACAGTTTAAAGTACCCAACACTGAAAAATGATCTCAAGATTCCCTTACTTCTCACATACTTTCTTGGCTGTCTAGTCCCATCACAAAGGATCTGAACTCTGTGCTCTCTACATCTTCTTTTAGGCTCTGAGAATTCATGAATGACAAAGTATAGCAATATGATACCCTCCTGATACCACAACTATGAAATTCAAATGCTTTATGCAGACAGTTACTTTGTGATTAAAATGTGTGCAGACTATAGCATAGAAATACCACAGAATGCATAGCAATGAGTTGAAATATCGGTTGTTTTCTTCCCTAGGGCTCAGTTCCTAACTTGTAAAATAGAGGAAACAAGATTGAGTGACTACTGAGGTAAATAACATTTGATGCAATCAACTCTGAAGAGCAGCAAATTTCAAAGTACCCGTGGATTACCCTTCTTTTCAGTAAGAATAAAGTTGTTCTGTTGCTTTCCTGCCTTCAAATACCAGCTGTCCTCTAAACCATTAATGATGGGATCCACTGAGAAAAAAAGCTTGAGTTATAAATTAACAATCATTTGGATCTACATATCTCTGTCCAGTGATAGTTTTGACACTGCTTCCTGAAACATGCCCTAAGAGATTTCTTTACAAGCTCTTCTGATGGCTTCACAAACACAATAAAAACATCAAATATACTAGCACTTTGAGATAGCTCACACCCTCACTCACAAGAGGGTTACAAATTCCTCAATGTCATGAATGGTCCTCTTCAGTTTGAAAAGCCTTATTGGAGGGGCTGGAGAGAAAACTTAGTGATAAGCATATTTCTGTGAGTTTGGGTCCTCAGCACCCATGAAACACTGGAGACAGGAAAATCTCTGCTTCTCACTGTCTAGTCAGTCTAGCTGAATTGGTGAGCTCCAGTGAGAGATATTGACTCACAGAATAAAGTAGAGAGTGACTCAAAAAGATACTCAATGTTGACTTCACACACACACACACACACACACACACACACACACACACACACACACATATACACATGTACACACACTAATACACACACACACACATACACACACACACACACACACACACATCCTTTAATTCAGAAGTAGTGTCACAGGGAGGACCCAGCCCCAAACCCGGGAACAGCGTTGAAGGAAGAGTGTTCACCGGAAGCCCTGCTCTACTTGTGCCTGAAGGTGGTCAAGGGAGCCACAGCCCCCAACTATACCAACTGGGTAAAGAGAGACCCCTGAAGCACAGGCTCCAGCTATACCAATTAGAGAAAGAGATGGACAGACAAGGCTAGAACACACTCAACAATATAAAGAGCTAGAAACTGGTGGTACTACAACAGCAAGACCTGAACATCCCAATACAGAAGAAGTAGAAGAAAACGACTTTAAAATAACTTTATGAGGATGATTGAAGTCCTTAAAGAAGAAATGAAAAAGTCTGTTAAAGAAACGGAGGAACACATGACATTTATTGCTTAGGATGGGTGGGGTGGTGCTTTAGACACAGCTTAGAATAAAGAAATCTTTGCTGAGCCAGGCAGACCTCTTTGAGTTCAAGGCCAGCCTAGTCTACAGAGAGAGTTCCAGGACAGGCTCCAAAGCTACACAGAGAAACCCTGTCTCGAAAAACCAAGAAAGGAAGGAAGGGACGGAGGCAGGGAGGGAGGGAGGGAGGGAGGGAGGGAGGAGGGAGGGAGGGAGGGAGGGAGGGAGGGAGGGAGGAGGAGGGAGGGAGGGAGGGAGGAGGGAGGGAGGGAGGGAGGGAGGGAAGGAGGAATGGAGGGAGGGAGGGAGGGAGGGAAGGAGGAATGGAGGAAGAAAAAGAAAGAAAGAAAGAAAGAAAGAAAGGAAGAAAGAAAGAAAGAAAGAAAGAAAGGCCATTCCTCAATTTAGATTTCAAACTGCATTTTTTTTTCAAGTACTTAGGCACTCACCTGGAAAGCCAGGTTATGTTGGAAAATTGAAGGCTTTTTAAACCTCTCTTTTAAAAAATATTTTACTTTATGTGTATGTATGAGTGCCAACAAGTATATACAGTGTGTGTTCCTGCTGTCTTCAGAGGCCAGAAGAAGGTTTCTGGACTCCCTGAAACAGGAATTTTAGATGTTTATTAGGCACCATGTGTGTGCTGGGGACCAAAGCCACCAAATGCTCTTAACCACTGAGCCTTCTCTCTAGTACCTCTAAACCTCTTTTTAAAAACAACATTATACAGCAAGAATTAAAAATTACAAGGACAAAGTTTTAAAATTAATCACAATATAAAAGATTTTTTGGAACTGGAAATAGAGCTCAGTGCTAGGACATTTGCCCAGTAGATACAAGGTTCTGCAGCCTGGGTTTTCATTGACAGAGTCAGGGTCAGTCAGTGAGAATAATGTATTGTAAAGAAAGTGAAGCAGAAGAATCTTCCTGGGGTGAAATGAAGAGTTGATGAAGGGGTGTAATTCAGATAAATGAGACAAAGTTAGAGATGACTTATCCTTGAGAAGGTCAAACAAGAACCCCAGATATTTACCATATCATGTTTATTCAGAGAAAATAGAACACCCTGAATGATACATTCCTTTCAACACCCTGTTCTCATATAGGAAAAGTCATTCAAATAGGCTGGAAACATCAAGTGTGGCAGTATCAGCCATAGAGGTATCTGTGCAGACAGTTCTGAGAGACGACTTCTGAGTGTCCCACAGCTCCTGAGTGTCAGTGGTAAGGCAATATTGAGAGATTTGATAAACTGGGAGATGTCTGGTGCCATATGAAGACAATCTCATAGCTAAAGGATCCCGGACTGTTGACAAGGATGCTACTGGGATCAACAATCACAACAGCAGAAATTTTCACTTTAGTAGCATTCAGCAGGATGAGGCTGTTCCAGAAAGCAAGAAGCCAATTTGATCTGCTAATCATATCACCACATATAAACCCTCATCTCCATACTGATGCATTCATGGAGAGAAAGGAAAAGACCCTTGCCCTAGGCTTGAGAAAGAGTATGAACATTCAACAGAATGACTACTTAGAGAGAGCTGGAAATTAGAAGGAAGTGAATTGTTTTTAATATCCAGAAAAAGCTTTCCCCTGTCAAGGAAACAAGCAATGCTAAAACAAAATCAGCTAATGTATTGGTTATTTTGCTCATTTCTGTGAGAAAGAATCCGAAGGAAGCAACTCAAGGAAGGGTTTGTCTTACAGTTTGAGCTTATACTGTCTAACATGGCAGAAAGGCACAGCCATGGGAGGGCAAGAGCAAAGTCACACTGCATTTGTATTCAGGAAGCAGAGAGATATGAGCATTAGTGCTTGGGTATTTCCTTGTATTTCATCCAGGACCCTTGCTCATGGACTAGTGCCATACACATTCAGGGCAGGTCTCCTGTCCTTAGATAAAACCCTCAGGGAACACTCTTACAGACACCCATAAGTGTGTCTCCTAAGTGGTTGTGAATGCAGTCACCTTGGCAATGAAGATTAACCACCACAGGTAACTTTTCTGTTTTGTCAAGTATAATATATGAGGCCCATTAATCTTCTTTCAAAGACATTGAAATGCTATTGCACTGTCTTGTTGAAATAGTGTTTCTATGACGAATACCATGACCTCCCCAAGTGAAGTCAGGCTTTTCAAATTCTTGCAAATCATCTTTGGTATGAAGCAAGACTCATGGAGAAGATGAAAGCTCCATCCTCATCTAAATTTTTGTGATCTTTCTTATGTTCCCCACTAACATATTTCTTCAAATAGCTGTAAATGTAGATAATAGCTATAATGAACGACCCACTTTCATTTAAGCATTGGGCTATATATACACTCTTGACCAAATCCACTTAATTTATGCTTCCTTTGTGGTTTTTAAAAAAAATAGGGTAACCAGACATTTCAAAGAGCCAAACCAATGTGCATTTTGGTTGTTGAATAGCTAGCAATGGAGTTCCCACTATCTTCTGGGATGATTATTTCTTGAATCGCACTCAAAACTGGATATGCTGTCATGAGGCCACAGCTAGCTGTTGTCCCCCTCGAAATAATAAAATTTTGTTCATTTGTAGCTATATTAATCAACATTGTATATGGAAGGGATTAAGGGCTGGCTCTCCAAACTTATTTTATTATTCTTTCAATAGTGTAAAAATATAACAATTTAGAGAATTAATAGTTAAGTTAAACAATGGTACATAGTTGCCTCCTGAGAAATGCTAGTGTTTTGCTTTTGGTAAGACATTCTTTCTGTCATTCATTCTGGGGACTAAAAAAACATATTATTTGTGATATTTACATAACAATATATTTTACTGCAGTGTGACTAGCATTTCAATAGTAACAAATATGGGATAAAGAACAGCATATTTCTAGTATAAACAATGATATTTAGAATTCGAACAGAAAGGCCTCCATCGTTTTTCAAGTGAATGTTGAAAAAAAATGAGTGTGTGTGAGAGAGAGAGAGAGAGAGTGTGTGTGTGTGTGTGTGTGTGTGTGTGTGTGTGTGAGAGAGAGAGAGAGAGAGAGAGAGAGAATATGCACATGTATAGAAGCCTATGCACTTATGAAAGTATCCTTCAAATATATGGATTTATACATTGCCAACATGAAAGGAAGCATTTTAAGTGGCACTGTTAGCCAGAATGCAAGGGTAGGAGGCAAGGGTCAAATATTCTACTACAAGTCTATGTAATGTTTCACCTTTGTGTACATTTTTCAATCCTAAAACAGATTTACTTGGGATTTAAGACTTTATTAAGGTCAAAAGGATTACATTAAGTTCATAGACACGTTTGTTATATTAATTGAGTCATAAATTCTAGCCATCTGCAAACACATGTGAAAACAGGCATCAGCTGGTTTCTATTGCCATAACAGATCAGAAAATCTGCCAGCAAGTCTGTTTGCAGCTCTTAAAAGTTGCAGAACAAAAATGTGTTTTGCACTATCGACAATTACCTGAGAAAACAACTGGATTTTATAAATGATTTGTTTATATTCTCAATATTGTCCCTTGCCCTGCTTCTGCTCTTATCATTGACTTCCCGTAGTCCCAAGCTTCCCAGTCACAGTATTCTTTCTCAAAAAAAATGTTCTGACTACATGTATGCCTGCAGACCAGAAAAAGGGCACTAGATTTCATTTCAGACGGTTGTGAGCCACCATGTGGTTGCTGGAATTGAACTTAGGACGTCTGGAAGATGAGCCTTTGAACCTCTGAGCCATCTCTCCAGCCTTGTTTCTCTTTTTTAAATTTGAGTTTCACATTAACAAAAAAATATGTTTATTTCACTTAGTATAATATCATCACATTTATCCATATTGTAACACAAAATAGAATTTCCTTTACCTTTAAAACTTTATATTACATTTTACGCATGAATATATTTTATCCACTAATTAATCAAAGAACATCTAGGTTAATTCTACCACTTGGTCTCTTTGGATAGTGCTACTATAGATGTAGGGCACCAAATTCTGTTTTCATTTGTATGGAACTCACCAGGCTGGTCTCAAAATCCCGGTTCTCTTGCCTCTGTCTTCTAATGCTGGAATCACAAGTATACACTTCACTCCAGCTGGCATTTGCTTTACATCTTCCAGATACATAATCAGAAGTGAGGTCATCAAATCACATGGCACTTCTAGTTTTAGTTTCTTCAGGAAACTCTACACTGTTTTACATAGTGGTTGTACTAGGTTATGTTATGAAAATGATTTCAAGTCACAAATGTTTAGATAGTCACATGTGCCATTTTGTTGGCCTGCTTATTTAAACCATTTTATGAGAAAGGAGTTAAACTTGCTTTTCACTCACATTAAATCAACTACTTAAGCAGTTTGAAAGACGACAATCATTTTCCTCTACAAGTTGTCACAGTGGCACTATAGAGGTCAGAATAATAAATAACGTCTCAGAATAATAAATACAAACACAAGTACATAAAAACATAATAACATACTTGCTTGGCTAAGGCAATCCCATACTGGCCCTTCTTCTCAAGCACCTATGTGTTTTCATTGTAATGTCTACTCTAAAGGCAATTTAGTTTAGTAGTATAATAAGTGCATACACAAGTACTATAGAAACATAATAACATGGATTTGGCTAAGGCAATTCCATATTGGCCTTTCATCTCTAGCACCTATTTTTATTTTCACTGTAACATCTACTCTAAAGGTAGCTTAGCTTAGTAGCGGTTTTCTAACATATCTGAGCACTATGTTCTAAAAGATTTAATTATACATTTGTGCTAGCCATTCTAGCAAGAATCATTACTAGTCACATTCTCCCAAATAACACACTAAGGAACCTTAAGAACTGTATTTAAAAGATTCTAAGATACACATTGTACAACTCCAAAATCATCATGCATCTTGTAATCAACAGCATCTTACAATTACTATTGTCTACATAGTCAGGAAAGGTAACTATCCTCAAATGTATGCATATTTAATCATAGTTGTTGGCATTTTTGTCATTTCTTTTGAGTTTATATACAATATCAGTACTAACGTGTTGAAGATTTTTTTTCACAATTTAAAGGCTTTCCAAAACAATCAGTCTGACTTATCATCAAAAGAAAATGTATTGTGCCTTCTGACAAACATAAAACTATGAGGGTAAAAATTTTGGATTGGTAAAATAAATATCACTGGTGGGATAGACACAGTTCTTGATTGTTTTACAAAATGATAAATGATTAACAGGATCTAAGAAGAAGATGTTTGCAAAAAGAAAATTGTATAATATTTTAATGTGGTTACATACATAATCAAAGTAACTGAAAACAGGAAAATTCTCAAAAGTTTCCATATAAATGCAAGCAGTTTTAAGGCAGATGATGAGAGACCTACATGGCAAATCCATACATTGCCAGAATTACTAATATGGCCAATATGTCTTTGAAATAGTAGATTAATGTCTTTCTTAGTGGATTACTGGTACATAAAATAATAATGTGTCAAATTAGATGACATCAAGTGCATTGTCCAAGGTTCTGAGGCTAGTAAGCAAAATAAAAATGTAGAATCATATGCTGGTCTATATTCCTAGCCAGCAAGTTTTAGTGGGTTTTGATGATGGAACGTCTCTTCATCAAGCCTGAAGCATTTCTTTTACTTCTAAAGTCAAATTTTAACAAAAGATTCATTGATTTTGGCCTATATTTGTGTGCTTCTGTAAGTTTCTATGTACCATGTGAACTCAAGTGCTTGCAAAGGTCATACAATGGTGATGGCTCTCCTATAGTTTCAGGTAGGAGCTATAAGCTTATATGGGTTCTGGGAACCAAATTACAGTCCTGTACAAAAGAAGCAGGCACTTATAACAAGTTAGCCATATTTCCAGACACTAAGCTTTCCTTATTAAATGAAATATTGCCTAGGGTTTTGTAAAGTAAAAAGTTATATTTTAACATTCATTTACCTCTCTCTTGTGTGTGTGTGTGTGTGTGTGTGTGTGTGTGTGTGCATGTACCCACACTTAAATGTGCACATATGTGAAGACCAGAAGACAACCAATGGGACTTGGTTCTTTCCTTCTACAACGTAGGTGCCAGGAATTGAATTGAACTCAGGCTTGGAGACAAGTGTCCTACTCACTGAGCAATTATCTAACCTCTATACTTTTTTTTTTTTGGCAATTTTGTGATTTGTTACCGTTACTCATTATTACCACAAAACTATCTGAAAAAACAACTCAGAAGAGGGAGATGTATTTTAGCTCATGGGTGCATAGGATTCAGTCCAGGCTTCCTTGGCTTTCATGTGCTTGAGGATAATTATAATTCCTTGAAAGAAATCTCAAAAATAATGTCAAGAATCACCCAAAATAAGGAAATTTATAAAACTGGAAGAACAGCTAATAGTGATTGTCAGACACAGTAGAAAACCAAATCTTCCCTGTATTAATTCCTGCTCCAAACAACAGTGAACATGTCATGTGCTGGATTTCACAGATGTGTAGAATGGTAGCACACATCTAAAAATGAAGACATTGCTCTGTTTAGTCATATTTCATTACCCATGTTTACCTGGTATATTCTATGCTTTTAGTATCTGTTTTTTTACAAGTTAAGAAAAAGTCTAGTTACGATCAGTAATCATGGTTTTATTAGTATTAAATCAGGTGGGGTTTAATCACCTGGTAAACCTTCCCAACTTCATTCCACTTGGTCCCCATAGACCCACCTTACAATGGGGCATCTTGAATCATCATGGGAGTTCAAATATTTACTTAACCATAGGTTCAGTTTTCAACTGGCTGACTTCAGATAATTCACTTCATTTGCATAAGCATTTTCCTTATTAGTAAAATTAAGATGTAATAATACATGTCTTGAGAGTTATTATAAGAACAAAATAAGATACATCATAAAATGCAATTTAACATGTCACTTGTTCTGTTTCTCTTTGTTTCTCAAGACAGGATTTTTCTGTGTAGCTTTTGCTACCCTGGAACTCACTCTGTAGACTAGGTAGATTAGGCTGGCCTTGAACCAAGTTATCTGCCTGCCTCTGCCTCTTGAGTGCTGGTATTAAAGGTGAGTGCCACCAGTGCCTGGCACAACTTGTTCTTAAGGCCTTGATAAATGTAAGTAACCATTAGCAAAGTTGCAGGATACAAAATTAACAAAAAAAATCAGTAAACCTACTATATATACACAATAAAAGGGCTGAGAAAGAAATCAGAGAAACATCACACTTTACAATAGCCACAAACAACATAAAATACCTTGGGGTAATGCTAACCAAACAAGTGAAAGACCTATATAATAATAATTTTGAGTCTTTAAAGAAAGAAATTAAAGAAGATGCCGGAAAATGGAAAAATCTCCCATGCTCTTGGATAGGTAGGATCAACATAGTAAAATGGCAATCTTGCCAAAAGCAACCTACAAATTCAATGCAATCCCCATCAAAATCCCAGCTCAATTCTTCACAGAACAATACTCAACTTTGTATGGACAAACAAAAGACCCAGGATAGCCAAAACAACTTTTTACAATAAAGGAGCTTCCAGAGGCATCACCATCCCTGACTTCAAGCTCTATTATTAGGGCTATAGTTCTGGAAACAGTTTGTTATTGGCACAAAAATAGAAGGAAAACAAATTATCCCCAACATCTCTACTTGTTGGCACTTAATATGACAGTGAATCTGATTGGAAGCCCCGATATTAACTCATACACCTATGAACACCTGATTTTTGACAAAACAGCTAAAATTATACAATAGAAGGAGGAAAGCATCTTTAACAAATGGTACTGGCACAAGTGGATGCCGGTGTGTAGAAGACTGAAGATAAATTCATATCTATCACCATGCACAAAACTTAAGTCCAAATGGATCAAAAACCTCAACATAAATCCAGCCACACTGGACCTCTTAAAAGAGAAAGTGGGAGGTGCCCTTGAATGAATTGGCACAGGAGACCACTTCCTGAACCTAATGCCAGAAGCATATACACTGAGATCAATTAATAAATGGAAACTGAGAGGCTTCTGAAAGGCAAAAGACACAGTCAAAAAGACAAAACGGCAGACCACAGAATGAGAAAATATATTTACCATGCCCACATCTGACATTGGGCTGTTCTCCAAAATATACAAAGAACTCAAGAAGCTAGTCACCAAAACATGGAATAATTCAATTAAAAATTTGAGTACAGAACTAAACAAAGAATTCTGAATAGAGGAATCTAAAATGGCTGAAAGACACTTAAGAAGTTGTTCAATATCCTTAGCCATCAGGGAAATGCAAATCAAAGCAATTCTGAGATACCATCTTATAGCCATCAGAAAGGCTAAAATGAAAAACAACAACAGTTTATGCTGGAGAGGATATGGAGAAAGGGGAACGCTCCTCCATTGCTGGTGGGAGTGCAAACTTGTACAGCCACTTTGGAAATCAATATGGCGGTTTCTCTTGAAAATGGGAACCAGTCTACTTCAAGATCCAGCAATTTCACTTTTATGCATATACCCAAAGGATGCACATTCATACAAGAACATCTGTTCATCTATGTTCATAGCAGCATTATTTGTAATAGCTGGAACCTGGAAGCAACCTAAGTGCCCCTCAACTGAAGAATGGATGGAGAAAATGTGGTACATTTACAGAATGGAGTACTACTCAGCTAATAAAAAACAAAACAAAAATACCAAACAAACAAAATGTAATCTTGAAATTCTCAGGCAAATGGATGGAACTAGAAGAAATCATCCTAGGTGAGGTAAGCCAGTCACAGAAAGAGAAACATGGTATGTACTCACTCATATACGATATTAGACATAGATCAAAGGCTTATCAGACTGCAATCTACACCTCCAGAGAGCTGTGAAACAAGGAGGATGATAAGAGAGTCATACACTGTCCCCCAGTGAAGGGGAAAGGTACAAAATCCCCTTAAACAATTGAAAGCATGGGGGAAGGGGGGAAGACCGTGGGAAAACGACAAGGGGAGAAAAGGAGGGGGGAGGAGAACATGAAGGATCAGGAAGATTGAATGGGAAGATGAATAGAGCAAGAAAAGAGACACATCCATAGAGGGAGACATTATAGGTTTAAGAGAAATCTGGTAGTAGGGAATCATACAGAGATCCACAAGAATGACCCCAACTAGGAATCTAAGCAATAGTGGAGAGGCTACCTTAAATGTCCTTCCCCTATAATAAGAATGATGTCTACCTTAAATGTCATCCTAGAGCCTTCGTTCAGAAGGTGATGAAAACACAAGTAGAGATCCATAGCTAAACACTGAGCCAAACTACTGGAATTCAGTTTCAGAAAGGGAGGAGTGAGGACCAAAGGGGTCAAGACCACCATGGGAAAACCCACAGAAATAGCTGACCTGAGCAAGTGGGAATTCATGGACCCCAGTCTGCCAGCTCAGGAACCAACATAGGACCATACCGGGCCCCCTGAACGAGGGTGTAAGGAGGACTAGGCAATCTATGAGGCCTCTGGCAGTTGGAACCAAGCTGTATCCCTAGTGTACAAACAGACTTTTGGAGTCCATTTCCCATGAAGTGATATTCTCTTAGCCTAGAGACTAAACCCTCCCCCAAATGACTTGACAGATTTTGACGCTCCCTCATGAAAGGCCTCACCTTCCCTGAGAAGTGCATGGTGGGTCAGTGGGGGGCAATGGAGGATGGGAGGGAGAGGGAACTTGGATTGATATGCAAAATAATATTGTTTCTAAATTAAATAAAATTTATTAATTAAAATGTTAGCTGTCATTGATAGTAGCAAAACAAACCTATGAATGAATAAATAGTTTTTTCAAATAGGAAAGTAAGGCTCAGAAAGACTAAATTGATTGTAGCTATTAAATATTAGGGGGGGGGAGAAAGTGAGGGAGGGAGGAAGGAAGGAGGGAAGAATGGTCTTGCCTTGGGTACAAACAAAATACCCACTCGGGGATTTCTCATGGTCTGTGCCAAGTAAGAAATTCCTGTTCTTTTACGATCCCTATATAACTTAACAAATTAGTACAAGAGCTATAAAAGCTTGAAAATGCTTTTTCCCTGTCTCTCATAAAAGCTGCTGAGAAGTAAAGATAAAAATAAAAATTGAGTTGACTTTCTTCATAGTATATATTTATCAAAATACCAAGCTCTTTGTTACAAAAATAAAAAATAAATATCAAATCCTAGCTACCTTCTCACTAAGTCAAGAAACATTTGCTACTATTTTTGAATAACAAAAGATGGAGACAGGGCATTTGAGGCTTAATGTAAAGAGTCTGACCTGTACTAGAGCCCACTTGAATTTCCAGTACTCTAGCCCATGGTGATGATTTGAATTTGCGTTCAAGCCCTTCATCTGCATAATTAGTTCCAGTACCTCACAGAAACAGATTGAGACCTAATCAAGGAGGTCAAGAGTTGGACAAGAGTGAGCTCCAGAGGAGAGGAAGCTGCATTAACCCCTGCTCTTAGGTGCATCTTTGTGTTCAGGAGCCACTGAACTGGGAACAAAGGGATGGGCCCGAAACACGGAGACAGAGAGAAAAAGGCAGATTATGCATGTGTTTGCAAAGCTCTGTGCACTAACACAGAAGGAAGAGAAGCAGAAATGGACCCCTCCCACACCCACACCCCCGCCATCAACTAAGGACAGTTGCTCAGCAAGGGCTGAGTGCCCACAAGAGTCTAACAGCTGAAGACCTAAAGCAAAATCCCTATAAAGGGAAGTACCAGAAAAACAAATAAACAAAAACATGAAACAAACTACAGAGCTGACTGAACAATAAGGAAATAGAGCAGACAAAGCACAGAAAGGTAACAGCAATGGCACCAAAGCATCCAAGCATGGCCTTACATAAGAGCAACTCACAGAGCTGTGTGTCTCACATAGAGAGGGTGGCCATTCCCTTTCCAAGGAGGTTAAGCCACAGCCAAACATTCGGGTTAAAGAGCTGGACAAGCGTTGTGCCATGTACTTCTCTCTTCACTAACATGGAGATCCCATTCTGGTATGGTGAGCATGGTCCTCTCTAGCGGGAAAGTGGGGCCTGTGAGCGCTAGGAAGGTCACGTGTCCAGAGCGGTAGCCATGGAGCAAGTTCTCTAGTGGGGTATGAATGCTGCAGGAAATATGGGAGCTGTCCAGGAGCTGTAGAAATTCTGAAGGCTTCTATGGGGGAAAGAGACTCCCCAAGATATCAGGAAGTGTATTTCCTGCAGGGCTCAGAACATCTGGGGAGATTTCTCAGTGAAGCTTTGTGTTAGAATGCATCAAAAGCCAGTGGTGACAACTCCAGCAGACTATCACTGACAAGGTAAGTGCTCAGTGACAACAGGGAAAGACTTGCTACTATGTGTCAAATAAGCCACTTGACTTTTTTTTCTGTCCAAGTAAATTTGGAATAATAAAAGATGAAAAAACGGAGATTTGGAATAATCACCATGTTTATTCAGATATATACACTCTGCTAATTGTTCATTCTTTAGACTACTTTAAAATTTGCAAAAGCTTTTCTTCAGAAGATTGGAAATGACTATATATACATCTTACTGCATTTTCCTCTTTATGTGACAAATATACCAAATATATAAGAAATTATTATAGCCTCAGAGATGAATTCACTAAATGATCACTTTCTGTCACTTTCTAGAAATTCAAAATTTGACAAGTTGACAAATTAATACTCAGTAAAATTCTGGTATAGGCCTCAGGTTGGCATCAATGCATTTTCTGTTACATTGGTTTGTAATCCATACCCTGTCATCACTACAGATAGAAAGACTACACAGCACATGGGCCCATATGTATTTATACACACACATATATGTGTTTGTGTGTGTGTGTGTGTGTGTGTGTGTGTGTGTGTGTGTGTGTGTGTAGTTTTGCCCATTCTGACATACATTGGCATAGTAATGCCCATCCACATATCACCTACACAAAAGCTCATGCATATACACATATATTGACATTAAACAAATCCTTACACACTTGTGCCCACATTCATGAATCTTATAGTCACACCCATGTGTGTACTCAAACAATTAAAATATACACCCACACTTCTATATACTCTGCAATGAACATTCATACACATCTAGCAAGTACTATACAAACTGAACCACAGAATGATGCAATGAGCTGATAGCTGCTAACTCCATTGTACAGATAAAACACTGAAAGTTGGTGTAGAAAAGATTTTAAGACAATGCTGTTAATAAATGGAAGGATATATCTGATTCAGAAGTGTGCATGGTTGTTTTTAAAGTTATAAACAAAATAATGCACTGTGTATGGGAACTCTTACAGATTTCACTAATTATACCATAATTTCACTAGCCAAATTCAACACGATTCTTGAAATGCTTCTCCACTTAGTTTTTGAACTATGCACATTTTGTGGAAAATTTAATCCACAGGCTTATAATTCATTTACACCAAAATGCTGCAACTGTTGTTTCTTGAGAGATATTTGATGTCAGAAAAAAGCTTTTGAATTTTTCAGTGACATTCTTTAAGCTTTGTATTTTATTAAAAACAGACAAAACTGTTGTTCCACACTTAAGGAAATTGGGAGTTACATTTGAGAGTTTTTTCCTCTTCTGACATTTTGAAGATTGTTATTCATATTCAGTGGTTTGAATCAAGATTAATTTGGTTCTTATAAGTCCCTACTGTTTGGAGTGCTGCTGTTTTAGCTAATGACATAATTACTTTAAAAATAATTACATGGTGATTTTTCATCTAGCAAGATAACTACACTGACCATGTAAATTCAAGAAGAGATAGCAAGTATATTTAAAACCTCAATCATGTTAGCAGGAAACTTTTGGGGAAGATAAGCAGAGTTCACATAAGACTCTGCTGGTGTGAAAGGTCATGTGACTTTCACTAAGATGTATATATTTCGTTCCAAATCCAAATCTTCCAGAAAAAATCACAAATGAGCTCTAAACAAATCACTTCTGATCTTCTGAGGATGAATAAACACTAAATAGTCATCTGATGTCTATTGAACAGCCTTACTCCCTCTGTATTATCTTTATTGAAAACACAAAGGACACAAAATAAACAAATGACCAGATATCTGAAGCATAGGTCACCCACTGAAAAGTGCTGAGTCAGCTGGCCTGGAAGCAGGGCAGAGAAGCTGTTTACTTTTTCTGAGTGACTCTGGAGATAAAGCTTTTACAGATACATAAGTCTCTTGTTGGTGCATCTGTGATGTAGAATACTAAGTTTTATGTTTACATTGTAAAATTTCACTAGCAAGGATGGATTTTTACAAAGTGGGCATACTGTAAGAACATGTAGTGCTTACAGCCTGAAAATCCCATGACAAATATCCTATGATCCAACTGTTTATTTATATCCTATGATCCAACTGTTTATTATTGTCACTCTTCCTACCTGTATAATTATTAGCATCCCACGAAGATGAATAACTTCAGGTTTAAAGTTGACTAAGGCTGTGGCGATGTGAGAGAATCCAAAGTAACAAGAGATGTGACCAAAATGTATGTCTCCAAGAAGAATCACCCAAATTCGGGGTGAATGGAATGTGGGGCAAAAGTAGTAAGTGAGAAACAAAAGAAAATAAAATAAATCCAGGGCTCCTGGACAACCTAGTTAAACTTTCCTAGCAAATCTTGACAGTGATGCCCAAATTCAGGCTGACTTAGAAGGGTTTCTGTTGTGTTCCCCTTTTCAGTATCATTCACCTCCCAGTCCCCACCCCATCTCAGATGCTCTGCTACCATCTCTTTCTCCCTCCCTTTCTCCTTCTATCTCCATAAGATGTCTGCATTGCATGACCCCTCTAGATCCATTATCTAGTCCACAGCATCAAGTGGAGTAGCAACTCAGTATTGTTCATGGACACTGAAGGTTGCAAGCTCAGATGTCTAGGAGAACTTTGATGTTACAGCTCCTAGTGATGATTCTCTACTACCCTGAACATGTAATAGAGACTGCTCAACAAACAGCAGAATTCTCCCAAACTCACTAATGTGCTTCAACTTTCACTAGCCCTGAATCTACAATGTTTCTCTTTTCTTTCACTCATCTCCTTCAGCAGAAATCTTACCCCTCAAGGCTCAGCACAAATACCACTTCTTCCACGAAGCCTTCTTTGATCTCCCCATCTGGAAATGATCGAACTCTCCTTTGAACACCATTGCCCTTTGTACTTCTGTTGGCACTTCTCCCATTCCACCTTATATTAGAATTGTAATCCTGCCTCAGCTCCCCTGCTAGTCTGTGAACTCTTTGAGGGCAACAGAGCACTTTTTATGCACTTTTAGACTCCCCCCAACAATGTCTGGCTCTGCTTAGTTCATTGGTACTCAGTGTACACTTGTATGAATGAGTGAATCCAAGCTAGGTGCTGTAGCATATGACTTGAAAAGTTGGCAAACCAAATGAAAGTCTGGCTTGACATGAAATGTCTGAAAGGATAGAGCCCTAAATTAAAAGGAAATATGGTCCATGACTCTACTTCTTTGTCAGAAATGCCATTGTTAGTCTGAGAATTGCCTATGGCAGAGTATCAGCTAAATGTGGTATAGTTGGTATGTATATAATTTTTATTAAACATAAAATAATATAGCATACACTCATAAAACTAATTAAATCCTGATGGTTTTTCAAATAACTATATCAACATTTCAATGGATGGTATTTAAGAGACTCAAAATACTCAGTCATCCTTGACAGAATTCATCCATCACCTCAACCTTGTTGTCTCTAGAAATGTTCAGCGTCAGCTGGTTTGACCATTTCCATCCTCTTTGACCTCGGCTCCCATGACTGCTACCTGATGGGTTTGTAGTCAAAGTTGACTGACAATTGTAGCAATAAAAATGCTCTTTCTAAACAGAGATTAAGATGATGTAAATATAGTCCTGGCATCAGGTTCTGTGCTTAAGTATTGAATTTAAGGAGCCTGAGGCTGCTAGACCATTAGCATGGAAATGGTCTACCTAGATTTCAGAATTATTCATTTGCTCCTGATTTTTCTTCCTGCTGTGTGGAAGGATGCCTCAAAAAATTAATTTGACCTCTATATGACCTTATCAGATGAAGTCATCCTGGACACAGTACATCATAGGATCAGCATAAACCCTTAGTAAGGATACAAGATCAACAGAATTTCTAGACCTCTGGCTACTTCCATGTCATGAGGTAGCACTTGAAGCCCCACTCCCTCTCACCTTCCTAAATGCTGCACTTTCTCTTAGTCTTTCAGCTGGCACTGGTCTGAAAAACTATCCATTTTCCTTGGTGGCTCTATTCAATTATGTTTTTATTTTTATTTGTTTATTGGGACATATTGTGACCAAGGCATGAATGCAGAGGTGAGAAGACAACTTTTCATAGTTAGTTCTTAGCTGAGCAGTGGTGGCACATGCCATTAATCCCAGCACTAGGAAGGCAGAGGCAGGTGAGTCACTGTGAGTTCAAGGCCAGCCTGATCTACTAAATGAGTTCCAGAACATCCGGAGTTATACAAAGAAAACATGAAGGAAGGAAGGAAGGAAAAAAGGAAGGAAGAAAGAAAGGAAGGTTAAAAAAAAGAAGAGAGGAAGGAAGGGAGTCAGTTCTATCCTTCCATCATGTAAGTTTGGGGGCTCAAGCTTAGGTCATCAGGCTTGGCAGCAGGTACCTTTACCTGCTGAGGCATCTCATAGACCCAATGTTTGTTTCCTTTTATAGATGAAGAGACTGAGACTCAAGAAGGAGTAATTCACCCAATGCAAATGGTAGTGAGTATTTTAGCAGAGTTAATAAAAACAATGTCATTACAATAAAGAGTTCAATGCTGCCATTCCCTAACTTCCCCTTCACTGTCAAAGCATGACATAGAACACTTAGTTTGGCTACTAATTCCTTTGTTTTTCTGATGTCTGGTTATCTCTCTAGCTTATTTCTTCTGATTGTAGCTGCACTCATCCTGCTATGTGTTGATCTCCAAAATCTCAAATATTTTTCTTCCTTATGTCACGTGTCCTTCCCAGTTTCACCAGCTGTCACATACTTCCTCCAGATAGCTTTCTGGCATGATCTGACACTGCCTTCCATTACTCAAATATCATCTCCAGGATGACACTAGCCTGCTTAAAATCCTGCCATTCCAGTGGAATGAGGAAATGACTCAGTGTTTAAGGGCTCTGCCTGTTCTTCTTAGAAAGGTCCTGATTTCAATTCTCAGAAATCACATTGTGGCTCACAACCATCTGTAATGGAATGTGATTCCCTCTTCTGATGTGAATGAAGGCAGGTCACTCATATACATAAAGTAAATATTTTTAAAAATTATCCTGCCATTCTAATCTGGTCCCAGGATCTTCTCATCCTCACATGTTGCCTAGTGTCATTTTTCCCAATAGTCCTCTAGGTTACATATTTAACTAAAGTATGTACTATCTTAGGGTTCTAGAAGATCAGCGCCAAAAGAGATAAAACTTTGCTATTGACCACCACATTCCCATCACCAAGAGAAATGGCAGGTACATAGCATGTGCTTAGTATTTGTTGAGTGAGTTCTCTGTATACAAGGACTCTGCTTACAACTTGGATTTCAGAGAACCAGGTTACATGACTGCATCAAATGAGATACATTAGACCACACAAAGGAAAGTGAATGTGGTAGTACCATCTGAATATATCATTTGCTGTCTTTTATTGAATTATTTCACATTTCAATGGTAACATCCAACAAGGGTTTGTCCTGGTGATTTAAAAATTAGCTTGATTATGTGTAATCATAGCACTTGGCTGTTGTAAATCCTAACATGACTCTTCATGCTCAGTGATAGAGAGCAATTATGGCATTCAGATTGATTCCACAGACCATAGCATCATGTCCAGATATTTCTTCCCAGGGGAAGCTATAGGGAATCTTTTCTCAAGCTATTGCCAGCTGTAGGCCTTCTCTTGAACTGTAAGGCACATGCTGGAGACTTCTATCAACTGCTCAGAGATGAGAGCTTCAGAGAATCCAGGCTGCACAGGGCTGTCTCAGAGCAACCAAATTAAGTACAAAGCTTTCTGGATTGGGGCTCTGTATGTTTTCCCTAGGGATTTTTTACCAGTAGGAAAGTCTATACCAAACTTTACCTGGCTAGAATGTCACAGATTCTTAAAGAATCCAAAAGCAAGCTAACAGAAGTCCTAGGTTCCTTAGCACTGAGGATGTATGTCAAGTTCACACCTCACATCAAGATAATACTGCATCATCTACATGGGGTTTGTTGTTGTTCTTTATTTTGCAAGGTAGGAAACATTACTTCCCCAGTTTTACAAGAGAAGAGAGAGAAAAATCTTACCCACGATCATATAGCAAATGAGTGGCAGATGCGTGTTTAGGCATGATTTCATCAGAATGTAAATGGCATGCCCAGTGTAGGGTTCCTGAAGGCTTTGTTTGGTTATGATTCAGAATGGGGAGTTCAGAGTTTTCTCTATAGATGGAGTGTTATTGGAGGCTTTGAGTTTCCTTCAGAGAATCAGATAATGTTCCATGAGGACAGATGCTATGTCACACACATGGTTGTACTCCAAGTGCCCAGTAAAACATATGTCACAGAGTAAGTGCTTGACAGATGTTGTCTTAGTAGCAGAATCCATCACTACATATGTTTAGACAAACCATGTCAACCAAAGTTCCTAGACACACACACAACACATCTGTCCTGACATAATGTGCCTAAGGTCATAGCATAGATAAAAATGATCTTGCCACATACACTGGAGGGAAGAGTTCTGCTGTAACAATTGCAATTCTTAGGAAAATGACTTGGGTATACTTAAAATCAGGATAATTGTTCATTTAGAGCACTAAAGCATGAGTTCTGATAACCCCACTCAGCTTTTATCCTTGTGCCTCTTTTCTCTTATTATTTAAAGCTTTTAGTGACATGATCAGCCAGACTGTGTTTTTAGCAAGCTCTCTTGTGGTAGATGTGGAGGACTGATTACAGAGGGGGAGAAAATGGGAGGCTGGGGCCAGTGGAGTGGATGCTTACTGCTGGGGGGGCGCTCAACAGGGATGATCATGAGAATGGACAGGAGGGAGACATTAGAGAACAAGAACAAGAGTGGAGCCTGAATTTAGTCACAGCTATCAAGAAATATTGGGAAAGAGTGGGATGCATTTTAAAAGGTCAGCTACAACTACCAGCAATGCCTGTGAGGCTTTAAATGCAGAGTGGGAAGCAGAGAAATCAGAAGCCAACAATCCCTTTTTGCAGAGGATGAGGGTGCAAGTAATGATTCTGGTTTGGACTAACTTCAACTCATCGGGCCACTGTCTACCCAAAGGTGGGTGCTTAGCTGGTATTTACAAATTAGAATTCATTAACAAACTTCCTCTCCTTTGGTTCCAAGGACGCGTAACCATTTGAAAGACCCAGATTCTACACATATCAGTGTGTTCCAGGCACCTGAATCATAGCAACTTCTGCTCTGGGAAGTAGAATTTCAGAGCTGAGTCGGGGGTAGATGGGAAGACAGTGATGTGGGGCAGAGTTGGATGGAGAGTGGGCTGCTTTGTCCATTTAGGAAACACTGCATCCTTGTACCTCTCTTCACACTCTGAGGCAGACTAGTGAGTAGTGATTTCCTAGAATGATAGGGTACTTCAGTACTCAAGTACTTGGTAAGTAAGATTCTATATGAGCAATCAGTTGAAGAAGCAAATAAGAGCCTGAGGAGAGCATTAATCATCTCTGCATCTAATAGGGCTTCCCCAAGGCCGCATATACACGAGTGTAGAATTTTAAACAGGTTTTCTTTTTGTACACTTGAAAAAAGGACAAGGATGTGTCTTGTTAAAACTAATGATTTCTTAGTAGTTCTTTCTACATGAGAATGAACTTGGAAAGCAAAGCTTGTCCAGCTCTTGCTCCACGTGCTGAAAGTGTTCTCTTTACTTCAGCAACATCTGCTAGGACATCTGGGGAGCTCAGTTTGGCCCAAAGCTTTTTAGAAAGGCAACCCAAAAGGCTCTTGCAGTTCAGGTGCTCCTTCCTAGAAAGACTACAGCACTTTGCTTGCCAAAGTCGACTTGGCCCAGCATTTCGAATATTCTAATTGAATAAATTATAAAGCCTCCTTTCTTTCTTTTGCATTGGTGGCTATTTCTTTGATATAAGGACTGAGAACATATTGGCAGATGTTAAGAGTTACCTTTGTTTCATCTCTTGAAATGTAGCTTACTTCAAAAAATCAAGCGGCTGTAATATACTCGTGCCTCTCTGACGAGAAATCCACCAGGGAGACTGTTTCCTCCTTTCCCCTCAATGACAGAAATGTGGGGGACTGTTAATAAAAGTTGGCAGCACTGAAATCTTGAAAATGACTTGAAAGGAGAATTTGCATGGGACACCACCTCCCAAACTCACTCCAGGTGTGGCCATCACTTCAGCTCCCAGACTGCAAGGGGAGGGTCATAAGACTCAGCTGCAATTCTCCGACCCCCTTTACTTTCTTTTTTGTGTCCAATGTATCTTTTGTATCATGTATCGTGTGTGTGTGTGTGTGTGTGTGTGTGTGTGTGTGTGTGAGTGTGTGTGTGTGTGTGTGTGTAAGCGAGCACACATGTGCATGTGTTTATTTATTTCTGAAAAGGGAAATGTCACTGTCTCTTTAGAATACATCTTTTGTCCTAGAGGAAGATGTTGCTTTTCCCAATTCCTATCTGTGAAGGTTAAGCAAGATTCAAGCATCCAAAGCAGAGTCCCAGGACCCTATGTTTACCCCCACAAGCTCCTAGTCCACTCCTGTTAAAAAGGCTAGTGAAGGCATGAAGTACAAGCCGTAGTGTTTCTGCAGGAGAACACATTTCAGAGGGAATTTTGTATTCTGAGACACTCTTATAGCCCCCAAAGGGAAACCCACAGTGGGTAAATTCATCTGGAAGGTTGGCATTCAAATTATATATGAGGAGCCCTCAGAAACATTTTGTTAGGCCTTATCCCAACTCACTTTCAACAGCCTGGGGACATTGAAATGGCACTCAATAAAATAGTCATTTTTTTCGTGGCCACTATAACCTTTAGAATACCAAAAACAATTACCTACTGGTTTTAAATTTATGCCAAGTCTAGGTCCAAATGAATAATCCATCCTACTTGAGAACAAATGATGATGATGATGGTAATGATGATTATGCTAATAATCACCATCATAATAATAATAGCTGCCATTACTAAGCAATTACTATGTTCAAGGCACTATATTAAGCTCTTTGCATGCATTTTTCTTATTTATGCTTG
Source organism: Cricetiscus sungorus (assembly GCA_030556225.1). Taxonomy (NCBI): domain Eukaryota; kingdom Metazoa; phylum Chordata; class Mammalia; order Rodentia; family Cricetidae; genus Cricetiscus; species Cricetiscus sungorus. Next base: position 13,318,893 of record JANBXA010000726.1, read on the forward strand.
TAACAATACTGAGAAGTAGGTATATAATTATCCTTGTTGTAGAGATGAGAAAGGGAGACTCAAAAAAGGTTTAAATAATGTGTCCAAGGGCCTATAGTAAGTGGCTCAGTTAGCATTTAAAGCTAGGTCAATCTGGGCTGGGAGCATACCTTAGTGGTAGAGTCTGAGCCTAGCATTCATGAGGCCCTGGAGTCCATCCCTAGCCCCAAAGAAAAGCAAAACGAAATCTGGTGAATAAAATCCCCAAAACATGTGTAATCAATTAATAGGTAAATTATATTACCTGTATACAATATATGCCAATACAAATGGAAGAGAGTTTACTCAAATAGCTTCTATGTGACAAGAACCTGAGTACTTCATATGACTATTCACTACATGTTTCTTTTTAAATCTCAATTGATTTAACACCCCTGAAGTGATGTATTTGTTCTTATATAAATGAACTGCACCAGAATTTTGAAAATATTGTTCTTTTGCCTAAACTAATCAACTGCTGCAGAATGTCAGTGGAACTAGTAAGGTTATGTTGAACCTTCTCAAATTCAAAGCATAACAAAATCCCCTGGAAGGCTTGAGAAAATCAAGACAAGGAGTAGGGATCCCACTCTAAAGTTCATATTCATTAGTTTTGGGTGGACTTAAGAATTTTAATTCCTTTGTCATTTATAGGAAGATAGATAGAACTGAGGCTATCGTGTAAAACAGAACCAGACATGTTTTTCTCTCTATGTGGAAATTAGATTTAAAAGGGGGAAAAGACAACTTGAAAGTTCTAGAAAAGGTGTATAAGAAGTGCAATGGTTGTGTTTAAGAAAAGGCAGTTGTCCTGAATTGGCCATCATCTGTGATCAGATGGGAGACTACCCCGATTGTCATCAGAAGACCTTCATCCAGTAACTGATAGAAACAGATGCATAGACCCACAGCCAAACATTAGGCAGAGCTGAGGGAATCCTGCAGAAGAGAGGGAAGAAGGATTGTAGAAGCCAGGGAGGTCAAGGATATAACAAGAAAACCCACAGAATCAATTAACCTAGCCTCAGAGGGGCTCACAGAGTTTGAACAGACAACCAGGGAGCCTGCATGGGACTGACCTAGGCACTCTGTATATATGTTACAGTTGTGTAGTTTGGTCCTCTTATGGGACTCTTAATAGTAGGAACAGGGGCTGTCTTTGACTCTTTTACTGCTTTGGGTACCCTACTACTCATATTGCATCACCTTGCCCAGCCTCAATATAAGGGGAGATGGTTAGTCTTACTACAACATGATATGCCATGCTTTGTTGATACCCATGGGAGGTCTACCCCTTTCCAAACAGAAGCTGAGGACGAGTGAATTGGGACGGGGAGGGGATGATGAGAGAGGAAGAAGATGAGAGGAGAGGAGAGAGAGGAAACTGTGGTCAGAATGTAAAAGAAGGAAAGGAAGGAAGGAAGGAAGGAAGGAAGGAAGGAAGGAAGGAAGGAAGGAAGGGAAGGGAGGGAGGGAGGGAGGGAGGGAGGGAGGGAGGGAGGGAGGGAGGGAGGGAGGGAGGAAGGGAGGGAGGGAGGAAGGGAGGGAGGGAGGAAGGAAGGAAGGAAGGATGATGGATATGATCAGAGAGTGATTTCTACATGGACAGAATGTTATAGTACACTCTATCCATATGTAAAACTAACATGCATTGATAAATATAATTAAAAATAGAGAAAATAATTGATGTCATGGAAGTTCACAGTGCAAAGTTGGTGATTGGTGTGTGGGAAGGGTAAGACAGAGGTGGGATGAGAGGAGTTGTTAAGTGGACTCTAAGCCTTAAGCTACATGGGATCAAGAAGCTCTGGGTGACTACAGATAATATTTTACATGCTGAGTATTTCAAAGGTTTTCATTATAAAGAATGGTAAAGAAGGCAATTGTAATGTGATTTAGACATTTACTTGGTCCACACATGCATTAAAACAACACAGAATACTTCCATAATACCTACAGATTTCATCTATCCATTTAAAAGTAATTGTAGTTAATTAAAAGAATTTTTGCTTCTAACAAGCTCCCAGGTGATTCTGTGGTTGCTGCGCAGGAAACAGTAGCTTGAGATCTTCTGATCTAGTGTTAAGGGAGCCTCGGGGAAAAATATTATCTGTCAGAGGCAACTAGTCAAAGGCCTAGTTTCTAGAACAGACTCCTTTGCTGACTAGTAATGTAATCCTGGGGATACCACTCACCTCTTTAGAAGCCTGGCTGATTCTTATTTTGTAACATAAAGGAACTAGTTCCAATATTTTATGAGAAAATAGACTAGATGAATGTAACTCATTTAAAATTCCAACATAGGATTTTCAGGGCTTAGAGACTTAATTTTGCTCACAGTGACAGCAAATAGCATATGCATGCATTCTGGTGAATCAAAAATATATTATCTTCATTCTTTCCATTTATTTACTAAAGTATCATGTTAATAATATATTGATGAGTATCACTACCTTCCAATATATTTATCAAGTACCTGCTACATAGTGGGTGCTGTGCTAGGTACTGGAATCAAGTAGTAAACAGAAAGGCAAGACTCTTATTCTCACAAAGGTTGCAGTCATACCGATGAAATGCAAACATTTTATATTTTTATTTTAAAATTTACTGTTATTGCATGTGTATGGAGATGAGGTTGGAGCCAGAGGACACTTTGTGCAGTCAATATCTTCTGTCTACCTTTATATGGGTTCCAAGGGTTAAATTCAGATCCCGAGACTTGTGTTGCAACTGCCTTTACCTGCTGAGCCTTGTTGCTGGTCCATGGAACTACAAACATTTGAGAAAACAATGAAAAAAATTACTACATGTTCTAGTATATTTCATACTAACATATATGACTTACTTTTATTTTCTGATTAAACAATTAGCTGCATAAATCTTAAATTTATGTCTGCATACATTGATTGCATCCAGACTTTGTGTGAGAATAAATTTATAACAAGAAATTGCATTGTAAACAGCTATTTGAGATTATACCTGTCTCCACTTGACAGGAAATAAGCTACAAATGCATCCATTACTTTTAGCATAACGATTTTAGAGCCAGGTGTAGAGGCTTATCTCTGTTGTCACAGCAGCCTGGAAACTGAGGCTGAAGAATCATCAGAAGTTTGATGACAGATCAGTCTGCATATTAAGTTCAAATCCAAACTGAACTATTGAGGGACACCCTGTCTCAAAAAAAAAGTATCTAAATTAATTATCTTTGTTTTCCTATATTACAGCCTTGCTATAAACTGATTTTGCATACAATTGGGTTTTACAACATAGATTTTCCAGCTCAGTTTCAAACACCATTAACCATTCTAGCATCTTTGTTTGCATAAGGTGCTTCATGAAGCCCTCCTCTTTCATCTGGAGTGGTTTAACACATAACATAAGAGGACACTACTGTATTTCCACTTCCTCTCTGAAATGTGTTTATTTTATTAAATTCAGTATATTATTTGAATGTTGAAATATTATCCTATGAGGTATCATTATCTATTTTTTAATCTAATATTATGCCACTAGCTTAGAGAGTAAAGTGGATATATGGAACACTTTCTTTTAGAAAATAATTTTTCAAAGAGATGCGTGAACACAGGGAGTCTAACTGGCCCTCTGGCAGAAACAGCCATGGACTGGTTTAGCTGACGCCTGGCCAGAAGGTTTCTTTTCACATGTGTGCGTACTACCCAACTAGCTATAATAAGGAAAGAGCCACGGTGGTGATTCCTCCTGCCCTGGACTTTGCAGTTTCTGTGATTAGTATCTATGGTTTTATTCCAACTGTGTTGGTGTTAAAAACTTCAAAGCAAATCCAAAGCCCAGTATTTAGGGGAATATATTTTAAAGGAATACTCACTACCAATTAGCCTAAACGGTAATGAAAATCATCATATATTTTCAATGATGAAAGATCCCGGTAGGGGGGCTCCTAATGGATGACAGGTGCCAGAGTGAGAGGAGTCCAGTGGGAGGAGGGCAAAGCCTGTTTCTTAGTCAGCTGGAGAGAACACAGCTCACCCTGCCTGCAAAACTGGACTTTGAGCACAGACAGAGGCAGTCTATAGTCTCCTCTGTTTCATTCAGAATGCTGCTGTTTGGAATTAAGTCATTAGAACCCTTCTGGGGAGAGTGAACAGGCTACGGCAAGTTCACTGTCCCTTTTGCTGTCTTGGCATGGATCCTGACAGCATTAACACACACCACTAATAGATGGGGAATAAGATTGGGGGAATTCTTGTGTATTTCATAAAAGGCTGCTATGAACACTCCTGAAATACGCCTTCTACTAGAATGTGACTACTATTTGGGCAGGGATTGAGGTTTCTTTACTGATGAGTTCCAAGCATTTCAAATGGCACCTGTGACACAATGCTTGCTAAGAAATAATGAATAAATAAGCAAATGGATCTTATAATTATAAGAATAATCCTTTATCTGGCTCTCATTTTTCCTATTACAGTTATTCCAAGAAGTGCTCCATTCCTGTCACATCAACACACTCCTTTACTGAATATTTTTGTTGGTATTGTAGTTTATTGGATTTGTTAAAGTTGTAGAGAAAGGGAAAAATCACTGTCAACATAATCAAGTTTCTTTATTATGTTTTTTCTAAACAGGGTCTCACTACATAGCTCTGGCTGTCCTGAAACTCACTAATGTAGACCAGGCAGGCCTTGAACACAGAGATCCATCTGTCTCTGCCCCACCTAGTACTGGGATTGAAGGTATGTGGCTAGCAAAAGAAAAATTAAAATGTGTTTATATCTATGTAGTAAGCATGCAAAAAAGGAAAAGAATCTGAATAGCACCTAGAAGCCTCCCTCAGTCATCACTCCACCACAATGCTAACTGCTATCTGACTTTCAATAGATTGGCTTACTCTGTACTATGTCCTCTTTATTATGGTATATCTTTCTCAGGGACATATTGAGGGACATGGTTGAGCTTCATTCATCCACATTTGTATATAGCAGTTGCATATATTGTCATTTATTTGGTCATTATGCTGTTATTAAGCAGTTGTGTTATTTCCATTCAGGAACATTATATGAGTATGTACCTGTTTTGGTATTTGAGTTTGTTCTTTTGGATTTTGCCTTTTGTTTTTTACTTTTATTTGTTTGTTTTGGTTTTGGTGGTTTGGTTTGGTTTGGTTTGGTTTGGTTTGGTTTGGTTTGGTTTGGTTTGGTTTGGTTTGGTTTGCTAGGGGGATTCTTTGAGTAGCCCTGGCTGTCTTGAAACTCGCTCTGTAGAACAGGCTGGCCTCGAACTCACAGAGATCTTCCTGCCTCTGCCTCTGCCTCTGCCTCTGCCTCTGCCTCTGCCTCTGCCTCTGCCTCTGCCTCTGCCTCTGCCTCTGCCTCTGCCTCTGCCTCTGCCTCTGCCTCTGCCTCTGCAGTGTGAGATTAAATGCATTAACTTGATTTATTTACTTATTTATTTGCTTTTTTCTTTCCTTTTTCCTTTCTTTCTTTCTTTCTTTGTTTATTTGTTTATTTATTTAATTTAGCAAGACAGAGTTTCTCTGTGTAGCCCTGACTGTCCTGAAATTCACTCTTTAAATCAGGCTGATTTTGAACTCAAGAGATCTGCCTGTCTCTGCCTCTTCAGTGCTGGGATTAAAGATCTGCCTCAAAGAGAGGATGATAAGGTGATTCAGAGGGTAAAGACAACTGTCCTTATACCAAGCCTAACGATCTGAGTTTGATTTCTGGGACCCCTATGGTAAAAGGAAATAACTGGCTCCCACAGGCTGTCTTCTGACCTCCATGTGTGCACCATGTTGTGAACACACATGTGTGCATGCCCACACACAAACACACACACTAAACAAGTAAATAAATGACTAATTTTTAAAAACTTCTTAACTATTTTAAATGTATACTTTGACAGCATTAAATTTCTTCACTGAGTTGCACAACCATCACCATCACGCATCCTCCCAAACTGAAACTACATACTTCAAATAGCACACCCACCCATTCCATCCCCAGTGTCCGGGAAAAACCATTCAAGTTTCTGTCTGTGAATTTGACTACTCTACAAACCTTATAAAAGTTGTCTTGTGCTTACCCTTTTGTACCTGGGTTATCAGTTCACTTCATATAATGCTTTCAAGGCTCACCCATGCTGCTCAATATGACTAGGTCCCTCCACTCCTAAGACTCACTAGCATCATATTGCATATTTATATGCCATTGTTTTATCTATTTGCTTGGGTTCTATACCTTACTGATTGTAAATGCCACTGCTATCCACATGAGTATATAGTGTTTTTCATCTTCAGAGAGCCACTCTGGTTGTTGCGTTGAAATTAGTAAGAGTGGAAACTAGAGGCCAATTAGGAAACTACATAAAAATGATGACTGTGTAGTGGAAAGTGACAATTCATCAAGAAAAGGCTAGCAGTCTGGAACAAAAGAGGAGACAGTTTCCTGTGCTTTATTTCTTCACAGACCTGCATCTGGCATTGTACAATTCATGTCTCTCAACTGTTCATGGAATTTTGGTGGTGTGTTCTTAGTATGTCCCCCCAAATCTGCAGTGTGACAGACAGGGCCTAGTGGACACAGATTAGCTCATGTGGTTCCTGTCCTTATCAATGAATTAATGTTGTCATAGGGAGGACTTGTGGCAGCTGGTTTGCTCTCCTTTTTTCTTCCTCTATATTCCTCTCAGCTGAGATACTTTCTGTGGGGAAGTTGTCTCTACTCATCTCAGGTAGAAATCAATCATAGTCCAAGGAAAATATTCCATTCAGGTCCAGTTTGGTAAAGGAATGAGTTTTATTGAAGTTATTTAAAGAAACGTAGATGTCTCTGGTACTTTCAACACCGTAAAGCTCACCCAAGCATGGGTGACAAGTCAGAGAAAGATACATCTCTATAGTTCCCTGCAAGTTCAGCTACTCCACTAAAAAGCCTACTCTCCCCTCAATGATTGCTTGCTGCTTATATAACCTCAGGGAAGGGCCTCATGAGTCCTGTGAGTTTCATGTGTTTCCTGCGACTTCTAAGTTTCCTGTAAGTTTCAAGTTTCATGACCCTCATGAACCTTCCTCTTCTGTCTAGGGGAGAATTTTTCAGTCAAGATGAACCAGCTACACATACAACACTCTACTCAAGAAGAAAAATAATTCAGTGTGTCATCTTGGAATCAGATAATGTGGGCCATAACCTATCACAATTTCTTATTCTCCAAAACTGAGAATAGATCTCTACTCTTTGTAAATTACTCAGTCTCATATATTATAGATAGACAGACAATGGATAGGTACATATATGCATACATACACACATACATACAGACATACAGACATGATAGGTTCCTTCTGTAAGTTTTGTTTCTCTAGAGAAGCATGACTAATACACAAATCTAAATAAAACAGACTCAGCATTTCATGCTTTTTAAATTCTTCTTTCCCTTCCTACAGGCTCCTTAAAGCACTGTCTCCTTCCAATAGTCACTTGGTAAATGCTTGTAGAATGAGAATGGCTAATAAAGTTTATATATTACATAATAGAAAGGAAAACTGTTACACAATGAAGAATTCATATGTGCGTAGCTTTATGCTTTGTTTCTCTTCTCCTTTCAGGGCCCTCTGGTGTTCTTCCTAGTCTTCACAAATTTCCAGGAAACCTAGTTTGCCGTATGACTACACACAGTTGAGGTTATTAGGGTAGGCCATTAACTACTAGTAAGAAATATTGGGTTGGGCCATGCAGGCTGATCTTACAACAGAGAAGCCGTGAAATGAGAAATCTCTTCCTCTCCCATCTATTCTCATCATAACCATGCTGGAAAAATATGTGCAATATTTTGAAAGCATCAACTGCTTGGCATCTGTTTTAAGAAAGTTCACAAGCATATCCACAATGACAAAAGTGGTGTGTTATTTTCTTTATATTCTTGCCAAAACAATGCATTATAAAGTAGAGACTATTCGGGTGGGGTCACATTTAAACTACAAGTACATGTAGAAATTACAGCATCTAAGATCAAGAGATGTGGGAAACAGGAAGACTAACAGATGTGGATGGGAGACTGGAACACACACTTATTACTATTGTAATTGCAAATTTCTGTGGGAGTATATGTGCAGAGAATTTCCTACAATAGCATTTACATGTCTGTCTCTGTGACATATAAGGAATATAGCACAAGAAATTTGGAAATGGAATATCCCTACTAATAAAGTGAATTGTGAAAGCTAACTGAGTCATCTATCAGTCCATATTTAACTTATTCACTATTCATCTACTGGTAAATTACAATAGGTAGTTATTATCATGACTTGTACTGTGTTAGTATTTGGCATGTAACAAGAATAATTTTAAGCACCCTTATGAGGTAGATAATGTTATTGCCACCACTTTAGAGATGAGTAAACTGAAGTTTGGAGCCTTGTAAAGTTAATAGTTAAGCCCAGTTTTATCTGAGGCCAAAACTGAGGCCCTTAACTGCCATAGAACACTACACAGAAAAGCAACAGTAGAAACTCAGGGTCTGATCAAAAGACCCAGAAAACTAGAACTGAATGTGGTGAAACAAAGAGGTATTATGGGTAATTCAAAGATCTGCAAGGGACTCTCTTCCTAAAGAACACAAATCCTTATAAATGAAGCCAACTGAGGGCTCAGCACAAACAAGCTACGAGTGAAGTTCTAGATATCCTAAGATGATGGAAAGTTGAAGAAACAGGAGCAAAGGACTGCTGAGTGGAACAATTAATGGAATGAGGCCACTGATGTTGTGTTCTCTAAGAAAGATATGGGGGGGGGGAAAGCTGGTAATTTCTCTACTATACCAAACAGCAACTAGAAGGCCATAACCATTCACTTATTAGTCATCCGACAGAAGGTGAAGAGACTACAAATTGAGTGCCAATTCAACGAATATGGCTACCAAGAGAAACTGGTTTACTGTCTAACTCCCCCGCCATCACAATGTATCCACAATTCTTCAGAGACTACCCGGCACATTGTAGGTGCCCAATAAATGCCTGTTGAATGAATAAATGTCTAAGGCAAGTATGCTATGCTGAGCTACATGTCAGATGGTTTCCAGCTTCAGATCTACAGAATCTGACCTCTTGATCCCATCAGTGGCAGTGTTGTTCACCAGGTATTTCCAGTTCCCTTCTTTTAGCGTGGCTATGGTCAAGAAGCCAGGCAAAAGATTCAGACCAGAGGGGTTGGAGAGATGAACAAATGCTTAAGAATGCTGGCTACTCTTCCAGAGAACCCGGATTCAAATTCCAGTATCCACATGGTGACTCATAACAATCTGTAACTGCAGTCCCAGGGAATCCAGCATTGGCCTCTGTGGTAACCAAACATACATGTGCATGGCATAGGGATGCATGCAGAGAAAACACTAGTATTAAATAAATAAACTGGGATTGATATGTAAAATGAGAAAAATAATAAATATATATATATATTTAAAAAGAAAAGGAAAAAACAGATCCATGCACAAGGTAGAATTTGGGCTAGTTATTTGGAAATTCAGCATGGCCCTGTAACTTAGCTTAGGTGAAAGAATATGATCAAAAGCTGTGATAATTTTTCCATAGCAGCACAATAACACTGGAGTGATGGGGCTTCTCTAAGTGTAGCACTCTGAGTGAAGACTACATTGAAAAGAGACAGTCAACCGACACAAGACATATAAGATATAAGCAAGAAATAAAAAAGTTCCAAAATACTTCACTTTACATTGTTATATTTTATATTTGTGCATATGGGTGATTTGCCTGAATGTATGCCTATGTATGTATGAATTGCATGTCAGGTGTAAATGGAGGCCAGAAGAGGGTACTGGATACTCTGGGAGTTGCAGACAATTTTGAGCATCCATATGTATACTTGGAATTGAACCTGGATTCTCTGGGGATGTAGCCAGTCATTTTAATTGCTGAGACTCATCCCCCAAATGTTGAAATTTGAAGATTGTTACTACAGCCTCACACACCCTACTCTAACTGATACTAGCCTACTTTCCAGAAAGAGTGATTTTTAGAACAGATTTGTCAGCCACTGGAAGTCATCAACGACTTGCAATCCACCTTGAAATTTACACCACTGTTCCAGGTTCAAATATCAGTCAACTGTTCCCTCTGTGTAATCAATTTTCCCCTGATTTTATCCAAATGATATTATAGCAACTGTGGTAGTTTGAAAGTAATTGGCCCCATAATCTCAAAGGGCGTGGCATTATTAGGAGGTGTGTCCTTGTTGGAATAGGTATGGCCCTGTTGGAGGAAGTATGTCACTGTGGGGATGAGTTCTGAAGTCTCTTTGGCTCAAGAGTTGCTCAATGTGACAGTCATCCACTTCATGTTGCCTTCTGATTAAGATGTATCCAGCACCATGTTTGCCTACAAGTCATGATTTCTGTCCTAATAATAGACTAAACCTCTCAAACTGTAGGCCAGTCTCAATTACATGCTTTCCTTTATTAGAGTTGATGTGGTCATGATGTCTCTTCACAAGAACAGAAATGCAAACTAAGACAGCAACTAAAATCAGAGTTAAGAACTATTTTTAGAGCTGTGTATGGTGCCACACAGCTTTAATCTCAGTACTTGAGAGGCAGAGGCAGGTAGATCTCTGAGTTCCAGTACAGCCTGGTCTACAAAGTGCATCTAGGACAACCACGGCTACACAGAGAAACCCTGCCTCAAAAAACAAAAAAAATAATTAATTAATTAAGTTAAAAAGAACTATCCTTAGAATTTATCGAGATTTTACTGAAAATTTGGTGATAACACATGGAAATAATTGTTTGTTTATGTGTTTCTTGAGACAAGGTCTAATGTGTCCCAAGCTGCCTGTGAATTCACTATATGTACCTAAGGATAACCTTAAACTTCTAATCATTTTGCCTCCATCACCTATGTTCTGTGACTACAGGCATGTGCCCCCTTAGACCTAGTTTATAGGAAGCTAAAGATGGAAGCTGGGACTTCATGAATACTACATATGCATTCAAACACTGAGCCAAATCTTCAGTCTCCAGAGTAGTCCTTGAAGCACTAAATAAACTTTAGCATATGTCTCCCTAATGTAACCCCTCTCTGGGAAGAATCTAGGCTCTGCAGCATCACCGTGAAACACTAGAGAAATACACCTTTCTATAAGTGACATCTGTCACTGCCTACCTCATAATATCTACAAAACACAGTGAGTTCATTATGAGAAGAGGTCATGTATGGTTATACCGTGATATCTAATCATGCTATAAGACACAACACAGTCTAAGGAACCAAAAGAGACTACAAAGTACTTCTTCCAACCAGATGGCTGACAAACTGGGAGTAAAAGAAATCCAAGCTACCTTGAGGTTTTTGACAACCCAAGGAGGAGAAGATAGGAAGGATACTGTGGTGGCTTTAATTAGAATGGCTCCCATAGGCTCTATATTTGAATAATGGTCCCCAGTTGGTGAAACTGTTTGGCAAGGATGAGAAGGTATGGCCTTGTTGGAGGAAGTTCGTCACTGAGACTTCAAGGTTTCAAAAATCCCACACCATTTCCAGTTAGTTCTCTCTGCCTGTTAGTTGTGTCTCAAGATGTGCACTCAGCTACTGCTCCAGCAAGTACCTGTCGTCCTGTTATCATGGTCCCCCAAACTCTAACTCTTGGAAACTGTAAGCCCTAAGTAAACCCTTTCTTTTATAATTTGCCTTGATTGTGGTATCTTAGCACAACAACAGAAAAGTCACTAAGTCAAGTATTAATCAGATAAGAGCATTATCATCAGTTGGGAGGAGTACAAGGACCCCCTCTGGAAAACTGACCATTTCTGGAAGACCTAGTCAAGTCACAAGTATATTTGAGGCAATATTTTGTTGAGCCTTCCCAACAATCTCACAAGGGAGATCTTAAGATTCTTTTGAGAGGAAAACGTTGACTGTAAGGTTCAAAGGGTTTGTAGGGTGTGCCCGCATGCCCTTAGCTTACTAGTTTGTCAGACTACGCCCACCTGTCCTCAGAATCCATGATCTTTTGCTTCCTCCACTGGACAAACCACAGTCTTGCTAAGCCACTGTCAGCATTTCCTGGTCTCTGCCTTAGGGACAAACACAGGAGGAGTGTGTTAACATTTGTCCCAAATAACTAGCTTAATGCTTGCTCAAGATGCAGTATGGAGGACTGGAGACCGGTGCTCTGTCAGCTTAGGCACGGGAGGAGAGCTGAGGAGGAAAAGATTCAGGAGCAGACCCTGAACATAGTCCTCTCAAGAATCACTAAAGGTGCCGAGAAGGATCTGGGTCACTGCTGGGTTGAATACATCCTCAACAAAGGAAGTAGTGCTGTATGGGGATTTTTGTAAGACATTTCAAATGCAAAACAAACCACTCTTTAAAAAAAAAGTCTATATTACATTTGCTGATGGTTCCGTTTCAGAAGTTCAGAGACCTGACCTCCAAAGGAAAAGACAACAGACCCAAACAAAACCCAAAGGCATTGCTAATCGGCCATCTGCACTGATGAGGTAGGAAAATAAACGAAAGCAAAGCAAAACAAAACACAACAAAAACGCCTTAAACAAAAACGTCTTCAATTGAGACAGGAGGAAAACTCTGGCTTCCCAAAGCCATATCCATGTTTTCCGTGTTTATGCTATGATGTGACTGAGGCCTCGTGTTCTGATAAGAGAGTGGGGGCGTCCCTTTTCATGCTATGTGATTTCATCTGTCTCCATCACTTCCCAAGGTCTGACAGGAATCAGCTTAAAATATCAGAACTTGACTTCAGCCAAGTGCCGCCCACCTCCCAAGCCACAACATTGTGCTGTACCCTTCTCACAGGCGCGGAAACAGTCAATAAGGAAATACCATAGTTAGGTTCTTTGCAACTTGCTGGAAGTGTGTCTGGCGCTTCATTTCCTGATCGCTCAGGTGGAAATTGTAAAAATAATTAAGAGCTATGACTAATCACCAAATCAAAGCAGGTTGCCCGACTCATTTGCAATTGCGCACGGAGTTCTGTGTGCCAACAAAGAAAGGCTTGGGGAGTTTATTATTTAAACCAATTAAAAGCTCCAGGCAAAGTGAGGAGTCAATTTGTGGCCACGTGGTGGGAGAACAGAAGTTGGAAGAGCCTGAGGAATTTTGGGAGCAGAGCCATATGGCCCAAATCAAAATGAAGCACCTAGAATCACCAGGAATGTCTGCACAGAAAGCAATCTCAGAATAATAAGCATCACCTAGCAAGAACAGGCTTGGGCTTTGCATATGAGTCCACCCGATTCTCCCAGTACTCCAGCCAGTGTGCAAGGCCAATAGTCCTACCCAACAGTACACGAAAAATCAAACTGACTAAAATCTGATTCCTGTTCAGCAAGAGACATGGCTAAATTTCCTGTCCAGCATTTGGGCTTTTATGTATTTTAGGGCTACCTAGAGAGTTCTTAAAGGCACAGATGATGAAAATCGGCTGCCCTGCCCTTCTTCCCAAATGAGGTGCACAGTCCATCTGGAGAGGGCACTCACACAGTTGAAGGAAGCTGTGGGTCATAAAATGGAAAGAAAAGAATTAAAAACTGGAGTCATTTGGTAGCAGTTACAAGAATAAATAAATAAATAAATAAATAAATAAATAAATAAATAAATAAATAAATAAAGGAGCACAATGGGGCAGCTACTTCAGCAAATTAGTTTTACAGAATGGATGCTAGTGAGTAAACCTTTACTTAAAGTTCATTTTCACATATCCATATCCTTTTCCTTTCCTTTCCTTCCCTTCCCGTCCCTTCCTCTTTCTTTCTTTCTTTCTTTCTTTTTTTGAGAGGACTTTTTACATTCTAGACTGACCTCAGACTTTCTATGGAAGTAAGGATGACCTTGAGCTTTTAATCCCCTGCCTCGACCTCCTAAGTGCTCCAAACACAGGTGTGCACCTCCATGACCAAATTAGGAACTGCTGGGACTGGAACCCAGGGCTTCATGCAAACCCAGCTCCCCATCAAGTAGTTCTCAACATCATTTTTTCTTCTGGTCTACTGGTCCCATTGCTTATAACCACTGTATTCCATGAACCCAGCTCTCCACAACCCCTGCATCTTCTGGAAGTCTAATTATCCTTCTACTTTCAAGGGCTATCACTTCCAGGTCCTACTTCCATCTCCCTTCCAGTTCCCACCAAAACAATCCTTCTCCAATACTCCTTAGAGAAGAAAGTAGAAACAGTGTACCAGTGCCAGTTGGCAAACATTGAAGCTAAGTCACATAGCTGCATATGACCACTTCCATGCTATATATTGCTACTAATGCCCTCAGACTAAATTGTTTTATACATCCACAGAGTGGCTCATGATATGTCAACAAATTAAGCCAAATGAATAACAAAGAAAAACAGATATAATTGCATTCCTAAAAAAAGATCTAGTTGTCAATAATTCCTACATTACTAAGGCATACTTGTTAGTTTATTGGAGTGTGTTATCACTATGTAGCTTCACCATTCTGCTACTTGAACTTTATACAGGGAAGAGGTGGGAGGACTCCTGTTTTCCCTACAAGTTATTTTCCTTAAACTGTCATTTTGTCCTTCAGTGGGCCCCTTTTCATTCCTACAAGTTGGCAGCCACGGCACAAACTAACATTTCAGATGAAGGAGACCATCCTTGAATGTTTAGGTAGAAAGAAGAAGAAGAAGGAAAGAAAGAAGAAGAAGAAGAAGAAGAAGAAGAAGAAGAAGAAGAAGAAGAAGAAGAAGAAGAAGAAGAAGAAGAAAGGCTAGATGAGGGTCTGTGTGGTTGTTTGAATTGGAATGACCCCCATAGTCATGTGTTTGAAAGACTGACCCATAAGAGTGGCACTATTAGGAACTGTGGCATCATTTGAGGAAGTATGCCACTATGGTGGCATGCTTTGAGATCTCATACGCTCAAGCTACACCCAGTGTGATATGCAGTCTCCTTCTGCTGCCTATGGAATCAAGATGTAGAACTCTCAGTTCTTTCACTGGCACCATGTTTGCCTGCGTGCTACCATGTTCCCTGCCATTACAATAACAATAATGGACTAAACCTCTGAAACTGTAAACCAGCCCCCAGTTAAATGTTTTCTTTCATAAGAATAAACATAGTCATAGTGCCTCTTCACTGCAACAGCAACAGAAACTCTAAACTTCAAAATGGCTCAGCAGCCTAAGGTGCTTGCTGCCAACTCTGACATTCTGAGTTCATTTCCCACACCCCACATGGTAGAAGGAGAGAACTGCCTCTTGAAAGTTGCCCTCTGTCATCCACATGCATGTACACAGTGTAATGACAAGTGTGTATGGACACACAGGCATATGCACAATTCATTAACTAATTAAAAGTAGTAAAGAAAGATATAACAAACTAAATAAGCATATACAATTGCAAGATCTGTGAGTTCAGAGTTTTACTCTTAGTAGGTGGAGCTAAGAAGCCCTTTTAAATGAGATAGTTTCAGAGAGCTGCTTGGATCTCCAAAGGAACTTCTTTTCTAACCTATCATATATGCTCAAGATTTAAGTCACAAGATAAGCTGGGAACTGGCAGCAAATGTCCCTTTAATAAACCAGCATGACTGGAAATAGCTTGTCCCAAGCACTCACTGAACCATTTTGAGTAGATTTTAAAAGAGAAGGTATAGAAATATGGTCCTGACTGTAGACATCCCTGAGGCAAAAGGAGATGCAGGTTTGGGATAACCCTGCATCTGCTTAAGAGCATCAGGAACTTCACCTAATTTCCAAGGTGAACTAACAACTGGTCACCTAGAACATTCAAGTATGATTGGCATTACAACTTCTCTAAAAGAAATGGGTATACCTGAGGAATACAAAACCTCTTTTGAAATTAGACACCACCTTGTCACTTGATTTGGCTAATGAAGGGAGGGTGAAACACTGTATTTTACTTCTAAACAGAAGCATTTCTTTGTCAGAGTTCTCTTGCTCTGGCCTTTTCTGTTTCCTTTTTTGATGTTTTAGTTTACACTTTTTTATATCATACATTTTGATTATGTCTCCCCTCCCCCAATCCCAGCTCCTCCTAGATCCACCCCATCTCAATACCCATTCAACTTTATTGTCTCTCTCTCTCTCTCTCTCTCTCTCTCTCTCTCTCTCTCTCCCTCTCTCTCTCTCTCTCTCTTTCTCAGAATTAACACAAAACAAATATAGCTCATAAAATGGAAATCAAAACAAGACCAATAAATCAAAATATGCCAAAATAAAATGGAGTGAAACAAAAAATCCATAAAGCAGAGTTTGTTTTGTGTTGGCCAACACTCCCTGAGTATGAGGCCTGCCCTGGAATGTGGCTGAATATCCACTGAATACCCAGTGACACTTCATTGAGAAAAAAACTAATTTCCCCTTTGCAAGAAGGTATCAGCTGCAGATAGCTTCTTGGTTAGGAGTGAGACTCTGTGTCCACTCACCCCTCTCAGTGCTGGGACATCATCTGGCTTGAACCAGTGAAGGTCATGTATATGCTGTCAATCTCTGTGATTTCATGTACACATCAGGCCTGTTGTATAAGGAAAACACTGTTTCCTTAGAGTCATCCACTACCTTTGGTTCTTACCCTCTTTCCAGAAGCCTCCTCTTCCACATAGATCCTGGAGTCTTGAGGGGAAATGGTTGCCAAAGCCATTCACTTTAGAACTGAGTGCTCTAAATTCTCTCACTATCTGTGCATTGTCTAGCTGTGGGTCTCTGTGTTAATCCCCGTCTACTGCAATAAGCTTCTCTGACTGGGGTTGAGCAGTTATCTCACCTATGAATAAGTATGTTATTAGGAGTCGTTTTATTGCTATGTGCCTCTAGCAGAATAATAGCATTAGGCTTTTCCCTAGACCCATGGCCTATGTAGTCTCAGACTCTTGTCCACTTTGGAAGTGCCAGGAGTGAGTTCCATCACATGGAGTGGACCTTAAATCCGGTTAAAACATGGTCAGTTCCTCCAATAACATTTGTGCAGCTATTAAGCCAGTATATCTTGCATGCAGGTCACTATTGTAGGTAACAGTGTTTGTATCTGGGTGATATTGGTGATTATCTTTCTCCTCTGTAGCATAAAGTGGACCTTTCAGTAGCATGAATGCTATACAGTAAGAATTAAGCTTCTAGTCAGGCATCAGCAAGACTTCTCTGTTTGATGACAGTAAGTGTCTTCAGCGATGTAGCCTTATAATCAGGGTGTGGAGAGGAACCCATAGACTTTGGAATAGCCTGTGATGGAGCATTTCCATGGGGTTCCTTTGGCCAATGACCTGACAAGATGTGACCCATCCCTGACACTAGAGACTTTACTTGGTAGCAAAACATATCTAATTGGGGCATTGACTCCCCTACTATTTGTTGACTCCATATAGATCCCTGATTATATAAACATATATATTAGGAAGCTTCTACATTAGATTTTTTTAATTTGCTATGGCCTTTTAAAGGGTTAGCATGTTGTTGGGATGTTCTCAGGAGATGGTACTGGGAATGACATGGGGGGAACTCACTTGTATTGAACCACATTAAACATGAGACATGACTGACAAAATGTTTTCATGGTATTAAACTCTTGAAGTCTTGGCAGTGGTTGTTACCACAGCATATAGTAGCTCTCCTTTTAACAAACAGAGGTGAGACTGTAGTTATTTTTTGTTTCCCAGCAGTATTTTTTATTTAAATGGATTGTAATATTTACTGGTGAACACCTTGTAGAAATAATTTACTAAATTTTCAGTCAATACACAAAATAATGTACTGCATTGTATTATTACATGCTCATATATATTTGTATATTACACATATGTATACATGTATATATCATGTATGTATACATATGTATGTGTGGAGGTCAGATTCCTTTCCTCAACTGTTTTCCATTATATCTTTCTTCTATATCGTCTCTATTTCTCTCTCTGTATGTGTGTACATATGTCTAGGACCCCATATATAAGTATGTGATGGATAGAGCAGGATATAGGCTATCTTATTTTATTTCTCTTTGACTTATTTCCCTGAGATAAAGTTTCTCACTGAACTGGAAGCTTGCTGTTTTAGCCAAACTGTCTGGCAAGTGAGATCCTGGGATTCAGCCATCTCTACCCATACTGAAATTACAGTCACACACTTGGCTTTTACATGGGTGCTGGAATCTTGAATTCAGGTCCTTCTGCTTGTATAGCAAACATTTTACTGACTAAGCCATTGCTTTAGATATAAATACTTCATTGTACTCTATTCATATTTGTCTACTAACTGTCTTCCTGTTCTCTTCCTTCTAAATGGACTCCTTTCTGGTTTCATGTCATATACAAAGAGGCATATATAATTAAAAATAAATTCTGAATGTAAAAAATCTAATATTTTGACATTTCTTCCCTTAATATTAACTTTACTTAGCCTCTCTCTTCTTCCTTTTATACCACTTTCTTCCTCCCTCATAGGCACACAAAAACCTAGGTGGTCAATGTTAGTATTCAGGCGTCTGTACTGGCCTGTCCTTGGAGTTCTGACAGGATACGCCCTCAGCTGCAGCCACTAAGAGCACCACCTGTGCATACTTACTATGCTCCCTTTTAAAGGGCCATGCTCTCCTCTTCTCCTTCTCTCTCTCTTCCCCTATCTGCTCCACTCTCCCCCCCTCTTTCTTCTCTCTCTCCCTCTTTCCTTTCTCCTCTCTCCTGCTGCTCCTGTCTCCAGAGGCCAGTCCCCTCCATCCCCTTTCCCCCCTTTATGATCCCTTTCCCTAATAAAATGCCCTCTGCTTGAACCCTGTGGCACAGCTTCTTTCTCTCACTTGCTGCTTTTCTTAAATTACAATAATCATGACTGCCAAAGAAGACATGAACAACGACAACACAAAAAGATATATAATAGTAAAGGGGGACAACTCATGGGGCCTCAACTCTACACAAAGAACTATAGAACTTAGAAAAAGAACAAAGAACTTAAGTAGGGTTTCTATTGCTGTGAAGAGACACCATAACCACAGTAACTCTTATAAAGGAAATAATTTAATTGGGGCTGGCTTACAGATTCAAAGGTTTAGTCCATCGTCATATCATGGAACATGACAGCAATCAAGCAGATATTGTGCTAGAGAAGGAGCTGAACGTTCTACATCCATATCCACAGGCAGCAGTAAGAGAGAGAAACACTGGGACTGGACTGGGCTTTTGAAAGCCCAAAGCTTGGCCCAGTGACAACTTCCTCCAACAAGGCCATACCTACTCCAACAAAGCCATGCTTCTTAATCCCTCTAAGTAATGCCATTCACTGATGACCAATCATCTAAATATATGAGCATATGAGGGCCATTCTCTTTCAAGCCACCACAACACCTAAGGAATAATGTGTAGCTTGTATGTTTTCTGCTTTCTCATTGGCCCAACAGTGCTTTATTGTTTAACCAGTATGAGAAACATATTTACAGAATAACATCTCCTATCAATAATGAGAGAAGAAAAAATAATCTTCCCCAGGAAAGAGCCCCAAAGTGGTCAACCCTAAAATCCTATACATATAACTACCATTGTATAGACTATGTATATTTAGGAATACATACATACATACATACATACATACATACACACACACACACACAATTAAAGAAATAGAGGCCACAGATTTGAGAGAGAGAGAGTAAGAAAGATGCATGGGAAGGATGGAGGGAAGAAAAAAGTGGGGAAAATAATGTGATTATACTATAATTTCCAACAATAAAAAATTTAGGAATACATAGTCAGAGCTGGTAAACTGTTCCTGGGTCATCCACTTCATCCCATTGGTCTATGTTGTATTTGCACCAGTACCATGGTTTTGTTGTTGTTGTTGTTACTATGGCTCTGTATTGTTATTTGAAATTGTGTTATACTTTCAGCACTGTTCTTTGTGCTTAAGAGTGCTTTGGTTATTTGGGATCTTTTTGCTTTCATGTGAATTCTAGAATTGCATGTTCTAGTTATATAAATGATGTTGGCATCTTAGTGAGGATTGTGCTGAACACGTAGCCTGTTTTCCGTTATCACAATATTCTATTAATCATTGAGCCTGATTCTTTCCATTTTCTACTGTCTTTAAGAAAAGTTTACTGGTACTCCAATTGCCTCATCAATTTCTTAAGTGTGTTAAAGTTTTCATTGTAGAAGTTTCTAACTACCTTCCTTTGGTTTAATTGTAGACATTAATTTTAAAATTAGTATGAATGTAACTTTTCCATGATTTCTTTCTCACTGAGTTCAGAAAAACTACTGATACTTGCATGTTGATTCTGTTTTCTGCTATTTTATGAACATGCTTATCAGATCAAACCCCTTTGTCATGGAATCTTTAGGGTCCTTAAATATCCAATCATTTCTGCTTCTGCTTCTTGTCTTATAGTCTAGCTAAAACTTTAAACAGAAATGTATTGAGTGCATTCTACATTTTACAATAAAAGTTCCTAGTCCTTCCTCACTTAGGCCTAGAACCATATTTCCAGTATTAGCTATGCTACAAGGAAGCTTGAGCTAAATTTTATAAGTCATTGTGAAGCAAAATCATCTCTCCAATGTGAATCTTCCTGTAACACCTGGTTTTAGTGGCTGTAGGTTTTCTCTCATCTCTCTACCGTCTTCAGAAGAAAGCAAACTAACTGCCATACCATTGGACAGTGTTTGGATGCTCGTTAGAGATATAAGCATCTTTTTATCAGATGTGTCTGGGGGTGCAGATCAACAGTAGAGGATTTCTTGGCATGTGCAAAACCTTTGGTCTGATACCTACAACTGCATTAAATAAAATGATTTCAGTTGTTGAAAAAGGGGGGAAAAAGAATTCCAGGTGAACAGCAATGAAAATTTCTGTTTCAGACTGAAAATTCTGGGCAGACTTTGACTGAGAAGAACATGAAAAGGGAACTGCATACAGCCCTTCCTACATACCTTCTTCCCCTTTTTTATTGTTTGAAGTTTACAAAGTAAAAATTGCTATTCGTTGGAATGCACTGAATTGGGATACTCTTCCCTCACAATCAGTCAGCCACAATAATAATCCCAGGGCTTGCCAATAAAATGGTTTAGTGGCCTGAGGACCTCAGTTTGACCCCCAGGAACCTATATAGTTGGAGGAAACAACTGACTCATGCAAGTTGTCCTCTGACCACCATACTTGTGTCAAGGCACATGGGTGTATGGGCATGTGCACTCTCACACTCACACATTTGTGCTCACACACCACCAAGCAAGTAAATAGATGTAAATAAATAAGTAAAATGTAACCGTTTTGAAAAGACAATAATCACAATAGTTGTCATTACTGTTTACCCACTATGTTTTAGTTGCTGTACATGCAATACCTCATTTCATCCTCACCACTGCCTTACTGGGGGTTACTTACCATGGGTGGAGAAATGGAAAGCCAGAAGATGACACAAATACTACAGAAAAAAAAATACAGCTAAGAGACAAACCCAGAGCGATGTGGTTCTTACTCTGTATTGTGAGCCATTATTCAAGCCGGATCAACAGCCCACGGAGTGCCATATATTATTGTTTTACCTATTAAGCAAGTGATGGCCAACACCTTATAAGAGTCAGGGCTCTAATGTAGATTTCTGAAGCTCAAAAAGACACACCTATTTTTCTCCATATGGATCTATTCAGTGGCTGCCGGACCATTTATACCTTCTCCCGCTTGGGTGCCAACAGAGGCAAGAGGGTGAGACATCTGGAGCCAATGAAGTACAGAGATTGCACCAAAGGGAAATACCAAAGCAGTGGCAATCAACTAAGGAAAAAATGTCAGTGCTGGGCAGGCCACACAGCTACCACAGTGAGCAATACAGCCTGAAGACTACTACTACCACTTGGGGAATTGTTTGAGTATTTCTCTGGTAATCCTTGACCCTCAACTGCTTCACTGAGCTCCAAACACAAAATATTTTGTGACCAGCTTGAGTTTTCTCATGGCACTTTGGTATTTTCTGAGTTTATGTCTGCTAGGGACTAAACAAATTAGTTTGGGGTTTGTTGCTGTTGTTATTGTCGCTGCTTCTGCTGCTGGCTGTTTTATTTGGTTGGGTTTTTCTTTTTCTTTTTTGCAATGATAATGATGAAAAGTAAATATCACATGAACTTCCCACGTGCGCAAACTTGGATTTAACATGAGAAATTGATGTGTGAACCAGTGTTGCTATTTAATGTGGTTTCTATCAAAGTGTTCATAAAACCTGGAGCTGCAGCTGGCCCCCATTAGGTAGTTTCTTGGTGAAAGTTTTCCAAGGAAAACTTTTTTTTTAACAACTTCATAAAGCCAGGCACAGAAGGGCAGTGCAGCAACTGGCTGAGAGACATGGGACTTTTTATCTTTGGCTGAAATGTTAAATGGGGTGGGGTGGGGGGGGACTTATTTTGTCCATTTCTGGCAGACAAATTGCAAGGCAGTTAAAAACTCCATTTTGAGCCTTGCATGACTTCAGTCATTTCTGCATGAATTCAACCTACTATAGACCAGGCACTGTGCCAAAGCCTGGGAGGACCAAAAAAAAAAAAAAAAAAAAACACTGGCCAAAACAAAAACAACTACTTCAAGGCAGTCTGTATGTAGTGGGTGTTTCTATAATGACATTGGTAAATCTACGTAGAAGCATCCTTGTTGCCGAGTAGATGTGAACAAAGTACATGCATTTTTCTTCTCCATATAAAAGGGAATAGAAATGATTCAAGGATATGACCATCAACTTTTCCTAACTCTAACAGATGACCTGAGACTGTCAACTTTATAACACAAAGGAGCCTCTTGGCTGACACCTAGAACAGTTTCAATCCTTTTGGTTGGCTTTTTTCCTTTGGACCTGCTGTTACACATTGTTGAGAAGACATATGGCTGAACAAAACTGCTCACTTCATAGCGGAGAGGAGAAAGAAGAGAAAACAAGCAGAGGCACTGTCATTCCATTTGACACCATGCTGCCAATGAACAGAAAACCTCACCTGACTCCAATAGCACCAAGCTGAGGACTAATCTTCTGACATAGGCTTTTGGTGGATACCCAAGATCCAGACCACAGCACAGGATATTCACATATTTCTTCTAAAAAAACAACCAGCAACCTCACATTAAAGGTCATATCTGGGGACCAATTTGAGAATATGTAGGTTTGAAAGGTAAGCTGTCAGATAAAAAACCAGATAAATATATTAGCTCTATAAATAACAATACTGACCCTTCCCAGTATGCTTGCTTACATATTCCCTCTGCTCTCAGAAGACTCTAGCTGAGGGATTCTTAGACAGAGAATGAGAGTTTTTCCTATCAAGCAGACTCTCTTCCCTTGCGCTAGGTACAGATCTGTGTCAGTTCAGCCATTCAACCAAACAACATTTCCATTCAATTAGCACAAGTAAGAATAGTGTCTTTAAAGCATGAATGGCAAACTGAAATATGATACCACCGAACTCCAGTTTGAGGAATCAATGAAATTATTGGGTTTACATAGCATGGGTGACAGGTTACTTACAGGAATGACTGTGACTACAAAGCCATTGCACCCACAAAAAGTCTCATCTCAGCATGGATAATAGATTCTCCATAACTGAAAACACAGAGTTTCCCCCATTGGTTAACATTACACATATGATACACACTAGCACACCCAGAGACTAAGACACTGGGTGCAAACAGGGCAGAATTACCTTCAAATGGCAGGAGGGAATGGTTGGAATCTCAGGAGAAGGTGCAAGGACCCTCCCACTCCTATCATCAAGAAAGCACCAATAGTTAACAAACCCAATCTCTGGAATTTTGCAAAGTATTCTGATGAAGACGATGGCAACTAAAGAGTTCTAAAAGTACAGTGGAGGAAGAAGAAACTCTTTCTTATTTAATGAACAAGGAATGAACCATATTGGCAAAAACACTGTTCAGAGGATTCATGGGAGATTAAAATCATACTTTGGAGCTGGGCTTAGAGGTACATGCCTTTAATTCCAGCACTCAGAAGACAAAGAAGAAGGTGAATCTCTGAGTTTGAGGCCAGCCACCTTGCTCTACAGAGGGTATTTCAAGACTGCCAATGCTATACAGAGAAACCCTGTCTCAAAATATATCTATAACACTAGAGGTGCAGAACACTAAAGTCGAGTGTAAGGTACTGTATGAAATCGATAGACCCTAATTCTCATAAGAATTATAGTTAGAAAATATTGAGAAAGGATTGAGTTCCCAAGTTCTCAAGTATCATGTTTTATCTGCATTATTAACCACATTACATCTCCAAACTGTCTGTCCTACCAAATTATTTTAATATTATAAAACCTATAAAATTTGTGTGTTATAGATATGAATACTTTGTTGTGGAATGGATTTTCATTTATTGATACAATTTAAGGTCAATTTTGTGATATGTATATTTCTCCTCTTGTTTAGGTATTGTGTTTATATAGCTCAGTTAGAAATGTAATGTATAATTTAGTACAGATTATAGAGAGTTACCTATGATAGTCAAAACTTAGAGTTAAGTTAGTTGGGTTTTCTAGATGTATTTGAGATAAATAGGCATTCTTCAAACCTTTCAAAGACCTACAGAATATGGCATTTAAAATGGTTTAGGGTTTTTCTTGACAGGGAGGCACAACTGCTCCTGGCAACACCACCTTCATCAAAAAGGAAGATGGACAGTGAAGAAATGTGTTATGAAGTTTATTTCCAATATGGCAAGACTAGCCATTTGGACAAGATACTGTTCTTGTCTAGACTGTTTGACTTTATGCTGTATAAACTGGACATGCAGGACCCACAGGAAAGTGACTGCCAAAACAAGATAGACAGTGCTACAGGTTTCCTGTTTCATGAAAGAGTCTGCCAGACAGTCTTCAGGACACAGAGAAAAGTGACTGACAAACTGTCAATACAGATAAACAGTTTTCTGCTTTGCTGAGGAGTCTGCCAGACACACCATGGCCTATGGGCTGAAGATGGAACTTTACAGAAGAACTTCAGGTGACTGACCAGGTGAGCTGTCTCTGTCATCTCTAGAGTTTATGTATTATCCTTCTGTGGTCTTTGAAAGAATTGAAGACAGATAGTTATGGTTATAGTTTTCCTTAGTTAGGATTAAAGATAAGTTACATATAGGACTTTAGACTCACAAAGATAGGATAGACGATGGAATATTTTCTTAAATCTTACTAAATGTTAATGAACAAAATATTGTTAACTGTGATTCTTATTTGATAACTGTTGTGTGATATATTTTACTATGTTAAGGTTAAAACCCTTCTTTTTATTTTAGACAGAAAAGAGGTGATGATGGGAGATTTCATTCTGTAAATATGTTTCTCATACTGGTTAATGAATAAAGCACTGTTGGCCAATAGGAAAGTAAGATAGGCGGCGCTAGGAGACTAGGAGGAAAGAGGAAGTAGTTAGGAGGGGTCAGCATGTAGAGACTGGAGAGAACAGAGGTCCGGGCCACTGTCCAGTAAGATGAGATCACATGGAAATACTTAGAATAGTAGAAATGTGTTAATAATTAAGACAGAGCTAGCCGATAAGAAACAAGTAACTGGCCAACAGAATTTTATTAAATACAGAATCTCAGTGTGTTATTGGGGGCTGGTGTGGCAGTGGGCCTGGGCCGGCAGGGAAAAACCTGCACGTAATACTTGCAGACCTGAAAAGAGAAGATATTGAGAACCAATGGTGGCCTCTATCTCAAGAATGTGTCCTTGAAAACTTCAATTAGTATTTGGAGACCCTGTATAAGATTATTGCCCATTTTTATCATGTATTTTTTAACTAATACATAGTATATAAACAAATATTTATGTAAATACTGATGTATTAATTTATATATATATATATATATATACACACACACACTAATGATTAAATCAGAATAACTAAACTATCCATCACTTTGAATATTTATCATTTCTAAAAGGAACACACTCAAAATACTCTCCTGGGTGTTTTGAGATCCATAAGTTGCTAATCACCCTACTTCATTGTAGAACACCAGAACTTATTACTCTTATCTACCTATAACATATAATCTATTAACTAACCTCTCCCTACTTCCCTTCCCCATATTCTAAATAGTCTTTGGGAACATATATTATACTCTTAACATGTGCGAAATCAATTACTTTACTTTCCACATATGATCAAGTTCATAGAGTATTTGTTTTTCTGTGCCTAGATGGTTTTATTTGATATGCTGTCCACTAGGTTCTTTATGTTATCACAGAAGACAAAGCTTTGTGTATATGTGTATATGTTCTATCCTAGTCTGCTTTCTGTTGCTGTGATAAGCATCATGATCAAAAGCAACCTGGGGAGGAAAGGGCTCATTTGGATTACCTTCCTGATCACAGTTCATCCTTGAGGAAAGCCAAAACAAGAACTCAAGACAGCAACCTAGAAGTCAGGACTGAAGCAGATGCCACAGATAACTACTGCTTGCTGGCTGGATCCCAAGCTCATGTTTACCTGCCCTTCTTACGTAATCCAGGCCCACTTGCCTAGTGATGACACTGCCCTCTCTGGTTGTATCAAAACATTTGCCTATTATGTAAACATCTTTGACGTCAGATACTTTGTGGGGAAGAAATTATTCAAGGATACTTGATCAATTTGTTATATGATCAAATTACTCCCATTTACTCCCATACTACATAGCCAAACTCTCCAAACTGTTACTCAAACACCAAATAATATTAATGTTTGTTAAGAGTAGGTTTTTCTACCTGACTGGTTCCAGAGCCGTGCCAGCTCCAAATAACGCACAGAGATGCTGTGTTAGATATGATTATGTTGGCCTATTACTAGAATTTCTTATTGGCTAGCTCTGTCTTAAATACTAACCCATTTCTATTAATCCAAGTATTTCCACTTGGTCTTATCTTACCGGCGAGAGGGGCTAGCATTCTGCTCTCCCTTTCCTATATCTTGAATCTCCTCCCTACTCCCCTGACTCCTCCTTGTCTCCTACTCCTGTCCTATCTTGCATTCCTATTGGCAACAGTGCTTTATTCATTAACCAATATGAGAAACATATTTACAGAATGACATCCCCCATCACTAATGGCTCTGAGCATCAGAGACAATGATACAAACTGGTACTATTCATAATTGAAGCTAGGATGCCATGAGCAGTCAGAGATTCAATTTGCTATTAAGTTGTCCATCCTGCCTACTTAAGCATCACACCCCTAAATCCACAGTAAAGTTATAAGGACTGATAACTATTGCAGCACACTCCTGGATTCAAAGTGGTTGGATACCCCAAGCTTCATTGCCCTCATCTTCACAAGTGAAGAGACGGAAGTTCAGAAACATTATGTAAGCACCTCAAGGTCATGTACCTCTCAGTAAGTTGTAAGGGAATGATTTCAACTCCAGTCTTTTGACTCTGGTGTTCAATATGCTAATTTTAAAGCACCAGTAAGGCATTTAAGGAATATTAAACTAACATCTTGCCCCTTCCTTTTAACAAAATAACTACTTGAAAGAAGAGGGAAAAGGGACAAATAACTTTGACTTCTCATTGCTAAATCTCCAGTTATGAAACTTTCTCTTCCTGGCCTCATCTTGAGCTCTCTGCTAAGTAAACTGACTGGATTGTCTGGAACCATGTAGACATAGTCTATATGTCATAGGTAGAAGGAACCCCTCCCCAAACTTGTAAATGCAATAAACATGACTTTAAACTTAAGGAAATTCAAACCACATGGTGCCCATAAAAATGGCATTGGAGAAATTAACAACAGGTTATCAGACAGCCAAGCATCTCCAATATCATTATATGGATGAGTCACAACTAGCCTCTATCAAAAAAAAACTTGCAGGATATTAACATGATATAGATTACAAAAGGAAAATGTAGAAGATAAACAGCTACTTGGTAAGTAGGCAGACTCAAAAGCTCTTTAAAAACTCCGATCTTTAAACCATTCATTGGCTTTGCAGACTACCTTGTCTCCTATGTTTTAATAACACATGTATTAAAATGTATCAACCAGCTACTTACTTTAGGGATGAGGAAATTAGTAGATTACATTCTCCAGAGAGGGATTTATTTATTTAACTGGTGATGTGAAACCCAAATGCAGGCCTTTACTACCCAGGAACTGAGTCATGAAAGAGCCTCCTTTGTGATCTTTCACAGTGTAGTATACAGCTCTTGTGTCTTCTGCATCTCTAGATTCAGGAAAAACAAAACATGGCTTTGATCCTGCTGCAAGCCACACAACCTAGACTCATCCCTGGTACTGCCTCCACACATGCGCGTGCGCGTGCGCACACATACACACACACACACACACACACACACACACACACACACACACAAAATAAGTAGATGTTTTTTAAAAAGGATCTGAACAATGTGTTCTGCCTGCTTCCTTGACGTGGTATTAGAAGTACTGTAGAGATGGGGCTGCAGCTGTTGCTTAGTGGGAAAGTACCTATCTAACACATGCTAAGCCCTGGGTTCTATCTCCAACACTACAATCAATCGATCAATCAATCAACCAAATGTAAACAGATAAAGCACACTGGAGGATGAAGGTGAACAATGTCATTTTATATAATGACCTGGAACATCTGCCCAGGAAGGGAAGGGGACCTGAAACCAATACATTTCCTATGGACTGAGTTTGGTGATATCTTTCTTCCACAAATAAAGCCTGTTTGGGGGTCAGAGAATGGAGCTTGCCACTAGCTATACATAGAAGTCTGGAGGTCTGTACAGACAGACAGGAAGTGATGTAACTGGGCAGAAACGGGATATAAACAGAGAGAAACAGAAAATCGCTCTCTTCTCTGCTGAAATGCTTAGAAAGAAGGTGTGCTGTGGTTTGCTCCTTCTCTCTGATCTCCCAGCATTTCTCTCTATATCTGACTCCAGCCTTTTTCTTTTCTAGACCAATTAAGAACTCCTTTTACATATTGACGCAAACATGGCAAGAACAATAAAGGCAGGACAGGGGCCCAGTCCAGCCCTGAGAAAACTGCTCTCTCAGACAACCGGGCCATGCCTGACTCCCTGCTACTCCCATCCATCCAGCACCAGTGGTTTATGCAATTCTTAAAACCTTTTTCTCTCAATTTGGTGGTTGCACCGAGCTTTTATTTAGACAAAGGGACACACTCCCAGACCTTGAGACTTCCCAGTGCCAGCACACCCAATCCTGCTCAAGGCTGCCCTTCTTCAGCTCCAAATAACACACAGAAACACTATATTAGTTATAAAGCTGTTGGCCAATGACTAGGGCTTCTTACTGCCTAGGTCAGTCTTAATTATTAGCCCATTTCTATTAATCTAAGTATATCCACATGGTCTTATCTTACTGCAGAAGGGTCTGGACCTCTTACTCCTTTGGCAGCTACATGTCATCTCCATCTGCCTACCTTTCTAAGAGTTCTCCTCATCTCCTAGTCCTGCCTATCTTTCTGCCTCCATTGGCCAAACAGTATTTTATTCATCAACCAATAAGAGAAACATATATACAGAAGGACTTCCCCCATCAACCAAGGGCAAACAGTACAGTGCTTCTCAATCAGAATTCCTAGAAACGCTAGTTCATCCAAGAACCCCGGACCAAAAAAAAAAAAAAAAAAAAAAAAAGAGGTCCTGCCACACAATCAGCTAAAAACATGTTCAAAGCACTTGTCCCAGATGCCATCAGAAGCTCACAGCTGCCCCCACACTTAGTTCTTCCTTTGATGATTGATACTGCAGCTCTGCTCACTCCCTTTCTCCATCCTCATACTCATAGTCATACTTCAGTTCCAACCAGAAAGGCTTCGTCCCAGATCCCGTCAACTCAATCTGGTTACTGCTGGCTCCACTGCTGCTCTGTGCTGCTCCTGGAAAGGAAAATGCCTTCACCTTTCCTCTCCCCATCAATATCCCAGCCTTCTGGTTCCAGCTCCATTTCCTCTAACTGGCCTTTCAAAACTATGCTAGCTGTGTTAATCTTCTCTTGGAAAGGCCAGCAGCGTTTCTCATTTGTGTCCCCCAGTTTAGCATGAGGGAAGGTAAGCAGTTTTACAGATGGTTCCTTTTGCTAAATAAATTCAGTTCCCTGAAGAACCATTTCCTAAGCAGTGCTTGCTTCTGGGACCTATGGTACCAATAATAAAGAGTATGTTACAGAATAAGTCCATTCCTTTAAAAATATAAATAATAGCTAAAGGTATTTGGTACATTTTTAAAGGCCATCAGGTTTGTTTTCTCTTCACATTTTTGTTTATTTGTTTTCCATTTCTTTCATGTCCTGGGGGTTCCTGGGGACAGTAACTCTTATAAAATTAGGTTGAAAATAGACCTGACAACATGAATACAATCTATGCATTTGCTGATCACTGCTGGATATTTCCCAATCTGCTCACACATGGAGCACAGACCTAATTTACCCAACTCAACTTAACCCTCTGGTAACACAGACACATCATAGGTGCCTTTGACCCAGATCAGTGTTGAGTACTGATCTAGACATATGCTAATTAAGATTTCATTAATGACAAAAATATCCTGCCTTTGAGGGATGCCTTGGTGAAACAGGAGGGAGATTAAAAAGACAATTACATTTCTTAAATCACCTCTCTTGTTCTCTATGAAATATTTTAAGGCTGATTTGGTTCAATTCCACCTTTCAAAAACTCTCACTTGGGGGAAAATGGGAATATAAAAATAATCATTTCTCAAAGCAACTTTAAGCTGTTCTAACAGAGACTCGGCATGTGCAAAGCAACTAATGTCCTCAGTCATGCTGTCTGGCATCTCCCCTCTGCAGCACCTAAATCATTTCAACTGATGAAAAGGAAAATAGACTCAAATTGTACCTACACACAAAAGCTCATCAAAAATTTAGAAAAGCATGATCTCTGTTTATGAGCAGATTACTAACCTGGATTTGATCTCAGTTGTTAAACATCTGCTACTTTTACTATCAATTGTCATCTATGATTCAGTGTCTAATAATCACATATAATTTCTAGAATATGGTGGGAGAGCATAATCACCCAGCAGCTGGACATCATTCCAATGATGGTCATGTTTTTTCAACTCAATGACATTAGTTGCCAGTGGTGATGGATATTTACTTACTTACTTACTTACTTACTTATATTAATCTGGATTTCTGTTGCTTCAAAGAGGGTTTCCAACTCCAAATACTTAGCCAGACAAATGACTGCTCAAATAAATGCAGAGTACCAGACTTGCTGGTCTCTACGGCAGATCATACATAATCACCACAGAATATGAAATTTACCTGCCAGTCCCATCTTGTGTAATTGATTTCATCACTAACAATGTCAGTGGCAGGCTACACTTTGAGGTCTCAGTGTGAGAAAATACTTGTACATGGCTAAACATCTTGGTGACCTAATTGCCTGTCATACTGCCAAGGCTCCTGCATTGTATCAATTTCCTCAGCAACTGACTGGAAGAGATAAAGCCCATTGATGAACCAAAAGTGAATTTATCATCTTGTTTCTGTCTACAGACCCTTTGAGAAAATTGTAGCATCATCCTTAGAAATAGAAATAATCTGCTCCCAGAAGCCAGAATTGAAAGAGGAACATAAGAGATAATTCTTTGCATTAAAAGCTATATATGTACTCTGTACTTCTATTAAAAAAGTCCTCTAATTATGATTATGTACAAAGAGGAATAGGTCATGGTCGAACACACACAAAAAGCACTGGAATCTGATGAGCACTGGAAAGGTGCACAGTGGAAATAGGAATCCACAACATTAAGACTAGTGTACATCCATAAATGATTGCAATAAAAATGAGAGTCAGGACCAGTGTTGTAAAAAAAAACACAATAGTTTATTTTTTAAGTTTCACAAATTAAGTCTTATTCATAGTAATTAATAAGACAGTGAAATGATGTAAGTATATTATGATCTCAAAATGTAAGAGATACATTTTAAAAATAATAATACAGTTAATAATTGAAAGTTGACAGGAAGTCCACAGATTTACCATACTTTCCTCAAGATTAAATATGCTTCCTATCTTTCATAGACAAACAACTGACACATCTGATTATTTTTTTTTTCTGTTTAGTAAGTTTGGTTGTTTGAGAGCCAGCTATCCTCAAGGTTCTGCTTTTCAGAGCTCCCAACACCCATTCATTTATTAATACATCTACGCAATCCCTTATTCGACATATTAAATGAGCAGGTGTTAAGACAGTGCACAATGATGTACTTCATGTATATGACACTGACTCAGATGCCAATGACCAAACAGGTTTTCTAAGGATACAACCCCCTAAGCCGAGTCTTGCCAGATGAGTGGAAAATTAGCTGGATTTGCAAGTGGCCTGACACCTGTCACAGAGCAGGGAGGCATAGAAGTGAGGGGCAATACAACTATATCAGAACATAACAGGGGATTTTTCTTGGGAAGGAAGAAGAAATCTGGATGCAGAGGGTTACCATGTGCTATTGGAGAACAGTGAAGAAGCAGTTTGGAAGTGGGATTAGAGACAATTTTTAATGTATTTTGGGGCACAACATAGGTGGACTGTTTAAATATAGTGTTGAGATTAGAGCTAGAGATTATGGTGTCCCATAAAAAATTCGTTCATGTATAAAAATCTAGATTGTAATAAATGAAAATAGAAGGTAGACATGGTGACACACACACACACACACACACACACACACACACATTTAATTGCAGTACTAGGAATGCAGAAGCAGTTAGAGCTCTTGGAGGCAGAGGCAGGTGGATCTCTATGAGTTCAAGACTAGCATGGTCTCTAGAACGAGTTCCAGGACAGTCAGGACTACATAAAGAATGACCCTTCTCAAAACGAAAAAAAAATTAAGAGGAAGGGATGGAGGGAGGAAGGAAGGAAGGAAGGAAGAAAAAGGAGAGAAGGAGGGAAGGAGGGAGGGAGGGAGAAATAGAAGACCCTCTGTTTGGCAAGCAAAAGTTGACCAGAAGGAAAGAAGAAGGGAAAATAGTGGGTAATCAATATTATTAAAAAATTATTATATACATATATGAAGATATCACAACAAAATCCATTTTATAATTAATATATATAATAAAAACTTGTAAGAAGAAAATGTTAAAATATAGAAGAGTACCTTCCAGAAGAGTCAGATTAGTTTTTTGCATTACTTTTGTATTCAATTATCCTTTCCTTGATTTAATAATCTCACCTTGCTTTTTTACAGTTTTCTCTTCTAGTTTTTCACCAGCTCTTTTGCTAGTATTGCTTTTCCTGTCACATCTATTGATCCTTTTTTTTCCCTCACTACTCCCAGAGCTTCACAGGCTATTCTTAGTTTTTGTTCTGTAAACTCTCCCCCAGTTTTCTGGAAGACTCAGTAGAATTGGTGTAGCTTCTTCCTAAAACATTTAGGAGACATTCCAAGTGAAATTATCTGTACTTAAGTTTCCTTTGGTGGGGATAACAATGTTCATTTTTTAATACAGTGCTACTCAAATTATCTTTTTCTGCTTCCTTCTCCTGTTCTTCCTCCTCATCCTTTTCTTTCTTCTGCTCCATCTCTTCTTCCTGAGCTCCACAGCCAAGCCCATCTCTTTCTTGTATGAATCTTTATAGTGTATATCTTTGAAGAATTTGGTGATTCGCTTAAGTTGTTGAAATTGTTAACATAAATGTTTTCATCACATTCTTGTATTACCACTTGGAATATCTCTAGAATATGTCAAGCCTCTTACTACTTACACTGCCTATTCGTCTATCTAATTAATTGGTCTAGTTAGTGCTCTACAAATTTTATTATGATACCCAAAAGCCAGCCATTGACTCCAATTGCTGTCCTTATTGTTAGTTCTCCCTATTTTTGTCATCTCTACTTAACCTTTATTATATCCATTTTTTCACTGTGTGCTTAATTTGTTCTTCTCTTTCCAGATTCTTAAAGGTGAAGCTGAGGTCAACTCGAAACGTTTCTTCTTTTGTAATTATAGATATTTAGTGCTGTAAATTACTCTCTAACTAAAATCCCACTATGTTGCATTTTCATTTAATTGAAACTACTTACTATTATTTTTCTTTGGATTTTTCTTTGACCTTTGGACTTCATGGAAATATGTTACCTGGGTTTCAATTTTTATAGAAATTTTTCCCTGTAACATTTTGTAGCTATTTGTAATTTCAATTCTATTGTAGACAGAGCAAATTTTATATGATTTGAGTAATTTTGATTTATTAAGACATGTTTTATGTTTCAAACTTGGTGAAAAGATTGCTATAAGCTTAATATGTACTTGAAAATGCATTTATGCGATTGTTAGGTGCAGAGACAGTTTCAGATTTAAGCCATAACACCTATCATTAGCTGTTTCTTTTTAGTAGAGTTTCTATGTCTTCTCTCAAGTCCAAACAGAAAGAAAAAGCACAAGAAACACACATAGCCACATGTGCTCACACACACACACACACACACACACACACACACACACACACACACACAAGAGAGAGGGGGAGAGAGAGAGAGAGAGAGAGAGAGAGAGAGAGAGAGAGAGAGAGAGAGAGAGAGAGAGAGAGAGAGAGAAGAATCCTGTAAAATCAGAAACCAAAATAACCGAATTATGTAAGGGGAAAATGTCCAGACAATTTAATAGGACCTTTCTTACCAAAAGTTCTCCAATGGTATTCATGATTCTGCCTTTAAGTCTTCTGTACCATGCAGAACAATGGTTCATATGGTGCTCTCACCCAAATACTAACTGGGCCACCTCCAAAAGCAGCCTGGTCCTCCTGCCTTTCCCTTCCAGGGCATTTAAGATAGGTGGTATTCCCTCATCAATTTGGATGTTCACCATGGCACCTATAATAGGCATAATTTGCCTGTGGCAGCACCTGTCTTAGGAACAGTACACATCTAGACCACAGTCTCTTGGGCATTATCAGCCCCATTGTGGGGGTGGCTCTCAGTAAATGCTGCACCTGAGGTAGCAACCCCAAAGGGCCAAATCACCACATGGTACTAGAAGCTCAGGCAGTTGCCACACACCCCACAAGACTCAACATGACAGTTTGGGTATTTGTGTGTATTTGCTTGTCTGTCTTGAACCACCCGTGTCCAAGTACTTGTAAAGGCCAGAAGGGAGCATTGGATCTGCTGGAGCTGGAGTTACCAGTGGTTATGAGCCATTGGTGTTAGTGGGGTAACCAAATCCTTGTCCTCTGCAAAAGCAGCATCTACTCTTAACTGCCATGTCTCCAGCCCTGAGAGAGGTGGATTATTAAATCATAGAAACGCATCCAACTGTTGATAGTATGCATCTTAAAAAATATGTCTAAGTGACTTTGGTCCACACTATCATTTTTGTAAAGAGAATATGCTAGATTAATAGTTTGCATCTACAACACATGAGATTGAGTTTGAGTCCTGTCCAGAGAATTCATCTGCTAAAGCTGCCATTTAAATCCCACCAGGAACAGTTTGTGTGTAAGAGACTCCTGTTCAGGGAAAATGCCTCTAGGACCTGAGATAGAGACTTAGATTTCCTACATCACATTGCTCAAAGTATGCAAACAGGCTATCTTTTCAATATTAAAGAGGCATGATTTCGGTTATTTCTATTACACCATCACACTGAAAATGGGTACCAAAGGACCTCCTGAATATTCTGAAATCTATTTCTATATCTCATCAATGAAATTAATAGATATGCTTTCTAATTAGCCAGAAGACATCATTGCTTCTTGTTCCAGAAATATCACTAAAGAAACAAATGATTTTACAACAATGGTGTTGTAAAGTGGTGTATGTTCTTGTTTACGATGTAGTACTTATTAAGACAGAACATAGAATTCATTTTTTTTTAGCATCATTAAGTGAGCCCTGAAGGAAGGAACAACACTGACTGATGATAAACATAAACATTAGGAACATATTCTGCAAGTGTACCACACATTCTAATTGTCCTGTTACCAAATAATTTACAAATAAGATTTTGCTTTGTAATTCTGTGCTAGTATCATGAACAAAAATATTACTGCTTCTATGGTAGCAAATAATATGTGCTACAGTACAGACAGATTTAAAAATAGAAATTAATATACCATGTAGTTCATTGATGAAAGGACTGTTGCTCTGGATTCCAGTTTATGCTTTTGAGGCTATGTCTCGTAATACAGCCTGACAAAGCTAATCTCACTATTGTGCTTATTTGGTGATGTCCTGCATCTGTCTTCTGAGGCTGTAAGTACCAGTCAGC
The DNA here is from genome assembly GCA_030556225.1 of Cricetiscus sungorus. Classification (NCBI taxonomy): domain Eukaryota; kingdom Metazoa; phylum Chordata; class Mammalia; order Rodentia; family Cricetidae; genus Cricetiscus; species Cricetiscus sungorus. Next base: position 13,355,102 of record JANBXA010000726.1, read on the forward strand.
CACAATGCCTATGCAGCATTTTACATGGGTTCTGAAATGTTGAACTCTAGTTCTCTTGCTTACATACCAAGCACTTTAGCTGCTAAGCAATATTCCTACTCCGTGTTTAATGTTTCAGTCTTGAAAACAGATTGAAAAGTGTTGACATGACACTGCAATTTTGTCTTCTCAATATTAGATCCCCAAATAATTCAGTCAAATTCCTCAGTGCTCTTGACCTTGGTGTTGTGGTCAAGTTCAAAAGCTCAAGAGCCAGTTCACATGGATTCAAACCCCAAACCTGTCATTTAGTCGGGTAAACTAAATTTTCTGTCTTTCTTTCCTTGTTGGGGATTTTAATTGTATAGCATATCTGTTTCCAAAAGGATACTATGGATATTAAGTGGGCTGTGTTTTAGAAAATGCTTAAAATATATTATGCAAAGGAAGGAAAAATGAAAACACAAACCCAAAAATTGAGCACTGACTGAAAATTCTACTGTCAAACAAAGATATCACTCTGATATATATATACATATATATATATACATATAATGTATATAATTATATATATATATAAATATATAAAATCTTCTATGTATTCAAGCTAATGAAGAGACATGGGATGGAACTTTTAATGTCCAAACTGCAAAACATCTCAATCACACATTAAGAGTGATACACATACTGTGATTGCTTGCTTGGATTAGTACTTTATGTATGCTGTGGTCCCTTTTTCCTATGTCATGTGCCTGAATTTATGGCACTAGTTCTTGCTTTAGTAAGTTGAACATGCCATATTTTCAATATGCTAAAGAGATACAATAGGGTCTTTAAAACACTACTCAGTACTTCATAATGCCAATTATAATTGCTATGTCAAAACTATTAAACATGGCTATATTCTACCCATAAAGGTATTCTGACAATGTTCCTATGAATGTGAGTGATATTTCCAAAAGAACTCCAGTCTCTGGTTCAGTGTTTTCAAAAGAAAGATGCAAATGACTGCTTTGTGTTGACATTCAAAATGCTATTGCCAAGACTCTAAAAGAAGCAGCCAGAAAGATTAACTTGAAGCACAGGGCCAGAAAGAAAAGAGGTACCACCAGATTAGATCTGATACTGAAGGGCAATGCCCTTTCCTAGGAACCTCTACAACTGGAATGCTAGTGTTACATTCAGAATCTGAACTCAAAGGGAGAATGCTCTCTTCGATTGGTTCTTACCACTGATGAGCTTAGCCAATCATCTTGATCATCATACATTTGACTTTATCATGTTTCTAATCTTAAATTCTAGCATTCTTTTTCTTATGTGTGTGAGGGTCGAGCAGGCTACTAATATGTAGCTTAGGGGGGACTTGAACTTGCAGCCCTCTGGAATTCTGGAATTATAGGCATATATCACAAAGTCTGTTGTAAATTCTTGGCATTCATTTATTTGTTTATTTGGATTTTTTAAAGATAGATTTTATTTTTTCGGTGGCTAACTTGGAACTCCTGCCTCAGTTTCCAAAATATGATATTACAAGTCAGGTACTACCACACCTGAACTTAAATTATTGGGTTTTAATTACAAAACTGGAGTTTAATATAATTCATTAATGCTATGGTTGCTCACAATTTGAAGTGTATTAATCTCTTTTCTCCACCTGGAGCTATATATTAGTTAGCATCGTCATTTGTGGCACAAATTAACCAGAAGGAGGTGGGGGGGGTCTCATCCTCTTGTGGTGGCAACATTCAGAATGCCCCTTATATTGTTTCTAGCTTATATCAGAATAATTCAGGATAAGACTCTTTCTTTAAATTTGTTAAATATGTTTGCTGTTGTCTCTTTCATACAGACTCATATCTAATGAAAAAGGATGGAGTGTGTTGCCAATAGCCACTTACATGTATCATCTTAGGAGGATCCTCCAGCCTCAGCTGACATGCTGACTAGGAACCTGTGAGTATCCTGGGCTCTTGCACTACACACAAACCACATCTACATGAAAAAGATAAAAGCCAACATATTTTTGCAGGTTTAAAGCAAAAACATAATTGTACAACCTAGAAATTAGCAAACTACAAGCTGAAAACATATGGAAAGAACAACGACAAAACACAAACAAAAAACCCTACTGTTGGGCTGGGGCCATGCTTAGTGGTAGAGAGCACATGCCTAGAATATGTGAGAAACTGTGTTCAAACCCCAAGACTAAATATTTGAAAAGAAAGAAAGAGATAGGGGGAAGGGAGGAAGGGAGGGAGGGAGGGAGGGAGGGAGGGAGGGAGGGAGGGAGGGAGGGAGGGAGGGAGGGAGGGAGAGAGGGAGAGAGGGAGGGAAGGAGGGAGGGAGAGAAGGAGGGAGGGAGGGAGGGAGGGGAGGGAGGGAGGGAGGGAGGAGGGAGGAGGGAGGGAGGGAGGGAGAGAGGGAGGGAGGGAGGAAAAGCCTGGTGCACACCTTTACTCCAGGAACTTGAATCCCAGCTAGCTGTCCTGGAACTTCCTCTGTAGACAAGGCTGGCCTCAAACTCACAGAGATCTCCTTGCTTCTTCCTCCCAAGTGCTGAAATTAAAGGCATGCACCACCATGGCCTATCCAGAAAACACTGCTAAACACATTTTGTTCAGTTAGGCAAAAGCCAAAAAAGAAGAAAATCTTGAAAGCAGCTAGAAAAAAAAACATGTTTTAGATATAAGATTAATAGCCTCTCACAAGAAATTATAGAAGACATTGAATAACATAATAAAGTACTGATGTGGGGTAGTGTATACGAGCACTCACCTAGAAAGAATTCTATATCTAGGAAAGCTATCCTCAAAAACGAAGGATATACTTAGAATACATTCAAATAAACAAAAATCCAATGAGTTCATTACCAGTAAGCTGCCACTGTAGGAAACGCTAAAGAATATTTTTCTGCCTGAAACTTGATGATGCCAAAAAGGTGACTCCAATGTAGAAAAGGTACAGTAAGAACACTAAAAATGGTAAATACAACCCAAATTATGTCTTTTCTCCTCTGAACTACTTTAGTAAACATGTAACTTTTACAATGAAATTTATAATGCATTGACGGACTTTTGTGTAGGGATGTAGAATATGTATGTATATATACACACATATACATGTCATTCAACAATATTACTGGAGGAGAAATGAAGCCTGGTTATAATGCACTTGTAAGCAAGAATATATATATATATATATATTATAAATTTTCCATATTTTCCATGGAATATTTAATATTAATCTCAGTAGTCAGTAGGTTGTATTATAGAAGTTATATACAATAAACACTAGAGAAAAATGAAAACTAGATCTACTTCACAGAAAGTTTTGTTAACAGGTGAATTTTTAAAAATGTATTTGATCAATATGAAAGAAAAATAGACAAAAACATGAGTGAAAAACAAATAGTAGATTTTGAGCTTGAATACATCCATATAAAAAAGTATTAAAGACATCAAACTCAGCAGTTTGTCAAACTGTCAGGATATGCCAAAGAAGAAATTTTATGACAAAAGTTAGATAGATACATAGATAGATAGACAGACAGATAGACAGACAGATAGATGACAGATTAAAACATACTAAGAAGGGGAGAAATGAAATGGAAACACAGTTACATGTTTCTTATACTCTTTATAGTAATACGGTATTCAAACTAGGTGGGCTGATATACTGAAGGAACAAATAGATATTAGACTAAAAGTATAAATGTAAAAGCCTGGAAAATACACCATGATGCATGGTTTTAAAGATAGAAAAGCTGAACTCAGGGGTGGGGTGCTAGAAAAATGTCTTGGTGGTCAAGGAGCACTTCCGGCTCTTGAAGTGGACCACGGTTCAGTTCCCAGTAACCAGTTCAGTTCCCAGTTGCAGGGGATCTGATAATCTGCACTTATACAAACATAAACATAATTAAACGTAATAAAAACAATTCTTTTTTAAAAAGAAAGTTGGACTGCCTACACTAACATTATTCTAAATAATATTTAAGGCAAAGAGTACTGATAAAGCTAAGGGCAGAAATCTTATATCAACAAAAGAGTTAACGCATTAAGAATATACAAAAAATATAAATTTGCAGGAGTTTAAAAGTCAACAGATTGCACTACAGCATTAAAGAACATTTTTAGGTAAAAACATGGTTTATCTTACATCCATGGAAGTGCTTATATTTGTCAAAATGTGTCGGTTTTTCATTTAAAATTGATGTGCCAATTTATAGAATTTATACTTTAGTGAAAAAATAATGGAAAGAAAAAAGGAAAGTAAGTATAGAGCTAATTATTATTATATATATGGTAAGTCAGTCTTAAATGTACACCCTAGGGGCAGTTCGTTTTCATTTAAAGTACCCTAATCAGAAATCCACACTCCAGGAAGATTAGTGAGGATTTGAAGGACTCTAATCAGGAATCCACACCCCTCACATGACTATTGCAAGCGCTTTTAAAAATCTTCTCCAAATATGCACCCAAGTGTTCATTATTTAGCATAAGGGCTGTTATAAATAATTTAACAATTTTATGAGAAAATTAATCATATTCAAGGAAAATTAAACAGGTAACTCACTTTGACATGAACAAAGTATAAGAATCTGCCACCACCTATGTCAGTAAGACACCTATGAGGTGCACCCTGAATATATGTGTTCACCATTAAACACGCACACAAAGCCTGCAGGGATGTGTGTTGGGGAGATTGGGACAGTTAGAAAGGAAAATAGTGATATGGTCATATTTCTTTGTATGCATGTATGAAACTCCAAAGAATAAAGAAAGAAATTTGAAAGGAGAACTCTCTGACTTGCAATTTTGCTCCAAGAACCCACATAACATGCGCAGAACTCTTGTCCAACCCCAGCACTAAAAATACCAAAGAGAAAGCAAATTCTGTCATTCTTCCAGTAGGAAAATTGCCTAATCATACTACCACTACCACCACAATATTTCTTGCATCCTTCTTGGAATGACCCTTTCCTGTCGTTCTTACTATAGTGTCTGAAGAGATATTGTGTTACTTTCTCTGCTTAATTCCTAGGACATACCTGGTTTTGTGGCCAAAATTCAGGCTGACAGTTGCCATCAATGTAAGGGTGGTGACATTGTCGGGGAAAACAAATTCTCCCCAACATCTCTACTTGTTGGAACTTAGAATGATAGTGAATGGTCAGATGAGATTTTAGTCAGGTCACAGTGGTACATGATGTTGTTTAGAAGATCTTGTGTTCTTTCCTTGCTGCTACAATTGAAGAAAACCAGGTAAGGTACTTCTAATTTGGATTGTTTCTATTCCTAAACTTTCAACTTAGTTTCCCAGACTTCCTCTGTAAAAACCTGTTTTCTTCCCAGTCCAGTTCACAAGAACAAATCACATAGGGGGTTTAGGGGGACAATTAATAGTGAGATGTTTAGATGCATGCCAATGATTGTAATATTAAACTCTGCATGAAATCCTTCTGAACAGCATGCTTACAAGCAATGATATGGAAACATAACTTCCCAGAGGACATGGGTTCTCTTGATCATGGTTGAATGCAAGGCAAGTTTTATTAGAACACATTTACGTATTGCCTAGGACTGCTTCTATATATAATGACAGATTTGAGTAGCTGAGACAAAAAATCTGTGGACTGCAATGTTAGAGGTATGATCTACTTGATCCTTCACATAAATTTGCTGTCCCATGCATTGGAATATGGTTCCTTCTAAGTCAGGAATTCCCCAAATTGGCTATGTAACAATCAGCATTAATTCCTATATTTTTTTCCTTCTCAAGTCAAGATCTCACCATATATAACCCATCCTGGTCTAAGATCTATGATTCCCCAACTCCAGTCTTTGATGTGGAATCAGTTCCACACCACTAACCTGGTGATTTACACTTAAGTATTTCCAATTTCTCTCCTCCAGAATCTTTTTTGCCTGTTGTTGCTATTGTTGGCTATTTGTTTTTGTGTTTTGCAGTTCTCAAGATGAAATCTTACTGGCTTGCTCCTCCTGGCTTGCTCAGCCTGATTTCATATAGGACCCAGGACCACCAGCCCAGGCTGGCACCACTCACAATGGGTTGGCCATTCCTCATCAATCACTAATTAAGAAAATGTCCTAGACTTGCCTATAGCCCTATCTTATAGAGGCATTTTTTTTCAATTAAGGTTTCCTCCTCTCTGAAAACTCTAGCTCAAGTTGCCATAAAAACTATCCAGCATAGGGGAATTTATTTGTGCTTATCATTCCGGAGGGATAAGAATCCATGATAGCACAGTGGGGAGTCATGGTGCCTGGAGCAGGAAGCTGAGAGTTCACATCTTGAAACACATAAGCAGGAAGCAGAAAGACCAGACATGAAATAGCACAAGTCTTTAAATTCTCAAAGCCTGACTCTAGTTAGATAAACATTCTCCCATACCTCCTATGACTTTCAAAACAGCACAAGTATTTAAATGTCCAAGGCTATGGGGGACATCTGCTTCAAAATACCACAGATGGCCATTTTCACAAGATTAATTCTTCTAATTCACTGGCATGGAAGGCCTTTCCATCAAGTGTCTTCCTGATTTCTTTCTCCAGTGTCTTTACAATTGTTGTAGAAATAATTTCCTTGGTTAAGTTTATTCCAAACTATTTTATGTGAGGGGTGTGTGTGTGTGTGTGTGTGTGTGTGTGTGTGTGTGTGTGTGTGTGTCTGTGTGTGTATGTGTGTGTGTGTGTGTATGTGTGTGTCTGTGTGTGTATGTGTGTGTGTGTGTGTGTGTGTTGTGTGTGTGTACGCTGTGTGATGTGAAGGGAATTGTTTATGAAACACATAAGTTTACAGAAGAGGCCAACCAAACTTGCAAAAATAGATAACTCCTTTGTTAATTCATTAATTCTATGTGCATATTTCTCATATCTAGTATCTCTAAAGCCAAAAAGCCTTTTGAAATAGATGGAATTTATAGCCATTGATAGGTAACAGTTACAAGACTTTTATTATTTCTTTCCCATATACAAGCTTGGTCACAGCTCCTTACTGTTTCTATTATTATGTTGTCAGTAATGAACAGCATTTGACAAAAGCTTGCTTCAGCCTTTAGAAGGCCTGTAACACAGATATTCTGTAATTGTAACATTTAAATAAAGGACATAAACAAGAAAAAAGATCTCAATAGCAAAGTATTCCATGACAGAGGCTAGAAAGACTTACTATTTCAGGATATCATTCCTTCCTAAAGCAAACTATAAATACAGTACAATAATAAAAATCATATCAATAGCAAGCCAATTTTATATTCACCTTAGAAATTAAAAGCATGAAATTTAGTGTCAAAAATGAACAAAAAGAAACAATAATGGTAAGTTGCTGCTTCAAATACTAAAATACCTTATAAGGCTAAAAGTAATTATACCAATTGAAGTAAACAAACAGGTCAATAACATAAATAGTCATTAATACCACTCTTCTGGTACCCAAAGAACTCTAAGTCAAAAAATAATCACATCTTGCACATCCCATTCATTGTTATTCTATTCACAAGTGAGAAATTGAACCAACCTAGATGTTCATAAACAGATAAATGAATAGAGAAAATGTAGTACATATGTATAATGGAATTTTATTAAGCCATAAAGAAAATTAAATCATAACATTTGCAAGCAAATTGATTCAACTGGAAAGCATTATGTTAAGCAAAATAAGCCAGATTCAGAAAGATGAATACCACATGTTGTTTTCTCAAATAGAAAACCTATGTGTTTAATGTGTGTGCATATGTGTGTACATGTGTGTGTGTGTGTGTGTGTGTGTGTGTGTGTGTGTATTTAGATAATGAAACTAGAAAAAGACCCAACCACATGAGTGGAAGAAGAGATCTTAAAGGAAGGGAAGCAGTGAAAAGAAGGGTAATAAAATACATGAGACTTGAAAAGGAGAAGAAGAGGACCAGCATGAGTGGGCCAGGGAAATGAAAGAGGCAGAGAGAAAGGGAACAAAAAAATAAAGTATGTATGCAAATGCCATTATGACTCCCATTACTTTGCATGTTGGCTTTAAACATTAATTTTAACTCATGGCATTGTATGTATAGATGTATGTCTGTGGGTGTGGTTACAGTGTATGTACGTGTTCATATATGAGTACACATATAGGTATGCATGCTTGATTGCGTGTGTGTGTGTGTGTGTGTGTGTGTGTGTGTGTGTGTATGAAGGCCTGAGGTCAATGTCTGATATACTTTTTAATGGATCTCCACATTATTTTTTGAGACAGAGTCTCCCACTAACCCTGAAACTCACCAATTAGGCCAGGCTGGCCATTCAGTGAGCTGCAGAGATTCCCTATCTCTAACTCACCAGGAATGCACCACCATACCTTGCTTCTTATGCGCGTGCTAGAGATTCTAAGTCAAGTCCTGATGCTTTTATAGAAGATTCTTCGATGACTATCTCCCCGGTCCCAGTCAAGGCATTTAATTCATAAAGGATATTATGACAATGCATTAAGTGGTATTCATATATGCACTGGATAGTAGGATAAAATAAAGGTCACTTTCCAACTGATGTTGTTACAGTCTATATCTGGGATAGGTCCCAAAGGTCCGTGTGTTGAGGCTTACTCCAAAATGTTCACAGATGGACATTTGGGGAAACAATTGGATCATGATGTCTCCGAACTCATTAATGGATCAATTCATTGATGCGCTTATAGTTTAATGGGCTCTTGTGAAATTATAGAACTTAGGGGTAGAGCCTGTTTCAAGGAAGCAGACCCTTGAAGAATTGTCCTTGGGCACTGTAACATGTTCGAAACCTTCTCTCTCATGGTGACTATGAGGTGTGTAGCTTTTTCTTACTCTGCCTTCCTTGCTATGGTTTTCAGTGTGAACAGGATCTTAAGAGCAATATAGACTTTCAGTTCATGGACTTAAACCATGAGCACAAAACATATTTATGTTGTTTGTTTTTTCTTTCTTATTCTATCACAGTGACAGATAGCTTAGAAATACAGATGGAATGCAAAAATAAATTCCAGTGTTGTCCTTGCCCTGGCTTTGGTCCATATCAGTGCTTATGTACCAAGACTACATGCCTTGGAATCCAAGCACTTGGAAAGTGGCAGCAGAAGGATTAGAACTTCAAGGTCATCTTTGGCTGCATAGTGAGTTCAAAGCCTGTTTGAGATATATGAAACCTTATCCCAAGATAATTAAATATATACATACACAAATTCCAGATAGATAAAAGAAATAATCTTTTCTGTTGGTAAATGTGGTTAAACAAAAATTCTACTTTTACTGGAAGCCTATAAAATACCAGAATCTCTTTGTAGAGAAATTTCCCAATTGCTGTTAAAAATATGAAACATGCACACTTTTGGACACAGCATATGTGTCTGTGTGAAGAGGCACACAAACAAAAGCTTTCATTGCTATGCATTTTGTGTGTGGTGCTGGAGATTGAACCCAGGGCTTGACAATGGTGGACTCTACCTACTGCTGTGCTCTAGCACTAAACTACATTCTCCATTTGCGGCATTACATTCAACTTCAAGATGTTAGAGACAATTGAAATAGTCAGCAGCTGTTAAGTAATGTTCAATCTGTATTATGCAGTGGTTAAAAGAAATGAAGGGGGGCTACATACAACATGGAAAGGTCTCTAAGGCATAGTATTAAGTGAAAACAAAATAACAAAGCAATTTTATAGTATGATCTCAATAATGTAGCCAAATAAGTATATGTATATATGCATATATATAATTTGCATGTGTGTGTGTGTGTGTGTGTGTGTGTATGTGTATAACTCCATAAGGGACAGACTGTAAACACTCACCCCAAAGTAATGACAATGATTACTTCAGGAAGGAGGGTAAATGCAGCAGTGAAGTGTGAAAGGACTGCTTGAATGTTTTGCTTGCTGTACTTGTGAATGACTCGACCCATTCCCAATGGGAATGTATTCGTACATTACTTGTGCAATATTTTTAGACATAATAAAAATTTTAAACACTAAATAAAAGTGGATAATGAGCAGGCAGAAGGCAAAAGAACTGCTGTTTCTCATTAGAAGCCATTGAATGACATTTCATTTTTAAAACCATGCACATGCTTTAAAAGCTTTATAAAATACATTTGAAATATATGCTTTTACTCCTTGCTCCAGAGACAATAAGTGACAGAGTTGACCTTCATGCCAAAGGTGCATTAATAACTTCTAGAGAAATAAAAATGAAAAAGTTTAATCTAGTAATTCATTATAATTAAATGCTATTTTAACTTTTACCTCTATTAAGGAAAAGATTATTGTGGCTTCATAATAAGTTATATAATAATCTTCAAATAATAATATATTTGAAAGTTATAAATAAGGTCCCGATCTGTAAAATGTCTTGGAAAAATAAAATAAAATAATGACTTGAACTATTTTCTTCCTTAAATCCTCTGTATTTGATCCTATAGCTGATGCACTTAGGGTTAGTTCAGTGTTATTCTATCAAGATAATATTCCAGAATGACTATTTACCCAGACGTGTCAGCAAATATCAATTTAAAACTGTTAATATGTATCGCATTCTGGGTCCCACAGATTTAGATCAGAAAGGGGAATTACTGTACGTTTGAGTTGTGAATTTGTATACTGTTCCAGGTACAGGGACAGTTTTGTTTCTCCATATATTTATTTACCAATCAGCAGATGTTTTGGGGAGTCCTTGTAAGTGAGAGTATATGGTTTTGATTTTACTTTTTAAAATCATTTTGGGATCTATAGTATAGGAGATAGCTAAAGATGAATTACCACCTTCATTTTTATAATCTGTAGAAACAAGCTTATTCTTACCATTAAATATTCTTCATTAATTTCTTTATTTGCATGTGTGTTTGCCTGTGTAATTTGTGCATTCCACGCATTCAGGAGACCAAGAAGACCAGAAGAAGTCATCATATCTCCTAAAAGTGGAATGGGGTTACAGGCTTTTGTGAGCATCCATGTAGGAGCTGGGAATTGAACCTAGGCACTCTGCAAGTAGGCACTCTTGACAACAGATCCATCTCTCTATCCCCACCATTAAACTTTTTTTGATACAACAGGACCTGAGCTATATAAAGTTTGCTTTCAAGGAAATCATCTTTGTCATCACTTTAAACCTCTTATAGAAACACACAAAACAAATTAAATTATAAATATAATTTTTAAAATTGGCTAAGAACATAAAAAAATAAAACTGCTGAAGGTAACTGAGGATGTAAAGATTTAAGCAAAAAGCAGTTCCTATTATTATTACATATGATGTCCCAAGCTCTTGAATATGATAATTGTCCCATTGATCCTTATAACAAAGTTTCGCAGTATCTACTACCATTCTCTCTGGATTCACCATAAAGAAAAACAGGGGCTCAAAGTGGTTAAAAGACATACCAAAGTTGGTCATGTAGTTGGTCATGTAGTAATTCATACCTTGTAATACCACCACTCAGGAGGCTAAAACTAGAGGGTTGTGGCCTGCCTTGGCTACAGACTGATTAGAACAGACCCTGTCTCAAAATAAAACATAACAAAAAGCTCTAGTAGAAGTTACAGATCTAGGAGACAACCATTATTTAACTCTTGAACCTATGCTCACAACTGCAATTTTCCCCAACTTTATGCTCAGATAATCAGGAATGGAGGCCCGTGGTGAGATTTGTGCCCTCACAGCTATCTATGCTACTCACCTACTCATCATGCCACCATCATCATTTGAAAGTGAAATGACAAGAAGTTAACAACTCTCTTCACTGACACCCATTGCCAGTAAAGGCCTAGAAGCTTCTATTTGACTTGTTGCAGATGAATGTTGTGCAAGCATTTTCTTAATTTTGCCTGTGTATGCCAATATTTGGAATTGCTTTCACTGCAGTGCTTGTTGGCATTAAGCCGAGAGCCTATCTTGAGAGACAGGAAGGAGAAAATTGCACTGTGTTTGTGCCAAGAAAGAATCCTTTGTAACTATCCAAAGAATTACTTTCCCGGAGAGTCCAGTATATGAGAAACTGGGCTTCTCTTGGAAGAAGTCGCCAGTTTGCATCTTAGGAGATAATGGGATTAGTTGATTACATTATGTTTGCTTCCTCAAGTCATTATTACAGTTCTAGCAATGTTATGGCATTTCCACATGAGTACCTTATTCCTATTCCTATTACTTGTTTGTAATAATTTTTCTTTATTCTGGAGAGTTTCACACATGTACACAATGAGATATTATCATAGTAATTCCCCATTTACCTCTTACAACTTTTCCATACACCTCAACATGCATTACCTACCCATGTCATGTCTTTTTTTTTTTTTTTGATAACCCACTAAGTCCCATTAGAATTGACTATATGTGCATGTTTGTGTGCCATCCATCCCCTGAAGCAATGGCCACATCATCTATAGCACCTCTCCCATCTATGCAAGATTTTTGGCTGGCTTGATCCTGTGCAGGTCTTGTGCAGATAAGTACATTGGCTGTGGCTTCCTGATTAGGTAGGTGAGACATGCCATGTTCAGAAGGAGAAACCCATCAAGATGAAGTCTCAATTCTGAACATCTATGCCTGAAATACAAGGCACTCACTTTCGTAAAAGAAAATTTACGAAAACTCAAATCAATCACAAATAAAAACTCACACACTTACAGTGGAAGATTTCAACGTTCTACTCTCAACACTAGACAGGACCAACAGACAGAAAATTAACAAAGAAACTAATAGAAGTTATGACCCAATTAGTTTAACAGATATTTATAGAACATTCTATTCAAACACAAAAGAATATACCTTCTTCTCAGCACTACATGGAACCTTCTCTAAAATTGACCACTTACTCTGCAATATAGCAAGCCTCAATGGGTACAAAAAAATTGGAATAATCCCCTGTACCTTCAGTTAGAATTCAACAACACAAATTACAGAAACCCTACAAACTCATGGAAATTGAACAATGTGCAATTGCACCATTCCTGGGTCCTTGACCCAGGAAGAAAGAAAGAAATTAAAGACTTCCTAGAATTCAATGAGAATGAAGACACAACATACCCAAACTTATGGAACACTTTGGAAACCAGTGCTGAGAGGAAAGTCCATAGCACTAAGTTCCCACATGAAGAAAGTGGAGAATAGTCACACTACAGAATTAACAGCACAACAGAAAGCCCTAGAACCAAAAGAAGCAAACTCACACTGGAGGAGTAGACATCAGGAAATAATCAAATTGAGGGCTGAAATCGAAAACAATACAAAGAGTCAATGTAACAAAGAGTTGGTTCTTTGAGAAAATAAACAAGATAGACAAACCTTTATTCAAACAGGCCAAAAAGCAGGGAGAGAACATGCAAATTAACAAAGTCAGAAATGAAAAGAGGGACATAACATCAGACTCTGAGGAAAGCCAAAGAATCTTCAGGTATTCCACAAAATTTGAAATTTTAATAGAAATGTTCAATTTTCTGGATAGATATCACTTACCGAAATTAAATCAAGAGCAGATAACCCCTAATGAAATGGAAACAGTCATCAAAAGTCTCCCAACAAAAAGAAAAAGAAAAAATCCAGGGCCAGATGGTTTCAATGCAGAATTCTAACAGAAATTCAAACAAGAGTTAATACCAATACTCCTCTAAGTGTTCCACACAATAGATGCAGAAGGGTCATTGCCAAACTCTTTTTCCCAAGCTGCAATACCTTGGTACTCAAGCCACAAAAAGACTCAACTAAAAAAAAAGAACTACAGACCTACATCCCTTGTGAACATTGATGCAAAAATACTCAGTAAAATACTGGCAAATTTAATCCAAGAATACATCAAAAAAATCATCCACCATGACCAAGAAGGCTTCCCGGGGATGCAGGGATGGTTCAACATAAAGGTCTTGGAGAGATCAGGGATAACAGATCTAAAGATATGTTTAGATAACATATCTAAACATAATAAAAACAATATACAGCAAACCAACAAGCAACATCAAACTAAGTACAGAGAAACTCAATGTGATTCCTCTAAAATCAGAAACAAGACAAGGCTGTCCACTCTCTCCATATCTCTTCAATATTGCACTTGAAGTTTTAGCTAGAGCAATAAGAAAGAAAAAGGCAATCAAGGTGAAACAAATTAGAAAGGAAGAAGTCAAAGTTTCTATATTTGCAGATGATATGATTGTTTACATAAGTTACCCAAAAAACTCTACCAGGGAACTCCTTCAGCAAAGTGGCAGGATACAAGACGGACTCAAAAAAAAAATCAGTAGCCCTACTATATACAGAAAATAAATGGGCTGAGAAAGAAATCAGAGACACATCACCCTTTACAATCTTGGGGTAACACTAATGAAACAAGTGAAAGACCTATAAAATAAGAACTTTGCATCTTAGCTGGGAAGCCAGCATTGAACCAACTCAAACCCCCGGAAGATGGGTCTCAGTTAGAAGGCCTGGGAAGTCTAAGGGACTTAGACTGGCAGTGGAACCAGGTTGTATACCTGGTGCACAAAAGGACTTTGGGAGCACATTCTCCATGGAGGGATACTCCCTTAACCTAGAAGCAGGAGGGAGGGCCTAGTCCCTACTACAAATGACAGATTTTGTTGATCCCTCCTGGAAGGCATCACCCTCCCTGTGGAGTGGTGGGAGAAGGGGATGAGAGGGTGGTCAAGGGGCATGGGAGGGGGAAAGAAAGTAGGGAGGGGGAACTGGGATCGATATGTAAAATAAGAAAAAATAAAAAATAAAATAAAAATAAACTTTGAGTCTTTAAAAAAAGAAATTAAAGAAGTTACCAGAAAATGGAAAGATCTCCCATGCTCTTGGATAGGTAGGATAAACATGGTTAAAAAAGGCAATCTTGTCAAAAGCAATCTACAGATTCAATGAAGTACCCATCAAAATTCCAGCACAATTCTTCACAGACTTTGAAAGGACAATACTCAACTTTATATGGAAAAACAAAAGGCCCAGGATAGCCAAACAACCCTATACAATAAAGGAATTTCCAGAGGCATTACCATCCCTGACTTCAAGCTCTATTATAGAGCTATAGTCCTGAAAACAGCTTGGTATTGGCACAAAAATAGATAGATAGACCAATGGAATCTAAACTGAAGAATGGATAAAGATGTGGTACATTTACACAATGGAGTACTACTCAGGAGAAAAAAAACAATGGAATCTTGAAATTCAATGACAAATGAATAGACCTAAAAGAAACCATCCTGAGTGAGGTAACACAGTCACAAAAAAGACAAACATGGTATGTACTCACTCATATATATATATATATATATATATATATATATATATGGCTTTAAGACATAGAACAAAGGATTACCAGCCTACAATCCACACTGCCAGAGAAACTAGGAAACAAGGAGGACCCTCAGAGAGACATGGTCCCCTGGAGTAGGGGAAAAGGACAAGATCTCCCAAGCAAATCGGAAGGATGGGGTGAGGGAAGAGGGTATTAGAGAGGAGAGCAGAGGTGGGCATGAAGGAGCACGAAAATTGATTCAGGAAAATACAGGAGAGCAAGAAAAAAGACACCATAATAGAGTGAGCCATCATAGATTGTAAGAGAAATGTGTCACTAGGGAAATGTCTAGAGATCTACAATGATGACCTCAACTAACAATGTAAGTAATAGTACAGAGGCTACCTTAAATGCCCTTCCCCAATAAGGAGATTGATGACTACCTTAAATGCCATCCTAGAGCCTTCATCCAGTAGCTGATAGAAACAGAAACAACACCCACAGCTAAACACTGAGCTAAACTCTTGGAATCCAGTTACAGAAAGGTAGGAGTGATGAGCAAAGAAGTCAAGACTAGGCTACAGAAACTCACAGAGACAACTGACCTGAACAAGGGGGAGTTCAATGGGTGTTAGTTAGGAGGACTGGGCAGTCTATGGGGCCTCTGGTAGTAAATCATTATTTATCCCTAGTATAGGAATGGACTTTGGGAGCCCATTGCACATAGAAGGATACTCTCTCAGCCTAGAAACATGGGGGAGGGCCTGGGCCCTGCTCCAAGTTATATGACAGACATTGAAGATCCCCCATGGAAGGCTTCATCCTCCCTGAAGAGCAGAAAGGGGTTGGGATGGGGATTAGGGGGACAGGGGAGGATGGGAGGGTGAACAAACTGAGATTGACATGTAAAACAAGCTTGTTTCAAATTTAAATTTATAAAATTATCATAAAACATATTAGTCATTCAAACTACAATTAAGTAGAGGAGTTCTGATCTGGACCTGAGGACAGTTCACCTGGGCATCTCAGAATGGGTGACAAAATGGATATGTATCCCTTAAAATGATCTCTCCAAAGCAAAGCATTCTAATGACATCAGGTGATGAAGGTTACTATATGAGAAGCATTGTATGGCAAAGAAAAGAATGCTCTCCTGGGCATGCTCATTCATCATCAATTTAAGTCTCACCTCTTAAAAAATATTATTTTACCAAATAGGATACATGTAAACATGAATATCTGCATATTACATTGTATTACACAGAGTCTTCATTAAGTGTACTTAAAGTGCACTGTCCAGCTTGGTGATGAAGCTCAGTAGTAGAATTCTTGCCTAACATGAGCGAGGCAAGATTTAATTTTCAGCACTTGAGAAATAAAATTAAAATTTCAAGCCACTTAAGCAGGGAGAGTGCTATAGGCAGAGCAGCGGATACACGTACTGAAATAATACAGAACACCAAAACCCTGCTCATTTCTCCAGTTCTGATCCACTGCTGTACTGTGGGTATCATCAGGCCTCACTCCAGAGTTTATCAGAGGCCTCTAATCCACCTTTCGACAACAGCTCCGTTTTCCAGGTATCCAGGCCAGAGTTCCAAAATACAGGAACTCAGCAGCCAAGTTTACTGCTGCTGGGGCTATTATAAATGGTGTCACTAGATCCGGAGCTAGAGCCACCTCTCAAGCCACAGCTGTCCTCTTCCTGTACTATTCTGGTTTTTGTCCTGTATGACCATGGAGCTCTTCTACTTGATGGCTGCCTTCCTTGTCCTCTCTGCCATGTGAGGCTACATGGTTTCACCCATCCAACCCTGTTGCTTTGATGCTGTGCCATTCCTGATGGTGAAATGTACTAAACTTTATCAATATATACAACATTTCTCTAAAACAAACAAAATCTATCATACTTTCTGCTTCATTAGCCATGTAACTTTATCCGTCCTCTCTGCTTTAGTTTCTCTGGGCTTCAGCTTCCTCTTTGGGAAGAATGGTATAATATCAACATTAAATATTAAATTGACTTCTTAATATTTGATGAAAAGTTGTACATATATATGTATATATATACATACATATCTCAATGGAGAAAACATCATCATATATGAATGCTTTATAATAGAAAAGTGAGAAGAAATAAATTATACCAATAGACTATTTATCTCTGATTTATAGTTACTCCTTTATTTAATAGGTCCAATGAAAACATATTCGTGGAAATCAAAAGGATGGCATTCCAAGAGAAAAACATCATTCTTATCTACTGTCCTAGTTTGGGTTACTACTGCTGTGATAAAATACTAAAACCAAAGCAGCTTAAGAAGAAAAAGATTTACTTGACTTCTTCGTCTTTTCTTTTTTTGGTTTTTTTTTTTGTGCACATTTGTCTATCTGAGGGTATCAGATTCGCTGGAACTGGAGTTGCAGTTGTGAACTGCCATGTGTGTGCTGGGAATTGAACCCTGTCCTTTAGATTATCAGCCAGTGCTCTTAACCACTGAGTCATTTCTCCAGCCTGGCTTATGCTTCTTTATCACTGATGGAATCAGGACAGGAACTCAAACAGGGCAGAATCCTGGAGGCAGGAGCTGACTCGGTGGTCATGAGGAGGTCTCTACTACTGGCTTACTTTACATGCTGGCTGTGCTCAGCCCACTTTCTTATAAAACCCAGGACCACCAGCCCAAGGGTGGAACCACTACAATGTGCTGGACCCTGAACCATTAACTACTAATTAAGAAAATACTCTACAGTCATATGTTATGGAGGCATTTTCTCACTTAAGGTTCCCTCCTCTCAGATGACTATAGCTTGTGTTACGTTGTCATTAAACTAGGCAGGACACCACATATTTGTGTGTGTTGGTCTTTAGTCTCAAGCATTTAAGCTTCTAGAAGAATAAGGAGCTTAATTTTCTCTGTGCATTTATATTACTCCCACCCCCACCAGGGGCCAGAAGACAGTGACAAGACTGCCACTCTATAGGAGGCAAGAGCCCAAGCCAGGGTTCTCACTACAGAATGACATCCAGCAACTCGTTAATTACATAGTTCCATAAGTAAGATGAATCCCTTTGTCTTTCTGGATGACAATCTCCCTTTCAAAGCATAGATGTCTTATTTTATTCTTCGCTCCTTAGCAACCCAGCTACTGTGTTCTGACATGTCCATTTCCTCACTAGACTGGAAATATAAAGAGGAGGGAGGGAGAAAAGAGAAAAAGAAACTGCTATTCTAGCAATCCAGGGGTCTCAGTGCAGTGAAGATTTATCTAGCCATGTTTCTTAATCAATTAATTTGAAGAATAATTGTACTGTCTGAAAACAAACACAGGCTGTGTGTCTCTCATGTGAAGGTGTCTCACTCTGTAGTCCCGCCTCACATCAGGAGAGAAGTTTTTGTCTTTGGACAGCAAATCAAAGGATGATCTTGTAAATGTACCCAGGATTGACTTTACAGACTTCCCTTGGCAAGAAGGCTGTGTTTGGATGTGATTACAGAGCTCTCTGATGTCATTCCTACACAGGAAAATACATGAGATGGCAGTCACAAAAGAACAAAATTGAAGGAAAAGCTGAGAAAGATGGCATTTTGAGGCAGTAGAGGCTCCTTTTTTTTTCAGAGTCAACAACTGCAAAACCATGCTTGATACTGTAAAACATTCATCAGAGTGTGCTGTATACAAATAGTTCCCCTTTTATAGAAAAATGAGGAAGTGACAAACGCCCCAGGCATGAGATGGAATTTGAAATGATACATAACAGAAAGGAAAACATTCATCTTGGGGAGAGTCAGAGAAAAGGTAGACGAGATGAGGCCAAAGTTGAGGCAAAAGAATGGTGAGCATGTGAGGGGGCAGCGGTAATGTCAAACAGACACGAAGACTTAAAAGTTGGATTCATGTTTTTAAATTGGATTTTAGAATGGATAGGAAGCTAAAGGACTGGATGGAATACAAAAGTAATCAAGTCCTGAAACATCCTGAGTCCTGCATTTAAAGCAATGGGGTTGCACATTGTGTATCACTAAGTTCCCTCCTGTTACTTGAGCAAGGTGATCAGCATTGAACATTCCCTTCTGTATAGGCACTAAGAGCCTCCACAAAAAGATAACTATGGTATATCTGAATTGAGCACACTGTGTTACTCTATGCATTTTTACATATAAAATGCTGGGGCATGCACACACTTTTAAAATCCAAAAAGGAAAGCAAAACCACTGCATTTCCTTCTTGTAGATGCATACAAAGTACCACAAATTTAAGCAGCTTTCCCTAATATCCATGTGTTATTTTATAATGTTCATAGGTCACAGGTCCAAGTGTGGTTAGGGGAATTGCTTAATTGTGATCTCACAAGGCTGAAGTCAAAATATCAATGGGCACTGTGATCTCAAAGCTTTCTTCTAAGTCAATTAGGAGAATTTGGTTCCCATCCGAGTAAAAGTTGCTACAACTGTGATAAAACACCACAACCAAAAGCAACTTGAGAAACAGGGGTTTATTTCTGCTTACAACTCTCAAGTCATACTCCATCACTGAGGGGGTCTATCAGGGCAGGAACTGAAGCGGAAGTCATTGTAGGGTGCTGCTTACTGGCTCCCTCCTGATACTGTGCTATGTTTGCTTTCCTATAGAACCCAGGCCCACCTGCCTGGGGATGGCACAACTCACAGTGGCCTGAACTCTTCTACATCAATCATTAATCAAGAAAACATGCTACAGACTTGTCTCCAGGCAACCTAATGGAGGTATTTTCTCAAATGAAATTCTACTTGCCAAATGAAGTCCTACTAGCTTGTGCTAAGTTGACAAAAAGAAAGAAAGAAAGAAAGAAAGAAAGAAAGAAAGAAAGAAAGAAAGAAAGAAGGAAGGAAGGAAGGAAGGAAGGAAGGAAGGAAGGAAGGAAGAAAGAGAAGAAAAACAACAACAAAACAAAACATGATACTTCATTATGGTTGTAGAACTAAAGCCTTCTGCTTCTACAGGCTGCTCACAATTCCCTACCATATGGGACTCTTGACATTATGACGGTTTGCTGCCTAAAACAGGAGGAAGCCACACAAGTCATGGTGGCACATGCCTGTAATGCTGCTACACAATGTGTTAGTTCTAAGATACTCTATAAGGATGTTTCTGGAAAACTTACTGGGGAAAGAAGACCCACACTGAATGAGTGTGGTACCATCTTACAGGCTGTGATCCCAGAGCCAATAAGAGGATAAAGTCTGTCATCTTCAGCTTCTAAAGTTCAGAACCTTAGAATTCTGCTAGAATCTAAACTGTGAATGGGCACCAGATCAGCTGATCTTCCACAGTTATGCTGAGGATGAATGGAATGCCATAGAAAGCTTCTACTGTACCACTTGCAAGTCGTTTCTATTGATTAGCAGTCCTGTGGTTTCCATCTTGGATGTTATATGGAAACACCACCTAGTAAATCAGAGAGCAACTAAATAGAAAAGAGTCCATGTTTGGAGTAGCCCTGGGTAAATGATGAGAAATGATGAGAAAGATGACTGGATATGAAAGGAGGATCATTTGTCTTCTTAACTGATTACATAATGTATGGCCAGCATCCTGATTCCTTGCTGTAAAAAATAAAATTAAAAAATTGCCTCTATTTACTGATAGAGTGCTGGGGTATGTAAGGCCTTAGAATCATTGATTGAAGGGTTTGTTCTTACCCTAATGAGTTTTTAAAACTCTTCAAACATTTCTTACCTGTCTTATGCTAAGAAGGAAGGAAGCACTCAAAACAATAAACAGAGTAAAGAAAGGACAAAGATCAGATACCACTTCCACAGTGATTAGTCTCATCTTTTCTAAATTTCTTGTTTTAGTGGCAGTTCTATCTGGCCACTTGAATGCAGTTCTTCTGGTGAAATATATGATGACATAAATGTTCCAACTCCCCCTATGGTGAGCTCTTTTGCACAGCAAGACACTCAGTTCACTTGAGGCCATGGGTATTTGGCATTTCCATTTGTTCTCATGGCTGCTTTGCTGTCTTCATGGACTCAGCCCCAAACAAGTGTCTGAAGTCACATGAGTAATCGTAAGAAAGTGTTCTACCAATGCTCTTCATATAAGGAAGGGCAAAGAAGGATGGAAAAGGATAAGCCCTCTCTGAGAAATAAAGAGGCAGTCCCTGTGATGGTTTGAGAATGAAATTTGCCCCAGACACTTTTTCCCCCAGATGATGAGAGGATAGGAAACTTTTTTCAAGTTTTTTGAAGTTAAAATATAATTTTATTGTTTTGTCCCTCCACATTTCTCCTGACAATCCTTCCCATGTGCCAACCCTTCCTCTATTTCAAATTCCTGACCTCTATTTATTTGTTGATCCGTGTGTGTGTGTGTGTGTGTGTGTGTGTGTGTGTGTACATAGGATATAAATACAACCTGCTACTTTGCATGTATATTATTTCAGGGGTGATGCTGGGTATTGGATAATCAATTTGGCGGTGCTCTTCCATGGAGAATACAATTTCTCTAACTCGAATGGTTCTGTAGTGGCCTATAGTTCTTTGTCTAGAATTAGATTCCTCATGATATTGCCCCATTCCATGTTAGCATGTCTACTAAGCTAGTTCTTGTTTAGGCATCCATATTTAATGAGATTTCATGGGGTAGCTTCTCTGACATTTCTAGGGGGAAAAAAATCTCGCAGCAAACTTTTTATTCCTCTGACAATTGCAATTCTACCCTCTCTTGCGCTATGATCTCCCTCCCAATTGGTTGGTTGTCATGGTTTTCATCTGTTTCAGGGAGAAACTTACACAGATTTCTTTAATAGCACATTATTGCTTCAATTCAGGTTACATGTTCCTCCCACAAAACCTGTAATAATTCCACTCCTTGAGTCATGCACCTGTGTGAACAGCACATATTCCTAGTATATGCTCACAGTACTCACATGTTTCTCTATGGTTCCTGCTATTAAAATAATGACTGCATTAGGGATTTGTTTTGTTGCTGTTTTTTTTCAAGAGATTGAGTACTCCTAATGTATTATCAGACAACTTTTAGCTTTTCATGTAATATATTTTGGTCATATTCCTTCCCTTCTCACAACTCTTCACAGACCCCCACCCCACCCCTACTTTCCTACCCAATCTTGTGTCCTTTCTCTATAAAATAAAGATGTTTCTTTGATGAGAGTAAGGAAAGAAATAGGTTGTAGCTGGAAGAATTAGATCACTAGAAATGGGTCTTTAAAAGATATATTTAGGACTAGAGAAATGCCTCAGAGGGTTCTGAGTTCAATTTCCAGCAACCACTTGGTGGCTCACAACCATCTGTAGTGAGATCTGATGCCCTCTTCTGGTGCGTAGGTGGACATGCAGATAGAGCACTCATATACATAAAATTAAATTTAAAAAATAAAAGTAAAATAAAAGGTATACCTAATCCCTCGTTCCTATTTCTGTTTCCTAATCCACCATAATGTGAACATCTTTTGACACACATTCCAGCTTCCATGAACTGAATTCCTCCACCAGGCCTTCCCCATCATGATCAACTCTAAGCCAAGAGAAATCATTATTCTCCATTAAGTTGCTTTTGTAAAGCTTTGTGGTCACAGTGTCAGAAAAGTACCTAACACAGTCCCTAAAACTGAAATGAACCCCAACTACCTAGTGAGTGACAAAACTCCTTTATTTCAAACTGAGGACTGTTCCTCCCATCTTCTCACATAAATATTTCTGCATTGTAACACTCCATTGTGAAAATCGTTGTTCCTCATGATCATTCAGGTCTCTCAGAAACTAAACTCTATGACTTTCATTACATACATGAAGACATATTTATATAGTAAAGGGAAAGACTTCTCCATGTATTTTCTGGGTTTTCA
Organism: Cricetiscus sungorus; assembly: GCA_030556225.1. Taxonomy (NCBI): domain Eukaryota; kingdom Metazoa; phylum Chordata; class Mammalia; order Rodentia; family Cricetidae; genus Cricetiscus; species Cricetiscus sungorus. The sequence continues at coordinate 13,378,177 of JANBXA010000726.1, forward strand.
GTTTTAGGAAGAAAGGAATCAACTGTTCTTGTCATTATTCTACATCCAAATGTCTGCTGAGAATTTTGCAGCATTTTTTAAAATGGAAGAATTCTTCCAGTGTTGTTGCCCCAAAGACAGGCATCTTTCTCATTACACAACCTCTATCTTTTCTCATCACTTGAAGTAAATATATTTATTTTAAACTTAGAGAACAGAGCACTGCATAACACCCATTCTACATTTTATGACACAGTACTATGTTGGAACCTTTTGAAAATTAATATGGTTTCTTTTGGGAACAGTTGGAAGTCCTCTAGGTTGTCAATGGCACATCATTTACATTTCTAGCTAAAATAGGGGTGGGTGGTGTGGTGTTGTATGTATGCATGGTTGAAGGATTACCTTAAGAGAATGTCGTGGCACATACTTGCAATCTCAGCAACATGTGAGAAGGCAAGGCAGAAAAGTCCTGAGTTTGAGGCCAGCCTAGGCTATATAGTGACATTCTTTCTCAAATAACAAAACAAAAATCAATATATAATTATAGAAGGTGACAAAAACTTGGAGCTTTAAAATGTACCTTCTGTACTCAACAAAAAGATAATTATTTTATAGGTTATTTCCATTGTCTTTATCAAAGTTTGTGAAAATAAATATTTATAAAATTAATTTCTAGAATAAGATTTACTTTCTTTTATTTAATTATTATTTTTTGAGTAACAGGTAAATAATAATGTTTGAGTCAAGGTCTTGTTATCTAGCTCTGGATGGTCTTGAAGGCACTCTGTAACTCAGGCTGGCCTTGAACTCATGGAAATCATTCTGACTCTGCCTCCCAAGTGCCCCAGTTACAAGTATATTCTACCATATTAGAAATGTTTGCTTTCAATATGTAAAGAAAGCAGGAAATCCTGGCCCCATTTGTTGTCATTTTATCTTGTCGTGTTTTGTTATTGTTTGTTTATCGTTTTGTTGTGGGTATGAAACATAAGCTTCACACATGCCAGCAAATGTTTTTTCCAGTATAGCCATACTGCTATCTGAAGACATCAGATCAGTCCATCAGTTAAAAAAAATTATCTTCTGACATGAAGAATCAGGTCAAACTATACCTTCACATTAAGAAGGGAAATGTGAATGTGTCTCCACACATCAATATAGAATCTTTGTGTTATTCATTTCGCTATATGATTACTCTTGTTGCAATAAAATAACTCTGAAGTCATTGCATGGGGATATAGAATCTGCAATACAAATTATTTTTGGTAGCTGGGTGTGGTAGCACATGCCTTTCATCCCAGTACTCAGAGGCAGAGAAAGCTAGATAACTATAAGGTTAATCTGTATACATTGCAAGATAAGGAGTTCCAGGCCAACCAAGGCTATATAATGAGACTTTGTCTCAAAAGAAAAAAAAAAACTAAATTAAAACAGTATTTTTACTAGTATACCTCTTCGTTGTAAAAAGAAAACTTGAAGCTGAGTGTCACATGCCTACATTCTCTTAAGGTAATCCTTCATCCATGCATATATACAGCACTCAATAAACAGAGGCAGGAGGATTGCTCAAGTAAAAGCTAGCTATGGTAAGCTCTAGACCATCTAGGCTACACTGTAAAACTGTGTCTATAATTAATAATAATAATAATAATAGTTGTTATTATTATTATTATTATTAGACAGGAGGAAGAGAAGAAAGGCTGGAAGAAAGGGAAACAGAAAAAGGAAACTTTAGTGCTTTAGTGTCTGTCGTGTACTCTCTTGAAAAGAATGAGATATATTTTTAAAAGATCAGCAGGAGTCACCTCAACACTATAACTATTGTGCTGATAGGGAGGCTGATAAAGCTCTCTCCAAAGAAAAGAGTCAAAACAGACCCATGTATGCATGCACAAAATAGAAGAGAAAAAAACAATGGGGACACTCAGCTGTTCACTTAAGAAAATCATTTTTTAGATAAATGTCCCATCCTGTATGCAAAACTCAACTCCAGATGATATAAATAACTAAATGTTAACATAAATCAATAAACATAAAGGATAGTAAAATACTATTAGAAATGTAACTTCATTCCACTTTGGAAAGAAATTTGACTGTGTGTGTGTGTGTGTGTGTGTGTGTTTTCTTTTTGGCCGTGATGTGGATTGAAATGAGTGTTTCGTGCATGCTAAATAAGCACTAGAACTGAGTCTCATCCCAGGGCCAGGATACATGATGCTATCTTAAGCATGTACACCTGGTACCTAAGAATAGAATCCCTTCATAGTTTCTTTAGGGAACTACTGATTCCTTAGGGAACTAAGGATTGCCCAGGATGTCCACCTCAACACTTCTCACAAAAGTAGCCACACTGAGGGACTGGAGAAATGGCTCAGTGATTAAGAGTACATACTGCTATTTCAAAAGACCAGGAGTTCAGTTCCTGACACTCACATTACTCAGTTCTCAACCACCTATAATTCTGGGTCTAGGGGTTCCCATACTCTCTGCTGGCTTCTGTGGGCAGTTGCACACACATAGTGTTTCTATATGTGTCTATGTGGGGGGGAGAGGAGTATGTGCACATAAGTGCAGGTGTCTGAGAAGGCCGGAGGATTCCGATTTGCAGGAGCCAGAGCTATAGGTTATGAGCTACTTGACATGGGTGTTGGGGACTAAACTCAGGTCCTCTGCAAGGGCAGCATGTGTTCATTGCTGAGCCACACTCCAGCCTGAAAACAAATCCTTCTTTAAAAGTTAGGAAACATAGTGAATTATTCTAAATGTCTGTTGGTAAAATTAACAGTTGAACATTCACATAGAACACTGCACAAAATAAAAAGCAGCTTAAATATAACAAATAAAAATTTTAAAGACTGGGAGTGGAGAGTTGGCTCAACAGTTCCAAGAAGTTATTCTTGCAGAAGACCCAGGTTCAATTCCCAGCACCTATGTGCCATCTCATAAGCATCTACAATTCCAGTCTCAGGGGATACAAAACCCCCTTGTGGCCACTGAGGGCACCAGGCACACACTTGATGTACTGACATGCATACAGGCAAAACACCCACATATATAAAAATAAATAAGCCTTTTTGTAATGGAAGAAGATGACAAAGAGCTGAAGAGAGGACTGAGTGGTTAAGAACAAGTAATGTTCTTGCAGAGGACCTGAGGTCTGTTGGCAACTCACAACTACCTGTGACTCTATCTCCCAGAGGATCTGACTTACTCACACATATACACCCCACACATACATATATATACAGAACTAAAAAATAGAAGTAATTTTTTAAAAGAATTTAAAAGAAGGCAAGAGGTTAAGAGCATTGACTGATCTTCAAGAGGTCCTGAGTTCAAGTCCCAGCAACTACATGGTGGCTCAAAACCATCTGTAATGAGATTTGGTGCCCTCTCCTGTCATGCAGGCATACACGCAGACAGAACACTGTATACATAATAAATAAAGTAATTTTTTTTAAAAAGCAACATTAAAAGATTTCTAAGATATGTTAAATGACAAAAACTAATCACTGAATAATGTATAGAAGATGCTCACTTTTATCAATGGAAAAGAGAATTTTGTAAATCCATAGATACATAAGTAAATATAGAGAAAATTCTGAAGGAGACATAATAATATATAATTATGAATATGCTTCAAAATAATTGGAGACAAAGTACAAAAGTGGAAAAGTCTTTTAAGAAGTATTTGCAATGATAATATTTCAATTTGTTTTGTAGTTTTAGAGCACACACTATAGGACTATGAGAGCTATGAGATAAGAGACATCTTCCCCCATGCCATTCCCAAGTTCAGAATTTCTTAATGAAAATAAGAAAGTCCTTTGGAGAGGTGAAGGCTTATTGTGATTTAATAAGAATCAGGATAAACAATTAGGCCGAACAGAAGTTTATTAAGGGAGAAATAACTCACAACATAGGCAGATGCACGCGGCAGGTTCCAGCAGATCCTGAGCCTTCTAGCGTCCACCACCCAAAAGGGGCGGCCCGACCCTCTCCCAACCTTTTCTCTCCGCTCCCATCCGGCCCTGTCTCCGCCCCAATGGGCATGGCCTAAGCCACAGGTGCAGACAAGGTGAATATCTCGCTACAATTCCCCTTTTAGTCTAAAGAAAAGATTTGGGTTTGATACAAAACTATATACAAAACAGTGAATAACAAGTGTGCTCTAAGAAAAGGAAAATTGAGAACAAAACGACCTACATATCTAGTCCTAGGATGAAGACATAACGCAGTTTACAATAGAGTTATCCTAAGCTAGAAAGCTTAAGCCTAGTACCTAATCTATCTAACTAGGAAGAGAGAATAATAGTTGTGATGGTTTAATCTACAACCTCATCAAGACCTGAGAAGGAAAATAGCAATACTAGGGTAGACAGGAAGTGCGGATGGGCAACTTCCAAAAGATGCCTCGAAGACAGAAACAGCAAGCTACCTGGACAGTCACCCAAGGTCTCAGAGCAATGTTGGTACAGCCAGTTTTGGCTAAGGCCAAGAGTACCTGACAGATCACAACAAAAGCAGGGAGGAAGAAAGGCTGTCTTACCCTGACTTGGCAAGGTTCAGCAGTCTTCTGTTTGTCTCCTGCAAGCACATAGGACCGCATGTCCAGATCAGTTGTCAAGGTAGGGGCAGTTCCTTGCCCAAGAGGCCATGGCCGAAGTGAGGGTGAACTCCAGAAGGAGCAACGACAGTGTCCAACATACTTTCGGGAAAGTGCATGGTGCTGTCAGGAGCAACAGTGTCTCATGTCAACAGAGTACTAATATTAAAACATTTAAATGCCGTGTTCTGCAGGTCTATGAAGTGATTGGAGATTAAGCATCTATTGCTGACTAATCTCATAGGCAAAGGAAACACGGGTGAGGATGATCTATAATACTCAGGAACTTAGCTAAAAACCTGATTAAAACTTCCTTGAGAAAAGCAAGGATACACACCTTAACAATATAATTATGCACATGTAAATTCCTAAAGTAGAGGTAGAGTAGAAATGTCTAGACAAGAGGGCAGCAAGATAAATATCCTAAACTGTATCAATATACAAAATGTCTTGAACTCAAACAAAGTATACATACATAGAATATAGGGAGAATAATGTGCATGAAACATAAATAGGAAGATTTCACACAATATGACAAAATATAATATACAATTCTTCCAGTACATAGATTACCACAGATAAGAATATATAACAGTGTAAGCTGAAATACTAATATCTCACTCTTACTAAACAATTCACAAGAAGGTAGGCCAATCTACCCATATCATACTGAACCATACCTTTCCCAACCATACCCTATTCCTGTCTAAAAGAGATAACCGAGTCTAAATATCACTTTCCATACCCAACCCCAAGTAACTAAAACCAACCCTATGAAGATGAATATTATCCCTAAATTCCAAGAGTGGGGAGAGGGCGTCGTTATCTTAAGATTACTTCCTGCTGAAATGGGACGATGATTGCTCCATGGGATCCTGTAGGGAGAAAATGTTTAGCAACCAAATTTTTCAACAGAATTGGCTGTGACATATGTAGGTATTCATAGTGTGGCAGAAAATGCTTGACTGAAGTTCTTTTTGGAACTCTGGCCAGGTTGTAATAAGAAGGTGCACCATTACAGCTAGCTAGTCAGGAGTTGTCTTGAGCAAAGCAGTCCCAAACCGGTTAAAGAGTGAAGTTTGTAGTTCAGATGCATCAGGGTGAGTAGAATGGAAATGTCCATTTGGGGCCCCATCTTCCTTCCGGAGTGTTCAAGGATTGCTGTTGGGAACTGTTATTATTCCTTGTGGAAAACTTAAATATCAATATCAAAGTAAAATTTTCAAGTTTTACGGTATGCATTAGGGGAAAGGCAACAATAAGCATTAACATGTATAAGAGAAAATGAGGATTTCAGAGAGAAAAAGTGCATATAACCATATGAGTCCTTAGATTTTGTTTTCTTCTGCCTTACATCAATTGGCTTCTTGATATAAAGCAGAAACTGTGAATTCAATCTTAACAACATGCTTGAATTTAGAGAAGGAAAGTCAAATCCAACTCCAAAGCCAGCATTGATTTATATGAATCGGGACTACAGGAATACCAAATAGTGAAGAGAAATAGATTTCCATGTAGAAACAGTTTATTAGACTTAAATATTTTTACCATAAATCAGATTACTCTTCATTAAATGATTCTTTCTGGAGAGCTGTCTTCTGTAGGTACCTACATGTTCCTTGTCTCTTGGTTGTTTGAAGATAGGTGTTCTCTGTTTTACTGTAAAGACAAGAAAAGAACACTTCCCCTACCTTTGAGAGGTCTCCACACATTTTGTGGGACCCAATTTGTTGAATGACTTGTCATTCCTCTTCAGTAAGATGTTTCTCTTGTTCAACTCGGATCTTGATCAACTTAGACGGTATCCATAGCTTTTCTTCTCCTGTAGATACAAATGCGAAACCCCTACCCCAACGTAACACATATCCTGGTTTCCATACTGAGGTCAATACATCCTTGAAGTACACTGGCTGATTTAGTTCAGAAGTTTTTTCTATTGTCCAGTGCCTTTCAGCAGCTGTTTGTCCTTTTTCATTAGCATTAAGAAAGTTTAATGTTAATAAAGCATTATGTAATCTGTGTTTGGGTGTCTTGGTTACTCCTGCCTGTCTATGGAGCATTTCCTTTAAGGTACGATTGGATCTCTCAATTACTGCTTGTCCTGTAGGATTGTGTGGTATACCAGTTATGTGCTTTATGTTATAATATTCAAAAAACTGTTTCAATTTGTTGGAAACATATGCCGGAGCATTGTCAGTTTTTATTTGTGCAGGTATGCCCATAATGGCCATTACCTCTAATAGGTGTGTAATAACAGACTCAGCCTTTTCAGAGCTCAGAGCAGTAGCCCATTGAAACCCTGAAAATGTATCTATAGTATGGTGCACATATTTTAATTTTCCAAATTCTACAAAGTGAAACACATCCATTTGCCATATTTCATTTCTTTTTATACCTTTAGGGTTACTGCCTGGTGGTAAAGGAGTTTCAGGGACTAGCAAGACTTCTTAGTAGCAGCATTTTCTCAGTTGGATTTGTTTTGCTGTAGACAGAGATTTGTGCGGCTCCTTTAAGAGAGGTTTCCAAAATTAGCATAAGTGGCAAAAACCGCCTCGCTTTTAAAGAGCTCTGCTAACAATTCATTGGTGTGTATGAGAGCTGCAATGAAGGTTTACACTGTGTTTTAAAAAATACGCTGGCTTGGGAGAGAAAAAGAAACGGGATACAATGGTTTAAAAAGAAAAAAGGAATTAAATGGATGGATGTAATGGCACATGCCATTAATCCCAGCACTCGGCAGACAGAGGCAAGCAGATCTCTGTGATTTCAAAGTAAACCTGGTATGCAGTGAATTCCAGGACAGATAAAAGTTACACAGAGAAACCCTGTCTCAAAATATGTAAAAATAGAAGTAGAAGAAATAGAATAATAAAAAAGCCACGTAAAGATGGAAAACACAGAGAAATTTTGGATACTATACGTGCTTCTGTTGTCTTTAAATTATTTGATTGCTGAGAAAACAACTACTGATAAAAGAAATGCTGCTGGATTAATTCAACTTATATATTTTAAAAATGCTTTGACTCCAAAATTTGAGCCTAAGGACAAGTTACTGGGGAAAAGGATTTCTATTTTTGTTTCCACAGAAAATGGAAGGCTATGGATTCTTTCCAGACTTATGTGGTTTGATCAAGCCAGATCCCCTGAAACAACTCCCCAGGTGATCCAACATTCAAAGCAGTTGAGACAAAGCCTTGCAGACTACAGCCAAGATTTCTGCGGCTTCTTTGGACCCCCATGACAGCGCCCTCTACCAGCAGGAAGTAGTTTGGAAAGAACGACGCCCAAATTCCCAAATATTGTTTATAAATGTTTGTTTTCATTTAAATGGGCTTGGTTATAAATGGTTAATGACCACAACCAATCTTTTTAAAGGTAAAAAGGAAATTATGGTATAGATATGAATACTTTGCTTTGAAATGGATTTTCTTTTATTGATACAATTTAAGGTCAATTTTGTGATATGTATATTTCTCCTCTTGTTTAGGTATTGTGTTTATATAGCTCATTTAGAAATGTAATGTATAATTTAGTACAGATTATAGAGAGTTACCTATGAGAGTCAAAACTTGGAGTTAAGTTAATTAGGATTTCTAGATATGCAGAGATGTATTTGAGATGAATAGGCATTCTTCAAACCTTTCAAAGACCTACAGAATATGGCATTTAAAATGATTTAGGGATTTTCTTGACAGGGAGGCACAACTGCTCCTGGTAACACCACCTGCATCAAAAAGGAAGATGGACATTGAAGAAACTCGTTATGAAGTTTGCTTCTAATATGGCAAGACTAGCCATTTGGGCAAGGTACTGCTCTTCTGGACTGTTTGACTTTATGTTGTAGAAACTGGACATGCAGGACCCACAAAAAAGGTGACTGCTGATGCAAGATGGACATTGCTACAGGATTCCTGCTTCATGGACGAGGCTGCTAGACAGCCAGACAGTCTACAGGACACAGAGAAAAGTTTCCTGCTTTGCTGAAGAGTCTGCCAGACACACCATGGCCTATGGGCTGAAGATGGAACATTACAGAAGAGCTTCGGGTGACTGACCAGGCAATGAGTTGTCTCTGTCATTTCTAGAATTTATATATTATCCTTCTGTGGTCTTTGATGGAGTTGAAGACAGGTAGTTATGATTATAGTTTTCCTTAGTTAGGATTAAAGATAAATTACATATAGGACTTTAGACTCGCAAAGATAGGATAGATGATATTTTCTTAAAGTCTTACAAAATGTTAATGGACTAAATATTGTTAACTGTGATTCTTATTTGATAACTGTTGTATGGTATATTTTGCTATGTTAAGGTTAAACCCCTTCTTTTACTTTAGACAGAAAAGAGGAGATGATGGGAGATGTTATTCTGTATACATGTTTCTCATACTGGTTAATAAAGCTCTGTGGCCAATGAGATAGCAAGATAGGCGGGGCTAGGAGACCAGGAGAAGGAGAGAGGAAGTAGTAGGGTCGAGATGTAGCCCGGGGAAGGAGCAGGACGCCTGCCGCGCGGCTCCCCGATAAGATGACCACGTGGAAATACTTAGATAAGTAGAAATGGGTTAATAATTAAGACAGAGCTAGCCCATTAACAGTAATGGTAATTGGCCAACAGGATTGTATCAAATACAGAGTCTCTGAGTGTTATTTGGGGCACACGTGGCTGGGGGACCATGGCGGCAGGACCGGGAGGCTGGCGGGGAGGAACCTGCCGCAACAAAGGCTTAAACCTATTTTTCATAATGAAATTCAGTGGCAGGAATCCCTGCATGGTAATGATAATCCCTCATTATACCTGTCCTCAGATATTCTTACCAGGGCTAGGATGAGAGGTAGTTCAATGGTACGACACTTGCCTATCATGTGTGAGAATAGGAGTTGGATTCAAATTCTCATCATTTCAATACATCTATTCCAGCTTCCATTTTATTGTATTTTATTTTGAGACCAGGTCTCACCCTGTAGTCCTGACTAGCTTGGAACTCTCTGTAGTCCAAGCTGGCCTTGAACTCACAGAGATCCACCTGTCTCTGCCTCCTAAGTGCTGGGATTAAATGTGTGTACCACCATAGTCTCACTCAACCCCCAGCATTTCAATCCATATATTCTAGCTTCCTCTTTATTTTATTTTATTTTGAGGCCAGGTCTCACCATGTAGCCCTGACTAGCCTGGAACTCTCTGTAGATCAAGATGGCCTTGACTCACAGATGCATTGAAAAAGCTACAACTCACAGCGAACAAAATGAGTCCAGAATAAATGTGGGGGTTGGGGAATGATTTTTCAGAGGGTATGGCATTTCAAAATGGATCTGAGAATGACAAGTATTTGTAAAGGCAATAAATGGGTGGGGTTTGTGGCTATGCACATCTTTGCCTATAAACACAAAAGTAGTCAGTCCTGTGCCAGCCCCAGAATGGAATTAGTTAGCATGATAAAGAAAAGGTGAGAGATACAGTTAGGATTATGTCTCTATAACAGCAAACATACATTTTGGCAGTGAATAAATGGATCATCATGAATCAATTGCTTTATCCAGGCTCAGGCAAAGGAATCATTTTAAGAATTGGAGTTGAATATCAGGATAAGATCATTTTACTAGAAAGATGGTTTTGATTGTGAGACAATCTCCTATGTAAAAGAAAAGAATCCTTTGCTGGTACATTCCATTAGCAAGAAGATGTCTTGGATACATTTGAATCTTTTGATTGCCTGATTGAATAAAAACTCTTAAAACAAGAATGAATAACAGACATTCCCTTGGAAATTGTTCTCAGCAGTCTAGACAGTTTTTGTTACAGGAACCCTGGGTGTATTCAGTATAGGAACACAAATCGAAATCCTGCTGGCCAATGGGGTCTTTATGACCTACTCTCTAACCTGCTAATGGCTTCCTCAATGTGCATAGCCCAATGAGATTTTAGGCTCCCTAAGGGCAGGAACAGAGCCATCTGTCCTCCGAATTCAGCACCGTTCTAAACACATTTCCCTGGGTTTGTCATCCAGTCATCTCTCTCAACTAAGTCTTCTTTACAGGGTGATGAATATGAGGGGACAACAGGAGCCACGTTTGCTCACTTGTAATTATCTTCTGAGTTGCTGATTTCAGCTCATGGGTTTCTCCTTGCTAGGTGGACAGAGAAGAGCATTGACTTTCAGCAAAAGGTTTTTCTCTAGACCCTAGAGAAGACAACTTCATGCAAATTCCACTGCAGTGGAATCAAGACTCAAGAAGGAAGATGTCTTGCTTTCTCAAGTTAGTAGTGAGTTCTACAAAAGACATTCCTACAACCCCAAAGCCACCCAAGTTCTGCTTTCGGTGTGTTTCAAGCCTATGAACAGCAGCATGTAGACCAAATCCCCTTCTGCTAGAAAGCTGTTCTCTTGAGTCCTGCAGCTTGTGCTGGGAACTGCTGGGAGAGCCTCTGAACGTCCATGGAGAGGCCAGGCTTAGAACTAAGTGAAGAATCAAGAATGTGACGCTGAGGAAGGTGGCAAGGCATAGCATGTCAGTTGGGAAAAACCATCATTTGGCCTCCCCCACCCCCTTCTTTTCCTGAAGGTTGGCTATCCTGGTAATTAACTGTGGAGCAGGGTCTCATGGGAGCTTGCTAAGAATGCAGAATCACAGGCTCCCTCTTTAGCCAAATCCCCAGGAATTCACATGCACAGTAAAGTTTGACAATTGCTCGCCTAAGCCCTCTAGGCCTGTTAAATGTTCTAGTTAAATGGGGTTGAGGACGCTGACCGATCTGTGAGGTTGCTATGGACAGCAAATGAGATAATCTGGCGCAGTGGTGTGGGACCATTTGCTAGAATTTTCAGAACTTTTGCAAGCCAGTTGTTGCACTTTTGGTCACTTGAAATTGGATTATGGCGTGAGTATTTACACCACAAACATCTGCAAACCGCACAAACCAGAGGCTTTCATTTGACTTGCAGAGATTCCATTTACCTGCGTTGCACTGGAAGAGCCTTTACAAGTGATTTGTAAGATGCCTGAGCTGGTAAATCTGCCATGCCCAGTCCATAAAGGACACTTGTAGGTCTGGGCGTTGTTCTGAAGTGGGGGCTCGAGATGGCATTTGGATACCCAAACAGAGGGGATAATGGTACCACAAAGACAAGCTTCCAGAATTGACCAGAGCCTGCGCTCAACAGCTGGAGCTCATTAACCATGCAGCTTACCAGTGAGCAGCTCAAAGGCCTTGTTCTGTTACACTGCAAAAGGGCCAGCACTTGAGCAGCAAAGGAAGCCGGGCCCAACACAGTGCCACTGGGCCCTGACCGAGGGAACCTTTGAAAACAAGTTTTTAAATCATTAAGGAAATGAAAATGAAAAATAAATCCAGAGAGAGGAGAGAACCACCTACTAGCTATCTTGCTATCTTGCTTAGCGTGGCCTGCGTGTTAATGGTACATTAAGATCACACTGAAAGGGGAAAACAAAACATTTTAGCCTACAAGCTCTCTGGCTCACAGAGGGCAAAGATGAACCACTGAGCGATGGAACATTGGTGCTCATAGGCGATTTTGCAAGGGGTTGATCTGCCTCTCCGAGGTACTGTAAGCATTTTGTGATCTGGAGGTTGCTATGGCGGCTGCTTTTGTGTTGAATAACAAAGTGCTATATAAACTTGAGCAAATCTGCATAAATTATGTCTGGCCTATGGCTCTAGTTTACACACCCTGATCAGTAATTGAAGAAACATGTTCAAGCCCAGAGCACTGGGGCACGGGCGTGTGTTCCACCAGTGTAGAAGTTTCCCAGGTTAGCTTCATGCAGGGGCTTTTTCTTCCCTTCAGCTGAACAGCTAGTGATCGTCAGCACACCTTTCCTGGCCTTAGTTTGCAGGCCTTTCAGTATAAACACTATGAGGAGGAGCACACGGTATTTTCAGATAATAGAAATCACAGCCAAGTGAACGTGTTTCCATTTTGATGCATGGAAATACAATCCTGTTTTGTTTTTTTTTTTCCTGTGCATTCAGTCCATATTTGTGACAAAATGATGTTTTCATATAAAAATAAAAGCCCTAAACCCTAGCACTGTGCTGTATCTCTGTCTTTAATCTCTTCGTCTCTGAGCCACAACATTCCATGAAATCCAGAATCGTATTATCAGGACCTTACTGCCTTTGGTCCAAGAAGTACTCTGGAAATAACGAAGCATCCTCAGTCCCAAACCCCTCCCCACTTTCATGCACTCTTCCCTCCCGTTTGGCCAGTAGTTTTCATAGAGAAGTATGCAGTCAAGTTGTCTATTTGTAGGTAGTTTGCAGCCTTAGCAAAGGAGGTTAAGAAGTATCACTAGTGTATTTCATATCCCCTGAGCTCATGCATTTCAGTGAATGGTCAGGGTACAACATTTTCCCAGAAGCAATATGGCTCCATTTCAGTTTTGCAGAGCTGCCCTGTTATTCTGCACTCTTTCTTGATGTCCAAGACAACACCTAAGCCATGCACCTTTTACTCCCTTCTGGAAATGCAGCCAATCCACAATCATACACAGGCAACATCCAGCTGAGAAAGCTACTCTCGTGTCAAAGATGAGTGCAGTGTGGCGATGAGTCATGAGAGCTCACAAATGGCAAAACCAGGTGTCGGGGACTCTGAATGATATTAAAAGAGCTCCCTACTGGTGCTGAGGCGACTGAGTGAGATGGAACTTCAGCCCTGCACCAACTGTAGCAGGGGAATGTATGGGAGCGGCTCTGATTTTTCTCTTGCATTCTTTCAGACAGCCAACTTTTACAGAGGGTAGCCACATGATCTGAGCCTGGGATTTCACTTGGCCCTGAGCCACCAGCCCTAACACATGTCTAAGGACTCACAGCTGCCTCGTCCATGGGTTCCCAGCATCTCCACTGCAGATGTGGGCTTTGCAAGCTGTGTAATGTCTGCTTCATAAGCTTCTGTGAGAGAGAAAGATAGAAAAGAATGCACGGGTTCGAACTCCAAGTGCCCACCCACAGGTGGAAGAGGATCCAGGAAGCCAGATGAAAACTCAGACTACTGGATATCAGACATAGTCTCCAGGGCAACAGGCTGTGGTAGAACCACGTTGATGCCGATCCTAAGCCTCCACAGCCTCCAGACCATGGGTAAAATTAGCTTGTCCGGGAAACTGATCACTGCACATTCCTAGCCAAGAGTTTCTAACCTGACCCATTTATTTGCCTAAGAGATGGGATTAATCAATTACAAGTTGCTAATACTAAATAAATGATAACTACAAATGAAACTTGGGTCTTACCTGAAATCCACAGAAGCATCTACAGACTGGGAGCTAAATGTAGTCTCCAGTACGTCGTAGGGCAGAGATCTCAGTCCTCATTCACACATGTCACAAATATGCTGGCTAACTTCTGACAAGTCACTTTTGCTTTGTGAAACTCAGTATTCTGTCTGTCCCCAGGGAGGAAGTTGGATTCAGTGATATTCAAGGGTACTTATAGTTCTAATGTTAAGTCACTCCATTGAACGTGTGGACTCTGTAACTTGGTGGCCCCAGAAAGTGATCACAGAGTTCTCTCTTTCCACTGTGTGCTCTCCTTAGACTTGTCCATAAGAGAAGAAAAGTGTCAGCAACATACTGGGACAGCAAGAATTGATGAGCTCAGCCCACACATTGAGAATATTCCCCAGTAAACCAGTTCTCAGACACATCTGCACAGCACCTAAGACACAAAGAAATCAATCAGAAAACACGCAAACTTTGTGGGTGGTCTTGGGATGTTCAAAACTGATGACAGTACAAACTCACAGTCTCTATCCACACTCAGTAGTTGAAAGACACATGAACCCCTTTAATACCAGGCCCTTTCTGTTCACCACCATCTATAAGGCAAAAGTCTTTTGTAACTTCCTACCCTAACACCAGGATAACTTTCTATTTTAGGTTCCAGATCTCCTTGGTTCCAGGCTAAGGAATAGAATGTTACCATAGCCATTTCTCAAACAACAGCTGAGTACAAGGTCTGCCTTTGTCCTAAATTTTGCCCAGGAATCTGCTATAACCACAAAGATCAGATCAAAGACTTGAAATAGTCTTACTGAAACATTGTTACTCAGGCTGACCCTGGGCTGGTCACTTCTCCTATGTGCAAATCAATTTCTCTGTCTTTACAAGGAGGAATTTCCAGTCTTTCTAGTTCTGACCCTAAGGGATTCTATGATATGGGCCATGTCTACAGCAGGAAGAAAGGGAATAAGCACTTTGGCCTTGAACCCAGGAAGCCTGTGCTATAGTTGTAGCTTTGCTTCTTTGCTAGCTGTGGTTCTTCAACTAGCCAAGTGGCAGAGGACCTTTGTGTAATAAAACAGTGGTACCTGGGTTTACCCACAAAAATTCTAGCTTTATTATATGGAGGTATATTTCCATTTCATAACAGCAAAAGCACATTTCTTAGAAGTTATCTCTTGGGGTTGGAGATATAGCTCAGTGGTTAAGAGCACTGGGTGCTCTTCCAGAGGACCCAGGTTCAATTCCCAACACCCCATGGCATCTGACAACTATCTGTAACTCCAGTTCCAGCGGATTTCACACTCTCACACAGACAGACATACAAGCAGGCAAAGCACCAATGCACATAAAATAAAAGTAAATAAACAATTTCAAAATAAAATAAAAGAAGTCATCTCTTAGTAGTTATATATTTTCTGTCATCCTTGCTGATTGCTTGCTCAATCTTTCAACAACATGGATAGAAGGCCTTGTCTCATCTCCCCACTGTCCCTACACCCTCTCTGCTCTATCTCTACTCTCCCATTCCCTCATCTTTCTTGACCCTGGAATCCTTTGACTTTTTGGAGCATTCTTAAACGTTCCCTCCTCAGGGCCTTTGCACTTTTATGTTCTGCACATAGGATCACCCAACATTTCTGTTTGTTCAGATGAAATGTCACCCACTCAATAGCGCTTTCCCTAGCTTTCCCATCAAATGTTCTAAAACATATCTATACTGCCTAATCCCTGTGATCATTGGGTCAGTATTTTACCTTCCCAGTCTTCATCACTGACATATAACATGTATTATAAATTAACCATATCTATCAACTCTCCCACTAGAGTGTAAAACCAGGGATGTTTGCTGACTTTGCCCCCCCCCCACCCAACAGTGATACAGAGAAATGGTACAGATGAAACTGTATCTGTGTGTTGAATAAATATAGGAACAGTATCAAACACTAAATGATTAATATTATAATATTTATGGAAAAATAAAATTGAAAGAAAATTCTAAGACAAGATCTTACTTATCCCAGGCTAGCCCAGAGCAACTTGCTCTATTGCTAAGAATAACCTTGAACTCCTGATGCTCCTGTGTCTATTGCCCAAGCACTGAGATTACAAGCCTATATCACTATACCCTGTTATAATTTTAATTATTTTAACTACTCCATCCTCAGACTGAAAAGGCTTCCATTGGTGAGGGGAGTTTGGAGGGCCTGGGTTTAGATGCCTTTTATTCCTTTTAGTTATATGTATGCTCTGACTTAAATGGGCTAATCCTGCCGGGCTATCTTCCCAGTTGCTAATCCATATTTCTGGCTGGGAACATCCACTGATACCTCAGCTCATAGAGTCCTCTGGAGATAAAAGCAACCACAAAGAATGTTTCTTTGAGTGCCAGGCCCAAGGCTTAAAGACATTTCTGGCATTATCAGTAAAGTTCACAATCACCCCATAAGATGACTACCATTTATATTTTTATTACATTTTTAACTTTCATTTTGTGTACAACTGGGATGGGCACATGCTGTGTACATCAAAAGACAGCTTGTGAGAGTTGGTTCTCCCCTTTGACCATGAGGGGTCTGGGACTCAACTCAGATCATTAGACTTTGTATCAGGCGCCTTTACCCACTGAGCTATCTTGCTGGCCCCAGGAGTACTATTGTATGCCTGTTTTTCTGCTAAGGAAGCAGAGGCTGAAAGAGGTTAAGATCCTTAGCCAAGTGCATACAACTAGAAATGATAAGGTTAGACAAAGGCTAGACTTTAAATCCAAGTCACAAACAAGCTCTGGCCCCCTATCTTCCCTTCCTATGGTGTGTAGCAGTCTCTCTCTCTCTCTCTCTCTCTCTCTCTCTCTCTCTCTCTCTCTCTCTCTCTCTCTCTCTCTCTCTCTCTCACACACACACACACACACACACACACACACACACACACACACACACACACACACACACACACACACACACACACACACACCCCCGCAGCTGGAAATTTGTGTTTAGAAACCAAAACATGTAAATATTACCACTTGTAAGCAGCAAAGAATTGATGAAGTTGGTGCAAATAAAGAAACACTGGGCAGAAAAATACTATTTTAAAACCTAGGCTGGGAATGTAACTCGGTTATTAGAACACTTACTTGCCTAGAAAACATGGCACTGGACCCAGTTTCCAGTAATACATCACCAGACTTGGTGTGCCTGCCTGCAGTCCAAGAACTCCAGATGTGGAAGCAGAAGGATTAGGAGTTCACAGTTATCCTTAGCTACATACAGAGTTCAAAGTCATCCTGGAAACCATGATACCTTCTCTCAAATAAATAAATACATATAGAAATCTGTGGCAAGACAGATACATCTATAATCCCAGCACTCAAGAAGCTCAGAAAAAGGATCATGTGATTGAGGCCATCCTGGGCTACCTGGAAAGATGCTACCACCTGCTACCTTCCCCCAAAAAGGAAAAAATACAATTTGGTTCCAACTCTACCTCAGTCTATCTAGCAAATGCAAGCACCCATCACACCACACACACAATAATAATTAAACATTATGGGTCAGTCAACAGACTGTTGCAAGTTACATAATGAAAATATAAGTTTTCTGGAGTGTAACACAAAAATCCCTGACTACATAGTATTGGCATGAGGATGATATTTAGGAGTGGATCAGGCTCAGCACCTGGCACCTAACAGAGCTTAGCAAAACTTCTCTTTTGCCTTTTCAGATTCCTATATAAGCATCATCTGTGTACTTGCTTCCAACCTCCAGGATCCTGCTTTTGTGGGTGCTAAGGGAGGAGATTTTCACCACCTTTGGAGACAGTCTGTTTCCTCTGTTTTCACTGCTATCCTTGTCATTTTTATTGGCCTTGTATTAAAGGTGTGGAATTGTAAGAAGTGGAGATGGCCTCAATACTCGGACCCCTCTTCAAAGGAGGGAAGTCTGTTATAATGTAGAATGTTTGGTGCTTCCCTTCTTTTCAGTAACTTGCCAAGGCTGTTGCTATATTGATCCTGCATGAGATGAACAAACATTAACATTGTCCAAAGCAACTCACTTCACTTGAAAGTTGGGAAGGCTGATAAAGACTCTCTCCAATGAAAGGTATGTCTCCAAATACTCTGAGTTTCATTTTGTTGCCATAGTACCAATATTTCCAACTATTTCCAGTTAGCCTGACATACTGAGTCAGGACAAATACATCCTAAACTACCCCATTCAGTAAATCCAAATGAATATTTGCAGGCATGTGAAGATGAATCTTGAAAATGGGAATATTTAGTAAAATGTCTATCTAGATAATTCCATAACATTAACACTTGGAATTTATCCGGCATCTTTGTTCTGAGCAATTCAAGCTCTGAATCCATTATCACATTAATTGAATAGCACATTCCTAAGCTAGAATATCATCATGTGGCTGGTTAGTGGTGTCATCAATTCCATTCTGGAAACCACATACTGTTAGGAGAGGCAAAGTGGAGCAAGAAAGGGGAAGAACAAGAGCCTCACAACTACTTCAATGTGTATGTAAATCCTAATCCAAATAAATCATGTCTCTGCAAAGTACTTTTGGAGGATTACACAAGCTCTTTCTATATTCCCAATGCAGGTATTAGGAAAGACTGCTATAGTTTCCCAAACACATAATGCCAAGCACAGTGAAAGCCATAAGCTGACATCAGACCCAGTCGTTGAGGTGGCTTGGTCTTCAACTTTCTGGACATCCTGCTGTGTGTCTTTTCCCTTTCTGCACCAAACTTTCCTGAGCTAAAGAAAGACAGCATTGAATGGACTAGTGCATTTTATAATGTCCTAACAACAGAACACTTTCCACCAGACACTGGGAATGTACATCACTTGGGGGTCTTCTACATAGATATCTGGAAACTTTCCTGCACTTGCACTCCTAACAGCATTATTCTTACCATAAGAAAAGTGGAAACAACCCACGCATCCATCAACAGATAATACATTAAAAATAGTATATAGACACATCAACACATCCATTTTTTTTATTACCATTCCTTTTCAAACTTGCTATGTACTCAAGGATGACCTTGAACTTCTGAATTTCCTGTCTCCACCTTCCATGTGCAGGGATTACAGGCACACATGGATCACAGGGCCTGGTTTATACAACACTGGA
The DNA here is from genome assembly GCA_030556225.1 of Cricetiscus sungorus. Taxonomy (NCBI): domain Eukaryota; kingdom Metazoa; phylum Chordata; class Mammalia; order Rodentia; family Cricetidae; genus Cricetiscus; species Cricetiscus sungorus. The sequence goes on from JANBXA010000726.1 coordinate 13,397,158, forward strand.
GAGCATCAAACCCAGGTCTTTCTGTGTGCTAGACAGACATTCTACCAACTATGCTGCATCCCCAACCTACAGGGTTATTTCCACATCATTTCTTAACCTGAAAAGCAAAAATAGAGCAAGAAAGGAAGTCCTGTATTCTGCACCTAGCATTTTATGTCTGACTGTTGCTATAATTGTCAAGATGAGCTCATGAACATTTTCTTCCGTAGATTCTAAAAGAAGGAAGGAATGGAAATCCTTTCAGTTGACAAATGCAACTCTGAGTAGCTAGGGGACTTGTCCAAGGTCACACAGCTACCTTTAGTGTTTGTCTCCTTCCTTCTGTCCACAAGCAAGGCACAAAAACGGAATTCCTAGGAAATAAACTTCATTAACTCCTAAGTCCAAAGGGAAAAGACTATCTGAAACTGCCTGTGTTAGAACGTGAGCACAAACATAGCATGGCTGTGGCAGTCAGTCTTAAGATTTCCAAATAAATTCCCATGGTCTTCCTAAAAAGCAAAGTATTGTTCTTAGGGGCTGTGAACATGGCTTGGTGGGTATGAGTACTTGCTTTACAAGCATGAGGACCTGAGTTCAAATGCCCAGTATTCACATAAAAAGCCAGGTGTGGCTGCATGTGCCAATATCTATTGAGAGGATGATCCCCAGAGCATCTTGGCCAGCCAGCCTCCCTGCAACTACAAGTTTTTGGTATAGTGGGAGAGTATATCTCAATGCAGTAATGGAGAAAAATAAAGAAAGACACCCAATGACTTACTCAGGCTTTCTCTCATTCACATGCATATACCCACCCACATCTTAGTTTGGTGAAATAAGAAATCATGAGGCCTGCTTACAATCCCAACTGAGGCAACAGCATCATTGTGAGTTCCAGGCTAGCCTGAGTTACATAATGAGACCAAGGCTAGTGTGGATTGCATAACAAGACACTTTTTCAAAAAAAAAAATGGGAAAAGGTGGATAATGTGAATCAAGTAAAATAGAAATCATTTCTCCCTAGTTAGCCAAATTGGTGAAGTGGATTTTAAAGACAATTCCCACTGATGCTCTTGTTTTTGCAATTACTATAGTTCATTAAAGATAAAATGTGTTCTTTTAGATATTCACATATGTCAGGAGACTTTCTTCCTAATATTTCCAAAGGCACATAGCAACATGAACTGGGGGCTTTTTTAAGAGAATCTGTGCAATATCGTATATAATCAGCTCTTGTCTCTATGTTAAGAAGACTTCTTCTTAAATAAAGGAGCCTATCTTTAATCATCAGCTACATTGAAATTCAGGTGACCATCACTGCTTATGTTGGTACTGGTATTTATGTTGGAAAACGTACTTTCCTTTCTTGTGGAATCAAAGGTTGTAAACAAAATTCATTGCAGCTTAAATACAGCCTTAGTTACACATCTTTCTGTTTTCTGTCAATTAAGCTGTGCTTTGTTTTGTGTTTTTTGTGATAGGTAAGTATCTCATAGAAGCTTAGGGGTCTTGTAGCAAAGTCATTGTGGAAAACAATCTCTTTCCAGGGCTTCTGTTAGCAATGTGTGGTTCTTTTCCCCAGCAATCCTTGAACAAGATAAACTTTGGAACAAACTTGGATTGCTTGGAAAAATGTAAAGGGACCTGATCCGAAGACCCAAAGCTGCAGGATCTCCACAATACAGGGTGTCAGTGGATGTCTAGGAAGAGTCCTAGTGGGGCCCAGCATCAAACCATGTAGTGGAGACCAGAGGCTAGAACCAGACCAATGACTCTACAATGAACACTTGCAAGTAGCAATGTAGGAACAAACGGATATGCTCTTGACTTACTGTGTCACACTGCAGCTTCCATGAGCAGATTTTTAATTCGTTCCCTTTTTAAATTTTTCTTCCTTTTATTCTCTTGAATTTTGTTTTATTCAGGGGAGTGGGTGTGAAGGGGCAGAGGGCAGATGCACAGGCATGAGAATGAATGGGATCAAGATACATAATGTGAAAAACAGAATACATAAGTTTTATAAAAAGTAAAATAACTTACATCATCAAAAAGGAGAGAGAAAAGAAAAACTCTCCTCTTAGGGAGTGGCTGTTTCACGAAGACACCGTGGTTGAAGGAGAAACATGTTCTGCACAATTAATGCTTGCAAGAGGGTCACTAAGAAGGTCAAATTTTAACTGGTGACAATATATCACTCAATGTGCAATGGGCAGCCTATGAAAGAATCTGATTGGCTCCAGCCTCATGAACCCAAAAGACAAGGATGCCTGAATGAGACAGAGGAGTGAGGGATGGCCTCTAAAACAGCTGTACACCTTAATGCTCAAAACATCTAACTAGTTGGCCTTTCTTCTGCTAGTGGCTAAGGGAAAAACCCTTTTCAGCCAGTCACTCTGCATGTGCCTGCTAGAAAGGAATGCAAGCATGTAGCATGCAAGCAATTTCAGCTTTTCCCTCTGATTCTACATGGGAATAGCTTCAAGGAAGCTATCGTGCTGACAACACACACCTCCCACTCCTAAACAGTGTGTCTACCTAAGAGATGACATCAAGACAACAAGAGGATATAGACTCCCAAGGAGTCGGAGCTGGAAGGGAACTTAGAGTACAAATCGAACATATCCTCTTCTCCATTTTTCAGACGAGGAAATAGAAGCCCAAACAAGTAATGCTAGACATTTGGTGTTTGCCCAGGTTCATCCCACCTCCCCAAGAAGAACGCAAAAACATCATCCGGGTTAATTTTAAAACCAATGCTCGCTGCCTACCTCATTGTTTTGTTTCCAGAAAACTAAGAGAAAGCAAAGTCTCTTAACCCCTACCTCTTCCCCACCCCCACCATAATCCCTGCTCAGATCAACAGTTCCGGTTCTCTCACTCGGTCCTTCCAGCTTTCTCAGTCTCCTCCCCTCTGTAGGGGTAGGTCCAATTACTCAGCAGCCCACTTAGCATAGCAAAGAGCCGAAGTCCAGAAATGTGGTGTGGAAAAAACAGTGGACCTCCAGTTGGCGCTTTGTTCCTCCCAGCTGTGCTTACTTTTCCTAAGCAGAGCTGCGATCCCCACTGCTGTGGCTTCCCTCTGTTTAGCTCAGGCCCCTGGGGATATGATTATTACATAATTTTGCATTGTATCCCAACGTAATATATATACGAAGGAGAAAACCTGCATCATCCCTGTCGCTCTGTGAACTGCCCCTTGTCCAGGATGACAATGGGCTTTCTGGGGACAAGGTGATTAGGCAGCCGTGCAGTGTTTGATTAACACCAAGCAGCTCTTTGTAGGGCAATATCAGGCCGTACAGTAACAAGAGCACGTCTTTTGATTTGGGTTTGCTCCTCTGTTGATACAATCCATTATCCTGTTTGCCTTTCTTACTACAGCAAGGCATTGCACCAAGGGCTTCAAGGATTTTTTTTTTCTATAATAACCTCCAAATCCCTTAGCACCTGCCTTCTGCCAAAGAACCTCCCTCTTCACATCGCTGCTTTTCTTTGTCCTTTCAACAGCACTTTGAATAGTTTAGGTAAAGCTATACTCCCATCCCAAGGAGAAAGAAAACTACGGCGACAACCGGGGGCTCCATATTTAATAAGAAACTAAATGGGGCTGAGCAATTGAGTCACTGTTTGCTTAACCCTTTCCCTGCTACCCTTGTCTTCGATTTCGGGGCCCGAGCTTTGTAGTCACCCATACAGATTGGATGCAGAAAGCAAGACAAGTTCCAGAGCTCAGAGTTGCAACGCAGAGATTTTCATTGATTTGTTTCAAGGCAATTGCCACAGCGGTGTTAACAAACAGCACTGGCTACTCATCTCTCGCCCCCCCCCGCGCGCAGTTATTCAATTCCTAAAGCATCAAAAAGTACGCCCCCTCAGAATCTCTACAAACACCCCAAACCTTTATTATGAATCACATGAGATTAATGGAATCTCCAAATCTTAGACATTGGGTTTAGACCATCCCAACATTGACAAACAAGTTCGCATTTAAAAGAAATCCACATTTGAAAACATTTTCACGTCCAGCAACTTTGATAGAAAAATACCAGTAATCTCCACAATGAAACAACACAGACTATTCTGAAGATGTTCCCAAAAATAATGGGTTCTGTTTTTGTGGAGTGGCACATCCTCTTTCAGAGCCGCAATCCCACTCCTTCCCCAGCGTCTTATTTATGTTTTGCAAGATACCCCTGGTTAATTATCAAGCCTTCCCATTTGGCCAGTAAATAGGAGGCAAATTAATAATTTCGGGTAGAAAAAGACCTGGGTGCTTTTCCCCTCCCTCCGTTCCCAGGTCAGCCGGCCCGCTTATGAATTAGTGCTCCAGCGGCCTGAATAGCACAGAATGGATGTTTGGCTAAATCCTCTAAGTATGAAAGCTCTGCACACCATTTGGTCTTGAACTGATCCAATAGCGAGGTGTAACCACTAGTGACAATAAAGCGCCATCTGGCAAAGTGAACTCTAGGCAAACAATGACAAGCAGAAGTGAAAAGAATTGCAATGATTTCCACAAACATGTGAAATACTATAAACTGTGGGACTTAGCAGCTTCTCCCGAGGCAAGTAAACAAATGCAACCCCTCGGCTGCGCCTGCAACAGTGGGCAGGCTGAAGTGGGGGGCTCCGTCTCTGAGAGCAGCCTGGCTCCATTTGCATTTAGCTAGGGAAAAATGTATGCAGATTAGGGAACAAAAAAATATATAAGCGCTCGTAGCCAGACGTCACTTTTCCTTGGCTCTTTACTGTCAGGGTGATGTACTGGAAGTCTTTATTTCTTTCAGCTCGGGCCTCTCAGTGCCTCATTCTCCTTCCAGCCTGTTCTCATGCCTTTCTCATCACCTGCTGAGGCCTTGATCACGGACAGAGCAGACGAGCAGCGGGGGGACAATTAGAGAGGAGTTCAGACTTTGATCATTTGACCATATGTGAATACAACAGCTGACCACATGTTTTAAAAGACAACTGACTTAAATGTATTAAAAACATCACAAAGCAAAAGCATAGATAGTGAAATTTACATTTTAATTATCTGACACAATGCTGTGCTCAACTTTTTCAAAATATTGAATATGGAAAAAATACATCTTGCTCCTTCAAAACAGGAAGAGAAAGCACTTTTCAGTGCGCTCTCCCTGCCCCCACCCCCACCCCCTGCCAAATGTGTTCCCTTTCAGCACAACATTTAAACCACTCTGGATGATGAAGAATCCTGTGCTGGAGATTTCAAAAGGCATATTCAAAGCTTCCCAAAACTTGAGCATGATTACCAAAGGTAGACTGAGCTTAAAACGTCCACTCATTTAAAGAATGGTTGTACTCAAAACAGATCTGTCCAGTGTGGCTAAGATAAACCAGCTCCACTGGGTGACATCAGCTTGTCCTCACTCCTCGAATTCTTTACAAATGACCATTTGAAAACCATGTTTTGTAAAGTGTGCCAAATCAAAGAGCTTTGTTGTCAATGAAACTCTCCAATGCTTGGTTGGCTGTAAGAGGGTGTCTTTGCAGCCACAGGACACTAATGAAGGTTTATTTGTGGTCAGTTCTAGCAAAATGTGCTCCTTTCTTTCTGCTTCTCTTTTTCACTTAGCAAAGCTGAACTGATTTCTGTCTAGCTAAGGTGAAGTGTGGCCACTCCTGATCCAGCCCAGGACCCTTTCTCCAGGTTTTCTATGCAATTGATGGTCTCTCCTGGCTTCTGGAGACGTGGAGCTTTCCTTATCTTCCCCACCTACAAGATAATTAACATATTCATGACTGGTTATTTACTCTCAAATAGGGAGATAATAGAAAAATAACACTAATTGTTTTGACAGCAGTTTGCTTAAGAGTTATCTGGAAGAACAAATGTTTCTTTTGTAGTGTTAGGACGATGAGCACTTATCTACGTACTAAGATTATTTCTGTTCTTATGGTAGACAGACCAAAGCAATCTTGTGTAAGGGGGAGAAAAGGTCTAGATGTAATTCAAGTGAAATTTCATTTAACATCCCCCTAAATATTTTGATAAACCATTTATCCTTTTTTCCAGTGTGAGGGAGATTAGCAATGTGATTTACATTTTAATGGCTATATATGCTAATATTTTGTTGATAATCTGTGCATCTTAGTGTCTTTAAAATGTAAATTGCCTTTTAGTTTAAAAAGATCCCACCTGTGTAATTTTACTTTGGCACCATCTTAAATATAATTGATTTATAGCCATGATCATTTAAGCACTTTAAAAAAAACAAAGATTACTTAAAAAGATATGCTCCTGTTTTAATTATGAGTGTCCTTACTGGGGTTTCTGTGTCACCTTGAGGCCTTGGGCATGTCATCACCCTCTCTGGGCCTGTTTCCTTCTCTGTAACACAAGTTAATTAAAGGAGCTGATCTCTAATGACTTTTCCAGTTCCAGAGAATCTCAGATACTATAATTGTCCTACCAAAACAAACTTTGCAATTGAATCTTGATAACTTTTATTTCTTTCTTTAAAGATGTTTTCCCTGTAGCATGGAGAAAGAGGTTAATGATACAGTCTCTCTGTCTCTGTCTCTCTGGGTTTCTCTTCCTCTCTCTTTCTCTTTTTCTTTCTCTCTTTCTTTCTCTCTGATCCAACTCAGGGCCTCAAGTACACCATTCAAGTGTTCCAACCACTGAGAAATAGCTCAGCCTCAAGTTAGTGAGTGTTTATATTTTACCTATTATTCACCTGCATTTCTGGCATTTTACAAACACTATCTCCTTTAGTCTTTACAATCACCTTGCAAAATAATCATTATTATCTCCATTTTATAGATGAAACTAAGGTCCACAGAGACCAAATCTCTTGTAACAAATCTCCTAGGTAGCCTTAGGTAGAACCAAAGCTTGATATCAGCTAGGAATTTTCACCCCTATCCAACATCCCCTCACAGAAAGATAATGTATATCAGAAGAGCAAGCTACTTTATCAGTAATTTCCTGGGACAAATCCTCCACCTCAATTTCCTTAACCCACATAGGAATTGTGTCTCCAGGAATCTGCCACCTACCTCATGAATGAAAACAGAATGAGTAAAATAGTAAACTAAAGGCAAACTGTGTACTTGCTCTGAGGTGGCAGAAGAGATGCTGCAGATGAGCACAGATCTGCCCCCTTCTGAACGCACACTGGCCTTTGATGGTCAACTAATATGTGCTCAATACGTTTTCAACTATTGTAGTCTTCTCTAATGCCATTCCTATGGCTAAAAGAATGTCCCACAAAGATGGAAATGTGTAGTAAACATAACTCATTATTCTCCATTGAATGAAGTTACAAACATCTGAGAAACAAAACCCTACAGAATGAAAGAAATTGAAAAGTCTGCCCTGCAAATATACTTTATTTTAACCTCAAATGGAGCTAACACTTTTAAAGTAAACAGAAAATCAGCCCGACTTCAACCCAACCAAAAGGTCTTTGGAGCCACTGACAAACACAGAACGACTTCACAAAATGCTCCTTCCTAATTTCAATAAGAAATTACTTGGTTTTTTAAAAAAAAATAAAACATGCAGAGATATTGTAAGATATCAAAAGTGATTTGAAATTTAAAGATACTGTTTAATTCCTCTGGGCTGGTGGTTTAAGAGGCCCCATCAAAACAGAGTTGGGATGACTACTGCCTGGGGTCGGGGGTGCTTCCTTGAAGGAAAATGCTCAAATGGTCTTTGTGGAAGGGAGAGGGCTTTGAGAAAGCAATTAAGTTAAGCTCAACCACAGAGCTGAAGGGGTAGACTGTTCCATGGAGCTCACATGATTTTCTCATAAAGGAGCATTTTAGATTCATGTGCCAGAAAGCCAGCGCTTCCCTAAGAGATGCTGAGATTTGAGGGCCTCCATGGCAGGAAACACATTCAGCAATGTGCATGTTTTATGTGATTACTGATATTTTGTAACTTCCCCAAATTTGTTCTCTTTGTCATAGCTACTCTAATTTAGTGATTTGCTGCCAATTCCTTCCAGCTATATTTTGGAGATCTAGAATCCATGGAGCAATAAGAAAGTTCTGGAAGGTTTTCTTCCCATTTCTTCATATACCCCTGGAGAATGTGTAGAAGGCACAAGCAATCTGCCCACCATTTCTGATGCTACTAAAAAGGCCAGGGTTAAAAATATCTTCAATGTTGTACTTAAAATTCATGCCCAACTAGGAAAACAAGGCTCTATTTTCAACTACTACATTAGCACAAAGTATTAAAACACTCACAAGTGCTGCTTAAGGAAAAACAAGCAAGTCCTCATATCCCTGGTACAAGTGTAGGGGTATATGGGAGAGAAGCATCATGGCTTTCCCATCTTCAGCATTCAAAAGGCTGAGAAATGATATTATCTGTAAGCAAGAGACAGATTAAATGAAAACATGAATCTTCAGCCCATGCTAGTGTGGGTGTATGTGTGTGTGGGTGTGTGGGTGTGTGTGTGTGTGTGTGTGTGAGAGAGAGAGAGAGAGAGAGAGAGAGAGAGAGAGAGAGAGAGAGAGAGAGAGAGAGAGAGAGAGAGAGAGAGCACCATCTCTTCTCCCTGGAGTAATTATGATGAATATTTGTGGTGACTGATGCTGAGTCAGTGATGTATGTAGGGGCAGGTTGTCTTGAAATTCCACAAAATCTGTTTCGTTGCTAAGTTACCTAAATGATCATCTCTGTAAGGATATTCACAAGATAATGAGAGCATTGCGGAGAGAAGGCACCTGGGGTAGGGGGCGTTCCTGAAGGCTACTTTACTGGGACAAACATTTCAACAGGGCTTGGATTTTCTGATTTTCTGTTTTCCTTGAGCTTTTTTTTATTTTAAACACAAGGTATCACTGTGTAGCCCAGGCTGGCCTAAAGCCTGGTCTTAACAGTACTTACTAAAATCTAATGAGATCTACAGACCTATTTTCTAGAAAATGTACATATCCACTTACTTTTGCATATGTGCTTTGGCGATTCTTGGACCCCCTGAAGGGAATTAATATACAATAGGCTAAGATCCCTGACTTCGGACTTTTAAGCTTTATTGATCCACAGCCATAGGGAAAAGAGCTTCTGCTGAGGGCAGAGAATCCCACATCTGGCAGCAGATTTCCTTTCAGTTCCTCATATCAGACCCTGAGGAACAGTCTAACAGTGCCCAGAAACTCTTCTATCCTGCCTCAGAATTCTCTCTCTTACAAAATGTGAAAGCACACACCAGTGACCCACATTTAGAAGGCCAGCCTGAGCTACATAGTTAGATCCTGCCTCAAAATTCTTTATGTTCCAACATATCTCCTTCATGGTCACTCCCACCTCCCTTCCCATCCCTCCTCCCTGCACCTTCCCCACTTTAGCTCTCTGACAAAGACTCATCTTCCTTTAACCAAAGCAAACTGAATTACCCTTGTCTTCACTGTATTCCTTTTGCTACAATAAGGGGCTATTTTTTCCCCTAGTCTACAAACAACCCTGCCTTCTGTGTGTATTTGTGTGAAGGGGGGAGGGGTTCCCCAGCCCTCTCTCACCAGCTTGCCTGAAAATTAGTCAAAATATTATAAAATTTTAGAGGCATATGAGGAAAACACATGATCATATTTAAGCTTTAATGCCAGTATCCTCTCTCTCTCTCTCTCTCTCTCTCTCTCTCTCTCTCTCTCTCTCTCTCTCTCTCTCTCTCTCTCTCTCTCTTATACAGGATTACACAAGGTCATTTTCATAAAAACATATCATATAATGTACTTTTGAAATGCACCCCCATATTACCCAAAGATTCTTTTTCTTTCTGTCCCACTGGGCCCTTCATGATTTTATGTATATGTAAACTCTGAGACCCACAAATGAAAGAAAGCATTGCTATTTGTCTTGTTGAGACTCATTTAATGTGGTTAATATGATTATACCACCCGTTACATTCATCTTACTACAAACAAAATAAATTCATGGTTGAAAAAATGTGTATACAAAGCATATTTTCTTTATCCATCCCTTTGTTGATGGACTCCTAGTTTGGTTCTGCAACTTAGCCATCGTGACTAGTGCTGCAATACACATTGACATGCAAATATTACTATACTGTGCAGACTCAGACTCCTTTGGGAAACATTCAGAAGTGGTGTAGTTGGGTCATATGGTAGTTCCTTTTCTTCCCCTTCCTTCCTTCCTTCCTTCCTTCCCTCCTTCCCTCCTTCCCTCCTTCCCTCCTTCCCTCCTTCCCTCCTTCCCTCCTTCCCTCCCTCCCTTCCTCTTTTTCTTCCTTTCTTTCTTCCTTTCTTTCTTTCTTTCTTTCTTTCTTTCTTTCTTTCTGTCTTTCTTTCTTTCTCTCATTTATTTTTTTAGGTTTTCCAGACAGGATTTTTTTGTGGGTTGCCCTGGATCTCCTAGAACTCACTCTGCAGACAAGGCTGGCCTGGAACTCAAAGGTCTATCTCCCTCTGTTTCCCGAATGCTGGTATTAAAGTTGTGTGCCACCACTACCTAGCTTTTCTATCTTTTGCTCAGTGCTGGGTAGGAAATCCAGGACATGCTAGGCAATCACACTCTAATGGACTATACTCTGAAGCTTATATTCTTATTGTTGTGCATAAATCTATGGCAAAATAAAATGCTGGAAGACCAGGTATTTAGCCAGCAGTTCCAGGAAACGCTTGTCCCAGAGATAATGTGGTGAGCACATCAAGTGTGGCCTTCTCCTCAGGAGCTTCTACTCAGTGACACTTTAGATCTTAAATACCCCTAGCATCATCCTTCAGAGATCATGTGTTATAGGCTTGTACCTATCTAGTACAAAAAGGAGGTGGCAGTATGTCCTTGAAAGGTACACCAAGGGACTCACTCCTTTCTTTTCTTCCTTCTTAATTGTGAGTCTTTTCCTCCATCACAGCCTTCCATCATGACATACTGCTGGACGGTGACCTTTGAAACTGTAAGTCAGGATACCCTTTCTTTCCATTCAGTGTTGTTTTTCTCTCATGTGTTTTGTCACAGTTTAGGAAAACCAGCCCAGGGCTTTGAAACTTCACCGAAACTCTACATAGCATTCTGAACCAAGTAAAATAAGTAGATCAAACCACAGAGTCCACACTCCATCCTGAATAACAGTAAAATGATGTCCAATGGGCAAAAGAAGCTGTTTGCTTTTGTTTTGTTTTGAAACTGGGGATACTATGTAACACAGGTTGACTGGGAAATCTGAAATCATCATCTTCCTGCCTAAGTCAACTTGCCCAGTAGTTTTTGTTTTTGTGTTTTTATATGAGCAAAGAATAAACCATTTTAAACAAACACTAAATGAACTAAATGCTACAAGTTATATGTAGAAGGCAGGGTTATAGGAGATTTTAAATTTCCCATTTTGTTTTGTTTGCCTTCACGTATTTTCTTTTATTTAATTGTTTATCATTTTTCAGTACAGAGTATTGAATCCAGGGCATAATTGCTAAACAAGTGGCCTGCCATTGCATTATATGCCCAAGCCTTATTTTGCATATTAGTTTTTACCTTGCTTTTTATAAAAATGCTGTTGACACATTGTTTAAAATGTTATCAATGCATAAACAAAGAATGATAAGCAGAAATGAAATAAACTATGCCAAGCTTTGAGTCCCTGTACTTGACTAGGCAAGTGTCTGCCTCTGTTTGTGTCTCCTATGTCCATGGAGTCATTCAGGCAGGCAGACAGGGAAGCACTGCTCAGTGTTTACTAATCTGCTATCTCATTGTAGCCCCTTGTGCCAAGCTACAGAGCTGATAATCCAAGGAAAGTCCCCACTAAACTATTGATGTGCCCTCTCCATTGTCTGTGTGTGGCCCCAGTTTATTCTAGTAGTGTCCATGCCCCATCCCCCACTCCTGCTTATCTCCTCGGCAGCACACCACTTACTGCAAGCCATCCTTCAGCATGGTAGTCTCCCTCTGGTTCAATCCTTAGTGTCTAGCTCAAACAACTCTTGACCTAAAGTCGAGCCAATACATGTGTCATTGGATGAGGGAATGAATGAGAAATGAGCCAATAGCAGAATAAACCAACAGCAGGTTCTGTCATTGCAAGATTGGTTGAGCCAATCTTATCTCAGTCTGAGGAGCACTGGTATTTCTAGCTCAGTTCCCATCACCCTTCTAGCTCCCAGCCCATGGAGGAGGTGCTTCCATCTGCTGGAGGGCATTTTACTAGGCAAGTCTCAAAAGAGCAAAAGAGCCATTTTCAGAATTTCTGCCTATGAGCCTAGATTTTTTATTTTACTGTTCTATTTTTTGAGACAGGGTTTCTCGGTATAACAGCTCTAGCTGTCCTGGAACTTGCTCTGTAGACCAGGCTGGCCTTGAACTCATAGAGATCTGCCTGCCTCTGCCTCCCGAGTGCTGAAATTGAAAGCATGCACCACCACTGTCCAGCCTGAGCCTAGATTTTTAAAGTCCTTTTGCCACATGTGCCATATGGCATAGCTCTGAGTATATACAGTCTGAGAGCAAGCAGTCTTCCTCAGCCTTGTTTCCAGTGAGGACATCACTTTCCATGACATATGGATAAGACAAGGAACAAACTGCAAGATCTTACCAAGACACAACTCCAATTACAGGGGCTGAAGCCTCCTCCTATCAGTGAGAACCCCAAACATCTCCTCCCACAATTCTGTCTCTTTGTCTCTCACCCTCTTTTCCATCTATCAATTATTCATACACATAAAAAAATATGTGTATGTGTATATACATGTGGTATGTGGCTATGTCAAGGTATTACAAGTTAAACTATTTTTGTCTCCATTTTTCATTTTTTATATTTCCTAATATTTTCACCATAGGTGAACCTTGATTACAATAGAAGGGAATTTGACATGTGACACAGATATAGAGTGGAGAAGAAAAACAATTATGAACAGGAAGGTTGTGGCATAGGAAATAGACATAAAAATTTTTTAAAGTTTTAATAGGTTGTGTTCAGCTGTGGCAGTTATTCATTCAGTCACACATTCAGACTGGTACTTAGAACAATGGAGACAGGAAAGCTCAATGAGAAATGGAACGTGGACTAACTGGATATAGCAACTGTGTCTTTGGATTATTTAATGTCACAAAGCCTCGGTCTCCCCCATCTTTACAATGTTACCATGAGGCTTACATGACAATTTTTAAAATTAGGCAATAAGGAGACTCAATTTAAATGTGTCAAAATTAAGATACTCCAGTTTCAAAATTTAAAAATACTTTTGGAATGTCCATGTATTCTGTGAACGCATCCTACATAAACATAAACATTTAGTGGACAGTTTGACAATATGACCAATTGGAAAAACAATAGTAGTAGGTTCTCTCCTTGGGGCTGTGACAGTCTCAATTATAGGATATTATCATGACCTGGTTTCCCATACTGGCCATAAATTATCTCCTCTGGTACAGGGTCTTAAACCCATGCACACTGGCTTTTTTGAATGCAAGTAGCCTTCATGGCCATATTTTGAAGTAATTAGTCATTGTGTGCATGAGACAGTTAAAACACATTCATTTCATTTTGTGATGTCAGTAAAGCTTAAAGTCCAGTAAAGGAGTACATTTATCCAGTTGCAGCAAAATCTGCCAGTAAAGGTATTCTCTAGGGTGATAGCTATTTTTTCATTTACACTGGAAGATTAGAGATATATTCTAGTTGGAAGGAAACTTCTCTTTCTAGAAGAACTTTTCTGAAAAGCCATCCATTTCCATGTAAAACTGTGTGTGCACGAAGAATGCCCTGGAAAAAGCCACACCTGACTCTGCCCAATTTTACTAGTGGAAAGGCTTGTAAGATAGGGGAGAAAGCACACAGCAATATAAAACGAAGGACAGTTTTAGTGGTGTGGAGCACTGCACCAAAGGCCTTGTACATTTCAGGCAAGCACTCTGCCATAGAGCTATATTTCCAATCCTAAAGGAGGATGTTTACTGTTCATGAATTCTGTGTTCCTTGAACTTTCTCACACTAGGTAAGAACTTGTCCTAACAAGAAAACAAAAAACAAAGAAAAGAATTAACCAAAATCCCAGGTATAGCCTTACAGTTAATTTAAATTACTTGTAATTTAATTAGTATTACAACTAATATCTTTCTGGAGGTCTCACTATGTAGACCTGGCTGTCCTAGAATGTGCTATATAGATCAGACTGACTTTGAGCTCACAGAGGTACATCTGCCTCTGCTCTTGAGTGATGGCATTAAAAGTGTGTACCACAATGCCTGACTTACAGTTAATACTTTTAAAATAAAGGTATGGATTTGGGAATGTTGGTAGAATGCAAGAAGCCTTGGGTATGATCAAAGCACCACATAAACTGGGTATACTGGTAGAAGCCAGTAATCTGTCCTCAGGAGGTAGAGGTTAAAAGATTAGGGGTTCGGGGTCATCTATCACATAGTAAGTTTGAGGCAACTCCAGCATACAAGAAACCCTGTCTCAGATTAAATCATTAATAGACAAGTAAATAGATGAAGGCAACTAAAATTCCATGGAGATGAATTCATTAACATCATCTGTAACAACATGCAAACTAATTTACATTTTCCCTTTGTATATGATATTAGAGAGGACAGTATTAAGAATCCCAATGCACTCACAATCCAGCCTGAAGAATTATTAACTCCTGGATAAGATTTCATTCAAATGCCTTCACACACAGGCTAGAGATGTAGCTCAGTGGTAGAGTGCTTGCCTAACACAGGTGCATGCATGAGCATGCCCTCGTGCACACACACGAGAGAGAGAGAGAGAGAGAGAGAGAGAGAGAGAGAGAGAGAGAGAGAGAGAGAGAGGAGAGGGAGGGAGGGAGGGAGGGAGGGAGGGAGGGAGGGAGGGAGGGAGAGAGAGAGAGAGAGAGAGAGAGAGAGAGAGAGAGAGAGAGAGAGATTTTCTGTGGTGGTTTAAATAAGAATGGCCTCCATCTCTTCATATGTTTAAATGCTTGGTCCCCAATTGGTAGAACTGTTTACAAAGGACTTGGAAACATGTCATTAGCTGCCGTCTTTGAGGTTTCAAATGCCTGTTTGATCATCAGTTTGTGCTCTCTTCCTTTCTTTGCCTCATGGCTTTTGTCCTCTACTTCTCTTCCTGCTCGCCTGATGTTATGCATCCTACCATGATTGTTACAGACTCTACTACTCTCCAGAACCATGAGCCCCAAATTAAATGTTCTCTTTTAAAGTTGCTCTGGCCATGTTGTTTTGTCACAAGAATAGAAATGAAACTAAAACACACCCCACCATATACACTAAGGTTTTACAAAAACAGGAAAGGCATTTTCTCGAGGTGATATTGGTTGTCTTCCTCATAGAGAGACCATTCAAATCTACTTTAGTCAATTACTAAGGAGTATAAGTTAAATAGGGCAGAACTGAAGGCCAGCAGATAAATAGACAAATGAGTTCAAGAAGATGCAATTCTCTATCTACCACTTTCCAGCCTTCAAAGTGCAGAGATCCTCTAATTCTTCCAAGCTAGATCTTCACAGTGAGGCTGAAGCATGTAAGTGAGAGGAAACAGCGGCTGCGGCCTGATGCAATGACTGATGAAGTATTCTATAGTTGCTGAACTGAGATCTGCATCCTGTGGCTTCCCATGGCAGGTGGATATGTCCCTAAGAGGTTTCACAACTGAAGCTACTACTTATATCTACAAATTACATTGTCCAGCTCAAAGTTAGAGTGTCTTTTTTAGATGACCATGCCCTCTTCCAACCACTCATTCACATAGCTGTTTCACAATCATCTACGTCCATGGCTGTTGATATTTAAAAGACTAGCTCCTCCCTCTCCCTCCACTCTCTCCATCCCCTCCCCCAATTTTCCTTCTTTGACATAGGATCTCATGTAGCCCAGGATGGATTTAAACCTGCTATGTAGCTTCTGATAACTTTGAACTTCTAATCCTCCTGCTTCTCCCTCATAAGTGTTGACATTACAATCCCATGCCTCCACACCCTGTTTACTTGAGAAGTAGACACTCTAACAACTGACCTACTTACCCAGTCAAAGAGACTAGTGTGTCCTTTCAAAGCTCTCTCTCTCTCTAGGAGTTCATAGTGTAGGGATATGTCACTGAGTCACAACTTCTACTATACTGCTCAAATATAAAAGTCTTTTAGCTCTAACATTTCAAAGATTCTTTTGGAACTTTTCTTAGGTTGGAGAAACTAACCGAGAAGTAATTCATTTTACTCTTATCCTTGATGTATTCAGAGGAGTATTCATCAATCTATACATTGCCTCAAAATTGGCCTGCGATAATGCACACAAAAATATTTTGATAGCTCGGTGGTGGTGGTGCATGACTTTAATACCAGCAATTGAAAGGCAAAAACAGGTGGATCTCTGTGAGTTCAAGCCCAGCCTGGTCTATAGAGTGAGTTCCGGGTCAGCCAGGACTGTTACACAGAGAAACTGTATCAAAAAAACCAAAACAAAAATATTTGGCAACATCAGAGGAAATATTCTTCTCTCCCTTTCACAGAATGAGGAAGGTCACAGGCATTGGCATGTGACAGATCTTATAGATATAGAAGGAAACAGCTCTGAACCCATGGCTTTTAATTCAGGTCTGCTGTCCTCCATAGGAAACCACAGATTGGCAATCTGTAGGCCAAATCCAGTCCTGCATACATATTTCCAACAACTAATGATCAGTTTAAAAAAAAAACCTCAGGATTATCAGAGTGATTTTATAAATGATAGATAGTAGCCATACAAAGCTCCTGTTCCCCAAGGGTAGCTCCTTGGCTGCAGCTAACATATTACTAAAGATGGGACACACATTCTCACTGTGTCTCAGTCTGTACTAAATCCACTTTGTTCACTTATGTCTCTGGCCTGGTCCCCACAGGCCTCTGAAATTACCTGAGAACCAAGCTTCTTCTAAATGCACAGAATTTGACTTTAGAAACATATACTAAAAATATGAATGGCCCAGCAGTTAAGAATAGTGGCTGTTCTTCTATAGGACCTGGGTTCAAGTCCTAACTCCTAGGTGACATTTCACAGTCATTTGTAACTCCAGTCTTAGGGCCTCTGAGAGCTGCACACACACGTGTTACACAGACATATGTGCAGATAAAACTCCCATAAAAGTAAAATAAACAAAAAATTAAATCATATACACATATGCGTGCACGTGCATGCACGCGCACACACATACACACACTGCTCAATGTGCCTTCCAATTTTCATAGCATTTAAGCAAATAATCCCAGATCATATGTATTTGTGGCCATAGCTGCAAGCACATCCCAAGTGCTGTGTTATAGCCCTGGCTCCCTGGATGATGGCTACGATCAGAGTGGTGTGTACTCTTACAAAATCTCAGTTCATGCTCATTAACTCTAGTGTGTGCTCTTATGTGTATAAGATGTGTGAGGCCCTGAGTTCAGTTCCCAGCACTATGAAAAAAAAGATAATATCAAAACTTAACGTTATAAACCAGCAGCATTGGGATCACTTTGGAGCTTGACTGAAATGCAGAACGTCAGATCCCACCACCAACCTATTGAATCAGAATCTAAATTTTAACAAGATCGCCACATTTGAATATATACAACACAACAAGGTCAAAGAAATCCAAAGGGGGTAGGTAAATTCATAATGACAAAAATATAACCAAAATGCTAGCTGGGTAGAAATGGCAGAATGCTGAATGGAAGAGATTGCTTAATGAATATGGATTTTAGAGTAATGAAAATGTTTTTTTAATATGGATTTTAGAGTAATGAAAATGTTTTTGAATATGGATTTAGAGTAATGAAAATGTTTTTGGCATCAGACAGAAGCAATTACATAATACTAATTTTAAAAACTCAGTTGGAAGCCAT
Organism: Cricetiscus sungorus; assembly: GCA_030556225.1. NCBI lineage: Eukaryota > Metazoa > Chordata > Mammalia > Rodentia > Cricetidae > Cricetiscus > Cricetiscus sungorus. Next base: position 13,414,936 of record JANBXA010000726.1, read on the forward strand.
GTGACATTTACTTTTTAAAAGTTCAAGTGTAGTGATTATGGTATATATAATCCAAGTACTCCAGAGGTTGAGGCAGGAAAATGCCAAGTTTGAGACCAACCTGGGCTACATAGAAATGTGCTAGCCTTAAAATGAAAATGTGAGTGAACAATTTGTTACTGTCACTGCGTTGGACCCAACACCAAATCCTTGTACACAGAAAGGCGTGAGTACATATGGCAAACTGACACAGCTCATTTTGCCACTGAGGAGATAACAGGGTGGGGAGGGCAGATAAAAAAGCTAAAGAAACCCTGACTTTTTCCAGATACCATTTTGAATACTAATTGGGCTCTGATAAATTTGATGTATTCATGAACACAACATTTGGAAAACAGAATCAATGTGTGTATAGGGATGTGAGGCTTCCTAGCAAATTTTATTCAGCTATTTAGTGTCTAGCTTCATAGGCAAATATAGAGAGAGCAAGTGGAATGAAAGTGACAAGATGCATGGTGTGGCCAGGCACTAAGGTCAAATGAACAGGAATTAAGAGGAGGCAGAAGCAGCAGCCATAAAAGGCATTTGAGCAAGACTTCAGTGTGCCTTTATCTGAGTTGTGGAAGTGCACTCATGAACTCAACATCTGGTGGCAACTTGCTGTCTTTGCTCGTCTTTGATGGTGTCAGAGGGAACATCACTGAGAAGTCTCCACTCACATGTGTACTTCAAGCCCCACTCAAGGCTTCTTAAGCACCTAATTCCCTGTGCAAACCTCCTTTTGTTGAACCGATTTGGAGTGGCTTAGGTTTTGTCCCCTGACCTCTAGCTGACACAAAGGCTCTGGGAGCCTCGTGTTCTAGCTGCCAAGAGATCCAGAGGGGAGAGCCACACTTGGTCCTGAGTACTCTATAAACAGCCCACTGTATGGAAGCTGTGTGACTTAGAGAATGAGAAAGAGGCTGCCTAGAAAAAAAATAGGCTTTACTTTGCTGAATTCAACTGAAGAAGTAATGTGAAGGCTAAAGCCTGGGGTGGCAGGAATTTGCAGTATATCTAGAGATGCATGTCTGGGACTCCGAGAGAATTACAGACATTTTTTTATTTTGGTTTTAGGGGTTTGGACTTAGATCTGGCTTTTGAGAGTCTTAAGTTGCCCAGGCTAGCCTTGAACTTAGTATAGAATCAAAGATGATGTTGAACTTCTGATTCTCCCACTTCTGCCCTCCTGAGTGCAGGGAATTCCAAAGATCAGCCACCAACATGGTTTATTCTTGAGACAATGTTGTCATCTCTTTGCTTTCTGCTATTGCCTTGGGACCCACTAGGCTCAGCTGCCCATACCATGATAAGTGCTGGCCCTACCTGCCCTGTGATATCCTTCCTTGATAGCCAGATATCAAACAAAACAAGGCAGAGGAAATATCAAGCAAAGATGAGGAATCAGGCCCCTGACACTGGCATGAGTCATGAGGATAAGGACAGAAATGAAGGCCATTGAAAGGAAAGCAAGAAGCATCTGGGGAAACACCTAAGATGTTTATATACACATGATGGTTATATACACATGAGGACCCAAGTTCAATCCCCAGCACCCACAGAAAGAAAGCACAATAACAAAACAACAGTAATTCAATCAAATACATAAGTTGACATGTTTCTGGCCATGCTTGCCATGTCAACATAGTGGGACTTCACTACAAGCTTAGTTCTGAACACACGGCACTGATGCTTTCTTTCATGCATACCTCTATACCATGGAGGTTCCCCATTTGTCAAACGAGAGTCAGTGACCTCTCACTAGCTCGGATCAGTTGATTCTGTGGTTTCCCCCATCATAGTCTTCTCTCCTTTGTTTATATTATCACTCCTCCCTTGCTTCATTGTACTCCAGGAGCTTGGACATTGGTTATTTGTGGATTTCTGCATCTGCTTCCATCTGTTTCCAGAAGAGGGTTCTAGATTCTTTGGGGTTATGGACTGTAGGCTGGGTATTTTTTGCTTTATGTCTGGCATCTACTTATGAGTGAGTACTTTCTGATTTTGGGTGACCCCACTCAGGATGACAAGCTGGGTTCCCTAACAAGACCTATCAAAAAAGAAAAATAAACAAATAAGTAACTAAGAAGACTTCTGGCCAGGAGTGGTGGTTAGCCTGTAAAGGAAGTACTCAGAAGACTAAAGTAGAAGATCTCAAATTCATAGCCAACATGGACTACACAGTGAGTTCAAGTCCAGCCTGCCTGGGGATATACAGTAAGACCTTTTTGCTCAAGACACAAAACCAACCAAAAACATAGAAGTACTAACCTTAAATTCTAGTGCTACCAATTACTTTATCGACTACACAACCTGATGTAAACCACTTAACTTTCTGAGTCTCAATTTTCTCAGCAGTAAATGGCACATGTTAATAATAGTATACACCTCCCAAAATGTGATAAGGAACCAGTACCTATTATTATTATCAATCTCTATAACTATCAGTCTTTCTATCTCTAGTTCTATCTCTAGAAATGGAAAAACAGTGTTGAGAACACAGATCAGTAGTAGATTGCTTGAGATGGCAGCCTCTGGATTCCATCCCTAGAATAAAAGAGAGAATGAGAGGGGGGAGAGAGGGGGAGAGAGAAAAGAGAAAGGGGGGAGAGAGAGAGAAGGAGGGAGGGGGAGGGAGGAGAGAGCGCCAAAATTGTTATTCTCAACTAAAGTTGAGATATACTGTCTCTCAGGTAACATTTTGGTTGGGACAGTTTGCTGTGCAATGATAAATACACATTGGAGATTGGTTAGCACTAGCCTTGCCCACTTAGGCCAGGAGAAATCCTCCAGATAAACAAAATAAGTGACAACAATTCTGAAAACTCTATGGCTATTCTTAAGATGTAGGATCCTCTGAAAGGTTAAGGAATCAGTTACACACATAAGGTACTATAGCTGTTCAACAAATGCAGTACAATTTATCAATAAGAAAGACAGCTGACTCCCTCTAACAGGATGCACTCTGACTCATCTATGATTTTAGTGGTTTTATACTCTTTTTTTGAAATTAACAAAGGATTTTCACAGTTTTCTATTTTTCTTTCTTTCAATAATAACACTTATTCATATTTTCGGAGTACTTTTCATTTCTAGAAATATTCAAGTCCTATTCCGAATACAAGGAAATAAAGCTAAGTGACTTGCTTGGAGTCTGAAAGAAAATATGTCTTAAACTGAACAAGATTGGATTCTCCTCCTTCTGGTGACTTGGAAACATTCCAAGAAGTGCGAAAAGCTGGAAGAGCAAGAATATGGGATGGTCAAAGTATATAGCCATTCTTATAAAGGCTATATTTTGTCATACTTCCTATTGGAGTTAGACTGACCATCAATTAGTTTTGGGTAGATTTCATTTTTCTATTTATATACCTTGGGCTTTTCAATTAGCTTCATTACTAATCTATTGTTTTTATAATGGGGGAAAAACAATTCAAATCATATCACATGATATATTGTATAATAGTATATTTCTTAAAACTGTCTGTTCTTCCTTTCCTACTCATCTCTCCTTTATCCCCAAGAGAAAGGATTATGCCATCCTGAATACAAATATTACCTCCTACATCCTCCCAGTAAAAGAATATATTAACATAAGAAACTGAAATAATTGTATAATAAAGACTTTAAAACATTGAAGAGAGAAATTAAAGAAGATAATATAAGATGGAACTATCTACCATGATCATGAATCGGTAGAATTAATGCAATAAAGAAAATGGCCATTCTACCAAAAGCAATTTACAGATTCAATAAAATCTCCCTCAAAATTACAATACAATTCTTCAAAGAACTTGAAAGGACAGTTTTCACCTTCATATGTAAACACACACACACACACACACACACACACACACACACACACACACCCCAAAACAAAACCAAGATTATTTAACTCTCCTGAATAATAAAAGAACTATCAATAGTTCTTTTGATAGTTGGTGATCAATAGTATCACCATCCTCAATTTCAGGTTGAACTATGAAGTTATAGTAATAAATGAGGCATTGTATTTGCATAAAATAGACATGTTGATCCATGGAATCAAGTTGAAGATCCAAACATAAATACACACACATATGGACATCTGAATTTTGATAAAGAAGCCATAAATACACACTGGAAAAAAGACAGCATCTTCTACAAATAGTGCTTGTCTCACTGAATAGTGCAAGTAGAAGAATGGAAATAGATCCATACCTATCACCCTGAACATAACTCAACTCCAAAGGGATTAAAGACCACAACATAAAATCATATACACTGAACCTGGTGGGGAAAAAATGAGGAACAGCCTTGAATTCACTGACACAGGAGATGAATTTCTGAACAGAACTCCAATAGCACAGGCACTAAGATAGACAATCATTAATGGGACCTCATGGAACTGAAAGCTTCAGTATGGCAAAGGACACTGTCATTTGTGCAAAGTGGCAAGTTATAGAATAGGAAAATATTTTTACCAACTACATATCTAATAGAGGACTAATATCCCAAATATGTAAAGAATTAAAAAAGACAAAATCAAAAAAACAAAAAAAATGGATATCCAAAATCCCAGTTTAAAAAATGGGGTACATATCTAAAGAGAGAACTCTGAAAAAAGAGGAAACAAATGTCTGAGAAACACTTAAAGAAACATTTATCCTAAGTCATCAGGGAAATGCAGATCAAAACCACTTTGAGATTCCATCTTACAACAATCAGAATGGTCAAGATCAATAAACCAAATGACAGCTCGTGCTGGTGGTACTGAAATCTTGTACAGCTACTATGGGAAATCAGAGTGGTGGGTCCTCAGGAAGATGGGAATCAATCTACCTCAAAATCCAGTTGTATCACTCTTAGCTATACCCAAAGGACACTTCATCCTACCAGAGACAGTTGCTCAACCATGTTCATTGCTGCTATATTCATAACATCCAGAAACAAACTAGATGCCCCTCAACAGATGAATAGATAATGAAAATGTGGTACATTTCACAATGAATACCCAACCAAATATGAGATATATGTAGTGGTTTGAATAGGTATGGCCCCCCATAGACTCATATGTTTGACTGCTTGGTCCACAGGGAGTGGCACTATTAGGAGATGTGGCCTTAATGGAATAGGTGTAGCCTTGTTGGAGGAAGTGTGGCACATAGTCTCCTGTTGCTGTCTGTGGATCAAGATGTAGAAGTCTCAGCTCCTTCTCTAGCACCATGTTTGTCTGCATGCTGCCATGCGTCCCACCATGATGATAATGGACTAAACCCCTGAAACTGTAAGCTTTCCTTAAAAAAAAAAGATTTATTTATTTATTATGTATACATTGTTCCTCCTGCATGTATCTCTGCAAGCCAGAAGATCTCATTACAGATGGTAGTGAGCCATCATGCGGGTGCTGGGAATTGAACTCAGGACCTCTGGAGAATAACCAGTGCTCTTAACTTCTGAGCCATTTCTCCACCCCAAAATTTTGTTCTTTTTAAGAGTTGTCATGGTCAAGGCATCTTCCCAGCAATAGAAACCCTAACCAAGACAGATGTGTTGAGATAGAATAGCCTAGTTGTCCTGTCACTTGCTCTATTGACCAAACTGACCTTCAACTGGAGGTATGCATGCATAGCTACTCACATGCCCAGATACTAATTCACATTTTTTTGTCTTGTGTTTGTTTTTTGAGACAGAATTTCACTATGTAGCCCTGGTTGTCCTGGAAATTACTCTGTAGACTAGGTTACCTCTGTCTCCCAAGTGATGGGATCAAAGGCATGCCTGGCTCTTATTTTTGTATTATTATTTTGAAAATATTAGAGAGGAGCAAGAAGCTTCAGTGTACAAAGTAGAGTGGATGTAGATGATTACAGTGTAATGTACACTGCAAATTGCTAGTAAAAAAGGATTTGGAATGCTTTTACCATAAAGAAGCAATGTATGTTTGATGAGAGAGATGCCTAACTTGATTTAAACATTCCACAATATATACATGTATCAAAATATTACAGGAAACCCCACAAATATGCATAACTTTGTTCATGTGTTGGTTAAAAACATCTTAGAAAGATACATAGTTATACACAACCTGGTATTAAATTGGGAAATACATATGTGATGATTTTATGAATTCAATTATTTATAGAAATTATGATTAGCCACTAAAATATAATAATGTACCCTTCAGGACCTTCCATTGAAAAGAATATTCACTTTTACTTGAGTGTATGTGGACAGACCTGCAGATAACAAGTCTTTTAAAAATAAGTGAAGGGCTTGAAAATGAAGATGATTGCCTAATGTTCTGTTGCTGTTTTCCCATGTGGATTTCAAGTACCCTCAGCAATCTGTGTGAGAAGACAGATGCAAACATGACTTCTTTGAAAAGATCAAAACTAAACTCAGCTTATAACTTTTTCTCAATATTATCAGAAGCATAGTTTAATTGCAAATAAAAACTCCAATGATCTGTAGTTCTAACATTTCAAATTATCACCAGTTTTCCTCCTTCCTCTTTAATTTTAGAATAGTACAAATTTTTGGACTTCATTTTTTCTCTATTGGGGCTACAATAATTAGAGATGGCTGTCCTTTTAATGCAAATTACTATTTGAAAAGAGTCATCTGGTAATATTTGTATTAACAAGGAAAACTAGTGCCAACCCCACATTTTGCTGCCAGAAGCCTCATTAACAAAGGTAGATATAAATATCCAAAATGAGAAAATGAATTTTGAATGTGAGTTCCCTCCCTGCAGTATCCCTACAAGCCATTCACACTTCCCATCTAATCCCAGCTGCATCTTCAGCTTCTTCATAATGAGCAGGAGGCTCCCAGGCATGGTGGTACATGCCTTTAATCCCAGTGCTCAGGAGGCAGAGGTAAGCCTGCTCTACATGGCCAGTTCCAAGCATTCCAGGGCTACAAAGTGAGACTCTTCCTCAAAAAAAATGAAATAAAAATTAGCAGAAAATCAATGTCTCCAAATGAGACACTCTTCTTCACCCCCCAATTCCACTCTATCCATATCACCAGTGGTTGCTATTCCTGCCAAGTATGCAAGGAGTGTATAAACATACTTAGAATTTAGAGGCCATAACAAAGCAGAGGCCATTCTAATGCTATCTATTTCAGCTTTGTTTCTCTTCCATTACCCACAAACTTCTATGATGGGCACCATGAAGCATATTCATACCATGGTCAAGACTCTAGACTTGACCTTCCAGGTAAAAATACAAGTGGTATGATACAGCAAGGGGTAGAATATTGCTCTAAGTCATTGCCCCATTTGATGAATAATGGGTAAGGCTAGACTAAAATTTCTCATCTTCCACCTTCCAGCTCTGAAATTCTGGGATCAAAAGTATACCACACAACACCCAGCTAATTGAAAAATATTTTTGGTTCACAGCTAGTTGAATTTATGAATGTAGAACCCATAGATACAAAGGGCCAAATGTATATGTGCTAATTGTGTTCTGGTATCTACTAGGTACCATGTACTAGGGATACAACTACCAGTAACATAATATTGTTTCTGTCAAAGATTGTAAAGTCCTACATATCATACAAGCAAATTAACAGATACAATGTACATAGCAAACATCATGCTAGGGGAACTACATTTTCCTGTGAGATTCTAGAAATGAATCATGCATAACCAGGCTTCAACTTAAACAAGAGATGGATGCTTGCATTATTCTATGAAATTGAAGACTGGACTGAGTGCTCTTTGCAGGTCAATAAAATTAAGTTTAAAGCATTGGGTTTCACCCTTCCTAATGCTATGACATTTAATACAGTTCCTCGTGCTGATAGTCTAGAGAGTGGTTCTCTTCCCTTCCTAATGCTGTGACCCTTTAATACAGTTCCTCATGTTGATGGTCTACACAGTGGTTCTCACCCTTCCTAATGCTGTGACCTTTAATACAGTTCCTCATGTTGATGGTCTAGACAGTGGTTCTCAACCTTCCTAATGCTGTGACGTTTAATACAGTTCCTCATATTGCAGAGACCTCCCCAACCAAAAAATATTATTTCACTACTACTTCATAACTGTAATTTTGCTACTGTTAGGAATCATAATGCAAATAGTTGATGTATGACCTTCAAAGGGGTCATGACCCTCAGGTTGAGAACTGCTGGTTTAGAGCATCTTGACTTTAAATGCCACCTGTTTAGTTTTTGTTTGTTTGCTTGTTTGTTTGTTTTTACAACTTGAAATAACCAAGGGTCACCTGGGAAGAGAGAACCTCAGCTGAAAAATTGATTTGATCATATTGTACTTCGAGCATTGAGTTACCTGGTAATTGATGTGAGAGGCTCTGTCCTAAGGCTGGTAGCTCCATCCCTAGGCAGGTAGTCCAGGCCTTTCTAAGAAAGCAGGCTAAGCATAAGCCAAAGAGCAAGCTAGTAAGCGGCATTCCTCCATGGTTTCTATTTCTAGTTCCTGTTCCAACTTCACTTAATGGAGGAACTGAAACCTGTAATCTGAAATAAACTCTTTTTTTTACAAAGTTGTTTATGTTCATGGTATTTATCACAGAAAGCAAACTAGTTCATAAAAACACAGTAGACTATAGTCTTAGCGGCTGCTGACAAACTCGAAGTGAGACCAGCTCTGTGCCTGGAGTGAAGTATTTTAACCTGTCTGTCACCCAGCTATAAAACAGAAGTAGTAATAGTATCTGTCTATTAAATGATCTTCAGCTCTAAAAAAAAAAAAAACAGTCTTCTTGAAGCTGTTAACAAATGGGTGTTAGACGAAGTCATGAAAGTAGACAGTAAATTTTAATAGAATCTGTACATTATAAGGGAATATTGTATAAATGTCAATTCCCTGGTTTTAATGATAGTACAATAGTAATACATGAGAATATGTTTGCCTTGTAGAAAATACACACTGAAAGACAGATGCCACAAATATCATGTTTGCAACTTATTGTTCACTGGTTGAGAAAAATGCTAAAATTGTACTTACTTAATAAGAATCATGAAGGATTATGAATAATTGAGAAATCTACATAAAAAGTGTATGAGAACTCTGTACATTTTTACTTTAATGTAAGTTTGAAATTATTTCAAAATAAGAAAATTTAAGAAGGAAACAGTTGGAAGCACATGTTAAAATACTACATCAAAGAGTGAATTATCCACTTAATCAAATAAGTCTGCTTTAAACATGACTACATTTAGCTCATTAACTACTTTGAGTGGTGAGAGAATAAGAAAACCTATTCACGAACATAAAAGATCTTAATATAATTGCAAGTCACTGTAAAACTATTTTTCCCTCTTGACTAATTCTTTTCTGTCCCTCCACCCTCACACACACACCCTACACCCTGACATCCCAGTCCCCCACCTCATGCATGACTTAGACACTAAGATGAAGCCCAGACTGGCATGAAACTCACTACATAGATTATGATGCCTTCTGGAACTCTCTAGGCTACTGTCCTCTTGAGTGCTACGATTAGGAACATGTGTCATGATACACAGCCTTTAACCATTTTTTAACTATATAATTCTTTTCTAAGAAGACTTTAAGAGAGTAAAATAAACTATACCCAGTTCTATGTACAGCCCAGTTATGTCAATTGCCTCTGAGCTGAGCTTACTAAGTTAACAATGGGAGCAAGTAAAAGATATTTATAAATGTAGAGGTGATCTTTTTTTATTTTAAGCAATTTTTTCTCATTTTACATACCAATCCCAGTTCCTACTCCCTCCCCTTCTCCTGCTCTCCTTACCTTCCCCCTGCCCCATCTACTCCTCAGAGAGGGTAAGGCTTCCCATGTGGAGTCAATGAAGTGTAGCATATCACTTTGAGGCAGGACCAAGGTCTCCCCCCTATATCTAGGCTGAGCAAGGTATCCCTCCAAAGAGAATGGGCTCCAAAAAGATAGTTCAAGCAGTGGAGATAAATCCTGGTCCCACTGCCAGTGACCACACAGCCTGCCCAAGCCACACAACTGTCACCCACATTCAGAGGGTCTAGTTTGGTCCCATGCAGGCTCCCCAACTGTCAGTCCAGGGTTAGTGAGCTCCCACTAGCTCAGGTCAGCTGTCTCTGTGGGTTTCCCCCAAAATGGTCTTGACCCTTTTGCTCATATTATCGCTCCTCCCTCTCTTTGACTGGACTTTGGAGCTCCGCCCAGTGCTTAGTTGTAGATCTCTGCATCTGCTTCCATCAGTTGCTGGATGAAGGTTCTATGATGATAATTAAGGTAGTCATCAATCTGATACAGAAGAATGCCAGCTCAGGCAAAGAAGATAATCTTAAAAAAATTTTAAATTTTAAATTTTTAAATTTAAAAAAATTTTAAATTTTTAAAATTTTCATTCATTATTCCTTCCCTTCCTGAGAAGGTGATCTTAACTGTAACATTGACATTCATTTTCATTGTTCATTGACACAGAGTCTTAAAAAGAATGGTGTCAACATAGTTCTGTTTATAATACAATCATACACATGTGTGAGCACACGTGCACACAGAGAGAGAGAGTGAGAGAGTGAGAGAGAGAGAGAGAGAGAGTCCTAAAAATACAACTGAGAATCTTCAAGGGTCTAGGACAGAGAACTATAAAATGCTAACTAGTTGTCTTGTTATTATAGTGATCATATACATTTAAAATTTTTCTTATCGTTACCTCTGCAGTATGTCCAAGTGGAATATTGCAGAAGAGAGCATGACAATTCCCTGTAGGGTTTTTTTTCTTTTGGTTCTGAAAGCATAACTATAGCATGGCTGAGCAGTTTGTTCAGTGATGTCAGCCACTGGTCCACTGATGACATAAGTATTCAGAGTAGCCTGCCAAAGAAGTTCCATCAGCCACAAGACTTTAATTTTTTCAAAATGTCATAGTGGCCAAGGGAGGACTTTAAAACAAAGTCATCCGAACTCAGTCCAATGACTGTCTCCTTTCTCCTACACTCCTCTGCTTTTGTGACATAAAGAATCATTTTTGTTGTTCTTATTTTTGTTTTCAGAAACAAAATGTTCTCTTTCAAAAGCTACAAAAAATAATTTAACTCCCAAAGTCCCTGTGTAGAACCCGGAGTTCACACTTCTGCAATAACAGTTAACTGTTTTGTTAGGGAGAGTGTTTGAGCCTCTTCTTCCCCACCTCCATGAATGTTTATTCCTTGAAAAAAAAATCTCAAATAAAACAAAACTAAACTGATCTACCACTCATTTCCGGAACTCAAATTGGAAGGAAAAATAAAAAAAAAAAACAACCAGAAACTCAGAGAGAGAGATGCATATTGCAAAGGAAATCAGTCTTTTGTATAGGAGAAAAATCTCTGTGAGAAATATGCAGAGGAATCATTTCATTTCTTTGCATCTGCCCTCCTGGTGGGAGGTATCAGGCCTTGGATAGCCCATGAAGCTATAGGAAGCATATTACAGAGAGTTAATTTATTCAAAGAAAATCAGAATCAACTAATCAGAAGGAAGGGAAAAACGCATTAATTAAACAGCTTTACTCATGCAGAAAAGCTGCCAGCATGAGCATTTCAAATTACCTGGGCACACCTAATGCATTTGCATTTCCTCGGTAGAAATGTGCTCTGCCCTACAAAGCCACGAACATTTCATAATTCCATTTGAGTGAATAACAAAGGGGAATTGACAGCTAAGAACCACCTTCCACACTTGGGGGCTATAGCCTTTTCCTAGGAATTTTTAGCTCTTGAAGAAATTTGCTTCTTGACTAGATGTGGCGAGAGGAAGTTTAAAGTCTTCTCTAAAGGAAAAGGCTAAAAAAGAATCCCCCCTCCTCTTCACATCCCCCCCCAACAAAGGAGGTGGGACCTTTACTGGCAGGAGGCTAACAGTGTTCTTTTGTTAGATATTAACATAAAATAAGGTCGTAGAAATGGGTGTCCATCAACAGAATTAGAAAGAGCTAAGTAAGTTTTAAGAACAAAAGGTTTACTTATTTAAATTACAGGAGTTGAGAAACAGCTGGGAATGCAATTTCTTTCCCAGAGTGGGAACAAAACAAAACAAAACAAAGCCCTTCAAAACAGTTAAATGTAATTATGTTGCAATAAAACTTTATCATTTCAAAGTAGAGTATAATTCTAACTGAAACAACCCTATAGGTAATACTTAAGCATACACATTTACCTTAACATTTTTCAATTCAGCTTATCCTTCAAGGAGCCCAGACTATTTTGGTATTTGTTCCTAAGAAAGCTTTCCACTGTGACATTTCAACATTCTTATTATCCAATGAGAACTACCTGAGAATATTGTAAACACTCATGTATTTTGTATTGCTTGTGTTTTTAAAAAACATGCTCTAAAATCGCATTTTGTTCAAGAAGATGGATTACATTAACTACTCTGGAATTTTTTTAGCTGCAAAAAAAGAAAAAGGGTCATTAGAAAGTTTCCTTTTCTACTTCACTAACCTGAAATGAAAAGAACTCTAACAGCACAGGAGATTTGCCCACCTTTATTCTGGTTTGAAAATGTACATCGTTCACTCAAAGTGGAGAACATTCATGTCATTAAATTGCACAAACTAGAAAAAAAATTAGTCTCTACTTTTGCCTAAAATGTCTTATCTGAGAATTTGGGATCAAGCTTCTTTCTAGCAGACTGCATATCCCTGACTTAGTTGTTTTAAGAAAGCTGTCTGAAGGTGCACTGCCCTGGATGAGATTACAGTTAAAATGATCAAGAATGAGCTGCTGGTACATCTGTAGGACATTTCCACTGGATACAGGAGGCTAATACGGTGAAGTTAGGTTCAAAGTAAATCTACATTTTAAAGGCCTGAGACAACCACCTAGGTTATGAAGGTTTTTAGAATCTCAATGGCTGATTTTCTTTCACACCGTATTTAATGCATTTTTTTTCCTCTCCTGACTACAGTAAACCTGTACTCTGGAATACCTTTCCATGAATCCCTTCACATGCTGTCATCATTCGTGGCAGAACACAGGCAAGGATTTGTAGGACAAGTTTCAGATACTAGCTTCTGTGAGTCCAAACAGCTCATTACAATCACTTTGGGAGTACTCTGCTGATCAGTTCCGACAGGATTCCAGGCATTTAGGACCCTAACCTAAGCACCTTCTGCAAGAAATACAGTAGGTAAACTATTGGTGGGACAGGCATGGGAAATATGAAAGAAGGTTTGAATATTCACTTTGAAATATCCTGATATGAAAGTAACTGCAAAGGCATGTCACTGATCTAATAGTTGTTTGCACATTCCTTGAAGCTATGCATGAAACATAATAGGATTTGTACGGACCAAAACAACAAAAGATGTAAACTGCCCTTTCAATTGCAAACTGCAAATGTCATTCATTTATTCCATTGGTGAAAAAAAAAAAAAAAGAATTCAAATCTTGTCAATTTTTTGCCTGGTTTTTGTTAACCAGCACCAAACCTTTCTCACAAAACTTTTTTTTTTTATGAGACAAGGGTAAACTAAGTTTGAGGTAGTCATACATCATTCCTTGTGGTTGGAAAAGGGGGAGCAGTAAAGGAATTTCACCCAGTCATCCTTGTCCACTGGAACCTGACATTTAAATTAATTCAAGTGTTTGAAGTATTAACACACCTACAGGAATGTATAATTCAGTAAAAATAACACAAAGCATTTAAGAGTCTCAACAGTAAAGCCTTGTCATACAAATATAAATCAAATGGTACTCAAGTGTTTGAGTTGGCATAAGCCTAGTCATATTTTTATTTAATTTCATGTTAAGTGTTTTACTTAACAAATGAGAAGATACTTTGCTCACTATTGTACTTATTTTGAAAGGACAAAGTAGGTGAAGATATCCAGCAACTGGGCTGAGTATATTGTAAACAATAGCCCAGTGGTCAACCAAAGAAGAAAGGAGCTATCTAGCAAGGGGAAGAAAGGGGGAAGTGGGGGAAAGTGAAGAAAGGATAGAGAAGACAAAGTTTGCAACCACATATTTAATTATTTTACTCAACTCTTTTAAAAGATTCAAAAAAAAAACTTCTGAATTAAGGTAGATTGTCTTATTTTTATTTCTTTTTGTTTTTTGAGGCAGCCCTGGCTGCTTTGCAGCTCGTCTGGTTGAGGAAGCTAGCCTCAAACTCACAGAGACCTACCTGTTTTTGCCTGTGAACCCTACATCACCTGACTACGTAGAGTATCTTAATGATGGTCTCATGAAAGGAGTCAGGTAACTAAGTCTACATCATTGTCATTGTCTTGACCGATGATGTGGAACTTTTTTTTTCTTACTTCGAGACAGGGTTTCTCTGTGTAGCCCTGGCTGTCCGGAAACTCACTCTGTAGACCAGTACAGGTTGACCTCAAACTCAGAGATCCACCTGCCTCTGCCTCCTGAGTGCTGGGATTAAAGATGTGTGCCACCAACCACCTGTCCTATGGTGCGACCTCTTGATATATTTTGTCATCACAAAAGGCTATCATTGATGGAATTTACTAACCATCACATTTGATTCGATTCTGGAGTGCTTTTTTCATCCTTTTTTAGAATTTTTTTAGTATTTTGAGATTACAATATAATTATACCATTTTGCCCCCCCTTTTCCCTCCCACTTGCTTATTTACAAATTCGGGAATTTTTTTGTTAATTGTTATATATACTATATAACAAACATAGTGAGGCTTTCATTTGTCATGTTAACATCTCTTTACTTCCATTTCTGATGTTTTCCTCCCAAACTATGAGAACAGAACAGTTGGTGAAACCATTGGCCAAGTTAGTCCAAAATCATGGTCTATCTCTCTGGATGTAGTTTTTTTTTTGAAGTAGACAGCATAATTAAAGGAGCATTCTAAGGAATTATGGACTGTATAACAGTGGCTTGTAAGCTAGCCCTAACAACATGGTGATCTGGTAGCTGAGGTACTGCAGAGAAAGCAGAAGAAGCCAACAGTAAAGGAGCAAACTCAGCTGCAGTGGAGACCCCAGGATAATGATGATGCCAGGACTGTGGGAAAACCACCAAGGACAATGACTGTCCAACAAGTTGTGTGTGCTAAAGATAGCAGAGCCAGAGAAGTAGTGCTGTCCATACCCTTTGGAGGCCAGATGACTTCCAAGTCTTGGGACAGAATCTCAGATGCCAGGGCTAAAAGGATTCAAAGGAATGAAACACGGTTGGGGGAAAAATGCCATAGTGGTGAATTAGAAGGAAGATGGTTTGGGACCAGCAACCTATAGCTATCAGTCTTGTTTTAATGGGAAAGGGGAACAAGAAAGGAACAGTTTTCTCTGTTTTGTTTTGGAGAGAATAATTTCACAAGGAAAAACATCTTGAACCATGGAAATGGCTACCTTATGATGCTGTTTGCTTTAGAATCTAGTGATTGGACTTGGAAATCCATCCTAACATTAAGGTCACTTGTGTTGGTTGTTGTGGTGACACACACCTGTGATCCTAAGACTAGGAAAAGTGAAGCATAAGGGTCATAAGGATACACACACACACACACACACACACACACACACACCAAGAGAATTCCAGGACAGTTTCAGAATCATATTAAAATCTTGTCTCAGAAAACAAGTATGGTTGAGAGGACCTTCTGAATACCCTGTAATTGAAGATCTATTTTAGCATGGATTAATGGTATCAGGAAGGTATCTCCTATTTAAGAGCAGTGCAGGTGGTAGGCAGAACTTCCTAAGGTTCTTTTCATAAAGATGGTAACACTTGTGTTCATTTACGAACCTATAAACCTTGACATATACCTGATACCCTGACTGAATGGGACAGTGACCCGTATCTGATGCTACAGGTAATGACATATAATAATGTGCTAGTTCTTTTCTATAGCTAGCTATTATACTATGGATTCAATGGCTTCATCAGTGCAGAAATGGATCCAGAGATGCCAAGACATAAAGCAGCCAAAAATTCTGTCGCTGTCACTTGTTTGGAGGTCTCTTCTTTTTACAAGGACAGAGTTAAAACTTCTGGCCATTTAACTCTTACTTCTTCAAGTTCTTTTTATGTCTACAGTTTTGTGTTCCACTTTCCCTAAAAGTTGGGACTGGCATGGGATATAAAAGTTTAATGAGCACCGAAGAGGCTCTATGAGCAATGCTTTACTTCTGGCCTCTGCCGTAAAAATAATTCCTCGGTCTGACTCAGTCAATAAAGGAATGACAAACCAACAAGTCATCTCAGTTATTAATCTTTTTATGTTTTCCTCCTTTGGTAGCAGGGTTCAGATTAAACCAAAGGCCTCCCATATGCTGAGCAAGAATTCCACCACTGAGCTGCTAGCATCACTATCTGGTATGTATTCAGTCTAGCCATTCAACATGAAGGCAATAACCAGAGAAGAAGAATTGCTTACAAGTTGGGGTAACTCTATACTATCCATTTGGAGTCCTGCAAGGGGTAATAAGGGCTTGATGCATTTCCTGAGCTAAGTCAGTTTTCCTTCAGAAATTCCACTACATTACAAGTGCAACACTGGGAAGTAATTTGACCATAAATGTTGTGTATGTTATCAAAGAACCAATTGTCATTTACTTACTTACTATTCCCCCCTCCACTTTTGCATATATGACCTTTGTGGTGGGTGTGACTGCAAGCCAAGGGACAAAAGAAAGGGAGCAGTAGGAATTGCACATTTGACCCTCTGAACAATCTGTCTGATAACTCCTTGGTGCCCTTTTGTATCTACTTAACTTATTCAGATTCCCGGGCAATTGTCGCATCAGTCAGAGAGAAAGGTAGCTTTAAAAACTGGTGGAAACAAAGCCAGTAGTGGTGGTGCATGCCTTTAGTCCCAGCACTCAGGAGGCAGAGGCAGCCAGATCTTTGTGAGTTCAAGGCCAGCCTGATCTACAAAGTGAGTTCCAGGACAGCCAGTGCTACACACAGAGAAACTCTGTCTCAATAAACCAAAAGAATAAATAGAAATAAATAAATGGAAGGAAGGAAGGAACAAAATGGAGGGAAGTCTTTTCATCTGAATATTTAGCCATTTTCTCAGCTTGCCATTCCTTAGAGGTACAGTGTCTGTCTTCTTGGTACAAGCTAGACAGTGGATAAGGACAATTTTTGTAGAAAGGTGGATAGCCTGCAATGGGGCAGCAGGAATACTAGCAGAGGTTAAACTCAGTGGGACTTGCAGATTGTACCAATTATCAGAGGCTCCAAATATATATTTGGACTCAATGTAAATAGCAGTAGAGTTTTGTTTCGCCAGTACACAAACTCTAGTGAAAGCTATCCGTCCAGCAGCTTGGACTGATTTCACAGCAGGCAGCCTGTGCCTCAAGTGCTTCATGTGGGGAAAGTGTGGCATAGTTACTTATTAGGTTTCCTTGAAAATTCCCTCACTGGAGCTGCCAAAAAAAAAAAAAAAGCAAGTCTGAGTTGTTTCATGGCTGATGGCTGTCAACTCATTTCTGCTTTATATTTGTAGCTTTATTTTATCACTTATTAGTTTATTTACATTTTTAGACAGAGTCTTTCTCTGTAGCCCAGGCTCACCTGGTGTTATCTGTATAGCTCAGGCTAGCCTTGATGTCACCGAAATCTTCCTACCTCAGCCTCCTTAGTACCGGGATGATAGGCATGTGCCTCCATGTGTAGATATTGAAATTACTCCTGTAGCTATAAGATAATTGTAGAATGGAGTGCAACTCTCTATTCAGGAGGAATAAGAGTAAGCAGACTAAGCATTTAAGAGATTGATTTGTTCAGATGCAACCTGACTCCACAGCATTATAGGGTGGTGCTGTCATATGACTTTGTTGAAGAACAGGTGCAGGATGGGAAACATAGAGGTGAATGGGGGAACATAATTTAAGAGTATTGGCATTCTTAATCAGTGGCACCTGCACATATAGGCATGTATTTGAGGCAACAGGGTCCAAGTGACATGAAAAGTACACTGTAACCTTCATTTAAGAGGTAAAACACCCAGCACTTGGGAGGAAGAGGCAGATGGATACCTGTAAGTTCAAAGCCAGCCTGGTCTATATAATGAGTTCCAGGCCACTCAGGGATACCAAGTGAGACCATTTCTCAAAGACAGAGACAAAAAGAGACAGAGAGATACACAGAGACCAGAGACAGACAGAGACAAAGAGAACATTGTGATAAGGTAGCAACCTCATGACACTATTGATCAAAATTAGATAATCCCAGGCTGGGTGGTAGATAACGCTTATTTCAAGCCCTCAGAAAATGTCAGTGTTTCTTGCAACAGAGCTCTGAGAGTGGGGATGAGGCATTTAGAGATCATGCATGAGTGGTAAAATCAGAAGCTGGAGAGGTAGCTCAGTGGTTAAGAACACTTGTGTTACAAGATAATTTGGGGGGTGGTAAAGATGTCCTAACATTGTGATAGCTGTTGTACAGTTCTGTCAATGGACTGAAAACCTTCTAATCATATATATTAGACTTTATTATAAAGTATGCAAAATTATACCTCAAGAAAAGTGTTCTCAAAATAAAATTACACAATATACTGAAAGTGCAATATTGAGCATACTAGGAAGCTATATCGAGGCACCCTCTCTGACAGGGCAGGTTTTGTTGTTCTTCTCGACACTGTAGAGTACCCTATCAGGGTGAGAGGAACTGCTTTGTGACTTGCTGGATAAAACCTACCCTAGCACTTCTCAATGCCTTGCTAGACATTAATCTAAAGACGGTAAATGCTAAGTTTCAATATAAATGTATTTCTTTTCTAGCAGGAACTGAGAGATTCCTAAAATCCCAGTATACGCATCTCCAAATCTGTAGTTTGTTTGTTTGTTTGTTTGTTTGTTTGTTTGTTTGTTTTCTGAGAAAGGGTTTCTCTGTAGCTTTGGAGTCTGTTCTAGAACTTGATCTGCCTGGAACTTGCTCTGTAGACCAGGCTGGACTTGAACTCACAGAGATCCACTTACTTCTGCCTCCTGAGTGCTGGGATTAAAGGCAGGCACCAACATTGCCCAGCTATTTCTTTGCATTTTTATTATATATAAACCATTTGTAGTTTTCATAATAAATTTCCTAAGATTTTCTCAATCACTGTTTATACAAGTAACCATTTCTCCAAACCTCAAATCATCCTCCTAATAATTTTGCAAGCCACCCCAAGCAACTACAAAAAAAGCAACGTTCTTCCCCTCTATCCCAGCACCCTTTGATATTTTATTCTAGTATAATTTTTCCAGAGTTGTCCATCTAAGTCTATTGTGATTTTGTTGTTATTATTTGTTTTCTTCTGCCTAGAATGTGAACTCACAAGGTCTGAAACTATATTTGTTAGCTGTTTTTCATCTTCAGTCTGACAAATAACCTTCTATTGAACTTAATTTTAATTTAACACCTTACAATAGCAACCACTTGTTTATTTTGTTTGTTTGTTTGTTAAATGATGGGTTGGAGGGATATCTCAGCCGCTAAAGGCTAGGCTCACAACCATAAATATCAGAGAAATGTCCAGCCTTTCCTGTGCTCACACTTATGTTTTTTACTAAGTTAATTAGTTGGTCCAGGCTGGTCTTAACTGGAATGATTCCTCTGCTCCATCTAGTCTCTCAACTTCCACTAAGCAATGCAAATTTGGTCTTATGATAGCTGGACAGGCTTACAAAAGAGAAATTCAAAGAATAAACAACTTGTTAACCATATCATTTCTGTCCCAAGTCACAAGGGCAGTTCAAGATTCAAGGCACAAGAAAACATCTTCTATTTCTTTTTGTAAAACATCCACATTACTTCACATATGTAGGGGCTAGTGTATTGGCAACCCTTACATATCTATTCTCCTAGCAATTGTCTATACCTTCCCTATCATAATAGAAGCTGGACATCACTCTGCAAGGAAGAGGACAAGTGGAAGGAAATCAAGGTGTCTATATCTACAACTAATGTTCCAGTGAAACTTGCCCTGCTTTATTTATTGCTCTATCTTCATTTTATGCCTATCCTGTAGATGCTCCATAATATTACCTGAATGAATGCTTAAATTTTGGATACATCTGACCAAGAGTCTCTCCCAAGAGTTGTCCTTTCTTTGCTATTCCCTGCACCTACATGGTAACTCAAAATGTCTATTAACCTCAGTTCCAGGGATCTGATGTTCTCTTATGGCCTCTTTGCTAAGCATGCACATGGCACACACACACACATACAGACAGGCAACAAGACCAGTAAATTGAAAGTCTGGCTGGGTATGATATTAATCCTGTAATCACAGCACTTGAGAGACTAAGGAAGGAGGATTGTTATGAATGAGATAACAGTTTGTGACATAATAATGTTCAGGCAAGCATGGGCTACAGAGTGACACTAAAAGTTAGGATTCTAATGAAGATAACTGAGCTGTCTAATTTTATGTCAACTTGGCACAAGCTAGGGTCATCAGAGAGGAGGGAGCCTCAATTGAGAGAGTGCTTCAATAAGATCAAGCTGCAGGCAAGCCTATAAAACCTGTGGGGCACTTTCTTAATTAGTGATTGATGTGGGAGGGTCCAGCCCATTGTGGGTGGGGCCATCCCTGAGCTGGTGCTCCAGGGTTTTATAAGATAGCAAGTTGAGCAAGCCATGAGGAGCAAGCCTGTAAGCAATTCTTCATGGCCTCTGCATCAGCTCCTGCCTCCAAGCTCTTGCCCTGACTTCCTTTGTTATGGAATGTGATATGGAAGGAACTGTGACAGAAATAAACCTTTTCCTCCCCAAATTGCTTTGGTCATAGTATTTCATTACAGCAATAGTAATCCTAACTAGGACAATAACCACCTGTCTCTCTCCCAACTTATATAATTAATGGGGACCCAGTCCAATGTATCACCTAGACTAGCAAGAAGTGCTCTACCACTGGATTATACCTCCAAAGCTATCTCCCCCAAAGGGAGAAAAGCAGGCAATTCTTTTTAGGGTGATCTTCTGGGTGTCTTCAGATATCTGTATATCTCACCTTCATATATATTCTCATACTTAAATTCTCATACCTCATAATTACCAGGTCAAGGCTCCATACTTATGGATATTACATTGGAGCATCAACAGTGGCCACTAGCTGTATATGTCTACTGAGCTTTAAAAATATCAGTAGACCAAACAGAGGTACTCTCCAACTGTAAAATACCTAGCAGATAGTGAAAGTATAGGATTTAAAGATAAGGTAAATTGTATTAGCACTCATTTCACCTATTCTCCTATTCTCTTTTACTCTCAAAAAGGAAATTAGAAATTGCATCCATCACTGCATTCTGTTTCATCCAGACACAGTCTAGAAATCTCAGCAAAGGACTTTGTATCCCCAGTGTTCTTAACAGATTTTTTATGATGTTCCTTTGTTGATTTTTTGTTTGCATCCTACCTGCCCCAGTGATCAGAGACTGGCTTCTCTTTCCTTAACAAGCAATTTGAGATTGACTTTGTGGGAAGGATAGTTGGTCTGTGGGCTGGAGAAAGAGCTAGGGTAATTAGCAGCACATATAAGATTCCAGGAGGAAGTGAGATATTTTTTGACTAGGGCTGTGGCAGAAGGAATGGAGGAGACAGGCCTTTCAATTTTTTAGCTATTGGAAACATTAAAGAAAACAGAATGTGTGAGTTCATGAGTTTTCAACGATGTCAATGGGAGAACAGTGTCTCTCTGAGAAAAAAAAGGGTAATTGCTAAGATTAGGGAGTAACATTTGTGTTTTAACATTTTATTTTGAAATAATTAGATTTGCATAAATATTACAGTCATTCGCTGAGGACCAGACACTCTTCACCCACTTCCCTTGCATATTAAAATCTCTGAAATTTTTAAAACTGTAATTCATGTGAGGTGAATGGCATTTTAGGGTAGTTTGTTATCCTGTTCCAGTGTGTTGTTTCCAGGGATCAAACTCAGGTTTTCAGGATTCGCAACAAGTGCTTTATACACTGATTTATCTCACTGAGGCCATGTTGATATTTTACATGTCCATACATGGTGTAGAAAAGAAATTATGTAATAATAAAACATGAGGAACCCATAGAATGCAAGTATCGTGTATGTACGTTGTTTTCTCTTTTCTGGGCACCTGATGCTCTAGGTGTGACCATTATTATATAGTGCTGTTACATCTAAACTAGAAGCATGGACTAGAACCAAGATAAGAATACTCAATAAAAAAATGTGGTGCTGAGCTGGAGAGACGACTCAGTAGTTAAGAGCACTTACTGCTCTTTCAGAGGATCTGAGTTCAATTCCCAGAACCCACATGAGGTATTTCACAAATGCCTGTAATTCTAGTTCCAGGAGATCTGATAGCTGTCTGGCCTCCAACAAGTACCTATATACATTTGGCCCACATATGCACACACATACCTGCATACATGTGGCACTCACACACCTAAATAAAAATAATTATTTTTTTAAATGTGATCCTTAGGATGGGAACTTGAAGACAGTGGAGTGGGGAGGTTAGAGATATGGGAGGAGCAGTTTTGCAAGTGGTTCATAAACCATGATCTGCATCCCTCCTGACAACATATAATAAAGAGAAAGTAACACATGTTGTTATTGTTTAGAAACGAATGAAATTTTAAATCCCTTTCAAATGAGCACTTTCTCCCCTTCCATTAGTCCTCTAGGAACCACAAGGCCTTCTCTTTTGTCTCTTCTGCTTGCTTTGAATGGTGATCAGCAATGCATGACCAGCCAAGTGCCATCAGCTCTAACACTGTCATCATATACCAGCCAGAGGGACTGGGAAATGGGATTTACCACTGCAAATGCAATCTTGATTAATAAATATCTGAGACACACCAGGACAGAACAAAATCTGCCTTCCTCTTCCCGCATGTACTGTGCCTTCTCAGTGGTGATTCCTGTACAATAAACAGTCTTTTAGTCTGTTCTGTTTCCAGGCATCTTACAAGCAGATCAAACCTCCTCCAAAGGGTCATGTTAATCACTGTATCATACACCGGTATAAGAAATGCAGGTTATAAGAAATGCATTCTAACATGCCTTTGCAAAGGTATAATCCAAATGATTACCTCATGTGTTTCAAAGGGGAGTTAGGTAGTGTTCTGTTCCCATAGCACTCAATTTCAAAACATTTTGCAAAACTGCTCTGTATGATGTCTTCCTACAAGAGTAGCAATAGCATAGCCATAACTTTCTAAATTTGGACCTGCAGTAATGACAGACTTTGAATGAATGCTTTCTTATACTGTGGAAAAGAAGCAAGAGTTCAGCAAACTTTCCCAGCTTGAAGTGCTAAACTGACTTGTTGTCCCTTTTGCCTGCAGGGAAATAGCTATCCTTTAGCTGCAACTGGAGCTCTCTGCACTTGGCTGTTGTTGGAATATTTTTACAACCATCATTTTTATCACTGAAAAAAAAAAGAATGGAGAGCAGATGTTTTGAGAATATAGACTTATGTGTATGCATTATTCTTTTCTTTGTAGGATCTGTCTCAAGGAGGCAAGATGACAATGAAGAGATGAGAGTTCAAATTCAAGATCCACCAAAAACTGCCTTTGTAACTTTTGTCTTATACACTAAATCTCCACACCTCCTTTTATTGACCTGGAAGATATTTAGTATTATGTGTTTGCCAGCTAGCAACTTTAATTTCTACATTATTTTGAATGGTTTACAATTTGGCCCTTTCACATTTGTTTGTCATAACATTTGACTTAAAGCTGATGAAACATGGAAATAATTTTGCATTCACCTACATTTTTGTTTTAGTGATTTTGTTATAAGAAACCTACCACATACTTCTAGCAGTCCACTTTCGTGCAATGTGGTCAACTATTGTCTGTTCCCAGGATCTTCACGACAGAGTAAGAGCAATGTTAAAGTGGAACCTAGAGTTTTGATCTAGCTTTAAAAGCAAATCTTTAACTAAGAATCCATGAACACTACAAATAAAGGCTTTTCTGTAAGAAAATAAAGATTCCACACAGGTGACCTGGGCTAGGTCTAAGCATCACTTTTAAACTCTCACAACTTATTTTAGTATTAGATGCAACAGTGGATGTCTGATATTTATGAATGTTATCAACCAACATCTATGACTTTGGAAAATGCTCTTCAGAGTCTTTAGAGATATCCTAAAAATTTTAGTCTTCACAGCTTTCATCATAATTTATGATGAAAAGTTAAAAGCTTTCCCTCTAAATTCAAGAATAAGACAAGTCAGCCCACACTCTATAATCCAGGAAGTCCTAGACAAAGCAAATAATGTAAGAAACAAAAAAATCCATGCAAGGCAGAAAGGGAAAAGTAGAATTGTGACTCTTAAAGGATGATATTTAGAAAATCCAGGTTAGGTGAAGTGAGACACATCTTTAATCCCAGCAGACGCAGGTGGATCTTTGTGAGTTCTAGGCCAGTGAGGAAATATATTGAGGCCCTGTCTACAAAAGAAGGAGGAAGAGAGAAGAAACTTTGGAGACTCTAAGGAAACTATTAGAATAAATAAAATTAATAAAGTGGCAGAATACAAAATGTACATCAAAAAGTCAGCAGCATTGCTATAGCCAATGATGAATAATCTGAATTAGCATTGTAGAAAGCAATCCCATTTACAATAACTATGATGTAAAATATCTAAAAACTAATTTAAATATAAAAATACATATTAAAAAATATAAACCACTAATGAAAGAAATTGAAAAGGGCACAATAGATGAAAAGATACTTCATATTCATAAGTTAGAATTAATGTTGCTACAGTGTTTATTCCAGTGCCATTTCTCATAGGAATGGAAAGGCTCTAAAATTAATAATTGAACCACCAAACCTTAATGGCCCAAGTAATCTGAAGTAAAAAGAACACAACTCATGTCATATACTATCTGATTCCAAAATATGCCACAAAGCTGTAGCCATCAAAATTGCATAGTACTGACATGGAAATATTTCAAAGGAAAAGAAATGGATCCTCCTATTTCCCAGCAATGGGCCTTCAATAAAGATGCAAAGAACACACAATGGGAAAAGCACAGATTCTTCCATGAAATGTGCTCAGAAAAAAAAAAGGTGCCCAGGAGGAGAAGGAAATGAAATCTTACTCTTACCACATAGAAGAATCAACCCAAAATGGATTAAGAATTTAAATATCAAGTTATGAAACACACTAGAACAAAACATAAAGGAAACAGTTTTATGAAATTGGTCTTGTCAATGACTTCTTGACTGTTACCTACAAAGTATAAGCATTAAAAGCAAAAACAGGCAAATGAGATTGTATCAAGATGTGACATTTCTTCCCAGCAAAGAAAACACTTTAAATGAATGAAGAGACAGTCTTCAGAAGAGGAGGAACTATTTCTAAACTGTATATGTGATAAGGAATTTATATCAAAAATAAAAATTTTTATGTTGCTAGTAGCAGAGATAACACCCCAAAAATATATTAAGTAGTTTTTCATTGAGAAACCATCATGGAGTAAAGTCATTTACACAAAGTCAGATGATAACTGACTGCCACGAATTGTCCTCTGGCCTCTATAAGCACACAAAATAAACAAATAAATAAACAACTGAATGTAATTAAACGCTTTTTAAAAACAGGTAACTGCAGTTTAATAGAAGGCAAAGGTAGATATACTTTAAGAAGGAAGGGAGCTGGGTGGTGGTAGTGCATGCCTTTGATTCCAGAACAAAGAGGCAGAGGCAGAGGCAGGCAGATTTCTGAGTTCAAGGCCATCCTATAGACGGAGTTCCACCACAGCCAGGGCTACATAGATCAACCCTGTCTTGAAAAACAAAACAAAATAAAAAAGGAAGAGGAGGAGAAAGAGAGAACTGAAAGGAGAGATGGAGGAAGGGATAGAGGGAGGGAGGAGGGAGGAGCGAGGGAGGAAAGTACTGACAGATTGAATGAATGTGATGAAGACTGAGACATGTCTATGTGTGATCTGACCAGCACTGGTGATCTTAGAGCTGTCATCAGATGGTATGAGCCAAAGTTTCAAGGACCATACTGTCAAAAGACTCATTTATGGCCAGGCATCCTGGCCACGTCTTTCATCCTGTGACAAAATACGCAACATAAGCAACTAAAGAGAAAAAAAGTTTACTTTGGCTCATTGTTTAAGGAGATATTGGCCACCCTGGCAGGGAAGGAATAGAGGTTGGGTAGCTCCATGGTAACTCTTGGTATGTAGTGTTGAGGAAGCAGAGGTCAGGCTGAAAGCAGACCTGGACTACCACACTCTTTCACCTAGGGATAACATGCTGTGAAAAGCACCAATGAATGTTAGATACTTTTAAACATGCAAGTTTTAAACATGCAAGAGCCTAGATATAATATACAGGTCAGTCTGGATCTAGGAGGCAACCCTATCTCTTCAGACTCGTATGTACCTAGAAATATAGGCATGTGTCACCACATCTGGGTTACATGCAGGTTTTTTTTATTTCAAACATCATATTTGTGTGCCTTCCATGATTTATCATGTTAGAAGTGCCCCAGTATGAAACAGTGCACAGGCTACCTTTAGAGGCAATCATGGACTTTACTCACACTCCAAGAAACACTAATCTGGGTATAAAGTAAGAAATCTCTTAAAAGTTTATAGAAGTCTACTAAGAAAATTTACTTTTCTTGGGACTTCAGAATATTTGAGTGTGAAATTATCCAGGTCTACTAAATGAAAGCTGAGATCTTTGTCCCCTTTCCCATTTTAATCGTCCACACTCATCCAACTTGTAAGCAAGCATGTCTATACATTCAGTATCTTCGTAGAATACCTTTTACTTCCTTCTCTAACTGGCTCCCTACCAAGACAATGGACATGCACCATGTAACTGATTCCACTGTTTGCTCTTCAAATGTCAAAATCTGAAATACAGAGTGTGGAGTAGGTTGTCATAAGGAACCAGCATCCTCCTGTCTCGCCCAGTTTTAGGCTTCTGAAAAACCCTCCTCTCCCAATAAGGTTCTGGCTGTTTGAATGAAAATGCCCCCATGGGCTCATAGGAGTGGCACTATTAGGAGGTGTGGCCTTGTTAAAGGAAGTGTGTCACTGGGGAGTGGGCTTAGAAATCTCAGATGCTCCGGCCAGACCCAGTGTCACTCTCTCTTCCTGTTGCCTAATGATCCAGATGTATAATTCTCAGCTCCTTCTTTAGTACTATGCCTGCTTGCCCGCTGCCATGCTTCCCCTTTTACAATAATGGAGTAAACTTCTAAACGGTAAGCCAGCCCCAACTAAATATTTTCCTTTGTAAGAGTTGCCATGGTCATGAGTTGACAAAGCTACTCCATGTCTTTCTAGCGACATTCCTTGGTTTACTCGGCTCTCAGTGTCACATTCAAGATAATGCTGTCTTCTAGAACAATCCTAGTGTTGAAATCACAATTTATTTAGACCACTGTCTGATATATTCTTCTAGCTTAGGAATTTTTCCTTGTCAAGCCCCATAGGTTTTCATGCTGCCTTGTCCCATGACTGTAGCTTATCCTTTGCCAGGTCATTTTGAAATATTCTACAAACACATCTGCATTCCAGAAGTGTCTTGTAAGCAGATGCTTTCCTCATCCAGCAAATGAAACCAGTGTCTGCCACATAGTAGACATTCAAATCTAAATGGATACTCTTGAGAAATGGCCGCTAGGCAAAGCCCTGTGTTGTGAGGACCATGTAAAACTGACTGAGAATGGATTCTGACTCCAGGAAAGTTAGAGACTAGTAGAAGGGTGAGATAAATGAACTAAAAACTCAGTTTCAAAAAGGCAAGTGAGAGGGGTGCAGATATGTAGCTTGGCTGGTAGAGTGTTTGCCTAACTTACATGAATTCCTGGGTTTCATCACCAAGACCATGATGGGGCATGCCTGTAGTGAGGTAAAAACAGGAGAAGAGGTTCAAGTTCATCCTTGACTACATAGCAAGTTTGAGACTTTGTCTCAAAAAATAAAAATTTTTAGCTGGGGAGTAGTGGCACATGACTTTAATCCCCGCAATCCAGAGGCAGAGGTTGGTGGGTCTCTACAAGTTTGGGGCAAGCCTGGTCTTCAGAGTGAATTCCAGAACAGACTCCAAAGCTATACAGAGAAACCTTGTCTCAACAAAGCAAAACATAAAGTAATTAATTAAAATAAAGAAAAGCTATAGGGCCTCAAACTCCTGATTTAGCTGATAAATCACACATTAAAATTCCTACAGGATTGTGGGAATCTAGCCACAGAAAAGACAAGGCTTCTGTGAGATACCAGGGTAGCTTCCCAGAGGCTGTGACTCTTCTGCTCACCTGGAAGAAGGTGGAGATTTGGATGTAGAGGGAGAAGGGTGTTAAGGAGCAGGAGATATAAGAAACCAGTGAAGATCTGAGTCTGAAATGCAGAAATTACTATGTACATGGGAGCTATGGAGACATAAGGACAACACAAAATCAACTGGGTGAACTTCATTTTAGAGCAATGTAACCATACACTTGGATGTTATTTTTACAGAAGTATAGTTCCTTGGCATCTAATTTATCAATTAACCCTCAAGCCACATGCCTTTCTTCAAAAGAATATTTCAAGGACCAAACAAATCTCCTTGTTTTAACAAAGCCTTTTCATCCACGATGATAGTTATTTATTATTTCTACCTAAGGTTACCTCTTTTTTTGTATCAACATGGTCATTGTTTCCTATGAAAAAGTGATAAACAGGTTTGTTTGTTTTTCAAAGGAAAGTAAGGCCAAACAACAAAGATGGGAATTGTTTTCCATTCTTTAAGTCCTTTAGATGACATTGTATTTTCATGAACATATTTTCCTGTTATTGTAAATTTATACTAAGTAAATAATGATGGCATTAACTGGAATTCTTCTTGTGCTTTTGATCATCATTTTCAAAAAGCAACTGCCAAGACAATTTCCTACCAGACATCACTTGACCGGGAGGCTGCAGGTGTTTAAGGCAATTAAACCATTATTTAAGAAGCACAATGAAAATTACACCATTTGTTAATAAATGTATAGCATACATAGACCACACATTTCTTGAGAACGATATATCATACAACATTTTACTTTTTGATACTATAATATAATTACATCACTGCCCCCTTCTCTTTCCTCCTTCCAAAACCTCTCATATACTCTACTTTTCTCTCTTAAGTAAATTAATTAGCTATACAACACCAAAAGGTTGGCACTGAAATTATACATACAAGGAACATTATACTGGTCGAGGAGGTTGTACTTATGTATTTCGGAACACATATTAAATACACACACACACACATATACACACACACACACACAAATTTCAAACACTGAACTGGGTATTTGTCCTCAGATGTGTTGAATCCAGTGTCATTAAAGGCCCCTGGGAATAGTGACAGTCACAATCTGTGTGACCTAGGGCAAGTGACTAAACCACTCAGAAGCTATTTCTATGGCAATAAAAAGTAGATAATAGCATTTACTTCATAGGGTTGATGTGAGAACTAAATAAGGCAAAATATACAAAGGGCTTAGCATAACACCTAGGACATCAAACCTGCTCAATAAACGATAACTACATTTTTATTGTAGACAGAAAATATTTTGTAGTAATTCTATTTTATGTTATAGATTTGAATTTGCATGGAACACACATTTATAAATACAATTATATAGATACAGGTATGAAATTGAATTGTCTGTCTGGGGTTGTGTCTCAGTTAATAGAAGGCTTTTCTAGCATTCAGCACTCTGCTTTTGGCTTTATCCCTACTACTGAATAAACCAGGCATGGCGTTACCCACCTTTAATCCCAGACCTAGGGAGATAGAGGCAGAAAGATCAGAGGTTTCTGTCCACCCTTTAGCAGTATTGCAAGTTCAAGGCTTGCCTGGAATCAACCAGACTGTTTTTGTTTCTTGGTTTTTTGTTTTTTGTTTTTTAAGATAATTGAACTGTTGTTATTCTCAAATCCCTGTGTATTTCTTTACATCACTATACCAGTAAACTGCTGCCAGATCTGGGGCAACCTGTAGTTCTGGGCTACTTATAAAACCAGCCTGGATACATCAGATGTTCTGTTAATGATGAATCAAGCTGGAACTTTCCCAACACATTCTTCTTTTTAATCTCCTAAAACAGGCATATCTTCCCACCTCATTACAATTCAGTGTCAAAACAAAGTGACATTTACTAGCCCCTGATCTGATCCACATGCCTGGCTGGACGGTCCCAACCTGAGTACATAGGCTAAACTGTGAGCGCATTCCAGCCATTGGCATAGGTCCCAATTCCCAGTGAGGGTATATAGTTCTTTCTCCCTCCTGAACACAGAGCTGTGTTAGCATGCTGGGAAGACTGGCAAAGCATAAATTATTGAGCTTCCCACCACTGCCTTTGCTTTTAAGAATACCCTACATATTTTTGTGAACTAAATGTATTACTGAATAAAGCAAAGAAGACAAATGCTGGGTAGATTTCATGTTTTCCTTCTTGAATCAGTCATGAGCCCTAGAAACCTTATGACAATTCCACTTTTCCCAGCTAAAATATAAGTCATGGACTCCACCCGACCAAACTCTGCCCCCTAAAGCAAACGAGGAAGACATGCTGAGAAGCCCTGCCCCACTGCAACAGGAATGATCACAAAATACCTTGGGCTTTCAAAGCACAGTTGAAGTCGGCTAAGCAGTTGCTGAGCACCGAGGCTGCAATGATTCTCTGCTTTATGATGAGAGCAATGGAAAAACTAAGATATGATCGTTACATTCAAGAAGCATGGCAAACAGAGTTTTGGCCCGAACTGGAATGCATTGCTCCTGTCTAGATTAGATAACGTTTGTTTGAGCCCAGAATCCCCTGTATCATGGGATTTTAATGATGAAAGGAAAATGGAACTTAGACCATGAGGGACAGGAAAAATGGAAGGAGAGCAGATCTAACTCAATTAATCAAATCATAGCAGACATGAGGTTGGTTGGGGCAATATGAAGATTAAGAGGAGTATGGGGTCAGGCAGATATTCATAGCACTAACTGTATACGGACATTATAATTATTGTATTCATATAAGACCTTGAAAAAAATGACTACTGTGAGCCTGGTAGCTTTCTATAAAATGGGATTGCTGTTAGACTGAAATGAAATCATAGCACATAATAAGCACTTGAGAGTATTAACTAGTGATAGCATTATTAGGAAGGCTTGAGGCCTTTCTACAGAAATAGATATAGTGTTTCAAAGGTCCCTTCAAGGGGGGGCACGAGGTAGTGCTCTAATCTAAGTACAAAGAATTCTAGATCAACCTTGGCTCCACAGTGAGTGTGAAAACAACATGGGCTATATAAGACTTTGTCTCAAAGAAATAAATTGGGGCTGGAGAAAAAGCTCAGTGGTTAAGAGTATTGGCAGCTCTTCCAGAAGACTCAGGTTCAATTCCCAGCACCCACATGGTAGCTCACACCTGTCTGTAATTCCACCTTCAGGGGATC
The DNA here is from genome assembly GCA_030556225.1 of Cricetiscus sungorus. Classification (NCBI taxonomy): domain Eukaryota; kingdom Metazoa; phylum Chordata; class Mammalia; order Rodentia; family Cricetidae; genus Cricetiscus; species Cricetiscus sungorus. Next base: position 13,446,293 of record JANBXA010000726.1, read on the forward strand.
TGATACCTTCACAACAATAAACATAAAATTAAATAAATTATTTTTTAAAAACTAAAGGAAAAAAATAATTTAAAAGAATGCCAGAAGCCCCCCCCCCTTTTAATAGAAGACAGTGATTTCTGAAGTTTAGAGATACAAGTTGCTGGGCCCCAAATTTAAGGGCAGACCCAGAACATACTAAGAGAGAACTGATTTTGCACACATTAAATGCAGGAGACACAAGACTTTTGTTCAGAATAATGAATCCTACTCATCACAACCCAAATACATACTGATTTCTAAAGATCCCTGTTACTTTGCCCGGACTGTCCCAAAACAAACTGCTTATGGGTTCTGAGAACAGTGCATCAGATTTCCACCTGTACTTCTAGATTGAGGCTGTATGTCAGGATATGACTCTCATTTTCTGCTCCTCTCCTCTGTTCTGCTCTCCTCTGCTCTCCGTCCCTCCCTCCCCCCTCTTTCTCTTCCTCCCCTTTCTCTTCCTGCAGTATGTTACATATTTCATATTTAAGTACCTAGGCCCAGTCCCAGATCACTTTCTATCTCAGGAGAAAGGACAGTAGCTCAGAGCAAAGCAGTTACACACTATCTGCTGGATGTCAATGAGCAGCATGGAAATCTGGTTTTGCAGGGCTCCAGAGGAGACAGAGGTTCAAATGGTTGCTACATGCAAGGTCTCCAGATGTTTCCCACTCATGTAGATTACAACCCGTTGCCTTGACTATGTTTTCCAAGGTCCTTGAGTTAGGTGTTCCTTCCCTGCTCCACAGTTTTATCTCCCGAGATTCCCTAGTCCAGCCACAATGCTACCCTTTCTTTCTTTTCGAGAGGCCAAGCATGCTATACCTAGGGGCCTTTGCATTGGCTATTCTTTCTCTTTGGACATTTTCCTCCCTGATCTTTGCATGGCTGACTCCTTGTCTCTGCTTAGGCCTCCATTCAATGTCTCTTCCTCACAGGGGCCTTCCCTGACCCCTTATTTAAAGAATCTGCCCCTGTGCACATTCCTGTCACTTCCTATCACATCACCTTCTTGTATTGTTTCTATAGTTCACCACTCTTCAGCTGAAATGACCTCCCTCAAGTTTTCCTTCCTGCTTTGGGGCCTTTGCTTATGCTAATTGCTGGCTCTAGAATGTTCCTGCCCTTCTCTTCAGTTAGATATTACTCCCCTGTGCTCACCTCCTAAAAGGGACTCCCCAGATCACTAAATATAATGGTGCCATCACCACCTGCTCTGCTACCATTAGTCCCATTACTGTATTTTTCCTTTCTTTCAGAAACAGTCTGGCAATATTCAATATTAATGTGCCTCTTTTTTTCTCGCCCCAGACCAGGCCAAAGTCTCCATGGGACCAAACACATCTCTCCAATATTGTTCATCCATGAGATTGTCAATGAAATCCTCATAAGGTAAGATTTTTATAACAACAGAATCCAGATACTTCTTTCTCACATTTGAAGCCTACAATCTACCAATTACCTGCCAATCCTCCTCCTCACTCCCCCGCAGGGGGGCACATCAGATCTATGTCCCACATTCTCATCTGCAACGTCTTCTATATTTACTCTGCACAAGCTTTCAACCACCACAATATAGTTATCATCATTATATTCATCATTATATTCATTTAGCACTTTCTTCAACATAACACAGCCAGTAAAAATTTGAGCATGATTGGCTTCCAAATCTATTTTTCCTCCAGAACCTGTGTTCTTAAATAGCACATACTACCAGCAACATAACAAAAGAGGCAGCATGAAAGAGATTAGACTGCTGTAGAAATGAGAGCTTAACAGAGCATCAACTAATTTAAATTTGTCTCTCTCCCAAGTCAATGTCCATAGTCTCATTGAGGACTCTACCTATGCAGGTTTGTCTGGGTTTCCAAGTCTAATTATTGGCCATGTCACATTTCACATACAATCAAAGAATGAACAAATTAGTACAGTTCAAATGCAACAATCTTTGACCAAAACAGTAAGGAAGTGATAGCCAACCATGAGGATACATCTGTCATCGAATCTCATGGGAGGTGGAGGCGAGAAGATTAACAGGTAAAAACAACAAACAAACAAAAACCGGACAGATGACACGGTTCATTAGGTATCAATGCTTGCCTACAAGACTATGGACTATAGTTAAGTTAGATCGCTGGGATTCACATGGTAGAAGAAGAGAATGATCACTACAAGTTGTGCTCTATGACCTTCCAGTAAATACCATGGTATGTGTGCACATATACACAATAAATTGTAACCTGTAATCCAAATAAATTTCCCCAAGTTGCTTTTGGTCATGGTGGTGTATCACAGCATCAGAAAAGCAAACTATGACAATCACCTTATCTTAGAGTTACTATTACTGTAATGAAACACCATGACTATGAGCAACTTGGGGGTGGTTTATTTGTCAGGATTTTACATCACTGTTCATCATTGAAATCAGGGCAGGAGTTCATGTGGGGTAGGAACCTGGAGGCAGAAGCTGGTGCAGAGGCCATGGAGGAGTGTTGCTTACTGGCTCGCTCAACATGGTTTGCTGAACCTTCTTTCTTATAGAATCCAGGACCACCAGCCCAGGAATGGCACCACCCACAGAAGGCTAGGGCCCTCCTCTGTCAATCAGTAATTAAGAAAACACCTTACAGGATCTGGGGAAGCTGAGGCAGAAACTCAAGGCAGGAATCACAGAGGGATGCTGTTTGTTGGCTTGCCTTCAGGCCTATAGCAAGCTACCTTTCTTACATAGGCCAGGCCCACCTGCCTAGGAATGGCACAACACGTCAATTAGCAATCAAGAAAAATGTCCCTCAGACATGATACAGGCCAATGTGATGGAGGCAAGTTGACAACCAAGATTAGCCATCACACTTGCTTAGCAAATATGCAGGGAGCTGATGGCCCAGGTCTGACTCCAATGCTGTGTGTAGAGGAAAGTCAAAAAAGCCACTGCTGATGGGATCTTAATCAGTAATAGAATTAGAAAGAGGCAGCTCAAAGGCTACAGTAATATACAAGTCTATGTATTTTTTTAACAATTCTCTTTATACTCCTTCTTTAGAGTTCTTCCTAGAGCAGGATGATGCTTAGGCCTACTCTTTTTTTTCTTATTTTACATATATGTCCCAGTTCCCTCTCCCTCCGTCTCTTCTTCCATTCCTCCCTCCCTTCCTCCCTTCCTCCCATGCCCCAGGAGGGAAGGACTAGTCCCTACTCGAAATGACTTGACAGATTTTAATGATCCCTCATGGAAGGCTTCACCCTCCCTGTGGAGTTGGGGGGATGGGATGGAAGGAGACCTACTCTTTTATAATTACCTTAACAATCAAGGAAAACTAAAACTCAGTCTTTTTGTTTTCCAGTTCTATGACTGTAGCAAGTACACAAAGGAGGAACAGGACTTTTTCTTACTCATTACATTTTTCTTTTCATTTTATTTATTATTATTGTATGTGTTTGGGGAGGTTGTCCTACATGCAGCAGCATACATGTGGAGGTCAGAGATCAACTCTGTGGAGTTAGCTCTTTACTTATATAAGGTTACTGTGGTCACAAGGATTGCACCATCCAGTACCAATTGTCTTTACCTAACAGCCATTTCACTGACCATAGCCCTACTTTTTATGCTGCCCCTCTGTTGTCAGCCTTTTCCTTTGAATCTGCCCCAGAGTCTCTACCCAATTCAGTGATTGTTCTTTCTCGAATCTTCCATTTTGTCTGCAGAGTGGTGACCAGATACGGTGACTTGAGCATGGAAGGTCTACCTCCACTAAGAAATCACCGTGACTGACATGTTTCTTTCCCTTGTCTGAAATACTTTAATATGTCTAAAGCCAGAAGGACTTTCAGAGCTCAGCTAGTACAGGGTGGAACCCAGAAATGCACAGAGGACCATAGAGCTGATGGAGTCTATCTCGGATGAATAATGATCAATCCTGGAACATCATCCCCACAATGCATCAGTCCTGGTCTAAGAAGCACTAGGTTTCCGGGTCTGTACTTTGTTTCCTTTTCTTTTTTTTTAAATTTTAAGACAGACTCTCAGTTTTTAACTCAGATTACTCTAGAAATTTAAATAAACACATATATTTATTAAAAGTAAATAAATAACTAATTGTAATAAAATGTTTTACAAAGAGAAGAAAAAAGAAAGTGCTTTGAGGGATTTTTGTAGGGGAAAAGGGAGGCAGGGTTTCTGTGTATAACAAGTCCTGGCTGTCTTGGAACAGGCTGACCTCAAACTCACAGAGATCCACCTGCCTCAGCCTCCTAAAAACTGGGATTAAGAGCATGGGTCACCAGGATGGCTCCTTGAAGGATTTAAAGAAGAATGACAATACATGTAGTTATAGAGGGCAGAAAAATAAAGATTGGGAAAAGCTTTAAGAAAGAGATGGAACAAGATGACTCGACAGGTTTGCCATATAAACCTGAGGGCCTGAGTTCCATACTCAGAAGCAACATGCATGTGCACACAATAAATAAAAGAAATTTATTTATATTACAAAAAACTTTCAGGAGCAGATTGATATTGGTTGGGAAAATAACATAGCAAAGCACTTCTGAGATGGATATGGTGGTAGACACAGGTAACCTCAGCTGTCAGGAGGCTGGGGCATGGGTTCAAGGTCATCCTGAATTATACCATGAGTTCAAGGGATGGGTTGCAAAGGGAGACTGTGTTTCAAAGACAAAGAGAAAGGATATATGAAGTAGGAGAGGAAGAGAGAGAAAGAGTGAGGAAGAGAGTTGAGAGGGAAGGACAGGAGAGATGCAGTTTTGTCTGAAGGAGTTTGAGACCTTGAATGTCTTCAATAGTTCACTCTTTCCAAAGTTAATGCAGATCGTGGCTGACATTCCAATCTCTTCCACAGTTTAAGTAGAAAGTTGTGATATAATTAAAAGCAGAGAAAAACAAGTCATAATTTGTCAAAGATTTGCCTTGTCATCTTCAACCCTAGCCCTTCCCTTCTCTAGCCTCAGGTTCCTCAGATGTAACAAGACTTTAAAAATCTACATCTAGCTCACAGGTTTGTTGGGATTCACACATTCAGGAAGTGATAGTAGCAGTATAATTTCTACTCTGTTTTCTTCCCAGTTCTAAAAATGAATCTACTAAGAAAGTCTTCAAATGTAGCAAAACAAGCCTAACATACGTGTATTAAGCTGGCCAGGCTCCCAGGCTAGAATATTTTACAGAAAGCTCTGTATGTCCTTTTTAAGGCAAGTTTTGATAAATGCTATTAGATTTGGGACATCTGAGCTGGCTATAGTAGTTCACACTTATGAGACAAGAGCAGGAAAATCCTAAGATTCAGGCCAAATGGACTACAGAGCAAGAGTCTCACTCCTTTCTGTCTCACCTGTCTCTCCCCATCTCTACCTATCTCTTTCTCTCTTTCCCATCTCTCCTGTCCCCCCCGTCTCTCTCTCCCTGTCTCTCTCCTTCTGCCTCTTTCCCATCTCTCTATCTCTTCCCCCTCACTCCCCTCTCTCTCTCATACACACACCCAAACATGACACATTTGAACTGTTTTAAGCATAAAGCACAATACCTTTTAATAAAAATCAGATTGGTATTTGATTTGATAAGATTTTAGGTATATTCAGAAACTTAATTTCATAAGAGTTTAGATGTACTTAGAAAGTACTGGATGCTGGAGTTGTGATTCTCTTGGGTTGGTAGAGTGTTTGCCTAGCATACACAAAGCTCAGCATACCACACCAGCATTGCTTAAAACTGAGCATCATATCTTATACATGCCTGTCATCCTAGCATTTGAGAAATGGATGCAGGAGAATCACAAGTTTAAATTCCATTTCAGCTATATAGCAAGTTCCAAGCCAACCTGATCTACAGGAGACACTATATCAATCAATCAATCAATCAATCAATCAATCAATCCCTCCCTCCCTCAATCAATCAATCAATCATCAATCAGCAGAAACTCTGTTTTGCTGAATACAGTGGCATGATTTCAGCACTCAGGAGATGGTGATAGGAAGATCACAAGTTCAAGGCAAGTAGGGGAGAGACAAAGATGGGGGGGGGGATAATCTAAATGCTTTCAGAGTCCTGGTCTGGATCTGGATTGCTAGCCAGACACCTGCCATGCTGAGGAACAGAAAGATCAGTGTCCTCATGGAAGAGACAAGAAGTCAAACTTAGAAAGCAATGATGACCCAGGGACACCGGTGGACAATTTGGCTTATTCAATCACTTTCTGACCCAACATTTTTGAGTTAGAAGGTAAAGAAAGCTATAGGCTATCTCAGACAAAGAGGAGGGAACTTGCAGAGCCATGATGATATATTAAATTCCATTGCAAGCTCAGTAAACTATGACTTATAAGGCTTGTAAAATCTTTACAGGGCTCCTGACAGCCCCACATGTGCTGACAGCCAGAAGAATGGAACCTTTTGCAGAACATCTGTTAAATCATGCATCTTGGCTGGAATTGCCATGTGCCCATCCATGACAACAAAAGCCAGGGTGAGGAGAGTATACTGAGGCTTGAGGGAGGGAGTAGGTGCAGGTAATTTGCATAGGGTAGGAGCTGCTTATGTCAAGCAGCATCGTATCAAGGCTTCCATCTGTAGGAATTTTCTGACTGTAGTGGATGAAAGCTGCCTCTTCTAATTTTAGCCATGCCTGAACAGTATGACTCATGGCTCTGTTTGCCACATATTAAATTATGCTGAAGGCCTACTAGACAGCATAAACTTTGTAACTTCTGACATGAACATGCATAGATTTCACCCAGGGGACTTTGTGAACAGATGGAGAAAGATGAACTTTCGTGGACAAGCCAATGGATTTCCACTGTCCAAGAGAGTTGCAGAACAAAGTGTGATTGGAATTTTAAAAACAATGCTGAACTTTGCTTTAGAAACCAAGTATTTGTGGGTGTGAATATCATCAAAAAGCAGGTTGGTAAAGGACACTGTCCTGTCCTGTCCCCTCTCCCTTCCCATTCCCCACGGTGTCTCATTTGTCCCAGGCTAGTCTCAGAACTACAATGTAGCTGAAGACCACCTTAGCTGATCCCACATGGGGTTACACGCAGTGCTGGGGAATATAAACCAGGGTTCCATGAATGCTAGACAGTCACTCTACCAACTGAGTTCCATCCCTTGCCCTCTCTTTCACCTTACTCAAATGATGAATTTGAGTAAGGAAGTACGAGGAATTGAATTGGAGGAATTGGAATGACATTCTTCTTTGTCAAAGATTTTTTGACTGCTTCACTTCTAGCATCAAAGGACTACGTAACATGGGAAAAAGAAGCATACTCAGTTAGGATCCCTGAAACCAAAGTTAAGACCTTCCATTCCACCATTAATTTCTAGCCAAACCCACAGGATTGTGGTGGCCAGGAAACAATGGCACCACCTTCCCAATCATTCACTGAATTTTGCTAGTTGATTTCTTTCTAAAAATACTGAGGCAGGAAAAAGTTACTTTTGCTGTGTCTGATGATAGCTCCAGTATTCAAGCTACACTGGCCCCCTGTCTCAGATGAGTTGAGCCAAATGGGAAGTAATTGAATCTCAGTGTTCCTTCAAGGGCCAACCATCATGGCTGGCATAAGTGGGGATTCCAAGGGTTCAAACATAAACAAGTGCATGTTCTTACAGAGCTCAGTAGAGCATGTAAGCAGCAACCAGTGAAGGGCAGAGGGACAACTGGTATAGAGGGACATGCAAAGGTGACACAAGGAGGGTCTGTGCTCACTAGGAGCTTAGGACACCAGCACCAGCAATAGAACAAATCCAACACAGACTGACAGAGCCTGTGGAAGGAAAAGCAGAAAAGAAGTTTTCTTATTCCTTCACCTGGGAAAGATGGAGAAAGCATCCTTACTGCATGGTTTCATGGATTCAATGAGAGGGGAAACCAAAGACAGCCCAAGAGTGCAATACACCTGCAATAACCCTCTGGCACCTCCCAGTGAACAAGATCAATTGTGCATATGTGTTGACATGTGCATCTTTGTGTGGAGGCAGACATGTATGTGTGGGTATGAATGCATATGCATATGTAGAGCAGGGTCAGTTTCAGGTGTTGTCCTTTGGGTATCATCCATCTTGGGGGGTGGCTAAGTCTCTTGACTGCCTGGAACTTGTCCAAATAAGCTAGGCTGGACAACCAGTGACCCCAGTGAGTCCCAGTCTTCATCAACACGGGATCACAAAGTGTGCACCACCACACTCTGCCTTTCTCCCCCCCGCCCCCCACAGTTGCTAGGGCTTTAACTCAGCTCCCCATGCTTGCTGAACAAGTACTTTTCTGGCTAAGCCCTCTCTCTAGCTGTAATGGTCATTCAGTGAGTAGTAAAGAGTTAAACCTCGGTTTTGCCAGTCCTTTTAAGGTTCTTAAAATCCCAGGGGAGGAAGGACTCTAATCCTGCATCATAGCAGTGGTAGGAATGCTTTAAAGGGAGGAAACTAGGAAACATCAAAGACAGGGTGTGTTTCTGGGTGAGTGGAAAGAGCCCCGGGTTTGAGGTCCAGCTTCGCCACCATCTCATCACCATATAATTCAGTCTGTGCTCATCAAGATATCTGAACTTTCATTCAGACTCAGTTTCTTGATCTGTAAAATGGTAATCTTGTCTGCTCCCATGTGTTTTCAAAGATTGATTGGAATGACCCAGGATGGGGCTTTGTAATCTGTGAAGCCGGATACAAGCAGCAGCTATTGTTTCCTGGAAGGGGAGGGCTGGTGGGAGGTCAGGGAGTAATTGGGCTTTATTCTTTGTGTCCTTTGCTGAGAAGGCAGTCCCTTCCTGATGAAACAAGTGGGGGCTGCACAGTCCAAGTGGAGAATAAATGCAAAGCAGTGCCTTTTGTGTTCAGGCAATCCTGGTGTGGGTCTCCATGAACTGTGAGTCATGCTCTCTTGGAAGCATACAGTGTATGGTGAAAAGCATCCAACTCCAGAAACACTAAGAGCCCAGGTAAGAGCAGCTGGCCAATGAAAGTGTATTGCCTAGGAGAGCAGAACCAGACTGCTGTAGAACAGTTCATAAAGAGCTCTGTGGAGAGGGGAAAAGAGAACAGTCCCACCACAGGGGAGTGGCAGCACCACAGCAAAGTGGCTAACAGAATGGACAAAAGCCTTGGATCTTTAGCCACACCATATAATCTTGCAAGTAACAAAGTGCTAGTTAGCAATGGCCTGTTCCCCCTTTAACATGGCTTCTCTTCCTGACCCATTCACTTTGGATTTGACTGTGTCACCTGCTTAGGCAAATAGGATATATGTGTATGACATATACTTCATACAAACACAAGTAGGCTCTACAGTGGTCCCATGATCTGAATATTTATGTCTCATTCCCCTCTTAAATGTATATGTTGAAGCTGGGTGTGGTGGCGCACACTTTTAACCCTAGCACTCAGGAGGCAGAGGCAGGCAGATCTCTGAGTTTGAGGCCAGCCTGGTCTACAGAGCGAATTCCAGGACAGCCAAGGCTACACACAAAGATGTCTCTAAAACCAACAGTGACAACAAAAGATTCATTGTTCAAATCTGAAGGCGATGGCTTTAGTGGGTAGACAGAGCTTTTGAGAGGTGGTGAATTCATGAAGATGTACCCTCATGAATAGGATTAGGGACAGAGGCCAAAGCAAGTTCATTCATGCTCTCTCTATGAGGACACTGTGGAAAGGTACCCTTCAGGAACCAAAAGGTAGGCTTCTCCAGATACTGAATTTGCCAATACTGGGATATTAGACTTCCCAGCTTCTAAAAATGAGGAATAAAATTCTCTAGTTTATAGGCACATGAGAATTTTGCTTTAGAAGATGTAGAAATTGTATGATTTGGTTCTGCCTATTTTTATTCCTTTCTTGTGATAACAATATGTCCCATGCTGTGGCCACTCTTTGAGGTGGGTTCCAGAATTGCCGGCATAAGCCCAGCTAAGCTAGCTAGAGCCCAACAGATTCAGAATTGAACTTCTGCCTTCATGTAGCCCAGAAAAGAAATAAGTAGGTGTTTTTGTAATAGTATCAGTGGAAGAAATTAAACTTAAACCTTATACATGCTAAGGACACTGAGGTACTCCTTCTGAGTCCCTAAAAGGGTGTTTAATATGGCCATCACAATTTTTGTATAGCTTGTACACTGTGTTTTTAAATTTTTTTAATTATGAGAAACACATAGAAAGAACAATACTATACCATGGCCCATAATAATTGATAATAAGACCCTGTCCCAAAATGGACAAACAACAAAAAAAGAAAGAAAAAAAGCACATGGTAATGTTCCAGCAAAACTTCATTGCTAGAAATGGAAATATAAAAATGTGTGTGGTAATATATAGCTGTCATCCTAGTACTTGAGAGGCTAAGGCAAGAGGATCATCAGTTCAAGGCCAGCATGAGCTATATATAGTTTTGTAAGGATTCAGGCATTAAGCTAACCTGCACCTCTCACCTGGCAGAATGCACTCAGGCAGTGCCCTGGTCAGCCCATGGTTCCATGATTGGCATAGTCTGCAGGCAGCTGCAAAGGACCCTTTAAAAGACAGATCCCCACCCACTTACACTCTCTTTTCTGTTCCTCTCTTTCCTGCTCTTCCCTGCTGTTCTCCTGGGGCACACAGGACTTTTCCTGTCTCCCTCTTCTCTTCTGTCCTCTCTCTGTCTCTGTGTCTCTTTATCTCTTTTCTCTTACTCCCCCTTTCCCTTTCTAATAAAACTTCTAACTTAAGCACTGTCTGCCTGGCATGAGTGTCCCTCTGCCTCGGATCCTCGGCCACCATGGAATCTGCCAAGGTTCCTCACACTTTATCATAACAGGTTTGAGGCAGGGTCTCACTATATAGCCATACCTAGCTTTATAGTCACATTTGTTTACATTGTGTGTATGACAAAGGTATCACTAAGTAGTTATGACAGAGCTTGTATATCATACAAAATGAAAAATACTCTGTGGCCCTTTAAGGGAAAACAATGACCAGATACTGTTTTGAAGACCAAAAATATTGGGGTTGTTGGAATCTCTGCAAAAGGTGACTGATATGGTCAAGTGCTTAAATTCACCAAGCCTCGGTTTCCAGGTCTGCTAGATGGGTAAGACAGTAAGAGCCTTGTTGGGATCTTAGGAAGTTAAGTCTTAGCACATGTAAAGAATTTCTGATACGACCTGGCCCATAACAAGCATTCATGATAAGGGTTAAGGATTGTCAGCTTCCTTCAGCAAACAGAAAGACGGCAGACAAACTGGGGAAAGGAAAACAAGATAAGATGAAGAAGACAGAATACAGTAGAAAGGAGCTGCTGGCCTAATCCCCTCCAGCTAGACAATGACTAGGATGAAGTGTTCACACAAAGGTAGCTCAGGCACAACATGATGCAAATAGATCGTGAAGATGATATTAACTGCTTGATAAATCTGTTCCTAAATCATTCATGATGTTTAGTTTGTCAATCAAATTTCACCCTCTCTCTTTCTTGGGCTCAAGTCACAGGTTAGAAGCCCCCAGAGAGACACTGCTAATGTCAAAACTGCCCTTGGTGACCATCCATCTGGACCGGGTACTACTACCCAAGGGAAATCCATTTGGTGGTCAGATTTGATGAGTGGGGAAGATGAATGGCTAGAACAACTCAAACGGAATGGTCACACCCAATCCCATCGACAGTGGTTGTGCCCCTGAACCTCAGTGCCTTGAATATTGTACATGTCAATTTAGTTCAGTGCTGGTCTTCGATCTCATGCCCATTTACATCAACAGAGTTGTTAAAATAAATCAGCCATGTCCTTAGCTTTTTCTGTTCCAGTCTTCATTCCAGGGACACCCAGAGGAAGAGAGTGACACAGCAATAGAGAATGGTTTAAACAGCAATAGAGAATGGCTTCCGAGCCCTTTAGATGCTGTAGAGAGGAAAGAATGAAAACTGTTCAGAAAAGAATAGAAGCGCTGCTCTACTTCTGGAGCCCTAAGAGGCCTTCCTAAAAATTAAATTAATTCTGTCTGTCTGCCTCTCCGTCTCCTCCTATCTCCCTCTCCTGCTCCAGTGGCAAACGTATGCAGCCAAGCCACCTGATTCAACTTCACATTTTCCCTGGCGTAATGTATACTAGGAAGAATATTAAAAAGTATTCCCAGAGTAGTCGAGTTTGAGTTAATTACTTACTTTATTCAACTTCCACAGCTCTAAAACTGAAGTGTCTTATAGGTGATCTTTCGAAGGCTAGATAATGTGGAAATATTTTAGTCATTGGCCAAATATTTTGTTCTTTGCTGCCCTTCCAGATGTAAAAGCCATTAGTTGCTAAGGCCGCCTCTGTGTTGCTGTAATGCTGTTCTCAGAATATTAGATACTACAAGTTTCTTTGGAAGCTCGCTGCTCAGAGCATCTGTAACATAAGGATGGAGACTTGGAGGTACCTCTCCCTTGACACTTGCTGGAAGGAATGTATCGGGCTCTTCTGAGTCTGCTATATCACCTTGACAGCTCTCTGCAGCCTTTTCAAAAGCACCTGCAGCATTTGCTCATGGAGATTATCTCTTCTTTCATTTGTTTAAAGAATCAAACAAGCCCAAAAGGCTTCCAAGCAATTTGGGACTAAGGAGATACACATTCCCACAGGTCTTCTTTCTCTTTCTGTGGACTAGCACTGAGTCCCGGGACCAGGTAGGCAGCAGGCTGGCTCCCAAGCCTCCACCTCTCCTCAGAAGCTTCCTCCCTCTTCCCAGCCCAGGCTTTCTGATTATCCATTTCCTTTTATGTCACCAATAGCTTGGTTAGAACCCCAAAGACTTTAATGTTTTGTGCCAACGTTTCTCTAAATAAATAATGTCAATATCTCCCACCACACCTTCCCTTCCCTACTCCTCTGTACTCTTTTTTTCCCCCACCCCCAAGACAGGGTTTCTCTGTGTAGCCCTGGCTGTCCTGAAACTCAGTCTGTAGACCAGGCTGGCCTGAAATTCACAGAGATCTGCCTGCCTCTGCTATGATTAAAGGCCTGCACCACCACCTCCTGGCCCCTCGGATCTTAACCAAAGACGCCCTTCATTTTGCTAGTGTTCAGGCAAGACAAAGAGTTAACACTCTCCTTGGATGCATCCTGCAACCTTCATGATTGCTTTACAGGAATTCTCACAGCCCCTTACCTCTTGTCCCACAGGAGATAAGTGCTCCCCCTTTATTCTTGATGCCATTTATTTTTATGTCTCTGTCTGTGTTTTTAAGGGACTCCTAGCAAACAGAGAGACCTCTGTTTTACCAGGAAATCAGATTGCCTGGCACATGCCAGATGTCATGTACGTATTTGGGGAATGAGGGAATGAATTCAGATATTCACAAGGCATGGCAAAGCTCCTCCATCAGATGTCCAGAACCCTTGAAAAGATGTGGCTGGCTCAGTGTCCACTGCAGGGAGTTGCTCTCTTCCTGGCAGTCCTGGAAAACCCATTTGTGAAAATCCTTGTTCTCTATGATGACCTTGGCAAGGTTTGTTAAGCAGTGAATTAGTGGCATTGTGCGTACAGAAACTACTACACCACTTATTTAGAAGTTGCAGTTCTAGCTTACTCAAGTGTGCATGTACAAACACACACACACACACACACACACACACACACACACACACACACACACACACACTACCATGCTCTATGCTTGGTGGAGTATAGGAAAGGAGTGGTGTTCCACTGGGATGATGATTGTAGAGGTTTATCTTCCTGTTTTTCAGATTCTGCTTTACATGTGCTGGCCCTGAACGTATGACCCTTGCCCACCTATTCAATTGTCTGTGTCACTAGCAGTCCTAGCTCTATCACTTCCCTGATCTCCTTTTCATGCTCTTGCCATTGTCTGTATCAGAACAGGAGATGATGGTCTTAGTAGTGGTGGTGGTAATGTGGGTGGCATCAAATGGTGATATTTGGGAGGTCTCAGTAGTCTCAACTGATTTCCTGGTGGGAATTTAACATTCTCAGTTTCTACCCAGTTCTTACAATATTGAAGTAGACTAAGGTAGCCCTTCCCTTTGCTATAGAAAATCTCTCTTCCCTATATTCTCAATCCTACCTATGCATTACATTGGGATTTTACACAATGTAGCCAATTCTATATATATATATATATATATATATATATATATATTATTCAAACAATCAATAATCTATAAAAGGATTGAAATTTCTGGGTTGCAGGCTGTTCTCCTAAACTACCCACCCACAAACACTACACACACACACACACACACACACACACACACACACACACACACACACACAGACATACAAATCAGAGTCTCTCTTACCTGTTTTTTCTTCATTGTTATGACCTCAAGCAATGAAAACTGATTTTATCATTAACTAAAAGAAAAAAACACAATTTGTATGTCAATTCTATTGCCCAAAACTTCCATAATCCAATCAAACATTTGGCTCTGAATTGTCTTTGCTTATATATGAGGTGATGAAAACAAAATGAGTGTGTCAGGCACTTTGGGAGTTGTTTAAATTTCTGAGGCCAATAAGGTACCAGTGTGTAAATTACTACTGCAGTGTGCTATACAGAGTCCTGGAAGCCTTAATGAAGAAATGTTTTTCTGAGACTGCCAGTTTACTCCGAGGAATAACTTCCCTAGGTTAACAACAATTAGAATGCAATCACTTTTACAGAGAGAGAATATTTTATCCTATATTGTGTCTATTGTTTAATTGCCCGGATACTACTGTGAAGCCACTGAAATGAAATACATTTGCAATTCATATTAACTATCTATAGTGAGAACCTAGTATCGGTGTAGATGAGCTTCAATGTTTGAGAAGGATTATTTAGAGGGCAGGATGCCTTTAAGTGATCCACCAGAGTGGATAATATAGTCATTCCAGATTCAAATTAATGATTTGAGCACACCCACCAGATCAACTAGGAAAGTATTTACACCATGCTGTAATATTAAAATGAATCACCTCTCTGTCAAATCTCATCTCAAATGAGATCATAATGGGACAGAGTGGGCAAAAGCTAAACTCCAGGAAAGCGTTTGATTTGGTTTAAGAACTAAATGGAGGTCGGTATTGTTAGAAAATGGGAGAGCAAGATGAAGAGCAGGAGAAAATGTGGCCGGAATGGGATTTGAGGCTATTTGTTTTTATTGTTAGAATACTAGACACTAATAGAAAACTGTCTATATCACTTTCTCAAAGGACATTTCTGCTCTGCTTTGAAGTTCAGATTAGAAGGGATGAGAACGCAAACTTGGAATTTAGAATGGACCTCAATGGCAGAATACATTTAGCGTATGCAAGGCCCTGGATTCCAGCCTAGTGCCACCATCAACAACAGGAACAAAAACAAAAACAAAACAAAACAAAAAACCAGGATAAGCAAGCTTATTGGTTGTCTAAGTGAGAGCTGATGATGGTTCAGGCTAGTGATAGCGAAGTGGAGATCATAAGAAGTAAATGGATTCACTGAACTTCTGAAATGAAAACTTAATGCAAAGTGAAATGCCAAGGGTAAAATCCGAGGAAGAAGTATGGAGGCTGCTTCGAGGATGCTGGTCTTAGCGGCTAGCCAGCTGCTTATTGCACTGAGATGGAGAACCCTAGCAATCCAAAACAGCATTTGGAGAAAGTTTTCAAATGAGACGTGTTACTACTGAATCTCATCTCTGTACCAAAGCATTTAGGGTTAATTTCAAGAACAAAATTCACTGTTCTTTATCAAGGTTTAACCTGGAAATCCATTAAGGCCTACTGTACAATCAGTACTGTTCCTGATGAATGGGAGAGAAGGGAAGCAGACACAGGTCTGGACAAATTACCTGGAGCTTTTTTAATGGACGATGGCTTCAGAACTTGCATTTTATTGATGGTATGCAAGTTGGAAGAACAATCCACTCTACAATTATAAATGACATCTGTGCAGTAAGTAACAGCTCTTTTTCCTTTTTTAAGTTTTTTTGAAGACAGGGTTTCTCCAAGACCAGGATATCCTCAAATTCACTCTATATACCAGGCTTCCCTCAAACTCAGAGATTCACCTGCCTCAGCTTCCCAAGAGATGGGATTAAAGGCATGCACCAATATTGCCCCCAGTGTAACACAGTCCTTGATGACAAAAAATTAAGTAAATTAGATAAATTGCTCAGTAAAAGCAAAAGTAAGATGGATCATAGACTGGCTGGCAGGCGTCAGGAAAAAGATGAAATAGCATGGCATGTGAAATAAATGAGTTATAGCTAGGTATAGCTTCATATCTGTAATCTCAGCATTTCAGAGACTGGAGTACAAGGATTACCATGAATCAGTGGTCAGCCTGGGTTATAATACTGAGTTTGAAGCCATCATGAATTATAGAGTGAGAACCTGTCTTAAAATCCGAACAAACAAAACATTACACCATAGAAGAGCTGTGTTATCTTTCAAATTCTAAACTTATTATCACTTTCACATTTTTTTCCACTTACTCATTTTTGATGTTATGCAAATAGCCTGTTCTGTTTCTAGGCCATAGTTTTCTTTATACTGGAAGGTGTTCAGTTAAATGATGTCAAAGATTTTGTGCAACTCCAACATTCATTGGTTATATATAGATGAGAAAAAGTCTAACTGGTAGTCTCAAGGATAGGAACACGGTAAGGTTACTATAATAATCTTTTCTTGAGACAATAAGATGCAATATATGCAACTTAAAATGCTTCCTTGAAATCATAAACTTCACAAGTCAGAGGCAAAGACGTTTATAAAGTTTTATTTATTTTTATGTGAATTGGTGTGAGGGTATCAGATTCTCCTGGAACTGGAGTTACTGATACTTGTCAGCTGCCATGTGGTTGCTGGGAAATGAACAAGAGCTTCTGGAAGAGCAGCCAGTGCTCTTAACCCCTGAGCCATCTCTCCAACCCTGAGGCAAAGAAATTTGTAATGATAGTGTCTACATGTAACCTGAGGGGAGCAGAAGGAGAATCTACAATCAGAGAGTAAAAATGTCTCAGTGTTTCTACAATGTAGCCAGAAGAGGGTTGGCAGCAACTGTAGGAGTCTAGATAGAAAAGCACCATAGTGAAGAATAGAGAATCGTTAGGACCCTAGAGCTTGATGAGACTATCCTAAAAATCCAATTTCTCTTCTTCTTCACTGTGATTCTCTGCTCACGAAGCTTCCAAGTGGTGGATTACACTGCCGAGTGGGGTGCCTATCAGACAGATGGTCTCACTTATCAGCCTAGGGGCCACTCTCATAGTAAACTAATTAACCAACTTTCTGATTTACATTTAGTCTCTTGAGGGCTTTGTAAGAGTGAATTCGTTCACTGGAACAAGAACACCCCTTGACGACAAAAATACAATGTGTTTCTGTACCCACAAGGTTGAAAAACAACCGCTGGAGCCAAAGTAGTCTCAAAGACACAGAAACCATACAGCCCCCAAAGGAAGTGAACAGACCACATGAGTCAGAGTTCTTTTATATTTCGGTGGTGACTGGCATTGTCACTACCCAATGCCAAGCTGTGGCTCCTCTAGTTTTTCATGCACTCAGGCACAGCAAACCAATGCCACGAAAGGGCTATTCTGAGCCCATTTCTCTACTTTCCATTCCACTCTTTATATTCCGATGGCACCAAGCTTATAGAACCAGCCAAACTGTGAGGACAGCATCGTGTGTAATAGCAAAAACTGAAAAAAAAAATAAATAAATCAGCAGATAATATTATACTCCCAATGGAAAAAAAAAAAAAAACACCTTAGCAGGCATCATTAAAACACCTTGGCAGACATCATTAATTCGTCCTCCTCACATTCCTATGAGCTAAGGATCATCCTCATTGTCTCAATGATAAACCAACTTGCCCCACAAGGTGGGCAAATCTTAATCTCTGAACTTGAACTCAACTATTCCCTGTTTCTTATTTAAATTCTGTTATTCTTTGAACATGATTAAACCAGAAATATTTTCATGCTTTCACATCGTTTCCATGTAAGAAGTGTTAAATAAGCAGAGTGCTTATTAAACAATGCAAATCAGAGCACTTTCATCTGCATCCCTATAATTTCAAAGTCTAACTTACTTGGAGAGGACCAGTGAGAATTATACTATACCATCAGCAAACTGAACGTATTAGGAAAAAGTCTTCTGGAATATAACCACAGCATGTCTTTTTGTGAGCTTCGAAATTACTCCTTCGAACAATGTTTTATGATCAGCAGTCAAAGAACTTGGTTCAGTTGCAGCAAAAAGTGACAAAATGAAAACCCATTAAATGGCATGGGGGAGGGGCTGTCTGAAAACATCTTGTTTGAATTGTGCAGTAAACATGTGTTTTCTAATTCTCTTGCTTACTAGCTTTCCTCTGAGGGCGTGAGGAGCCCTGTTCCCTCCAGTTCTTTCGTCCCATAGATGATTTTTGTTCCATTTCTGGAGTCAACTGCACCCTTGATTTATTTTCTTTACAGAAAAATGAAAATAAAATGTCAGAAACAGTAAATTCTTTGGGTTTGGTTTGCTTTTCATTTCTTATACATTTGAATGGAGAAAAATACACAGAAAGGACAAACAAACTGTCTGATAATTTGACATCTGGGCTCTGGGACCAAGAGTTTTAAATTGGGTCAGTCAGTCTGAAAGTACACCGGCTAATGAAATGTGTGGCCAAGCCCAGAAAAAGCCAAACCAGAAGTTGAGCCGTGGGGAGTAATTAAAATGGGAAAAGACCAAAAATAACCTCTCTTAGAAAGAAATAAGAACACAAAAGCATTTAATGTTGCTCCAAACAGACTATCACAAGCAGGACGGATTTCCATACAGTTTTTCTCAGCTCATTTTTTTACGGAGAAAGTTTAAAATCTCCAATCTCCTGCTTGTCAGGCAGGCTTCTCACACCTTGAAGGAAAGGAATTCAAACTTGGTTTTTGAAGGATCCACTTTCACTGGCTCCTTTTAACAATTAGCTACTTACTGAGGAGTGCATCGGGAAAGGAGAGTAGCACCCGCTCACCCACCCCCAGAGTAGAAAACTTTGAAGCTTTTAAACACCATGGCCTCAACGTCAATAAGCTTGTCGAAAGAACTAGTTGAAAGAATAGATTTTCTCCGCCTTAGCAAAGTCCACTAAAAAAATACAATTGATCCATCTTCAGGAATTCTAAACCTTTCAAAAAAGCAAGGCAATGCTACTTTAGGATTGAGTATACTCTGATTCAGAAACTTTGAATATAGGGGTATGTTTTCTATGCTCAAATTGTATCAATTAGAACTAATCCCTAATTGACCTTTGCTGTTCCATTTGCAGGCTTTCTTAATGGCTTTATAGACTTGGTTTCATCGCATTGAATTTCCAGATAATAATTCAAAAATAAAAAGAGGGAACAGGGAAGAATAATTTCAGATTTAGTCATTAACTACAGCAGTGATCAGGTATAGAACCTGGAAGTTTTTAAAGAAACAGTGGCTTTCTGTGTGTGGAAGCCTTCTCCTTTGCTTCTGATTCACACTTCTTCTTTAAAACTAACTGAAGAAGCAAGATCTACAACTTCTGAATGTCCTTGACCAAATGAGTACTTGTTTGCAAATACACTAGAGGAAGGATAGATTCTCAAATACCAAGAAATAGGGAGGAAAAGGAAAATTAAGCATGCAGGCTCCCACACGCACACACTCTTCATTCTGAAAATATTTTTCTAAAATTACATCCTCATTAAAGCAAGAGTCTCTTCAATTTCATTCTTGGAAGGAAGATTATCAACATTTGAATTTATGAAACTTTCAAATATTTCCCTTTCATTTCTCAGGATCTACTCCTAGGGGAAAAGTAAAATATCCAAATCTCATTTTCTAGTAATCACAAAGTTAAGCTACTTAATTAAAAGGCCAGTGATGGACTTCAGCTATGAGTGACTAAACAAGCTGTGGTATATGTATAACCCAGACTGCTACTCAGCAATAAGAAGAAAGGAAACAATATGGATGGAGCTTGAAGCATCTTCTTTTACTAATAAAAGAAGCTAGTCTCAAATGACTATATTTTAAGACTGAAAAAAAGGCAACATGAAAGTGTAAACAAAAGGACAATTAACAGTGACTGGTGAAAGTGTAATAATGAACTGCATAAAGAAATTGGGTTCTGGACTGGAGAGATTGCTCAGCCATTAAAGGCTAGGCTCACAACCAAAAATATAAGAAATTGGGTTCTACCCTCATCCCCCACCCCAAAAAGTAATCACCTAGACAGAAATCAAAAAAAAGAACACCTAAAAATTGTGCTAAGGATGCTGAACTGTATCTCTCCATAATTAATAGCTCCTGGCAGGGGTGAGATGGGGAAGGACTCAGTTTTCCTTACAGGGATGGTCACTGGGAGTTTGACCAGGCCCCAATGATATCGGTAACACAAATTAAAATGTTTTTTTCTATTTTCTTCTTTTTCTGTTGGCATGTCAAAAGGGGGTGGGGGCTGGGAGGTCTGGGAAGTGAGTGTAATCAGGGTGCATGATGTGAAATTCCCAAATAATCAATAAAACTATTACGTTGGAAAAAAAGAAATTGGGTAATTCTGGGACATCATAGAAAGGTGCTATCTCTTAATTTGTGTGTTAGCCAAAACTCATGGCAAAGTATCATGTAATCTCATCTAGTTAGAAGGCTGAGGCAGGAGTCTGAGGTCATTTAGCTAGAATAACATTACAAGATTGTCTTTCAGAAGCAAAACATTAAAAAAAAACCTGCATAATAGAAGCAGTATACAGAGGGCCTGCTAGATCTGCACCAGATTAGTGTTCTTGTGGAACTTCTGAGTATGTGAACAACTGGGGCATGATTCTTGGCCTTCTCTTGGGCTCTCTTCTTTTGGTCGGCTTGCCTGGTCCAGCTTCGATGTGATAGTTTTTGTTTTATCTTGTATTTTATTGTTATGTCTTATTATTACCTCTTAGAAGCCTGTTATTTTCTAATGAGAGAGAGAAAGGAAGTGGCTCCAGATGGGAGGGGAGATGGGGAGGAAATGGAAGGAGTAGATGGAGGGGACACCATAATCAGGATATATTGTGTGAGAAAAGAATCTATTTGAGTGTATATTTACTTTTTTACTATTGTGAACTATAAAATGTAGCTAATGCAACCAAAACATATTTTCTAAGTCTGAAGCTTATATAAACTTTATTGGCCACTTATCTAAGAAATGGAAATCAGCATTTACTTTTAGAAATTAATATTGTGTTGTTTCTACAAGGTGTGGAAGACAAGTGGAAAATTTGTGGATGGGAAGGATAAAGAAGGGGGGAGAAACTGTAATCAGAATATATTGTACAAAAAAATCTATTTTCAATAAAAGAAATAAGGTTGAAACAACTATATAACAAAAAGAGCAAAGTTTATATATGAAAACTTAGAAAATGCAGGCATGAAGATCAGGAGTTCAAGGTCAACCACAGCTACTTAGTAAGTTTTAGAACAACATCAGACAGATAGTTTGATTGTTAAATAGATGATTGATCAGTAGATAGAGGGAGAGAGAGAAAAAAAATTGCTTGTTATTTGCCTCCTCAGACAAATAACAAGTTTTTTTTTGCAAACAAAAGCACCACTACCACACTGTTAGGAAATTTGGGTTAGTGTAAACATCTGTACTTTCATACAACAGACCACATCTGTCTTTACTAAGAATAGCTGTGTTAAATTATCACAATGCTCAGAAACAAAATCAATATAATAATCTTTATGATAATAGTTCTCACCAAAACTGCTGAGAAGTCTTCATGGAAGTCATATATTTCTAAAGTCTTACTTTTATGTTTCAAGGAAAAAGTAACTGAAGATTGTTTCGAAGTGAAATATAAAGATTGAGTTAATTTATAATTGGGCACATATGCACACACATGTGTAAGTTATACACTTATATATAATATATCATCTCCAAATCTAGATTAAAATTTCCACTTATTGAATTAGAAACCATGATAAAGTGTACATGTCTTAAATGCCAGCACTGGGGAGACAGAGGCAGGCAGATCTCTCAGTTTGAGACGAGCCAGGGCTACATAGAGATTCTCAGTCTCAAAACAACAACAACAAATTTCAAAACCCAAACTGATATTTAGAAACCCTTTTATCATTTGGTTGACCCCATACTTCTGATAAGATAATATGTTTTATTCTATTTTTATTAAAATTCTGGTTACTACACTGAAATCTGTAATATCATAGGCCAGATGTGATAGTACACACCTCCCAGCATTTGGGAGGTGGAAACATGAAGATCAAATGTCAAAGCCATCCTTAGCTACATAACAAATTTAAGACCAGGCTGGGCCACATGAGACTATGTCTCAAACAAAAGAGAACAACAACAACAACAAAAACCCCACAAACAAATAACAACATTAAAGTCACACTTAAGTCACAGAGTTAATATGAATGAGAGAAACTTTTAAGGGACATCTACCACGCTTCAGGCACTGTGCGAGCTCTTTGTTATCAAATTCAGGTTTTAATAGATAAGGAAAGAAAGGCTAAAGGGGATTAAGTGCCTCGTCCAATTCACTCAGCCAGTTTATGGTGTCATCTGGATTGAAACTCAGGTCTGGCTAGCACTTTGAAGTGACAAAGCAAGGAGTAAATTTGTCAAGTCTGGGCTAAGAGATAAAATAGTCCTAGGGCCATTAAGCATTTACCCACTGAAATTCAAAATGCCAGTATTTGATTCTAAGTGTGGCCATGATGGTTTTTTTATTTGCTTGCAAATAAATATTTTTATTTTTAGGGTGTGTGTGTGTGTGTGTGTGTGTGTGTGTGTGTGTGTGTGTGTGTAGACAGGAACACAGGAAGGGGAGCTCAAGTTACAGGCAGTTGTGAGATGCAAGGATGGCTGCTGGGAACCAAACTCTGGTTGTCTGCAAAAACAGTATGCACTCTTAACTGTTGAACCATCATCCCAGGCCCTTGTAACATTTTACTTAAGGATTTTTTTAAATTAAATTCCCATAACTTCATTCATTCCCTCCCCCACTTCATCTCTAATTGATTCCCTGCATTTCATACAATTTTAGCAAAGATCTTTAGCCTTCCGAGCCTGCAGAGCCAATCAGGAATTAATATACTTAATTCTGTGGTGCACTTCAAGCAAAGAAGCCACAAAATGGGGAGAAAACAGCATCCATGAAAGGCCAGGTATATGTGTTCTCACAGAAGGCATCCATCCACATTCAACTCACATAGGACAGCATGAAACATGTCACACCAAAGCAATGCTTTGCTTTCCCTCAAATGATGAAAAGCACAAAGATGATATGGAAGCTTCTTTCTTACTAAATATGTTTCTGTGGAGAATCATGGCTCAGTTAACTCTTTTAATTTTCCATCTATCTTTCATTTTTAAATGCTTTAGAACTGCTGGGGGTGGTAGCCAGGGCCTTCTGAATAAAGACAGGTAATTTCTTGAATAAAAGACTGAGTGATACTGCCAGCCCTATCCAGAAGTCATAAGCCATGAAATCCTGCAGGCTTTCCATGCCAAAGAATTTTCATCTGTGTATTCTGGAATCTAGAGATAGTTACTTTATATCACTAAAAATCTGTTAACATTTCAAATATCAGGTCAAAGGGCTGGTGAGATGGCCCATTTGGGACTGGGAGTGCTTACCGTCTTTGACTGCCTGAGTTGATCCCCAGAACCAGGACTCATAATGGAAGAAGAGAACTAACTCCTCAGAGATGTCCTCTGATGTACACATGCTTGCAGTGGTATGAGCACACCTACTCTCGTATGCATCCCCCACCATACACACACACACACACACACACACACACAAGAGAGAGAGAGAGAGAGAGAGAGAGAGAGAGAGAGAGAGAGAGAGAGAGAGAGAGAGAGAGAGACATCCGTGCAAAGGAGAAACAGAATTTGTTTTAAACAGGTTCCAGTGAAATTCCCAAGTTTTTCACTTTTCATGCTAAGGAACAGCATCTCAGCTTTGTAACACATTCAGTGGACCACTTCAAGCAACTGAATTTTCAGCTGTGCAACCTCTTAGGTCTACACTATTTACAAGGCACTTTGCAAAAACATTTCTTACACTGCTACTAAAAACTCTGAGATAAAACAGCCACCTTCTCACTCCATCTTGAAATGTCCTGTTATGGGTGCTCCTTTAACACTTTTTAAGTGGATTTTATTTAGATAGCCTAAATAGGTTGGTTTTACTTTCCAATCTGAAAAAAAATTCAGGTCAGTTAGCTGTGATGTCCATCTCACATGCACTTTAAATTACCAGACAAATGCTTCCCATGCTGGGATTCTTTTCTCCTGTAGAGATAACAAGTGCACCCCCCCCCAGAAGGGAGGCTCTCGGTCTATTTGTGTATTTCTGAGTGTATGTGGGTTACTAGTGTATGCTTAAGTTAAGGGACAACCACTTCTTTGTTATACATAACCAAACTAGCCTGGTGATGTTTCGTTTATGGTCTAATAAAGTGCGCCTGGAGATCAGAGTGCAGAGCTAAGCCACTAATTAGCCAGAGTCAAGAGCTGAGCCACTAGTTAGAGGCAGAGAACAGGCAGTGGTGGCCACACCTTTAATCCCGGTACTCGGGAGACAGAGACAGATGGATCTCTGGGAGTTCAAGACCACCCTGGCTACATGAGTGTGAATCAGCTCACCTTTCAATCCAGCACGTGGGATCCCACACCTTTAATCCCAGCACTAGAGAGGAATATAAGTGGGGAGGAGACCCGAGCAGTCTAGGCAGTCTGAGATTTGGTGGAGAGCAGTGCAGTCTAGAGATGAAATCTGAAGACAAGATAGCCCCTTCGGTCTGAGCATTGGTCTCTACTAGAACTCTCTAGTAGCTGGCCACTGATCTTCTCTGAACTTCAGGCAAATTTTATTAGATCATAAGCAAAGTATCACCACAACCTAGTATACAAGAAACACATTTAGATTAATTCAATCCTAAATTATTATTAGGGCTGTTTTCAGCACTTGTATCCTAAGAGATCCAATGCTAATGTTCATTTCCTTTAGAATATTTTTGTACACTCTAACTTGCTCTGGCAGCCAGATGTCATAGTCTATTCTTCCTAAAATCTCATTAGGTGGCCTTTTTCTCATCTCCACTGCTCTGTCTTCACTGGATGTTTAAGAGAGTACCATATGCTGAGAGAAAATCCAAGAGATGAGGTAATGAGATTAGTTTCTTATCAAACGTTGCTGAACAGTTAGTGTGTATGCGCCTACCCCTGCCAGCAAGGAAGACGCGACTCTGGGAAGATCTTCTTCATGCAGTTTTAATCAGAATCCTTGAACATGTTCTTCTGACCCACTGGGCCCGTGGGACCCCTGCACAGGCTTAAATACCCTTGAGCTAACCAACCCCAGTGAGCTACGTGGACCCTGCAGATAGGCTACTCTAACGCTGAAGCAGTCAAGCTGAACAGACTTAACCAAATAAGGGCTTGTTTACGCCAGAGAGCGCTCACCCTTGGGGAGGTGGAAGGTGGAAGCAAGTGCCATCTTTAAGGCATGGCACTTTGCAGCTCTCTACATTAGTGTACCACAAAATATGCTTTAAAAATATATGCATTGACCAGGTGTGGCATTGTAAATTGGTGGTTCCAGCACTTTGGAGGGTGAGGTAAAAAGGTCAGGAATTAGACAACTTAAACTACATACTGAGATCCTGTGTAATGTGTGCACACACGCGCATGCACACACACACACACACACACACACACACACACACACACACACACACCTTGTGTACCATTGCTAGCTCAGGAGCTATTGGCAGTTGATGGCTGCTTGAGGACAAAGAGATGTGGCTTCTGAGAAGAGTACAAAAGGAGTATAAGAAGCTGGGACAAGTCTGGCAGTGGTGGCACATACTTTTAATTCCAACCCTGAGGGGGCAGAAGTAGGTGGATCTCTGAGTTCAAAGGCCAGTCTGGTCTATAGAGTGAGTACCAGGACAGTCAGGGCTACACAGAGAAATCCTGTATCAGAACAGTAAAGAAAAAAAAACCAAGGTGGTGGGAATACAGGAGTTGGAAGAGAGGGATTGGAGTATGGTAGATTTGTTCAAAATGCATTTTGTGCGTGCAAGAAAGTCTCAAACAAAAAAAATATCAAATGCTTAAGGCAAATGCTTGTCTTAAGATCAGAAAAATGAAGATTGTTTTTTCTTTTCAAATTTTCTAATTTTCCTTAATGAACATGTATTTTCTTTTTTTCCCATTTTTAAAAATATTTTATTTCATTTTACATTCCAACTATAGTTCCCCCTACCACCTTCCCAAGTCTCCTCCCACCCCCCTCCTCCCAGCCTCCCTTACCTCCCCCTAGCCCACCCCCAGTCCACTCCTCCTCACAGGTAAGGGCTCTCATGATGAGTCAACATAGTCTGGTACAATAGATTGTGGCAGGGCCCAGCCCCTCTCCCATGCATTAAGGCTGAGCATGGCATCCCACCATAGGAGTGGGCTCCAACAAGCCAGCTCATGTACCAGGTTGGTATTGGGGTCCTACTGCCAGGGGCCCCTCAGCTAGTCCAAGATTCACACCTATCTCCCACATGTGGAGGGCCTAGCTTGGTCCCCTGCAGTCTCCACAGTTGTAGGTCTGGAGTTCATGAGTTTCCACAACCTTGGTTCAGTTGTTTCTGTACTGTAGATTTCTCCATCATGATCTTGACCTCTCTTGCTCATGTGCTCTCTCCTTCCTCTCTTCACCTGGATTCCCAGGGTTTGGCCTAGTTTTTGGCTGTGGATCTCTGTGGTTCCATCAATTACTGGATGAAGGCTCTATGATGATAGTTGGGGTATCCATCAATCTGACTATATGGGTAGGCCACTTCAGGCATCCTCTCTCCTGTTGCTAGGAGTCTTATCTGGGGTCTTCCTTGTGGATTCTTGAGCATTGCCCTAGCACCAGGTTTCTCCCTGAGACCATAGTGGTTCCACCTATCAAAGTATCTCTATTAAGATATGTTTTTCATTGCCATTCCAGCATATGTTTTCTTTAAATGGGAATCAATACTCTAAAGTGATAGTTCCTTCATATCATACAGAAAATAGCTGTGTGCTGAATAGCCAAGTCACATTTTAATAATTGCTATAAGTGCCTATCTAGACATGCTTCTTATTGATAGGTACTATTGATTTATAAGTTCAAGTTTTCTCAAAACTTGTAACCCTTTTTACTCAGTACTTACAGTTCCTTGTTTGCAGCAATCTTGAGCCTACACGTTCTTTGTTAGCAGAGAAAGAATATGAGTTTCCATCACCAACAACACATTTTCACAGGAGGCCATTAAGGAAAGATTTGTTTCTATGGAATTTACTGCTTATTAAGATTACTTGGAGAGGGCTGGTCTCCAAAATATATAAAGAAACTAGTCAACAAAACATCAAATAACCGTATTAAAAATGGGGTACAGAACTGAAGAGAGAATTCTCAATAGAGGAAATCAAAAAGTCTGAAAGACACTTAAGAAAGTGCTCAAAATCCTTAGCTATCAGGGAAATGCCATCTCACTCCTGCCAGAATGGCTAAAATTATAAACACCAATGACAACTTATGCTGAAGAGGATGTGGAGAAAGGGGAACATTCCTCCACTGCTGGTGGGAGTACAAACTTGTACAGCCATTTTGAAGATCAGTATGGCGGGTTCCTCAGTCTACCTCAGGACCCGGCAATCCCCCTTTTAAGCATATAACCAAATGATCCACATCCATGCAACATAGACATGTGTTCAACTATGTTCATAGCAGCATTATTTGTAATAGCAAGAACCTGGAAGCAACCTAGATGCCCCTCAACTGAAGAATGGATAAAGAAGATGTGGCATATCTACACAATGGAATACTACTTAGCAGAAAAAAAAACAATGGAATCTTGAAATTCACAGGCAAATGGATAGAACTTGAAGAAACCATCCTGAATGAGGTAACCTAGTCACAAAAGGAGGAAAATGGTATGTACTCGCTCATATATAGATTTTAGACCTAGAGCAAAAGATCACCAGCCTATAATTCACACCGCCAGAGAAACTAGGATACAAGGAGGATTCTAAGAGATTCATATAAGGTCCCTCACAGAAGGGGGAAGGAACAAGTTCTTCAGAGCACAAGGGGAGTCCAGGGTGGGCAGCAGTGAGTGGAGAGAGAACTAGGAGAAAGAGAAGGGGAAGAGAGGAAAGCACTATGTGGGACTAGGAAGATTGATTCAGGGGAGAAATAGAAATAATGAGAGAGAGAGAGAGAGAGAGAGAGAGAGAGAGAGAGAGAGAGAGAGAGAGAGAGAGAGAGCAGAACCAGGATGTATTCCTGGTGCACAAAAGGACTTTGCAGGCACATCCTCCATGGAGGGATACTCCCTTAACATAGAGAAAGGAGAGTCCCTACTCCAAATGACTTGACAGATTTAGGCATCACCCTACATGTGGAGTGGGAAGAGGGATGGGAAGGGAGGGTGGTTGGGGTGCATGTGAAGGGGAGGGAGAAAGGGAAAGAGGAAGGGAAGGAGGAAGAGGGAACTGGTACCAATATGTAAAATAAAAATAAATTAATATAAAAAATTAAACTGATTAGAATTTTTAGTTTTAGATATAATCTTATGGCGTGTACATTTTTGTGCTGCTATATAAATATTAGTTTTTCAAAATACCAAATACATTTTTGTGATTCAGTCAAATCTTTTCTGCTGTTTATCAAAAAAAGATTATTTGGCATTTAACATTATTAATGACTTACATTTGACTTTTCTCTCTTACCAATTGAGTACTAAACTCCCAAGAGTTTGTTCTCCAAAACTTCCCATTATGTTGCCATTGAAATGAAACTCATTCACCCAATGTCTGTGAGTCTGTGTCATTCACCCAATGCTTGTGAGTCTGTTCATTCATCCAATGTTTGTGAGTCTGTATCAACTAAGAGTTTGTTATGGTTAGGCCTTAAATGTCTTCTACAGGTTTATGTGTAGCCCCTGGCATGGTATCACATGACTTTAATCCCAATACTTGGGAGGCAGAGGCAGGCTGATCTCTGTGAGTTCAAGGCCAACATGATTTACAGAGTGAGTTTCCAGGACAGCTAGAACTGTTTCACAGAGAAACCCTGTCTTGGAAAAAAGAAAGGTTTATGTGTGGAAATCTATGTTCCTGTTTGATGGTTTTATTGGGAGTGGGAGGGAGTATTGGGAAGTAAAGCCTATTTGGATGAAGTCATTGGGGAGATGCTTTTAATTCAGGAGTCTGGTTCTCTTTGTATGTGAAATGAGCAGTTTTCCTCCACCACATCTCTCTCTCTCTCTCTCTCTCTCTCTCTCTCTCTCTCTCTCTCTCTCTCTCTCTCTCTCTCTCTCTCTCTCTCTCTTAAAATTTATTTAACATGTATGAGTGTTCTATCGGCATGGACAACTTTATGTCAGAAGAGGGCATCAGATCCCACTGCAGGGGGTTGTGAGCCACCACATGGTTGCTGGGAATTGAACTCCAGACCTCTGGAAGAACAGCCAGTGCTTGTAACTGCTGAGCCATCTTTCCAGTCCCCCTCTACCACATATTCCTATCATGCTATCTTGCTTCAAAAGTCTAAAAGCAATTGGGAAGTGATCATGGAGTGATGGGAAGCAAACAAACTGGCCTTGAGTCACCCCTTAGGTTTGAGAAAGATGAAACTTTTCTTGGGCTTATGGGTGACTATCAAAGTGACTATCAAAGCACAAGGGCTCCATTAACAAAGGATTTGAGCTTGTAGAAATGGCTGCTGTTGAGCTTGTAGAAATGATGTGCTTTGTGTGGTGATGATGGTGAATACTGAAATGATGGCTGCTAAAACATGGATATCTAGCAAACAATGGACAACTTAGCAGGAGCCCTATGTGTACATAACATAAAATATATAAACATATTGATACCCACAGGGGACACTAACAAACCAGGTGCACACCTATAATCCAAGCTACTTCAGGAGCAGAGATGGCAAGGCCGGGCAAGTGAGCAGAACTTTGTCACACACATACATAAACAACAAAGTCAAATCATACCAAGATTAGTCAGTTACATATCCTGAATGATTTAATTGTGTTGTGCTATTATAAAATGCCTGTCAGAAATTTGTTTCTGTCAGCTGTTTCATTTTTCATGTGCAGAAGATGCAAGCAACAGAATAAGGAAAAGATTGTTGCTCTAAGTTTGACAATCATGATTTGATAAACCCACAAATATAAAATATTCATCTTGTAAACTAAATTGATGTGTTATACATCGACTGTTTTCAAATGGAGATTGTCTGGCTTTGGGAATTTTATTGTGATCTCTTTTTCATTTTCCTTCAGATATATGGTTTTGGGCTTGTTGGGAATTTTTCTTTGTTTTACTGCCTTTTGTGGTTTTGATTTTGTGAGACAAGGTCTCATGCAGTTCAGGCTGGCCTTGAACTAGTTTGTTAAGACAGGGCTTCTCTATGTAACAGCTCTGGCTGTCCTGGAACTCTCTTTGTAAACCAGACTGTCCTTGAACTCATAGAGAATCACCTGCCTCTGTTTCCCAAGTTCTGGGAGCCTGGCCTTCTTGCCCCTACCTCCCAAGCCATGGGATTATAGTGTGTTATCATTGCACCCAGTTCTTACATAGGCCCTTGTACATTATAAAGACTGAATAAATATATCAGACATGAATTATGAAAGAAAGAACTGTTGAAAGGGGAAGTACATTTGTAGGGAGAAAATCAATATGCCCGCCTTCACTTACTACAGTCTAGTCTTCATGGTAAAAATATTGCCAATAGATAAGAGAAAAGAAAAATGAAAAGAGTATGTGAGGAATTTTCATGACACAGACACCCTTAGAAGTGGGTTTGATAAAGAGGAGATAGTCAACTGGGCAGTGGTGGCACACACCTTTAATTCCAGAACTCTGGAGGCAAAGGTAGGTGGAGTTCTGCTAGTTCAAAACCAGTCTGGTGTGTACATGAGTTCCAGGCTAGCCAGGGGTACATAGTGAGACTGGTCTTACAAACAAAACAATACAGCTCTGAATTCAGAGAGGCTTTTCTTTCCACATTCTGGCTTTAAGTACTCCAAAAGGAGAAAACATTTCACACTCTTCATATTGAATAAAGAAAGCAATAATAAGACAGCAGTAGAAGGCTGACTAATGGACAATCAGTGAAGAGCACCTTCACAGAAAAGTCTCCCTCACATACAGTAGGATATGTCAGATGAGCTTTATATTATACCTCAGTGTATTTGACAGGCCAAAGACAGGTTTTCACAGAAAATTTCACCCAAACACAAAAGAATGGACCTTCTTCTCAGCACCTTGTGGAACTTTCTCCAAAATTAACCACATAGTCAGACACAAAGCAAGTCTCAACAGACACAAGAAATTTGAAATAATACCCTGCATCCTATCTGACCATCACAGATTAAAGCTGGACATCAACAACCACGGAAAGTTTACAAACTCATGGAAAGGGAACAACTCGCTACTGAATGAAAAAATGGGTCAAGACGGAACTTAGGAAACAAATTAGAGACTTTCTAGAATTGAATGAAAATGAATACAAAACATGCCCAAACTTATGCAACACGATGAAGGAGATCCTAAAAGGAAAGTTCATAGCACTAAGTGTTTACATAAAAAAAATAAACTCTGGAGTAATCTCATACTAGTAACTTAATAGCACACCTGAAAGCTCTATACAAAGAGTACATGGCAAGAAATAATCAAACTGAAATCAATAAAACAGAAACAACAAAAGCAATACAAAGAATCAATGAAACAAAGAATTGGTTCTCTTTGGGAATCTACAGATTCAATGTAATCCCCACTCAAATTCCAACACAAAGCTGGGTAGGTGGCACACACCTTTCATCCCAGATCTTGGGAGGCAGGGGCAGGTAGATTACTGAGTTCATGGCCAGCCTGGTTTACAGCTGGCTTACAGAGAAACCCTGTCTCAAAAGAAATCCAACATAATTCTTCAAAGATCTGGAAAGGATCATTTTTGGTTATTGCTAAGACTATAAATTACTTTCTGCAAATTGACAGCAAGGCCCTAATGCTGAAGAAAACATCTATATAACATCAGCCACAAACCCTTTGATCTACAATGGTGTCCCGCCCACGCTTATATGCTAGAGCA
The DNA here is from genome assembly GCA_030556225.1 of Cricetiscus sungorus. Classification (NCBI taxonomy): domain Eukaryota; kingdom Metazoa; phylum Chordata; class Mammalia; order Rodentia; family Cricetidae; genus Cricetiscus; species Cricetiscus sungorus. Next base: position 13,478,412 of record JANBXA010000726.1, read on the forward strand.
ATGGTGGCACAAAACTTGTTTGAGTAACCAATGAATATCTGATTTGACTTATGATCTACTCCATGAGATGGAACCCTGCTTGGTTGACCAAGAACCAGCGACTAGATAGCCCAGAGACCTAGGGTAAAACCAAATACTTCTGTTCTACTAAAAGAATATAGCATTAAAATGACTCTTGCTATACTCACAGGTCAGTGCCTTGCTCAGTGTCTTAGTTGGCCGTTACTATTGCTGTGGTGAGCAAAACAATGGGTATATGGCTTCCAGTCTACTGTTGTTGTGGGATTTCCTGAGTGTTTGAGCAAGTGGACCTCTGACCATATCTCTGTTTCTTATGACATCTCTTGGGCTCTTTTTATCTGGTTTGTTTTTATCCTACTCTAATGTGTTAATTTTCTATTATATGTATTATCTCTTAGCTTATTTTTTTTTAATCATACAGAAAGGCTGTAGATCTGGATGGGAGGGGAGGTGGGAAGGAACTGGGAGGAGTAGAGGGAAGAGAAACCATAATCAGGATATATTATATGAGAAAAAAATCTATTTTTTAGTAAAAGAGGAAAAAGAAAGAAAAGGACAGTCATTTTTAGTGTGGGAATGGTCAGGAAGGTAACTCAGTCAGAAAAGTGCTTGCTTCTCACGCATGAGCGCCTGTAGATTCCAATCCCCTGTGTAAAAATGCCAAGCGTGGTGGCAAGTACCAGGAACCCCAGTACTTGGGAGGCAGAAATAGAGAAGTCCCTGGGGCGTGCCAGTGAGCCTCTCATCCTAGTAAAAGCTCTGGTCTCCAAAAGCGATTTGAATGGCTCATGCTGAAACTGCTGAATGGTACCTCCAGTTAACCGCTGGCCTCCACATGCATAAAAGTATACACGCATACACACAGGTGTAACCCTTTACTCACAAAAAGCGTGGGATTGGCCCCCTCCCCCCGGTGATAAAGAGCACACTTTAAGGACTAAGTTTCTTCTTCCATAACAACAGCACAATGCTCTGAAAATTCAACGGCATTCCTTCTACTGTGTTAAATCCAACGGGGCTAGTTTTAAAAAGTCACCCATATGCAAGTCCCTCATCTCATTCCTAACTCTCTCCACCCTCCCCAGCTTTGTCCCTGTCTTTTTGCCTCAAATAGTTGTCTTATCAAAACTGTGTATGCAGATAGATACCCACTCTCAGCAGCTTGCCTTCTAGCACATTTCTCAAGTCCAAGTTAACCTCTGGAGTCTTAGAATCACCCTTCATTAAACTCTTACAGCATGCAGGCCATGCACTAAGCCCCAGGGAGATGTAAAGTAAAGATTCCTAATTTCAAAGCACTCCCCACAGTAATTTGAGGAAAACTTTTGGCCAGAGTCTCAGAATCATAAGAAAAGTATTTGGTACAAGACATCAAAGTAACTAAAGAGCTGCCTTAACCACCCACCGGCCTGTGCATAAACAAATGAGCTGTAGCTGAGATATGAGGCATGGAAGAAATGAAGTTCACGCAAAGCAGCAATGCTGGGGAATTTCCTCTGCTGTGTATGTGAGAGGCACTGAAGTCCAGCATCTGACATAAACAGGAAAAAATGCTTAGATCCCTCTCCCTCCCTCTCTCCTTCCTCCCTCCCACCTCTCTGGGTCTCACCATGTAACTCTGGCTGTCCTGGAACTCCCTCTGTAGACCAGGCTAGCCTCAAGCTCACATAACTCTGCTGCCTCCACCTCCCAAGTAGTGGCATTAAAGGGGAATGCTACCATGCGAAGGCTTTTAGATACTATCTACAAAAATTGTGCTATGGGGAATGACCTGCACAAATGATTAAACATCTCTTCCATGTTATGGTTCCAAGACGAAACAAAGGCCAGCAGTGATTGGTTTAGAGCACCATAAATGATTCGTTAAACAACTTTGAAACTCTCTAGTTATGGACAGGAGTGCCAGACTTTCTGAGCAAGCTGTGGAAATCCCACAAAACTACTACAACATGATATGCCATGTTTTGTTGCTACTCATGGGAGACCTGCCTTTTCCTAAACAGAAATCCAGAGGGAGAGGATTGGGGGTGGGAACACAGGCATGATGGGGTACAGACTGGGGGAAGAAAAGGGAGGGGAAAGTGCTGCTGAATGTAAAATAAATACATAAATGTATTTATTTTCATTAAAAAGTAAAAAAAAAAAATAGGATGGTAACTCATTTCTAAAATGATGTCCTTATCATAGCAATGAGTATTAAGTAATACTGTCACATTTTATTTATTTTACTTGCAAGGATGTTTTGTCTTCATGGATATCTGCAGCATGTGTGTGGCTAGTGCCCTCAAATGTAATAAAAGAGTGTCAGACTCCCTGGAACTACAGTTATAAATAGTTGAACTGCTATTTAGGTGCTGGGAATTGAACCTGGATCTTCTGGAAGAACAAGCAGAGCCTGAGTCATCTCTTCAGCCTCCTAAATACCATCACTCTTAAAGAAACCAGTATGGGCAAATATCTTGGCATAAACCCAGGCAAATATTGATAGAGAGAAAAATTGCAGTGAATATTGAGGTCTTTCTAGGTCATTTCCTTCTAGGGCAGTAATCCAATGAAGTGAGTGACCTGCTTTCTGTTCTAAGTACTTCATTTCACTTTTATTTTATGCTCACATGCTTATATGTTCTAAAGACATATGATCAAATCTAAATCCTAATAGACACAGAGCTTATACTCGTCCTAAAACACCTCCAGAAACTCATTATACAGTGAGCTCAATTTGATATTCAAGCCCTGCACCATGCATGAAGGAAATGAGAACAGCTGATCCCTGGCAATGAAAGTAGACTTTTGAGTGTGTTAACTGCTCAAGATTGTTTTTGGTATGAAATATTCTGGAAACAAAGGGATCACTGAGTCATAGACATTTTTACCATGTCTCATTAAATGAAGACTTTTAGAGAAGTGTTTTGTAAAGAATTTAATGTCAAGACTAAAATGGCTACATGCCCAATCGAATACTAAAAGTGGGCATTTTTGTTTCACCATTTTTGTAACTTGAGTCACTCAATATCACTCAATAAACAAAGATAAGAATATCTTTGTTTCCATATGCCTGAATTATTTTAGAATTTTGCAGCTTAAGAAAACTGCTGTAGGACCGACCCAGACCCCCTGAATGTGAATTTTAGTTAGGAGGACTGGACAGTCTATGGGGCCTCTACTAATGGATCAGTATTTAACTCTAGTATATGAACGGACTTTGGGAGCCCATCCCACATAGAGGGATACTCACTCATCATGGACACATGGGGGAGGGCCTAGGCCCTACTCCCAAATGATATGACAGACTCTGAAGATCTCCATGGAAGTCCTCACCCTCCCTGGGGAATACAAAGGGGGTGGAATAGGGGGAGGGATAGATAGGGAAGAAGGGGAGGATGCAGGAATTGGAATTGACATGTAAAACAAGCTTGTTTCAAATTTAAATATAAAAGGAAGAAAAATAAAGTCAAATGACTACATAGAAAAAGAGAGAGAGAGGAAGGAAGAAAAAAAGAAAGAAAGCTGTGAATACATAGCAGCTACCCAAAGTTAATTATAGTGGTGTGTTTCTTAAACCCACTAAGGAATGCTTATACAGCTTGTTTTCCAGGGTTAGGGTTTGGATATATACAGTTGTTACAAACTAAAACTTCTCACATAAATTCTGAGCTTTAGGAAACTTTTGAGTATGGTAAATTTCTTTGAAATTGCTGCTTATAATTTTAGACTATAGCACCCTAAAAGTTAAAATTGTTTTTTAAATGACTCCAATTTATAGAAGGGTCGAGCAGAGAATTTATACCATACTGTTGAAGTACTGCATGCTGATTTCTCATGACCAGATATTCTCCATTGTATGTAATGATCAAATTATATTAGGGTGGTTAATAGTCCCAGCTCCTTAAACATTATTTTGTAAACCAACTAGTGCATAATAATGATCATATATATATATATATATAAATTATATATATATATTTACATTTATAAGCTGCATTGCAATATTTCAATTTCTGTGTGGCAGGTACAAGGAATCCCAAAATGAATTGCTATATTAGAAATCATCTCACTGCCATCATAACTGTGGTCCCACGGGGCTGCAGTAGATGTCTCTGCACATCTACAATTGAGGAATAATTGTTACACAATAGGGAACAAGTACCAGTTATCTCCTCACTTCTTTTTGAAAATACGTTTTATGTATTTCTTGGCTATGTGGGAGGAGTGCACACGTACCACTGTTCTAGCGCAAGAGTCAGGAGTCCATTCTCTTCTTCTACTATATGTGTCCCAAGGATTACACTCAGGTCCTCGGGCTCAGTAGGTATCTGTTCTGGCTAAGTCATTTCACCAACCTAAAGGCAAGTTGTATTCTTTAAATTCATTTTTGTGATGCTGGGACTTGAACCCTGGCCTTCACACACACCAGGCAAGCACTAAGGTGCCACTAAGGTGCATCTTCAGATCGTCTCCCCACTTCTTGCACACAGTAATGATAGGCAATTCTTTTTTATTTACTTATTTTTCTTTATTTTTGAGGCAGGGCTTCACTGTGTAGCTATGGCTGTCCTGAACTGGATGTGTAGCTCTGCTTCTGCCTCTGCAGTGCTAGGATTAAAAGCATGCACCTCCACACCAGGCTTGAGGATGTTCATCCTTTGAACACTTGTGTACAATACACGCCTGACACTCAGGACATTTCTGGTAAGGACAATAATACAGTTAAACTGTGATAATACATTAGAATTGAAGTAATCTGGCTAAACTCATATATGTCATATAGCTGCATATGCGTAACCATAGAAATATTTTAGATACATGAGTAATTATACACATATGTGTATCCTTGTTCTTCAGAATACACAGTTAGATGGAATGGCGTCTCAATAGCCATAGGCATACACAGATTTCAAATTTTGTTTTCCAACCAAAAGAACCTGCCAGATGGTGGTGCCCCATACCTTTAATCCCCGCACTCAGAGGCAGAGGCAGGCAGATCTCTGTGAGTTCAAGTCCATCCTAGTCTACAGAATGAATTCCAGGATGACCTAGAACTATACAGAGAAACCCTGTGTCAAAAAACAAAACAAAACAAAAAAGAACCATGACTCCCTAGAGTAAAAGCTAATTCCTAGGACTGGGGCAGCTATATATAAGACATACTCAAACACAAAAAATTCCATACACTCAAAAAAAGGAGAGGGATGCTCCAAACAAAATTGGGATTGGTAATGTAGTTCAGCTGGTAAGGGCTCTGGCTTCGAACATGAGCACTTCATAAGCTAGGCATTGTAGTACACAACTAGAAATCCTAGTTTTCAAGAGATAAATTCAGGGATATCAGACGATATTTAAGATCTTCCTTGGCTACAAGTTCAAAGCCAGTTTCAAAAACGCTAACAAACCCCCCATGGAGGGATACTCCCTTAACCTAGAGACAGGAGAGAAGTTTCAGTCCCTACTCCAAATGACTTGACAGATTTACATGACCCCTCCTGGAGGGCATCACCCTACATGTGGAGTGGGGGGGAGGGGAGGGGGAGGGTGGTTGGGGTGCATGTGCGGGTGGAAGAGGGGGAAAAAGGGAGGAAGAGAGGAAGGGAGGGAGTGAGGGGGAAGGAAGGAAGGAGGAAGAAAGAGGGAACTGGAATCAATATGTAAAATAAAAATTAAAAAAAGGGAAAAACAAAAAGTGCATATACTGACAAAAAACAGCAATTATAGTTTTCAGAGTATAGTTTTGAAGTATTCTAATTATTAAAAAAAAAGTAAAGCCAAATGTTAGCATAAAAAAAGGAAGCTGTGGGAAAAATGAACTTTTAACCACTCAAATGGCAATGGAAAACTGAATCATATGAAATATACCTGTGAGTAAATTATTTTTTATAGTAAGAAAAAAAATGCTAACAACACAATCATGAAGGTTACACAGGAATTGGGTGTCACAACTTCCAAAAGCCAAAGCTAAAACAATTTAAACAACAACAGGACTAATTTTTTTGTTTGTTTATTTTGTTTTGTTTTCAGACACGGTTTCTCTGTGTAACAGTCCTAGCTGTCCTGGAACTTGCTTTGTAGACCAGCCTGGCCTTGAACTCACAGAGATGTGCCTGCCTCTGCCAATGGAGTTCTGAAATTAAAAGCATGCACCACTAATGCTGGCTCAGCATTTTTATTTTGTTTTTAGTTGTGTGTATGTGTCTGTTTGTGGGTGTGTGCACATGTGTCTAGGTACTCATGGGGGACAGAAGAAGCCTAGGGTTACAGGTACTGGTAAGCCACTTGTAATCATAGCAGCATGAGATCAAGAGTGAATCAGCTATGACATGGCCAGAAGTTAGTTTTCCATGTCATTCCCTGTCCTACCTCTGTCTCAGACATTCCTTCTGCTCTTTCATGATACTCCCTAAGCCACTGATAGGTGTCCTATTTATGAGTGGGTATTCAAAAGCCACTTATTCTCATCATATTTTAACCAGTTATAAGTCTCTACAGTCACCACTGACCACTTCAATGGCCAAAGCTAATGGCAACATTAATCTGTGGGCATGAATATAGCTATTTATCAGGTAATTTGATAGCAAAATCAAGTCAACTTAGCGAAACAATGGCAGTGACATCCTCACCATGGGTATTCACCAAAAGTGAATTTCCTTTTTAGTAAGCCTCAAATCTAGTGAGGGAGCAGCTGGCTAGTACCATAACAGAACTATCGCTGTTAACATCAATGAGCATATTTTTTTCTGGCCCAACAATAGTACTGAACCCAGGGACCACACCTGGCAAGACACTATGAGGGCTAGCCAGCAGGGAAGAAGACCTCAGCTAAGTGGATCTCAGTGCTGGGGGATTGAACCCAAGGTTTCAGCAATCAAGGGCCAAACTCTACCAAGTAAGCTAAGAGAGAAAAACAGTTTTATGTTACACATAACATAAACTAGGTAAAAGAAAAGAAAGCTCTCTTAAACATAGAGATGGCTTAAATATATCTTGTATTTTTTTCAAAATCTAAAAAAAAAAAAAATATTTGTTCAGTGAATGATAGCCTAATATTTATTTATTTACTTACTTACTTAAGCTCTTTGGCAGGGTTTCCTTACATATCCCAAACTGGCCTGGGCCTCACCAGTCCTCCCTCCTCAGCCTCCTTGGTGATGAGATTAGAGAAGTACCCCCCCCATAATTACTTCTTTCATCATTATTAATTTAAAAAATGAATTGAAAGAACATAATAGTGATAAATTTAAATTTTGCTAAACTTTTTGTATATTATAGTGAAGGGAAAATTAATATATATTCCTTTTTCATTCTAAGATACCTAGCTGGCATATCTATATTTTTTAAAAGATGGATTAACATGGGTGAAGTATGACAAATTTATTTCAATGTCCTAAATAACCAACCAGGGAGAAAAAAAATCATTCATTTGACATGTAACATGTGTTTGGGGAATATCATGAGTTACATCAAACTATAATAACCATACAAGTCAGACTGCCATTTGGCAGTTGGCAGAGAGGAATTGGGTAACCACCGTGAAGTGGTTATTTCCAATCAGCCATGCATCCATGGATGGTTTGTGAACCATGGTTAATTTAATATCCACACATGCTTATTAGAAGTATTCAGCCTCTTGCTATAATCAACTTGTTTATATATTTACAAGTAATGACTTTCTGGTTATTTTAATTAAGAAACCCTTCATTCATTAGGATCTGCTGACTAATAAAATCCTTTCCAATGGTGCAAACCAGTATTTACTGCGGTTGTAGGAAGAGCAGGTTGACAAACTGCCACAGACATTGGGGGAAAGGTCTTGACTAATTTCTTCCTGGAAGAATTAAATCAGATCAACATTTTGGGGAAAACTTTTATAATATATGTCAAATGGTGCTAAACTCTATATATCCTCTGACCTAGAAATTTTTTTTCTAGGAATTTATCCTATAATAGTTGCCTATGTATATTTTAATTGAAGCATTGGTTGTAACAGTATATTTGGGAGCAACATAAAGAAATATGTGTTCAGCCAGGAGGTGGTTGCACATGCCTTTTATCCCAGCACTTAGGAGGCAGAGACAGGTGGATCTCTGTGAGTGGACTTATAAATAACTGTGAAAAGGGGACAAAACCCTACACATAATTGCAATGAAAAATATCTGTAGTATAATATTTCTGCCATTGTGGCCTGTAGGCGTGTTGTCCTTTGTTTATGTCTAATATACACTTATGAGTAAGTACCTATTATATTTGTCTTTCTGTGTCTGGGTTACCTCACTCAGGATAGTTCTTTCTAGTTCTGTCCATTTGCCTGCAAATTTCAAGACATTCTTGCTTTTTACCACTGAGAAGTACTCCATTGTGTAAATGTACCACATTTTCTTTATAGGTAACAAAGAGGACCCTAAGAGAGATACAAATGGATCCACATAGGAAGAGGAAAAAGACAAGATCTCCTGAGTAATTTGAGAGTGTGGAGGGGAGGAGGGAGGGAAAGGGTGGAAGGAGAGAAAGGAGGAGAGAAGAGGAGTGGGGGAAAATGTATAGTCAAAAAAAAAAAAAAAACACCCACATGTTTATAACGAATTACAACAGAAAGTTCATCTGGACCAGAGACACCCTCTTGCAGAAAAGTCCTCAGGGGGAGAAGGAGGCCCTTACCACTGGTAGGTTGCCCATGCCTCATGGTTAGCCCCACATCCATTTGTTTGCTGACAGCATGGGCTAGACTCAGTGGATTTATTTTTTTAAAATGAAAGAACGGGCATGAAATTAAGAAGGAGATGTATTCGGGAGTCCTAGAGAGAATTAGAGGGACATTGTGATAGATAAATTCAAGATATATTATAACATATATACAGATTTCTACAAATAAGTTTTTGAGAAGAAAGTAGAGTGGGCCCAGTGGTGTTGGTGCATACCTTTAATCCCGGCATTCAGAAGCAGAGGCATGATGGGGGATGTCATTCTGTATATATATTTCTCTTATCAGTTGATGAATAAAACACTGATTAGCCAGTAGCCAGGCAGGAGGTATAGGCAGAGCTAGGAGACAAGGAAAATTCTGGAGAGAGGATGCAGAGGGAGGTCGTGATAGGATGCCGTGTAACAACCAGGAAGATAGGACGCTTCAAGCGTTCTCTGGTAAGATAAGGCCTTGTAGAAATACATAGACTAATAGTTATGAGTTAATAATTAAGAGAAAGCTAGACAGTAAGAAGCCTGAGCCACCAGCCAAACAATTTATGATTAATATAAGCATCAGTGTGTTTCTTTGGGGCTAAACAGCTGCAAGACCAGAGGGAACAGAAACACTGTCTTCAGAGGCAGATGGATTTCTGTGAGTTCAAGGCCAGCCAGGTCTACAGAGTGAGTTCCAGGACAGGCTCCTAAGCTACACAGAGAAACCCTGTCTTGAAAAACAAAACAAAACAAGAAAAAACAGTAGAGTGGAAGGCTTGTTCCTGGGCAATATGTAGTTTTGTTGTTGTTTATTTGCTTTGTTTCTTTTTTAACACAGGGTCTCACCATGTAGTCCTCGCTATCCTGGAACTCACTCTGCAAACCAGGCTGTCCTTGAACTCACAAAGATCCACCTGCCTCTGCCTCTGGAGTGCTGGGATTAAAACTGTGTGCCACCATAACTGGTTTATATTTAGTTATTTTGACAACCATATGTACAGTAATCTTAAAAATATAATTTTAGCAACAAGGAGTTTCTTGGTCATGCCCCAAAATTCTTCATTCTTTCTCTCACCCTGTTTCCCAGTGCTGTCGGTTCTACTTCTCTATTGTTCTTGGTTGTGCCCCACACACACACCTTTTCAGTTCCATTCTGTGTGCAGTTCTAGAGATGAAACCCAGACATTCTGCACAGAAGACTGGCACTCTAGGTCTGACTCGTGACTCAGCCAGCCCCTCACCTTTCTTTACCTGGCGTTATAGACCCTTTTGACCTGCCTACCTTTCAATTACCTCCCATGGAATCTCTCATCCTTCCTTTTCTTTTCCTGGCCAGCATCCTTCTCTGTCCTGAACTGGTGGCATCAGGGACTTCCTATTCCCCAGCAGTCTTCCTACACAAAGTGTTCCGTACTGTCAGAAGTCGGCTCTTTGGAAGACAGACTGGTCAGGTATCATCCTTCTCATGGCCTGTGCCTGTCCACAATTGCATATATAGCATCCAGGTATGGTGAAAAGCTGATCTTTGGTGGGGGGCATAAGGGTCCCAATCATCATTAAGAGAACCCACTAAATTTTTCCAGCCCTGAGTAATACCATCTTCCTCCAACTCCTCATTTGTCACCTTCTTTGAGTCCTTTTATAGCCATGTATATAGCCTTGGGATGTGTAGACGCTCCCCAAAAGTAGCTACCATACTTCTTACACTGGCTTACACAGTACGAATTGCCTTGGGCTTTGCCAGCCTATGAGTTCAACAGGGTAGCATATCTATACTCTAATGTCCACCCTCCTTTGCTTCTGTGAGATCCTGTCATGCAAAGTATGCCTCAAGTATTTCTGGGAGGCACCAAGCAGCACCTCACCAATGCCAACGCTCTACACTCCCCTCACCCCCCTGTCCACAGCCCAGATCTGCTACCATACACCATTTCTTTCCTCATTTCCTGCTCTCACCCCCTGCCAGGGACCAATGCCCCCCACTGGGTACCACTGCTGCTTCCACTGGATACCACCGTGTTCACTAGGCACTAGCCTCCTGCAGACACCACTACAATTATATTTCTCTGTGCTTGCCACACTGCTGTGAACCTAACAGTCTCTCACAGACATTAGCTGTTGAATGAAGGATGATATTCACTAGGCCATGCTTTGATTTGCGTTTTCAGTGATGGCGATAGGTTGCACTGATTTATCCTCACGCGCTCTCCAGCATCCTTGCAGCTGACACAGACATGTGAAGTGGTTTTGCAGGACTCAGGGTCCACTGTCTAGAGCTGCTGAGTAAAGTAATCCTAGCAGCCTTAGTTGCCAGCCCAAATCAGTGGGTCCTGCTCTGATGTGTTTTGATCCTTTTATGGAAACTTCCTACCTCTGGGTCTTCAAAGTTCAAATCCAAGTAGGAGTGGCTCTCAAATTTCAGGAAAGTTCAACTCACACCTCTAACAAAGTTGCTTTGTGCCCATCTGCTAAGCCAAAGAGAGCGGTCCCTGATGCAGTTCTCACAAGAAAAGAACTGAGGACATAAAACAATCAGGGTCCTGCTTTCCCAGTGAGGAGTGGCAGGGAACCGCAGCTAGGAATGAATGGACAGATGAGCTGAAAGTGAAGGTGGAGAAAGGGTGATCAGAAGACACTTTATGAGTGTTTGTTTCCTATGCTGCCACTTAATATTACCATTCAAATGGGCCCCAAAGGCTTTGAAGTTAACAGCTCCTGGGAAAGAGCAGTATTCACACTTGGGGTTCCAATCCACTAGACCCAAGGTCAAGTAAACCTGGTGGTGAGAAAGGCTTGCAAGAGGGGCTCAAATGGTAAGGAATCTATCCTGGGTTTCTTTTAATGTATCTGAAAGAATACGCGATAGTAAAATAAAGGCAAGAAAAAAAGTCATCCTGCATGTTATTTGATATGCTTAGTAAAATAAACACTTTAAGTCAAATAAATTAAGTTAGAAACTTATTGTGACATCTACACATTGATAAAATGCGACATATGAGGAAAAAAAAAAAGAAAAAAAGCTTGTTGGGCTAAAATACCTGACACTTCAGTGGTTGACATAACTTTAAGTTTCTAAACAGTAGCAGCAAATTTCCTCAACCTCTACTTCCACATAAACATTTTTTAAGCTTCAAGGAAAGTCAGAGTCTACCATGCATCTCACTCAAGAAAATACTGCAAATAATTCTGTATTCATACAAAGGGGCGATGTGGAGTGATTGCTTATCTAACACTCTCATTCCCCATAGAGCATAAAACATATGAAATGCAAATGAGATAGAAGTAGTTTGCAAGCACTGTTTGTTTACTCCCTTCATTGCTGGAAATCAAACCAAGGGCTAGCACACGTAGGAAACTGGTATTCCATGGAACTATCCCCTAGCTTGGCATACTGCTGTCTTTCTTACTTTTTAACAATGTTTTATATGGAAGAAATGCATTTGTCAATTATGGTCAGTAACACTGGAGTTGTTGATAGACAAATATTATATAATTTGCAGAAACTGGGCTCAAATATATGAATGGTGGGAGTGAAAATTGTATAACTGCATATTTTGAATGCCCCAGTTCTAAGACCAGGCATGCTTTAATCCCAACACTCAGGAGGCAGAAGCAAAGGCAGGTAGATCTCTGTGAGTTTGAGGCCAGCCTCGTCTACATAGTGAGTTCCAGAACAGCCAGGACTATACAGAGAAACCCTGTCTTGAAAAAAATAAAAAAACAAACCAGACAAGCAAAGCTCAGAGTCACAGCTCTCTCCTCCTGCCTTTGTATGGCTTCCAGACATAGAACTCAGGCATCATGCTTGTGCAGCAGGGACCTTCACCCACTGAGCCATTCTTGTTTATTTAAAACCCACTTGAGGCCATGGAAGTATATAGAATGCATGGCTCTTCATTATTTTGATTCCTTTTGGTTTATAAAATTAATGCTTGCCAGAAGTGGTGACACACACCTTTAGTCCTAGCACTTGGGAGGCAGAGGCAAGTAGATCTCTGAGTTTGACTCCACTCTGGTCTGCATAGTGAGTTCCAGGACAGCCAGGGCTACATAATGAGACCATGTCTTGGAAAAAAAATTAAAAGGACAATTTCCTTTTGTTCCTAGGTTTTCATTTTGAAGGTTCCCTGTCATGTAGTCCTTTGATTAAAAAACTTGATTGTGCCAAGCGCCACACCAATAATTTCAACACTAGAAAAGTTGAGGCATGAAGATCACGGACAGTTTACATTAGAATGGGCTACAGAGTGAGTCCCAGGCTAGCAGGTTACAGAGTGGCATTCTGTCTCAAGGGGAAGTCAAAATCATTGTTTTTTCTCTTGTTACTTATTGTAAGAGAGTCACCCATGATTCCTGTGATGGAGGAAGGAGCAATGTTGCTTTTTCTCTGTGACATAAACTTTTGAGGAAGCATATTTCTGATGGCAGCCCTATTTCCTCTTAAAGAAAATGTATTCTTCTCCCAGATTCCTTCAGTTAGGCCAAACTTCATGTGCAGTGCTGGGAACGATACATAGACAGGGACAGTCCTCTACTGCTGTGTCATACCCAACTTAGGTCTACATATTGTTTTGGCACTACTACAGACTGAACTAGGGCAAGAACTCCACCACTAAGCTAAATCCATAGCCCTCAAGTGTATAATTTTTAAGACAACCTTATAGAATGCTTGGAGGGTACCATTAATGACAACCGAGGCAGCAGCCTAGAACTTCATGTTCATAATTTGCAATCCACAATTTCCTTGTCATAGTAGGTGCCAGCTTAAAAGCCCCACCAGGAGGAATCTTCAAGAAGCCCCATACTGAGATTGTAGAAACAGTTCCCTGTGGCTTCAGAATAAGCAGAAAGTCCTCTCTTCCTGACCATCAAAGGACAATCAGCCTGTTTCCCCTGTCTGAGAGATTGACACTTGATTCTCCACTTCCTTCTGAGGGAAATCCTCTTTCTCATCTCCAGATAACATTGAACCAAACACAAAATCAGATCACAAGTGTCCACAGTTTATTTCCCAAAGGCTGACTTATTTAATCTTCTATGGTACCAAACGAGACTACGTTTCATGTAGTCTAGCTACCACGAAGCCAGATCCGGCCCACCTTAAGGCCCACCTCTTTTTCCTCTCAATGTGAATTCCATTTGGAGAAAATTCACACACTTAAAGGCACCATCAACTCCAAACTTATGCCATCCATAGCAAAAGAAGGTACTATGTATAAACACATTTGACATCACTAAACTGATTGACAGGCTGTTTGCTTCAGAACAAAAACCAAGGACTTTTATTCCAAAAGAAACTCAATAAGGAAGATCCCCACCTCCTCTACCCAAAGCAGGATATGCTTCTCTGAATATGTCCCTTCCACATCCTATCTCAATCCTACCCAGTTCATCTGGGCATAGTGCTACAATCCCACAATGGATCCCATCACTTAGGAAGTTGAGTCAGGATGGTAAATTCAAGGTCATTCCCTGCTATGAAGTGAGTTCAAGCCAGGATTATATGGGAATTTGTATCAAAACCCAGAACAAAACAAACTACAAAAACTACCCACTTCAAAGTCCCTCCCCCTAGAAGCATTGGCCCACCATCCTTGACCATCAGACATCTTGAAATGACACACAACATATGTTCTCCATAGTCCTCAGCACCACTGCTCAGACAGGGACAGCCTGGAAACTTCTTTTGTGTGACTGCTCTAAACTTTGATGAGCTTCTCTCGGGCCTTCCAGTAGTAGCTCCTGCTGTGCTTGTCACCCAACAAGTCACCAATGAGTGATTGATAGAAATAATCTAAAATACCCTGCTGCTCCCAACAATGTGAATTTTCTATCATTTGTTGCATCCTCACAACACCCCAGTAGGTGTTAGCATTATCTCCTTTACATGGATGAGGAAACTGAGATTCAGAAAGATAAATGGGTTTTCTGAGGCCACAAGACTTGGTTATACTAAAACAACACAATGACTCCCAAGGGTCTATTATTTCAAACCACTTCTGAAGGTTGTTTCTTTTGGGGGGGCTGAAACATAGAATGCATAGAAAGGTATATACTAAAAATATGGTGGGGCCTATATAAAAAAGACCTTACATAGCAAGCTCTCAAAGACATACATAATTTGGTAAGCAATGGAGAGTTTCTGGAGGCTGTTGAGCACAAAAATGACACTAACAGTGTTGGAGGTTAGAAGATTCATCTAACCTCGGGTTGTCAAGCAGGAGTAGAGGTACCCAATGGGGGAGATTCAGGGAATAAGCAAAGAGAGCAATAATTCCTCTGAAATAGTGGTTAGAACTTCACAGAATAAGATGAAGATGCAGGAAGAAAAGGAAGTGATTCCAGAAACAGTGAGAAAGAATGCAAGCAATATGCTCCTAAATCAACTTCCAGAGCCAAAGCACAGAATGGGGTGACCTTATACTAAATGACCCCATTTTGCCTTGGCATCCCTTTGCTCTCTTTTGCCTCTTTTCTCCCCCACGGGACTTTAAGCTAGGGTCACTTTACACAAGACTTTTCTGAGTGTTTCGTTTTGTTTTTTAAAAGTTAGACATAGGATTTTTCCCATTTGGAACAGAACCACAACATTACATTTTCAGGGCTGAAACAGACTAAAGCATGTTTCCTCCCAGTTCAGGGTTCACATCAAACAAAGCCTCTGAGAAAAACCCTGAAATTGAAGGGTATGGGTGATTGGGTGCTTGCTAATCATGTGCAAGGCCTTGGGCCTCATCCTCCTCTGTATGGCAAAACAAAGAAAAGCTGAAAGTAGATAGGACAAAGCATGAATCATGGACCACTTTCTGTAAACCAGGACCTGATGCACCAAGCAAACACTCACAGGAGCACTGAGCCACAGCCTCCGCCCCAGCAACCACTTTCCTACTTTAGCAAGTTACAGAAATGTCAGAAATATTTAACCTGGAAGGTCACATGTAAAGAAAAATAATTGCATTGTTTTTGGGATGAGGCCTCACTGTGTGGCCCCAGACAGGCTGGATGTTTCAATACTATGTAGACCACTAGGCTGACCTTAATCTCATTAGAGACCCACCTACCTCTGCATTTTTTTCTGAAGACCTCATCACTAACTGTCTATACACCTAAATTATTTTTTGAAACCTGGTCTTTGTTGTCTCCTATTTACACTCTTTTCATTCTCCTCCAGCTGGATTGTTCTAATATTCTATTAAATGTTTGTATTTTTATATCTATAAGAAGTATGGTGAGATAATACTCACACAAATTTTATCCTGTGATTCTGTGCCCAATAACATCAAATGTCTCTCAATAGTTTCAAATATTTGGTTCTTTGAGATAATATTCCAATGAGACGCTAAACACATTGTGGGGATATGGAAACCACAAGAAAGGAATATGACTTTATTAATACAGGGTTGAGTATGTGCTTTTCCACTGAGTAAAGGAAATGCAAGCATTCAAAAGCGCATGTGCTCTATTCGCTTCTTTGATACTCAGAAATCCAAGGAAGCTTTTGCGTTTATCCTCAATAAAGGTGCGACTCTCCAACCTGCCCCTCCAACTCCCCTTAAGGTCTTTCTTATTTCAGCAGTAGAAGAATTAAGATCCAAAACGTTTACATTGCAAAAAGTCTTTCTGTTTTAATGCATTCTGGAAGCTCTACTGTACTGTGCCTGTATTTGGTGTGCATATTGTAATCAAAGCCATGTGTGAAGATTTGTATTTCAAACATGTTGTACTCCAATATGTTCTGAGTTACAGCCTTTGAAAATATGGTATAGCTTCAACACAAAGCTAACTGAAGGCCTAATCTTCCCGTTGTTACACATTAATTAGTGAAACCTGTCACTGAAACTTTCTTGTGATAGAAAATATCAGGTCTTTCATCTGACTTTTAAGCACCATTCTGAAAACTGTGAAGGAACTGAAGAGACAGGAAGGAAATGTAATGCTATGGAACAATAAGGAGAGTCTTTAAAAATCTAGGGAAGTTGACAAACAACTAATAAAAGCTATTGGAGATGGTGCCACTACAGGAGTCCCTTTACAGGGTTAACTATCACCCACATTCCTCATAGTCTACAGAATTCAAGGAACAAGATTCCTTACAAACAAGGAGGCAGAGGCAGAAGAATGATGAGTTCGAAGCCAGTCCAGACTGCATAATAAGCTCCAACCCTACTGGTGCTATGCAACAGGTTGTCTCAACATCAGTAACAAACAAAATAAAAGCTAATTAAAAAACATTTTTTTGAAATGTTTAGTTAAAAAAAACCTTTCCACTGTTGCTCAAATTGTTAGCTGTGGTCCAGGTGCACCAAAGGACTTTGGGAGCACATTCCCCATGGAGGGATACTCCCTTAGCCTAGAGACAGGAGGGAGGGCCTAGGCCCTACCCCAAATCACTTCATAGATTTTGATGATCCCTCCTAGAAGGCATCAGCCTCCCTGTGGAGTAGGGGAGGGATGGGATGGGAGGGGTAGTCCGGGGCATGGGAGGGAGGGAGAGGAAACTGGGGTCGCTATGTAAAATAAGAATATATATATATATGTATATGTGTGTATATATATATATATATCACCAATAGATATCTTAAAATCAGTATTAAACAAGGAATATTGATAGAATTAGATTACAACTCAGAAACATGCTAAACTAAAACTAAACATGTTCCAGTTGAATACTAGATGCACTAGATTTACCAAACTTGCCATTTAAGTAAATAATACACTCAAAGAGTTCTCTGGAAATGGCAGCTTTTTTCAAGAGCTAAAAAAGCCAAAAGCCACAGACTAAAATAGGGCTTTCTGATTTTGTATAGTTCTTTTTTGCAAACAATATTTGTGCAAGTATTATCATACGTTGTCCTCAAGATAGAAGAGGTTTGATGGGAACTAAGCCATTTGGAGGAAATCTGCCTGTTTTGGGAGCAGGAGGCAAAACTCATACACATAGTGTAAAATGGGAGTTTTGTTTTAGAGGAGTGAAAATGATTACTTAACGCTAAAACAAGACAAAATGGAAGCCAAGGATACCGTTTCTTTACAGGGAGGACTCGAAATAATTGTTTGCTGCTAACATACTTTGCCTTGCTCTTACATTAGACTCTTAAGTTGGACAGGTTTGGTCTGTTTACTGGTTTACTTTGCATGTGCTTTGGAAACCCAAGCTTTAAACTAAGATAAGAGAGAGCTTTATTCTCCAGCACTGGGAAAGGGGTGGTGTAGAGGGGACTTCATAAAGCAAAGTAGACAAAGGGGACAGAGCCATGGGTCAAAAAAGAGAACATAGTGCCTTAAGAATATTCTCAGTCTTTGTTTTCTGTGCTGGAACCCCTGAGTCTCTTACCTACACACTCTAACAGTGAGCACAGCACCAGCCACAAAAGCCCAGCTTTACAAACCAATCAGAAGGCAATCCCTTCTTTTTCTCCACATGCACTTAAAAGCCACACTGCAAACCCAGTACCAAGCACAGTCTAATCTTCCCCTCCCCCCAATTTAAAATTCTCATTGGCCCCACCTTATCCAAGGCCATCTGGAAAGAGATTCACCTTTACCTATTTAAGAGAGCCAAAGAGGATGTGCCTTTGACATGTACAGTTGAGTTATCCAACACTGCAATTATGATGATATCATCTGATTATACCACAAGTTAACATTAAAAGAAGAGCAAAATACATTTTCTGAATAGTTAATCTGGAAGAACCAACTATCACTGTTTCTGTGGAGAAATAAATGGTGGGTTTAAAATAAGCTAAAAATGTAAAAGGAAATTTTGGAACCTAACTGCTTATTAGACAAAACTGGCTGTATTGAAAAGATTTGGTAGAATATATTTTTTTTGCTCAGCAAAAAAGATTTGGTAGAATATACTTCTTTGCTCAGCAAATGTACATGAACTAAGGGTTTTTCTTCTTGCTGGGTCTAAACAGGTTATCTCTTTAATATAATGGGAAAACAAATATTTAGGATCCATAATACTAAACATTACTTTTAGAATTCATTTTTTCCTTCCAGATAACAGTTTTAGAATGCCTGTTTAACAGAACTACAAAGTGAAAGAACTCTTACTCTTTAGAGGAAACCAATGGAATTCTTTTCTGGAGTGTTAGAAATTCCTCTGACAGCGCAGTATTTATAAGGTAACCATTTGAATATGTTATGGTTATTGACAGACAGCTGCAGAAACCTGTAAGAAGATGCTAGGCTTAAGGAATAGGAAAAGATCAGCAATACAAATAGGCTTGGGCTTTGTTTCTAAGTTAAACGTTAAATCAAACAAACAGATGCTGAGGGATCTAGACTCTATTTCCTCTTTGTAGTTAGTAAATTTGTTCCTAAATCTATATCTATGTGTCTCCAACCAGTTGTCCAATCTCATTTGCAAAATGAAGAGGATTGAGACAGAAAAATTCCACCTCAGACAAAAATTCAGGGTTTTCTTGATTAGCTATGTCATTTTAATATACTAAATATGTTTTTTCTGTTACTGGGGATGGGACCCCAAGCCTTGCATATGCTAAGCAAACAATCTTCTATGGAGCTACATCTCCAAGGCCCAGATATATTGAATCTTTTAGCATCAATGGTGAATAAGTAGACTTGTTGGCAATAAACAGACTCATGAGTATTGATGGTTGTTGTGTTGTTCCCTATAAAATGGTAGTTTTAAAATGTACATATGTAATAGATTCACCAGGGACAATCATATAAATGGAAGGATCTTAGGCCTTGTCACTGAGAAATTTAAATTCATTTATTTAAGTTCTATATGAGAAAATTTAATACATGTGAGAAGAACCCACAAATCAGGCTCAGAGCCATAATTCTGTGAAAATATCTAATAAAAATAAATGCAACTAAGGTACATAATATATGCCATGTAAACAAACATTTCAGTTATTAACTCATTGAACTCACTTATTGGCCAGCAATGAGCAAAGACGGTCACATAACAGAACAAACTTTAAATATTCTTTAACATCTAACTATATCATTTCACTGTCTCTTACTCCATTTTGTCCATATAATTCCAGTTATCTCTTGACATATTACAACATCCAGTTAATTTAATGAATTAATAAGTTTAAATCTGAATGATAATTTCATGGTTAATATCAAATGTTTTCTGATGTGACTGACATTTGGTTTTGATTAGATATAACTATCCTCTGGGTTTTACCTGCCTAATGGAAGCGCCTGAAATGTTCTGGAAGACTTCTTTGAGAACTTTTCTCAAAGCTTAAGAAAAGTTCCTGGGACGGTCCTTAGACAGTGCCTTTAATATCACCATTTATAAGAAGAAAAGCCCATGGCACAAACGAAGAAAATTGGCTTACACACTACAACAAACCTGGGGTCAGAGCTCAATCTGAGAATCATTGAGGAGCCTCACTTCTTGAATTCCAGACAATGCATGCATTTTTAAGTCAGCCACAGCTGGGTACAGCAGCATGCTCTTGCAGTCCTACCAATCAGTACACTAAGGTGGGACACAGGCATGTACCCAGATGGAGTCTGAACAATGCTGCAAGGTAAACCCAAGGGTCATTTGAATCATTGTATCACAGCAGTTTTTGTTCTCTATCACTAAGGAAGGTAAGGTGTGGTTTGTATGTTTGTTTGTTTGTTTTGTTTTTGTTTTTCAAGACAGGGTTTTTCTTTGTGGCTTTGGATGCTGTCCTGGGACCAACTCTTGTAGACCAGGCTGGTCTCAAACTCACAGAGATCTGCATGCCGCTGCCTCTGCCTCCTGAGTGCTGGGATCAAAGGTATGCGCCACCATTTTTTGAAATAGCGTTTCTCTGTTTAGCACTGGCTGTTCTGGAACTCTGTAGATCAGGCTGGCTTTGAACTCACAGAGATCCACCTGCCTCTACCTCCAGACTGCTGGCATTAAAGGAGTGTCCCACTACTGCCTGCCTAAGGAAGTAAGCTTTACCACCTGCCTTAGTTAAGAAATCAGTTTTGAACATCAGACTACTTGGGTCACATTCTTCAAACCTAAACCAATATTCATGTGTAAATCTACAGAGACCTTTTATAAAATGCCACAAGTAAGACAGGTGGTGGTGGTGCACAACTTTGATCCCAGCCCTTGGGAAGCAGAGGCAGGAAGATCTCTGTGAGTTCAAGGTCAGTCTGGTCAACAGAGTGAGTTCCAAGACAGGCTCTGAAGCTACACAGAGAAATCCTGTCTCAAAAAAAAAAAAATAAAACCAAGTTGTTATCCAGTGGAAACAGATGCAGACATCCACAGCCAAGCACTGGGCCAAGCTCAGGAGTCCTGTTTAAAGAGATGGAGGAGGGACTGTCCAAGCAGGAGGTGGGGGGGGGATTGGGGGGTCTGTCAATGTCATGACAGCAGACCTGAGCTCCTGGAAGCTCAGGGACTCTGGGCTGATAGCTAGGAAGCTTGCATGGGACTGATCTAGGTCCCCTGCATGTGTGTGACAGTTGTGTAGCTTGGTGTATTTGTGAGGCTCTGAGCAGTGGGATCAGG
The DNA here is from genome assembly GCA_030556225.1 of Cricetiscus sungorus. Taxonomy (NCBI): domain Eukaryota; kingdom Metazoa; phylum Chordata; class Mammalia; order Rodentia; family Cricetidae; genus Cricetiscus; species Cricetiscus sungorus. Next base: position 13,499,590 of record JANBXA010000726.1, read on the forward strand.
ACCTATCCCAGGTACTTTAGCTGGCTATTGGGAACCTGTTCCACATGCTGGGTTGTCTCACCTAACCTTGGTGCAGGGCAAGGAGTTTGGTCCTCCCTGAACTTGATGTGCCATGCTTTGTTGATACCCAAGGGAGGCTTGCCCCTTTCTGAATGGAGACAGAAGAGAGGATGGAGGGGGTGTAGAGGCCAGGCAGGGAGAGGGAAATGGAAGAGAGGAGAGGAGGGAGGGGAAAGTGTATTGGGATGTAAAATAAATGGAAAAAAAATTAATAAAAAAATAGTCGTTGGTTCTTGTCCTTAATTCTAATACTGAAGTAATACCTTCCAACTATTTCCTAATCCACAATGAATACACTTTTAATGACAGCATTGGAGTTTAAATTTGACGTCCTAATAGCAGTATTATGCAATTAGTCAACACAAAATTAAAGGGAGTCACATACATGCAACCCAGATATATGCAAATCAGAGATTAAGACTTCCTCAGTTTTATTCATGTAAGGAAATGAGGCAGCTAAAACAGAGCTCACTAAAGAGTGAACTGCATCCATATTTACCAGATGGACCATGTAATTCTTCATTTTACCAGTTCAGAGACCAAAACTATAGGTCTGAAGTTTACATTACCATGAAAATAATGCAAAATTTCAAGAATCCACAGCAAAGACAGCAACAAAAGTGGTATCTTTAACAGTTTTCCTACTTTAGCACTTCTTGTGGTCCATCTCCCCTATATACTAAATTTCTTAGTTTATGACTGTGTTTCTATAATATCGAATTGTAGCACATTGAGCATACAGATCATTTTTTAGTGAATAACTTAACATTCAATGGAAGAGATTTCATTTCCTACCTCTGATAACAGCAAATCAAGCTCAAAAACCATGGGGGCTCAGAAATGATCAAGGAATAGATATCTGGTGGATCGGAAGAGCAGATGCTGTGCTAGGAGAAAAGACAAATGGTGAATTGCATAATAGTTTTGAAAATATTGCTTTATCAAACATGTCATTTGTTTGAAGGACCTGCATTGTTGGCATAAGATGTGGGACACCAGCTTGTTAGCAAAGTGAAACATGATGGCAGCTAGATACTGACAATTAATGGTGCCCAACTGAGTGTCTTCATTTCATATAGCTTCGGTCAAAAGTTACCCAATACCTTCTGGTTGGGGGTATCAGTATAGCCAATTGCATGTCAGGTCTCACTGCAGCAAAACAGTTTCTGTAAAAGATAGCGAGATCTCCAAAAACACTACCTTCTGGCCAGCAAATTCCATTCTTTCCCGGTGATTTGCTACAGTGTACATGATATGAGTCTTGCCTTTTTGTGTGAGTTCTCTGTGGATAACACCAGTGGCAGTTTGTAAACATATTTTATGTCTGGAGTTGATATCAAAGTGTCAAAATGCACTTATGTTTTGCTGCAAATAGTCGTCAATTATTTTTGCCTTGAATATTTACAGAAGTAACTGTTAGCAACAACATTTCATCCTTTTACCAGTGAAGTTTCTGAGGACCTGACTTGTGAGAAAATTACAACAAAAGGCAGTAGTCAAAACGTTTCCCAGGCTGTAGAGCATGTGCTGTCTTTCTCAGCAAACATGGTGCTGACTGACCTGACCATTAGGGTTAGCCCACATCTTCTCTCTCACCCAGCCATTGGAGACTATAGCAATGAAGGAAATAGTGACATATAGTTTGAAATCAGGCATTCAACACCTTGTTGATACTCAATAACAACAAACCAGGTCTATATAGCTGATGACCCTGTTGAATGGATGAGGTTAACTATGAGTCAGGAGGGAAGAGATGAATAAAAGTGATAAAAGACATAATGTTGCTGGTTGTTTTTTATTCTTTTGGCCTTTTTTAAGCCTTTTGTTCCTTTGAACATCCAGGTCCCAAGTAAATCATACACACTCTTGTTATTAATTACAAATATGCTGCCTTATCTTGGCTTGTTGCTAGCCAGCTTTTCTTAACTTTGGATTATCCCACACACCTTTTCCCTTTGGACTTTTATCTTTCTGACTTCTGTACATTTTACTTTCCTTCTTACTCCATGGCTGACTGGGTGGCCGCCCCATTGTCCTCCTCTCCTTGTTCTCTTGCTGCTTCTCTTCCTCCTTTCTCCTATTTATCCTGTCTGCCTGCCAGCCCTTCCTGTCCTTGCTCCTGCCTCGCTATTGGCTGTTCAGGTCTTTATTAGGACTACCAGGTGTTTTAGACAGGTACACAGCTTCACAGAGTTAAACAAATGCAACATAAACAAAAGTCACACACCTGAAAATATTATTCCCCAACAACATAATGAAGAAAAAGACACAGCCAGGTGTGGTGGCCCAGGCCCATGATCTTAGCGGGAGGTGGATGCAAGAAGATGAGCCTTAGCTGCATAATGAGCTTCAGGCCAGCACAGTGTGCAAGAGACCCTGTCTTGAAACACGCAGTTCAGCCTTCCTGAGATCTCCAAGTTTTGAAAATATGTGGAAGGGGAAGAAACACTTCCCAATTTTATAGTTTATCTGTACAAAACTATGTATTAGTGTTTTTGTTTGGTTTCATGGCCCAAAAAGATCCAAGTGGAAATATATTAGTCATACTGTAGCAGAGCATTTTTACATTTTTTTAAAGTTAAGGCTTGTTTTGGTTTGTTTTTTACAGGCAGGGCAGCCGAGGCTACCTCTCAGATTCGTGGTTTTTCTGCCTCAGACTCCTGAATGCCAGGATTACAGACATAGGTCACCTTGCCATACCTGGATTAAAACTCACTTTTCCTATGGCTCTGGAGATGCCCCCCCACCCCCCATAAGGAAATGCATTATAACAGAATGAAACCAGAAGAATGACTATAAAGTAATAAGCCCAGAGGCTATTATTTGTTTTGTTTTGATTTTTTTCATCTCAAATGAAACAACAGTCACCTCAGGAGTCCATAAAGTTATTGTAACAACACTGACATTGGTCAAAATATTTCAGGACATCTCCTTGGGAATTGCTTTCAAGGATAGCTTCCAAGCTCCACAGAAAAATCAGTCTCATTACTCTATAGTCACACTCGTATAACACTAACATAAATTTAGCAAGGGAAAACTGAATAATTTAAAACATAAGATCTAATCTTTTTTTACATGTGAGTGTAGACTATCATTGAATTTTAATGTTAGAATCAAATTGTGGGTAGAAGTAAAAATGTGATCCAATATAAGTACCATGTTTACAAGTTTTAGGTACTCAACTCTAAATCTTAATCAAAGAATAAGTGTATTCATTGGAACACAATAAACAAATAGACATCTAATAAGGTAAACTTTATGTGTTTAAATATTTATGGCTATGTTCATTAACCTACATGCTTAATCTAGTGATAACACTTATGAAGTTTGGTATTTCTTAGAAGTCCCAAGTCTACATATGTTATCTAAAATATGTATTGATTTGTTCACCAATACAAACTGTGATTGGCTTTTAATAAAATAATCCATATTATTAAAAATAGAAAACTGCCCCAAAGCAACAAAATAATAACAACCTGCAAATGGAAAAGGAGCTAACATTTGCTCAGACACAAGGTCTTTACGAACATTTTTTGTTAGTTTATTTAGTTCTTAGAACAACCCTGGGATATATTATCACAGTGTAGCTGGCTCACCTTGTAACTTACCTTTCCAAGAGGTTTTTTTCTTCTTTCTTTCTTTCTTTCTTTCTTTCTTTCTTTCTTTCTTTCTTTCTTGCTTTGTTGTTGTTGTTGTTGCTGCTGCTGGATTTCTGAGACTGAGTTTCTCTATGTAACAGCTCCAGTTGTCCTGGAAACTGATCTGTAGACTAGGCTGGTCTCAAACTCACAGAGAGCCTCCAGTCTCATTGCCTCCCAAGTGCTGAAATTAAAGGCATGACCCACCACTGCCCAGATCCAAGGTTTTTTATTTGTTTGTTTGCTATTGTTGTTGTTTCAAAAACACCATTATAATTCTCCATTGCCTCTTCCTTTCTTCTTTCCTTCCTTTCTTCCTTTCTTTCTTTCTTTCTTCCTTTCTTTCTTTTTATGTTTTTTTGTCCCAAGACAGGGTTTTTCTCTGTGTAGCAGTCCTAGCTGTCCTGGAACTCACTTTACCAGGCTGGCCTCAAACTCGCTGAGATCCACCAGCCTCTGCCTTCGGAGTGCTAGGATTAAAGGTGTGCACAACCTTTGCCTGACCTCTATTGCCTATTTCAAAATATGGTTCTTAGTCTTAAAAGAAGCACAGAACAAACTTCTAACCACCATTGTTATAAACTTTATAATATAAAGGATAAAAAGCAAAAAAAAAAAAAAAAAAAAACAATCTTGTTTGACTGCTTTCTTTCTCTCCTCCTCCTCCTGCTTCTTATAAAAAAGAAAGGGTCTCATTTCTTCTTGCTTGGCCTCCCTGGCAGGTTCCATAGCAGGAAAGGGTGAATGAGGCTGAGGGATAAACACACCAGGCAGACAGAGCTTGAGTGAGTTTTATTAGAAAGGGGAGTGTGAGGGAAAGGAAGGGAAAAGAAGTAAAGAGACACAGAGACACCAGGAGCACAAGAGAAGAGAAGAGAGAAGATAGGAGACAGAAATGCTTGCTTAAAAAGGGAAACGTGCACATTCTTACTGAGTCCTTACACAGCCCCATAACTCATGCCATAGCCATAGCCATGACTTGGCCACACAGAGCATACATGTCCCGCCCATCGTTAAGGGGTAGGGTCAGCAGAATGCCAGGTTCCAACACAGTGTACTTGGATTAAAGGTGTTAGCTACCACGCCCCACACCATTTCTTCTACTCCTGATGTAAATAAACAACAGAATCAAAATCAGAGAGAGATGAGCCACTACTCAAAATTTATAGTAGGATCAGTTTTAGTGAAATCCCAATAGCAGCCAGGCATTGGTGGCGCATGCCTTTAATCCCAGCACACCGAGGCCGAGCCAGGTGGATCTCGCAGGTGATCTCTGTGAGTTTGAGGCCAGCCTGGTCTAAAAAGTGAGTTCCAGGACAGGCTCCAAAGCAATACAGAGAAACCCTGTCTTGAAAACCCAAATAAAATAAAATAAGAAAAAGAAAGAAAAGAAAAAAAGAAATCCCAATAGCAATATATTCAAGTCATAATTTTAGGTATTTCACCAAAGCACAATCAGAACAAATATGAACAGATTACATTAGATTACAGATATCAAAGTGAAAACAGTGAATCAAGTATGTGGTGTTTGGGGACTCTTTCAAGTGTCTTCACCTTCCTAACAATTATTCAACCATAATTTACAACTAATAATAAACCTGTTTTTAATAACACGTATGTCCCATGATTCTGCAACTGTCCTAATCCAAATTGTCCCAAACATCAGGATGAAAGCTTTATGAAAATACCCTTGTACTATTAGAAAATGTCACCTCTGGGTTGTCACAGATTTCACCTTTTCAGCTGCATCTCCTTTTCTTATTCAAATAGTGTTATGTAAGTGTCCTTCATTCCCCCAAACTTAGGTTTCCCTTTTCTACTAACTGCTTCTAAATTCTTCTGAGTTCCCTCTAACCTCAGCAATTGGCCTTGAGCCCCAGGGTACATGGAACTGAAAACTCAAAACAGTTGGTTTGGGTTTGTTCCATGCTTTTCTCAAGTTGACTGGTTAGTGGAAAGCCAGCTATCACATGAAAATGTGAATAGAATATAAATTGCCCCTATAGTACAGGTTAATCAAAGTTATTTAGAGGTTATGGTTGTTACTGTAATAAAACAATAATCACAAATATAATTTAAATAATTTTATTAAGTCAAACAACAACTGTAGGGATCCTGGATATTGCTTTTTTGGACACAAACATAGTAAAATTTACAAAACAAATATTCACCATTTCTAGTTTCAAACATTGGCTCAGATATTTGAAAGAGATTTGCAACAATGCATAAGATAGTGCCTACTGACTTCTGATCATGACCACCATTTTCCATTTATAAATCCTAAAATGGAGGGGGAGCCTTTTTGCTTTTTTCATTTCACAATTGATTGCTCAGCACAGAATGCAATACACCAACAGAAGAAAATAGTCTTTTTTTTTTTAAGACCTAGAGGAAGAAGCTACTACTCTTAAAATGATCACTTCAAGGTAACAGACATCCAAATTGATGTGGTTTTCTTTGAAACCTCATCAGTAAATCATTTCTTGCACAGTAGGTTTGGCATTAACCCTACATTTAGGATAGGAAGTGTTATGGAGGGCTGGTTGCTGTATACCAGCATCAGTATCAAGTTCTTTATCAGGAATTAGTCTGTCTCTGATACCAAGCAGGGCAACACTGGCAGGAAAACAAAAAGTGAACTGCAGATAGGTCAAAATAGGCCACATTTTCTTTCAGAAAAAACAAATGTCATAAAATGTTATATGGACATGTTGTTTTAAAAGGCTACTTTTTAATAAAACAAGAAGGACTGTTTTATTTTTTAGCATCTTCTTTTGAAATGGTCTCCACATAGATTTCATTTTCAAAAAGCAATTTAGACAATGCATATAGCCTAATAGAGAGCAAATATTATAAACTTGCCAATCGCTGAAAGGTGTTTTGTAGCTGCTATAAAGCTGCTGCTGCTTCCTGTTCATCAGATGAGAAGACAGGTTGAAGTGGTATTACAATAGAAATATGCAAAATTGCTTAGTCCATTAGATGCTTTTGAAAAGAATTGTCTTTAGTTTTAACAGGTGTTTTGAAAAAGGAGTCTCCCTAATTTTAAAGAAGTTACCACTAGCTCAAGAAGTGTTAGAAGCCATTTCTTCCAATGTTTCCTGCAAATTTAAGGGTTTTCAAACGGTGCATTTCAAGTTATGATAGAAACAAAATCCTCAGTGAGAAGAGTGTCCTTTGGAGTCAACAAATATAACTTTCCCTGTTTTCCAGAAATTCCATTCACATAGCTCTCCCTCTCTCCCTCTCTCTCTGTATATATAGATGTAGAGATATCTATATCCCAAAGACATCTCAGGTATCCTGAGGAAACCATTCACCAAAGCATCTTAGCTAAAGAAATTCCACACTCTACTGTAGTACTTAAAGAGACCAACCTCTGTTTAACCCCTAGCTAACAAATTTCCAATTTAAAGAATCTTTTAGTTTGCAAATTTGATCAAAGATTTAACTAGGAGAAAAAGCTCACATTTCAGAGTTCAGACAACAGCCCAGAGAAATAAAGTACAAAGCAGGCACGGTTTACTCCATCAGATCTCTCAAAGATGTCAGTAGATTATGCCACTGTGGGCATGTGGGGTGGCCAAGCCTGGGAAGGAAACTTCATCCACAGGAAAGTGGGACAAAATCAGTTTGGTGGCAATTTCAAAAACAAGTTTTCAAACTGCTGAAGAGGCTCCCGCTCCTTTGACATGCAGAAATCACACATAATAAAAGCACAGAAAACGCTACCGCGCATGCTAATTTTAATTGCCCAGAGGTTTTCAATGCAAAACACCACAACTTAAATGCATAGTGCAAATTCTTGCCCCAAAGCCGCTGTCTTTGTGCATTGAAAAGGAGGAAAGACAGCCCCATCAATTGTTCTCTGCAGATAAAGGCACTGTTTTGCAGATTTTCCCCAGATCAGTGCCAGACTTGCTAATGACCTGCCCACCCACCTGGGGCCCTTCCCAAGGTGGCCCTCAAGAACTGCCCTACATCTTCAGTGGCCGGAATGCTTGATAGTGGACAACCCCAAGAGGGTCATCGTTTCGCTGGTGTCCAGGAACACCTAGAAAAGTTCCTGCACCTTATTTGCCTAGAGGAGAGGGGAGTCGATAAAGTGCAATGTAAAAATGTCATTTTTCTTAATAATGACACGTATAACGATGAATTCTTAGCATCTTTATTTTCTTCTGCAGCAAACAGGACCAGGAGACGCCAGTTTCAAAGTCCGTCATGAAGGAATCAAGATAGGAATTGAAGTTTATTTCGGCCCTCTTCCCCCTTTAACCTAAGACTACCAGCTGTGGGCACACACACAAAAGCGTTAACAGTGCTGGGTTTTTGTAGGTTTTTAAATGGGTTCTGCAGAAAACGAGGCCTGGTGAAAGGGTAGCTTTCGAACTCTGAAAGATACAAGTGGGTTGAGAAGCCTTGGTTCCTACCCTAATCGGCTTGACCATTGTCCTGATAAGACGACACACTATGTACTGTTCTTCGTTTTTAAGGGCTCGGAGGTGCTGAGGAATCTTAACAGGGACACAGCTAACTGGAAACCACACACACACACACACACACACACACACACACACACACACACACACACACACAGAGAGAGAGAGAGAGAGAGAGAGAGAGAGAGAGAAAGGGGAGGAGACAGGGATGTTTTTTGTACCAGGAGCTTCTTCTGGTGGGTTTTGTGCCCCAAATCCTGTGAGAACCCCAACCCCCCTAAAGGGCACATCAATTTCCCACCAGCGTTCCCAGGAAGAACTTCTTCGCTTCCGTTTTTGTCTGTTTGTTTTTAAACTGCGTTCAACTGCCACGACCTACATTGTCCCGCGAGGCGCCAGCGCTGAGGAATAACCAAGGAATTTCAACGACACCGCAGCGCGGCAGCCCGTAGTCTGCGTTATGCGGCGCTCCACGGGGGTTCGCATCCGGCCGCCATGTTCCTGACTCGAGAGCCGCCCCCAAACCAACCCTCCTTCCACATCCCTCTCCTTTCCTCCCGCCCCCCGCCCCGGCTTAGCCAAGGCCGCCCTCCCCGCGAGGCTGCTTTCAAACTCCCCCCATCCCCCCTGGCCACAAAATCCCACTCGACGGCTGTAAGGCTATGCGCCTGCGCGCAGCGCCCGCAGGGATGGGGGTTGGGGGTCCTCGGGTCCCCTGTCTGGGCTTGAAAAGGCCGAAGCCATGGGGAGCAGGGGAGGGGTTGAGGCCCGGATCGGAGCCTCCTTTTTCCTCCCTGCGGGTCCTCGCTAAGGCCCTGGCCGAGCTCTCACACGTGTGCGCTAAAAACCCACTTCAAAGTGTGTTCCCAGTGTGGAGGAGGCCCCTTTTGGGTCAGCCTCATACTCAGAGCAGGCCAGAGCCTCACCGCCTCTGTCCTGGACACCGCAATGCTCTGGAAGGGTCGAGTAAGGAGTTTGCGGAATGATGCTGATGCTGCAAGCGCCCATCGGGTACCACCATCCTCATCCTCAACCCTACCCCCACCGCCAGTGGAAAAGGAATTTAACACAAAGTTTGCTGGCAGCGAGATGCTGTAGTCTTCGGAGCTCGCCATTGTTTGGGCTCGTATTGACCCCAGGTCGGGATTAGGCAGAGGCTGATTTCTGCTTTACAGCCCCGCCGGCCTAATGAGGCCTAGAGGCGATGGGGCGCGAAGCATCCCTGGAGCCCAAGGCGATCCGCTAGCTTATGGCCGCCAAGGGCCCTGTTGGTGGAGGTCAAAGGGTCAGCGGGCAGAAACCGCTGGAGAATTGACCCTAGGAAATGAGGTCCCCTCCTCCCTGCCCAAACCTCAAGGATTTAGAAGAATTTGGTGTGTGGACAGGGCCCCTGGGCTCCCCAAGGACTTCAGAAACCCCTAGTGTCACTCTCCCAGCCTTCCTCCCAGCTAGTGCCCAACTGGAGCCTTGGAACTCCAGGGCTCTGACAGAAAATAAGCCTAGGTACTAGTACAGAAGGACACTCCGTTCAGATGGTAGCAGAGCCTTTCAGAAACTTACAATTTAATTTAGTACTTCATTGGACTTCTGGTTTGGGTGTGTTTTCTTAGGAAAAGGGGGTGTGGAACCTAGGGGCAAAAGAGGCAGAAATGGGGTAATGTAGAGTGTAGTGCACAGGAACTTTCCTAGAAGGCTTTGTAAAGACCAGAACACCCTTCACAGTACCTACTAGAGACAATCTTCCTTTGCCTGGATGCCGATCTTTGAACCTTCCAAACTGGATGATGGCCTGAGTTAATCTGTCGTGCCTGGAAGGTCTTCCCCACTTTTCCTGAGACTTATGCTAACCCAGCTTGGATTTTGAGCTTTAGCATTTGTGACTTGGGGTACAAGTGCTTACTTACAATTCAAGAATATAAATATGCATTCCCAATGCCACATGAGCAAGAAAATCAAAGAAAAAAACCAAAAGCAAAGTTTTCTTTGTAGAAAAAAAATGCATAATGCATAATTGAGAAATTTACTGTATCTAAGTCAAGAGGGGATCAAGAGAAACATTTTTATAGTTACTGGGTTATTATTTGTCAGCTTCCTCTCACAGGACACTCAGTGCTTTTCTGTAAAAATCTATGGTACAATAGTTTCAAGCCACTAAACAAATCCCTAGAACTATGTGTCTCTTAATGAGATATTTCTTGTATATAATGAATGTAAGCAAGGGTTTTTAGCCAGTGCACTCAACCTATCTCTACTTAAAAAGTTAGGTTAGGATTGGGGTGTGCAGGGAGGGAACTCATGAAGAAAACAGTACATTGTGGAGGCTCATTGAATATGTAGAAGGCCAGCCATTTCCATTTCACAATAACACAAATTTAGAGTCTTATTAATAAAAAGCCGGCTAAAAATTGCTGAGCATTTAAAATAGTTTGAATGAAGCAGGAAGCCTGAAATATGGATCTGGTCAAAACCCTCAATGTCAAGGTCAAGATTGGAATGTCTGGGTAGGGTGTGGTAAACTGACCAATTACCTGCTCATCACATTTGTAATCATCCCAATCCCTGTTTGTGATATTCAGATGGCTATTGGCAAAGTGAAGTGCAAAAGACACCATTTCACTAGCATTGCCTCCAAAGCAATTTGTAATTAGAAATTATCAATAATTGATTGTTGACAAAAATCAGTAAATAACAGATTTTTTTTAATGTGTCATGAGAATCAAATTTTGTTTTAAACTACCAGAAATTCTCAGCATTTCAATTTTAGATTGATTTATTTGAACATGGAAAAATATTGGGCACCAAATACAAAAATGTTATAACATAAATACGATGTGCCAAGACTTTATTTCTTCAAAAAGAACAATCAACAAAATTCTAGAATTGAAATGATTATATAATATCAAAATGACTGCCACCAAAACCGAGAGCATTGCCCCTTAAAGAGAAAGAGGTACTTAAGCCTATTCATTACATTTCTAAATACTTTACAATTCCTTATCTTCACTTTTCTGTAATTCAAGAAGAGATAGGGCTCACAACAACCAACAGCACCCTGAAAATGTCTCCAAACTCTACCCATTTCAAACCCCCAAAATAGTAAATCAGTTTTCTTCCATAGACCCATTGTAAAAAGAACTGTTTGTCCAAATGAGTTGCTTCACTGAAGATTAAATGGATTGTTAACATTTTATCACAAAACAAACAACCGTTTTTCATTGTTACTGATTTTAATGGAAACAATGCTCTTAACATCTTTGCCTACAAGTAATGAACTTTAAAAATAACATATTTTGCAAATGTTTTTTCTTTCCACAGTATCATTTAGGAACTGCTGCAGTTATTACACAGCTATATAAATGTTATGAATATGTGATAATCATGAATGGAACTATATACAGCAAACAAATCAGCCTTTGCCATCCAAAATTTAAAGACTATGGTTCTTTTAAGAAGCACTTCAACCATGAGAAGCACTGCTCAACCAGCCTTGCTCATTGCCATAATTTCAGAGGTGTGCTATCTTTTGAAAATATAGAGCTAAATAGATTTGATAGGCAGATTAGATAAGTCATAGATACAAACATATAGGTATGAGTGATCTCCATAGACATGCATCCTGCCATAATTTTCATTTTTATATAAGGTAATAAAGAACTAAGGGACATAAAACTAATTAGGTTACCTTATGTTTATATATGTAGGGCAGGGATGATTAAATCCAGATTCTCAGTCTTTGAAGTACAAGATTGAGATGTCATGGCCACCAAGTGAATTGATCAGTATTATTTGATTTGCATGCCGAAAATCCAGGACAAACACATTTAAACTCGCAGTTAAACAACCATCTGAGCTAGAGATAAAGTAGGGTCTGTCCCAGATGGAAACTGACATTGTAAGGAATCTATATACTGCAATAGAAAAATAATTTAACAATTAAAAAACGGATCTGAGTGAGTTATAAATACCAACAAACAAGATTCAATTTACTCACATCTCCTCTTTGTAGGAGATTGTTACAAAACAAAAGTCAGTGTGGTTCAAAAATTGTAAATTGTGTTCCTTTTCTCAAAACAATAATTGTTTAATGCTAAAGCAGTTATAATCAAAAGCTGTACAGAATTTGTTAGAAAACATTTATCCATAAATATTGTTCAGTTCCCGGCACTTGCAGCAATAATTAAATTACAAACGATAAATATGGCATCAACGGATATGTATTTACAAAAAGAAAGTTATTACAAAAGGCAACTGTATACTAAACGTCACAATCTGTGTAGAGTAACATCATATCCTCAGCCTGAAAAAACTACTGAACAACAGTTTCGACCCCATTAGATAGACGAAGATACATTCACAAGTGTAATGCTTTATAGAGAGTTCAAGACATAACAGGACTTTGGCATGGTTTAAGACTGTGAGAGTTTAAACAATCACCACTAAGGCGAAGGAGAATTTTCATCAGTGTAACATCACCACCACCAAGCCTTCGATAACTTCCTCAAGACACAGGACAAGTGTTAAAGTGATTTGAAGGAGTTTCAGAATGGGGTGTACAGAGAGCAAGAGGAAGGGGCAGGACAAGCAGTGAAAAGATTTTTGTAAAAAAATCCTTCAAATGCCAAAATGTATTTTCTAATCCTGAGAAAAGGGCATGGCTACTTTTGGATTTGCCCAAAACCTTCCTGAACAATTGAAATTACCAAGATGTAGCCCTCTATATGGCCTCTTGCTTTAAAACTCCGTTTCCATCTGATTGGTCTCAGTTTTCTTTTTTAAATGCATTTTGGTTGTCCTCAGACGTACCATTCGTTAAAATTGGGAGGAAGTCCAGGGTTGTGGCTGGTGCTAGTTTGAACTGCAGAAGGGGTTTTAGTGGTATCTTTACTGTTTGCAGAAGCTATAGCGGGTGGAGTGGAAGATTCATAGCCTGAACTGGCAGCAGGGGAGGAATCTGACCCTTGAGATTCATGAACCTAAAATTAACATGTATATATTATAATGAATATAATTCCAAATGGCAATGTGAAAGCAAAAATTTAAATCCCCAAACAACAACAAACAAGGGCAGATTTGAATACTCTAAGAGCAAGACCCAGCTGACCCACTTAAAAAGAAAAACTTGATTTATTTTTTTTCCATATCACTGATGCCTAAAATACCCCTAGCATTTCCTCCAAAAATCAGGCTGGAAAAGGAATAAGGAATTCCATTTTAGTCGTGCCACTCCAAAAATGCTTTCTCCGTGGATGGAGTGGACAAGTAGCTATTCTGCGGGCCCTATGAAATAGTCACCCCAGATTTCGTTTCCAGATTTCGGCCTGGGAAAGCAGGTATAGAGATGAGTGGCACAGGGATGGGGTGGGGACTGGGGGCTGTGAATTCCCACACAAACGTGTTAGAATTAGGCTGGGCTCCTCGGCCCTATTGTTTTATCAGAAACCCAGGAACAAACGAATGACCCTCCCCGGGTTTGGCGCATCCACTTTGGATTCCCACAGTGGGCTGAGACAGGGAGACAGAATAAGGTGGCCACTGAAGCCTCCAGCCCTGGCGAGCTCGGTTAGAGCTTCCTAGTAAACAACCGAATATTCCCTCCACTCTTTCCCTCTCCCAACTGTACTCTCGTTCACACACACAGACACACAGACACACACACACACACACACACACACACACACACACACACACACACACACACACACACACGCACGCACACACACACGCACGCACACAGACACACACACGCGCGCACACACACACCCCTCCACCTCCATACTCAAAATGGGTTCAAGGTGTCAGTGCTGGAGCAAATAGGATTTAAGGTGGAGGATAGAGTTGGCAGTGCGGGAGCTTCCGTTCTGCCGCCCGGTGTCGGGCCGACTGTTTACAAACCGCCGACCGCTAATAAAGAGGTAATTACCTTCATGTGTTTGCGCAGGGAGCTCGGGTGCGTGTAGGACTTGTCGCACACTTTGCAGATATAGGGCTTATCCGAGGTGTGCACATGCATGTGCTTCTTGCGGTCGCTGCTGTTGGCAAACCGTCTGTCACAGCCTTCAAATTCACATTTGAAAGGTTTTTCACCTGCAAGAAGGCAAAAATGCAAAAGGGGCAGGGGGAGAATACAGTAAGACCCAGAAACTTCTCAGAGTCCTACAGCTGGAGATTGGGAGTCCAGCGGTCTTTCCGTGGAGGGAAGCGCGGACTGTGTCATGTTTTCCCCGGAGAAAAACCCAGAGTGTTGCTTGAGCTCGCTGGGTTGGGGAGTGGTGATCTGAGGCAGGGGTAGAATAGGGCCAGCCCAGAACCTGATCATCCCTTTGTTCTTCCAGGACAAGAAACCTCGGGGATTTCCCCGAAGTTTGCCCTAAGTTGTGGCCCCACTCCAAAATAATCAGAGCCCCCAATGTGCGAGTACACTGAGCCACCACTTAGGCGGTGTAACCAAGCTGGGCAGGACAATGGGCCGGGGATGGGACAGTCCTGTTCGTCCCCTTCTTTGTGCCTTTTAATCTGCCTCTTTCAAATTTAGAGATTTTTGCTAAGCCTGGTACTCTTACTAATTTTCGGAAAGAGAACACTATATAAATTCAGGGGGCTACATACAATTTTACAAGAGGTTCTGAGCAATCCACGGAAACTGTAGTGCCTTTTTTACTTTAGCTTTCCTCCAGAGGACTGAACTGAACCTGCAACTCCAAATAAAAATTGTTTGACAAAAGTATCAGTCATTTAATTAGGAGATATGCCAATCAAGTGTAAAAAAGAACGGAAGTAACCAAAGTTAGTTTTCATTAGCATTTCTATGGTTGCCTTCCTCGAATGTGTTCAGAGAGCTAAGTCGCTTGTAAGCAATATACTCCCAACACTTTGGGAGTCTCTTCCTAGTAACCCAGAAAAGAACACAAAAAGAGGTGGCGCCAGTTGGTTCCTGGGCGCGAGAAGGTCCCAATTAGTTCCTGAGACCACAGCAATCTGCTCTGGAAGTTAGTACTGGGCAAAAGCGCCGCAGGTTCCCGGAGGGTGAGGGAGGCACTGACAGCGCTTCTTTACTGAATGGCCTCCGCGGGGCGCCGCCCCTCTGCTTGGCCTCCACCCCTCTCTCTCCCTCTCTGTTCAAGTCCTCTTGGTGGCAGGGTGCCTCTGGGGAGTTCCGCGCCCACCTGTCTGCTCCCCTTACCTGTGTGTGTCCTCTTGTGGATCTTGAGATTCTCAGAGCGGGCAAAAATCTTCCCGCAGCCCGGGAAGGGACACGGGAAGGGCTTCTCGCCTGTGTGCACTCGGATATGGTTGACCAGTTTGTACTTCGCCTTGAAAGACTTGCCCTCGCGTGGACATTCCTCCCAATAGCAGACGTGGTTGTTCTGCTCCGGGCCCCCCACATGCTCCATGGTGACATGTGTAACCAACTCGTGCATGGTGCTGAAGGTCCGGTCGCAGCTCTTCTTGGGCCGGCTCAGCTGAGCTTCCTCCATCCACTTACAGGACAGCTCCTGCTTGATGGGCTGCCGCATATAACGGAAGAAGGCGCCCGGCCCGTGGTGGGCCGCCACGTTCACGCCCATGTTCATGTTCATGGGGCTATAGTTGGGGAACTGCGCACTGGCCGCGTAGGGGTCCGTGCGCGGGCTAGCCACGGGGCGGTACGGGTCTGCACGGCCGAATAGCTCCCCGCGCAGCCCCAGATGGACCTGGTTGTTGTCCACGTGCCCTGTGGGCGACGGGTGCCCAGCGCCCTGCTCATGAAGCCCAGGAAAGAGCAAGTAGCCAGGAGGCTCAGGAATACCAGCTGGAGCGTGGAGACTGCTCGCCGAGCCTGCGAAAAGCCCGTGTTGCCCGCCGCCAGAGGCTGCCTCGCTGAGCCCAGAACCACGCTGGCGGAACAGAAAGTCGCGCGTGGAGTTGAAGGCGGCAGAGGCAGCACCGCCATAGGTGGGCACCTGGCTGGCGTGATGGTGGTGATGGTGGTGATGATGGTGGCCCAGGGCATTAGCATAGCCTGAACCCTGCGGTGTGAAAGCTGAGCTCTGGCCCGAAGACAGATCGTGAGCGGTGGCTGGGCTCAGCTTGAAGGCGGCGGCAGCAGCGGCGGCGGCAGCAGCGTGGGTTGAGTCCCCGAAGGGATTCAATCCCATGCCCGCCGGCTCGCGGTTGGGCATCTCGTGGTGGCGCGGCGCACCGAAGCTGCCCACTCCCAGGCCAGGGAACTGCGGGCCTCCATCCAGGAGCATCGTCATAGGTGGGACGTTCTGGATACAGAAGATCCGACTGAAGTGAGCGAGGGTGCCGGCGAAGGAGGAGATCCCCGAAAGACCGAAGTCAGAGAGGGATGGCGGCAGTTGGACACTGACCGGAGACCCCCTAGGCGCTACCCGGTGCTGCAACTTTCCTTTGCTGCGAGAGTCTCCTGCAGAGGGACAGGAGGGAGGAGGGGAAGAAAAAGGATTGGGAGGAGGGTTATGGGAGAGGAGGAGGGAGAAGGGAGGAGAAAAGACTCTAGGACTAAATCTGCTTTAACAAACTAACAGGAGCCAGGAGCGCACAAAGAAAAATAAGCAAAATAATAAGTGGAGGGCGGGGTTTGTCAATCCTGTCCCGGGCACCCCTCCTCTACTCAAGAGCGCAGAACCACGGGGCCAGAAGGCTCCTCGGGTACAGGCTTCCCGGCACGACTGCACCAAGTAGCGGAGGTGGATCGTGGCCAGGGGGAAGGCAGCCGGCAGTAAGAAGGCTCGAACCTCGGCGAGTGCAAGCCTCTTCACCTCCAGAGTAATGTCCTTGGACTGATAAAGTCAATCACTCACTCCTCGCACATAAACCGAGCGGGAGGCTGGGCAGCGCGCACCAATGGGGAGCCAGCTGGCCTGCGATCACCTGACCTCCGGCCCTGTCGCCCATTGGCCATCGCCACACTGATTGGCAGCGCGAAGCGGAGAACATGGCAGCCGCCGCTGGGCGACCCCAGCTGATTGGGTAGCTGCGGAGCGCCTGGCAGGTGAGGCGGCGACTGCTCAGCGTCCCTGTGTGGGTTCCGCCGGGCTTGCGAGACTGTGGGGAACTGGGGCTAGGCTTCAGCGAGTGGCGGGACAGAGCTGGGCCTCTCCCCGGATTGGCCCAGCTCCAAGCCGGTCCCAAGCACGCCCCGCGCGCTCTGTACCCGCTTAGGCTAAAGAAACTCTTTGACCCGAGAAGATTCTTCTCGCTAGCGCTCCTTTTACGCTCCAGGAAACACTCCAGTGCCCACTTGGGACCTTGTCGCCTCACTACCTTGAAAACATTTTCCCTCCAAAGGTGCCAGGAACAAATTCCTGCGTGAATGGGGCAGATTCGTGTTCCTGACCCAGCTGCGGCTTCCACCCCACACCCTGTTAGGAGATCCCAGACCAAGCCCGCGTCAGCTCCCTCTCTGCTTGTGCCCCAAACTAGAGGCAGTCGTCCAATGGCCACACTAGGAAAGATTAGATTGCTCATAGAACCATCCTCCTGTACTTCGGAGTCAGGATGTGACCTTGTGATCTGTGGTTAGGGGCTGTACTCGCTGCTACTCAGCAACCCCCCCCCCACCCCCGCTCTGATCGAGATACAACAGACAGAATACAACAATCCTATATAACACAACCTAAGCAAACAGCAGGAAACTCAAACGAAACATAGAAAACAAACACACCTCAAGAAACACGCATAACATACTAAAAAGTAAGCACACACAACACAGTATCAACACTAAATAAAACAGCACAGCGAACATAGTAGACACACCAGAAAACATACATAAGTGCTAAATGTGCGAAAACACAGCTTGTGTACACAAAAGACACAGTAAACACACCAGACACTGTGGTTTCCGTATGACTGAACCAACAAGCTTTGAATCGTCAACGTTTTGAAACCCAAAAGTGGAAAGGAAAACTGGAGTATGGAATTGTCTCCCCTCTTAACACCCTGGGCTTTAGTTTACTGTCTTCTATGCTTCTTAGAGAAGCACCTAGTAACCCAGGGAAGCAGTTACTCCCTACCGAATTACTTTCCAGGGGATTGTGTTGGAGTGGCCTTCTTACTCCACTACTCTACCCCTGGTGCGAGGTTTTTTCTCTGAACAATATGACCATAAAGAGGGTTATAAATCCACCACCCATGATTTGTCCGCAAAGCACTAGCAGAGGATGGAGGAGGGTGGGTGGAAAAGAAAAGCTGAGAGATGGTTGTGATTGTCACATCCCGAGCAGGGCAGAGCCCCCAAAGTCCTTGCCTTGAGGGAGCCTCGCAGCCTGGCGGCCATCTCTCTGATCAAGTTCAGAGGCGCCAGGAGAGACGGCGTCCAGTAGCGCTTTAAAACTGCACTTTTCCACTTTTGCCCTCCTATCTGCCTGATCCGGCCCAGCACTCCACTCTCTATTCTAGTTTGCTGGGAGAAAATGCTACTGGTAGCCATATCTGATAGTAGTCACCCCCTTCCACATCAAATTCACCCCATCTCCCTCCACATCCAGAGCCCTCTCCTCAAATTGAAAGGTGAGTTCACTGCTGACATAAATTATTGCATCTACTGAAAATAAGCTCTCCAAAAACTGGTTTCGTTCTCCCTTTACAGAGTTTCTTGGGGGGGGGGGAGTTTTAGAGAATGACAAGCAAGCTTAAATCATGCAAATGAATTCGAGGAGTCAGGCTGGCAAAAAGGAAGGACTACTTTCCTTCCTTCCCTTGTTCCCTTATTTTTCCTTCATTTCCTCCTGAGCATTCCTCTACCTCTTCTCACCCCTACCACCCTAGGACGTGTAACTGTTTGAAAAAAAAAAAAAAAGTTTGAATCCCCTCAATGAGGGAATCCTGGAGAAAGCGATTCTGGAAGCTTGGAGATCGAGGGAAGGCGGCTGTCCCGCCACCGGAGCAGCAAGTGTTTCCCGGCAGTCCCTGCAGTTACCCGGATAAGCGAGGGTCTTGCACGATTGGAAACCTGGGCAAACAACCCGTCAAGGGACTATAGAAGAAGGTTGGCAGCTGGGAACTACCATGCCTCTTTTTGGGGAGGAGTCTCGAACGCAGGGCAAGGGGATGTTGCCACCGCTGACCTACCCGGTACCCAGTGTCCATTTTGATGCGGCCACATTCCGATAATTAATTGCCTCCAGCACGTGCTTTGCAGTCCCTGGAACAAAAAGGCATAATTCAATTAGATCATCAACCGAGAAGTGGGAAGGTGGGAAAGGGGGAGGGGGAGTTCGAGTTAAGAGGCAGACCTAAGGCGATTCAGCTAGGCCAAAACCGGGGCAGAAGAACTCGTCCCCGGGCAGGCAGGCCCTTTACGAATGCAGATGCTCAGTGAGGCTCAGGGGTTCCAGATACGCCCCAGAGGATGAGACTGGGGACTCTGAGAGCAGCATTGCACAGGCAGGCCATTTCCAATTCTGTTGTGGTTGGTATGGGTGGGAGTGTCCCAATTTGGGGAGGAGAGGCCTTGACTCTAATCGCGATGGAAAGCAGTAGCTCTCCAGCTGTAATCCAGTCACTGCAGGAGAAAATAAAGCTCCCCGCGCCTCACAAAACAGTCACGGCTGTTGGACAAGAGAAAAGTTCACTTTTTCTCAAGACTTTCAGCTTCTTTCCCAACTTGCTTTTTTTGAAGGAGACTTTGGGAACGACTTGCGGGGCGCGGGGTGGTGTGGGAGTGGGGTGGACAGAGAGGTTTGGGGGAGCTGAGGCTGAGAGCCAGCCAAGTGGTGACTTGAAAGAGCAAAATTTTTCCTGCACAGAAGCTAGGGCCAGAGGTGGAAAGCATTCCTATCCATGTCCCCCTCCCTCCCCAGGTGCAGAAAGGAATCTTAGCGTTGGGCGGGACCGCTCGAACCCGGGTCCTGCTTCTTATTTTCTGCCATAACCGAAGCTCCCTCAGCAACTTTGGCTTACTGGGGTTTACATGTGTATTAGGCAGCCTAAATTAACAAATAAATCTCTTTTATGTGTCCCCCAGTTGTATGTGGTCTGGTCTAAATATCCACATGTCTGCATGGATAGGAAATATAATAGGATCCTTTCCCTCACACTGAGTTCAAACAGTAAAGGGAAAAAAGATTTATTTTTTATACCCAAATCTAAAGCAATAAATAAAATCAGAGAAGCTGATCATTGCCAAACGAGCAAAGCTTTTGAGTCTGATTCTTTGGAGGACCTATGTTGGAGGAGGAGAAGGAGGGATAAAAAAAGACCGCTGTGAGGGGCAACAGGGTGGAACTGGTTTCTCCATAGAACCCAGAGTCTTAGTCGCAGCACTTCGCCCTTCCCAGTCGCCTCAAAACAAAACATGTGCCGCACATTGTGTTATCATGCAGTATTTTTCAAAATTCTGTATCGGACACGAAATGATCCTAAGTCAGAGACCTAGCAATTTTCTTTAGGTCCAAGGGAAACACTGCGGTCTTTTCTTCTGTTTTATATTTAGAAAAGACTTGCAATCTAACACTCACAACATTTTAAAGACCCTTTAAACCCAGCAAGCGGATTTCCGTTCTGCCAATGCTTCCTGATTTATTTCAATAAATGAATCTTTGAATCCAGGAAGGGAATTATTCCAAGACGCTGAATTTGGTGCCCCTGCCTCTCTCCCCAGTGGAGTACAAAGTATTCCTCCTTGAAACATGTCCTTGAAACTCACCATTATTCGCGGGGTTTTTTTCCTGGTAAACGACAATTTCTTTACATAAATCTCCACCCTCCATTCAGAGTCCCAGATCTTTTAAAAAGAAAAAAAAAAACGCAAATGGCAATAAAAAAAAAATGAAGGGGGAAGAAAACAGGGGGAAAGAATGCGGTTTTGACCCGGCTTTATTTTTATGCTAAGATAAAGCTCTTAATTGGCTTCCGCTGCAGAGCTGAACGACTCTGGGACTTGCAGATACTCTCTTGAGCTCCAGATTTTACTGACTCCTCAATTTTCACTATGGTCTGGTCATTTGGCAAATACTTAATACCTTTAAAAATTAATAGACAATCAACAAACAGATATTGTTGATCACCTTTTTCTCTTACAACAAATTTGTTTTGCCTTTGTCCTGTGCAGTTTCAAGGCATATTGTTGCCCAATGTAATGAAATGCAAACCAGACAAGAATGAGACATTTTCATTGTACTTGTCAGTGAGAGCCCTGTGGACATACATATACACTTGAACTTCGGACATGCAGGCTGAAGTGAATGGGGCTAAACTTGGAGACAGAAGGCAGGGAGTTAAACTAAAGCTATCAAAATCCAGTTGGGGGTTAAGAAGGTAGCTCCTGAGATACAGGAAATTGAGTGACACTTATGTGGTGGGCAGCACTCATCAGCCAAGCCCTGGTGAAAGGTTCCAGATAAATGGTGATTGTCCCTTCAGATCTTCAGGTACTGTCATCAAAGAGTTTCTCTATGCCTCCAAGGGTACCTATTTGTTTTTTCTTCCAGTAGCCATATGGCTTGGATGCTTGAAGGACAAGCACATTGGAAAGGACCTTCCTCTCCCATTTGGGGACCAGAATACCCTGTTAGGAGAGGAGTGGTCCATCTAGGAGATAGGCAAAGAGAGACTACCAGAAGAAATACACAATGGTCCTGTTTTAAATTAACTATTTTAGTCACACAATGGTACATTTACAAGTTCTTCTCCAGAGTCAATGAGATGGGATAAGGAGGATTTCAGATGTCAAGCTTGCCTAGCTAGCATTACAGAACACACATTAACATGTGGTTACCCTGAACTCCAAGGTTATCTGTAAGCTCCTAAATGCTCAGTTAATTCTAAAATGTAGATTATCTCAGTTCTCAGACAAGTAAAGAAGCCTTAGACTATTGAACCACATTTGTTCATTGATGTCTCTGTTTTGGGACTAACTCTTGCTCCTTAAGTGACTGGAAGCCTATTTGTGGACCATAGTAGGGTTTTTAGCAGTGACTGTAATCCTTGGTGCTTAACTCTAGAGGACCCATTCTCCCAATTCAGGCCTATCCCAAGTCTTCCAACTTCCTCCTCACTATGGGGCAGAGGTGGCTATTTCCTTGCTTATCTTTTGTTCTATAAGAAATTGAGAACACAGATTCTTGACCCCTTAAACATTCTTTCTCAGATCTCAGGGCTTTTACACAGTTTAGGAGTGACATTTTGCCATTTATCTAGTCCTTTCCTAGTGGGGGCATAGGAGGTAGTGACTTTGATATTAAAACAAAGCACAGGGCCTCCATTCCTCGCCCTCCCCTATCTCTAAACCAGACAGAGCCAGAGGAATTAGACAAATGCCTGGTTTGTACTTGAATGGCAAAATATGGCTTGCAATACCTAGCTGACTCTCACCCTATAGCCTGCTGTGTTCCAATGGTCCAGGAGCCAAGAATGGTTCCTAAATTACCTTTCAAGGGTCAGAGAAGAATAAGGAGATTCTGCTACAGGGACTGCAGGTAGCCTGGAAGGCTTAAAACACCTTCTATTGGGCCTTTTACAAGAAAGCTCCACTGACCCCTGTGGTCTTCAAGAAAAGTAGATATTCTCTCAGGTTTAAAACGCCCCCTCATTTTCAAGATGCTGTTGGTATTAGATATGATTTTTCCCCTTGCTAAACACCTCGATGATTTGTGAGGATCACTCTGGTTCTGAGAAAAGGTGAAAAAAAATAGTCAAAGGAAGGGGAGCTGTGGAGAGGAAAGAGGAGACGAAATGAGTGAGAGATGAGGAAAAGAGTTGTGAATATCTCAATCAGTGACTAGGTGACCTCTGACCCTGAGGGTGGTTTTATTGTCTCTCTTCTTTGGCTACAGATACATAGTTTATTGACCCTTTCTGCGTGACTGAACCCTGAGGGGCAACCACAGCCACCAACCAAACCAAGGCATGTGAATCCAGGACTAAGGCTGCTGAACAATTTGCCATCAGGAGGCCAGAGGGAAGTGACCTCAATCCCCTAGGCCCAAGGGGCCTTCAGGAACACAAAGGTCAGTGCCTTGCTTCTGCTCAACTCAACTCTGCCCTCATAGGTCAGGGTTTGGAGTACACACACACACACACACACACACACACACACACACACACACACACACACACACTCACTCACACACACACACACCACACACACACACTCACTCACACACACACACACACTCACACACTCACTCACACACACACACTCACTCACTCTCTCACACACACACACACACTCACACACTCACTCACTCACACACACACACACTCACTCACTCACACACACACACACACACTCACACACTCACTCACTCACACACACACACTCACTCACACACACACACACACACACACACACACACACACACACACACACCAGTCTCTCAAAGGACCACTCCCTCCCTCCCTTTCTTCCCTAGAAAAATGCTTTTAGCCAATAGACTTTTCGATCTCTTTGCACTTCCCTTGTCTTCATGCTGCGAAGATGGCCTGGGTTAGTGTGGAGCTTACTGGTAGACTGATGGTTTAGCATACTCTAGACCCTGGGTTCTACCCCCCAACTCTGAAAATAATAAAGTAAATAATCAAATAGATTACTCTAATGCTTCTAGGACATTTCCAACAACCTGGTTACAAACTACTGCCCCAGCGTCTTTCTCCTCTGTAGATCTTTCTCCCTCCCTCTTTATTTTTTTCATTGCCTCTGACCCTATCAGGAATTTTTCTTTATGTATGCATCTCTCCTTCTGCCCTAACAGTTGTCCTTTTAACTTGATTTTGTTAGATTATACTTCACTTTTCAAGTGTGGACTAACCTGACAAAGAGTTCCTCCTGAACCAGGTAGACTCTCAACTCCTGTAGAATGCTCAGATTGGACATATTATATATGAGAAAATGAATGATTTTTTTTTCTTTTCTCTCTATAGGCACTGTGAGAAATACTTATACCCAAATCTTCTTCATGCTTTAAGTGTAAATCTTGTATATTTGGCAATCCTACTTTCAGGGATATGGTGTGGATGGGATAAATTGTCATATCAAAGAATTTACTTAAATGTAGCTTATCCATGTGCCACATGGGAAAGTAGGTGGAGAAAACTTCCTGCTCCTAATTGTGGAAAGGTCAACTTGGAGACAGAGTAACTTGAAGGTCTAAAGAGAGATGGTATGAAACTCCTAATATGGTTCAGCATGCTCGTTTTCTTCTAAAACAACAGGAGTCATCAGGCTTTCAGATGGTCCGGAGGTCTGATCACTGTGTCATGCCCGTGCCTTATCCCTGCCTACCCGATACACAGCAGACTTAGAGGGACCTTGAGATTCAGTGCAGAGCATTGCCTTGATTCTTTTATACCTGAACCTCTTTCCCTATTTGCTTTGGCTGTGTGTGTCCAAGCATTCCTTCCCCCCTGTCTTTCAGGATTCAAGTTCAATGCCCATCTGACCCTTTGCATTCTCTGTGTCACACCTTTTTCTTGCTTATCTCAAATTTACAGGGAAGGCTTCAAGAACAGAAAGGCCAGATTTCAGTGAGGAAGTCCTGCAAACAGCCAAGATGTGTGATAAAGTGAAATTCCTGAGTCCAGGCTCTCTGTCCAGCTCTGTCTTCCCTACCCCCCCCCCCCCAACACACACACTTCACTACACACTAGCTGATCAGGGCTAAAGGTCAAGTTCCTCTGAGGGCCAAGGGCAGCTTAAAGGCTATAAAATAGTCTGGAAAATCTTTCTTCATCTTATCACTTAATACCCTTTCTCCACTTTAGAAAAGATCACCATCTTTGCTCTCTTCCCTCTTCCTGAAGTGGTTTTAACTTCTAAGGGTTTTGTAGCAAAGACACTCTCCATTGCCTACTGAAATGAATTGAGTTATTGGTTTACAAGCAGCTTAGAACTAGTGTGACATGTGTACATAGAAGTTTATAATTTGCTCCCTGCCTGGGAGGGGAGGAGTATCCATGGCCTTAATGGACCCACTTAAACACTAGTTCTCCCATTATCTATTAGTTGTATGAGTCTCAATTAGGGATTAATATTGAATATCTAGTTTTCTTTTCACACTCCTCCCCCATCACTGTCTTGAGAAGGGATTCTGTGTTTCTGCTCTGAAAGCCATAGATTGGGTCCAGGTTGCAGCCTTGGCTTCAAGCTGGAATAACTTTAGAATATTTTAAAATAAAGAGATACCTAGACCAATCCTAGACTGTCCCACTCATCATCTAGGGAGGGGTGCCACGGGACTGTTTTTCAAGCACTTTGCTAATTGGAATATGAGATCATCCTATCTTAGGCAGCTATCTGGGGTCTCTTTGCTCCTGCAGATGCTCCAGGCCTGTCTTCTTGACCCTGGCATCATCACCCAGGTTTCAGTTGCTTCAAAAGCCTCTAGTTCCCCACTCAGACTTCTGTCCCTATCTGTTTCCTTGTTTTACCAGATGTTTCCATGTAGAAAAATCTTCAACTTCCCTCTTACACTTTCTAATCTTCAGAAATACCCCCTTGCCCTCTTCCAAAGATGATGAAATCAAGGAATTCTGATAGAAATTACTTGCTCCTAAGTATAGGCACAATTATTTTAAAAGGATGATGCTTTAGTTGTGTAAACAAGATATCTACTGGAAGATACTGAGGGAAGGGGCTACCTGAAGATCAAGGCTGTTTTCATCATTCTAGCAGCTCCACTCCTGGCCTTAAAAGAAAAGAGAAGGTGATGTCGGTGTTACTTACAATTGCTCCCTAGTGACATTTACTTTGCTGCCTCTCTTTTTGCCCTAGCTACATGCGTACAATTTATGTTTTGGGGAAAGCAACTGCATGCCTCTCAGTTTCTAGACAGTTGAAAGGAACAGAGCTGTCTAGGCATGGCAGCTTGGTTCCAGTTCCAAAGACATCTCTTTAAGATAAGAGGAGTCAAGGAGTAATAGGGGTGCTTTGGTTTCATAGAAAGACTTCTGTTATTGATATAAGCAATAATTGGCTCATCAAAAATATTTGTAAGTTTTACACTACATTTAAGACATTCTGGAGTACCATGACAGAGTAAGAAGATTGAATGGTGCACCCAGTCAATAGTCATGGACATAATTCAGCAAAACAGCTTAGCACTCTGAAAACAAATGCTAGGGTTTGAAGTTGTAGAACAATTTTGTGTGTGTGTGTGTGTTAATTGCTGTGTTGATCACTTACAAGTTTGACAGAATATATCAGAACAAAGATGCCTCTTTCTCTTCTATGTCCTTTTCAATTCATATGTGTTTTTGATGCTTGTTGGGACAAATATTCAAATGGGAAGAGTGCATTTTGGGAATCAAAAAGCATCACCTTGAGTTCACGCTTTTTTTTGTTTTTATACTCAGGGAGAAACTTCTTTCATTAATACTTTACTTTTGTCTATTTCTCCAGCATATAGTATTTATGGTTAAGGATTGAATTGAGTATTCCTTACATTCTGGGCCTTTTGAAACAAATGTAAAGATCACCCGGCAGCAATTTGAGACTTATTGTTATTCTTTTAAATTCTTCATTTGCAGAACTACACATATAGGCACAAGGGTAGCCATGAAAGAGGCTTTATAGCTCTATGGACCCATATGTAAGCTATACTGCCATTCTGCAGTTCTGTTGGATTCGAGTTATTGTTTTGAATGTAATGCACAAATGACTTGGGAAACAAACTGCTCTGGGAGATTCCTTGGCTCAACTTTGTTCATCACACATATCATTTAATTTCCAGTCATTGTTATTATAATGTAGGTAGACTGCAAAGAACTTAGTGACAGGAAGAGTCCCCTGAGGGTAACACAAAGGAGAAAGTATAGTATGTGTACAGTCTGTAACATGGGATTTTCTGATTCATAGTAACCACACATCAATTGAATACTTTGGCTATCACCAAGTGATCTTTGCATTTGTTTCAAAAGGTCTGTTCAATAATACTGTCTATTTCTTAAATGCATGTTCCATGGAAAGGATGCACAGGTAGGAAGGGTGTCCTCAATCTTGAGGAACACAAATTCCAGACATTTACACCAATTCAAATATTGAAAAATATGTGATGGAAAAATTGAGGAGTCGGTCCCTTTCCCAAGTGAAGCAACATTATAGACCTCACTGGTAGTCACAAGCCACACAGGCATTTGCAGCTTAAAGTGCTTTCTGTACATGGCTGTGAGAAAAACACATCCAAAGGAACTTCTCTGAGGAAAAATGAAGAGAAGCACTCCACCCATGAGAGTTGTCTTCACCCCCAAACCCAATCTCCTCACCTCCATGCTGGAAGTCTTGAGGCAGTCCCTTTCCATTCTCATTCCGTTTGGGCAGGAGAGGAGGGCTTATAGGAAGTCAACGATTTATTAGCTTGTGCCCTGGGATTTGTTTAGGAAGCCGCATCTGAGGCACTCAGCTTTCTTCCTGTCTTACCAGACTTCTTGGGCTATTCTGAGTTTTTTAGATATCAGCAACAAAATTGACAAACCAACACACTACTTTGAAGGCTACAACCACCCAGAACAAGAACCTCCAGGCCCGAGCCACAAGTATTGCAGAGAGAATGCTCTTTTGAGCAGGCTTTGAGGTTTGGCATCAGGCTGACCTTGAAGCAAGGGCTCCATGAACTGTGTGTGGCAGGTGGAAGGCAGGGCGGGATTTTTATTAGTAAAACTGGAATCAGAGGCACAAGCTTATAAAACGGAGTGGTGGTTCACATCTGTAATCATAGCATTCCGGGTGCTGACACAGGAAGAGACTGGTGAGGTAAAGGCCAGCTTAGTTCAAATACACCCTAAGCTGCAGGGTAAGGACCTGCCAAAAACAAACACAAGCAAATACCACTACCCCCTCTTCAAAAGCAAAACGAACAAAAACTCAAAGCAAGAACGAAAAGAAAGAGTAAAGTGTATGTGTATATAAGGACAGGCCTTGTTGGGTCCACGATGCTTCCCCCCACCAGTAGCTTCCTTGGAGCCTTTCTGGGGCCACCACTTAGGACAGCTCCTGAGGTTCCCGCGCTTTCAGCCAGCTGCTGTTTTCCTGGTCTCCTCTTCTGGTTGGACAGGAATCAGAAGTAGTGGCAAATCCGAGTGCAAAAACTAGAGAGAGGTTGGGAACCCCCTGAGTTCATCCTGATGACTGCCGCGGCCTCGCACCCTACACAGGAGAGAGGGCCTGGAGAGGAGAGTCGCTGATGGCAAGGGGTGGGAGGAAAGGGGTTGGAGGCTGGCGCCAAGCCCAAACTACTTGGACGGCTTTCCTTCCATTCCGTTCCCTGTGGGGAACCTCCTCCGCTTTTTCTGCTCTTCCCCTCCCGCTTTTCAGCCTCTGTGGGGCGCTCCGGTCCTAGAGCTTCTCGAAGCCCAAAGCCGCAGTCGGCTTGTCTCTGTCGGGAGGGCGCAGGGGCCTGTGAGCTGGGTTCTGAGGCCATCTAGCCCTTCCGTTTTTCCCAAAGGGGACGAAGGGGCACCGCGCCTCTCCTCCCTTCCTAGCCCGCCGCTGCTCGAGAGGGGCTGTTTAATTAAAAGGGGGAACCCGCAATGTATACGTCAGATAAAAGCAACGCGCAGAATAAACTAATTAAAACATTGTGTTTGCAACACATTTTATTTCTCTCTCTCTCTTTTTTTGATCTTCTCTGTGTTTTAAAGAAATGTCATCGCACCATAAAGCGAGCCGTGAAACGCTATTTCCTTATAGTGTGCGGCGCTTTTCAAAGGCTAGTGTGATATATTTTAGAAAAGAGATCCCGCTGTGAAAGCTTGCGTGTCTTCCCTTTACCAAACTAAGCTCTTGTCAATCACGCCGAGCTCGGTCCAATCACTGAGATCCTTTTTGGAAAGCAGTTCATCCCGCTGTGCTTTTATACCGCGATCCGCAGCCTGTTTTGATGCATTTTTACCAGCACGTCCAGGGAAATGAATGATGGGGCCACGGATGGTGCAGGCCTAGCTCCCCGAGTACCCGCCTGGCCCTAACGAGGTGCCGCGCATTATGCGCCTCACAGACTTTCTCACGTGGCAGTCACTTTCGCGTGGTAACCCCGACGTCAACCAGGGTCAGTGCTGCTAACCTGGGGTGGCAAAGCTTCAAGATCTCCTTCACCTGGCCTTTCCGGGCTTCTGAGGGCTAGCCTCAATAATCATCCTCTTGGCCAGTATGCCTGGAAAGGCAAGATCCCAAGTAACCGTACGATGCACTTCAACCACGTAGTCACAAGGCTCCTAAGGCATGTTTAAAGATGCTTGTCTCCAGAGCTGTGGAATGGACCATAAGGTCGCCCAGAGGCTTCGTCCTCTCTTTTTTCTGGACGCATGTTAGTGCTTTGGTTGCAAGGAAGCAACCGTGTCTCTCTTCTCTCTGTACCTCTCTTCCTGCTCTATCATGCCCAGAGTTTGGAGGGGCCTCTCTAGACTTCCCTAAAGCCATCTCAGCACAGGCGGGACTTGTACAAAAGGACCTAGACCCCTAGCCGTTTTCAATGTGTACTGAGCAAGAATCCCCGCCAGAGCCCCACAGGTAGGACTAAAACTAAAACTACCATTCCCCAGCAGTGACTCTTTACCAGCTTAGTGGGACACAGAGCCAAAGGACCACAGCAGCTGGCTTTGTGTGCCCAAGAATAGTACAGTAACATTGCAGTGAAGAGCTTATGAGAGGAAGGGCCTATTTTTGCTTCTTCCTGGGGTTGAGGCTAGGTAAAGGCTATCCCTTAGACCCAGAATTCCATAGATTCCTTCCTTTGCCGCGGTTTAGTTTGCCTGGGGGTGGGGGGAAGAATCCTGCTGAGGAGTTGTGGAAGCTTTTGATCCTCATAAGGGCTTTCTGACTTGGAAGGAGAGAACTTGAAGGAAGAGACTGCAAATCTCCGCAGTCTCAGGAAATGATCTGCGGAAAGCTATGTGAGGTTTATACATTTGTAAAATAGACCAAACTTTGCATTTGAAAATCGCCCAGTGCTAACCATCCATCCATCCTGCCTCTGGATTAATCTCTTAACTTGTTCTGTCTCATACACAGAAACACACATCCCTTATTCAGGTTATGAGCATCCTCTGGACACCCAAGCCACATTTTCATATTCAACTTCACCCCCAATAGTAGCATATGCATTCTCAGGACTTACTTGTTTCCTGGGACTCTGGTGCATCCAGAAGCAGAGAACGATTCAACCCTCCTCCACTGGTTTTTTGTTTTGTTTTGTTTTGTTTGTTGATTTTGTTGTTGCTGTTGTTGTTTTGTTTTGCTCATGCCCAGGATGACAGTTATTAGAAAAACCTCGATTTTCTTTCCTATCCCTTCCCAAGAAATATTCTCGATGACAGCTACATGAACCCTCCTCTGTCTGGGTCCACAAGGTAGTTGGGAAGTGGACTACCTGGAACTGTACTGCATTCCTGGGCTCCAGAGTAACTCTGATCCTGTTCTCCCACCTTCTACAGGTGAAGAGCAGGCCTCCTTGATTGGTAGTTGAGGTCCTTGGGCAGAGGTGGGGGTGGGGGATGGAGGTGGAAAGGGTTTCTCCACTCCTAGGAAATAGGAAAGGTGCTCTGGCCTGTTGTAGCTGAGGTGTGATGCTATCTCTCCGCAGGCCTGGAGGAGTATTCTAGGAAACTGGTTCCACAGCTTTGTGGGACAAACCATGTTCTGCAGTCTTTCTTGCTACTGCCTTTGGTGAACTCTGCAAGCCTGACAGTGGCCCCAGAGCAAGGAAAACAGGAAGTCCAGGATCCTGTGTACCTCTGTAGCAGATAGGCAAGAAGGGGTCTTCTCTGCCTCGGTTTAGCAAGTTGACAGGAGCCAGGATTTTGCTGTCACTAATTATGAGTGACAGAACATAAGGAAATGTCTCAAGTCTTGGATGCAGTGGAGGAGCCAGTGAATTTGTGGCATATGTAAAATAACAACCCCCCTCAAAACACACACACACACACACACATTCCTACAGATACTTGACTCTTTTGATATGAGAATTACCTGTCTGTAGCAAACTCATTATTCTTCTTCTTAGAACAAAAATAGCCAGGTCAGGTGTGAGCACTGCGGCTTCTTCCCAGGAGTAAAGCAGGTCAAATGAAGTCCAAAGTAGTGAATAGTGGGAAGCCTGTGGTGGCACAAACTCTGACAGAAGTACACACAGAAACACCAATGCTGGACTTGACCTCAGTGCCAGCCACACTCAACCAGAGACTCTGACTAAACTTGAGGGTACAGGTAGTCTGCCTGTCCTTTTGAGGCTTCCAGAAGCAAGCCACAAAGCCCAGAGGAAATCTAGAACTCAGAATAGCTGCCATCAGCATTTTGGGAGGCTGTTGCACTCTTCCAGGTTTACAGTCTTCCCGTGCCACTGCTGCCTGGGAGCCCATGGCTCTCAGACTAATTCTGGAGGACAGTATGGCAATCAAGGCTGGAGGTCCGGCAGACTCAGAGTATTGACTACTGCCTGGACAAATGAGGTGGCTGTGGCTCTTTTATCTAGCTCTTCACTGAGAGTCGGTGGGTGTAGGAAATATATGGGTGTTATGGGTTGTATGCTGTCAATCTTTGAAAAATGAGACCTTATTTGTCATTCAGATGGGAAACTAGGTACCACCTTCTAGTTTTAGCTGTGCTTCTTCCAGATGACTTTCTATGTTGGGTCATTGTTGACTCCCTTTCAGGTCAGTTTCCTTTTTGTAAAACAAGAGGTCCTAATAGTGCATCAGCATGGTACTTGGTCTGTTGCCATAGACACAGTCTTGTTCTGTTTCCTGGACAAACGAATGGACTCTTGCCTTTCCCTCTAGTACCTGTTCCACATTTTCTTCTAAAAGCTTCCTTTGGGCTTGTTTTCTAAACAGACTTTTTCCTGTGTCTCCAGAGTCCTGCTCAGGAGGGAAGTTTTAAATAGCCTTGATGGGAGATAGACAGCATCTGGGTGGAGAAGACTTCCACCCACACCCCCTCCTCATCCTCCAATTCCTGAGCTTACTGATTTCTAGAAGGCCAGGAGTGGCCTCTCCGCAGCAGCAGGAGTGGAAGGAACGGTGTAGGGGCTTATTGGCCCTTTGCCTGGCCTTTCTTGAGCTTTACCTAAAAAGAGTGGTCCCGTGCCGGTGCCCTTTTCCCCACCCTGGAGGCACAGAAGGATGGCTTTGTTCTCAGATAGTATCGGGGGGAGGGGGTAGAGGGCGTTAAGTGTTTGGGAATCATCAAAATTTGGGGGTGATCCAAGCCCTTTCTAAGATGCTGAACCCAGGTATCTAGCAGCTGGATATGTAAGGAAGAGCAGCAGATGCTGTGCCGCTGCTCCACTCGCCCCCTCGCGTGTGACTGAGACTGTTGAGTAGCTGTGAAACTGCATGGTTGAAGATCACCAGACACAAATAGCTTCTTTTGCACCCGGTGTAATCACGTCTTTAGTGTATTCTCTTTGCCCTGTCTTCCAGAGCAAGGCGAAAGGTGAAGATCCCAGAGTTCCGCTAAGCCCCTCCTGGAGCGCCTCGCGCCTGTTGCACCGCTCCACCTTCCTTCTTTTGCTGCTCCGCAGCTGCTTTGTCTGTAGCTTGTGTCTTCGTGGTTCGCTTTCTCCTCCTTGGCGCTGCCTGCCACATCCAAGACCAAAAGGCTAGTGGGAGGAACGTGGCCCTTGCCCTCCCTGGGGTCGAGGATCCGGGACTAGCAAGCTTGGGATAAACAGCGCTGTGCACAGAAGACTATCTGACCCCGAAGGGCCCCTGGCACGCCCCCTTCCCGCCCCCAATCTAGATCTTCAAAGTCGGGCCCTCAAAAAGCCATGCGTTCACTTAGTTCTGTTTGTCCAATGCAGGGACTGACCCTTTGGCCCCTTGCGCTTGTAACTTTTGAAAACCTCCTTGTTCCAGTAGTTGTCCCTCATTAATATCTGCTTCCGGTCTCCTCCCCACCTGGCTTTCCCCCACCACGGAAAACAAAAATACAGATATTTATTTAACATCGAATGTCAGACGCTGAATGTAAATCATCTCAAGAAACACCTTCTATAATAATTTACATATAGGGAAACTGAGGCACTGGTCTGAAATGACTTGCATTTTAGAGTTCAGAATCATCTCTCACCGAAATTGGTCGTGGTATGATGTCTTTATTCCTTAGCTGGTCTTCCTATCCCGAGACTGGAACAGAAGCCCTAAAATTAAAGAGGCTTTGAGTGGACAACACAGGGGGTCCAAGGATTCTGGCTTCAGCAAATACTTGCATGAGGTGGGAGATGTAATGTCTAGATTGCCACTGTCCAGCATCGACTCTTGGGTGCAAAAATCACCTCTTTGTGTTTTCTCCTCCTCGTTATTGTCATCATTATTTGAAACAGGGTCTCACTCTGTAGCCTTGTCTGTCCTGGAACTCAAACTACAGCCCAGGGTAGCTAGCCTGTAGCTATGCTAGTCCACTCCTGGAGTAAAGAGATCACTTATGTTCCCATTAGCAAACATCAGAATAAGGGGCTAAAATGTTTACAGTGCTGTCAAGGACATCTCACTGTTAAAATTAGCTGATTCTGCCTAGTTAAGGAAGAATTTGAGGGATCCTTTTTGGATCAAGGTGATTTGTGGAAGATCTTTCTGACAAATTCCCAGTCTTTAGGAGCCGCCTTTGAAATGCCAAGCCTATGGCACTCCAGGAGGCCTCAGGGGCCCAGCAGTACTTAAGAGAGTTAGCGCCGGCTCTGGGCACCTTGTAATTCAAATCGAGTCCTTGACTGTTCGTAAATGGTGGTGCATTCCAGAGCACCAAGGCCACAGTGGGTAGCATTTGGCCTCTCACCTCTAGCATCTTTACAAAGCAGAAGTCCATCCATCGCAGCATGGTGGCACACACCTGTAATTCCAACACTTACAACACAGAGACCTGAAGATCAGGTGTTCAAGGTCTTTCTACTACAGACATCTCTTGCTCCAGGCCAGATTATTAAAAACAAAACAAAAGGCACAGTCAAGTATAAACAGGGTTGTGCATACAAGACGTTGCCAGTAGGCAGTTGGGAAATCTCTCTTTGGGGAGATTTGTCAGAAAAAGAAGGGGTGTAGGTGTGTGTGTGTGTGTGTGTGTGTGTGTGTGTGTGTGTGTGTGTGTGTCTGCTCGCAAAGCCCAGTCCTTTTAAGAAAAGCCTGTATTCAGCCTACTTTCAGCTCGTAGCTTCACTTGGAGGAATGGAGGGCCTGCCACAGTTGTGGGTTTTTTGTTTTGCTTTGAGGTTTTTTTTTTTTTTTTTTTTTTTTTGAGACGGGGTTTCTTTGTAGCATTAGAGGCTGTTCTGGACACTCACAGAGATCCACCTGCCTCTGCTTCCTGAGAGCTGGGATTAAAGGGGTGTTCCATCACCACCCAGCAAACTTTTGTTTTACTTTCTCAGAGAAACAAAAGAAGCACTGTTATCCATAGATTGAGCCTCCGGGGCAAGGTGTTCAGGAGCAATCCAGTGAATAATGACTGCTTTTGTCTTCACAGATCTACCTTGTGCTGATAGGGCATGACCTGAGGGGCTTAGGAACAAAAAACTCAATTAGCTCTGCAGGAAACCACACTAGTAGTCAAATAGGATAGATAGTGACCCATTCTGCTTTCACCACAAAAGATACTAGTTCCTGCTACATTTGGTTTGAATAGACTCTCCCCTCTACCCAATGTTCAATTATGGGGAATCTGGTCTGACTCCATCCCATCACAAATATCTCTCTAGGTACCTCTGTTCTATCGCTGAACTACACCCCTGGTTCCAACCCTTCTGCTTTTTCTCTCTCATGTGTCTCTGTTACATACAGTTCGTTCATGCTTACACTCATTCATTCTTTCACCTTCTCAAAAATCCTGCGGTGGTCACATGGCCTTTGGCCTCTAAGCAGTACATCTTGCTACTAACTGACTCACCTAGGACAAATGATTTAGGAATTCAACACCTCAGCTTTCACAGTTTTGAAAAAAAAAAAAAAAAAAAAAACCAAAACTGAATAATAATGCTTATCTTTCAAGTTTTCAGATGAGTTAAATGAAATAAAATAAGACTTTAGAGGCACAAAATAATGGCCACTTAATGGCAGCTGAGAAGGTGAATGAAGGAACCATTTGTAAAGGAGGCGGAGTGGCTCCTGCACTCCTCTGTGTTTGTGAAGTCTTGGAGAGAAATGGATGAATCTGCTTTCACAATCTCACAAATGTGGCTTTGTGATTATAGCTCCTCATCCTACTTCACCTCAGGCAAACTGATAACGTTTTTGTTGCACTGGTAGGTCCTAAAAAAAAAAAAAAAAAAAAAAAAAAGACCAATTGAATTTGGAAACACAGTTGGCCCAATCTTACCAGATTAAAGCTTCTGACCCCCCCCCCCAGAATAAGGCAAGCCTTCCTTTTTCCTGTAGCCTGACATTATAAGGACTCAAAAAAGCAGCCCAAGACCCAGACACTAGGGAGTATTGTCCAATAGAAGGGCTCCTTCATTTTCAGTCAAGTGTATTCTCACCTACGTGAAGTGCATTGTGAATAGCAGTCCTGCATGTGTGGGAGGGGTCAAACACAGCCTGAGCCATCAGAAGTAGAAGACAGGAAAAGAGGGCTCCTTGGGCTGCACGTTTCCATACATGCATGTTGGGAGGTGGGGAAATGTCTGAGTTGTAATGCTTTCCTTTCCTCAAACAGAGCTCAGTTCCTACCTTTAACTAGGCATTCCGAGGCATATTAGTCACTTAAGCTCTCTGCATTTCTGATCTGTTCATACAATGCCTTCCATTCCTGGGAATCCAAATTAATATCACAGAGAGGTTTTTGGGGTACAGCTGGAGAGGCATGGGGAGGTATGGGTGATGAAGGCTTTCCCCTCATTATTCTGAAAACAGCACATTTCCTAAGAGAAGAATTAGCGGGGGGAAAGAAAAAAAAAAAAACCTCTACACTTCATTACTTTTAACAATTCCAATCAAAAGGTAGTACAATCTAACAGAGAAATTAGAAGAGGGCAATGGCCTGGTGATGATCACTTGACCTTCTTTCCCAGCTTCATCTGCCAATCACCCTATCCAAGAGTGTTCCAAGTCAGGGTAATTCTTCTAAAATCCTTTGGTGTTTTTATGTGATCTTGGCTAACCTTACTGTATTCCATGATTTTGGTTCCTCTGGCAGGTCACTGGTAGAAAATCGGGGGGGGGGGTGGAGGGGGAATTGTTCCAAGTGAGGCTACATATGTTTCCCAGCCTTTTCACAGTCATGTGTGGCTATCATTTGGCAACCCTAGCCAACTGACCACTCTGGCAGCATCATGTGCGTCTCAACTTATATGTTACATGTGAAGTAGACCCCAAGGTTCACCAAATGCCCATCCACAGAAACAGATGTCTTGACCAAAGGAATCTTTTCATGATGAAGAATATCTTCGTAACATATGACAAACGAATTTATGAGCTATTTCTCAGTGAAGAAAAATATTTCAGTGTGCTTCTTTGGTTTGGGCCACTGAAGTGTTTATCAAGTCTCTAAAACAGCCACTTCAAATACACCATTCTGGGATCAGTGGCTTTTTCATTTTAAGGGATTCTTACATGACTCACAATATATTTTCAGTTATGCTTTCAGTAAGTGTTACTTTTTTTTGCGTGTCAAAACTTCTGAGTTTATATGCAAAGAAAACAAAGAGAATTTTAAGCTGTTCTGGTATTAGGTGATTGGAGTTTGGCCCATGATTCTTATTCAACTGGATATTGAGAATTTACCTAGCTATGTCACTGGATTTGGGAGCATAGCTACGCTTGGCTTCTCCTCTGCTTTGGGTTGCTGGATAAAAGATACAGGGTAGTTAGGGTAAATGGCTCTAAAAATAGTGTGGCTTTTCTCTGCTTAGCAAGTAGAATTATGCGGTTTGGGCCCTGTGGGTTGAGTGTCCCTGGCTTTCCATGTTGTATTCTCAATTGCTGTGAATATAATTTTGGAGAAATGACACTTTATTATTAACAGTCTCTTTCTGTCTGGGTTAGAGAGGCAAGAAATATCTTTAAGTTCCCAGGATCTGTATTTATGTAGGTGCCTTACCATTGGCCTACAGCCCCTGTTCTCTGGTTCTGTTTTATAATTGATGCCTTCAAATAATGTATCCATTTTAGAAGAAACAAATCTCATTTTGATAAGTGTGGATACCATAGCATCTTTCCCATTGGTCAGTGGTTTCTGGCATGGCTTTTTGTCTCTAATTTAATCCCCTGACTATTTTCTATCTCATTTCAGCAACACATGAATACCATTTGTAATTTATGTTTTCTAGTAAAAATACATTTCTATTTCAAAATCTAATATGGGATGCCCTGCCTCAGTAACAGGATGAGAAAAATAAAATAATTCCTAACTAGTTAACATTTATCTATGAGTTAGACATCCTCAAGAAAAAAAGAGAGTCTGGACACACAGCCCAAGCCTGGACCTTACTGACTGTGTGGTACAGCTACAATGAGTCACTTAAATTTCCTGGAACAACTTGGTTTGTCAAGTAAGTACTTACACTATTGATTGAAGAGTTAATACAAGAAAATATCTAGAAACATCCAATAGAGCACAGGGCTTGGATATGCATGTCTTTAATCACTGAAATCAAGAGGCAGGCAGATCTCTGAGTTTGCGGCCAGCCTGGTCTGCAGAGAGAGTTACAGGACAGCCAGGGCTACACAGAGAAACCCTGTCTGAAAAAACAAACCAAACAAAAAACCTAAAAACAAAAAACAAAAAACAAAAAAAAACCCAACCAACCAAATAAACAAACAAACAAACAAACGAGGGAAGAGAGGAACCATCCAATATAGTACCCAGAGTGATATTCAAAATCTCTCCCCCCAACCCTTCCCTTCTCTTTCTCCTAAGTCTTCCTAAATTGTAGTCTGGCTAGGCTAGAATATACTATGTAGCTCAGCTTGAACTGGTGATCTCTCTGCCTGTACTTCCTAAGTGCTGGGATTACCTGTGAGTACCACCATGCCCAGCTAAAATTCTCCTTAAAAATCTGTCTGTGAACCAGGCCTGGAAGTGTATGCTTGTGAGCTCAGCATTCAGAAAGGCTACAGAACAAGTTCCAGGCCACACTAAGCTATACAGTGAGATCCAGTCTCAAAGACAAAAGCTAACTATAAACACAGAACAGTAACAATGTCTCTGTGTCTGTAAGAAAGCTTCTTTCCAATTTTAAGGTGGGAACTAAAACACAGGGGAAGCTTTTGCCTACCTATATGCAAGCCCATCTTTTGTTGTTGTTGTTCTTTGCAGTTGAACCCAGGACTTAAGAAATAGTAGACAAGCATTCTACCACTGAGGTAGGTAGACCTCAAAGTCCTGGCCCCACAACACACTTTCAAGAAACAGTACAAAGCAGATACATGGGAAAAAGAAAAGGAAAAAGAAATCAAAGGTTGTGACTTGGATTGACTCCTTGCTATTGGCCTGGTTATGCTTCTGAAGGTGAATCAATTAGCATCTTTAAGGAGGCCCTATTTGCAAAACAGAACACAGCAATTTGGCTCTCTTCCTGTGAGGTTCCTCAAGGAAAGAAACTATGTCTTCCTTATCATAGCTTCCTAATGTAGCCTGCTGTATGCTCATGATATAAGGAGGTACTATTACTGGGATAATGGATTGTTTTAGAAGCCAAATGGCCTAGTGAAGATAAGTTCTAATATAATGTGGAAATTCCTAGCAGAGTGACAATAGGCTTAAGCAGTTGTGAAAGAGTGTGAATGAGCACACCTGGTTATATGTGGACGAATTTAAAAGTGTTTTTCCTCAGAAATGCAAAGGGAATTAGAAAGATGAGATTAGGCTACAGAATGAAACATAAGGGGTTGCCATATGTACAGTTTCTTTGTAAATCCACAAAAGGTTTTAGCATCATTGTCTTCTCTTTGACATTTTGCACAAATTGAAGCCTACCCAGCCTTTTGTAATTAGAAATACTTAGCTCTTCTTTGTGAAAATGGAGACGTGACACCTTTGTGTTTCTTAATCCTGTCTTTGCCTCCAAATATTTTAAAACAGAAGGATCAATTCAAAGCGGTAGCCTGAGTAACCGGCAATCTTCAGATATTCATGTTTGGGAAGGAAGCAAGGCAGGGCCCCAGGTCAACCTGTGTTACAAGAAATACCTCCCCCCCATGGCAGGAATTCCCAGAGATGGCTGGATTCCAAACACTATTTGCTATAGCTGAGTTTCTTTATAACCCACAGTTTGTTCTAACAGGATTTGTTCCTGGAGATAAATTCTAGATCTGTCTGAGGCCTCAGTGAAGTACAAATGGGGTGCAGGACTAATCATGAAGGACTGAATCTACATAGTACTATTTGCCGGAACAGTTGACAGTCTCATGGAATCGAATGCAACAGATGGTGCCCCATAGTTAATGCTGCTGGTTGAAACCATTCCCTGACTAACCTAAACATTTGTACATTTATTGGTGATGGTGAAGGATATCACTGAAACCCATTCCACTGTAAGACCCCCTCGCGCTCCCACTCAGGAAAGGGCTCCCCCCAAATCACTCACTAGAAGCGGTCTTGATGCAAACGCATAAGGTCCTTTATATTCCAGTATACTGGGTTACAGCAAATCCTGCGCGCATCGTGAACCAATCACCTCGTAGCATCCAGTGCAGCCCAATTACTTTAAAGTATCCAACCCCGCCCTTAGCCCAGGAAGTCTGCTTTTGCACAGGCTTCTGGGTGTTCATTCACTACCGTAAACATTAAAGTAGGTGACCATCAGCTTGGGATTTAAGACTCCCAGCTTCCTGGGGAATTAGGCTAAATTTTTCCATCCTAACACCACAATAGAGTGACTTATTAGCAAAGAGTACTTTAAGATGGTAAAACTTACTCAAGGAGAAGTATGTGCTCCAAATAATTTTAAAATGGTGTTTTTTTTTTCCATTTGTGTGTGTGTGTGTGTGTGTGTGTGTGTGTGTGTGTGTGTGTGTGTGTGTGTGTGTGTGGCACAGTTAGCATCTGGAGGTTAAAGGACAACCTTTAGGATTTGTTTCTCTTCTTTTCCCATGTGGGTCCAGGGAGGATCAAACTCAGGTACCTAGGTTTGGCAACAAGTGCCTTTATCCATGAGCCATCTTAGCAACTTTTAAAATTATGTTTTTTGTTTGTTTGGTTTTTTTTTTTTTTCAAGACAGGGTTTCTCCATATAGCCTGGCTGTCCTGGAACTTGCTCTGTAGACCAGACTGGCCTACTTCTACCATCTACTTGCCTCCTAAATGCTGAGATTAAAAGTGTGAGCCACTACATCAAGGCTAAAATGGTGTTTTTCAAAAGAAGTCAGATGATCTCAGAAAAACAGAGTCAAGTCAATGAAATTTTAACTTTGAATCCACAAATTGAAAACATCGAGACAATACAAAGTATGAAGTAACATTAACAACAACAACAACAACAAACAAATCAGCTTCTAAGAGCTTATAGTAGAAAGGATAGAGGAAGTGGGCTGTCTCACAATAAGAATACTGTCATTCTAAATTTAAAACAATGCTATTCATTTCTGTCCTTTAGATTGTATGGTACAGATAACCGTGAGTGTTTTTTCTCATATATTCGTTATTTTTTTGTCTTCCTTTTTGTCTCCCATTTTTTAAACTATTAATTCATTAATTAATTTTTGCCTTTCTCGAGACAAGGTTTCAATGTGCAGCCTTGGCTGGCCTGGAATTTGCTATGTAGCACAGGTTGGCCTTCAACATTCAGAATTCCTCCTGCCTCAGACACTTCCATGGCGGGGCTTCCAGGTGTGTGACACTGTGTGGCCTGTTTATCTGCCATTTTGGTGTTTAATTCTTGATGTTTTTACTATTATCTCAGGTGTACCTCCCAGTCTCTCATCTTTTCTATTTCCCCACTGTACTACCTTCAAAGCATGGATGTTCCTATTGGTTTGTATGTTAACGATCATAATAAGCACCCCATTTAACACATATTTAAAAGATGTGGAATAAGGAATATTCTATTTCATTATTGTCAAGAAAACCTCAGGCCTAACACTGACCATGTAAATAAGGACCCAGTGGTCTGGAATTGTGACACACACCTATAATCCAAGTTCTTAGGAGTCTGAAATGGGAAGATGGAATGGGGGTTCAAGTTCCAGGGCAGTATAGCTTATACAGTGAAAGCCTGTTTGCAAAAACAAGAAATAAATAAGGAACACAATTCAATCATTTATTTAAGATTTTAGTTTGCTAGGAAAGCACCATGCCCAGACTTCATGGTAGTCTCCTATCATCAAGTAATACGTATACATCAGATCCACTTCTAGTCCAGTTCTTCCCTCTTCCCAGAGTCAGTAAACACGTGCTGAGCACCTGAGAGTATCTGTCAGGCACTGTTTAAATGGCTGGCATACAAAAATGGATGAAAGGCTGTCTTCCCCCCAGGAGTTCCCAGTCTGGAGGAGCGAGGCAAAGAAATAAACAGGCAAACCCAAGGCAACTAATCCTGAAGCCTGGAAAAGGAAATGCCATTCCTTATTAAAAGTAAATCAAGACCTCCCAAGTCTTCAACTCAAGTTCAGGGAGAGTGTAGAGGACTGAAGTTCTGCTTCCATCATTCCCCTTTGAGGGTTTTCTCTGCAGGTTCCCAATACTACTGGTTACTTTTGTATGACTTCACTGTAAAACAACAGAACCCACCAAATCTACCCGATGGAACAACATTAAAGGAGGATGAAGTTATTTTCGCTCACTGTTTTAGAGGTTTCAGGTCACCATGGCAGAATTCATAGTGACTAGAGCATA
The DNA here is from genome assembly GCA_030556225.1 of Cricetiscus sungorus. Classification (NCBI taxonomy): domain Eukaryota; kingdom Metazoa; phylum Chordata; class Mammalia; order Rodentia; family Cricetidae; genus Cricetiscus; species Cricetiscus sungorus. Next base: position 13,541,421 of record JANBXA010000726.1, read on the forward strand.
TGCCTGGGTTATTCACATCATGGGTACAGTAGGGGCTAATTGTCAGTCGTCAAACACCTGCCCATAGTGCCTTACTTTGGACAGTTGAGCCCACCTCCAGTTTCTACATCCTCCCAAAAGTGAACCACCAGGTGGAAAACAAGTGTTCAAAGCATGGGTCTTTGGGGGATAGTTCAGATTTCAAAAATAGAACTCATTAGTTCATGTGATCATTCATCTGGTGTGTATTGAATTTCTACTCTGATTCACCTACTGGCTGACACAAGGCACTGTTTCAGTTATCAGTAAACTTCCGATGTAGTAGAGGAGACAGGTAAGAAAATAATATATTACAGCTGGTGGTTAGTGTATGGTAAATGCAAACCCTCTGCCACCTACCAGCACCTTTGCAGTTATGTGTTAGCTGTTGAGTGTAATAGCTGTAATACAGGGCTTAGCAGCTGAGAGTGCTTGCTGCTCATGTGGAGAACCTGAGTTCTATTCCCTGCACTCACAAATAGGAGGTCTGTGCCTTTCATTTCAGGGGATCTGACACTCACTTTTGGATTCCTCAGGTACAGCACACACATAGACATATGCATGAATTAAAAATCTTAAAAAAAGGAATAGTTGCACTACAAGTCATTATTTGCTTTTTGGTTTTTTAAGATAGGGTTTCTCTGTATCTTTGGCTGTCATGGCACTCACTCTGTAGACCAGGCTGGCCTTGAACTCACAGAGATCCGCCTGGCTCTGCCTCCCGAGTGCTGGGATTAAAGACGTGTGCCACCATGGCCCAGTTTATTTGCTATTTTTATACTAGAATCATTTAATATGTATAATTAAAATAGTTATTGTTATTGCAATGAGCTTTTGAATAGTTACATTTCCAGGCATGTTACATGTATCATCTCACATATTTTTAAATAGAATAAATATGTATTAGAATAAATATGTATTAAATAAATAGAATGTATTTATTCAATATGTATGAATGTTTTTCCTGCATTCATGTATGTGCATCACATGCATGCCTGTTGGATCTCCTCAAACTGGGGTTATAGATGGTTGTGAGTTACTATAGGTGCCAGGAATCAAACATGGGTCCTCTGCAAGAGAAATAAATGCTCTTAACTGCTGAGCCATTTCTTCAAGCCCATGTCATCTTTGTCATCTCATTTAAAACGGAGCTTAGTTGTCTGGCGGAAAACAGTCACAGAGATAGATATTCAATCACTTGTTTAAGGTCCCCTGGCTAGTCAAGTGGAAGATTTGGAGTTGGGCTCTGAAGGCCTAACTGCATTCAAAGCCTATAATCATAACAAAAGACAGCCTGGTCTTCAACTGCTCACAGCAGTGGGGAACATAGAGAAGGAAGCAGACAATTCTAACTTCATGGGAAGCTAGAATGAAACTGGAGAAATATGTTTTTTCTGAGGGTATTAATTAAAAAGGGACATGATTGCAGAGGATTTCTGGATGAGTTTCTTTTTAATCAAGAAATCGCTCAGGTTTATGTTTTCACTGTTATAAAAGACGAAAGGAATAGTATTTACTACTCTAAGCATTTTCAAGTGTACAATTTAGTATCATCAAATACATTCCTATTGCTTTGCATGGCTACAAAGCTTCCTACCATCCTTCTTCACAAAGTTTCCATTGTTTCCCACAGAAACTGTGCTCTATTGTTAACTACCACTCTCCATTTACCACTCCCCTCAGCCCTTACTCATTCCCTTTGTCTCATTTCTGTGAACATTTAAATTTCACACTTGAAATTTCATCTGTGTTGTAGTGTTTATCAAATGTCCTTTATTTTTAAAGACTAGGGATGTTTCTCTGTGTGTATATATGTGTTTATTACAATTTGCTCTACGTATTCATTGATTGGTAGACTCTTGCACTGTTTCCACCTTGTGCCTGTTGTCAATAACATTCTGTATGTGTTGAATTCCCTGCTTTCAGTTCTTCTGGTTATAACCTGGAAGTGGAAATGACAGCCCCGTGATCATTCTAGGTTTAATCTTTCAGGAAACTGCATGGAGTGTTGCAGTTTTATCACAGCCTTGCCACTGCTTGCTTATTCATTTTTATTATGGCTAGCTGAGTGGGTATGAAGTGGCATCTCATTGTGTTTGTAATTTGCATTTCTACAGGAGGAATGATGCTTAGTATCTTTTCATGTGCTGATCGACTATTTCTAAATCCTTGTAGAAGTAGTCTTAACCCATTCTTTAATGGGGTTATTTTCATTGTTAAATGGAAGGTATTCTTTTCCTTCTCCTTTCCTTCCTCCCTTGGTCCCTCCTTTTCTCCTTCCAGCTCTTCATCCTCCCTCCCTCCCTCCTCCTCCCCTCCCTTCCAGCCCCCCCCTTCCTTCTCTTCTTTCTTTCATTTGAACAAGGTCTCCATGTAACCAGGACGGCTTTGAACTTCAACTCTGATTGTAGAGATTTCAGGCACATGCCATTGTACCCAGCTGAATTTTTTCTTTTCTATTTTGAGCAGTAACAACTTCTTAGATACATAGTTTGCAAACATTTGTTCCTGCTTGGTAGATTGCCTGCTTTGCTTTCTTGAGCACATCATTTACATGTTATAACTTTTGGTGAATTCTAATTTACCTATGCCTTTTTATTTGTTTATTTATTTTTTGCTTGTGATTTTGGAATCACATTGATGAAGTTATCATCAAATCAGAAATTTGGAGATTTGATCCAATATTCTATTATGTGCATCCATCTATTTCTATTTGTTTCATTTTATTTTAGACACAGAGTCTTACTATGCAGCCAGGATGGCCTGGAAATCCAGATCCTCCTGTGTCACCTTTTTCTAATTTTATTTTTGAGATCATAATATAATCAAGCATTTCTTCTTTCCTTTGTTCCCTCCTTCCATATAATCCTCCTTGCTCCCTTTCAAATACATGTCCTCTTTTTCCATGAATTGTTACTGCACACACACACACATACACACACACACACACACACACACACACACACACACACACACACACACACACACTCCCAAATATAGCCTGCTCAGTCTGTATACTATCATGTGTACATATGTTTTCAGGGCTGGCTATTTGGTATTGGAAAACCAATTGGGATGATACTCACAGGGAAAGAAAATTGCTCCCCCTCTCAGCATTCCTTAGTTGCCCATAGTTCTTTGTGTAGGATTGAGGTCTTGTGGATTTCTCAGGAAGACTTTATGGGTGTAGTGTCTGACATTACTAGGAAACACTGTCTCACACCAAAGCCCCTGATCTCTAGCTCTTACAGTCTTTCTGCTCCCTCTTCCACAATGTAGCTGAGTTTTAGGTACAGGAGTGTTTTGTATATGTATCCATTGGGACTGGGCCCCACAGCTCTACATTTTGATTGGTTATGGTTTTCTGTAGTTGTCTCTGTTGCAAAGAGAGGTTTCCTTAATAAGGGTTTTTTTTTTCTTTTCTTTTCTTTTTCTTTTTCTTTTTTTTTTGTTTTATTTCTTGTTTTCTCTGTGGCTTTGAAGCCTGTCCTGAAACTAGTTCTTGTAGAACAGGCTGGTCTCGAACTCACAGAGATCCACCTACCTCTGCCTCCCAAGTGCTGGGATTAAAGGTGTGAGCCACCAACACCTGGCTTGAGGTGTTGTCTTAACATCTTCAATGTTAGCATGTAACCCTGCACTTGATGTATGTATGTATGTATGTATGTATGTATGTATGTATGTATGTATGTATGTATGTATGCATGCATGCATGTATATGCATATATATCTCAGATGTTAATATATGATTATAATAATAATATATTTAAATGCTTAAAGTGTATTATCACATGGAAAAAGTAGGTTGGCATAAAGACATGATTTTATTCCCACATCCGTGTAAAAAGATGGGGATTGTGGCATGTGCTTATAATCCCATTGCTGGGGAGACAAAACCAGTCAGATCCCTGGGGCTTGCTAGGCAGCTGGCCTACCCCACTTGGAGCTCTAGGACAGTGAGAGATCTTGTCTCAAAAAGCAAGAATAGGTGTCTGGAGACATGACTCAGTAGTTAAGTGCACTTACTGCTCTTGCGGAGGACATGGGTTCAGCTCCAGTTCCTGGGGATCTTCTTCTGATCTCCCTTGGTACCAGGCATACATGCAGCATGCTTGCATACATGCAAGCAAAATACTCATACACATAAAATGAACCTAAAACAAAACAAATAACAACAAAATCTGAGAGAGGAAGAAAATGGGAAAATAAAAATTAAAATGTACAGATTTGAGTCATGTAAATTGAGTATGTCTAGAGATATAATAAAATTATGAGAAATATTGATCAATTACATTCTATTTAAGTCCTATAATTTAATGTGATTTATTGTATTAATAGTTAACATAATATAACTGTATGTAATTGATAATTTGCGTTATTTATTAATTTTTTCTAGAGAAGATCTCTGTATTGCTTTGGAGCTTTGGAGCCTGTCCTGGAACTCTCTCTGTAGACCAGGCCGGTCTCAAAGTCACAGAGATGCACGTGCCTCTGCCTCCCGAGTGCTGGGATTAAAGGCGAGTACCACCAATGTCCGGCGATAATTTAGTTTTAACCTTATGGTTAACAATATTGTATTCTGCAGTGAAAACTTTCTGATTAAGTAAAGTTGAGGCGTTTTTTGTTTGTTTGTTTGTTTAATATCTATCTATCTATCTATCTATCCATCTATTTGTTGGGTTTGCAAGACAGGGTTTCCCTGTGTAGATTTGGAGCCTGTCTTGGAACTAACTCTTGTAAACAAGGCTGGTCTTGAACTCACAGAGATCTGCCTGCCTCTGTCTCTGCCTCTGCCTCTGCCTTTGCTTCCAGAGTGCCAGGATTAAAGGTGTGTTCCATCCCCCAATCCCCACCCCACCCCACCCTCATCCCCACCCCCACCCCTGGCCTGTTGAGGAGTTCTTACTATGAAGAAAGGAAAGTGACTGTGTGATGAGCTCTACTATTTGCTTCCATGATAGAGTGAGTGCCTATCAACCATGTGAGAGAGGCCCAGAGTCAATGTTCAGCACTAGGGGAAAGGAGTAACTATGTAGCAATGACTATATTAATTTATTTGACTGTAGTAATCATTTCACTAAGCATATGTGTTTCAAAACACAATACTGAGCTGATCAGTAGTGGTGCAGGCATTTAATTCCAGCACTTGGGAGGCAGAGGCAGGGAGATCTCCGAATTTGAGGCCAGCCTGGTCTACAGAGTGAGTTCCAGGACTACACAGAGAAACCAGACAAAAAAAAAAAACAAACAAACAAAAACCATAATACTGTATTCTTTTGATCTAATATTTGTTTGTTTTGATTTTTTATTTTTATTTTGTTTTTTTGAGAGGGGTTTCTCTGTAGCTTTGGGGCCTGTTCTGGAACTAGCGTTGGAAACCAGGCTGGTCTCGAACTCACAGAGATCCACTTGTCTCTGCCTCCAGAGTGCCGAGATTAAAGGTGTGCACCACAACTGCCCAGCTAATATTTGTACACAGAGTGAAGGAACCAATCACTCACTTAAAAATGAGTGCATAATTTTTTTGTACACCATTTATTTATAAGATTGTCTTTCCCCCATTGAATAGTTTGGGTAACTTGGTCAAAAATTAGTTGAAGCTGGATGAAATGTCACATGTCGGCAATTCAAGCATTTGGTGGATGGAGGCCTGTGTTACATAGCAAGATCCTGACTCAAATAACAACAATGCGTAGATTGGCTGGCTCTGATTTGAGTGTGATGTTCATTAGGACCTGTTTCTTCTGTCTTCCCTTTCCTTCTGTCTTTCTTCCCCACTTCCTTCCTCCTTTCTTTTTCTTTTCTTTTTCTTTTCTTTTCTTTTCTTTCGACACAGGATATGGCTGGTTTAGAATTCATTATACAGACAAGGCTGTTCTCAAACTACTACAGTTTGTAGGAAGCTGTGTAAGCTGCCACAGCCAGCACGACCTATTTCTTGAACTTGCTAGATTGAGAAGGGAGGGATCATGTCCAAAGAGCTTCAAGTTTACTGTTAACTAGAAACAAAATGACATCACTCCCGCATCATGAGGAAGAATGGCTCAAAATAGCATATGTTCAGCGGGGAGCAGAATGCATGAGTTCTTCTATCCACATTGTGAATGCTCAAATAAATATTTGTTGAACAAATAGTAAAGCACTTTATCCACCTGATAACAATGTAGAAAAAATGAATTTTCTGTGTTGAAAGTTGTCGTCTTGGTTCTAATAAAAGCAACTGGAATTCCTCAAATTAGAATCTGTGACATTTTCAAATATTCTGATAACTTCCTAACTTTAAAGGAGTTTTCTGAGTTTCAAAAGCTCAAAGAGTTCTTTGATTATTACTCTCTTCCCCCTACTGCTCTGCTTCTTCCTTTGGCCTTTATGTTATACAACACAGTGCAGCTCCACATCTCTCTTTGATAAAGCTGCTATTAATCTTTCTCACACCTAGGACACGCGTACATAATGACACAGAGTAAACAGATTTTTTTTCCACATTTACACTTCATAAACACAATGTGGTAATAGATTAAACTGCTCATTCTTTCTCTGTGGCTTTAATATGCTAAGGAATGCACAAGTAGAAAGCAATACTGCACAAGTACATGGACTACTGCTGCATGCCATATCTAGCTATGCAGCAACATTCTCAGGTGCTCAATGGAACAGATGGTTCCCATGCAATCACAACACACAGTCTTTCCCACAAGCAGGCATATCCCAGTTCTCTCCTGAAGCCATTTTTGGCAAACCATTGGTAAATGACCTGGTTATTTCCTATGGGCAGACTGCCGGCCTGCCTAACAGGACCCATTTTGCAACTGGCTGCCGAGCCTCCATCTGAGAAGATCGATAGTTGGCATGGCAACGAACTCATTTCTGGAGAAATGAGTTCCTTTTATTAAATTTTGCCAGCTATTGATAAATTCCTGATCCATGTATGAAAACATGACAGGTGATTAATGAATTCTAGATCGGGTAGAATTAAAAAACAATGAAAGTATTCAAGAGAGTTAGTATTGAATCCTTCTTTATGAATTTCATTCAAGGATTGTAACAGAAATAGTAACAGTATAGCACAAATCCATGTGTAAGAATGTAGCTGCATCAAGACAGCAAAATGGAATGAATAAAACACACTTTCACAGTAAGTTTAAAATTGTAATTTGTCCTCCCCCTTTTCAATACTTTCTAAGTAAAGCTATTTTTTTTTTGCACTATGCATGCCCTTATTTTCCAAGTTTTATGCTGACAGACATAGTACTTGGCTGATCTGGGGCAGGCATGGGCAGTTTTTCTCCCCTTTAGCTGTTAATGGTACCACTACTCTTCTGCCTGCAATTTTAGGCTCTCAGGCTCTGTGCATGAAAGGAGGAGCTTGGAGAAAAGAAAGGATCCCATTGTGAAGAAGAATGGTGAAGACCATGGAGATGGCTTTGACTCATTCTTTTCCCATTTTCCTTTCTTCAGCTTCCTTGCCATTTCCTGGCCACTCAGCACCCCTCTTCAGCTGATTTTCTCCACCCCAAATAGAAGACTGATTTCTCCTATAAGTAATGCTTTTAGTTAAGGAGCCTCAGGGGTTCATCTTCTTCCTTCCATTAACCATGCTCGTGTCACTTTAAAGACAGAAAATAGCTTAACACTATCCAGTGTCCAAACTACAGATTAAAACCAGACAAAGGGACTTAATGATGTAAGACAAGCCATATAGCCCATTACGAAAAATCAGGTCCTTGAGACATAAGAACATTTTTGCCACCAGTTTCATCATATCAGATTTAGTAAGATCATTTAATCTGAAGTCTTAGGGGTTACAGGGTTGGAACTCGGTGAGGGAGCTCAGCATTTGAGGCTTTGATTCTACCATGCCATGACTAAATAAATAAGTTCTTACTGCAATGACAGAAGTCACCTTCTTAGGTCCCATGAGAAAACTGGGAGGTGTTAACTGTAGCACTTCATTGATAATTACTGAAAAAGACTAATTAGCTCTGAGTTATTGTGTGAGATCTTTTATAAAAGAATTTATCAGGCAGGTGTGTGTGTGTGTGTGTGTGTGTGTGTGTGTGTGTGTGTGTGTGTTTCTGGGGTGTGAACCCAACAGGTTGCACTTGTTAGGTCAGTGCTCCATCACTTCCTTACATGCCATGCCCCCTCGTGTAACTGTGTATCATGAATAGAAAGTTCATTTAGTAGCAGCCCTATGAGAAGAATATCTTGGCATGATGGGAGATGTTATTCTGTATATATGTTTCTCATACTGGTTAATAAAGCTCTGTGGCCAATAGAAAACTAGATAGGCAGGGCTAGGAGACGAGGAGGAGGAAAGAGGAAGTAGTAGGGAGGAGTCGAGATGTAGCCCGGGAAGAAGCAGGACGCCTGCCGTGGCTCCCCGATAAGACGACCACGTGGAAATACTTAGATAAGTAGAAATGGGTTAATAATTAAGGCAGAGCTAGCTCGTAAACAATAATGGTAACTGGCCAACAGGATTGTATCAAATACAGAGTCTCTGAGTGTTATTTGGGGCTGGCGGGGCTATGGGCCCGGGCTGGCAGGCTGGCAGAAACATACACGCTACATTGGCAAGCTATGGCATAGATTTCAAACCTCAATTAAAATAAGCTATTTACAATAATTTCACAATGCCTCATGGGAATCTTCCTGCCTCAGCCTTGTGAGTACTAAGAATACAGGTGTGGCTTTGGTTGTTATTTGTTTTTAAGTAGTGTTTTATGTGCCACATGTAGTAAAGTAGCCATTCAACAGTAACAGGGTAGTTCAGCTGAAAAGGGACCATGGGCTGAACAGTGCAGTAGCACGGTGGTAGAGTGCTTGCCTAACATGCTCATGGTCCTGAGTTCAATCCCAGTACTATACAAAATCCAATAAGGAAATGTCTTTGCTTTCTGGGTGCTCAAGATGTCTAAGCAAGAACTTGGTACATCTTCTTGTGTGAAGTTCCAGATTTTCCTGAGTCCTCTAGTAGGAACATTATCATGTCTGCCAAGGAATCAAGGCACAAATGAACAAACTTTCCATTGTTGATGTGTGTGATTGGTGAGGTGATGGCCACAGTTAAGAAAGACATACAAGATGTAAGAAAAAAAAAAAGAAAAGAAAAGAAAAGAAAAAACTGCATTCTGCAGGGGTAATTCAACAATGAAAGTCATATTGAAGAAAAGATGGGTGTATCTTTATTGTGAAGATAATGTAGGGGTCACAGTAAACAATAAAGGTGGGATGAAAGATTCTGCCACCACATGTCCAGTTACAAAGTAGTGTGCAGGCCCCAGACCTTAGCACAACTGACGCCATGATAGAAGTGCCATTCAGGCTGAAAAACTCAGCACACAGACAGCACCATCTGCTGAAAAGAAAAACAAAGACCTAATCCATTAAAGTCTATAGTTCTGGGAAAGTCTCTAAATGTACTAACCTTGCCTTTTGGTTTCTATAGTTCTGCTTCTGGCTAACTGTTCTTGTTAACTAAAGCATGTCCTCAATGCAGGACATTTGTATGTGTGTGTGTTGCTTAAAAGCTCATCCTGAGCCAGGTTATCATAGCACAAGCCTTTAGTTTCAGCACTTGGGAGGTAGAGGCAGGCAGATCTCTGTGAGGTCAAGCCCAGGCTGGTCTATAGAGAGAGTTCCAGGACAGCCAGGGCTACACAGAGAAACCCTGTCTCAAAATAACAACAACAACAAAAAAGCTCATCCTGAAAAAGGCTCGGAGTTACACCCAGACCCTGAGCATCCAGTATAGTTTCCAGTCAGTTCATAAAGACTTCCTATTGGCTTACTCCTATGTCCAAGCAATCTTCTTTGGTGAATATCCCACAACATTGTGTCTGATGCAGGCAATAATGCATGATTCTCCAGTGTATTTGCAAAACCTGATTAAAGACTAAGCTCAAAAAATAAGTAAGTGAACATGTCATTGGCAGTTATTATGAACAAAGCAAGTAGTTCTAGGTCTTACAAGACAAAGGTCTTATACATAAATTTAAAAACTAAATACATAACAACTTAAATATAGACACTAAGAATATATATCTCAATAATTGTATTAGTTACTTGTCATGTTGCTGAAGGGTTTATTTTAGGCTTTACAGTTCTATGGTGAGGAAGTCATGAGGGAGGAGAATGACACAGTGTGTCATATTTCCTTTCATCTGTAGTCCGAAGTTGAGATAGAAGGATGCTAGTCAGCTCACATCCTCTGTTTTATTCAGTCCCAACCCCTAGTTGATTGAGTGGTGCTACGTACATTTGGAGGACTCCTGTCTCTAGGCTAAGGGAGTATCCCTCAATGGAGAATGTGCTCCCAAAGTCCTTTTGTGCACCAGGGATACATCCTTGTTCCACTGTCAGAGGTCCCTTAGACTGCCCAGGCCTTCTAACTGAGACCCATGTTCAGGGGGTCTGAGTCGGTCCTATGCTGGATTAACAGCTATCAGTCTGGGGTTCATTAGCTCCCCCTTGTTCAGGTCAGCTGTAGCCTGGCTGTCCTCCCCCTTTGCATCTGGATTCCAGTTTGGCTCAGTGTTTAGCTGTGGGTGTTTGCTTCTGTTTCCATCAGCTACTAGATGAGGGCTCCATGATGGTGGATAAGTTAGTCATCAATATCATTATCAGGGAAGGGCATTTATGGGCATTTATCAGGGAACAGCCTTTCCACTGTTGCTCAAATTCTTAGTTGGGGTCAGTCTTGTAGGTCTCTGTACATTTCTCTAGAGTCAGTTTTCTCTTCAAACCTATAATGGCTCCCTCTTTTATGGTCTCTCTCCCCCCCACCTCTCACTCTCTCTCTCTGCTCTCATCTATTCCTCCCCTGACTCAACTCAATCTTCCTAGTTCTATGTGCTTTCCTCTCCTCCTCTTCTCTTTCTCCTAGTTCCCTCTCCTCTCACTGCCCTCCACCCACTCCCAATATTTTCAGGAGATCTTATTCCTTTCCCCTTCTGTGAGAAACCTTGTATGAATCTCTTAGAATCCTCCTTGTATCCTAGTCTCTCTGGTGGTATAAATTATAGACTGGTGATCCTTTGTTCTATGTCTAAAATCCATATATGAGCAAGTATATACCATGTTCCTCTTTTTTGTGACTGGGTTACCTCATTCAGGATGGTTTCTTCAAGTTCCATCCATTTACCTGTGAATTTCAAGATTCTATTGGTTTTTTTTTCTTCACAGAGTAGTATTCTTTTGTGTAAATGTGCCACATCTTCTTTATCCATTTTTCAGCTGAGGGGCATCTAGGTTCTTTTCAGGTTCTTGATATTACAAACAATGCTGCTATAAACATAGTTGAACAGATGTCTCTGTTGCATGGATGTGGATCATTTGTGTGTATGCCTAAGAGTGGGATTGCCAGCTCTGTTTGGAATTGGGGGATTAGAATAGAAGGGCACCTCTATTTGCAGGGGGAGACTTGAAAAGAAAGGCATTCTGTTTTGGGTCTGGGAAATTAAAATAGGCACCTGTTTTTATGGTGGTGAGGTTAGAATAGAAAGACACTTCTGCTGGGTGTCAGGGAATTATAATAGAGGGGCACCCCTGTTTTGAGGGTGGAGTTAGAATAGAAGGGAATCTTTGCTTGGCTGGAGGGAACTACAAAAGAGGGACACTTCTGTTTTAGAGTGAGGAGAACAAGAGAAGTTTACCTCTGTTTGTGGTGGTGGAGCTAGAAGAGAAGAGCATCTTTGTTTTAGGTCCAGGCAATAGACCATAGGATTCATTCTCAGTGGAGCCTCCTTTTTTCCTTAAGCTTTAAACAACCTGGTTTTGTTTGAGTGCTCTTGGGAGCTTTGAGGCATCATGTAGAATGTGCTGCAGGCAACATGTGGAGTCTCCAGGGATGAAGAGAACATCTGAGACTACTCCAGAAAGAGTTCAGTTGTGCCAACATTTGAGCCACACCTGGTGCTACCTGTTTTACCTTTCACTGTGCAGCCTCATGGAGGACTACTTACCAGACCTGGAGAAGACCACTAGGATGCAGCTGAGACCTAGTGAAAAGCCTTAAATGAATCCAGTGGTTGTAGTTGCAAGCTACTAAGTGTTGGGATGCTTCTTTTTAAACACAGAACTAGAGAACTTAAACCCTTCCCAAAAAATACTGGGAGGACAGGATTTCTTACATTGAGAATACCTTCTTACTTTAAAAAATATTTTATATTTTACTTGAAAATTTCATGTGGGTATGTATATACATGCATTTTCATCATATTTACTTCTAGCCCTCCAACTCCTCTCAGACCTTCATGCCATAGTCTCCTCCAAAATTTATGTCTTGTCATAACCCATCAAGACCATTCAGTGTTGTCCATACACGTATGGATACAAAGTTATCCACTGGAGCCTGGGCAACTACTAGGAGCCACTTCCCAAAATAAAATGTGATGCTCCTACCCTGCAGCTTTCAACTGGCAAAGTTCCTCAGCTAGGGGCAGGGTTAAATGAGCCCTCCTCCAGCTATGCTAGGGTGTTGACTGGCTTGATCTTGTGTAGGAAACTACAATCACTGTGAATGTACAGGTGCAATAGCCCTGCCATGTCCAGAATACAGTGTTTTGAAGCAGTCCTTCCTAAACTCTAGCTCTCATGATCATTCTGTATCATGCTCTGCAAAGCTCTCTGAAGTTTGTAGGAGAGGGAATATGGCATAGATGTCCAATTTAGGGCTGATCATGCCACAGTTACTCATTCTCTGTGCTCTGAACAGCTGTGAGTAGAGGTATCAATCACTGACACTGCAAAAAGAAACATCTCTGATGATAGTTGACAGCTGCCCTACTCTGTGAATGTACAGATAAGCATTTAGAAAGTAGTTAGACCCTGTATCCATTTAGCAAAGCAGTAGTAGTATGTTCTTCCCTAGCTTCTATGACCTCCACAGCCATAGATTTTTCTACAGTACCAAGAATGGCTTCTGTCCTGTGAAGTGGACCTTAAACATAGTCAGAAGGAGTTGATTACCCTGCTCATGCAACTATTGCACCAATGGGCATATCTTGCCAGGTTGTTCATTACTGTAGCTTGCCTGGTTTACAGCTGGTTAAGACTTTTTGATAATGTTTCTCCCCCAGGATCCTGTATAATACCTTTCAGCACTATAAAAGCTAGCTAGTATGGAAGAAATGTCCAATTCATATCAGCTTGATTTCTCCATGTCCTGACTCACATGTATAATGTGTCCAGCAATAGTGTCTTACCATCAAGGTCTGATGGGTAGCTAGGAACAGTGGCATACTGGTTAATTGTTTGTTTTTAAATCTACTTGATATGAGCAAGGGTGGATTACTGGGGAAGAGGGAGCATCAACGAAGAAAATGCCTCCATAGAGATTGGCCTGTAAGTTGGCAGGAGCATTTTCTCGGTTAATGATTGGCGTGAGAGAATCCAGCTTACTGTGGGCAGTGCTGACTCTTGGCAAGTGGTCCTGGGCTGTATAAGAAAGCATACTAAGGGAACTATGGGGAGCAAGCCTGTAATCAGCTTTTCTCTACTACTGCTGCATTAATTCCTGCCTAGACTTCCTGCCCTCATTTCACTTCATGGTAGGTTGTAAACTATAAGCTGAAATAACCCTTTCCTCCCCTAGTTGCTTTTGCTCATGGTGTTTTATTACAGCAATAGAAAGTAACCTAAGATAAGTGACAATATTCCAATTTTTAAAGGGGTTTATGGCACCCCCTCACCAACAACTCAAAGGGTGGTTGTTGTCTCATACTTAAACCTGGTAACATCTGGTGCCAACATATTTCCTTGCATATAGGATAGGATAATTACACTCAAGGTCTTGGTATGTGGAAACTTCTAAAATTGTAGGTTCCCTTATGGCTTTTCAAGCATCCTTAGTGTTAATTATTCATACTCTACTCCCTTCTCTTCCCTATTCTCCAATCCCTTTCCCCAGTGAATCCTATGCCTCTGATTAACCTCTTTCCCTCTTTATATCGCCAGTGTTCTGCTGTCCCCCCCTTCCTGAAAACCTCTTCCCTGTGTCATTGGTCTCTTGCAAGTTTCCTGGCTTCCACAGGTATTGCAAGCTAACCTCACATTTCTAAGGATTTGAAGCTAGAATTCACATATGAGAGAGAACGTGTGATATTTGTCTTTCTGGGTCTGGGATACCGCAGTTGGTATGACTTTTTTCAGTTCCATCCATTTTATGTTGAAATTTCATTTTTCTTTATTGTTGCATGAAATTCCATTGGTATATGGTATATGTACCACAGTTTCATTATCCTTTATTCAGCCAATGGAAATCTAAGGCTATTTCCACATAAAAGGAATCTTCTTGTCTCTGGCCACTCCATCCTACACTAGAATTATATAGATATGTGGTACCAAGTCTGGAGTCTGAACTAAGGCCCTTCCTGATTGCTATGAAGAAGATTTTCATTATGCAAATTATGCTAAATTTCATTATGCTACAATTCATTTAGTCATCCTTTTATTGATGGGCATGGTGGCTACAACTCTTTTCTACAAGGTGTTGTGGCACACATATTTATTTTGTGTTGGTGGGGATAGAACCCTGAGCCTTGTGCAGCTAAGTACTCTACTACTGAGCTGTGTCATCAGACTTGAAGAAACACACAGAGACCAGTGCAGATAGTTAAGATGCTTTTGACTGTTCACTGTTTGAGATTCTTCTTTGAGTTGCAGTGGGAAAGAATACAATAATCATTCCACATTTAACTCTGCAATCAGGGAATAAGTTAAGATTTAATATATGTGCCTCTCAGATGAAGAATGGATAAAGAAAATGTGGTATGTTTACAGAATGGAGTACTATTCAGTAGTAAGAAACAATGACATCTTGAAATTTTCAGGCCAATGGAAAGAACTAGAAAAAACATCCTGAGCGAGGTAACCCAGATCCATAAACACAAATATGGTATGTACTCATTCATAAGTGGATACCAGACATAAAGCAAAACATACCGGACCTATAATCCACAACCCCAGAGAAGCTTGAACCCTCTTCCAGAAATAGATGGAAGCAGATGCAGAAATTCACAAATAACCATTGGGCCAAGCTCCTGGAGTACAACTGAAGTGAGGGAGGAGCAATAATATAAACAAAGGACAGGAGACCATGATGGGGAAACCACAGAATCAGCTGACCCGAGCTAGTGAGAGGTCACTGACTCAGGTCTGAAAAATGGGGAACCTGCATAAGACTGAACTAGATTAACCTTTAATATAGGTGACAATGGTGTGACTGGGACAATATATGAGGCCCCTGGCAGTGGTCCCAGATCTAACTCTAATGCACAAACTGACTTAGTGGAGCCTATTCTATATGGAGAGATACCTTGCCCAGACTACACACAGGGTTGTGGGGGTAGGGAGGTGCCTTGTTCCTGCTTCAAGGAGATGATGGGACAGACTTAGTATACTTCCTAGGGGAGGCCTTACCCTCTCCAAGGAGCAGATAGGAAGTGGGGTGGGGAGAGTAGGGGTGCAGGAGAAGAGGAGGGAAGGGGAATTGGGATTAGAATGTAAAAACTAAACTAATAAAAGAATGTTAAAAAATAAAGTGGGCTGAGAAAGCCATGTGGAGCAAGCCAGTTACCAGTTTCCTCCACGGCCTCTGCATCAGCTCCTCCTTCCAGGTTCCTGCCCCAGCTTCCCTCAGTGATGGACTGGCAAGCTTTCCTCCCCCCTAAAAAGAGATTTAATGTATGCGCTGAAGGAGAAGTGTGGAATACATCCATAAAGTGGAAAAGAATGTTTTCTAGAAAAATCAAACATCTGATGTCATTCTGGCCCAGTGGGTGGAGAAAGCCATAAGGGAGATAGAAAATCAAGAGTTATAGGGACTTAAATAAAAGGAAACAGACGCACAACCAGAGTCACTGAAGTGTAAAACAAGTGAGAAAAAGACACCGGAGGAGTGATACATGGTAGGTACATTTGGTTATATTCCCTACTGTGGGCAGATATTAATTGCTGAAGAAGCCCCAAGGAAGAAAGTGATCCCAGCCTCAGCCTTACTTTTCAGGAAAAAAAAAGTGAATGAGGAAGTGAGGCTTTCAAGAGGTGGCAGTCACAGAGTAGTCTGGGCAGCAAGGCAGCCTGGGAAAAGATGGATACTCACAGATAGGTCTTGGAGAAGCTGGGAGGGGATTCAGGCAAGGTGTGGCTGAGTGTGGCAGCATTAAAGGTAAAGGCCATTTTCTTTCTGAGGACAAGGCAAGGGCTTTAGTGTGAGTAAGGGCTCACCACTAAGAAAGAATAAGAATGTACATTTAACATGAAGAGTCAAAAATGCATGCTACAAGAGGTAAGGCCTGAGGACAATGATGTGTCCGTTTAACTTGAGCCAGAATAAACTTGCCAAGTTTTTTGATTCCCAGGGGGCACAGCTTTTTCATTTTCGTGCCTAAAGACCATCTCCTAGGATATGGAGACCATCTGTGTCAAGGAGCAAAGCCCTTAAAGATGATTTCAATGTAAAATGCGGCGTGAGGGGGGCCATATTGTCTGACACTGTCCAACCCCTTTCGTATTTCAACAAGTTAAGCACAAAGGAAGTAAAAAACGGCCAGCAACAATGAACCAGAATTCCCAGACAGCTCCAGGGGAGAGGGAGAAGGCTTTGACAGAATTAAGACAAGTCAGTATGGATGTGCACAAAGGTGTCTAAAACCACTAAGTACAGGGTTTGAAGTGAGCAAAGAAAGATGACCAGCTTAGTGAGAAGCCACAGCCATGGGCCCCACGCTGCCCCAGCTCCTTGCCACTGGGGATCACAGTGGGAAGGAGAGAGACTGCCTTCCCTGCTCGCACACAGGCTACCAGCTTGCATGAGCCCCTGTCTTACAAGCCTTTGCAGCTGCCAGAATTAATTCTTCTCAGGCCTTGTCACTTTGGTGCAGTAGCTCAGCTTGGCTTGATAGTATCAGCTCCATGATAAACAAACTCTTGTCTTTCAGGCTTTTAGGGTCGAAATGATATGATGTTTGGAACTTGTGTCAGGGAAAGTGAGACTATAGACCAGTGGTTCTCAACATTCCTAATGCTATGACCCTTTAATACAGTTCCTCATGTTGTGGTGACCCCCCAACCATAAAATTATGTCGTTACTACTCCATAACTGTAATTTACTACTGTTATGGATCCTAATGTAAATATCTAATATACTATCTCAAAAGAGGTCATGACCCACAGGTTGAGAACCAAGGATATAGGTGACCCAAGATTTCTATGAGCTCATCACTGCTGCAGCCAGGAGAGGTGACTCTGGAAGCTTATTATACTGTTCTCTAATTTTTATGTGTTGGTAAATGTCTCTTAAAGAACAATGGCAATAATGACAAAAGAAAATAACCATCTCTCACTTCTCTTTTCTCATAGAAAAATCCTCAACAAGCATTTCTAGCTATGGAGTTTGGGCAGGACACTGAGAGGCAGGCAGATGGACAAACCTTATTGTTCTGTCAAAATTACCTGGAGAAGACAGCCAGCATATGGACAGACATGGCTGGAGAGGTTGGAAAGAAAAGTATCATAAAAGAAATCAAGAAGAAACCCAATCTGGTTGGTATTCTTTGAAAGGGATGACTAGAAGAGGATTAGCACTGCTCCCTAAAAGAAGCAATGTTAGGGAGACAAATGTAGTGACTAATCCTGGTTGTTAACTTAACTACATTTGGAATCAACTAAACCCTAAGCAGCTTGGCATGTCTGGGAATTCTTTTATGGACTGGATCATTTGAGATAGGGAGAATGACCCTAATTCTGGGCCACACCTTTTGCTAGCAGCCTAAAAAGTATGTGGAAAGATGATTTTGCTTTTTGCCTGCTTGCCCTCATTCTAGCTGAGTCCATCTATCCTGCTGCTGAAGCATTTCTTCAGGGTTCCAGTGCAGATGAAAGACCAGATGAGATATTCACACCTGTGGACTGAATAACTACTGGACTCATAGCCCTTGCATCAAGACACAGGCATTATTATTATGTTGTTGTTGTTGATAAATTTTTAAATTTAAATTTGAAACAATCTTGTTTTACATGTCAATCCCAGTTCCTGCACCTTCCCATCCTCTCCTCTTTCCTCCCAAACACCCATCCCATCCCCTTTCTGCTCCCCAGGGAGGGTGAGGCCTTCCATGGGGAGTCTTCAATGTCTGTCATATCATTTGGAGCAGGGTCGAGGCCCTCCCCCATGTGTCTAGGCTGAGAGAGCATCCCTGTATGTGGGATGGGCTCCCAAAGTCCACTCTTATACTAGGAATAAATACTGATCCACTACCAGAGGCCCCATAGACTGCCAAGTCCTTCCAACTAACACCACATTCAGGGAATCTGGGTCAGTCCTATGCTGGTTTCCTGGCTATCAGACTGGGGTCCATGAGCTCCCCCTTGTTCAGGTCAGCAGTTTCTGTAGATTTCTCCAGCCTGGTCTTGACCCCTTTGCTCATCACTCTTCCCTCTCTGCAACTGGATTCCAGGAGTTTGGCTCAATGTTAGCTGTGGGTGTCTGCTTCTGCTTTCATCAGCTTGAAGATAAAGGCTCGAAGATGACATAAAAGGTAGTCATCAATCTCCTTATCAAGCAAGGGCTTTAAGGTAACCTCTCCACTATTGCTTACATTATTAGTTAGAGTCATCCTTGTAGATCTCTGGAAATTTCCCTAGGGCCAGATTTCTCTTAAAATCTGTAATGGTAGTCGGATGGTGGTGGTGCATGCCTTTAATCCCAGCACTTGGGAGGCAGAGGCAGGCAGATCTCTATGTGTTCAAGACCAGCCTGGTCTACAAAGAGCTAGTTCCAGGACAGGCTCCAAAACCACAGAGAAACCCTGTCTCAAAAAACCAAAACCAAACAACCAAACAAAAACCTATAATAGCTTCCTCTATTATGGTATCTCTTTTGTTGCTCTCTTCTATTGTTTCCCTGACTCAATCTTCCTGCTCCCTCATGCCCACCTTTCCCCTCCTCTTTCTCCCAACTTCCTCTCCCTTCTGTCCATGCTCCCAATTTGCTCAGTAGATCTTGTGCCTTTCTGCTTCTTGGAGGACCATTAATGCCTCTCTTAGGGTCCTTCTTGTTTCCTAGCGTTTCTGGTGGTGTGGATTGTAGGCTGGTAATCCTTTATGTCTAAAATCCATATATGAGTGAGTACATACCAAAGACACAGGCATTGTTGAGCTAGCTGGGTTACAGCCTGTGAGCCACTCTAATAAGTCCATGCATATATATTCATTCTATCAGTTCTATTCCTCTAGAGACCCTGACTAACACATCAAGCATAAGCCTAAATTTTGTGAGGCTAGGAAAAGGGTTTGCCCAGAAAAACTAACATTAAATAAAATAGCCCCTACCTTCCTAACTTGATACATGTATATTCATAATAAATTGAAATATTAAACTGGAATTTCAATTTTTTTATACTCTCTGGAATTCTGGAATGAAACCAGGCTTTATGAAAAGAGTCCTGAACCTATAGTCTGTCTTTTCCCTACCCTTGGTTTTATCCCATACCACAATGGACTTCATGTATATTCAAGTAAATGACTCAGCCCTCACTTGGGAATTTCAACAAAACTGCACAAACTGTCCTACTTAGATCACAGGTCAGTCCTAGGGATGCTTCCACTAGCAGTGTCACTGGCTCTTCTGAGAAGATGGAAATAAAGACAATCAGGTCCTGGAAGAGGGTTTGAACTCATTTGGAAAAAACTCTACAAACCCAAATATCTCTATTCTGTTTGGTCTCAAAGGGTTGAGAGGATCCAGGTTCTAGGTGGACATTCTTTCTTGGTCCTTCAGAGTCTCTTATTCCTCTGTTAAAGGAAGGCCAGATGCAGGACCTCAAAAAGAGAACCCAGAACAAAAGTCCTGCTTGTCACTCTCTAGTTGTGTTGTTTCCAGAATCAATTTTCAAACTCCTACTTTTAAAAATATTCTACAAAATACAGATGATAACATGCTACAAATGGGCCATGATTTGTCAGTACACACACACACACACACACACACACACACGAAGAAATGTTTGCCTTCTTGAGGAAAACAAGTATGTACATTTCTACCTCTCATGGTACTAATTTGTCTCCAACTAGTTCTCATGAATAATGTGCTAATTACAACTAATTACTGGCCATTTGTTATAGGAGAGTATGTGATTAGAAGGGTCACAACAACCAAGTTTGAGTTGATGAAACTGCATTTCTATTCTGTGAAAACAATAGAGCAGTGGAGTACTTCAAAACTTTCAAAGACCTGGTTTAAGTTTTTTCTTGAAAGTGAAATGTAACTGCTCCTGGCAACACCACTCACATCAGAAAGGAAGATGGACATCGAAGAAACTCATTATGGAATTTGCTTCCAACATGGCAAGACTAGCCATTTGGGCAAGATACTGCTCTTGTCTGGACTGTTTGACTTTATGCTGTATAAACTGGCCAGGCAGGACCCATGGATAAGTGACTGCTGATACAAGATGGACATTGCTACTGGGTTCCTGCTTCATGCAACAGTCTGCCAGACAGTCTGCAGGACACAGAGAGAAGTGACTGACAAACTGCCAATACAAGTGGACAGTTTAAAGTTTCCTGCATTTCTGAGAAGTCTTCCAGACACACTATGGCCTATAGGCTGAATATGGATGCTCCAACATTACAGAAGGACTTCAAGTGACTATCTAGGCAGTGAGTTGTCTCTGTCAATTTTAGAGTTTATATATTATCCTTCTGAGGTCTTTGATGGAGTTGAAAACAGATAGTTATGGTTATACTTTTCCTTAGGTTAAAGGATAAGTTATATATAAGACTTAAGATGCACAATGGTAGGATAGATAATAGAATATTTTCTTTAAAATTTTCCAAATGTTAATGGACTAAATATTGTAACTATAGTTCTTATTTGATAACTGTTTTGTTATATATTTTACTATGCTAAAGTTAAAACCCTTCTTTCTATTTATATAGAAAAGAGGAGAGGATGGAAGATGTTTTTCTGTAAATATGTTTCTCTTATTGATTAATGAATAAAGCACTGTTGGCCAATAGGGAAGCAAGATAGGTGGGACTAGGAGACAGGGAGTATTCTGGGAAAGGTAGAATGGAGTCATGATGTGATCTCAGGAAGAGAGGGCACATGAGTCTGGCATTCTCAGTAAGATAAGACCATGTAGAAATGCACGTATTTTTAATTATGGGTTAATAATTTAGACAGAGCTAGGCAATAAGAAATGCTATCAACTGGCCAACAGTTTCATAATTAATACAGTGTCTCTGTTATTTGGGGCTGATGTGGCTGTGGGATCAGGCAGGTGGGAAGGTGCAGAAACAAGTAATGGAGCTCAAATATACCCACGAAGCATTATTAGTAGTAATAATAACAATAACTAATACTTGTTAGAGATTTTTTGTTTATTTACCTTTTGGTTTATTTTTAAAACACTTATTAGTTCTTTGAGAATTTCAAGCAATGTGATTTGATCATTTTCACCCTTCCCTCAACTCCTCCTAGATCCACACCCCTTTCCAATCCAACCAAATCTGTATCAAGTACAGTTTGTACTGCCTAGATATAATGTGTGCATGACCTTCAACTGGAACTTTGTTTATGTATGAGGGGTCACAATCTTAAAGGAAACTGACTCTCCATTTCCCAGAATCTTTCAATTGCCAATAGCTCCTCAACCAGGAGTGGGACCTCTATCAACATGCCTCTGACTTTTACAGTCTTTTTAGTCTCTGTTTTGCAAGGATCTCTGAATCTTGGAAGGAGGCAGTGCGATATAGATGTTCAGTTTAAGGATAGGTATTCCAGTTCCCTTATTCTATGCTCTTTGACCAGTTGAGGGTCTCTGTATTAATCATCATTAACTGAAAATAGAAGCTTCTTTGATGAGGATTGAAAGGTGCATAATCAATGAGTATAATGATGAATCATTACTAGTTAGTTTAATACATATTAGTTTAGTAGAATAATAACAGTAGATTCTTTCTTAGGGTTTATGACCTATCTAGCTTCTGCTTCTTGCTCTGACAATGATGTCAGGTGTGACTTTCATCTTGTGGATCAGGTCTTAAATCCAATCAGATAGGGGTTGGTTATTCCCATTATGTTCCCATTATTTCACCAGAGGGCATGTCTTACAAGGCCAGATGATATTGTAACTCACAAGGTTCACAGGTGAATAAGACTGATAATTATTTTTCTTCTTTAGTAGTATGCCTAGTATCTTCCAGCATCATGAAAGCTAACCAGTTGGGGTGTGGCTCTCACTGAGTATCAGCTTGAGATCTCCATGTTATATGACTCACACACATGATGTCTTCTATATTAGGGTCTTATTATCAAATTTGGGGGGTAACAAATAGCATTTATGTACTTATTTTTGGTGCTGAGTATCAAATTCAAAGCCTTTAACCTGCTAGGCAAGTGAAGATTTATTTTATATGAGGTATTTTTCTCAGCTTTTTACTCCAAGTATCAGGTCTTTGAGGAGGTTAGTGTTACCATTTACAACATTTCACAAAAGTTAGCTCGACCTGGTTCACACAGATAAATATTTGAAATAAATTTTAGATTTATTTTATTTTATGTTTATGAACATTTTTCCTGCATGTACCTTTGTGCACCATGTGTGTGTGTCAAGTGCCTGTGGAGGCCAGAGAGGGTGTGTAATTTCCTGAGACTGGAGTTATGAATGGTTGTGAGCCACCATGTGGGTTGTGGGAATCAAACCTGAGTCCTCTACAAGAACAAATGCTAACCCTTGAGCCATTTTTTCAGCTCCACATGGCTAATTATTGATGGAACCCTATTTCAAACCCACATCTGTTGAACAGTCTCATTCCTGTTTTACTGTTGGAGACCAACATTCTTATTCTTCAGCAACAATGATGGGATAGCATCAAACTGTTAAATAACCAAGTCACTAGTCCCACCAAAGTCACTGTGGTACTTTCAGGAACGGAGTTCACAAAAGTACTCCTTCTGCTTATGTAAGGAAAAGGTGAGGGTATAGTTATTCCCACTTAACAGTGGCTGACTACTAGCTGCCACTCAGAACCATAGTACACAATGGAAGGAGATAAGCAATTGTCATGTAAGTAGCCACTTCTGTAATTACTAAAGTTTTGGGGTTGGGAAAATCAGACAATAAATGAAAAATCATGTGTAGACTGTGCTGGTGGTTTCACTCCCTTTTAACATGTAAATGTTTGCAGGCAAAAGCGATGATTTGTCCAATAGAATTGATTGACAACTTGGGTTTTGTTTTGCTGGGCAAGTCTCAAGTAGGGATTTATTCTACCATGAAAATGTATCCAGTTGGTCATTGGCAAATGACGATATAGCTATAGCCCCTCAACCCAGCAGGGTTTCCCTGATGGAAAATTGTGACCGAATGCCAGGTACTTGAGAAGAGTAGCCAGCCATCTGGAACCCTGTCCAGGGATAAGTGTCCTGCTTGGAATGTGAGAGAACCATAGATGATGTAGTCTAGAGGGAAACTTGGCGATTGCCATGAAAAGGCATTAATACACTGAAAACCTGGGAAATGGAGCCCCGGGAAGGGGCCCAGTTTTCCTAACATCATGAGGCATGCTTTCCTTTTCTTCAGTTTGCTAGAGAGAGGGTATTCTTATTTGCATCTACTGCGGGGCACCCTGGGACAAACTCCTTCTGGCATGATTATCAGCTGTGCCAAGTCTGCACGAGAGGTTTTCCTTCATTTAAAACTAATGTTGTCTCACCAGTTGAAATTGAAGTCCCCGAAAGGATCATTTCCTCACTAGGATAATTTTGCTACAAGCTTTTCATTAATCCAATCATAAATTCAACAATGCTATTTGGCAGCTTACTGAAGTCTTCAGGAACCACAGGGGACAGGATGCATTGTCTGTTTTTATGACAACGAAAAAAAAAAAAGGAAGAAAAAAAGCATGAACAAGCTAAATAAGCTCAACTATAAAATGTGTTCAGTTTCATATAATGTAGGAAACTCATCCATGGATTCAATGAACAAAGGTGCATTGAGCACTGGTCAGGTCCCAGATACTGCTAAGAGTGGTGGAGCTGCACGGATGAATCGTTCACGTGGCAGCCACCTACTGCTCACTTCTTTAAGGAGCGTTCAGTCTTCAAAGAACACTGCTTTAGAAAATGATGCTCTAACATGGGAATACTGGTGCCTTACATTAATCTTGGTAGCTGGAAGGCTGAGGTACGATGATCATAGTTTTGGGGCCAACCTGATTTATGTAGTGAATTCCAGGTTAGCCAAGACTACTCACAAGTCCATTTCTCAATAACGACAATAACTGATTTTCCTAATACAGAAAATAAAGAAGTAACTGCCATTAAAAAAAAAACCTCTGATGCCAGTCCTCAGGATGCAGAGGCAGGTAGATCTCTAAGGTCTAGGTCAGCACAGCCTACAGAATGAGTTCCAGGACAGCCAGAGCTATTCAGAGAACTGTGTATCAAAAACAAACAAATAAGCTGTGTGGTGGCCTCTAATCTCAGTACTTGGGAGGCAGAGGTTAGACTGGTCTACAAAGTGAGTTCCAGGATAGCCAGGACTATTACACAGAGAAACCCTGTCTCGACCTCCCCACCAAAATAAACTAAACAGATTTCAACAAATTTCAGAGGAAATAAAATTCCTATCTATTAAAATCAAGGAATTAATGGTAAAGGTGGTGTTTGATAAAGCCTAGAATCTAGATAGGATTTTAACTAGAATGGAAATCCAGGGTGGGTGGAGTACATGAGACACTAAAGATACCAGAAGACATAGAATGTTTTAAATTGGCTAAAATATGTTTTTCCTTTCTTTTTCTTCTATCCTTTTTTTCTTTCTTACACTGTACCAGAGGCTGCCCTAGAACTCACTATGTGACCCAAGCTGGCCTAGAAATCAAAGCAAAAGTTCTGTGTTGGCTCCCCAGGGCTAGGACTACAGGCATGAGTCACCAAGCCATTATATATTACTAGAATGTCATCTGCAAATTGGGTTTTCTGGGGCTGCTTTAGAGAATGTGCAGAGAAAGAAGGAAGGCCAGATAGAAGGGACATCTACCCCAATTTCAACCAAGGCATGTCGACTTTGATCTATTTTCTACGTTAATGTTCCAAATAAGATCGCTGGAAAAAATGTGCCCCACTTGCTAAAATAAAAATGTATAGTACCTGGATAATAACACAGGTTAGTCACATGGTGAGGAAGAAAGGTGAGACAAAATTAGCAATGTGATAGGGCATGGGTGGGCGATATGGGGACTTGTATTTCAGGCCTAAGAAACAGCTAATTTCCTCAGGTATCAGTGTTGAAGTGTGGGAGAGATAGCTGACCGATGCACTGAGCAATGAAGAGAGTGTTGAAATATTGGTGGCCTGGGTCAGGAATCCCAGTTGTTCGGAGGTGAAGTCAGGAGGATCGGAGATTCAGTGGTACCCTTGGTTACGTAGCATTTTTGAGTCCTGCCTGGAATGCTTGAGACACCTTAAAAGACAAAATGTAAGCTTGGAAAGCTAAAGGGCCATGACACTGAGGACTTTATAGGTCATATCAGGGGTTGAGGATTTTAGTTTGAGTGTGGACTGAAAAGCCATTGGAAGAGTGTACAAGTGGCATACTCTAATATTTAGTTTTAAACAAATTGATCTCTGGCTGCATGGAGATTGAGAAAGGTAAAAGTAATTGGTGACAGGAGTCACCAATTGCGTGTGTGTGGGGGTGCACGAGCACGCGTGTGTGCTTATTTTGTTTGTTCAGGTGTATGTGAAAGACAGAGGTTATTCCACAGGATGACCTTCAAAATAAAATGTTCATGTCACCATGCTTGGCATTTTTGTGGGTGCTGAGGATCTGAAGTCAAGTTCACTTTAGCATTCTTCATGGGGTATTTAACTGAAATTGTGTGTGTGTGTGTGAGAATTTGAGGAGAGAGAGAGAGAGAGAAAGAGAGAGAGAGAGAGAGAGAGAGAGAGAGAGAGAGAGAGAGAGAGAGAGAGAGAGAGAGAGAGAGAGAGAGAAGAAAAGCAAGTACAAGTGAGAGAATTCTGAGTATTGAACCTGCAGGGTTCCTGTAGGCTAGGCTAGCATCCCACCACTGCGCTACAGTCTCATCCTAAGAGACTGCTTAACTGCTGCTTCTGGTCCATTGCACTATTTGTTGATTGACTTTGTTTTCTGTGTCAGTACCACACTGTTTTTGTTTCTTCATTTGTCTTGTTTTGTTTTTTTAATAATTCTGGCATACAGTGTGTTTTAATAACTGGCAGGGTAATACTGAAGTTAGTTTGGAATCATTTACCCATCTCCTTTTATTAATCAGTGTTTTGTCACAATAACAAACACCCTAGAGTATCAGCTTGGAAATGGAAATGAGTTATTTTGGTGATAGTTTAGAGGTTATGGTCCATGGTTGGTTGGCCTGGGTATTTTTGAACTGTGGTGAGGAATGTTGCATATTATGTCCACTATGCATCATAGAGAAAAACCATTAATCACAATTGACAAAATTAAGTGAAAGATGAAAGGACCAGAGTCTCCCTCCTCCTCCTTTAAGAATACAGTCCCAATATTCTCCCATTTTCTAAAAGCACTACCCTGAGTACCAATACTTTAGCATGTACTCAACATCCCTAATATGGCATCCCTTGAGAGCAAGGCTTGGTTCATACTCTTCATTCTCCCCCAAGTCACCAAACTAAACATGGATCAAGTGCTTAATAATAGCTTGGGCAGCTGGTGAGTGGTGGAGTTCTTCAGTTGTATTGTGGACATCTAACTGCCAGGCAGAAGGAGATCTCTTTTTAAGACGCCAAAGAATCTGGTGGCTCTGAATTGTTGAGCATAGTTTTGTGTCCCTGAAAATTGTGCCATTTTCAGGAACACAAAATGAACAGCAGTATATTTCAAGCTACAACAAGAGACATTGTACTGCCATGGGTCTCTATTATGTTTTGTAAAATGTGGTAAAATTTTCAGTTTGAATCATGTTATCTCTTTGAAAGTTGCAGATATTACATTAGCAAAGAGATAAATTAGCTAGCTTTTTTGACCTGTCAAAAGACTAAAATCTTGAGAAGAAAGTGATAGAATGCTGGAGCAGGGTGAGGTGGAGTGAGTAGGTCAGTGACAAAACATTTTCTTTTCTTCTCCCCTCCCTCCTGACAAGGTTTCTCTGTGTAACAGCCTGGCTATCATGGAACTCACTCTGTAGACCAGGCTGGCCTCAAACTCGCAGAGATCCACCTGCCTCTGCCTCCCGAGTGCTGGGATTAAAGGCAGGCACCAACACCCAACCTGATAAAGCATTTTCATAGCACACACTCAGTCTTAGGTTTGTCTCCGGTGCCAAAGGAAGAAAGAAAGAAAGAAAGAAAGAAAGAAAGAAAGAAAGAAAGAAAGAAAGAAAGAAAGAGAGAAAGAAAGAAAGAGAAAGAGGGAAGGAGGGAAGGAGGGAGGAATTTTTATTTTAGTGCTTGGAATGGAATCCATACCTAGTACATACATGAAATCTGCCATTTTCCAAGATCCCAGGATACACACATTAAGCCTTGAGAATTATAGCTGTCAGTGCTACCTTTCAGGTAGCAAACAAAAATCAAAACCAGGAAGTTGTTTAGATAGCTATGACCTGGTTTGTCTTAAAATACATCTTAGATAAACTAGAACTCATTTGTAACATATTAACTAAACATAACTAAACCTGTGATTATAGCAACAGTGGCAACTGCAATCTTTGTAATATTTTAGTAAGTTTTACAACAGAAAAGGGACAATAAAATCCATCATCTGAAAAACCCCAATAGGGCATGAGTATTAAAAAACCTATCAGCTGATCAGACATTGTCATGGGGAGAGGAGTCTACTGATATATGCAGAAGAGGAAGACCCACTTAAAATACATTAAAACATGAATTCTCTTTTGTTTCTTCCAGAAAACCAGTTGAAATTATGTTTTGAATGTATTCATTTGGTTTGCAAAGTTTATAGATATTTTATTGCACATAAATTCCAAGATTTGAGACGGGTTACTCCCAGTACATTCTGAAAACACTTCCAGCCATGGTAGTAACATAATAGTTCACCTGCTGGGACTAATTTTCAAGGAGGTGGAAGTGCCTGGTGACAGTGTCTTTTAGACCAGCAAATTATATAGCTTCCCATTTTACAAAGGGAATTTTATGGGCTTATACTTTTCTTTTGCCATTCAGCATATCAAGCTATTTTTAGTCACAATCAGGATGTGAAATATGTGGTACAAACATCAAGAGTCTCAGTAATTTATCATTATGTAAAGGCAATTCATGGTCATCTTTTGCAGGATTCTGAGACAAATTTACTTATTTATTTCTTTATTTCTGGGGATAGAACCTCTTCTTGAGATCTCTTCTTTCCTTTTAATTTTTTCACCACCCTATTAGGAAAACAACAAAACTCTTGATCTCCCTTCCTCAGTATATGTCGCTAGTAACAGCCAAGCTGACATGGAACTTGCTATGTAGCCCAGGCTGACCTCACACTCTTGAATCTCCTGGTGTGGGGGTTTGAATGAGAATGGTCCCCATAGGTGCAGATGTTTGAATACTTGGTTCCCAGTTGGAGGAACTGCTGAGAAAGATTAGGAGGAACTGCTGAGAAAGATTAGGAGGTGTGGCCTTGTTGGAGGAGGTGTATCAATGGGTGTGGCTTTAAGATTTCAAAAACCCTCACTGTTGTTCTTTTGTTATAATTATTGCCTATGAAACACAAACACGAGACTCAGTGCCCACGTGGAGTTTATTGAGAGAGGGGAGAGAAAGAGGGGTAGCTTGTGGCCAACCGAAAGCAAGAGAGAGAGAGAGAGAGAGAGAGAGAGAGAGAGAGAGAGAGAGAGAGAGAGAGAGAGAGAGAGAGAGAGAGAGAGAGAGAGAAGAGTGGCTGGGGCACTTGGTTTAAAAGGGGGGCTTGCACATGCCTACTCAGCCAGGTAAAGCAATGAGCATCCCGCCCATCGTTGGGGGCGGGGTCAGCAGACTGCTGGTTCCCAACACTCACCCTTTCCAGTTAGCTCTTTGCCTGAAGCTTGTGGATTGAGATGTGAGTTCTCAGCTACTATCCCAGTGTTATGCTTAAGTGCCTGATGTCATACTCCCTACCATGATATCCATGGACTAACCCTCCAAAACTTCAAGCAAGCCTCCAATTAAATGCTTTCGTTATAGATTGCCTTGGTGTTTCTTCACAGCAGTAGGAAAGTAACTAAGACAAACCATATGAACAAAGAGACAAATTTCTTAATGTGAAACACCCAATCCCCTACAGAAGAGAAGTCAATGCCAAGCCTGTCTGCATACATCAAACTTGCATCTCACTGAAGGACAGGAGCCCACCTCATGTCCACGAAGGTTTCCAGGTACTAGAATTCCCTCAGTGTACCTTAGATAGGCAGCTATAGACCCAAACCTGTCATAACCAGGAGAGCTACAATAACAATATCATTCTGTAACTAAGAAGATCTCAGTCAAGGGAAATCAATTTTGTCTACCAATTGTCAGTATTATTCAATTCAGAATTCTATTATAGAGGAATGTAACCGACCCATTGAGGCATCTTTGCTTTGATTATACCAGGATTTTGTTCAAAAAACACTGTTGGAAATTCAGCCTAGCCAGTTCCTATAGCCACTGCTGAAAAGTAAGATAATTTGGTGGATCTTAGTGTACTTTGAATACCTTGATGCTGGTTGGTATTTACTCTCTTTTCCTGCTGGAAGTGAAGTGGAAGGCTACCTTTGCCCTTTTTTGCACAGGCCATTACTGTACAATCTTATCCGCTCAGGCTATTCGAAGGTGCTTTTGTTGTTTTACATTTGGCAGAATCTGCAGCATCTATACAGAACTGTAACACTGGATAGGGATAGGGCCTCCATGTAAAAGGTATGCCCTAAGCTTTTCCCTAGTCTAGGGGCAGAACAGACCATAATAGTCAGTTCAAATCAGAAAGTAATTGGAAGTTCAGTTCCAGGTACACAGCTCAAGCTAGACTTGTGCTGGGTGATGCAATGGCCACTAGCCACATTCAGACCAAATTCCAGCTCTTCTTTCAAGTCACTGGAAAAAAATCAGCCAATAGTTGTCACTGCCAAGAAAACAAGGCAACCAGGTAAGTGGGTGCTTGAGATTGGAAATAAAAAGTGCTGTAAGGGGAAAACACTCACCAAATGTTAGAGAGCTAGTATGAAAGGAAGCAACTGAGGACATTAATAGTTTTATATTGGTTTTATAATACAATGGTAACAGTTTGTATATATTGGGTAAAATAAAATACATTCTTAAAATTACTTCCCTTTCACAATTGTTTTGGTTTTGCCATGCTGAGGATGAAAGTCAGGGTCCACTGAGCTCTAACCCCAGAATCCATACCTTTTTGTTGAACAGGGCTGTTAAAAAAATTGGGCTTATCTTTTATTTCTATTGGCAGCAAGTGTTCTAGAATCTTGCCGTGTGGCAGCATGAAGTGAACCTCAAGAGTCAAGTTTTCTTTCCACAGTCAAATATCACAGTGTTCATTTCCTTGTGCAACTATTTCTGGTAATGGGGACCTAGCTCTGCTCTGAAGCCCTTGAGCTTGGGCAACCAGGATGTACATTATTCACTTGCTGTTGCTGATGGAAAATGTTATGTTGCCAAATGGTGCTCTCAGGAGGTGAAGAAAAAAACCTTTCAGTTCATCTTCAGATACCCAAATAAATCTCACCCCCCCACCGCTACAAAAATATTACAATAATAAAGCATTTGTGTCAACCAAAAAGTATCCCAAAGTCTTTTGCGCCTGTAGGGAGACCTGCTGCCAATAAGGCATTAAATCTGAGGGAAACATTTCTGCAATTACTGATCAAATACAATACAGCTAAATTTCACCTCCAGCATATCATTTTGATAATGGGTATGGAAATTATCCATTCAATAGCTATTCAAAAATAACTCAGGAAGATTGGTTACCAGATACTTCACAGACCTTCAGAATAATCCTTTCTAATCAGGCTGGTGGGAATTCAATAGGCAACATTTGCTTTGGACACAATATTCTTTTGGGGTGTTGTAGGGCAGTGGGCTCACTCCTTCTACCACTTGCTGTCCAGGAGGAGAAAGCTTAAGCATGTTAGAAAGCAGGGACTGCGTTTCCCTGTGGGCTGAGCTGCTGCCCAATACCCACCAAAGCTCTGTGCAGACAGCTGTGCCTGCAAGTTAAGTGAGGCGCCTTAGTACTTATCAATCAGGAATCAGCAGGGCTTCTTGAGTTGTCCTCATTAAATTTAAAGTATATTCTCTCCCCAGCAGCAAACGTCTCCATTGCCATCCATCTCTGCACAGCCAATTTTAGGCAATCAAAGAATGTTGGCTTCATCACTGTCTCTGAACAGATTTCCAGTTTGACACAGCCCTTCCTAGCTTTCCTATTCTTTGACAACCAGTGGCTGTCTTCCCCTGGTTGCCACTAAGTCGTCCCTTCCTCCAAGCCATTTCTGATTTATTTTGTCTTCTCCCAGTCTTTAATAAGCCAAGATGTTTTTGTTCATATAAGTTGTCATCTTACCTGTTCTAAAAAAATGCTCCTTTATTTCTACCCATTTCCTGATCTCCTACACCCTACTTCTCAGTTAGTACATGGCAGATACAGAACATTCTGTGTGTCCATTTACATTCTTAACCCAAGAAGTCCATGTTGTGTACTTGGAGAGATCAAAGGTTCTGAGATTAGAAAACTTCATGCTAGTCCTGCTTAGCCATGCCACACTCAGACTAAGTCCAAAGTGTGCCTCAGTTTTCTTAACTTAGCCTGGGAAAAAAATAACTCCTTCCTCACAGAGTTATAGCAGGAGAGACCACAAGCACAAAGTGCTGTAGACTTCAATACCACCATTTATCAAACATTGAATGAGTTCCTATGTTGGGTAATGCTTAAGATGAAAAGCTGGGCTGTTGTATCAATCGGGTTTCTAGTAGTACAAAGATGTATGTAAGACAAGGAACTCACAAAGAGCAAAACTGTTTCTGTGGCTCATCATTAGAAAGGTTTCAGACTTTTCAGTCCTTTTGCTTTAAGTCTTTGATATGGTAGGAACGCACAGATGCATGAAGCCACTAACTTCATCATCTAGAAAGTAAAGAACAAAATAAAAGGCCAGGGTCTTAGAACCCTCTTCTGGGGCATTTCTAAAATGACCTTAGGATCTTCCATAAAATCCCACCTCACAAAGATTCCTCCACATCTCAAATAGTGCCATGCTTAAGACCAAGCCTTTCATTCATGGATTTTGGGGGGAACAGTTTAGATTCAAATTATAGCAACTGTGAATGACAAACACATCCCACTTCAAGGAGCTCCCAGTCTGAGGTATGGCATCCACACAGCTAACTCCAATAGGTAGCAACATGAGATGAGACTTTAGCAGTTAAGCAATTCACCCTGAGCTTGGGTTCTAAGGAGCAGACAAAGGAAGTAAGGAAGGCTTCAGAGAAGAGGTTGAAATTTTGTTTTGGAACCCAGGCCTTTGCACAAACTAAACACACATGCTAACTACATCCCCAGGTCCTGGGATAGGGCAGAGGAGAGCTGTGTCAATCTATAAGGGTGGTATGGCTTATATTAAATCAGGGAAGATGGAAATGCTGAGAGAGAGAGTCAAAATGCCAGACAGAGATGTGAGAACTACCGGAACACAGAGTGGTTGCCGAGCATGGTCCAGAGGACTTCAGGGAAACACAGATGTCCGTGACTAAGAAAGTGGGCCAGCACTAGTTTGCTGCAGGCCTGGGACACATCAGAGAACTGGAGTTCAAGTCCTGCAGTTGAGGGGAGTCCAAAGACTTTGAGAAAGCCACTCTAGTTGTTAACTGGGGAATCTTTGTGGGATAGTCTTTAAAAAGATTTCAGTACAGAAACTTGGTTAATTAAAATGTTGTCTATTGGAAATCAGATCAATCTTTAGCCTTTCTCTCGGCTGAGGTTGAGGAGGAGGTTGAACTGAAAATTCCCATTTATAATCCTGCTGTGGTCTTTCTAGACCCTGCCCTCAAGCTCCTAGGGGCTACCTACCACCAGTGAACTCATTAACATGTAAAGAGGTACTTATATCTTTGAACCTGAGACTAACTAGGCTATGGACCTAAGGGAAAACTAAATATTACTGTTCTGCTAAAGGAACACAGCACTAAAATGACTCCTAACAACATTCTGCTATGTCTTGCTCAGCCATCAGCAGAGAAGCTTCAACCTGACGTAGATGGGAACAAGTACAGGGACCCACAGCTGGACAGTGCAGAAAGTGAGAGACTTTGGAGCAGTCAGTCCTAAATGGGATGTCTCCATAAAAGCTAACTTCTCAGCGCTCAGAGAGCCTTGCTCAAGAGCAGGTGGAAAGATTGTAATAGCCAATGGGGATGGAAGACATAAAGAAACAATGCACGTATGAACTCGCAGAAATGCACAGGATCTGCACAGGTCCAAATCAAATGGGATTCCAGCACTGAGATGGGGAAGTGGACACAAGCCACCATCCCTAACCAGGAAGTTGTCTCCAGTTGACAACAACTTGCAAAGGATACATTGGCTTTCTTCAATGGAGTCTTACTGGGTAGACAAACCACACCTCAAGGAGGCCCATGCTTAATAGTAGACAACCAACTGGAAGTGAACTCAATGTATTTTAGGAGGTTGTTTTTTTGAATCTTACAGGTCTTTTGTTTGTATATTATGGTTTCTGGTTTTGTGTTTTTGTGAGTTTTCAGTGTGTGCATGTGTCTCTGGGTGCTTCCATTTTTTTTCTTTTCTTTCTCTATGTTTGTTTGTTCTGTTCCATTCTGGGTTTTCTTTTCTACCTGATTATTTTCTAAAGAGAGAGAGAAAGGTATTTGGATAGGTGGAGAGGTTCTAGGAGAAGATGAGGAAAGCGCAACTGTGATGAAATATATTGTTTTAAAAAAACTTTAATAAATAGCTATTTAAAAGCCCCTGGAAACTTATGTTAAATTGAAGTTGAGTATTGCCTTTCATTTCCTTAAGAATTGGGAAAAAAGGGGGGACAGGGGAGCTGGAGAGATGGCTCAATGGGTAAAAGCATTGACTGTTCTTCAAGAGGACCAGGATTCAATTCCCAGCATCCACATGGTAGCTCACAAGTGCCTATAACTCCAGTTCCAGGAGATACTCATTCAGACATACATGCAGGCAAAATACCAATGCACATAAGATAACAGATGTGGAATCCAGTCTATTTCAATCCCCTTCTCCACTCCTTTGTTTGGTTCAGAAAATAAAACTATTGAGGGCTTATCTAGAAACATTAGAGTATTTGATTTTATATTGTTATTTAGCATTTACTTTTTTGATATAGGGTCTAACCATGTTGCCCCAGCTGGCTTGGAACTATGTAGGTTGGCCTCAGACTCACTGAGATCTGCCTGCCTCTGCCTCCTGAGTGTTGGGATTAATGATGTGGGCCACCACATTTGGCTCATTAAGACTTTTTAGATAAGATCTCAGAGCCCAACTTGGCCTTGAATTCACAGCAATACTCCCTCAGCTTTGTGCATATTTGGAATACAGGCATGCACAATCACACCTGGCTGAGAAACACAAGCTTATGTAACGAAAAGATTGTTTTAGAGTTAGAAAATTACATAGAAAATTACATAGAAACTTGTTTTCTGTCTACAGCACATAGAGGAAGCACTGAACATGTGATAGTGTACAGAAAACATGGACACTGATGCTGTGCTGTCCAGTTCTATTACTGTATCAAATAATACATAGGAAAACTTAACACTGTGGCCCAGCTGGCAAGAACCTCTTCCTTCAGCATCTGTGGCATGACCCCCACATCAGGCCTGTAATTCCAATCCATAGCGGCAATCAGTCTCTCTGGGATGGACAGAGGTTTGCTCTTCAATAGGCATAGTGGGAAGAGCTTGACTGAGTTCTGATTCAGAGAAGCAAGGAGACAGTGACTCCAGGGCAGTATTTTCCTGTCCTCTCCAACCCAAAACTGAGAAGATAGCTGGATTTCTATTGTTCTTATAGTTATCATTATCTTAAAAGACTTTCTTCAGCTGCCCTACATCTTGTCATGCTCCCCATTCTGAGAACAAATCTTTATTACTATCATGATTCAATTTATAACCAAGTTCACAGATCCACCACTGCTAGAAATGAATCATAGGTTCCAACACTAAGCTACTGAATGAGAATAGAATTCAGCAGCCTGCAAGAGAGCTTTTGTTCTCAATATCATTGTGAGTAAATAAATATGTGTAAGTAAATACAAAATGGATACAGTCTTATTTAGATGCAGTCCTTTAGTTGTCTTTGCTTCCTCAACAAAAAGCAGAACACTCTCTTAACTGGGCATGGGGCACGAGTGGATAGCACTTGCCTAGAGTGCATGAGGTCTTTGCTTTCCTTCCCAGCATCTCAAAAATAAAATAAATAAAATAAAAAGAGAGCACTGTCCTGCGTCTGCATTCATCACAACATTCACTCTTCATTATTTGCTGGTTCTGCCATAAAGGAAAAATTAATTAATTACCTCCACAGTTCACCATGTAACTGTCCTTCAAATGTATTCGCCCATCCTCTGTTTTCTTTGTTGCTTTCCAATAGAAGAGACAACAGGGTACATATTCCTGTAGAACAATAGATTATTATCCTAATTATAGTTGCCTGGTGTTTTCTACACTTTCACCATTTTATTAAAAACAATTATCTGAGAAGAACCAATCTTTTGTAATACCTACCCCATTGTTCTCATTTCTCTCTGATTCTGAAGAGGTCTTTTCAAAGGGTATTTTATTCATAATTACAGCCTATAGGGCAATTGCTCAGAAACTGAGTCCAGGAGATATTTTGTTGAGATTAATTTTTCTTGTACTTCTTGATCCAATTATACCTTTAATTTTTTTTTAACTACTAGCAACTTAATAAACCTATTTTATTTCTGTAAGCCAAGCATACTATTAGTACCAATTAACATTAAAGCATATTTTAAAGAATGAATATTTTTAAGAAGTACAAAATAACCATGATTTTGTTTTTGCTTTATAAAATGAACTTACGGCTTGTTCATAACCTGGTAGGAGAAAATGTGCTTTAAATTCAGTCTTCTCTAGTTATGGTGAGCATTAGTTATAGACTTTTGCTCATCTTTAATCTATAGAACTGGAACTGAGCTATTTTTTTTTAAGATGGGGTTTCAGGCTGACAAAAATAGTTCTGCAAGGCAATGTGTTTGCCACCAAGCTTGGTGGCTTGTCTTTAATCGCCAGAACCTCCACACATGTGTGGCATGATATATTCATGACCTCCCCAAATAAATAAATGTAGTTTAGAAATTTAAAAAGAAAGGACTTGAGAGACACCTCATCAGTTAAAAGAATGTGCTGCTCTTGAAGAGGATCTGAGTTTAGCTCCCACTACCTATGTGGTAGTTCACAACTGTTTGCAACTTCAGTTCCAGATCTGATGACCTGTTCTGACCTTTGTAAGCACTGGACACAAAAAGTATACATACATGCAGTCCAAACATTCATACACATAAAATAAGAGTAAAAAATAAAAAGAGATGCAATCGCTGTGTTACTCAGGCTGGCACTGAATCCCTGTTCTTAAATAATCCTCTGATCTAAGACTATCCAGTAGCTGAGGCAGACGATGCACTTGGCTTGAGCTGTCTTTAAAATGTCCGATTTGGTTCACATATACCTGGATGGATGAAAAGCTGAACAGAGTAGGATGAAGGACAGGTAGCAAATCTGACAACTCAAGCTAGGTGTGGGGTGGCATGTACACACTGCCTGAGCTTCAGATGACAGTGCCCTGATGTATGGCCAGAAGCAGAATCAAGACATAAAACCTCCAAGCTCTTGGTTGGGATGAGGTAGGAGAGGGATTGTGCTAGAGGTGGTTACTGACAAACTTTTCTCTTGCCATTTGCTGTCCATCTCCCCAGCCTGACTGTATTGGCCAAGGTGTCTTCATGGTACATTGGCAGATGAGCTCTATTCAAGAATTATTGCTCAGTCAGTGGGTGAAGAGGCTTGTTGCCAATCCAGAAAACCCAAGTTTGATCCCCAAGATCTTCACAGCAGGTAGAGAGAACCTACCCCTTGCTGGTTGTCTGCTGACTTCCACATGAGTGCTGTGGTACACATGTGTGTGCGCACACATAAATAAGTGTAACAAAAATTGTAACACGGCATACCATAAATAAATGTGAACAAAAATGTAACAAATTGTAAGAGTTGTTACTTATCTTTTTGGTTTTAAGTACTTCATTTCATGAGTTCTTCTCAATAACTCTGTAGATTCCCCAGTGTACAAGAAATAAAATTAAATAATTTTGGGAGCTGGAGAGATCATAGGTTAAGAGCACTGGCTGCTCTTCCAGAGGTCCTGAGTTCAATTCCCAGCAACCATCTATAATGACATCTGATGCCCTCTTCTGGCATGCAGACAGAACACTACATACATAATAAATAAATAAATCTTTTTTTTTTTTTTAAAAAAAAACCTTTGTAGATTCCCAAAGACATATATTATATTTGTGCATGTTGTCTTCTACCTTGCCTTGTCATCTCTGCCAGCCCAGAAGGCAGTCCATTTGATGGTAGGGAGCTGTCATGAGACAGACAGACACCACAACTAAGAATGAACATAATCTAAATCTAAGTGTTCATGGAAAAGTGATAAACCCACTGATGATCCTTCGGTTTCAGCTTCCTGATTTCATATACCAATACATAAGAATACAGGATGTCAAATTAACATTCTGTGTGTGTGTGTGTGTGTGTGTGTGTGTGTGTGTGTGTGTGTGTGTGTGTCTGTGTAACAGCGATCGCTGTCCAGGCTGGCCTCAAACTCACAGAGATTCACCTGCGTGTGTCTGTGTGTCTGTGTAACAGCGATCGCTGTCCAGGCTGGCCTCAAACTCACAGAGATTCACCTGCCTCTGTTTCTCAAGCACTGGAATTAAAGGCGTGCGCCACCATGCTCAGCTAAATGGAACATTTTTTAGGTGAAAGATGTACCACTCCAATTGGTTTTTTTTTTTCATTTATTTTACATACCAACCACAGCTTCCCTCTCTCTTCTTTTCCTGTTTCCTCCCCCCACATTCTGACTACTTCCCTATCCTCTCCGAACTCCTCCTCTGTCTCCATTCAGAAAGGTCTCCCATGGGAGTCAACAATGCATGTCATACCATTTTGGGGCAGGACCAAGCTCCTCCCCCTGCATCAAGGCTGGGCAAGACATCCCAGCATGGGAAATAGGTTCCAACCATTAAAAAAAATCCCATTTTCCTGTTCTTTATCCATTTAATTTCCACTTCAAAAACAGGTTGTAAGTGCTTTTCTTTTCACACCAAAGATTCTATTTTGCAGATGGCTGTGGAATAAACAGCAGCCCCTTTTTTGCATACAACTAATTTTTCCTTTGTTTTAGAAAGAACTATTATTACAAAGTCACTAAAGTGTCTGTCTATCATAGACAATTTCAGAAACACGTGAAAGCAAAAGTATCTGGAGCTGGGTTGCCTTTAACAGAATGCTTGCCTAGCATGTTCGAAGGCTTGTGTTTGATTCTCAGCATCTCATAAACTGAGCATAGTGGTGCACATCTAGAAGGCCAGCACTCAGCACTTTGTAGGAGAATCAGAATATCAAGATCACCTTTGACTATGTAATGAGTTCAAGGCCAGTATCTTTTTTCTTTTAGTTGCTGCTGTTTGCTTTTTGTGACAGGGTCTTGCTCAGGTCTTGAACTCATGGTAATCCTCCTTCAGCTCTACCGCTTACCCAAATGATAAGATTTTGGGTGTACACTCCCTCCACCAGCTAAGCTTCTAACATGTACTTCAATCATTTGACTTAATACATGAAAAGGATTGACTAGCCAATGCCTCTAAAGTACTGGTATTCCCTCTGTCATAAAAATACAGGAAAAGCAAAAGTAATTCTGCAAACCCTCTTAGCTCCTACCAAGCATGGACTAAACACTATTGCAGCAATGAAATAAGACTTTTCCTGTGGCAACAAATCCATGGAGGCTTGGAAAAGTGGAGGTACTACTGTATACACAAAATAGACTGAAGCAGCATGTAGCATAGCTATATGAGCTTCCACTATATAAAGGGTTCATCAGTTCTGTAAACAGTTTTCTATTGCTGCTGTGTAGGTTATTTCCATTTTTCACTACTGCAAGCAAAACTGTTATAAACATCCTCATGAAGACATCTGTTTATAAATTTAAAATTATTTCCTTCACATAACTACTTAGAGCAAAATAGCTAGATCAGCATGTACACTTTCATTTAAAGATTGCGATAATTATTCCATATGCCCTCCAGAAAGAATACACTATCTATCTATCTATGTATCTATGTATCTATCTATGTATCTATGTATCTATCTATCCATCCATCCATCCATCCATCCATCATATATCTATGTTTTTCTCTTTAAATGAATGGAATTGTGTGCCACTCTGTAGCCCACGCTGTCCTAGAATTCATTCTTGTGAACTATGTTGGCCTTGAACTTATAATCCTCTTACCGTTACCCCCCAAGCACTATAATTACAAGTGTGTGTCACCATGCCCAGCTAGGTTATACCTATTTCAACCCCACGTCATTGACTGTAAATAAATGTGTCCGTTGTCTCGTGATTTCACTATCAGTGGATATTCTTTGGATGTATTCCTGGAGAATTTCTGTAAGTTCTGAACAGAACTCAAATATGATAGAGTCGGAGAATATTTAGATTTGGCTAATTTTGAATCTGTTTCTTGGAATAGTCACCTGGAGGGAAGGACTGAATTCTTAAATAGTAAATAGTTTCTATGAGATTATAGTTTGTTGAACTCAGTGTGTGTTTTAGGGTTTCTATTGTTGTGATGTAACATCTGATTCTATCCTTCCCACAGGCCAGTCTGTCTGTGGGGACATTTTCTCAGGTGCCGTTTCCTCTTGCCAAATTACTCTAGCTTGCATCAAGATGGCAAAAAAAAGTAGGATATATGTACAAAGCAAAATATTTTATTTCTCTCAACATGTAAGAAGCTTAAAAAACAAGGCACTGTACATTTTATGGATTACATATACATTTCAATAAATTTTTAAATAATCTGGCAAATACATGTGGCAAAATATATTTGAGATTTCCAAGGTTTAAGTATCAGAAATCAGGCACATTACCTGCATTATTATTAGCCTACAAACGTATATTTTCTATAAACTCAGATTATGTCTATTTGCAGTGTGACTCCTGAACTCACTAGACAAGACATTCAATCTCTATATGGCTGTTTACTCATCCGAAAAATGGGGACAATATTAATACTTCTTTTACAGTGCTGTGAAAATTACATAGATTAATCCACACATAGTGTTCCCAAAATAAGCAGGGCAGTACTGGAAAGAGATGGGCATCCAGCAGTTAAGAATGCTTGTTGTGAAATCATGAGGGCTGAAGAACAATTAGAGAGCTA
Organism: Cricetiscus sungorus; assembly: GCA_030556225.1. NCBI lineage: Eukaryota > Metazoa > Chordata > Mammalia > Rodentia > Cricetidae > Cricetiscus > Cricetiscus sungorus. The sequence goes on from JANBXA010000726.1 coordinate 13,581,948, forward strand.
TTGGTTTCTTGCCAAGGTATGTATGCAATTACTACACCCTTAGGGCTATTGTGCCAGGCTGCCCATTGTTGTGGTTCACAGGCATCGTAGCTGGGTAAGATTCTTAATTGCTTCCCTTCTTTGCTAGCTTGTGTGCTACCTTCTGGTACAATGAAAGCTAGTCCTCAGGGAGGGGACATTCATAAAGTTCCAGCTCAGAGGCCTCTGTGCCCTATGTTTAAAGTACATGGTGTCTTAAGCAATAGAGACTTGCCTTTTGCCTTTGGGATGCAGTGGTAATAGCAATGGCCAAAGCAGTGATTCCCAATTTTCCTAATGCTGGGACTCTTCAGTACATTTCCTCACTTTGTGGTGACCCCCACCCGTGAAATTGTTTTCATTGCTGCTTCATAACTCTTAATTTGTCTATTGTTATGAATCTTAATGTAAATATCTGTGTTTTCTGATGGTCTTAGGCAACCCCTGTGAAAGGGTTAGTTGACCCTCAAAGAGGTCGTGACCTACATGTTGAGAACCACTGGCCTATAGTGTTTTCAGGAGACAACCCTTATCAACAACTCAGAAGAGCCCTCTGCATGCCTGGTGTGTTTTTGGTTCTTTTTCTTGTTTGTTTGTTAGATGATCTTTGGCTCTTAGTGATGGCATTGTCATCAGATGGGAAAATTTCATTTAAACTATGTGTATACTTATTTGACTTACTTTGAATGTAGGTAATTTTAGGCAGATAGTTAATAGAGTGATTCTTTTTGACTTCCTCGGATATCCTGTTATTTTACCATCCTCTCCCCTCCTGTAGTTATCTTCCAGTCCCCTCCCCAATTAGAGCTTCACCATTTATCCCATTGCCAGAGATTAGCGACTAATTTGAACAACCTTACAAAAAACTTTGGTTAAACTCATTACAGAACTGTAAAGCAGACACTGGCAACATTGAAAAATTAAGGATTTGAGCACCCTGCTTATGGGAGTAAATACTATCTAGACCTCAAAGGACAAGACAGTGATAGCAACCATCCTCAGTGGTTGTGGACTTCCTTTTTTCCCCCAGAGTACTTTCACATACTCTGCTAAGAATTCTAACAGTGGGAATAGAACAGGACTTAAATGTACCCATCTCACATGGAACACACACCATCTGTGCACATGAGAGGGCAACGATTTAAAGCAAACAATAGTGGCCTGAGACACTGCTACATGGTTAAGAGCACTAGCTGCCCTTCCAGAGGACCCAGGTTCAATTCCCAGCACCCACATGGCAGCTCACAACTGTCTGAAACTCCAGTTCCAGGGGATCTGACAGCCTCACACAGACACACATGCAGGCAAAACACCAATGCACATAAAATAAAAGTTAATTAATTTAGAAATAAAACAAACAAAGAAACATATAAACAGAAAACCTCCAGCAACTTCTTTTGGATCAGAGAGTATGGGAGAAGGAAGGGACAGGGGTAAAAACCAGTGTTTTGTTTAAACACAGGAGCATGATGAGTGTCTGTTTCCTTATTCCTCCACTTTAAAAAAAAAAAGCCACAAAATACACAGACCGCTTGATTGTTCAAGGATGAAGAGAAAAATCACACCACTGGAGCCAGCAATAACTAGCTGAAGAAGAAAGACCCAGGCACTTCTTAAGCACATCTCACATTCACAAATGCAGTCCCAGTGCTTAGTCTCCTTAGAGATCTCCATTTCTTATGTGAGTAGATTTTTTTCCTCTTCCCCAGGAAGCCATGGAGAGTGGAGAGAGGGAGACACAAAGAAAAAGGACACAGTGTTTAATTAAACTGGTAAATCTCTTTCTGTTGAGAAAATATATGGTGTCTTAATTTTGCCATTTCAGTAACAGCACAAGTGCCACAGAGTGAGCCAGTGTGGCACAAAAGGCGCTGCTTGCAAGGCTGAGAGAGGTGGCATATTAAGCTCCTGGCAGAGACTCCTGTTTTCCATCTATCCTACTCACAGCAATGCAATAAGGCAGCCACCATTTTGATGTCTCTTTGCAGCAATAAAATGGTGGCATAAACATTGGAGATCTAACACATTTCAACTGTCTGTCATCACCTCTGGCTTCTTCCACACTTGCATGTTGATATTGGGAGTGTTGATACCTAAAATAAGTTTAAGGGGCTTTCTCCCGCAATTCAGTTCTGTACTAGTCAAATGTTCTAACAGACACGGGCGTGTGGTGCTCTTTTACTCAAAACCCATTTCATTTCCACCTCATAACTATATTTGTAGGAAACATTGAGAAAGACAAATCAGTGACAACGATGACATTTTGTTTGTTTTTTGAAATAAGGTTTTTCTGTGTAGCCCTGGCTGTCCTGAAACTTGTTCTGCAGACCAGGCTGGTCTCAAATTCACAGAGAACACCTACCTTTGCACCCCCCCAAATGCTGGGATTAAAGGCATGCACCATCACAGACTGGCTAGCAAATTTAAATATGACCAAAAAAGAAAAGCAAATAACTTTGAGGATATTCTGCAGTGAGCCTTAGGACTAAATCCTTGGGGAATAACTGTATTTTCAGAGAACTTCCCTATTTTAGTTTCAGGGGCCACACTGCAAATGCAATCTCAAACGAATGTTTTCTAACTTTCAGTAGTAATCAATTTAAACCACCGAATCCAGTGGGGGGGGTGCTATACATGTACAAAAATCAATCAAAAGATGTGGACATGCTGTTTTCTGCTGGTTGATGACAACCAACATAGGCATTGATTTTCCTCTTCACAGTGACATCATTGTAGGAAGTGTTTTGCTGAGGAGTAAACATTGCTGGAGGGGGCTGAGCACATCTTAGTTATTATGGCTTCTAACCATCTATCTAGTCTTTCAAGGCATTCAGAAAGGATGCTGTTCCCAATGCATTTGGAATTTGTGTCAGGTAGACTGCCATTTAGATGTTCCTGCATCTTTCCCTCCCTCCCTCCTCCCTCCCTCCCTCCCTCCCTCCCTCCCTCCCTCCCTCCCTCCCTCCCTTCCTCCCTCCCTATGTCCTCCTTTTCTCCCTTCCTTACCTTTTTTCTATTCATCAGACACTTAAGCCATTAGCTTCAATGCAGAGAAGGAATTCAGTACCCTACAACCCTGTTTATGTCACCACTGGCAAAGTTCTAACCCTTTTCTAAGTAGCAGGTATATTGTCTTGGGCCCCAACCTGTGGGGTACTTGCAATCACTGAGCACATGATGCTTGGTGTCCTGTTTTTCCCAATTAACATTATTTCATACAGACATTTCCACACACCGAAACAAACCACCTGCTTGATGAACTGCAGAACGTATATGATATTCTTGGCTTGGCAAGTCTCCTTACTGTTGGCCATTTAAGTTATTTCCAAGTTTTGCCTATTCTAAAAGGCCTTGTTATACATAGTATTGTAAGATGGCATTTTCTCTTTTGGATTATTTCTATGGATAGAGTCCCATAAATGAAGTACCCAGGTCACTGTGTGAGCATGGGATTAGAGCTCTCACACAGACCTCTTCCTTAAATCAGGACCATAAGACTGATAACAGCTCAGGTTAAGATAAAATTGTTTTCATATTTGATTTTTCCCTATATTTTCTTACTAAAACTCTGTGTCTTGATAAAATTTCTTTTCATTATGAGTATTTCCCCCCATTTGTATCGAGAATTAAAAATACTAATTAGTCAGTGTTAGGGAGATGACCAGATCTTTTGAGAAAAAACACATTAAATACTCATTTGAAAATGAAGGATTTCATTTGCACCCTGTGGCTAGCCAGTGTGAGTCAGCCAATAGCCTCTGGTCACTGCACACGGGATAGAGCTCTGTCAGAGCCTCCTGTGGGCTTGTCTGGGACTGTCTGATTTCATTCCTCTCTTTTGATGTTGAGAAATAAAGTTTCATTGTGTGAAGACCGATTTCTTTGTATAATCATTCATTCACTCTACAAACATTTGTTGCCTAATCCCCATTTGCCCCTCATTGGGTATGTGATGTGCCAGGCCCTAACAGAGTGGGCCCAGTTTATCCATGTCTGAGTAAAGGCTGCCGGGCCAAACAGTGCCTGTGCTGCACCTTTGGGCACAGCTGGCCAAGTGCAGGCAAGCATAGCCTTTGCTCTGAACAGTGCACCATTTATATCGAATTTTTAAATTGCAGACACAATTATTTACATGCTGAGTTCCATACCTTTGCAAGAGCTCAAGCTGTCAGCATAATATATCTCATTACAACTAACACTGGGCATGGAAAAGATTACTTTCCAAGGCTGTGAGTGCAAAACATCAATTAAGCAAAGGAGAGAACAGTTAGCTGGCATGTGTTTGAGCTTTTGCACCTTTGGGAGGGAGGGAAAATGCACTCACTTAATCTTTTATAGCTGCATCAAATGCAAAGGAGAAAACAAAACCTCTTCATTGAGGTTACTCGAGTCCTTAATCACTGAAGGAATTCCACGCCTCCCTTAAGTGCAGATGCACAAGGTGGTGAGACCAGAGACAGACAAGAGGTGACCTCTTCAACATGCCATTGCTATTCAGTAGTCGCATGGCCACACTTGGGTGGGAGGCTAGAGAAATCAATGGTAGCCTTCTCCAGCTTCAATGCTGGGAGCTGCATTGGAAAAACCACCTTTCCTCGTGTCACTTTTGATTTCTTTCCTAGAATGAGAGAAGGGCCAGATGCAACCAACACCGACTGAGCACCACTCTGTGTGGCCTTAGGATGTAGAATCAGAGTGCTGTTCTGTCTAAAAATGTTGCCAAGCAGCTCTAACCTAATGTTCTGTGCTTGGTCCTACAGAGGAATGATCACATTGAGGATGCTGGATTTTGATCTTTGTCTTTTTTTTATTACTATTAGAATATGTGAAAGATGGTGTGTGGTGGATTTCATGAAACATGTCTGGCGGCTAGAGAACAACTTTTGTGGAGTCAGTTCCCTCCTTACATGTTTGCGGGGTTTCAGGATGAAACTCAAATTGCCAGGCTTGTATGGGAAATGCTTGTGCCTGCTGAGCCATCTCACCAGCCCCAGTTGCTTGGGTTTTTTTGAAAATTACATAACAACAAAGGGTCAGTTCTATTCACTATAGAGATGATAGTTTGGTCATCTAAAAATGTCTGCATCTTATCAAGGTTGATGTCAAACATCTTTCTCTTAGTTTTTGAACCAGGCTCTCCTAGAGCCGGGAGCTGATGGATTTGGGCAGACTAGCTGACCAGGCAAGCCCTAAGGATCCTCATTTCTCTGCTACCCAGTCCTGGAATTACAAGAATTCATGTCCAGCTTTTCATATGGGTACTGAGGATTAGAACTCAAGTCTTCATGCTTACACAGCAAACACATTTCCCACTGAGCCATTGATCTGAGCCATATCTATATTATTTTAAGCAGTTTCTGAGCTACATAGGATAACATGACATGACTCTATTATTTACCATAATGCACCTCAAAGCAGACACACAGGATAGACAAGGAGGTCCCAGAAAATCCTAATTGCCATTAAACTTTAATGGTGAGTCAGCGGGCCAGAGGATCAAACATTTTCTGTGTTTTGATTTTCTGAAAACTTTGCTGTTAAAAATGAGTTTTGTGATGATGGCCTAAACTTGAATATTGTTATATTTGTTTAATGGCTTGATAGAAGTTATAAGTAGATGCTGTAGGATGAATAGACTGTAAAATTAAGAGTAGCATTAATTGATGCTGTATAAAACTTCATATTACTGTGCATTTTAAGAAGCCATTTCCCCAACTGAGCACAGATCACTTAAGAAATGCAGCCCTATTATAGACATACAGGTGCAAAAATGCATAAATCAGAGAATGCTATTTCCAAATTGGTGAGACTAGACAACGGGAAATACCAAGTCTCCTGAATGAAGGCTTCCACTGAGACCAGGCAGAGGTGGGGACTGCCTTCCTGGAAGATGGCCTGATATAGCAACTGCTAAATCTCGAGACAATTCGTCTGAAATCTCGGTTTCACATGTGTGCTTGGAACCATAGCATGCTAGTTTTTCATTTTGGCAAAAAAACTAATTTAAGAGTGGAAATTAACAGTTGGAAATGTATTGCTGGGAGGACGTTTATGAGACCCTTTGGCCACCGACTAAAAGACATGTAACTTCTTCTTGACACTGAGGTTAAATTTGATAGTATATGATGTTTAGTTGGGCTATTGCCTCCTCCATCATATGATAACTTCAACTTCTTTTTTCCTCTCTCTGTGTATATTTTGGGAAGCATCTGCATTAGTGTTTCTGTAAAGCCTTTTCAGAAGGCTTTTCGTGTTAGTAATCCCTCCCCACAATCCCCTCCTCTATCTTACCCTACCTTAATCCTCCTATTCTAGTTTCCTTTTGTTCTTTTATAACCCAATACTCCACTATTTCCCCTTTCTTGGAAGATCCCCCCTGCAATCCCCCCCCCCCGCCAGTTCTCTTACTAGCTGTGATTTTCTGAATGAAACATACAAAATGTATGAAAAATTAAAAAAGGATTTTTAAAAAGTGAAAACTTCTGACTCCTCCAAGGTGACAGAGAGGCCCTTTTTTCAGTGGGGTCCTTGGATTTGTGGGTGTACTCTTTGTTGTTGTTTGTGGTGTTTCTCTCCCATCCTGTAAGCGACAGTTAGGTTTGATTTGTTCGTTTGTTCAGCTGGGGCTCTCAAGAGACTACAGATGGGGTGTTAGGTGAGAGTTTTTCTGCCACCTGAGTAACTAACTCTGGGTCCTGTGAAATGTTTTTCTCTGAAATGATCCCTTCCACATCCCCCACCCAATCTAATTTTCCCACAACTGGGAGAGATCTCCTTGCATAAGGACTGACCTAGCACCACCCTCCCTCCCTACAAAGCCCTGTCCCTGTTGAAGGGGGAAGGGTGGAGTAAGGGACAGTGGGAGGAAAGGAAAGAGAGATTTCCATACTGACAGTTGTGTCTTGATTAACAGGCATCTATAAAACAGGCTTGCATACCTGCATATCTAGTAAGAAAGGCTCAGGCCACTAGGACTTGGAAATCTGGTTGTAAACTATTGTCTCAGCTAATAGCTCCTAACTGTCTGATCTGGAAGGCTATTCAAATGAAGTCCTCCCCTGGTGGAGGGAGAAAATGCAGATCCAGAGTGAAGTCACACATTGAGAAGGTCCTGAGTTTGAAGCAGAACTGAGAATATTCTTAGAAGCGTTAAGGAAAGTTTATACTCCATTTAAATTTGAATACAATCTTTGGGCTTTGAGAAATCATTGTCACTCTGATCTGGCATTGACTGTAGTGAACAGACATGGCTCCCTAGCTGCCTTTGGACAGCAGCCCAAACTGTTGGGACCCAGCCACCTCAGGCACAGATGTGCTTGCCTTTCTAGAATGGATATCTTCCAGAAACCTGGGCTCTCATGTCAGCATTTGTAAACTAGAGCATATTTCACTCATCAACCTCTGTTCTAAGCTTAGAGCTGCTAAAAGGATACAAATCACATTTCAGAATGTGACAAAACCGGACTTTATTTTTTGTTTCTTTGCTGTGTGTGTGTGTGTGTGTGTGTGTGTGTTAATTTAAAAAAATGTGACAAAGGTTTTCGAAATCACATTCTAAGACAAATTCTACTTTCTGATTAGAGGATTAGGAAAAGTCTGATTACATCTGAAGAAGGTGTGCCCTGTGTATTTCCTCAGTCTTGAAATGTATTCTCCTATCCACCTCTCTCTAGATAAATATTTCTTTTGAAAACTCAAAGCAATTAGCTGCCCCTCTGTAAGGGGGCTTATCATATAGGAAATCTCTCAATTGTTTATTTACTTAATCATCCTGTTTAAGGTACCCAGTACTGTCAGTGTTTGTTCTATGCACTTTTCAGTTCAGACTTAGGAAGATACTCTGTCTTTCTGCATAGCTGACACATGAGATGCTGTTGTTATTTCTGTTGTTGTTTCCACCTGATGAATTGTTTACCTGGCACCAAGTTGTACTTGCTTCCATCAGTGACCATTGTGACAAAGTTTCCTTAATTTTTACAACATCATTTTCTATTTCATTTAAGTTGTATCATAGCTATACGTATTAATGGGCTCCAGCGTGGTATTTCCATATGTAATGTACAACAGTCAAATAAAGATAAGTTAGCATATCATTGCTTCAAACATTGATCAGTTATTTGTAGGGAGAATGTTCAAAAACCTCTTCTCTGGCTATTTTGACATAAGTAATTTTATCCATTCCCTTCCAAGTCTCTGATAACCACCATTACGCTTTCAATGTCTATGACATCAACTCTTCTGATTCTACATAAGAATGAGATCACACAGCTCTCCCCAGTCCTCCATCCCCTCCTCCAACAAAGCCCCTTTCTCTTCCAGTAGCACTTACCCCACTTTCATGTCCTATTTACTCTGTCCTCTCCCTTTTATGCTCCCTGCTTAAGACTTTTCCCACCTTTTCATGGTTCCCGTTTTTTTTGCTCTATAACTTGTAAACCCCATGTATACAATCTAAGAATCTGCATATAAGGAAAAAACAACATGGCTATTTGTGTTTCAAAATGTGGATTACTTCACTTCATTTAATTTCCAGTTCCATTCATTTTTGCAACTTGCATAATTTCAGTTTTTTATAGCCAAATAAAATTCCATTGTGTACACAGACCACGTTTTTCCTTTCCATTGGTTGTTGATGGCTATCCAAGCTGCTTGCACTTTTTTGTTGTTCTAAATAGGGTGGCATGAATGTGCAAGTTTTAAATCCTCCGGGTACATACCCAGGAGTGCTACATCTGGATTAGAGTATAGTTCTTTATTGAGTTTTTGAGAACTCTCCGTACTGATTTCCACAACAGCTGCACCACTTTACACCCCCAGGAGCAGTGAATAACTGGGCCCTCTTTCCCCACATCCATGCCAGCCTTTGTTGTCATTTATTTTCTTGGTGACAGCTATTCCAGCTGCGGTGAGATGGAATCTCAAACTAGTTTTAATTTGCATTTCCCTGATGGCTCAGAATGTTGAACATCTTTAAAGTGTTTATTAGTCATTTGTATTTCTTCTTTTGAGAGCTGTCTGTTCAGTTCATTACCCTGCTTATTGATTAGAAAATTGAGAGGGATAATTTTTGCAGTTTTTAATACATAGTCTAGATGCTAGGTCCATGTCTGAGCTTGGGGTTTTACATTTGTTTCTTTTCATTCTTTTCTCGCTTTGTGGGCCATGATATTAATATTAGGCATATTCATATGGTTCCTTTGAAATAATAAAGGATTTTAAGGTTTTAGATACTTCTAGAATAGTAAAAAAACAATGTTTAAATTACAGTCTGAGAAGTGCTGTGGGAAATTCTTCTCGGCTAGTTCTCCCACCTAGAAGTTCAAATGCTATACTTTCTTCTAGTAATTGTTTGTATTAGTTTCCCTGATGCTCTGCTCAGAGCTATGCTTTCCTGTCAGTTTCCAACATAGTTGAAAAATGGTCACTATATATATTATGTTTATGTATAATATATAAAAAGTGCGCACTTATCATAACCAATTAATTATTCATCAAAGTCCAAGCTCTAAAAATTACATTAATCACATAGAGGAAAAATAGAAATCACAATAGAAATGATTCCTTTGTTAGCTTTGTTTTTTGAGACAAGTCTCACTTTGTATCTCTGGCTGTCCTGGAACTGACTATATACATCAGGCTGGCCTCAAACTCACACAGAGATCAGCCTACTTCTGTCTCCTGAGTTTTGAGATTAAAGGCATGTGCTACCATCTTTGACCTTAAAAATGATTCTTAAAGAAAAATCCTAACAATACAAATAAAAAACTTGTTATTATTAAAAAGGTGACATTTTTCAAGTCACAATGTTTGAAAAGACCAAGAAAAATATTTGTGTCTGTATAATGATAAGCATTTGCATTAAAATGGAAAAATATATATTTCTTAGGTATACAACAAGAAATATTTACAAATATTCATAGCATTAACTTTTCTATTTAGTTGAAGGTATGGAACAAGCGCTAATGTTACATGTACAAATATGCCAAGTTTTTAATAAAACCCAGATTTAATTTTCTCCAAAATTAACATGATATTCATTAACTTGACAGTGTATCTATTGCTGTTTCCAATGAAAACACATATACAAAAGACTCCTGGCTGCATTTTAAATGAAAACCTGCAGGACACTAAAATTAATCACTTGTCTACTGTTGGTAGATTCATTGTTTATGTTTTATTTCAAAAAATGTAGTTTACTTATAGAATGTTTTTTCCATGTAAGTCTTCAGGCACATTTTTAACAAATGCTTTTGCAAATATGATTATGCAAAGAACAAATGAATATTGATTAAACTGAATAATGCATTATTTTCTAGGATAAGTCTATTAAATTAACTCTCAATGAACAAACAGCATGATTAAACTAGCTACTTTTTTGAAGTGATCAGTAGCTTATTTTGTACTGCTGTGAACATTCAAACCAATGTCTGAAACATCACTTAAACTGATATTTCTTTTTGTTATGATTTTAAATTTATAAGTAAATAGGTTCCTTGAAAAAAAGTTGGAATATGTGCATAAAAGGAAGAGAAGGAGGAAGGGAAGGGGGGGGGGGAGAAGGAAAAAGAGGAGGAGGGAGGGAGAGAAGGGAAATCACTGTAGCCTCATGACTCAGATGCAACCATTTAGTACATACACTTTCTAATTTTATTGTTGACTGCACTGAGTATAACCTATCAGTCTTTATAAATGCTTATCCCTTTTCTACCTTATGATAAAAATGTTAAAATTTGGTCTGTTGTTTTTCTTTCCCTGTTCATGTTTTCTTATGTTACAGGTAGTTAATACAATACTGAACAAAACCACTTGGACTAAAACAAAACAAAACAGCTTTTTCATAGTTCCAATAATTAACCAAACTAGTGCTTTGACATTAGTTTGTGAGTGTGTGTGAGTGATGTATTGTGTGCATATTTGTATATGGGAAAGTGCAGGCCCACATGTGAAATTCCATCATATGGAGGTTAGAGGACAACCTTTCACTTGTTTGAAATAGAATCTTATTTTGTTCACTGATGCATGTGTCAGGCTAGATGGCCTGCGAGCTTCCGAGGTATTCTCCTGTCTCTACCTCCATGGGCCATAGGAGATCTGTGCTAGCAAGTTTTATGTCAACTTGACATAAGCTAGAGTTATCACAGAACAGGGAACAACAATTGAGACAATTCCTCCATAAGATCAGGTTGTAGGCAGGTCTATAAGGCATTTTTTAAATTAGTGATTGATATGGGAGGGCCCAGCCCATGGTGGGTGGTGCCATCTCTGGGTTGGTGGGTCCTGGGTTCATTCTATAAGAAAGCAGGCTGGCCAAGCCAGTGAGCAGCACTCCTCTATAGCTCCGCTCCAGTTCCTGTCCTGCTTGAGTTATTTGTAAGCTGAAATAAAACCTTTCCTTCCCAGGATACTTTGGGTCATGGTATTTTATCACACAATAGATACTAAGATTGGGTTCAAATTCCAGTCCTTGTGTTTGGACAGAAAGTTCTTTAGCCACTGAGCCATTCCCCAACTTTCTAGTTATTCTTGTTCGTTTCAGTCCATTCCCATCTTTTTGGCAGACCATATTTATTTCCCTCAAACCCTCCCAAGATTCTCAACATACAATAAAATTCAAACTCCATGCTGGAGTGCTTGTATAAGTTGCCTCTTTGAACCAAATCTATTTCCATGGCCTTCCCTTTCACTCTTGGTACACTTATGCTCTCTAGCAGAATCTCTTCCTTTTCTTCTTCTTCTTCTTCTTCTTCTTCTTCTTCTTCTTCTTCTTCTTCTTCTTCTTCTTCTTCTTCTTCTTCTCTCTCTCTCTCTCTCTCTCTCTCTCTCTCTCTCTCTCTCTCTCTCTCTCTCTCTCTCTCTCTCTCTCTCTCTCTCTCTCTCTCTCTCTCTCTCTCTCTCTCTCTCTCCCCCACACGGGGTTTCTTTGTGTAGCTCTGGTTGTCCTGGACTCACTCTGTAGACCAGGCTGGCCTCAAACTCAAACAGATCTACCTGCCTCTGCCTTTCAGGTGCTAGGATTAAAGGCATGTGCTACCACCACACACCTTCCGTTTGTTTTTTGTTGCCTTTCTAGTATGTATTTTTATGAGAAATAAAGTTGTTAATGAATTGTTCCTCAGTTTAATGTGTATGCAGCCTTCCTGTGATATAAACCCACAAAGGGCAGGAATCATGGTTATTAACCTATGGAATCTCCCTATCAATGTCTGCCATTTTCAACAGATATTTGTTGATTAGATAAATTTATTTTGAACAAACTGTTTAAAATACTAGGGGAGAAGGCTCAGAGGTTAAGATCACTGACTGCCCTTCTAGAGGACTCAGGTTCAAGTCCCGGTACCCACATGGTGGCTAATAACTGTCTCTAACTTCAAGACCTGACACCCTCATGCAGACATACATGTGGGCTAAATCCAATGCAAATGAATAAAAGTAAATAAATTATTTTTTAAAAATACTAGAAGGTGAATAATGTGGACTGCCTCTTTGAGAGTGTCATTTAACATCTCTAAACTCTAATTTCTTCATCTGGAAAATGGGGGCTATTCATAATTGTTCTACTTACCACCATCTGAGTCCCAACGTTACCAATCAATCATTCATTGTTCTATCATGTTTGCTTAAAGATGCTTTAACATGTAGATTTACCGTTGAATTCCAAAAACCACATGCTTCCATCAACTTAACAGCTCCTCCTAAATATTCAGGGCAGTTGTAGACCAGCTCATTTGGGGCCAGACATGATGTTGAAATGCCAAGCGACATAGGACTTATTATATCCTTATTAAAATGATTTAAAAATACTAGTATCATGACAGATTTGTTCATGGGAAGAATATAGGTGGTACCTGATTCCTGGAAATCCCCCCACTTCTCTAAAGATGCTGTGTGTACCACCTCCCCTTCATAACCAAGCACTACTTTAAAAGCTTAGACCCAGGCCTGTTCCATTTATTGGCCTACCCTATTTGGTCATCTGTGCATGGTACTGAGTGTGCAAATTGAATGAATGGCCTACCCTATTTGGTCATCTGTGCATGGTACTGAGTGTGCAAATTGAATGCTATTGCTCTTGGAGGTGGCATGAGATTTAAAGTGGACCGATTCCTGATTCTGTACCACATTCTCAGAGTGCTGAGAAGAGGAACTGTTCCTAAACACTGGCTCATAGAATTTAGTTCCAGAAAGAGTAAAGACAAATGGAAGGCCTTGCCCCACACAAGGCCACTAGAGGGTTGTAGTCCCTGGAAACTGCCTTTGTCAATTGCCCTGCAAGCCTGTTCTCTGTCAACAGTACTTCCTTACATTCTTCCCAGGGTATTTGTGCTATCAGGAAAAGGTAACAAGCTTTCTTAGGCCCTTCCTCTCTGTACAGCCAAGAATGGCAACAGGGATGATAAAACCAGAACTTGCCATTTAATTGAGAGTGATTTTACTGCTATCATTTTGTTTAATTATCCCACTGACACTTAAAGGTAGGCTCATTCTCTTTTTACTGAAGATGTTAGGGTATGGCACACCCAAGGTCACACAGATCAAAACTCAGAGATTCAGTCTGTCAGGTTGGGGACAACACAAAACTGGATTGTCTGAGTGCTACAATGTTGCATCCTTGGGGGTGAAATTCAAGTCAGACTGATAACCCCCTCTCCAGATTCTTTTGCAGCTTGTTGTGGATGATGGGCAGCAGGGACCTGAGTTCTGGGTTTAGTCTCGAAGCTGAATAGTCCTATATCACCAGCCACAATCAGCTTGAAGACCTGAAGAGGTTCAGCTGAGAGCAGGCCCTGACTGATACAGGTGGCAACCCAAAGCCAGCTCAAGGGAAAATTGTCTTGGAGGTGTTGGAAGTTTTCATGCATGTTTCCAGTGCAGCAGAGTAAGAGTGTATTTCTAGTAATTGCCCCAAAAAACTCATTTTGGTTTGGTTTGGGCTTTTTGACTGCTCACCAGAGTCCAAGGCCTAACCTGTACCTGCCCCTTCAAAGTTGCAAGAACCTGTACAAACAATATCAATAGCTATAAGTAAGCTTAGCAAACACAAAGGGTGTGTGTGTGTGTGTGTGTGTGTGTGTGTGTGTGTGTGTGTGTTGTCCACAATAACAGGAGCCATTTCCTTTGAACTTTCAAGACTGTTACCTGGCTGGGAGATAAAGAGCCTGGAAATGTCCTCTTTGCCCTTATTCTGTTTTTCAAGATTTGACCGCAGGAGCTGTGTAGCCTAGCAGCAACTCAGCCTCCACTTGCCTCTGAGACAACTTCCTTGCCTTTCTTGGGTCCAGGGGCTCCCCTGGTTCCAATTCTCACTCTCTGGAGAAAGTCCACCTTTCCTTTTATCTGGCTAACTTAAGCTTACAGCTTCAAGGCCTATTCTTCTAAAATAAAGGCCTTTAGAACCTTTTTTGCCCTGCCTAACTAACTTTTGTGCAGAATAGGTGACCCAGGGTGTTCATGTCTCACAGCAGGAATTGTCATTCATGAGCTAGGCAGTAGATCATATCCTGGTCTAGAAAGAGTTGAGTATTGCTATCTCTCAGACTCTCACCTTTGGTGCTTAGCACAGACATGACTGTTAGTGATTGTTCCCTGAGAAAAGAACAAGTGACTTTGGGGGGGGGCTTTACTGCAAGTTGCCCGTCATGGGGGACCCTCATTTCTGCAGCATCTGTAAGCAGACTTCATGGCTGTCGGGAGAGCCATGGGCCAGACTGAGTTTCTTTTGTGAAAAGAACTGTTGAATCTTGCACAGCACAAGAATCCCTGCCATGGCCGCAACCAGCCCTAAGTCCCCTAGAGACAATGCACCACCCCAAAGCTGTATCCAACCTCCCATCTGGGCCATGGCATTCCACCAGCCCTCTGCTGAAATAGGAGTAATTCGGGTCTTATTGACCTGTACTATCTGGTGAGCCAAAACACTGGTAAAGTTTGCAAAAGACAAGGCCCCGCCAGCATTGAGGCGGTTGATTCAAGAACATAAAACTATTCTCAGAGAGCATGTCAATCTCTCTGTGCCACAGAGACCCATTAGAAAAATTTTATCTCATTGTAACATATGGGTTTTCACTAGAGGATCATAACAGCTGCCTTAATTGAACACCAAAAAGGTATTGTGTGCTAAGGTGTTTGCGTGCATCATTTTAACTTCCCAATAGCCCATTCCTATTGGTATTACCATCATCTGCGATTTTCATATAAAGAAATCATGCCAAAAATTTACCTGCCTAAAGTCTCAGCACCCATCGTTAATAAAGTAAGGACCACAGCCTATGTGACTTCTAAGCTGTGTCATTATCACTTTCAACAGTCTAGTCTCCAATTGATCTGCTGCAAAGGTCTCTGAGACCAGAGTGATTACTTTCCACCGTCTCCTCACTTTGAGTTGTTCTCTGAAACACATATTTGGCTTCTTCTCTGGCCTTAGCTCTCATAGGAGCTAAGCTGAACCAACCCATTTGCAGGACAAAAAGCAGAGGTTGTAGAACTTTATATAAGAAAAGTAAGCAGACTTTGTAGATGTTGAATTCAATGACAAAAATGTGGAAAGAAAAAACAAGTAAAATCTGAAGCCCCTCCTGCATACTTGCAGTATTAAATTTAACTTTGTAAAAGCCTAAGAATTTTAGTCTACAAAGTTCAGTTTCCAGGGTATACCCATGAGGGTGAGTCGTGCACAGTGCATACAGCTCCACAAGGCCACTCTGCCCCAGAATGATGTTTAAAGATTAGATGGTTGTGATGTGGTATCACCATGTCACTTTTAATGGCTGTATTGTGGTTATGTAGAATATCTTTCAATATATGCCAATGCTTCTGAGGCATCAGATTGGCAATTTAGCATGCAATAATGCAGGAAGTAAATAAAGAAACACAAAAAGACTGTACCATTTTTGTTTTGGAGAAAGGGTCTCCTGCCTTCTAGACTGGCCTAGCCAAGAATAACCTTGAACTCCTAATCTTCCTGCTTTCATCTCCAAAGTGGTTGGATTACAGACCCAGATAACTACGTGTTGTTTATGTGGTGCTCTGGATTCCCTCCTGGGCCCCGGGAGTGCTAGGAAAACACTTGATACACCAAACAACACCCCCAACCCTGAATACCCTTCTTTCCCCCCTTTTTAATTTAAATTTGAAACAAGGATGTTTTACATTTCAATCCCAGTTCCTATCACCCTCCTCTATTACCCCCATCAAACCCCATTCCACCCCCTTTCTGCTCCCCAGGAAGGGTGAGGCCTTCCATGGGGAGTCTTCAAAGTATGTTTTATCATTTGGGGCAGGGCCCAGGTCCTCCCCCATGAGTCTAGGCTGAGAGGGTATCCCTCTGTGTGGGATGGGCTCCCAAAGTCAATTTGTATACTAACACCCACATTCAGGGGGTCTGTGTCAGTCCTATGCTGGTTTCCCAGCTATCAGACTGGGGGTCCATGAACTCCCCCTGTTCAGATCAGCTGTTTCTGTGGGTTTCTCCAGCCTGGTCTTGACCCCTTTGCTCATCACTCCTCCCTCTCTGGAACTGGATTCCAGGAGTTTGCCTCAGTGTCTAGCTGTGGGTGTCTGCTTCTGCTTCCATCAGCTACTGGATGAAGGCTCTAGGATGGCATATAAGGTAGTCATCCACCTCCAACAACTGTTCACCCTGAATATCATACTTAAAACATTTCTGTTGCCATCACCCTGCCACAAAAATGGTTTTTAGCGAATGCAGATGAAAACCCTTTATCATCACTTCAGGATTAGCAACCTTTAAATTGATAAACACAAATTATGGGAATTGCCATGCTAGATTTCAATGAAACAAGTTTGAAGTCTCCCTAACAGGCGCAGCATGCTAGTCTAGGGCCATTACATCGGGAAAAGCTTAAATCCCTCAGGTGCTTTATGGGGCCAGTGTCTTCTAGAGCAAAGCTTCAGTAGGAAGTGGCAGGCCTGGAGTTCCTAGTTTCTGATGCAGCAGGCTTTCCAGGCTAGAAGCAGCTTCAGGGATGAAGTCCCCTCCACAGCCCAGCTGAGTGCAGCAATTTTTAGAGGCTGAGGCAGGAATGAGACCTTCTGATGGCAGCCACTCATCAAATCCTGGGGACTAGCTTTAGTGAATGCCCTGGCTAAACTGCAGCCTCCATGGGGACCATTTTCCATCTCCTGAGAACTCCTTGTTCAAGCCAGAAGTTTCCGGTCTGAGAGCAAAGGAGTCTCCCCTCTCAAGAGGAATTGATGGAAGTGTCCTAGCTAGGGCCAGCCCCTAGCTAGAGCTGTCCTCTGCCATCTTAGAATCTTCCTCCTCCAAACAATTCATTGGTGAGTGTATGAATTTTGAATGTTCCTTTTTAATGTCCTATTTAACGGTATGCATGGTGGTGCGTGCCTGCAATCCTAGCACCTGGGAGGTAGAGGCAGGATTGCCATGAGTTTGGTTTTAGACTAGCTTGGGTCAAATAAGACCATGGTCTCAATCCCATCTCCCATGTACTGGTGTATATTCATTGTGCTAGTCATGGGTTTCATAAAGATATTTTCATACAGGTGTATCATGTGCTCTCATAGCATTCACTCTCCACATTACCATTTTCACCTCCCACTAGTCCCCTTTATTCCTTCTGTTGCTTTTCTATGAGAAATATATATGAGAATATGAGAAATAGGTATGTGTATGATTTAATGTATACACACACACACACACACACACACACACATAATCTAGGATGCACAAATGAGAAAAACAAGCAATATTTGTCAGACTTATTTTGCTTAATGTGATTCTCAACAACGTAATTTATTTTTCTTTTTGCTTTTCTTTATACAGCCAACAGGGTATAGCTGGCTTAAATGGTAGTTCTGGTGTTAAAGGTGTGGAAATAATACAGATTCACCAGACCAGTAAACTGACATGGAGTTTATTCGTAAATAACTTCCATGGAAAGCAATCAGTATCTGCAGGTGTCCCTTCTTCTAGGAGGCAGGCCTTCCTCCCAGATGCTCTCCAGGACCAGAAGGGGCTTTTGACCCTGAACCCACCTCTCCCTCCGCACCCAAAAGGTGTGGTCAGTGCTACAGGTGTGAAGTCAGATCTATCACTACATGGTTTTGGTTTTTGACTTTTTGAACCTACATATGGATTCATAGTGCTTTCCATATTGGGTGTACTAGTTTGTATCCTCATAAGCAGTGTCCTGAGATTCCCTTTCCTGGAATTTTTTGCTATATTAAAATGTTAAATAACTTTTGCCATCAAGACAATGCAAATTAAAAGTCTGATGTGACTAAAACAGCATTTACAAATATCAGGTAACAAGGTACAACATGGACTAATTAGGCATAAATCAAGCTCTGCAGTCCCTGAATTTGTCATTTTCACCAAGGTCCTTAACTGTTTTAACTCAGTTTCGTCATGCCTAAAATGAGTTATGAGTTAATACTGTGTAACCTGCTTAGAAAGTTAAAGTCTAGGGGCTGGAGAGATGGCTCAGTGGTTAAGTGAGGTTCTGAGTTCAATTCCCAGCAACCACATGGTGGCTTACAACCATCTACAATGAGACCTGGTGCCCTCTTCTGGCCCAAAGGCATACGTGTAGTCAGAACACTGTATACATAATAAATATTTTTATTTTTTAAAAACGTAAGTTATAGTCTAGAATATGTGTCATATAGTTATCTAACAAATAATAAATAATTACAGTACTCAATACTGCAACCGAATATAGAACTGTCTTGTCATCATTACTTTCCAGAGGAAGAGAACTGTTGTTCAGTAATTTGCACGGTATGAATAAACCCCTATTTATTCGCTTCTATGTTCCTAAAATGACCCAGCTGAGTTCTATACACCAATGAGTGTTGTGTTTGCCTCCTGAAGCTATTAGAGTTTTGTTTGCAGACTTCCTAAGTTGAGTCAGATAGGAGGTCGTCCTTTGAAGTGCAGCAGGAGGGGTCAGGATGGATGGTCTGCCTGGCAGCTTCTGTGCAGTTTTTCTAGAATACTTAGTTTCCTGAAAGAATTATGTGTCCAGCAACTACACTAGAGTAATCAGGCCGACTACAGAAGTCAAGCTTCAAAGGCAACATGCGAGAGTGAACCCACAAACAGGTAAGCTTCCTTGAAGTGCCTTGCAGATGTCACACAAATGCAAAACAAAAATCTTGGGAGTGTTTTTTTCTTCAAAGCTTACAGAGTTTTCACTAGAATCAAGTGTTCAAGCCATAAAAGAGATAAAGTATCAGTTAATGTCAGTCCTTTGCTAAGAGCAACAGCTGGGGACTCACTGCTGGCAGAGGGGGGTGAATTGTGTAATGAAGCAAAACTTCAAGTCTCATGATCCTGGCAATATGCAGCTCCACACACATTTGCTTGTGAGGACTTATTTGTGCTGCACAGGAATGCCTATTTTGCTCTACCCCACCCCCAAATCCACATGCTGTTGCCAAGCAAGGCCTATGGACCTAGCCTTGTAGGTTCTAGCTAAATCTGTCTAGTGATCCACTATTGTGTCAACAATAAGTGCTGTGTTGAACAAATAAAGTTCACCAAATCAGGAAGATTGAAAGACAGTTGTGGCGATGCATCTTGATCCCTTAGCCTGTCATAAGCCTGCCAAGTACGGTGGTCAGCTTCCTGCCACTCTGACAGGACTCCTGGGCAGTCAACTTATAATGAGGAAAGACTTATCTCATGGAGCCAGAGACTCTGCATACGTCCTTGGCCCTGCTGCTTTCAAGCCTGTGAAGAGGCAGTGCAGCATGATGGCAATGTGTGGCTTTGAACTGGAAAGTACCCTTCTGGACCAAGCTGCTAATTCTGCAACTTCCTTTCACCAGGTTCCACCTCTTAAAGGTTCCACTCCCACCTGGGGATTGAAGACAGGTGACACGTGTGCTTTGGGGGACATGTATTCAAAATACACACAAGGTATACATTGATAGCCAAGCATGAAGGGTTACAATTATTAATCCTTGGCAGAGTCTTAACAAGAAACAACCTAATGAAGATCTAAATTCCAAAATATTTAAGAAGCCTCACTTCAGGGGCCGGACAGATGCCTCAGCAGTTAAGGGCACTGGATGCTCTTCTAAAGGATTCAGGTTCAATTTCCAGCACCTACATGGCAATTCACAACTGTCTGGAACAGCAGTTCTAGGGGATCTGACACCCTCAGACATACATGCAGGCAAAACACCAAATGCACATAAAATAACAATAAATATTTAAAAAAGGAGTGTCACTTCAAATAGTACCGAGGTTACAATAAGACTGTATAATCTTAATAGTTCTAAATTATATTTAACTGATTTTTAACCATCTAAAACTCAGCTTGGAGTAGTTAATATTGCTTTTTTGTTCTTTCCTTTGCTATCACAGTTCTTAGAAGTTATCTATATTTCCTGTATATGCTACTTTATACATACTTCCCTGTAATTTGTTTCTTGTCCTCATCATTCTTCTTATGTATTTATTTATTTTTAGTTTTTTTTTTTCCAACACAGAGCTTCTTTGTGTAGTCTTAGCTGTCCTGGAACTCGCTCTGGAGACCAGGCTGGCCTCCAGCTCACAGAAATTGCCTGCCTCTGCCTCCCAAGTACTGGGATTAAAGAAATGCACCAGCACTGTGCAGCTGCCCTCATCACTCCGATGTGATAGTTATGTACTACTGTGTAACATGCGACTCCAACACTGAGTGACTTAGAAAGTTCTGCATTTATTATCTCAAACCATCTCCTTGACAAGAAAGTAGGTGTGGCATCAGTAGATTCTCAGGCTCAGAGTGTTTCATGGGCTTCAGTTAATGTGAACTGGGGTGAATGAGTATTAGTGACACAAACACAGCCATGTCAAGAACCCCAATGCCCTCAGATCCATAGGGGAATGCTAAGGAGTTTCCCTGCTCTGAGTGTGGATGTCAACTGTGTATGTGGAAAGTATACAGCTTCCTCCTCCCAGATAACCACAAGTTGAGACTGCTCCTCTACAATGAGCCCTATCAACGTTAGCTAGCCCACCTCAGCTGCCAGATCACGTCCATCAGAATTCACAGTGCTTCTGATCCCAGCTTTTCTTACACAGACCTGTTGTTTCTTCACAGAGTAAATACACAATTTTTAAAAATGTGGGCTGGGGTTCCTGTCTCCCTTAAGTTTGATTGAAGAAGGATTTGTTTCCATGCTCAGCTCTGTAGCTGCTGGTGGGATTCAAGTTTGCCTAAGTGGCTGAATTAAAGACTTTTTTCACCTGCTGGTTAGAGAAAACAAGTCAGATTCAGTGATTACTGCTATTGTTTAAAGTTTAGTAGAAGGCTTTGATGATACCTTATATCTTGTTATTTTCTTCTATGCTCTTCTTGATTACATCTAAATTTTACTTAACAGATAAACAATGTATTGCTGAGTTTAAGATGACCTACTGATGTTCACATTATCCTGTTGGAAATACAAATAGATGTATGAGTTAAAACTTTTCATAGGCAAAAGATCACAGTATCTAGGTCAATAGGCACTAGGTACCTACAGTGGGTAATAGAGAAGTAAGATTTAATTTCTTTGGAATGGCTCATTCAGTGAAGGGTAAGGAAAGGAGAACCATAAGAGACAAGATGACAATAAGACTAGTAATAGATGAAATTCTCTCCTGAACAATGCAACTCTCAATTACAGTACAAAGATTCATTTGCAAAAGTAGTACTGGCAGCCAGGCAGTGGTGGCACACACCTTTAATTCCAATATTCTGGAGGCAGAGGCAGGCAGATATCTGTAGGCCAGCCTGGTCTACAAGGTGAGTTTCAGGACAGCCAGGGTTGTTAAGCAGAGAAACCCTGTCTTGAAAAACCAAAACCAAAACCAACCAGTTCTCTTTTATTCAGACCTATATTTGTTCTTGCCTTTGGAGTGCTCTCTTGGGTTAGGCGCTTCCATGTCCTATGCTGAATCATTTGAACTCAGGTAGTGACCTGAAGTCTCTCTTTTCCATATCATTTCCTCTCCTGTCAAACAGCACATGGTTTAACAGCATGACTCCGGAGCAGTTGCATTCCATCCCTCTGATTGCTATCAGCCAACTGAGCAGAAACAGCCTGTGTGAGGCTTTCTGGGCTAAGCTCTTTGTGTTCAGTGTCTTCTAAGAAGAAGTAATCTGTATAGCATGTAGCTTCCTTCAAAATGAGATCTCTGAATTAAAAGATAAACTACACTCACTTAATCTGGCTTATTTTGCCTAATACGATGATCTCTAGTTGCACTCTCTCTCTCTCTCTCTCTCTCTCTCTCTCTCTCTCTCTCTCTCTCTCTCTCTCTCTCTCTCACACACACACACAGAAGTATATATACACAAAAACGCACACGTACACAAGGACAAAAACTTCAGCCTATTTGAAGTGACAGTGGTATCTGAGAGTAATAGTCACAGGCTAATGAAATGCTCCTGTTAAAAGGCCACGAAAGCTTTGGTCATTTGGGTTACAAGGGTACTGAGTATGACCATAAAACAAACTGCTGTTCATTACTCTGAAGTAAGAAATGTCTCAACTCTGATATAGTGAATAACTGAACAGTCAAGTTGAACGTATCCCTTATCCATCATTTGTTTTTCAGTAAACTCACTTTTAATTGAGCTGAATTGAATGGATGTCTCTTTTTCACAATCAGAGATAGATAATGATGAAAATTAACTAAACTTTTATTGAGAATCTACCAAGCAGTAAATCCCTTACTTGCTCTGGAGTATTATTCTGATCCATTCACTAAATCACTGAATACGTGTACAATCTAGAAGTCAATAATTTACTGCTTCCATTTATTTACTTAGTATTGGGTGCCTGTTATATGCCCAAGGTTCCAGAAGATACCCTAATGTTAATTTAATGTATGACTCCTGCTCCAACAATCCTATACAACTATTAGAAAAATTTAAAGTTAAAGCTTTTACGCTCCCAAATTCTTAGTGTAGCAAAATGAACACAAGAAGTGATTTCTGTTTTTATTAATTTTTTTTCATTTTTTTTACATACCAACCAGTTTGCCCTCCCTCATTTCTTCCCTTTCTTTGCCCCCCACCTCCCATCTATCTCCCCCATCTATTAATCCTCTGTTCAGAAAGAGGCAGGCCTCCCATGGGAGTCAACAAAGCCTGTCATATCACTTTGAGGCAAGACAAAGTTCCTCCCCCTGCATCAAAGCTGGGCAAGCATCCCTGCATGGGGGAGTAGGTCTCAAAAAGCCAGTTCATGAGGCAGGGACAGGTCCTGATGCCATTGCTAGGGGCCCCATAAACAGACCAAGCAAGCTACACAACTGTCACACACATGCAGAGGGCCTAGGTTGGTCCCATGCTGGTCTCCTAGCTGTTGGCCAGTCAGGGAGCTCCCATTAGCTTAGGGCAGCTCTCTCGGTGAGTTTCCCTGTCATGATCTTGACCCTCCTTGCTTGTACAATCCCTCCTCCCTCTTCTTAACTGGACTCCTGGAACTCAGCCCAGTGCTTGGCTGTGGATCTCTACATCTGTTTCCATCAGTTACTGGATGAAGGCTCTCTGATGACAATTAGGGCAGTCACCAATCTGATTATAGGAGAAGGTCAGGTCAGTCACCCTCTCCACTATTGCTAGGAGTCTTAGCTGGGGCCATCCTTGTGGATTACTGGAAGTTTCTCTGGCACCAGGTTTCTCCCTAATTCACAAATGTTCCCTCTATCAAGATATCTCTTTCATTACTTCCCTCCATCCTGCCCGCAACTTGACCAACCCAATCTCTCATGTTTCCATCCTCAATCCTCTCCCCCTCACCCCACCCCCAGTTTACCCAGGAGATTGCATCTATTTCTCCTTCCCAGGGAAATCCATGTGTTCTTTTTAGGGTTCTCCTTGTTACCTAGCTACAAGAAGAGATTTCAAAGGACGAAGCATTTAATTTTACTGTAAAGAGTGGAAGTATAAAGCTGGAAAGAAGCTAAGTGGTTAAGAGCACTTACTATTCTAGTGGATCTGAATTTAGCTTCCAACACTAACATGCACCTGTAACTCTAGCCCTAGCTCCAAACCCCTATTGTGGACATTGTGGGTATCTGCACTTACATATGCACACACATGGGGGCGCATGTCTGTGCATGTGTGTATGTGTGTGTGTGTGCGCACACACACACACACACACACACACACACACACACAATTAAAATGAAAAATAAACCTTCAAAAGGAGAATGTTAAAGACTTCAGAAGAATCATGTGTGCTGAAGTTTGAAGCAGAAATGAAATTATGATAAACTGAGAAAATGGAAAACAAAAGCAAATTAGCAAGCTATTGCATTGCCACTATAATAGTATAAAACACATTTAAACAGCAATTGTTCTTACTTATAAAACTACTTGTCCTCTTGTCTAGCCTGAGTAGTGCTGGGCTTGGCAACAATTTTGCAAGTTATATGGAAGGGTTGGATATGAGAGGGAGAGAGAGAGGGAGGGAGAGAGGGGGAAAAGGGAGAGAGTCATAGAGGGAGAGAGGGAGGGAGAGAGAAAGCATAAAAGTGTCTGTTTTTCTCATGCTGTTTTATTTTTGGCTGTTCTCTACCACGGAGCTATACATCCAGCTCATATTGTCATGCACTAAGAAGCCTCCTGTCATGGAAGACCCACCGTTCAAACAGCACCACTCGCAGACATAGCACAAGTATAAGAGAGCAAGTTAAACTATGTCAGTGAACTCAGGCCCCTGGGAACATCTCATCTGCTAATATGCTAAGGTCACAGAGTACGTCACAGAGCTGGGACCAGAGTTGAAGAGTGTGTAAGTACATTTGGCCGTGTGGAGCCACAAAATCCCTGTATATACAGGGAAGGAGTTTGAGACAGAGATGTCAAACAGGATGATCAAAGGCATGGCTACTGGCATGGTACTGTATGGCTGTTTGGAGGGAAGTGATAGAACAAAAAAAATTGTGTGACATTTTCAAAAAATGT
This sequence comes from Cricetiscus sungorus, assembly GCA_030556225.1. Classification (NCBI taxonomy): domain Eukaryota; kingdom Metazoa; phylum Chordata; class Mammalia; order Rodentia; family Cricetidae; genus Cricetiscus; species Cricetiscus sungorus. The sequence goes on from JANBXA010000726.1 coordinate 13,606,898, forward strand.
AAACGTGCCTAGCAAAATAGTAGCGAGCCTTGAATGGTTATGGTCAGGGCATCCAGCTTTATTCTGCAAGTGCCAGGGTGCAGTCAGGTTTTTCTTTGGGCCTCTGACTCAAAAAAAAAAAAAAAGGAACACAGGGGCTTATTAGTTCTGAAGCTTAGGCTAGTTCCTAACTAGTTCCTCTTTTATTCTTTTTTAAAAATTGTATTTTATTTTTTACATTATTAATCCCAGTTCCTTCTCTGCCCTCCCCCCACCTTCCCCTCATTCCACTCAAAGAGGGTAAGGCCTCCCATGGGGAGTCAATGAAGTCTATCCTATCATCATGTTGAGGTAGGATCATGGTCCTCCCCTCTGAGTCTAGGTTGAACAAGATATCTCTCCATAGGAAATGGACTCCAAAAAGCCAGGTCATGTACTAGGGATAGATCCTGGTCCCACTGCCTGTGGTCCCACAAACTATAGCTTAAATTAAACCATGTGCTGCCACATGGCTTGCGGCTGTTACCTCTTCTCTCACATCTCTTGCTTGTTTCCATCTCCTGCTAACTCTTCTGCACCTAGATTCCTCTCCTATTTTTCTCTCTATGCCATAAGTTCTGTCTAGCCTCTTCCTGTCTAGGTATTGGTCATTCATCTCTTTAATAAACCAATCAGAAGACTCTTTGGCAAAGACACATCTTCACAGTGTACAAAAAGATTATTTCACAACATCAGGGAGCCACTGGAATCCACATGATTGTTTTGGAATTAATAAGTGAAAGTAAGGAGAAAACTCAGAAAGCCAGTGTAATAGTCTACAAATGGGTGGAAGTAGGTATAGATAAGAAAGATGTTTAGGTCATCTAGTGCATATAAATTATTTGATATTCTTCTTCAGAGTCCTGTGAGGTTGACTAAGAAACCTTTGAGCCTGCACCAACTTGATACCTGGCAACCTAACTCTGTCTCAGCATCTGCCTCATGGGGAACCCAGTCTGAGACAGCACAGCTTGTTTTAGGGTCTTGTTGACTTTTGCATACACAGGTAAATGTTTTTCAGTTTGCATTTAAAGAACATAGGCATTAAACTACTTTATAGAGATTGAGAAAAAGAAAATACAAGGCCTGAAAATCATAATTTCTACAGCATACCGCACACATGCATTCCCCCCATCTTGTATCACCTTGGAAAAACTGATAACATTTTATGTCTTCCCTAGTTCATGTCTATCATAAGAAATGATCACACTGTCTATTCTTCGTAGCTCAGAAAGTTATAGTAACATGGAGGAAAGAACTATGTTGATAAAGAGGAAAAGCTATATTTGTGCTGAAGGCACTGGGTTTGGTTCCTCAGCACCAGGGAGAAAAAACAAAACAAAAACAAACAGAAGAAAATAGGCCAAGCCTTGAGCTAGCCACTAGACTGTAGATTGTATCTTCTTTAAATGAATTCTTCAAATGACAGGAAGACAGTCATCTGGAAACAAATGCAAATTTGGGTTCATATGTCTAGAAGAATTAAGGACTAGATCCAGACAGAAGTTATACTATTCTTAGCAGCCTTCCAACATGGCAGGCCCCAAGTCTCCTCTCTAGAGAAAATGAGGCAGGAAAAAATATGCTTAATGAACTCAGTTATGATCACAGAGATGGGAGCTACCCCAGCAAGGCCTCAAACCTCAATTCCAAAGGCTTCATTTTTTGAACAGGCTCTCTGACTAGAAGTCAGTGGGGGCTCTATGCTTGAGTGCCAAAGACATGCAGGGAAACAGGTGGGGTCCATGGGTGCCATGATTACCCAGCCCCAGAGCTGCATGATTTCAACACTGGAGCATTTTAGGGGTACAAATGCTGACTGCAATCTGCTTAAGGCCAAAAATGGTGACTCTGGGAAAACAGAACTAAAGGAGGGACACACAGGAAAGAAAACGAAGCATTACACAAAATACTCTGCCCTGTGCAAGGAAATATATTAGATGAATAATAAGGAAAGCATCGAGGAAATATATTAGATGAATAATAAGGAAAGCATCGAGACATGAAAAGGTATAAAGGCAGAGACTATCTAGCTTTAAACTCCTTCTAGAAATGCTAAGAGATGCTTCTGAAGGTATGTGGTATTTTGTGTTGAAAGATGGGGCAGTGCTCTTCTTCAATAGATAGGGAAATAGTTGTGAAAGAAGCCACAACAGCAAATAGGAAAAGGAAATCCAACCTCTATAAGGATCTAAGTTGTGTTGCCAGTTCATATTTTACAACTGGGAAAATAAAGCTTCATTCAACAAGTTATCTTTAGGTTATAAACATATGTGCATATGTAATTGGTCCTTATATAAATGAAAAATAATGAAAGCCACTGCTTTGTATGATAACTAAAAATACTTAAGAAAGGAAAAAAACTGAAAAGGTTTTAATCTAAAAAAAAAAAAAACCAAAAACAAAAACCAGAAAAAAAAAAAACCCCAACCCTGCACATTATTTGAAAACCCCAAACCACAAAGCAAAGCAAAGCCCATTTAAATCCAGGAAATGAAAAGTACTTGTTTTGCACACAATTACTCCCTTGCTGTCATTTTATATGGTTTAGTTTTCACACATTATTTTTCTTCAGGTCCAATAACATTTTTTTTTCCTGGTTTCTTTCTGAGACAGGGTTTCTTTGTAGCTTTGGAGGCTGTCCTGGAACTTGATCTATAAATCAGGCTGACCTTAAACTTACAGAGATCCACCTGCCTCTGCTTCCTAAGTGCTGAAATTATTTTTTAAATAATTTGTTTTTATTTTATGTGCATTGCTGTTTCACCTGCATGTATGCCTGTGTGATGTTGTTGGATCCCTGAGCTGGAGTTACAGACAATTGTGAAATGCCATGTAGATGCTGGGAATTGAACTTAGGTCCTCTGGATGAGCATCTAGTGATCTTAAGTGCTGACCCATCTCTACATCCCCACAATAACATTTTTAAATCAAAAGAATATGAGAAAAATAGAAGTAGAAGCATGAAAATGAATACTGACTTTGATTCTATCTTTATATTTGTATAAATAGGAAAGAAATATACTCCTAGTTATATTATTTTTCTTAAGATTTATTTTTAGTGTGTGTGTGTGTATGCTCATGAGTGCAGGTGCCACAGAGGTCAGAAGAGTAGGAAAATCACCTAGAAATGGAGTTACAGGCAATTGTGAGTGGTTGAACATACATGGGTGCTTGGAACCAAATCCCAGCTGTCTGAAAGATTACCAAGTACTATTAAATACTGAACCACATGTTCAACACCCCCACCTCCCATTCTTAAACTGTTTGGAATCAGTCTGTCCAAAACATCGTGATTTCTATTAACCTAAAGCATAATTGTGTTCCCTACGGTACGAAAATAGAATGTTCAAAGGAATACAATGAGAGAAGATTCTAGCTTGAACTGACTCTAGGTCATCCCTTCCTCCTCTTCCTGCTCCCTCCTTCTTGTCATGGTCTCTCTTTCTGCTTGTCTGCATCCTTTTCCATCTTTTGAGACAGTCTTACATAGTCCTCTTGCTTTAGCTGCCAGAGAACTGGGTTATAGGCATGTGCCATTCCACTGGAGCCAAAATGTTCCTCCTTTCATCCTCTAGTAACTCTGCTTTGTTTTGTGTCATATCCCAAACTTGGACAACTACAAATGATTGTGACCCAGAAACTACTTTCATTGTGTATAAAGAATTGCCAATTCTTCATTATTTTCTTTTTCTTCTTTCTTCTTCTTTCTTTCTATTTTTCTTTTTCTTTTTCTTTTTTGAGACACAGTTTTTCTGTGTAACAGCCTTAGCTGTCAGGGAACTCGATTCGTAGACCAAGCTGGCCTCCAAATCACAGAGATTCACTTGCCTCTGCCTCCTGAGTGCTGGGATTAAAGGTGTATGCCACCACTGCCTTTAATATATTTTTATTGTCATTTTGTTTTGTTTTTTCACGACAGTGTTTCTCTGTGAAGCCTTAGCTATCCTGGAACTCTCTCTGCAGGCCAGACTGGCTTCGAACTCAGAGATCTACCTGTCTCTGCCCTCTGAGTGCTGGTTTTAATGGCATGCACCACCACTGCCCAGCACCAATTCATCTTCTAATTTAACTATTGTTACTACCTGCTCCTTCTGGGTCAGTGGATATATGTGGTGATATTTTGTATATGATCTAATAAATACAGCTTGACTGAAGATCAGAGTGCAAGGATAGCCACACTAGTTAGCCATAGAGACCAGGCAGTTTAATCCCAGAACTCAGGGGACAGAGACAGAAAGATCTCTGTTAATTCAAGGCCACTCTGAGCTACACAAAATCGATCCAGTCTGAAACACAAACAGAGCTCACACAAAGGTGCTGTCAGCACTTGGAATCCCACGCCTTTAATCACAGCACTAGAGAGGAATATAAGGTGGGAAGAGTCAGGGGCTCAGTGTAGTCTGAGGTTTGGTGGAGACAGATGCAGTCTGGGGACAGGATGGCCCTTTCAGTTTGAGCAGTGGTAGAAGTGAGAACCCTCTAGTGGCTGGTTGCTTTGCTCTGATCTTCAGCTTTAACTCCAACATCTGTCTCTGGGGTTTTATTATTAATAACAATTAGAATTCATGCTACAGATGTGTTATGCTGTGGTAATGGAGTGTTGATGAACCCTGTGCTCTGCCTGTGATGAGTTCAGACTCCATCCCTGGGAGGCTCTCAAACAGATAGGCAACTAGAGTATGGAATATCAAGGGCTGTGGTCCAGGTGTACAAGCCACACAGAAAGATGAGTGTAAAGAATTGAAAACTCATGATGGAAGGGCTTTCTCACAGAAAAAATACATGAATTGTACTAATACCCCAGTTTTTGTCATGCTTAATCAGAGGCCTGAGGGAGAGAGCAGAGACTATGTCAGTTTACCAGACTATATCTAGCAGAGTATAAATACTCAGTGAATGATACTTAAATAAAAGCTATTCAAGATTGACTCAACACTTCTCCCTTCCATTTGCTCAACAGAAAACATACTTACAATGAATATGTACTAAATAAATAAGTGAATGGGGAAATGGATGCCTAAGACAGGAGGAGCCATCACTTTTTTAACTATCCAGTAGAGTTCAGTTCAACATTGAGTACAACCTGTGGCCTACCTGGCACTGTGCTGGGACTTAGGATGGCTAAAGCACTGGCCATGTTTTCATTATCTTCTTGAGTGGTAATACAGGGCAATAATGACCTGGTGCTTTTATTTCATTTGAGTTTGAAGGACATCTACTATTCTTACCGAAGAAGGATGCAGTAGAAAGGGCAGATGGGGGGCTTGGTAAGACATCCACAAAGATCATTCTAACCCCATGGCAGCCTGAACACTTTCTCAGCAATCCTGACAGCTAGAAGATTATTGTTATCAAGCATTTCATTTTATTTGTATGTGGGCAGTAATATTTCAGTTTATTTTTAAACACCTGCCCCAAATATAAAACCCAATGTAAAAGGGATACAAATAGCATGAAGATACTTTAAAATTTTAAGAAAAACTAACACTGTTTAAGCAATTCATGAAGGAAACAGAGGACCCTAGGTAAGAACAAGAATGTTTCTAGGAATAGAGGTGGGAGGAAAGATTTGTATATAGTGATTAGAATTTAGACTTTGAATATTGACCCTTTGTTTGTTTTGTCTTTTAAATGGCTAGTTTAGATGAAAAAGAAAAACCACATGATCATCTTACTAGATGATGAAAAAGCCTTTGATAAAATCCAACACCCTGTCATAATAAATGTCTTGGAGAAATCAGAGAATAACAGGAACATACCTAAACATAATAAAAGCAATATACCAACAGCCAACATCAAACACAATGGAGAGAAAGTCAATGCAATTCCTCTAAAATCAGGAACAAGACAAGGCTGTCCACTCTCTCCACATTTCTTCAATATTGTACTTGAAGTTCTAGCTAGAGCAATAAGAAAACAAAAGCAATAAGAATACAAATTGGAAAAAAGAAGTCAAACTTTCACTATTTGCAGATGATATGATAGTTTACATAAGTGACCCGAAAACTACCAGGGAACTCCTACAGCTGAAAAACACCTTCAGCAAAGTGGCAGGATATAATGTTAACTAAAAAAAATCAGTAGCCCTACTCTACACAGATGATAAATGGGCTGAGAAAGAAATCAATCCAATACAATAGCCACAAACAACATAATATATCTTGGGGTAATGCTAACCAAACAAGGGAAAGAATGGTATAGCAAGAACTTGGAGTCTTCCAAGAAAGAAATTAAAGAAGATACCAGAAAATGAAAGCTAGAATCAACATAGTAAAACTGGCAATCTTGCCAAAAGCAATCTACAGATTCGATGCAATTCCCATTAAAATCCAAGCACAATTCTTCACAGACTTTGAAAGAACAATACTCAACTTTATGCAGAAAAACAAAAGACCCAGGTTACTCAAAACAACTCTGTACAATAAAAGAACTTCAGGAGGCATCACCATCCCTTACTTCAAGATCTATTATAGAGCTATAGTCCTGAAAATAGCTTGGTATTGGCACAAAAATAGACAGGTAGACCAATGGAATTGAATCGAAAATCCTGATATTAACCCACATACCTACGAACACCTGATTTTTGACAAAACAGCTAAAAGTATACAATGAAAGGAGGAAAGCATCTTCAACAAATGGTGCTGGCACAACTGGATGTTGGTGTGTAGAAGATTGCAGATAGACCCATGTTTAACACCATGCACAAAACTCAAGTCCAAATGGATCAAAGATCTCAACATTAATCAAACCACACTGAACCTCTTAGAAGAGACAGTAGGAGGTACCCTTGAACAAATTGGTACAGGAGACTGATTCCTGAACATAACATCAGTAGCACAGACACTGAGATAAACAATTAATAAGCTCAGTTTGAGCTTCTCCTCAAACTGAGAAGCTTCTGTAAGGCAAAGGACACAGTCGACAACACCAAACGGCAGCCCACAGACTGGGAAAAGATCTTTATCAACCCCACATCTGACAAAATATACAAAGAACTCAAGAAGCAAGTCACCAAAACACCAAATAATTCAATTAAAAAGTGGGATACAGAAATAGAGAATTCTCAATAGAAGAATCCAAAATGGCTGAAAGACCCTTAAGAAAGTACTCAACATCCTTAGCCATCTGTGAAATGCAAATCAAAACAATTCTTAAATATCATTTTACTCCTGTCAGAATGGCAAAAACAAACAAACAAACAAACAAAACCACCAAAGCACCAAAGACAGTTAATGCTGGAGAGGGAGAAAGGGCACACTCCTCCACTGCTGGTGGGAGTGCAAACTTGTACAGCCATTTTGGAGATCAGTATGGTGGTTCCTCAGGAAAATGGGAATCAGTCTACCATAGCAATTCCACTCTTTAGGCATTTACCCAAATTATCCATATCCATGAAACAAGGACACCTGTTCATCTATGTTCATAACAGTAATATTTGTAATAACCATAACCTGGAAGCAACCTAAATGCCCCTCAGCTGAAGAATGGTTGGAGAAAATGTGGTACATTTACACAATGGGATACTATTGGGGGGGGCAATGGCATCTTAAAATTCGCAGGCAAATGGATGGAACTAGAAGAAACCATGCTAAGTGAGGTAACCCAGTCATAAAAAGACAAACATGGTATGTACTAACTTATATATGGATTTTAGACATAGAGCAAAGGATCACCAGCCTACAATCCACACTGCCAGAGAAACTAGGATACAAGGAGGACCCTAAGAGAGAAGACATACATGGTCACCCTAAGGAACAGAAAGGGACAAGATCTCCTGAGCAAATTGGGAGCATGAGGGGAGGGGGGAGGGAGTTAGGAGAAAGAGAAGGGGAGAGGAGAACATGAGGGAGCAGAAAGATTGAGTCATGGAAAGAATAGAGGAGAGCAAGAAAAGAGATACCATAATAGAGGGAGGCATTATAGGTCTTAAGAGAAATCTGGCCCTAGGGAAATGTCCAGAGATCTACAAGGATGACCCCAACTAACAATCTAAGCAATAGTTGAGGGGCTACTTTAAATGCCCTTTCCTGATAATGAGATTGATGACTACCTTATATGCCATCCTAGAGCCTTCCAGTAGCTGATGGAAACAGAAGCAGACACCTACAGCTAAACACTGGGCCAAACTCCTGGAATCCAGTTGCAGAAAAGGAGGAGTGATGAGCAAAGGGATGAGACTACGATAGAGAAACCCACAGAGACAGCTGACCTGAACAAGGGGGAGCTCATGGACCCCAGTCTGATAGCTGGGAAACCAGCATAGGATGACACAGACCCCCTGAATGTGGGTGTCAGTTAGGAGGCCTGGGCAGTCTATGAGGATCAGTATTTATCCCTATAATAGGAATGGACTTTGGGAGCCCATCTCACATAGAGGGATACTCTCTCAGCCTAGACACATGGGGGAGGTCCTTTGCCCTGCTCCAAATGATATAACATACTTTGAAGATCCCCCATGGAAGGCCTCACCCTCTCTGGAGAGCAGAAAGGGGATAGGATGGGGGTTGGTGGAGGGGTCAGGGGAGGACAGGAGGGTGCAGGAACTGGGATTGACATGTAAAACAAGCTTGTTTCTAATTTAAATAAAAATCTATCCTCTAGAACAAGTCCCTACTCACAATAAAACTTACATATAGTCACTTCAAGGACTGGGAACATTAATTAATATTATTCCTGCCTTATTTTTTGTCCCTAGAAACCAGAGTAGCAGAAAAATGCAAACATAAATGAATGGATACAACAGTGCCATGGAAGGGTAGGAATTGGGAGCAAAATTAGGACACAGGGTGGCAGGGATGGGGCTCGGTGGCAGAGTTCTTGCTTACCATAATTAAGGTTCTGAGTTCTAACTCCAATATGGAAATTTTAAAATTTCTCAGAGTATAGTGGACAATGGTAAAGAAAAAAGGAAAGGGATGACCAAAAGATGCTCATGATTCTAAATAGCAGGGTCAGCATCTCTGCCCCTTTCTGCATAGGCTCAGAGTATGGGGAGATGGCCCAATTGCCTTGCTCTACAGAAGGAAAGGCTGCCATTAGGAAGCAGCTTACTCAAGGTCACCCAGGGAGGCATTAGTTAAGCTCATTTTAAAATTAAGACCTTAAATTTCTCAAGTTTATCCCCCCCATAAAATGGGAGGTAAGCCCCTTAAGAGAAGGGCCATTCTTATAAAAGAAACATTTAATCGTGGTGGCTCACTTACAGTTTCAGAGGTTCAGTCCATTATCATCATGTCTGGACACAGAGCTGTGCGGGTGGACATGGAGCTACAGAAGTTTCTGAGAGTCTTGTATCTTTATTTTTTCCCTCTCCCCCACCTTCTTTTCCTAGTGGTCTGCTTCACCTCAAGTAGTTCCACTTTCTGCTTTCATTTTGCAAATATTTTATTACCTTCCAACCATTTAGACTTTTTCCTTCCTTCTCATAGGCCCTTTGCTATGTCTTACACACACACACACACACACACACACACACACACACACACACACACACCTCACCTGCCCCATACTTAATTATAAAACTAAATCTTGGCAGCGGGACTTCTTTAAACCATTGTAACCATGAAATGAGTTGAGTAGGACAGAGATAGGTGAATTCCAGAATACAGGATACCTTTTATATTTTTTTTAATTGTTAGTCTTGTATGTGAGAGGCATGGATGTGGCACTTGTGTAGAGATCAAGGGACAATTCTCTGACATCATTTCTCTTTCCATCTTTACTTTGGTTCTAGGGATTGAACTCGGGTTGTTAGGCTTGTGTCACAAATTAGGCTTTACTTGCTGAGCCATCTTGCCAACCCCAGAATATGGAATATTGTAAGTCTTAGGGATGTCATGGATTTCACTATTTGTAAATGTCCCAAGTCATTTAGTCAGTGAGCAAGCCCAACATCCACAATGCCATTGTCATTGCCAGTGTTACAAGTTCCATGCCAATTAAAGAGGGGAATACCAGGACCAGTGGTGACTCTGTTCTTCCTGGTAATCAAGTCTAGACAGCAGCAAGAAAGCATAATTGAAGGATCTGCTTGTCAAAGGAAAACCATTATTGTTATGTAGGGTGAAAAGCCCGAGAGACACAAATGAGTAAATAAAGAAAGAAACAGTGACATTTGTGATCTGAAAGTTCTCAAGGTCTTCAAGTTCCTAGCCATGGGGAATGCCATCGGTATGCTAATGTTAGTATTCTGGTCTGATCTCAGGCCTTCAATCCCTTTCTGTATGCAAAATTCCTTGGTATCTGTGGCTTTATCTCCCTCAATTTACAATTTGCTCCCCATGTTTACTGTGAGAAAATCCTGACTTCTGTCATTCCTACCATGCAAGATCAATATCAAAGAATGGATGTCAGAACAGATAACACAAAACTACATCACAAAGTGGCCAGCTACCTTCACCCCTTCTTGTGTGATAATAACCCATCACTTTGAGATTTCAAAACATGATAATACATTCTAACTGGACTCACATTCATTGTTCCCAGAGTTAAAGATAATCTTAGCTCTATTTTTCTTCCTTCAGATCATAGAGGAGGAAGGGATTTGCCTAATTGCTTCCTACAATGACAAACTTCTGGTATCATATACAGTGCACAGCTGTTTCCTGGTTTTGAAAAGGCCCAAGTGTTTCCAGGTGTTATGAGCAGACAGCGAATCTTATTCAGTGAATATTTTGACTTCAATTTCTCAGCCAAGACTTTTAAAAGGTCTGTATTTTTGAAATCTAACATAGTTTTTGGGGTGGGAGGACTCCATAAGCACACAACATAATGTGTCTCTTTCTCTTTTTATGTTCACTTACTGTCAAGAAATAAATTATTCCCATTTCTCAGGTCGTGTTCGGTCCCCATTCCAATGCAACTAACTATGCCCACCATTCCAGTCCTACCTACCTACCTTTGTCAACTCCAAATCTGGAAACAGGGTTTGACAGTGACGAGTGTGCCCTCTGCTGACCGGATGTCTCCTCTGCATCTGTGTTCACAAAATCACTCACACCTGAACAGTTGCTGCCTCAGTTACCTGGGAGACACATTAAACAGAGAGGCAACCTGGAAACCGTCTCCATTCTCTGTTAGAAATAATCTACCAACTTCAGAGGAAAATGTCACCTCTGAACCTCTGATCAGTACTTATAATAATAAAAAAAAACTCCCTTGCTTTCTTTCCAGAAATTTCCAGGGGCTGAATTTCCACCAATTGTGCCACAAAAGTGCATTTCTAGTACTTAGCACTCTTCCACCTGACACACAAAGTTGTGATGGATAAACTTTCCAGTGTGAGATATAACTCAGTACAATCACAAGCTTTTAAAATAGGGCTTAAAAAGGACCCCTTTTCTGAGAGCATGAAAAGTAATTAGAAATACATTTTGAGTCCTTCCTAGATCCTCCGCTCTCCTGGGGTTTGCTTTAGGATGTGTCACTTTTCTCACACGCCTCCTCCTGCCCTCCCCCCACCAGAGCCGCCTTGGGAGCCTCAGCCTCATTCTCAAGCCTTTTCAGCTGGAGGCCTCCGGCGCCTTCCCAGCACAGCTTTCTTCCAGGGCCTCTCCTTTCCCACTCCTTTTCTTTCTGTTTTTCTTTCTTTACTGACTGAGAGCAAGAGAGGCACCTCCAAGCTAGCATGCAGCCCGACAGGAACAGACCTTGGCACAGATACTGGAGTGTGTTTGCCACCTGCAGAGAAGTGCAGCTACCACTGAGGGACAAACACCAACCCATTTGGAAGCCTTCACTTCATAGGCCTTCTTGGCTGTGAGATGAGGGGGGAAGGGGCTGGAATGTCATGGCTGTCTTCACATGCTCTCAAACCATGTTGTGGGAGGGGACAGATCCACAGTTTGCCTTGAGGTTCTGACTCTGTGATAGTTGGATTCTTCCCCAAAACTCAGGTAATGAGAGGTCAGGAAAGTGGTCCTGGACAGTTTAGTCTCCCTGCAAGTTTCAGAAAGGGACAGCAGATGTCTCCGTGTAAGTTTAGGAAGAATCATCAGATGTATCCAAGATGACATTATAAATTCAGGAGCATCTAGATAGAAGGACCACCCACAGAAGGCCAGACAGAACCTGAACAGGCATCCAACCCCAAGCTAGGGAAAGCGGGGCTGACTCTGTCACTACCAACTACTAGGTGGCAAGTGGCCACCTCTTTGAACTCCTGGCCATGTAGTGTGGGGATCACTGCTTCCAAACCTAAGAAAGGAGACCTCAGAGCCAGTTTAGAAAAGATAATGTCAGAGTTCACGTCAGGAAGTTTGAGTGTGAACCCAGCTTGGGGGAGTGGTGGTGAATTAAGAAAAGATTGAATACTTTCTCAAGGCTGATGCTTAATTAGAAGGTGGAAAACGATCATCTAGAAAAGGCATCATCTGTTTTGGTGGGGAAACATTAGGGTAGATTGTAGAAAACCGCAGTAGGGAACAGGAAGGAGGGAGGGGAGTTGGGCTGCTGGATGTTGGTGGCTAGTACTTAGTTCTACTAGAACCTCCTTCCTTCCCAGGGGCATTGCTAGGACAGTTAGAGGAGAAACCCGACCCCTCCTTCAACTCCAAGGGCTGGCTTGTAAAGTTAGAAGTTTCATGGGTTTGGTGACATCAGTTGGCGATGTGCAGAAGAGGGGGAGTATATAGGGAGAGATGGGTAGAGTACCATTATGTGTCCCTAAGGTGTGTGCAACTAAGGCGCAGAGTTCATCTTCAGTCTGTGACTATGGGCATGAATTGCACCCAAGTATTTTGTGCAACATCCATCAGTTTTTAACAGATGTTTCTGAAATGTCCCTGGGGGAATTTCAGGTCCACTTTCTTCACAACAAACCTGAAATGTCTAGAACTGTGAGATCCGCATCCCCCCCCCCCTCTCCTGTGCTTGGTTGGGTTTGCTACAGGCTTATTTCTGTTCGGGCTCCCCACCTGCGCCAGATCCGCTCCCTACCCTTCCCAGTCCATCCTCCTGGCCTGGCAGGAGCCAGAGTGGTCCCAGACCTCAACTTGAACCAAAACCCCATCCCCCTCCCACCTGTATTTCAGGGTCCTCAGAATCCTAGGCTGGCCGCTATGAATGTGTTGTGCAGATCTCAATGTTGATTTCATACAATGGCACCGTGAACGCGGAAAAATAAATAGAAGGACCGGACATATGACTCTCTGTAGTGAAGCCTTTTCGAATAAATAAGAGGCTGAGTTTTCACTGTTGAATGTAAATTCCTTTGAAGTGGAACTAATCATTTCAAGATAGTTCACGTTGTCCTAACAACGCGCTGAATGGCAAGGGCCCTTCTTTTTGTTAAAGATATGTTTTCTTTCTTTCAGTCAAAACTGATGATGATAACCCTTTCACGCTCTGTCCTCCAGGATCGTAAATCTCCACTCCCAGCTCCCCAAACCGCACTTTCAGAAGCCAAGCCCCCGCGGGTGTCCGCTTCTCAGGAGCAGCTCGAGTGCACCAGTTTCGCGTCCACTCGCCTCCCGCCAGCCCCCAGCGGGTTCCCGGCACTTGGGCACTTGAAACCCACCAGGGTCCATCGCCCGGCCATAGGGGGCGCTGCGGCCAGTGAAGAGCCGACCAGTCAGACTCCGCTTGCAGCTGCCCGATGGACGGGACAAAGTTCTGAGGCTCAGAGACTGCAATTTCATACTGGCAAGACAGATAGGGTGACCTTCACATATTCTAAGTCTTTTGTCAATCTTCTTCTAGCCCCGGGAATGTGAAAAGTTGGGTTTCTTTAACCCGCACTTATCATAAAGCAGCCGGTGCCTACTTGCTGGGGAAGAAAATGTCACTCCAAAACAATCCGGTCCAGCCAAGCCATTCAGATCTTAACTTTTCTTTCCCAACGGGGGCCTCCTTCAGCAGTCCCGAAAACCGTTGCGGCCCATGCCCCTGGCCTCCCTATGGGATCTGTAACCTACCCCTCCTTCAGAGTCCGGGGACCTCGAGGCCACGGTTTATTTGTGCCCAAAAGGAGGAGTGGGCTGAATTTCATAGCTTAGTAAAGTGTTCTTGTGACTAGGGTAGGAGGAAAGTGGCTTCTAGTTCACCTACTCAGAGGCATGGTGGTGGGAGAGGGAGCTCCAGAAGGTCATGTGTCCTGCCTCTTGGGCCCTAGAGGTGTCAAGCCTAGGACTTGGGTGGAGAGCTGGCTTGCCGGTGGGTAGTCTTCACCCTTCTGCCATAGTCCCACAAAAACAAAACAAACAAACCAAACCAAACAAACACACACAAAAAAACGAAGAAAAGTTAGATGCTTTGGGGCAACGAATGTAACTGGGCCTGAAGAGCGTGACAAGGGTAGGCCAGCCTGGGACGGTCCCTAGAGGAGCTTGGTGAGTGGGAGCTTCTGGGAAAGAAGGAAACTGTCTGGGCACTTGGTTCCCAATCAGAGACAGGCTGTGATTCCTGGAGGCCTAGCTCAAGCTGACTTCATTCTCTTCCCTGACTCTCTAGAGCACTGCCCTGTAAAAAAAAAAAAAATGCTGAAGGGGATTCCTAAGGGCTTATTTATTCCCTTTGCAACACGTCTTGCATCTGCAGAAAAGAACATGCCCTGGCCCGGGTCCTAAAGTGCACCTTTTGTATTTGCTTGGGGTTTAAGCTCTTGTCCGCACCTGTGGGGGTGGGGGTCCGAGCCAGTATGCGCGTGGAGATCCATCTCTTAATATTTGCAGCGGGTGCAGCCTCCCCAAAGTGAGCGAGCCAGGATGGGAGAGCCATCCCTCGACACCCCGCCCACTCGCCTGTCTAGGTGGCGTCCCACTGCCGGCCGAGTCAGCACTGCCACTCTTGCCCGGCTGGACCTTGCCAACACGGACGATCCAATTTAGATGGACCCTCAGGATGCCAGGGGAAGCAAGCTACAGAAAGTTCACCAGTTGAGCAACTCCGATGAACTTGGAACCCGACTTTAGCTTAGCTTGGGTTCTGGTTACTTAATTGAGCGCCTCTTTCTTTGAAACAAAACGAAACAAAGATTCAAAACTCGACTGGAACACTTTCCACCGCTAACCAGGAGAAATGAGCTGGGTCGTGAAGCGGCTTCTATGCTGTCCTTTTATGTCCCCTAGACAAAGTTATTCTGTATACTATTTGGAGGACTTGAGGGCTTTCCGGCAAATTAGCGACAGTTTGTGCCGGCATATTTCCTCCTCTGTAAGAGTTAGCTTGGTCAATGAGTCAAGGTAGCTAAGGCGTTGCTGCTTATAAATCCCAAATGTCTTTCCTGCGCCAGTTTGCGCGTCTGTTAAGGACTAAGAGTAATACCTCCCCACTTATTGCTGCTTAATGAAAGGAAACTAGTGTTTATGAAGTACAGGGTTTGTGGCACACAGTAGGTGTTCAAAAAATTCTCTGCCACCCCCCCAATCCTATAGGCCCCGAGTCCTATATCCACACACTTGGCTATTCAAAAAGAGTAAAGAAAACCCGCGTAAGTGACAAAGGTGGCTTCATTGTCCAAATGCTTGCTTGCAGAGTGAGTTTAGGGCTTCATGTCCAGAATCTCTGGTTATTGAGGTGCTAGTTTAGCTACTACAGCCTAGGAGTCAGAACTCAAGGGACAGCGGTCGGGAGCCGCTCCTCCCTGCCTAGCCCCCCAGCCTCTGGCGTTCAGGCCTGAGAATGGGCTCAGGGGAGGTCTCCTAGCATTTTGAAACTCTGAGTAGGAAGGCGGAGGACACACGGTCCCTCTCTGCAGGCCAATCGTTCTGGTTTCTGTGGGGCTGTGCGCTTCAGGCGGAGGGGGCCGGAGCATGGAGCCTTCGCTTGTTCTCTGTTTGGCCCGGCAGGGAGGCTAGCAGCCCGGGGCTGGGTGGAGCGACCCTAGAGGGTCCGGCCTGCCACCGCGTCCGCCGAGGAGGTGACATCTGTGCCCACCCCCACACCCGCTCCCACCCTCCACACCACCTCTCTCTCTCCACCCATTTTTTTTTTTTTAAAGAAAGAAAACGAAAAACCAACCTTCCTTTCCCTCCACAATAGACACAACGGGGGGGCCTTTCACTTGGCCAATCTCAGGAGTTTCATATGAACTTCATTAAATCAATTACTCGGTGAACACATCACAATTTATTTGCAATTAGTATCAAAATGTCTTACTTTTCTTAATAGGTCGGAGCAGATGTAGCTACAGAAGGGACAACGCGTTTTCGTGAAATGTATCTCTTGCAACATATTAAATCTTCTGGTCAGAAGAGGAGGAGAGATTCAAAGGCGGTTTAGAGGAGGGCTGACACACCACGCTGGAGACAAATGCAATCTGTGCAGGTGTTGGAGCAGCTTGCGTTATAATTGTATCTAGCGAAAAGGTTGCCTTTATTATCCATAATGATCGAACAAAAGTCACCGCAATTAAACGTCTGCTTTTCTCCGATGGCTGAGAGGTGCGTGTCTGAAAGGCGCCGGGTACAGCGAGGGACTTCAGAAATGGTTAACAAGACGCCTCATTCTTTGAATAGTGGCTTTGTCTTAATGGGGTGGGGGTGAGAAGACAGTTATCTAATTTTTATTGCCCCAAACCAGAGATTTATTGATTGCGACAACAGTTTTATTGTACTAGCAGAGGGGGTTCCTGCGGGTTTACAGAAACTGATTTACTTTGCTTTGGATGTAAATTCATATGCAGCAGCCTCCCTTTGGATGTGGTTGGACCTCAGCTCCTGTTAATACCATTAGTGACACAGGATCGAATTTCAAATGAAGCCTGGTGACAATTACAGACGGAAACAGATGCCCTTGGAAATTTAGGTCAAGTGTTCAAGATTCTGGTTTCATGGTCAAGGCTGTCTTGGGGGTAACCTTGAGGAGACCTTCATAAATCTGTCCTCTCTGAACTGGGGATGAGCCTTGTAGGAGCTGGACTTGGGGGGGGCTTATTTAGAGGGGTCCTGAAAAAAAAGGTCACTGCAAAAAACGAAGACCTGTCTAAGTGTTGTAAAGTTGAGCGAGTGTGCTGGATTGGATCGTGCTTAAGTACTGGCAGAGAGCAACAGCCCGCTCCCAGGCTCCCTGACCCCAGCATCCTCAGCAGGCATACACCCGCACCACATCATGCCTCGATCTCAGAGCCTTTTTTAAAAACCGATCTACGAAATGGGAATCAAATCCTTGGCCTGCTCTTCTAGTAGAGTGGCTCCGAGGATCTTCAGGGCGATAACGAATTTGAAAGCGTCTAGGCTTTGAAATGGAAGGTGTTATTATGAAGGTGCAGCCCCCTTCACATGCTTTTTAGTCAGTTGCTCCTCTGCTAAAAGGAAAGGACATCCTGTCTCTCCCCTTCTCCAGGCGGGAATCTTCCTTGAGAGCCCACAGTGTCTGAGTTGGCAGCACCCACGCCTTCCTTCGGGTTATAAAACATGTCTTTTCACCCTGCTCTTGGTCCCAAGCCGCGTCTTTGAGCATGGCAGTCTTTGGGGTTTACATCCCTCTGGTGGGTGTTTTCTACTTGACAACTCTTTTAAAGACGCAGAACCATATTTTATTTACTGCCTACTATAAATTATTTACTAGCAGGCTGAGGTAATTCCATTAAAGCCGCACGGTTTGTTTATACTAAATAGTTATCTGGGGACTCCTTGCTCGGTTTGGAGCTGTAAGGCTTGGGGGGGGGGGGGTAAGGGGACGACAGCGAGGGCAAGATGCCCACGAAAAGGAAAGCATTCTTTGGAAACGAAAACGTCGTTATTTCTGTTTATGAATCATTAAAAATTAAATGTAATTTAACCATCGTTTTTGTTGTGAGTTGTCATCACCTGTCCGGCTTACTTACTCCGCTGCCAACTCCCTCACTCCCACTTTACTACCCTCACCCCGTTCTAGACAGTTTCCCACTTAACAGCAGGATGACTTCTTTCAAGGAACTAAGTCCCCAGTGGCATCAAACAGATTTGGGGGTATTTAGGTAGAGGAAAATGTGTGAGGCCCTTCCTGGGATGAGAGGAGGGGGTGGGGAAGCGGAGCTCCTAGCCCTGGCTGCTGAGTTAAGAAAGAATGCTCCGCGAACTTTGCCTCTGGTCCCTTCCCCCAACCTTGTAAGCAGTCAAAAAAGAGTAGAAAAAAAACCCAGCCTGAGGGAAAGCACCAGGCTTTATAGGTTGACTCTCTCTCTCTCTCTCTCTCTCTCTCTCTCTCTCTCTCTCTCTCTCTCTCTCTCTCTCTCTCTCTCTCTCTCTCTCTGTCTCTCTCCCTCCCTCCCTCCCTCCATCCCCCCCCTCCTCTCTCTCTCTCTCTCTTTGGCGGGGTGGGGGGTGTCATGTACAGGCATGTGCGTGGATGTTTGTGAGTCACAGTCTCCTGCCCTTGCCAAGGTATTAGCGCTGGCCAGTTGAGATATTTCCATTTTTCTGACTGTGTGCACGTTGTGTCTTTAGAAAACAATTGATTCGTGTCTCTCCACGTTGGAACTTAAGTAGAGACATCAAACAAACCAAGAAACATACTGACCTTTGGGGAAGTTAGAGGGGGTTGCACAACTGAACCTTAAATGAAATTTTCATCTGAACTTGCTGCTTTGAGTTATTCTGGCTTTAGAAGAGGGCATGATTTGTGTGGAAGTTATGGGGTTTTTTTTTTTTTCTTTTTTAGGGGCTCTGGAGGAATGTAGCAAAGGAGTGTGAGTTTCACACCTGGTTTTGCACAGAGAGATTTGAGAATGGTTGGGTTATCCCTCCCTGAAACACAAGGAGATATAACTAAGCACTTGGACAAAAGGCCAGTTGTCTAAAGCAAAATTGGGAGGGCGAACAATAAACAGAAAGGGCACTTATTTCATAAATTGTTTTCTATTTTGTCTTTCAGCTGAAACAGGTGTACAAGACAGGATAACACAATCCCGCTGGTCCCAGTGATGAAATACCGACTGTCCTTTATTACACAGTGAAGGGTGGGAGTTAACTAAAGCATTTAGGGTATTTCTTATATTTATAGTAGTTAGGTTCCCCAACAGTTAAAATCTCAATGACACATTTTAACCATTTGGAGGATCTATTTTTTTTTTACAACTAAGTTACCCGTTTTAGTTTAAATTTTGCTTTTATCATCACAAAAGGAAAAATAAGACACATATATACACCTCAAGTGTACAAACCAGGCATGTTTGATGACGAAGAATCACACTAACCTCATGAATATCCATAAAACGTGCATGATTTAAACATAGCCCCATTTATAAAACCTTTCTTGTCTTTTCTTAAAAGATTGGCATAACATAACATTAACTGTTTAAAAACGAATCATATGATGATAATTAGTACACTCATCATATTTCATAGCCTCCTAGTTAGAAAACATGTTTATTTACTGAAAGTAAATCTTTCTACTCAGGTGGATCTTATTTTGCTTCTCTTAACCTCAGGCAAGTCTTTTTTCCCTTAAAAACAAGCATTTCTCTGGCAGAAATTCTATATGTTACTGTTTTCTTAAAATCTATTATATCGCATTCTATTTCATATTCCTCTAGCCACAGATACAGAGAGGGGATAAACGACATAATCTGCTTATTTGTATTTGTTCTAGAAGCCAATAGGTTTCCAGATCTGTATTTGCAACATGAATCTTTTTAATGAGCAGTGGATCCCTAGGCAACACTTACAAATACTTTGCTAGTCGTTGTGGGAGAGACATGAGTTTGAGGCAACAGTTAATCTTGCTGTCATCAATAGAAAGTGGATTAGAGTGGCATTTTCTCTTTTGAAATGTAATTCATAAAGTTTAACAAAGCAATAGTTATAGTCAACCTTTTGGGAAAATAAAAGAGTGCTAGGATGAGTTGGAGCAAACCATTTGTTTTTGGTCATCAAAACTGTGCCCTGAATTCACAATACTGGGAAAACATTGTGACTAGCTTAGAAGAGCCAGACTCACCTCCTTGCTCTTGCTTGTGCTAATGAATTCATTTGTTCCACACAGGCTCAATACAAAGGTGAAAGGAAATATGACTGTGGCTTAAGAATTTTATTCAAAATTGAAGCTACTGTTCATGTAACTGGAACCTCAATACCATGGAATTTTTCTGTAAGACAGCAGTAAGAGGTCTAGATTGGCCCAGAGTCATGAACTCAGGCAGATTTTTGAACTCAATTTACCACCCTGCATTAATGTGGAATTAAAGGGGCAGAGAATGTATTAGTGGGCAAAATCCTGGGTGGCCAGTCCTGTAGTTCAACATTTTTCCTCATTCTGTTTAGAGGATGATAATTTTGAAGTTTTGGAATAGTCCATCATGAGAGGGAAACATAAATTGATACCTCAAACCATCCATTCATTCTTTCAATGAAACATATTTCCTTTTAACCTTCAACATTTTTTGTCTATACCAGAACTTTTCTGACTTTTCACTAGTGACATTTAGGGCTCTGTTCCTTTTTGTGAGAAAATTGCCCCATGCATTCCAGGACATTTAAACATTCTTTTCTCCTTAGTCACAAGATATGAGTCACAACAGGTCTCCAATTATTTGTGACAAAATTAGACCCACAAACAATTAGATGTTTTCTTAAGACAAAGAATGCTCCAAGTTGAGAAATAGTTTTTAAGGAACAGAGTTATATTTTAATTTCAAAGTAAACATTTTTTGAGTGGCAGATCTGGGGATTTTATACATGCTAGGCAAGTATGCTATGGAGGAGTTACATTCCAGACCCCAAACTGTTCTCTTGTTGGATGACCTTGGTAAAAGACAATCTTAAGTCAGAAGAGATCATAAAATTTCATTATTTATCACACAAGGAGGTTGTTAAGGTCACAGACATGAATATAAACCCCATAGAGTAGCTAGTTCTGTGACTTGAGAGGGCCTCTGAGAACCTCAGGGTCTTCTCCTGAGAAAAGGCCAACTGAAGATCCATGTGAATTGCAGCTGGAAGTGAAGTTCAGTCATATAGCATTTGTTTAGTATGTACAAGTCCACTTGGATTCAATATTCAACAGTGCAAATTAAAAACAAAACAAAACAGAGTTCATGTGAGGACCATGTAAGATAACAGGCTCCCAGGGCTTAGCACAGGGCATGGTACACAGGGGGAAAGTCATACATAGACCCTGCAGCTAATTACTGAGCACCAGTTGTGTAAGGAGCCCTCATCTTAGCTGAACTACTCCACAGCTGTGACTGATATGTCTAGTTTAGGGTCCAGCACTCCTTATGAAAAGTTACCAGTGAGCCATGACAATTCTTCTCAGGAGGTCTGCAAGGCTAGGATTGTGCCATTGTTCCTCAGAGCTTCATCATTTTTACTGGGGGCCATTCCCGTAGGTTCCCAATGCCACACTCATGTTCTCTTCTAGTTCATGTGACACAGGGCCAGCTAAAGTACAAAACACCCCTTACCCTTGCCCTTAGCACAGCTGGGAAACATGACATTTTCCAAAAGGACTGTACTAATCACTAAGAAGAAACAGCAAGGGAAGGAGCATAAAAATAGAGCTCTAAAACATAAGCTTCTGATTCTTATCCTACTAAGTGTCACCAAGAGCTTTCAGGCTGCAAGTCTCATATTAACTGAATTCCACTGTAGTAACTAGCTCCTAAGAAAATAAGTGCAGTCATTCATTTAGCAAATTCTCTTGATTGTCATGAAAACAATCAGGTGTTCTAATAACAATGGCTCCCCACTATATCCCAAGTACTATTTGAACCATCTTTCATACAAAAACTCATCCAATTCTTTCAGTTAAGGAAGTTATTACCCATAAAATGGAGGTCATTGTTTCATTTTACAGATGTGGGTTATTGAGATACAAAAATCCTAAGTCAATTTTCTAAATTACTGAGTTGCTATATGGTCAAGACCAAGCTGTCTGGTTACAGAAATTAGTAGATAGCATCCACTCCATTCCTTTGCTTGTAACATGGTATAAGTAAGAAGTATGGTTTTCATGGAGGCCATGATGTCATAGCCACTTCCCCATCCATGTGGGAATTTTATGTGTTTGAGAGGAATTTGTCATTGTTTGGAAAGGGGAGTCCCTGAAATACTTTGAGCCAAGGAGTGACACGATCTGGTATATATCTTCAAAGATTGTTTGTTCTCTGTTCTTCCTGAAAATAAGCTGTAGGGGCCACGAATGAAGTAAGCAAGGCCACTCAGCAGTGTCACTTTTATTCACATGGGAGATGAACAGGACCCTGACCAGGACAATGACAATGAAGAGAAATGGAGGGATTTGGCAAATAATCTGAAGATAAAAGTGATTTAACCTTTTGCTAAAGCAGAAGAGGAAAGGTAGGTGATGACCGACAGGTTTGGATTTGAGCAGCAAGGTAGGAAGATGGTGGTCTTAAATGTAGTGAGATATTCACTTTGTCTGCACCTGTGGCACTGACCACGCCCATTGGGGGGTGTAGACAGTGGCGGAGTTTACCTGGGGGAACTAAATCTGAGGAGGGGGATCTGGGAGCTCTCTTGCTTGCAGCACAGGGACAGGAGATCATCCAGAGGCATCCTTGGGACCAGGAACCTGCTGGTGTTCATCTGTCTATGTTGTCAGTTATTTCTCACAATAGAATAAACATCTATTTGGCCTAATTGTTTATCATGATCCTTATTAAACCTCAGTACTTAAACATCATTTTTCTTCTTTGCCCACTGTAGATGGTAGAAGCCATCTTCTTTTCTTGACCTCTGGGAACTGTTCATCCACTGCATCTTTGCTTGTTTTCTAAGATAAATGCCAACACTATTTCTTCCATCTCCCAGAATTCTCAGAATACTTAAATTTCACCCACTCCAATGTTCATTTTAAACAAACACCTGTTTTAGAGGTAGTTTGCAGGGCAAATATCCATGGTAAAAAAAAAAAAAAAAAAAAAAACAAAAAACAAACAAATCCTGAGATGGTGTTTAGTTCATGCTTAAAGCACCCTAGGAAGCTTTAGATGGTATCACTTCCCATGTATCTTCAATAAGGAGGCACAAAGAAAGAAAGGCCTGAGAGTCTGCAATGAGATGTATTTACATCACTTAAAGTAACATACCAAACCAAAACAAGAACAACAAAACTGGTACCTCTGAAAGTTCTGCTTTTCTTACCTACAGATTGGGTAGAATTGTTTTCATTGTCAAGTGAACAGACATATGTAATAATGTGTAAAGGACTCAGTAAATACCCAGTTCCCCAAATCTGTTGAAGTCACTCATTATTACCTATAGCTTAGCTCCTGTTGTTAGACAATAAAATAAGCTTCTTCTTCAAAGCAGTATTTAGCATACTGAAAAATGTCTGCATTTCCAGAGTCCTATTTGTCTTCAGCTTCTATTTAAAAATGATTAATTAATTAATTAATTTCACATTGGTTTCTTGCTTGCATGTATGTGTGAGGCTGTCATATCTTGGAAGTTACAGACAATTGTCAGCTGCCATGTGGGTGCTGGGAATTGAACCCAGGTCCTCTGGAAGAGCAGCCAGTGCTAGTGCTCTTAACCACTGAGCCATCCCTCCAGTTACATATCTTTAGCTTCTTAACAATGTTTCCTTAACCACTGTTCTGCTGACCCAGAGCATAACCCTAGTCTCAGTCGAACATTTGATTCATAAGCTGCAGCAAAGATTTTTCTAACTCAGCAATTAGGCATGAAATCCCTAAGGCTGGAATGAGAAGCTAGATTGTCCTAGAGATCATGGGAGGCTGTCTCTGGGTAAGTCATTAGAACTCTGATCCAGTTTCCTTGTCTGTAAAATGGGAGGGGTACCTACTATCACTAACTTCACAAGAACATTGCCAAGTATAAGGGAGCAACAAATGCAGAAACACTCAGAGAAATGGGAAGACGAAAACATAGCTTTCAGATCTCAAAACTGGGAAATACAATATGACACAGTGTGGTTAGTAATCTAATTTGCACATGAGTTATTGGGGTAAAGTTCAAGTGACAGAAACTTCTAAAAAAGTTAAAAAACATTCTAAAGTTTGCCATTTAGTCTTATGTTATTAAAACACTGGAAATTCATTGTGAGCAAAGACAATGGCTTTGCAGGGAACCAGCTCAAAGGCGTGCCTAGTTGCCAGGTTGTGTATGCTGTGGTTTCAAATGCTTATTATCTAACCTACACTCCAAACTTGACTTGCACAGTACAAATGTCACACTCATTTCAAGATTTACAAACTTAAGTCATCCTTACAACAGAGAAAAAAGTAGAAAAGCAAATGAAAAGCTTTTGTGCTGGGTACTATGATCAATCACATATTTAGTTTAAAAATTTGAAAATAAATATGCATCATGAATAAAAGTACTATATGTATGTTGTACTTGTGATTATAATTTATTGATAGAGTTGTAGCAACAATAAAAAGTATTGCTCTGTAAAAATTATTTACATTATTTGTAAATGTTGAAATGCTGTTTTAATTATATTTTTCATTTGTGGCTATCCTATTTTTTTTTTTTTGGATGTGCCAGATCTCATCAATTACATTTTTTACACACTGTTTAAAATTATCAATTAAAGGAAGTGTACCAGTCTCTAATGGATCCTAAAGTCTTAGAAATAGGTGAGGTTTGACTTCATCAGAGTAGAGAAAACCTCCTTGCTGCTCTCTACTGCAAGCTTCAACACGTTTTGAATTGTTTGTCAAGGGCTGAGGACCAAATCTAGACCCTGGCACGTGATGTGCTTCCTGTACACTATACCACTGAACTTCCTGGCTTCTTAATTATTTAATAGTTGTATAAGATCCATGGGGTCAAGTATTAACAACTGATACATCTAGATAAAGGCTATATATGTTTAAATTTTTTGTAGCTTTAAAAATTTCAAAATGGAGCTCTAGTCAAATGTAAAATAAATATAAATTAAAGTTCAAAAGAGCTATAAACATTTCCGTGCATATCAAAACAATAAAATTTCATATATAAAGAAATGTGAATTGTCAAAGTGTAATTTCAATTAATTTGAAATATATGGATTCATGATTGATCTAAAATAATATTCACAAAAGTAGATTTTGACTTTTGTTTAATTACCCTTTTTATTGCTTTTGAAAATACTTGATAGCCTTCCATTTCTGCAGTCAGCCTTTCTACAGATATTTATTGAGCACTGCTACCATAGCTAGTAATTATTTAGATGCCATGTGAGATACAAGGATCTATAAGACATGGCCTGTGCCCTCAAGGAATTTACAAGCTAGAGGCAGTATCATATTCTTCAAAAAGAATTCTCTGGCTGTGTAAACAGAAACTATAAGCTTATAAAAGAAAGCCAGTAAATCTACTCCAGAGGTCTGCTTTGCAATATTACCACCTCTGATTTTGCACTGAATCCTTCTCAAAAGCAGAGACAAATATGTCTGTCTTGTGTCAAATGCCACTGTCTTGTGGTTCTCTTTTAGTCTTTTTTTTCTCACAGCTTCCTTTTCCTTCATTGTTCACATTGT
Source organism: Cricetiscus sungorus (assembly GCA_030556225.1). Taxonomy (NCBI): domain Eukaryota; kingdom Metazoa; phylum Chordata; class Mammalia; order Rodentia; family Cricetidae; genus Cricetiscus; species Cricetiscus sungorus. The sequence continues at coordinate 13,632,288 of JANBXA010000726.1, forward strand.
CACATTTTCATTCATTTGTTTAAAACGCTTGACAGCATTTTTCATCTTTATATCATTTATTGCTTTATGCTTTTAAATAGCACAAAAGATGGAACAGTGGTTCTTAACCTTCTAATGCTGGGGCCCTTTAATACAGTTCCTCATGTTGTGGTGACCCCCAACCATAAAATTATTTTCTTACTATTTCTTAACTGTAAATTTGCTACTGCTATGAATCATAATATGAATATCTGATATGTAGGACATCTGATATGTGACCCTTGTGAAGGGGTTGCTTGACCACTGAGGGGATCACAACCCTCAAGTTAAAGACCAGTGAGATAGAAGGACCAACTGTAGTTGTCATATGCATATTTTGAAAATAAAATTTAAAATAATTAGCTTTTAATTATTATTAGTTTTCACATGAAGTAGTGTCTCACTATGGCTTGGCTGGCTTGAACTCACTATATAAATCAGGCTTGCTTTAAGTTTACGAAGACCAGCCTGCCTTTGCCTCTTAAGTGCTGGGATTAACAGCATGTGCCATCATGTCCTAGCCTGATATTTTTCTTAAAATCATTTTTTTTTTTTTGGTTTTTCGAGACAGAGTTTTTCTGTATTGCTTTGGAGCCTGTTCCGAAACAGGCTGGTCTCGAACTCACAGAGATCAGTCTGCCTCTTGCCTCCTGAGTGCTGGGATTAAAGATGTGCACCACCAATGCCATGCTAGTACAGTTGTTTAAACGCCGTCACTGTTTTCATGGCATATTCATTTGCATCTTCTCACTTTCAAGCTTTTAGTATTGTTTGATTTAAAATGTATTTCTTTAAACAGAGCATAATCGTAGCATGTAATGTTTAGAATCAATCTGTCCAACCTCTGTCCTTTTAATAGGAGCATATAATCCATCAACAGTGTGTTGATTAGTGTAGTTAGTGCTAAGGTCAGATTTTCATCTCCCCTTTGCTATTTGCTTTCCATATGTTTTGCATTTCTTGCTCCTTTATGATTTTTATGTTATGTGTTTTCTTCTGTAATATTTTAATATACATGCAATTTTCTTTCTGGTATTTTTAAAAACTTATTTAAGTGGCTGCCCTGGAATTGAATATAATATCTTGTCCTAATAATGTATTTCAGATTAATAGCAACAAAATTCCAATTGCACATAAAAACACTTCTCTTAAATACCTCCTTGTTGTCCCACCTTTGTAATATTACTGTCATAAAATTCATTCACTTTTTGCTTATCAAGACATAGTTATAATTAATGTTTTATGCAATTATCCTTCAAATAAGATGAGGAGAAAAATGAGTTGTGTACAAGGATACAAGTTAACTCACTATTTGGAGATTATTTGTACCCACTTTCATTAATGGCTCCAGTAAGAAGATAGAAGATGACCATAAAATGGGAAATTAAATAAACCCAAACATAAACTAGAATTATCATACACCTATAGGTTATTCTTAACAATAATGGTGAATATACAAACTCCGCAAGTGTACATGGGAGGTTCTGTAATATTGAACATTATTTGGTTAAATAATGTTAGATAACAAATTTCAGAATCAATATGATATAAAATCATAAAACATTTTGCCTGCCAAGAGTGTCATAAAATTAAAAAATAAACTATTGGGGAAAATTCAGAAACACATAGAAATTAGAGAATACACATGTTGAAAAATTAAGTTATCATACAAAATAATGAGTTTTATTATAAGTCTGTGTGTGTGCTTAAAGAGAATACTTCTAAATTAATGAATCCAAAAATAAGTTATAAAGTTCTTACATACAAAAAAATAAAACCTAAGTTATCAAACTTTATGCTGTAGTGATTGATGGTCATGTGAAGAGTAGGCACTTATAGCATTTATAAGTATATTTGAAAAAATAATCTTCAGGCTACACCTGCATGCACACACAAGTGCACACACACACACACACACACACACACACACACACGCACAGTGAAGTTTTATAAAGAAAACCAAATGCAAATGATGTCCCATGCAGGAAATAGATGGGACTGCATGTTGTCGTGTTAAATGAAGTAAGCCAGCTTGGACAGAAAAGTATCATATGTTTTCTTTCAGATATAGAATCTAGATTTTGTTAAAAAGACATAAAAGTAGAAAAGGGATTATATGGAAAGAGGATGGGGAACTAGGGGGTGAAGCAAGTAATAGCAGATAAATATAATAAAGGGTATATTATATGTATGCAAAAGAAAGTCTCATAATGAAACCCAATATTTTGTCCAATTAATATACACTAATTCAAAAAATGCCAAAAGAGGTAGCACAATGTGTCCAGTAAATGTATATAGTTATTACATATTGAAATAAAATTTTAATAAGAAAAATTATATATAAAATGATAAATAAAAACCAAATGGTTCAAATTTGAATTTGCCTATTGATAGTGACAATCACATACCTAGCAATATGGCATATTAAATAATTAGTTGCAATTTTTCATTATATCACTAGTTGAAGTATATATCCACACCATTGTCTTTGTACTATTGTGAATGGCTTCTGGACTTCAAACAGCCAAGTGATTTGTGTTCTCTAATATAAGAGGTTATACCCTTGGGCAGTTGGGTGTGCCCTCTTGCAGTCCTGTCATTGCATTTTGTGTATGAGGACATGGCACTGGTAGCTAGCTTCTGGCTTTCCATCCTGGACTGTATGTACCATGGCATGTGTGGGGCTTAGTTCCCCTATAGACCTGCCAACTTGAAAGCAAGAGGTTAATGTTTATTGCTACATGCCACTGAGTTCTGGCAGTCGTTTGTAGCACTGCCAATGGCAGAAGTTTAGTGCTTAGTCATGCTGTCCATCTGTTCTGGATTGACTTCAGCTAGTTTTACCAGTATTCATTCTGGGATCCTATCTGAAGAAACATTCCCCTCTCCAACACAGCTGGTCTCATGGGTGAAAGAGAAAAGTAGTCAATTCTCAGACAGTTTCTTGGGTTTTTAGTTTTGAACATTTTATTTCTGTTCATATGTCACAAGACATGTGGAGGAAAAAGAGGGCCAAGGCTAATGTCAACATAAGAGGAATAAATACTCTTCCCACAGGAAGGAACAGATAGCCTTTTTAAAAACGATATTTTCTTCATCCTTTCCCACCCAACTGTGTTTTCTTTTTTTTCCTCATTGAATCCACTTTGTGGTGCCCAGCTAGTTTTGAAAGTGAGGGCTGTCCTAGAGTGTGTTTGACCTACCAGGGGCAGGTACATCATTAAGGAAAACTGACTGTCCCTCTCTTAGCAGCTATCAAATAGCAAAAGCACCTGTGTGAGAACTTTGTCTGGCTAAAGCTTGCAGAAGTGCTTATTCACTGAATTCATAAGTGCAACTCCCCTAGACATATGCTTTTAAAAGCCATAGCACAACATATTTTAGTCCCCTTAGTGTTCTCTGAGCTCTTTGTGCCTTGCTTTTCTTATCTCTAAAATAGGAATGACAATAGAACCTATCTCATAAAGTTATGATGAATAACAAAAGACAATTGTTAGCATATTTAAAATAGTGCCTTTCATATAATGAAAGCATTTGCAAATACAAATAAATGTGTACCCACACAAGTGTTTCCTGTTGCCACGGTGGGAAAAAAAGATACCTTAAAGGCATCAAAACAAAGCAAATCTATTTTTAAACATCTGTGATTTAAAAGTCAAGCCTTCAAAGGTTGTTTGATTGCTTAAACCCCTTCAAAGATGCCCTTGTTGTGAGCTAGGAGTCTGATCATTTCTCGGTGGAAAAGGAAAGAAGAGATTCTGTGTGGTAGGAACAGGACAGCAGGTGGTGGTAGTATAAAACAGAAGAGAGGCTTCATGGCTGGGAAAGGATGGCAGCCGAAGGGTCCAAAAAGCTCTTCAGAACAGTGATACAATCAGGAACCCAGGTGTGGAGCTGGAGTCTCAGCTGCCACAATCACTTGAGCACAGAGTTTGAGTCATATTGTGGCTTTCTTTTCCCTGATGTAGTCTAACTGTCCAATTGTATATTATGACAAATACTCTCCTCACTCAGCAGGTTTGTTAATGCCTCAAGCAGCATTCAGCATCCACTTGGGATTTACACAAGTGTTGAAAGGCTCCCCTAACCGCACTCAGTTGCTTTGCTTTTTGAGTTTAAAAGGGTAGCAATTGATCCACACTTGAAAACAAATGAGGAAAAAAACCCCAGAAAGTATACACAAACCCAGCCTGCTCATCACCTCGTCTGTTCCCTTCCAAGAACACTACTGTGTGAAGATGGAGAAGGATAGCTGATCATTTTCTTATAAACCCTGCCTTGTACAAAGTACATTTTAATCAGTGCCTATGGGGTTGCATTTGTCATTATTTGCATCTTGACAATTCATACCTTAGGATCTTTAATGTGCCTTTCAGCTCTGGAGATTTTGTCCTAGATGTAAACATTCCATAATGTCTTATTGTGGGAATGGGATGTTAGATGTCTTTAAGCATCTGTGTGTATGTACAGCCTCGTATTACAACGAACAGATCCATTTTATGGATCACTTAACAGATTTCCAAAATGTCTGCAGACCCGATTTACCTGCTGGGGATTCTACTGACCTTGCCAGTTTTCAGAGTTGATACCAAGGTTTTAGTGACATTCTGATTCACCACATGGTGGGAGCAATACTATTTCACTTAACTTCATGGTTAAAGTTATCTATGCATCATCTCCATTTCACAAATGATGAAATGGGTTCCTAAGGCTAAAGAACCCATTTCTAGGTGGCTAGGTGGTAGAGGGCTTGCCTACCATCGACAAGGCCTTTGGTTTCATATATAACATCACATGTACAAACACTCCCCCCACACCCTATATAAATAAAAGAAAGATATGAACTCTGAGAGTTGACATAAAAGTTTCAAAATTAGGATACAAGGGATATTACATGGATTTTGAAATGAGACTCCTTGTTTTTAACTTTGACTTCATCCAACTTCAATGAGAAGACAAATAGAAGTAGTGCTGACAAAAGAGGAACCTTTATTTCCATCTAAATCCAAACATAATCTTGAAGTAGCATACAGGCTTAAGTATAAAATATAAAACTACAGATCAGGCATAGTGGCACACACCTTTAATCCCAGCAGTTGGATTTCTGTGAACTTAAGGCCAGCCTGGTCTATGTATCCTGTTTCAGGACAGCCAAGGCTATCTAGGAGACCTCGTCTAAAGAAAACGAACAAAAGTATCTTAGTTAAGGTTACTATTGTTATGATGAAACAACCATGACCCAAAGCAACTTAAAGAGGAAAGGGTTTATTTGGCTTTCACTTCCAAATCACTGTTCACTGAAGGAAGTCAGTCAGGGCAGGATCCTGGAGCTGATGCAGAGGCCATGGAGGAGCGCTGCTTACTGTCTTGCTTCTCATGGCTTGCTCAGCCGGCTTTCTTACAGAACCCAGGACTAGCAGCCCAGGGATGGCCCCACCCACCATGAGCTGGGATTTCCCCCATCAATTACGAATTAAGAAAACATCCTACAGGCTGTCCTACAGCCAGATCTTATGGAGGCATTTCTCAATTTCCCTCCTCAGTGACTACAGTTTGTGTCAAGTTAACATAAAATTAGTCAGTAAAACAAGATACAAAACTATAAAATTTATCTTAAAAAATAGGAGAACATCATTATGTCTCAGAGGAAACAGGATTGTACTTGATCCAAAAATTATGAAGCTTGGAAGCAATGGTTTATGCTTTTAATCCCAGCACTCAGGAGGCAGAGGTGGGCAGATCTCTGAGTTCCAGGACAGCCAGGGCTACAGAGAGAGACCCTGTCTCAAAAAGCAAAAAGAAAAGAAAATTATGCTCCTAAAATAGCAAAATGCAAATTAAAACAGTTCAATATTTCATCTAACCTCATTCAGACTACCTATGATCAAGAAAATAGCTGATAACAAATGTTGGCAAAGATTTAGGGAAAGGGGAACACTCAGTCACCATGGGTGGATTGTAGACTTGTACAGCACTCTGGAAACCAGGATAGAGAAGTATCAAAGCACTAAAATTCAGTCTACCACATGACCTAATTATCTGTTTTGGGGCATAGATTCCAAGGTCCCAACATCCTACTCCACACATACTTGCTCATCCAAGTTCACTGCTACTATTCCCAACAGCTAGGAAATGGAAACAACTTAAATACCGTTCAATTGATGAATGAATAATAGAATACTATTCAGATGTAAGGGGAAACAAAAGAATGAAATTTGCAGGTAAATGGACAGAACTAGAAAATATTATATGGAGTGAGGTGACCCAGATCCCAAAGGGCAAACACCAAATTTCATTTGTGGTTACTTGCATCAAATTCTTAAATGTCAGTCTGTAAACTGGAGTACACAAAAAACTAAAATAGGAAAATGGAACCATTGGGCAGGGTGGGTGTGGGGAGGACAACAGAGGGAGAGGGAGAAGACATAAATGATACTAAGAATGTTTGGAAAAGCTACAGGGAAACATTGTTTTATGATTACTTAGAAATGCAGGATCACAGCTTGAATGAAACGGTAGCCTTGCACCATTGATATGAAACTTCTCTTTCAGTTTTGGATCAGGGGTGTTAAAAGACCCTTCAATTAATATAGGCTATTGCTGTTGCCCTTTGCTGCCCCCCCAGAACTTAAAGTTAAGACTCTATTGCTGAAGATATAGTCCACTTTAGACCAGTGGTTCTTAACCTATATATGTGTCATGACCCCTTCGAAGATAAAACAACCCTTTCACATTTTATGGTTGGGGGTCAGCACACCATGAGGAACTTCATATTGAAAGGGTTGAAGCTTTAGGACAATAGAGAACTGCTGCTTTAGATACAGACTTGGAGGAATTGAGCTGGAATTGACTTGAAAACTTCCTACCTGAGAACTAGCTCTCCTAGTAACTAAAGGTGTCATGCAAGCTACCAAGAGAGAACAATCAATAGTTTTATCTAGCTATAAGTCTCTGAGCCATAACAACGGCCAGCATGGCAAGATATTCCCAAGGAGTAATGAACAACAGTCTAATTGGACTCAAGGCCCACTGGATAGGAAGATTTGAGATTATAATATAATTAGATCATTTCCTCTTTCTCCTTCCTTCCTTCCTCTAAACTATCCCATATACCTCTCCTTTCTGTTTCAAATTCATGACCTCTTCTTTCATCACACACACACGCACGCACGCACGCACACACGCACAACACACTCCTAAATATATAAGTAAAACCTGCTCAGTCTGTATAATGTTACTTCTTTGCATGTTTTCAGGGCTAGCCATTTGGTATTGGATAACCAATCAGTATGCTCCTCTGGGGAAGCCGATTTCTCCTATTCTTAGCACTCCTTGGTTGCCTGTAGTTCTTTGTCTAGGGTTGAGGCTTTTTGGGCTTTCCCCTGCCCATATTAGCATCTCTATTGTTCTCATTGTTTAGCTAATGATTAGGCAGTTATGTTGGTGAGATGTTTTGAGTGTAGCCTTTGACATTATTAGGAGATACAGTCTCACTGCAAACTTCCTGTTCCTTTGGCTCTTACAATATTTCTGCCCCTTCATCTTCAGTGATCCCTGAACTTTTGGTGTAGGAGTTGTATTGCAGATGCATCATTGGGACTGGGTTCTAAAACTCTGCATTTTGATTGGTTGTTGCTTTTTTTAGTTGTCTCCATTTGTTGCATAAATAGTCTCCTTGCTGAGGGATGAGGACTATACTTTTATATATTGATATTATTTTATACATTGATAATATAGTTAGGGATTCTGATGGTTTAGTAAAGTGGCAGTTGCAGTTTCTCCTCCAAGAGCCATGACTTCAACATCCCTGGGTAGTTGGCTAGGTTTCTGGTTCCATGATTTCCCTCTTGTTGAGTGGGTCTGAATTCCAATTGCAGAGCTGTTGGTTACCACCAAGATATGCACACAAGTATTGTACACTTAGGATTATTGCACCATGCTGGCCATTGTTGTAATTCATAGGCATCACAGCTTGATAGGACTATTGGCTTTTGCCCTCCTTTGTAAGCTTACAAAGTACGTCTGTTTCTCAGGGAGGACGAGTTCAGATCAGTTCTAGTTCAAAGGCCTCTGGACCCTATGTCTGTAGTACATGGTGTCTTCAGCAATGAGAATTGCCTTCCATGTTTGGGAGGCAAACAAGGGCAATAGAAATTACTTGAGGCTACTTTTGCTACCTAACTCATGCTGTTTCCTGGACAGCACCCCCTGCAAACTTCAGTTCAGTATATGTATTTTACTATTGGGTGGGAAGTTTCACATTCTAGTAAACCTCACTGATGTATAGTGTTCCTTCAGTTCTCTGTCTCTTTATTTCCCATGACATATTTTATTTAACCATTTATGCTGCTGCTGGTACTTAAGTGATATAAGTCAGAAAGACCATAAATTATTCTATGGGATACATATGTAAAATATCTGCAATAGGTAAATTTATAAAGACATAAAATAGTTTAAAAGTGGTAAGAGGCTTAGGAAGGGAACTGGAACTATCACTTAATGCTTACAGAGTCTCTGTCAGAAGTTTTAAAAACAGCTAGTGAATACAATTGTACTACATTGAAAATCAAATCAGTGCAGTAGAGCTGCAATGTTAGGATGGCCAAGATGTAGGTTCATAAAACAATTGCTGCATGTTGTCACTCATAATTGGAAAATCCAAAAAAGGTTGGTATTGTAGAAATAGAGAGAAAATTGGGGACACCAAAGGCTGGTATTGGGGTGGGGCAGGTGGCATAGAAAAGGGACGATAATCAGATACAAAAATACAGTTAGGAGAATCAAGGTTTCTCATTTTGTGGCACAGTAGAGAGATGGCAAAGGTTTGTTATATAGGATTAATTTTTTTTCTAACGAAAGGAAATGTCAAGTGATTCAAGCAATAGATATATACTGTAATAAACCTGATTCTATCAATAGTACATTGTATGCATATGTCAAAATAGCACACTGTTCCCCACAGAGTTGTATAATTGTTACATGTCAATTAGAAATTTTAGAATGGTTATAACAGCAAATTATTAATAACATATATCAAAATTCAAAAATGTGAATAATGAAAGTCAGTATTATGCAACAGTGAAGACAAATAAATCATGTTTTTTATCAATATAACCAAAGATTGATAGACATGCAAATTACAAAAGACTGTGCATATTATCATTTCATTTCCTTGAATTATAAACATAGGCAAATGCCATTTATATATGTAGAGGTTCAAAACTATAAAAGAAAGCAAGACAGTGATTACTGCAGAGACTAAGGGAGCGGCTGACTGCAAGAGTAATGAACTGGGAGTCTTTGAGCATGCTGGCACCTTTCCCTCTTGATGTGGATGGTCATTATGTGTTTGCCACACATATGTTGTTTTAATCCTTACTGCTAGACGTGTTAACATCACATGGAAGCCTGTTAGAAGGACAGAGTGTCAGACTTAATCAAAAACTTGAGTTCTAAGGATCCTCAGATGATTCATGTGCATATTATAGTTTGTAAACCTGACATGTACATTACACATTTTTTTTTCTGACGGTGACATGTGCGTTGGAGTTAAAATTATGTTATCTATTTGTTTCAGTTTCTATTGGGCTATCAGTTTTCCTTGTGTGATAAATACATAGGCATCCCATGCCTGTTTCAGCAGCTCTCAAAAACAGCCAGTATTTTTAACCATATCACAAATAAGAAAAATGAGATGCTGAACAAGGTCAACTCATATATCCCAGATGTGAGACACTTCTATTAATCTCCAAAACCCTCATATGGAAGCCCTGAGTTAGGATAAGGTGGCCATGGAGTTATTGGGGCTGTGGGCAGCTGTGCTGGTCACAGAGGCTGCGACTGCCACAGCCATGATGATGACGCCCTTGAGCCTGCCACTCAAATGAGTCTTCTAGGCCACACCATTATCCTTACCTCTTTGCAGGCCCAGACCATACCCATCTTTTGGCTGCGAGGTGTGGGAGTGACTGCTGCTCTTGCTGTTTCTGATTTACTGGGGACTTGACCTGCCACTCCATCCTGCCCATCCAAAACAGGTGGAACACAAAGCCAGACAAAGGGATAAAGCTCTAGTGTTGCCGCTCCAAGTTCCTAGCCTTGCTCTACAGTCCTGCCCAGGGAAAAACCTCTTGGAGGTCCCTTGCCTCTCAAAGGGACGCTGAAGGTCCTGGTGACAGACATGGAGCTGGTCACAGGCTGGGAGCTCCCTGGGGTGCCTCACCTACCAAAGAGCCCAAGCTCACTGCTTTCATTACAGCTGTTCTGCAGCCACCACATTTGCAGAGCTTCCTGGGCTCCATCCCTCCTTATCTGACAAAAGAGTTTGTGCTTCATTTCCCCTCACCACCCATAAATAGCTGCGATTTTCCCATATTCCCTTCCCCCAACATCATTCTGCACTGATTCAGTATGAATGACGCCCCTGTAAATAAACGTCATGAGCTTTTAATGACGGTTTGAATATCACCTCGGGTTTCCACTTAATGCCCTCAGTTAACTGACAATATAGAGCTATATTTTTAAAACATAAACTTAATCAGTGGTGAAAGGTAATGAGAAAATATTGTTCTTGAGGACAGGCCTGAAGTGCAAAATGTGCTAGAGAATCAATACTGTACATGGTAAGTTACTACAAGAAGTGGTATTTTTTAGTGATTCATTATTCATTATAGCTACAATGAAAGATGCATGATATTAGGACTTCAAGCTTTATAAATCCAGCTGTTTGTTTTCCATATTTGTGTATACTTATTAGTTTTAATTACACTAATAATATCCCTGGGTTCTTAAATTTACATTAGCTCTTAAAATATAGAGAAAACATTCCTCATATAATTTAATCATTTGTACAAATGGCAGACAAGGAAGTTATTGGTTCATATTGCAATTATTGCAGTCCATGTTTTGAGCTCATTTGTGCAATTGCTAAATTAATAATTATCATTTACGTAAGCAGATTAGGTCATCTGCACTCATTTACAATTATAATTCAGAAATGATTGGATGTTCTTCAAATTTCCCAATTTCTTTAATGCCCTTATTAAAATGGTACATTAAAGAATTTTCCAATTAAGTCTATTATCATAAGTAAATTTGGCTTACTACATGTAATTACTCCCATGCTATTGCATATAAATTTTCAATTAATCCATCTCCTTTCTAAAATGCATGGCAAAACAAGTTGATTGCCATAATGTTGTTTGCAGCACTTGCTTAAGAGCCAGCTTTGCAAAAATTCCCATTGCCAAGCCATTATGTGTAGTATCAAACAATATATGAAATTGTTCTATAAAATAGGCAACATGCCAGGGATCATATAATTTACAACCATACAACACACTGCTTGAATTTCTTCAAGATACAATTTGATGAGTTTTAATAGTTATTACTAGTGTAACCACCAATATATATATATATATATATATATATATATATATATATATATATTCTATTGAGTTCAATTAGTGTTTTCTGTATGTACATGGGTGTAGAGTGTAGAGTCTGAACAAGAGTCATTCCTGAAGCAAAATAATTCTGTCTCCCTCAGAAGCCATCAACCTGAGCAATGTTCTATTTTTATTTTTATATGTGAGCTTGCATCTGTGTGTGGTATATGCATGTGAACACAGATTTCTTAGGGCTAGAGGAAGTTGTCAGATCTCCTGGAGTGGGCCAGTGTAGGTGCTGAAAACTGACCCTCTGCATGAGCAGTACTATCCTTCACTGCTGAGCTAGCTGTCTCTTCATCTCCACTAGACAGTCTTTTAATTTGGATCAGTCTATTAGTTGTGTAGAAGTTGTGTAGTTTTAATTTGTCTTTCTGTGACAAACAAGATGATACTGAGAAATTTTCATGTGTTTCCTGGTAATTCCCGTACTTTCATCAACAAATTTCTATTCATGCTTTTGACCATTTGGTGGTGGAAGAGTGTTTGCTTTCCTTTTACTGAATGGGGAGGCTTCTTTATACATTCTTTTCAATTGAAAAGAAAAATTGTTAGCAGTGTATGATGGGGAATATATGCACATTACGGCACATGTGTGGAGGTCAGAGAACAACTTTGCAGAGTCAGTTCTCTGTTTTGACCTTTGTGTGACTTTGTGAAGATCAAATTCAGGTGACGAGGCTTACACAGCCCATGCTTTACCTGCTGAACTATCTTGCAGACTCTTCTTTACTTACTCTTGATCTATGTCTCATATCAAGCTTCTAGTACATTTCTGGTATTTTTATATACCCACTGGCTTGACTCTGTTCTAATTATGAGTACATGTACCTGGGTATGTGCAACTGGAGTGAGTGGCAGGTAGTTGTTGGCTTCTCGATGAGGGCACAAGGAACCAAGCTTGGGGTCGTGTGGAAGAGTAACAAGTACTCCTATGTGCTGAGCCATCTCTATAGCTCTCTTTTCATTTTCAAATTATTGTTACAAAATTATATTCTAACAGATTTTCTTTTTTATTTAAAATACATTTTTTCCATTTTTTATTTTCATTTTACATTCCAACCGTAGTTCTCCCCACCCACCCCTCCTCTCATCCCCTTCACCTCCTCCCACTCCCTCATATCCTTCCCCCCCTCAATCTTCCCCCCTCACCTCCTCCCACCTCCTTTCGCCTCCTCCCACCCTCCTTCATCTCCCACCCCACCCCTAGTCCACTCCTCCTCACAGGTAGGGGCTCCCATGTTGAGTCAACATAATCTGGCACAATAGGATGGGGCAGGGTCAGGTTCTTTTCCCATGCCTTTAGACTGAACATGTCATCCCACCATAGGAAATGGGCTCCAACAAGCTAGCTCATGTACCGGGATTATGTAGCAGTCCTATTGCTACTGAGCATGGCATTTTACCCTAAGGAATGGGCTCCAACAAACTAGTTTATGTACCAGGTTTGTATCATGGTCCTACTACCGGGGCCCCTCAGATAGTCCAAGCTTCACAACTGTCTCCCACATATGGAGGGCTTAGTTTGGTCCCCTGGAGTCTCTACAGTTGTAAGTCTAGAGCCCATGAGTTCCCATGAGCTTGGTTCAGCTGTCTCTGTAGATTTCTGCATTATGATTTTGATCTCCCTTGCTCATATTAAAGTAGAGTTTTTCATACAATATATTCTGATTACTATTTCCCCTCCTGCAACGCCTATATCCTCTCTCTCCCCTCAAATTTTATTTTATATTTACTAATTTTGTTTAAGTCAAAGGGGTAGGTTCTCACATTGCAGTCAAGGCTAGCCTGTAATTCATTGCATAGCCCAGTCTGGCCTCAAACTCATGGTAATCATCTTTCCTCACCTTCTTAAATGTTGGGATTAATACACTGCTCAAGAACACATCTTTTAATGTTTTCTTCTGGAGGTTTATAGTTTTAGATATTATGTTAGAGACATGATCTATTATATATGGTTTGAGATGTGCATTGATGTTGATTCTTTCTACATATGGACATCTAGTAGTTCTAAAATTATTTTTTTCTCCTAGACTTATCCTTGAAGAAACACCCATGAAGTCTCAGCATGGCTGCCTAAACAAGACCTGAAGAAGGACAATACCAATGAACATGCTAACACAGAAGGGGAAATTCCATGGGGGTCTCAATTCTAGATAGAGGACATAGGCAACTAAGAAATGCTGAGAGTGGGAGAAACAGTTTCCCCCAAGGAAGAGCCCCACCATTCTCCCACCAATTGGTTATTCAATTCTGTATTAGGGTTTCTATTGCTGTGAAGAGACACCATGATCATGGAAACTTTTATAGAGGAAAACATTTCATTGTGGAGGCCCGCTTATAGTTCAGAGGTTCAGTCCATTATCATCATGGAGGGACATGGCAGCATGCGATCATACATGGTGCTGAAGAGGTAACTGAGAGTTCTAATCTTGAGCAGGCAACAGGAAGTGGATAGTATCTTGAGCATATGTGAGACCTCAAAGTGCATTTCCACAGAGACACACTTCTAACAAGATAGATACACCTACTCCAACAAGGCCACACCTCCTAATAGTGCCACTCCCTTTAGGGGCCATTTTCTTTCAAACCACCATAAATATCAAGTGGTCTTCCTTGAAATCATATACATACAAGTAACATTATATAGACCTAGCGTATTATGTTACTATAATTATTGAACAACAATTATATATAAATAGGCTAGAGGTCATGATTTTAACAGAGAACAAGGGGAAAGTACATGGGAAGGTTTGGAAGGAGAAAAAGGGAAATGATGTAATTATATTCAAATTTAATTTTTGCAAATTACCATTTTCACCCTACATAAATTTTTAAGACAGTTTTGTTGAAAACCAGTAAACTGTGTAAGTAGGTTTATTTCTTGAGTCTTCTACTACATTCACCTACATGGCTAGTCTTTCTTACAGCCCAGAGCTTTGTATACTCTAAGGAAGTATTCTACCACTGAACTAAAACTCCATTTGCCAAACATTGACTCAAGTATTCTTAGAGTTAGTCATTTTTTGAAAATTAAAGATTCCTTAATTTTTTATTCCTGGTACCACTACAACAATTTACAGGGCAATATACCTGATGTAATAAAAAGAAAAAGACAAAGCTACAACAGATGAAAGACCTCAGGAATGTACATCTAATTGACACCGCATTGCATTAATCAATAGCTGCACTTTTTGCAAACTGAGTCTATGACAGTCCTGAACAAGAAGGGTTTCCTGTTTAAGCTGCAGTAACTTTTCTGACTATGGATCATCCTTCCTCCTGTGGCAGATGTTTACAGTTCCTGTAATGCATTTAGGACGACCGTCTCAAAGTAACCTGCAGCTTTCCTGACAACTCCTTGCTCTCTCTCCTGCTAAGAGCTGCAGCCCTTTTCTGCTGTATTTTTTTTTTAAACCTTCTGCTACCATATCCACCACTCCCACTGCCAGATCCATAGCCACCACCATAGGGACTACCTGAGCGTCTTCCACCAAAACTGCCTCCTTACATGACTCCATAATTTGATTGCTGTTGTCCACTATAATTTCCAAAGTCATTATGGTTTCCACCACCATAGTTACCTCCACCAAAATTTCCTCCTTCATTGTAACCATCATATACTCCTCCACCACTATATTCATCACCTTGGTTTCCACATCCTGGTCCACCACCATAGCCTCCTCTACTACTGTAACCAGGACACCAGCATAGTTGCCACCATCACCTCCAAATCCATTCTATCCATTATCACCGCCTCCATAACTACCTCTGCTGCCACCACCTCCCCCACCAGAGCCTCTTCTTCCATCAAAGTTTTCACCATGACCAAAATTACCTCCACCACCTCCAAAGTTTCCTCCACAGCCCATAAAATGTTGCCAGATTCACCTTCATGACCTGTCTGTGATCCAGCAGACTGCATCTCTTGTTTAGAAAGGGTCTTTTCCACTTCACATTTATGCCCATTAATAGTGTGCTATTTCTGAACAACAATTTTATCAACGGTGTCATGATCATCAAAAGTTACAAAAGCAAATCGTCTCTTTTTTTCACTCTGCCTGTCTTCCATCGCTCCTATGGTTTTAATCTTGCCATACTTTTCAAAGTAGTCTCTTAGATTATATTCTTCTGTATCTTCTTTAATACCACAAACAAAAATTTTCTTCCCTGTTAAATGGGCACCAGGCTTTACAGAATCCTCTCTAGAAACAGCTCTCTTTGGTTCCACCACACGCCCATCAACCTTGTGTGGCCGGGCACACATTGCAGCATCCACCTCTTCAACAGAAGAGTAGGTCACAAAACCAAAGCCCTTGGAATGTTTTGTTTGGGGGTCTCTCATTACCACACAGTCTGTAAGTGTGCCCCATTACTCAAAATGTTCTCTTAAGCTATCATCTGTGGTTTCAAAGCTCAGACCACCAATAAACAGCTTCCTCAACTGTTCTGGTTGCTTTGGATCATGGCCTTCCATTTTGAGACTTGACTCACCTCTTCCAACTCGAGTTCAATATGGGACCTTATAGTAAGTTTTGAAATAAGATAATTTAAATCTTTTAATCATATTCTGTTTTCCTTGTCGTCATATTTCCAGATCCAATGGCTTTAAACTTTAACTGTTGCAATCACTATTCCATACCCTTATTCAGATTCCAAATACTCTCCAAATCCTGTTTTCTTTCTTATAGCCAAAAAAATCTATTTACCTTTATTGCCACTATTCTTTCTCAAAGTACCTTTGCCTCTTCTAATCTAAACACTGATTATTGTCAGTCACTGCTAGTATTTTTCCTGACAACAGCTCATAATGGCTCTGCCAAGAAATAATTTGTTCTTTAATTTGTTATTGTTGTATTGTTATTATTATTAATGTGTGTATGCGTTTCTTTAGGAGTTGGTTCTCATCTTCCACTGTGAATTCTGGAGATCAAAAGCAGCTCATCAGTCTTGAACAAAAAGTACTTTTATCTGCTGACCCATTTCACTGGCTCTAATCTCTTCTTTTTAAAAAGGGACTTGTTACTTTTACTTGTGTGAAGCTGTGTCTATGTGTGCACATGCTATGTGTGAGAGCTGTGCTAGAGGAGACTAAAATATTGTTTGAGATCTGCTGGAGCAAGAGTTACTGTCAGCTGGTTGCTGGGAATACAATGTGGGTTTTGTACAAGAGCAACAAGTGCTCTTAAGTGCTGATATTTCCTGCCCCTTATCTGTTCTTCTTAATTCAGGATTTGATTTACATAGAATGTGGTGATATTTAAATCATCTACTGGCTAATGCCACTATCCATACCATAAAATAGTTAAAGACATTAATAATGACTTCCTGTTGTACTCAGAGTAAAACCAAAACTCCTCCATGGTTTGCAAAGACCTAAAAGATGACCATCCTATTGATCTATCCTTATGCTGATCCACTCTGCCCATGGCTCTTTACTCAACAGACACATAGCTACTCTGTTCTGAGAATGGTACCAAGCTCTTTTCAACTTGCAAACCCATTAGCCTGATGTTCACTTTCAACGCTACCTCCAAATCTTTGTCTGCCTACTCTTCTTCCAGGTATCAGCTCACATCCCACTGAGGCAGAAAGGCTCTGTGGTTCCTAGCTCAGTTATGCACTAGCTAGGCACTTTCAGAGAATCCCACTCTTATCATTGAAGCAATTAGCAAAGTTTATAACTGCTTTTTTGTGACATGAAAAATGTCTTTTTTAATCAATATGTCATAAGATTGGGAAAACAGAGACTGTCTCCTGCATCTCAGAATCCTTAATGGCACAGATATTGACACATAGTAGGCCCTTCAAACAAAACCTTATTGAATGGGAGATCGTCAGCTGTAACAGAAAGTTTCTTATTTTCTATCCTCTTAATGAAAACGGAATCCTACTTAGCCTAAGCCATGATATCCCCAAGCTCTCTGCGTGCCAGAGACTAATCTTATTAACTTGTTTTGACTGCAGGACTCGCCGACACCTGCTACTGGCTTTATTAGGTGAGATTATACCAGTTCCTTGTATCAATTTCCTATAGTGTTCTGGAGAATTTCCACTGGAAATAGCTTTATGTTTTCTGCTAATGTACTTATTGGCTTATCCTCACTGTGCTTTATTCTCTACCACTCACAACCCTGACTATGTCATCCTCACAACTATGCCTGTACTTACTGTAGTCAAGGTAAACCATAAATTTAACTTGGGAAGCCTTCTGGAAGACACTGTTTTAGAGCCAACCATTAAAATTCACCTATTTCCAAATAACATATGTCTCTCTGCAAAAGAGGCCTCTGCTGTATGATGTAGGAATCTCAAATGATATCTGTGGGACTCAAAAATCATCTAAGTCCCTGTATCAAGGGAATCATGACTGTGGGCCTTGGTTTCACTCACAATTATGTTCAGAGAAAGTAATTCTCCTGGTTTATTACCATTGCTGTGTTCAGGTCCGAGCCCTTCTCGCTTGCCTTGACAAAGTAAGTTTGCATCTTTTCGCCCAGTCATATTGATTTCATTTGAGGATGCAGCTTACCTTAATAGCTTCGACTTTGAACGCCAAAGCCAAACCCTTCAGCAACTATTAGCTATGTGACCTTGGGTAAGCTACTTAACCTGACCGTGTATCAGTTCTATCATACATAAATTAGCATACTAATATTACCTCCTTTATAGTTAGAAAAGAACACATAGTCACATTACTTGCAATAAGGCTGGGCATTTGAAAGGTATGCTAGTAATTTATATCTGTTTATTTTCATTTTAAATGAAGCCTTTACTTAAAAAGTCAAGTGTGCAAGAATATGTCTTACCTTTTTTACACTAAGTATTATTATTATTATTATTATTATTATTATTATTATTATTATTATTATTATTATTTTGGTTTTTTGAGACAGGGTTTCTCTGTGTAGCTTTGTAGGCTAGGTTGGCCTCGAGCTCACAGAGATCCTCCTGACTTTGCTTTACAAATGCATGCTAGAATTAAAGGCATGCGTTGCCACTACCTGATGAGTATTTTTTTTTATAGATATAGATAAAAGGTATGAGTAACTGCAGAGAGACAGACTATTACCTAATACAATAGTTTAGCCATTTCACTAATTTTTTTCTACAAGTATCCATTTACTCTCTCCTAGCCTTATGTATAGGATTAAAGAAAAGAACTATTGACCACCCATGCCCAAGAAAGTCCCCTTCTTGTTTGTGATGCTTTTCAGACATGCAGGGGCCTATTACACACATTAAGGTACTTACCAGTCCATGACTCATCTAGATTCAGGTCATTAGGCCAAGTTGGTAAAACTGTATTATATAGAATGTGGTAGCATCTTGATTTAGCCCAAGATATCCCCAGGTTTAGAATGGAAACTTATCCCCCTCATTCCCAAATCCCTTATTTCTGGGCAAACTAAGAAAGTTGGTCCGCCTATTTGTCACTGCCTTCTCTCGACTAGGAAGGTCAGTTGGGACATTTTATCTTGCACATGTTTCTGTGTTACAAAGCCACTGAACTACAACTCATACCAGCCTTTTCATTTTTCTTAGTTTACCTTTTGGTGAAATTTTGACTTCAATAAAAATATGGGACACAATGAAATGTTATTGAGATTGAATTCTTTTAATATGTAAACTGGGCCAAGTGTAGTATCATATACTTATAATGCCTAATTCCAGTAGGCAAAAATCAGAATTTCATTAAAGATTTGATTTGCATTTCTCTCATGGTTAGTAATGTTAAGACTGTTTTCATGAGTCATTTGTATTTCATCTTTGTAGAAATGTCCATTGACTCTTTGCTTATTCATTGATTAGTTATTTTTTTTTAGTTCCTATTAAATTACGGTGGGTGGCTTTTTTGTTATTGTTTTTGTTATTGTTTTTGTTGGAGAGGCTTTACTGCAGTCTAATCTAAGCTTGCTTTGAACTTATTACATATGTAAGCTCAAGACTAGTCATAGACTTGTGATCCTACTTCCTCCATTTTCCAGTTGCTGGAATTACAGGCATTCAAGGCCGTGTCTGATTCATGTGGTGCTAGAGCTTGAAGCCAGAGCCTCATGCACATTAGGAAAGTACTTTACCAACTGGGCTACACTTCCAGCCCTCTTATAGAGTTCAAGAAGTTTATATTTTACCAATATTCTTGCTATAAGTCTCCTGAGAGGTACATTATTCTCAAGTGTCTACGCAATTTTGAATTGGCATTCAGATTTTTAAAAAAATGTCATTTGAAGTAAAATTGTTCTAGTTTTAACAAAGTCTCATTCATATATCTTTCCTCTTTATTGCCAAATTCATGACCACGAAGACTTACTCCTGCTTTCTTTTGAATAATTTTATATAGGTTAATAGTACTGAGGTCTTTGATCCACTTCTGATCCACTCATTGTTGTATATAATGTGAAACTAAAGGCATCTTCACTCTTTTGCACGAGGCTATCTAGCTGTCCTAGAACCATTGCTGGAAAGACTATTTTTTCCTCACTGAAGGATAGTGTCGAAATCAATTGACTGGATGTATGTGTTTCTTTGGGGACTCTCAGTTCTATTCCTTCAATCTACACATCTATGTTTATACTAGTTAGATTGTCTGATTATTGTTGTGCTGTTATTAGTAAATGTGAATCTTCCAACATCCCTTTCCAAAATATATTTTGCCTTTTCTGGGTCACTTGAATTTTCACATGAATCTTTTTGTTTGTTTATTGTATTCATTTTATTTTTTGAGTCAGGGTTTCTCTGTGTAGTCCTGACTGTCCAAGACTGTAGACCAGGCTGACCTTGGACTCAGAGATCTGCCTAACTCCCAAGTGGTGGGATTAAAGATGTGTTCCATCAAAATTCCATCACAGCTTCCTTATGCATCTTAGAAGTAGTTTGCCAATTTTAAAAAAGAAACCAACTGTTATTCTAACTAATAGGGTTGATTGGATGTATAGCTAGAACACTTTTGTAATATTATAATATTAATGAACATAGGTTGCCTTTCCACTTATTTAAATATTGTTTATTTCAATAATCTCTGACAGCTTTTCGGGTATGTATCTAGTAATTTCGGGTTAAATACAATCTTAGTACATTTTGTGTCACTATAACAAAATATGTAGTGTTGAGTAACTTTTATACTTTGTGTTTCTTACACAAAGGAACTCAATAATTATTATTAAATAATTATATTAAATAATAATTATTATTAAAATCTTAACAGTTAGTTCATAGTGACACCATTTTTATTGCTATAAACAATAATTGGTACAATTTTATTGTCATACATATTATATGTGTATATATCTTATGTCAGCATAAATATGTAATTTCCAGTATCTGAAAGGTTTTTTAAAATAACACAGGATAGAGAAGTCACAGAAATATATTTATAATCTGTTTTATATTTAGTAATATAGTCACCTATGCCAATGCTTTTTGCTTATTCATAAAAAGTTAAGTTATTGTCCTTTCATTTTAGCTCAAAGAGCTCTCCGTAGTATTTATTTCCTTGTCTATGTCTTTTATTGTTTTTGAGACAGGGCTTCACTATGTAGAGCAGGCTGGCCTTGAGCATGCGCTGGGATCTCAGGCATGCTCCACACCTGGCTACAGTATTGCTTGTAGTCCAGGCTTGCTTTCTGTTCATTTTGTTTACTTGGAAGTGTCTTAATTTTGCACTCATTTTTGAAAGAGTGTTTTTGTTTTCTTATTTTGAAACTTGATTTTATGTGTATGGATGTTTTGCCTGCATGTGTGTCTGTGTATGTCTGGGTCCTGTGGAAGATTCTCCAGAACTGGAGTTACGTACAGTTATGGGCTGCCCCTTGTGGGCACTGGGAATCAAACCTTGGTCCTCCAGAAGGGGAACAAGTACTCCTTTATTTTTATTTTTGACATAGGGTTTCTCTGTGTAACAGCCCTGGCTGTCCTAGAACTCACTTTGTAGACCAGGCTGGCCTCAAACTCAGAGATCACCTGCCTTTGCTTTCCGAGTGCTGGGATTAAAGGTGTGCACCACCATCACCCAGAACAAGTGTTCTTAACCTCCAAGTCATGTCTCTAGTTGCTGAATACTTTTCTTGATATAGAATGATCATAGGATGTTTACAACTTTAACTATGCCTTCCTACTGACTCTGAGTCCATGGTTTCTCATGAGAACTCAGCTCATGCTATTATTTGGATTTCTCTTACATGATGAGATGTGTTTTGTTTTACTGCTCTCAAGATTCTGTCTTTACAGTTTGACATTTGGTCATAATGGGTCCAGATGAAGATCTAGCTCTTTAAGATGACTGAGATCCTTGAATAGGTGAATTATTTTTTCTATTAATTTAGGAAATTTATTGCCCTTTCTTTTCTGTAAATCTTTGTGTTTTTCTCATTCATTTTTAAGTGGAGTTTCCATATAATACACCTGCTGACTCTATTTTATTCATGGATCTTTTGCCCCTGTTCCTTACATTTGATAATATTAGTGTATCTTCATGTCTACTGATTCTTCTGTTGTTCAGATATGCTTAAGGCTCCTCCAATGAAATATTATTTTGTTTCAATTCTGAGATTTTTGACTTGTTTCCTTTTCTTAATGACAATATCATTATTGATTTTTGTTAAAAATTTGGTTAAGGAGTTTAAAATATCCAAGGTGGTGCCCACCTTTAATCCTAGCTCTCAGGAGGCAGAGACAGGCAGATCTCAGTGAGTTTGGGGCCAGCCTGGTCTACAGAGCAAGTTCCGGGATAGCCAAGGCTGGTACACAGAGAAACCCTGCTTAAAAAACAAAACAAAACAAAACAAAAATATATCAAAAGTCATATCTTCCCAAGGGACAATTTTTGTTAACTGCTCCTTCCCCAATATATGATACTTTCTATGTTTTTGTTAAAAACTGTACATTTTTTTATATCACATAGTGTAGTCTAAGCCTGGGAATCTGATTCTTTCCTTGTCAAGATTTCTTATTGTTGTTTCCATCTGTTCTTGGTTACATTTCTGGCTCAGTTTTTTTCTTTTTAAAAGCCTGTGTACTTTATGTGTCCTCTGAAGTTGCTACTTGTTTACTAGTTAGTTGGTAGCTAGACAGAGGCTAACTCAAATTCCTAGACAAATTAGTATTTCAACCTTGACATAGTGCTCAATGTGTCCATCAAGGCAGGTCTTCAACAAATTCAGGCAGTTGTAGATAGCCTGGCTCAAACATAATCTCACACATACATGGGAAAAATAGCAATATGTGTATTATTATTTTCTCATTTAGCTCATTTACTAGCTCTGGAACAAAAGGTACACATGGATTCACCAGATGTCTAAAACATTTAAACATCATAATAGTGTGCTGTGGAACAATCTTGGTTCACTGTAAATATGTATCACTCTCATTGGTTAATAAAGAGCTGACTGGCCAATAGATGAACAGGTAGAGGTTAGGTGAGCCTTGCACAAGAATAAAAAGCCAATGTGAAGAACAAGGGACGAGGACCCTCAGTGTTGCAAGGAAATGCAGAGAGAAGCAAGACGAACTTTCTGTGTTGAAAAAAGTTACCGCCATGTGGCAAAGTATAGATAAGAAATATAGGTTCATTTAAAATGTAAGAGCTAGTTAGTAACAAGCCTGAACTATCAGTTGAGCATTTCTAATTAATAATAAGTCTCTGTGTGGTTATTTGGGAACTGGCTGGAGGGACAGAAAAATTCATCTACAATAGAGTCCTTATGTATGTAGTGATATATTGTTTATGATTTACCAGGATCAGAAAGTACAGTCAGCCATAAACTATAGAAGCCAGGAACACACCTTTAATCCCAGCAGCCAGAAGCTAGGAGGTGGTGGTACACACCTTTAATTATAGGATTCATGATGGATCTCTGTAAGTTCAAGGCCATGCAAGTCTACACAAGATTGATCCAGTTTTAAAGAGAAACAGCTCACACAAAGATGATCTCAGTACCTGGGATCACACATCTTTAATCCCAGAATTAGGAGGTATGTAAGACAGGAGCAAGGTCTCAATATCAGACATTCATTCTGCAGCCATGTTGGGGAGAGGAAGACATTCAGTCTCCAGCCACATTGAAGATAGGAAGACATTGAGATCTCAAGATTCTTCAGCCATGCTGAGGAGAGGCAACAGTCAGTCTTGGTGAGAGCCTGCGGAGCCAGGATCAAGCCCATTCAGGCTGAGCTAGAGGTAAGAGCTAGTGGCCAGCTACTTTGCTTTTCTGTTTTTCAGCTTGAAGTTTGAATTCCAATATAAGTCTCTAGGTCTTTTATAAATTCACGTTACACACGTATTTTATGAAATAAAAAGTAATTCAAACCATGTCATAACCAATTTGCCATTGTTCATTAAACTATTATCAAGTCTAAAAGTCTTTTCTTTTGAAGCTGGAGATGAATCCCGGGGCCTTCCACATGCTGAGCACACACTCAGCCCTAACATAACTTTATGAAATGGCCTAGAAATGTGAAATAACTAAGGGTCACTTTCACGTTTACTTACCTTTTGACTTATACATTCTTTCATTTTCTTTTTGAAATGTAAAGCAAGTTCAGGAAAGCCTATATGCTTTTAATTTTCACTGGCTTTCGTAATAAAGAAGGGGTCTTAATGTGGCAAACAAAACACACAACAGTTTGACGGTTGAACACATTTTGCAATAAAACTTTCGGTAGCTCAAACCTGAGAAGTCACTCAAGTTAGCCTAGCATGTAAATCAGTACACTTGAGCTTAGTGAAGGAAGATGTGTCTGAGAGATCAGCAGTTGAGATTATGTGCTAAGGAAGGGAGACAAAGTACAAATAAAAGATTATTGAACTTAATAGTCCTTAAAGAACAATGTTCCACATCTTACTCATAGATTTTCCATATTGCATTGTGTCAATTGAAACGACATGTAGAACAGGAATTGGTTTCACCAGAGAGGAGTCTCTAACTGAAGAGAAAAGTATATGGGGGTGGATAGTAAAATAGCAAGTGTTGTAATTTTAAAAAGCAGCACATGAGACAAAGACAGAGCTTGGGTGGAGGGGAGTTTTATTGGGGCAAAGTGAGTGGAAAAAGTGGGGAGAGGAGAGGGGAGACCAGACTCTGGAGACAAGCGTGGCAGAAGAGAAGAGGTAGAGGGGGGAGGCATGAGAGAGAAGGAGAAACAGAGAAGCAGGCAGAGAAGCGGAGAGAGAAGGAGAGAGAGGGAGAGAGGGGGAAAGAGGGGGAGAGAGAGGAAGAGAGGGGAAGAGAGAGAGGGAGACAGGGAGAGACAGAGACAGAGACAGAGACAGAGATGGGAGGTTGGCAGGGCCCTTTTAAAAGGGATTGTAGTGAATGTGCACAGGTGGTGCTCTTAGTGGCTGCAGCTGAGGGCCTATCCTGTCAGAATGCTAAGAATAGGCCAGTACAGACGCCTGAATGCTAACAGCAAGTATACCTGTATTAAAACACCTTATTAGAAAAGGGCATGACACACAGTAGGTATACAATAAACACTTGCTGAATTGATTGCATGAATTACACTGAAATTTACTATGAGAAGAACATACTGAGCTGTTTTGTTTGTTTGTTTGTTTGATTGCACACGAGGAAAGGGATTTTGCTAAGCAACCATTCTTCCTTAATACAAAGATATGTTTACCACACTGAGTATATAAGCTGACTCTGGGCATAAAGTAAACATTTGTGTATATCTACAGAATTTGAATATACAGGAATAAATTTTGCAGAAAACTTGAGATCTTAGGCTAAGAACTCCTAGCCTCAGTAAGGTGGTTGGGTAGGGCAATTTACAAAGCTAGCTATTGATAAAACTCCAGGGAGATTTCTCTGACTTTGGAGATGAATGTTTACTTTTCAAAGCAAAAGAAGCTGGGGACCTTATAGATGTTTCAAAGTTGTGGAAGTTGAAGACTTATTTGGTCCTCAGAAAGATTCATTATATTTTTAGGCTAGAGGAAAAACCCAGGATCTGTTTACTTATCTTTCTTTGGAGAGGAAAAGAGGAAGAGGCTGCCTCTTTCTCTTACATGTAGAGAAAACTCCACTTTTCTCTGTTCCTTAGCTGTCATACAGTATACATAAGACAGCTGACCTGCTTTCATAGTGTCACCCCAGGGGTGAGAATCAAGGTGTGGTGAACGGAGGCCATTATTTGCTTTATAACTGAATAACAATAATCTCTCCTTGATCCAGAACTCCTCTTGTGCATTCAGAATAGAGTTAATGAAGATGAATGCTAAAAACCCAACACAAATGAATTGTTTTCAAGAACTGTTGTCACAGATGTATTTGCATTCAACCAAGAGTATGTGATGTGTAAAGCATGTACGGGATTCTCAAGTATAATACTTGAAAGTAATAACATAACAGCTTACAAAAATAGAAGAAAATACAAAGAAACAAATGAAAAAAATTTCTGTAGGTCTGAGTTATCCTCAAGGGTGGCTGGCCATCTGATTAATAGAACCTGTATGGGGACATGATAGAAACTGAAGCTCATATAAAATGTATTTCTCTAAAGAGATAAAGGTTTTATTTTGAAAATCTGAACAGTGCTAAAATCTTGAAGGCTTTTTATTTTGTGGTTATTAAGCTGATTCCATTTGTTGGTAACTTACAAACGAGCTATCATATTGGCAGACAGGCCATGCCGGAAGGCACTACTACAAATATTATTTCATTTCCTGCCCATAAACATTTGAAATGGCTTAGAAATCTTCCACGATTTTTTCAATTTGTGATAAATGAAAAAAAAAACCCTTCAATGTTAGGTTTTTGTGTTTTGTTTGGATCAAAATGGTAAGAGACAGAGGTCAGGAAATGTAGTTCTGGAAAGTCACCTGACATTTTGGCAGCAGAAAATAGCTGACCTATATTTTCATTTTGTTTTGCTTTGCTTGTTCCAATTGAGACACATGAATTGTATAGCCAAGGCTAAGTACAGAATCATAGTATGTCAGGAGCCAGCTTCCTACCTCTACTGTACATGCCCAGGTTTCTATGATGATATGGCCCAACACTATACTTCCTACCTCATCTCTTCTCTTGCTCTCTGGCCATTGCTTCTGTAGTGGCAAATGGGCAGAATGATGTATTTATTCATTTAATCATAGTGGTCCTCTTGTTTAGAAGTCTTATGGTTTTTGACGTTTGCCTTACTTCTTTGACAAAAGCCAATCCATTCTTATGGATTATGCTTTGTCATGATTTTCTATTCCATCATTTCCTTGTATATTATACTTCTCCACAATATTTTTATGATTTTGTTTGTCTGTCTGTCTCTGTATGTATCATTCTTCTTGTTTATTTGTTGTGGTTGTTTTTCCCTCCCTAACCAGGGTTTCTTTGTATAATAGCTCTGGCTGTCCTGGAACTCACTTTATAGACCAGGCTGGCCTGGAACTCACAGAGATCCACCTGGGTCTGTCTCCCAAGTGCTGGGATTAAAGGCTTATGTATATCATTCTTTGCTGAAGTTATCTGCGGTTATCTTTCTAACCTATACTTTGGACTCTTATTTTTCTTTATTTAGCACAATACCTGGGATATAGTAACCAGCCATTGAATACATTCATGTTGAAAAAAATTAATGGACGGCAAGTGGGTGCATGAACAAATGGAAACACAATATTCGGTTCCATGTTCTTGGCTAGCATTATAGAAAAATAATTAAAACTACCAAAAGAATAACTGTAGGGATGTAAACATTGACAGCATAGCATCCATCCTTGCCAGAGACATAGCCAGCTCTAACATATCAAGGAAAAAAATTCTGCTTCCTGAGTCGATGAATTCTACTACTGGGTAGTTTTTATTTCTCTAAAGTTTTTTTGTCTGTTGATATTTAATGTCTTTTCTTATAATGGCCACCTATTTGTTTTCAATCTCTCTTCTGCAGTGACAGAAAACAATTGTATGCCTCTCTTTCATTTCCTATCTTGTAAAGAGTCACTATTTTAGAGCTTAGTTTTCTTCTTTCCTGGTCAAACACACAGTTACTTGAACATTTTATTTTTGTTACACATTGCAGCATCTCTCCTCACCCTGGCTTACCTTCTTGGTACATTCTTCTCCTTTCCTTCCCACATGTAATATCTATGCTTTAACATGATGGTCTAGATATGTTCTGACCCCTGTCCAGTAACGTTATCACTTACTGCTTTCATCTTGGGACACCAATGCCACCAATACCATCCCAGATTATCTTCTCCAATTACTCCTACCACTAACTGCCATTTGTGTAGTTCACTAATACTGTTGAAAGGAGTTTGAATTTTTTCTCTCATATTGAGGGTGTTCTGCCACTATTATAAGCTCAGCATGGTGAGTATGGACGTATAGGCTGGTGAGCAAAAATGTATCACAAAAGAAACAATAAACAAACCAATGCTGTAAGATCAGGACAGCATTACTTTAATGCACAAATTGGATCTTCTAGGCAGCCTGGCAATTACCTTCTTACTGTCACGAGTTTGGTACACATAATAGAAAATGGAGATGGGATAACAAGGCAAAGCTTTTAGCAATGTTGTTACATGATCATTCGGTCTAAAGACACAGTCTCACCTCACACCTCCACATACTGACATGCAAAATGACTGCTGCAGTCAATTTTGCCAGAGTGTGCTCGTAAATGATGCAAGCCTGCTACAGAGTTCCCACAACAGCCAAGAAGGAGGTATATCGAAATCGGATCTTCCTATCCTAGGGAGCATTGTCAGGAGCAAAAGACTCTTTGTCAACAGATGAGATGACAATTATCTCACAGTTTGCTCTCTCAGGAGTCACTGATGAAATAACACCCACCTAAGTGGGCAGAGTGAAATCTCCTGGCACCAGCCTGAGATTCCTATCTTTTCATGTCAAGCACCTACACAGTTTTACATAGCCATTTGTGCTCTCATTCTGTTGACAAGAAATGGATATTAAAATTTTTGTGCAGGGGAAGATTGAGATTGTTGCTTTATATACTTAGAAAACACATCTAATTGGTCACTGGGATGAAACAGTACTTATCCCAACTCTATATACACTGATTAGTAACGGTCTATATGGGAAAGCTACTTTGTATAAGGGATACTCATACTGGGTGTGTGCTGACAATTTGGGCTTTAATAAGTCCCACAGACTTGCCTCTGTCTGCTAATCTACTCTTTTCTAGTGGGCATGTGTGTGTGTGAAAGCCTCCCAAATCATATGTTGTGCACTGAATCCCGATAAAGCAGAGCTATACTTCAAAGTGAATTTCTACAATCTTACATTTAGGAACATAACAGAAAAGTCATTGGATTCCCAACAAATGCAGCAAATCCTTCAGCATTTTCTTTTGTATGGGCCAAAGCACAAGCTACTGGGAGAATCAGTGATCTCTGTTTTCTGGCATTTCTTCTATAGACATAAAGCATCAGGCATTCACTTCTTTATTATTTGAGTAACAGCGTTTTCTGAAACAATTCTACAACATGAAAGGAATGATGTGCTTTCTAGTTGATCAGTTTGGGCCAGTTGTTTATGCTTTGTTAGGTCATAAATGTTATAGTAAGTGATAAAAATTAAATGATATATATTTACTGACCATAATATTCATAAAAACATTGAGGTAGAATACTAAGAATTAGTTTTAGTTCTTGATTACAATGTGACAGTCCTACCACTGTGCTAACCATTCATCTGTGCTCTTTTATTTAAACTTCATCAAAACATAAGGGGACAGATACTGCTGCTGTCTTCATATTTTAAGTTATAAACTGAGGGCCAAGGAAGTGAATTGGCTTTCTCGAATTTCCTCAAGTGCTAAGTGGAAGAGTTGCTTCTTAAGTTCTGTCCTGTCTCCCTCATTCTCAACAGGGTAGAACTGAGGGCCAGAGAAAAGTAGTTACTTTTTAAAAATGTCGTGCCCCTGTTAATGGTGAGTCAAGGCTATAGTTCCCAGCTTTGACTCTTAATTCAATGTTCCTTTTACAACTTTCAGCATTCAAGCTCTTCAGGGAAATGGAGCATGTTCTGGACAACTAAATCAATGTTCCCACTTCAGCAAGAGCTAGACACAAGAGCTGAGCAGGAAGTCATCCTGTTTTTGTCTTGCAAAGCTTATTCATTAAACAGAAAAGGAAGAAAGAGAATCTTCTGTCCTTTAAAACAGCCCTTTCTTGATGTGCTGTTACATAATAGCATATTCAGGCAAATGGACATGGATCGATAGGGAGGCAAGGAACAGTCTTCTCTGCACCAAAATCGTTCAATAGATTTGAGCTGCCTGGCTGCTTTAGGCACTGGTTGCGTGGTACATCCATTGCCAGGAAAAAAGCTAAGCACAGTGTGGAAATACTTCTCAGCAACAAAGAAAGCTATCTTTAAACAGAAAGAAAATATGGTTTGGTTGCTGCCCTTGGACTTGGTTGATATGTGGGTAAGGGGCACTGAATGCATATCAGTGACTGCATCCTCTGTGTCTGAAGGCAGCAGATCAGTTGCTGGCCTGGTCCAAGGTAGGTGCAAGTCACAAATGAAAGTCAATGAGTTTTGTTGGAGCTTCAATCACCGTTGGCTGCACACTGTTTAAGAATGCCCTCCTATGTGTCCCCTGGACCCTGCTTTGCAGTCTCCTGGTGTGCCAAGCGTAGCATATGGTAGGTGCTGTATAATTGCTAGCTCAATTGGTGACTGATGGGTCAATTTGGCTCAGATCACCAAGGCTCAAAGCAGTGAACCCTGCCTTTTGGAAGGACTTAGGAAGCATAAAAGAGGACATAAAAGAGTGATTTATGAGGCTTTTGTGAATGAAGCAAGATATCTGTAAGGATTCAGTACTTGCTGTTGCTAGTATGCCTCTTCACACATGGGGCATTTACTGCTCCATGTAGACCCGTAGAGAGTATGCTGGCCTTCTTTCCAGACATGAAATCTGGATGTCATTGCTGATGCATGTGAGATGATCATGTGCCCTATGCCATGGCAAGACATGTGGCTTTCCAGTTCACAGCAGCACAGATTAACACACACACACACACACACACACACACACACACACACACACACACACACACACACACACACACACACACACACTGCAGAGGCCGCTTAGTAAAGGAAGGAAGCCTTTTCTAAGCATGGCCAGTCTGGCAGTCTGTTAGCGCTGAAGCACAGAGAAGTACAGAAGGGAATGGCCACTGAGCCTTTTGGCATTGCTCAGTCTTCACTACAGGTCCCTTTGGCTTGGTCTTTCATAAAAGCTATTTCCTGACATTTCTTGTATAGACTAGAAAAGGAAACAGTTGAGCAGGGCAGAAGAGATAGAATCAATCAAACCAGAAATACTACCTGCCACTGCCCATTTCTCAGAGAAGAAAATGTCACTGATGGAAACTCATGACTGATTAATGACTGCATCGCCTCCAAAGACTTCACAAGTAAAATACCTTGAATTTGACTGCTTAAGATCATAAAAATATTATTAAAGAAAAGAATGATAACAACAAAAAGTCCAAAGTTTGTAGCAAGCATGCACTTAAGTAGTTTTCATGGCACTTCCCTCCCAACCTCTTCCAGCATTAACCAAGCGAGGCATGCTTTGAGGGTCTACCATTACACATGGTGTTGGGACTGAGGGAATCCACGGCATCTGAGGCTGCTCTAGGGATGAAGGGACTGCTATTAACATGGAGTAAGCAGACAGGGAAGAGGGAGGGAGGAAGGGAGGGAGAGAGGGAGGGAGGGAGGGAGGGAGAGAGGGAGGGAGGGAGGGAGGGAAGGAGGAAGGAAGGGAGGTAGAAGGGAGATGGAGGGAGGGAGTTATCAATCCTAACTCTGGTACTTTTCTTTGTCTGCTTTTCAGAAGGTCAACTGCCCTGCCTGGGTCCCAGTTTCTTCACCTTTAGAGGAAGTGCCTCAAGATAGATGCTTTTAGTGGTCCTTCAGTGTGTCATCAGTTTATGAGTCACCACCACTTGTAATTTTCTCTGATGATGGTACAAGGAAAGCAAATAAAAATAGTTTCATTTGTATCAAGATAACTAATTTCCAGAGAGCTGGCTATGAACCAGGTCCATCATAAATTTCTATGAGAAAAGCAGAAGCTGTTTGTTTGGCGTTAGTTAGAACTGCAAAAACATGGGCTAATCAAAATGTCATTTCCTCTCAGTAATTACAGCCCCAGCAAGAAATTCAAATGCAGCCAACATTTCTTGGCATTAATGCCTGTGAGACGAAGTAGTGGGAAGAGCCAGGTTACAGTTTGGAGTCTAGAATGCAAATTATGCCTCAACCTCTGATTAGCTATATGGCTTAGGGGAAGGTGTTTCTTCTCTCCAAGCTTTCTACTCCCCCTCCCATTCACTGCCCTCATTTAAAAATGTACATTCTCACCATATAGCCCAGTCTTGTCACAAACTTTCCTGCTTCAGCTTCCCTAGTACTGGGGCTGCAGTCCTGTGCTACCGTACCTAGCTTGGGTCCATTTCTTTATATGTGGAGTACTGTCTGTTTCTTCAGGGTTTTTTTGGTTAAAATTAATATATGTAATTTATCTCAAATTTCCAGAAAGTAGAAGATGATCAATAAATTATTTCCTTTCCCCTTTGTGCCCACCCTGTCAAAGGAATACTCAGAAAATTCAGTCTCTTTTCTTCAGAAATGTATAATCTAATGAATTCAAAATTAGGCAACTGTGTTCCATCAGGTAAAGACCCAAAGTACTACAAGACAAACATGTATAATCATTGAAATTTCTTATAAGAAGACCACATTAATTTGCATCTTTGTATCTTAAAACACAGGAAAACACACACACACTGCCACTGAGCTTTTTTTGTCTTTACCTACAGGTCCCCTTGGCTTGGTATCTCATAAAGCTTTTTCCTGATAGTTCATGTATAAACCAGAAAAGGAAGTAGTTGATCAGGGCAGAAGAGATAGAGTCAATCAAACCTGAAACCTTGTCTGCTGCTGTATATTATACACAGAGTTTTGTTCTGAATATAGAGCCAAGGAAATAAGCCCAACATAGACAAGCAACTTACTTACAGTCATAGAGTTTACCATTCAAACAAGACCTTGGACTGAGGTTTGCAAGTTCTAGCTTTTAAAACAAACAGGCTGAGTCTGAATGGATAAAGAGGATTCAGTTAGGAAGGAACAGTGTGAAGGCAGGCCGTGTGGCAAGAAGAAACACTTCTGTGGACAGGTCAGCCACCAGAGAATGAACTGCTTTTTCTGTGTCTTCTACTCAGCTAGATACATGGGCTTGTTGCTGTGGGGTAAAATGTTTTTCTTGACCCCCCCAAATGCTAGATTAGCCCACCTTTCCTGTCTAAAGGATTTACCCTTAGTATCTTCCTATTTCCCACTTTTTATCATCACTTTGCTCCTATCCGTAGGTTTCTATTTGACACTCAGTTCTATTTTTAACTTTTATTCTTTTCTCACACATTAAATTCCAAGCACAGTTTCCCTTCCATTCACTTCTCCCAGTCCCTTCCATCACCTCTCCTGTGCCCCAGATAAACTCCTTCTCCTTCCAGGAATAACCATCAAATGTGACTTAACAAGATACAATAACAAACTTCACTGGAGGTGTTCCCTTCCCCTGGTAGAGTTTTTGGGCTAATGTATGTATACTATCATATCATCTGCAGATAGCAAAAGTTTGATTTCTTCCTTTCCAATTTGTATCTCCTTGATCTCCTTTTGTTGTCTTATTGCTCTAGCTAGAACTTCAAGTAAAATTTGAATAGATGATCCTGTGTTTTTTCCTTCAGTTTGTTTGTTCAGTGGATTACAATGACAGATTTACATCTGTTGAAGCACCCCTGCATCTTAGGGATGAAGCCTAGCTGATCAGTTGATCATGGTGGATGGTCTTTTTTGATGTGTTCTTGAATTTTATTTTATTGATTGTTTTTGCACCAATGTTCATAAGGGAAATTGATCTGTAATTCTCTTTCTTTGTCGAGTGTTTATGTGGTTTGGGTGTCAGGGTGACTGTGACTTCATAAAATGAATTTGGCAATGCACATTCTGCTTCTATTGTGTGGAATAATTTGAGGAGTATTGGTATTAGCTCTTGTAGAATTCTGCACTAAAACCATCTGGCCCTAGACCTCTTTTGGTTGGGAGACTTTTAATGACTATTTCTATTTCCTTTAGGGTAATAGGTCTATTTAAATTATGACTTGATTTTGATTTAACTTTGGTAAGTGGTATCTATCATGAAAATTGTCCATTTCTTTTAGATTTTTCAATTTTGTGGAGTACAAGCTTTTGAAGTATGACAAAACAATTATTTGGATTTGCTAGGTGTCTATTGTTATGTCCCTCTTTTTGTTTCTGATTTTGTTAATTTGGATATTCTCTCTGCCTTTTAGTTTGTTTGGATAAGGGTTTGTCTGTCTTGTCAGTTTTCTCAAAGAACCAACTTTGTTTCTTGAATTCTTTATATTGTTCTCTTTGTTTCTTTTTTTTATAAATGTCAGCCCTCAGTTTAATACTTCCTGCCATCTTCTCCTCTTGGGTATGTTTGCTTCTTTTTGTTCTTGAGTGTTTGGGTATGCTAATAAGTTGCTAGTATGGGATCTCAGCAATTTCATTATGAAGACACTTAGTGCTAACTTTCCTGTAAACAGAATAGATTTCAAAGGTGGACTGGAAATGGGAGAGGTTGGAAACTGGAGGAATTAACTTCGTGCTGGGAGGGGGTGGTACTAGGAGAAATGACTGGAATGTGAAAGCATAGTGTAATAGAAACTATGGAGTCTATGAATATGACCCTAGCAAAGACTCTTAGTAATGCAGGACAGAGAGTCTGAACCTGTCATCTTCTGTAAGCAAACAAGGCCTCAAGTGGAGGGATTGGGATGCCAATCTAGCCACAAAACCTTTGGCCTACAGTTTGTTCTGCTTACAGAGTGTTCTGGGACCAGAGCCTAGCAGAATACTCATCAAAGAGACCAGAGAGACTTCATCCAGTAACTGATGGGAGCACATGCAGAGATTGACAGCCAAACATTAGATGTAGACAGGGGAGCCCTGCAGAGGAGGGGAGAAAGGATCAGAGGAATCAGGGACACCGCAAGAACACAGCCTACAGAATCAATTGACCTAGACTGACAGGGGCTCGCAGAAACCAGGGTGTTTGTATGGGTCTGACATACATTCTTTGCATATATGTTATGGCTGAATAGCTTGCTGTTCTTGTATGGTCCTGACAGTTGGAATTGGGATGGTTGCTGACTCTTTTGCCTATTTATGGGACCCTTTTCCTCTTAATGGATTGCCTTATAAAGCCTTGATGTGATGTACCTGGTCTTATTGTAGCATATTATGCAATGTATGATTGATGCCCCTGGGAGGCCTGCTCTTTTCTGAGGGGAGATGGAGGGAGTGTGGATCTGGGGGAGAGGGGAGACGGGGGGGGGGAGAGACTAGAAGTAGGGGAGGTGAGGGAAAGAGACTGAGGGGAGGGGAAGGAGAGAAGGGAGGGGAACTGAGGTTGGGATATAATAAATAAGAGAAGAAAAAACATGATGTAAAAAAAAAAATACAATAAGACCGGGTATAAACCCTAATATCATGGCTGGACATAGCAACCCAGTAGGAGGAAAAGGGTCCCAAGTGCAGTCAAAAGAGTCACAGATATCCCCCCTTCCATTGTCAAGAGTCCCGCAAGAACAATCAGCTACACAACCATAAGGTATATGCAGAGGACCTAGTTTGGACCCATACAGAGTATGTCTTTGTTGCTTCGAATCTGTGAGTCCCTATGAGCCCCACTTAGATGATTCTGTGGATCATGTA
The DNA here is from genome assembly GCA_030556225.1 of Cricetiscus sungorus. Taxonomy (NCBI): domain Eukaryota; kingdom Metazoa; phylum Chordata; class Mammalia; order Rodentia; family Cricetidae; genus Cricetiscus; species Cricetiscus sungorus. Next base: position 13,667,524 of record JANBXA010000726.1, read on the forward strand.
CTCCTGGATACACCCAGCTCTTAACTGTATTCCTTTCTTACAGTATTGGGCATGACTGAACACTGCTCTTTTCTGAAACTTCTTTCTTCTTCAGGCTTCCAAACACCCTTTTTCTTTTATTTGGCTACTCCTACTCTACATTTTTTGTTGATGACTCTTTACTGCCTTCTAAATGATGTAGGTTTCAGACTCAATTATTAAATTCTATTGTGGGATTATTTGTGCCTTGAGCATTCTTCTCCTTTATGTAGAGATGATAGAACCCAAGCCTACATCCTCAGCCCCATCCTTTCAAATTCTCAACCCCAAGTCACTCAATGTGAGCATACACAGGAATAGGGCCCTTAAGTTGACTTGTGAAAGAAAACAGAACTCTTAGGGTGGATTCTAACTTAATGTGACTGGTGTTCTTATAGGAGAATGTGTGGATGCAGAGAGATGTAAGAGCCATGTCTACAGATACATAGACAAAGTAGATGCCTGCAAGGTAAGATAAGGGGGCTAAAAATTAATCAGACCCTGCCAACATCTTGATCTTGTACTTCTTCCCTTCAGAACTGTGTGAAAATATATGTCTTTTGTTTATGTCATTAAGCCTGTGATGTTCTCTTATAGCTACCTGTGTATACCACTACAGAGCTTATATCTGTTCTGAGTGGTAATAACCACTGTCATTATGACTTTTATCTAGCCTTTCAGCTCAAAATGCCATCTGTTTGCTGAGACATCCTAAATTTATCTGTCCATTTTATATAACCAACCACATTCTCAAAGTATATGGTTGGAGGCCTAATAGGCAGAATCAGAACTTTCTAGTACTCATGCCTTTAAGCGATGTATTAGATTAGAGCTATGTTCTTGTACATTTATATTAAAGTAGGCTGTGATTGTGCTAGTAGATTTACTTTGGTCTATTTGTTGTTGTTCTTATCAAAATACTGGTGACTCACACTGTCCTTGAGAGATTTGTCACTTTGTGTGCTGTCAGGACAAATATTCCTTATTATATACTTTTGTAATTGACATTTTCAAAATCTAAATTTAGTTATTTAACATTATTTTGTGTCAACGTTCATCTTTTCGGTTTTTACCTATGATTATAACTCATCAAGATCTTATTATGACTTAGCTACATCAGCCATTATACATTTACTCTCCTTCCTATGTTTGTTTTATTTATAAAGTTGACAGGCATGAGTTTTTGTTTTTAGTACACAGCTTCATGTATCCAAGACTGACTTTAAATTCACTATGTAGACAAAGATGACATTGCATTTCTGACTTTCCTGCTTCTATCCCATGAGTGCTGAGCTTATAGAAATTTGCCACTACATCCAGATTACATAGTGTTCTGTACCAAACTCAGGATACAAGCATGCTTTCACACACAAAAAAAGAGTTCTAACCTACTGACTTGTCTCCCAGATGAATTTTAAATGTGCTTCTAGAAAATTTATTTGCAGAATCTCTTGAACTTGTTCTTGGAGATTCCTTTGCTCATAAATTGTGTAAGATATTGGTTTAAGTACTTAGAAAATAAAGCCGCATGAAGGGTTTTAGAAGGTTTATCTATTTTCATTGTGACCATTTTTTTTTCTCAATGGGCTGCCCACCTCACATTTTAAGTAGAACTTAAATGCTCCAAATGTTACAAGTTAGATTTCTTTCCTTTTTTGAGTAGATTTGAATCAGGGGAGTCATGTATGCCAAGCTGGCCTTAAAATTGCTGTATGACAGAAGCTCATCTAGAACTCCTAATCTTCAGGTTTCTGCATCCCAACTGCTGGAATTACAGGTATATGCCAAGATAGTTCCCAGATTACAAGAGCTCTAAAATGTTTGAAATCCAAGTACAGAATCTAACTTTAAAGACTCATACTCCGACCAAGCTATTCAAATTTTACTAATTCCAGACACAAAACTTTGTCTACTCACCAATGGGCTTCAGTCCTACCATTCAGATATCTTTAGTTTTTCTGCTAGATGTTGAGTAAATACACAGAAGGCAATGAAGATGTGTACCTTAATACCCAATGTCCTTCCACTGTATTTCTTATAAATATGATTTTAACCATGAAAGCATTATATTTTCATATTTAAATAAATAAAGAGGGGCATTGTTATAAACAATATGTTTTGGGGGAAATCAAAATTCTCCTTAAGCAAGTTCCACATTTACTTATAAATTAGTAAATGGCCAGCTAAAAGACTGGTATAACATTAAGAAATATAATCACAGGCTATACTTCAGCATCCAAAGTGTTTTGACATGAAGCAACATCTTTTCCATCATGTGGCATAGTTTAAAATATTTCATTAAAGGCCAGTAAGATGGTTGAGCATGTAAAGATACTTGCTCCCAAACCTCATAACCTAAGTAGTCTCTGGAATCCACATGGTGGAAAGACAGAACCAGCTCCCTCAAGTTCTCCCCTGACCTCCACATGCCATTGCAGTCATATATGTGCATGTGTGTGCGCACACCCTCACATTAACTATATGTAATACCATATTTAATTAGGGCTGAATAATTTTTATTCAAATATAAATTAGTTGGAGATCTTGTGTAGTATCTTCTAAAGGATTCTTATAATGTGGGAAATGGCAATTGCCTCATTTTTAAAAGCAAGAGATTTCAAGGATATATTATAATTCTCAAATGAAAACATAAATTATTTTCTTTTGTATCTGATGCCATCCTGATTCTTTTAATCTTTATTTTTACATGTTCTCTAACCTATTGCATTAATTAAATCTTTCATAGAGTTCTTTGTTTTCACGTACAATGGATTCTTGATTATCACAATTCAACAGTGCAATTGAACAAATATTTATTGAGCACTTGTTAATGGTGCAGCTAATCTAAACTAGCAGACCATCTTAAAAATAATTCATACTTGGCTTCATAATAAATTATGATTTTATTATAAAAATACCTTGATTTGTATAGCACTTTATGATTTTCAGAGTCCTTTCTCATATATTATCTCATTTTGATTTTATGCAGATTTACTTCCCCACTCGGGAGAGGCTGATTTGGCTTAGGCTGATTGATATTAATATTAATTTGCATTCACTAAGCACACACTGGCTGAACAGCAGGAGCAGGCGGCTGCTGGAGTATGTTGAGAAGCAGTGGGAGCTTGTCTGCGATTACAGCTCTGGGGTGGACAATAGAACTGATGCACATAATAGGGCAGTAATGACCACACACACACACACACACACACACACACACACACACACGCATATGTGCCTGAATTTATTTCCCATTGCTATTAACCACTGAAACAGGCATTTTGAAAGTTTAAAATGCTTAGTTAATTATAAGGCCAAATAGGATGACACAATAATTGTGTTTGGATGAGTCACTCATTCGAGATCTGGTAGCGGAAGAAATCTTTGGAACTGTTGGTATTGACACTGGAAGATGGATTTAAATGGAAATGAACAAAGCAACCACAGAGAAGACTTCAGCAGCACCTCTGAAATTGGAGGCCGATGGCAGCAAGTCCACCAGTGGAGGAGTGTTAGATACCAGTGACCATGCTCCTTCTGGAAGCACAATTACACTTTGCCTTCTTTGGGAAGGTAGTAAGAGGAATATGGACAATGGAAACACTAGTGTTGGAGATGGGGATGGAATTTCACAGATGAGCATGTTTACAGCTCCAAAGTATCCCGGAAATCACATGTATAAAGCTTTTGACACAGTGCCTGGCACATGCTCAGCACTCAATACATGGTAGTTAAATACTGCTACAGATTTTTTTTTAATCCTTTGAGCCACTCATGTATACTCCTGGACTAGAGGTGACTATTTGGAAACAGAGTGACTACAGGAGGATATGGTTGCTCTGGGGAGCAGATTCAATGTACAAGGGCAGGTAAGTTGTGAGGGAGGAAAATCATATGCCTTTCCCTTATCTGGATAGCGAACATATGCTAGGAAAGAATTTAAACAGAATGGCTTGAAGAAGCGTTCAGGAAGATGTATCTTCCATTCTTAGGGAGCAGACCACAAGGAAGCTTGTAGACATGTCTGATTTCCCTATATCACCTCCCGCTTCCTGAAGTGGACCTGAGTTCTGCAACTCCATCAGCACTGGAGCAGCAGAAGACCAGAGGGCATCTAGGTAGGGAAAGAACATTCATGCATCATTCCAGGTAGGCAGATGTGATGATCAAGGCCTCTGTCAGAAGGATGCAAACAAAAAGGGAAAGAAATGATGCTCTCAGACAGGGGCTGGGAGGAACACTGGAATGAGTTATGTAACAGTCCTTTCTGATAAAGGCAATTCAATTAAAGCAAGGAAACACAAATGCTTACATCGAGTTTTTGCTGACAGGGACAGTCCTCTGAGTGTGTGGATGTGTGACTGCCTATAGAGATCCAATGAAAGGAACATGCTCTCTGGGGAAAGCAGATAGAGACCTCCCCACAAACAGCTGCCTACAATAGTAGTGCATTTATTTGTGTATCCCCTTAAACTCACTTTATAAACCTATGTTATCTTTGGTGGAAGTTAGATCAGAATTGACAGGGGAAAAAATACTCAACCAACCACCACCAACACCAAACAACAACATGAGTGGGGAGTTGTAAGCCACAGGATATAATCCAAGAGTTGCCCAGTTTATTTCAGTGCTTTTGAGGTGTAATTCATAAACACTGAGTGAAATAGGAAGAAGCTAGTAAAACTTTCATCTAGTGCATGGGATCTGCCAATCACAGGCAACTGTTCATGAATGAACAATCCCTAGTGCCCACCAAAGTAAATCCCAAGCAACCTCTTGGTTCAGTTGTGAGTGAATTCCTTCTAAGTCCACACTGCTGTTCTATTAAGAAAAACAAAGAATGAGTGAATGTCTACAAACATCCTCTGTCCCAATAAGCAAGACGCTAATTCAAATCTGCATACAATTATCAACCTTTCCCCTTATCTCAACACTCTGCACTAAGATAGCATTGGCCAGAACTACTGAGTATTTAATGTACTATTGCCTTCTTTCTTAGCCTTACTAGGAGCACAGACAAGCTGGAAAGGAGGAAGAGTACTCACTGGGTTAAGTACTCAGATGGCCACGGATCAAGTCGTAATAATAAATAACGGAATATTTCTTGTTTGGACACTTTCAAGTTCCACAACTCCAGAAATAGCAATTTAAATGACTTAATTTTCTTCTCCATTGATTTTAATGAAGATCTTCTTAAATTCAGCCATCCAGCAAAGCCAAAGCTCTCTCAACTACTGCTGCAAATGTTTGACTTGGGCCAAAAATGTCTGAGAAATGGACTCTGTTTATGCAACTGAGATATGAATTTGGATAAATGATGTTATAACAAAGCCCCCAAAAGCTTAGGTGCTCATCTTAAAAGTTAATATATTCTAGCTTGACTGTAGTGGCCTTTCAAACATCAAAGCTGACAGAGCTCAAACCTATAGATATGTAGGCTTCTTTTCATCTTATTCTTTCCTCCCAGACACCTTTGGAAACCAACTATCAGAGTTGTTGGGCATAGGCTGATCTTCTTTTTGCCTTCCAAAGGCCAAGCAAAAACAAATGCATTTCAGATGCAGTAGTTTATTTCTATAATGCCAGCACTCGTGAGGTAGAGGTGTGTGTATGGTGAGTGGTGGTGTTCAAGGCCAGCCAGGGATAAGTAGATAGTATATTTCTCAACAGCAAAACATATACACCTTAATGAGTCCTTGTCTGTTTTTATATTTGAGTGCCAGCACTGGGTGGTCTTGTAGGGTTCCCCCTAGCCTAAAGTCCTCATATTGGGCTGAAAAACACCTAAGCACAGAGATGTAGGCTTAGACAATGCTGCTTTTAAGAAATCTTGAAGTTGGACACAAAATAAGACAACAGATTTTGTTGATACCTCCTGGAAGGCATCACCCTCCCTGTGGAATAGGGGGTGGGTGGGATGAGAGGGTGGTAGGGGATGCATGAGAGGGAGAGAGAACTGGGATTGATATGTAAAATAAGAAAATAATAATAATAAAATATTGAAAAAATAAATGGAGGATAAAGATGACAGCAGGTGTCGGACAGTGTGAGAACTAGAAATTATTAGTCAGAATGACAGCCCAACTTTGGATTTAAGATTAGGGGGAATATTGTATACTGTGGAATAATCCTTTTATACAGTGTGAAGATTTGTTTCTGTGATTGGTTTAATAAAGAAGCTGATTAGCCAATAGCTGAACAGAATAAAGTTAGATGGGACAGCCAGACTAGGAGAATGCTGGGAGGAAGAAGGGTGGAGTCACCAGCCAGACACAGAGTGAGCAGAAGATGAATGTGCCATGCTAATAAAGGTACAACCAAATGGCAGATTGTAAATAACAAATATGCATTAACTTAAAGCTAGTTACTAATAAGCCTGAGCTATTGGCTGAGCATTTATAATTAATATAAGCTTTATCATGATTATTTGAGAGTATCTGTGGGACAGAAAAACTCTGCCAACAAGTGTGTGTGTGTGTGTGTGTGTGTATGTGTGTGTGTGATTAAGCTCAGCAACTCAAAAGTAACATCAATGGGAATGAACCTTGTTATAAGCACCTTTCTTTGGACACTTCTTGTATTTTAGATGATAGCCTTTAGATGACATTAGCAAAAGTGGATTATGTATTTGTTGAGATGTAATCAGAATATTAGGTTAACAATGGTTTTCTCTTTCTCCTTATATATTTGTTTTTGAGACAGGATCTCTCTATTTAGTCCTAGCTGGCCTTGAACTCACACAGATCCACCTGCTTCCTTCTCGCTAGTGCTGCGATTAAAGGTGCTTGCTGCCACACCTGGCTCTTCCTTGGTAATTTTTACATGTTTTGCCATTTAGTCATAAGTTTGTATTGATGCTAAATTATTATACTCCCCTGAGAATCCCCCTCGTCTGCCATCATTTTCAGGACATTAAGTCACCAGTTTACAAACACTAATTTCTCTGAATGGCGTCAACTGAAGTAACATAATTGTTAGGCTGGTCCCTTAGGTCCTCACTCTGTGTTGTTGAGACTGAACTCCAACATCCCATGCATATTTTGGTGGGAATGCAATTGCTGAGAAGCATGAATAAACAGGTGAGACCAAAACTCATTTATGTACTTTCAAAGGTCTCAAAATCGAAGTGCTGTGCAATGTCTGCTCTGAACTGATGCTGATAACCTGATTCTCTAAGTCTGCTAGCTTTTGATTAGGCGATGTTGTTTAGTTTACTCCACTCTCTGCTTCTCACTCAAGTGGATATGGAATTCTTTTGTTTTTAGAAATGATAAGAAGACTGAAGAAGATGTAGACTAACTCATATTTATTTATGCCTTTCAATGTGGCAGGCACTGTTCCACAAGCATTACCCATACACCACAAAAACTCAGAGCAAGACTATGAACTTCAGTTTATAGCAACTGGCTTCAAGGTTCTCACCTGTAAATGGTTACCCATTGAATAAGGGACATATTAGAGATGCAAATGTGATGTAGCTGAAGCCAAATTCAATGGGGCATACCCTTCTATCTTGTAAAACAGGATTTCACATAGAATTGTAGCTTTGGATTATGACAAGTGAAATGACTTAGGAAAGGGAAGACAAATACCACATGTTCCTATTTTTGTTGAAGCTAAAAAGTTGAGCTCATAGAAAGAGAGAGCAGAACTAGGGACATTAGAGGCTTGGAAGTGCATGGGAGAAAGGTAGAGGGTAAAGACAGTGGGAATAGGGATGCAGTTGAATAGCATGGTAGGTAGCATAACTGTGGTAGATGACAATCAATTATGTATTTAAAAATAGCAGAAAGACTGAGCAGTAGTGGTGCACGCCTTTAGTCCCAGCACTAGGGAGACAGGCGCAGGCAGATCTCTGTGAGTCCAAGGCCATCCTGGCCTACAGAGCTAGTTCCAGGACAGACATTTCACCAAGAAACCCTGTCTGGAAAAAAATAGATAGCTGAAATTTCCTAACGTAAACAAATCATAGATGTTTAAGGTAATTGGTATACCAAGTGTCCTGATCTGATTGCAACACATTACATATGTATTGGCACGCCATACCATACTTTATAAATACTTGTAAATATTATATTGATTTAAAATAAGAAAATTAAACATTTAAAGTATGGTGTTGATAGATCAGCTCTTGAGATACTGGAGAATCAATACCCGGGGTTACTGGACTGAGCATATAGTGAACCCAAACTTCCATGCTAACCCTTGTTTGACACCATCTACTCCATTGTCTTTATCTATATATCCTTTATAAGGATTCAGGCATTATGCTGGCCTGCCCCTGTCTTTTGGCAGAATGCACTCAGATAGTACTCTAGTCATTCCAGGTACAAAGAACCCCTTTAAAAGAAAGACCCTGCCCACTCATGCTCTCTTTCCGGTCTTCTCTTTCTGTTCTCGCTTTCCCAATCTCTTTCTCTCTCTTTTATTTTGCTGTCCCCCCTGGGGCAGATAGGACTTTTCCTGTCTCCATCTTCTCTTCTGTCCTCTCCCTGTCTCTCTGTCTTTGTGTCTCTTTCTCTCATTTTCCTCCTTACTCCCCTTTCTGATAAAACTTCTCACTTAAGCTCTGTCTGCCTGGCATGATTGTCCTTCCACCTCAGTCAACCTCGCCCGGCATGGAATCCGAGCTTTGTCCTAACATCCTTTCCCTTTGGGCTTTTATTTTATAACATAGGGCATAGAAAACCCATTTTGTCAGCCCTGAGCTTTTCTTCTATTATGAGTAGGACGCTTAGCTTCTGGGGCAGTGCGGGCAGAAGAAAGAGGTAAGGGACTCTAGTGTTTTGAAGAGTTCATGTCTTGTCAGGTCAGTATTCAAAGAGAGCACAACAAATTATCTGCAGTCACCAGCACTGTCTTACAGCCTGCAGGGACAGGGTGCAGGGAAAGCAGGCTGAAACAGGCATGTTGTGGAGTGAGAATCCCAAGGAGAGTGCAGGGTCACCCAGTGGATCCAACATATCAGTCCCAAACAGTTCGGACACAGGGTTTTGCCTTTTCCTTTGTCTTCACAATTACACAATTGAAACTTACAAAAGCTGCAAAATAGACTTTTGGTTAATTGGGTTAGTTTAATATTGAAAAAAAGCTGCTAAGAAAAATGTGTACCTTTCAAACTTGATCCCAAGTCAAATGTTGCCACCAAATGTCTGTAGTTAATCAGAGAAATTCAAGTACAGCCTTGCTGATTGATAGGCATGACCAAGCAATTACCCACACTCTATAAAGCAGCCTCCCTGCAACCACCCACATATTTGCTGATACCTGGGAGAAGCACAATATAGTTCAAGCTCTGGTGGAAATGAGAGAAAGCTCTGAAAAGGCTGTTTTTTTCCACCCCAGAAATAATATATTGCCCATGACCATCATTTCTCAGTCTCCCTAAAGAACGAGCCTTCAAAGATTTAAATAACTACAAGGGGATTTAGAAAGTCAGACCAGAAAGAGCCACAGGCAAAGATTAGTGTCAGGAAGGCTGACAGGTAAATTGTCATTGTGGTGTGCTAGGTGGAGAGAAACGTGTGCGGCCCGTCACTAATTTCCCTCACTAATTTCCCCTAACAATGGGGTGGCCCGACCCACATGATCCAAGTTCACAGATTAGGAAGAAAGCAAAAATAATAATAATGAGTATAAATCAAGCTTACTGCATCGCCAAACATATTATTATTATTTAACACTTAATGAGCACCCACAGTATGCTGGGAGTTGGTTCATCTCAACACTAGCAGCTTATTTTTATTCATAACACTTCATGGAAAGTGAGTAGCATAATATAGTAGTTCAAGTTCACTTCAGGGTTCCAGTTCCTCAGCAGTGGGGAATAATGTTATTGGGACCAAGCCAGATCTATAAACCCAAGGAGAAATTGTTCCCTTTGGTTGCTGTTAGCTTTGTTAGGTTTGAACAATGAAAGAGGAAAGGAACAAAGAAGGAAAAGAAGCAAGCCCATTACAGAGAGAGGCTGACTGGGCATTGGTGGTGGGCAGGGAACTGACTACATGTAAGAATGGGGGAAAGTACCTGGTTGAAAGGGGGCTTTGGGGAAAAGTACCTGGTTAAAAACCATGTGAATGCCTAGCTGCTATGTAGATGAATGTTCGTCCAGCAATTGTGCCTGTGGACTGGGACACATCTTAGAACAAGCGTCAAATCTTTACCTGGATGTGGCAGCTCAGGCTTCTGGCTCACAGGATACAATGTGTATCAAAACACCAAGCTTGTACACCTTAAGCATACATGAGTGTTCAATGTCAGTGGTATCTCAAGCTGTTTTAAAAAGAAAGATAACAGTCACATAGCACCTTATAGAGTGTCGGCAATCTTCAATAGGAAATAGCCTAAAAGATCATGTTGACTGTTATCACAACAGGAAAGATGGTCCAAAGCTGAATAGTTACTAAATAACAAAGCTAAAATGAGAGCCTAGGTCAGCCCAAGTTCAAAGGCAGATGCATCTAAGAGTATTTAGGACCTATTTGGGAAAGAAACCACCGAAAGCACACAGTACCCTATCAGTTTCCACGGGGAGAGAAGTGTTGGTGGGGAAGAGCCTGGGCTTAGAACCCTGGCATGCCTTCACTTACTCCTTGGATAGGAACTTATTTACTGAACCAGGATCCAAATGTCCAAAATTGCTAGGCAGAGAGAATGAAACAGACATTTCAGACAAAACAAGAGTATGAACAAGTGTTTCTCTGGAGCATAATTGAGGCAGCCTCGGCAGAGATGAGCATAGTATAATATATACTAAGTGTATAGTGTATACTGTGTATAATATCTTCATGAAGCGTCTGCTCTTAAGAGGAAGACACTTCTCAGTCAAACACTTACAGCTATATAGTAATGGACTAGGATAGGTACTCCAACAGGAAGGAGCACATGGTTTTGGGAGGTCTCATTAAGGCCCGGGATCATGGAAAGAGGACTTCTCCAAGAGTGATGTGTGGGCTGAGCTCTGAGAACAAATAGGCTACAATCATGCAACTATAGATGTGGCAGGCATTTAAGACAAAGGGATCCTGTACAAAGGCTCAGTGCATTTGAAGAATGGAAGGGAGACAAATAACATGGTGTAGAGCACTATGAGAGAGATACAAGAAGAAGTTGGAGAGATAGAAACCCGAGCAGCAGAGAAGAGCATATGCAAACATTACCTGTTGATCTCTAAGTTTTTAATGCATATTTTAAAGAAACAGACATGAGAACATTGCTGAATGGAATAAGTGCTTTGGGTATGGCTGCTTGAACACTGAACAGAATTCCTCATCATCTCCTAAAGGGTTCATAGGTCATTTGGAAAAATCAGTCTAGAGGGAAACAATTATATTACCTGCTGTCCTTGAAGCCATTGAACAGTACCTGTTGTCAAAGGCCACAGGACAGGAACATAAGATTTTGCCAAGATAGTTATGAATGTGATCCAACACATACTTACTAACTTATATAAACCATTATGAGATTTCTTTGCAAATTTTTTTGATAACTCAATTTTATGGATCTACAGCATGAACTTTGTAGATGACAACATTGTGTCACAATGTCAAAGAGTTGGTCATAGCTAGCCTTGATTCTACTTCATGCTTTTGTTTCAACTGTGTTCATGATGACCATACTCTCTGACCACCTTTCTGATCACTAATCATGGTAAAATATACATATAATTTTTACTGTTTTACCCATTTATTGCTTTTGTTTCATCTGTGTTCATAATAACCATACTCTCTGACTACATTTCTTATCACTAATCAATGGTAAAATACACATACAATTTTTACTGTTTTACCCATTTATAAGTCTCCAATTCAGCAGTATTAAATGCATTCTTCATGTTGTATAAAGCGCCATCTCACTGTAAACGTATCATCTATAGCTATAAAACAATGACTCCCTTTTGGCTTCCTCACAACCCCTGGTAATGCCTACTTTTCTTTCTACAGGTATCTCATAAAGGTGGAATTGCATAACATTCACTTACAGTATTGTTATTTTCATTTTGTGTCCAGTGCACATGTATATGTGCATGTGTGTTTGCATGTATGTGGGCATCATATATCTGTGGATGTGTAATGAAAGCAGAAGTTGGCATCTTGTGTTCTCCATTATTTCCCACCTTATATACTAAAGGAGTGTCTCTTCCTTGAACCTGGAAGCTCACCAATTTGATTCAGCAGGCCTAGTCTACTTATCAGAATCTGATGACTCTTAACCACTGTGATTATAGTCATGCTACCGTGGCCACCCAGTATTTACATGCCCACTGAGCAATCTCCTCAGACACACGTATTGTTTTACAAGTCCATGAAAGTCTAGCATGCATTAGTTTACTTTTTTCTTGCTGTTGTTGAGGCAGGGTTTCACTGTGCATCCCTGGCTGTACTGGAACTCACAATGTAGAGCAAGCAATTGCACACAAATATAGAGTTGGAGTAAAAGGAGAAAGTCCCTATGGAGGCTCCAGCCATGACAGATCCTACTTCGAGAACCCGGCCTTTGAGAGCCACTGTTCTAAGGTCTGGTGAATACCTGTAAAAACTTCTATTCACACTATCTCTATGCCAAAGAAAAACACAACAGAAAAGTTGCCAGGGCTTGTCAGAAGGAAAACATTGTCGAACTGCCAGACCATCTTAAAAATAGACTTAGCCTGAAAGAATAGCTCTCTATGAACTGGAGCAGTTCAGGAAGCCAAGTGGCTTGAATGCCAGGATGAAGAATGGGCTAATTTAAGGATTGGCAGGTAGGTACATAATGCCACTCAAGAGTTGGTAACACACTAACTTCCCAACTGGGACGGGCCTTCTTAAGTAGTCTTATTTTTATCTCAAATTTTGAGAATGGCAGGGCCAATTAAACACCCACTCCAGTGTTCCAAGCTAAGCCATTTTGATTCCATCCAACCATTATTATTATTAAAGATAATTGTAGGTGGAGAAGCTGAGTCCAAAAGTGTTCCTTGAGTCCCTCACACCCTTTTTAGAGCAAACACAGGCATATATTGTGACTAGGACAGAACCTTGCTGAGTTCTGTCTTTTTTTGGAAAAAAATTGGCCATGTGGAATATGTTCACTTATGAGTTAGCAAATTACGATTACTGACTCCAGGGGGAGAATAGAGGAATTCTTTTTCAGCACTGGTTACAAAGAAACACTGAATCTGATAAGAAAGACAATCCTGTGTCTAGATTAAACTCATGTTTCTCAAAGGTAAAGGGTAGGGTCGGTGGTGAAAAAAATCAAAACAGTGAACTTCCTGTAGGCTCATGTTCGAGGGGAATTTAAGACTACACTCCTTCACTCTCAATCCTGGGAAGGCAAAACTCCTTCATTTGTCATGGAATCATTAGCTGATGACAGGGCGTGTGTTTTAAACGGGTAGGCTGGGAAATAGAAGCTGAGAAACTACATCACTCAAGAGTATGTGCATGATGCTCATGCCACAAACTGACTGATGGGTCCAGACGAGGCCCAAGTGCAACACAGCTTTGGGGCAGGGGAAGATGCTGTCTTGCCAGCTCCTAGAGGGTGGAGACACACCTGTGGGATTGAACTGTGCTTACCACCAGCTGCCTTTTGTGTGCCACGGTGCTTGTTTCCTCCTTTGGCAACACCCTGTCTCTTGTTCATGTCATCTCCAGGAATACTTGCTGGCTTGCTGAGACCCAGAGAAGGAAAACAGAGTGAGCTAAATTGCATGTTCTTCTTTCCTCCTCTGACTGCCAGGGCTCTGTGCAAACAATGCAGGGAAATTACAAAGCCTGGAGTAGGTCTGACTATGCAGATGTTCATGTCTCTGTCTTCTGCCTCTTCTTCTTGCCTCTTATCACTATCATGAATATATGCACACATGCACACATGTGTTCAGTGCTTCCACACTAGGTGTTGTGCAAAGCTATTTTGAAAGGTGGCAAAATTAGATAGTTGAGTAAACATGAACTCAACTAAGACATTTTTGTGGTGAGACAAAATTTCATGTTTGATCTAAGCATCTGCAATTTGGAAGCTCACAGTCGCTCCTGTGCAAGCTTTTTTGGCTAAGGATGGTGGAAGGAAAGTCATAAGAATCTGCTCAAGAGGTTACAGAAATAGGCAAACCTTCTAGTGTTATGTGTCACAATGAGGAAGCAGTCTTCAGAATGAGAACTATGGCATTTTGGTGACTGCTGATATATTCTGTCACAATTCTGCTGTCCTGGTTTGCCAACAAAATTGGTACCTGTATATGTCCTTCCCAAGTCTCTCCAAACATGTGCACACATGTGAGTGTTTGTGTATGTGGGTGAATATATATATATGCATATACATTTACTGTCTGTGTCTACTCTCTATGTACATATATGAACATATTATATATCTCCTCAAATCTCTCCAAATGTGTATTTATGTGAATGAATGTATCATATATATGTATATATTATATGAATATATTACACACACACACACACACACACACACATGGTTTTGGTTTTCACTGTCACTTGGTTTCATTGTCACTAGCAGACATTTATAATTCACTGGCAGAGACCTTGGCAGACAGAAATGGTGATTACTCTACTCACCTGTTTGCTTCCCTTCTTGAATCTTTGGCATCTTAGCAACATTCAACTTCTGCAATCCCACCCCACCCCCAATTCCTTGGAGGTTGGTGTCCTGCTCTGTGAACTGCTCTGGTTCAGCTTCTCTTTACCAGTTTTGCATCAGATCCAGTCATCCTCTGACAATTATAATTGCTGAAGCAGACCCTTTATTAAGGTCTGGTTTTGACAATTGCATTGGCTCAGAAGCTCATCATAATTTCAACTCTACTATGGCACAGACTGAAAATTCAAAATACTTTCCTCAATAAGTCAGGATATTTGCAGGCGAGTAAAACAATTTGAGAAACAAGCAAGGTGTTTTGCAAGGTGTTTGGAAACTGTAAGGTATAATAATTTTGGAATGTTCCAGACCTCCAAGTTCCTACATGGACACTTGCTTAGAATGTGATTTTCAGGATATTGTTTAATCTTCTTCATGCCTTAGCTGCATTATTATAAAATATAAGAAACAGAAGCCCTTATCTCCCAGAGATGATGAGATTACAGAGTAAGAAATGTGTTCAATGCCAAGCAGATAATAAATACTGAAAAATACATTAGATTTCTTCTCCCTATGGTTTATCTTCAATGGCTCTCCTCATACACATCTTTTCCCTTATATGGAAGCAGTGTTCCCGATTTCTCTGATTCACTACCATGTAAAATTAGCTGGCCTGCATATATAAAGAGATGCTTACGATATGCAAAGCTTGAACATTTCTCAGTTACCACACTCAACTTAATAGAAATTACCCAACACAATAAACAACTAAAATTATGATTGAAAATGTCTCTTTTAACTTTAAGAACAATAATAATCATATGTTTTGTCATATATATCGTACACTAACAGAAATTCCTTAGCTTCATAAGATCCTTTTGTAATTTCTGTATACTACTACCAGAAGAGATGCTTGGAGGTACAGAGACTTTTATCTGTATGCATCTTACTTAGAACACAAGTCAAACACACAACTGATGGCAGCATTCAAGTTCCCCCAAATGGAGAGGGAAGCAGGTAGGTGAACTTCAGACCTTCATCCTCCCACCTCTCCTCCTAATCCAATACCCTAGTTTCATCCCCAGCTCTGCTTTTATTATGTTTAGGTATGTTCCTGTTATCCCTGATCTCTCCGAGACCTTTATCATGAAAGGGTGTTGAGTTTTGTCAAAGGCTTTTTCAGCATCTAGGGAGATGATCATTTGGTTTTTCTTTTTCAGTTTGTTTATATGGTGGATCACGTTGATAGATTTTCGTATGTTAAACCATCCTTGCAACACAAGGATGAAGCCTTCTTGGTCATGGTGGATGATTGGATTCTTGGATTCGGTTTGCCAGTATTTTATTGAGTATTTTTGCATTGATGTTCACCAGGGATATTGGTCTGTAGTTTTCTTTCTTTCTTAGTTGTATCTTTGTGAGGCTTGGGTACCAAGGTGATTGTGGCCTCGTAGAAAGAGTTTGGTAATGTGCCTTCTGTCTCTATTGTGTGGAACAATTTGAGGAGTATTGGAATTAGCTCTTCCTTGAATTTCTGGTAGAATTCTGCACTGAAGCTATCTGGCCCTGGGCTTTTTTTTTGGTTGGAAGGCTTTCGATGACTTCTTCGATTTCATTGGGGGTAATAGGTCTATTTAAGTTGTTTGTCTGTTCTTGGTTTAATTTTGGTGATAGTTATCCAGAAATTTGTTCATTTCCTTTGAATTTTCAAATTTTGTAGCGTACAGGTTTTCAATGATCCAAATGATCCAAATCCATGCAACAAAGACAACTGTTCAACTATGTTCATATCAGCATTTGTTACAGCAGGTTGTTCCTCCCCGCCGGCCTCCGGTCCTGCCGCAATGGTCCCACCGCCACGTGTGCCCCAAATAACACTCAAAGACTCCATATTTGATACAATCCTGTTGGCCAGTTACCATTACTGTTTATGGGCTAGCTCTGTCTTAATTATTAACCCATTTCTACTTATCTAAGTATTTCCACGTGGTCGTCTTATCAGGGAGCCGCGGCAGGCGTCCTGCTTCTTCCCTGGGCTACATCTCGACCCCTCCTTCCCACTTCCTCTCTCCTCCTTGTCTCCTAGCCCCGCCTATCTTGCTATCTCATTGGCCACAGAGCTTTATTAACCAGTATGAGAAACATGTATACAGAATAACATCTCCCATCAAGCATTATTTATAATATCAAGAACCTGGAAGCAACCAAATGCTCCTCAACTGAAGAATGGGTAAAGAAGATGTGACACATTTACACAATGGAATACTATTCAGCAGAAAAAAATTAGAATCTTGAAATTCGCAGGCAAGTAGATGGAACTTGAAGAAACCATCCTGAGTGAGGTAACCCAGTCACAAAAAGAGGAACATGGTATGTACTCACTCATATTTGGATTTAGACATACACAAAGGATCACCAGCCTATAATTCACACCCCCAGAAAAACTACGATACAAAAAGTAATCTAAGAGATTCATACAAGGTCCCTCACTGAAGGGGAAAGAAACAAGATCCCTTGAGCATATTTGGAGTGGGGCGGGGGCCAGTGAGTGGAGAGGGAATTCGCAGAAAGAGAAGGGGAGGAGAGGAGAACATGCAGGACTAGGAAGATTGAGTAGGGGAATGGATAGAAGAGAGCAGAAAAAAAGAGATGCCATAATAGAGGGAGCCATTGTAGGTTTGAAGAGAAAATTGACTCTAGAGAAATGTCCAGAGACCTATAAGGATGACCCCAACTAACAATCTGAGCAACAGTGGAACAGCTATCTTAAATGCCCTTCCCTGATAATGAGATTGATAACTAACTTATATGCCATCCTAGAGCCCTCATCTAGTAGCTGATGGAAACAGAAGCAGACTCCCACAGCTAAGCACTGAGAGCAACTCCTGGAATCCAGTTGCAGAGAGGGAGGAATGATTAAAAATGGGGTCATGACCAGGCTACAGAAGTTCACAGAGACAGCTGACCTGAACAAGGGGGAGCTCATGGACACCCAGACTGATAGCTGGGAATCCAGCATGGGACTGACTCAGACCCCTTGAACATGGGTCTCAGTTAGAAGGCCTGGGCAGTCTAAGGGACCTCAGACAGTGGAACCAGGATGTATCCCTGGTGCAGGAAAGGACTTCGGGAGCACATTCCCCATGGAGGGATATTCTCTTAACCTAGAGGCAGGAGGGAGGGCCTAGTCCCTACTCCAAATGACTTGACAGATTTTGATGATCTCTCTGGGGAGGCATCACCTTCCCTGTGGAGTGGGGGGGATCAGATAGGAGGGTGGTCAGGGGGAGGGAGGTAGAGAGGAAGGGAGGGAGAAGAAACTGGGATCGATATGTAAAATTAGAAAAAAATTAAAAACAAAACAAAACAATAAGGGGTGACTTGGCCCAAGGGTCCTCAAGAGAATTTGGTTTCAGCTGGGTCTGTGTAGCCCCAGAAACACCTGTCAGAACACTCTGAATACCTTGGGAAGGTAACCGAGGTGATAAAAGTAATGGAAGCAACCCTCTGAAAGTGCTGGAAGAAAAGTAAGGTGGCTGAGGGGAACGAAAGGCTGAGGGCTATCTGTGGGAGTTTTATAGATTCCAGCTTTCTTTGCCATCTACCCACAATGCACTAGCTTCAACTCTCTCATAAATAATTCCCATTTCTCCATGAATCTGATATTATAGAATAATGGCACAAGCTAGAACTCAGGTTATCTCAATGTACAGTAAGTGTAATTTACTCTACCAAGTAGGTCAGTCATCAGATAAGGTTCATATTCAATACATTTAATGCCTGCAACACTGGCTACATCTATGAAGGGATTTATTTTAAAGATAACTCAGATGATTTTGGCAGTCATGACCATGCCAATGACTGTATTACTCATAAAGCCTAGCTAGTTCTTTTATCTCAAATATAAAAATCCAAGGAAAGGAAGTATACCAATAGAATCTTTATTGTTTACTGTTTCAGGGACTGAAAGAAGACAGCTGTGTTTAACTAATCCTTAAATTTCTTCACAGCTTGTTAATTTGAAATTAATTATCACTTGTATGTATGGGATACATTATGATATTTTAATGTGTATGTATAATATCTAAACATATTTTTTATTTAGTACACTTCTCAAAGATCAGAAAATATTTCTGTAAAAAAAAGTGATGCAGAGTAGCAGAGTAGTATTTCCAGAAATTGTCATGCCAAAGAATAATTGTTTATTTCCTGAAAACATTTGTATGTAGAAGCCTTAATTGTAAATGTGACTATATTGGACTTCCAGGCTTTAAGGGGGAATTAAAGGCAATTCAGCCAAAAGGGTATAGTTATAATTCAAAAGCTCTTTGCAGCACAAAGATGGAATGACACCAGAGATCTCACTTTCTCTTCAGGAAGGCACACCCAAAGAAAAGGCCATAGGAGAAACCAGAGAGCAGAGAAGGCTATCTGCAGGCCAGAAAGAGGACTGTCACTTTCTCCTAGTACTCTAATCTCAGACTTCTGCCTCCAAACTAGGAGAAAGTAAATACTGTTCAAGCTACTCTGTCTATGATATTTTATGGTGCCAGTTTAAGACTAACATGAGATCCTAGAGAACATTAGTCCTATGATGTTTAGGTGTAGAGCGTCTTCATGGGTTTCCTAAGATCAATCTTGTTCAGTAGGGCACTCAAAGTTGTAAACTTCTGCATCAAACTATTTTCAACCCCAGTCCCCCAAAGCATGTTTTCATTTCAAGCTTTGTTCACATCTATACTCTCATCCCAGTTGTTCCTACTGTCACTACTCTTGCTTATAGCTTTGTCCCCTTATAATGGAGAACACCGCAAAATTCTTTATCCCTAGTCTCTCCTATCTTTCAAAGCACATAGTGAGAGAATTCTCAATGGAAGAATCTAAAATGGCTGAAAGTCACTTAAGAAATTGCTCAACATCCTTACCCATCAGGGAAATGCGAATAAAACAACTCTGAGATACAAACTTACGCTGGCTAAAATGGCTAAAATAAAAAACACCAGTGACAGTTTATGCTGGAGAGGATCTGGAGAAAGGGGAACACTCCTCCACTGCTGGTGGGAGCACAAACTTGTACAGCCACTTTGGAATTCAGTATGGTGCTTTCTCAGGAAAATGGGAATCAGTCTACCTCAAGATGTAATTTCACTCTTAGGCATATATCCACAAAATGCACATTCATACAACAAGGATATCTGCTCAACTATGTTCACAGCAGCATTATTTGTAATAGCCAGAAACTGGAAGCAACCTAGATGCCCTTCAACTAAAGAATAGATGGAGAAAATGTGGTACATTTACACAATGGCATCTTGAAATTTGCTGGCAAATAGATGGAACTAGAAGAAACCATCCTGAGTGAGGTAATCCAGTCACTAATAGATAAACATGGTATATACTCACTCATGTATGGATTTTAGACACAGAGCAAAAGGATTACAGGCACATCACCAGAAAAGCTAGGAAACAAGGAGGACCCTCAGGGAGATATACATCTTCCCCTGGAGAAGGGGAAAGGGACAAAATCTCCCAACAAATTGGGAGCATGGAGGTGGGGGGTGAGGGAGTTAAAGAGGAGGGCAGAGGTGGGCATGAAGGAGCAGGAAGATTGAGTCAGGGAAAGGATAGAGGAAAGCAAGAAAAGAGATACCAAAATAGAGGAATCCATTGTATGTTTTAAGAAAAATCTGGCACTAGGAAAGTGTTTAGAGATCTACAAGGATGACCCTAACTAACAATCTAAGCAATAGTGGACAGGCTACCTTAAATGCCCTTCCCTGATAGTGAGATTGATGACTACCTTATATGCCATCCTACAGCCTTCCAGTAGCTGATGGAAGCAGAAGCAGACACACATAGCTAAACACTGAGCCTATCTCTTGGAATCCAGTTGCATACAAGAAGGAGTGATGAACAAAGGGGTCAAGACCAGGCTGGAGAAACCCATAGATACTGCTGACCTGAACAAGGGGGAGTTCATGGACTACAGTCTGATAGCTGGGAAACCAGCATAGAACTGACTCAGATTCCCTGAATATGGTGTTAGTTAGGAGGACTGGGCAGTCTATGGGGCCTCAGGTAGTGGATCAGTATTTATCTCCATTATACGAGTAGACTTTGGGAGCCCATTCCACATAGAGGGATACTCTCTCAGCCTAGACACATGGAGTAGGGCCTAGACCCTGCTCCAAGTGATATGACAGACTTTGAAGATCCCCATGGAAGGCCTCACCCTCCGTGGATAGCAGAAAGGGGATGGGATGGGGTTGGTGGGCAGAACAGGGGAGAATGGGAGGGTGCAGGAACTGGGATTGATGTGTATAACAAACTTGCCTCTAATTTAAACAAAAATTATATAATAAAAAGTAATTTAAAAGAAAAAAACAAACTTACAAAATAAAACAAAATATCCTAAGCAAAACATGGAGAGAAAACATCACTGAGAAGAGGATCAGTCAACTTCAAGTACACAAATATGTATGTAGAGTCCCTGGTGGGGGAGTGCAACTGAAAGTACATCTGAAGAAAATCAATTTTGATCATGTTGGATTCATCCAAGAGATGCAGGCATGCATGGTCAAACATATGTAAATCAACAAATGTCATCCACCGGTTAAACAGACTGAAAGGCAACAACCATGCAGTCATCTTATTAGTTTAGAAAATGACCTTTGACAAAATCCAGCACCCATCACCTTGACAAGAATTTTGAACACACGAGGGATGCAAAGGACACAATAAAGGTAGTTTAAAGCAGGTAGTATACAGCAAGCCTATAGCCGACATCGTTTGTTTTTTGATATATAAATATATTGTGTATGTGTTTATTTGTTATACATTAGTGATTATTCTTTTTTGTCATTTCTTTTTTCCCTTTTTTAAAATTTAAATTTTAAACAAGTTTCCCCCTCTCTTTTATTATTAATAATGTAATTTAAAAATTTACATGTCGATCCCAGTTTCCTCTCCCTCCCTCCCTCCCTCCCTCCCTCCCTCCCTCCCTCCCTCTATTCATCCCTCCCTCCCTCCCTCTATCCATCCCTCCCTCCTTCCCTCCCTCCCACTTACCCTCTTTCCCCCCTCACATGCACCCTGGCCACCCTCCCCTCCCACCCCCCCACCCCCATTCCACATGTAGGGCTATGCTATCCAGGTGGGGTCATGTAAATCTGTCGATTCATTTGAAGTAGGGACTAGGACTTCTCTCCTGTCTCTAGGTTAAGGGAGTATCCCTCCATGGGGGATGTGTCCGCAAGGTCCTTTTGTGAACCAGGAATACATCCTGGTTCCACTGTCTGAGGTCCCTTAGACTGCCCAGTCCTTCTAGCTGAGACCCATATTCAGGGGGTTAAGTCAGTCCCATGCTGGATTCCCAGCTATCAGTCTGGGGGGGGGGGAATTAGCTCCTTCTGAAACAAGCATTTTTTACATGTCAATCGCAGTTGCCTTTCCCTCCCCTCCTTCCTTGCCCCCCCCAATCTCCTAACCCGTCCCCTTTCTTTTCCCCAGAAAGTGTGAGGCCTTCCATGTGGAATCTTCAAAGTCTGTCATATCATTTGGAGCAAGGCCCTCCCCAGTGTTTCTAGGCTGAGAGAGTATCCTTCTATGTGAAATGTGCTCCCAAAGTCCATTGATACCCTAGGGATACGTTCTGGTTCCACTGTCAGAGGTCCCTTAGACTGCCCAGGTCTTCTAACTGAGACCTACTTTCAGGGTGGCCGGGTAAGTCCTATGCTGGTTCCCCAGCTATCAGTCTGGTATCCATAAGCTCCCCTTTGTTCAGGTCAGCTGTTTCTCCAACATCATTTTAAAGGAGAGGAATTAAAAGCATTTCTACTAAAATCAGGAAAAATAGAAGGGCACCCACTCTTTCCAATCTCATTCAATATAGCACTTTAAGTCTTAGCCAGTGACATGTGAGAGTTGAAGGAGATCAAGGGGATACCAATAGGAAAGAGAGAATCAAAGAATCCTTATTCGTCGATGATATGATTTCATACATAAGAGACCCAAAAACTACATGATTTGGTAGTTTCAATAAGAGTGACCCCCATAGGCTTATATATATTAATGTTTGTTTGGTAGTTTGTGGAAGTATTTGAGGAAGATTTGATTGTGTGGCCTTGTTGGAGAAAGTGTGTTCCTGGGGGTGGGCTTTGAGCTTTCAAAAGCATCTGTCAGGCTCAGTCTTTCTTTTTCTGCCATACGCCTGTGGATCGTCTAGATGTGAGCTCTCAGGTACTGCTCCAGCACCATGCCTGACTACCTGCTGCCATGCTAACCTCTACATAACGGTCATGGATGAACCTGAAACTCTAAGAAAGTCCCAACTAAATGCTTCCTTTTATAAGTTGTCTTGGTCATGGTGTCTCTTTACAGCAACAGGATAGTAACCAAGAGAGCTGGTAAACATTTTCATCAAGGTATCAGGACACAAAATTAACACACAAAAATCAGTAGGCTTCCTATATACAAATGATAGACTAAGAAAAAAAATCAGGTAATCAGTACCTTTCACAATAGTCTCAAAAATAGCTTGGAATAATTATAATCAAGCAAGTTAAAACATTGTATAATTACAATTTTAAAACACTGAAAAAAAACTTAAGAATATAACAGAAGAGGGAAGGTCTCCAATAGTCATGGATCAGTTTGATTAATACTATGAAAACAGTCATCCTACCAAAAGTTCTAAAAAAAACAAACCCCAAAACATAGACATCAAGAAAATATATAACTCGATTAAAAATAAGCTATACATTATACAGAGAGTTATCAAATATCGAAACACAAATGGCTGAGAAACACTTGGAAATTTCAATGTTGTCCACCACCAGGGAAATGCAAATTTAAACTAAAATACTTTGAGATTTCATCTTATACCAGTCAGAATGGTCAAGATGAATAAATGAAATGGCAGCATATGCTGGTGAGGACAAGACTTGGGGAAAGCGGAGCACTTAGCCATTGCTGGTAGGAGTACAAACTTGTACAGCCACTTTATTGAACTGCAGAGACACTTGTTCAAACATATTAATCGCTTCTTTATTAAAAATAGCTAGATGTCTATCAGCTGAGGAATGGGTAATGAAAAAGTGTCATATTTACATAATGGAATATTATTAAGCTCTTATGAAAAATTAAATTATGAAACTTGTGAGTAAATGTATGGCACTAAGAAAAATCATTCTGAGTGAGTTAGCCCAGATGTGAAAAGATAAATATTGTGGACTTTTTCTTATAAGTAGATGTTATCTTTCAACCCTTTGATATGAGTTAAACAATCTGAACAACCACAGAGGTTATGTTTCTAATAAGGGACTAGGGTGGGGGTGGAGAAGAGGATCTTCTAAGGAAGGGGAAACAATTTTTTTTGTTATGGCAAAAAACTAGAATAGAAAGATTAAATAGGGAAGGGGACCAAAGAGGAGGGAAAAGTAGGAACTATGGAGAAGGAAATATAACACTAAAGCCAGTTTGAAACCTACTATTATATAAGCTTCCTAAATGGATTCACCAAATAAGAGGGAAGACAATGCCCTAGTTAGACAACTTACTTATAACACCTCCAGTGCCAGGAATGGGTTATATCTTTTTGAGTCACTAGCCAAAAGGCTTCCTTGGAAACTCCCAAACATCACAGGCCATTTTCAAGTCTATTTGATGCTTTCCACAACCTGGTAGTAAGCCCTCTATTGCTGAAGATAACACTTACATAAAGCCTCAAGCATGAGATAGTTAAGCGGGTGTTTAACTAGAAGCTTTACCCCTACCGACTAGAGCTCATGATTTTAAAATATACTCTGCATGCTACTAGAGGAGAAAGGTAATCATCAATATCTACCAACTAGAAACCCTGAGACTTACAACAGTAACCTGCATGTAAGATGTACTGGTGAATAATGGCACAAATGTTGTGTTAGTAAGCAATCACTTTCTTGTTATATGTAAGGAATACTCCATGAGCTGGTACCCATGGTCGACATCACTAAAGTGTCCAAGAGCCTGAGATTAGATTGGCCATGGTCCTAGGGAAAAACCTAATACTGTTACTTTGCTAAAGGAACACAGCAATAAAATGGCTCAGCACATAGCAGAGAAGATTCTTGCAGTAGATGGGAAGTAACACAGATACCCACACTGGATAATATGCAGAGAGTGAGAGACCTTGTAATACCCAGTCCTAAATGGATATCTTAATCAAAGCCCTCCCTTCAGGATTTATGCATCTGTGCAGAAGAGAAAGAAGCAAGGTTATAAGAGTCAGAGGTGGTGGTTGACTCCAAGGAAACAGTGTCTTCTAGACATACAGAACTGATGTACATATGAGCTCACAAACTGTGGTAGCATGCATAGGGCCTGCACAGGTTCAAATCAGAAGGAGTCCCAGTGCTAGGAGTGGGAAGTTAACATGAGCTCTCACCTCTAGCCAAGAAACTATGTACAATTGATACCTGCTGGCAAAACAAAAAGAAACTCATGTTTTTGAAATGGGGTCTTACTGTGCTTATTAATCACACTCTGGGTCAGGGTCCATTCTCCAGGAGTAGTAAGGTAACACAAAAGGAATGAAATGGCATTTTAGACTTTTTGTCTTATTTTGGTTTGTTTGGGCATTTTTGACTTATTGATATCTTGCTTGTTTACTTTTACTCTCATTTTTTGTGTGTGTTTTTGTGGGGCTTGTAATGTGTGTTTCTAGGACTTTGTTCTTGTTTTGTCTTTGTTTTTATCAGCCATTTTCAAAGACAGAGAGTGAGTGTGTGTGTGTGTGTGTGTGTGTGTGTGTGTGTGTGTGTGTGTGTGTGTGAGAGAGAGAGAGAGAGAGAGAGAGAGAGAGAGAGAGAGAGAGAGAGAGAGAACATAAAGTTGGGTGGGTAGGGAGGTGTGAAGATGACTCTGGGAGGAATTAAGGGAGAAGAAAAACACCATCAAAGTATATTGCATGAAATTATTATTTTTCAGTAGAAGACATTCCAGCATGAAATGAAGATGAAGAAAACACATAAACATAATTTAATAACACTTCAGTTCCAGTTTGTGTTGCCCATAGACTTATTGGTGTTGGGTCATCCACTGGAGCAAGATCACCATACCAAGAGTCACACTCTTAAAGAAAAGCAATTGTATTATTTTGACAGTATCAAAAGAATCAAATACTTTGCAACACATTTTGTAAAAACAAGTGCAGACCATGTGCATACAAAATACTATAACACATTCTGAGATAAATTAATGAAAACCTAAAGAAATGGAGGCAATGACTTTGTTAATTGACTAAATTGATATTCCTAATATGGAAACTCTCCCCAAATGGCCTACTGATTTTCCAAATTATGTGCAGTCCCAATGAAAACTCCAGCAGGGCTTTTAACATTTAGAGTCTACATTTAACATAGAAGTACAAAAATCCCAGAACTGCCAAAAGTAAACTAAAAAAAAAAAATGACAAAATGGAGAATTTAAAGGCTTTCTATAAAGGCATCAGTAATCAACTCAGTGTGGTATTAGCATCAAAAAAGGGGAAAATAGAGTCAGAAATAGACCCATACAAATGTGAACAACAGATTTCAGAAACAGTTCAATTAAATTCACTTAGAAATAAAAACTCTTTCAACAAATAATGCAAAAGTAATTGGCTATCCACATACAAAGTCATCTCAAATAATATCTGGTACCACCCACATAAGTCAACCCAAAATAGATCACAGGTTTTGATGTAAAACCTTAAAAGAATGTAAGAAAAAAGTATTCTAACCTTAGGTTAATGAAAAATTAATAGATATGACACCAAAGTATTATCTATAGATGACAATGATTAATAAGTTTTGCTGAATTGTGGCTCAACCCAGCTTTTGCTGTCCAAAATAAATGCATATGAAGATAGAAATGCAACCCACAGACTACCAGCAAATATTTTCCAAGCAAATTCTTGATAAAAAACTTGTTTCCAGAATAATTAAGCCTTAAAACACAATAGGAAAAACTCCATTAAAAATGGCACAATATCTCCTCAATGAGTGATTTACCAAAGTAGATACAAAGATAGCAATTAATTATATGAAAAGATGCTCAATATCATTAGTCAATATTGAAAGGCAAATTCAAACCACAAAATTTGAATAGCTAAAATTGAAAAGTCCAACCACTCCATATGTTCATCAAAGTGATTGAAAACAGGGACTTTCTACAATCCCTGAAGGAATATAAAGCAGTACAACTGCTTTGGGAAACTATTTTGGAGTCTCTTAAAAATTTAGACATATACCTACCAAATGATCTATTCCTAGGAATTTACCCATGAAAAAGAAATAATATTTCTGTATAATGGCTGGCACATGAATGTAAATAGCAGCTTTGTTTGAAATAGCTACAACCTAGAAACAACCCAAATGTCTAACCACAAAGGCATATAGAAATAAATTATGATATGTGGATTAATAAATTATAGATCAGCAACAAAAATGGTGAACTCTTTGATATATGAAACTGCATCAATAAAACTCAAGCTATTTTGCTGAAATAAAGAAGCTAGAAGACAAAGAGTACATATTGTATGATTCTGTTTTTAAAAACTTACAAACTGCAAATTAATCTCTAATGGTTTAGTGCTTGGGAAGAGGGAGAGCCAAAGTGGGGAGGAAAGATTTAGGAGGAACAAGGAAACAGTGTATTTTAAAGCCACAGTGCATTCATTATCTTGATTGCATTGCTCGTTTCATGTGTGTGTGTGTGTGTGTGTGTGTGTGTGTGTGTGTGTGTGTGTGTGTGTGTGAGAGAGAGAGAGAGAGAGAGAGAGAGAGAGAAAGAGAGAGAAAACAACTATTAAAGTATATATACTTTTAAATAAATTCAGGTAACTGAATATCAATAAAGGAAAGGAGGCAGAGACATTTCTTTATCTTGAAAGTACTGGCACAGACTTAGCTAGGTTTAGGGTCACACTGGAAATTTATTTCCCCTCAGTTTATGAGCAAATTCCAGTTGCACCCTTTTGCCAAGCCATGTTTACTTTCCCCTTCACTTATACCCATGAGGGTTAGAGACTTCCTTTTGTAGGAAACTGCTTTGGGGGAAAATAGAGCCAAGTCTGTAAATCTCCCTCACAGCGAAGCTGGCTGCATGGATGCATTCTCATAGATCTGACATTGACCAGGGTGAAGGCAATTTGGGCATCCAGACTGGTCTGTCCATGTGCTGCCCACTGAAGTTCTAGCCTCTGGGACTAGTACAGAAAAGTCAGATTTGGCGTCTCCTAGTCTTGTCCTTCAAAGATTCATCCCAGTGAACACTTTCAGGCTGTTGGGACAGGTATAGCCTCCCTTCTCCATTCTCATATTATTGTGTTTTCAGAGTTAACTATTCTGGAAACAAGTTCTTTATCAAACATGTGCTTGGAAAATGTTTATTCACAGTCCTTTTGACCCATCATGGAAGCACATTCCCTCTGGCATTTCATACTAATCTCTCCAGAGTTCAGATTTCTTTTATTGATGATTCTCATGTCTTTCCATTCTTAAAGTATACTTGATGAAGGAAACTTCCAATCCATCCAGGACCTGGTTCACACATACATGAAGTCATGAGCAAAAGTGCCCCTTTCCCTTGACCCTTGCTCTATAAAGTATTTTCCCCCCAGAGGTGCATGATGCCCATGCACCTGTAGGGACTCCAGTGGATGTCCCTACAAGCACATATATAACTTGTAACACTAATTAGACTAATAGTTAATTAAAAAGAGTACATGAAGTTGGGAGGGATGTGTGGTGGGGTACCTAGAAGGAGTTGGCAAGGAAAGACTGTTTAATTTGCTCAAATCATGTGGCATGTCTGGATTTTTCAGAGAACACATTAAAAACACATTTAAAAAGAAGCCTATTAAAATGCCTTGCCAAAGGATATTGCAAATAAAATTGATGTTTCCATTTGTGTATTTTCTTACATGATCTCCCCATAGATGGAGGTTTTGTACTTGGGATGATGGAATAGATGAGAAGGGTAAAATGTAGAGTCCTTAGTCAGAGTGTGCTTGCTTCCCATTCAACATTGCAACTCGGATGCCTTTCTTTCCTTCTCCAACCCCTTCACCCACCTTCAAAGTACTTGGTTAGTTTCAGATATTCTTTACACAGCCTCCACAAGCTGGCAGTATATTTCTACTTCAGATATAGATTTTGCATTATGAATCAATGTCAGAAGGCAGTGAAATGATGGCAGTCATGGTCTCTGGATGGTGAGATTAGAAATGATTCTTTTGTTTTCTTCTTGCTTATCTGGACTGTCTGGATTTGCTGCAGAGAATATATATTGCCAGCGAATGGAGCCATAATCAAAGCAGTCTTAAGGAAAATTCAATTTCATTATAATGTCAAAGTAAATAAGTCTGTATGGAAAAGTGTAGAAGCAGCAAGGTCTTGGCTTGGTGAAACAAAAAACTGATTAGGCGAGCTTACCTGACGGATGTATGAGGGAAACATGTTCCTAGTTGCCTGGGGCATCAGGACTCTACAGGCAGGGTCTGGGCTAAGAGTGAGAAATGAAGGCATGCCACTAAGTGCTCCCAATGTCAGATGCATCTCAGTAGCAAAGTCTAACAAGCATAAAACCATAGGTTTGATCTGAAACACAACAGAAAACAAAGTAGCAGCTGCAGATGAAAGCCACCATTTACTTTTAAGGCCTGGTGGTACTTGCACAGGAATGAGATCATTGTCATTCTCTGCTACATTGCAAGTTCAAGGCCAGCCTTGTCTACAAGAGACCCTGCCACGAGGTCCACGTTATCAGACTCATGCAAACACAGGGCAGGCGTGTGAGAGTGAGGCTTCTTTACATTCTGTGCCCTAGGCCTTGTCTTAGCTTCACAAGTTTGCAAACTCTTTAAACATCTCTCTCTCTTTCTCTCTCTCTCTCTCTCTCTCTCTCTCTCTCTCTCTCTCTCTCTCTCTCTGCTCTCTCTGCGTCTCTCTGTCTCTGTGTCTGTCTGTCTGTCTGTATGTATGTATGTCTGTCTCTCTCTCTCTCTCTCTCTCTCTCTCTCTCTCTCTCTCTCTCTCTCTCTCTCTCTCTCTCTCTCTCTCTCTGTATGTGTGTATTGGGTGGTTATGTGGCACTGTGGATGAATAGATACCATACAACTTTATGGTGTTGATTCTCTTCTACATCTACATGGGTTCCAGGAACTGAACTCAGGTAACCAGGTTTGCAAAGGTTGCACTGTTACCTGCCAAGCCAGCTTGCTGATTCCCAACAACTTGTTTTTGAAGGACTATTTGAGTGTTTACTTGTTATGGAGAAGTTCAGTGTATCAACCATTTCCCCCGAGCCTGTCAGCTTTGTGGAATCTGTCTTGTTAGCTTCCCAAGTCTGCCCACTTTCAACTGTCCTTTTACCAATACTCTGAACTCATTCAACCTTTTGTAGATCTGACTGATGAGTAAGCCCAACAGACTGTTTTCTCTAATCCTGTATAAAGACAATTTACAACATCAGCTGAGAACTTATTTTAAGTTTCAGACAATTCTGCATGTCCCTTGTCAGCTCCATGTTCCTTTATCCATAGACCTGATTTCCAATCCTTCACACTGTCCTTAATCTATCCCATTATATTATTTTCCTCCTCAGTTAATGATTTTGCCTGCTTTATCCACCTGGGCCTTGTCAGGAATCAAATGTTCCATCCAGAATTGATCCTTGAAATGGATTTAATGGAAGGATTGTAAAGGTGAAGGCACAATTTCAGGAAACTAACACTTGTGTTGACCACTAGTGTCACCAGGAACAGGCACATTCTAACTCCATGGTCTTAGCAGAGCGAGAAAAGCAAGTGGTCATGAGAAACGGCTGCCTCCTAGGGGTGTGGCCTTTCATTGGAGAGAAGTCACTCTAAAGCAACCCAGTAAAGGAGGTATGGGGTAAATACCTAACCTCCCTTGCCTCACCATTGTCTACTTCCTGTTTGCCCTTGTCACACCCAGTCTGATGCTCCACACTGACCAGTGTCCCTTGTACTCAGCATGGTAGAAAAAGGGTATGGCAGCTCTGGAAGCAGTCATATGCTATTGCTGGGAAGGGACAATTGAGAAGGGTTTCCCTCCATTTCTGCAATTCTTTCTGGACCCTTCTACAATCTTTTAAAATTTCTTTTCCACATCAGTTGAAGTGATGGCTCTCACTCTCATCTTCTCCTGAGTGAGTTACATGCTAGGTCATCATGTATCCTGACTTTCCTTCACTAACACCACATCCTATCTTTATACTTTCTTTACGGGGTCTGTCTTACTTAGGGTTTATATTGCTGAAATAAAGCACTATGACCAAAAGCAACCTGGGAAGAAAAGGGTTTATTTCATTGTACAGCTTATAGTCTATCACAAAGGGAAATCAGGGCAGGAACTCAAGGCAGGAACCTGAAGACAGAAACTGAAGCAGAGACCATGGAGAAACTCTGCTTACTGGCTTGCTACCCTACATTGTTAACATTCTTATACAATTCAAGACCACCTGCCCAGAGGTGGCAGCCCCCACAGCAGGCTGGGACCTATAATATCAATCATTAATCAAGAAAATTTCCCACAGGCTTGCCTATAGGCAATCATGGGAGGCATCTTCTTAGTTCCTTCTCTCAAAAGACTCTAGCTTATATCAACTTGAACAAAAATCAAACCACAAAAAAGCAGTGCAGGTTTCTTGCGATTGAATACATCAACATGTGTAGGCCTCTCTTGTGTGGAAAATAAGCAACAAAACCAAATAAGAACATGTTTTCTCCTAGTCTCTACATTTGCACTTGCCTTCCTCTTCACAGATAAGGTCCTGAAAAAGACAACTACCCCTGAAAATCTTTCCTTACTTTTCCTCACTTCCTCACTGACCAGTCGCTCACTGACCAATTGAGCACTGACCCCTGACAAATCTAAAGGACACACATATCTGTCTTTTCTCTATGTAGACGCAGAATCATCTGATTATAGCCAATTTCTCCTTCTGCAAAGCCTCTTCAGCCTTGGCTTTCTACAGAAGGGAAGACATGTAATAGGCATTAGTTTGTCTTTTGGAGTCTGGCCAGAGTCAGCCCAAAGCTGTGCTCTGCAGAGGATTACTGCAACTTTTTGGTTATCACTTTCCTTAGGTTTGAAACTGAGCTAGTAATATTAGCAATCCTAAGGCTGGCTAGGAAGGTGATGGTCTCATATAAGGTGCCTAGTCCAATTTCTGACATCTGGAAAGCACCTCATAAGTGAGAAACACAGTTATCTGTTTCAAGAATTATGTTGAAAGTTTTTTTTTCTGTCCTTTGTCCATACTACATGGTAAACTCAGTGAAAACCACTGTTTTAACAATCATTTCTATGCTGTTAATGTTTACTCTCTAAAATCAGTCTACTCCTCCCTGCCATGATAAAAACTGATGGTATTTAGTAAGATCCCATTGGCATGGCAAAGTCCAAGTCTAAAATCACACTCAGAATCTTATTTTCTTTCTTTTTTCTCCTTTTCTTCTTCTTCCTCCTCTTTCTTCTTTCTTCTCTCCTCCTCTTCTATTCATCCTCTTCTTCCCTCCTCCTCCTCCTCCTCCTCCTCCTCCTCCTCCTCCTCTTCCTCCTCCTCCTCCTCCTCCTCCTCCTCCTCCTCCTCCTCCTCCTCCTCCTCCTCCTCCTCCTCCTCCTTCTCCAGCTCCTTCAAGACAGGGTTTCTCTATATAACCCTGGCTGTCCTGGATGTAGCTCTGTAGACCAGGCTGGCCTCAGACTCAGAGATCCAGCTGTCTCTGCCTTCCAAATGCTGGGATTAAAGGTGTACACTACTGCCACCTGGCTCCAGGGTCTTCTTTTCAACTGTTCATTGATGCTCCTTTCTCTTGTTTCTTATCTCAAAGAATAGCATCAAAAACTCTCAGCTGCACAGTCCTGAATTAGGAGCTCCTATGGCTCATTCACTGTTCTAATGGAGTGTCCTCTCTCAATGTCATCAGTCATCTCTTGCTGTCTGTACTAGTGCTTTAAGTTTTGGTAGATTTATTTATTTTACTTATATGAGTCTTTGAACTGTCTGTGCGCCACATGTATGCCTGAGTCCTATGGAAGTCAGAAGAAAATAGATTTCCTGGAACTAAAGTACAGAAAGTGTGAGCTGTTATGTGAGTGCTTGGAGTCAAACCTGGGTCTTCTCAACCACTGGGCCACCTCTCCAGCTTGCTGTTTTATTTCTTTGCATATTTTACATGCCTACATATCTGCTTATCAATGTGCATAATCTCATTACTTTTTCTGTCACCACTGTAATCATTTCTTAACCATTACTAGTCAACTATACCACCCTCTTATTACCACATCTTCCTCTGTCAAAGTGTTCTTTGGAAAATGGGATTCAGTGATGCCACTGTTCCCCATGGTCTTCAAGATAAAACTTAGAATCCATAGCACAACATATAAACTTTGTCATGGCCTAGCTCCTGCATATTTGCTATTATCTGTACAGGTTACTTTATTACCTCTCTCCTAGTACCTGCTGTGTACTTGAGCCATAATGACTATTTTTAGGTCCATCAATTCTCCATGTTCACTTAATAGCGATTGCTGCCACTGGTTTTTTCCTTGCAAGACTTTCTTTCCATTCACCCCCTGCCTTGTCCTGCTTTTACCCACCAGCTCACATACATGTGTCAAGGTTCAACATTAATTTCTCCATTTCCTGAATGACGTTCTTCACAAAATTTTACATTTACTAAACTGAACTGTACTCTTTGATGAGCTTTGATACTCTCTGTTTAGGAGTTAGGGAGCTATGACCTACCTTCTGTTTTGATTTCTTTTCTTTCTTTCTTTCTTTCTTTCTTTCTTTCTTTCTTTCTTTCTTTCTCTCTTTCCTTCCTTCCTTCCTTCTTTCTTTCTTTCTTTAAAAATAAAGTTGTGTTGCAGCACAGCCATTGCCATTCCCTATATGTTCCCTGTTGCTTTTGAATTTCAGTCAAAGTTGAGTAGCTGTAGCAGAAACACATGGTCTAGAAAGTCTAAAATATTTACTCTTTGGCTCCTTACAGAGAATGTTTCACATCCCCTGCTTTCAATTAGTGGTTTCAAACTCTGGCTACATAATTAAACCGCCCAGAAATATCCCGATACCTAGGTTGCATATCTCCCACCAACAGATTCTGATTTTATTGCTATAGACGCAGTATTGAGAGTTTTAAAGTCTCTTAGGTAACTTTGGCACATAAAACTGAATTGACTGCTGTGGACTATAAATTCTGTCAGTTCTAAAACTATGGCTTTTCATTTCATCTTTTGATCTCTTAGTTCTACCAGAAATAGACCTCATGGTAGGAGGTTGATAAATGACTGCTATATGAGTAACATTAAAGAATATAAGATAGTATTTGCTAGGTATTTACTTATTCCTTATACACTATATATTATGTTTTCAGCATAAACTTGCAAAATATTATTGTATTCCCAATTTTACACATGAGAAAATTGATAGCCCAAGAGCTTGAGTGATTTATTCATGGTCAAATAATAGTAAAGAACAGAGTCATGACTTGAAGTCAGCCTAGTATAAGTTAGAACCTGTCTTTTCATTTTTCTCATATATTATGGTACCCATAGCATTGTCCATATTAAGTAAGAGTTCTATCTCTGATCTATACCCACCAGCCCACAACCTGCATTTAGTTTTAAAAACATACTGCATTTTATTTATTTTTTTGTGCTTCTGTGTGCGCAAGCATACATGACGTAGAGTGCAGGTGGAGATCAGAGGTCAACTTGCGTGGGTCAGTTCTCTCCTCCTACCATGTGTGTCCCAACAACTGAACTCAATTCTTCAGTCTTAGTGACATGCCTGTTTACATGCAGAGCATCTCGCCGGACTCAGAGCCTGCTTTCTTAATCAAGCCATCTACTGTGTCAGTTTCAAAAGTGACCAGCATTTTTTTTTTAGGGAAGAAATGACCTGGCTGTTGAGAGTTGCTGTTCTATGCAAGTGGAATGTTTTTAAAAATCAGGGGCATGAGAATATGTTATCAACGTACACAAGCAACAATAATAGCATGTTTCATTTCTTGAGCACATGAGTGGAAGATGGCAGTTGTGATGGTTGTTGATATTGATTGCCAATTTGACTATCTAGAATCACATAGGATAAAGCCTCTGAGCATGTCTTTGAGGTATTATTTAAGTTAGATTAGCTTATGGGAATGTCTGTGGAGCATTATCTAGATTAGGTTATTTGAGATGAGAAGACTCACCCTGAATGTGGGCTGTACCATTTAGGGTCCCATAATACACAAAAAGAATTCATCTCCTTTGCTTCCTCATAGTGGATATAATGTGACTAACTGCCTTAAGATTCAGCTGCAGAACTTCCCTGCCATGATGGGCTACAGCCCTGAGACTGTAGAAGTGAAATAACTCCTTCCTTTCTTACATTGCCTTTGTCAAGGCATTTTGTCATATCAACAAGACAAGTAACTAATATAGAAAGTAATCATCTTAAATCCCATTGTTTCATTACAACTTGGCAAGAGCCTTTCTACAGAGCTCCTAGGCTTAGACTGGGTAATATGCTGATGATTTTCAAGCAAGTAACAAAATGAAAGCAACTCTGCATGCTTTAGGGTTCCAGATAGCAGGGGAAGGTAAAGATACTAAAGACAAATATTGTCTAACTTGGAGTGTTCACTGGGGCCAGATTTGCCTACATAACAAAATAGCTATTTCTATCATCAGTTATAATGAGTTCCTATTTTATAGAAAACTAAGAGTATATATTATATTATCTTAATTTCTCATACAATGCCTGCGCAATTAGTATTATATTTAATTTTACAGTTAAAATTACCTGGAGACTTAGGGAGATATGAAAGCATCTCCAATACTATATGTTTGATGAGTAGTACAATCTGTATTCAAGGTCAAGTCTCATTGAGTCTAATGATCTAACCACACTACACATGAGTACATCAGCTATATGAAGCAGGGTGCAATGATGAAAAATTAATCCCAACCGCAGATGAAACACCACAACTAAGGAGCTCTTAAAACTTGGGCTCTGGGGTCTGGAGAGTTGTTTCAGTGGTTCCTTCAGAAGACCCTGGTTCAATTTCCAGCACCCATATGGCAGCTCACAATTGTCTGTAACCCTAGTTTCTGGGGACCATGACAAAACACCAATGCACATTAAAAAACACTTGCGCTTTCATGATGACCCCCTCTCTAAAACTCAAGGGTCTAAAGAAGGAATACATGAACCAATCCAAAGATTTAAAAGCCAGCTTTAAGCTTCTGTGTAAGCCTGAACACACTGATGCTGGATTCTCATGGCAGCATCAATAGAATAGGGGCATCTTCCCTCCTTACCTGTCTTCTCTATCTTCTCTTTGAACATTGAGGAGGTCAAGGGCTGTGGTGAGCTAGGCATAGGGATATAGTGGATATAGTGGATATAGTGGATATAGTGGATATAGTGGATATAGTGGATATAGTGGATATAGTGAAAGGTGTAAATCCCAGCAATTGGATGACCAATACCTCTCTTCTCCTCTTCAGGTCCTATTTGGGGGAATGGAGAAGTGTTAGCTTCAAATTAAGAGATGGGGTTTTTACTTTTAATATGATTGTACTGGTCACTGAAAATAATATGAGTTATATGACTTGGATGGCCAGAAAAGTCAGTCAGAAGAGTTGGTTTACTTCCAGGGAAGAGATAAAATCTCAGGTCCCTCAAAGTAGGTTTGGATGGCTGGGGAAGGAGTCCCACTTATCCAAGAGGACAGACACATATTCTGAGAGAAAAAAACCATTCTATTAGTAGGCAGAATGTGAGAATCATTGTCCAGGCCTTAACGACCTATAGCCCTATAATTTCACCTAGGCTGCTTAATCTTGCAGTGCCTCCATTTCCCTATCTGAAACCTAAGGAGGATACAATGAGATAAAAAATATATAGTGTGGCTGCACACACATAAGAGATTACTAACATAAATATGCACAAATTTCAGAGGAAAAAAAGATCACAGAACTTAGGGAGAAAATTACTAAGGCTTAGTGTGTGTGTGTGTGTGTGTGTGTGTGTGTGTGTGTGTGTGTGTGTGTGTTTATGTGAGAAGTGAGCGAGGCATAAATCAGTAAATCAATAACCCACATGCAAGACAGTTCATAAGATAACTCTGTTGTTGTTGTTTAGATTCTCAAAATGCATTTTTTCTTTTTGCTCTTGTATAACCAGACAGGCAATTTCCATGGCTTCTTGATTCCTCATGTTGTTTGTTAGGATTCTACAAACAATTCTAGTACCTCTTTTCTAATGATATATTGTAAAATGAGATATATATATATATATATATATATATATATGAACTATTCAAACAGCACTGTTTGCTTTCCTTCTCCCCACTCTCCCCTTCATGTGTGTATGCAATAAAGAGAAAGTGGGAGGGAGGCGAGAGGGTGGGAGGGAGAGGGTGAGTTAGAGAGGAATGATGGGAGTATGGCTGCTTGGCTGGGTATCACCAGGAGCTTGTCAGAACTTCTGACACTTTGCCATTTGCCTCATGATCTCTGGTGCTCTAGCATCACTACAAGAAACCACTTTTCAGGTTGTCAACAGAAAATGTTTAACTTTTGACCTTCAAAAATAATGAGTTTTTCGTTTCCTCCAGAGTTATTTTCCTTCAAGGCTGAGTTTCTTCTATAGTTGCAGAAAAACTCCTGTCTCAGTTACCTTTATATTGCTCTGATAAGACACCCTATAGAAGAAAGATTATTTGGAGCTTACAGTTTCAGAGGGTCAGATTTCATGACCTTTATAACTCATAGCAGCAAGCATGACATCAGGCAGGCAGGCATGGTGCTGGAGCAGTAGCCGAGAACTTACATTTTGAGATACAACCATGAGGCAGATAGAATGACACCAGACTTGGCATGGGCTTTAGAAACCTCAAAGTCCAACTCCTCCTCCAACAAGGTCACACCTAATCCTTTCCAAACAGTTCTTCT
Organism: Cricetiscus sungorus; assembly: GCA_030556225.1. Lineage (NCBI taxonomy): Eukaryota > Metazoa > Chordata > Mammalia > Rodentia > Cricetidae > Cricetiscus > Cricetiscus sungorus. Next base: position 13,705,119 of record JANBXA010000726.1, read on the forward strand.
AACTGGGGGCTAAGTATCCAAACATATGAGACTGGGGGGGGCATTCTCTTTCAAACTACCACATTTCCCATCTATGCCTAAATTGTATTCCAGATATAAGTTGTAAAAGTATTAAGAGTATGACTTCTTAAAACTAAAATCAAGGATGGCTGCAACAATAATGTAAAGCAAATAAAATAACTATCTTAGTTATACACAATACTTGTGAATGTTAAATGGATTATTGAGCTAATAATTACCTGCAAAATAGCCTAGCTATGCCTCCTAAACAATTATCAATATGCACATAAAGAAATTTTAGTTCCAAGATGCTTGAAGTGATATCAGAAAATCCAAATTACCATTTTTTTCTGCAACCCAGTGGAAACATGAGCACACATTAGATGTGCTGTCTGGTTTTACAGGGGTGGGGAAAAATTAGCATGCCATCCAGGAGTTGCCTTACTGACCACAAGTATGCTATGCAATTACAGTTTTCTTTTATAGGCACAGCTGAAAGCATCCTTTCAAGGTCTTAATACATTTTACACATGAAATTCCAAAGTGCTATATGTGAAAGTAAGATCTACATCATAAATTTTGGGGCAGTTGCCCTGCCAAATGATCAGGATAAAGTACGGTGTTGATGTCTTCATGAATTTCCCAGACTAAAGCCACATGAAGAGTAGAAGAAGGATAGGTTTGCCAGTTCAGTGATTTGCTTTCAACAGTCACGATCTGAAGCCTTCACAATAATACCTTGGATATGTCTACCTTGTGCATTGACTCATCAGTAAGATGAGCCTGAGGAGTGTCAGTAGAGAGCTTGCTGTGGATCAAGGACACACCATGCGAGGCAATCAATCCTTCCCACCACCATACGGTGCTGGTGTGAGTACCATCTCCATTTTACATAGCAGGAGGCACACAGAGGTCAAGACTTGAAGGAAAGAGACATTCAGGAGTGCAATTCCTAACGTTCTCTGACATTTTGTGACTTAACGATCGACAGGGCCACATCACAGGCAGATCCCAAAGTGACTTCTTTTTTTTCTGAACTCTCTTATACCTTACCTGGGCCTCTTGTAGCCTTTTTTACTGCATTTGTCCCCAAGGTGTAGTCACTTATGCATATATTCCATCCAGTCTACCAGGTCAGACAAAATCGGTGTCAGATTCATCTCTATAACCTAAAGTATTTAGCACAGTGCCTGGAAACTATCTAAATGAATGCTTCACAGAGACTAACACTGAGCTTCACAGAAAGGAGAAGTGTATCTCAATAACAGGATAAATAGATAAATACAGCGGGTCTTTGGAGTATGGTTCTGCTGGAAATATTTCTTTTCATCAGTAAAGCAATGCTATGTGAATTAATCATGAGGACTTTATACCGAGTGAGATACTATAACTCTTGTTTAAAAAGAGTTTTTACTATATAAATAGTTAGCTATTAGTATTATACTTGCAAAATATGCTGAGAGCTATGTAAATTCTACCACTAAATCTTTATCTTGACTATTAAGTGAGATCTGTCTTCAACTCTTTTTTTCAGATTGAGAAAGTGGGGCTCAAAACAGATCAAGAACTTGTTACTCCAAATCACACAGTGGAGCTGAAATCTGTAACGTCTAACCATTTTGTTGTGGGCTCTATCTGAAAGAACTATTTTCCTTCCCAACCATGGACAAGGAAAAGAACCTGTTCTTACTTCTACTGAGTGAACATGAGCACACTTTGCTGCATGCACAGTGCACACACGCAAACATACATACACACAGAAACACCAGAAGGAGGAAGTTGCTGACTTCCTAGATACCCGATTACCCTTAGCAATAAATACACAGAACATGGGCTATTTTAATCTTTTTTCCTTCTACTTAATCTAACTTAGCAGTAAGTTATTGGGGGGAAATTGTAGTATAATTTTACCCCGACCATTCATAAACATTAAGGAGCCAACCTTATAGCAATGTCAAGTTCAACCTTCAAAGATTTCATCTAAGTCTGAGATTTTGAATGAAGAAAGCAATTATCCATTACCAAATATTGTTTTGTTGTTGTTTTTGTGTTTTTTCAAGACAGGGTGTCTCTATGTAGCTTTCGAGCCTGTCCTGGAACTGATTCTGTAGACCAGGCTGGTCTTGAACTCAAAGTTCTGCCTGCCTTTGCCTCCTGAGTGCTGGGATTAAAGGTGTGTGCCACCACCAACTGGCCCAAATATTTTTTATATCTTGAAAATTGTCATGATAAAACATTGCTTTTTGAAAGAAGCACCTTGTAGAGTTCTAGGAGAAAGAGAAATGATTTGTCTTCAATGAGCATACAATTTAAATGAAAAAGTAAATTAGTTCACCTTCCCTACCATTTATAAATGTTGATAGGGTTCCTATTACTGTCAAATACTGTGCAAGGAAACATGAGACATGTGGACACCAAATTCTTCATGAGAACATGGAACATATCTGCTGATAGTTTATAAAAATACCGGGGTCAAAACATATGCGTATAACTGATCTGTGCTTTATTGGCACATGCTTTCTGCCACTAAGAATCTCAGAATTGTGGAAGAATAACAGTGCCACCACAACATTTATCATGTATGTCATGCCTCATCCCCTAACCATTTGTATAAAAGAGGAACCTAAGGTTAAGAGAGATGCATACCAGGGAAGTAGCTATATTTGTCAGGGTTCTCTATAGAAGTAGAATGAATACTGTGTGTGTGTTAGTGTGTGTGTGTGTGTGTGTGTGTGTGTGTGTGTGTGTGTGTGTGTAGAGACAGAGACAGAGACAGAGAGAGAGAGAGAGAGAGAGAGAGAGAGAGAGAGAGAGGTGGATAACAGGATTTGCTGTAGAACTTGACTCATAATTATGGAGACCAAGAAGTCCTACCATACACTGGTGTAGTTTCCAGAAACCAAAGTCCTGAGAACCTGGAGCTCTAATATCTGAGGACCAAAGGACGTGCATGTTTCAGTTCATGCTGTAAGTACAAACTCTCTTTCCCTCTGTCTTATTTTTCTTCTATTTGGACTCTGAAAATATTGGATGATGACCACCTATGCTGATGCGGCCAGTCCTTTCTACTGATTGAAATGATAATCTGTTGTGGAAGTACCCTCACAGTCAGACCAGAAACTAATATTTTACCACTTCTCGTGTTCCTTAACCTAGTCAGGTTGGCACATAATATTAACCATCCCAGTGAGTAGTCATGGTATTTGAATCCAGGTCAGACCAAATTGACAAGTGGGAGTGGCAGGTAGATTACAGTGGGTAGACATTAATTTGTAAGCAGAGAAACAGGGGGGATCATAAATGACTCTTTTCTAAATCCATGAATTTCAGTGAGTACTATGTCAGACACCGGTAAGTCTGAGGAAGTTGGTTGTTTTGCTTGCTTTGTTTGAGCATGTGAGTGATGTATAGTGCTTGTCATCTATAAATTACAGAACAAAGCACTACTCAGTTTTGGCATGTAAAATACAATTTCTAGGCTGCATATTACTTGAGATAGATTAAACATAGATATGAAATACTCTATTTGACCTTCTTTGCTATTCAGTAATTTGTAATAGTCTTTAAGCGAAGGAAGCAGAACCATGACACCAGGAGCATAGCAACTGCCTGACACTTTGCCATTGTCTCATGGTCTCTAGTGCTCTAATATTACTACAAGAAGCCATTTTTTTCAGGTTGTCAACAAGAAATGCCACTGTTTTTTATATATGGCAGATTTTCCATTCGCTCCCTGTCTTGTCCTACTTTTATTGACCAGCTTCATCACATTTGTCAAGGTTCAGCAGTAGCTTCACCATGTACTGAATGTTTTTCACAAATTTTTGTGCAAATCTCAAACATTTATAACTTGCTCTCTAGGGCTATCTGGGTATTCAGCCACAGTAGACAAAGGTTTAGAGGGCCCACAGAGTCCTGCCTTCTTATGTGCAGGCCCTACATCATGCACTTAAAAATAATCCCAGCACTCAGGAGGCAGAGGCAGGTGGATCTCTGTGAGTCTGAGGCCTGCCTGGTCCACAGAGTGAGTTCCAGGACAGATAGAGCTGTTACACAGAGAAACCCTGTCTTGAAAACAGTGAAACATCAACAACAGCAAAGAGTGTGAGATGTGAGGGCAATAATGAGCTATCATTGCCATGTTTGTGGAGGTGAACCTGGATAGATTGGTTTAACCTGGTGAGTACTTTGAACACAAACTTTACTTTAGCTGGTTGAAGAGAAGGTTGACAAAGATTTGGAACTTGAGAAAGATTTGGTACACTATTACAACTTTAAAATAGGAGGGATAACGTGCCAAGCAATGTAAGCAACCCATGATAAACGTTGGCTGGTAATTCTCAAGAAAGGAAGGGCTTCAGTGCTATATTCTCCCTGAACTGAGCACAACCAACAACTCAAATGACTTTGAAAACACATTTTTTTTTCCTCAGACCTTTCACATGACAATTCAGCTTGACCGATTTCTTTCTTTTTAAAAAAGATCCACTGATTTGAAGTGGTTATTTTTTTGTAGTTCTGAAGATTAAATTTGGGTCCTTGTACATGCTGACGAAGTGCTATACTATTGAGCTATCCCCCAAGGCCTTAAAGTTATTTTAAAGTCAAATTGTATTATTCCTGAAGATGTGAAAATTTAACTTTATCCTATATCCTTCAACAAGAACTTTTTGAATGCCTACAACAGGTACTGTTGGCATCTATAGAGGTACAATAGTGGACAAGAGAGTTACTTCCTTGGGATTTTTAGATCTTATTCACTGAATTTTGTAGAATTTCCACTATTAATTTCAGCAAAGAGGCTCATACAATTTCCTCCTTGACTGCTTCAAGTAGAAAAAAGTTTCTGCCATGAGGGAGAACTGTTATCTTTTATACAGAGGACTTAATTTTGTTTTTCTATAACAGCAATTTGTTGTAAGGAAAATTCACCTTTGGAAGCTACCCCCATTGAAAACATAGTTCTTCCAAAATGCTAGCAATTTTGGTCATATTCAAATTAGATTGAAGATATTTTAGCACCTGACAGAGAACACTGAAGTCCTGCCCATACACAAACAAGTCATTTCTCTAACCACACACACACAGAAGATAGCTGCAAATCAAGTGACATGACCATGGGTCTGTGACCCATATAACCTATCTGTGTATATTGGGGTAGTGAATAATTACTGTAGACATACTTCTTCAGCCCGTAGTCAATACTGTAACAAACAAAGACCATATTATAATGTAAAAAGGCTTATGCAGACCTCCTTGACAACCTTTCTGCAAGCATATCATATCAGCTCATTCCTCAATATAAAAACTTTAAGTATCCCTCTAAGAAAAACTGAGAAATGTAGTTTTCCTTGGTGATCAGGAAGAGGAGATAAGATGATGAACATCACATTGTCTTTGCCATATGTTCCATGGGAGGAAACAAGTGTCCCATCTACTTTTACTTCTGACTTAATTCTAGTCATACCCCTTTTGCTTCACTGCAGTTTGACTTGCCCCAAACCCATTATCTTCAAGGAAAATGAAGAGAATATAGCAAACTTCAGTGGAACTTGCCTTGAACAAATGATGAGAACATAGATGATTACTTTCTCCATGCTCTCTCAGAGGCTGCCATTCATTCATTCCTTTCATTAGCAGTATCTGTTTAACTTTGTATTTTTTTCATTCATCTTTCTAGAGATCTGGTTTCTTAACAGTTCTACCTTTTACATAACATGCAATGTCCTCCCTGGTCCTGAATCTCCCTTTCCAGTTCTGCTTCTATAGAATGGTTCCTAGTCCCTATGTGAAACTCCTGAGGGCATAAGTCTATTTGGCTATGTGTGTTTTCTTTTCAAATGAGTCTATTCATATTATACAGGTCCCTGACAAGAATATATGGCAACCACAGCTTGGTTCATCCATGATAACATAACATACATCCAAGAGGGTGGGTCACATAATCCACAAGCCATTGAGCAAGGATGTGAGACAGATTCTCTTGAAGCTTCTTTTGCTGTGGGTATGGCAGACAATTGCTAACGTAATGATGAGTTTAAGACAGTGGTTGAAGAGAAGGTTAAGACTGTCTGACCATAGGGCATAAATATCTTCCATGCCACAAACACTCGAAGTCAACAGGCTAACCCAGAATTATTTTGTGAGAATACTGTATATCACCCCCTGCAGTCTTTAATTGAGTCTCCTTTGGATCTCTCTTTCTGTGTTCCAGAACTTATAAAGTTAGAAACTACATTTTCTAGTCTTTCCTCTTGTTAAGACCTTGACATAAAATACATCCCTGTAATCAGATACACTTAATCATATTTTTGGAGGCAGAAGCAAAATGTAGAACAATTCTCCATCCTTTTAAGTATTTCCCGATGGCAATCAGAATCCATGTCCCATTTCCTATCTGTCTTAGTTAGAGTTTCCATTGCTGTGGTGAAACACCATGATCAAAAGCAAGTTAGAGAAGAAAGGGTTTATTTGGCTTACACTTCCATATCATTATTGAAGGAAGTCGGGACAAGAACTCAAACAGGGCAGGAACCTGGATGCAGGAACTGACGCAGAGACCGTGGAGGAGTGCTGCTTATTGCCTTACTCATCATGGCTTACCAGCCTATGTTTTTTATAGAACTCAGGAGCATATGTCTAGGGGTGTGTCAACTCACAATGATTTGAGCCTTCTCTCATCAATCACTACTTAAGAAAATGCCCCAACTATCTGTCATCAACATTCAGAGGGCCTAGTTCCAGTCCCATGAAGATTCCCCAGCTTTCATTTTGGAGTCAGTGAGCTCCCACTTGCTCAGGTCAAATGTTTCTGTAGGTTTCCCCAATATGGTCTTGACCCCTTTGCTCATATTACCTCTTCCCACTCTATATGACTGGATTCCAATAGTTTGGCCCACTGCCTAGGTGTGCGTCTCTGTATCTGCTTTTATCAGTTACTGGATGAAGATTCTATGATGACAATTTAGGTAGTCATCAATCTGATTACAGGGGGAGGGCAGTTATGGTACCCTCTCCTCTACTGCTTAGACTCTTAGTTTGGGCAGTTTATAGGGCCACTAGCAGGGGGACCAGTATTTTTCCCTAGTGTATGAGCTGGCTTTTTGGAGCCCATCCACTAGGTTCAGATAATTTGCCCATCCTAGATACAGCGGGAGGACATTTGTCCAGCCTGAAGTGATGGGACAGATTTTGCTGATTCCTCATGGGAGGCTTCACCCTCTTTGAGAAGTGGATGAAGGGTGAGGTGGGGAGATGGTGGGGGGAGTGGAAGGACAGGAGGGAGAGGAAACTGGGATTGGGTTTTCTCAATTGAGGGTCTCCCTTTTGGGATAACACTAGCTTGTGTCAAATTCATGTAAAACCAGCCAACATATCAGATATCTTCTCTCTGGAGGCTGAGGCAAATAGGATAGGAGTAATGGGAATGCTAGCTAGCTTTCTGAATGCAGAACCACAGAAACAGCAGTGTGGCCTTGGATTTGGTAGTAAAATCAGTGACCTTAGAAATAGCAGCTATTTAGATGGGTCATTTCAATCACATTCTAGAGGTCATATTTCAAGGTTCAGCATAGAGTCCACTCATTTAGCCTTTTAAATGGTTTAACTTTAATTTCAAAGATGCTTCAATAGTGTCTGTTGTTTTACCATGAATGGTGAGGGACACACAAGCATACAGAATAGATAGTAGAGGAGGCACAAGCCTAAAGTACACTCACCAACCAAGCCTGATATATAAAACTCTGGTAAAAGTTTGTAACTGGAAGATGCTGATGTATCATTCCCCACCCTTATTTAACTCCAAAATGTAAACAGCTTCATTAATCACCCAGGAGACTTTGTCAAAAAGCATGCTGCAGCAAATTTAAAACTTATAACACAGTTGATTTTAGATTCAACCCGGCAAACAGTGATTGAGTGTGTCCTCATTACTAGGTATTACACTAAAGCTTGCTGATGCAAAGATAAGTTAAAGTTGGTGGCTGTTTCCTGACAGTGTACTCACTTTGCATTGCAGAGAATAACTTTAATATTAGGCAATCCATGATAAACATCTAAGAAGAGTTATAGACAAAAAAAAATGCAATGGAGCACAGAGGATAAAGAAAGATAAAATCTTCCTGAGGTGGGACAGAGAAAGAGTCCTAGATGGGGAGTCAACTAAGATGGATCTTGAAAGATGAATAAAGTTTTGTAAGGATGAAAAACACAGTCCTTCTAGGAAACCTGCTAAAACCAGTCACTACCTTAAAAAATTTAATGTGTGGATATTTTTCACTATACCTTCTTTTCCCACCTCTATTTTTCCACTCAAAGTATATGTGAACTTCATATGCATCTCAGAGCAAACAGGGAGTGAAAATATCATGGAGATGAACTGCACTATGTTTAGTGAGTAGGCACTGGCAATCCACGATGGGGAGGCAACTGTCAAAGCTAAGAACTTGCTGAAATTACTTTCTATCAGTGATACAAGATGTAATCAAATTAAAGAATATAGGCCTTGGGCAAAATAACAGAGGATGAACCCATGTGTGAAAATTATTTTCTAGGGGCCTCACAACAAATCAGAAGAAAGTTGAGGAGGAGGACACAGTTGAAAGAGCATGGCTCAGAGGCGCAGAGAACTCAAATGCTGTTCTTCTCTCTGACATTTGCGGAGGTTGTGATCTCAGAGCCATTTCCTTTTGCTAACACTTAATGATTTATTTATTTGCATTTGGATGACAAAGTAGTGAGAAACTGTGGCCAGCAAACACTGGGCTAAATTCCAGAATCTAAGAACTGAGAAATGAAATAGGCCCTGAGGTGACATTTCCGCAGCCCCGGTGCTCACTAAAATAATTGGAAGCAAGCAAGTCATGCTATGAAATCTCCACTAAAATCCCATCATGGAGAAACAAGGATGCAGATTGCTTCTAGTTCAAACCTTTTCCCCTGCATCAGCATGGCAAACTCTTCACAGTACCATATCTCCAGTTAGTAAATGACAATAGGAACATGGGCCTGAAAAATGGCATTGCTGGTGGGGGCATGGAGAGCCCAAAGGGACTCGCCTTCTCTAAAGTCAAATGGCCTCAAGGCTGTTTTCAGAACCCAATCCTTGTTCCAAAACCAAAGTTCTCAGTTACTTATGACTCTAAACAAATCTGAGAAGGCCAGCCTTCTGAATCTCTGTAACCACATTCTCATTAAAAAGAGAATTATGGATTATGAGTTTTAGAGTCTAATGTTACTGACTTATCAAAACTAGCCATGATTTAGCAGTTTGGAGAAGTTACTAATTACAACTCTCTTGGGGCTGAACCCTAAATAATATCTTCACTGAAGCCTTGTGGGTTCCTGAGTGGAAGACTCACCTAAAGTGGCTACAGGTTGTTAACAAAAGCACATGGATGTACACAGGATTCACTGTCTTGTTGCAGTGGAACTCAAAGCAGTGTCCCCTTTAAGACTCACAGAATTGTTCCCTATCTAGAAGTTGTATCTGGTTTTCCAATGAAAGTTTTCCATATTACTATGAGAAATTTAACAAGCATTAAAAACAATGATTTCATTTTGCTATCTTTTAGCACCTTAGCTCCCCAAGTTACAGAAACAAGAGCTAACAGAAATTCTACCTACCTTGCAGGTTTGTTTAGAGGACAATGTTAGGACATACAGGTTAGTACACATTAGTCCAGTGTTGCACAGAGGGTTAGCTAATCCCACAATAAGTTACTATGTATTTTACAAAGAACTAGAAGCAAAGAGCTTAAAGGCTCTAAACACAAAGAAATAGTGAGGAGAAGGAAGTGCTAATTACTTACTTTCGTTCAATCTACAATACATACATGTGTTGCAATATCATATGGTATCCTGTAATATGTACAAATTGGATGTGAGTTTTTAAAATATTGAATTTGATAAGATATGTGGAACATTTTTACATAGTAGCATATACAAAGTACGTTTTTAATGAATAGTAGCCATGAAAAGGAAGAGAAGAGAGACCCTATTGGAGGTGGCTAGAGATCTTCTAGGCCTCTGGGAAGGTCTACCACATAGCTCTCCATTCACTGCCAAGTTTCACTGGAAAACTCAACAAGAGTTATGTATGATGTGTTGATGAGCTGTTTGAGAAATGTCCTAAAACTTTTTTTAGAAAAACATAATAAATGGTAAGTAGAAAAGAATATGTTACCTCATTGAAGACAAGCTTCAAGACATATGTTAGTTCTTCCTACCACACAATTTGAAGGTTAAAATGGCATGTTTTTGTTACTTAGTCAAGAGTCTATACTGTTTAAAAGTGAACAAAGTAGATAATAAGTTCTCTTTTGTTTGCATAATTAAAGTAATTGTGTGTGTGTGTGTGTGTGTGTGTGTGTGTGTGTGTGTATGTGTGTGTGTTGAAAAGTAATGGGATAACCTTTAGGTTTTTACTTATTCTCCATTTTTAATTTCTTATATGTTTCTTGTCTTCTATGGACAATATCACTTTCCAGTCCTACAGTATCTGACTTTCCCCAGAGCAGGTGTGTACAAATCAGTACAGGGAAATTTCTCAACAGACCAAAAGTGACCTTAGAAGAAGATATAACCCATGATTTCTTTGGTTTGGTTTGTGTGTCATTAACTATAGAAGAGACAAAGAGAAACTCCAGTGGAGGATTAGTCCATGAACCAAACCCAGTAACCACATTTCTATTACGAAAATAAATGTTAACATAATAAAATATAATCTCAGAAGTTTTAAGTATTTTTTGTTTGACTAAAGCCAAAACCAGATGAATCATTATTTTAAAAGCATGTTTTGTATAGTAAAATGCATAGTTGGATTTTAGCATATCACATTCGTTATTGATGATATTTACCATGTCATTTTTCTTTAATCATGGCTTGTACCAGCTCTTGTAACACCCTGCCTTCTACCATTCAGAAGCAATGGCCTGACCCAAATATTCGCATTTTTGTAACTGGCCAACTCAGTTATATAGGAGCACTACATGTTCTCTTAGCTTAGCCTGGCATGCTTGATGACTAGATGAACCTCCACACAAGTTCAGCCAGTCCTCAGGTGGAGAGTTTCGTGGTTCAAAGTAGTATGAGAGTTGCCAATTCCATCAATGTTCAAAGGTATCAGATATTAAACTATTTACTCTCTTTGGGGATCCAAATGTTTCTTGTAGTTTAAATTCTTTTCATTAGTGTATATTCATTGAATCCTCACTATATATTCATCATGAGAATTGATGTTGTTTGTTCATCAAAAATGTATCTCAAGAACCAGAATTATCTGTAGTTACACATTCATGTTTGTGTGCCTTGGTATAAAACCCAATTCTACTCTCCTTTAACACAACAGAACTTTCACAGTCATGAATAGCTTTTAGTTTTGTCTTATAAAACTAAATATGGTGATAAGATTTTTTTTTCTGAAAAAGATTATCATTATATCTCAAATGGTACTTATTAATGTGTCCTTCATGCCACACGAGTTTAGCATCTCCCCACTTATTGGCTTGTTAGACAAGTCCTGAGAACAAAGTTTATAAAATTAAATGCTTTAATTCCTCTGTTTACCCTACTAGAATTGAGTCACCATTAACACCCAACTATTTTTAAGAAAAATTTCCAGATATTTAAAATGTGCTATACTCTTAGGTACTTCATCCATAAAAAGGATGTTTATGCTAAGTCTAAAATATGAGGAAATTGAAGCTAATGGAGGGTCAGCAAGTTGTTTTTATCTCTCTCAAACCCCATGATAAGTAAATAGTAAAGCTTGAATTTGAATAGAGTTTGTAAACTCAGCTGAATAAGATCATGGCCTCCCCAGCCAGATCCAGCTGAGAGTGACAGGTAGTTCTCCAGAGGCCAAAATAAAGTTCTATGATCTCAGGCAAAACACCCATTGTCTTCATGTGGTTCATGCACACTCAAAATTGGCATGCACCACCTCTACAGTGAAGTTGTAAGAATCAAGGGGTGTAGCATGTATGTTTTCTGCCAGCCCGCCCGCCGCTAGTTTGGCACGCCAGCCCCAACTAACACTCAGAGACTCTGTATATGATACAATCCTGTTGGCCAGTTACCATTATTGTTTATGGGCTAGTTCTGTCTTAATGATTAACCCATTTCTACTTATCTAAATATTTCCACGTGGTCATCTTATGGGGAGCCGCAGCCGGCATCTTCCTTCCTCCCCAGTCTACCTCTTGACTCCTCCTAACTACTTCCTCTTTCCTCCTTGTCTCCTAGCCCCGCCTATCTTGCTTTCTCATTGGCCACAGTGCTTTATTAATTAACCAGTATGAGAAACATATTTACAGAATAACATCTCCCATCAAAGGGGGAACCAACATAGAGGTTTCTGAAATATTAAAACAACACATCTAAACACTGAGCCAAACTCCTGGAATCCAGCTGCAGAGAGAGAAGAGTGATGTGCAAAGGGGTAAAGACCAGGCTGGAGAAACACACAGAAACAGCTGACTTGAACAAGGGGGAGCTCATGGATACTAGTCTGATAGCTGGGAAACCAGCACAGAACTGGCACAGACCTTTTGAACATGGGTGTTAGGAGTAGATCAGTATTTATTCCTAATATATGAATGGACTTTGGGATCCTATTCCACATAGAGGGATACTCTCTCAGCCTAGACACATGGGGGAAGGCCTATGCTCTGCCCCAAATGATATGACAGACTTTGAAGATCCCCAGTGGAAGGCCTCACCCTCCCTGGGAAACAGATAGGGAATGGGGTGGGAGTTGGGGGGAACAGGGAAGGAGGGGAGGGTGAGGGAACTGGGATTGACATGTAAAACAAGCTTGTTTCAAATGTAAATAAAAATATTATAAAAAAGACTACAAGATTAGCAACATTTTAGTTAGGAATCATTTGCAATTAAATGATTAATCTTTCCATTAAAAATATACATGATAGCTTCATGTTATAGAGGAAATTAGGGGCAGCGCTGGACTTGAACTAAATGAAGAGCTGAGGAAGACAAAGAATACATACTTTTCTTCAGAATGTCTACTGGGTCACATGTGCTGCTCTGCCCATGAACAGGCAATAAACTCTTGTTGAGTGTCCTAACATCAGATACACCTGTGACTCCTATGATTCTCTATAGCAATTCCTGTGATAGTTGTCTATGAATCACATATATAAAATGATAAGCAAGAAGAAAGATGCAAGGGGCTGTGGAGATGACTAAGTAGTTCAGATCACTTCCTGCTCTTGGAGAGGACCTAGGTTTGGTTCTAAGCACCCATCTAGACGCTCATAACCATCTGTAACTCCAGTTCCCAGGAATCTGAAAAAATCTTCTAGTGTCTGTGGGCTCTGCACCCACATAGTGCAATTCTGTACACACAGGCAAAATACTCATATACCTAAAACAATGTAAATACATTTTAAATACTTTTAAAAAGAAGTAATGTATAATAACACAGGTGAGTGAAGGAATCTAATGGTTTCAATGAATAGGCATACTGTTGGAAAGCATTTAACAGGAAAATAAGAGTGAAAACTAAAAGAATAAAGTAGTAGTAGTACATTGGAGTGTACCAGTGGAAAGAGGTGTGTGCTTTAATATAAAATAATTCCAAGGTATGTTATCTTTTTCAAATGTCCAAAGGACATTTTGACTTGCCATGCCCTTCACTGGTATGATCAGAACCATTGGTACAGAGTGTTAAAGATGATCTTAAAAGGATGTGTTACTAGATCACTTTCAGTAAATACCTATAAAAGACTAGCTATTTCAGAACTATTATAGAGTCCATTTACTTGGACAAAAAAGAAAGAAAAGGAAAAAGGCCATAGCAAATAAATTTCAGCAAGCTGGTTTGACCTTATGAAATAAAATTGAGCAAAAGGGTTGTTGATAGCATTACATAGTTTCCATCAATCCTAGAAAACCAACAATATCCTCTCCATAGGAAACTGAACATAGACTTCCACACAGAATGTAAAAGTGAATGGCTCCCATGGAATAGCCATAGACTCATAGGCTTTTTTTTTTTGAACGATCAGTTTAAAGAAGGTTTAGCGTAAACAGAAAAGTAAAAATTATTTAAATTAAAATTTCTTTTACTTTTAGAAAGATGTTACACTTCAAAGGGAATTTGAATTTATATGGTACATAAAGGTTTTAGGAGCTGTCCAAGGTCATCTTTATAATCTCCCATCTTCACAATGAGATATATTTCTTCATCCTCACCAGAGTAACATTGTGGGCTCCCACAATGACATACAGAGGGGGCTCAAGCCATGGTCACTAAATAAAGAGGGTTTGTTGGCTGCCCAAAGCCCCTTAAACTGTGTTCTGCTCATGTAGTTTTAAAAATCTCCCTGCTAGTGGAAAATGGATGGCTTAAGAAAAGAGAGTGACAGTTAGAGATCAAGTCCCAATGGGCTTTGCATACCAAAGAGCACGAATTCTGTTCTTATTGGGAAGGGAAGATATTAGAGGGTTTAAAGTTGAAATGATCAGATTTACATTTTTACAAAGCTCAGTCTTCTCAATGAGCTGGGAATGGACTTGAAGAAGCATGTGAATGTGAGGAGGGTACTATAGCCAGACAGGGAGATACTGATATCCTGGGTCAGACTGCTTCATAATGAAAGGACAAGGAAGTAGAAGGGGAAGTCATCAGACTTGGAGAGAGGCCAGGTCCTCCAGGGCAATCTAGGCCATGGGAAAGACTCGGGACTCTATAACTACTGTAGTATGAAGTCTGGAACATTGAGAGCAAGAGACAAACATGAATTACCCAGGCTAGACAAATGCTTTCTCTCTGTCTGGCCTTTCTGCCCACTACCCAGGGTTTTTAACAAGTTTTTTAAAATAGGTTTTTACTTTTTGTAGACACTGGACTATACTATACTATACTCTTGCTTAAGAGTAGTTGTAAGGAGAAAAGTAGAGATTATAAAGTGGGAGTTACTACCTTGGGTAAAGGTGCTAAAATACAACACTCTCTTGTGAAATATGGATATATTACAAGGCATATTTTCTCAATTGATGAGACATAATATTCTATCAGTTTCAAAAATACATTTAACTATCAGAAATTGAGTGGCCTTGAGAAATCATACTTGAGTATGCTGCTACGAACTTGTATCTATCTGAGACAGAAATTCGAGAAAACCATGCTAAAATACTGTCACATAGAAACGGAGATTAAGAATTCTTTGCCCATCTTCTTAGTCAATTTTTATTGGATTATTTGTTTTCCTTCTTTGTTTTTAAAATTTTTCTCCTTTAAGTTTCACACTATTGAAATAATGAATCACCCCCAAAGAATTAAAATTTCCCCAAGAATTTCATGCTGGGGAAAAAGAAAGGCTGAAGCCTGGTGCCAGAGGAAGACCTTGACTTCCAGGATGATACAGCATGCAGTTCTGATAGCTTGTGTCAGTTAGATTAACATAAGCATATTTCCTGGCTTTCTTTCATCTTTGCTATAAAATCATAATACCATTATGAAAAATGTTGAGAAATAAACAGTAGCATTTCCATCCCCAGTTTGGTCAAATCATAAATGAATAAATACTTTTTTTAGACCAATTTCCCTATCCCACAGTTTTTAAAAATATATTGGAAAACCATGTTGTGAGTTTGTAAATCTTTGTACCCAGCTGACAGTGGATTGGAGGATTGGATGAAGCATACCCAGAGGAAGAACAATCCACTTTACTAAGATTTCTGAATTGAACATTACTCACTCACCAAACACCAACACACACATACACACACACACACACACACACACACACACACACACACACACACACACACACGAAGGGCAGAGGTAGAGAGAATTGAAGACAGAGAGAAACAGAGAGACAGAAATCCAAGAAGACATTTGGATATCCTGTAACCCAGTCAAGTTGACACAAAATTAATTCTCACAGGGGGTTTGCAGCCAGACTATCTGATGCCTTTGGGTTGCTCAGCTAAGTAGGGCCAGGGGTTGATAAAGCACAAGCAAGCTTGGCTTTAAGCATCTCCAAATGGTGCTTTATTCAGTCCTCACAATAGCCACTTGAGGCAGGGTGCCATCATCCATTGCCCATTTTACAGATAGAGTCAGGATGGTGTTAAATGTTTTCCAAAAGTCCTCCAGCCAGTATGTGGCATACCTAGGACTAACAGCCATGTTTGACTGACAACTGGTCCCAGTGATTTTCAGTAAAATATCCTTCTTGTCTGTAAGGTTCTAAGCTGGACTACATGACTACTGTATGAATGGTATCTATCATCTGACTACTGTATGAATGGTATCTATCATCTGTTCTCTGGTTTCTGGGGACATAGAAGCTGTGGGATTATGGCTCTTGTAAATTTTTGTGTCAAAATCAAATCTGTAACATATTATTAAGATGTAAGACTTTGCCTAAAAAAAGACCTAAACAATGAAAATGCTACCACACATGTTAACATGGAAGGTTCAAATCACATGGGCCCCCATCCCTACTTACAGGCAGCTAAGGAACGCTAAAAGAGGAAGAATTAGTCTTTCCCAGGGAGAAGGCCAGCAGTTGATTATCCAATACCAAGTGGTCAGCCCTGAAATTATGTATATGCAAGCAATAATAATGAACAGGCTCATCAGGCTGTATTTATATATACATAACATTTAAAGGAGGAAGAGTTGGGGGAATGTGGGACAGGTTGAAGGAAGAAAAGGGAATTGAGGGAAATGATGTAATATATTTTAATAAAAAGGGGGGAGCCTTTTGGAGTTATTGGGTCTTCAATAGCATATGTAGCTGATAATAGACTTCTCAGTTTCTTTATCGTGGATGTCTCGGCCTCTAGATCTATGTACAATACAATTTCCATTGTGTGCAATTGACCTGCTCTAAGGTGAACTATGAAAGGCTCTGAGACCAAAGAATCATTGGAGCAGAAAAGCATGTGGGGTAGGGGAGAGCCAACATGTGAGGAAGGGATTTATGCAGAGGAACTGCAGTTGGCTCTAAAAGTTGGGGCATACAACCAGGAAACAAGACAACATATACTAGCTGGGTGCTCACAGAAATGCAGGAGAGAGGGGCTCTTATGGCCAGTCTCTTCTTGGTGCATGCCTATGACATCACTTATAAGGTGCTGACATTTTGTGAAGCCAAACACCGAGGTTTCCCAGAATCACCCCCATTTTGCCGTTCAGCAGCACCAGAGGGTAATTAGATCACTCCTGCACTTTTTTTTCCTGAGGATAAACTGAGACTCAGAGTAATTAAATGACTCAGACAAGGCCACACAGCCAAGGAATGCTAGATATGGCTTTCACCAGAGGCCAAGCTTTCATGAACAAACCTTCCTGATCTATGTTTCACAAATAGGAAACACTGGTGAGCGCTCACCTGAAGGCCAGAAGGCCAAATGACCTCTATCTTTTCAACTGTGCCAAGCCAGGATCTGTTGCTGGTAATATCTGAGACGGACAATTAGGATTCTTCTGCCTCTTGCCAACTTTTCTCCAGGCAATTAAATTCTGTCTCCCAAGGGGGGAAAATGATTTCTAATTCTAATTTATAGTCAACCCGAATTTTCAGAAGACTCTATAGAGTTTGCTTCTAATTTTGCATAAGTGGATAAGTATAGCCTGCAGGAATACCACAGAGATTTTATTCATTTATCTCCCATATTAACTCATTTATGGCCTGTGGGAAGTATAAGTAAAAATGAAGTGGCACAAAAAATTAATTAAAAGAATTAAACAATGTTAGAGAGATTTTACTTTTCAAACCCACTGACAATCGAAGAAAAAAAATTGGTCAGAAGTTCCAAGAAGGAAGAGCAGGTAACAAGCCATTGGTGTAACATCAGATGCATCACTATCTAGGAGCTTAGAGGATCAAGGTCTCAGGGAACAAGCCCAGATTCATTGAAAATCATAGTTTTTCAACTTCAGACTGATCCTACCAGTCACTCATCAGGCTGGATGTGCTCCATGTGTCACCCCCCAGGTTCACTGTCCAACCCTCCTCACTGTATATATGTGAGATGCTAACCTATGTTAGGACTCTGTCACCTGGGCTCCTTAATAGTTTTGTTTTCCAGATAGAAAGATGACTGAGAAGCTGAGGTCTTGCTCTTCCTGGCTCTCTCATGGACTGGGCCATCACTTGCCAGTGACGAGATTTCTTTGCCAAAGGCTACTCCACCTGCTGTAGTCACTCTTCCACAGTTACCCATTCAGTGGACCTCATATCTGTCTATGCCTTCCCATTTTTCATTCGGGTGATGGGTGGCAAACAGCTCCCTGAACTAGCTAGTCCCAGGCATTTTTACCATTCCTTTATTCCATTTCCTTTACCCAAGCAACAAACATTTCTTTGCAAGTATTCTTTCCATGCACTCCCTTTAAATTACTCCTTTGGGCATGCCAGCTTTTTCATGCTGATGTCATGATGGGCAGATACATAACCTCTGTGGGGGTCAACATTTCTGCTTAGGAAACGATGTTTTGTTTTCTATCCTTCCTGTGGCATTCCATAATTCAACCGATATTTCTGGAGTGCTTATATATGTTGGGTGCCTGGAGTAGAAGTATGGAAGGTAATGGTGTCTTTTGGTCCTACTAATAAGAGGAGATACTATTTGCACAGTAGGAGGGGACTGAGTGGCATTCTGCTCTGTTGTTTCTAGCAGAGAAGTTAGAGCTACACCAAAGCTGACTGCCTCACAAAGGAATACCTACCCTCCAAATGAAGGCTTCCTTCCCAAGGAGCTTGGCTTCTGGGTTAGCAGGTACACTGCAGGATGTAGACTGCAGGAGCCATGGAGGCTGTAAACAAACTTCTCTTGTGATAATTATAACCATGATTAAATGTAAACCCATCTGGAAAACTTGAGCTTTAGGCCCAGCTACTTACACGAAGAAATGTATCAAAAGACCTAAGCACATAGTCTGGCATATTCTGAACATGTAGGTAATGATAACAGTAATGGCTGTGACAACAATAGCTAATACTTAAAAGGGGATTATAACATGAAAGGCACTGTTTGAAAGGCCTTTACATATACTAATTAACTCACAACAAGCCTATGAAGTGGCCTTTATCATTACTGCTGTGTTCCAGTCTAGGGAAGTTAGGCATGGAGGCTATGCAGTTCTTATGGCTGTTACAATAAATTACCAGTTTTGTTGGCTTAAAATGAAAAAAAAATTCTCTCACATTTCTGGCTGTTAAAAGTAAAAAAAGAAAAAAATTCAGTATAATTGGATGCCAGCCTCTATAAGCAAATCCATTACTTGGTACTTCTAGGTTTGGTGGTACCCAGAATTACTCAGCTTGAAGCCATACCCTCCAGTTTATGATCACTTCATGATGATGTCTTATCCTGTACCGTTCATGTCTAGAACATTCAGAATAATTTCCCTATTTTCACATCCTTAATATAATCCCATCTACAAAGTCTCTTTTTCCACATGCAGTAACTTATAGGCCAGTATACTAGGGTCTATGAGGGCCTATATAAAAAAGATGTATGGGCTGGGGCTGGGGTGCACACCTTTAATTCCTGTACTCAGAATGCAAAAGCACACAAATATCTGAGCCCAAGGCCAGAGGTCTATAGAGTGAGTTCCACGACAGCCAGGGCTATACAGAGAGACTCTGTCTTGAAAACAATAACAACAACAACAACAACAACAACAACAACAACAAACAAATAAGCAAACAAAGAGATGAAGAGATAAACTATAAATAGGACAGAATACAGAATGTCTTCCCAAAAGGTGGCCTTCTGAAACACTACATAGACTATGATAAATACACTTAAAAACAAAAACATGAAAAACACGTTGTTATAAAGACAAGGGCATAAAAAATATTCTTGGCTCATTTCACATGACTAAATTTAAGCATAACACCAGGTGTATTCCTCACCATAATTGTATTTACTTAAGCAAATTACAAATGCCACCTCATGCTTTGCTTGCTTTAATAATATGAATAAAAAGTTCTTCATTTTTACTACTCTTGATATTATACACCTGGAACCCACACAAGTCTTTGACATATCCTTTGGTCCACAGAAGCTTTGCCTGACTGGCCATGGAACAGTCAACCACGGTCTCAAGATTTCAGGGGCTATTAACAAACCTACCATGAACACATGAAACATCCCATCCATGGTCACACAGACTATATACTTGTCACAATGACTAAAATATCTATCAGAAAGAAATTAATGGAGGAAAGGCTTATTTTTGGCTAGGGTTTTCAGTGGGACTTTGGTTCATCGTGGCAGGGAAAACATAACAGTAGACAAGAAGGCTATCAGTGTATGAGGAGACAGTGAGGTAGAAGCTTGCTTACATGACAGCAAGCCAGGAAGCCAGTATAACTTTCAAAGACCTACCACTATAACTCATGTCTGTCAGCCAGGCAACACCTCCTACAAGCTCTACACCCTTGAAAACAGCACTCAAAACATAAGACTGTGAGGGATATTTTAGATTCAAATCATAACCTAATATTAATTCTGCCTTACTACATGATTTGAGACAAATTACTTAACTTTATCTGTGATATGATAGGAAAAATATCCACCCTCTGGTACACAAAGGAAAATTATTAAGATCACCAAGGAGATTGTCAACATAGAATGGCAAAGACTCTGTCTTCTCATCTTTCTGTCTTCCCCAACCTATAATAAGCATTAAGAACAAATGCTTGTGGGAACAAATATGTTCATTAACTATAATAGCACAATATGCTCTACTAAAATTCCTAGTGTGCAAGGTCCTCCATATTTACTATTTTTCTTTTTCTGTTTCAATAGGCCTATGAAATAGACAGCACTAGCTCCCTTAAACCATTTCTTCTTTTTACTTTTTTTAAAATATAAATTTGAAACAAGGTTGTTTTACATGTGAATCCCAGTTCCCTCACACTCCCATCCTCCCCTATCACACCCACCAAACCCCAGTCTATCCCTTTTCTGCTCTCCATGGAGGGTAAGCCCTTCCATGAGGAGTCTTCAAAGACTGTCATACCATTTGGAGCAGGGCCTAGGCCCTCCCCCATGTGTCCAGTCTGAGAGAGTATCCCTCTATGTGGAATGGGCTCCCAAAGTCCATTCATACACTAGGGATAAATACTGATCCACTACCAGAGGCCCCATAGACTGCCCAGTCATCCTAAAACTCACATTCAGGGTGTCTGGGTTGGTTCTATGCTGGTTTCCCAGCTATCAGACTGGGGTCCATGTGCTCCCCCTTGTTTAGGTCAGCAGTTTCTATGGGTTTCTCCAGCCTGGTCTTGATCCCTTTGCTCATTACTCCTCCCTCTCTGCAATTGGATTCCAGGAGTTCAGCTCAGTGTTTAGCTGTGTGTGTCTGCTTCTGCTTCCATCAGCTACTGGATGAAGGCTCTAGGATGGCATATAAGGTTGTCATTAATCTCATTATCAGGGAAGGACATTTAAGGTAGCATCTCTAGTATTGCTTATATTGTTAGTTGGGATCATCCTTGTAGATCTGTGGACGTTTCCCTACTGCCAGATTTCTCTTAATACCTATAAAGGCTCCCTCTATTATGGTGTCTCTTTTCTTGCTCTCCTCTATTCTTTCCCTGAATCAATCTTCCTGCTCCTTCATGCCCACCTCTACTCTCCTCCCTAACTCCCTCTCTGCCCCCCCATGCTCCCAATTTGCTTGGGAGATTTTGTCAAAGGGGCAAGATGTTTTAAACCCATTTTTAGTTCACCTAAGAAATTTAACACATACATACATACAAACATACATACATACGTACATAATACATACATCTTGTGCTATTAGCATGGATTCATTGTAGCTAAAGATAATTCATAAAGATAATTTATTTCAACGGTTTCATGCATTTTGACCATATTCAACCTTTGAACTCTTCCCTTTCTCCTCCTCCTTTTTTCACTTTTGCTAGTTGTCCTTTCATCAAATCTTTTCTACTTATATAAATTATATCATGTATCAGTAGTAGTATAATAAGAGAATGGTATAACCCTGCCTTATTTAATACTCATATTGACCCTGTGATTCTTTCACTGTTACAGATGAGAAAGTGGTAGCTCTTCTCAAAGCTTCACAAAGACAGTAAAAGGCAGAGCTAGAATGCAAAACCAGGCCTATGCAATTCCAGAATATATTCTCCTGATGCCATGAATACAGATAACTGGGCCTGTTGCCCTTTATTGCTCTTCTTCAGTGTGTGTGTGTGTGTGTGTGTGTGTGTGTGTGTGTGTGTGTGTGTGTGTGTGTGTGTGTGTGTGTGTTGAATTTTATTTCATTTTTTATTTCTATTTTGGTGTTTTGAGACAGGATCTCATTAGCTCAGGATGGTCTCTAAGTTGCTATATAACAACTCTTGATCTTTTTGCTTCTCCTTTCTGAGGCTGGGATTATAGATGTGTGTTACCACATCCAGTTTTTCAGTTAACTTTTTAAAAACAATTATTCACAAAGGAACTTCAGTTTTCACCTGATACAGGTACTCCATCTCCTGGGACACTTGTGTCCTTTCATGTCACCTTTATTCAGACTTTGCATGCAACTTTTCCCTCAAAGTCAGGCCTATGGCTTCCAGTTGTGTGATCTGGACCTGCATAGGCTATAATTTACAGAACTGTACTGCATGGTTAGCCCAATTCTTCCTTAAGATTGTGCCATGAGCAGCTGGACACCATGTTTAGTAAAATTGTAGACATTTTACAAGTGGAGGTTAATCTATGGTGGTTTGGTATGCATTATTTCACTTGTTCGTGTAACAAGTATGTAATTGAGCTTCTGGTATGGCTTGTGTATTATTTGGCTGTTAGTAACATGCTAAGAAACAAGGATGCCAAGAACTTTACAGTATAGGAGACAAGGCATGAAATGAAATAAATAATTTAAAATTTACAAATTAGTACATATTGCACAAAAGTCACATGTGGAGAATTATAGGAGAATAAAATAGGGATACTCTATTGTCAAAAAATAATCTATAAACTTAGATTAAGTGAAAAATAAACCAAATACAGGCAAAACAAAGAGAACAATATTGTAAGTAGTGGTCACAGTGTGTATGGCATGGGTTGATCAGCTGTGTTGGTCTGCCTGGGACTGGTGGAGAGTTGAGATGTGGGGAATTGTTTTTAACTTAGAAAGAGTTTTCTGATGGTTCCATTATAGTTTTAGAGGCATCATAGCAGCAGGCGGGCGGGTATGGCAGAGGAGCAGCAGCTGAGAGCTTACATTTGATCTACAAGCATGAGGCAGAGAGACAAAGAAAAAGCTACCTGGAAATGGTGTGGGCTTTTGAAATGTCGAAGCCCATTTGCAGTGGCACACGTCCTCCAACAATGACAGATCTATGACTTTTAATGCTACCAGTGGCAAAAATCTGAGAACCGTGGCATGAATTAGTTACCATAAGAAACAATAAGATTATTAATTTAGGATCCAACAGGGGGCAAACATGAATGGACATCAATGGGAAGGCAGGGGCCACAACATGTAGAACCGGGGATACCATGGAGAAAAGGTGGATTTTCTCAGAAAGAAAGGTGCTAGAGAGTTTAATTGAATGGCTTTAAAATCTATTGTTTATATATATCCTAGGGCAACAAGAATGAAGTCAAGGGAAACTAGGAGGTTATTACAATCATCAGGAAGAATGACAGTAGCACGTTGGCTCAGAGCAGCCTTGTTCCCATAAGCTTTTGACAAAAAACAGTCACCAGCAATGGATGATAGAGCAAATAGCTTCTTGAAGCAATATATAAAGTTGAAGGCACACAGTAGACTAACCAAAAGTCAGACATCCACCCGAGTCCTTGAAGTTGCTCCACAGACATGTGGGGATCCAGAAGGCATACATACATACAGGTGCATGACTGGGCACATGTAAAAGGCTCTGCAAATACTTAGGGAAGTCCCCACCCACTCAACCTAGCTCTCACTTGCAACCCCCTTACCTGTACCTCACTTGGAACCTTTAGCAAGCAAGAAGTGAAAGTCACGACAGGGGAACAAGTGCTTGTTGGAGTATTGAAAGAAGACCCCAACACAGATCAAGAGACTTGCATTGTGAGATAGTTAAAGAAATCTCTGTCCATGTACAAGGTGACTACCAAAATCATGCTTCAGTGGCTCTAAGATGAAGAATAAAGTCATTACATAGTTTTTTTTTCAGAAAAGACACAAGACAAATAGCAGCAAAACAGTGCAGCAACAACAAATCCTGGCCAGGGAAGGATGGGATCTATAAAAGCCCCATGTTATGAGAAATGAGGAAATGAAGATATTTTCACAAAAAGGCAATGGCAAATGGCAAATTATGCTGCATGCTGCTGTTATATCATGGAAGCTGAGGATGGAGGCGTAATCATTGAGTTTTTAAGACATCCAGGTAATTGGTAACATAGATAAAAGAAATTTAGTCTTATAGTAGGATTTGAAACCTGATCAGCATGGACTTCCTGATCCTATCTATCTATCTATCTATCTATCTATCTATCTATCTATCTATCTATCTATCTATCTTAACACTTATTTTACCACAGGTAATTTGAAGTTTGGGAATTTCTTGATGTTTTCAAATTAAAATATAATTACATCATTTCCCCTTCCCTCTAAATGAAATCATGAAATTTGCAGGTAAATGGATAGAAGTAGAACTATTACATTGCCTGATGTCACCCACACTCAAAAAGACAAATGCCACATATTCTCTCTCATCTGTGATTCTCAAGTCTAAATCAACAGACGTGAGTACATAACCTGGAATAATCACAGGAAGCAGAACAGTAAAAAGGGAACATGCAGGAGCAATAGAGAGGGTATTAGACTCCTTATTTGCTCCTTTTCAACAAAAACCATTAAGCCATATGAACTGAAATTGATAAATAGCACAAGAAGACCATTGGGCATCTTCAAAGCTCTGACACTCTTCAAAGTCTCCATTCTGCTTGCTGCTTCTTACTCAGAAATCACTTGTTAGCAGGAGGTCTTTGGTCCATATCCATGTCTCTTTAATAATTTATGAAATGATGGCTTAGATCTAGCTTAATATAGTCCAAAGTCAATGTCATGGCATATTAATTGCAACATTTGTTTGGTGAACACTAAGTATTTTGGGGGGGAAATATGATTGGAAATCACAAGGCTAACCCAAGTTAGATAATTATATTTTTGCAGGCCTTCTCAGAGCCTTTGATGGTCTGATGTGAATTTCATGTTCCCAAGAGTGGGGTATATACAGCATGCCATTATATCATTGAGTAAAGCTCCTTTGTTTCTTGTCTGCTTTATAGACAGATGAAGAGAACAGTGCTCCAAGAACCATGCTTTGAGAAACACTGATCTCAATGGCCTTTTTTAGAGATGACTTTCTTTGACACTTGTACTAGAATAGCTATAACACATTCACTGATGTATTGTTCAAGTCAGTCCAGAACATCAAAAGATCTGCATTAACAACAGCCACGTCTTTACTGTGTGGTTGGTATGGACAAGTTTGTGTACCAAGTGCTCCATGTGTGCCAGCAAAAAGACAGATCACCTTCCCCTTTGTAAAACCAGCGAGGTGGATGGTAAATTGCCTACAATTTAACAAAGTGATTCTACTAGCTTAGCTACATGCCCCAGTCAGACCCTGGCTTAGCTCAAAATAAAGCCAAGGCTGAGTGAGGTTTAAGGGCTAAGAGGGTCAGTGTGCTGTAAACCAGACAGCTGCAAACCTGGCTCCTTGGAAAGAGAGAGGGAGCACTGCATACAGTGAGTGGGTAATATGGGCGATCTGCCAAAGGACTTGGAGTGACAGTCTCAATTGTAAGTTGTTCACTTTTCTGCGACTGTCCCATACCCTCAGTAGGGTTTTATATATAGCCAGGCTTTGTGAACTACTGCTTCCCTTCCTACTATCTGAAGTGTATTGTAGAAATAAAGGGTGGGGATTTTATGCTCAGAGGTTTTGTCTTTGTTGTGCCATCTGGTCTTATTATGAATCCCAGGAATTCATGGATGGAAAAAGCCACGACAAAGGTGACAAACATTTGCAAACTTCTGCCTCAAAAATTTACAGCAGTGGAGGAGACATGGGAGTTTGAGCAAATATGCTCAAACACTTTAGGGCTAGGGGTACAGTTTAGATGGTGGAGTGGCCACCTAGCTTGTCCAAAGCCCTGGGCTTGAGTATGGTGGTACATGTCTATAATCCTAACACCTGGGAGGTAGAAGTAGGAGGAGCAGAAATTCAAGGCCATCCTCAGCTATACAGACCATTCAAGGCCAGCCTGGGATACAACAGACTCTGTAGAAAAAATAATTACTCTGCTTTTGGACATTCATTGTGCAAGCAAGGTCTCACCAAGTCCTCCCAAACGCTTATAAAGTAGGTACTGTCATAAATCCTTCTATAGATCTAAGGAAACAGAGCCAACAGATGCTCAGCAAGGTCAAGTGACTTATTCAAAGTCACCTAGCTTATCATTCATTCTTAGAAGAGGTACAATTATGAGTGTGGATCAGGTCAGCTTGACTCAATGACCCCTGTCTGTAGACACTTTCCAAACCAAAAAGGATTGCCAGTAGAGGATAACTGATACAAGATTCAGATTCTATTTTTAGATTTTGTTCAGTGGCTAAGCCACAGATCCTAGATAGTCCAAGAAGATAGCAGTGTCAGAATGTCCAGGCCTTTTACGGGTTCAGTGTGGGTACCCCAGAGCCCTCCACATCCTAATGCCATGACCGGGTACCCTATAGCTCTCTATACTTTAACACTGTGGCCTGCTCTTCTTCAGAAAAGAGATGGCTCCATCACGATCATCTGACTCTTACTGAGTTTTTAAACTTATGTCTCCCTCCAGTCTTAAACCATTCCCTAGTGTTCCAGTAAGCATAGTCTCAACCACGTGTCATTGCCTCCTCCTATATGAGTTAAACAGCAGTGTGCACCTTGCCTATCATCAGTGTCTGCTAAGCACAGGGCTCAGTAGATGTGGGCTAAATGCAGTTACAGATAATCCCAAGAAGGGATGGTGCCCATCCCTGCTGGTCTGAGGCTCAGGGAATTCTGAGACTCGCAGCAAAAGACAGTGGAGACCATTCAAGTTGTCTTTTTACACACATTCATCTTTCTCTTGTGGGGACCACAGGGAGGTGATGATAGAGGGCAGACTGGTTTTATTTCATTTTTATTTAGCATGGACCTCATTCTCTGAAATCAGCTCTTCAGCCTCAAAGGACAAAGCTACCTTAAATAGAAAGTCAGCCTGGTATAGCCCAAGTGTCATTATATTAATATGCAAAGCTACCAGTCAGCTAATCTCCACAAACCATTTGTTTCCTTAATTGTCCTCTTAGGGCAAAAGTGAAAAAAATAGGGAAGATGAATAACAATTGTATCTAATTCACCCTTCCTGTTCCCCCCCAGTTCCACTTACTGATGCAGTTATGAAGCTGGCAATTTTCAGCTTAAACTGTCTAACTGTTCCTCACTTACCCAGTCCCTGACCCAGTAGCTTTCACTCACATCAGACTTAGTCTCTCAGGATCACTGGGTCCTGTCCATTGAGTCCACTCGAAGCAGTATCTTGGGCTCTGACTCTCAAAACCATCTCCAAGGGGGTAAGGGCAATAACAAAGGCAGCAAGGTATCTTCATTCCCTAGGGAGAGGAAGAGCATCAGTTTCTGAGCACTGGATCTGAAGAGGCAAGATGTATCCGGAACCTTGTCTCTACTGCTTACTAGGTCTGTGGCTCTGGGTAAGTCTTGACTTCTCTGAGTTTCAAAAGCCTCCTTTGGAAAGTCGGGGCAGAGTAAATGAAGGTATGTGATAGCAACTGCTGCTCAGGGCTGGGAGGGGTGGATTAGAGCCTGCCCCAGCCTGTAAGAAAAGGGAAGATTGGGCTGCTCAATGACCTTAGATTCTGCTGACTATTAGATCCCCTTTCCCATTCACTGCCCAATCATATGGCAGGAAGCAGGAGAACTAGAGTGTTTCCCGTGACTGCTTAAGTAGCTAAGAAAGAGAAGGAATGAATAAATGAACATGGCGATTACCATGAATGATCCATTTGAGCCCTTTGTATCCCTCATCTTCACTTTCCAAACTTTTCTCTCTTTAATCAGTCTTGACCTCTCAGTGACTAGAACTTTCTAAAAGCTGTTTGTATCCCACAGTATCAAAATTTGTTGCAACAAAATAGCCAAAGGAGTATACTCTCTACCTGACTGGGTAACCTCCAGTACAGATTTGGAGAGCAGTTGTGTCTAAGAAATGGGGCTTCAGACATGCTAAGACCCAAGCCTGCATGCAACATGGTCAACTCCAGAACCTGACACCAGGAAAGGTCAGTGGAAACCAGTCTGTGGCACTCTATTGATTCCCAAGAAGGCTTGACAAATTGTTTCTTTTTAAAGCTTTATTTATTTATTTATTTATTTATTTATTTATTTATTTATTGTTTTATGAATATTTCATGCCTTTGTTAGTTTTATTTGTGTTAAATATATGCAGGAGCCCTCAGAGGCCAGAAGGTGTCAGAACCCCTGGAACTCCAGTTACAGGCTTTTGTAAGGTTCTTTGCAGGTGCTGGGAACCAAATCTAGGTTTTCTAAGGAGTGGAGAATGCCCTTAACCACCAATTCATCAGCCCAACCAAGAAAGTTCTGTTTCTAAGGCCAGAAGACTTTCACAGCTAAAGAGAAGCCCTCCCTCTGGACAGCATCCATTGATAGACTGGAGCATCTCCAGCCAGTGGGGGTGGTGTCAGTGCTCATCTCTGGGGATGTGATGAGGATTAAACTAATTATTTTCTCAAAAAAAGGTGGATTTCCTTTGCTTCTCCCAACTCCTCCTTGAGAAAGATTTTGAAGGAGGTCCCTACTTATCTGTCTTGGAATTGGCAGTGAGAATAACACAGGCAGATAATTTAACCTTGCAGAGTCCCAGTTTTCCCATCTGTAAATTCAGACTGATATCAATAGTTACCTTACAGGATTTGGAGACCTCAAACGGCAATTCTTACTGAGATCTCAGTTGAACTTTGGAGTGTGCAAAACCTCCATGAAAGTTGGCATACAGTAAACATTGCTATTTGTGTATTCTTTGTAAAGTGTTTTGGGGATCCTCAAGCATATTTTCTTTCCCTTTCCATAACTTCCTGAGGGTTCCTATCATTGCTTTTATCTGCTATTGTGAATACTTTAACACATAAGCAGAAACAGGTGAGTCCCATGGTCTCTCCTGCACCAAAGGTCATGGTCAACACTGTGCTTTGCCTGCCGTTGCAAATGATATTACAGATCTCTTGATAATGTGCCATTGCAACCCTGTTCTCCAGGAAACAAGGAAACAACTGCACTGGTTTCCATTATTGATGCTCAGAGAGTCAGTGTAATTACAATTTTTAATGGTGCACATGTTCATACAACTCCTGTACTAGCTGCCATCTCCTTGAATGCTCTTTAGTATGTAATAAACATTGTCCTTCACCAAAGCCGCTAGCTGATTTCTCATCTTCAACACATTATGATCATTTGCAAACCTCTGATTCTACTGACATAAAAAGGCTCATCTGAGACCTGGTGATTGAGGATAGAGTGTTCCGGACTCTGGTTCCAAGGCATAAGGGGAGGATATCTTCAGGCCCATAAACTCCAAACTGAGTAGCAAAGTGACTTTTCTGGCAAGGACATCTGCAGACCCTGGAAGTCATTTGTGCAAGAATGGGACAGAGGTTTTGCTCTGCTACTCACAGGCTGCAGGGATGGTTGAGTCTGGAGGAGCCACATGATCACTTTGAGGAGTGCATTCCCGTCTGGATAAGTCTATATTGAACAGTAGCAAATAAGTTCTGTCCTAGATCAAAGATACATCCTGGCAGGAAACTCAGGTCATAAAACAAATCTGCTAAGTCTGTTAAACAAGTATGAAAATCCAGAGACCTGTGTGGTCCCTGCTACAGACTACCAGTGTCCTTGATGCTTTGCAAAAGGCCTACTTGGTGATTTTAAATTCATGTAACATATAATTAATTATTTTAAGCTGCTCAGTTTAGGATCATTTCATATATTCAGAGTTATGTAAATCATCACTTATACCTAGCTCTCTAATTATATGTAGCAAATAATCTGTACCCTCCTTCCATCACTGCTGCCGGCCCCTGGTAAACACTAGTATGCTTTCCATACGGTAGAGCTACATAATCTGAATAATACATTTAAATACAATAACATAACATGTGACCTATGGGCATTTGCCTTCATTTCCTTGGAATAATATTTAAGGTTCATCCATGCTCTAACATGTATCATCATTTCATTTTGTTGTATTAGCTAGTTATAATCCATTATATGAGTACAGCACATTTTACCTGTTCAGTGGTCAGTGGCCATCTGTATTGCTTTCCACTTCTGCTTCCTGTGATTACAGCCCCTGTGAACATGTATGTGGTGTTTATTCTCAGTTCCTTGGAATATATACCTCACAGTGGAATTAGTAGGGATATAGCAAACTGTTTAACTTTTTTGAGGAAATAACAAGCTGATTTACATGTACATTCCCAATAGCAATATTAGAAGTGTTCCAGTTTCTCCACACCCTCACAAGTACCTGTTCTTTTTATTAACAAACAAGCAAACACTCTCTAGTCACATTACTGATCTGGGAGTGACATTTCACCATTGGTTGTGCAAATTTATTTTTCCCCAATGGAAGAATCTTGACATATTATTAAATCCCAACTGATGATAGGTGTAGAGCATGGGTTTATTTCTAGACTTTCCATTTTAGTCCACTGATTTAGTTGCTTGTGTTTAGGCAAATCCCCTTCCTTAATCTATCTATCTATCTATCTATCTATCTATCTATCTATCTATCTATCTATCTATCTATCTATCTACCTACCTATCTTCCTTCCTTCCTTCCTTCCTTCCTTCCTTCCTTCCTTCCTTCCTTTCTTTTTCTCTCTTCTTCCACCTCCCCCTTCCTCTTCTTTTGAGACAAGGTCTCCATAAATAGCCCTGGCTGTCCTGGAACTCACTTTGTAGACCAGGCTGACCTCAAACTCACAGAGATCCGCCTGCCTCTGCCTTTTAAGTGCTAAAATTAAAGCCATGTCCACACTTCTTTGATTAGTACAATCTTGTAGTGTCTTTTGAAGCTTGGACCTTACAGTTTTCACAAGGATATTATTTCCTCATTTATTTGTTCTTGCTACTCAGGGTTTCTAGAAATTCCACGTTGATTTTAGGATAAGCCTTTCCACTTCTTAAAAAAAAAAGCCTATTGTGATTTTTACAGGTGTTACACTGAATCTGTTGGTCATTTTGAGTAGTAGTCCAAGTAAACAAAATCAAGTCTTTCAGTTTCTGAACACAGGACAGCTACAGCTGTCTGCAAATTCATGTATTCAAAACAATTGAGGGGAAGGATTCTGAGACTTTACTGAGACAAGCTGAAGCCATCACCTGGGGCAGGACTGACACTTTCTTGGATCACCATAGGTTGAGTTAGCACATGCTGCCAACAGAAGTAAATAAATCCCACAATTTTCATATGGAGCAAAGGAAATGCAGAATGGAAGGGAAGGGGTACCCCTGAAAATCTTAGTTTGGCATTCAGTGGGTATCACCACAAAGCCTCACAGACTTGTTCAGGAAAGTTTATCTCTGTTAAGATCTGTGGTAAGAACATCGATACACCTCTACATGGAAGATGTGGACTATTCCCTAATTGTTGTTATAGTTAAATTGGACCCTGACCCCAAAAGATCCAATGAAGGATGTAGCATTTTTATGCAATGATCCATTCTTGTAAGGGACTGTGTGTATGGCAAGCTGGATTTGGGTGCAGAAGCAATTTTGTCCCCAGGATCTTTTGTTCCTCCAACATGTTCCAGGTGTGAATCCCAGATCTGATACTTAATATGATTTTTGGAAAAGCATCAGCATTCCTCAAGATTATACCCTCACCTGTAAAATGAGCATTTTTGCAATATTTGTTGAATTCACAGGGATATTGTTGTATCAAGAGTCTAAGGAGCCAGGTGGTGGTGGCACATGCCTTTAATCCCAGAGGCAGAGACAGGCAGATCTCTGTGAGATCTAGGCCAGCCTGGTCTACAGAGCGAGTGCCAAGATAGGCTCCAAAGCTACACAGAGAAAACCTGTCTCAGACAAACAAACAAACAAACAAACAAACAAACAAACAAACAAACAAAAAAGTCTAAGGAATTTATCTGTGTGTACACTGAGCTCAGATTATAGGGCTCCTGATAAAAGAAATTTATAAAAGAGAAAAGTCTGGCTCTCTCTGATCCTGGAGAAGATGCAAATTACTGTATAAAAGAATGAAAAGAGGATTGTATATGTGGATAAGGAATAAAATCAAAGCCAGAGAAGGGTCAATAATTTGCTATTAAGAGGACCAAAATCCAGGAAGCAAACACATGTGTATTGAGTGTCTACTGCAGATCATGTACCACCTGGAACTCAGGGAACTGTCTACTCAGCTATATCATGGGGTAAAGGTATGATTAGTCTGGTTTCAAAGCTAAAGGTTACTTAGGGGGGGTGCATAAGATGACTATGACTTACTCCATGTATTTTAGAAGCTTCAACACTAAGGTGGTGTAAACCCCACATACACAGTAACTGTAAGCTATAAAAGAAAGTTACATTTAAAATAAACTCAAACACATCTCATGGAAGAATTTGGGAACAGAATAAAGCTAAGAGCTGTTCAGAAAGTACTCATGTAGAGAAATCAGCACATCACAGTCATTGTTTCCTTGTCATAAAAAAGTTAGCCATTTGGAAAAGAATACTTCTTTCTTATTCCATTGATGCTACTGAGACCAAGGTGGGGTGTATATAACGTTTGCTGACATTTTTGTAGGGGAGACCATGAGTCCATCTCCATAGAGGTGTCAATTTTGATATCACTCTATATTGTGTACCCAGGCTTGCATGGGACTTGGGGGTAGGGCCTCCTATTATTTACCCTGAGCCTTCTTACATGAATAAAGAGTAATAGAAAAATGATAATATCATCCACTCACTGTCTCTGTGATACTAAGTGATGAAGCAAACTGTTGGGGCCTCAGTTATTCCTACAGAATGAGGATCAGAATAATACTTAGTATGGTGGTTGTAAAAGGATATGATAAATAATAGTTGTCCAGTAAATGGCGTATCTCTCATTTAGTTAGATTTTATATTCATATTTATTTCTTATTTTACATGTCAATCCAAGGTCCCTCTCTCTTCCATCCTCCCATGCCCCCTGATACCCCTCACGCCAGTCCCATTCCCCACATCCACTCCCCAGGGAGGGTGAGCCTCCCAGGAGGGATCATCAAAATCTGTCAAGTCATTTGAGGTGGGGCCTAGAGTTCTCAATAGAGGAACCCCAAATGGCTGAAAAACACCTAAGAAAGTGTGCAACATCCCTAGCCATCAGGGAAATTCAAACAAAGGCAACTCTGAAATGCCATCTTGCTCCTGTCAGAATGGCTAAAATCAGAAACACCAATGACAGTTTATGCTGGAGAGGATATGGAGAGAGGGAAACACTCTTCCACTGCTGGTGGGAGTGCAAACTTGTACAGCTAATTTGGAGGTCAGTAGACGGTTCCTCAGGAAAATGGGAATCAGTCTACACAGGATTCAGCAATTCCACCTTTAGGCATATACCTAAAAGATGTACATTTATATAACAAAGACATCTATTCAACTATGTTCATAGCAACATTATTTGTAATAGCAAGAATCTGGAAGCAACCTAGATGCCCCTCAACTGAAGAATGGATAAAGAAGATGTGGCACATTTACACTCTGTGTTTTGAAAAAAATAATGGATTCTGGAAATTCGCAGGCAAGTGGGTGGAACTAGAAGAAAACATCCTGAATGAGGTAACCCAGTCACAAAAAGGTTAACATGGTATGTACTCACTCATAAATGGATTTTAGAATAGAGCAAAGGATCACAAGCCTATAATTCATACCTCCAGAGAATCTAGGAAACAAGAAGGACCCTAAGAGAGACATACATGGTCTCCCAGAGAAGGGGAGCATATTGGGAGCGGGGTGGGGCAATGAGTGAAGATAGAGTTGGGAGAAAGAGAAGGGGAGAAGAGGAGCAGAGAGGATGACTGAGTCTGGGAAAACTAGAAGAGAGCAAGAAAAGACATACCATAATAGAGGGTGCCATTATAGGTATAAAGAGAAAGCTGGCACTAGGGAAATGTCAGAGATCTACAGGAATGATCCCAACTAACAATCTAAGCAATACTGGAGAGGCTACCTTAAATGCCCCCCTCTGATAATGATATTGATGACTACCTTATAAGCCATCATGGAGCCCTTATCTAGTAGCTGATGGAAACAGAAGCAGACACCCACAACTAAACACTGAGCTGAACTCCTGGAATCCAGTTGCAGAAAGGGCAGAGTGTTGAGCAAAGGAGTCAAGACCAGGCTGCAGAAACCCACGAAGACAGCTGACCTGAACAAGGAGGAGCTCATGGACCCCCAGACTGATAGCTGGGAAACCAGCATAGGACCAACTCAGACCCCCTGAACATGGGTCTCAGTTAGAAGGCCTGGGCAGTCTCTTTGACCTCTGACAGTGGAACCAGGATGTATCCCTGGTGCACAAAAGGACTTTGGGAGCACATTCCCCATGGAGGGACACTCCAGTTAGTTAGTTTTATTTAGTTTAGAACATTCAGTTTTGGGGACAGAGGGGGAAATCTGCTTTCATTGATAAACTGGCCTGTTATTCTATGATTTCCTAACAGAGAAGGAGATAGGTACTAAGCAAAATTTGGCCCGGCCTCTAATCAATCCTGCATGGTGTTTATGATTAAAAGCAGGTGAAGGTCACAGGTTTCAAGGCCCAGGTCTTTCTGTGTTTTTTTAATGCATTATAGAGTAATAGAGAAAAGGAAGAAAACAAAGGAGTATGTCCGATAAAATAACAAGTTAACATTAATATTTCTTTACCATTAATTTTTCTGTCAAAGAGCCTTGCAATTAATAACAGAAGTCACTCTTCCCCAAATATTTCTACTTCCATGTGGTTTCTGGGATCATAACTCACTCAGTATAGTAGAGGGATTGAGCTTTTCACATTTCATGCCTGATACCAAGCAGAGGTCCCTTGGGAGGCCTTATGTCATATGGCCAGCCATGATCTGGGACTTTCATTCATTCAGTCAACACTTACTAAGGAAATATTAGATAGAGTACTGTTCTGACATCCCAGTGGTAGGTTTGGATGGGTAGAGACAGAACAATAAATTAAAAGCATGTAGGTGTACAATGGTGTGTGGGGGGTCATGCTGCTGTAAAGAACAGGTATGGTATTAGGAAAATCTGACTTTATTTAGGATGTTCAGGGTCATCCAGCTGTTGGGATGACACTAAATTGGAGATCTGAAAGGAGAAATTGAGCAAGGTGACTTACTGAATATGTGGAACTTGTTTTAATTTCTTCTCTTTTATTTGTTCTATTCTTCGTTTGTCTCAAAATCTGATTTTTATCTTTCTCATTTCCTCTTCCCATTGCTCTTTCCATCAAATGTAAGATTATGCTTGTCTTGATCCATATATTTAATTTGCATGCATACTCTAGCTACTCTACCTACTCCCATTCTGGGAGCCCCTACCTCTTGCTTCACCACTGTTTAATTACAGAGATCTAATCTCCTCACTTCAGCAACATCCTCTTCTCACACATGGGAGATAACATAACTGTGCTTGTTTGGATTACTGAAAAATTAAGGGAATGAAAGAGGTAACCAAGACCACAGGGACAATTAGCCTGACCAGAATGCATGGCTCCTTCCTTCCTTCCTTCCTTCCTTCCTCCCTCCTTCCTCCCTCCCTCCCCCTTCCCTCCCTCCCTCCCTCCCTCCCTCCCTCCCTCCCTCCTTCCCTCCCTCCCTCCCTCCTTTCCTTCCTGATTAAAATTTTAAGTCATCATATAAACAAAAGGTTTTATTATGGCAGTTTCACAAGTGTGTGTGTGTGTGTATGTGTGTGTGTGTATGTGTGTGTGTGTGTGTGTGTGAGAGAGAGAGAGAGAAAATACTTTTTACTTATTCATTTTTGTACCCCACCATCCTCCTCTGTGCTTCTTTCTTCTTCTCAAATGATCTCCCTTCTACTTTCACGTCACAAATATCCCATACCCTCTCTTTCCTTTGTCTCCCTTAAGACCTGGTCCTCCAAAGTAGACAGATTGTAAGAGCCAGAGGTGGTGGATGACCCTAAGGAAATGACATCTTTCAGACCCAACAGGGCTTATGCACATATAAATTCCACTGAGACTGTAACAGTATGCACTGGACCTCCACAATTTCAAGCCAGACAAAATCCCAGAAGGAGAGCACAAAGTCCTAACCAAGAAGCTATTTGCAATTGATACTTGTTATACAAAGGGAAAAAATCACTTTTCCTCAATGGAGCAACACTGGGCATATCAACCACACTTCAGGGCAGACCTATAGACCTATGCTCAGGACTATTTGACCGACACAAAATGAACTCCATGTTTTTGTGTGTGCTTTCTGTTTTAAGTTTCTTTTTTCTTTTTTTTCTTTTTCTTTTTACTTTTTTTTGTCCTATTGTTCTTTTTTAATTCGATATTTTTCTTATTTTACATATTTATCCCTGTTCCTTCCCATCCTCCCATGTCCCCCCACAGACATCGCTTCCCATACCCCATCCACTCCCCAGGGAGGGTCAGACATTCAATGAGGGATCAAAATCTGTCAAGTCATTTGGGGTAGGGCCTATGCCTTCCCCGTGTCTATAGGCTAAGGGAGTATCCCTCCATGGGGGAATGGACTTCCAAAGTCCTTTTGTGTACTAGAGATACATCTTGGTTCCACTGTCAGAGGCCCCATAGACTGCCCAGGCCTCCTAACTGACACCCACATTTTGGGGGTCTGGGTGGTTTCTATGCTGGTTTCCCAGCTGTCAGTCTGGGGTTCATGAGCTCCCACTTGCTCAGGTCAGTTGTCTCTGTGGGTTTCTCCAGTCTGGTCTTGACCCCTTTGCTCATCACTTCTCCCTCTCTGCAACTGGATTCCAGGAGTTTGTCTCAGTGTTTTGCTGTGGATGTCTGCTTCTGTTTCCATCAGCTACTGGATGAAGGCTCTAGGATGGCATATAAGGTAGTCATCAACCTCATTGGATTTTGTTTGTTTTGACTTTCATTTTGTTTTTTTTTTTCTTTTTGACAAAGAAAGAAGATAAAGTTGGATGGGTACAGAACAGAGATGAGGAGGATCTTGAAGGAGTTGTGGGAGGGAAAAGAATATCATCAAAATACATTATATGAAAAAAATATTTTTAAAGAAGAAACAGAAAAGACCTTTTCCTTTTGAGAGGGGAAACATTTCAAAATCATACAGTAACATCATTTTATGGGAAGTTTGATTTCTGATTTATAAATACTTGCCATTGATAAGAACAAAAGGCAAAACTAAATGTAGGCATGATGGGGACAAGTAACAGGCCTGCTGCTTGTACCTGCTCATAATGTGAAAGGCCTCCAAGAAGAGAAAACATCTGCTAACCTTCCATTACTGAGTCGAAACATCACATCATTGTTCTGATCTTGATGGGAAGTAGCATTGGTGGAGTTCATAGGAGGTAGAGTTGACACCAGACACTCTCACAACACATACTTATTGAGTGCCTGCTAGATGCTAGGCACTAATTACTAGCCATGGAAATAGGCCATCATAATAAGAAGTCACTAGCATGTATTAGATCAGCTGAGCAAAAGCTGTGCAAGAAAATAGATATATAAGGTAAGAGTATGTTGAAAAAAATCAGATTATAATGATAAAAAATTAAGAAGTATCCAAAGCCAGAATTTGACTAGCCAGGAACACTGTTCTAGCTAGAAAAATAAGGAAGGGCTCTCTACAGTAGAGCTCTTTGCACAGAGAGCTTAGCTATGTAAGGGAAAGAGCCATACAGCTGACTGGAGGTAGCACCAAGAACAATAGTGGGTACAATGATCCTGAGGTGTGAATAGGTCTTGCCTTTTCAGGAAGAAGAAGAGCACAGGTTCTCAAGGGGACACCACTGCCTCCTTGGAGGCATTTTCAAATGTTGAGTGACTATCTTTTTGTTTGTTTAACTCTTCCAATGGTGGAGAAGGCCTATTTAGAGGAGGAGGGGTAGTGGCGGGATATAACATATTTGATTTTTGGTACATCATCAAGAACTGTTTACCAGCCCGGTGTGGATAAAGGAAATTCTTGTTGTTATTTGTGGGAAAGTGAATTGATATCACCTTTAAGGGGAACCAGTAGAGAGGTTCCTCCACATGCTAAAAAATAGAACTAATGTTGATTCATTGACCCACTAATCCCATTTCTGGATACATATCTGAAGGAACTCAAGTCAGCATGCCCAAGAGACATCTTCATTCCATACTTACACCAGAATCATTCACTGTAGTCAAAGCAAGTGTGCATGCATGCGTGCGTGCATATGTGTGTGTGTGTGTGTGTGTGTGTGTGTGTGTCTTTCAGTAGCAAAATCGAGGTCTATAACTATTAACAGTGGCTATCACCGGGCATCAGATTTGGCAATATATTTTGGTTCTGCATAGTATTCCATGTTTCAAACATGCCTTCTATTTCATATCTGAAGTTAGAAATGAATATTTAATCCTATGCAAAGCAAACTGCTTTTTGTATAGGTCATGTCGGCAGTGGCCTGATGATTCAGTTCTCCTTGCAATTACTTCCAATGAGCTCTTTCCTAGGTGTTGGTGGCCAACCTGGGAATGATGGCTTCTTGACTGCTGCTTGATTTCAGGCTGCGGCTGGCTGCCTCACCCTGGCTGGTTAATGGAATCCTCTCCTGGGAGTCCTTCTGCAGCTCCACATGCTGTATCAATCATCCTGTCATCTTGCCTGTCTTCTTCCATTTTCTGAGCCCCAATTTCTTTCAACAGCCCTATTTTTCTTCCCTCCCTCTAGAATTGCCATCAGATCCCACCAGCGGGCTTGTCATGGAGATTGCCTGCAAAGTAATTCTTGAATGCCACAAACATTATTAAAGTCTATTTTCCATCATGAGCACTTCCAGTCCAGAGGAAGAATGCTGTTCTCAAGTCCATCCATAAATAATTTTGAAAATTTCCCTCTGTAGTCCATGGAACACTAAGAATATTTTCTGATCTCCTTGTTACCTCCTCCAACTACTAGCTCACTTCCTCTTGAGTCTGTGGGATGCCCAGCTATAGGAAACCTAACCCCAAGTCTTGTGGGACAGTGCAGGAGAAGCAGATGGTGGACTCTCTCTCCTCCTGTCCCTTTTACAGGCCAGGAAAACCCATATCCAGCCATGCTATTTCTATGGTTTCAAGTGCATCAGGGTGTCTGGGAAAGTTGCCTGGAACTTGAAAGGATCAGGTAGCGGAGAGGTGGAGGCAGCAACCTTGCTTTCACTGGCACACCTCTCTCCATATGCCCATTCATTGGTGCCAATCCCCAGTGCTTTACCAGCTCCATGTTTGACAGCTACACAGCTGCTAAGCAATTAGAATTCATAATATTAAAGAATTTGCACAGGGACGCAAAGAGCAACTCTCTCCTCCTACTCAGGCCATGGTTGAAGGAATGGATAGAATCATTTGACAGAAAACTAGAGGTAAGAATGGGTAGAATATTAAGTGGGTTCTTCTAGAAGTAGCTCTCTGGAAGTTTATCACAGAATCAAAGAGTTTTGAGTTGGAAACGGAGTTTTACAAATATTCTTACCATGACTTATGATGCTAATTTACTGTCTCCGAGAGATAGGAACGGAGTTATGGTCTATTGGGCCCTCACTTGATGAATAGAGGTGTCTATTCCCTTGCCTTCCGGCTAGGCAGTGGGATGTAGCATCAAAGGCCACAAGATGGATAGCTCATAGTGATCCTAGAAGCACAATGAACTGCAGCTAAACTAGGCAAGGCATTTCTTACCCCGCGTCAGCACCTCAGCTTGCAGACACATCATCAGTGGCCTTCAAACCAGTTGACCCATCTTATTTTCTTAGGCATGCCCTCTTACTATGGTTTTACATAGTGTAAATCCCCTCTTCTATCCAGTAATTCTTAATGATGGCATGGAAAAGAAATTGATGTGGAAAGATTGTTTCTTACATAGCCTAGACTTCTCTCTTCCCTAGAACTTAACTTCAAACCAAAGTCAGACTATGTTTTGGTTCACATTCAGAGGTGAAGCTTTGCTTTCTTCCATGAAACAGGTTATCTGCCTCAAACATGTGCCTAATGTTAAGTGATATCTCTTACAGTAGTAATAATAAAAAGAATTCTTTATTACCTTTGGCCAAAGAACTTGAAAGCTTCAAAATACTGCTCAAGTCATCCAACAGATCCACTATAGACATATTAAAAAATATTAAAGCAGAAATGAAGGATGAGGGTTAAAGGGAGCTGTTTCCTCATTTTAGGCTAGGTTTCCTTTAGACTGGTAACCTCTTTCAGGGCTGAGGGCATAAACAGTGAAGGTATCTGAATTTTGAAAGAAGGGAGCAGAGGTAATATGTGCAACAAGGTAATACACTTCTACCATCTAAAAAAAATGTCAAGTGTCAAATGTCCAGCTTGGAAGACCTTCCTGATAATGAAGAAAGCACAGAATGGTCAGTGGAACATAATCTCTAGGAAGACTGAGGGGAAAGAAAGACAGGGGGGGCATTGCTGAGACCAGAGTGAAGCCCTGGACACAGGAATTTGGAGAGTGAATACTGCGACATCAGCCCAAACAAATCCATTCCACTTTGACTGCTTTCCCAGATGCAGTCTTTTTTTTTCATTGCAGACTTCAAGCAAGGTAAATATCCAAGTTACA
The DNA here is from genome assembly GCA_030556225.1 of Cricetiscus sungorus. NCBI lineage: Eukaryota > Metazoa > Chordata > Mammalia > Rodentia > Cricetidae > Cricetiscus > Cricetiscus sungorus. The sequence continues at coordinate 13,745,995 of JANBXA010000726.1, forward strand.
AGAAGCTTCTGGAACTATTACTGGACCATACTGTCCTTGAGAACAAAGTCAGGGTTTGTGCACAAATTTATAGTTACAGAATATCTGTAACCTGACAGAATAACTTCCCCATGAATAAATACTTCTAATATAAATACATTGTGACAAAATGGGCAAGAAATATTATAGATATGTGATTAATGTATTCATTTTTCATATCCCCTCTTTCTATGCTCAGTAAAATGGAAGGCATGACACACAAATGCAATTCTATTATATTTGATCTACCCAAATAATAGAAGTTTGAGTCCAATTTCATCTGAATGCAGTACCTTGAATGTTAGTCATATATTAGGCATCAAATAAACACATCTTGCATGAATAAATACAGATGTGGCTTCAAAGGACATTTATGCTAAGAGAATACCTTACAAATTATAGAGCCAACACAATATAGCAGGTTAATTAAGACAAAGCAAGTTAGTCAAAAATAATACCAACCCACTTTTAACAAGAAAAGGGTGCAATGTATACTTTATGCTCCCATGAAGTTGCATATGCTCATTACCACCCCAATCCATCTGTGATCCATCGAGCAAAACTGGAAAATCATTCCAGAAACCCTAGTACATCTGAATGGCCAATGGAGAAAAATTAGCTGCTCTAGGTGAAAGAGAAACACCAATGTCTGTTTGTATTTTCATGAACAGTAGTACTGTGTTCTCAGTATGAAGTTCAGTTTACACTATTTTTATTATCAGTCCAAACAGACTTTTAAAAGAACAATGGAAGGTGATTTGTTTTTTCTAATACAGGTATTTACATACAACCATTTGCTCAGTCTGAAGAGCTTCCTCGTTTTTCCTCTGAACTGTGGGGCCATCTCAGAGACAGTTTGCATAAGCAATGCATTTATTTACTAATCTTCAAAGAATCTCTATTTTTCCTGCCTTCCCACTGTAGTCATTAGGGGTCACAACCCTGCAGGAAATATGGGCTGCCATGGTAACACAAAATGTCTGCTGCTGGGCTTAGCGTAATTCCTCCCTAATAGAAAAACAACGAGCAGTAAATCCCATCTTTGATAAACTGGCTTATTGTTATATGGAGCCTCTACCTGGGAGGTGGCGATCCCCCAGAGTAGTTTAAAATGATACGAATGCAATTTGTATCTGGATTGATTTCTCATTTTGCACAAGGAACTGGGTAAAATTGTGCTAGGTCAAGTGAAATTCCTTGTCACATTTAAAACTCATTGGCATTGCACTCAGTCAGTCATCTGCTGGGCACATTTATCACATGCTATATGTCGCTGTGCTAGGGACTGGAACAAAGCAAATCATCTCCTCCAAATCACTTTTAATCCCCATAGAGAAGTAGAAATAAAATGCACCAGCTCCATCATTTTGAACTATTTAGTGATGATAACTATTTTATTAGTTTACAGTCTTTGTATATTGAAAGTAGAGGAAGCCTGCTTAGAGTTAAGAGACTAGTCAGGAGAGGAAAATATTTGATATTAGCCTGAAAAGGAAATCATATACAACAGTCCCCCCCCCAAAAGCTCTCTTGCTTCTATTTAGGAACAAAAGAAATGTAAACCAAGAAAAGAAGAGCAGCTACCCAATTATTTTGTTCTGGAAGGATAATGTTCAGAAAAAAAACAACAACCTGAAACTAATAATAAGTACTTAAATAAAATTACACTGTGTCTGAGACAAAACACAATTCTTGTCAAAAAATAGTACATATTCATCAACACGTATCCCTATGAAGATGAGTCACATGGTCAGCCTCTTGGATGCTGACAGGAACATTCACTGTGGAGATGATGGCTCTTTTTTAACAGAACTGACTCCCTTTTAAATTTTTGAGGTAGACTTGGTTGTGCTGTCCTGTCCTGCTGCTTTCTATCATACCACTTTAACACTGACGCTCTGCTCTGTCCAGGCAGCTGGTCACATTGTTTGCTGATAGACCAGACTTGTTCTATCTCCATAGCATGGTATACGCCCTACTCCTCATCTGGAATGCCTTTCTCTTCTCTGTCTCACTGGCCCTCCCTGTCAAAGTTCCACGACTTCTTCACAGCATGTATCATACAATTGGGCTCTAAATAATATTCTCTCACATATATTGCTTGTTGACTGCCTCCTATGTACAGATCAAACATTGACAAACAGACCACAGAGTCCAAGAAAACAAGTATCAAGGGTTTCCTACTGCTTCATTGGCTGTCATACTTTCATGAAGAAGGTGGCACGATGGACAAGTACACAGGGCAAGTGATTGACAGCAACCATCAATCCCTGGCCAGCAGGGAACTGAGACCATTGATCCAATAACTCTTCAGAAACGGATTCCGACAAAGATAACATAAGCTTGCAAGCAGAATCTCTCCCATTTCAACCTCCAAATATGACCCTAACCTTGATAATGGATTGGGAAAGGCCCTGAGACAGAAGACCCAGGTAAGCCATTCTCGAGTTTCTGACCCAGGACCCATAGGTTTATAGTAAGTATATTCTATATAAGTTGCTAAGTTTTGTTTTTTTCTTGAATAATTTGCTACACAATATTAGGTAACTGGTACTATGTGTCTAGCTATGAGATTTCATAAATACTGCGTTGTCAGACTGTGGCAAGACAGAATTCCATTTTTGGTATATTCTAGTTATGTAAAAGTTTGGGAAACTAGAAGCACACTTCTTAGGTGAAGGTCAGGAGCTGTAAGTGATTTTCTGAGTTAGTTGTTCCTTTCAGGATGTAAGGTGAACAGCAGAGCCTCACTGTTCCAGTACCTCTTCCGTGTTCGTTACATAGCTCAGTGTGTTGCTTTCTCACGGGGCTCCTTCCCACTGCATGCATAGGAGCCCAGTTTGCCTGTGGCTGTCTTCGGTAGGTCTCTTCTTACCAGCCTAACTAAAGTCAATTCCTTGACCCGATGTTTGAGTCTTCTCACAGGTGGCCCTAAACACCCTGCTGAGCTTCATCTCTCCATTTCGCATCTCTACCATGCCCCTGCCAGCAACCAGACTTAAACCACAAATGTAAACACATCTTTCTCAAGCTTAAAGCTCTCCCATACATCTCTGTTGCTCTGGGGACAAACACCCCACACACCTGCAGCCATCTCTTGCTCTCTCTCCCCTTACCCAGTGCTCCCTTCTCTAACCTTGGTCTGCTTTCTGCTTTCTGTTCCTTGTTGTCGCAAAGATCCTTCAGACATGCCCTCACCATGCTACCTGGCTAGCTCCTGGGTGTCTTTCTGCTCTCACCACAGCACCAGAGAGGCACTGGTTGATTTTCCTGACCTGGTCAAGCCTTGTATTTCATGTTATGCTCACATAACGTCATTCTCTTTCTGGTGTGGGTTTTAGAGATGTTTCTATGACATATTCATGCCAATCTTTGTCTATTAGATCTACAGGTTAAGCCTTTCCTGTCTTATTCACGATCGAAGCCTTAGCACCTGGTACATAGTAGGTATTCAATATACATAATGATATATTTTTATATATAATATAAATATATTGCAATAGTATTTATACTTTATGTATTTAAAATAATACACACATCAAATTTATTTTAATAGATGAAGTTTTATGTATTTATCATGTACATATCATGACATTTTGATGTATATATATATATATATATATACATTATGAAATCTAGCTAATTACACATTTATCAGTTTTGTTGTGAGAAAACTGAATCTTTCAAGAATGGAATATGGTACTTCCTGTTTCCAATGTTAACTATAGAATTTTGAACTTCCTTCTCTTTTCTAATTGACTGTGAATTTTGAAAACATTTACCAGTCCCTCCTTAAACATCCCAAGGCCTGATAACCACTATTGTATTCCTACTGTGGATCAACTTTTCTCCCTTTTGGCTGTAGGCCTTTAACAGCTAATCCATCTCCCCAGCCCTATGAATCAACTTGATAAGATTTCACACAGGAGTAAGATGGTACAGGGATTCTTTCACTGTGAATGGCTTATTTCACTTTATACAATGTCTCCAGGCTCATCCCTCATTCCATAGCTAAATAGTATTTTACTGTGCATGAATATGTATTTGAAAAAAACTCTTCTGTAAATCCCTACTGTGCTCATCTAGCCAGTAAGAGAAGCCCATGCTCTCTCATAGTTCTGAGTAGTTTGTGATTCTGGGTTGGATATTATTCCTCAACTTGCATCCCCATTTCCCATCTCCTAAGATAGCAACCTTTCTGGGACACTGCATCCCATTTGCTGAGACTCCTGAAATGAAAGGCAGCCCCCCCCTCCACCCCAATCCATGTTTCTAGGCCAGTAACTAAATATCAGCATTCAGAAAACAAACAAACAAACAAACAAACCAAGCAAAAAACAAAGACCAGAGTGAAAACTTTCTCTCTTTTACAGTCAAAACCATCCAAAGAATTAAAAACCATGCCAGGGCTGTGAGTGCAGCTCTTTGCCAGGCAATTTCCTTTAGCACATTAGTGCCTGTGTTCCAGTCTCAGCACTTAAAAGTTTTTAAATTGATCAAAGTGTATGAGTCATGTGTTTGGCTATTTAAATCTGATTAGTCCAATTCCACATCTTTCCTGGCTAAAAAGCTATTTCAGGTACTTCCGATGGCTTCAGCTCAGTGAATCCTCAGTGATGACATTTTGCACGCATCACACACATCAAAAACACAACTTGAAGGGAGTACATAACTCGAAGGGAGTACATAGCTCTGAGCAGTCATCTCCTGTAAGGTCATAAGACCATATCTTCACGTCTTCACATTACAAATGGGTAAACTGAGAACTAGAGAAGGAAGGGTAGTTCACTTGCCATCTGACTAATAGATAAAGAAAGAAATAAGTGAAGAGCTGAAACTAAAAGTCAAGATTCTCTTCAACCTTTTTACTTTAGGTCATCTCTTCCTTCCCTGTCATAAAAAACTGATCATTTTGTACTGACTCTATTTCCATTCCCCAACAGTTAGGAAAGTCCTGTTGCAATTAAAGACAAGTAAATAGCTGAAGACTAAATCTATGATGATTATTACAAGGAAATTGAAGTACAATGAACCCTTTAAATTCAGGAAGGGCATCCAGAAAACTTGATCTCCAGCTCCTCTCCAATTCACAAATCCTGTTATATAATTGGCACATACTATTTCCTCCATAAAACTTCTATTTTTCTAAAAACCATCACATTCTTATGAAGTTAATCTCTCTATCATGCTAGTTCTGAAGTGTGTGCAATTCAAACGTATGCCTCAGTGAAATTACAAATTACTACACATCGTGGGCCTTTAAAACCAACTCTTAAGCTGTTGAAGGTATGAATGCTGTAACAAAAATATGCCAGATCTACTGATTCTTTCAATTAACAACCTTTCAAAAATCTGTGTAAGTGTTTGAGTCACTGGTTCTCATTCAAAGGAGATATAGTACATTATGTCAGTATGAAATTTGCAAACTGCTAGCTCAAATGCTACCATAAATCTATAGAATGCACCAGAGTAAGGACAATCACATCCATCCTGATCATGGAAGAGCTTTCTCCCTCTATCCTCTTTCATTGTTGAATTCTGTTTAATTTGAAGGTATGAACTGAATATTTATATCAAGCCTTGTGGAGATTCACAAATAAATATCTACATTATGTTTATTCATTTCAGTCCTAAAACTTTTACCTGAAATTGGTTAAATATCAAAGTAAGGGAAGAGAGAGACTATTTGCCAAATTTAGTGGGAAAGATAACACTTGAACCATGGAAGTAGGCAGATGTATACTTGGAAAAGTCCGTGAAAGAACCCAAAGATGGACTAGAGTTTCTAATCACTCTATTTGTCCAGGTGAGACACAAGCCTGTTTCCAGTGTTGTTATTTGATCTCTTTGGAAGGCATAAGAGTTCCCAATTTCACACAATTACAGAATTTGTGTGGCATCTACACATAGTGAGGTCTAACAGACTCCTTTGGGGACAATTTTATTGCAATATAATACAATGCAAAAACATGAACAAAAGAAAAGTGTTCACATCTATGGGATTTCAAAACTTAGCCATCCTCTTATAAACTACACACATATCACAAAAAGAAAATATTCCTGCACCCTCAAAATTCATCTAATTCCTCCTCCCAGCAACTAACCCCTTATGTCTAATAAGACTAACTTTAGCTGGCTTTGGACTACACATAAATGAATTTGCAGTATGTTGCTATGCCATCTTTCTCCTTTTAAACAGTCTCCTTCCCTTTAACAAAACATTTGAGAGACTCTATCTCCATTGTTGTGTGTAGCTGTATAGATAGAGCATTTTGGGAGTGATGCTGCAGTTTCATGATGGTTGCTGCATGTAGTTATTGCACATCAGGAACAAATGAAATCATCCACTTAACTGTTTTCAGGAATAATCAAATGAACTAGATGTCCACTGGTGAAAGAAAAGCAAGAAGGAATCTATAGCCGGGTCCTCAAGGAAAATTGGCAATTAGGTGAAAGGTGAAGGGGATAAGAGGACTGAGTGGCAGACCTGATTGAGATTAACATGATCCATTAAGTTAGTCCAGACACAAATAGGAGTGGCACTTGAAATTTACATAAATGCTATACCCAGGCGCAATCAAGTTTCTGTAGGAAGAAGAAAATTGACGAAAGAAACCTTGTAACTTGAATTGAACAGAAACAACGGTGGCCTGAAATTGCCTTTGTCTGGCAGAAAAGCTAGGACAGAAGACAGATGATAGAAAAGATTACCATTTCATTGTTGTTACTGTTTGTTTTCTTGTTGTTTCTAAGTTGCTACTGAAGTCCACAATGAATGGTGAGGTTTATTGCTCCCTCCCAACTCCTTGGAGGAAGGAATAACATACATGCACTCCTAGGAGGCCACGAGGACTGTATGCAAACATGGCCTATTTCTTGTGTTTGTGCCAAGCACAGGATTAAGTGGATAGTTCTGAACTTTCATTATGTGCAAATAGATGGTCAGCCACAATTAACATTGCATCAGCAGTCTTGTTCAGCTATGAACCACCCTCAGAATCCCTCAGAAAGATTCCTTCTCTGAAATGAAAAGCTGACCTGCCATCTCTGTACTCCACTCTGAAGCAAGAAATCAATTCTCATCCTTTGGGAAACATTCTCCATCCTTTCAACCATTCTGTATTGCCTGTGGCTAAACCATGACTAAAAAGAATGGGACTATTTCTCAGGGCCCGTAGAAGACTTGCAAGGAACAAGACCAGTGCCAGACAGTAAGGCCAGCTCTATTTCTGGAACTAGTGTGTGTGTGTGTGTGTGTGTGTGTGTGTGTGTGTAGCGGTGGGGGAGTCTGGGTCTGTGGTTTGGAAGGATTATTTCAATTCCAGAGGTGGGGGGAGAAGGAGAAAGAGAAAGCTCTTCTGGAGTTACTTTAAATATCTTTCCCTGTCACTCTGTTCCATACACCCGTATCCTAGAGTTCAAGACTCATATTCCCTCTGCTGCCTGTCCCTGCCAGTAATGATGTAACTGGCCCTTAGGACCATGGCTCTCTATCTTGGGGAAGAAGCTACACCATATTTCTTGGGACTTCACAATGGAGAATACTGACTGCTACACATACTATCTTGGCTTCTTGGGACTTAAAATCTAAGCTAGACCTATGTTTGTGGAGTTTTCAGAAACAGTATTCCAGAAATATTCTGGGACTATTCCAGAAAGCAAGTGGAACTTATGCCCACAAGAGATATAAAAGCTGTCAGTTTTTGCAGTCTTGAACACATTGCATAATAGGAAAACAATGGAACACTTATTGTGGGACAAGCTCTATATAAAGATGCTAACCATAGTAATCCACTCAGTCCTCCCAGAAGCACCTACATAAAGCTGATGTTATTCCCTCTCATTGTGTAGTTGAGGTAAATTGCTTCAACTCACACAATTTATAGAAGCTGCAATCTAAACTCCACGTGCTGGGTGGGTGCTATAGCTTGAGCCTTTAGCACTGCACTACACAGGTCTTCTGCACTGTTTATTTGAAACCTTTTCTTACCAATCCTATGAGAAAATAGTAACTTCTGTTACAGAAGAAGAGACTGTGTGTCAGAGACACTTGGGTTCCCATTAACAGTAAGGAGCAGAGCAAAGTTTGAAGCTAAATCTCATAAAGGCAATAGAATGAGCCACATAATAACTTGGAGATTCAGAAGTGAGGAGGGATTGTTGCTTGGACTGACCCGATTAAGTCATCACCTTTTCCCTTCTTTAGTGTGCACCCAAAAAGGTCAGAGTCCTCAAACACAAAGGTAAGATATTGAAACTAAATAGATTTCATGAAGGCTAGGAAGGGAACCTCAATATTTTGAAGTTATAAAAAAAAAAAGAAAAGATCATGGCACAGCAGGGTCAAAGCAGGAGCACAGGAGCACATGGGTACATCTAGCCCGGGCTTAAATTTCCATTTTGATTATTTCTCAGCCATGCATCCTTTTGGAAAGTTTCTTAATCTCTCTGGGCCTGTGTTTCCTTGCTGGTAAAAGGAAAACAGTAGTTTTTTTTTGTTTGTTTTCTTTTTACAACATATAGGTTGGATTTTTTTATAATTCTTAGAGCATGAGAGAGAGAGAGAGAGAGAGAGAGAGAGAGAGAGAGAGAGAGAGAGAGAGAGAGAGAGAGGGAGAGGGAGAGGAGAGAGAGAGAGAGAGAGAGAGAGAGAGAGAGAGAGAGGGAGAGGAGAGGGAGAGGGAGAGAGAGAGAGAGAGAGAGAGAGAGAGAGAGAGAGAGAGAGAGAGAGAGAGAGAATGATCACCAGAAGAATGAATGAAATCTGAGCTCATACTTACCACCTCAGCACTAGAGGCTTGCCATGAGTTTGAGGCCAGCGTGGGTGGAATAGTAAGTTCCAAGCCAACCTAGGCTAAAACTTAAGACTGCATATTAACAAAACAAAAACAAAATATTTTTTAAAAATCCCTAAATTAAGGAAAGCAAAGTTATTTTCAAACTTGGATTAAGACGAATTCCTAGTCAATGGCTGTTTGTGGGGGTTCTAGTGCTCCTTGCCACCTGCCTCATTCCATCTCTAAGCATGAGGTACACCTGATGCTTTACAGCTCCTCCTAGTGAGGAAAGGAAGGCCAGAGGCACCAAAGCCACTTCCAATTGCCAACATGAACTTGGCAAGCTAAAATCGCTCTCAAAGAGATAGGTTAGAAAGCATAGATTTACTTAAAAACAAACAAACAAGCCTCAAGAAGCAATTTTTTACTTTTGAAAACCAGTGCTGAAGTGTTTTTGCTGTTCCCAAGAGCAAACTATTGCTCTGGTCTTCAAAGGTGCTTAACAAAATGATAAGTGATTATACATAAAACTGGCTCAAAGATTGTCTTTTAGTCAACCATGACAATCTCTTTCCCAGGAAAAAATAAATGTTGAATGCTTGCTGGCTTCATGGTACAGCATGATTACCATCTCCTGTTACTGACAGACAGTGAAAGGGGAGGGTCTGGCTAGGTCAGGGGTTTGCACAGCCGACCACTACAGTTGGTTCCAGGAGCTGTGGCTTGGAACTATTCAGAATTATTTTAACTTAATCCGGGGTCTGCTCATCATTTACCATTCCCTAGGACAGGGGGTAGAGTTCTGGACTGACTGTACTTCTAAAAGCCTCGAATCTTTTTATAACCCCAACCAAAGAAGCCACTTCCTTCTCTCCTGGCTCTTTTGAGTCAGAGCTGCAAACACCACTTAGGCCTGAACTAGTAATCAAATATTACTATTGCTAATATTTTCAAGTGCTTTTTATTGTGCTGTGCTCTGGTTGAAGCACTTCAACTGCATTAGTTCATTAAATGGTCAACAACTCTCCAGGTTCAGGGCCTATTCTGAACACTCATTTAATAGATGTGGACAGAAGCCTTTCGTGATTGAGTAACTTCTGGGCTTTTCATTAACTGAAAGTACAGAGCTACAGATGAAAACTCAATTTATTTTAAAAGTAGGATGATGCTTCCTTCAGAAAGAAGAAGAAGAAGAAAAAAAGAATTTTCTGGATTCTGATGATTGCTATCATTTTAGATGTTAGATAATTGTGATGCACCATAGCACCAAACTGCCATTTTCAGCATCCCACAGCAGCTCCCATTGGAAACATATTGAACAGGAAAACGCCCGAACTGTATATGATGGAGAATAAAAACAAAATGGTTTTTGAGATACTTGTTTAAAAAGTCTACATCTTGTTTATCTTGTCCTAGTACTAAATTTCTAAAGATACCTTACAGTAATAAATTATTTTAAGTAGAAGACCAGACAGTATATACCTGATGGTTATAGAATCACAGAAGTGTTCCTATGAAATAGAAATTTTAAATAAATTTCGGTAGAGAGAAAGAAAAAAAATAGAACACCAATGCTTTTATTGGAAATGTGCTACTCTTGAAGACTTACTTTGCAAGCCCCTGACTCTCAAGTTCTAATAGCTGTCAGACATCATTGTCATATTGTGGAGAGAAATGTGCTCATTTTCCAGAGATGGGCCTATTTTTGGCACTTAGTAGCTGAAAAAAATCACTAAAGAATTAGGTGAAGGATAATACAAAAGGCCCAGGGACTCGACAAGTACTTTCTGTTGGATTTTGTTAAATCTTATAAGTCAGATCAGTTTGGAGTCTTCAAATTCTGTGCATGGTAGTTTTGTTTTATTTCTTTTAAGAAACACCTATCAGGTCAATAACAAGAGGGGGAAAACATCCATAATATTTCATCTTTTCTATGCTCCCCCACAAAGCTCTGAAAAATAAAATAAAGTCATTTTCACAACATTCTTTGCGTGACCATTTTACTTGCCATCAAGTATTTGAACTGAATTCCTCTGAAAAGCCTAGAGTACAGCCATGCTGAAATATTCTTGTTTTGAATGATAGACTAACAAGGTAATCATAACAGCTTTTGTATTACATATCACAAGTCACTGTGGTATGACATGGGTTCTGGTACTCAAACTGGCTAAGCACCTACTACACCATACTACACGCAAAACTCACTATGGGTTAAGTAAAAAGTAGTAAATCCCAGTCCTTAACCCCAAGGACCTTGTCATTTAGTAACAAGGCAAGGAACTTACAAACAATGGATCAGTTTTATATCCGCAATGTGACATAAGATAATAGTTCAATAATAGCATTCCAATACTGAGACTGTGAATATTCTAAGAGCAATTTGGACCATAAGACCTAAAAAATACCTGGGTGGTGGTAATGCATACTTTTAATCCCAGCACTTGGGAGGCAGAGGCAGGATCTCTAAGTTTGAGGCCATCCTGATATAGTAAGTTCCAGGAGAGACAAGGCTATACAAAGAAACCTGGTCTTGGGAAAAAAAAAGCTGAAAAAGTTCAGAAGAAGGGAGAAGTCACTGGGGATTAACATTCTATAGCACCTGTCAACGCCAGAACAGGTGTGTGGCATTATGCCAATGGGCACATCTCAGAACAATGGCATGGAACATTGAATCCGGCACCTTTAAATAAAGATCATGAGCATAAGAAAGTAAACACCTCATGCAGTTAGCAAGCTTTCAGTGATCTCTCTGCCCAGGCCCCAGTAGTCAGTCCATAGAAGCTGAGTTTACACAACTGGAAACACACACACACACACACACACACACACACACACACACACACACACACACACACACACACACACACACACCTCTGAAGCATCAACCAAAGGACACTTTTTCCCTGAAGCTGTTTGGAATTCTGTAGATATGGCCTCCACATAAAATGAGAAAAATGCAAATTAAAACAATCTTTCAAATAGGAGTTAACAGGTTTGGCAATTCTGATTCCCTCCTCACAACTCGACTTCAAGAACATTTCCATCCCACATCACTGGGATGACTCTGGTGGTAAAGCAGCTATCACGCTTTCCCTGCCCTAGAGATTCCCTGATGGCATACTGTGTGCTAGTCATTGTGCTGGTGAGGTGCCAAAGACCAATGGCACCACATATTTGCCCTTGGATATTTATTTCTTTGTTGGGCAGGGAAGACAGAGATATACAAGTGGTCAGCAAAGTTTTGTTATGTTTTTCAGTTTTAAACTAAACCTCTGATTCCAAAAAGGATGATAGTCATTAGTTTTATGTAGATGGTTTTAAGTTAAAATGTTCAGAGGAGAAAGCAGACTAGGTAGATATGATCAGCAGCCTTGGGTAATGAATGGCTCCTGTTGGAAACCAAGATGGGTAGTCAGAGTCTTCATTTTTCCATAAAATTCAATCTTCTTGAAAATAAAAAAAAAAACCAGGTTTCTCTCAATGGTTAATATCATCAGCTAATCTAAATTAAAAAAAATTAATCACTGTACCGGGCAAAACAAGAATTATCTTTAAGTCCACTGTAGAGGTCTTCAGGAAGCCGCCAGCAGCATACTGTATTTCTGCGACAAACTGACCATTTGACTTGGTAAAAGTCCTTTGACTTCCTGGGCCTTGATCTCGTCCAGAGAAAAATGTGGGTATGTGTGAACTTTCTCAGACTATGATAGGGAGTCTAATCTGGTGAGACATGGGGGAATGGTTAAGAAATGCCTGGTTTTTTAAAGTACAAAGACTTGGTATCCTGAGACACCAGCTTCAGTTGCTTTGTCTGAGCCGTCTATTTGAAATCAGAATAACGGCACTGATGCTTTCAAACCAAGACTCCAATTTCCTCTTTCCATGGTTTTGTAAGGTGAACCAAAGCATTTCTATATAGGTGAACTTCATTAGAAATGCACCCAGTTCGACATGCTGTAAACACTGTGTTAATGGGTTTAGGGCAAATAATAAAACTATATTCATGTGCATCTGATTTGGCAATTATTTAGAATCATATTAGGCCTTGTCTGACGCACAGGACATAATTGGCCTTTCTCAGTACTGCAGATTACCACCTTTGTTCTCTCTATTCAAACTGAGAGAACTGAATTTCATAAATAGAGAAATTGGTATTGTCTCCACATCCGTTCAGAGAAATGTTTTAAATTGTCAAGTTTGGAACACCTCTTTAATTTAATTCTGGTCATCCCTGCTCCTAATCACATCACCAAGCAACACTGACGAATAAGACTGATTTCTAATCAACAACTGCACGAAGGCCAGGGAAGCTGTAGAGTCCATTGTGAATGTGGAGACTCCTGCTGAATAACAAGGCAAACTAGCCACCATGTTTCAGATAAACTGTTTTGTTGCCTGTGTTGGGGTGGGGAGGACAAATATGTAGTTTTATGTGGCTTCACTAGAATCTGGCTTTGCTCTGGTTTTTTAGTTTAATTGTGCCTAATACAAAAATCAAGTTTTAAGAAGCTCTGCATATTTTTATGATTAGCATTTGTTTTTAGTCTCTGAAATTAGCACTTTCGCTGTCTCTGTCTCTCTTTTTGTGGTGTGTGTTTGTGTGTGTGTGTGGTTAAGTTGCATATGTAGTGTGTTTGCTTTTAGAATTGTGTAGACTTTCCTTTCAAATGAAAGTTTTACTTAATTCTATCAGGTTTTCTGTACTTCTCGCCAGTCTTAATAATGAGAAGCCAAATCTCCCCTTTGATACTTTAGGCAATGATTGAGCTAGATATTGGAGAAAAAAGTAAAGCTTGTGATGGAAAACTCCCACAGATTGTGCCCATGTAGGCAAATCAGTGTGTGAAAATTAAATTCCATATCTAATGTGAAAGCCCTCTGTAGAGTTTTCAAAGAACACATCATTCCAGGACACAGACCAGGGGCCCTTGCATCTGGGATTTCCATGACTGCCTTCAATGCAGAGCTAGTGTCCCTGAAGGAGAAAAGCCTCTTTGGAGACCTTTCTGTTTTTCAGGTTGGTAATTCCATAAGCTCTCTTTAGCCATTTATTTGCTTCTATGGAAAAGTGAATTGAAACCCACAAAAATAAGCCATTAAGAATAAGGATGGGGCAGATTTTTAAGCATTAGCAAATGGATATTAAGAGGGAAAATGAAGGCAGAGAAAGTTTTTTGCGGCCTACTGACAGCAGTTTTATCACAAGAAAGGCCAGGCAAAGAAGCTAGGAAGCATAGTCCAGAACCTGGCCCACACCTTACTTTGTTGCTTGTTCTCAAATACCACCATGTGAACATTTTCTCAAACTGGTACAATATTTGAAACCTAAAGCAAAGCCTCCGAAAGCGCAGCCTGAAGATCATAGCAAAAACTTGGCCATCACAACTGCATTTTCAGATCATGGACCTTCAGGCTTTTTGTTAGTTCAAAAATGTACAACACCTGAATTAATCAGCCACATTGACCTTTTGTCAAAGTAGCATGACATGAAAAGCACACAGAGAAATGTAAGTTCCACATGAGTATCTATATCTGTGGAATATTTTCCACACATATGATTTACAAAGCATCATACAAAAGTATGATGTTCTTTTTCAGAGATGCTAAGGAACTGTAATACTTCAAAGAAGAAGCAATGTAATGGAATTAATTTAAAAATCCATTTTCTTTAAAAATTGAAAGGATTGAAAGTGTCTGGCCATCTGCAACAATGCTTCTTGGTCATATTTTAAATATCCCACAACCAAGGCAAACATCCTAGCATCCTTTATGATGTGCGTGAGGGGAGAATCCCAAATAACAAAAAGCAACTGTGGCTTACGTGCTCTGCCTTTATGTGGGCATTTCAGCACATGCTCATTACTACAGTGGTGATAATAGCAGGGAAGATGTGAAATTCAATAATCCCATTCTATTTTTATTTCAAATAAACAACAGAGCCATAAAACCTTCCAGATACTGCCATATTTTGAAATAAAATTACAGCTCTCTTCTAGCACTACACAGAACAATTTATTGCACTTGAATAATTACTCCAGCTGAATAAAGTCCATATGTTTCAAATAAACCTGAGAGATGCTTGTTTTTCTCATCTATTCTCCCAGTTAAACAATATACTAATTAGTCACATATTTCATAAAAGTTACAGGGCTGTAATAGCAGCTTGTAAATTGCTTCACATTACATAATATATGATTTCATCAATCATCACAAAGCACAAAACGATGGGTAAAAATTAAACTATAAAACATACCCTGAAGTAAATGTATCATTTTTTTTTTAAAAAGAAGCAGCGACAGCCAGACATGTAAAAATAAAAAAGAGGACATGCTTTCCATGAAGAGACAGGCCATTTTGTTTAGATTGTAAGCATCTTTGGAAACGTTAGAGATTTGCAGAGAAAGCAGGATCACACAGCCACTGATTTCCATTTTTAAGAGGAATTATTAGCTAACCAACCAGTTGAGATTTGATTACATATCAAAGGTCTCTATTTCATGTGGGGGAGGGAAAGGGCGCAGGATCAGGGTGAAGAGAAAAAACACTAACAAAATTAGACATTGAACTGCTTTCTACTCTTTAGGTGACAGTAAAGTAAAAGAGGCATTCACTTGCATTGCATATATTTACAACTCTATTATAGAGTACATTGCATCTGTTTCCTTCCACCAAATTCCTTTTACCAAAGTCACAGAATTTAATAGCATTAATCAAACATATGCAATTTGAAAATCTTTCCCAGAAAATGAATTCTATTATCTCTATTAAGGCTAAATTCTGTATGTTATGGGACACAATTTCTAAATTAGCTACTATTTGCCATAACCCACAGATTCCCACATCCAGCACACTCACAATAGCCAATACTCAAGGCTTATTTCTTCCATCTAGAAACAGACACATACATCCACACAAAATATTCTCATGCTTGCTAAGTCTTATATAATAAGAAAATTTTCTACTTTAATACAGAATAGTCAAAAAGCACACTCATAAAATATCATGAATATTAATACCAAATTCTAAGGATTCAGAAGAAGGTATTTTTCTTTATGTTATTTTTCTAACAAAATAATATAATTTCCCTGGGTTTATTTCATCAGTTTCCAAAGATATTAGACCTCACATCAATAGGAAATCCCATTCAGTTATCAAAATCTGGTCTTATCAAAATACTTGGAATCACTCAATCAACTTTTCAAACAGCAACTCTAAAAACCATGTATATGACAATTATCCTCAAAACCTCTTCAAACTTATCTTAATTTCATTTATAGACTCCGAAAATTTCACGTCTTTAATACCCTGGTGCCCCCTTTTGGTGTAGCTAGATCAAGGCTTTCAGCTAAAAAAATCATATACACTGTACATATTCACTCACAACACACAGTGTTTAACTTGGGAAACGTTGATCCACATTGCAGATGGCTCATGGTTATTAGAGCTTTTGTTCTGCCTTTACTGTTACCAGTTATTGATCTAAAACATGTGCAAACAAACAAAGCTAACTCTTTTGAGTGGGAAAGGAAAAGCGTCCTTTCCCTTAGACAATTGGCATAGCACCGCTCAGATTCCTTGAGTTCTTGTCCCAGCCTTCATGGTAAATAAGTGACCCATTACCTTTGCTACAGGACATTCAATGGCTTGCTGCTGGCGGCATTCAGAAGATATTTTGTTTTTTGTCCTCGATACATTTATGCTGTATGTCTGTCTATCATCCTGAGGAAAGAAAGGCCAGTGAACATCCCCCAACATCTATTGACAAACAGCAAGCTCAAGCATGGAGACACAGCCTAGTAAACAAGCTTTGTCAACGGGGAAAGTAAAAACTTAGCAGCTTAAAGAGTTGACCAATATTTAAGAAAAGGAAAAGAAATGGAAATATCCTTACGACTTCTCATATGTTAGAGCCGGTAATTATGCTCCAGAAATAAGTTCTCTCCACGTTCAACGGCACTGTATGAAGAAGACGAGCTGATTTCCAGCAGGGATATTGAATCCTTCCATCTGAAGGACCAATCAAGTGTGAAGTACAGTATAGTTTTAGATTCAATTGAAAGGAAAAAGCTTGACTACTAGTTCATAGCATGACAACTTTCATGGATTAGTTCAGACCCTATTCTCCTCCCTGAAAGGGTATCACAGCATGAAGACAGTTTTCAATGCACTAAACTTTAATAGCTGAGTGGGGGAGCCAAAGCTTGCCTTTGGTCTCTATAGAAACAGTATAGCCAAAATTTGAGGCAAAATTAAGGTTTTTGGTCTTAGGTGCTGTATCTCCACTCAGAGGTTTCTTTTCACAAACAGACTTTGGCCTCATCAAATGTATATTCTTTTGGGCAGCTACTGTAAAAGAGAAGAGGCAAAACCTACTTCATTATTTTCACCTCTGAAATCCACACAGGCGGCTATTTCAAAGAAATAGCAGCAAGCCAGATGTGTGGCAGCTGGTGTCACAGGCAGGTGGAATGAGCCTCGGAGGAAAGACGTTTCTTCTCGTCATTGTGGTAGTGTGATGGTTGCAGGCATCCATCCACGGAAAGCAGTAGCTGCTTAAAAGCCAGTGACCACTGCACTGTGCTTGCAGCAGCACTCATGCCTGGGTAGCCCCCTCCCCTCCCTTTCCCCTCTGCCTTCCACAGTTAGCTGGGCCTTGGAGATTTTCCCACAGAGGCCACCACAGCATTCCCTGACTAGTTCCCTGACCCCCCACCTCTGAATCCAAACTGAGTACACTGCTGAAAGAAAGAACTGGGGTGGAGGGTTATTTAAGGTGGTAGAAGACAAGCTTTCATTACGTTTTTATTTAGTTATTTGTTATTGATTTATTTATTTTACATCACAACTGCATTTTCCCATCTCTTCTCCCATTCCCTTCCCCCACTTCCCCCCTGCCCCCCCCCACTCAATCCACTCCTCCTCTGTTTCTGTTCAGAAAGGGACTGGCCTCCCATGGGTATCAACAAAGCATGGCATATCAAGTTGCAGTAAGACTAAGTTCCTCCCCTTGTATTAAGGCTGGGCAAAGCAAACCAGCATAAGGAATAGTATCCCTAGAGCCAGCCAAAGCATTATGGAAGCCTCTGTTCCCATTGTTAAGAGTCTCAAAATAGACAAAACTACACAACTGTCACATATTTGTAGGGGGCCTAGGTAGGTACCATACAGAGTCCCTGGTTGTTGGTTCCTGTGAGTTCCTATGAGCCAGACTAGACATTTCTGTGGTTTTCTTGCTGTGTCCTTGAACACCCTGGTTGTTAAAATCCTTCCTCCCTCTCTTCAGCAGGATTTCCTGAGCTCAGTCTAATGTTCGACTGTGGGGCTCTGCATCTGTTTCCATCAGTAACTGGATGAAGACTCACTGATGACAATTGTGGTAATCAACAATCTGATCACAGGAGAGGGCCAGTTCAGGCTTTGTATCCATTACTTCTAGGAGTCTTTGCTTGGGTCATCCTTGTAGATTTGTGGGAGTTTCCTTTGCATCAGGTTTCTACCTGACCCCCAAATGCCCCCTCCATATCAAGACATCTTCTTTCAGTATTTTCCCCTCTTCCCATCCCCCCAACCTGATCCCTCAAGCTCCCATATTCACCCTCCCCCAGACCACCCAGGAGATCTCTCCTATTTCCCCATCCCAGGGAGAACCATGCATCCACCCTTGAGGTCTTCTTGTTACCTAGCCTCTCCGTGTCTATGGATTATTGCATTGTTATTGTTATCCTTTACTTTACAGCTAATATTCACTTATAAGTGAGTAATACCATGTTTGTATTTCTGAGTCTGGGTTACCACACTCAGGATGTTTTTTTAGTCCCCATTCACTTGCCTGCAAATTTCCTGATGTTATTGTTTTTAATAGCTCAGTAATACTCCCTTGTGTAAATGTAGCATATTTTATTTATCTATTCCTTGATTGAGGTTTTCTCCAATTTCTGGCTATTATGAATAAGGCTGCTATGAACATAGTTGATCAAGTGTCCTTGTGGCATGGATGTACATCCTTTGGGCATATACCGAAGAGTGGTATAGCTGGGTCTGGAGTTAAACAATTGGTTCCCAAATTTCTGAGAAAATGCCATATAGATTTCCAAAGTGACTGTACAAGTTTGCACTCCCACCAGCAATGGGGGAAGTATTCCCCTTGTTCCACATCCTTTTCAGCATAAACTGTCACTTGCAATTTTGATCTTAGCCATTCTGGCAGGTTTAAGATGGAATCTCAGAGATGCTTTGATTTGTATTTTCCTCATGGCTAAGGATGTTGAACATTTTTTTAAGTGTTTCCCAGACATTTGTGATTCCTCTGTTAAGAATTTTCTGTTTAGATCTACACCCCATTTTTAATTGGATTATATGTTTTTTGATGTCTAGTTTTTTGATTTCTTTATATATATTTTGTGGCAGGCAGATTTTAATAGGGACTTTTTAATCAATCATATAGACATGCATTTAGTTCTTTGGTTTACCATTCAGCTTGTAGGAATATATCCTAAGGCAGCAGGTAAAGATGTGCATAACACAAATCACAAAGCTTTTATTATTATATGTATTAATAAAGAAGAAGCCTAATCTGAATAAGGATTTTAAAAGCATTGAACTATTCAACTAATGGACTATGAAGTAGCTTTCTTTTGAGAAGAACATTAACATAAAAGCACACCAAGAAATACTGAGTTGAAAGATAACAAGTCTAAAAATCTTCATTAATGTCAAGGGTCAAACTAACATGTATTTATAGCCATTCAAACTAAACAAAATCAAAGAGAGCTGAAAGCAGAAATCCACTGCAAGCAAAAAATAATCAACTGTTAAGCTTGCACACACACTCCCAGGCTTATTTGCTTTGCATATACAAATGATCAGTAAGTTTAACACAAGTCACAAAATTCTAACCATCTTCCATAATGTTTGCCACCATTCCTGTAGATAAGACACAAAATAGATTTAAGTAGTTATTTTAGAATTTTCTTCCCTAGCAATAAGCAAGGCTTTCAACTGAAGTTTGAGGGGGCATCTGCTACAGATGAAGGACTTCCAGCCAGCAAAGAACCCATGGTTTTCACTTCTTTTCCTCTTTTAGACCTTCAGCCCCTTTCATACATCATAGTTTGTTACCCTATGTCCAGGTGCAATAACAATGGAGGATGCCAGGTTAGACGGAAATCTGAGATAAACAATGAATCCTTTTAGTATAAAACACACATTGCATGCAACATCATGCTAAACATAAAATGCTGTGAGAGGTAGTAACTTGTAGTTTTCCTTTCTAATTTAAAACACCTCCTGTGTGTTGATTTGCTGTGTGGGAAGCCCTAGTTCAGAAATACAGAAGGATAAGGGAAAGATGTGAGGGAGAGCACAGAGTTCTTTCTGGACCGATCCTGCTGTAAATTGGCTTTTCACAATCCAGGACAAGCAGATGTTCAAAGATGTCTCTTTCAGAGATGCTTTTGTGATTTCTTCTGAAATCCCCACATTACAGAAGACCCTAACCTGCAGTCCCCTCCTGCACATGCAGCTCTTGTCTGATCCTTAGGGTATACAGCACAACCCTCACTCTGCCAGCTTCTGGAGCATTGGGAAGCCTTTTACATTTACTTACCAGGTGAGAGTCACACACTGTCTCACAATGTCTGCCCAGCCCCAGGGGACAGACATCAAGGTTTTTAAAGTGCCCCTTGAAATTCTTCTCTCCTGCCTTGATGTAGAAGAAGCCTCATTCACTCATACCCCCAAACAGCATAGCCTTATACATGTTTTCTTCTAGTTTCCAAGATCCAGACCTGTTTTAACCCTTGCTGCAGGTAAAGAATTTAAGGGTTTGATGGCACAGCCAAAGTTGGAATAAAACTCTTGTTACTCACACTTGCCGTGCTTCCTCCAGTCAGCTCTCACATATGCTCAGTTGACCTCATACTTTCTTTCCCCTCACATCAGTATTTGTGGTTCTCACAATAAAAGATACTTGGAAAATCCAGTGGAGACCCTGGGCCAGTTTGGCATTAGTATCATCTGGGAGCTTGTTGGAAATGCACCTTCCTGGCAATTCCTCTGCACTGAGTTTGAGTCCATGAGCTAGCAACCATCCCTCTGTGCTTCAGAGGACCTACCAGGATTGTAACAGGCTATCTTTTGGGCCTCCAACCAGATTAGAGACTTACTGTTATGTTATGAATGTTCAGCCTTACTTTATGCTTGTCCCACTCAATCTTACAACTTAAATGAACCCGTTTCTCTTCATATACATTTTCCTGGGGCTTTTTACCTTTTTTTTTTTTCATTCTGTATGTCTCATTTCATATCTAAGTGGCTGGTGGCTGCCGGCTGGCTCTGGGCACCTCCCTCTCTTTTCTCCCTTATTTGCTCCCTCCTTTGAGACTAGATTTCTTTTCCTTCTTATTCTCTTTGACTTCAAGCCCCACCTATCCTGCCTCTGCCTAGCTATTGGCCATTTATTATTCACTTATTATTTTTTATTAGACCATTCAGCCACCTTAGGCAGGTAAAGTTAAAAAAAACCAACACATCTTTATATGATTAAACAAATACAGCATAAACAAATGTAAGACATCTTTGCATAGTTAAAGTATTATTCAGCACCAAAAATAAGGTAACACAACTTTACATGGTTAAAATAATGCCCCACAGGATAAGGGCTTCTGATGGATGTTCAGGCTTGAGGGCTTGAATATTCTTCCTTCTTTGCAGAGGTACATCATTCTGTTCATACCATGTTCTCCAGTCAGAAAATAAACTTAATCCCAAGTTGACATAAAACAGCATCAGACTGAAATTCCTTAGCCTTCTTGCTACCAAGACTAGAGACATCCCTGTACTTCTGCCCAAGTCTACATACTAGAGAAGTTACACCTTTCTACACAGAGTCTTGACACCCACACTCTGGATCAGCCTCTCTACCTGTTTGGGAACGTGGTTGTACACTTTTCTCAGTAAAATGCATGCTCTCCCTAGGGTTTCAAGACTATCTTCCTAAAATACATCCACATAGCTTCCTTTTTCAGGAGTCATGTTTGAGCTGGTTTCCAGTTCACCATGCAAGTTCTCAAAGAAGCCTTGAAACTTATTACTTCAATTTCTTTATCTATGTTAATATCACACTCTGAGTTTTTTCTCCTGAAAATATTATTTGGAAGACTACCTGTGATCACCACATCACTAAATAAATGCCACTGGACACTTTATAGTTTTTATCTCACTGCATACATAGCAGAATTCTCTTCAATGGAGAAAATGGTTTGTAGTTTTGCTATACAATATGACAGTCACACAGCATATGTGGCTATTGTTAATTAAATGTATCTAGTGTGATGGGATGCTGAATTTCTGATTTGATTGAATTTAGTTTGAAATGGTCATATATGGCTCATGGCTACTACATTTATTGGTCAAAGTCATTCTAGACTTTGGGCCACACCTTTTTCCTTAAAATATTTTCTTTATGTTGAATTTCATGCTGTACCATTTTAGAAATCTGCTGACCCTCCATTGGCTGCTATTTTGCTACTGGATAGCTTAAGGTTCTGCTGCAGCCCCCTGATCATTATACTTTATATTCCAGGCTTCACCAAGCATCTAGAGAGAGATCAATCAGAAATTTGTACACCCAGAGAAAGTTCATACATGTTCCTTAAATTGCATCTCTATTAATTAAGCATATTAACAAAGATAAATGGGATTTTTCTTTTATAGTTAAAATTAGTGTTCCCAATGCTACCTTTCTGAAAAAGTATTTGGAAAATCCACATCAAAGCATATCAATTTTTATTCTTAGGGAACAGGCTACCTTCACAAGCAGTTCTGAATAGCAAGGTTTACCCTTACCTTGCTGCTTGACAGACAAAACAAATAAGCTGGGGCCACTTACTCTGGGCAGATGTTCCAGATATCCCTCCATAAGTATTTCCCCATTTTTATGAGAATATATACATTGAATATAGTTTTGGGTTTCCTAGAAACATTTTCGTATAAGAGTACATAATGTATGTTGAGGGCCAGCAAGATTGTTTGTCAGGAAAAGGAACTTGCCACACAAAAGTTCAGTCTGCAGAACCCATGGAATGGTAGAGGAAAGAAGTCTATAAAATTGTCTTCTAACTTCCACATCTATGTCATAACACATACATGTGTGTGTACATGTGAACACACACCATACACACACAATACATTTTTACAACAATGTAAACTGAACATAGTCCTCAATGCTGCTTTGCTTCCTGATTTGTCTCTTCTCCCTCCTCCCATCAGTCCCTATGGGTATTTTGTTTCTATTCGCACGCTATGCATGCACACGTGACTTTGTGTATTTGGATAAAATCCAGAATCAAATAAGGGACATATCCAATATTTGCCTTTCTAAACTTAATTTATGAAAGGTGATTACTTCCAATTGTATCCTATTTCTCTCAAAGATATGATTTCATTCTTCTTTATGGCTGACTAGAACTCTATTGTATATACACGCCACATTTTCTTTATCTATTACTACAACAATAGATTAAGTAGTTAAAGAATGGTTCCATACCTTGACCATTCTGAATGGTGCTGCAATAAACATTGATGTGCAAGCATTTCTGTCATATACTGGCTGAGTGCTTCTCTCTGTGTGTAGTTTTCATTTGTTTGGGGAGCTTTTTTGTTGTTTGAAGTACTTGTGGTTGAACCTTGATTCTTAGATAAACTGTACAAGTGTTCTATCCCTAACCTATACCCCTAGACTCTCCCTCTATATTTTACCTGATGATTTCTCCTTCCTTCCTGAACCAAGGAATTTTGCTTCCTAAGCTAGGCTTTCCATTCATGGAAAAACTCTAAACATAAAGTGCTTGCCCTTCAAGAAGATTCATCCTGATTGACATATAACCCATAAAACTCCCATCCATCACTTTTTATGTGTATGCACATACGCAAATGCATGCATACTGTTACTGTTAGTACTGGATTTTTTTTACTTATTGTTCTACTTTTGTGATCTGAACAAATCTGCCTAACCCTCTCCAATGCTAGCCTTCTAATCCCAAAAATCGCATGTTTTACAGAAGCCCTGGGATTGATCTCCAGCACTTCAGAAACCAATTGTGTCAGAGCACGCCAGTAATATCAGCACTTTGTAGAGGCACGGGGAATAGATGTTCAATGTCACCCTCAGTTACACAGTGAATTCAAGGCCAGGCTGAGATACACATGATACTGTCTCAAACAAACAAGCAACACGTTTCATGAGGATGCTCTGAAAAAGCATCAGAAAAAGAGATGTTAATTCATAAAACCATCATGTGTGTATGTATGTATGTATGTATATGTATATGTAAAATGGGGGGAAAGGAGTTCACACATATAGGTCAACTCTTACTCCATTTCTTTCTTTCTTTGGAGGTATCTCACAGAATGTACACAGGCATAAAACATTAATTCTATCCAATAAATGTACAACTTTTATGATCTGAAGTGTAAGCCTTATAAAAATCCAGACATACAGTGAGAATTGTGTGGGGCCTCGACAGAAACCAGGAAAAAGAAAAGATTTTTGTTTCTGTCTAGAAAGTCTTGGCACAAGGACAAAGACAACACCCAGAAAATAACATGACAAGTGATTACACTCTCTAGGGGGTATAATTAATAAAAAAGAATAAAAATTAAATCCAAGTGACTTGATAAAAGTGTAATTTGGTGTAGACCATTCTCCAGCAGCTAGTGCACTGGAGTGTGCTTCTCTGTCCTTTAACCAGATGTTGTTGTTGTCGCTGCTGCTGCTGCTGCTGTTCCCTTCCTCCCCCTTCTCCTCCCTCCTCCTTTCCCCATTTCTTTTTGAGACAAGTTCCCACTCTGTAGCCCAGCTGCTCTGAACCTCACCAGGGAGCCAAGGCTGGCCCTGAATTCATGGCACATTTTCTGCCTCAGCTTTTAGTCAGTTTTTTTTTCTCTCTATGAGCAGCCATGTGATAAAGTTTACTGTCTTAATGTAGCATGGTGAAAATGAATAACAATAACTAATAATATATCAGAAGAATGATAATAAAATACTGTAGTAAGGCTGCTAGCATTGTAGTCCTCTTCAAAGTCTCCTTTCTAGCTTTTCTCATTATGTGAGCCACTTAGCATTCTTGCAGTGAATTCCTTTTCATATGAGGCAAAACTAGTTACCGTTTGTAACCAAAGACAGCTAGATGTCATAATAGATACCCTCCAAAATCAAATGTATTTGTACACAAAGGAAAAAACAGGTAAATTATTAAAAAACATAAAGATTGGTGAGCTTATTGAAAATAGTGAAAACTTGTACACATTAAAATATTGGGAAATGTGGGGGCTGGGGAGGTGGCTCAGTGGGAAAAATGCTTATTGTACAAGCACAAGGACCTGCGTTAAGTGCTTTGAAGGCTGGATGTGGCAGCACATCTGTAATTCCAGAGCTGGGGAAGTGGAAACAGGAGAACATGTTGCTGGCTTGCTGGCCAGCATATTGCTTTTAGTAGCATCTGCATTGTTGTTTTGTGCTTTTGCTTTGGCTCTTCTTTTTCCTGTTTGCATGCTTTGTCCTATTCTGATTTGTTTGTTTAATTTTGCCATTTAAATATTGTTATTTAGATTAGTTGTTTGTATACTAATGCGTATGTGTGTATGGGGTGGATTTGGGTGGGTGGAAAAATGGGAAGGATCTGGGAGGAACTGGGGGAGGGAAAACCATAATCAGAATGTATTACATGAAAGAAGAATCCAATTTTAGCTCATCAAATGTGGAAGCTTTCAAGGATTCAGGTGGCCTTGTTGCCAACACAGCTGGCCCTACATATAAACAGTCATATATAAAAGACTGACAGCTGGCACTGATTTGGGTATCACCCATGACTGTGTGGTGAAAGTTGTAAATAATTGTCAATCGCCAGAGCAACTGAACCACACCAAGTTATGTTGCTTTCACTGACTCAGAACAATTAATTGTGGATGCTGTGAAGAATGAGCTTGCAATGAATGCCACCAAGACAAGTTTTTGTTGCCAAACATCTGGTTGGGTGCAGGTTTGACCGTGCTGTTGTTGAATGTAATATGAAGCATTGGTCCTTCATGGTGGTGAATGATGTATGCAGGCCCAAGGTCCAAGTAGAAAATGAAGGAGTGACAAAAAGTTTCTTCCGAGGGGAGGTATCCTCTACAGTTCAAAAAAAAAAAAAAAAAAAAAAAAAAAGAGGAAGGAAATTGGAGAAGCCTATCTTGTTACTATTGACTGTAAGCAATAGGCAACAAAAGATGCTGGATCTATTGGGGGGGCTCAATGTACTTAATTTTATCAGTGAACCTGCTGCTGCATTGGCTTATGGCTTATATAATATTAGAGCTGAAAGGAATAGGTCAAATCTAGTTATTTGGAAGGGGACAATTTGATGCGTCAATTCTCACTATTGAGAATGGAATTTTTGAGGTGAAATCTACAGCTGGAGATACCATCTTGGGTGAAGAAGACTGACTATCTAGTGGTCTACCATTTTATTGCTGAGTCTAAATGCAAGTACAAGAAGGACTTTGGTGAGAACAAGAGAGGTACCCTACATTTGTACTGCTTGTAAATGTGCTAAATGTACCCTCTCCTCCAGTACCCAGGCCAGTGTTGAGATTGAGTCTCTCATGAGGGAATTGACTTCTATGCTTCTATTACCTGGTCTTAATTTGAACACTTGAATACTGACCTGTTCCATGGTACCCTGAATCCTGTAGAAAAACCCCTCTGTGATGCCAAACTAGACAAGTCACAGATCCATGAGATACTGTCCAGCTGGGTGATTCCAGCAGAATCCCCAAGATCCAGAAGTTTCTAAAAGAATTTTTCAGTGGAAAAGATTTGAATGTGAGCATTGACTCCAATGAAGCATATGAAGCAGCTGTCCAAGAGGCCATTCTATCTGGAGACAAGTCTAAGGATGTTCAGGATTTGCTGCTCTTAGATGTCTCTCTTCTTCCTCTTGGTATTGAAACTGATGATGGAGTCATGACTATCTTCACCAAGCATGATACTATAATTCCTATCTAACAGACAGATCTTTATCATCTACTCTGACAAGCTGAGTGTGCTCCTTCAGTTATATGAAGGTGAAAAGGCCAGGACTAAGGATAACAACCTGCCTGCAAAGTTTGAACTCATACACATATCTCCAGTACCCCATGGTATTCTTAAGAATGAAGTTCCTTTGACATTGATGCCAATGGCATTCTCACTGTTTCTGCTGTAGATAAGAACACAGGAAAGGAGAACAAGATCAGCGTCACTGATGACAAGGGCCACTTGAGCAAGGAGGAGTGCATGACCCAGGAAGCTGAGAAGCACAAAGCTGAAGATGAGAAGCAGAGAGATGAGGTACCACCCCAAAGTTCACTGGAGTCCTACGGGTTCAGCATGACAGCAAGAGCTGAAGTTAAGAAACTTCAAGATAAGATCAATGAGGACAAACAGAAGATTCTAGACAAGTATGATGAAATTACCAGTTGCCTGGATAAAAAATCAAACTACAGAGAAGGAAGGAGCTGAACACTGGCAGAACAAACTGGAGGAAGTCTGCAACCTCATCATTACCCCATCATTACCAAGCTGGACCAGAACTTGGCAATGCTATGGAGGTGCCATGCTAGGGAGAATATTTCAGGCTTTCTTGGGGGGGGGGACCCTCTTTCTGGTGGTGCGTCTTCAGGACACACCATCAAAGACATTGGTTAAGTCAATCTCAGAGGAGATGTAGCATTGTTCCACAGGGGAACATGTGAAGGACACAAATCTATCAAGTACTGTGGCAGTTTTAAAGTTAAGCTGCTACAATAAATTGTGGGGCACTCTACAATACTTGAACATGGAACATGCACATAGGGAGATGAGACAAAACATTGAACTTTATAAGTACTGTATTATAAGTGGAAATGCAATATATAAAATAAACCTATTTAAAATTGGTTAAAATGTATTTTCAGTTAAAAATCAAAGCAATCCAACATACAAGAAAGTGGAAACTTTAAAATGATTTAACTAAGGTATGTTTCATACGGTAAAACTGAGTATTAAGTGCATATGCTGGTGAAGTTTTAAGCATTGATAAGCTATTATAGCTGTCACCTGGTGTCTGAAAATGTTTGTAAATGGCATTAAATATTCGTTTGAAGCTGTTCTCCCATCTGGATGTGATGATGCGTACCTACTGCCACAGGCTTTCAGTTGTTCTTAAGTCTACTCTGCATTATTTCTAATTCCTGGAAGGTAATTTGCCCTTTTTCTTCTTTTTTAATATTATTTTGTCTCTGTTATCCTGGATTTTACAAAATTACCCTGAAGATATCCTGCTATTCCTGAATATTCGTGATATTCATGAATCTGATTATTAATATCCTACGTGCCATTTGTAACACAATCAGCTACACTCTCAAGTTTCTAAATTTTCTTTAATTCTGTGTATTCCTCTACCTCTGAAATTCCCATTGGATTAAATGCTGGGCTTTCTTGTTCTGTCTTCCATGTGTTTCCAGAAATCAACTTATTATTATATAATCAGCATTGTTAAAGTACACCTATTCAAAGTGTATACTTTCATGAGTTATACCTAATATTTACACTATAATAATCATCATAGAGATAGTTTCTATCACCCTCACTAGTTCCCTTGTGCCTTTCTTGATAAAGGACTTAGCTTTATCCAGAATGATAGGTGATCATTGATATGTTTAATATTATTGTTTATTTTAACAAGTCTAGAATTTCATAGACACGGAATCACAGGGCTTAAACTCTTTTTCTATTTTTTACCTCTTTTTAAAAATTTAAATTAAATCTTGTTTTACATATCAATCCCAGTTCTCTCTCCCTCTCATCCTTCCCTGTACCCCACCAACTCCCCTCCCCAATCCAATCCCCTTTCTGCTGCCCAGGGAGGGTGAGGCCTTCCATGGGGGATCATCAAAGTTTGTCACATCCCATGTGTCTAGGCTGAGAGAGTATCCCTCTATTTGGAATGGGCTCCAAAAGTTTATTTGTATACTAGGGATAAATACTGATCCACTACCAGAGGCCCCATAGACTGCCCAGGCCTCCCAACTGACACCCATATTCAGGAGGCCTGAGTCGGTCCAATGCTGGTTTTCCAGCTATCAGTCTAGGGTCCATGAGCTCCCCCTTGTTCAGGTCAGTTGTTTCTGTGGATTTCCCCAGCTTGGTCTTAACCCCTTTGCTCATCACTCCTCCCTTTCCACAACTGAGTTCTAGGAATTCTGCTCAGTGCTTAGCTGTGGGTATCTGCTTCTGCTTCCATCAGCTACTAGATGAAGGCTTTAGGATGGCATATAAGGCAGTTATCAATCTCATTATCAGGGAAGGGCATTTCAGGAAGCCTCTCCATTATTGCTTAGATTGTTAGTTGGGGTCATCCTTGTAGATCTCTGGACATTTCCCGAGTGCCAGATTTCTCTTTAAACCTACAATGGCTCCCTCTATTATGGCATCACTTTTTTTTTTGTTCTCCTCTAATCTTCCCCTGACTCAATCTTCCTGCCCCCTCATGTCTCCCTCCCCCCTCCTCTTCTCTTATTCTTTTTTTCCTAACTTCCTCCCCCATGCTCTCAATTTGTTCAGGATATCTTGTCCCTTTCCCCTTCTCTGGGGGACCATGTATGTCTACCTTAGGGTCCTCCTTGTTTCTTAGCTTTTCTGGCAGTGTGGATTATAGGCTGGTGATCCTTTGCTCCATGTCTAATATCCATCCATCTATGAATGAATGCATAACAAGTTTGTCTTTTTGTGACTGGGTTACCTCACTCAGGATGGTTTCTTCTAGTTCCATCCATTTGCCTGTGAATTTCAAGATTCCATTTTTTTTAAAAAATTGTTTGCTTGTTTGTTTGTTTTTTCCCCTCTGAGTGTGTAAATGTACTACATGTTCTCCATCCATTCTTCAGTTGAGGGGCACCTTCCAGGATGTGGCTATTAATTTGTCCATAGCAAATAATGATGCTATGAACATAGTTGAACAGATGTATGAATATGTGTCCTTTGGGAATATGCCTAAGAGTGGAACTGCTAGATCTTGTGGTAGACTTATTCCCATTTTCCTGAGGAACCACCATACTGATTTCCAAAGTGGCTGTACAAGTTTGCACTTTCACCAGCAGTGGAGGAGTGTTCCCCTTTCTCCAAATCATCTCCAGCATAAACTGTCATTGGTGCTTTTGATTTTAGCCATTCTGGCAGTTGTAAGATGGTATCTCAGAGTTGTTTTGATTTGCATTTCCCTGATGGCTAAGGATGTTGAGCACTTTCTTAAGTGTCTTTCAGCTATTTTAGATTCCTCTATTGAGAACTCTCTATTTCTGTACTTCACTTTTTAATTAGATTATTTGGTGTTTTGGTGACTAGCTTCTGGAGTTCTTTGTATGCTTTGGAAATCAGCCCTCTGTCACATGTGGGGTTGTTGAAGAAATTTTCCCATTCTGGGGGCTGCCCTTTGCCTTACAGAGGGGTCTTGGTTTCAGGAAGTCCCATTTATTAATTGTTGATCTCAGTGTCTGTGCTACTGGAGTTATGTTCAGAAAGCAGTCTCTTGTACCAAATTATTCAAGGGCACCTCCCACTTTCTCTTCTAAGAGGTTCAGTGTGGCTGGATTTATGTTGAGGTCTTTGATCTATTTGGACTTGAGTTTTGTGCATGGATCTATCTGCAGACTTCTTATACATCAGCATCCAGTTATGCCAGCACCATTTGTTAAAGATGCTTTCTTTTTTCCATTGTATAGTTTTTGCTTCTTTGTCAAAAGTCAGGTGGTTGTAGGTGTGTGGGTTTTCAGTTTGGGCTTAAACTCTTTATGTCGCTTCTTTCATTCAACACATAATGGTTTGAGATTTATCCATGTTTGAAGAAATATCAGTTGGTGATTTCCTTTCACCACTGAGTAATGTGTCATACAGATAGACCACATTTGATTTATTCATATATCTGTTCATGGGTATTTATGTTGCTTCCAACTCTAACCTACTATGTATAAAGAAACTTCATGTAGCCACTCAATGTTTGATTCTAATATTAAGCTGCTGTGACTAAAAGAATCTGTGAATATCTATGTCTACTTATAAGCTTTTATTTTCCTGGGGTAAATACCTGAGAGGTGAATAGCTAGGGTATGTGGCAAATGTGTAATATGCTTTGTAGGAACCCATCAAACTCTGTTCTGAAGCTGGTGTACAGTTTTAGACTCTGACCTCAGCCAGTGCATGAATGTTGTGATTGTTCCACATCCCTACCAACAATTAACATTATCAGTCTTTTTATTTTAGCCATCTCACAAGAAGCATATTGGTATATGATTATCACTTTAATTTGTATTTCCTAGATAACTGGTAGTGGAAAAATCTCTAAGTATCTCTAAATGTATTTTTAGCCCTCTATCATCAACTGTGCATTTAAATCTTTTGCCTGCTTTCAGTTGGGTTGCTTATTTTGTCATTAAATCATAAGCTTATTATGAGTCCATAAACACATGTAGGTATTGAGACATTTTTCTCATTTAGTGACTTGCCATTACACTTTCTAATCATGTGTTTTAAAATGTCTTTAAATTTAGATGAAGTCAAGACTCTAACTTTTTATTAATAGTTTATGCTTTCTGTGTCCCAAGAAACATTTGTGAGTATTACGGGAGTAAAGATTTTAGCCTATGCATTCTTCTAGGGTTCAGAGTACCAACTTTTTTTTTTTTTAACCTTTGAGTCTATAACAATTTGAATTGACATTTTCTATATAGCATCAAGTAAAATTTGAGATGACATTTTCTGTATAGCACCAGGTAAAGATAGATTCCCTGGTTTTATTTGTTTTGCTTCTAAAGGATGCCTAGGCATCTAGAACCAAATGTTGAAAATATATTTGCCCTAACCTAATATATGGTTGACCATATATTTATGGCTCATTCTAGACCTTTTTAACTAAAAATTTTATCATCATAATGAGTGTGTGTGTGTGTGTGTGTGTGTGTGTCTAATGTATGTGTGAGCACAAAAATGCTATGTAGTGCACATGTGGAAGTCAGAAGGTAACTTTGTAGAGTTGTTCTCTCCTTCTACCTTTTCCTGGGTTCCAGGAGTAAAACTTGGGTCAGCAGCCTTATACGGAAAGTATACCTCGCCTGGACTTTTCCCCCCTAAGTCAGCTGACTTTATTTTACTCTCATACTCATTGATGATAAGAGTTGTACAAAGTGCTTTCAAGTCAGGTAATTAAATTTATCCTGCCTTTTAAATTATTATTTATTTTTAAAATTTAAAACAATCTTTTATTTTACAAACAAACCCTAGTTTCCACTCCCTATCCTCCTTCTGCCCTCTCCACCTTCCTCCTAACCCACTCCATCCACTCCTTAGAAAAATTTCCAACTATTCTAGTATCCGTGTCTTGCCACACACCTTTTATACTTGGAGCACCAATTCTTCAAAATGCTATGTCGAGAGTCTAATTGAAATATGTTGAATATAAATGAATTTGCAAAGAACTCATATGCCAACAACAATACCATTGAGTCTTCCATTCCATTTATCTATATCTTGAATTCCCCTTGAGAGCATTTTGCAATATCTAGTATAAAAGTCTTTTACACACTTGTTAAAATTATCCTTAATTTTTTTCAGAGTTTTGTATGTGAGGGAAAATTTCATTTTTCAATGATTTGTTACTAGACTGTCAAAATTTGTATGTTGATACTATAACATCTGAAAGCACTAACTTCACCCACCAAATCAATGTTTTTCAAATTTTTCTATGTATACAACCTTGTCATCAACAATGGAAATGGTTTTTGTTTCTTTCAGTCTACATGCCATCTCTCTTTCCCTTGCCTGGTTTCATGAAAAGCTCTTCCAATATAATGGTGAATGAAAGTCAGGATATCAGACAAATTTGGCTTCATTCTTGCTCTCTGGAAGAAAACATATAGTTATTCATATGTTTATAATAGATACCTGTTATCAGCTGGAGGAAGCTGCTCTCTATTCTTAGTTTCCTAAATGTCCCCCTCCAATCCCTTGATGTAGTTGCTATGTTACACAGGCTGGCCTTGAACTCAAGTGGGCTCCACCCATCCTCCTACCTTAGTCTCTTGAATAGCTGACACTAGGCTCATATCACTCCATGCCTTTATTGTCTTTTGTGTAGCATGTATGTTTTCTACCAGCCCGCCGCCGCTAGTGTGGCGCGCAAACATCTCCCATCACTTTTGTTTTACTCCTTTATGTTTTTAAAAACAGAATGGTCAATGTAAATAAATATTGAGAATAAGCTCATTGATTCAATGACAAAAAGCCTCTAGAAACCTTGGAAAGAACACTGCTTATGTGCAAGAGGATTTGACACACAATAACAAAGGATGACAAATAAGCAAGTAAAAGAATCACCCAAGTTAAGTAAATAAATCTGCGTGTTAAGAAAATTTATTTGGAAATACAAATATAAAAGCAACATAAAAATACCAGCGAGAAAAAACAATGAAAATGAAGGAAGGAAAAGAATTGTCTGTGTACCTTGAAGACATAGGAAGAAGCCAGTAAAGATCAGATGTCTGACAAAGAACTAACTAGAGGGCAAAGAGAAAGAGGTGAACTCTGACAAGCTCAGTTAAGCTAACGGCTAATTCTTCAGATTTGGCTCTGATGTCAGGGCTTTTCAAGGCCACCTAGTTATCTTAACACACAGTCTACAGCCCCTACATGATCTTCCCTACCCAGACAAGACTGTCTTTCTTCCCACCCCTCCACCTACAGAGCCCTGTACTATCCTGGCTCATATTCTTACACTTGCTCTGCATAGTAGCCCCAAACTACTTTCTTGATTTTATGCCAATATAACTCTTCGCTCTTGTTCATTTCCTGAAGGAAGCCTGTCATGCCCATCTCATTATATTCTGTCCCTCCCTCCTTTGACCTACGTCAGTACTTGTCCGAACTCCTCTTTGGTTTTTATGTGCTACCTTTTATTTTATTTATCTTTCAGTGTATCTTCTTATTTTCTAAGTGGATTCTAAGCACCTTGAGGGGGCTTATTCATCTTTGTATTTGCCATAATGAGCACACAGACTCGTTCAATAACTGGCTATTGTTGGTGATGATTATATCAAATTGAATTGAGAAATAATGTCATCAGGCTATGGCAGTCTGGTGACTCATCCTTATCACTGTAGAGACAGACTTATCAAGGAAATAGAAGCACTCATATTAGTGTGACAGGGCATTCTTCCCAGGGTGATATAAGAGTCATAGTACTTTCCCATCTTTATGTTGGTAATACTATTTAGCTATCTGAATGAATGATATCCAACTTTTGCAATATGCGCTGACTTCTAAAGTTTTAAATTATTTAGGGCAATATCTGCACTCTGTATATTTTGTTGTGAAATTATGCCCGTGGTTCTGGAAGTTCATTTTCTGGTTTTCTTTCTTTAACTTCTCCAGAAATTTTGTAGGTAATGTAGTATACTCCCCTCATCCATATATTTTGATTGTTTTTAAAAAAATTAAATGTTCAGGGATGTCAAGGATTCAATCCCTGCTATTGATGGGAGATGTGATTCTGTATATATGTTTCTCATACTGTTAATAAAGCCCTGTGGCCAATAGAAAACTAGATAGGTGGGGCTAGGAGACTAGGAGGAGGAAGAGGAAGTAGTAGGTGGAGTCGAGAGGTAGCCCGGGGAAGGAGCAGGAAGCCTGCCGCGCGGCTCCCCGATAAGACGACCACGTGGAAATACTTAGATAAGTAGAAATGGGTTAATAATTAAGACAGAGCTAGCCCATAAACAGTAATGGTAATTGGCCTACAGGATTGTATCAAATACAGAGTCTCTGAGTGTTATTTGGGGCTGGCGCAGCTATGGGCCCTGGCTGGCGGGCTGGCGGGCTGCCTGAAAACAACATGCTACATGCTATCTTTTCATTTGTTGACATCTTAGGGCATTATTATCAACCCTGAACAATATAATCAATCAAATCACAGATTCCCACCAAAATGCCTTTCATATTTTATTTGACACATTCCAGCTCTAATCAGGTTTTACATTGTGCGCTTAATGACACATTTCTTTAGTGTCTTCACCTCTATGCAGTACTGTCACCATTTTGATTTTGTTCTTGTTTTGAGAAAGTATCCTAGTTCATAGTTTAAGTTGGCTTGAAACTTACCATGCAGCCCATAGTAGAATTCCACTCATGGAAATTCTCCTGCTTCACCCTCCCCAGCAACAAGATTACAAGAATGAGCCACCATGCCTAGATTTTGTATTCAAGAATTCAGGTTAGTAGCCTTATAGAATGGTCAACAGTATGTCTTTGAATACTCATTATTAGATTGAGGGTAAATACTCTTGGCAAATTGAGTACTACGTTTTGGTATGTTGTGCTTGAAACAGGATTTCATGTAGCCCAGGCTGATCTACATAGTAGCTTTGTATGCAAGAATGGACTTGAATTCCTGATCACCCTGTCTCTACTTCCCAAGAGTTGCCATACAAAAGCACAGCCAACTGAAATATTCAATATGTAATGTTGTGTGGTTGTTGTTTGTTAACAGGAATGACCCAGAGACTGATACTGGGCTTCAGGCTTCAAGATGAATATGAGAAAAGCAAAGTAGATGGCCACTAGCTACTTACCTGTACCTCAGGCTGCATGAGCTGGTCCTGTCTCCACAAGCTCTCACCAAGCCTCAGACTGTAACCTCTCCTAAGTGTGGCTGGAAAACAAATGCCTCTCTGGGACCTTACTTCTGTTTTATCTACTTTCTTAATGTTGGGATTAAAGGTATGAGCTATAATTCTCTTTTAGATTCATTCACTCTTGTGTAGATCTGGGTGACCTTGAACTCAGAGAGATCTTTCAATCTTATAATCCTGAGTCCTAGGATGAAAGGTGTGTACCACCACCTCCTAGCTTCCGGCTGCTGGGATTAAAGGTGTGTATCACCACTGCCTGAGCTCTATAGCTGGAGGCTGACTTTGCTTCTCTGAATCCTCAGTCAAGTTTTAATAAATCATAAATAATGTATCACTACAATTGTTTATTTTATTGGGAAAAATATAGTACAATACTGGTAATACTAAAATTGATCACTTTATTAAAACAAAGGGTATCAGAGTTCCTCACTATAAAACCACATTGTTCTCTGTGCACTTGGTAATTTGTGGGATGATACTTTAACTCATCTGAATATTCTGTTGTACTGCCTTTCACTCAATGGTTTTAGCATCCATTAATGATCTTTGATAGATTATTACATTTTAGGTTGAAAAACAATGATACTCAATGTATGTCATTTTTCATACATTTGATTTAATAGTACTCTAAAGAAAAGTGGTCTTTCAACTTTTAACTATACCTCCCATACACAGATAAGATTTTCACCTCTTCTGATCAAACTCATTGGAGATTTTAACTCAATACAATAAACATTATCAAGATCATTGCTTTGTAATATTAAAATTGTAATAGATTTGACCAATTGAAATCCTTTAACCAACCAATGTCCTCTGAATTGACATCATTAATATTTATATGTACTTCCCTTCTTTTTGACAAAACAAATTATCCCAGGCTCACCTTGTACCCTCCCTTTCTTTGGAATCAGTTATTTTCTAAGAGACTCTATTTAGTGAGAATGGTTTTTAGGAAATAAAACTTGATGCCAGGTGTTACATAACATGCCTATAATCTCAGCATTCAGGAGGCAGAGGCAGGAGACTTGCCTGGACTTTAAAGATACCTTAACCTACAGTAATAGTTTTCCTTACATTTTATTTGTGTGTGTGTGTGTATGTATGCCTGAGTGTGCATGCATGTGTGTGTAGGATGAAGGTGTATGAATGGGGACCCACATGTACAATAGTGAGTGTGTAGAAAACAGAGAACAACTTTTGGGAATCAGTTCTCTCTTTCCACCATGGGGATCAAACTCAGGTTGATGGGTTTAGTGGAGTAAGTGTTTTTAACTGCTAAACCATCTTTTAAATTCTACATTAGAGGTCATTGATGCTAAGTCCTTTGGGTGACCAGAGATGGAATAAAACAAAATACATCTTTCCTTAAAATTAAATTTTAGGGCCAACAGGATAGCTTTGCAGGTAAATGTGCCTACTGTCCAGTCTGGCAACCTGAGGGCCATCCCAGGGATCTTAATGGTGCAGGGAAATGACTCTTCCTCATAGTCTCTTGGACCCCAAACATGCTCCCTTGTCTCCACATGCACACACACAATAAATAAACTAATTAAAATGTTTATTTTTTAATCTATTGTGTTAATATTTAAGAGGATTTACATATTTTAAAAGTTGTTGTTTTCAAAAATATTACTAAATAATTCATTCTTCTAGTCCTGCCCTCTCTTTTCCTTTCTGTATTATTTTTTGTAGGAGCACACTCCTACATGCATACTCATACACACACACACACACATACACACTCATGAACATACACATTCATGCACACAGATTCGTGTACACACACTCATGTACATACACCCTCGGACACACACACACACTTCTTTTTCCTTATATACAAAGCAGCATGTTATGTTTGAACTGTCTTCATGAATACACTATATTAGGTTTTAATATATGCCTCATTCTTTTACACAACTTTTTGAACTACATGATTTAAAAATCCTTATCTATTTCACAGCACTCAGTAACAAACTTAACTGATAATGTGACAAATTAAAAGTATTTTAGAATTAACTAAACAAAATATTAATGGTGTCTCAGTAATGCTGCATGATAAAAATCAACATACAAAAATCAATACCATTTCACATATAATAATGAGTTTGAAGAAATTAAAAAAAGTAATTTCATTCATAATAGCTAGTAAAAGCCTAGGAACAAATTTGACTAAGAAAATCAATGATTTCTTGTGATGAAGGTTATAAAACTTTAATGAAAGTAATTCAATATGATACACAAACTAATGGAAAGACTGGTGTTGGAAGAATTAATATTGCTAAAAATAGTCATCTACAAATTCAATGCAATTCTTATCAATAAGCCAATGACACTCTTCATAGCACTACAAAAACACTTGCAGTCTTGTGGATGGTGAAGGAAATAAAAAACCTTGATCATGGATCTTGGAGAACATGCAATCACTACTTTTTTAAACCAGCATAATCTCTAATTACACTCTAAATATTTGTCCTGATACCCTTATGTAAGTATAGTTCTCGCTCCTCATCAAGGAAATTTTGTTTTATAATGGAGAGACACCATTACAGCAAACCACAACCAATCAAAATGCAGACTTGTGAAACCCAGTCCCAACTAATACATCTATAACACAACCTCACAGCTAAGGTACATTGCAGAAAAGGGAATAGAACAATTGTAATAGCCAAAGGAACAGAGAGTTTGCTATATGAATTTGTCTCCCACTAATGTCAGAAGCTGCACTATAAAAGCTCACCAACATGACTTCTTAAATACAAGATGAACATGGACAACAACAATAGACATGCCAAAATGGATGGAGAAAAGACGATGGGTCTCAACCCCACACAGAGGACTACAGGCCACTAAGGAATGTAAGGGCAGGAAATATAGTCTTCCTCAGAGAAAACCTCCACAATTGGTTATCCAATATCAAATGATCAGTCCTGAAAACATATATACAAGTAACATTATACAGATTAAGCAGGTTGCTATACATGTGTACGTTTATATATAGATATATGTGCATGCAACAATTAATGAAAAAAGAGATCACAAATTTGAAAGAGAGCAAGGAGAGGTATATGGGAGAGTTTAGAGGGAGGAAAGAAAAATTATGTAATTATAATCTCAAAAATAAAAGAAAAATATTAGAAAAAAAACAAAAGATGACCTTGAATATTCAAAGTGATTTCATGAAAAAAGAAAAGCTAGGTTAATCATAATGCCTAATTTCAAAACAAATCATAAAACTATACTAACTAAAAGTGTATGTGATTGACATGAGAACAAATGCATAGATTAATGGAATAGAATAGAGAACAAATATATAAATCTACCAAAACAACAACAAAGCTACTTTGGAGAATGAAGAATTTTTTTTTTCAGTAAATAATGATTGGAAAAGTAAATATTTTATTAACGTAAGTCCTGTATCTTTCAACCTACAAGAAAAAATGCAAAATAGTTCAGAGATAAATCCTGAACCAACAGGGGAACTTCCTAGAGCTGCTCTGAGCACACTAGACCTGCCTATCCACGCAGGACCCTGAATCCCCGCCTGCCTGATCTCTGAACCCCACCATTGCTGGTCCTCTGCTGGAGTTCCAGGCCTTGGCCAGAGATCCCCACATCTCAGTGGGACCATCCTGATAAAGAAAATGTAGCACATTTACACAATGGAATACTACTCTACTGGGGGAAAAAAAAGCAAACAAAAAACAATGGAATCTTGAAATTCGCAGGCAAGTGGATGGAACTTGAAAAAACTATCCTGAATGAGATCACCCAGTCACAAAAAGAGGAACATGATGTGTACTCACTCATATATGGATTTTAGACATAGAACAAAGGATCACCAGCCTATAATTCACACCGCCAGAGAAACTAGGATACAAGGAGGATTCTAAGAGTTTCATATAAGGTCCCTCACAGAAGGGGAAAGGAACAAGATCTCCTGAGCATATTGGGAGTGGGGGGGCAGTGAGTGGAGAGGGAAATAGGAGAAAGAGAAGGGGAGGAGAGGGAAGCACGAGGGACTAGGAAGATTGAGTCGGGAGGAATAGGAGAGAGAGAGAGAGAGAGAGAGAGAGAGAGAGAGAGAGAGAGAGAGAGAGAGAGAGAGAGAGAGAGAGAGAGAGAGAACATAAAAGAAGGAGCCATTATAGCTTTAAAGAGAAAACTGAACCTCGAGAAATGTTCAGAGACCTGCAAGACTGACCCCAACTAACAATTTGAGCAACAGTGGAAAGGCTATCATAAATGACCTTCCCTGATAATGAGATCAACAACTAACTTATCCACCATCATGGAGCCCTCATCTAGTAGCTGATGGAAACCACAACTAAACACTGAGCCGAACTGGGATTCAGATGCAGAGAGGGAAGACAAGACTAGGCTACAGAAACCCATACAGACAGCTGACCTGAACAATGGGGAGCTCATAGACCCCCAGACTGATAACTGGGAATCCAGCATTGGACAGACTCAAACCCCCTGAACATGGGTCTCAGTTAGAAGGCCTGGGCAGTCCAAGGGACCTCAGACAGTGGAACCAGGATGCATCCCTGGTGCACAAAAGGACTTTGGGAGCACATTCCCCATGGAGGGATACTCCCTTAGCCTAGAGACAGGAGGGAGGTCCTAGTCCCTACTCCAAATGACTTGACAGATATTCATGACCCCTATTGGAAAGCATCACCCTACTTGTGGAGTGGGGGGGATGGGAGGAGAGGGTGGTCAGGGGGCATGAGAAGATGGGAGAGAGGGAAAGAGGGAGGAAGGGAGAGTAAACTGGGATCAATATGTAAAATAAAAATAAAAAAGAAGGAAAAAAAGAAAAAAACCTATTAAACTTCAGTATCATTTCTAAAAAAAAATTTCCTGAACCAACTAAGAATAAAACTTAAAAAAAAGTTCAGAACATTGATCTGCGATAAGATTTTTGTTAGGATATGACCAGAAAAAATACAGACAACAAAAGCAAAAAAATTAAAATGAGATTATATCAAGCATAACAGCTTCTAAAAGCAAAAGTGACCGTCAACAAAGTGAGGATACAGGAAGAGATTTATATTCAGAATATATACAGAGGACACACAACTCAATAGCTTAAAAAATAATAACAAAAATTAGAGAAATGGTTTTCATATTTTTCAAAAAAAAAGATATACTATCAGCCAGCACATATATTCAACATTACTAACCAGGGTACTTACTAATGAAAAGCACACTGAAATGCTATCTCATCCTAATTGTGATGACTTGTACCAGGCTTTTTTTTTTCTATTAGGCCACCAACTAGCTCCCAAAAAATTACCCAGAAACTTCTTACTAGCTTTGAATACTCTGCATTAGCTTAGCTCATTTCTTGCTGTCTCTTTTAACTTAACCTGTTTCTCTTTATCTATGTTTTACCTCAGGGTTTATTACCTTTCTTACTTCTTACTTTCCTGCTTGTCTGTCTGTCTGTCTGTCTGTCTGTCTGTCTGTCTGTCTGTCTGTCTGTCTGCTATCTGTCTGCTTGGATTCTTGCCCCAAGTGTGTCCCTTATTCCCTCATTCTTCCCTTCTTTCATGAACCTAGACTTATCATCTTATTTCTTCTCTCTGTCTATCAGTCCTGCCTACATTTTCTCTGCCTAGCTATTGGCTATTCAGCTCTTTATTGACCAATCTGATCCATAGGCAGAAAATGTGAAGCAGATGCAACATATCAATACATAATTAAACACACACCCTCACATGTTAAACAAATGGAGCATAAACAAACATAAAACATCTTTACACAGTTCAAGGAATATTCTGCAGCATAAACAAATGTAACACATCATTGCCTAGTTAAAATAATATTCCACAACAATGGCTCTTACCAAAAGACAAATATAACGAATGCTATAAAGGATGCAGAGAAGAGAAGGGGGAGCTGTTTTTTATGTAATTTTAAATTTAAATTCGAATCAAGCTTGTTTTACATGCCAATTCCAGTTCCCTCTCCCTCTTCTCCTCCACTGCTTCTCCCCCCAACTCCCATCCCATCCCCTTTCTGCTCTCCAGGTAGGGTGAGGCCTTACATAGGGAGTCTTCAAAGTCTGTCATATCATTTGCAGCAGGGCCCAGGCCCTCCCCCACGTGTCTAGGCTGAGAGAGTATTTCTCTATGTGGAATGGGCTCCCAAAGTCCATTCGTATACTAGGAATAAATACTGATCCACTGCCATAGGCCCCACAGACTACCCAGTCCTCATAACTGACACCCATGTTCAGGAGGTCTGGGTCAGTCCTATTCTGGTTTCCCAGCTATCAGACTGGAGTCCATGAGCTCCCCCTCGTTCAGGTCAGCAGTTTCTGTGGGTTTCTCTAGCCTGTTCTTGACCTCTTTTCTCATTACTCCTGAGAAGAAAGGAAGCTTAAATGCTGTTGATGAGAACATAACTCTGTAAAATCATTATGGAACCAATAAGGAAGATCATTATATTACCAAAAAAGGTGTCAGTAGGGTGGCACACACTAGTAGGATACACTGAAGTGCCAGAAGTAGGAGGATCATGAGTTTTAGACCAGCCTGTGCTACCAAAAGGACACAAAATCAGTAGAGCAAAGAAAAATTTGCACTCACATGTCTAATTGCACCACTATTAACAGCAGCCAAGGGCCTTGGATATAGCTTAATGGTAGACCAGCGCCTACCATTCTCAAGTCCTATGGTTCTAATCCCAGCACCAATGACAAAAACCTAAATGTAGAATCAGACTAACCATGTATTTTAATGGATGGAGAACGTATGAGGAGCACACACAGAGACTATACATAGCATTACAAAAGAAGTTCTTTCATTTGCATCAACATGGATGTAACTGAAAGTCATTAAGTTAATTGAAACAAGTCTATGCATATTTTAACCTATGTGGGGAAGCTAAAAGATTGATTTCCTAGAAGTGCTGAGGAGAATAGTAATTAGTGCAGCATAGAAAGGGTATGAGAGAAGGTTGATGGAGAGAATATGGTTAATACATATAGGAAGCAGAAAAGTGAGAGGAACGTCTTTTAAGATTCTATAGCACAATAGATATGGTTGATACAGTTTTGTGAACAGAGCATCTCTATATTGTTCCCAACACAAAGAAATGATGTATCTCTGAGACATGTGCCAATAACTACAACCTGATCATTATACAATGTGCACACACACTGGAATGTTGCATTGATCTCATTAATACATATAATTATCATGTACCAACTAAAAATAAAAATACAGTTTTGAAATAGTAATGATGCACTTGTGAGTGAATACAGGGATATCGAGTTCAAGGTCACTCTTGGCAATATAGAATTCTAGGTCAGCTTGTACTATATTAGACCCCCCCCCATAGCAATAATAACAGAAAGTACAGTATAACCTACCAGTATGGCTAGACATACACAAGAACATCCTATAATAAGAAATATTAAATTCATTTAAAACTCACTGGTCATTGCAATGAGCCCAGCATCTATGCATACACCTATGTTAGCAGAAGCCTGGGTCCTTCCAAATGTCATCAAGGGAGAAGGTCACCCCTGAAGCCATACCCTTTCTTGAGGAACTATTGGTAGGCAATGGTTGCTGTAGAAAGGAAGAACAATGTCTTTAGTAGGACAACTGCAAGTGAGTTTACCTTTACTCCATCGTACAGCCTCTTATCCATGCTTATGGAAGCAAGACCAACCAAACTCAGTGGAAAAAGAACCAGTCATGAAAGAAAGGGCCACACTATCTGGGAAGAAGGAATGAATGGTTCAGAGGAAGAGGGAAAAGGTACGAGAGTGGAAGTGGGGGCTGAATAACAATACATTGAATTTACATATGAAATTATCAAGTAAAATTGAGTAACATCCCCTACCCTGTGCTTGTACCATCACTTAGAGTGAAAGCAGACAATCTTTCCCTAAACCTTTTAGGAATTAAAAGAGAAACCAGCAGTCTAGACTAAGGTTTATTGCTAGTCCAGCATCTACCCAGATACACTTCAGCAGGAAGGAAGTTTTAGGAGCTGAAAAGATTTAAAATAATGGCTATGCCACCATTAAAAAAATCGTTGAAATGTCATTACAGAGCTTAAATATTCACCCAGCTGAGAACTCTTTCTTCACAGCAAAACTCCCAAGATGGAATTTAATAATAATTTTCCTTAACACTTCAAAATCCTGTAATAAGAGCTCATTTATTTAGCTCCAATATTACCCCAACCCTAACTGTGAACATGAGCTCAAATTGCCTCTAGTTATCAATGAAATTATTTTTTGTTTTTTCATAAATAGTATTTTTCTTTTTTATTGCAAAGAATTTCATAAAATATATTTCACATAAAATATTTTTTCAAATTGTTTATGTTTTTATTGTCTCTCATTTGCCATGCTTAACTTCTAAATCCCTCTGGCCCTCTGGCCTTTATTTTAGTATATGATACTAAAGTGGGCTTAGCAACATTCTAACAATTAACACAGAAGCAAAAACAAAACAAAAAGCCTATTTGGTCACAAGAGGATAACCTAACTGGAAGAGGGCTTAATAGCCTCCCACATGAAATTATTATTTTTTTAAAATATAGAAAAGCATATGTGAGGACTGGCAGGTACTTTTGCTAACTATTGAAAGAGGTTCGTTAACATGGAGACCTTAATAAATACCTTCATGATATGATGCCCTTTAACTGCCCTCAAGAATGCTGTCCAGATTTCTACACCTTGATCAGAGTATTTGACTCTAACAAACAGTATTGGCATACAGCAGCTTTCTTGTTACAGAAGGAGTAAAAAAGTCTGGTCTATAACTGGGACTCCAGGGGCATCGACACCTTTTGAGAATTCATTACCAATACCAAATCTCAGGCACCACCTCATCCCCTGTAGAATCAAAATCTGTGGCACATGGGGCACATTCCAGTTTGATACACATCATAAAACATCTGTGTAAGGGAGAATTAAGCAGGCAAACACACCATCAGATGGACACCGCTAATCCTGTTTGGTACTGAAAGGGTATAGGAAAGATGATAGAAGAGACACATTGAAGAAGTGACGGTGAGAAGAAGGTACAGAAAGATGGCTTTGATGGCACCCCAATCCAGAGAGGTGTAAACCCTAACTGCCACATAGGGGAAGGGAAGCATGGGGAGAGAAGAGGAGATACAGATGTTATATTTGGTAGAGGATTTAGGGAGTCTGTCAGAAAATCTCTGACTCATTCCTGCTGGCAGTGCAATCAAGGGGCAAAATCAGT
Source organism: Cricetiscus sungorus (assembly GCA_030556225.1). Taxonomy (NCBI): domain Eukaryota; kingdom Metazoa; phylum Chordata; class Mammalia; order Rodentia; family Cricetidae; genus Cricetiscus; species Cricetiscus sungorus. The sequence continues at coordinate 13,790,765 of JANBXA010000726.1, forward strand.
GTTCATAGAGGGTTATGCTGAGGTCCCCATTAAAAGCAGTAAGGAGAGCAGAGGTCAGCGTGCAGCTCTTATGCTCTGCATTTTCCCAGAGCTGAATCCTTCCTGTGCTCTCCACTTTCTGAAACCCTGCACCTACTTGCTACTAATGACATGTGGAAGTTTTCTCACTGACTGCAGTCTTCTAATTCACGGTGGAGTTTCTGGTGCAGAATGAGTTGTTTGTGGGTACATGGGTATGTGAGGTGAGCCAAGTAGGGGGCAGGCAATGGAATGCCTATCCTTGCAGATCTGATAGGGAAAAATGTCCCAGTGAAGGGGGTAAGATAATCCCTGAATTACAACAGGGATAATTCTAACCTCAAGTATCAAAGGAGAAGGCACCGTTGGAATCTCATGACACCCACGTTACGTGTCTTTATTGGCTTCTCATTAAAGAAAGTGAAGACACCCAAACCAGAGTTGATGAATCTAAATTCTCTAGGTTTTATTCCTGATCTACAAGGCTGAAGTTACCTGGAGGGAGGGAAAGGAGGAGGAAGAGAAAGTTGGGAATAGATGCAAGATTAGATGACACTAGGAAATGTAGCACTTCCTGAAACAGAGCATATGGATTCTGGTCTCCCTTCTAGTCTAACTGAGAATAGATTTATTATTCCAATTTGGCAACAATCTGCATTATCTGAGTCTTTGCTCTCATTCTCCTCCTCTGTTCCCCCTTTCAATATTTGTTTACAATCATCAGGATAGAGGAAAACACCTTTCACCTGAATTTTCAATAACTCAACCGAAGAATGAGAAGTCTGGAAGAAATATGAAGGCCACCATTTGTGTGCATGAAACACCATGGAGTGTACCCACCTATTTCTTTTAATAAAGAAACAAGTAAATTAGTTTCACAGAGGAATACTAAAATTGGTTTCCTCCTTGCACAAAACCATGAAGATATTTATATATAATTTATCTTTCTAAGTTGTCATGTGGCAAAAGACCGCTCGCTGTGCAGCAGGCTTCTCTTGCTACTTAGAGAGAATTACGTGATTAAATAGAGACCTGAAAAGTTTTGAACAAGCACTGAAGGAGAAAAGGTTTCCTCTTCAAGCCTTAATGAAGTGAGCTCATTCCTCCTCCAACATCAACTTAGCCTTGTGTAGTTTGTTTTCTCGCGGGTTAATCACTGACCGGAGCCACAGTGCGGACCACCAGTTTCCAATAAACCATAAAAGGCCGATCAGCAGCCATTGTGCTTTTCTGTAGGGCTTAGCAGACAGCAGCTGAATAAACCTGTTCAAAGTCAGAACAGTCAAGCAGGAACGCAGAGGCCCAACTGGTGCCTCTGGTGAATCCTGAAAAGCAAATTAATTTATTAGGACGTAATTGATGGCATGCGCAAATACACTAGCCGAAGACTCCCCTGTGCTAATTTTGGCATAATTAAATATGGGGCAACTAATGAATGGTGTACCGGGAAAGCAACATTATGATAAATATCCAATTATTACTTATTGTATTCCATACTTGGCGTGTTATATGCAAGCCAATGCTTCTACTTTTGGACTTTAGAGAAAGTCCAGGGGGAAAGAACAAAGCTGACTATGATTCCTCTGAAGTCTGCAATAAATAAAGACAGTTGCAAGGGAAACACCCAGATAGAGACTTAGCGGCATATCTAGGGAAGAGAAGACAGGAACACGTATGATTGTATTTCAATCAAATATGTATGTTCATTCTCTTTTGGTGTCTCATAACTTGTGAGTCTATTAAAAATACCCATGTAAATGTTGTCTGTACGGGGACTTCTCTTCGAGGGAAGGATGGTGCTAGCTGCCTCAGTCTGCTGGGATATGACAGGACAAACCACTTGTAATGTGTTTGCCCGTGGATGGATGGAAACCATGCACTCAATTTTCCCTTTGTTTTTCTTCACATTGCCTCAGAGATTCCTAGCCCGCAAAAGTGCAGCCCAGGAGCTAAAATTCAGTAGTCTTTCTAGGCTCACAACACTGATATTGTCTTAGCCTACAGAGTCTACAAGTGAGAGAAATAAACAAAAAGGAGAAGGGAATGGCACTCCTGGTTAAAACAAATATGACTTCCCCAGTCTGCTTAAGAAATGGGGCTTTCAAAGTTTTGCAGCATCAATACATGGGAAATGTCAAATGTCCAAACTGCCATTTTTCTCCAAAGGGTCTATAAAGTGATGTTTAAAGGTTTAAAGGCAGGAAAAAATGATTCCCTTTGGGCTTGTAAACAAAGGTGGCTTCTCCCATCACAACAGCATCATTTGCTAACCCCAGAAGCTGATCAGCAAAGCACAAGGACATAAATGCTTTTGTTTGTTCTGTTCATGGAGAAGATTCTCTCTCAAGTTGTCTGATTTGTGGAGGGTCCCTGGTTCCTTGTTCCTTGTCATGGCTGTTGGTTATATTTTTCTTTTCAAACAGGGGCCCCTTTTAGCATATCTTAATCACTTTCACCCTTAAAGGACCAGGGCATTCCAGATTCCTTGCTGCTTAGTCTGAAACATGACACCGGGATGCTTACCTTATCTGCTCTAGTGAGTTCACTCATTCCCCCAGCTGGCAAGAGTACCATTGTCATTTTCTGCATTCTTGGAGTCTCTGACAGTAAAATCTGCCAGATAAGTGATCATTCTTCATACATTTGAAAGGTACAATGTACCATAGAAAGCAACCAGCATCTTAGAAATTTGGATACATGAGTTCATGCATGTGCATCTTCTATATGTTTATTTTCACGTCCTGGTGGGTGTGTCATCAATTTCACATTGACTACAGCTTGGTGCAACAGGAGACTCTAGATAAACAAAGTTGACATTTTCAAAGTCTGAGGAATTGCCTTGTGAAGGAAAATTGACTGTGTCATTTGGCCCTCTGAAGCCGGAGTACTATGAAAGATGTTCCTCCAAATAAAAATGACACTTTGGAAAGGCAAAGCAGAATTTGACTGCAACTGTCAGGGAACTGATTTACATTTCCAAAGTTATCAAGGTCAAAGGGTCTAAGGACACTTCAAAGGAGAAAACATATATACCAAATGATGGTCCCTCTTTCAAAAAAGGTGTGGTCCATGGGGACACTTTCCAATGGACAACGTGGACCTGCAGATCTGGGAGAGAGAGAAACATCATCACGGGCAGATGAGAGACTGGATCATAAAAGAAGTGTGTACAACTCACCTGCCTCTAGCAAACGTACCAGAAACTCACTATAGTGTTTCAGGCCAAAGAGCAAACACTGAGCCATTTGTCTGTGTCATGTTATCAGATATCTTTCCAGGGGCTACTTTATTCTGGGGACTCTTGCAAAGCAGATGCCTTAAATTCGAGTTTTGCACACAATTTTCTGTTTTTGAGCAACGTATTTCTCTCACCTGCACACCCCATGGGGACTCACTGATTGCCTGAATTCTAACATTTGGAGTGGAACCCCATTCATGAAACTTTCTGGCTGTGTGGCTCAAACGAAGGCTTCTCTTTCCTCTTTTTGTTCTCACAAGAAAATCAATTCACTTGAAGAGCCTCTTAATCCCATTTTTGCAATCAACAATTGCCACTTGTATATCGTTCTAATAGATTAAGAAGTGGGATGATGCGGTTGTCTGGTCTAATTCAACCCTATTCAGGTAGCTGCAGCCCAAGGCACTTTGTAGTGCCAAGTGCAGAGCTCAACAGGAAGACTTTTGCTATCATAATTTCCTGTGGCGCTATGCACTGCCCCCACTGTGGAGCCTGAATTACTTTGAATTAGGCCCGACAACCACAGAGAGTTGAAATCCAGCAAGCAACAATAACCAACTCTTTGAGCATGACTTGCATGGGTTATTTTTTTCTTTGCATTAGCAAAGAAAGGAGGAATTTCAAAATGCACATCTATTTAAATGACAGCAACCTGCCATAAATCAAGTGTGAAACAAAAGAGGAAACAGTTGAAGTGAGAGAGAAGTTGGGAGTGAAGGAAAAATTAATCAAAACAGTTTTCAAAAACTTCATCGTTTGAGCCTGTGAAAATGTTCAGGCCTACACTATCACCATGACAACCGGTAGCAAGCCCATGTCGGATAACCAGATCAGAAAGGGGCTGTTTTGTAAGGATGAAGCCCTCACATATTCATCCGAAGTTCAAGTTTCACTTCTGAATGCCTAATTTTTTTTCTTTCGCAAAAGTAAGAATGTAGACAAAAGCTTTCTTTTGGCTCAGACACAGGCATATCTTCTTGTAGAATTTTAAAATCATCTTACCATGAAGTTTGTTTGAAACCCCATGCAGGCATCACCTCAGGTAGGTAGTGTTTGTATGCTAAAGCCATTGCTACAAAGGCTCAGACCCAAGTGGGAAACAAACAGCTTTCCATTAAATCACCAAGCAGATTCCTAGAATCCCGGATATTGGAAGCATATGGCTAAAATGCTTTCTTGCCTGAGACACCAGGTCAGCAAAATGTTGTAGGTAAGGAAACTGAGCACTCAGAGCTCCGTTCCCTGCAACTTCCCAACTCTTAGTGCCATGGCCCAAAAGTGAATTGAATCTAAATAAATATAGGTTTCTTTCCTTAAGAGTCCCAATCCCTATTTCTACTCTTTTACCTTTCGGTGTCCGGAAAATAAAGAGAACAAAGAGGGAGTCCCACTGATTCCAAACTAGCAGAACAGCCAGACAACAGAGCACAACTGTTCTCTCATGCATGACTGTGATGAGGATAAAAGCAGAGAAAGACTTCTGAGAAAAAGCAAGCAACAAAGGAAACAGGAGTGCTGACAAAACTTTTTTTTCTTTCTATTGAGGCAAAAGAGAGGGGAAGAAAAGAGGACTGCTTTAAAAAAGATAGAAGAAGAGAGATTAACAAACAGAAGTAAGGGTTTTCACCTCCTCTTTTACTTTTAGCCCAATCTTGTCAGAGAAACAAAACCTAGAAGTAAAGTAGATGATAACCTAAGACACTTTGGCAAATTTCACACTCAGAAAAGGAAGCTGATGGTTAGGAGCCCCGGTTTTATATTATCAGTTCATTACTTGCTCGGATATCCTGGAATTTTCCCCTGCACAGTTAGAACAGGATGCATGTGAATTCACACATTTTCCCCCAGAGGGAAACCCAGGGAAGGCAGGGGAGCTTTTGCATTTGGAAATCACATTCACAAATTAAACATAATTGTTTAAAAAAGAATGACCCTGAGGTCGACGCCACCAGCGTGGCATCACTGGACTGCTGGAGGGAGGGATTGAAAGCACCGGCAACTGCAAACTTTGATTCAGGGCTCCTCACAAAGGCTTTCAGATCAGTCATGTTCTGCGGTGACTCCCCCAAGCCTGCTCTGCTCGCATTTCTACAGATCCCATTAGACGCTAATGATTAGAAGACTAAGGAGAGCACCAGGTTTCACAAGTTTTCGACCTATATCTCAAAGATCTTTACCACACCTTAAACTAGGAATTTGATTCATATTCTACCACTATTAGGTATCATATATATATGGGTATGTCTATTTCAGGAATAAAATCTTGACTTCTCAAAATACATTTCGACCATGAAAGAACCAACAAACATAACACCCGCTCTTTAATTTAATCCCGCCTTCAATTAACTACTTTCATACAACCTGAAAATTGCATAAAAGTGTTGATATTTAAACAGAAGCTTCTATTGCCAGGAGAAAAAATGGCTTTTATGTACATGACAGGACTGTAGAACAAATATTGTAATAACATGAAATTACTTTTAGATGGCTATTATATTTTCTTGCATGTTTATTGTCTGATGCACCCACAAAACTATCTCTCCACATCTAAGAATAGTTTAGAAACATTATTCAATATCTATCAAGCATGAACTATATGCCGGGCAAGTGTTTACATTCTTGTACTAACCTTTACAATAACACAATTACATTCACATCCATTACTCTGGTTTATAACGCTGAATTCTGCTGTAGTTTACTTTAACCGTGAGTTAGTACCTATCCAATTCTAGGTAGCAGAAGTCACAAAGATGAAAATAACAATGTAAACACCATCTCTGTCATTCTGTAGCTTACTGTCTTGTTAGGTAAAGTTAAGACTGAACCAGTGGTGGCTAAACAAATAACTGTTTAGTTACAGCTGAGACCTTGTTAACAAAAGAAAATCAGGGTATGCTGAGAGCTGAGGAGGCTAGTCTAGGGTGAAGAAGAGGAGGGAAAATGTAAACAGATGGGAGGTTAATGCCTTTGAGGATCCACAAGGAGATCAGTGAGGCTAGAGGTTAGTGACAGAGGCCAGGAGTGCTAGAAGACAAAATGTACCATGCAGGGCCCAGTCAACTTTTCTTCCTGAATTCAAGGCAAAGATTTGTTTCAAGCAGATGGGGGACATGGTGAGTTTGCTGTCATTTACTTTGATGGCTATGTGGAGAATGGAATGGAGCCAAGTGAGCAGGGCTGCAAGTGAGCATTTGCACTGGCTGCTTGTGCACAAGGAGGGTTTCCTCGTGGTCAAATGGAGGCTGTAATCCAAACTGAGCAAAATCCTTGTTAAGCCAAAAACTTGAATATATCTATTTAAAAGGTGGGTTCTTGTGGCTAAAGAGATAGCTCTGTTGTTAAGATAGCTTGCTGCTCTTCCAGAGGTTCATGGTTGGATTCCCTGTACTCACATGGTAGCTTGCAACTATCTATAACTCCATTTCCAGGGAATCTGATGCCATCTTCTGAACTCTATGGGCACCAGATACACATGTGGTACACAGGCATATCTTTAGGAAAGCTGCTCATATACACAAACAATACAAATAAAAATAAATACATCTTTAATAAGGGGAGGGATTATTTTCTTCTCATGAATCCAAGGATTGTAGTGGCTCCAAGAGGAAGAAAAAAAAAGGAAGATGACTCAGAATACTGATGAAATGGGGAAGCTAATAATCATCCACGAAATTTACACTAATATAAAAGGTTGAAATATTGATTGAGACCTAAATATCAGGAAAATACCAAAGTGTTGCCCTATGGTTTTCTTCTTGCAGGACAGAGATCCCTGAGTGGTAGATTATAATGTTCCCCCACCCCTGTGCTTCTCTGTCAAACTTCATGATGGGGTACAGCATGAGCATACAAAACTTTACTTACGGAGTATATATATGTTTGCTAGCACTGTTGCAACCAATTACTACAGATTGCATATCTTAAACAACCAAAATGTATTTTCTCACCACTCTGAAGCAGGAAGTTGAAAATCAAGATGTTGGCTGGCCTGGTGTCTTCTCGGGCCTCACTACTGAGTTTGTCCATCTCTCACTATGTCTTCACATGGTCTTTTCTCTGTACTTGCAAATCAGGGGGTTTCTTGTTATCTGAGCTGACATGAGTTGACCTGGAGTAGAGTCCATCCTAATGACCATATTTTACTTTTTAAAAGTTATTTTATTTAATATTTGGATCTACTTATTTTTATTTTGTGTGTATGAGTATTTTGCCTGCATGTATGTCTGTGCACCATATGCCTGCAGAGGCCAGAATACATCAGATACCCTGGAACTTGAGCTAGAGAAAGTTGTGAGTCACCTTGTGGGTGCTAGGAACTGGATCCAGGTCTTCTGGAAGAGCAACAATTGTTCTCAACCACAGATCCACCTTTGTAGCCTAACCACACTTAGCCACCTTCTTAAAGACTGTGGTTCCAAATACAGTCAAAATTCAAGACACAGGATATTTAAGATTTCAACATATGATATTTGGGAGAACACAACTCAATCCAAAACTAAACATTGCTGACTAAATGATTTGACCTGAATATGGTCAAGGCTCACTATAGTACTTTCAGTTTTCAGAAGATGCTGAGCTTAGAAGCACAAGTAGTTAAGCAATATCACTGTAGCTATCATAAAAAGAGGAAAACATTTTATAGGAAAACATATATACCTTTTAAAAAGCTAATGTTTAAAAACATGGGAGTAAGCCTAGCTTTGAGGTTGAGTCCTGTAATTCCTGTCTTTGGGAGGTAGAGGCAGGGATATCAGGAAATCAAGGCTGTTTAAGGCTCCATAGTGAGTTAGGGGCCCTGATCTACTTATCTGAGACCTTGTCTCAGAAACCAAATATTTTGGGGGTACTTGCAGGGCAATGCTCAAGATCAAAGAAAGTAGAAGTATATAGTAGATGGTCCTTTATGGGATTGTCCTGTTTGAAACACATTTCTCTGGTGCTTTTGGGACAATTGTGGAAACTCAAATATGAACAGTGTATTTATTAGATATTATTAAATCATAGTTCATTTACTAGATGTGGAAAATATGTGCTTATATAATTTTCAGAGACCTGTTCTGAGGTATAAAGTTAATATGTATTTGAAATATGCCTATAAAGCAATTTTTCTAAATATGAATGATGAAATTCAGTGAGAGAAACATAAATGTCTATTACATAATTTCATTTTTCTATGCATTTTGAAGTATTCCTAAGAAAACATTAAACATGAGATTAGCTCTACATGGGAAAAAGGAAGAAAAAGAACAGGTGACAAATAATGATGTCTTGGGTTAGTATCACAAAAAGAACAGATAATGGGTCTTTTGTTGATGTATTTTAAGGACTGTATAAAGAACCTTCTGAATCCTAGGCAAGTGCTCTGCTGGTGAGATGTATTCCCAATCCTGACAAGAGGAATACTGGGAAATGGGCGAATTGATTAACTGAATGAAAAAAAGGCAGATATTAGTGACTTAACTGGACATGGAGAATGAGAGACGAGAATGTTCCTTGGAGTTTTGACTGCACTACTAGAAAAGACAGTGACACCTTTCCCTGAAATGGATAAAATAGAGGAAGGAAAGACCTTGGGTTGAAGGTTAGTTCCATTGAGCTGATGTTAATTCAGTTTGATGTGTTTTTAAGTTGTGTGGTACTTTGAATGTCATTAACCTCCAGAAGCTTATTAGGAAATGGCACTATTAAGAGGTGTGGCTTTGTGGGATTATGTATGTATGACTTTGTTGGAGGAAGTGTGTCACTGTGGAGGCAGATTTTGAAGTCTCATATATGCTCAAGCCACTCCCAGTATCTCAGTTCACTTCCTATTGCCTGCTGGTTAAGATGGAGTACTCTCAGCTCTAGCATCATGCCTGCCTACAGGCTGCCATATCCCACCATGAAGATAATGGACTGAACCTCTGAACCCATTAAGTGTTTTACTTTCTAAAAGTTGCTGTGCTTATGGTGTTGCTGCACAGCAATAGAAACCCTAACTAAGACAGGGTGCAAGCAGATGGGTTCATTTAAATCAGAGGAGATGCTGGAACTAGATAGAAATCTAAAAACAGTCACCATAGAGAAGATAATAATCACATCTACGTAGAATAGGACCTTAGGAATGGGATACAGACTGAGTAATAAAACAATAATTGATAACATAAAAATAGTGATTTCTACTATGACCTAGGTAGAGAAACTCATGGTCAATTTAACACATTTATTCATAACATACTACAAGGTAGGCACTTGTTTATGAAAGTGAGTAAAATACTGCCTATGTGCCTAAGAAGCTGAATATATAGCATAGAGAGTTATATGACCAAAAATGGAAGAACACAATGAATGTGCTAAGGACCCATAGGACATAATTAATATTGCAGAGTGATTCAGTAATGGGTACCAGAATAGAGTTAGACTGAAGGAATAATTTCTAGTATTCTGCAGCACAGGGGGCAACTAGAGTTCACAACAACCTAGTACATGCTTTTGTTTGTTTGTTTGATTGTTTTTTCTTATTTTACATATCGATCCCAGTTCCCTCTCATCCTTCCCTCCCTCCCTCTCTTCCACCTTCCCATACTCCCTTACCACCCTCCCATCCCACCCCACCCCACTCCACATGTAGGGTGATGCTTTTCTGGAGGGGTCATCTAAATCTGTCAAGTCATTTGGAGTAGGGACTAGGCCGTCCCTCCTGTCTCTAGGTTAAGGGAGTATCCCTCCATGGGGAATGTGCTCTCAAAGTCCTTTTGTGCACCAGGGATACATCCTGGTTCCACTGTCAGAGGTCCCTTAGACTCCCCAGGCCTTCTAACTGAGACCCATGTTCGGGGGTCTGAGTCGTTCTAATGCTGGACTCCCAGCTATCAGTCTGGGGGCTTATTATCTCCTCCTTGTTCAGGTCAGCTGTCTCTGTGTGTTTCTGCAGCCTGGTCTTGTCCTCCCTCTCTGCATTTGGACAATTCACACCGCCAGAGAAACTAGGATACAAGAAAGATTCTAAGAGATTTATACAAGGTTCCTCACAGAAGGGGAAAGGTACAAGATCTCCTGAGCATATTGGGAATGGGGGGCAGTGAGTGGAGAGGGAGTTAGGAGAAAGAGAAGGGGAGGAGAGGAAAGCACGAGGGACTAGGAAGATTGAGTCAGAGGAATAGATGAGAGAGGCTACCATAAATGCCCTTCCCTGATAATGAGATCGAGGACTAACTTATCCACCATCATAGCTTCCTCATGTAGTAGCTGATGGAAACAGAAGCAGACACTCACAGCTAAACACTGAGCCTAGTACATGTTTTATGAAAATGTAGACGAGAGGAATTTGAAAGCTCCAAAAGAACTGATGAGGAGAGGGAAACACTGATTATCTTGGTTTGATCAGTGCATGCTGTGTGCATGTGTTCAAATATCACAGTTTACCCCATTAACATGTACAATTAATTCATGCTAATCAAAATTTAAGTAAAATAACAAACAAACTAGACAGTTCCAATCAAAAATATACTCTACCTACTTATTTCAAATCACTGTGTTTGAGGGTGATTTTTAATAAGTGGACTCATTGCATGCTATTACAATACTTTTGCTAAAGTAGACAGAAGTGAAGTTTTCATTCTTACTACTACTATAACTGTCATTAGAAAACTTGTAAGAATAAAAATCAATCAATTCATAAAATAGGTAAAAGAACACAAAGAGGTAAGCTTGATTGTCAGTAACAAAAAATTCCAAATCAGTATGAAGTAGCATTAATGGAGTAAACGTCATGTGACAGACAGCACGCTGGTAGCTACAGGACCACACGTAGTTACATGAAATTCTCAAAATGGCCCAATAGTTTACAATCCTGACCTTTTCCAGTTGTGTCTAAGAGAACTATGGAGAAGCTTAACTAGAGCACAGTTAGTAGCCCCCGCTAGAAAAAGCCTCTTCCTACCCATTTGGAAATATGATTAAAAAGGTTACTATTTAAAGAAGCCTCAATGTAATCCCAGCTCTTGGGGCAGCTGAAGCAGAATGAGAAGTTCAAAGCCTCTCTTGACAATGGATTGAAGATTACATCTCTAAAAGTAAAAACTAAAAACAAAGAGCTAGAGAGATGGTTCTATGGTTTAGAACACCGGCTGCTCTTTCAGAGGACCCAAGTTCAGTTCCTAGTATCCACATGGCATCTCTCAACCCAATGTCTGCTTCTGGCCTCTAAGAATTCAGTGTCCTCTTCTATTCTCCGTGGGGTCCTGCATACATGTGGCTCACATAAATAAATCCAGGTGAATGCTCATGCAAATAAAATAAACATATATTTAAAAATAAGCAAGAAGAGAAGTGAAGGGGAGAGAAGAGGAGGAAGGAAAGAAGAGAGGAAGGCAGGAAGGGAGGGAGGAAGTTTTATATAGTTTAGCAGTGTAACAAAATGTGCTTGGCCCTGAGTTTGATCCCCAGGACCAAAAAGCAAAAAATAAAAAGGTACCCCAGGAAAAGTCACTTTAAAGGGAAAATAACTTATTTTGACATTTATCACACCCCAAGCTCCCCATTTGGTAAAGTTTGGGTTTTTGTGCAGCAGGTTTCTCTTAAGAAACTGCCGTGTCTATTTTAGAAGCCTTTTAGGATGGAAATTGTCCTCAGTGATTGCCCCTGACTACTAGAGCTAGGCGATTAATACCCTAACACAACTCCTGCTCTTGGACAATGGCAGTGGCAGGGGTGCACAGATTACACATTCAGTAAATGTACTTTAAATTTCCCCTCATTTTCTATAATAATTAGATACTGTGTTATGATTTGCGAAATATTGACCTTTAAAAAAGTTTATATAGCCACCTCTTGGTTTACGTCTACACTTTAAAAGAGCACCATTTAAATGCCTTCGTGAATCCATAACCCCACTAACTCCTCTGACCTTTTAAAAATGGCCATTTGTAACAAGTTTCAAGGACCACGCTATTTTCTTTTCTTTAAGGCATCAAATGGCAGTCAAAAGTAGAGCCACAGTTGGTAAAGTGCTTGCTGTGCAAGCATGAGGACCTGCATTCAATCCCCAGGACTCATGTAAAAGCTAAGCACGATGGCAAACACCTGTAACTCCAGGACTGGGGACGCAGGTACAGGAGAATCCCTGGAGTTTGTTGGCCAGACAATTCAACCAAGTCAGTAATCCCAAGGATCAATGAGAGACCTTGTCTCAGAATAGAAGGTAGAGAATGACCAAATAAGAAACTTGCTGTTGACCTCTGACCTCCATATGCATGCGTGCTAGTGTGCACACATTCCAACATCCATACACATGAAGTATGAGGCCACAAGAAAAGCAGTACTGAAAAGATCTGTGGACTATAGCCTGTCTCAGCAATGCCTGTTTTCCTCAGTGCCTATCTTGAATTGGATCATTTTATCCCCAAAGCATCTTTAAAAAACAAACAAACAAACAAACAAACAGACAGACAGACAGAAAGGCCTAGGTCTGGAAAACAAAAACAGGTAACAGAACTAATCAGAACTGCCTGAGAACAGAGCCCAACTTGCTTTTAATATTTTCTAAAACTTAGCACTTCATCTTTTCTTCAGAGAACTTAGGGTTCATTATAATGCACTAAACCAGTGATTTTCAATCTTCCTGATGCTGAGACCCCTTAACACAATTCCTCATAGTGTTTAGCTGTGGGTGTCTGCTTCTGCTCCTATCAGCTACTAGATGAAGGCTCTAGGATGGCATATAAAGTAGTCGTCAATCTCATTATTGGAAAAGAGCATTAAAGGTAGCCTCTCCACTATTGCTTAGATTGTTAGTTGGGGTCATCCTTGTAGATCTCTGGGAATTTCCATAGTGCCAGATTTCTCCTTAAATCTACAGTGGCTCCCTCTATTAAGGTATCTCTTTTCTTGTTCTCTATTCTTTCCCTGTGTCAATCTCCCTGCTCTCTCATGCCCACCTCTCCCCTTATCTTCTCTCCTTCACTTTCTCCTAACTCCTTCTCCCCTCCTTCCATGCTCCTAATATGCCCAGGAGATCTTGTCTCTTTCCTCTTCTCCAGGGGGCCATGTATATCTCTCTTAGGGTCCTCCTTGTTTTTATAGATTTTTCTGGCAGTGTGAATTGTAGGCTGATAATTCTTTGCTTTATGTCTAAAATCTATATATGAGTGAGTACACATCATGTTTGTTTTTTGTGACTGGGTTACCTCACCCAGGATGGTTTTTTTTCTAGTTCTATCCATTTCCCTGTGAATTTCAGGATTCCATTGTGTTTTTCTGCTGAGTAGTACTCAATTGTATAAATGTACCACATTTTCTCCATCCATTCTTCAGTTGAGGGGCATCTAGTTTGCTTCCAGGTTTTGGCTATTACAAATATTGCTGCTATGAACATAATTGAACAGATATTTTTGTTGTATGAATGTTCATCTGTTGAGTATATGTCTAAGAGTGGAATTACTGGATCTTGAGGTAGACTAATTCCGATTTTCCTGAGGAACCGCAATATTGATTTACAAAGTGGCTGTACAAGTTTGCACTCCCATTAGCAGTGGAGGAGTGTTCCCCTTTCTCCACATCCTCTCCAGCATAAACTGTTTTTGTATTTTTTTTTATTATTTTAGCCATTTTGGCAGTTGTAAGATGGTATCTCAGAGTTGTTTTGTTTTGCATGTCCCTGATAGCTAAGGATTTTGAGCACTTTCTTAAGTGTCTTTAAGCCATATTAGATCCCTCTATTGAGAATTCTCTATCTCTGTATCCCACTTTTTAATTGAATTATTTGGTGTTTTTGTAATTAGCATCTTGAGTTCTTTGTATATTTTGGAGATCAGCCCTCTGTCACATGTGAGGTTGGTGAATATCTTTTTCCATTCTGTGGGCTGCTGTTTTATCTTGGGGTAACACTAATCAAACAAGTGAAAGACCTATATAATAAGAACTTTGAGTCTTTCAAGAAAGAAATTAAAGAAGATACCAGAAAATGGAAAGATCTCCCATGCTCTTCGATAGGTAGGATCAACATAGTAAAAATGGCAATCTTGCCAAAAGCAATTTACAGATTTAATGCAATCCACATAAAAATCCTGGAACAATTCTTCACAGACCTTGAAAGAATAATCCTCAACTTTATATGGAGAAACAAAAGACCAAGGTTAGCCAAAACATCCCTGGACAATAAAGGAACTTCTGGGGGCATCATCATCCCTGACTTCAAACTCTATTATAGGGCTATAGTCCTGAAAACAGCTTGTTATTAGCACAAAAATAGACAGGTAGACCAATGGAATCGAATTGAAAACCATAATATTGACCCACACACCTACAAACACCTAATTTTTGACAAAAAGCTAAAATAATACAATGAAAAAAAAAGCAAGCATCTTCAACAAATGATGCTGGCATAACTGGATGCTGCAGATAGATCCATATCGATCACCAAGCACAAAACTTAATTCCAAATGGATCAAAGACCTCAACATAAACCCAGACACACTGAACCTCTTAGAAGAGAAAGCGGGAGGTACCCTTAAATGATTTGGTACAGGAGACTTCTTTCTGAACATAACACCGGTAGCACAGACACTGAGATCAACAATTAATAAGTGGGACCTCCTGAAACTCAGAAGCTTCTATAAGGCAAAGGGAACAGTCAACAAGGCATACTTGAATTTTAAGACTAGCTACTAGCCTCATGCTACATGGCCAAATAGTCACAAACCCTATGGAACCATCTTTGCATTTACTATTACTTTTCCCAAGGAGACACATCTTTCCTGTGACTTTCCTACACTGCGTTGTCACTGTCCTGGCCATTCTTAGAATGCCCCTGTTCAGTTTAACCTAAAGTACCAGCATATTCCTGACTAGGCATCCCTTCATCTGAGTTGGTCAAGATTCTTCCACTTCTTGGCTAAAATCTGTGTCTCCTATATTTGCTCATAAGCAGTATAAACTAGAGAACAAACTCACAACAGAAAACAATCATTGAGTAAAGTTTAACAGAAGTACTCTAGGCCTGAAATATGACCAGAATGTCCAATTTCACAGTGTTATCTGTAAACTCTTAGCTATCAGAAGTGGTACAAAAACATTTTTTCACAAGACAGTGAAGAAACAGAACAAAGGTCAGTCAACTATACAGATCATCTAATCCTACAACTGAATGCTTTTCAAATTTTACAATAGCAAAGGACAGATGCGCATTCAGTTAGAAACCATCACTTGAATCTATACACTTGTCGTGCTGGCCCCTGCTAATCAGCCTCACATATGAAGAGAAACAGCTGATACTCTACAGTGCAGCTTCTTAAACCATGAGATTATAACTAAGGGGAGGATCCCAAAACAGTTGGCAGCTGTAAAATGTTTCTAATTCAAAATCAAATGTATAATGTCTCTGAGTCATTACTGGCATTGTGGAACTCCACTGCCACTTTGGTTTGGAACATGCAACATGCCTTCTTTGCACTGAGAATGCTTTTATACCCTGCAATGCCCTTGACCACTGTCTGAAGTGCCTCACTCAGATTCAAGATTATCATAGCTTGTGAATTGCAGTGTTCTTAATATACATATAAAGTTTCCTGCTCTGATGGAAAGATAATGGCTTATTTATGGAAAACAAAAACCTTTAACATTTACCTGCCATTGTTCCTCAGCATGTATCAAATTAGTCTATCTTTAGATTGCACTGTATTAGAATGTTTAAATTTAAACACTACTATTTGAGATGATCACTTGATTTTCATGGGGAAAAGTCCTCAAATTTTTGGTTGGGATTAGGACAAAATTTCTAACAATTTCTTAAATAGCCCTAAGCATACTTCTGCAATTTTTCTAACCCATATTTATGCAAAGCAACATTTTCAGCACTGACCATTATAAAAATCCCTCTGATTTCTCCTGCAGGACTCCACGTTGCTTGAAGTGTCTTCAAACAGTACTACATAAATAATATAACAGCAAATTACTTTAAATGCACTCTGAAAAAGTACTAAATTCTTCCTCGCACTAGGACCAAAGCCAGTGCTCCTGAGTCCTGTGCTAGGTATTAAATTTTTGCCATTGAGTTTCTGGTATTGATGCTGGAGAGATGGTTAAGAGCACTGGTTGCTCTTCCAGAGGACCTGGGTTCAATTCGTAGCACCCACATGGCAACTCACAACTGTCTGTAACTCCAGTTCTAGGGGATTAGACGTCTTTACTCAGACATACATGCAGGCAAAACACAAATGCACATAAAATAAATTTTTTAAAAAAGTTTCTGCTATTCACAGACAAAAAATATTACATTAGATGGTGATCAATCGTAGCTTCAGGGGAAGATTAGAAAATTGTTTATATGCTGTCTTCTTATATATTTCAGAAAGTTCTAGTTGAGCAACTCTGTGACTTCGATTTGACCAAGAATTTATGGCATAGACAATATTGTAGATAAAACTGGAATATTGCCCTTCAGATAATACCTATATTCATCCAGAAATGTTTTATTGATGATTTATAATGAACCAAGAGTTGTGCTAAACATTATGAAAAAGACACACTCCCAATAAGCCATGCTACCTCGTTGTTAAGGGTGGACAGACATAGGTATGAATGACTCTAGGGCATTACGGCATCATAGAAAGGAGCCTAATGTAGTTTCAAATGTCCAAGAAGGAAGGGTATAGGAACTGAGGTTGGAAAATCCATTAAGGCTCACCAGGAAAAGGAGGAAAAATGACCAGAGGAAAGTGGTTTACTTAAAGCCCGGGAAGACTCTGATAAAGGAGAGAGATGCTATGTGTAGATAGAGAAATGGAGAACTTAAGGACTTTAGCTCTTAAGTCTAAGGAGACTGGAGCTTTCATCACAGGAAAGGTACATTTAATTTGCTGGTCAGAAATAGCTTCTGGCTGCCACATGGAAGACAGATTGAGAACAGTATGGAGGCAGAGCCACCAGCCAGGGGAATATTGGAGCCATTCAAGTGAGAAATGCAGACAGTCAGAACAAGAAGAGTGACAGTGGAGGATATAGAGAAAGGTGCCAATTGAAAAGACTGCCATGTTCCATGGAGGCTACTGTGACAAAAACATCATAAACCCAGTAACTTACAACTAACACAAAGTTACTTTTCCCAGTCATGGAGGCTCAGAAGCTCAAGAGCAACGAGCCAACAGATTCAGAGAGTTGTGGGGACTTGTTTCCTTGGTTACCGGTGTTACCCTCTCATCGTGTTTACTCACGGTCAAAAGAAAAAGGCAGCGTTCCGAAGCCTCTGTCTGTGGCAGCTCTCTCCTCATAGCCTCTCAGCCGCATCACTCTCATCAACACGTCCTTGGAAAGCAGGGTCTCACACAGAAATTCTTGGGGACCAAGGCATTCAGACCATGACCATAGATATAAAGCAGTGGTCCTAAACATGTGGGTCAAGACCCTAGCAGGTAGACCAATTCTTTCACAGGGGTTATCTAAGACCATCTCAAAACACAGACATTTACATTAGGATTCACAAAATTAGCAACATTATAGTTATGAAGTAGTAATGAAAATAATTTCATGGTTGGGGGTCACTACAACATGAGGAACTGTATTACAGATCACAGCATTAGGAAGGGCAAAAACCACTGTTCTGAAAGATGAAATTGATAATAGTAACATGTTTTTATTTCATTTGTGGGGGCACTTAACTCAGGATGTCTCAATCTGCAGGACAAAACTATGAGATGGCCACTGCAGGGGAAACAGAGACTCAAAGAAATTAGGTAATTTACTCAAGATCCCTCAACTGGGAACAAGTACCAGATCTTCCTCACTGTGTTGGTCTACTTCACAGAAAACTGGCATGATGACACACATCTAATGATCCCAAAAATTGGGAGGTAGAGACAGGAGGTTAGATAGTGAAAAAAGACCAGCTAGGTTACACACCAATACCCTGTCTCAAAATATGAAAAAATAATATAAACAAAAATCTCCAACAAATAAACCAAAATATTTTTTCCTCACTTAAGCTCAGTTTTTGTAATGAAAGACAAATTTTAGCAAGAGAAAATGAAATTGAGTTCTATATGAGATACATAGGTATTTCCTATGGCAATGAAGGCCCAAAGAAAGGCTCAAGTTATATAATTTTGCTGGATTAGGTGACTATATGGATAGCCACAGAGATATAAGATCGGACAAAAGAATTACCATCTACTGCTTCAGAGAAAGGCTGGAAAATTCCTTTCCTGGGTTACATGACTTGTTTAGGGGAAGAATAGTCAGAGAAGGCCAAGGACCTCTTCCTGGTCAAGCATTCTTGTCAAGTGCTTTTGGAGATGTATGCTGTGTTCTGAACACTTGCTCTTTAAAAAAAAAAAAAAAAAAGGCTTGTTTTGTTTTGTTTTGTCTTGCCTGGGAAGCCAAGAACTTGCAGTTTTCTTAAGCTAATCCATTTTCCTTAAGGTAGGAAATAGGGTCATCTGCCTGATATAAGAGGGCAGGAATATTGGTAGAAGGTTTAAGAACAGTGAAAAGCATCTGAAACAGAATCTTCGGAAAATATAAGAAATGCAAGAAAACTAAGATAGACATAAATGGCCTCCACCTTTAATCCCAGCACTTTGGAGGATCTCTGCGAGTTAGAGGTCAGCCTGGTCTACAGAGAGAGTGCCAGGACAGTCAGAGCTATATAGTGAGACCCTGTTAAACACCAAATGTCTAAAGAGTTGAAGAGATGTAGGCAAGGAAATTGCTGAGGTGATCAACCATGGGAATGATTTGGCAGAGGAAGGGATAAGTTTACAGTAGAGATTGAGGAAGGGACAAAGGAGATCGAAACACTGGACAAAAAAAAGACCACATACAGTAGGAAATGTGGACAAATAAGCAATTGGATCTTACTATTTAAACTGGGCAGTTCTGGGGAGTAAGATCAGTGGTACATATATGGGGAAATGTTGCTGAAGTGAGGTAGTGGTAAAGGCCATTGAAATTTTAGAGGTAAAAGAACGAAGAAAGCGAGTAGTGATTAGATCATTTTTGTTAATTTTGACATCCCTAGTAGGGTAGCAGATCTAAGGATGGAAAGGAAACCTGTAAAGTCTCAGGTGAATGAAAGGAACAAAGATCTGTGAGGATCAGCCCACAGAGTGAAGGGCAGCTTTCTCTTTCTCATTTTCTTTTTCCAGAATGGATTTAATATAGCTAAGAAAAGTACATATTTCACTGTCACTGCTATAGTTACAATGAATAATCCTCAAATCCCAGTGACTTAACACAAAGTTTAGAGTTAACTGAGTTCTCACTATTGTGTCTAACGATTTTTTATAAACATTTTACATATTTAGCACTTCTCTTTTATCTTTGCTTCCACTGTCAATTTTTATCTTTGCTTCCACTGTCAATGGCATTATTTCAGCTCAACAACCCTCCTTTATCATTAGAAAGATAATAGTAGCCTGACACCATGATACTCATCTCAGATGACACTCCCTGTGCCATGTCACACCAAGGAAAAGGGAAACTATATTATAATAGAGGGAAAGATCACATTCACTTAACACTAATTATGATGTGTTCCACTTGGATATTAGTTATTGATAGTCTTATCTCACTACACTTAGTGTGTGAATTCTATGTTCAATGTTCAGGAAAACCATGGGGTTTGATACTATTAGCAGCATCCATCATTCACTGCCAGTCTTAGAATGTGATCCTTGTGGATGAAAGGGGACATCTGAATAACATCCTTTATTTATCAAAATAACCTTATAAGATAGTCACTAATATCACTACTCTCATCTTTTAGATGAGAGAAACTAGAGTCAATGAGGATAAATAGTTCTCTAAGATTTCCTGGCTTGTATCTGGCAGAGCTAGTACTTGAACCCAAGCTCTCTGGCTGTATGTCCTGTACTGACGAACATCAAAACAATATGGGAGCTATACTTTATAGGGTATGGTCTATATACCAGATACTGTACAATGTGTGCCATATACATCATCTATCCCATTCAGCCATGGCAATAGTACAGGATAGGTACTACTAGTCCATGCATTTACAAATAAGAAAGATAAAGCCCAGCATTAGGGAATTATTCTGCTATAGTTCCTCCAACGAACATGTTTTCTAGAGGAAAACTAGCTTTGACTTTCCCATTTCCATGTATAGCACATATTACAGGAACACTATACTCCTCTAATTTAAGTACTTGGATATTTAAATGTGCAAATTTCTAATTTGCCTTAAGAGCGTTGTTCTTTTAAGTGGCCGATCAGTAAAGAAAATTGTGCTACCCGATTAAAAGTGTAGAAAAGGTGGAAATGGGCTTTGCTGGTAGAACAATAGTTAATGATGTTATAGTCATACAGTACTTTCATGTTTCACAAAGTGCCTCCGCATATTTTATTTGACCCTTCCCAAAGAAGAGTTTCCTGAAAATGAAAGTTCTAAGACCCCTTAACACAATGCCTTAGGGAAACCCCACCTCAGAGGCATGCTGTTGTTATTTCATATAAGGATCAAAGGGCTATCATGTCTAAGAGGATAAAAACCACCTCCCCCTGGGGGTAGATAGTTTTCAGCAATTGGGCCTTCTCTTTTCACTCCCACCACCCTTAGAACTAAAGGTTTGGTGGGCTATATTAAAAAAAAACCGTTCATTTAAAATATTTTGAAAATGCTAAGGTCATAGCCAATTATCAGAGATGTCTAACATGTCATAAAATAGTACTCATACTGAAACCTCAGTCTCGTATACTCCTGTGTTAACTATGAATAAAGACAGAAGAAAGAGGTAGGGGCAAAAAATGAGTGTATTCAAGTTTCATTTGCCAAGTCATTGTGCTAAGTATTAAAGTTCTCATAGCAATCAGGGTAAGCTGATTGCTATGGTTACAATGAATAATCCTCAAATCTCAGTGATTTAAGACCAAGTTTAGAGTTCCCTTGTGCAAAGCCCAACTCAGATGTTCCTGTTAGCTGTCCTAAGCAGCTTTCCTGCAAAGGGACTTGGGGATTCAGGTTCCTCAAATCTATTGGTTTTGTCATCCTTGAGAGTTGTAAAGTCCTACTGGATAAGATGCAACTGGCTGGTAATAAAGGAAAGGAGAGTGAACAAAGGAACACAAAACATGCTTTTGAAGCCAAAAAAGAGGTAGTAAATAATATTTGTATATACTTCCTCCAAACTAGAACTCAGCCTCATAGCCCCAACTTTACTGCAAGGGAGCCTGGAAACAGCAGTCTTTGTGAGTGTCTAAGCAAAGGAAAGGGACTTAGTGATTATACAGACAGCCTTGGCCTCAGTGGCTCTTACAGTTCAGATGCAGAATGGCCCTCAAATACTCATATGTTGGAGACTGGTTTCCAGCTGGTTAAGCTACTGAAAGGTCATTGGACCTTGATGGTTCTAATCTCGTCAATGGACTCATCCTTTGGTAAATTCGTAGCTGAATAAGCCATTAGCAGGTAGGGCCTACTTGAAGAAGTAAGTCACAGAGCATGCACCTTTGAAGGCTATAACTTATCCTGAATCCATTCATTATGGCTTCAAAGCAAGAATTATCACTCAACAAAAGGAGAAAGATATGTGCATGAGGAATTGAAAGTTAGTGTTTATTTGCTGCATTTCCTCTGTTTTTGACATTCTGTTTCTGGGCTTACTAATCTTTGCTCCAAAGGAAGGCGAATTCAGGCAGGCCCTTGCTGATAGCCCCAGCTGCTCAAAGTACAATGAAAAACTAGTGATTCTTTACTTCCAGGGTTCACAGGAAGAAAAAAGAGAGAAATGCAAGCCTGCCAACTGGGCAGAGGTAAATGAGTGAATACTAACTAGGTCTCTCCTGCCCAGCCTGTGGCAAGTCACCAGCTGTGCCTTTAATTTGGCCCTTTGTCTTCCCTAGAAAGGCCAAGGCCATTGTGCTTGTGAAACAGGCTCCTCCAGCAAGCTGTTCAAAAGCAGAGACTGAAATCTCAGAGGACAGGAAAGATATTTATTAAAGGAAAACAATATTCTGAAAATGAAATGAAAGGACACTCATTTGAGAAGAAAACAAGTAAATCTAGTCATTTTGCTGCACTTTATGTGCAAAATAAGAACTCAGCTCGGAGGGCCATCAGTTGTTTTTAAGGGGAGAATCTTGCTCTCTTTTTGACAGCAATACCAACCATAGAGAAGGCTTGGTGGGAGATAAAATTACCAGATCTGCAGGGAAGACCCTAGAGAGCCAAACTGCAAGCGGAGCCATCATCGAGTGTTTAGTTGAGGTTTTTCTATTTCCTTTTGTCAGAATGGAGAGAGAGCAGGCAGGGGTGTGGATTACTGACTTTCAGTTTCCATGAAGAAATCAGTTATTGTTGGAGAAATATTCTTGAGGCGCTATGAAAGGAACCCAGAACTTGTGCCTATACTCTTTGAGTGAACGAATTAGGAAGCAAATGAGGAAATGTACAGGAATGAAACCAAGTTTTGGTGATGCCCTCATGGAGATGAGAAAGAAGGTTCAAGTGGGGCAGCCTGTCTGCAAGAGTCTTGCTGGGGTTAAGGAGAAGCCTGGTACTAGGGAAATGCCCAGTAATCCACAAGGATGACTCCAGCTAAGACTCCTAGCAATAGTGGAGAGGGTTCCTGACCTGGCCATCTACTGTAATAAGATTGGTGAATACCCTAACTGTCATCATAGTACTTTCATCCTGTACCTGATAGAAAAAATATGCAGAGATTCACAGCCAAGCACTGGGCTAAGGTCCTGGAGTCCAGTTGAAGAAAGGAAGGAACGAATACATGAACAAGGCGGGGAGGAATCAAGATCAAGATGGGGAAACTCACAGAGACAAGTGACCTGAGCTCATGGGAACTCACAGACTCTGAACAGACAGCTAGGGAGCCAGCATGAGACCAAACTAGGCCCTCTACATCTGGGTAACAGTTTCATTGCTTGGTCTGTTTGAGGGGCTCCTGGCACTGGGACCAGGATCTATCCCTGGTGCATGTACTGCCTTTTTGGAATAAATTCCCTATGGTGGAATTCCTTGCTTAGCCTTGATGCAGTGCAGTGGGGCTTGGTCTTGCTCCAACTTAACGTGCCAGGCATTGTTGAATCCCCATGGGATGCATTACTCTTTCTGAGGAGTAGATGCAAGTGGGTTGGGGGCAGGTGGGGAGTGAGAAGGAGGAGGAACTATGGTTGATATGCAAAGTGAATAAAAAGTTTTAATAAAACTTTTAAAAACAAGATGCAATTTGTAAAGACAAGAGGATGTGGATCTGAAAATTCTGTTTGTCAACACCTTGATCTTAGATTTTGCAATTTGTAATATTGTCAGGAATAGATATTCTCTCTCTCTCTCTCTCTCTCTCTCTCTCTCTCTCTCTCTCTCTCTCTCTGTCTCTCTCTCTGTCTCTCTCTCTCTCTCTCTCTCTCTCTCTCTGTCTCTCTCTGCTTTTCTTCCTCTGGCTTTACTTACATTTGGTGCAAGTGTAAGCAGCAAGGAGCAAGCATTCCATCACTACTCCAGCCCAAGAAGCATGTGCAAACACGAGTCATGAACACATGGTCCATAGCCAGGGCTTTGAAACAACACATGCTCAATGAAAGTTAACGTAACTACTCTATTCAAACCATTATCTGGCAGGAGACATGTGATTTCTTTGGAGAATAAGGTCCAAAAATAGCATGAATGGCTCTCCTTGTGGAAAGACCCTGGAGATCCTGACCCACCTGGCAAAGACCTGTAGACAGTTCACTGTGTAATTCTGGACATGGTCCTGGGAGCATATGTGCTACCTGTTCTCCTTGCTTTCATCACACTAGCCATTCTGCTGGCCTGAATGAGTCACAATAGCTTAGGAAGTTTCATATTACATATTTGCATAACTGTTTCAGAAAGAATGATTTTAACCACTAGAGTCTTGGGGAAATAATAATAAATAGATTATATCAGGAGTTAATGGAAACAGTCTAGAGAAAGGAAATGAAGGAAAATCATAGAAACCCACAGTTCCTTCATTTCTAATAACTGCCAATACCCCAAGAAGTTAAAAGAGATAGAAACAAGGACAAGAGTTAAACAGCACTAACTATTAAGAGTGAGTTTCCAAGTTATTTTGTCTTATAGGATAAATGGAAAAAATAGTACATCCCCAGAGGAGACAGAGTAGTAGACAGAATGTAGAAGAAATTGATCCAGCTTGGCTGGTGAGTTGATTGTGAGAACCTAGATCCTACCAGATGTAAATATCAGCCACTAGAGACAAAACTGTCTCTCACACTGCATGACAGTATAACACATATGCTTCCAACCTGGCACACTGTTCAACCTGTAGGTAGGCCTAGTTAGAAAACTTCCTTTGTGGCTTGCAAAACTGCTTATGCTTCTAACAGTAGAGATATAGGTCAAAAAGATAATGGCTACCCATGGAAAAGTTGTGGGACAGAAGGGGAAAGAGGCAAAGGAACAGACTGGTAATGATTGTAACCATTTTATGAACATAGGCAGCAAAACTTATTGGAACATTGTTCATGCAAACCACCAAAATTATATAAAGACAGCCCAGGCAATCCGGAGCCACTTGTTTGAATTGTGACAGTTCGTCACAATTTCTTAATGATGCTGACTTTACACATCCATCCTAGGTAATCAAACCCATCTAAAGCAAGGCTTAGAGCAATTATCTGTAATATAAAGAGATCATAAGACTCTGGTTTTCGTTACAATCAAAGAAACAAGTACTAGGGTGCAAAGAAGTGATGACAACTATAGTATGGCTCTTCTACTGTTTATGTGACCTTAAGAAAGTCACTTTTGAGAACTGTTTTGGAACGCTAAAAGGGAGAGACAGAATTAAGTAATATTTGGGGGTCATTCAAACTCATGGAGTCCATTTAAAAACTCAATCAATTAAACATATTGGTCCATAGTCTTCCCCACTTTGGGCATTCCCAATGCCGCTGTCTGTAAATCAGTTCTGGAGAGAGAGAAGACTCAGAATTATCTGCATTCCAAACAGCAGCAATGGAAACAACACTAATGCAGCCTGAAGAATGTGGCTAATAGACATGAGATTTCCTTTCTGCATAGAAAATGGGCCTATGTGGACAGAGGGTTCACATGCTTAGAAAAGTGAGACATTCTGGCATCTAACTGTTTGGTCTTCATGTTGCTTGCCAGTTCATGCTATTTAGACAGTTCTGGTGTATTCCAGACCAAAATCAGTGCATGCCATGGCCCTGGCCTGGCTCTAGCCCTAATTTGTAAGCCCTGCCTTAGCTGTGTTACTAAGGATATCTATAACAGTGTCCTGGTTTGCATATGGAGCTCACAGCTCTACTGCCAGTCTCAGAAGGAGGCTGAGACTAAAAGGAAGCAACACGTGAGACTACTTGGCAGAGTATCCTCTTTCCACATGTCTAGAGTGCTAACCCCATTAGGAGCTTCCCAAAATGGAATTACTCATTATTCTTGATAGAGCATTTGGTGGCAACACCATTGTTTTCTCATCTCCACTGAAAATCAAGTGACCACAATTTCACATAAGCATTCAGTCATTTCTTTTTAAAAACACTTTGTACTTTATAATAAACTGGGGACCAAAATATAGTTTATTGAGGGTCTGCTATGTACCCAGGCACATGGGGGATCGAACTATAAGAAACAATTCCTATCTTGTCCACTATCTAGGATAGTCCCAAAGCTGCATGTGAGACTTGTAAGGTCTCCCTACCTTTCCAAGCCCCAGAAAAGGTGGAGAGTCATCAGGACTCCAGGGATGGAGACCCACAAATAGAGAAAGAGAATAGCAGGGAGCTTTTTGTGCCTCCTAATCCAGATCCAGAAGCCTTTTGACAGGTTGGGTGACAGGTAGTACCATTTTGCTTTGCCTCAGAAGCTCCTGTCCACAATGGTAATATTCCAGAGGGGAAGACAGAGGGATATGAGGTGTTACTGAGATTACAGGCCTCTATATTCTAGAATGGAAAGCTGGAGATTGTTTCCACTAAAGACTTGGGAAAGAGACCTTGAGAACATTACAAAGGAAGAAGTTAATATAGGTTGATACATATAATTTGTCTCCCAATCATTGATTCTTAACTGGCACATGGCAACTCTCCATGGGGAGAGCTAGAAAGATAAGCCAGCAGTTAAGAGTTCTTGCTGAATGATCATGAGGACTACAGTTTGGAACTCAGCACCCATGTAGCAAGCTTGGCATCCCACAACCATGTGTAACCAGCTCTGAGGGACCAGCATCCTTTTCTGGATTCCTTATGTGCTCACAAGCACACACTCTCTCCCACAGTCACATACACTCACTCAAAAAGAAATAAACAAGTAGATTTTAAAAATTGTCTATGCACTGTAATGCAATGTTTTAACCTTATGAGTACATTGTAAGAGAGATACAATCCAACTAATTAATATGTTGACGACCTTTTGTGGTGAGACTATTACCAAACATTAACATTAATTCTTTCAATAATTTTGAAATCACGGTATATTACTATTGAGTGTGGTCACATAGTAGATCATAACAATTTATCCCTCCTATCTGAGACTTCATGCCCTCAGGCTGTATGTCCCTTTGCTCATCTCTCAACAGCTTTCTCTCCTACAAGTTTCATTCCAACTTTCATATGTCTATTTTATGCTCCACTGCCTTTAATTGAGATTGTTTACATTGGCATAGAGGATTACTTACTTGAGTAAGAACAGCTTACCAGAGTCTGTACCACCCTGTTTTCAGTGAGTATCCTCAAAGTCCAGCAATAGCCATCCTGTGGAGTTCAGCTACACCGCCCTTGGAAAAGAATCCTCCCAGCTGGATTTGTTAACCATTTACATCTTCCCCATAAAGGGGTGGGAAGATCCTCACTTGAGTATCTAGCATTTTTCCTACCACTAGTATGCAACTCACTCTACCTTAATTATAAATGATCTCCTCAGGGAAAGGCAACAGTATATATGTGGAAAAAGACTAGAGGAAGGGGGCTCCATCTTTGTGGCTATTGAAAAGCTCTTATCCCTAGTGAATAAAGGATTTCCAGGTTTGGCCTATTGTGTGAAGGAATATCTAAACCCCTGTAAGTAACTCCTCACTTACACTTAGTATGGAATTCCAATAAACTAACTGGTTCCCTAGAGTAAACTTTGGTAGAATTGTGTCCCAGTTTATCATTGAGGTGAAAGTGTACATATGGCTAATGTCTCTCCTGGGAAGGAATTTTAGTAACAGCCTTGTAAAATATCCCAATCTTGCTTTGTCCAATAATTTCCCCCACTATAAGACTCATGCTGTGAGTTTTGCTATATGCTCATCTATATTTTTCCTACCCCAGTCCTAGAATCAGCTGTTTCTCCAAGGAGCCTGGGTTCCTTTTCCTAGAATATGGTTTTAAAAGCCAAGATCTATGCACTAGATGTTCTCCTTGCTAGCAGGACATCATTGTTCTGGCATAGCTAGAAAATACATGATACATATCCATGTGTATATATGTAGGTGCTTAATGTGTTTATTCATCTGTACCTGTGTTCAACTAAGCCTTATTCTATATTGATATCTTCAACTAAATACAAAGTGTCATAAGATTCATTGAGTCAGGGTTCCAAAAGGTGGTTCCTAAAATATTGGTGATAAACCAAAAAAGAGTAACAATCTGCTACAAGTGTAGGGGCTTTTGATGTCATCTAGACAAGACATGGTGTAGACCTGAACTGGGAAAAGTGACTCCAGACTTTGTAGATGAAGTTGGCAGGGATTGATGATGGTTTGAGTGAGGACCAGTGAATAAAAGAATGAGGAAACATAAAGGTGCAGGGAGGGCTCCCCAACCTGGGTTTGGAGAAACTGTGCGCAGTGCTTCTAAGTGCTGAGATAGAGAGCCCAGGTAGGAAGAGCTTTAGAAGGGAGGGTTTGCATTTTGCTAAGTCTGAGGGTGATCTTCTACTAGTTCATGCTGAGATATCGTATAAGTAGGAGTGCATAGGAGTGTGGAACTCATGCAAGAGTCCTGAGTCTGAGATGGACATGTGCTTGTTATCACTTTGTGAATGGAAACTGAAGTCAACATCTAGATGAGATGGGTTGGGGAAGAGACCAGGTTTCAACAGAGGAAGAGGCCTGCACTACATCCCGAGCAATTAGAGATGGGAAGAGATAGAGTCAGACACAGCAAGTGGCCTTCAGGAGAGCTCAAGGTTTGCAGTGCTCTTATCTGAGGTCCTTATTATCCATTTCCTCAGTGCCTGTGCTTTTCCACTGACAAGAGCAGGAATTTCCATTTTTATTTTTATTTTACTTTGTAACTGCTCTGAGGAGGCAGGTGGAGATGACTCAGCCTTTTATTAAATGGAGTGGTGGGGGGCGGCTTGTTATGCAGCCTTCTCTTGAGAAGATTACCATTCTGCTTTGTTTTTTCAAAGGTCCAGTTGACTAATCCTCTGTCCTTTCCCTCACTGTGTCACAGAATACCTTCATCAAGAGACAAGCAGGGAGTTAGGGCTTATCTTTGGGGTGAGCACTAGTTGAGTATTAGAGCACCTTGCATCATTAGCATAAATGTGTTTGTCCATGATCAAAGACCTCTTCCCCATTCTCAGTAAAATGGTAAACCATGTCTCAGGTAAACATTCCAGATCCCCAAAGCTTTCCTGCCCATTTTCAAGACCAGTGTGAAATTCTATGTCTTGTAGCACCAGCCAAGCTCCTCTCCTCCTGGCAAGGTTAAAGAGAGCATCATGTCCAGCCTCTGACCATGGGACCTGTAACTAAACATTCCCCACACTATTTAGTAGCTGTACAAATTTAGACAAATTGTTTAACTTTCTTGTGCTGTACTTTCTTTTCTTACAGAGAGAACCTAATAATCATGTCACATTCTGAGTGACATTTGAGTATTAAATTCATAGTAATTGCTGCCTAAGTATTAACTACATTTTCCTGCAACTGACCAGCATGCCCATTAACAAGCCTCCAGCCTTCCTGGGCATTGTGTTACTTGACAGCTTCCTCTTTCATTATTTTCTTGATTCTTTGATTCTTTTTTAAAGTAAACTACCATAAATCAGGCACTGTTCCAGATGCTGAGGATATGGTCCCAAACAAGATGTACAAGGTCTCTGATGACAAGAAGAGACAGCATACAATAAAACAGCTTTTTTTGGAAAAGCTTTTCAAAGGCAATGATTTCTTATCAGCTAGGCAGGATGTGTGTGTGTCTGTGTGTGTGTGTGTGTGTGTGTGTGTGTGTGTGTGTGTGTGTGTAAGAGACACAGGTAAAGTCATTGCAAAAACCCAGAAGCCAAGGCCTAACTTGTTGAGATAACTATCAGGCCAGGCCAGTGAGATGGACTACAGGGGCAGCAGAGGCATGCAGCAGAGGTGGTGAGTGTTCCCCATCCCCTACCTTCCCCTCTTCTTATAAATCATATAACAAGTCTCCAGAATCAGCGAATCAGCACTGTCATTACATGGGGCCATAAGACTGAGTTATGGCCAATGAAATGTAAGCAGAGGTCACACACACACACACACACACACACACACACACACACACACACACAAACACACACACACACACACATACCTTCCAACATGTGATTCTGAATCCTCTTTTACTTACTTGCTGCTTATAAAGCAATCAACAGGCCATTCCCCAAGGCCCTTGAAGATCTCAGAGCCATAAGTAGTAGACCCAGCAGTTAAGAGTTTGGGAACTGGGAATCATATAGACTGCTAGCATTACTCATCTCAGTACTATAAGGTGGTACAAGATGAGGGCAGAGAGAATGTATCAAATGTTCCTGTCTCAAGGTTACTATTGCTGTGATGAAACACCATGACCAAAACAACATGTAGAAGAAAGGGTTTATTTCACTCATATAGCAGTTCACCATCAAAAGCAGTGAAGGCAAAAACTCAAACAGGGCAGGGACCTGGAGGTAGGAGCTGATGCAGAGGTCATCAAAGGGTATGGCTTACTGGCTTTTGTCTCATGGCTTATTCAGTCTGCTTTCTTATGGAACCCAGGACCACCAGCCCAGGGATGGCACCACCCCTAATGGGTTAGGCCCTCCCCCATCAATCACTAATTAAGAAATGCCTACAGCCCCCCCCTTTTTTGTTTTTTTGAGACAGGGTTTATCTGCGTAGCTTTGTAGACCAGGCTGACCTCAAACTCAGAGATCCACCTGCCTCTGCCTCCCGAATGCTGGGATTAAAGGCATGGGCCAATACCCATTTTCTTAATTGAGGTTCCGTCCTCTTAGCTGACTTTAGTTTGTGTCAAGTTGACATAAAACAGTCCAGCACAATTCCTCAAACAAAAATTTCACCACCCACCTTATTCCCTGTTGGCCAGGCTCATTTTAAGCCCTATCTATCTATGAAGTTTGTCTTGTTATTCCCACACTATGATCGCTCCTTGATCTAGTTTTGGGGTTATAGTTAGGTAGTATTGTCATTTTTCATTCTTTTTTTCATTTAACCAACCCTACTGATCTCTAAACACCCACTATTTCCAGCCACGACATTCTCTGAATGCCATTGGCTCTGGAGCTTTTTTGCTTCACTCTTCATAGATGTGTTTGCATATGATGGTTTATTTGCTTTGCAGGATTGGTCCCAGACTCTTCCTGATCCCTCACAGCACTCCATCAAATGTTCACCTCCCTAGACAGCATTCCACAAATGCTTCACTGCAAACATGGAGCTCATTGGAGAGAACTCACCAGCTCCCTTTTTACATACACATGTCTGTTTTAAAAGCCACATTTAGGTTATTGCAGTTTGCATAGAAGAGTCACACCAAATATTCCTGCTATGGCATTGTCATCCTCCCACAAGAAGTAGCTGATATTTACTTAGTAAGATCTCCCTAGGAGCTTCAAGTGGAGCCTCCAGCATTACCATGACAACTGAAGTCTCCAGCTCATCTTCCAACAAACTCAAACAATAGGTACCATAGACCCTCGCATCCAAGACATCATAAATCCAGCTGTCATGCCTTACAGTTCTGCATCCCATGTAGTATCAGCTCTCCCCAATGTCTATCTCATTTGAGATCCCACTTATCCAGTCCAAATCTGAAGACCTGGGTCCTGAGCCTCTAAGCTAAGTTGTGTATTTTTCTCCAACCCGTTTGTTGCTAACCCAATCTCTTTCTCAATATCCTTATAGACTCTAATCAGACCTAAACAGCTGAAACATGGTTCACAGAGCCGAGCAAGGCTTGCAGCCCCACCCTCATAATTTTCATATGACTGATTAAGAAAGCATCCGAAAAGATATCAATTTAGTTTGATTTGCCTTCCAAGGCAAGTGGCCCTCAGTTCCAGGAACAGAGAGCATTTGGAGCTAGCATTCATTAAGGCTAGAGGAGGAATGGGCTAGAGAGACACGTTTCACCTGCCTTTTTCTTTAACCCTGCCATTAACCTTGTTCTCAGAGGGATGGCTGCGGCAGCAGCTAGGGCTGTTGCTCTCAATCAGTGCATTTTTTCCCAGATGGTGCCGACAGTGCAAGGACTGTGGACTCCGGTAATCACAGCTGAAGGCTGACTCTTTACCAGGAAGACATGCCACACTCTGCATTTTGAGGCCAGAATGAAATTATTTGCATCTCTTTTCTGCTGCTCTGCCCATTCCCCTCTGTTCCTCCCATATGTTGGCTATCTATGCCTGCTTGCTGTGTGCTTGGATCTTCCCCAGCATATTCCCCCCCACACAACCGCAGCTAAGCTTTTTTACAATGAGACAGAGTTGGCACCCATTAAGGCTCAGCTTGAGCCTAGCCCTTTGAGGTATACTTAACACGTGTGTGCATGCGTGCACGGAAATGTACACACATTTATGTGAATATGTATGTGCATAATATATGCATATGTGTATGCATATACGTGTGTATGTACTCTTCTTTATTCTTCCAAACCAACTGTATGAGGAAGTTATGTTTCTTCCAACATCAGGGACCTTGGGGTCAGACAAAAGAAAAGCCTGGGTTTGGGATCAGAAGTTTGATCCCGGATACGTTTCCAGATCTGATTGTTTTCAAAGCGCTTTTTTTTTTTTATTTTTAGGTATGAGTGCAATGGTGACATAATGTTCTTGCATGTAAACAATTGTTGTTGAAAGCATGCCATTTCCAGCGCTTCCATCAATATAGAAATGATCTCCACAGTGTACTTTTATGATCCCCTTCTAGGGAATAAAACAGCAAACGATATGTTCAGCTAAGATCCAGGTTCAGCAGAAAATGATCCCAGAATATTACTGTGAGACTAAGATTTCCGTTGTCAGAGAAACAAATAGAGGCCTGGAACTAGACATTCAGATGCACAGAGTGGCTACACATTCTGGCCAAGCTCGGGAGCCAGACTGCCTGTCTTCTCTTCACTTGGACCACTCAGCAGCTAGGCAAGCTTGGGCAAGGTCAGATCTAGAAGTCCAAATATTCTCAACTATAGAAACAATCACCTAATTTGGAGTCATTCCCTGTTGTGTGCAATTGCTATGCACATCAGCTTTCCGAAGGCGACTGGCTGATATTCCCATTTTATACAGGAGAAAACTAAGGCCTAGAAATCTTAGATGAATTGCCTTGAGTTGCACAGACTGGTTCACACGCAATCGATTCTGCCCATGATTCTCACTGTCACTGCCTTTACAGGAACACTTGTGATGCTTCCGCCATAGGCTCACTACTGCTATATTTCAATATGCCTGGCAAAAAAGAAAGCTTTCATGGTCAGCCACCGTTATTCTTAAAGTAAGAGTGTTGAATTCAAAAGCAGCAAGTCACTTTGAATGCATTAGTTTGGATATCAGTCTGGGTTTGGACAAAAGTCATGATGAGCATTGTGAAAAATTTGAGGCCTCCCGAATCACCCTGTCACTCCGATCATGTTTCCACACCCCTACCAGAACCTGACCATTTATTGTCCTGCTCTTCTGCTTAAGAAGGAAAAGTGCATGCTATTATTGCTTTCTGAAGCATAGAATGGGCTGTCTGAGTGCACCGATGCTTGGTTTTGTTTTGAAGGAAAAGCAAGCTAGAAGGACAAGAGAAGTCAGAACTACCTATCCTCTCTCCCGAAACCAGACTGTAAACCCCTTGAAGGCAAAGGGTCACGCTCTCTTTTTCATAACTGTAACTCCAGCTCCTGGCACAGAACCTGGTAAGTAATGAGCCTTCAGTGAGTGTTCCTCAAATGGTTGAAAGAGCGACACCTGTGCTCCAGGGGTACAGGGCAAGTGAATGAACTTGCACTTCTCAAGATCAGGGGGCAACGACAGAGATAGTGCAGTTCACAGGTGTTGCCAAAAGGTGGCAGAGTGACTCTTGCAGACACTCCCGTCCCAGCAGTCGGTGTGTTGAAAATGACAGCCTAGAAGCTGGGTAGCTTGTCAGAAACTGGAAATTTCTGGAATGATTTCTAAAGCCCCCACGTTGTACAGCAAAGTCACTGAAAATCATTATGTTCTTCCAAAATACCTGCTGAAAAAGAGAACTGTTCTTTCAATAAGCAGTGTTACTCAATTATCGCTTTTGAAGCAGAGACTTTAACCAAACATTTATCAAGTGCCTACTATGTAAGCACCGAAGGGACCTTGTTTCTGCTCTCTTTGAGCGTATGTATAGCAGGAAGGAGATGGGAAATGAGACAAATACAAATGTTGTGAGGAGGGCACCCTGCTCTGGTTCAGAAAAATTAGGAGTGCTTTTTGGAAACGTCATTAACGCTAAGAAGTAATTATGTATTTATACAGCTACATGAGTCACCGCCACTTTAAATAAGAGATAATTTCTTGGTTACATAAGCCATTTCGAGGCAGAGTGAATATCAAACAGAAAAGTTTAAGCAAAGCCACCACTGGCCTTTTCTCCCCCTTTACATTCACAAGCTACACAAATGTCTTCCCGGAACTTACGTGTTGTTGAAGAGCAAAGACAAATGCAAGTGGATTCCCAATATGCACCCAGGGTTCCCTGTTTTCCCCACTTGTGGGGTTTCTTTGCTTTCGTTTGTTTTTGTTATTTTTCATACTGTTCTATGTGGATCCAGGGCTCTCCATTTCCTCCAATGTCGACTTGAGTCTCATAACAAAATGGTTAAGTAGAAGTAGACCTCAGTATCACATATCCAACTTGTGGGTAAGGATAGCGGACTAAACCACATAAACTTCCTTTGAATGTTATATTTTAGGAAATAAAACTTTTCATAGCATATATTAATTACAAATAGCAATGAGTTCCAGTAGGACACTTTTTTTTTTTTTTGAGGAAGGGTTTATTTTGGCTCACACTTTGAGTGCCAGCCATCATGGTGAGGAAGTCATGGCAACAGGAGCTCAAGGCACCTGGTCAAGGATGCCTGGTCATGTGGCATCCACCACAATCAGGAAGCAGAGAGAGAGGGCTGCTAGTGCTCCTCCCACTTTCCCCCTTTTTATGCACTCGGTGAGCCAGCCCTTACTATGGTGCCAACCACATTCAGGGTGAGTGTTTCCACCCTAATTAACCTAATCCAGATAACGCCTCACAAACATGCCCAGAGTTCTATTTCCATGGGAAGACTAACTTCCATCAAGTTGACAAGCTTTACCACTACAGACTATTATCCAGTAATTTAAGAAAATGAACCATCAACTAGAAGAGACAGCAGGAAAGCTAAAATGCACAGTTCTAATGACAGAAGCCAAGATGGAAGGATACAGTACACAGGAGCTGATAAATTATAGTGTTATCACAGAGAGGCTTGCTTGCTAGGTATTTATAGAAATGACAGCAAATACTACTATTCTTCAGAAAGACACTGTGGTTGGTGGTTTGAATGTAATTGGCCTCATAATCTCCTAGGGAGTGGTACTATTATGAGGTATGGCCTTGTTGGAGGAAGTATATCACTGTGGGAACAGACTTTGAGGTCTCTTATGTTCAAGCTACTCCTGGTGTTAGTCCACTTCCTGTTGCTAGCAAGATGTAACCAGTACCCTGTCTGTCTGCATGCTGCCATGCTCCCCATCATGATGATAATGGACTGAACCTTTGAAACGGTAAGCAAGCCACCTTCAATTAATTGTTTTCCTTTATAAGAGTTGGCATGGCCATGGTGTCTCTTCACAGATATAGAAACTCTAAGACAGACACTTCATACATGTATGTAATGTGTTTTGATCATATTCACATCCATCAGCCTTCCTTATTCCCCTCCCACTGATCTTCTTCCTTTTCTCAACTACTCTCCCCTTCCAACTTCATCAGTTTCTTTTTATAACTCAACTGTGTTGTTCTTGAGCATGAACTTTGTAGATGACAACATTGTGTTGTAATATAGAAAGGTTGAACATGCCTGTTTCCCAGGATGAAATGGATAGAAATCACAAAAGCTGTGTAAGTGGTCACAGTCCTAAGGGATAGAGCCGATACCACAACCTGACTCTGAGCTAGTTATTCTACAACATGCCAAGGTACACACATGAAAAAAACACATCCTTGGACATTTCTGTGTCGATATAACACTTGCATTTGTGTTTTCATTGGTTTTCTATGTTCTGAGATACTTTACAAAAGAAAGGAGTTGCATGTTTTCTAAATTTCTCCTATGATGATACATATATTCACATTCTTTATAAGTATGTCTGTGGAGCAAAATTGGAATATATTTTATGGAAATTTGTCCTTAGAATGACAATTTCACATACATAAAGTAATAGAAAGTAATCAAAATGATACTTTTCCAGAGCCAAGCATGTTGGCTTAGGCTTGTAAGCTCAGCACTTAGAAGGTAGAGGCTGGAAAATAGGATTTCAAGGCCAGCCTTGGCAACATAGTAAGTTCAAGGCCAGCCTGGGCTACAAGAGATCACAACTAAAATAAGAATAATTTTACAATATTTTCTTCATATACCTTATATCTTCATAATTGTGTAAACATAACATTTTCTGACCAGTGTTGTGGAATATTTGTTTAACTTGGCAAAAATGCCCTATATTTGTTTATGTTGCAGAATATTACATTAACTGTGTAAAGGTATACTGTATTTGTTTAACTATATAAATGTGTTACATTTATTTATGCTAATTTTTTTTTATTCTGCAAGAACTACTGCTATTTCGCCTCGACTACCTAAGGCACCCGAATAGTGTAATAAAAAGTTGAATGGTCTGAATGGTCAATAGCTAGGCAAAGGAGGGATAGGTAGGTGGGTAGAAAAAAATAGGTAGGAATAGGGATCTAGGCTCAGGAGAGTGAGAGGAGAGAAAGACAGGAAGATTCCTGGGGCCAAAGAGCCAGTCAGCAGCCAGCCAGCCTACATAAAACACAGAAAAAGTAAGACATACATAATGAAAGAAAGGTAAAAAGTCATGAAGTGTAGTGGGATATTCACTTTGTCTGCTTCTGTGGCACTGACCACACCCATTGAGGAGTGGATTCAGGGGCGGAAGTGACCTGTGGAACTAGGTCTGAGGAGGAGCGGGAACGCTCTCTTGCAGGCGGTTCGTGGAGAGAGGAGGATCCGGTTCCAAATGCTGTGTTCATGTGTCTGTGTTGTGAGTTGTTTCTCCCTGAATAAACATCTATTCAGCCTATTTGTTTATCCTGATCCTTATTAAAACTGCAATAATGAAGCAAAAAGGAAAAACCATAAAGAGAAATAGGTTTTAAAAAGTTATAAGAGCTAGCAAGAAATGAGCATAAGGTAAGACCAAGCATTTGTAACTGATAATAGATGTCTATGTCATGATTTGGGAGCTGGTTGGTGGCCCAAAAGAAAGCCTGTTATAGACCAGTGTCGATAGTAAATTACAGCTACAAACAACCAATCATCATAAAAATCATGAATTTTTCTTGCACTGTCACAATAAAATGTTTATTTATTCTTTGATTTTTCCATACTTGCTTACAATGAAGTTTGATCCTCTTCATCTCATTTCCTCCCTCTAACCTCACTCAGATCCCCTACCTCCCAACTTCATATCCTCTTTCTTTTCTTCCCTGAGTAGCTATGGGGAGCTGATAGTTACTGGGCAAAGAGTTGCTTTACTTTGAGTGTATGGCCACTGATAGATTGCCCATAGCCCAGAAGATGAATGACCCCATACCTATGTACACATAGACAGCACTAAATGGACTTAATGAGTTATTTAAAAAACACTTAATAGCAATAAAATACTAGTACCTGAAATATATTCCAAAATAAATTTGAAATTTTACCAATCATTTCAATCAATTCTATAGCATTTTCCTCCCAGTCCTGCTCCCAATCATTGCATTTAGCTATCCTAGCTTTTAAACCTTCAACAATTCATTAGCCTATATTTCTAATGTTTATTCTCAGGGAATCAGGAATTGAACCTAGGTTCTCACATAGTCTAGCTCCCATGGTCCGTTTTTTTTTTTTTAATTTTTGTTTTGAAACAGTCTCTCTATGTTGCCCGTGTTGACACTGAATTCTGTCCATAGTCCAGGCAGGCACTGAACTTGTGCCTCAGCGTTCCTACTAGCTGAAAACACAGGTCCTTCTACCAAGCCTGACTCATGATAGTCCCTTTAAAGAGGACAAATCAAATGGCCTTCAGCTTGGCTTATTTGATTTATTATGTCTTTCCTCCCTGACTTTAGGTTTTAGTATCAGTTTAGACTTATGAGTCTAATTTGTTAGACTCTATTTGCTAAATCTATTGGTTTCCGGATTTTGATGGCAAAATGGTTCCAAATTAGAATTTAGGAGCCTTCCCAGCTGTATCTTACTGGCCATGCTTGAGCACTGCCATACATCTTGGCACAACAAGATGTTACCTGTTTACTTCAAATCTCCTTTGTTCCAATTCTAGAATCATCTCTTCCTCCTTTTGCTGAAGAAAGCAACTGAGAGAACAAAATCTTGGCAGATCTATGCTCATTGCTAGGGCGGGTTCCTACTTGTAGACGCCTCCATAGAGCAGCACTGATACCGATGAGTTCATTCCGATGTCTCTAATTCCAATCTAGCACCGCAGGCTTCTTCCTTTTCTTCTTCCATTCCAAAGATGTGTCGTTCCTCCCTCACTGTGAGAACCCTGGCTCCCAACATGTATCTAATCACTCATTTGCTCAGTCTCACAAGCAGGCACAAAACAATTTCAAAATTGCTATACTGTCACAGTTACACACACACACACACACACAAACCTCACAAAAAACCAAAAACCAAACCAAACCAAACCAAAACAAAACAAAACAACAACAACAAAAAACTATCAGGAAAGATTTAAGGTTCACAGACACTTCCTTTTCTTTTTTGAGGTTGGGGGGATATGGTCAAAGCTTTTTCCATTAGGTTTTATTTTCTTCTGAGCTGGTTATTTGATCAACTTGGCAAATGTCTTTCCACCTCTATTTGTGTTCAATTTTAAGGAGGTTCTCCTTCTTGATGACTCCATTTCACGTTTAGGAAGTGTAAAATGTCAACAGGATTTCAAGAGTCAAAGCTATAAAAAACATATACTACAGTCTCTGAAAATGTTTCCAGTTTCAACTTTCACTGTTTCTACTAGACTCACTTCCCTGATCCATGGGTTGATTGCACGGACCTCTTTTTCCTTATCCTTAATTAGACTTCTGCGTTTGCAAAAATGAATTATACTCTCATTCACTCCTCAGTGTTTTCACTGCTACCCTTCTAGCTCCTGTAATTGGATACTTACTCAAATAGTGTCATCAGCATTTCCTCTTACGTAAACACTCAAGGGTCTATTTTTCTAGGCTTTAGCCACTTCCAAGGATTTGGTTATGTGATTTCCTTCACTTTCATTCAATTCCAAACAGTATTGGTCTTGTGTTTTTCCAAAAATCAATTACCAAACTATCATTGTCATTTCACTTTCATTATATGTAACTTATATACTGCTCATTCTGTATTTTAAAACACAATCTAAAAGTAACTGTGACATTTAATTCATTGACACTTATTGTAATTATCTTATATTTTATTGTATATTTAATGTATTTTTCTCCCCTTTTAGCTATGTATGAAACATGACTTCTGGTTGAAAAAAAAAGAAAAATATATTTTTCTCTAGTCTAAGACAATTGAGCTTAACTATTCCAGCTAGAACACTGATTCTCTGACAAGACTTATAAGCAAACCCAGTGGCTACATAATCAACAACATTCAATTCCCACTGCAGAATTCCTCCCATGGATATCCTTCTGCTGCAGGTGCCAGGTCTTGGGGGGCTCAGCCTCTCTACAATTGCTATTACTGTCAAATAGAATGCATCTACCAATAGCCTTGATAAGTGTCTGCATTGTGCATCCACTTTTATCCAGTGTGATGCAGATGAATCTGACTAAATCCAGGCCTCATGCCCACATCCTCTTGTGAGAGAGGCTGGAGAAGCAGTTCTCTGGCTTCTACATTGGAAAGACCCAAACATTGTAGATGGGAATCTCTCCCATGCAGGCAAAGAAAGATCACAGACACTGGCTATGGTGTCATATGTACTGGGAGAATAAAGTGACAATGCATTCTTTGAGAAATGAATTTAGTCTTCTAGATTTTTGGGGGCCTTTGTCTTCCAGATAATTTATGCATGGGGTTTTTAAGGAAGGAGATAATTGTTGCAACTCTTAAGACCGTTCTGACAGTCTATGTGGCATATTTTGCAAGTATTTTCAAAGGAGGTACTGTATCTGTGAAGACTACTACAGGTAATGTTGTATTTATAAAGACACCTTGGTTTAACGGCAGGTTGAGGAAAAAACAAAAATAGAATATATAATTCTAATAGTTTTGTACATATAATGGTAGCAGTATTATATATAATACTTCAAAAATGCTTAATGCTTTGAAAAGTCCTTACTATATTCATTGCTTTTGTATATTCATTGTTTGTAATTTGGTGGCTTGAACACCAGGCATCTGGTTTCTATTTTACTACTAGTTGCCTTAAAATTTTAACCACTTCTGTGTACATTATTCCATAAACAGCTACAATCAATAAACTTCCACATTTAGTGCAAACCAAATATGCAAATTACCACTCTTATGGTTTGACTATGATGTATCCTTCACAGGATACATAGTGTTTGAATATCTGTTCTTTAGATATTTGTGCTGTTTTGACAACCTGTGGATACTCTGGGCATCGTGACCTAGCTTGGGGAAGAAACTAGGGCTTGGATATTTACAGCCTGGCCCCCACCTCCTGACTGTGCTTCATATTCCACTGAGATGTGAAATGATGAGGAATCTAGCTGGGGTCCATGAAGCTAGCTGCCACCATGCTGTCCCTACTGTGATGGATTGCAAGCTCTCAAACCATGAGCTAATCAAGCCTTCCTTGCTGAAGCTGCTCCTTGTCAGGCATTTGGAGCCAGGTATAAAAGAAGTAACTAATTTCAACCCTAACCCTCTGGCCTTTCCATCCTCTCTTGAATGACTATCTCATTTTTTTATTTATTATTTTTGAATAATATTTCCATTTATTCTTTGGATATTTCATTTGTGTATACAATGATTTTTCAACATAGCCACCCCAATTATTATTCAGTATTCCTCAACCCACTCCCTCCCAGTTTCATGTCTTTTATTTCTATTACTATCGGTGTTATCATTATCATTAATAGCCCTCCTGAGTCCAGTTAGTACTGACCTTATGCACATGGATATGTGTCCATTCACTGTGGCTTGAATACCTCATCAGAGATGTTTATCTTCAGATTCTCACTCACTGTATTTGCTAGAGGCATTAGCAGTTATTTAGACCTAGCTGAAGGGTATGCCTTCAGGTTTCAATGTCCATTATTGTTTTTTACAGCTCTGTGCTACAGTCAGGTCACACTAGCTCACAGAGCCAAGTGTTAACATTTCTTTCTAACTCTGTTCAGTGCTGTACTCC
This sequence comes from Cricetiscus sungorus, assembly GCA_030556225.1. Classification (NCBI taxonomy): domain Eukaryota; kingdom Metazoa; phylum Chordata; class Mammalia; order Rodentia; family Cricetidae; genus Cricetiscus; species Cricetiscus sungorus. The sequence continues at coordinate 13,831,831 of JANBXA010000726.1, forward strand.
CAGTATCTTAATGCCTGCCACTGTGGGAACAAGTTCTGTGATACAAATCAACCCTTTTCCCAGAGAGCCAGCTGTTACATGTTTACCAACACACCATTGTTTTCTCGTATGTCATATAATTCTGTTACATTACTTTAAATTTTAGTATTCCCTTAAGTATTTCAAAGGACTCATGAATAAAAAAAAATCTATTACTACCCATTTGTTCTTACTCTTGGGTTTTGCCTAAGACCAAGATTTGTCAAAGAATCTGCTATGTCCACTTTACCATTTTCTCTCTGAAAGAAAACTTCAAGTATTAGCAGGGTACCCAATGGAATGTTGCTGGGTATATCTGTATCTCTGTGCAACTTTTGATTTTGTTTCGTAGTTTTTGTCTTATTGGGTTCTTGTTTGTTTTATTTGCATTTTGTCTCTTTTTTGAAAAAGAACATGAAGTTGGGTGGATATGGAAATGGGGAGGATGCTATAGGAGTTGGGAGAGGTGAAAAGTATTACTGAAATGAAGTATAGGAAAGCAATTTAAATAAAAAAATATTCATAGAGTATACTGCTACATGGAGTAAGCACCATCCATATTCTTTAGTCTTTCTTTAGTCAAGTGTAGCTACCTATTCAAGGCTTGGCTGTGCCTTTAAAATAAATACCATATGAGACTTCTAGAAAGTCTCCCTAAATAGAACTGACTAATCTGGGAGGAGGGTTTATCCTACTTTTTCTTTGAACTTCCTCCATTTCTCTGTGTGGATCATAGACAAGATGGTTGTGGCTCCTAGAAGCTAAGTGAGATTGTGAGGCTTACTAAGGATGGAAACTGTATCTTGAAAACTATGGCAACAGAAAGATAAAAGGAGCCAGAGAACTGATGTTATGGGGCTGGGTTGATCACATTTGCCTCGGTTTTCCTCTGGTCACTTCCATCTCTTTCTATTGGATTTATAATCTGGGAGGTTTCTTCAATTTAATTTTAAATAACCAGTGCCTTCTTTGCATATAGCTTTTTTTTATTATTCAACCATTCTCTTGTGGTTTTACCTCTGGCGATCAGATTTTTAATATCTAAAAATAGTTTCCTAATCTCTGATTATAGATCCAATATTGTAATGCATTTGGGGGTAAGGGGATAAGGTCCCATGCAACCCAGGCTGGCTTCAAACTTGCTACATATATGTGGGTAATCATGAACACCCAGTCCTCTTGTTTCTACCTTCTGAATGCTGGAATTTCAGGCATGCACCATCATGCCCAGATTATGTGATCTGAACAAAGGTGATTACGCACACTAGGCAAGCATTCTCCCAACATGCTCCATTGTCAGCCCAATAAATTCAGTACTATAACAAAACCCCTTTTCCTCTTGCTTAGCTCCTTTCTGGACAGATACTCAACATTCAGACCAGCAGTTACAGCAATGCCTTGAATTCTGAATTACATCTCCCTAGTTGCTATCTGTACCTCTGTGAGCTCCTTGGAGATAGAGACAATATGAGTTGTTAACATTTTACATGTATCCTATTCCCAGTATGAAGGGTTATTTGGTAACATGTGGCATCTAGTTGTGTGCTTTCTTCCTTATATAATATTAAAGCATAAATTATTTGAAAAGATACATTCATCTTCAAATCACTTCAAACTCTGAGTTTAATAAAGAATGTCAGTTGACAAAATCGCCATCTTCAAAACATAAACAATATCATTTCAACACTCAAACTGGAGAATTTGTTTTTATTTTGTTTTGTTTTATAAAGGGACAGATAGGAAACTGTTATGGTTCAGTGGGCCATAGGGTTTCTGTCACCATGACTGTGCCATGGTAGTACAAAAGCATTCACAGACTGTACACAAAAGGGGCAGAACCTTTTTTAATACAAATTATGAACATTGAATGTAGCTTGCAAGTTAATGAAACCTTCCTTTTGTTTGTATGAAAACATGATACAATCATCTCATCTTGTTGAGCATAACAGTGGAGGCGGCAAGTTGCATTTGTGCTGGGCACTAAAGTTTGCCGATATCTCTTTGAGCTAGGTCCAATTTGAGGCCAACAAACCCAGTGGCCTTCAGATCATTCCCCCCTCACAGAAATTGCATGACTAGGTCAGGGCACCTGGAGGACTTTTCTTTCTGTTATTTGCTTTCTGCTCAGCCTCACTTTGGCCCCAGTATTATTGCTTCAAATTGTTTGTTTTCCCTCATCATTTTATTATGCTTATATTTTTAATCACTGAGCTGTCTCTCTAGGCTCAGTGATTAAAAATACAAATATTTTGTTTTTTGAGATAGAATCTCACCCAGTCAGCCATGTTGCCCTGGGATTCACTATGTGGTCTAGACTGGCTTCTATCTCATGGCAATTCTTTTCTTCCATGGATATGAACTACCATGACTAGACATGATTTAATTTTTAATCCAACAATAATGTAAACTACACACACTCACAAAGGAGAGGAAAAGACAGAGAGAGAGAGACAGGGGGGAAGAGGGGAAAAAAGAGGAAAGTAAAGAAAAAAAGGGGAGGAGAAAACAAAAAGTGGCAATGATCCTCTTTCCTTAATGGTGTGAACCAATGAGATGACTGCAATGTTAATTGTTCTTTGATCCTTCAGACAACTAGTAAATAGCCCCTTCACAGAGGAGGAAAACGGTATGTCCTCATCATAGTACTGGGGGTTTTAGAATAAAAGAGGAGCCAAAATTCACTCCTGAAAAACACAATGCTTGGTGGGACCTAGTTGCTCCTTATACTACAATCAAGGGCTACTCTTACAAATAACCCAAAGTGTTGAGGAAAAGGAATTCCAACCCATCACCACTCTGAATCTCTTAGCTATCTGCCTTTATTATTCTGAAGCAAAGTCAATCAAGATCCTTTAATGACCTATGATGGGTTGTTCAAGAAACACAGGGCATAGCTAAGCACTTCACCAAAGTATATGCCAAAGTGATATGCTTTGCTCCATTACTTTTCATATCATATATGCATAGATATGCAACTCTGATATCAAATATTAGCAAATATCAATCTGTAGTCAACAGGTTTTTGCTGCCTAAAAATCAAGGCATCAAAATAAGTTGAGCTGCATTTTATTCTCCTGTGTTTAGAAGAGAATTAAGATAAATTTGTGAGAAAGCAGACATCATCACTTCAGGCTGCTCAAATTACTGGGGTCATCATGAATGCCACTGTCTGGTTTTCAGGCTAAAAATTTCAGAAACTTGATTTGTATGGTATTCACACAGAAGTGATCAAGCTTCAGGAAACTGACTCACACTAACCAAATTTACAGTGGACTAACTGATTAAATGTTGATGAATTTACCCCAAGAAATGGAACTACCAGCCAGCCAACACTTCAGAAGAAAAGGCAAACTTGGAAAACAAGACTAAAGTCCAAAGGATGTTGGAAGAATCTGAGCAAGGACTATTAGATATCAAAAGGTGTGTCCATCTGATGAGTCCAGCTTTTCTGATGTAGGGGCAGTCTTTCCTTTCTAATCCTGTTAGGAAACCCTCCTCTTACAACCACTACTGGCGACACAGTATCTTTTCTACAACTCTCATCCTGGTTCTAAGAAAAAAAGTACCCTATGAGCATAACTCAGAAAACCCAGAGACAACAAGCTGCTGCCATCAGCCATCCAACCTAGTTTTTACATCAGCATCTACTCTTAGTTCCATAAACTCTTTCTCTATAATCTTATTCCATTCTCTGAAGTTTTCCTTCCCCCTTTGCTCTGACTAAACTCTCCCTTGAGGACATTCTCTTCCCTGCTGCCTTTTGAAATGGTAACCAATCCCTTTTCTGATCCAGCTCTCCACATACTACGTCTGGGTCCTCCTTGGTTGTCATTGCCATCTCTACACCATTCTCCTTCTCTCTACCAGGAGACCCTCACTTTCATCTTGTGATGTCAGTCCAAACCACTTACTACCCCTTCCTTGAGGCCACCCAAAGACTCCTGGTTCCTATGAATTTTAGCACTAGACACACCTTCATGCTCTGCTACATGACTTCTACCTTCATTTTTCGTGGCTTCAATAATGCATGTAGATAATCCTTCTTGTTTCCGATTAGCCCTAGTTAAATCATTCATTTCCAAAATCACATTCCAGACCTGGTTACTACCAGTAAATAAATGTCACCTCCCCTCTAAAAGACAATGAAATCTCTTCCTGTCCTAATACCTCCTCTCTTACTATTCCAATCAAAACCACCACTGTATCTTCTATGTCCAAGGTTATCACAATATCCTCCTACCAGAGTTTCCCTGGAACATATAACTCATTATGTTTTCTTTCAACACATCATCTAGAATTGATTTTGCTAAATTGAGAGATCAGATTATGTTATGTGTTTATTCTAAACTTTCCAGTAGTCTTTTTTTATAATCTCCTCACTGTCAAAGCCAAAGTATTTTTTCAGAGATACTGTCTGTAAAAGACCTGCATTTAATGGCCTTTCTGGCCTTATTTACTCAGTTCCAGTAGCCTTGGCTTCTGTTCTTTCTTCAACCTACTGGGAAGCCTTAGGAACTCTGTTCCAACTATTTTCTCCACCTGTAGCCATCTTCCCTTGTACACCTCTGTGGCTCATTCCATCATTTCTTTAAGGCTTTGCATACATGTGCACATTATTTGAAATCATCCAAAACTCCCAGTATCCTTCATATTCTTCCCTCCTTTGCATTTTATTTTATTTAGCTGCTTTATTTTCTTTATTTCATTTATTGCCATTGTACAAGATATTGCTTCTCCTTAATTGGCTTGCTTATTGTCCATGCCTCCTTACCCCACCCCCATTAAAATGTCAGCTACTCCAGGACAGGAGATTATTTTATTTGTTTCATTCATTCTTGATCCTCAGGACAAGATGGGTACTTAGTAGGTGCATTAAAGAGAGGTAGAGAGAGCACACAGTTGTGTAAAATATAAAGGATTTTGATATTTGGAGTTCCACATGCTTTGTTTCTATGGGAATTTTTGAGCTAAATTAGTTGATTGAATCAAGACTGTATTTTGTTATAGAAATTAGAAGGTTGCTGTCAAAGCAATAGCTCTCTAAATACAGTGTAGAACCTAGATTTGATCCTAGAATACAGAAAAGTCACTAATGAAAAAAACCTGACAAAATTCTGCAAAAAATCTCATCTCATTAGTAATAGTGTACCAGTGCTGTTTCTTGTGACAAATGCACCATGGCAACATAAACTACTAACATTAAGAAGAAACGAGAACTTTTCATACTATCTTTCAAATTTTCTGAAAATTTAAAACTTTTGAAAGTGTGTGCACATGTGTGCACAATGACCCTCCACGATATCCTGATCCATATTCTCAAACCCAGTAACATGTTATGTTACACAGAAAAGTGAATGAAGCTGCAGGTAGAATTAAGTTTGTGAGTACACTGACCTTTAAATGGGGGGGGGGGTAGAATTTATTCCAAATTGTCTAGAAAAGTCAAGTATAATCACAAGGGACCTGAAAATATATAAGCAGAAATGAAAAGGGAGGCTTTTTCTCTGTAGAGATGCAGCAGGCAAAGGAGATGCAGGTCCGGCATTCCTAGTAAGCCACATGGAAATACTTAGATTAATAGAAACTGTGTTAATAATTAAGTCAGAGCTAGTCAATAAAAAGCCATAGCCAATGGCCAACAGTTTTATAATTTTTAAACAAAAAGAAAGAAATGAGAAGGGAGGTTTAACAGGGACACGAACTGTTGAAGCATTTGACCGTGATGACTTTGATAATGGTAGAAAGAGGCAAAACAGGTAAAAGTTTGACCAACACTGGGGATGGACATGGGTTAAACACTTGCCTCATGTGTGTGAAGCCTGAGTTTAGTCCCCAGCACTGCATAAAGTAAGGCATGTTGGTGCATTCCTTGTAATCCCAGCCCTGGGAGGTCAAAGTGGGAGAATCAAGCCTATCCTCAGCTACAGAGTGAGTTTTAGGCCAGCCTGGGATATATCAATCTTTGCCTCAGATAACCCACATCTCCCAAGAAAAACTTCAAAAGAACATTTTTCCCCTAGTGTTTCTAAAAGGAAGTAGCCATGACAGCACTTAAGTTTGAGCTCAGTGAGATTTGGAACCTGTAGAATTTGGAACACAATGGACTTGTGCTATACTAGGGAAAGAATTAGAGACTAAAGTAATTTGTGGGGAGAGCTGTGGTTCAGAAAAACAGCTATTTTTTCATTGTATGGAGGAAAATCGTGACCTTCGTACAGACTACAATCGCATAATGAGTGCATGACGGAACTATGACCTGCACTGACTTCTGATTCATTTTATGCCTCACCATCGACATGCTTCCTCCCTGCTTAAAATCAGATACAGCCCACAAAGTCTTATTAAATGCACAAGATGACCACACTATTATACGCTTGTTAAATTTCAAAACTAAAAGTGACCATGGGGGTCATTTTTTTTTTAATGCAGACATAAAAAAAATGTGTTTTAAAATTACATCTTTAGACACCTTTATAATGCATATGCATCACTTTGCTATTGTGTTTTAAAACCAGCAAATAAAATGTCATATACTTCCATAGGTCCTATTTATCTTCATGACTCATGCTTTAGGTAAATCAGACCTAATTAAGAAAAATAAGCAAATAGAAAGAGGCTTCTGTGGAGGAGCTAAAGGTAATGTTGCATCTATTTTCCAAGCCTTTCAAGATTGAGGGTGGCACTGGATTTCGTGACATCTAATTTGACTTCAAAGCTTGTGGATACAGACACATCAGTAGCACTGCTCTTCCCTGGCCTTGATCAGGCTTGTTTTCAGCTCACAAAAGAACATTGACTTCTCTCAGAATCAACAATAAAATTGCCCCAGGCCTCAAAGCAAAGTTTCTGAATCCATTTTACTTATTCTTTCTCTTTCTGGATTTCTCAGAATGTCATTGTCTCGGGTTCTGCGTTTTTCTACCTCCATTTAGAATACAGGTCTATCTGTTCTTAGAGTTGGCTAAGGACTCTCCTCCACTTTTATTTTACTAATCTCAAAAACCCTTTGATATTGCTGCTCATGCTCTATAGATGAGAAAACAAAGTTCAGGCCATTGGAAGTAGGATACAAATCCAATAGAGTCCAAGGTAGTGCTGTGCCCATCAATCCTGCTACTTGGGCCCCTAATATAGAGCAACACCATACTGGCAACTCAAGTGGAGAAGAATTCAACATAAGGAGATGTTATCATCAAAGAAAAATTTGAAGAGATCCATGCTATTGTTGTTCCCATAGAGGGAGAATAAAAAGACAAGGTTTCCAAGGTCTACAGATGTACCAATCATTTATGTCCCTGGAGGCTAACAGATGAAGAAGGGTGAGACGGTCAAGTGGATGAAACTCTCTGAAATAAGTGTGGGTCATCCCTTGGGTCCTATTGCTGGAGCCAGGTAGTCCTGCCCAAGCTAAAACTGTCTCATACCTTCTGAGATACTTCAATTTGGATGCCTCCAATTTACTTCACTGACTTACTTTACCTACTATTGTCCCATCAACGTCTTTCTCTCCTCTCACCCAACATCTTCCTGACACAATTTAATCATCTGCTTTCTGGCAGCAGGAAATGTACTATTTCTAGGCCTCATTGCATGTTAGAAATACCAACATGTCCCCAGTGATGCATGTTAGTAATGTTTGCTCCTTTTCTTTAACTTAGCAAAGGCTCATGACATTGGGATCATGCTATGATCTGTTTATAATTACCTTTACAGCATCCTTTCTAAAGAGCAAAAGACAGAATCCTCATCTAAAGTATTTAGCATACTGCTTGGTGGTTATTAGTTCTTAATAATTTTTCTTTAATGAAGGCAAATATGGATCAGTGGGTAAGAGTGCTTGTTATACAAGCAAAAGTACCTGTGTTCAAATCCCAGCACCCACCAAAAAAGCTTGGCATGGCCACACACCTGCCTGTGACTGTAACATTGTTAGAGGCAGAGACAGAAACGTTGTTAGGTCTTGCTGGCCACCAGTACATCTGTATAGTTTTAGGCTCACTGAGAGACTTTGTCTCAAAGGAATATAGCAGAAAGTGATAGAGAAGGAAGGATGTCTGACACCCTCCTGTGGTCTCCACATGCACACACTCACACACACACACACTTGTGAACATACCACACATACATAAAATAATAACCTTAATAATGTTTCTTAATTTCATGTTACTCACTTTTCAGTAGTTTGGTCTTCTAGCAGTTATGAATACACAGGCAGTGTAACCAATAAGGAAACAAAGAGACAAACAAGACTGTGAGCATTACCATCAGCAAGCCTTATTCCTGGTTACTGAAGAGTACAGAACTGACCATCACAATCACAAACATGATGGTCAGTTTTATATGTCAACTTGGCAGGCAACCATGTTGTTATTCCATAAAACATGAATCTACATATTGTGCCTATTGTTTTTACAGATAAATAATACCTATAATTAATTGGATTTAAGAATGTTTCTGTCAGTCAACCCATTTGGGGCCTTATCCAATTAACCAAGAGGTTTTATCAGCTAAATTGAAATTTCCATAATGAAGAAGTAATTCCACCTTTGTGCAAGAGATCCCAGTCTCTGTCCTTCCTTATGAAGTGTCCTATAGAGTTTCATAGCTACCTTACGTAGTCATGTAAAATGACTCAGATATGTGTGGTGTATTTATGTGTGTCCCATTTAACAATATAGTAAAAGAAAGACCAATGAAAGGATGCTAGACAGGCATTGGGGTATACTTTCAATTGTAGCACTAATTGTACTAATTGTAGACTGATGTGGAAAGATCTCCATGAATTCAAGGCCAGGTTTAGTTACACAATGAGACCATGTCTCAAAACTACAAAACAATATTTGCTGGAGACAGCACTTGCTTTGCTTATAAGACATATACAAATCAAGACGAAACTGAACTGAAAGCCTCCTCCTAGCTGACTAGCTTTCATAATGCCAGAATATTCTATGCTGGCTTCTGGGGCTGTGGGAGTAAACAGCAGCCTAGCTCAGCTATGAATTCTGTGTGCTTCACTACTGATCTGTCAGGCAAGGTGTGCCATTAGTGGCATAACTATTATGGAAGCAACCCACCACTTTCTGATTGGATTTGAGGCCCACTCCACTGGAGGGAATTCTCGTCTGGTACTGTAAACTGGGTGAAAAGCCTGTGGTCGGGGACTATATAAGCCCTCATGGGGAACCTACTGTTTTTGAATTGCTAAAATGATCGTGATATGCCTGTCGCATTGCTTTCTCAATATTTATGTTTATGCTGTGCTGCTGTTAGCATTGGTAACAAAATTGTCTTTTTGAAGTTGAGTTACTGTAGAGCCTCATAACTAGTCAAAGTACTCAGAATTGGTGACTGTTTAATGCTTAACCTTAAATAGGACATATACATATATATTCCAAAGCCAAGGGAACATCACAGAAGAGGAAGCAGAAGGAGCAGTAGAGCTAAAAGAAGGTAGAGTGTTGTGGAATATGGTTTTCCTGGTGCAATATTGCTGTTATACTCTTGAATTCTCAGCAGCTGTGATTATCTGCACAAGACCTGTATAGATTGGGCCCATCAACATTCATCTATGGGAGGCAGGGTTATAAGGCTCCTTTCCTTTTTGAGGATTTATATGTGGTAATGGCTGTTTGGGGAGGGGTGGATGGTTTTTTTTTTTTTTTGAGTGATATAGTCCCTGGTAAGTTGCCTATGCTCCTGTACGAAATGCTAATGAAACTCATTGGGGAAACCTGTGAAAATAGATCAGGGACTAATTGGGAGGAGGGGAATCTACAGGTGTGGGATAGGGACAAAAGGGGTGAATATGATCAAAATACATTACGTATGCATGTATGAAAAGCCACACCAAGGCTATTGTTTTTAATAATTAATACATGCTAATGAAATAGTAATAGAGGATATAGAACAAAAAGTGGAAGAGAGAATATGTGCTGACGAATGAAGTTAAAAGAAAGAAAGATGCTGGAATTACTAAACAACCATCATGGAAAGGTTAACTTACATGGAGTATAGTGACGACATAAATGCAGTATACAGTAGTTAAAGGAGCAAGTTCAGATGATGTGGATAATTAAGACTTCTTCGACATGCTGCAAAGAATTTGTTTGTCTTAAAAATTCTTCTTTGGGTTCACTGGCAAAAAAGATAGTTTATATTAAACAAAAACCCAAGTCAGAAACTTGAAACTCATTCTGAGCTTTGTAAACCAAATAAATTACTTTGTTCTCTATTCTAAGACAAAGGATATACCATTGGAGTATTGCATGCAGTGGCATTCTATGATCAGATTTGTGTCAAAAATGATCACACTGATTGCTGGATGGGTACCAAATATTAAATATTAAAACAGAATATTAAAATATTAAAACAGAAATAAGAAACCAGTTAGGAAACTGGCAATGGTCCAAGGGTAGGGTTGTGACGGCGATTCTAGAGAGGATGGGTAGGCTGCTGATGTTCTGCAGGATGAGGTGTGGTTGAGACTTCCTGAGACACTTGATATAAGTATAAGGGGTAGGAGGGTTCTATGATGGTTGCTGGGTGTCTGGCACAGACAACAAGATAGATGGAAGTGTCATCAACTGAGACAGACAACACTAGATATGAGCATGTCTGCTTAAAGAGAATGGTGGAGAGAAGCAGAGCAGCATGAGTTCTTTTAAGATTAATTTTATTGAAATGTCTGGGATCCATCAAACAGGAGATGCCGAGCTGGCAGCTAGATGTATAGGTTCAAATTTCAGAGCAGAGTCCTGCTCTGAAGATACAAACGTGTGAGTCATCTTCCTATGATTGGTAATTGAAGCAGAGGATATAGATGAAATCACCCGAAGAGACAGTGTAAAGTCAGAAGAGATGAGTGTTGAAAGATTGAACACTGGGGAGCCTCAATATTTAATAGCCAGACAAGTGTGCCTGCTCAAGATATAACTTCAATAAATGTTCATTGAACTATTTTAATAAATGTTCATTGAACTATTTTATATATAACAAAATTGGTTCTAATGCACCTGTTGTTGCCTGGACCCATGGAGATCCCAAGTGCATGTTCTTAAGTACTGCAATGGATTCTTGAAATATCTCCCATTCTGTTGGCACCCCTCCAATCTTCCCCACAGAGGGTTGGGAGATTGCTGCCAAGTGGTACTGAGCTTCATTCAAGCTGGACCTGTTTCTCGCCTGTTTACTTCTGCAGTCCAGAATTAATCCACACAGGTTAGTGTATTCATTCACTTCCCAGACTCATGAGATTATATATTGAGATTCTTGGCACTGAGATTTGAAATAACACTAGCTCTTTAAAGGTGTACATTTTGTAAAATGTGCATCGTGCATCGCCACTTCCTAAAAACCCCTTGATCACAGTGATATGGCATAATGAAATATTTATTAAATGACTACTCTTCCTCCAGCACAGTAGGGAGCAGTAGGGAGAAAAGATAATGGGTACCACTGAGGAACGTTCAGTCTATTTAAGGAGACAAGACTGATACTAATGGCAGAAGTAAAGGAAGACAGCGCCGCAGGAATAGGATGTTTATCACACAGCCTAAGAGCTCAGTTCTACTGGAATTCAGAGCCAGGCACCCTGATTTACATTCACAGAACAAGGCATCCAAGGGACTTGATGGAGTTGCACTGCTCTCACGCCAGCACACTTTTTGTTCCTAGGAAGAACTGGACAGAAACCATATTTGACAAACAGATCTCGGGGGAAGAATGTTGCACAACCACCTGCAGAAACCAATTCAATCCCACATAATAGAATTTGATCCTCTTTTAAACGATTTAGGCCACTTGAGAGTTTTAGAACTCAGCTCCCAAATTAATTTAGCATTTATCTTCCAGACAGGCTATTACAGCTAACAATGAACTGCTGTTAGAGGAATTTAGATGAATGTGGCTGAGGGAAGAAGCACCTCATTTCTCATCCCACTTGACTTGTCATCGTCATCTGACATTGCTGACCGGCTACTCCTATTCTCCACCCTCCAAACCATCACATCCTGCCTGCAAGCCCCTCTCACATCTCCCACCGCTCAGCTTTCAGCTCAGTGGTGCTTGTCAGATACTGCTGAATGACTAACTGAGCACTTCCTGTTTGTCTCCTTCTGTGGCTGATTCTCCTTCCCCTTCCCTCTAGTACTTAAACATTCTAGACCCGAGCTGCTTCTCTTTCACTGTGCTCGCCTTTTGTGAGTGGCCCATCCCTTCTCACAGCTTCACCTCCCTTGTACACATTGATGCCCTCCACATGCATACTTCCATCTCTGCTTCTAAGCCCCTATCACCAAGGGCCTCTTCTAGGTGTGTTACAGCCACTTCAAGGACAGTATGGTCAATGTGGAACTCTTACCTTTCTCCTTGCAGTTACTGCATTGTTGCTGTGATAAAATATTATGATCAAAGGCAATTTAAGGAAACATTTGTTTTGACTTATGGTTCCAGAGGACTAGATGCCCATGTTAGCATGGAAGGCATGGCGGCAGGAGCAGAAAGCTGAGAGGGCACATCTCAATCCTGTACAAAAAGCAAACAGTGAACTGGAAGTAGAGCTGGCCTATAGACCCTTACAGCTCATCCACAATGATGCAATTCCCCCAATAAGGTCATTCCTCCAAAAGCTTTCATAACGCGCCCAACAGCTCTACCAACCAGGCACAAATGTTTGGATACCTTGGTCTGAGGTGTCAGCTTCACACTCAAACCACTGTAGTTATGCTTACTTTTATGTGGTGAATGGAAGCTTAGAGTCTCACCATCACTTCAGTAAATAGGATGAAACTTCCCATGGCACATACTTTGTCTCTCTGTTTTCTCTCTCTTTCTCTCTCTCATCCACCCACCCATTCGCCCTACACACACATTCTGTGCCAAGCCCTATATTCAACCAGTTGTGAGATCCTACCAATTTGCCCTTTGCAGCTTCATTCCCCCTGCATTTCCATTGTTTATTATCTGCATCCTTATCATTGCTCACTTCACTAACATTCCCTACATGAGGCCTTATTCATGTATCCCAGACGAACCTTCAACTCTCAGGAGCTGAAGTTAACCTTGAACTTCTAATTCTTCTCTCTCCAGCTCCCAAGGCGGAGATTACGGCATGCTATCATCATACCTGGCTTATAGGAACTGAAGATGAATCTATGGCCTTGTGCATGGGAGGGAAGCGCTCTGCCAACTGATCCACATCCCAGTCCTGGCTGCCCAAAAACCTGAGAAGCCATAGTTGGAGGAAAGAATTAACTACCTAAAGCTGTCTTCAGACTTCCACACAAGGCCTGTGGCACAAGCAAGTGCGCAATGTGATAATAATAAATATATAATAATGTTTTAGGAGACATAGAAGGTGCTAAATGGGGGTAGGGAGTGGATATGATCAATATGCATTGGATACATGTATGAGAATTTTAAAGAATAAAAATGAATATTTATTGAACAAAAATAAAAAAATATCTTCAAGCATCTATCTGTCATCTAAAATGTCCTTTTTCATATTGCGTTTTGGCCTCTGGATTAGTTAAGAGTGCTTTTTGGACTGAAGATGTTGTTGTCTTGGTTTTATATAAAAAGGCTTTCTGCTATAAGTAACAACCCCTAGGAAGAATGATTCATCCAAGTAAGAAAGCTGTTTTTCTCCCAGAAGTCCAGAGGTAGCTGGAAGCTGGCATCTAGCCATTGGAGCCATCAAAAGTCTAGACTCTTTTCCAGTCTCTCTGCACTGCCATCCATCCTTTTTGTCAGCTTTCATCTTTGTTGTCACCAGTAATTCAGCTGCAAGATGGCTATTAGAACCCCAGGTATCATGCCTGCATTCAAGGCAGAGACTAGCAGGAAGCAGGCAACATTAGCAATGTCTGGGTCTTTTCTTCAAGAAAGAAAAACTCTGCTAGAAACCCCTCAGCCATCTTTTGTTTATGTATCATTAACTGTTAAGTATGTCACTGTCATATGGCCGCCTTAAGCTCCAAGGGAAGCCGGGAAATGTTTGGCTTTTCAAGCTATTGTTGTAGATGCAGGCAAGGGGAACAGGGAAATAGATGAAAATCAATGCTGGGTTATCCAGGCCCTGAGGGTTTTTGTTGCAGTCCTGTTTCATTTGGTCAACATTAACACCCAAAATGTAGGATCTGCACCTTCATTTTAAAGTTAAAGAAGTTAAGAGGATAGGTGACTTGCCCAAGGTGCAGCTATAGGTGACTTCCTGATTCCAACTGAGAGCTTTACCACACTGTTTCTGTATGACAAGGGGTCCCTATTAAATTCCAGGGAAAGTAAGACCTTTGGTACTTTGACCCAGACTACTTTTTAAAAATTCATCTCTTACAGCACCCCTCTCTACCCCCTATACACTATCCAATCTTCATTGTTCTTTGTTGCTAGGTGACTAGAGGTCACTGTTCCTTCACGTTCAGTGATCCCTCAACTTGGAATGACCTTTCTCTTCCAAACTGACCCCCCCAAAAAAAACACGCTAAAACTTTGATGACAAAGCTAAAACCATATTCATATGTCCGGATCCAGATTAAATTCTATCTTCCAGCTGAAGCATTCTTTAGTTCATTTTTTTCTGAGATGTCCGGGGCTCTTTTATAAGATTTTATTTATTCTCTGATAGTTTCTTCCTTTCTTATCTATATCCTCAAATCATAAACTCTTTGATGGTTCCCGAGTCTTATCTCTGGAACCCTGTCTCTAGTATATGATACAGCAATAACAAGAGAACACTGGCAGCAAAATTTTCTTTGTAATAGCTTTGTTGCAATGAAATTCACATATATAATGCCCACATTTAAAGTGTGCAACTTAGTCGGGTTTAGAATGCTTACAAAACTGGGCAAAGATCATCTCCTCCAAGGTGAATATTCGTCTCCCCCACTCCCTTCCCCAGCTAATTCATTTTCTGTTCCTGTGGACCTGCCCATTTGGATATTTCATTTACATATAATCATATATGTAGTCTTCTGTGTTTCACTTGTTTCAAATAGCCTAAAGATTTTAAGGTTCATCAGTGCCATAGCATGTGTTAGTATTTCATTCCATTTAATGGCTACACCATATTTTATTAGTACATCAGTTGATGGAAATTTGGCCTGTTTCTTTTCTTTCCATTTAATTTTCTTTTCTTTTTGCTACTGTAAATATGCTCCCATTGACAGTGATGTGCAATTATCTGTTCAAGACTCTGGTTTTAGTTCCTAGGTAGATTTGTAGTACTGGGTCATATCACAACTTTATGTTTGTATAGTTGAAGGTTTGTTTGTCTTTTTCCATTGTAGTTATACCTAATCATCTCACCCAAAATGGATTAGGGACCATCTTTCCCTACCCTTGTTAATGCTTGTTATCATCTCACATTTTGGTACAACTATGCTGATGAATGTTAAGTGCTGTCTTCCTATGGTTTTGATTTTCATCTCCCAAATCGAGTATCATTTCATGCTTCTCGGTCATTGGTATTTTCTTTGGGGAAATACCTCTGCATATTCCTTATGCATTTTAAATTGAGCTCTTTGTTTTATCTTTGAGGTAAAAGAGCTTTTTGTATATTCTAGATATAATTTTATTATAGATATATAATTTCCAATCATTAGCCACCAACATTCTTTATTTGTGATAATTTTTACAGAAAAATACAAAGCAATTGGTTCCATTA
This sequence comes from Cricetiscus sungorus, assembly GCA_030556225.1. NCBI lineage: Eukaryota > Metazoa > Chordata > Mammalia > Rodentia > Cricetidae > Cricetiscus > Cricetiscus sungorus. The sequence continues at coordinate 13,847,510 of JANBXA010000726.1, forward strand.
TGGCATCTTCATACCTATGCATTATTATAATTTGTTATAATTCATTTTCCCCCTACTCCCCAGCCCCACCATGATTCTCTTATTTCCTATAAGCTAATATTTCTTTTGGTTTTCATGTTGCATGCATTTCACTAGCTTGTCTTTTTCTTCATTGAAAATATTTTAAATAAAAGAATTTCAAATGTCTCTTCAAAAATTCAGATATTTCTTGCAAAAATAACAGAAAAATTTGAACAAAGTTTGCATATAGACATCATCTATAAATCATAGTTTCCATCATAAAACTGGAGCTGGTTCTCTCAGGAAAAACTTTGTCTAGTGACTTATACAACACAAGTTTATTTATTTATGCTATGAAGACGTACAACAAAACAACAATAACAAACTTCCATATACTATCAGTTGCCTTAAAGTCGTTTCAAAAGAGAAGTAATACAAGAGAAAAGGAAGCTACAAACCTGGCCATGCACTTGCCACCTCTCCTAAGCACACATAGTGTTTAAACTTTGGGAATGGCCAGCCCTACAGCTTCAGCCATTTGGCAACACTTTTCACCAGCCTTAAGGTAGCTTAAGACATTCAACTTATCTCCATTCTAGCAGCTTCTTTTCCAGTTCCCTTTCCAGTTGTAATTGGCAGATGACATCTGGCTATGTCGAGGTAGCAGCACATGCAATAAAGCCTGAAGTCCCCAGATCAGCTTTACAGCAGTGACCCTCTTGTCTCAAACAACAGGTGAGGGCCCCACAGTTATAAGAAATTCAGGAGATTATACCAGTAAAGTTGTTACTGTCATTGTTTTTAACCGATTGATACTCTTTCCCAGTAAACGTGTTTTACATTGAAAACAACAACAAAAAATATCATGGACCCTGCATTGGGTTGAAACTAGGTCCTCTGCATATAGTTATGATTGTGTAGGTGGGTATTCTTGTGGGATCCTAATTGTGGGAGTGGGGATTGCCTCTGGCTAATTTTCCTGCTCTTAGGACCCCTTTTAATCCTACTGGGTTGCCTCATCCAGCCTTGATATGAGGGTTTGTACCTAGTTTTATTGTAAATTGTTAGGTCATATTCGGTAGATAATCATTGGATGCCTGCTCTTTTTTTTTTTTTTTTTTTTTTGGAAGAGAAATGGTGGAAGAGTAGTGGATCTGGAGGGGAAGGGAGGTGGGGAGATGGCTGAGAGGAGAGGAGAGAAGGGATGTAATGCATGAGAGAAGAATAAAAGAAAGAAAAAAATCCTATTGTCTTGGTATTTCTAGAACTGCAGCTGGCTACTTCAATCAGCAGAAGGATCTGTGTATTGAAGGTCACTTACATTGCAAGGATTAGGCAGGAGAATTAAATTAGCTCTGTCTTATTTTATCCCTTAAAAGTGTCCTTATCTTCTGGGAAAGTGAAGGATTGCAGAATGTGGATTGAAGAATTAGGCTCTACTACAGGCTGAGTGTTCATGAAAGTCCTATCTGTGTTCCTACTATTGAATCTCCATGCCTCCATTTTCCTAAATTTGAAATGGTAATAATGATTATATTTTCATTAAACTAATTTGGAGCCAGAAGAAGGGAGGAGAGAGGGAGAGAGAGGAGTGTGAGTAGACATATAGTATTCATTAGCCTCCCCATTCTCTCCTGATTTGTTGGTTTTCCCATGGTTTCAATTTCTACACAGAATGCAAAATATGAAACATGATCCAAAATGTGTTTTACTTATTTAAAGAAGAACATTGTTTACTGCAGCCAGAGAGAATGATTGGAGAGGATTAAAACTTAGGCTTTCCCTTTTCCGAATAGAAATTGAGAAGTGGATGGGGGGAACAGAGGGGAGGAGAGGGAGGGACTAGGAGTAGAGGAGGGAGGGGAAACTGCAGTTGGGGTGTTAAATAAATAAATACATATATACATAAATAAAAACTCAGGCTTCATTTTAAAGCCATATTTTAAGTGCTAGCGGCCACTATATTAGCCTATCAACAATGGGAAACCATGAAAGCTATAAAGAAGCACCAAGTCCTACTTATCCATTTTGGAAGCTCATTCCCATAACGGGGGGTCGAAGGCGGGGGAGGATGAACCAGAACAAGAGACAGAACAGTTAGCAACAGATAGGGAAATATTTGCTCAAGTCTTATTTGAACATAAATAAGACAATTTAGGCTATATTTAGAGGATCAGAGAGGGCTGTACATTTGATACCTTCTGAAAGGAAGGGAGAAAGTACAGTATTCGTATGTGGACAATTGAAGAATCATCAATAGGTAATGAAATATAAGAGATTCAGAAGACCATAGTTTTGTTTGGGACATACTGGTTATTTTTAAACATCAATTGTGTTTGAATAAATGAGGTCATATTCATAATAAAAATAGTCATGTAAGAAGAATATTTTGAAAATTGATGTCATTTTCAGACTTTTCCTATAAAAATAATACCTCAGGACAAAGAAAAAAGACAGCCAATTAATTTCCCATCATAAAAGTAAAATGTGAAAGACTCTCTTATGAAGGTAAGATGTTGAAGATACATGCTGCATCAAGATTTATTGCTCCCTCCCTCCCTTCTTCTCTTCCCCCTCTCTCTCTATTCTGTAAGCGCAGAAGAAAGAAGAACATGAGTAGTGGAAGCAGGGAAAGGAAGATGAGCAAAATGCATGATATATCAAAAAGTCATTATAAACCTCATGATACTGTACAATATGTGAAATACTAGCAAAACATTTCAAGTAATACTATACACAACAAAAAGGATTTATTGAATTATAACATGATTTTGTAAACTCTACTGATATAACTAATAAAAACAATTCATAATGTCTCTGAGCCTCATAAAAAATGAGACAGACAACTGAAATGGATACACCAGTTTCTTTAAGGATATGGGCTCTGGTAAGTGGGCCAAGATCCAATGGATGTTCCCATACCCATGACTATATGTGCAGTACAAACTAGACTTAGTATCTTATTTTTATAAAAAGGATGTGGAATTGGGAGTGGGTAGAGGAATCTGGAAGGAGTTAGGGGGAAGGAGACAGGGATAAACATGTTCAAAATACATTATATGCATTTATGAAAATCTCAAATAATTCATAAAATTTTATATTAAAAAAATAAAGTAGTTATAATTTAGTAATCCCCACTAATGAGCCCCAAACAATTATTGTTTGTTGCTTTCACAAAATGAGACAACTAACTGAAATTAGAGCAGCATTTTAAAGCTGTGAAATTATGAAAAGCATGAAATATAAAACCAAACATATAGAAATTACAGACCCAGAGACACCTGCTAAATCATGTTAAATGCAGCTAGGTAAGGGAACTTTTATGAGCTTGAGATGCCCAAAACTAGTCATGTCAGTCTTTACAAGTGGGTATTTTAGCTCAATGAGAAGAAGTGAGTGGTGTGGACTGGATTTGATTCTGAATACACAGAGATGGAACTGAAAACGTAATAGAAGATGACAGCTTATGAAGAACAGACAGCAACTAAAGATTACCAGGAGCCAGCCCTGAGGACTAAGAGTTCTCAAAGGACAGAGGAAGAAGAATGCACAAAAGATACTTGCCCACAGTGATCAAGAATAATGCTCCAGGGATGAAAGTTTTTTTTTTGAAGTGGAGGGACAATCCAAATGCCACGAAGAACTCTAAGTAGAATGAGAACAGGAAAGATAGGTGCTAGTGATGAAATGTTCCATGCTCATGCCCAGGTCAAGGCAATTTCCACCGATGGGGACAGAACCTAAACAGCTCCGAGAGGCAATTACACAGATACAGCAATGACAAAATACCCTCAGGAAACTTGGTGAAAGGGCAGGGTTAGCAAGTGATTATGAGACTGAAATGAATTCAACTGCAATGCTGAATGTGAAATTTCTGCCAAAAAAAAGTACAGGATGGTTATTATTCTGCCAAACAATAGCTAGTCTACAAAAAAGAAAACAGGCCCTCTTAGCTACAAGGCCATGAGTCATTAGAGAAAGGGAATAAACAGAATAACCGTGATAATTCTTTATTAATAGAAATGGCAGCATTGTCCACCATCTCTTTTGAGAGACCTTATGAATTGTGCCACTGCTTCCTGTGGTAATCAGAGTGCTAGACAGCAATGAAACAGCACCTTGAAGGGAAATGCCATGAGTTTAACATCATCTTCTTCAGTGACTTCTTTTCTTTTTGAGATTATAATATAATTATATCATTTCTCCTTCTCTTTCCTCTCTCTAAACTCTCCCATATATCCCTCCTCAATCTCTCTTTTTAAATTATTTCTAGAGTGGTTGAAATAGTCTTCCTCAGGGAAGAGCACACCAGTAGGATATCTTACACTAAATGGACAGCCCTAGAAACATACATACATATACAAGTAACATTATACAGACTGAGTATGTTGTACTTATATATTTAGGTGTGTGTGTGTGTGTGTGTGTGTGTGTGTGTGTGTGTGTGTAAATCTTTTAAGTCATGAGTATATATGATATTACACATATATGACCAATCAAATAAAATGGCTTGGAGATTTGATGTTGTGTTAACCCATCCGAAGATTCTCCATCACACATTCCCCTTTGTAAATAGCACATCATATGCAAATTAGTAGCAAGAGATAGCTGGGCCAGGCCAACCTGAGATACCTTAGGGAAAGCTGAGAGAGGAGGGAGTGAGACTCATTAGGATAAACATCTAAAGCTGTGGACAAATAGGGGTTTTAATGGGTGTAAACTGCAGTTTCCTGCTACTCAAGTAGACAAATCAGCCTTTCACAATTAACAACGCATCTTACCTCCAGTTTGTCATTTGATCCTAATAATCCCGGGAGGTAGAATACACAGCGACTATCCTCCCATTTAACAGTTGCAGAAATTAAGGCACAAAGTTAAGTAATTCCAGGACATAATGTGATTGATCTTTATTGTCAACTTGACCTCTGGGCACGTCTATGAGGGTGTTAACTCGGGAGGAACCATCCAGTCTGCATATGGGTAACACCATCCCATAGGCTCCTGGACTGGAAGCCAGCTAAGCAAACAGCATTCCCTTGTGGCTGTTTCCTGAATATGCACACAATGTTGCCAGCCACCTCACAACCCTAATATCACACCTTCCCTGCCATGATATCGTCAAGTCATGAGACAAATTTCCTCCTGTAAGTGGGCTTTATTTATTTATTTATATATTTATTTATTTGCCTTTTTTTTTTTAAATCACTCCAGTGAAAAAGATAACTAACATACAGGGCAAAGACACAAAGCAGCAGAGCCAATGCTATCCCTAAAGCCAACATCCTTTCTGCCCTTGACACAACCAGGTTAAACCAACAGTAGCCAGAGAATTCTGAGCCAATGACACTGCAGGTGCCACCACAAGAAGTAGAAACAGGTGCTCAAAGATATAGTGATGCTCGTCTCTACACCAGGCTTTTGTTCTCAAGAGTTAACTTTTTCTTCCTGAATAGCCTATCATCCACTTAAAATCCTGGTGCATTATGTAAAAATTCCCGGTTGAGTAAGACAGACTATCTTACCCATGCTGTGTCCGTATCTGATTTTCTGAACAATGTCCCCCACTTTGTTCAATCTTCCCAGGTTTCTTACTCATCTACCCCACACATTCAACAGAGAAAAGCCACCACACCTTGAATATCACATTCTGAAATTTGAATTACAATTAGAGTTATTTCTATGTCTATTATTACTGTTGAGATGTAAGATGGGGAAAAATGGACACATCAGAGAAATGAATTCAGTATAATGAAGGTCATTTTCAATTGTGACTGCCCATTGTAAAACTCTTTGGCTAGCGTTACAGACAGATGACATACAATTGAATTTTTCTTGATATCAAGTTAGCTTCTTGGCAGTCTCTGGCAGCTCATTAGTTATCTTGGATCTCTTTCCATATTTGTAATTTAACTCTAGATGTTAGATAGTAGGTGATCTAGGCTGTGTGCCATCAAAATCTACAATGATATTTCTTTGCAAATCCTAATTATTGAGACAGGGGGTCTCTTTCTTGAGACTCTAGTCTGTTTTGTCCTAAATTAGTAGCCATAGCTCAGGGTGAGCCAGGTAAGAAGAAAGAACATGGAGAGTGTGCCAAAGAAGTTAGAGAGGACAAAAACAACAACAACAAAACAAACAAACAAAACCCCCAAAACAACAACAAAACAAAAAACAAGTTTCAGCTTTACTTTGAGTAGCCTTCGAAAAGAATACATAAAACAAAACCCACAATTGACTGCACACAAGCTACAGAAAGGTTTGAAGGCATCTGTACAAATGTGTGATATGGCATTGCTTTTTGGGGAGGTTCACTTTAACCTTAATTTTGTTTTTGCTTACTTTGTGTGCTAAGGTTCTTTTTAATGTAAATTAAAAATATCCATCCATCTATCCATCCATCCATCTATCCATCCATCCATCCATCCATCTATCATTTGTGTGTCTGTCTGCCTGCCTGACTGCCTAGTTGCGTGTCTGTGTATGTGTGTGCTGGATCCAGGGATCAAACTCAGGTCATCAGGCTTTTGTGCAAGCAACTCTAGCCATTGAGCCATCATAGTATTCTGCTTAAAATGTTCATTTGGCTCCATCACACAGTACTCTGCATCCTAGCCTCTCTAAACGCAACAAACTAAAGAAAGGAGTGCTGGACAAATGTGCAATGCCTATTGCCTTGTGTGTGCAATCATCTCTGCTGGTTGTAGCTACTCTACTTTGACAGTGTTCTCATCTGCTCTCTTCCACTTTCTCCGAATCTTGAATTGACTAATATTGAATATCTAGTCTCACCATCTTCCTCCATTGCTATATTTGGTATTTTAGATGTGAGATATTTTTGTAATTTGGATGCACTTTGCCCTTGTTCAGATTTACCCTCCCACTAACCCTAGAACTATCCTAACACATAGTGCTCCCATGTTTACTGAATAAATCCAAATGTGTATTATACTTTGTGGCACAAAAGCTTTGACCACAAACAGAAAATTCTCACTACCCACTCTTAGCCCCTGCTACTGAGTGGAGAGAAAGACATTTTATTTCATGCAATCCGCAATCCACCCATCCACTCATTAGGGACATTTAATGAATTGTTACTCTCTTCATGACACTGTGTTATGTGCTGAGGATAGAGAGAGTAATTAAATAAGGTATCTGCTCCAAAGGGAAAAGTCTAGCTAGGGAACAGACATGAAAACAAAACATCACAGCAGATAATGAGTACTTCAAACAGAGTACAGAGTGCTAGGCTGGGGCAGAAAAGGTTATATCAGCGGTGTTTGGTGCCAGGATTAGAATGCTGGGGAAATAACTCTATATTTAACATACAGATATACACATTATATGCATACATGTTTATACATACACATGTATTATGTATTTGCATATACATATGCATTGCATTTGAATGCACACACAAATTTAAGAGAGCAGATCTTACGACACAGTCAAGACTGCCCTCAAACTCTTGATTCTCCTCTCAAGCCTCCTGAGTTCTGGGATTATAAGTGTGCAACACTATACCTGGCTGTTTATTTGTTGTTGATTTGCTTTACTCAGGTCAGACGTATGAGGTAACAAGATGGTTGGGAAAAGCCAAAAAGACAAAGTTTGTCTTCTTGTTCTTGACTGAGTGTGGAATCTAGTGTTTTGGCTTCCTTCCTGTCAGCTACATGTGGGTCCTCCTTAATGAGCACTAGGTATCTGCTACCTCTTTAGGCACTGCCAAGAGAAAAGTCATAACTAGGTATTGCACAACCAGTTTTCAGGAAGCAGGACATCTAGGAAGGTGCACAGCTGACTAAAAGAATATTTTGACTCAAGGTCTTCGGCCAAACTTCTGTTGATGGTCTTTGGTCTTGAGTGTTACTGTTCTCAATGATGTTAAGACTCAGAATCAATCAAGGCAGGTAGGATTTGGCAAACATCAAATAAACATTGTTTCAGATAGTGTAAGAAACTAAGCAGAGAAGATGCCTGTATTGTGTGCAAGTGCATTGGAATGTGCCTCTTTTTCCACACTCCTTATTAGCAACAAGTAGCTTTGGGAATTTCAATTGAGCTGAAACTTGTACCACGGAAAGCCTGTTTGTTTACAAGCACTAAATATTCTGGAAACTACCCTTCAGAGATCACTAGCATTCCACTGATGGAAACTAAATTGTGAATTCAACAGAGTCTATAATTTATCCTGGTTGGTTTCTTGTGAGTACACACATAAAAGAAAATTGCAATTAGCCATTACACTATATTCTGCTAGCACAGTGATTTTGTGACCAAGTGTTTAAAATTGCATGGCATCACTGAAGTTTTTCTTGCTACTTATAGCAACTCTCAGAGACAATGACATCTATGTGGGTACCCATACTGGTGAGATCCACTACCTCAGGAGCATCCTAAGTGATTACCTCTCAGTTTGCAAAGACCTGTCAGCTGCCCTACAAAATAATAATTCTCTTTGAAGAAGAAAGGAGAAAAATGCATTTGTCCAGGCTCTGTAGCCATATTAAAGAGACACATTTCCTTGTGTTATCAGAAGCTATACTCAGAATATTTTTTTTTGAATTCTCTATCATAAACACTAACTCACATGCCTCCCAGTGACTTAGCTAATTCTTCCTACACTGGCTTATATTACTGCTTTTTACTCATATCACGGTCACAGACACTTTTATACTTTCCTTCCCTACCCTCTTAACTAGGTTGGACTAACCCAGGAGAACAACTGAGTGTATTGTTTTTGCTTGTGAATGTGTAACTGTACGTGGTGCACACAGTGGCCAGAAGAGTTCAGAAGGTTGTGAGCTGCCCTGTAGGTACTCAGAACTAAATCCAGGTCCTCTGCAAGTAACAAGAACTCTTACCTCTGATCTGCGTCTCTATCCCCTGAGTGAACTTCTATTAGTACTTCTAACACTGCGTAGTCATTGGAAGACTCTGCTAATTGTGTATGCCCCCAAATTCCCACACCAGGCTATGTGCACTGATGTAAGTTTGGGACCTAGGACAGGGCTTAATACACAATAGATAACAAATGTTACTTGACTTACTAATGCTTAGAAAGATTCCTGACCTCTCTTTCTTAATTGGAACCTAAGCTTTGTGTTCATGTCACCTCCACACAACCACAACACCTTTGGCTGACTTTGTCTGTTAGAAGATATCCACAGGATGAATTTCATGAGCCTTCTTTTTTTTTTTACATAGTATGTATTTATGACATTAAATCAAGTGGTGATTTTTGCACATGCACTGTATCTTGTTCAACATTCTTGGCACAAAATTATATTGAGAAGTTTAATTCACAGCAAGCAATATTTAACAACATTTGTTCACTAGTTGGTATATGAAGCTGGCACATTCCCCATCCCCCATGCTGCCAAATTCCTATGTTTGTGAGCCAAGAGTCTTTCCACTCTGGTTTTATTGTCTTTGCTGTGTGCCCTCCTGCCTTTTCCTCTTCCACCTTCCAGCCAACCACATCTTCGTGGGATGTGGGCATGTTGTTCCAGCTGCAAATCCACCTGCACTAGTAATTCCCAAGCGTCCCATTTCTAAACACATCTTGCTGGGAGGCCAATGCACTTTCCTGATAGAGCCTCATCTCTATCTCTCATGCATTCATTTTTCTATTGACTCTTTTATTTTCTGCTTTTACTTTTCTGATAGGAAAAGCATTATTTCTAGTATCAAGGAGAAGTCTTTCCCCCACAAGCATAATTTCAAACGTCTGTCATGGAGAAACACTGAGTTTATGGAGTGTTCTCTATTTATGACTAAGTCATATGTAGATATTTCCACAGAATCTCAAAACTAAAGAAAATTTTCATAGTCTTCCACTCCCGATCTCTTTGTAGAGCTTCTGTTCCCTTGATTCAAAGGGGAGTGAAGAATATGGCTGGAAAAAACCTCTATTTGTGGCAAGATTCACTTTAGCTATAGTTCTACAGGCTCAGTAGTTTATTGAATGGCTACCCTACTCTCAAAAAAAATCAAAACAAATGTACTTCCACTTTTCTAAGCCTTCCTGGCTTAGAACAATTAAGAAGAGTAATTTACAAGTTGAGTAGAGGTTGCCACCATGTATATACCTCTATGAACCAGCATGACCATGCTTGGGGGGGGTCACATTACTGTTCAGTGCTGTATTTAGGGAGACCAGCAGTGGCTAATTGAATAACTTCTTAAAGGAAAATGGGTACAAAGTTATCCAGAACACAAAGGCTTCCTACATCTATCTCCTTCCCCAGGCTCACCTCTGCTCTCCCATCATTGTCTATTTTACTACTCACACCAGAATCTTCTCAGATCCTAGATTCTGGCAGAGGACGGTAGCTTTGGTTGTTAGTCTCCTTGTGAGGCACATATGATTTCAGTCTAAACTGTATTGTGATTTGATGTGCCCCTTAAAGTTTTTCTTTTACCTTCCTTGCATTCCCTAATTTTAATAAACAAAGCTTGCATTTAAACTGAATACACACTGAGCTACATTTAGTACCTCATGTAGCCTAGAATTTCTAACAAGCTGTGTTCTTAGAGTCTTCATTCAAGTGCACAGCACTCCACCCATGAGAGGAGCAGTACAGGCTGCTAATTTGATGTGGGGTTTTGTATTATGTTAGAATGTTATCTCTTCATGCCAATACTTCTTATTGGGAATTCTCAAACTGGCTACAGTTCCATTTTTCCCTTTCACTCGGTTATATATTTTGTATATAACTACACTCTCAGTAAAACAGAGGCAGACATTGTTGAAATTTGAAGTAGTTTAAAAATGTTCATCAACTTGATGACTAACCTTTTCAATAATTGCACAGGAAAACTCATGCAAAAATTAGCTACAGAACCAATGAGGTGGCTTTGTGGGAAAAGTACTTACACAAGACTGACAACCCAAGTTCAATCCCAAACCCATAGTACAGTGGTTCTCACCCTTCCTAATGCTGTGACTCTTTAATACAGTTCCTCATGTTGATGGTCTAGACAGTGGTTCTCACCCTTCCTAATGCTGTGATCTTTAATACAGTTCCTCATGTTGATGGTCTACACAGTGGTTCTCACCCTTCCTAATGCTGTGACCTTTAATACAGTTCCTCACGTTGATGGTCTAGACAGTGGTTCTCAGCCTTCCTAATGCTGTGACCTTTAATACAGTTCCTCATGTTGATGGTCTAGACAGTGGTTCTCAGCCTTCCTAATGCTGTGACCTTTAATACAGTTCCTCATGTTGATGGTCTAGACAGTGGTTCTCACCCTTCCTAATGCTGTGACCTTTAATACAGTTCCTTATGTTGATGGTCTAGACAGTGGTTCTCAGCCTTCCTAATGCTGTGACATTTAATACAGTTCCTCATGTTGATGGTCTAGACAGTGGTTCTCAGCCTTCCTAATGCTGTGACCTTTAATACAGTTCCTCATGTTGATGGTCTAGACAGTGGTTCTCACCCGTCCTAATGCTGTGACCTTTAATACAGTTCCTCATGTTGATGGTCTACACAGTGGTTCTCACCCTTCCTAATGCTGTGACCTTTAATACAGTTCCTCACGTTGATGGTCTAGACAGTGGTTCTCACCCTTCCTAATGCTGTGACCTTTAATACAGTTCCTCATGTTGATGGTCTAGACAGTGGTTCTCACCCTTCCTAATGCTGTGACCTTTAATACAGTTCCTCATGTTGATGGTCTAGACAGTGGTCCTCATCCTTCCTAATGCTGTGACCATTAATACAGTTCCTCATGTTGATGGTCTAGACAGTGGTTCTCAGCCTTCCTAATGCTGTGACCTTTAATACAGTTCCTTATGTTGATGGTCTAGACAGTGGTTCTCATCCTTCCTAATGCTGTGACATTTAATACAGTTCCTCATGTTGATGGTCTAGACAGTGGTTCTCATCCTTCCTAATGCTGTGACCTTTAATACAGTTCCTTATGTTGATGGTCTAGACAGTGGTTCTCACCCTTCCTAATGCTGTGACCTTTAATACAGTTCCTCATGTTGATGGTCTAGACAGTGGTCCTCATCCTTCCTAATGCTGTGACCATTAATACAGTTCCTCATGTTGATGGTCTAGACAGTGGTTCTCAGTCTTCCTAATGCTGTGACCTTTAATACAGTTCCTTATGTTGATGGTCTAGACAGTGGTTCTCATCCTTCCTAATGCTGTGACATTTAATACAGTTCCTCATGTTGATGGTCTAGACAGTGGTTCTCATCCTTCCTAATGCTGTGACCTTTAATACAGTTCCTTATGTTGATGGTCTAGACAGTGGTTCTCAGTCTTCCTAATGCTGTGACCTTTAATACAGTTCCTTATGTTGATGGTCTAGACAGTGGTTCTCAGCCTTCCTAATGCTGTGACATTTAATACAGTTCCTCATGTTGATGGTCTAGACAGTGGTTCTCATCCTTCCTAATGCTGTGACCTTTAATACAGTTCCTTATGTTGATGGTCTAGACAGTGGTTCTCACCCTTCCTAATGCTGTGCTCCTTTAATACAGTTCCTCATGTTGATGGTCTAGACAGTGGTTCTCTCCCTTCCTAATGCTGTGACCTTTAATACAGTTCCTCATGTTGATGATCTAGACAGTGGTTCTCATCCTTCCTAATGCTGTGACCTTTAATACAGTTCCTCATGTTGTGATGAACCCCAAGCATAAAATTATTTCATTCCTACTTCATAACTGTTATGTTGCTACTGTTATGAATCATAATGTAAATATCTGTGTTTCCAATGGTCTTTTGGGGTCTCAACCCACAGGTTGCAAACTGGAAGAAGATAACCAACTCCTGAAAGTTTTCCTCTGATCTTCAATTGAAGAAAGATTGGTTATAAATTTATCCTCCTTCAAGCATTATTTATCAAAATGAAAAATGGGGAGGAACTCATATGCTTTATTGTAATAATCATTCAATTTTAAAAGTTTCCATGAAGCAGAATACCATACAATCATGAAAAATAAATTGTTTTCATAAACTGTCACAGAGCTTTGACTCGATCCTGTCAACTTGCCTGTCAATATAAATCATCAGAGTAGCCAAAGATGTTCTATAAAGGTTGGTCACTGAAAACAGGTTCCAAAGCAGCAAAGATGTTATGTTCCCATTCAATAACAAGATGTGTGAATGCGCATGTAAGAGGGTCTCTTGAATGCTATGCACCAAGAACTAATGCTATTTGTCCAAAGGTAGTGGCACCACGGGAGATTTCCACCTTTTCATTTTCCCTTCCCTACATATCCTAATTTTACTTCATGAAGCTTCCACGGTTTTTGTAGTTTTAAAAACTACCTTAGGTATTTACATTTCATATTAGAAAAGGCTGTCACAGCAGTAGCAGAGTCAGCAACAGTTTTTCTTATGACTCTGCAGCTGGAACAGGGCTCAGCAGAGATGGCTGTTCATCCCTGACGTGGAGGTCATGATCCATGTGGCACGAATTAAGGGAGCCCTGTGGCAATTTAAGAAAAAAAGCTTGAGCGTGAAAGAGGCCATGGGACAAGGTTCAAGCAGAGGGCTTTTTATTGGGGAAGGGGATTGTAAAAAGGGGGCAAGGGGACAGAAGAGGCAGGAGAGAGGAACAGAGAGAAAAATAGAGAGGGACAGACAGGGAGAAAAAGAGAGCAAGGAGGATGGGAGGTGGGCCGGGCCCTTTTAAAAGGGAACATAGTGAATGTGCACCGGTGGTGCTCTTAGTGGCTGCAGCTGAGGGTGTATCCTGTCTGAACTCCAAGGACAGGCCAGTACAGATGCCTGAATACTAACATACCAACTAGAGAGGCCACTTTCAAGATGACCCATTGCCAAGACTGCCATACTGGAGCAATGTGGCTTACTCTAAGAATTTATATGGAAGCTATAATTACTTTTTATAACATAGCCACAAAAGTCCTAAAATGTAAGGACTACCTCATTCTGTTGGCTAGAAAAGTATTCAAGGGAATGGCAATTACACCGTGTTTCTCAATAAGAGATGGCTCAGCAGATAAAAGCACTGTCCCCAAGTGCCCGACAGTCTGAGTCTGAGTAAATTTGAGGCTTACTCCACAGGATGGGAATTGTGCCTAATACTGTACCATGGTGTGTGTATTGGGGTGGGGGGAGTCACAGGCTCGGGGGATGGTATAAATACTATGCTTACCAACAAGGTAGGAAAGGCATGGCTACAAGATGTGAAGCAGCTGGTAACAATGCATCTGCAGCCAGCAAGAAGAGAGAACGCTGATACTCAGCCCACTATCTTTTTTAATCATTTTTAGGACCCAAGCCCACAGAATGGAACTACCCACATTCAGAGTGGGTCTCCCCTCCTCAATGAAACCAATCTCAGCTCTGGCTATGTCAAGGTGATCCAGTCAAGTTGACAATGACCATTAACCATCTCATCACTCATACTCTAAAGCCCTGGCAGTTTCACACCCCTCAGATCTCTGTTTTAACCATGATCATAGTTCGCCTTTCTAGCTCAGAGCCTCACTTCTAGTGGCTATGTAATAAATATTAATGTAATGAGTGAAAAATGAGAGCTTAAGCTATTATCATAAAAGTCTTCCTTATTAACCTTGTAGTCCCTCGTAGGCAGGCTCAACACCTTAAGATATTCATAAGATTCCACCCTCTCTCTGTGTGTATGTGCATATGTTTATGGGGAAGTGTGTGTGTAGATCTACACGCATGAATTTTGAAGGTCAGAGGTCAACTTTGTATGTCCCCTTTCGGTGATCAGCCACTTTGAGAGGGCACACTAGCTGGGCAGGGAGCCTGTGTGCCTTTGCAGCATAAGGATAACATGTGCACATCAACATGCCAAGAATTTTAGATGTGTTCTGTTGATTGAATTTAGGTCTCATGCTTGCATAGCAAGTACTACCAAATGAGCTATCTCCCTGGTCCCATAAAATTATTTATAGTCTCATTCCATCTTACACACCCCTAAATCATAGCATTCCTCTTTCTTGATTGCTTTCTTTCAACCCCTTCCTTTGCATTCCTTTTCCATTTCTTTTATCCCCTTTCCTTGCCTTCTATTCTTTTAACAGTTAGAAATTAAAGTTTTAACATGAGGCATGTAATATGTCAGTTCCCATCTTTAAGGAGTATATATTGTAATGGATGAAACACACAAGAAAATAACCAAATGATTATGAAATGTAACATGTGCTACAAAGTAATAGAACAGTATACTGTCAAAGAGAATAACAGGGGTGACATATAGCTAAGATTGAGGAATAACCAGGGAAAACTGTTAGGACTGGAGCCTGAAATAACATTGGCTTCCAGACAATGACTGATGCAGATGGGAGACTGGAAGTCTACTTAACCTTGAGAACCACTCTTCCTCATTTCCTTTCTCCAGTTGACAATTTTAAAAGTATAATTTTACAGTTTCCTGTTTTAAATAAAAGGCATTTTAAACAAAAATGAATTACAAAGAAAAGATGAGTTCTCTCATACATAAATTGATGGGTGTGTTTGGGTGGCTCTATTGGTTGTTTTCCCTATTACTATAACCCAAACACCCGATAGAGCCACTGAAAAGGAAAGAATTTATTTTGGTTCACATTTTCAGAGGGTTTAAGTCCATGAAACTTTACCTAATGCTCTTGGACAGGACATGGCAGCAGCTGGAATGTGTGGCAATGGAAGGCTGCTCACCTCAGATTAGATAGAAAACAAGGATGGATACAGGAACAAGTAAGTGACAATATACTTTGAAGGACCCACCCCAGTGACCTGCATCAGAAGTTCACATTTTACATTTCCACAATCTTCCAGCTGCTAGCTGGGGACCAAGAACCAAAACATGAGTGGAGCACTGTACATTTAAACCACAGAACTAGCCTTGGTCTCTGGTTCTAACTAGGATTCAGGCTCCTGATTTCTATTATGCGTTGAATTTCCAGGGATATTATCATCACATGCACAGCTTTGTATTTAGTGTTTTCAGTAAGAGAGGGTAGTATGTGACCTTCTTTTCACATCTAATAAGCCAGAGGTTTATAAAGTAGGTGTAAATCACTGTAATGTAGGCTAAGATATATGTTTTATTCTGATGGGTGGGCTTTAGGTTATTGTTTGTTTGTTTGAGTACATAGACAATCTTATCACCTGTGAAGAAAACCTGTAATTTCTTCCTTCCCAATTTATGCTTTTCTCTCAATTCCCAGCTATCATCACACTAACTAAAATATCTGTTGTGGTATTGAATAGATATGGTAAGAGAAGACACTCTTGCTTTATCTTAGTAGGAAAGAATCTAACTATTAAGTTATTAAGAAAAGGAATGGGAAAAGGAAGGAAGGGAGAGGGGATATGGGCCTCTGGGGACAGGTACAGCAGAACAGAAAAGAGGCAAAGAGAGGTGAGACAGAAAACCATACGGAGAAGCAGAGAAAGAGAAAGAAAGGAACAGAGAAAGAGCAAGAAAGATGGGGTTTTGACAGTATATACCCTCAGTTTCAGCCACTAAGAGCACCGCCTGTGCAATCCACTATGATCCCTTTTAAAAGGACTCTGCCCACCTTCAATCTCTCTCTCCCTTCCTCTCCCCCCTCTCTCCCTCTCTTCCTTTCCCCATTTCCCTTTCTGGAGCTACAGATAGTTACAAGCCACCATGTAGGTGTTGGAAATCAAACCCAGGTCCTTGAAAGAGAAGCTAGTGCCCTTAACTAATGAACTATTTCTCTAGCCCTGAGAACCCAGGTTTTAGCCCAGGTCTGGTAATTACTAGCTGTCTTAGCGTTTCTATTGCTGTAAAGAAACACCATGCAACAGAGCTTCCTCACAGCTATCTCTCATCTGGTCAAATGTCTTCCAAAGATGTTTCCATTTTTTGAAACTCTTTCAGACAAAACAATTTGGTAACTATTTTATTTAAATTTTTAAACTTGTAAAACTTGTTAATAGTATTAATGTAAGCCTACAATTGCATTCAAGATGTGTGTGTCAATAAAAATTCCACAGACATGAAGAAAACCATAAAGCCTGGATTTCTATCACAGGCAACCTAAGCTCTCCTATATAGATGTTGACCTCTGTATGTATATCCGGAACCTCAGGAAGTGAGTGCTGCTCAAAGATTGAGAACCATCTGATTTGCATTTTATAGCCCATTTGACAGAGCTTCAATTTCAATGCTTTTTTTCAGAGCTAGAATAAAAATACAACGCATCAGGTTTGGTTAGGTATATTTGTTCCTTTGAACAAATGCATTGGAGTTGGCTTCCCAGCTCTCAGGTATATATCAGCTTTGAGAACTTCTTGCATATAAGACCAAAAGGAAAAAGTGTACTTTTGGTTTTGGAAGTGAAAAACACAATCTCTTATGACCCTGGCTCCAAAGAAGCCTCAACTACATCAGCACAGGCCACATTGAAATGGCCCCCTAAGGTTCCTGCTATTGTGATTATTCAATCAGTCACTCCCATTATTAGATCTCATGGCAGAATATAGACAAAATGGTTCTTGGCCAAAGAAAATATCTTACAAATGACTGTAATAGTCCCCAGAGCTTAGATAAACCTAAAGGAAAATATTGGGTCATTACCTGAAGGAGAATAAAGAGATTGCTGATAGTCTCGCTAAGTTATGTGAAAATGCAGCCTTGAGAAAGAAGAAAGAGGATGGGGAAAGCACTTCTATGAGACTGAAAAATGCAGGCTATTCTAATAACAAATGAGTTATGCTCCAAGGTCATTGATAAGTTAGCCATTTGGACTTCCAATGTGTTAGTCATAGTTGAAGGTTGTCTTAGTTAGGCTTTTTAGTTCTATGGAGAGACACCATGACCACGACAACTCTTATCAAGAAAACATTTAATTGAGGGTTGTTCAGTTACATTTTCAGGGGTTCAGTCCATTATCCTCATGGTGGGGAGCATGGCAGCATGCAGGCAGACAGGGTGCTGGAGCTGAGAGTGCTACCTACATCTTGCTGGCAACAGGAAGTTGCCTGTCACACTTAGGGCAACTTGAGAAAAAGAGACCTCAAAGCTCACCCCCACAGAGACATACTTCCTCCAACAAGAGCACATCCCCTAATAGGGTCACTCCCTTTGTGAGCCATTTCCTTTCAAACCACCACAAAATTGTACTAGACCAATGTAGAGAGCCGTGTAGTGCCACGCCTTAAAGTGGTACTGGCTTCTGCCTTACACCTTCCCGCTGGTAAAGACTCTCTGGGTAAACAAGCCCTTGGTTGGTTAAGTCTGTTCAGCCTGTCTGCTTCCGCATTAGAGTAGCCTATCTGCAGAGTAGCCTATCCGCATTAGAGTAGCCTATCCACGTGGCTCACTGGGGTTGGTTAGCTCAAGGGTATTTAAGCCTGTGCAGGGTCTCCCTCCCCCCCTCTCTCTCCTTCTCCCTCTCCCTCTCTCTCTTTCTCCCTCTCCCTCTCCCTCTCTCTCTCTCTCTCTCTCTGTGGACCAGAAGCAACATGTTTAAAGGATCCTGATTAAAACTGCATGAAGAAGATCTACCCGGAGTCGCGTCTTCCTTGCTGGCGAGGGCAGGCGCGTACAGACCAATACTGCAAAGCCCACCATTCTCCATTCAGACACTGTGTCCCTGGATCTAAGATCTGGATATCAAGGAAAACAAAACCACATCCTGCTGAATAAAAGTTGTATAAGAGTGGATGAGAACAGGGATTTGGAGGTAGATGCCAAGCTCTTTTCATCTGGACCTTTACATCTACTGCGTATATGTTTGTTTGTGGTTTTTTTTTTTTTTTAATTTGGGAGGAGAAAGCATGTACACTACAGCACATATATGGAGGTTCAAGGATAACTTTTGGGAGTTAAATTCTCCTTCCACAATTATGTGAGTTCCAGGAATAGAACTCAGGACTCTAGGTTTGTATGGCAAGCCCCTGTTTATGACACACCATCTTGCTAGATCCAGAAATGTGTGTTTTTATAGACAGTTTTCCAGAAGTATTGGAGGGTACAAAGGCATGCCCAATGGGAGTATATATGAGGAAGTTTGGCCTATTGGCTCAGATTTTCCTTGACTGTCTGTATTATACCACTTTTCCCTGAGTAGAGGAAGCATACATATACAAGCCTACATGAAATCAAAGATAGCTATGAATATGTTACCACAACAACAACAAAACACAGCTTACTTGGGATACAATGAGTTTTCTGTGACTGTTATTGTGACTTAATTGTCCAAGACAGCTGACACCCTCTTCTGGACTTTAAGGCACCAGACATATATATATTGTGAAAATCCATACAGACATACATACATTATAATAACTGTCAACTTTCAGCCAACCTGTGCAGATCCTGTGTGCTGGACCTGGGATCTGAGGACCTGAAGGAATGGGGAGGACTACATACAGTCTAGTTCTGTAGACAGCCTGACTTCAGTTTCAGAGTGCTTTTATACACAAATGTAACAAAGAAAGCAATGATCCAGGGAAGGTTGCTTTAGTTCAGAGAAATATGATCAGAGAACGTGATCAGAGAAAAACGTAAAGAAACATCAACAAGCACATACTATTATTATTAACAGAGCAGCCTTTCCCAGAAATTTCTCAGGACAGACAGATTTAAGTACAATTGTCTGGCATATGCTATAGATTCTATCTGGGAAAGCATGAAGGCAAGGCAGAAGGCCACATCCAGATTTGGGATATACTGACCAGATTGGGTTCTAGAGCTATGTTCTGATGTCCACTAAGAATAAACATGTCTCATAAATCGAATGTAAATGTTTGTCACAGATGTCATAAAATCACACCCAAGAATAATACAGAGACAAAATGCACCTGAGGTAAAGGGCCCTCTGCCTTTTCCCTGGAGCCTCTCTCTCAGTTCCCCAAGGCATTGTTCACCATGTGTCATTTTCTTGACCATGTTATGACAATAACTAGAGTAACCACTAAGACAAGCTACAGAAAAACATTATGACTCAGAATGAATTTTTTTAAAAAAAATTAAGATATTAACATATATAACACACATACACAAAAATAAAAGTTAAATCTAAAGATAAATTTTAAAATAATTTATAAGATAATAGACAAACGCATATCCACTAGCTAAGAACCGAGTAGCTAGTAGCAATAATTGATAGGAAAAAGTAGGAGAAATGTCAGCAAGAATAGAGAAGAAATCAGTAATACTATCAAGCTACATGATCCAATTGACATTTGTAGAATACTCTACTCAATGGGGCAGCACCCACATGGTGTCTCCCAGACATCTACAAATCTAGTTCCACAGAATCCAATACTCATCCCTTTCAACTGCTCATGAAACAGATACCAAGATGCTAATATCCTAAGCCAGAAGTTTAAACTCCTTGAAATTCTATGATTTTATTGTCCAATGAGAACAGAATCAAGCCAGAAACAATAACCAAACTGAGGGGAGGGGTGTTGAAATTCAAAACCTAAACAAAACAAGGGTCAAATTTTCTTTGAAAAATTATTACTTTTATTTATTCCCAAAATCCACTTACACATTAAAGTCTGATGTAGTTTTTAAAGTAGTTCATCTGGCTATTATTTGTTCACTTTAATGAATGGAGAAGCCCATGGAAAGTCAACAAAGAACATTCTTAATCAGAGATCAGTTATTGTGGATAATATTAAGTTCCCTACTTTCCTGTTAATGAAGAATTTGGATGGAACTTCTAATGATGAACAATGTGGTATCATCTCCAGAATCTAATAGATCTGAGTTTCATCGCGTTTGTTAGAGTAGAGCTGAGCCAGCTACTTAAATTCCTATGTTCCATAAATGGACATCAAAACATTACCTAGAGGGCAGGGATATAGTTCAGTTAGGTAGAGTGCCTCTCAGTACAGGAATGAATGAATGAATAAATAAATAAATAAATAAATAAATAAATGAACAAACTACTGTTTCCTAGTTTTGTTTGGACGATTGTGAGGAAAACAATGCTGAGAGTGTAGTGTATGCGCTGATTAACCACACTTCCCATTAGGACAGAAAAATTAATTTGTGCCTGAAAACCCAGAAATTAATAACCACAGATATCCTAATCAGTGGTGATTGCAAATAACCTCTTCATAAACAAAACTCTTCATGTGAGTCAGATAACACTGTCATAAGCACTGAAAAGCCCTTCTCAGATTTGTTCAGTTTGGGTAAGGTAGATCACCTTCCACCTAGCTCGTTAAAAAATTGCTATTATGCACACCACAAACATTTCTATATATTGGAAGTTTCAAATACTGTTTTAAATGAAGCAAATAATTTCAGTCACTCCTGAGGTTTTCAAACGATATATTTAATAATTAATCCTCTTAAAATCTTAGTGAAGAACATTGCATCTAATCTGAGTACTGCAGAATTTTCCCAGTGGAAAATTTCCACTTGTCAGCCTTGTTCTGAATACTAATATATCTACAAGTCATCAAAGCCACTGGGGATATCCTTTGTGAAATGTATCACTTAAAACTTCAAATTCTGAAATTTATAGCTGTAGCCACCTTGTAGGACCACTGCTTTGAGATCTACATTTATTCCCCTGGAAGGGGTGCCGATGTGATGCTGAGCTGTCCCAGCACATTGGGTATGGCCAGACACATATAGAGTGAATTTGGCTGAGGAGCTACCTGCAGTGTCTTTGGAGTCAATTACAACCTTGAACATGAGCGAAACTGCCTGCAGCCAGGACTGAGAAGGCAGTGTGGAAGGCCCAGGGACCTCCATAATCTGTTCTGGCTCAGATTTTCTCCAAGCTGCACCAAAATCTGATCCTTTATGTCCCCAAACCTACTTGCTACTGATCCTGTCATAGATGCTAGAACTGCATGTGGCCTATAGGGTCTGCCTGCCTACTTCTGTTCCCAGTCCCTCTTACCTTTCATAAATACCAATCTGAGTAAATGAGTCCTTCAAAGCCCATCTCACTTTACAGAGGATCCAAACTGCTATGGTTAGTGTTACATGTAGACATAATGGAATCAAGAATTACCTTGGAAATGGCATCTAAATACTTCTGTAAGGGCTCATCTTGATTGTTTTAATTGAAGTTGGAAGACAAGTTCACTGTAGGCAGCACCTTTTCATGGCTAAAACCTTGGAGAAAATGAGACAAGCAAAAACACTCATCCATCCCTTTTTCTTAATTGTGGTTGTGATGTATGCAGATGCTTCAAGCTCCTGCTGCCTTGATTTCCATCATGATAGACTGTACCATGAACTGTGAGATACAATAAACTCCTTCTTTCTTATGTTTCTTTTGTCAGAATATTTTATCACGGCAACAGGAAAAGGAACTTGGACATAGACTGCTAAGTTTAAACTGTTTCTGAGCAAGAGAATCCCTTGGAATGTCTGGTAATAATTATCTGTGGAATTCTTCAAAGTATTTGGGGGGCATGCTGAAATAGCCAGAGGAGTTAATAGATAAGAATCAGGGACCACAGGAATTGTGGGCAGTTGGGCAGTGGGGTGTGCATATAACCCTGAAAGGGCTAATGCAGAGGCATCTGGCCCTCAGTTGTTCCCTTGGGGATAGTTTTTAGATATGGGTTACTCATGGCATGAGATGTAAATTGCCACTGGACAGTGCTCACCAGAACATGAAGTTTAGTTAATTCAGTCTTCACAAGAAGTCCCTAATTCTGTGGAACAGCTGACAAAGTTTAACTGTTTAATGGTCATCCGAAATCCGTGGGCTGAAGGGGAAAAAGAAAAGATCTCCTGAGTAAATTGGGAATTTGGGGGGACAAGAAGAAGGGGAGAGAGGAAAGGGGAGGAGAAAGGGAGTAGGGAGAAATGCATAGCTCAATAAAAATGGCAATAAAATTAAATAAATGGTGAGAAATACCAGTGTTGACAGAGAGACCATCCAGACTAAATGTTTATACATTTCAGAGTTAACTTGTACCATAGAATGTAATTAATAAAATATTGCATCCACTAGATGTAAACTATATATTATTTACAGTAGCTTATGAAACTTTCTCCAAATAGATCACAATTTAGCTCATAAAGCAGGTCTTTAAAATATAAAGATAAAATATAAAGATAAAATAAATCTGTGGGCTACTCCATGCATTTTAATGAGTGACAAGGAGGTCAATATAGCATGTTGCAATTGATATGTATGTTAAGAATTTACCTGTAAATATGTTTTATTCAAAGAAGATACCTGAATGAGACCCTGAATTAAATCTAAAACCATTTCTAATTTAGTCTTTCTTTCTGAAAAACAAAAACAAAAACACCTGATCTCTAGTGCACTCATTAAAACCCAGTCCTAATTGCTCCCTAGTCAGCTATAAATCCTAAGAAACATAGATGCTAAGTGCTTAAATTGTGTTTGCTGGTAGAAAATGGAATTTCTGTAATGATTTGCTATGAATGCCTCAATATTATTATTGTAACAATTTTAGTGATACTATATACCAAGACTGAAAGAAAAAAAAAAACCACTCCGTTCAAGTTGCAATTCATTTATTTAAAACTTAAACAGGTTAACCAACCATATGGGAGTCTTACTCAATGAAGACTTCCTGAAGCATGGCTGGGAGGAAGTGCTACTGTGAGAGACCCTGCAGACACAGGACCACTTTCTACATGTGACATTTCTCTCTCAATGGTCATGATAGGCCTGGGCTGGGGCCAGGGTTACAGGAAAGTTGAAGAAAGAAAGTCCTTAATGTCCTCACAAAGCTTCTGAAGCAAATACAGCACACCCCTCATACTGCTGTCCAAATTGTGACCTCAGTGTCTTTGGCACTGTGTTTTCTTCAAACCCAGTTTGCTAGCTCACAAGTGTGCCATCTTTCTCCTTAGAGTGTGGCCAGCAGCATTACCTCTGGCAGTTTGCTAGCCTGACTCCAGCAAGCCCCTCTTGTTTTTCTTTCTTTTTTTTTCATTAATTTTTTTCATTTATTTTACATACCAACCATGGTTTCCCCTCACTCCTCTCTTTCTGTTCCTTCCTTCCACCTACTGCCTATCCCCCCATCCTCCTCCATTCAGAAAGGGGCAGGCCTCCCGTGGGAGTCAACAAAGCATGTCATATCAAACTGGGGCAGGAGCAAGCTTCTCCCCTAGCATCAAGGCTGGGCAAGCATCCCTGCATGAGAAATAGCTTCCAAAAAGCCAGTTCATGTGCCAGGGACAGGGTCTGATCCCACTCCCTGCTAGGGGCCCCACAAAACACCAAGCTACACAACTCACACACATGCAGATGGCCTAGGTCAGTCCCATGAAGGCTCCTTAGCATTGTCCGTCCAGAGTCCATGAGTTCCCATTACCTCAAGTCAGCTGTCTCCGTGGGTTTCCCCATCATTATCTTGACACCCTCATTCTCTTGCTGGTACAATCCCTCCTCTCTTTCTTCAACTAGACTCCTGGAGTTTAAGCCAGTGCTTGGCCGTGGGTCTCTGCATCTGCAGGAAGCCCTCTTGCCTGGACATTTTAGAACAGCTGTTTGACCTAGAATTCTTAACCCCATTAATAAAATAACTTCTGTAGAGAGCCGTGAAGTGCCGCACCTTAAAGATAGCGCTGGCTTCCACCTTCCACCTCCCCAAGGGTGAGCGCTCTCTGGCATAAACAAGCCCGTATTTGGTTAAGTCTGTTCAGCCTGTCTGCTTCTGCGTTATCTGCAGGGTCCACGTAGCTACTGGGGTTGGTTAGTGCAAGGGTATTTAAGCCTGTGCAAGGGTCCCCCGGGGTCTCACGGGTCAGAAGAACATGTTTCAAGGATCCTGATTAAAACTGCATGAAGAAGATCTTCCCGGAGTCGCGTCTTCCTTGCTGGCAGGGGTAGGCATGTACAAACTTCCATACATTTAATATGTGAAAATGGAGTACCAGGGGAGAAACAAGGGGTGAGAAGATTCAGAGCTAGACGTGGCATGGATATGTAGGCATCACAATGCAACACCACTGCTCATTTGGGTCCTATCTCCTTTCCCCATACCCTGTCCCTCTTCAAGTACATCCTACCTGCTTTCTCTCTATGTGAGCTGCTCAGTGGTTCCCAGTGGTCTACTCCTAAATAAGTGCAAATGTAACTTTGTATGTTCTGCTGTTGACTTGAACTACTGAGTGTTCCTTTCCCTGATTTTCTTCATTTGTCAAATCTCTTGGCATCTTCATACAGACCACTTATTCACACTTTCAGAAATTTATTTTTTAATTTAATTTTTTTTACATATTGATCCCAGTTCCCTCTCTCTCCATGCCTTTCTCCCTCCCTCCTTCTTTCCTTCTCTTCCCCCCTCACATGCACCCCGACCACCCTCCTCTCCCATACCCCCTCCACTCCACATGTAGGGTGATGCCTTCCAGGAGGGGTCATGTAAATCTGACAAGTGATTTGAAGTAGGGACTAGGACTTCTCTCCTGTCACTATGTTAAAGGAGTATTTCAGAAATTTTTAAATTTATTCTTGGCCTGTAGATATTTCCTTCCCATATAAAAGGAACTGGATCTTATGCAAATGAGGAAGTTAAAATTTGACAGGTCAAATATGTAGCTGAGTGCACAGTATCAGGGGGAGCCAGGACTTACACATTTCTATGCTTTCAACAGCTTCCTCCTCACCTCATCCTCCCTACCACATTTCTACCACTGATCTTCAACCAGGGGTAGATGTGTTGAGTGGAGTAAGCTCCTAACTGATTAGTATCATCCCTGCCTACATAAAATGACTCCAAAAGCTTCCAATTATCAGTGAGAACACTGCATCTCTTGTGTGTGTGTGTGTGTGTGTGTGTATGTGTGTGTGTGTGTGTGTGTGTGTGTGTGTGTGTGTGTGTAGGTGTGCATGTGCAGATCAAAGTGGAGGTACCAAGAGCTGACAGCCACAATGTGCACTGTCTCCTTGGAGATTCCCACCCTTCAGAGTGAATGACAGCATTGAGATTACGCAGTTGAGATTAATGTATTGAGCATCCCAGATCCCCTGACAATCTGTAAGTGATATGAAATACTAAGGTACTCCTGACTCCTATTTCTGTGTACTCCTAGAAGCCCCCAGGGGACATGAAAGGGCTTGAGAAAGGGAAAGTGTCAGGGAAGAGGGAATAACTATAGGACTGTCTTTTATTAGTATTTCTAGTTCTCATTGGTTATCAGCAATTTGATCATAGGCAACATTTTTAAATCCTTGAGCCTTCATTTCTCCATCTTTGAAAAGGGATTACAACCTACACCCTAAATGATTATTATTGTTATTAAAACCTGTGTCTTACAACAGGATCTAGTTTCATGTCAGGCACATACATCTTTTATGGGTGTGTATGTGGGGGGAAGGAGAAGGAGAGAGAGAGAAAGACAGAGAGAGAGAGAGAGAGAGAGAGAGAGAAAGAGAGAGAGAGAGAGAGAGAGAGAGAGAGAGAGGAGAGAGATATATGGATTATTGCTAGATAGTAAAAGCTGATCTCAAATTTGGGATCCTGTACCAGACTACATAGTAGCTGGGGCTTATATAGCCTTTGTTTACTAATGTACATTAATTGTATATGGTGAAAAGTTGCATAACGACATTTTTTAACTTTCCTGGAATCTCTGATGGTGACCCCAGTGAGGACTCCTAGTAATGGTGGATATAGAGTCTGAACTGGACTACTTTTGTAGCCAGGCAAGGCTTCCAGTGGTGAAACTATGTTAAATTCCTTTGATTTGTTGGCTGAGGGGGTTGGTCCCATGGAGATCGCTAAGCCCAGGCTTATGCTAGGACAGAAGGTCACTCTCTGAAAACTGACAGCTGAGGTCCTATTGCCAAGGACAGCATTCACACAGAACATAGAGAGGTTGAGCTGGAACCTGCATGGAGCCTTCACCCCTATATTCTTGTTTCTTTGATGTAAGAAGGTACTTACTCTGCAGGCTATGGAAAGAGAAACCTGAATAGCAACCCAGCCACAAAACCCTCAACCTTGGGCAATGAAGGCACAGAACTTGTGGGAGTGGTCAACTGATGTTTGGTCAAACTTGAGGCCCAGGTTTGGTTTAACTAGAGTCCATACTCTACACTGCCTGGATGGCCAGGTATGGGAGACTGGACAGCCCAGTGATCTAGACCTAGGGTAACACCAAACATGACCAGCAAAAAAGTCAATAAAATAATTCCTAATGATATTCTGAAATGCACACAGATCAGTGTCTTGTCCTATTATCATCAGAGAGGCAGCAGGTGGGAGCAGGAGCAGAGACCCACAGCCAGACACTATGCAAAGAGAATGTCTAAATTGGAGGTCTCTATGGGGTCCCTTCCTTATGAGATTGGAGAGGCCAGTGGAAGAAGGGAGGAGTAGGAGTCAGAGGGGATGGAGGAGGCCAGGAAAACGTGGCCCACTGAATCAACTATGCTGGGCTCACTTGGGCTCACAGGGATGGAAGTGACTAGCATGGGGCCTGTGTGGGTCTGCACTAGGTCTTTTGTGTACATGTTATAGCTGTTAGCTTGGTGTTTTGTGGGGCTCCTAACAGCGGGAGCAGGTGTGTCTCAGACTGTTTTGTCTGCTCCTAGGACTGTTTCCCTCATTTTGGGTTGTTTTGCCCAGTTTTGGGCTTTTGCCTTGACTTATTGTATCTTGTTTTGTCCTATCTGGCTGCCATCTCTTGGAGTCCTACTCTTTTCTGAAGAGGAAACAGAGTGGGAATGGATGTGGGGGAGAAAGGACAAGGGACGAGCCAGGAGGAGTAGAGGAAGGGATGTATTGTATGCGAGAAGAATCTACTTTCAATTAAAAAGCAGACAATTTCATTCAAGTATATCATCTGTGTTAACTGTATTCACTGCACATACCCACTGCTTCCCTCACACCCATTCTGTTAGTCTCCTTTCTCTCAAAAGACAATCTCATTTTTTGCTTCATATTATATAGCTGTATAAAAACGATTTTATGTACCTATAAATATATGGGGGAAGGAAGTTAGGAGGAAGAAGAGGGGAGAGGAGAACATGAAGGAGCAGGAAGATTGAGTCAGGGAAAAAACAGAGGAGAACATGAAAAGAGATACCATAATAGAGGGAGCCATTATAGGTATAAAGAGAAATCTGGCACTAGGGAAATGTCTGGAGATCTACAAGGATGACCCCAACTAACTATCTGAGCAACAGTGCAGAGGCCACCTTAAATGCTCTTCCCCTGTAATGATAATGATGACTAACTTATCTGCCATCCTAGAGCCTTCATCCAGTAGATGATGGAAACAGAAGCAGACACCCACAGCTAAACACTGAGCCAAACTCCTGGAATCCAGTTGCAGAAAGGGAGGAGTGATGAGCAAAGGGGTCAAGACCAGGCTGGAAAAACCCATAGAGACAGCACCCGAACAAGGGGGAACTCATGGACTCCAGTCTGATAGCTGGGAAACCGGCATAGGACCTACCCAGACTCCATGAACGTGGTGTCAGTTAGGAGGCCTGGGCAGTCTATGGGGCCTCTGATAGTGGATCAGTATTTATCCCTAGTATACAACTGGACTTTGGGAGCCCATTCCACATAGAGTGATACTACATCAGCCTAGACACATGGGGGAGGGCCTGGGCCCTGCTCCGAATGATGTGACAGACTTTGAAGACTCCCCATGGAAGTCTGCTCTCTGGGGAGCAGAAAGGAGATGAGATGGGGTTGGTGGGGGGAACAGGGAGGATGGGGTGTTCAAGAACTAGGATTGACATGTAAAACAAGCTTGTTTCAAATTTAAATAAAAAATACCAAAAAAGAAAATGCAAAAAAAAAAGGAACCACAAACTAGAGAAAACATGATGTTTGTCTTTCTCTTTCTGAGCCTGACTTATTTTTTTATTTTTATTTTTTTATTTTACATGTTGATCCCAGTTTCCTCTCCCTCCCTCCCTCCTTCCCTCCTACCCTCTCTCTCCTCTCACATGCACCCTGAACCCCATCCCCTCTTATCCCCCCACCTCCATTCCACTTGTAGGGCTATGCTATCCAGGTGGGGTCATGTAAATCTGTCAAGTCATTTGAAGTAGGGACGAGGACTGCTCTCCTGTCTCTAGGTTAAGGGAGTATCCCTCCATGAGGGATGTGTCTGCAAGGTCCTTTTGTGCACCAGAAATACATCCCGTTTCTGTCTGAGGTCCCTTAGACTGCTCAGTCCTTCTATCTGAGACCCATATTCAGGGGGTTGAGTCAGTCCCATGCTGGATTCCCAGCTATCAGTCAGGGGGCTCATTAGCTACTCCTTGTTCAGGTCAGCTGTCTATGTGTGTTTCTGCAACCTGGTCTTGTCCTCTCTCTCTGCATCTGGTTTCTAGTTCGACTCAGTGTTTAGTTATGGGTGTTTGCTTCTGTTTCCAACAGGTACTAGATGAGGGCTCCATGATGGTGGATAATTTAGTTGACGATCTCACTATCAGGGCAGGGCATTTATGGTAGCCTTTCCATGATTGCTCAAATTGTTAGTTGGAGTCAGTCTTGTAGGTCTCTAGGCCTTTCTTTAGATTCAGTTTTCTCTTCAAACCAATAATGGCTCTCTCTCTCTCTCTCTCTCTCTCTCTCTCTCTCTCTCTCTCTCTCTCTCTCTCTCTCTCTCTCTCTTTTCTCTTCTGTCTTCTATTCCTACCCTGACTCAATCCTCCTAGTCACAAGTGCTTCTTTCCTCTCCTCCCCTTCTCTTTCTCCTAGTTCTCTCTCCACTCACTGCTCCCCACTTCCCATGTATCTGGGAAGTTCCTTCCCCCTTCTATGAGAGACCTCATATGAATCTCTTAGAATATACTTTGTATCCTAGTTCCTCTGGTGGTGAGAATTACAGGCTGGTGATCCTTTGCTCTAGGTCTAAAATCCACATATGAGAGACTACATATTGACTTATTTTTTTCTTAACATGAACATTTCCAGTTGCACCAGTTTTACTGAAAAGAACATAGTTTTGTTTTTCATTATGGTTACCTAAAATTACATACTTTCTTCATTTGTTATTGCCTTTTAACTTACATTTTACTAGTTTACTTGTACTACTGTTTTACTTTTATGCATTTATTTTTGTATGTATATGTTTGCTGTGGGGGTGGGTGTGAATGTACCACAGTGTACACTGGAAGACAGAGGGTCACTTGCTGCCATTGACTCTCCTTCCACCAAACATGTCCCAGGGATTGAATTTAGGTTTTCCAGCTTTACCTAAACAGGTAGCAATCAGGAGACAAAACCCATGTCATCTCACAGCAGCCCCACTTAGTGTTTTTTGTAGTATGGTGATTAATCTTGCTAACCAACTAGATTGAATTTAGAATCAATTTAGTATGGGAAAGGTTATCTATATTGGGTTAATTGAGGTGAGAAGTCCTATTCAAAATGCAGATGCTACCTCTCCATGGGCTTGAATCCTGAACTGAATAAAAAGGCAAAGCAAACTAAGTACAAATATTCAGCTCCTCTGCTTCCTGATGGCAGAAGCAATAGGACTACTTGCCTCAAGCTCCAGCAACCAAAAGGGTTTTTTGTTTGTTTGTTTGTTTATTTGTTTGTTTTTGTCATAATGAACTACACCCTCTGTGAACCAAAAAAAAAAAAAAAACCCAAACACCTATTAATTTTCTTGAGTTATTTTTCTCAGGTATTTTGTCATAGAAATAAGAAATATAATTAATATACCTAGATTTTGTGATAACTATTTATAATAAACTTAAATAGCTGTTTAATATCATTATACTATTCACTGGTCATGCAAGTGCCACATAATTACAAAATATTCCTAATCCTTTGTGCTCCTTGTATCATTGGTCTCCTTCACTCCATGTACAGATATACATAGCATGCAATTATTTTTGCATGCCTGGAACTCTGATCCAGGGCATTATGCACACTAGGCATGCAACCAACCTACCCTCCAAACCTCTGTTGCTATGAAGAAATGGTTGTATATTAGAGGAATTAAGGGGAGAAATAATAAACCTTTTAATTTCATTCTTGGTTACTCTTTTTTGATATTCTTCTATCTTTTAATTCCTGACTTCTGTCAACTTCCTTCTCTCTGGGGAATTCAGTCTAACATTTCTTTCAAGGCAGGTTAACTGACAACATATTACTTCAATTTTTGCCTGAAAATGTCTCTATTTCTCTTTCAGTTTTGAAGACTAATTTTGTAAGGTAGAGAATTCTAGGTTTGATGTTTTTTTTCCTCACAACATTTACAATATTTCACTACATTCAGTTCTTACATGAACAATTTCTGAGGAGACCTCAGTACATGGTTCTTATATCTTCTCTTCTAAAGTTGAGATGATTTCTTACAATTCTTTCTTCTTTGTTTTTGATTTTCTGCAGCTCAACCACAGTATGCCCAGGTGAAGTTTATTTTTATTTTGAAATCCAAGTCATTATTGCTTAAAATGTTGTTTCTGTTCTTTTCTGCATTTTTTTACCCTCTGGTATTCCATTTTGCATATACATATCTGTTGTTTCTGTCTCACAGATTTGAGATATTCTGTTCTTCTTTTATTCTAATCTTTTTCTTTGCCTTTTATGTTTAGAAGTTTCTATTGTAGTACACCCAAAGTTAAATTCTTTTTTCAGGTATGTCTCATCTCCTGATGAGCCCATCAAAAGTATTATACTTTTATTGTTTGTTTTACTTTCTTGAGACATGATCTCATTTAGCCCAGGCTGGCCTCAAACTCACTAAGACCACCTTGAGCTTCTGACCTTCTTGTCGCTACCTTCCCAGTAGTGCCATTAAAAACTGTCTTACTATAGGTGGTTATAGCTGGTACTGGGGTTCAAACCTAGGGTTCAGTGCATCCTAGGCAAGCATTCAACTGAGGTACATCCCCAACCCTTAATAGCTTTCTAAAAATCCTTATTCTGATCATTACAACATTCCTGCTTAATCTAAGATTCTGATTTGTTTAAACTGTGCTTCCCTATCTGAGTATAGTATGCCTTATAACATATTATTAAGCAATAAACATGATATACCAAATAAAATGAACAACAGGGCTACGAAAGAGCTCAGTCAGTGCTTGACTTGGGGTCCTCCCCAGGACTCACACAAAAATCTGGACACAGTAGCTTGTACTTGTAACCCTAGTGCTCGGGAGATAGAGACCAGCAGAACCCCAGTGCTCACTGGCCAGCCCACTTACACTACTTGGCAAGAATTCCAGACTAGTGAAAGGCCTAACCTCAACATGTTAAAAGACAGTACCGGAGCAACAACAAACAAGGCTGCCTTCTGATCTTCACATGTATACGCACCTTTTCACAAGAATAATCATAGCATGTCTAATACATGACATGTATTGTCACCTATATCACCATGTGCACACAGGCTCTCTTTGTCTCTCACTTGGATTATTGCAATGTTTTCCTAACTACTTTATATCCTTACCAGCTTATTTTCAACAGAATAGGCAATGTAGTACTTTTAAGATATACTCATACCATGCCACTAGTCTTCATAATACTTGTCAGTAGTTCCTCTTTTTAAAAAAAAAAACCTAGTCTGGGGTGCATGAGCTCCCCCTTGTTCAGGTCAGCTGTTTCTGTGGTTTTCCCCAGCCTGGTTTTGAGCCCTTTGCTCATCACTCCTCTGTCTCTGCAACTGGATTACAGGAGTTTGGCTCAGTGCTTAGCTGTGGGTGTCTGCTTCTGCTTCCATCAGCTACTGGATGAAGGCTCTAGGATGGCATATAAGGCAGTCATCAAGGTAGCCTCTCCACTATTGCTTAGATTGTTAGTTGGGGTCATCCTTGTAGGTCTCTGGATATTTACCTAGTGACAGATTTCTCTTTAAACCTATAATGGCTTCCTCTATTATGGTATCACTTTTCTTGCTCTCCTCTATTCTTTCCCTGACTCAATATTCCTGCTCCATCATGTCATTTTTCTTCCCTCCTCTTCCTTCTAACTCCCTCTCCCCTCCTCCCATGCTCCCAATTTGCTTGGGAGTTCTTGTCGCTTTCCTCTTCTCCAGGGAACAATGTATGTCTCTCTTTGTTTTCTAGCTTTTCTGGTGATGTGAATTGTAGGCTGGTGATCCTTTGTTCTATGTCCTTTGTTCTATATATGAGTGGGTACATACCATGCTTGTCTTTTGTGACTGGGTTACCTCACTCAGGATTATTTTTTCTAGTTCCATCATTTTGCCTGGAAATTTCAAGATTCCATTGTTTATTTATTTATTTATTTTTTGCTGAGTAGTACTCCATTGTGTAAAGATACAGCATTTTTCTATATCCATTCTTCAGTTGAGAGATATTTAGGTTGCTTCCAGTTTCTGGCTATTAGAAATAATGCTGCTATGAACACAGGTGAACAGATGTCCTTGTATGAATGTGTGTCTTTTAGGTATATGCCTAAGAGTGGAATTGCCTAAACATTTAATTCTGAATTCAAAATATATGAGACATAAAATTGTTTGGGCCATCGAGCTCTAAAAATGATTACAGTCACTATAATCACTGTACTATTTATTTCTCTCACTTTAAAGTTTTGTTAGTTTCAGTAGTTCCCAAATTAATTGTTGCTCCCAGTGTCTGTGCTACTGATGTTATATTTAGGAAGTGGTCTCCTGTGCCCATGTGTTCAAGGCTACTTTCCACTTTCTCATCTATGAGGTTCAGTGTAATTGGATTTATGTTGAGGTCTTTGATCCACTTGGACTTGAGTTTTGTGCATGGGGATAGATATGCATCTATCTGCAGTCTTCTACATATATATGTCCAGTTACGCCAGCACCATTTTTAAAGATGCTTTATTTTTTCCGTTGTATAATTCCGGCTTCAGGTGAAGAGAAAGAAGAAGGATCATATGATCAAGGGGAGCTCAAGATCATGATGGGGAAAACCACAGAGAGAGCTGACCCTAGCTAGTGGGAGCTCACAGACTCTGAACTGACAGTGGGGGCAGCTCATGGGACCAAACTAGGCCCTCTAAATGTGTGTGACAGTTATTTGGCTTGATTTTTTTGGGGGGTGGAAGTGGGACCATGACTTAACCTAGGTGCATGAACTGGCATTTTGAAATCTAATCCCTATAAAGCAAATCTTTGCTCAGCCTTGATACAGGGTTGAAGGGTTTGGTCCTGCCTCAACTTGGCATGCCAGACTTTGTTGATTCCCCAAGGGAGGCCTTACCCACTCTGAGGAGTGGATGGGGATGGGATAATGGGAACATTGGGGAGCAGGAGAAAGGGAAGGAGGGGAACTGGAGCTAGTATGTAAAATAAAAAAAGAAAATGAAAATAATAAAAACTCTAAAAAATGAATTATTGCAATGTCAAAGATCTAATATTAAACTAGAGCCAATTAGTATGACCAAAAAATGTATTCTTAACTATATTTTACATCGAAGGAAGGGAACACACATACCCTTACACACATGTGCATGCACATGTGCATGTATGTACACACACGCACGCGCACACACACACCCTCAGTTGGAAATACAATCCCAGTACTCAGAAGGTAGAGGCATATAGTGAGTTCAAGACCAGTCTCTGACACATGAGAAGCAAGGGTGATTCAGTTTAGCTCATAGTTACAAAGATTTTGTCCTATGATGAGTTGGCTTCATCACTTTGGACCCAAGAAAAAGAAAACATAATAGCAGAGGTCCATGTTTAAATAAAGCCACTTCCTTCATAAGATCCAGAAAAAAGAGACAGAATGAAAGACACAGAGAGGGAGGGATGGAGAAAATGGTTGAGATAAGGAGAGAGGTAAGGAGTGAGGGAGGGACACAGGGAAGGGGGGAGAGAGGGAGGGAGGAAGGAAGGAAGGGAAGGAGGGAGGGACTCAGGGAGAGAGGGAGGGAGGGACACAGGGAAGGGGGAGAAAGGGAGGGAGGGAGGGAGGAAGGAAGAGAAGGAGGGAGGTAGGGAAGAAAGAAGGGAGGGACTGACTCAGGGAGGGAGGAAGAGAGAGAGAGAGAGAGAGAGAGAGAGAGAGAGAGAGAGAGAGAGAGAGAGAGAGAGAGAGAGATCTAGGCAAAATACAGTCCCCTAATTCCATGTAACCAGTGACCCACTCCCTTCAATAAGATCTCATGAGTTTCTACCATATCTCAATAACTCACCAAAGTATTAGCTCATCAACACATTAATCCCTTAATGCAGAATGAGCCCTTATGACCCAATCACTTCCTGAAATCTCCACCTTTGATCATTGCTTCATAGAAGACCAAGCCTTCAATGCATGAATTTCTATGCAATGGTTCATATATAAACTAGAACACTTGCCTATGAATGTTGCATCAGTAACCTGTAATTTTGGTCGCCAGTTAAGTACTTCAAATTGCATAATGAAAAACAACTCTATAGAT
This sequence comes from Cricetiscus sungorus, assembly GCA_030556225.1. Lineage (NCBI taxonomy): Eukaryota > Metazoa > Chordata > Mammalia > Rodentia > Cricetidae > Cricetiscus > Cricetiscus sungorus. The sequence goes on from JANBXA010000726.1 coordinate 13,882,750, forward strand.
AAATAGGAAAAAACCACAAAGAAACATTATTTATTTATTCATATGCTTTTATTTCATTATTTATTTATTCATATGCTTATTTTTATGGGACTAGAGATAAAATCCAAAGCACCACTCATGCTAGTTAAGCAGTGTACCACTGATCAACCTGATCAATTGAAAGAAATACCTCTTAAGTACATAATTCAGGGTTACTCATAAAAGAGAAATACATCTTTAAACTGCAATGAAATGTTGAAATACTCACCTATTAGGTTGATAAAGAAATTATGTTTGTGGAGGCAAATGGATACTCTAACTCATTGTTGATGAAAGAATAAATGATGGGAGATGTCATTCTGTATGTTCTGTATATATAGTTTGTTATTGGTTGATGAATAAAGCTGTTTTGGCCAATGGACAGCCAGATTTTAGCCAGGTGGAAAATCCAAACAGGGATAGAGAAAGGTAGAGACAGGGAGACACCGTGTAGCTGACAAGGAAGTAAGAGACCCAGGCATTACCAGTAAGCCAAAACTATGTGGAGATACAGAGATTAACAGAAATGGGTTAATGATTAAGAGAGAGCTAGCAAATAAGAAGCCTGAGCCATTGGCCAAACAGTAGGTGATTAATATATACTTCTGTGTGTTGATTTGGGGCTAAACAGTTGTGGGACCAGGCAGGATAGAAACTTCCATCTACAAATAAATCTCTAGGAAAAATCTCTAGGGTTGTAAAAGTATAAAATGCATATATTATTTGACTTAGAAATTCCATTTCTAAGAACGTATGTTATAGTTACTGTTGTATGGAAACTTTTTTATGCACAAGACCATGCACTGAAAAAAATGTTTTCTACCACCAGGTGTTGGCATCCTAGACACATGCGGGCGGGTCTAGGCCCTGCTCCAAATGATAAGACAGACTTTGAAGATCCCCAATAGAAGGTCCCACCCTCCCTGGGGAGCAGAAAGGGGATGAGATTAGGAGTTGGTGAGGGTGTGGGGGAGGGGGAAGGAACTGTGATTGACATGTAAAACAAGTTTGTTTCAAATTTTAATAAAATATTATAAAAAAACAAAAGCAACTTGGGGGGAAAATATCAGTTGTTGGGGGAAACCTGAATATTCAGCATAAGAAACTGCTAAAAAAATGAAAATATATCTGTATAAAACAATGGTTGTAATTGGAATAAGTTGATATGGCTCCATTTCATGATATGAGAATCATAGAAGAAAATCAAATTTTTTGTTCTAACTATATGAGCATTTTCATAAGTGCAAAAGGAAATCCAAGGACATTTTAGAATGCAGTTGTGTGTCCACAGAATATCACTAGAATCATACACAGAGTTAAGAATGGTTACCACAAAGGAATGGATGAAAAAGACATACAGATTGTTGGAACAAAAATTAGAATTCAGAAATAGACTCACACACATATGGGCAATTGATGTTGTGCAAAAAAAAAAAAAAAAAAAAAAACCCTTAGGGAAAGAATATTTTCAGCAAGTTGAACTTGAACAACTAATTGTGTCATATGAATTCTTATACAGAAAAACAGCTTCATCAAAACTAAGGGAACAACTTGCATTAACAGGGGAATATCCTCAATGTGTACGTGTGGAATGCAAGCTTTGTAATTCAGTATTATGTACAATTAATATAACCAATGAAACATAAAATCAAAACACATAAACTACCCTGAACTAAAAATAAAACCTTTGTATAAAAATAACCATAAAATAGTTTCACATTTAAACCTCACATTTTACAATAACTTAACCCTAAATTGATCATGAGTCTAAATATGCAACATTAAAATCTTAAAAAGCATAGAATAGAAAATTAGAAAGTTTTGGCAACTTGTGTTTATATACAAATTACATATCCAAATCACCTTTTTAAAATAAAATTTTACAATAGCCCCTCACCTTGAAAAGGCAAAAGTATTATCAGTATAAGAAAAGAGTTGATAAATAGAGGGGCTGAAGAAATTGCTCAGTGGCTAAGATTAATTGATCGTCTCACAGAGAATGTGGCTTCAGTTCCTAGCACCCAGATTGTGGTTCATAACTATCTATAACTTTAGTTTCAGGGTATCTAACATTCATTTCTGAACTCAGCATATACCAGGCAAATACATTACCTGTCTTGGTTTGAATAAGAATGGCCCCCATATAGTCATATATTTAATACTTGGTCTCCAGTGGTGGACCTGTTTAGGAAGAATTGGGAGATGTGGCCTCTTTGGAAGAGGTATGTCACTGGGGACAGGCTTTGAGCTTTCAAAAGCCCATGACATTCTCTCCCTCACCGCCCCCATGGATGTCTCATGGTATGAGCTCTTAGCTACTGTTCCAGCACCATAATGGCCTACTTGCTGCCATGAACCCTGCCATGATGATTATGAACTCTAAGCCTCTGAAACTATAAGCAAGTTCCCAGTAAACTCTTGCTTCTGTAAGTTGCCTTGGTCATGCATCTTAGCACAGCAATAGAAAAGTAATTAAGACAGCTTACATATGTATATGAAAGCAAAAGTCATATACATAAAATATATCTTTAAAGAGTTGATAAATAGGACTTCATAAAAATTATAAACTTCTCGAAAGAAACTACTAAAAAAACGATAGAATAAGATGGGGGCGGAGAGCATGCATCATGTATAGAAATGCATGCATATAAAATACCAGCAGCATTCAGGGGGTAGAGGCAGGAGGATTGCCATGAGTTCAAGGCCAGCCTAAGCTATAAAACAATAATAATAATAATAATAATAATAATAATAATAATAATAATAATAATAAAATCAGAGAAAGAATTTTTAAAAAGTCATAGACTGGACTTTGGAAACCATACACCTGACATAGGGCTTTTACTAAAGTCTACAAAGAATCTTTAAAAGTCAGTGATAGGAACTGAATAGATGGCTCATCTTGCTATACAATGATGAATACAAAAATTCTGATCCTAGTACCCACAAAACAAGCCCAGTGACCAATGCACACATGCAACTATCTCTGGACATATTGGAGACAGGAAGGTCACTAGAGCTTACAGACCCCCCAAAAAACATGAACCTCAGGTTGTGACTCTGTAGGACACTCACTCCATGTGTGTGTAGAAGAACTCACATTCAATTGTGCTTATCCCCAAACACACAAGTGTGTATATGTACACAAATAATTTTGACAAATTCCTCAGCAATAGAGTTTGGTGTGTAGTTCAGTGTCATGCATGAGGTCCTATGTTCTGTCACCAAACATTCAACCTTAAGAAAATTTACAATAATTACAAAATTAAATACACAGTTATTTACTTTTATGTGTATGAGGCTCTATCTATCTATCTATCTATCTATCTATCTATCTATCTATCTATCTATCTATCTATCTATCTCTTGCATCTATGTATGTGCTACATGTACATGGCTGTTGCCCATGGAGGCCAGAATAGGGTGCTGAACTCTCTAGAACTGGAGTTATGGACAGTTGTGAGTCACCACAGGGGTACGGAAATCAAACCTATGTCCTCTGCAAGAACATGTCCTCTTGACCAATGAGCCATCTGTCTAGCCCTGAAAATTCAAAATTGTAATGGGTAAAATAGTTGTATATACAATAACTATAATGAAACATGAAAACATGCTAAAACTATGAGTCAAAATGAATACCACAGTGAGACATCACCACACATTTAGTCGGGCTAAAATCAATAATACTGAATATATTTGATGAAGATGCAGAACAACTAAACTTGCATCCATTGCTCTCTCAGTAAGACCAAAAGGAACGGATGCTTTAATAAAAAAAAAAAAGAAAGAAAATACTTGTCAGTTTCTTACAAAAAGAAAGATGCACTATATAGCTAAGAAATTTCTCTCTAGGGTATTCACTCGGATGAAATAAAAGCTCATTTTCAACCAGAAAACATTTGTTAAGTATATGGCTTGCTGAATGCAAAAATGAGTCTACCAAAACACAGAATGACTAAAAATGGTCTGTGTTAGTCAGCTTTCCACTGCTGTCACAGAAATCTCTAAAAGAACCAATTAAGAGAAATGAATTGTTTGGATTTGTTTGTGCAGTATCCAGGCCATGGTAGGTAGCCACATTGTTTTGGAGCCCATGACAAAGCAGCCCTTCATAGGGAGGTGCCTGTAGATGAAATGGCTTCATCATGGTGGCCATGTGGCAAAGAGTCAGAAAAGGAAAGATGTGTCCATATCCCTTTAGGGGCATGCCCCAGGGGCCCAATTTCCCCTCTTAAGGCATACTTCCTAAAAGTTCCCACAGCTCCTTGCTGCACCACAGTCTGCAAGGCAACCCTTTAACACATGGAGTTTGGGGGAATATTTAAGATTCAAGCTATAACGTTTCAAACAAAAATTTCTAAGCAAAACCCAACAATATCAACTAATTTAGGACCAAGGACATAACCACCACAATGACTAATTAAGGGTTAAAAGAGATCAACTCCCTCGGGGCAAGACTGATATGTGGGAACCATTAGAAAGGACTGTTGTTTGTCATTATAAAACCTTCCAGGACTATTAGTTTTTTAACTATGTAAATATATTCCTTTCATAAAAAATTTAAAAGTAAACTCATGCTGTGTGATTCTATTTCTATGGAGCACCAGACCTGGCTAAACTAATCTATCGTCATGTGCTGCTTACTCTCAAATGACTCAGAAAAATGTTCTGTATACCCAGAGGAAGCAAGTGCCAAATTAAATGAGTTGAATGAGAAAGAGAGGGGAATCTAGGTGAAGCGTAGCGGTAGAGTCCTCACAGTGTTACTTTGCTTGTACGTATTGGATCAAATTGAAAATTATTTCCAAATAAAACTATTAAAATAAGCAGACTATGGTAGAAACAATTCAAACAATGGTTACCTATGGGGTGGTAATTGACGAGAAAGAAGGATGAGAACTTTTCTGGGATACTAACAGTGTTCTGAATCTTTATAAGGGTTGGGGTTATGTGGTGCATGCATTCATGAAATTCCATGAAGGGGGAGATTTATGTTCTGGATCTCACTATATACAAAATTTAGCTCAATAAAAAGAAATAAATATTGAGCATAACAATATTCACAGTAGAGGTTTCATAGGTAAAATGTACAGATACTTGCAACTTACTTTCATAGGCATAAGAAATACTTAAGATGAATTAGTAGGCAGAAACAGCATGGATATAAGGGCAGATGTGTCAAAAAAAATTAAAAAAAAAACAGAAAAATATCACATAAAGTCACTGGACTGCTCACTGTAAATGTCTTTTAATTTTGCTATATAATTGAAGTTTTTTTTATAATAAACTATTAGGAAAGAAGAAAGAAAACATAAAACATTAGCAAGGCAGATATAAGATTTAAAAGTTTATAAAAAATGGATCAAGTCTTTGAAAAGCCTTCAAAGTACTGATAAGAAGAATGTAGGAGGTAAAGAGATTGGTCCACAATGGTCCATATTTGAAGTAGTAGGAACAGTTCGAGAACGTAGGACTGTATAACACGAAGCATGTAAAAAGTTTCTTGAGAGCAATCCCCAGACATCCAGTATCACTGCCACAAGACCAGCTGTCCTTTGCTCAGCCAGCAATGTGCACAGGTAGACAGCTTTGCATAAGAATAGAGGGGCCAACATTTCCTTCAGTTTTGATAAAATTTCTAGTCAAAAGGTTTTGCAAAGATCAAGATCTGGTCTTCATTTGTCAACTGAGGATTTTAAATTTCCCTCAGGACAGCTTGGAGCATGAAACTTTCATTTTTCAGTCTGCCATATGCCTAAGGGGCACTGCTTTCTCATCTTTGTTGAGTCAGATACAAATATTATGGTTAAGTAAATACCCTGGAGAGAGCTACCCTTGCCTGCATCAATCTTGCTGGATCAGATTGCACATTTGAAAACACAAATAACCTGATGTCCATCACCAGGAGAAGAAACGAGGAAACTGTGGTGCAATCATATAAGAAATTATTTGGGTGATTAAAATTAATGCATTATATGACTAGCATAAAAATGAATATACTTTGGAGACATAATGCTCAACAAAGGAAGTTGAAGATTACATAAAACAGCACTGTGCATTGTCTGAGGATGTAAAATGCATAAAATGGTAAAACAAAATTCAAAATAGCAGTTCCCTCTTATGAGAGAATGTTTTTTTTTATATTAGTGTTCTCTCTAGAGGAACAGAACCAATAGAATAAATAGGTAGGTAGACAGACAGACAGACAAGACAGGGAACTTACTAGAATAGCTTATAGGCTGTGGTCTAACTAGTCCAACAATAGTTTTCCAACAATGGAAGATCCACGAAGCCAGGGTTGCTCAGGCCATGATGCTGGATGTCTTAGTTGCTCTTCAGTATATGCTAGGATTTCAAAGAAATGGGCTCTAATGCCTGTGAAGGGATGGACTTGCTGTCAAGAGGAAGAACAAGCCGGCAAAGAGAACAAGTCTCCTTCTTCCATAGCCTTTATAGAGGCTTCCAGCAGGTGTGGCCCAGGTTAAAGGTGAATCTTCCCACCTCAAAAGATCTGGATTAGAAATTGATCTAGTCCTCACAGGTGTACCCAGATATTTCGGTTTTAGTTACTTCCAGATGTCGCCCTCACAATCAGAATTATATGGGCAGCTTCTGTGCCTTTTTGTTTTAGAGCTGAGACTTAATAGGTTTCCTTTCCTATCACTACAAATGAGACAAGTCAGAACCTCTCCTCCCAAAGAAAACAGCAGGGAAAGAGAACTATTTGAAAGGATACATTGCCATAATTATTGATGGAGCAATTGAGAGAATAGAATTATCACTCCTAGACAGAAGCTTGGATCAGGAAACCCAGAGAGGGCTTGGGCTCCCCATCTCCTCATTCTGTTTTTAAAGTGGAGCAGATGTACATCTATTAGGGAACGGTGAGAGAAAACTCCTGAGAGTGGGAAGGGCTCCAGGAAAGGGATGCTCTTGATCCAATTCTCTGATTGAGGCTTCAGAGCAGCTCTCTGACAGTGCCAGAGGAAGACTGGTTGGGAGACCTGTATTCTGTCATCATGTAAGACACCTCAAACGACTAAATGCTAATCACTATCTACATATGCAGAAAAGAAATCATACTTAACATGGATTTAATCCCTCCTTTGGTTCATCTGAATGGTCCAGAATATCTAAAGCCCAGACATTGGAGCGAGGCAATACCAAATAACTAACCTGGAGTTGAGAAGCTTTTGAATTAATGAATCCCATAAGAGCTCTTAACCGCTGATCTCAAGTGATATAACACATTTTATTACTTTCCAAGCTACTTTTAGTTAGATGTTCAGCTATTTGAAATCAGAGGCATCCTAACAGAAATAATGAATGATAGTTGCCAAGGTCCCTTGTCCTCAGAGCTCACAGGTATATGTTAATGGTATAGGTCTTATTTGTTTACCTTTTAGCATGTCCATTTCCCTTTTTATTAAACAATAGATTATTTCCTCATATAATATAATTCCTGAATACAGTTTCCTCTCTCTCTACTCTCCCCAGTTTTTCCCCATCTCCTCCCATCAGGATCCACTCCCTGGTCTGCACCAGGGAGTCCTCTGGTCCTCTGACTATACCATAGCTTTCAGCTTAGTATTTTGGGGGGGGGACTCCTGAGTGTGTGAATTGGTGGGCCTCTGATTCTTGTACCCACTTCTGGGTTCTTTTTTTTCTCTTGGTTTGACTTGGTCAGCTTTGGTTTTGTGTGTGTGTGTGTGTTTATTTTTTTTCTTATTTTACATATCGATCCCAGTACCTTCTTCCTCCCTTCCATGTCCCCTGACCACCCTCCCATCCCGTTCCTCCACACTCCACAGGGAGGGTGGTACAGTTCAGAAGGGGTCAACAAAATCTATCAAGTCATTTGGAGTAGGGACTAGGCCCTCCCTCCTGCCTCTAGTTTAGGGGAGTATCCCTCCATCGAGAATGTGCTCCCAAAGTCCTTTTGTGCACCAGGGATACATCCTGGTTCCACTGTCAGAGGTCCCTTAAACTGCCCAGACCTTCTAACTGAGACCCACGTTCAGGGGGTCTGAGTCAGTCCCATGCTGGGTTCCCAGCTATCAGTCTGGGGGCCCTTTAGCTCCTCTTTTTTCAGGTCAGCTGACTCTGTGGGGTTCTGTAGCCTGGCTGTCCTCCCTCTCTGCATCTGGATTCCAGTTTGGCTCAGTGTTTAGCTGTGGGTGTCTCTTCTGTTTCCATCAGCTACTAGAGGAGGGCTCTGTGATGGTAGATACATTAGTAATCAAACTCATTATCAGGGAAAGGCATTTATGGCAGCCTTTCCACTGTTGCTCAAACTGTTAGTTGGGATCAGTCTTGTAGGTCACTGAACATTTCTCTAGACTCAGTTTTCTCTTCAAACCAACAATGGCTCCCTCTTTTATTCTCTCTCTCTCTCTCTCTCTCTCTCTCTCTCTCTCTCTCTCTCTCTCTTTCTCTCTCTCTCTCTCTTTTCTCTCTCTCTCTCTCTCTCTCTCTCTCTCTCTCTCTCTCTCTCTCTCTCCTGTCTTCTATCTCTCTCTCTAATCTATTCCTTCCCCTGACTCAATCTTCCTAGTCCCATGTGCTTTTGTCTCCTCCCCTTCTCTTTCTCCTAGATCCCTCTCCACTCACTGGCCCCCTCCCAATATGCTCAGGAGATCTTGTTCCTTTCCCCTTCTGTGAGAGACCTTGTAGGAATCTCTCAGATTCCTCCTTGTATCCTAGTTTCTCTGGCAGTGTGAATTATAGGCTGGTGATTCTTTGCTCTGGGTCATATGTCTTGGTCAACTTTGATGTGATAGTTTTTGTTTTTAGTATATTTTATTTTGCAATGTTTTGTTATCTCTTAGAATTCTGTTCTTTTCTAATGAGAGTCTTTACACTTTTACTCTGTTTTAATCTGTTCCTGGAATACTTCTCAGTCCACCAACAAAAATCTTGGGCAGAGGGCATGGGATTGTGGGTGAGAGGGAAAGAGGAAAGGAGGAAGGGAAGAAGGGAGGGAGGAAGGGAGGGAGAAAGGAAGGGAGGGAAGAAGGGAAAGAAAATTGGGATCGATATGTAAAATAAAAATTTAAATAAATGTAACTACAAAAATAATAATCTTGGGCAGAAATCTGCTGCTGCCCAACATCCTGAGATAGAGACAATCATGAAAGTCACTTACAAGCACTTACAAGGGAGACTGCCAGGATTGATGTGTGGCAGGAAAGAGAAGGGACCAGGAGTGAGCTGGGCTGTGATACATTCCTGACAAAGACTTAGATCAACAGGGATATATAACCCTAGGATGGCCTGTCACAGTTGTAGATAGTTGGGATGAGGGCATAATACTCTTGCAGCAAAGAACTCTAGAACTTGTCTAGTGACTTGTTCCAAATTGAATAATAAAATGTGATAGGCTGTAATTCCCATAATTATACAATGTTATATAATATTGTGGCTTGCTACCACACTCATTGTAGAAATTCTCTTTAATGGTGTGACAAGGTAACTATGTTGGTATGCTAGATTACAGGAATTAAAGGTAGACCCCAAACAATAAATAGTAAGTTTTTAAAACTAGAAGCCAAGGTTCCAGCTCTATCTGCAACAGCAAGGGAATAAATTTTGCTGACCACCTGGCTTCAGAAGTGGATTCTTTCCCAGTCTAATCTCTAAATGAGAATAAGATCTGACTGTACCTGTGAATGTACCCTGGAAAGTTCCTAAACAGAAGACTTGGTAACACTATGCAACATAACCCAAGAAGTTGGGGAAACAGGTCCTTCAGCCCCAAGACATGATGACAGTGCCCCCATACAAAGTCCACCACAATTCTAGCCATCCTGCACACCATGGTCAGCAGTTTGTTGAGGCTGCCCAAACACATCATCACAGAGCTGATGGCTGAAATAAATACATGGGACTTGATCTGCTTGCCTTTGTGGGTGGCAGAAGTCTGAACTCACAGAGTGGGCAGGACTGTATCAATTCTGCTAGGAGAGAATCTCTTCCAGCTTGTGGTACTCCTTGAGTTTTCTTAGACTGTGGCTTCAGGAATCCACCTTCTGCTTCTGTCTACACATTGCCTTCTTTGTGTGCCTAGTGTTTTTTCCTCTTCTGCCTTATAAAAACATGTCCTCTCTATCAGTGGATCTTTGGTTGGCACCTCTAGGATGCAACTTCCCTTTGAACACTTTGCATTGCAGTCTTAAACTTGCCCACCCTCAACCTTATCCTATAAGCTCTAATCAGGTAACAGATTCCAATTGTCTAATATATCCACTGCCAAATTCTCATACTTGCTGGTGTTTATGACCTTGGGAAAATCATTTATTTGTTTAACACACACTGCGTACCTGCTATATTCCAGACACAGATGGGCAAAATATATCTTGAAGCTTACATTTTAAGAAGACAGACAATAAGCAATGCAAATGATTAAATTATATTTAATATACTCACATATTTTGTGTTAAGGATTGTATGAACTATTAGGAAGTTTGAGCTGAGATGCAGTTTCAAGTAGTTATTATGGGCTTTACTCAAAGGTGATCCAATGAGTTAAGATCTTAATGGAGTGGTGAAGAGAGTCATCCAGGGGAAAAGCCATCTCAAGTTAACAGAACACTGTATGAAAGCCTCTGTTAGGGCCGTCGTGCTGTAAGTATTCAAGCATGGTTGGATGAAGAGGTAGTGAGGAGAAAGGGACAAATTAGCAAATAAAATAAGAATGGAAAAATGAAAGTTCTGGATTATTAAAGCCTGTGGGAAATAGCAAGGACTATGGCTTTTCTTCTGGATGATATGGGCAGTCCCTGGAAGGCTGTGATTGTGAGGCAAGAAATGAGAGATACAGCTGGTTGCTGAGCAGAGAAGAGTCTACCAAAAGATGTGGTTAAGTTCAATTCCAAATGTGTGCCCCTTCATTGCTCCCAAAGTTTCTGTCCTCTGCTTATTTAAGAAAACACTACTCTATAACAGAGGTGGCAAAACTGTTGAAGTTCCAAGTTAGCAGAACTTACGACAGAGGTGATGTGAGTAGGCTAGACTCAATCAAGCACATCTTTCCAAAGCAGATGGTTTCCTTGTGCTGGTAGCAGAGGAGAACTCTCATGTTGCTTTGGAAAAATGGAGAGAATCACATGAGGAGGAATGTATATAGCCCTGGAGAATTCAAAAGTGACTGAACCCTGGTTAGAAAGCAACCACTAGAAAATGGGACTTCAAACCTAGAGCCACAAGCATCTGAATTTTGCCACACCCTGAGTGAGCTTGGAAGGAGATCCTTCCCCTCTGGAATCTTCCAGGTAAGAGCTAAGCCCCCCCCCCTAGTACCTTCATTTCAGCCTGGTGAAATGACTTCTTCAGACTTCTGATTTATAGAATCATGAGACAATACATGAGTGTTATTTCAAGTAGCTAAGTTTGTGGTAATTTATTAGGCAGCAATAGGCGCCAAGAGAGGAAGCTGAGAGACCAATTAAAAAGCCATGGCAGTAATTCAGACAATAGAAGACAGCAAGTTGGTCCAAAATAGTAGCCATGGAGACATTTGAAAGATGTGAGAATATCAAATAAGAACATGAAGATTAAATTGCTTATCAATTCATGGTGAGAATACAAGGGAAGCATTTGAGGATATGGCGGGGGGGGGGTGGGTTAGAAACTCTAACTAGGATGTGTCATTCTGGAGGTACCTATTTAATTGACAAAGTTGTCTCTAAAGGCAGGAAACTAAATGAAACCACAAAGGAAATATTAAATCCAAAAATAAAGCCTGAGGCATTCCAGAGTTAGGTGATCTATGAGATGATCTTGACAGAGGATGAAAGGAAACAGCAGTCACTGACTGGGCTTTGGTTTCCTTATTTGTATAATTGATATACCAATTACACTTACTGATAGAATTATTGAATTCAGCAATGATTATCTAGGCATGTGACTATTTAGATTCAATAAATATCAGCTCTTACAGGAGAGAGTAGAGGCCATTTCTTGCCTGTCTCCTCATGCTTGCCCCTCCAAGACCTTGCTTCTCCCTCCCCAACCCTGCCTCTCCCTTCCCAGGCTTTAGCAAGCACCAAGTGCACACAGTTTTTCACACAGTTATCACTAGTTCAAGATCTGTTCATGTGAATCTAATGCTCTAGTTTAGCCATCAAAAGCTAGGATTACTCTGTCATGCTGAGCAAAATGAGCGAATCTTTTGGCCATTTGTAACTCTCCATTTGCGGATTCAAGGAGAAGGGGTACCAAGAAATTAATCCCCTCATTCCTGCAACTATTGAGGCCTCCTCACACATCCATCTTCTCCGTAGGCTTCCACTCTGAGGCAGAAATAAGTAGAAACAACATAATAACAGAGAGTAATCTATGTTTTTTTGATAAGACAAGGTCGCAGATACTTAATTTTCAAATGAAGTACCCCTGCATAGAGTCATTTCTTTAGACTCCTGAGATATTTATAAACTCCTAACTCTGACAAATACTGCCCATAGCAAGTCATAATTCTTTCCCACGTGTCTTGCTTGCAGTTCCAAATGGTGACCTGGACAGTGGCTACTGAGAATGTTAGCACATTTTCCTCCTAAAGTCTCCTCTGAGACATATTTACTGAAATACTTTATTGCCTCTGCATTGAGAATAATTTAAAACTGCAGTTAAGCCTGTATCAGTTAAGTAAAAACATGCATCGTTTGCATTGAATTGGTTAAGAAAAACTCAACTGTTCACTATCTGCCATGAAATTTTGAAAATTCTAGGCATTTAGATCCTTGAAAGGAAAAAACTGTTCTAATTTGCCAAGATTCACAGAAATGCACTCATAAGGGCTATTCAAAGCTTCAACTTTGGTTGCCTGTGTTTTAAAGTTACTATTCAATATCAGCAAAATATGTTAATTTAATCAATGGTACCTAAACAAAAGAATAATTTCTAAGGTGCTCTTAGTCTATGCAAGACCAGTGTGTTGATTTGTTGATGTGAATTTAATTAGCATCTTCAAGCATGACTCCAAAAGCCCATTTTATCTAATTATCACATCTCTATAAACCATTAGCACATAGTACTTGCTATGAAATGGTTTTGCTACATGATCCAAACTGCTGTCCTACCCTGGAAGAGTGTCTAACCTCAGTATGTTTCCATAAAGAAACGTTTGTGTCTATCTTAAGTACATTTAGGCCCAATAGCTCCATAGAAAGTGACATAAAATCTGCTAAGAAATTATACTGTGATGCTCTGACCAGTATCAGGAAGTGCCCCCAATGAGTGACCAAATTGAGTCCCAGAGTGCCACATTGTAGGGATTAATGTAGTGGGAAATTCACTATGTCTGCTTATGTGGCACTGACCACGCCCATTGGGGGTGGAGCCAGGGGCGGAAGTGACCTGTGGAAGTAAGTCTGAGGAGGAGCCCAGGAACGCTCTCTTGCTGGAGGGACTTGGAGAGGAGAGCACCTGGTGGAACCTGCTGGTGTTCATCTGTCTAGTTTGTAAGTTATTTCTCCCTGAGTAAACATCTGTTCAGCCTATTTGTTTATCCTGATCCTTATTAAACCGCAATAAATTAACATTGACTAAAGAAGTCTATTTGTTGGGCAATATTGGCTTGACAGCTTCAGGTGAAGACTATTGTTTGTTCTGGGTATACTAAGAATGATTTCCCAATAACAAGAGCATCTATCGCTCAGCTACTCCCAGTGAAAATAGTTCTTAAAAGCAAAGGACATTTCAATGTGGTTTTCAAAGCTACTGTATTTCTATGCAATTCTCAAACTCCAGAGAGTATGTGTGGGTGGTGATTCAAATCTTAGGGAAAAGATAATTGTGTTCAAGTTTTTGTGAGTTTGGTAAGTGACAGGACAGTAGACATCAGGCTATGAGGTCAGAAAGAATTGAATTCCAACCCCATAAAAGTTCCTGTTTACTTTACGACCACACACACAACCACACACACACACACACACACACACACACACACACACACACACACACTTGTAGCTTAGTTTACTCATCTGTACTTTGGAGAATGTGTAGCATTATCTTGTATGAGTATGCTAGAATTGCCATAAAGAAGTAGCACATACTGGAGGAGAAATTGTTGTTGTTGTTGTTGTTGTTGTTGTTGTTGTTGTTGTTGTTGTTCTTCTTCTTCTTCTTCTTCTTCTTCTTCTTCTTCTTCTTCTTCTTCTTCTTCTTCTTCTTCTCCTCCTTCTTCTCCCCTCCTCCTCCTTTCCTCCCTCCTTCTCTTTCTGTTTTAAATTATCTTTAATGGACTTGAACTTATTTCAACATATCAAGTAATCTTTATTTTTAATACTCATTCAAATGTTATTGAATTTATCACTTTTTGATTTAAATCAAATGTGCTACTAAATGAGAAAAATGGTAAAAAACAATTGTGCACAGAGAAAATTTCCCCAGAATAAAATTATATATTTATATGGAAAATAATGATTTCAATGGTATCTTTTTTGTTTTACTCTATGTTTGAGATTACATTTTAATTACAATATTTATTCCTTCTCTTTCCTCCCTCCAAACATTCCCATATACCCCTCCCCATTCTTCCTCATAGTCATGGCCTCCATTTTCATCAGTTGTTATAGTATGCATAAATGTATTTGTGCATACATATATAACATGTAATATTATATTATAAAAATATGATATATATTACCAAATGTAACCTGTTGAGCCCATATAATGTTCCTTGTATATACATTTTCCAGGAATTATTTTTTGTCTTTTTATATATTTAGTATAGTAAAAAAAACTATAAATGCTATGATACAAAGAATATCCATTTTTATAATAAATTCTTTAAAATCATTTGCATTGAATGAGCAACAGAATCTTGAAACATGGAAATTTTGTCAAACAAAATTTCAAAATTATAATCCTTCCAGTGAAACATTTTGCCATTTTATGTATGTACTAACATCATTGTTACTCTACAAAGAATTTTCCTCAACGCTATCTTTTTACATAAAAATATACATGTAGATATTTAACTTCCTGAGTGACTAGTCATACATCAAATATAATTTAATGAAATAATTTTAAACATCTTGGAATGAACTAGTATAGATTTGTAATGTATGTTTGTGATAAAATTCAAGAGCATACCAGAGAATTTGTACTTAAATTCTGAGTTAGAAAATATGATTTATCACCCACAAATGAAACAAATCAACTGTTTAAACAAACTGTTAATAAAATAGATTACTGAGAAGTTCTATTTTCTCATTTATTAGCAAAATGCAGATAGCCATTTTAGACTACCAAGTTGGATGTTTCCCACTATATACACCAAAATGTATAAATTTCTTGCAACACAAAAGGGTGAGATAATTAAAATATTTGCCTTATAATACAACTAATCTATACAGTTCATCTCTCATAGCTGACATTCTTTGTATAAAATCCTTCCTCTTCAGAAACCCTGAGGTAAGGTAATTACGGTAACAAACATGGAGGCACAGCTCTCAGTTCTCTGTGAGACTGCTGCTAGGCTTAAAAACATCTTTTTTCAAAGACAGCTGGAAAATTGTGGGGCTACTCTATACAGTTGTTACAAATATTTCCAGAGCAACCTCATTATAAGGGCCTAAAATGGCCCTGTAAACAATGTCCTTGGAATGTTTGTTAATGTCGAGATGCAGGCCATTTCTCACCTCTACTACTATCCCTTCTGTTATCATAGTCATGGCTCCAGCCATCATGATTCCTGTCATCATAATAGAAATCCTCTCGGCCTCCCCTGTAATGACAATCAGACCCATGACCACAGTAGTGCTGCTCACAGCTACAGTGTCTGTCTGCTAGGTAGGGGTGAGAATTCTGTCTTTTACACTGTAACGACAATGCATCTTAGTGCCACTGGGAGCTGGATGACTCGTTAAAGGTATGGCCCCGTGACTGAATTGATGGAGAAAATCCCGACTGATCTGCATGTACAGAACCAAATTTCCCACCATATGATATCTGTCTGAAAACATTGTTCACCACTGCTTGCTGCTAATAATCTTCTGGAGAAGAGAAAGACTGCTGGACTATCTGTGCTGATGGAGTCATGTTTCCCACCACCCTTTCATAGCATTATAACTATTTTTTTTGTTTCAATTCCATCTGTTTATGTAGTAATGACATATCTTTACAAACACACATGACTACAGTTGTGCTTCATTTAGAGCAAAAAAAAAAAAAAAAAAACAAAGAAAAAAAACAAAATGCAGAACTTCTTATAAAACAGAGGCATGGCACTGTTAAGAGATGTGGAGGTAGGGCTTAAATTTCCACCATGAAACTGGGGATATGACACACTGGCATCCTCAGAGGCATGACTACTTCCTGATCCAAACTGAATTTTGAGAAGCCTCCAGAAAAATTTGATTCCACTGAGAAGATACACGGTGTAAGGAACAGATACTTCATGCTTGAAATTTACAAATGCAAACTGTTTCAGTTTGTCATCTTTATCTTTGGGGATTTTTACCTTTACTACTGGCCAGCCTGGTGAAACAAGTCGAATAGAAGCTCCTCCATCACCTTCATCTTCAGGTTGCTGGCGAACAGAGGATGGTTGGCCTCTGCCCCCATCTCCACGTCATTTGCAGTCTCAGGCCTAGTCTGACTGCTGGTAGCTGATAGAATGACCCTACTATGCACTCTCAAAAACACTCCAGGAATTCTTAAAGAATACAACACACTACCTCTCCGTTCTAGAAGTTAGAAGTATGAAACAAGCTGTTACCAAGTTTGTCTTCTGAGAGAAAATGAGGCAAGAACCTATTCAAGGCCCACCACTTGTCCTGAAGATGCAGGTCTTCATTTTCACATGGTCTTCTCTTCAAGACATGCCTGTTGTCAAATTCTCCCAAGTACTGTAAGGATAGTACTCCTGTTGAATTAAGGTTTAATTAAACAAGGTCTGAGGAGGTCCCGTTTATTAATTGTCGATCTCAGTGTCTGTGCTACTGTAAGTGGTTCAGGAAGTTTGTTCAATGGTACCTCCCACTTTCTCTTCTAAGAGATTCAGTGTGGCTGGATTTATGTTGAGGCATTTGATCCATTTGGACTTGAGTTTTGTGCATGGCGATAGACATGGGTCTATCTGCAGTCTTCTACATACCATCATCCAGTTGTGCCAGCACCATTTGTTGAAGATGCTTTCCTCCTCCCATTGCATACCTTTAGCTGTTTTGTCAAAAATCAGGTATCCATAGGTGTGTGGGTTAATATTAGGATTTTCGATTCCATTCAATTTTTCTACTTGTCTATTTTTGTGTCAATACCAGGCTGTTTCCAGGACTATAGCTCTGTAGTAGTGCATAAAGTTGGGGGTGGTGATGCTTCCTGGAGTTCTTTTATTGTACAGTGTTGTTTTGTCCATCCTGGAACTTTTGTTTTTCCATATAAAGTTGATTATTATCCTTTCAAGGTCAGTGAAGAATTGTGTTGGGATTTTAATGGGGATTGCATTGAATCTGTAGATTGCTTTTGGCAATTTTTACTATGTTTATCCTACCTATCCAAGAACATGGGAGATCTTTCCATTTTCTTGTATCTTCTTTAATTTCTTTCTTTAAAGACACAAAGTTCTTGCTATATAGGTCTCTCACTAAGCATTACTCCAAGATACTGTATATTATTTGTGGCTATTGTAAAGGATGATGTTTATCTGATTTCTTTCTCAGTCCCTTTGTCGTGTGTATATAGTAGGGCTACTGATTTTTTTGAGTTTATCTTGTATCCTGCTAGTTTGCTAAAAGTGTTTATCAACTACAGTAGTTCCCTGGTAGAGTTTTTTAGGTTGTTTATGTAAACTATCATATCATCTGCAAATAGTGACAGTTTGACTTCTTCCTTCCCAATTTGTATCCCCTTGATCTCCATATTTGTCTTGATCACCTCTTATGCTAGCTACTTTCTAATAGCTTCAATAAACACCTGAGCAAAACAACTTAAGGAAAGAAGTGTTTATTTAGGCTCATAGTCTGAGGTTACAGTTCATCATGACAGTGAAAGCATGCATGGTGGCAGAGACAGAAACAGCAAATCATAGTCAGAAGGCAGACAGAGGTTGGCACTGTTGCTTAGCTAACTTTGGCTTTTTTTATGAAGCCTAGGATCATACCTGTAGTTAAATGGTTTTCTCTGTCCTGTTGGTACCCCTGGGCTGGTTTTTCTCTTGCTCATGGCTCTCTGGAGATACTTATGAAATAATCACTCAGAGGCTAATATTAAATATAATTGTTTGGCCAATGGCTCAGGCTTATTAATGGCTAGCTCTCTCTTATAAATTAACCCATTTTTAATAATCTATGTACTACCACATGTTTGTGGCTTACTGGTAATATTCTGGCATCTTACCTTTTTGGTGGCTACATGGTATCTCCCTGACTCTGCCTTCTTGATCTTGATAACTCTTTCTGGATTCACACCTAACTATATTCTGCTTGGCCATTAGCCAAATTAGCTTTATTTATCAACCAATACAAGCAACAGATATTGTCAGCATGCAGAAGGACATCCTGTATCATTTCCCCTTTTCTAATTAAAAAGTATAGGTTTTTAACTTTAATATAGTAAAGGATATATGTAACAAAACAGTTGTCAAGAAAGAATTACAGGTTCAATATTTAGTCTATTTGTATTTGTAAAATACAAATATCATCCTATCTTTTTGAAACTAAAGTTTTATACATAATTTATCTTTTATAACAACTAAGGAAAACTATAACTATCTTTCTTCAACTCCATCAAATACCTCAGGAGGATATAATATTACATAAGTAAACAGGAATGCATTGTAAGAAACTTCTAAAACTCCAGAAATGACAGAGACATCTGGCTGCCTGGACAGTCACCCAAAGTTCTTCTATAACATTTGGGGCATCTATCTTCAACCTACAGGTGCATAGTATCTAGTAGACTTTTTAGTGAAGCAGCAAATTTGAAGATCTGTTCTGCCTTGTACTGGCAATATTCATCCATTGCTTTCTTCTGCATCCTATAGGCTGTCTGGCAATTTCCTCTGTGAAGCAGGAACCCTGAAGGACCATCCCATCTTGTCTTGGCATGTTTAACAGTCACCTTCTTGTGGCTCCTGCATGTCCAGTTTATACAGCATACTGTCAAGCAGTCCAAGCAAAAGCAGTTTCTTGCCCAAATGGCTAGTCTTGAAGGCAAACTGCATAACAAGTTTCTTTGATGCCCATCATCCTCTCTGAAGTAATTAGTGCTGCCAGGAGCAGATGTGTCTCACTGTCAAGAAAAGTCTTGCCAAAGTGTAGGTGAATCCATGAAAGCCCGTTCAAATGGATAAAATGGGTTTATTAGAAACCATGCACAGATGTACAACAAGGTAGATAGCTGCATGGACTTCCATTCTGCCTAGAGGTAAATGGAAATAGCTCTCCCTCTTTGACCACACACACACACACACACACACAGAGAGAGAGAGAGAGAGAGAGAGAGAGAGAGAGAGAGAGAGAGAGAGAGAGAGAGAGAGAGAAGTGAGAGAATGCCCTCTCCTTCTTTTAAAGGGGTCATGTTGACAGACAAGAAGCTCTACCCTAAGGCTCATACCCCAAGTCTATTGGAGGAATGAATTCCCACAATACTCATCCCAGAGATTGAGTGAATGATGCTGCCCACATTTAGGGATTAGGGTCTCCTCACCACTGTTAACATAATCAAGATAATCAATCCTCATGGATGTCTCCATAGATCTGTCTCCAAGTGATTATAAACCTTATGAAGTTGATATTTAATGTTAACCATCCACTTCTATAAAGACTCTGTCTCCTAATAAGATCATAATCTGAGGCACTGGAGTTAACTTTGCAAGATATGAATGGAGAAGAAAACATCAATACATCACAAGTTGCACATTAGTGATTGCTTTAAACATGTGATGAGTTGACCTGTGAAAACCCATTAGCCTACTGTTTGATTGATATAAACACTCAGTCATAGGCAAATATTGTCAGTAACTGGGAATACTTATACTTCCTGATTTTTATGGGATTCAAAAACTTTGTATACCTGGAATTGGGTCTGCTCGCACTATCTTTAATGTCTGTTTCTTTTAAAATGTATAGATGGTCAAAGTGAGAAAAGTTAAACCACTGCAGATAAAGTAGCAAAAGGGTAAAATAATGACACTAAAACACTATAAAAGTAGAATTTCCTAGAGGTTGTAGAAAATAGGTTAACAATTGTGCATCTGTCTATGATAGAGTAAGAAACAACTGTCAGCTCAATAAACAATCTTGGCATAGAGGGGAAAACTTTAACGGCAACTTCAATTCTTATAAAAGGGAAGTGTATTAATGTTGGACTAAAAAAATCCAAAATACTAATATTAAAGACTATATTTAGTGTTTTAATATTGGACTGTCAGAAGACAGTGCAAGAATGGAAAGAATGGATTCCAGTGTGGGGGGAATTTTGAGTGCTTGTGAGAAAACTCGAAGAAAAGAGTCTTGTGACCTCAGTTTCTTCAAAACTACAGAATTGCTTTTGGAATGTGTTTTTGTACTCCTGCCAGGTGTAATGGAGAGGGGTGAGTTTTCTTCAGCTGTTGTCATTCATATGCCTATATGGAAAAACATGTTTTTGCCTCATGTGGCTTATCCTTGTTATTGCACAATTTAGTCAGGCAACTCTTAACCCTCAGAGTATACTTTGTCTGATGCTCTGGATAAACTTGGCGGTTGCATGTGACTTTAGTCTGCCTCATTTTTAGGCTCCACTTTCCCTTGTTCATACTGCTAACCAGAGTAATTGACACTGGACTAACCAAAATCCCAGAATAATCATGTTAGAGACTATATTTGAGAAATTGAGGCCTCAAGTGCATCATGAAACACTGCCCATAGCTAAAGCAATGAATGATTTTGTAAGGACAAATCTATCAAATCACTAATAAATAAACATGCATTGAATATGCCTTTGGAGGTTAGAAAAGGGAGCTATGTGTGTTGCCTCATGCCCACAATTCTAGAACTCAGCATCTTCAAATAGGAGGATCAGAAGTCATTATTATCTACATAGTGAATTGGAGGATGGCCTTGGCCTACATGAAACTATCTCAGAAAAAAAGACATTAGAATAAAAAGAGAAGTGATTAAATGATATACCATTGGATACTGGGTTATTGCAGAAATCAAGAAGGATTTTTTAAAAAATCCTCAAATAAAATAATAATGAAATAGTCATGACAGACACATTTATAACTCTAAATGTCTACATTAAAACATCAAGTTCTCAAATAAGAAACCTAATAATGAACCACAATTTATTGAAAAAACAAGAACAAAACAAATCTAAAAGAGAGTAGCTGGAGACAATCAATAAAGACCAGGGTGGAAAGCAATGAAGTAGAAAACAATAAAACAAATCAATAAAATGAAGAGTTGGTTCTTTGAACAGATACACATTTAACAAATCCTTAGCCAAATTAACCAAAATAAAGCCAAACCAAAACCATGAAATTAGATATGACAAAGGATACATTGCAATAGACACTAAGAAAATTCAGAGACTCAAAAAAAAAAAAACCACTTACAAATGTATATTGCTCAGGCAGACATGTTGGTGAAACATTGTGATGTCTATTCCTGGTTTTCAACTTGACTACATCTGCAATTAACTAAAACCCTAGTGGCTGGGCACACATGTGAGGGATGTTTTTCTTAATTAAATTATTTGAAGTGGAAGACCAACTTTTAGTCAAGATCTTTTGATGTTGGACGATACATTAATCATGCCCACACCTTCTAGTGGTAGCCTATATAAATGACATGGAAGGAAGCTTTTGCTCATTGCCTGCTTGCTCTCAGTGACAAGTCCATTCCTTCCCTGGCAGTAAAGCCTATTTCTTTTGGGTTCTGGTATATACTGAAGACAAGCTGAGACATCCAGCCTTGTGGAATATGAGTGCATAGTGGGCCACTATGAGTGATAGTGAGTATAATTATTACATTTGGACCCAAGAATCCTAGCTATGGGAGAAACTACCATACATTTGAGGTTGATTCAAAGCATATACTGCCTTCTGGAGAGTCCTGATCCAGCCCTCCAGGCTGCTGTCACGTAACTGGCACTGTAACTGTGTCTTCAAAAGGCCAGCTGCTTCAGGTTGATGGGCAACATGGTTAGACCAGTGGATTCCAAGATCATGGGACGGCTGTCACACTTCTCAGGCTGTAAAATGAGTTCACATAGATACAACAACAACAACATGGCTATCTGAACAAGACCTGAACTAATGACAACACTAATAGACATGATAACATGGACAAGGGAAATCTCTCAGGGGGAAAAAATAACACAAGCAACTATGGAATGTTAAAAGTGGGAGAAATAGTCCTCCCCAGGGATAAGCCTTCTAATGGCATATTCAATCCCAAGTGTTCAGCCCTAAATTCATATGCATACAAGATAACTATATGTGATAAATATAATCTGGTTATTATAAATATATTAATACTATAAATATGTAAATGTTAAGTATTCATACACATAAATAACAACTAAAAAGTAAAAGAGTCCATGATTTCAAGAGGGAACAAGAAAGAGAGTACATGGTAAGGGTTGGAGGGAGGAAAAGGAAAATAAAAGTTGATAATAATAAACTTTTTGAAAATAAAATAAATAAAGGGCTTGGAATTGAAGAAACTTTTCAGAAGAAGAAATACAAATGGCAAAGAAATCTTTTCAAGAGTGTTCACTATCCTTAGTCATAAGGGAAATGCAAATTTAAGTTGCCATGAGATTTCATCTTATCCTAATCATAATGGATATGATTAAGAAAAGTGACAACAAATTAGAGAGAAATTGTGATGAACAGGAATGCCTCATGTGCTATTGTTTAAAATACAAATTGGTAAAGCTACTATGACAATCAGTGTTACAGTGCCTCAAAAACCAAATTTACTGTATAACTCATCTACACCATTCATGGCCATATACCCAAAGCATTCTATATCTATCACAGAGATACTTGCTAGGTGTCTTAGTTAGGATTTCTATTGCTGTGAACAGCCATGAGCACAGCAACTCTTATCAAGAGAACCATTTAATTGGGGATGGCTTATAGTTTAAGAGGTTTAATCCATTATTATCATGGAACAAAGCATGGTAGCTTGTAGGAAAGCATGATGCTGGAGAAGGAGCTGCCTACATCTAGATCTGTAGGCAGCAGGAAGAGAGTGCCACACTGGGCATGGCTTGAACATCTGAAACTATAGGGCCCACCCCCAGTGACACACTTCCTCCAATAAGGCCATACATATTTCAGCAAGGCCACACCTCCTAATAGTGCCACTCCCCATGGGCCTATGGGGACCATTTTTATTCAAACAACCACATTAGTCAATGTTCATTGCTGCTCTGTTCATAGTTAGGAAATGGAAGCTCCACAGATAGCTATCAACTAATTAAAGTGGGGGGGTACATGTACACAGTGGAGTTTCATTTAGCACTAAAGAAAAATGAAAATTTCAGGTAAATGATCTAGAAAGCATTTTAGTGACTGAGGTAATCCAGACTCAGAAAAACAAATGACACATATTCTCACTCATCTATGGATCTCAGTATCAAACCTTTAGATTTATGTGTTTAATGTGTAATACCTGAAGAATCAAGAAAACTAGAAAGGGACTGTTGATGGTTAAGTGGAAATCACTTTCCCACTCCAGGCTTCAATAAAAATAGCAATTTAAAAAAGAAAAAGCATGGTCTGGAGGATTCCTGTACCGCCATGATTTGTGTGACAATTAATGCTTTTAGACAATAAAATACTAAATAACACACTGAAAACTATTTGTAGTAGTTATGGGAAAAGTGGTATACTTTCTCGGTAACCTCTAAGTATGACCAAAGTCCAGGGAAATGCACATTGAGTTCCAGTGAGGTAAGATGAGATGCAAATCAATTAACAGATCACTTGCCTGGGAAACGTGAGTCCCTGTGCCCAATCACTAATTTACCAAGAAAGGAAATACACAGGGAGCAGGAAGATTGAGTTGGGGGGGGGAAATACAGGAGAACAAAATAAAAAAAAATTGATATTATAATAGAGGGAGCCATTATAGGTTTAACGAGAAATCAGGCACTAGGAAATATCCGGAGACCTATAAGGATGACCCCAACTAACAATCTAAGCAATACTGGAGAGGCTACCTTAAATGTCCTTCCCCAATAATGAGATTGATGAGTACCTTTTATGCCATCTTGGAGCCTTCATCCAGTAGCTGATGGAAGCAGAAGCAGACACACACAGCTACACATTGAGCCGAAGTCCTGGAATCCAGTTGTAGAGACAGAGAGGAGTATGAGCAAAGGGGTCAAGAGCAGGCTGGAGAAATTCACAGAAACAGCTGACCTGAACAATGGGGAGCTCATGGACCCCAGTCTGATAGCCGGGAAACCAGCATAGGACCGACCCAGACTCCCTAAACATGGATCAGTATTTATCCCTAGTGCACAAATGGATTTTGGGAGCCCATCCCACATAGAGGGATACTCTGTCAGCCTAGATACAAGGTGGGGGGGGGGCTGCTCCAAATGATGTGACAGACTTTGAAGATCCCCAAAGGAAGGCCTTACCCTCTCTAGGAAGCAGAAAGGGGATGAGATAGAGGGTCAGTGTGGGGCAGGGGAAGAGGGGAAGGAGTGGGATTGACATGTAAAAAACAAGATGGTAATATAAATAAAAAGAAAGTAAATACACAACGAAATAGGCTGATAAAGATCATTGTTAACTACCAGTTTCTTTTATGCAGTAGATCTCTCCTTTCTTCCTATATGTCCTACCTCAGTAAATGTTACTACTTCTTTCTCATTCTTTGTCACACTACCTCAAGAAATCTATTTTATTCTTTCCCTGTTATAACCCCCTCAACCAGTCAATTGCAAATTCCTAAAATTATGTTTCCTTTTTCCCAAGTCCATTTACTTCTATCTGCCATCAACTTACTGCAAGACATACCATCAAGAGTGTGGCAATACTCTTCATCCCCCTACTTGTATCCATGCCCAACTTTTTATGCCCAGTCCATCTCACTGTATCAGCTCAAGAAATGTCGTAAGGAGGTACTGGCAGAGGATCAATTCCAACTCCATAGCTTAACTGTGGATGCTCAAGTTCCTCATACAAAATGACATAGGATTTTTATATGACTACATAATCCTCCTTTATTCTTTAAATCATCATTGATTCTTTATAATAAATACATTATAACTAGTTATAATGTATTGTTTACAGAATAATGCCATGAAAAAAACAACTTGTACCTGCTTAGTACAGATGCCATTTATTCTTATATAATACATTTATTCTTTGTGAATTTCATACTATATATTTTGAATATCCTTAAGCCTATTTCTCCCCTTAACTTGTCCCAGAATCAACATACACCTCCCAATTCTATGTTCTATTATTCTCTGAACAACCCTTGCAATTTTTCTCTTCAGGTATTTTTTTTATCCAAGTCTGGTTGAACCCATGAATAAGAGGGACAGACTGTATACATAGATTTCAGACTATATTATCACATAGTATGATGTATTGTACAATGCATTAAAGCATTATATATACATCAATTATGATATTTAGTATATTGTACTTAAATTACATACATATATGTCTATCGCCCACTAAGGAAAAATCTCTTCCAGGCACAGACTATTTTTGCATTTTATCTCACAGCTTGAACTTAATTCTTATTTTGATTTTATTTTACATTCATTTATTTTTATGTAGAGGGATGAATGGGTAACTGGGAGAGTACCCATGTACCACAGCACGCATATGCAGATCAGAGAACAACTTGCAGAAGCTGGTTGAACTCAGTTCTTAATATTTATTTATATACATAGTATTAAATAATCTATACCAAACCATGGCTAATCTATAGCTATGTGATCAATTAATAAATTAATCAAGTATAGTATTTAAAAATCATAGACTTTTCATTTAAACAGACATGGATTAAAATTATAGTTAAGAAAGCTATTGACAAGCAAGGGAGGTACTGTCTTCAGTTGTGTGTCCACTGGTGTGCCTACCCCGACTCCAGTGGAGATTTTTAATCTCATAATAACACAGAAGGACTTCATCAAATCCAGAGCACCACAAACAAAAGACAGGAATGCAAAAAAGAGAATAAGTGGAAAATTGGGGGTGAACAAGGGAGGGAGGGAAATGAGAGATGATGCAGATATGAGCAATTGAAATATATTAGACACATGTCTGAAATTGGCAATGAACAAATTTAATTAAAAGAAAGGGGATCATCTCATTTCAACTATTTTTTTCACAGCTTAAATTCAGAACAGTAATTGTACATGTAATGGGTTGCCTGTAGCAGTAATTGTTAAAGGACTATTCAAGAAGCAAATTCTTTAAATATCTCTTATAGTTTTCTATACTGCAAACAAAATAAATTGTAATAATGTCTATAAAAAAGAAGGTTAAACTCCTAGAATCCAGTTGCAGACAGGGAGGAGTGATGAGCAAAAGGGTCAAGACCAGGCCGAAGAAACCCACAGGAACAGCTGACCTGAACAAGGGGGAGCTCATAGACCCCAGACTTATAGCTGGGAAACCTGCATAGGACCAACCCAGATTCTGTGAATGTGGTGTTAGTTGGGAGGACTGGGCAGTCTATGGGGCCTCTGGTAGGGGATCCATATTTATCCCTAGTGTTCAAATGGGCTTTGGGAGCCTATTCCACATAGAGGATACTCCATCAGCCTAGACACATGGGGTAGGGCCTGGGCCCTGCTCCAAATGATGTGACAGACTTTAAAGACTCCCCATGGAAGGCCCTGGGGAGCATAAAGGGGATGGGATGGAGGTTGGTGGAGGGAACAGAGGAGGACAGGAGGATGTGGGAACTGGGATTGGCATGTAAAACAAGCTTTTTCATGTATGTATGTATGTATGTATGTATGTATGTATGTATGTATGTATGTGTGTGTATGATTGGCCAGGTGGTGGTGGTGCACACCTTTAATCCAAGCACTTGGGAGGCAGAGGCAGGCAGATGTCTGTGAGTTGCAGACCAGCCTGGTCTACAAGACCTAGTTCCAGGACAGCCTCCAAAAGCTGCAGAGAAACCTGTCTCCAAAAACCACACAGAAGAAAGAAGGTTGTCTACAAACAACTTGGATTATGTGAACCTCTACTCTCATCTATCAACTACAACAGTAATGCTTTCTCTGTATGAAAGAAGGTAGTAAATATAAAAGTAACAACTGACTTCAAATGCTTTCTACATATATACACATAAGATCTTAAATATCAACACATATACAGTAAGACCTAAGGCATGAAAAATGGCAAACACATGGAAAGTGCTTCTTGACAGTGAGCCACCTTTATTACATTTGCAGATTGTAATAAATCTGACATTCCCCCAGTGTATGAGAAGTATCTGATGCCTAAGTATCAGTGCTGCCTAAGCATCAAATGGTCTTCAAGTTTCAGTCCCATAGCTGCATGACTCTGTTGCTTACAGAATGCTTATATACTTTTCCAACTATTCTATTTTCTGCTGTAATTTATCAGCCATATCAAACCACTTCTTACTGCTGGATTTCAGGGTTCCAGAGAGTCCCATAGCTTATCTAAGATGATAGTCAAAGCTAGAGAAACCAAACATCCCAAATTGCTTTGGTGAATTCCAAGTTATGGATTAGGGCCCACATAATTAACAGTGCTCTGTGTTGCTTTTAAGCGGATTATGGTTTGGGCAGTAAGTTAAGTGGTCATTCTAGTCAAGAATATATTTTGTACTTGTTTTCAGTTTGGAGAAGAAAAAATTCTAAGCGAGAACCATCTTAATGCTTTTTCAACAACAGCCTCTCTGTTTTGGTTGGAGAAGGACATAAGTTATGCTTTTTTCTTTCTCTCTGTGTGTATGGCTCCACATAGCACACAGGAGCAAACCACTGGGGAAATTAAGAGTGGTACCAGCCGCCTCGCCTCACAGCCTCTAGGTTCATTTACATGAGGAGCTAGTCTGCTTCAGCATCTGCTCCTATAATTGCGTAAACATGGTGTCCTCCTGGACTCACAGGCCTTTCTTCCTGTAACTCTACCCTAGCACTGCTTTTAGGCACATGGCAGGGCAATGCCTGCAGTCACAATGTGGACAGATGGTTCCCTATCACAAGCTTCTCCTAGATTGCAGTTTTAAGGGGGTCACTTTATTCTACAGCTACTGTCCTTACCTAGCATGCATGCCAAGTCTTTCAGGCAAGACTCTCATTACTGTTAGCATCCCTTGGGGTTTTCTAGGGCCACAGATGAGAATTGAAGACCACAAACAATCATAATGAAGACAATTAAGCCTGGCTTTGTCAACACTTTGTTTGATAAGATACATTAAGAAGTATTCTGGTGGTCAGCCTCGACCACTAATATTTGCATCTATTGATTTAGTTCCCCCCAATAGGTTTTGCCATTGTACATTAGAGGCAAAAATCTCCTATCCTTTTTTCCAGTAAGAAGAAAAATAATTGTGTCATTGTGTGTGGGGATCCCAACCAACATTAACCATGCTTGGTTTATGTCTACAATGTCTATCAAGGAACAGGTGACAGAGTTAGAGATCATGGCTTTTGTTCTATAAATCACAAGATTCCATTGCGCAAAGCAAAACACAAACATATGGTAGAATGACTTAGGCAGATCGGTGGAAGGTTATGCTTATTCACTGAATCCATAGATTACCTATAGTGGTCCCCAAGTACAGACTGATAACCAAAAGGAGCACTGCCCTGCCTTCCTATGACTTAATCATGAGAAGGAGGGAGACATGGAAGCTATTATTTTAAAATATACTCTTGTTAGAAGAGTGATAGCAAATGGACTATATAAAGGGGGAGTTGAGGGACTAATTCCTATAGTGAGTGACAGCTAACTTACCAGTCAGAAATGTGAATAGACATTTGTAATATAAGAGCTGACCAATTTTACTAATTTTAAATTTGGGTGGGACTTTTTGTGTGCTAACTGTGGTGCCAAGTTCTATATGGAATGCCAAGGAAAGTGGAAATATGACAGAAGGCATGTATCTACTTTTGAGGATGGAATACTAGAATAAAAATCTTTTGTGTCTTTCTACTTTCATTTGACATAGTTTTGAGATTTACCTACATCATCATGTACCTATAGTCCATTAATGTTGTTACTTCTGACTTTACAAGTATATGAAATACATGACTACCATTCTACAAATGCTAGAATTCCATTGCCTTACAAAGATTTCTGCAGGTTCTCAGGAAACAGCCCATTGCCAGTAGACAGAACAGAGCATCTCCAGAGGTTTGAAAGATAGATAGATTTGAATGTATGTTATGGAATAGGTCTGAAAAACCCAGAGACCAGGCAGGCAAAGCAGAAAGACCAAGAAGAGAACTCAGAACAGGCAAAAGCAGGCAGTATAGAGACAATGCAGGACCATGGGGATAAACTTTGGTACTGTTCAAAACCAACAGTGTTTCCCCTTCCTCTCTCATTTGAAAACCCACGCAAGGTTCTGATCAGACTCTGCCAATCAAACCCAAGTGCCGAGGCTGCAAAATCACATCTGATTTTCAATCCTAGGCAACAGGTTTGGTTTTAAATGAATAATATTTTTTAAAAATACCATCTTACTTTTTACCAATTCATTTTAAATTCTCTAAACCTCTTCTTTTGTCAATGATATATTTGATGACTCTTGGCATTTTATGGGGGTTCATAAAATAATTATGACTGTGCCATTTGCAGAACAAAGTCAGTATCTTAGGAGGAAATTACTATTGTAATTTGCTGTAATGACTATCCTGAATTTAAGGATCTGAAGTGTGTGATTAAAACGCACAAAAAGCTAAGAAAAATATTGAATTCCATAAACAAGGACTTCAGTGCTAAAGTAGATAATTTTCTGCCAAGGTTTTATTAACTGAATGTTCTCCCTTGGCTTTGACCCTGTTCCACTACATTGAGAAGCCTTCCTTAAATCATCAGGAAAAATTTCTCAGAGTGACTACTCCCTGTCCAGAGAGAAGAGGGTTTTGTTTGCCTGGTACCATACCAAGGCTTTTGTACCACTGAGGTGACTCCTCAGCCAAAGAAGAGAGACCTTTAATTCCTTATCTCAATGTCAACTCTAAGCAACGACCCTACATCTTATCCTTTGTGCCTCCCTTCTCCCATACCCCATAGGCCCAACCAGTTTTATGAGGGAATAAAAGACAAGTCCAGATACATGTTAAGTCTAGACTAGTGGTTCTGGAACTTCCTAATACTATGATTCTTTAATATAGTTCTTCATGTTGTTTTGACCCCAACCACAAAATTATTTTTGGTGATACTTCGTAAGTGTAATTTGGCTACTGTTATGAATCATAATGTAAATATCTGATATGTGACCCCTGTGAAAGGGGTCATGATGAACAAGTTGAGAGCCACTGGTCTAGATTGTTTGTTGTTCACTCAGGTAGAGTAGCTAGATAGATACTGTGATTCTAGGTTTGTTGCTGAAGATGAGGACTAAGCCAGAGACTTGGAACTTATCTTAAACTCAAACTGCTAGAATATTAATGACAAGGAAGTCCCAGATGTTGTGTTTGTATGATTGGTGCATTCATTGTGATACAAAACAGAAAATAAATAGTTTTCAAACAAAGTGATGGGTATGTGGAGCTAGAGAGCCTACAAGATATCCAGAGGAAATGAGCAATAGCCTATATAGCTTTGGAACTAAAGAAATCACGACAGTACATAAAGCCCCAGGCACCACTGACATTTACAGAATTAATCAAGGAAAGGGGAGAGTAAGACAGGCCCAAGGAAAGCAACCCAATCCGCTGGAATCCAAGACATACTATAGGCAAATATCAAAACACAGCAGCTTCCAAGTCTTGGTAATCTTCTAACTTTAAACTCTTAGATTCATGATTTTCATCCTCACAGAAGTTAAATGAATACAATTATCGAGACCTTGGAGACCAGCTGATTCATACCATGGGAGTAAAGTGCTCAGACATTGGGGCCAGAATGCCTGTTGAACCTCGGACCAGAAGCTTGTCCATCAATATGCTCACATGTCACATGGACAGTACAGTCTTCACAGCACTTCAATGAGAATTAAACAACTTAATATTTATAAAGTGCTTTAAATGTAAGTACTGACACACACATGCAGGCAACCACTACAGAAGTGCTCATTAGGATGAATACACAAGAATCTGTTGGGGAGATTCTGATTTATGTGAAGTAGACTGGCATTTGGTGTCGGTGCTTATCCCAAATCCTGGGTTATTCTAATGTGTGACCAGAATTAAGACCTAAGATCTTAATGATTCTTAAATATTTGTGAAGAATTGTGCTTTCACAGCTTGTTTCTTAAAATCGGCTGTATCAGTCATTTTGGTGGTCCTACATTATTGGAATCTAAGTAGACGTGTGAGTATCAAACCCCCGTAGGGTGTGGAAGAGCAGATCCTTATTCCTTTAGAAGGCTCAAGCTTCAGTAGATTCTACACCTTCCCCTAGAGGTAACATCCCACCTTTCCCAGAGGTCTTGTGCCCACCACATGCTCCACCAGCTATTTGATATTTTAAGTATCAAACCAGCTATACCAATTAGCATTGGTCTAACCATCCAGAGCCTGAAAAGAAGTGAGGTGAAAATACAAAAGTAAGGATAAAGAGGCCCTTAGAAAGTTACCCCCACTCCTACACTGTCCACTTCTCCAGATCTGCTCTTCTATGTCTTTAAGGTAGAGAGGCTCTTTCTTAGTATTCAGTGGGAGATACAAGGGAAATACATGTGTAACAGAAAGCAAGTAAGGCCAGAAAAGACCTTAGTGAGCTTCTTTCTTCAGGTTCTGTTGGGACAGCAGTATTGAACTTTCTCTGGAAACCTACTGACATCTGATATGGGGTTCACATGGGATTGGGGGTTAGCAATAAAAAGCAACTTAATTCTTTGTACAGATTCATCATATGCATCAGACAAAAATGTTGATGATAATGTCCAAGTAGCCTTTGGATTCTATAACAGGTACAAGAAAGTCACTCAAGAGATTTACTGTTGTGGTCATTATGCACCTCTGTTTTCAGGAACTAGATCAAAATAGCTGCTTTATGACAGACAAGGGTCTATACCATAAGCGTTTCAACTGAGGCAAATTGGTAATGCCATGCCAATGTGGCAAAATGGGGAGTGTAATTAATACAGTTCCTATGAGCTCCAGTTCCTCAAAGCCTAACTCAGACACACAATCCACACCTCTTTCAGCCCCACCTTAATGACGTGAGGAACCCTTTGCCCATACTCTTAAGTCCCAAACCTGCCCCCAGCAGTTCAGAATAAATTCTGGCTGTATGCTTGAGCAGACGGAGCTCAGGGATCTGGAAAGAACAGAGAGATCATTCCATGTGATCTGCCAGGGTGTCACCTCACCAAGGCCTTTGGTAATGCTTCAGCCTCAGTTCCCTAATGAGTCTAATAAAGGGAGTAAATGCATCCAGTTGAAGATAGCTTCCAGACTGTACCTGTGAAGGTTTCTCCAGATCCTGTTCTCTTTCCCTCAGCTGTGGTTGTGCAGCCACCAAAGCATTTTCAGCTGATACACCTGTGCTCATATTCCTGCTTTCTACTAAAGGGCCAGCATCTGCAAGTGGGGGATTAGTAAGCAGTTTCTAATTTGTTTCAGCCTTTTCAAACCAACTCCCTGAAGGTCTCCAGCACTTCTGTTGTAATTATGCTAACAAGACCGAACCTTCCCTTAGCAGATATTACTACAGAGCATGAAGATTAGAATTCATGACAGAGAAAAGGTCACTATCTTTGACACTGTTCTATAGCTAGGAGGAGATATCAGGATCACAGCAACTCTTATAAAGGAAAATATTTAATTGGGGGCCAGCTAACAGTTTCAGACACATAGTCCATTATCATCATGGTGGGGAACATGACAGCAATAGGCAGACATCATCCTGAAAAAGTAGCTCAGAGTTCTACATCCAGATCCCCAGGTGGCAGGATGAGAGAGATAGTGGACCTGATCTGAGCTTTTAAAACCTCAAAGGCCACCAACAGTAACAGACACTTCCTGTAGCAGGCCATAACTTCTC
This sequence comes from Cricetiscus sungorus, assembly GCA_030556225.1. Taxonomy (NCBI): domain Eukaryota; kingdom Metazoa; phylum Chordata; class Mammalia; order Rodentia; family Cricetidae; genus Cricetiscus; species Cricetiscus sungorus. Next base: position 13,915,883 of record JANBXA010000726.1, read on the forward strand.
TGACAAGGCCATGCCTCCTACTCTTTTTCAAATAGTGCCACTCCTAGGTGATTCAGATACTCATCCAAATCAAAATCTAACAGAGCCAACAGACATAGACTTGATTTCCATGACCCATGCCATCTTAGTTCTGTAACTTTGAGAATATTGTTTAATCTCTTAAAGTCCTGGGTTACTCTTCTATAAATGAAGTTATTAATACTAGTACCTACCACACATGGTTCTGTTGAGGATTAAGCCATAAATTGTATGCCCTTCTCAATGTATAGTGAATATCTAATAACAGACAACTGATAAGGATTTTCATTGCCCCCTGCACCTGTACCAGGCAGAAGGTCAGATGTCTCCCTGTCTTTCCGAGATTCTTATCCATTCATTTATCTATCATAGGTCTCTCACATAGTAATGCTGGCAGTGCTGGGGAATGCTTAGGGAAGGCCAGTGGATTACTTGTTTTGTGGTTGTGGTTATCACTGTGCCTGTGATTGTTTCCAAGGTGGAAACTATTTACTTTTTCTATGTTTTTTTCTTTCCGATGAATATTTGCAGAAAATGCTTGAGAAATGCCCTATAGGTGAGAGAAAAAAAGAACAATTCAGCACCTGTTAGAATCACAGCACTTAGTTCAAAGAATACAGAAGGGCAAAAGTTTTTTTGCACATCCCACTGCCTCTTGGGCTTTAGGACATTATCTTATTCCATTTTCTGTTGCTATAATTAAATAGCCAAAGTTGTGAAATTCAGATATTTTACAAAAAGGTTTATTTGGGCAGCTCTATCTGCCTGGTTTTCTGATGAGAACATCATATTATAGTGGAGAAACAGAAAATGAAAACAGGTACCTACAAAAGAAGGTTGTCTGTGAGACATAAAGGGGAGATGTCCAGTTTGTTTGATATCCACTCCCTCTCCCAGGATGTAATCCAGATTCAAGATACCTAACTTATTCTGAGAGACCCAATAGTCTTGGAAAACTGATTCAATCTCTTGATAAAACATCATTCCATTCAGGAAGGTTATACCCTATTAACCAATTACAACCTCAGAGACCTGCCTCTTGAAAAGCTTCATGAGGGGAAATTATGCCTCAAAATGAGTGTGTACGAGGGCAACCCATGTTCAAGTCACAGTGAGCACAAAACTGAATTTAACAGAATACATTTAATCTGAAGTATTTGCCTTCTCACCCATCAAATTCGAAATCAAAACCACTTAACTAAACCTTGCTTTAAATGCCTGGGATGAGAACCACCCCCTCTCTTACTTCATTGGCCCATCAAGGATTTCGTTAATCACTTGTTGGGACTTCTCAGAAATGACAGTGCAGATTATTTATGCAAAGAAGCATTTTGTTCTGCAATTGTTTGCATTTTCCCCTTTAGAGGCAAGAGCAATTTAAGAAAAATAAAGTCAAATTATCTTAAAATAGGAAAAAAGGTACATGACCAAACTTTAAAAAAAAGAAACAGAAATCACAAAATGTTCCCTTTTTTACTGAGAAAAACAAATCTATTATTTCTTTTCTTGGTGTCCCAAAGGCCTATACAGCACATGGAGTTAGAGCATTTAATAAATATTATGTAATAGGTTGATGAAGATGATTTTAATGAGAAGAGCAAAATGCCCTGAGTATTTTCACCATCCCTTTCCCATTTTTTGTCAGCAAATGACCTTTTCCATGGAATGTTGTATATGGGTTCAGATCAGGGGATTCACAGCCTGACTCTGCTACTTACCATTTATGTGTCTTCAGACAAGTTATGTAACCCGTTTATTCTGCAGTTTTCTTTTATCAAAAATGAAAATAGTCCCCCTTTTTGTCACTTCAGCTGTGGTGATCAGAATGACTTAACTTGTGCAAGGAACCAAATGCATACATAAAGTAGTTAAGAGCAGACTCCCATGGTGATTTTCCATCCTCAGGACCATAATAACAGTTTGACCACAAAAACACAACCCAGCAGCTAGCCTCATTATGTGCTCTTAACATTTAATGACTTTTCCTCTTTGTAAACAGCCCCAAACTTCTTGTTTGTCACCATGCCACCAACACTAAACACTGCCAGATATACCTGAAAAACAGTTACAAAATTCTTTACTTCCAACCTTCCTAGCCTGGGGGCATATTTGCAATTCAGAGGTGATCTCTGTTTTTTGTTTTGTTTTGCTTTGCTTTGTTTTGTTTTGCTTTGTTTTCCTTAATTATCTATAATGCACTGGCTTTCCTTTCACAACCCTGCTGTAACAGCAGTGATAGCTACAGGTTTGTGAGTAAACAGCTTTTGCTCATTTTGCATCAAATTTTGTTTCTGACAAGAACAAGAAATGGTGATGATGTTGATTAATTGTTGTATTCCTTCCTCCAACTTGTCAGCATTACTGAGTGTTCTTTAGGGCCTTGCACATAGGAGGCATGCAATCAGTATGCATTGCATGGAATAATTAATTGTATGCTAACTAGTATTTGTCCACTATTTAGTGAGCCTTCTATAGCTACTATGTTATATTTTACAACATATGTTCTTGGTTTTTATCAAAATATTGATCAACTATAACTCTTCACATGTAGAAAGATGCTTCATTGTTTTCTAGTTGTGTTAAAGGGAAAAGGGGGCTTGGTGTCTGTGAAAATGATACTTGGAGAAAACTCTGGGCCTACAACATTTCAGACTTATACTTTAGCTGATTAAGTTTCTGTTGTTATACAGGGATCAAGGTAAATTAAATAAAGAATGTTTTTCTCTCTTTTCTTTCATTTTGCCAATCCTTACAATGCACCTCACCTAACTTTGTTTAGCATCTTATCTCTTTTAGACATGTAGGACTATGTAGGAATGTAAGGTTGGAGCCGTGAAGGAATATACATCTAATGTTCACTAATAGATAAATGAATAAACAAAATGTGGCACATCTGTATAATGAAATATTATTCAGCCATGGGAAATATTTCTTTCTCTAAAAAATGACTTCACATGTTACAACATGGCTGAATCTTGATGACATTGTGCTAAGTGAAGTAAACTAGTCACAAAAGACAAAGTACTTCAGTATTCTTCTTCCATACTGTACTTAAAACAGTCACATTCACAGAGACAGAAAGTAGTGTGGTAATTATCAGGAGTGGGGCTGAGGGGGACAGTAGTTGATGTTTACAGATTTGGACGTTTGGTTTCACAAGATGGGAAGAGTTGTGAAGAACTCTTGTACCACTGTGTCAATAATATTTGACACTACTGAACTGTACATTTAAAATCATTATTATGGAAAGCTTTGGAAGCCATAATTAAAAGGTTAAGAGATGCAGATTCCATGGGAACTCGTGCACATACTGGGTAGCCCAGGTGCAGCAGGTACACTCATCTACCAGGTTGCAGTTCATTTCAGATGCAGCCAATACTCAACATGCATGCCTCTATTTCATTAGTGTGATTTGTGCATTTTCTTATTTATGATCCTGCTAGTGAGCTTTGCTTCAGAGTAGGAGACTAAGGAGGCAGAAGAGCATGAAACAAGCGTTTCCCCCACCAATTGCCTTCCAATTGATAGTTAGAAATTTTCCACTCCCTCCAAGGAATGGCACACAGTAATCTTCAGCTGCTCATCTCAACCACATCCCCCGATTACCGGAAGCACTCTCATAGTCATTCCACGTGAGCTTTTGGCTAAGCTCATGGATCAACTGAGTCACTGTACGCATATGAAACGTATTCATAATACATATTTAAAACCCCAGAGCCTACCTTTAAATATCCTCATTACCGTAAAACTCATCAGCCAAAAGGAGAGATTCAAAGGCAGAAGTGACCTAACAGCACAGAGTGAATGGGGATGGAGTACCTTGGAGAGAACAGAAAACACTGCTCTGACAAATTTCCCTTGTTGAAGCTAGGATTTTGTTAGCTTGTTTGTTTTTGCGTGCTGTTTTCTGGCCCATCTGTGATATTTTAATTTATCATGGTGTTCATACACATAGGACAATTAGTTGCTAATTGTTTTATATATTTCCTGCCTAATTGAGGAGAGCACCAATATGGCTTTGTGACCCCTGATCATTTGCATTAATAAACTTTAAATCAATCTCTCATTACTAACTTTCCTAACAAAATCAATCATAATCTGCTAAAAATTGAAAGACTAAAATACAGATAAATCTGAGAGAGCTCAAATAACCTTTCTTCTGTCCTCACAATGTCCTTAGTCTCATTTTATGCCAGTGACATTTCCTGTTTCTGCTCCATACACCACCCCCCCCCACACACACACACATTTCCAACCATAAAGCCTTTAGTAATCTCATCTTTCTTGATCAGCCACTGGGTAATTGCAATGATAGTGATGATGATGATGATGTGGTGGTGGTGGTGGTGGTGATAGCTTCATTTTATTTATCTAGTATGTAGTAGACATAAACAATTTTTGTTTCTTAAATTTTATTTTTGACAATTTCACATATAGTTAGTTCACTCTGAATATTCTCATCCCTATCTTCACTTATTTCCCTTCCATCCCTGTCATAGCCTAATCCTCCCTACAGGTCCCTTCCCCACATTCGTATTATTTCATTTGTGACCCACTGCTTTTAACTAGGATTGTCTTGTATCCACAGGATTGGAATTACCCATTGGATCCTGGAGGACTCGCCCCTGGGGCATACAACTGAACACTGTTCCTGCCCAAGAATTCTACAGTGGCCAGTAATTCATCAGGAATGAGTAGGTCTCTCTCCATAAGCTGTCCCAAACCCATTATTTACTCCTGGCAAATCCAATCTCTATGCAAGACCAATGCAGACAATCTCAGCTGTTGTGACATCATGTTTTCAATGGCTATGTCCTGTCCTGAAGCCAAGCTGTCATGGCCTTTCCCCCATCTTCCAGCTGGCTCTTACATTCTTCCTGCTCTCTCTTTGGCAATGTTCCATGAGCCTTATGGTATAAATGTTCTGTTTATGGTTGATCACTTAACTGTCACTCACTCTTAACACCTAGAACAGCCAGAAGTTTCTGTGTTCATCACCATTCACTGCAAAGAGATTCTCTGATGAAGAATGTGATCACTATTTGTCAATGTGTATAAACATGAATATTTAAAATGTAGTTTGGCATCATTTCAATTTAGCTCAATGACAGTAATGAGCTCTTCACTAGGCTCTATGACCTCACCAGCCATGGGTTGTTAACTGAATTTACAGTACTAACATAGATCCTCCCTTGTATATTGGGCCTCAAATCCAACCTGCCATTGTCATACTAGCATTGCACCAGTGAGTATATCTTGCTTTGTAGATTGGCATTGTATTTCATAGAGTTCACAGCTGGGTAAGATCACTGATACTTTATCTCCCCTAGCAACCTGCATAGAAGCATCAAGCATTCCGAAAGCTAGCCAGCAGGAAGGTTTCCAGCTCAGTTCCAGCTTGATTTCTCTGTATCTGGCTGCCAGATGTGTGTTGTCATCGGCAGTAGTGTCTGTCACCTATTTTTTTTGTAGGCAAGCAAGAGGAATGAAAGTAGCCTACATTGCTTTGTAAGTCTCCAGCACCTTCATGACCCTAGTCTTAGAGAGGTAAATGTCACATGTGCTTTCTCATGTGTAGATACTATATCTAAAACTATAGGGGTGTGTGTGTGTGTGTGTGTGTGTGTGTGTGTGTGTGTGTGTGTGTGTGTGTGTGTTTAACTCAAAGGATCTATAAAAGCCAAGAAACTCAAAAATGCCTACCAGGAAGGTGTCTTAGTACAACATAGGTGATACGAAAGTAGAGAAGCAAAACAATGGGCATGGGGAGGGTTAGCAAATTGGGGGTGATGTGGAACAGGGAAGACAAGGAGGCAGAGAGGAGGGTTAACCAAAATGAAGGATCTATTAAAAAGCATATGGAAACCTACTACTTTGTAAACTAGTTTTTGTTTTAAAGTTAAAATATAACAGGAGAAAGGTAACCTGATGCACCTAGAAGCCATTGTTTCTCAAACAAAAATGCTGGTATCAGATGGATAACACTTCCCTATGTGTTGGTTGCACTAGTTTTATTGTACATGGATGGTGTGCTTCAATGCTCATAGAAATATTGCCAAGCAGTTTACTAGTATTACCCTACTTCACAGGTGAAGAAAATTCAATCAAAATGTATTACACAGAGCAGTTTTGTTTAAACATAACAGTTAGTCCAGAGATAGATATGTCTGAGTCTTTATACTTCCCTATGCTACCTCTACAAACTGTGTTTTCAGAATAAAGAAAATACCATAAGGAGCTCTGGTTGTTATAGGCCATATTTATGCAGTGCATAGCTAAAAAGTAAAATGCATATCCTATTCTTCCGCCAATGACCAGACCTTTTGTATCTGAATGAATGATGCCACTATCAGTTGCAGCCATGAGAAGATGCAACACTGATTCCAGGACACAAACATTGCCCCAAAGTTTCTGCTTCTCCTTTTGTTGGGTCTGTATTCAAAGCTCAGCTGAAATCTGCTCAGGCAAATTTGTATCCTTAGCAGAGAGATACAGCTCATTTCTAAATCCAAAACATTCATTGACAAGCATGATCACCCACCTTATTCACCAGTGTAGGCTCTAATGACTTCTAGCTGCTTGCTCAAATATAGCCTGTTCTCAGAGGACAGAGATTTGTCACCACTAAGAAGATTCAAGGGAGCATGCGACAGGCTTTGAATTTAATTTAACAATTGAGCTTCTCCCTCCAGCCCAACACCTAGCATCTGGCTTATCTTTTCAAAATTTCATGAGCAGGCATCAAGGAATCAAAAAGTTCCTTTCTGGGCTAGAAAACAAAGAAACTTTACCCTAAAGAATCCCTCTGAATGCAACGACCAGCCCACAAATATTCACATTCTCTGTCAGATTTCCCTAGATCCTCCAAGGGAAATCAATGACAACCAGTTGCTATTTGGCCTTTCATTTAGAGTGGTCAGAATCCAACTGGCCTCCAAGGAATTGCTCACAGTGAAACAGGAAATAACTACTTTTCACCACAATGCTCTTAGGAACGATTTTCTCCAGCAGTAAGTTAATTGCTAGCATAAAATTCTATTCCTATTCTCTGTGTTGTGTGTCTATGAGAAGAAAGAGCAAGCCCCTTTGCCATGCAGCCTCTTGGAGACAAATGGGCCCTGGCAAAGCAACTGCCAGTTGGTCATCCTTGCCCCCACCTTTAAGTCCATATGTCAAGCTGTCTTTTCTGCTTCTCCTGATAAAACATTCTAGCATATTTACTGCCCAGGAAGTACTCATCTCAACATAAGCTGGCTGTACTGAGCCACATTGCTAAGGAAGAAATATGCTTTATGGATCAATTACCTTCAAGCAAATAGCACATCACAGTAATTTAACATTCCCATTAAGTGGCAAACATTTTGCATTGGAGTGTCACAAAGGCCGAAGAGAGGAATTGTTATTTGGAGGCTGAGGATATTGTAGCAAGCTAACAGCTCTGGGCCAAACAAAGTGAACTTGGGGGTTAGGAGAGGCAAGGGTAGGAAGAACTTCAAATGGTGTGAACAATGGGTGACCAAACTACGGCTCACCCAAGAGCAAATGTGAAAGAGACCCAATAGCCATTGTAAGTGGGGTTGATGCTATAATTAAATACTGTGTTCCATCTGTGGATTATATACTTCCTTTGAGATGCCTGGGAGCACTGTAATCAACAAGCAATGGAGTCAAAGGTTTTCATGATCTTGTTTTCAAACAGTACAAGCACTGAGTTGAACATGTATCAGAAGTATTAGCAAAGTCTTTCACCCAGAATTGTACAAGGGAGAACTAGTTGTGGCAATTCATTGGATCTTCTAAGTGTTTTGAACCCTTCTACCACCTTTCCCTTTTCGTCATTCACTCCCAGCCTTCCCCATTTCTTCCTGTCTTCTGATGGTTCTCTCAAGTAACACTCACAAAGCTCAGAGAGCCACTCTCAAATGCAGCCTGGGAATAACTTAACCCTGTGAGGTAGAAGACTTAAGGGAAACCCATCTGAGATACACAATGAAGGATCTGATATGGAAAGAAAACCCTACACTAACATGTCTGTAAGATTCTCATTCATGGATACAATTCACATCCTTGCACCAGCTGGAAGTGGTTGATTTCCCCTGCACAGTTGCTTATACCAAAGTCAAAGCACAGAGAAACACTCTTTGTTTCATCTGTGCTTGTGAGTGTGCAAGCCTCCAACAGTTATTCAGTCATTTTCCTCCTCTAGCACACTACTAACATTCCTCAAGGGAACAAATTTGTCTGGCCTGAAACCTGAGCACAAGACAATGTCCAGATGATTTTGTGAGCTGGTGAAGTGGTGTAATAAGTGCTCCTACAAAGCGGTGTGTGCAAAGGTTACCTATACTTGCTGCACACTCGCCTCATGAATAGGATTCATCTGCATCAAGGATTGGCTGAGAGATGCTAAGAGGGCATTATGACCTTACATGCCTTTTGCTTTCCTTGACATGGGTTATAATACCCAGTGGATCTTCCTTCTTCTGCCACATTGTTTCATTCCAAAGTCCGATCTGGCTTTCAGGGAGTAAACTTCTCCTTAGGCTGTAAGGTAAATCAACTTGGTAATGAAGAATTCATGACTTCCCTGGCTCTCTGGACCTGACCATCTCCAGAGAAAACATTCTCAGTTTGTCATCTTTTAACATGGCACGTGGCCAGCCACTGGTGGATCAAGGACCATGAACATAATTTTATAATTTCAAAGGCTGATGTGCGGCTGCTGAAGTTGGTAGAAACATCAGGTTTGATAAAAAGTAATTTCATTTGAGACCAGAAACAGTTTATGCCTGCATAGCTCTTCAAAATGTCACATATTTGTTTCAATGTCTGAGCTGTGAGACTGCTTCTAATAACATCTCAAGCCTTTCAACAGTTTCTAAGTCAATTCCTAAAAGTTACTTCTAAAGTCTTCTGAAGCACCCTCAGACTTAGCTAGACAATCCCTTCCCCTTTTAGGACAATGGAGAACTATTTACTATTTAGAACAATTGTTCTGACAGTTCAATATTCTATGTTGATATTGCTGCAAATTCCCTATATGCCATTTCTTCAAGGGAGCAGTCTAAACATTGGGTTATGTGAGTAACAGTGACAAGAAAATTCCTGGGAAGGCTTCTAAGGGCACATTATAAGTTGAAATTTTAATGATTATAAGACAAATTGGAAATTTGTTTCTATCCTGAAAGCTATTTAGAACCACTAGCAAGTATACGTACAAGTTCAGAGAAGTAGATACAAACCAGAGTCCTGCTGTTATCATGGCTAAGAGAGGTCTCCATTAGTCACATGCTAATTCATTGTTGGTTCAGCAAGCATGTCTCTTTTTACTTGCACACAAGACACCAATGGCAAAACAACAATGCACATAAAATAAAAATAAATTGATTTTTTAAAAGCACTGAAACTCCTTTTCTATCACCTGTGGAAAGACAGCTGATGTTGGTTTGTACTCCATACTAATTCCCTGGGAGTCTTGTCACTGCTACATCATCAGGGTCAAAGGACAATCCCTTCTCTTTCTAGTTGTACCAACCAAAGGCAAGCCACTTTTGTTATCCAAACTATTTCTCTCCAGTTGAACACAGAAAGTCAAAGTACCCTTTGTATGGGGCTACTAAAATTTTCAAAATTAAATTGAGATGTTATGTTAGAATGAACCCCACACTACATATAGACTCTAAAGCATTTTGTAAATTTGAGGTGGTATAGCATACAAAATAAAGACCATCTAAGTTCATATGGTTGCCAAAAAGAGTCTGTGCTATTCAAACTAATAAAGGTATATCTGATATATATATAGTTTCCTGTATTCTCATGCCTTTAAGTATGTGTCACACATGTGGTATCTATTAGACAAAGTAGTCATTAACTACAACCCCACCCCCAACCAGGCTGAGTAAAAGAGATAACCAAGCCTTCTGATTCAGATCACATGTTACTCTCTCCAAGCATCAAATGCCTACAATTTGAAAGGTAGACTTCCCAGGATGAAAGTGCATCTTTATCAACAAATACAAGGCAACTAAAGTGAAAGATGATGGAGAATGACTTCTTTACTATCTGCAAACAATCAACTAGCAGCCACTTCTCTGGTGACCATTCAAGTCCCATAGCCCATCTGAGGATGGAGCTGCTTTTGCCTCCCCTGGGAATCACAGATGAGTACTAGATGACAATTAGCTCTCAAATCATGGCTAAATAATTTTATCCCAGCTATTCTCCATACAAAGATTTATGCCTAATTCTAGTACAAATAACCAAATAGTAATTTGTCACTGTATATTCTTAAACATACTATATATAAGACAAACATTTCATGAATATACTTCCTTTAAGGGAAGTTTCCTGACTCATCACAGTGGCAAAAACAAAAACAAAAACAAAAAATCGCATGACTTTTAAAAGGTGCTGCTAACAATTCAATGGTGTATGAGAAGCTGGAGAGACTAGCTGGGTGTGATGGCACACACCTTTAATTCCAGCACTTGGGAGGCAGAGGTAAAAAGATCTCCATGATTTCAAAGTGAACCTGATATACAGAGTAAATTCCAAAACAGGCAAAAGTTACACAGAGAAACCCTGTCTCAATAAATAAAGATAGAAATAGAAAAAATAAAATAATAAAAAGGCCACATAAAGATGGAAAACACAGAGAGAGTCTGGATACTACATGGTGTCTTTAAATTGTGTCACTGCTGAGAACATAGCAACAACTGTTAAAAGAAATGCTGCTAGATATTTCAAATTCTATATTTAAAAAATGGTTTGACTCCAAAATTTAAGTCTAAGGACAGGTTACTGGGGAAAAGGATTTCTAATTTTGTTTCCACAGAAAATGAAAAGCTGTGGATTCCTTCCAGACTAACAAGGTTTGATCAAGGAAGACCCACTGAAGCAGTGTCCCAGGTGACCCAACATTCAAAACAGCTGGGACAAGGCAGCCTTACAGACCACTATAGCTAGGATTTCTGTGTCTTCTTAGGATCCCCATGACAGCACCCCCTACCAGCAGGAAGTAGTTTGGAAAAAATGACTCCCAAATTCCCAAATATTTATAAATGTTTGTTTTCATTTAAATGGGGTTGGTTACAAATGGTTAATAACCACAACCAATCTCTTTAAAAGTAAAAAGGGGATTATGGTATAGATATGAATACTTTGTTTTGGAATGGATTTTCATACAATTTATGATCAACTTTGTGATATGTATATTTCTCCTCTTGTTTAGGTATTGTGTTTATATAGCTCATTTAAAAATGTATAATTTACTACAGATTTTACATAGTTATCTATAATAATCAAAACTTATAGTTGCTAGTTAGGATTTATAGATATAGAGAGATGTATTTGAAATGGATAGGCATTCTTCAAGCCTCTCAAAGACGTACAGAATATGGCATTTAAAATGGTTTAGGGTTTTTTAACAGTAAGGTAAAACTGCTCCTGGCAACACTACCTGCATCAGAAAGGAAGATAGACATCGAAGAAACTCGTTATGGAATTTACTTCCAATATGGCAAAACTAGCCATTTGGGCAAGATACTGCTCTTGTCTGGAGTGTTTGACTTTATGCTGTATAAACTGGACATGCAGGACCCACAGGAAAGTGACTGCTGATAAAAGATGGACATTGCTACAGGGTTCCTGCTTCATGGAAGAGTCTGCCAGACAGTCTGTAGGACACATAGAAAAGTGACTGAAAAACTGCCAATACAGGTGCACAGTATAAAGTTTTCTGTTTTGCTGAGGAGTTTGCCAGACACACTATGGCCTATGGGCTGAAGAAACATTACAGAAGAACTTCTGGTGACTGATCAGGCAAGATGTCTCTGTCATTTCTAGAGTTTATATATTATCCTTCTGTGTGTGGCTTTGATGGAGTTGAAGACAGACAGTTATGGTTATAGTTTTCCTTAGTTAGGATTAAAGATAAGTTACATATAGGACTTTAAACTAACAAAGGTAGATGATAGAATATTTTCTTTAAGTCTTGCTAAATGTTAATGGACTAAATATTGTTAATGTGGTTCTTATTTGATAACTGTTTTGTTATATATTTTGCTGCTAAGGTTAAAACCATTCTTTTTATTTTAGACAGAAAAGAGGAGATGATGGGAGATGTCATTCTGTAAATATGTTTCTCTTATTGGTTAATAAATACAGCCCTGCTGGCCAATAGGAAAGCAAGATAGCCCAGACTAGGAGAGAAGGAGGTTTCGGGGAGAGGTAGGGGGAGATTCACCATGTAGAGAGCAGAACGCCAGTCCCTCTCTCTGGTAAGATAAGACCATGTGGAAATATTTAGATTGGTAGAAATGGGTTAATATTTAAGACAAAGCTAGCCAATAAGTAATTCTAGTAACAGGCCAATGGCATTATAACTAATACAGGCATCTCTGTGTGTTATTTGAGGCTGGCATGGTAGAGGGACCTGGCTGGTGGGAAAACCTACTTGTAACAGACTAGACATGTTCCTTTGCATCCATCAAAAGTACTGGCATTTACCCAGGACCACTTCCTCTGCAGACACTTTCTGCTGACTCTTGCCTGAAATTCAGAAGCCTAACTTTCAGAATTATGCCTTCATAATCTCTACAGCATCACATGACATCACTTAAGTCTTCAGCATCAGGAACAAGGAGGAAAAAAAATCACAGTGCAAAAAGAATATCAAGGTTCATTCATTGGAGTAGTAGTGGCAGCAAACGCAAACAAATAATTCCATTTTCTATTTCCCTGAATTGTATCTTTTTGGGACATGTCTATGTACCTATTGGTAAGAAAACTGTTGTTTTCATGTCAGTGAACAGGTGATAGTTTGTACTTTTGCACTACAAAGACATTGCAAATAAGGCAGCCGTGGTATAAAAAACACTGCAAGTGATTTTTATACTCCTCAGCCCTCCCAATTACTGAAAATAATTATGCAATGTTAAGAGCTGTCTCCCTGTTGTGTTTGGACTGATCATAATAAAAAGTCCTTAGGCAAATTTGAAGTCTGCCAACTGCTTTGTTCCAAATGGAAGAAAGCTGTAAACTGATAGGAAGGGAGCACAGGAGCAGAAATGACAACTGGAGGGATCTTCGCTCACTTGAGAAATTCCCCACCTTCCAAATGCAGCCACATTCCTAATGTCCCTTCCTGTATTATAAGAGTAAAGCAAAAAGAGGAAGAGGAAAAGGTAGAGGAAATCTCTTGTGCTTCAGCAGAACCTTGAGTTCTCTCTAAGTTATAGTAGGTAGCTCTTTTGGTCAGGTCAATAAAGGCATTTTGCCAGAGAGAAGTCACTTCAGTAGCAACTTCTTCTAAGGGATCTCAGAGGTCTGCTGGAGCCAGTGAATCCAGACTCTTGCTCTCTAAAACAGACTGTCATCCTCCATTCACTGCATTACTCATGGTGGTACCTATACCTCATCTGCTGTTTGCTAGCATATGATTGGGAAGACTTATTTGGCTCATAGTTTCAGAAGGTTGAGTACATCGTGATAGGGATTCTGCAATGGAGCAATGGCTTTTATGGTGGCCTGTACTGGCTGGCTTTCTCTTTCCCTCCATTTTATTTCATCTAGGTTCACATCCTGTGGGACAGTGTGCCACCTGCATTCAAGATAAATCTTGCACCACTTTACAGACATTTCCAAGTGTCCTTTTAAAAATTTATCTCCTAGGCATCTCTCAGTATAACCAAGTTGTCAGTCGAGATTAGCTATCACATCTAGTTTACAATATTTTCTTTTATAATTTTGTTTTCTGTGTCCTAAGAATATGATTCATTTGTAAGACCTCATGACTCACCTCTTTAATTGCTCTGGATTCTGAACCATCTTCTCTTCTCTTTCTCTCTTTTGTAAATGGACAATGTCAAGCCACCATCAACTTTCTCAAGACTACTGCAAGAGCTCCTCTGAGGTGCAAAGTAGAACTTACAACTGACTTCCCTCCATCTCAGTTCCTTCTTGTCTCTCCTTCAGTCTTACTTATTTTTTTGAATGCACTATTATGTAAAGTAGCCACTCAAACTAAAACCTAGACATCATCTTGAACTTCCGATCCCCAACAGATCACTAAGTCCTTTGGGCTTAACTTCCTACCTCTCTCTCTAACTTATGTGCTTTTCTCTGCCTTATCTTCCACAGCTTTAATCCAGGCCACTCTCTATAGTAACAGCTCTCTACTTCAACTCTTGTGCCCCCAATCCATTCTCCATCCAGAAGCCAGATTGACGTTTCCAGTTATCCACTGCTGCAAACAAAACACCCCCAAATATTTAAAAGTATTAAAAACCCACCGTTTTTCCGTGACCACAGATTCTAGCAGTCAGGATTTTGGGGAAGTATAGCAAGGAAAGATCTTCTCTGTTCCTTTGGTATCTGGTGTAGGCTGAGAACTAGCATCATCTGAAGGCTTCTTGGTTCATATGTGGTACCTGGCGCAGAATGACTTAAAAGCTGGGTTTAGTTGGAACTGTTCACCAGAGAGCTTGCTTATATGTTGCTCCTCCATTTTGTGTGTTGGCTTCCTCACCATCAGGTAGCATCAGAGTAGCCATCTGACTTCAATATTAAGTATTAAGTCTTAAGTATCACTTCTGTTTACAGTAATGAGTATCCAAATCAACATAGTGGATTAGTGGATCAATTCTCAATGGCCCTGTATGCCTACCCTTGGAAGTGAAATACATTTTCTTATAATTTAATAATCAAAAATATTAGTTACCACACACATACAGGTGGGAACAATGATTGCTACAACTCAATTGGAAGTGGGTCAAAGAATTTGGAACCATTTGTTAAAACAACAGAGTAGCCATCTGGACACAAAACAGATCATGAAATTGCCTGACAAAAACTTTCAATCACCTTAGCAGTGACTTTTACATGGGACCACTCCCATCATAGAGAGTCAGTCAAGCCCTCCAGCAAGTTTTATTCTCCAGAAGCCATGTACTTATCTGACCCATTCATTCTTTCTCATTAGCACCCTTTTACCAGCTTCACACAGTACCAATACTAGCTCACATAGCACTCTTCTGCACATTTAAAAGGTATTCATTGACCCTCCCATATGGATACAAAACTGCATGGTGGGGGGAGTATTCCATTTCTGGGTTTTACACAGACCCTGCTTAGCACCTTTGAAGGAGCACCCTCATCTCTGTAAGTAGCACTTCTTTTCTTGAACTGCTCAAATAAAAACTTTGGTCGCATACTTAAGTGTTTTCTTGCTTTGAAACTTTGCATGCAGTCTACCAGGAAATCATACCAGATCTCTCTTTATACAAGTATCTTAGTCTACCCAAAGCAGTCATGGGTCTTAAATAGTCTCTCCCCTACTGAGAGCCAGAGAGACAGCTTTGTGGGTAAAGGCAATTGCTACCATGCCTTACGACGTGAATTCAATCTCTAAGACCCACAAAAAGGAAGAAAAGAACTGATTCCCAAAAGTTGTCCTCTGCCATCCACACATCAAATACATGAGCACACACACACACACACACACACACACACACACACACACACACACATATACACGAAAAGTCTTTTGTCTAAGTTGCAAGCTCCTAGAAACACAGATAATGCCCCATTCATTCTTGTCAATGAGACTCCTTTCCATCATGGCATCCAAATATCAACTTTAGAACCACCTGTGTCTGGATTCCTGAGTCTATATTAAATGTTGACAATTCTCACATTCTCAACTCATTCACAATATGGTATAAGTGGTGTATCATAGGTTATTCCTTCATATGAATGCATTACTCCCATAAGAAAGGAAGAGATCAACCATGAAAGAAAAGGACAATGGAAAGAAAAGCCCATTGTAAGATTTTCCTTTCCTTTTGCCCTACGCATTACCAACACCACACCGTGGTGAGCCGGCCTTGACTTGCCACACTAGAAAATGTGTATCCTCTGAATGGTCCAGGCTGTGTCTTCTCTGCACAGATTACACTCATACCAGAAAACATTCAGATAAGGCTCACCAATGTCTTAAAAGCAGTTAATATGAGAAGGGTTAGACGGACCATGATCAAATCTTTCTGAAAAGCATTCTGGCCTTTCATGTCAGCCTTTGATTCAGAACCCTTCCAGAAATCATACTTAAGGGCTGAGGAATACAAAAACAAAAGAAAGGAAGAAAGGAAGAGAGGGAGGAAGGAAGGAAGGAAGGAAGGAAGGAAGGAAGGAAGGAAGGAAGAAAAGAGAACTGCATCCAAAAGTGTAGGTGTGATAAATTAGAGAATAAGAGTGCTACTTACTGAGAGGGGGTGCTCTTCCATATGTGCTGAGGAGAGACTGTGTTAAACCCAGAAAAGGATAGTCATCTATAAAGGTAAAAATGTCCAACAATCAGGTACTTGGAAAGTAATATAAAGGAATATGATATACTCAGTGGACATTGTAATTTCAAAAAATAGTTAGCGACATAGAGAAATGCTCATGAAATTTAAATTGACAAAGAAAAACACAAAAATTACTATATTATATATAATATATATATATATATATATATTATATAATGCACTAATTTGGAGTTCTTTATTACAGTATAAAGGTGCCCAGAAAAGTGTGTAATATGAAAACACAAAAGACCCAGAGACTTATAGTGGGGTTCAAACTTCAAGCTGAATATCAGAAAAGCAAAGCAGCTGGCCACTAAGCTTCCCTACCACTCCCTCTCCCTCAGGCTGAATGTGCTGATCCTGTCTGGAAGAGCTCTCACCAAGCCTCAGACTGTTGCCTCTCCTGCTCAGACTGTTGCCTCTCCTCAGTGTGGCTGGAGAATGAATGCCTCCTACTGACTTCCTGCTGCTGTCTTTTATACTCCTCTAGTGCTGGGATTAAAGGAATGAGGTACAATTCTCTTTCGAACTGATTCACTCTTGTGTCGATCCAGGTGGCCTTAGATTCACAGAGATCCATCTACCTCTTAATCCTGAGTCCTAGGATTAAAGGTGTATTGATGTTTAATAAGGATCAGAAGAAACAAATAGGCTGAATAGATGTTTATTCAGGGAGAAATAACTCACAACATAGACAGATGAACACCAGCAGGTTCCTGGTCCCAAAGATGCCTCTGGATGTCCTCCTGTCCCTGTGCTGCAAGCAAGAGAGCTCTCAGAACCCCTCCTCAGACTTAGTTCCCCCAGGTAACATCCGCCCTGTTCCCACCCCCAATGGGCATGGTCTGTGCCACAAGTGAAGACAAAGTGAATGTCTCACTACAAAGGTGTGTACCACCACCTCCTAGCTTCTGGTTGCTGGGATTAAAGGTTTGTATCACCACTGGCTGATCTCTATAGCTTGAGGTTGATTTGCTTTTCTGAATCCCCAGTCAAGCTTTAATGACTCATAAATAATATATGACTATAGAGGTACACGGTACACAGTAGTACCTAGCTCAATACACTATGTATGTGTACAATCTGCTTGATAAAACCATTAGGTGTTGACTGCATATCAAGCTGGATGTTAAGGCTTCCCATGGCCTACATTACTTAATCTTTCCTGCAATCCTTGTAAGTAAGCCAGTTACTAGAATGGTCCCATTTTTTCCATGTTAGAAAATTGAAAACCTGAAAGGATAGGTTACTTTGCTCAAAGACACATCATAGTCACTAAATGGCAGAGCAAGGATTCAAACCCAAACCATCCACTGCAGAGTCAGAGCTTCTTAACAATACTTATTGTGCACATTTATGCATACATTAGTATCGAAAGGCCGAGAGGAAAAACATCAGAATGTTACCAGTGCCTTATCTCTAGGTGGTAGGACACGAGGAAATTAGCATTCCAGTCTTTTGCTTTCATTTTCCAAATCCCTTACAAAAATTACACATTGCTTTCATATTCAAATTTTTAATGAATCATTTTGCTTTTAGTGGACCAAAGATTTAGGAGATCAATGGTCAAATCCAATTGTTACTCGTGACCTCACATTTGCCTGTTGGGACCACCCACTGTCATTTTCCCTTGGCAGTCCCACTCCTCCTCCAAACTGCAGTAGAAACAACACTTCCGGGGGGGGGGGGGAGTTAGAGTTAAGTTCCTGTTCCTTTGCAGCCACTTTGCCTAGGCTCTGGCTTTCTGCTCTATTTTGGTCCAAGCCCTTCTCTGTATTTGACACTCAGGCTCTATGCTTCCCAGCAAGCAACCTGTTCTCATGCCCCATCCCCATTTCTCACTCTCTCAAAGCATACAGGCCCAGTATGACATCATTACAACACTCAAGTGTGACAGTTGGGGGAGTCTGTGTGCAGAGTGCTTGCAGCACAGAGGATTCAGGCACAAGCCACTACAGCCCTCTCTTTCCTCTGTGACTTTTTCATATCCCTCTTCAATTATAGACCCCAAGCTGATCACACTGCTCTAATAAGGCTCTGATCAATGCTAAGAAGTTATTTTATGATTCCTGCAGGTTGTATTCCTATTATTATTACACATAACAGCATCACATTAGCTTTCAAAAAACAAGCCAGCATTGATTTGCTGACTCACTCTGTGGTCTCCTATGACGCCCAGATCCTTCTATTATGCTTGCATCTCCAGGCAAGAAGAGAATTGATTTCCTCTCCAAGCCTCCATAAGAGGTTCCTGTTCACCCGCCCGCCGCTGTCTCCCCCTTCTCCTCAGAACTGAAATCGGACAAGTGTAGAGAACAACAAAACCCCAAGGTATATCTGTAAAGCTCTCCAAATCAAAACTCTCACCAGTAAACTATAGGCTTTCACCTGCCTTCCACCAGATCTCTCCAATTTTTGTTTTTAAAGTTTAAGTATCCCAAAACACAGTTTATTTTTGTAGGCTGTAAATCAATACAGTAAGACAGTTAAAATCTTACAGCAGGGACTTGGAGAGATCTAGATTCAGACACCAAATTTTCAAATAAACAAATAAGTAAACAAACAAACAAACAAATAAATAAATAAGGCCTAGTTCTGTCATTTCAGAGTAGTTAACTTTGCCTCTTCAGCCCACAGTCTTACTACCTACAAAATGGGAATATTATGTCACAGTCGGTTTCGTAGTGGCCCTAGAAATCAACACACTATGCAAAAGTACGTGTCCAAGACTGTGAATTTATGTGGCTAAGAAGGTAGTACTACAAAATTTCATACTAAAAAACTAAGGGGCTGATAAACACGACAACATGGTTTTGCATTAAATGTCACATTTGCAAAGGACTTGGAGTTTGCTTGTGGAAGAGGGGGCGGTGAAGAGTTGCAGGTGGTGAGCACTCGGTGCAGAGGCAGATGCATTCCCAGCAAGGCTGGAACAGTGGGTGCAGATGGGTACATGTTGGTGAACTGAGGGACTGGATCATGAGCACGTGCGATTGTGCACAGGTGTCTACATGTACTCCCTGTGTTTCTATATGATTCAATTTAGCTAGGCACAATTTATTGTGTTCATCCCTTGTGTTTCTAGTAGAAAAAATAGCACATAAGCAAAACTGACATTCGTGTTGTGCTCAAATTTTTCCCTAATACATCTATCGCATTAGAGTGGATTCCCAACTTCCAAAACAAGATTTTACAGCAGAACTGACTGTACCGACCTCCCAACTTGGAAAGATTGCACAAAATAGTACCATGGATAGTGCCTTCAGCAAGAAAGCCTAGCATATGATAAGCTCTCCATAAATGAGGGCTGCAGATACCAAAACAATAATGGTAGTTCCAAATCCACAGAAGCTTGCCGTGCTTGCAGGTGAAACCTGGTATTGTCTCAACAAGCGTTTCTCCTCCCACAGCTGATAAGAGGTAATGAAAGCCGCTTTAAGCTCAGTTTTGTTTCCACTGTCCCCCTCTCCCAATACCTAACCATAATCAGATGCCTGTGACATTTCAATGACGTTCATGACTCTCTCTTGTGGCCTTAGAGTACCAGACAGAACTAGGCAATGACAGCTCTTCAAGAGGAGCCAAGGGGGAAGCCCCTAGCCACAAGGAACTTACTCCATATTGGTCATCAGGAAGAGAGAGGCACCACGGGAGCTGGGGTGGGATGGCTAGAGAGTTCCCATTTTGCCATAGGGAGACTCTTGGGTTCCAGAGCAGAACAGTGAGAGGATGAAAACAATGCTTTAGAGCAGATGTCAGCCAACTTTGTCTGCACATGGCCAGATTGTAAGATTCTAGGCTTTTCAGACCATATGATGACTGTTAGAAGCAATCAGTGTTCCATTGCAGCACGAAAGCAGCCATAGGCAATCTCCACACTAATGAACATGGCTGTGCCCCAGTAAAACTTCATTTACAACAGTGGCAGTGGGCCGGATTTGGTGTGCAGGCCTTATGTTGCCAACACTTGTTTTAGAGAAGTCCTATCTAATTGTAAACCACACAAATCACTTTGTAAACAGTCAATAGAAACAAGCATAATTAATTTCAATAATATGTTTATGTAACCTGATCATAGCTGAAAAATTCTGATTTCAATGTGGAACCAGCAGCATGAAATGAGATATTTTGCATTATCTTTTATTATATTAGGTCTTTCAAGTATGTGCTGAACGGTATCACCCCAGAGATGCTGAAGCCCTAATCCCTAGTGACTGTGAATGTGAGCCTAAAAAATAGGAACTGTAACGATGGCATGGTTAAGACAGCTCTGTACAGTGGATTCTAGCCAGGGGCCTGCCCTGCTATGCCAGAGAGCCTCCCAATGTAACCACATCTTTAATACTGTCTTCATACATGTACAACATCATCAACTTCCAGTTCCAAACCAATTTGGTGTATGAAGATGATCCCCTACTTCCTGGAGGCAGCCAGAAGAGGGAGAACCTGTCAACTAATACTTAATAGGAAACATACCATCATGCCTCTCCTGAAAGCTAATACCACATCCAGAAGAAACGGACTTAGTCACAGAGGGTATTTTCTCAATTGTATCTGTAAAGAAAGACGGGGATTTTAGGAGCTTATATAACATGTCACATGCCTCCCTCACTCCCACTTAGCTACAGATTAATTTCCCTCAAATGTGTTTGCAAAAGCTGACTTTTTCAGCCAGGCAGAAAAGAATGCAACATTCAAAGTCGTCATCGGTACAGAACTCCTGATAAAGAGTTTTGGAGAACTACAGTGTCACAGCTACCCTGGCATTGTTAATCCTTGAAAAGAAGGGAGGGGGTGCATTGCTGGGGAAAGCTTTGTAAATGCTACAACTGTCACACATTTGGGGTGGGGGAAGTAACAGCAGGAGGATTGAAGTCCTGAGCAGGTTTTATAGAAAAGAACGCTCCAGAAGAGCTTCTATAGAAAACAATGCTGACAGATACCATAGCAACCTGAACTGCTTGTGGCCTGGTAAAAATCAAAAATGTTCCTATGGTCAGGCAAGTGCTGCATGTCAGGAAATGAGTTTATGAATAGAAAGCTTCTCTCAATGAAAATCAATTTCAGGGATGATACTGATTAAGAAAGGGGACTTGGTCTTTGAAAGTATCTTGTTCTGTCTACTTCTGCAGAGAAGATATCCATTTCAGCTTGCACTGAAAACACAGCATTTTATGCAGGAATGCAAAGCAGAAAGGGTCCTCCAGAGGCACCCACTCCACCACTTCACCACCCATCAACAGGGCTGCTCTCCTGGATGCAGCTCTTTGGACACGATTTGGTTTCTGCAGCATGGGTCTCTTTCTGTTTTTTCCCTTTACCAGACACTCACAGTTCTTTCTGGTGGACCTTCTATTCTCCTTCCTTCTTTGCTCATTGTATTTTAGACTTGATGATGTGGTTTGTCCAATCCAGGATAAATGCTCTGTTCTCAAACCCAGCCTTGCCTGAGATATTTTCAATTAATCATTACTCCCTTGAACATGAATGAACCTCTGCCTTTCCTCATAGTCATTGCACTTCATTGCAGAGAGTCATTATCTCTGTGTAAAAGAACTTCTAACGGACAGCCTTCCTTTTCCTCCATGCCTCTAACCCCATAGAGAATTCACTATGCACAATTCCAGTACAACAGAGAGAACAATGACACAGACTAGTTCTGTGAGTTTTGAGTTTCATCAGGCTCTCTGATCCTCACTCAACCTGCAGGTTGTTGTTCTCCATGCCCATGCAGGGAAACCAAGGTT
Organism: Cricetiscus sungorus; assembly: GCA_030556225.1. Lineage (NCBI taxonomy): Eukaryota > Metazoa > Chordata > Mammalia > Rodentia > Cricetidae > Cricetiscus > Cricetiscus sungorus. The sequence goes on from JANBXA010000726.1 coordinate 13,937,994, forward strand.
CAGAGTGAGAGGGAAATACTGAAAGAACCAAGACCTCACATTTGAACCCCTAGGCACCCCCAGGACCTCAGCAGCCCCAGGCTTGCCCCGATCCTCACTATTTTGTCTGGAGTTCAAGAACCATGATCAAAGGGATGGCTGTCACCTTCAAAACTGCTAGAGACACTGCAGCCCTTTCTGTGAAGCCACTCTGAAACCCACCTATTAAGCCAACCTTCAAAAAAAGTCTGACAATAAACACTAAACAAAGCGATGAAGCAGCTATGGCTCTCCAGCCCTCCTTACTTCACTCAGGCACCCTATCTATAATCGCCAAAGTATACATGCTTGTCAATAGTCTGCCTGGGAATCTTTGCAATACTCTTTCTTGCAAGAAGTTTGCACAGCTGCCCACGGAGCATTCAGAGACTGGCAGAAAAAAAAATCTGGTTTGAACCTTGAACTTCACACATACACAGCAACAAAATTTAAAATGTGGAGGAAAGCAGTGACAGAGAGAGGGGAAACACATTTTATAAAGCCTCCCACCAAGGACCAAAGAGATGACTCAGTAGTCAAGAGCTTGGATTCCCTCGGGAGTTTGGGTTCCTAGCTCTCAAGTAACTCTAACTCTTCTGGGGGAACTCTAAGTCCCTCTTCTGGACTTTACAGGCATCTGCACACACCCACATAGATAACTACAAACATATATACACATAATTAAAAATAAATCTTTAAAAAAAATGAAAATCTTCCTACCATATAAGTGATTGTAAAAGCTTTGGGGATTTTGAACATGGCATTCAGTTGTTTGCAATTTTATTTCCCTTAGCATTTTTCCTTCCAAGCTCTTACAGATCTGACTTTCAATAAACAAACAAAACCCCTACTACATTTAGTGATGAGTGCTGAATCAGGATGTTCAACTTATGGGTTTATATAAAGGGGATTCTCTCTGGTTGAGTTTATGGAAAAGGAGATGGGAGGGGAACTCATATAAGAGAAGATAAAGCTGTAATGGAGATGGTAATACTTCTCACTGTTAAAGTTAAAAACATCCTAACATTTCAAGGTATGAATATACCTCCTCACAGCCTCTGCTATTCAATACCACAATTCATTAGGAGCCGACAGGACCATTAAGAACAGGGAGCAAGGGAAAATAAGGGCTGGTGTTACAAGCCCCAGGGCCAAACTCAGAAATGAATGACAATTAGATTGCCATTCAAATCACATAGGCGTTCCAGACACCCATTTTGAATCCCATCCACATTTGCAGAAGGGAGAGGTAGACAACGCCTGGAATGTTGTCTTTCAGAAGTATTAATGATGCACTATAAATTTTGTCCACGTTTTAATGATAATTCAGTCCTCGTTAAGCGCCGGTGCTGATAGCAAGACACATTTCCGCACAGCGGGTCCTCGCAAATTTATTTTCCCTTTGTTAAATCCAGTTTACTTTAATAGTTTGCCGAACAGTAGACAGAAGCTGAGCGGGGGTGGAAATCGATGTCTGTGTCTGATCAGATACCAGCTTTTTCTAAAGCAGCAGCACCGGAACTCCAGTGGCAGCAAAACATCTTTGGAAGAGAAGGGGCTGTGCTTGGGGCTACAGGGTCCTTTGCTTATAAGTAGCATGCCCCTTCCCCTTTGGGATGTTTCCCCCAAGTCAAAAAAAAAAAAAAAAAAAAAAAAAAAAAGTGGCAAGGGCAGCAAATGACTGCCGCAAAGGCCCTAAGAGACAAGAGGCTGGGAGGGAGACTCTAGCCCGCGCCGCCACAGCCCTGGCTGCGGGTAACCTCAGCTGACCTGTGAGCAACCGCTACTGTGAGAAGGAGCCCCTGGGGCATAAGGACAGCAAAATGAAGAGCCTGGGTTTGGGTGCAATTTTGTTAAAGAAATAAAGGAGACAGGTGACCCTAAATCTACATCCTATAAGCCTGGGGCGGTGTATATTGCAACCATGCCAGTAGCTTCAGTAAATCCCCCTTAGAGGGTCCTGGCTGACTGGGACCACCGGAACCCACGCAGTGACGGCCATGGAGCACCAGAGGGCGCCTTGAGCTCGGCTTGCTTTTGCTATGAGGAGGGTGAGGGTGGGAGTTAGGGGCTTGTAGAGGGTGGGGATAGACAGGAGTCTAGACTAACCCACCAGAACCTCAGTTCATTGCCCACGCCACCTCTTTGACAGGCACACCGGAAACATCCGACTAGCTATTAGATTGACAAGGCAGCAAACGCAATGAAGGAGGGGAAGCATGTGCAGCTTATACACAGGTGGAATCAAATGCCGTTTTTAAATTGCCTAGGATGAGCACTTGTCATCATTAGACCCTCCCTCTACTTTGGCACATTCCAGTCTCCCAGAGATGCCTGTGTCCTAAAGTACACTCCATCTCACCCTTTTTGAAGGCCTTAACATACCTGGGGGCGGGGGGATTGGAATGGATCCTTCCCTAATCAGGACAGCACTATCCAGGGCTCTGAGCACACTGTCTCTCATTTAATTCCCCAAGCAGCCTCAGAGGACATTCTTAATTACCAGTTGCAGATAGGGAAACTGAGGCTCAAATGGGTTACCAATTCTGTCCAAATTCACAGAAACCCCCTGTTCTCTTCACTTCTGGGCACCGCTTCCCGGATGAGAAATGCAGCTGTCCAAATGTCCGCTTGCACCCTTCTTCAAACTGTCAGGAGACACACTGGAGTTAAAAGGACTCCTATGGCTCATGAAGTATCATCTATAATTCTGATCTGTTTCCATTTGGAAATGGACACACACTATCCTCGGATGCTCTTTGCTGGATCTCAAGCTACTTGAAGAGAGCCTCCTGACCGAAGAGGTGGAAGGAGCCTTGCAGCACAGAAGGGAATGGAAAAGCAACCCACACTCATATAAACGGCCAGGGTCTCACATCTCCACGGAAGCCTTCAGCCCACATTAGCTTCTTTTGCTCTGACTTCCTCCCAGCCTCAATTTATGAACCCTTGAGCAGCAACTTGCTTTTTTCCATCTCTTCTCTGATTGTGTCTTGTGTCTCTAGCTCACCAGTGAGCTGATGAGAACTGCAGGAGCAGAGGCCATGTCATCACTGGGCCAGCAGCATGTCTCAGAGTTGTGAAATTGAGTTAGGACTACATCCCTGTGTACAGCATCTACCACTTTCCATAAGTTAAACATGATGGACTTGTTTGCTCTTTCTTCTGGCTTTTGGTTTACTTTTTTGAAACAGTGAGGTCTAATGAGGGGTACAGTTTATTTTTTAAAAAAGACAAAAGACCAACAAAAAAACTCAGAAATGTGAACTGTTTCCTTTGCACAAGCAATGTATAGCTCATCTTCTTTTATTTGGGTCCCTAATTTATCTCTCTTTTGCAACTTTGACTTTGATTAGAGGTGTTCATTTATATTACAGATCCAGGTTGACATTAAGTAGAAATACTTTCATACAGCAGATCTCTGCCCAGCATTGCTAGTTATGAAGACTGTGACCAAACCCATTGAACTGGGCACTTCCCATTCTTCTATGAGACAGTCCCCAGGGTGGCTGCTAGCAGGGAGAAATGGAAGATGCGCAGTGAGGGAGAATACTAGAGGACTGATAGAGATACATGCAGAAAAAGGCAGAATGGACCAGGGAATCTATTTGAAAAGTGGGGAGGAAGGGCAGTGTGGGTGTTATAGAAGCTAATAACTGGGCCTCTAGAAACTAAAGGTGTGGGGTGCTTCTAGCTTGACCATGAAATGTACCTAAGTGATCCCATCCAAAGTGCACACATTTGCAGAGGCTGCAGAGTTTCCAGATTGACCACTTCATGCTGAGCTGCTACCACAGCTTAAATGTGAGGTCCTCAGGCAAGTTAGCTGCTTTGGGTTGAATGGCACAGCAAGAGTCTCATTCAGGCTGCATTCAGAAAAGAGTCCACCTCGAAAATGAATGAATCTAGTCAATGAACCCCAGTGGGTGCTGACATCACAGAAAGAGAGACAATCAGACATCATCAGCCTCCTGATGGAAGCACCATAATACCGTCTATGAAGAAGTCTTGCCGGAAGGCAAATGTGAATCTGACCAAGCTCCAATCAAACCACCAATTTCAGGGAACTATAAAGAAAGGACAGAGGAACATGTCAAAAATACATTGCAGAAATGCAATCAACAATATCAAAATTTTAGGAAACTCTTCCAGAACAAATGATCTCAGTCTTCCAACAAACAGATTGGGGGGATCTAATAAAGAATGGTTTAAAGCACATATCAACCCACCATAGTATATATGAGCTCATTTAAATCCCAACTCCAAAACATTTCAAACTGAAAAACTCAGTGGCATTTTAAAGACGGCTCAACATTTGAGAGTTCATGATATTTTCTATTCTTTTAAATGTGATGATGCTGTGCTTTTTTAATGAAAGACTCCTGTGACGTGTATGACAATGTGTACCCATTGAGGTAATCATGACATGAAGATGGTAGGGACTACTGATAGTTTTCTGATTGGAATTGAGACCTACTAACAGTAATTCATATCCAATAGTAAAAAACCTGATCAAAATCCCAGGGCTCAGAGGGTCATAGCCCCTAGAAAGAAACATACAACTGTTGTGTTGTTAAATTAACATGTCAAACTGCTGCTGATTGTGTTTATACCCATAGATCTGGAATGATCTAACCTTGTCCAGGAAAGCTTCTTTGTGCAATGGGAGGCACTTGATGCAGCAACACGTAACTGGTCAAAGTGCTGCGAATAAGTGACCATTGAGTATTTATCCCTAAGAGGCACAAATATATTAGAGCCTTCCCTTCATTTTTCAAGAGTATCACAGAAGAGGGGGTAGAAAGAATGTGAGTGTTGAAGTCTAGGGAAGGGTGCTATGAAATGCAGGCTTCTGGATATGACATGGCCATTGCACTTATGAACTCACAGTGATGGATACCCGCACAAAACCTGAACACAATCAAGAGCTGGCAGTACTCAATGGACTCGGTGGGTCACACAATTGGGATATATGTGCATGTATGAACTTCAGAAGAATAAATAGGAAGAAAATGTGGAAAAATGGAGCTGAGCACTAACACACACAAGCTCCTTGCCTTCTGATTATCAGTCAGATATAATCAAACTCCTGAAGCCCCTGCTGCTATGGCTTTCATGTTATTATGGACTGACCCTGGAACTGTGAGCCAAGTTAAACCCTTCCTCCCCCGCAAAACAAACTGCACCTTTGTTTAATTTACACATACACACCACTGAAATGCATGTACAGAAGGTGATGTATCTGGAGTTTGCTCAGAATATTCTAAAAGGAAATACTTTCCACAACACTACACATAATAGCAAAAAGTAGAAACAAATGTTCACCTACTAGTGACTATAAAAGGGAAATATGGTATATTGATACAGTGGAATAATGCTTAGCTATAAAATGTGTGCAGTACTGATTCAGGAAACAGTTACTGGTGTGTCAGCTTTGAAAACATTGCACCATGTATAGAAACCTAGATGCAAAAGATGCAATACAGTCTTTTGCATCTAGGTTTAGATAATAGCATATTTTCTTTTTCATCAGTAGATAAACATTTGGGTCATTTCTGTTTTTGACTGTTGTAAGTAATGATGTTGTTAAATCTGTAGGAACAAGGCAAAGATTAGTAGTTGCCAGGTAAGAGTGGAAAGAAAAGCTAAGGAGGATACATCCAAATAATTTTTCTTGGAGAAATCATCTTCTAAAACTGGATCGTGGGGGGCGTCTTAAAAATTATAACATTATTTTTATTTTGTGGGGGAGTAGGCATGTGCGATGTGTTCCACAGAACACATGTGAATGTCAGAGGACAACTTTCGGAAGTCAGTGCTGTCATTCTAGCATATGGCTCTTACAGGTTGACCTCAGGTGCTTAGGCTTGGCAAACTTTCCCTTCTAAGCTATCTTGCTGAGCCTGATGGTGGTGATATTTTTGCAACTTTGTAAATTTACGTAAAGCCATTGGATTTTATTTTCACAACGAGTGAATCCTATAGAATGTAAGGATGCCCCCAATAAAGCTGTTATGCTTTTAATGCTATAGAAGATGGGAGGAATGAATAGGTAGGAAATAAATGAAACAAGATTGGCTGTGAATTGGTAATTGCTTAGTCTGGGTGATGGAGACGTGTGATATATTAGGATACCATCTTTAGCTTTATGCTTGAAATTTTCCACAATTAAAAAAACACTTGAAAGGTAAAGGAGTTCGAGGTTAAAAGTCACCCAGGACAGAGGCTGTTCCTGGGACCTGCTCCTCTCACAATCTGTGACTTCAGTTCTTTCACAGCATCTCTGTGTGTCTTGCCTGCTCTCCTCTCAAAACCCATTGACCCAGCCTCTCAACATCTCTAGCCCAAATCCTATGGAGTATAGAATACATGGCATGGTCAAGACTACTTTTAGGAAAAAACCCTTGATACCAACCTAGATAGTGATTATCAGTCTTTGGCCAGTTACCCATTTCTTGCCCAAACAGTTCATACAAGTATCAAAACCAATTCAAACACACAAAATGACATGATCCTTGTTCTCTGGGTAAAGGATTGTAGAACAAACCATTTGAGCTTGAAACAAATATACAGGATCTACTAGCATGCTCCACACAGGCCCATTTTGAGCATCTACAGAGACTGAAACAAACTGATTCCACTTCAGGAATGGTTTCTGTTGGATGGAGCTCTAGTAGTTGAGTCTGAAAAGTGGAAGCATGGTGCATTGAATGAGAACCAGGGAAAGTGTTGGTAAAGTGACGCAGTCTAGCCCTGGAGAGCCTTGGGCTAGTCAAACTCTTCAGAAGAGTTAGTGCACCTAAGTGTGGACTAAAGAGACTCAAGGAGCCATCACTAAGCTGTAGAATTCACTAGTTGACCAGGCTTGCAACAGTCCTTTGCAAATCCTGGCCATAATGATATGGAGAACGGGAAGAGAGGGAGAGGGAAAGGGAGGGAAGAAAAGAGTCTAGATGACCAGGGCAGTTTCTTCTTACTTAGGTGGGAGAAGTAAGTTATGGTAAGTGGCTCATTAGTAGCAGTTCTTGCCTGTTGCCTTTGAAATGCTTGATTATAAATGCTTCCTGGGTTATTAGCCTATGAATGCATGCACAACCACCTACAGATATGGCATATTGCCTTAGGCAGAGAAAGTGCTACATTTGAGCAAAGAAAGCTATTCAACCTCCAAGCCCCACTGGCTTGATCCAGTTGGATACACCAAAGGGAAAGTAGGACTCTCCTACAGTTAAAGTTACTCTCTAGCCGCCATTCCAGCTTTTGGAAGGGTTTGACACTGAAGTAAGTTCATGCTTCCAGGCAGATGCCCTAAATGACACAACCAATTCCAATTAACAGGTACCTTTTTCCTGTAATCATTGACTCCAAAAGATCTTGTCTCTGCTAGTACCAAACTATCTATAACCTTGTTACTATTTACAATTATTCACTGTTGGTGGGCTATAGCACCAATAGTCAACCCAGCAGGGTGTTTGGAAAAGATATTCTGCCCCATAGCTGGACAAAATGCAGTTATAGCAAAGATGGACCTACCTGCCTACTCTACACAGTTCCTCCTTCAGTGGCCTTTGCTCAGCTTCTTCAAATGTGAGCTTGACAGTCACACCTTTTGATTATGAACTGTCATCTACTCTAGACCATAACATTTCCCTTAAATTTCTCACAGATCCATGCCACAGATGATGAAACAAGCTCATCATGACATCTCCATCGAGAAACAAAAAATCAGAGTGAGAAAAACTCATGAGAACATTCCATCACCTCTACTACATTCTTTTTCTTAGGCTTGCTTTTTAAAGTTTCTTGCTTTCAAGATCTATTCATTTTGCATACTCGTTTACCTTACTCTTTAGTGGGCTCACTTTTTAAAAGCAGATTTGTGATTTGTAGGCAGATTTTTCTGTTCAATCTGCCAGCTCCCAAATAACTACAGGGAGACTTCTTATTTATTATGAAATCTTGGCCAATAGTTTAGGCTTGTTTCTAACTAGTTCTTATAACTTAAATTAACCCATATATTTTAATGTACACTCTTTACTTTGTAATACCCATGCTGCTTGCTCTGCACACTTGGTGTCTCCTCATGACTCCACCCTTCTTCTTCCCAGCATCCTCTGTGCCTGGAAATCCTACCTAACTATTGGCTCTTCAGGTCTTTATTAAACCAAAATGAGTGAGACATATTCACAGTGTACAAAAACATTATTCCACAACAGTGATTGTGTAATCGAGTTTATTTTTCTCAGAAAAGCATTTCCTGGCTATTACACATACACAATCAACCTTTTCACCAAGGAAAGCTCCTTGACCCCAAGGTATTATGAGAATCTGCCCACACAACACTCATTATGTCTCCTTCCAGTGTAGGAAAGGCTTAGTACAATTTCTTAGCTATGGAATTTCTGAGAGTGAATGGCTCCTTCTAGAATCAGGAAAAGCTCTGCGCACTTCTTGTGGTTTGTTGAACATCCACATCTGTCCCAGCATATAAGAGCATAACTGAGCTGCAAGGGAGAACACTGAGCTCACAGCATGCCAGCAGCTATCTTTCACAGCAGGAGTTACTAACCATAGGTCCCTGCCTCAAAGGGTAATAGATTGACTTCATACTCCCATGAATATCCTTGAATAGATGTTGAAATGACTTAGTGTGTATGCAAGTACATGTGTGCTTGTGTGTACACTTTTGCATAGACCAGAGATCTTAGGTTTTCTCAATTTCTTAAAGGAGACCTTACTTCAAAGGGAAGTTAGAGCTCTCAGGTGTGCTCTTAAGTTGCTAGTGTGAGATCTCTCCAAATTCTTCATGAAGGGACTTAGTGCTATGGATTTTCCTCTTGGTGCCACTTTTATTGTGTGCCATGAATCTGGGTGTGTTGTTCATTCCTTTTCATTGAATTCCAGGAAGTCTTCATTTCTTCCCTTATTTCCTCCTTGACCCAGTGGTGCTTCAGGTGAGAGCTGTTCAGTTTCTATGAGTTTGTAGGCTTTCTGTAGTTTGTTTTGTCATTGTAATCCAGCTTTATTCCATGATGGTCTGATAAGATACAGGGGATTATTTCATTTTTAAAATATCTGTTGAGACTTGCTTTGTGGCTGAGTATATGGTCAATTTTGTAGAAGTTTCCATGAGGTACTGAGAAGGTATATTCTTTTGGGTCTGTCAGGTCCATTTGAGTCATAATGTCTGTCAGTTCCATTATTTCTCTGTTTACTTTCTGTCTGGATGACCAGCCCATTGGTGAGAGCAGGAAGTTAAAATCTCCCACTATTATTGTGCAGGCTTCTATTGTGATTTAAGCTTTAGTAATGTTTCTTTTACATGTGTGGGTTACCTTACACTTGGGGCATAGGTGTTCAGAATTGAGACATCATCTTGTGGATTTTTCATTTGATAAATATGAAATGCCGCCTCCAAAATGAAGCTATAAAGGTAATAATCATTTTTCTCAAAAATACTAAATTTTGTCAGTAGAGATTAGCAGTTTCCTCTGAAATCAAAACATTCTATCCTGCAAAGAAGCTCATTAAGAAAGAAAGTAAATAATTCAAAATAGTTTCAGGAAGTCCCTGAAACTGACAAGTTTCACTTAGGCCCCTCCCCTTCTTCCTCAAAAGCATATAAACAGAAAAGACTTCTGAAAGTTACTTTCAGACAAGCAAGTCACCTGGAAGAAGCAGAAAGCAGCTGGACTATAGAAGAAACAAAGACTAGCCAAATTGGCTGGAACCATCTCAGAGAAACTGAGGTACCTAAAAATGGCACTTTCCATACTGTTGAGCTGCCTGCAGGTTATGTTGTGTATTTCAGGTTCCCAGCTTTGTGTGCTGTCACCCATGCTAGGGAGGACTTTGGCGATGCAGCTGTCTGCTCCTGTAAGTGATCCCTTACCTATATTCCTGTAAGTAACCGCAATAAAACTCATTGGTTAAACAAATTGGCATTTGGTGGTATCTGTACTTTGGTCTGTTTCAAGTTCCCTATCTTTGGTGAATAGGCACCTGCTGCCTCTCCCCAGGAAAGGTGTCACACAAATGTGTGCCACAACACACTTCAGGAAAATTACAGTAGGCAGAGTACACGGCTGGCACGATAAAACTGAGAACGTTAATTTAAGACCTTTTCTCCAGAACCAGACAACTCAGTCTCAGTGACCACCTTTAACTGAATCCAGAGCTGAGCATGGAGATACTAAAGGGATCCACATAGCTTGTCCAGGGCTGTGTTGTTCTTTTAATTCCTTATTTATAGACATTAATGAACACTGAAAAATGATGTGAATGGAAACATCTCTGATGTTCCTGTGGGCTAGTTGCTTCATTCAAATGAGGAAATTGTACATAGAAGATGGTCTGTCTACCATCAAAGAGACTGAATGCTAATGTTCCTTTAAAAGTTACACATTGGCATTTTCTATCCTTTCCCAAATGTGACTGTATTAGAAAGCAGGGACTTTGGGAGCTGCAATGGTCATGAGAACTCCACTCTCACGAAATGAATAGGGACCTTATGAAAGGAACTTTCGAGAGCATATAAGGCCACAGCAAGAAGACAGTGGTCTACAACCCATCATAACTAAACCATGCTGACACTCTGGTTTCAGATTTTCAGCTTCTAGATTAGGATAAATAAACATCTGTTGTCTGAAGCTCACCAGTATAGAATACTTTGTCATGGTACTCAAGAACAGATACACATCAAGCAAAGGCCAGCAAAACATAAGCCCACAATCCAGTTGGAGGTAGGAAGCCAAAGAAAACCCCTACATACTTACTTCATTATAGCAGAAGGAATCATGAACAAGTGTGAACAGTAGTTTTAGGAAAATAGTTAAGTCAATAACCACACACAGTTTTTGACAGTTCCTTTTTTATATAAGGCTGTTTTATATAATGCTGTTATACTAGCATTTCTTATTGGCTAGCTCTGTCTTAAATATTAACCCATTTCTATCAATCTAAGTATTTCCACGTGGTCTTATCTTATTGGAGAGAGGGTCCAGACCTCTTACTCCTCTTGGTCCTACATTTCAAACTCCTGATAGTTCCGTTTTTAAAATACATATTGAAAATCCATAGTGTGCCAACAACCTCGAAATGCCAAAAACTGAAAAAGAAACAAACAACTAAGTATCTAAGTTAAAAAGATAAGTGGTATAAAAAAAACCCCAAACCTCTATATGGAATGATGCATCAAGAAAAGGAAGCAGACACTCCCTGTAAGGAGGACAAAAACTAACTAAAATCACAGGATACAAAGAGGATTGGAGAAAAACCAGACAAGGGAATTGAAAGTCAAAGTAAAAGGCTTTTATGGTATTGCCTATGAGAAATGCCAGCAAGACAAATCATTGGGAACAGCCCTCAGTTGAGAAAATGGACATATTTGGGAAGCCAGAAAGTGAACATATACCAAGCTGAATATCACATAGATATCTAATCTGTTTCAGCTTTCATAGGCAGTATACAAGTCATTGGCCTATATACTGACAAATGTTGTCACTGTTGAAGGCTTAAACTTAAGGCTAGCCCAAGTAGGTACTTCTCACTAAGACTCAGAGAGAAAATGTCCCCCATGAACTTGGGCCAGAAGATGAGCCCTGTCCTAACTAGAGGACTCTGTTGCCAAAACTATTTCTATTCATAAGGTATGGAACTAAAACACCGCAATACTATAATAAAGATGAACTGAATGAGCACTGGAACAAACATTTTCACAAGAGGAAATCAGGCATGATCAACAAGTTTCAAGGAGGATAATCACACATAGATATTTGAGAGAGAGAGAGAGAGAGAGAGAGAGAGAGAGAGAGAGAGAGAGAGAGAGAATGTAAGAGAAGAAGCTTTTGAAAAAGAGATCAATCATTCTGAGATTGGGGGTAGAGTGGCATGGCCATATATAAGTACAATCTTTACAATAGCCAACTTTTAAAAGTTTTAATCATCTCAAAAAAAAAACCAGAAACCATCTAAACTTAATTCATCTAAATTTTCTATCTGCCTATACCTCCAAGTCTCTGGAAACTGCTTATCTAATTTCTGTCTCTAAATTTGCATATTCTGAGTATTTCATAAAAATGAAACAAACAACAGACATAGGAACAGAAAACAGGCACAAACATTACTTTTCTATGGAGATGCTGTTACCTCCTCTCATATAGTAGTAGACTGATCTATCTTATATTTGGCATACTCAAAATCTATGTGGAAACAGTGTCAGCCTAGTAAAAATTTCAGGTTTCTAGGCAACACCCAACCCTTCTGAGTAGTAACATGTTAAGCATTTTAGATTAAGCTGCAGGAGGATGCTGAGAGGCTGGATGAGTGGGCTGAAAGTAGCAGGTGAGCATCAGTGTAGGCAAGTATAGAATAATGCACTGAGAAGAAGAATCCCACTAACCATTCAAAATAACACACTAGGCAATAAAGCCTCCTTTATACAACTCCTTGGGATTCTTGTATCCCAAATGAAAGTGCCAAATTTGCTAGTAGACCAATGGAGTAACACAAAGGTCATCTCACTTAAAGTCTTCCTTTGAGAGAAGAAGTTATAAAGGCCCAGGGACAGGTAGAGGAGTAGAATCCAGACCAGAACACTTTATCCAGAACGTCAGTCACTGGGTGAATACATGAGTCTTTAAGTATCAACTGGAAGATCAAGGGTCTTGTAAGCTGTGTGGTATATTGGATAGAACATAACTACCCAAACTAAGTACATTCCACTCTAGCTCAATTTATAGTTTTACACAAGTTGAACAAGTGTCCTAATTTCTTGTATGTAAATTGCCTCATCTGTAAGACGGAAACCACCACACATATTTTGCAAAGTTATTATGAGAGTTCGAAACATTTTAAAAGTATTCAACAAGGAACTTAATAGATATTTCTCCAAGAAATATGTACAAATGGCAATGAACATATGAAAAGATGTTTGACATCATTAGTTAGTAGGGGAATGCCAATCAAAACCACAATAAGCTATCACTTCACATTCCTTAGAATGACTATAATTTTAAAAAAAGAAACTAGCAAATTTTGAAGAGGATGTAACACCCTCACACATTGCAAGTGAGCACACAAATTGGCACCCTTATTATGGTAAACAATTTGGCATATCTTTGATAAATAAAACATGACCTAGCGATTCCATTGTTGGGTGCCTCCTGCAGTGCACACAATTTCCCTTCTGTTCTCTGGCTGGCTCCACATCATTGCTGCTCCTGTTCCTGGTGGTCTTCCCATGATACTGGCATCTCTAGTATGCTGGGGTCTCTCACTGCAACTGGGCTGCACTTTCACCAACAGCCTCTCATAGGCCCTCTTCATGGTGCCACACCTCCATTTCTTTGCATGACTCCTTCAGGTCTGGGCCTTTAGCTGCTACTGAGGCTGCACCCTCATCAATGGCCTATCATAGCTTCTCGCAGTGCCAAGCCTCAGCTGCTCTCAATGACCCCTTCATACCTTCAAAACCAGTCCCACTGGGTTACTCTTAGACATTACTAAGTCCAGCTGTCAGGTGGAGGTACAACCTTGGCTGCCTCTGGAACATAACTACTCTGTGCTCTCAGGAAACACTTCCCAGAAGATTTCACCTCCTTGATGCTGGTCTCTTCTTGATCACCACTAATTTCTTAGCTTCAGCCAACCAGCATCAAGTATTCCAGTAAAGCAAAGTTTTACTTTAGTAGTTCTGGTATCTTGTTAATCACAGCTGATTCTTCAGCACCAGCTAAATGGAACCTCGGGATCTTAATTAAAAACAACAAATGGCTCTGAGGGTCTTTAAACTTCACTCTGAAACCTGGCAAGTAAGCCAGGCCTCTATATTCTGCACTGTTCTCAAATTCTTATCTTCCAAGTTCTCACAGAACATCCTATTGATGTCTCATCACTCAGTGTCTTTTCTAGCTCAAAGTCCCAAAGTCCTTCCTCAATCCTCCCAAAAACATGGTCAGGTCTGTCACAATAATAACCCCATACAGTGGTACAAATTTCTGTCTTAGTTGTTGTTGTTGTTTTGCTGTGAGGAGGCACCATGACCATGGCAACTCTCATAAATAAAAATATTTAACTGAGGTGGCTCACTTACAGTTTCAGAGGTTTAGTCCTTTATCATCATGGCAGCATGCAGGCAGATGTGGTGCTGGGGCTGAGAGTCTTACATCTTGATTCAGAGGCAACAGGAAGTTGACTGGCTGCCACACTGAGTGACTCACTTCCTCCAAAAGGACACACCTCCTAATGGTGTCACTCCTTTGAGGGGGTCATTTTATTTCAAACCACACAATTTATATGCAACTTCCAGAAAAAGCTATTCATACAAAGTAGGACTGGGAGGCATTGGCAGACAGAAAACTATTAGCTAAGAATCATGTTTCTAAAATTGACTGTGGTAATGATTGCACATGTAGGTAAATAAGTTTAAATGGGGTGTATAGTATGTACATGACATATTAATAAGTTAAAGAAATAAAATTGAAGCGTCATATAGTCAAAATTGTATCTGTCAGTAAACGTTTTACTTCTAGTTCTCAGAAGGGAAAGATGTCTTGGCTTACAGTGTCCAGTGTTTCCATGGGGGATAATAGCCCCCTGGTTGTTTACAAGCAGCCAGGTGAATATGGGAGTGGGAAGAAACATAGAAATACTTACTCTCACAGTATTTAAACCATCCATACACAATGAGTCAAAGTAGCAAATATGCCAAGGAGTATAATGTAAGATGATAGAATAACTAGAAAATTAAATGCTGACTATTAATTTCCATTGTTTAAATGTAATACATTTAACTATAATTGTGCCATTTGGGTTTTAACTATTATTTTTAAGTCATGAAAACTGAGCACTAATTGCCCATAAGCAAGTGCAGACTGACTCTGGGCACTACACTGTGTCCTTTTGAAGGACTTTATGTAAATCTAGGGAAATGCCACCTTTTCCATTCCTCTGATCAGAACTCAAATGCTTGCATGGCCTAAGCAGGTTTCTATTTCTTCCTCTACTACTGATAACTTAGCCTATCAGAAATATTTTCTTGGTTGTAGCAGAATAATCCTATTTTCCATAGACAGTTTTGAGGCATTTGGGTACTATTTCTCAACACCAACAGTTCAACAAAACACCTGGGCACATGGAATGAATGGCCTTATTGCAGTTAGGCCATGGGCTCTTTATATTCCTAACTGTCATCAGTCTCAGTGCTTGTTCCTTTCATGAAGTCAAACTTCAAAGTGAAACTTCAAAATGACTTCATGGAATGACAAACAAAATATCAACAAGTCTTTGGAAATCTCCACAAGTCTTGCTATTTAATGCAGAGTCACATGTTTGATGTAGTTGATACTTTGAGTATTTGGTGTTAATTAACACTGTGCCATTTCTGACCACAGAAGACTTCCTCTAGAGGAATACAGAGTTTGGAATGGGGTACGCTCATCCTGGCACTTGATACGTACTGTTCTTAGGTCATGAACACTGCTGCCTGTGGACAAATGGATTTAAAAAAAATGACTACTGATTACTAGATTAGTGAAGCTAAACCTTGCCTGTTCTAAGCATGATGGTGAGTCAAGCAGCTATAGAGAATAAGCTCTACTGTTATCCACCTGTTGTTGGAATAGATGAATGTGAATTATATACTTTCTCTGTGCTCTGTTTTTGTATCTATACAGAAAAGAGTATTAACAAATCTCACAATTGTTATAGATGAGACAAAGTGGATAAAATTCCTTACACACCAGTGAGGCATCCAAAAACCCTTAGGATATAGAAGCAAAATAACATAGCACATAAGTGTCTGGGTTTTAAAGTCAATCGGTCCTAAATTTAGCTACCAACCCTACATATTCTAGTAACTAACTTTAAATCAGTCCTGGCTTCTTTCTTAGCCTTTGGTTTCTCAACCATAATCATAGCACCTACCTTTCAGCAGTCATGAAATTAAGCTGAAAGAGGTCAAGTGCAAGTCCTCAATAATTGGGGGCTGTTAGGCAGTTTCAAGAGAGTGGATGCTATTCTGCAAGCATTTGGACACAGCTCACATAGAAAAGACAGATGAAAAATGCAGACAGATGAGACCCAAGATGGAGGTGCTAGAAGGCTTGATTGATTTGGGAAAGCCAGTCAGTGTTCTTACACTGAAGGTAAAAACACTGGCATGCAAACCATTGGCTTTGGGTTTTATTTTTCATAATATTTTTAAAATGTTATGTCAGCATAACAGATGTAAATTAGACTACATATGTAATGAGTACAATTTGGTGAATGCTGATAGGAGTATATTCTTATAAAACTGCCATCATAATCATCGCCGCAAGCCTTTTTAATTGAGCATCCTTTCTTCTCATCTCTCCTCCTAAGGCAATCATTGATCCACTTTTTGACATTTTAGCTTGAATTTTACATAAATGGAATCATACAACATATAATCTTTTGGGTCTGTTTCTTTCATTCAGCATCATTATTTTGATAATCATCCACTGTGCCATATATTAAAAATTCATTCTCTTTATTGACTGAGTGGTATTTTCATGTATGTATATATTATCTACCTGTTGACATACATTAAGAATACTTTCAGGGTTTAGTCTATGCAAATGAAGGTATTACAAGCTTTTATCTGTATGTTTGTGGAGAACAAGTATTTTTATTTCTTTTTAACATTGTTTAAACTAACCAGATTACTTTCCAATATCATCATACTATTTTCCATTCCAAAAACATTGTGGAGGTGTAGAATTTCTCCAAATCCTCACTAACTAGGGAGTCCTTAGAGAGAAACTAAGCATTATGATTTGCCTTCGCTTGGTTGTCTCCATATTATTTACACTTGAGTTTTGCTGGGGTTCTTGGAGCTTTGAGTCTAGAACTTTGATCAAATTTAGGAAAGCTTCAGCAGTTACTTCTTAGAATAATCGTTTTGCCTCCCTATGTCTGGGGCTCCAACTATACATGCATTAACACCATGGGAAGCTGCTGCACATCTTGCTGTTGTCCTGCTCATTTATTTCTGTTTTATTTCTCTGTGTTTGATTTTGAACACTTTCTATTGCTAAGCGTTTGAAGGTCACTAGCATTCTCAGCTACAATGTATAGCATAATAATACTCTTTAGTGTGTTTTATATCTGGCCCTATATTTTTATCTGTGTACATAAGAATTAACTCTGCCTACCCTTAGAATAGGATACATGCTTGGTAAGAACTATTGTAATGTAATTGCTTATCAATTCTCTTATCTATGTTACTTACCACTCAAAATGTCTTCTTTGCATTATGGAACACAATTTTCTATTTTGCACACCTTATGATATTTTCCTAGATTTCAGATTTGAGGAATTGTATTGTTGAGTGTTGAATACTCCTTTAAGTTTTAATGAGCCTTGCTCTTGGAAATAGTTTGAGCCTTTCAATGCTTAATTTCAGCTTTCTTATGTTGGACCAGACAAGTGCACTAAGGCTCATTGGCCTCTGTCACTGAGGCAGTCTCTTTGGGAGCACTCAGACTTTATGAGTTTTTTTTTCAACTCAAGAAATCGCTACTCTGTGTCTTCTGAATGGTTCTTCTTCCAGCCTTGTACAGTTTCTTCATGTGATTGTGATCAATATACAGCCAAAGGCTTATGAGGAGCATATTACAGATACTCCTGAGCTTTTCTTTGGTACCACCCTTACATCCTGGGTTCTTAACACCTGTCTCTTCAATTTCAGGGATGTGCAGGTTCATCCTGAGCATCGTGGAAACTCTGTCTAGGTTACACAGGAGAACAACTGTACAACTACCACCCCTCCCAAGGATCACAATCCTCTACAGCATGTTTTCCAAATGTCTGACAATCATTATTTCATGTGTTTTGCACATTTTAAAGTTGCTTGAGGTAAAAGGGCTAAATCCAGCTCCTGTTACTCTTCCACAGCTAGAAGCGGAGTGTAGCTCTCCATTTTTTTTTTTAAAGTATTTGGCTTAGACTAGGTTTTGGATTTCTAGTAATATCAGATTAAAAAGTAAGAGTTCTGACTCATAAACAGATAGGATTCTTAAAGATGACCCTGGACCCTCCTCTCCACTCATCTCCCCTCAGGTTTCATTTGATGGATTATAGAACAAAGATCAAGAAATGCGGACTTTTTTCAAAGTCACATTGCAAGGTGAACACAAAAATAAGACAAAAATCAAGCCTTCTACTCTTTATTTTTAATTCGTACACTGATTATTTTAAGTCATTTTCTCTTACAACCCAGTTTATTTGGATAGATTATAGCTTTGAAATCCAAACGTCATGCTTCCCCAGGCTACAGAATGGGCAATATTAGCTCCCACCTAAATGCTATTCCATTTTGATTGAGTTTTACAGACACAACTCCTAGGGACTGGCTGAAAGTAAATACTACTTGAATAACTTAAAGCATTGAAAAATTAAAACACATCCATAGCAGTCACCCCAGGACAAAACTATATATTTTCTCCCATTGATTTATTGTGAACTTCCTAAGTAGGAAGGCATGTGACTTAGAACTTAGATTGGTTCCCTACAAAAATATCAACGTTTTTGTAATTGTGTGTGTGCTCCCACAAGTTCAGTGATTCTGAGTGCCCTTTTGCCTGAACTACAAAAAAAAAAAAAAAAATGGATTGGCTAAGTCTCCAGAAACACTGCTGTCTTACCCCTCCTTAAAACCATAAATGACCTTCCATGATAATGAGATTGATGACTAACTTATCCACCATCATAGAACCCTCATCTAGTAGTTGATGGAAACACAAGCAGACACCCACAGCTAAACACTGAGCCGAACTGGAATCCAGATGCAGAGAGGGAGGACAAGACCAGGCTACAGAAACCCACAGAGACAGCTGACCTGATCAAGAGGAAGCTAATGAACCCCCAGACTGATAGCTGGGAAATCAGCATTGGACAGACTCAGACCCTCTGAACATGGGTCTCAGCTAGGTCTGAGCAGTCTAAGGGACCTCTAACAGTGCAACCAGGATGTATCCCTGGTGCACGAAAGACTTTGGGAGCACATTCCCCATGGAGGGTTAATCCCTTAACCTAGAGGCAGGAGGAGAGCCTAGTCCATACTCCAAATGACTTGACAGATTTTTGTTGACCCCTCCTGGAAGGCATCACCCTCCCTGTGGAGTGTGTGTGGGGGAACGGGATGCGAGGGTGCTCAGGAGTGGGGCATAGGAGGGAGAGGGTAGGGGGAAAGAGGGAACTGAGATTGATATGTAAAACAAGAAAAAAATGAAAAAAAAACAGTCTAGGGAACCCTGGTTTCAAAGTCAACTAGAACAGGTTTAAACAATTAACTTCAACACTTACCTTATCTCTTGGAGAAGTGACTTAATCTCTCTGTGAGGGTAGTGCTGGCATTGTAGTACATCATCATAATTTAGCACCTTTCAAATAATACACAACTTTGCAGTTTCTTTATTTATATTTTGAGATTTATTTTATTTTTGCTTTATGTGTATAATGTTTTGCTTGCATGTGTGTCTGTGTACCATGTTCATGCAACACCCACAGAGAACAGAAGGCATCAGATCCCCTTGGAACTGGAGTTAGAGATAGTTATACACTGTCTTGTGGGTACTGGGAATCAAACCCATGTCCTCTGGAAGAGCAGTCAGTGATCTAATTCATTGAGCAATCTCTCCAGCCTCCTCCCCCCTTTAATGGTATATAACATATTGTGCGATCTCAAACTACTGTACTAATCCCTAACAGCAGAATTTCTTCAATGATTAAATACAACAAAGTAAGCAGAGTGCCTGGTACATGATAGACATTCAGAGACCTCTTGGTAATTATTATTGTTGTTGTTGTCGTTGTCATCATCATCACCACCACCACCACCAGGGATAAGAAGCAATACCTGGTCAGGTCATAAGCCTTCCAACTTGCCTCTTCTGGTTGTCAGTGCATAGATGGAGCTGCTTCTCTTACAAGTTGGAGGCTGTCATGCTGCTCAACACTGTCACAACTTGTCATTGTAGTTTAGCCCTAGGGCTTTCTTGTTAGTAGGATTTAGTCCTCTATTTTAATTCTATAAAACCCATTATGTCACTATCATCTTTGCTCCTATTGCAAATGGGTTCTGTGACTTCTTGTGTCATTTTCCAAAACTCTCTCCACTCTCCTTTCAAATACCCTCCCCATAATGTGAGGAAGCATTCTAGTGGTAGCAATCTTTATGTCATCACAGTCAGAGCTGCTGAGGCTGAAAGTGAAATCTACTTTCCTCAGTGCGCACCCAGTGCCCGGCGTTAGGGAATTAATACTTACATGTCATTGAAATTCAAGTATACCAAGTCTGCTCGGGTGTGAAGTGAAAGGAGGCACCTAAGGGTGAAGTGCCAGCCTGCTTCTCCCCATACAGAAAAATGGCCTGCATTTCCCTCCAGCTTTCTTCCTGGTTTTGTTAGTATTTGGTACAGACAAGGCAAGCGGCTTGCATTGTAAGGCCTTAACCCTCGCAGACTTATCCCACGACACAGACACAGACACACACAAACATTCTTCTCTCTCTCTCTCTCTCTCTCTCTCTCTCTCTCTCTCTCTCTCTCTCTCTCTCTCTCTCTCTCTCTCTCTCTCTCTCTCTCCATCCCAATCAGTCCCCACTGTGCCCATGAATATAGCTGTCCATTTCATGAGCTGGTCCCAGAACACCAACCTTTCTCATGTAAGCAGAGGTTAGCCTGTTTCTGTTTATTTCTGGTTCCCAGCAATCTAAGGCACTCAGGAGAACCTCAGTAAAAACCAAGAAAGGTCAGGAAAGAATGGAATTTATCTCTGGCCATTTGGAGCAAGCAGTTTGACTGCTTCCCAAGCAATTGTAAAATAATCGAATCTGAACCAACTGATGCTTGACAGTGCATGCCACCCAGGATTCTGCACCATGGCCAGTGTGAGACTGGGAATTAATAACAGTGAGTGATTATCATAGAAACTGTCTCCAGGAAAAACGACCAGGTTTTTTACCATTCAACCTTGGGAAGATAAAAATCAGGATTAGCAGAAAAAGACAAATGATCTAAGAGCAAAAGCAGGACTTGAAATCTAAAAAGCATCCTGGGACATGACTATGCACTAGCCTCATCTCTCTGTCCCAGAGGCAGGTGATAGGAAGAAAAGAGAATCCCGAATACCTGCTGGCCCTTGTTCTTCTGGGTGCTAATTTCTTCTTTCCTGAAGAGTCTGCTAAGCCCTTCTGAGTGGCCTGTTGAACCCTTCTTGTGCTTCCTTTCTGCCCTGTCTCCATCCAGTATTCCATCTGCCCCTACACAAGCAGTACTTCTGGGAGAGCATAGAAAAGCAGAAATGTCATAACATTGTCCTACCTTTAAATAAATCAATGAACAAGAATGGTTTAGCACATAAGTATTCATGTTGACTGATAAAAATATAATGACTTATTTAATTATTTTCATTATATTTGTGTATACTCTAAATTACTCATAAAAAACAGATCTTCAACAGCTCTTCAGGGATATCAAGTTAAAGCAAAAAGTCCTCAGGTTTGTCTTCAGATATCCCAGGCTGTTTATAAGATACCATAACACACAGCCTTCTTTATTTCTGTACTTTGGCATGCTGCCCTATCTTGGACCATGTACCTCCATATAACAGAGAATCTGCCTCCTCTCCTGCCTACAAAGTTACTCTTGGAAGCAGGCAAGTGAAAATAATACATGATCCAGCAAAAACACCTTCCCAAATTCTCCCCCATCCTAAAGAGGTAGAGATGGGGGAGGGTGCCTCCTCTGGTCTGATCTGCATATATGCTGAACACATATTCAAGAGAGCAGATTGTTTTGTTAATCAAATGGGTGTGATATTTACTTGAACATGGACAAATCGAGTGATGCATCTTGGCTTCTGCTCTGTCTCTAGGAAATGAAAGTAACAGCAGTACTTATCTCACAAGACTGGGGTAACCTTCAGTTCTGCTTTGTCCTCTATGAAAACAAAGGAAGATGGCATAGGGGAGATGGGAGAGGAAAAAGGAGAGAGAGAGGGAGAGAGCAGAGGAAGGGGAGAAAGACGAAGGAAAGGAAAGGGAGCAAGGAGGAAGGGAGACAGGAAGGGAGACAAGGAGGAAGGGAGACGGGGAGAGAGGCAGGGAGAGGAGAGAGAGAGAGAGAGAGAGAGAGAGAGAGAGAGAGAGAGAGAGAGAGAGAGAGAGAGAGAGAGAGAGAGAGAGAGAGAGAGAGAGAGAGACTGGCAAGCATACTTCAAGCAAATAGTGTGGATGAATAATTACCCAACTTGTCTTAGATGGAACGGTCCTGAAACCTACAGGTAAGACGCTGCTGTTTATGGGAGCAAGGAAAACATTATTGACATCAAAGCTGCGATTTCTGTGTGGGAACTGGAGATAGTTCGTATTTGGAGGGAGGTCTCCAGAGGTCGAGGCCTGCGTCTCCCACTCTCTCTTTATAAAGACCCTGAAAGTAAGTCAGTGGCAGTGGTCCTGCCCAAAATCCAAAGGCTAAGGACTAGGAGACAGGATTTGCTTCAAAATTCGCAGTGGTGACAGCTTCAGTCTGTGAGCCTCAGAGTGCTTGTGACTGGATGCAGGGTGACAAAATCTGTGTGGGTCCATTGCGAGTCATCCCCCCTCCTTCCTTCCCTCCCCACTGCCGCTGCCACCAGCCCATCTCCTCTGGGTTCGGTGGCCTCGTGCGTCACCAGCGCGGGCGGGGACAGAGAGGAGGGGGGGGTGCCGCAAGGTGAGGGGCACCGCGCGGCTTTAAGAAGCCTCGCGCCCCCGCCACAGCTCAGAGCTTGCAGCGCTGTGCGCTGGCCGGACTTGCTGGCACAAGCTCAGTGCCTGGCTCCTGCTGCGCCCGCTGCCTCTTCTGCTCGGTGCGAGCTCGCAGCCTCCTGTGCCCCGTAAGGTGGCCATGTGAGTGCGGCGAGCCCCGAGGGATCGGTCCTGAGCTCCTGCTGCGCAAGGCCTCCAACAGCAACAGGTAAGCTGCGGAGCTCTGCTCCGTGCACCGCGGGTCCCCCAGCCCAATCTGTTCCCTAGTCCAAGCGGCTGGGACACCCCTTTGCCAAGGTTAGAAGGTTACTAAGGTTGCACGAAGTCAGCCAGGGCTCTCCAGGAGCCAGTCTTTGAGTATTCCAAGCACTTTCTCTCCTGCGTCCTCTCCATCTCCCAAATTTTGTTTCCTTCCTGCGTTCTCTGCTTCTGAACCTTTTTTCTGATTCTGCTTAACTTTTTCTTTCTCCGAGCCCCTGTCTCCTACTGTCGCCCTTCTCTCTCTCATTATTCATCTTTTCTCTCTCCCACTCTTAGAGTCCTATGTGCTCTTTCTTGGTTCTCCTTTCAAGTCGCTCTCTCACTTTCTGTCTATTTCCCTTCTGCCGCTCTGTACCTTTTCAAAGATCTCATTCTGTCACTCTCAGACCCCCACCCCATTCCTTGCGCACCCCCTGACTCTTTCCCTATTCTTCACTCTTCTCAGCTCGCTCCCCTCACCCCCACCCTTCCATCATACAGACTCTTATCCGGCTGGAGAATATAGGGAGGATGGCGAATTTGGGAAATGAGGCAGTGTAATAGGTATCCACTTTGCATGCTCCAGCCACCACTGCGCTATTGAGAAACTACGCATTTTATCCGATAAAGCCCTGGCGGCCAAGGGGGCAACTGGTTTCCATGGTAAGACAAAGTCGGCAGAGAGAGGTACAAGGAGAAAAAGATCCAGCTAGAGGAAAACTAAGGTGGGAGGGGGTGCTCTCAGAGAAGGATGCTGAGCGATAAGGATGTATGCACATTCCAATAGGCAGAGAGAGAGATTGGCAATGCTAGTAGGGTGGTGAGAATGAGAAGCCGAGATAAACTAGAATACACACCTAGAGGCATCATTTGAGAAACAGAGACCCCAGAATGTTTGGAACCAAGAAGAAGGAGAGGCAGATGAGGCAAGACATACAAGGAAGCTTCTTAGAAAAACAGTAAAGGAAGACAGGAGGAGACACAGAATCACGAGAAAGAGCTGGCACACAGGTGCTTGGTGAGACTTGAGACTCACAAATCTGAGAGAGACACAGACCAGAGAGTCAGAGACATCAAACAGGTGTGTTAGGAGCCCAAAGGGACAGTTAGGAAAATCCACTGAGAGAGGAAGAAAGACCCAAGCAGAAGAGGAGCATACATACAGAGTAAGTTCACTAGATGAAAATAAAAACACGCAGAGAATGAGAGACAGAACACTGAGAGTGGGAGGGAGAGATAGCATTATCAGACAGAGGTAGCCAGACATAGACAGGCTATGTACATGCTAGTGAGAAACTGAGAAAAAAAGATTACAGAGTGAAGGATGAGTCAGTGTCTGTGGAAATAGGGGCATACACTCTTTGATAGAGGAAAAGTACCCCCAGGAAAACATTGGAGACAGAAATCTAGACTCCCTAAGCAGGCAGGCACAGAGTGTACATGCATGCGTCATTGAGATAGAACGAATCTCCAAGAGACATGGAGGAGACAGGCTGAGGGAGTGCCCACTGCACTAACAAGAGCACAAGCAAGAGGAAGAGAAAGAAAGACAGACTGGCAGCAAGACCCCAAGAGTTACAAAAGGAGCCAGAGAAACTGGTCTGATTGGGGTTGAGACTAAGCAGGGGTCTAAGGGAGGGATCTTGCATTGCTGCTGATGGGCTCACAGGCTTGTCTCTGCAAGGCACTAACGCTGCCCACATGTTTCTCTCTCACCCTCAGTCTTGATAGTGTGCAGGCTGCACGTCTCCCTGCCCACTGGTGTAGACACTGAGCTGCACCTTGTCTCCTGCCTGCCTGCCATCACCATGACATCCACCTGCACCAACAACACTCAAGAGAACAACAGCAGCCAAGCGTGCATGCCCCTCTCCAAGATGCCTATCAGTCTAGCTCATGGCATCATCCGGGCCACTGTGCTGTTCGCCTTCCTCAGTGTATCCTTTGTGGGCAACGTAGTGCTGGCTTATGTATTGCACCGTAAGCCACAGTTGCTGCAGGTGACCAACCGGTTCATCTTCAATCTCCTCGTCACTGATCTGCTGCAGATTACTCTCGTGGCCCCCTGGGTGATGGCCACCTCCATTCCTATCTTTTGGCCTCTCAACATCCACTTTTGCACAGCCCTGGTTAGCCTCACCCACTTATTTGCCTTTGCTAGTGTCAATACCATAGTGGTAGTGTCAATAGATCGCTATCTGTCCATCATCCACCCTCTTTCCTACCCATCCAAGATGACCAACCGACGTGGTTATGGCCTCCTCTATGGCACCTGGTTTATGGCTATTCTGCAGAGCACACCTCCTCTCTATGGCTGGGGCCAGGCTACGTTTGATGATCGTAATGCTCTCTGTTCCATGATCTGGGGAGCCAGCCCAAGCTATACCATTATCAGTGTGGTCTCCTTCATTGTCGTTCCACTGGCTGTTATGATTGCCTGCTATTCTGCAGTGTTTGGTGCAGCCCGTCGGCAGCATGCTCTGCTGTACAACGTCAAGAACCGCAGCTTGGGGGTGATAGCCAAGGAGTCTGTGAAGACTGAGAATGAGAGCCGAATAAAGAAGAGGGATGAGTTCCAGGATGAGAATGAGTTCCAGTTCGAAGATGAAGTGCAGGCCTGGACCAAGGAAAGCAGCATCAAGGTGGAAGAGGATCCCATGGATGCCGGGGACATCGTCATGAAGGCCAGAGAAAGAAGCGTAGATTTAAGTGCAGGTAGTTCTGAGTCCAAGGGCAGTAATAGCAGCATGGAAGGTCTGGAAGTCAGCAGCGAAGTGCAGGGGAGCAGCACAAAGGCAGACACTAGCAGCATGGACGTCAATCAGTGCAGCATCGACTTGGGTGAAGATGACATAGAGTTTGGCATGGATGACGTCCATTTCAGTGAGGATGATGTCGAGGCAGTGAACATCCCTGAGAGTCTCCCAGCGAGTCGACGAAACAGCTACAGCAACCCACCTTTGCCCCGGTGCTATGAGTGCAAAGCTGCCAGAGTGATCTTTATCATCATCTTCTCCTATGTGCTGTCTCTGGGGCCCTACTGCTTTCTGGCTGTGCTGGCTGTGTGGGTGGATGTCGAAACCCAGGTACCTCAGTGGGTGATCACCATAATAATCTGGCTTTTCTTCCTGCAGTGCTGTATCCATCCTTATGTCTATGGTTACATGCACAAGGCCATCAAGAAGGAAATCCAGGATGTTCTGAAGAAGTTATTCTGTAAGAAAAATCCCTCTGCAGGAGGCAGCCGCCGTGTCCTACATGAAACCGAAGCTGGCACAGAGGGAGGCACTGAAGGCAAGTTTGTCCCCTCCCGCGATTCTGCGACTTCACCTTAAAAGTTACTTCTAAAGCAAACGTTTAACTGTCCATAAGACAGAAAACACAAGCGGCTTTCTTTTCAGTGCACCACTCACAATGTCATTAGTGCCAATCCTTATCATTTCAGGCAAAGGTGTTGCACATGCATCCTTTCCCGCCACAAGGTAGATAAATATAAGGAAGAAGTAGAGACTTGAATCTTTTCTGAAAGGTAGAGCCCGTAAGGAATGGACTTGAGGATTCCTACCAAATACATGTACACGTAATAGGCTCCAAATTTCCTAAAACAAGGGCTACCTGGTTTGGAACTGTTCTTTGCAATTTGCCTGCGTCCCCAGAGCTACAAAATGGCTACACAATGGCAGCTTTAGCTCTGAGTAAAAGGGAAAGTGATGCCTGTGGACATAAGAGCTATTTGACCTTCAGGTCAAGAACTCATGGGCTGGAGCTATAGACTGTGTTTGACTGAAAGAAAAGCAACTGATCAAATAACATTTTGGAGCCCGCAAAGCAGAGCTAGGTGGACTGATCATCGTATGAGCCAATTTCTGTACTGAAGAGCTTCACAATATGGTGCAAAGACTGGAGTGAAAACTTCAACAAAGCGGAATTATGCAGTTAGACTGTAGAAAAAGCTTCTAGGTTCTCTAAAAGGATCTACAAAAGGACATACATGAAATGGAGAGCTAGTTCAAAGAAAGAAATGGAGAAGACATATCCATGGAGCTAAACAATCATCTCTCTCTCTCTCTCTCTCTCTCTCTCTCTCTCTCTCTCTCTCTCTCTCTCTCTCTCTCTCTCTTCTCCATCCTATCCCACCCCCCCCTACCCTGGGTTTCTACGTGGGCTGAGACTGACCTCTGTGCAAATGGAAAATTGTTAATTGACACAAATATTTTCTGTCTCCTATTTGAGAAACAGCAGGAAAGAAACCGGGCCGCTATTTTACTACTTCTCTTCTGTGACCGAGTTGGAACGCTCACAAGAATTCTCCAGATCTCTGCCAACCACTTGTGTTTTACTTTGTTTCATTTCAAATTGACTTTTTGGTTAAACAATATTTTCAGGTTTAAAAAAAAGAAATTCAAGTATGAATTGCCAAAGTTCTAGAAAATTTACACTGCCAATCATTTTTATGTCCATAAGAAACCTTTAAATATGTCTTATGCTCTCTGAAATATATTGACTATATCCTTGCCCAAAGTGATTTTAGGGCAAACATGTTTCTTCCTCCAGGCATACACAACTTTTCAACCTGTTGATCTCCATAAAACTTGTAAGTTCTCTGCATAAATGCAGGGGAGAATGTAAGTGTCAGAAATGACAGAAAGGATACTTTCACAAAACCTAGCAAGGACCTTAGTCAGAGGTTAAGATTCTAATGTTACCGTGTCTTTATTAGAGTTCAATCTTTCACTTATAAATGCCCAGTTCATTTATATTTTATCTCTTCCTCCTCACAGATTCCAGCATGAGCTTCTCAAGGGGGAGAGGTAAACAGCTGTGAATAAGTATGTATGGGGACGTGGGATTGCCATATTCAAAATGCAGGGGAGTTGATAGAACCAAATACTATTGAACTGACCTGTCAGATCAGTATGTCCACAAGAACTTTATTGGCTTCAACTCCACTAATTTGGAACTTGTGATGATTTCAGACAAGTCATGGTATCTAAATAACCTCACACCACCATTTATTTTTTTCATAAACATTGATATACCAAATTAATCACCAAATATTGATTACACTGATTTACCACTAAAGTTATGTTTTCCCATCCTTAAGAGACACCTTGGGTTTGTTTGATTAGTTTTCTTGTGGGAGAAGGGGCATCATCTTACAGGTTTGAAACAGAGATGTTCAAAGGTGGAGGTGCCTATCCTATCATTAGAAATGCTTATATACTTAAATAAAAAAAAGCAGCATTTCAAATGTGTTTCCAACAGTTTGTCGAAATTGAACTTCTTATTTTATTTTTAAAGATAACCCCCTTCAAAGTGTAACAAAGAAAATTGTTTGCCAAAATCCAAATGGAACCAGAACCTGTTCAAGTGTGGTAAGTCCATTCAACAACACACACATCTTCCTCTATGTAAGACATTTAACATGAGTATTAGCACACAGAGGCTATAAGCAACAAAATTGGTTAGAGGAAGAAATGGGAAAACTCAAATATGCTGAACTTGGCCACTGCTGGGTCACTGGCAAGTTCACTGCTTTTTGGTAAGTAGGGTAAGAATCCTCAAGGAGAATGAAGGTTGACGATAGGAGTTAGGTTTCCATCATTGCCTCCCAAAGCATCCATATCTTAATAGTATACACACTAAGGGGAAACCACAGCAACTTGTACATGTAAGAAGGTTTGCTGTGTGAAGATTAATTGCTGTATTTCTTTCGCTCTAAAAGAGACAAAAACAAGATTGACTTTAGTTAGGTGCTTCGAACTTGAGTGGATTTCCCCTCTTCATCTATTACAACGTTGTTGAAAATTGGTACTTTTCTCTTGTGTCAGTGCTGTGTTCTTTTGTGGTATTTCTTCTAAATGTAAACTCTAACTGTATATAAAATGTGTTCTTGGAGATAAGGTGCTAGATAGTAGATTGTATGTGTTCATAGCTAGTGTGATCAGTAAAAAGTGAGTGATGTGTACATGTAAAATTAGTTAACAAAATGCATGCGATACTCTACACGTGACCTACAATTTTTGAAGTAGAACATAGTACATTTATTTACCTTTAAAAGTGTATACTACAGGATATGTAAGACGGCTCCGAGATGGTGTGGCAGGAATGCGCCTTTCATTCCTTTAATCCTGGTAGGTGACAAGCAAGAACTTATTCTGGTACAACTGGTAATCAATGTGAACTAAAGTATTATCTTGGCTGAAGTCCTTGCCGGCAGTTCTCCACAATACACCTGGCACTGGTGTATGTGTTTTCTTCAATGTGTAGAATGCAAAATCAAAGAAGACAGTCCTTTCCCCATACAAGAGCAAGAACCCCAGGACAGGCTATTGGAGTCCTGATAGCAGGATGAAAAGAACACTGCAGTTTCAAGACCTAAACAGGAGCCAGTACCTGATTGGGACGTTATTGGACTTGCATCTAGCTGATCCATATTATGAGCATTCCAGCCCCCTAGAGAAGTGCCAAAACCCAGAAAAAGAATGTTCTGTTGTTTTTTTCCCTTTGGCTGTCTCATGCAAGATGCAGTATTGACAAAGAGACAGTGAGAATTCTTGGGATCGGGGGGAGGGGGCAGGGGTTGCAGCTCAGGTGTTTGAAGAGTTACAGTTGTAGATCAAATATATTTGCAAAAGAACTGAGATTATTTTATTATATTTTGAGAACAAAAATATTATAAGAGGATATATATAAATATATACTCATTAAATCATTTCTAAAACTGCCTTTAACAGCAAATTTCATGTGCTATTTTGAGACTGAGAAGAATAGGAAAACTGCACTCAGTCAATAAAACAGTTCTCTTTAATACTTTCCATTTTAAATTTAAACGTTTCCTTTAAAAAAAATGGTTTGTAATTTAAAAGTGCCTTTTCAAAGGATTTTCAAAACTACAATCCTGGGGCCAAGTTCCCATTGGCACAACTTACCTTCAGGTGCACAAATGGGGTGGAATTTATTGTCCACCTTTCAGCAAGAAGAGAAATCCCCTCACATTCCAATCAAATTTATGAATTGTTACTGTTCCATGGGCCAGTAGTCCCAGAGACACTGCCCAAAGTCAAGGTTTCATATATTGGATGCTTCAATTGAATGTGTTCTAAACTGGTTATGATGCATTTATTACTGGACAGGAATAACAGACTCCTGCTTGGGGAATGCAGAGAGATTAACATTTATGACTTAACTATTATTAACTAATGTTTGTGTTTCTTAAATAGGTGCTGTTAATCTGTCCTTGGTATATTCTTCTGAAATATTCTAAATAAAGCCTGATTTTATGTGTGTATCTTGTTCCTATATTGTGCTCTTTGAGAATACAGGAAGGCGCATGACATCCATTCCTCCTCTTTGTGGAGAATAAAAAATTCACTGTATCAAATGCCTCCAGGGCAACTCCTGCGCTCATGTGCACACACACATAGTTTTCAAGATAAAAATAAAACGAAAGGAGGATGCTGTAGTGTGGAGTAATACTTATCAGAAAGGGTTTCTTGGAAGAGGCACATTAGGTTGGTCCTATATGAATAAAGAAAATTTCAAAGTGAAATGAGGTGAGCAGAGAGAAAACATGGATGGAGCTAGATGCCTAAGGTTCTCGAGTGTGAAGTTCATTCCAAACGGAAATGAGGTTTGGACAGATGGGGGCTTTTCAATCTAAAAACAACTTTTAAATATTTTAAAACTTCTATGGGTTTGAGTGGTCTGCCTGCATGTTTGTGTGTCTGGTGCTCGGAGAGGTCAGAAAAGTACATCACACCCACTGGAACTGGAGCTCTAGACAGGTATAAGCTGTCATGGGTGCAGGACCTTGCACTCAGGTCTTCTGCAAGAGCAACAAGTTCTCTTAACAACGGAGCCATTTCTAAGTGGGATTTCGTTAAAAAATAATAACTGTACCTTGTCAGGGCAGCATAACAGAGCCATTATTGCGGGTGTGGGTGAGTCAGCTCTGCAATTTCGAATATAGAAGAACTGCCCCCATTACCCATCAGTCTTGTGGTGGGGTGGCATGGGCAGGGGAGAGCTGCCCTCCCCCCAGCTTCTGTGTTCATCAACACCTGAGGCAGGTGGGAAAGCTGGCCCCATGGTCATAGGAGTGGGAGAGCTGTCCCAGACCCTTCCCCCCAGCTGCAACACTTGTGAGAGAAGGCCTTACACCTCACCAGAACAGCACAATAGAGCCATCCCTGTTAGCTCAGGTGTGGGTCACCAGCCCCAAAATTGTGAGCATGGGACAGCTGTTCCCATTATGCATCTGTCTTGTGGCAACATGGGCTGAGGAGAGTTGCTCTCCTTCGCCACACCCCCACACGTCTGTAGCAGGCGGGAGAGCTGGCCCTGTGCTTATAAGAATGGGAGAGGTCTCCTGACCCCCAGCAGCTACAACACTCACGAGATCAGACTCTATACCTCCCCAGGTCAGCACAATAGAGCCAACCTTGTTAGTGCAGGTGTGGGTGAGCCAGGCCTGAAGTTGTAAGCATGGGAGAGCTGTCCCCATTTCACATCTGGCAGACCAACTCCACAGCTGCCCAGGCCTATATTCAATGTTATGACTTTGCCCGCCCCATCATCCACACCACCTGTGACCCACTAGAGTTCATGAAGGGACCTGACCTGCAGACCCAAAGCTGCAGGATCTCCATAACACAGGGCAACAACAGGAGACTCAGGAGTCCCAGTGAGGGCTTACCATCAATAGTGTAGCAGAAACCAGAGGCCTAGAGCCAGACCAATAACTCTTTACAATGAACACTTGCAAGTAAAGATAAATGGACAAAGGGGTTTACAGTGTGACTCACTGTGTCACACTACAGCTTCCATGATGAGATTTTTAATTGTTTTCCCTTTTCTCTTAAATTCTGTTTTATTTGGAGGTGTGTAGGGGAGGAGGACAGATGTGAAGGGATGGGATCATGATGTAAAAGACACATTAAATAAATAAATGAATAAATGCTACAAATATAAAATATGTTATGAATAAATAAACCAAATTACTCAGTACCCTAGTCACCTCCACTAGGCTCAAGCCTTTGCTTTCTTATTTAAGCTCAGAGAATTTCCTTCAGCACCTGTCAGTCTAACCTGGCCTAATTACCGACACTCTGTTCACCGCCAATTCACCAGGGTCTATTATAGGACAGGAGAGCAAAGTATGTTCCTCCAATCCAAAGCCTCATAAAGCAGTTATAACTCTGATGCACTCATCACAGATAAGGTTGGTTAATATGTCTAATATTTAAGAACCCCTCGTTTCTCTTGAGACAAAGTAGTTGGCCTACTTTGTAGTAGCTTTTCTCCTGGTACTCTCATTAGTAGTGGTTTAAGGAATTGCAAAGCTCAGACTGCTGAAGTTATACTCATGAACCCCTACAAGGAGGCCCAGGATGCTATTCAGCCCCATTTTAATCAAATTAAAGAGCTCTTCTCTACTTGACTACAAAGCCAAGCTAATAATGACTTAACACACTTTCAAGATGTTCACAGATAGTTATCATGAGACCTGCCTTTATCTTAATCTATGAACACCACTCAGATAACAACACTTTTATGCTTAAGGAATAAATTTTTCTTTCAAGAAATCTATCTTCAATGAAAAATGGAAACCTATATAAAACCTGTATCAGGCAGCTAATCTGGTGGTAAAAGTACTCCCTGAAGCTCAATATAGCACCGCTTAGTGTAGACTATTTGGATAATGGAGTAAGTTCCAATGAGTTTCATAAAAAGCAGTCTCCTCGATCCCAGGTGGTAGTGGTGTACACCTTTAATCCCAGCACTTGAGAGGCAGAGGCAGGCAGATCTTTGTGAGTTCAAGGCCAGCCTGGGCTACAGAGTGAGTGTCAGGATAAGCTTCAAAGCTACACACAAAAACCCTGTCTCAAAAAACAAAACAAACAAACAAAACAAAACAGACAGCAGTTTCCTCTTAGACAGACGTAAGGGCCTAGACCTAGATTATGAAGAATCTGAATACTTCAGTCAGGAGACTTGTGGCCTTCTGTATCAACTCCTCCAACAATTCTACAATAAACCCAGGCTCATTGGCCATCAGCCACAATGTAGACCCTTCTAACTTAGATAAAGACAGGCTTTGCTGCCCAGCTAGTGACATATTTTCTTCCAAGGGTCAATCAATCAACTTCTAATTGCCATTTATTCCTTCTTCATTCCAGTCTAGCCCCACTCCCCCGAAAGGTAATATGACCTCCTTGAGCCCTTGAGCCAGGCACACAAGAACAACTGTTCAAATTTAGAAGAGCTTGGGAATGTTCATAAATTGATGAGTATGTATGAATATTTTTCCATTTTAGACATTTATCAATAAAATTTACCACATGAAATAGATGATCTTCATGACTCCTCCCCAAAAACTACAAACAATATTGAGAAATATTTGAAGTACAATTGCCTAAAATAAGTAAGATATAATAATAGTAGTACTAATATTAATAAGACTGGATAACAGAGGCTGATGAGATGGTGCATAAGGACACCTGACAAAATCCATGATGACTAAGTTCCATCCCTGGAACCCATATGTTAGAAGAAGCCCATTGACTCCCATGGTTGTGCTCTACCTTCCACACATGTTCCATGACTCTCATACACCCATATCCCACATGAACAGAAACTTATAAATAAAGGCAATTTTAAAAACCCGGGCTCCAAAGTTTGTTAACTATATAAAACTAAGTTAAAATCGGCTCCCAAAGGACAGTAAACAGAAATAGACTAGCAAAACATGTTTTTAAGGTAAAGGATACAGACTACAAATAACTGGAAATGTGTACGACTGACTGAGCAATAAAACAGTAATATCTCATATTTGTATAAACTTTGTATTTTAACTACTGTACTGGCTAGTTTTATATCAACTTGACACAAGCTAGAGTGATCAGAGAGGGGGAAGCCTGTCGGGTATTAGTGATTGATGGAGGTTGGGGGGGGCAGTCCATTGTGGATAGTGCCATCCCTGGGCTGGTGCTCCTGGGTTCTCTAAGAAAGAAGGCTGAGCAAGCCATGAGGAGCAAACCAGTAAGCAGCACTTCCCTCCATGGCCTCTGCATCAGCACCTGCCTCCAGGTTCCTGCCCTGCTTGAGTTCCTGTCCTGACTTCCTTTGATAAGGAACTGTGATGAGGAAGTGGAAGCTGAATAAACCCTTTTCTCCCCAATTTGCTTTTCGTTATGGTGTTCATCATAGCAATAGTAACCCAAACAAACACACACACATTTTTAAAACATCCATGCAGATATAAAAGTATAAAATAGCTTGTATCATCAACTTCAGTTACAAAAACATTTTACCTAAAAGTTGTTGGATAGTGCCAATGAAACTATTGTTCTGACAGAGAGACTAGGCACCCTAAACAGCATCAGGAAACAGAATTGTGGAAAACAAAATTCATGTGAAAAAAGTCAATGCATGTGAACTTTTTAAAATGTGCCTCCTCTGCTTTTCATTGTTTGAAATGAATGAAATCTTTTTACCCTTTCAAGAAACTATGACTGAAAATCAATCTTTTTAACCAATCTATTTTCTTCCACTAATGAGTATTTTGTGTCAAAGAAACTGAGGCCAGACAGTGAGATTTTTGCATTTATGAACACTTTATCTGTATGTAATTTAGAACATACATATAGATGTTTCTCAACAAATATTTGCATATATGCAATGGTATTTGAAAGCAAGGATATATGCTTTGAAACATCTGTGAAAATTCATTAATTCACCTTCATCACATTGTAGATAGTAGTAATGAAGGAGAAGCAGGAAAAAAATCCAATAGTTCCTGAAACAAAAGGTAAAAGATCTTTGTTAGCCAGGTATCATAGTAAGTCAAAGAAGCTTTCTTAAAAACACAAACATGGCTGCTTCAAGGCACACTACTGAACATTTAAATCTCAAGATTTATACATGCTTAAATAAAAGTCATCAGGCTTAGCTGTCATAGTGGCACCCACCAGTATTCCCAGAATCTGGAATGCTGAAGAAGGAAAATCAAATTAATCCAAGGCCAGCATAGACTACATAGTGAAACCCTGTACCAAAATAACATGATAAATCACAAGGCTCTCTTGCTAAGCAATCAGGATGAGCAGCAAGGCCAGAAGTGTCACCTATAAACAGGTGAGAGAATCCTTCTGATTAAATTCTGTAAATCTATAACCAGAACCAAGAATAAAACAGAAATGATCAGCTTATGTTCTCCACTTCAAAGAGGCTCAAGGCTTCTTTCTGATAGAAACTCTTGGAATTTGCTTCAGGGTTTAGAAAAGGTAAGTAACCGGGCTATGAAGATGGCTGAGACAGTAAAGTGTATGCCACACAAAAATGAGGAGTTGAGTTCAGATCCCCAACACCCCCATAAATTCCGAGTGCTATGGTTCATGCCTATAATCCCACCACTGAGGCAGAAACATGTGGGCCCTGGGAGTTCATCAGCCAACTTGTATGGCCAATTGGTTAGCTCCAAGTTCAGAGGGAAAAGGACTGAGAAGTCAAGGTCACCTTGGGCTAATTAGCAAGCTCTATACCAAGCTGGGTACATAGTGAGGCCCTGACTCTGAAAACAAAACAAACAAAAATAAGGATTATAAAATATGGTAGAAATTTCCCAGTGTTGTCACAATTGCATATTTTACAAAGGAGTTCTGAGAAGCTAGCTAAATAACACAGTTGGAAAGTCTACCATTCAATATTCCATATAAACAAACCTTTAAGGAGTCTTTCTCCAGTAAATGAGGAGATTAATATCCAAGACATTTTAATTATAGAACTTGAAACATGGAATTAAGACATGTGGGGGTGGGCATAGAAACTGTAGCAATTTCACAATGAGGTAAAGAAAAACCCTGTTTAGAAAAGAGGATTTGGGAAGCCCTAATTTCCTGCTACTACAATTGAGTCCATGTTTATGAAGTACTTTCTCTAGTCCTGGAAATGCTCAGATAGATAAAGCAACTTGCCTTAGAATACACAGCCAATAAGCAGCAGAGATGGAATATAAGGCTAGTTCTTTCCTTGACTGCTCTGAGATGGAGTTATCAAAATGTGCTAAAATTACCAGAAACCACTTTGTACAGAAAGACAGCAAAGAACTCACAGTAGATAGACAGGAAAAACTAGAGGTGGTAGTGGTCATAAACCATCACTGATGAGAGTTTCAGAGTGCGAACTACACAACAGTCTAAGAATGCCAGCACAGATTCCCACTTTGCAAATAGCAGAATATTTGCTTAAGTTCAATTTTTTCAGTATCATAGTCAAAACCAGAATTTTTGGCCACTATGAGTTCCAGAATTAGAATAGGGATGTAACTATTTACATTGATAGAAATAACATGATCTAAATATTTTCCATACTCTTGAGAATACAGCCTCTATCCTAGAACAATGTAGAAATGGAAATAATCTACCTTCATTTTTAGTTTATTTTTTGCGTATGGGTGTTTTACCTGCATGTATGCCTGCATACAATATGCATTCAGTGTCCAAAGAGGCAAGAAGTGCGATTAAGACAGAGGTCCAGACTGGGCAATGCACAGAGAGAGAAAGACTTCATATTACCCTACCATAAATAGGATGCCTTTATCACACCCTTCTTCTCAAGGCTCATGGATCTATGCAATGCAAAAAGGAGGCAGAAAGATTGTAAAAGCCAGAGGTAGTGGATGACTCTAAGGAAACAGAATTTTCTAGA
The DNA here is from genome assembly GCA_030556225.1 of Cricetiscus sungorus. Lineage (NCBI taxonomy): Eukaryota > Metazoa > Chordata > Mammalia > Rodentia > Cricetidae > Cricetiscus > Cricetiscus sungorus. Next base: position 13,974,733 of record JANBXA010000726.1, read on the forward strand.
AACAATAGGGCTGATGCATATCTAAGAACTGCACAAGTTCAAGTCAGACAAAATCCTAACATGAAGAAACGAACATAGACACAAGGTCTTACCCACAACCAAGAAGCTATTTTCCCTTTATAGTTACTAGGAGAGTAAAATCAGTTTTTTTCAATAGAGAGACACTGAGTATATCAACCACACTCTAGGACAAGCCACATGCTAAAGAAGTTGTAAGCCAACAAAAACTGGACTCCATGTTTTTTGCTCTCTCTCTCTCTCTCTCTCTCTCTCTCTGTGTGTGTGTGTGTGTGTGTGTGTGTTGGATTGGTTCATTTCTTCTAAGAGAAAGGAACATATAGTTGGGTGACTGGATGTGGGGAAGGATCTTTGTGGAGTTGAGGCAAAGAAAACAACACGATCAAAATATATAGATTCAAATATGTGCATGCCATTTAAGATAATGTAGGCATAGCTCCAAAAAGAACAGTCCTGGAAAAGAGATTCCAGAAGCATATTTTATGATATTATAACTTTTTTCATGATCTGATTGGTAACCACAATTAACTTAAGACAGTTCTCATACCTGTGATTTAATATTAAAATGGATATAGAATATAGTAACATGATAGAATCTCCTATCTTCCATGCTCTATGAAATTCAAGAATGATACTCTTGAACAGGCATAAAAGGTCCTGTTCTTAAGGTTATTTCAGTTCTTTAGGGGAAAAGTGAGAAAGGGAGGAGTGTTGTGAAGTCACATCTGCTATATATGACATAGGTATCATAATCATGATTTCATAATAGCTGTGCTTACCTGCACAAGGCCTATACAAGATCTAACCAGACTGAAGTCCATCAGTGAAAGGGAGAAAAAGATTAAGATGAATAGCTTGAAGGAAAGGATACAGTAACTTAAGCTGGAAGATGTGTGGAATGTGAAGTACCAGTATGATCTGCAATTGCTCGAAATACAATTGCTGATAAAGATACAGAATGGAGGATAGTGAGCAGTGAAAAGAGCCATGAAAATGAATAAGCTCTAAAAGGTGAAAGCATAGAAAGGAAGGACTAAAGGATTAAAACTGTAATAGAGTTGGAGTTAGATGACAGAAGGAAGGAAAGCAGAACACAGGGAACAATGCATATGTTGAATTTCACTGAACAGATTTGAGTAATGTTAGTGAAGTCAAGGAATGTGCTAGAGAAAGTCTATTTACTTTGTCAAGAGATTATTATCAAGTATTGGAGAGACGGCTTAGGAATAAGAACACTGACTGCATTTTCAGAGAACCCAGGCTTAATTCCCAGCAGCCACAAAGCTGCTAACAATGAATCTGTAACTACAGTTCCAGAGGATCTGACACTATCTACTGGCCTTCATGGGAACTGCACATTTGTGGCATACAAACATACACAGGCAAAACACTCACACACATAAAATAAATAAACCTTTAAAAAGATTTATTCATCATCCAGAGTCACTATTCAGCAAGCCATAATTAACAGAAAGCCAAGAATGTAGGTGGTGGTGATTTATTAGACATTATGACTATTCAGGACTACATCTATTTTAGAGGGGGAAAAGACAGCACTTGTAAAATGTCTTTACTGGGGGCATGATTCTAGCAGTGTAACAAAAATATTTCAATTTTTATGTATATTTTTAAAAGATGTATAAAGATACGTAGTTTATCAAATAATGTTTACTTTTTTCAGAAGGATTGTTTGTATGTGTGTGTGTGTATACCTAAGTGTGCAGAACACACAACCATGTGAGTTATGGCAGAGTGAACAAGAATGATCCCATGGGCTCATATATGTGAATACTAACAGGAAGTGGAACTCTTTGAAAGAACTAGAAGCATTAGGAGGTCTGTCCTTGTTGGAGTGTGTCACCAGGAAGTGGGCTTTGATGTTTTTAAAGTCCATGCTAGGCCTAGTGTCTATCTGTCTCTGTCTCTCTGTGTGTCTCTGTCTCTATCTCTGTCTCTCTCTCAACCTGTTGCTCATGAACCAGAATGTAAAGACTTCAGTTACTTCTCCCACTCCACACATCTCAGTCCTCTCCCTGCCATGATGATAATGGACTGCCATCTGTTCTCCAGTTCTTATGCTTCTACAGCAAGCACTCTAGACACGGACCCACTTCTCCAGCTCCCAGGTTTCATTTTATGCATTTGTTGAACCTGAATACTAATTCTGAGAAAATACTTAACTTTTCTAATCTGTCTTGTACACAAAAATGATATGATCTAAGCTACTACAACCCAAGCTTAGTGTGACAAACTAAAACATTCTTTTGTATTCAGAAGGTCTAATACTTTTACAACTTCACTAAATCAACTAGGCCATTTTATAAAACATTTCATTTTCTCACCTGATTGAAGCACTAAGCATGAACAATGTTTCCACCACATTTGAACCAAAATAATAACCACCAACTTACTAATCCTTACAAGTATATGCATCTTGTCCTTGACATAAAATTGCTTATATGACCAATTAATTAATCTCATTTGAATAATTCAAAAGATACTTAAATCTGTTAATGTTTATACTTGAAGCCAATTCAAAGTTGATTACATTGAACTCATTCTGTGGTTTGGACTACATCCCTGTTGATTAAAATTTCCACCAGAAAAAAATCTTACAATGAAGTATGTAAGTTACATCCAGCTCCCCAGGCTTTACAGTCTTTGATGCCAAAAGCATATGGATAAACATGGTGACTTTGTTCCCTAGTTCTTCCTGTAATACCTAATTGATGTTTACTAGATTACGAATGTCTGACTCTTCAGGGAATCTAAAATATCCCACATAATTCTGTTGTCACTTACCTGTGAAAAGGAAGAAAACAAGCAGTAGGATCAATATGTACCCAAAGTACATGAAGATACTCCCGATGCTAGTGATGTGAAGTTTGGTAAAGAAGTAATGAATTGCATACATAAAAGCATAAAGAGATGTAAAACTGCTGGTCATAAATGACCTCCACCACCAACCACAATCCTGTGAAAATAGTTAAAATATACTATGTAGGTGAAATCTTAACTATAAATGGACTACCAATTATTTTTTCTTTATTTTTTGGAGACCAGGCTGGCCTCAAACTCACAGAGATCTGCCTACCTCTGCCTCCCAAGTGCTGGGATTAAAGGCATGCACCACCACAGCCTGGCAGCAATTATTTTTATAATACAAGGTGGACTCTATAACTCTATTACTAATTAAAAGTAGTAAAATATAGTTGCTGGAAAGATGGTAAGTCTCTCTGACCAAAGCTGACAGTAAGACCAATCAATTGTAACAAAAATATTCAGGAGGAAATATGTCAGGCACATCTTGCTTACTAAGGAAAACAATGGCAATGGCTTCCCCACTAGGGCCAATAACCTGACCAAATTGGATGTTAACTAAATATACTATACCAGGCATAAATTTCATCCTGTCCAGAATATCTCAAATCCAATAGTTAATTGGTTACCCTAGTAACTGACTTGCCACTATTGCACCAATGGGCATATGCCCTGCCTGGCTATTTGGTATTATAACATAAAGGGTCCATATTTAAGTATGACTGCTGATGACAAATCACCTTTGGCAGTCTCTTTATTCTCTTTACAGCTATAAGAACTAGAAAACAGGGAGGGATGTTCTAGATCAGTTTCAGTTTATCTAAACCCTATGACCAAATGACCATCTAAGATTAGTGGGCAACCAATAGTATTGGCAAGGATCCATATTGTTTAGCCCTAACGTGACACTTATATGACCAACTCTAAGTCTCAGGGGACTTGGGAACAGGGAGCAGAACAAAAACTAACAGTTGGAGGAAGGAGCAGAGTATTGTAGAATGCTTTCTACTATGCGTGACATGGTCACTGCAGTCTTGAACTCTCAGAAAGTGTGACTTTCAGCACCAGCCATGTACAAGACTTGGACTACTAACATTCTGTCACAGAAAAGAAGGGACCACAAGGTCCCTCCTCCACCAACTATATAAATGAAGCTAATTATTGCTAGAAAAAGGAAAGGTAATTTCTTCAGTGGTATAGCCACTGGTACATCACCCATGTTCCTATAAATAACCCCTCACCCATGCGCCTCTAAGGAACCCTAACTAAACTCCATGGGTTACTGAAAACAAAAGATATGACAGTGAAAGGGGAACTAGTTGAGAAGACAAGTATCAGTAGGATTGGGGGCACAGAAGAAAGACTTATAGTGTAAATATGACCAAATATATCATATAGATATAGGAAAAGTTCATGATTGGGTATTGTGGATTAATAAGGTTCAAAACAAAAAACAAAAAAAAAAAAAAAAAAAAAAAACCAGATAGGCCGAATAGCCGAATAGATGTTTATTCAGGGAGAAATAACTTACAACAGAGACAGATGAACACCAGCAGGTTTCTGGTCCCAAGGATGCCTCCAAATGCTCTCTGTCCCTGTCCAGCAAGCAAGAGAGCGCTCCAGGGCCCCTTCCTAAGACCTAGTTCCCCCAGGTCATGTCTGCCCCTGTCCCACCCCCAATGGGCATGGTCAGTGCCACAGATGCATACAAAACAAATATCTCATTACAATTCCCATTAGTATAAATAAAAGATTTAGGCTTGATACAAAACTATATACAAAGCAGTAAATAACAAGTGTGCTCAAAGAAAGAAAATCAAGAACATACAAACTTAAGACCTACATATCTAGTCCTAGAGTGAAGGCATAACAGAATTTGCAATAGAGTTGTCCTAAGCCGGAAAGCTTAAATCTAGTACCTAATATATCTAACTAGGAAGAGAGAATTTTGGGCAATTTTGTTGGTGAGGCTTTACGGGTGTAGTTTCTTGTGTCTTGTAGCATGTGCCTTGAAGACACAATCTCACAGCAAAGTCCCTGTTCCTTTGGCTCTTACAATCTTTCTGTCTACCTCTTCCCCAGTGTTTTATAGATGTATCTATTAGGACTGAGCTCCACAACTCTGCATTTTTATTGGTGTAATTTGTTGCAGTATTCCCCATCTGTTGCAAAGAGAAGTTTCATAGATACAAAAGGGGATGGGGCAGAGGATCCCACCAGGCATCAACCCTACACAAAGACAACTAAGGAATACTATGAATGGGGGAAATGGTCTTCCCCAGGAAGAGTGTACCAATTGGTTATTTTATACCAAATAGCTCTGAAAACATACATACAAATAACATTACACAAACCGAGAAGACTATATTTAAGGATTTATATGTATATACATATACATACATGCATGCAAAAACAATTGTAGAAAGGAGCTACAAATTTGGAAGAATCAAGGAGGGGTACATGGGAGGGTATTCATGGAGGAAAGGAAAATAAGTTTTTTAATTATATATAATCTAAAAAAATTAAAGATATAAGAAAAGTTCACAATGAAACTCATTGTTTTAAAAATGTTATATACTATGCCTAGTGATTCCTTAGGTCAGGTATAAGAAAAAGTACTACAAAAAATTAAGATGGACCTTATAGCTAATGGGATTTTCTTTCACTGGCTAAATTCAGGATCCATGGTGGGCATGACCAGGGTCAATATGCACCCTGTTCTTGCCATGCCCCATAAACTGTGCCTTTTTCCTTTGCTCACTGTGATGTGCCTTTCCTCTGTAATAAACTCTAGTCACATGTATGTTGATGCTTGGTACCATGAGTTCTTCTGATTAATATTTGATATTTAAGATGCCCCAAAGATTTTCTAAGAAATAAAAACATACCCATGATATGTTTGTTTTTTGGGCTTATTTATGATTGTTACACATAAAACGCACCAGAGAATTTATCAGTAGCTAAGTATGATACATATTTAATTATATATTATACCTATAACTCAAGAATGTATACCTGTAGCTCAATTGTTGCAAAGCAACAAGTATTATAATCATTCTGTTAACTCTTCATTGTCACCTTCAGACAATGATATTTAGCTCCAATAAGATGATGACTTATGACATTTATCCTAACCTTAGTACTAACCCTGAAACAATGTGAAACTATAGAGATGACTTAGCAATTAAAAGGGTGTGCATACATGCACATGTGTACCCACACACACAAATAAATAAATACGTTTTAAAAGAGAGACAGAAAACAAACAACACTTTATTACACTACCAGTCATTCAAGTGATATCAAGGAGAAAAAAATGAGGATGGAAATAAATGAACTATTTATGATAAGGTATTAGAACACAAAAGGACCTGCAGCAGGGACCTCAATCCCACAAAATACAATGTTGGCTGATGTTGCAAAGAAACCTTTAAGTATATTTCTAAAATCACTATACTAGGTCTTTTACATGTCTAAGCTCAAATTAGTCACCTACTACCATATTTTTAAATTCAAATAAGCCCCCCACTGCCATATTTTTGAATATTAACTGAATAACAAGCAGAAATTATAGTAACCACTCAAAAAGAAATTGCTTCCTTTTTAAATCTTGCACCAAAAGTAACACTCAGTAGCTACATCGAAGTCAAAATATATCATTAGGAAAGCATAATATAAAACTTATTCCAAGTAGTAAAAACCATGAAGTTACTGTTTATTTCAATACCCTTTGGGGCACACACTCTAATTCCAAAATGTTAAGTTTAAAATACTTAAGCACCATTAATATCTATGTCTTTACCTGCGCATGCAGCCGAAAATAGCAGAGCAGAACGGTAACTTCTGAACAGGAGATCATAAGAATTAAGAAGACTAATAAAAGGAAGGCCAGCAGGTAGTACATATGAGGAGACCTAAAAACAAGCACAAGTTTTCAATTTTTAACTTTACATAGAAAAAGATTAGTCCAAATCTATACAAAAAACTATTACACAATTCTGTGATTTTTCTTCTTCTCTCTCTCTCGTCCTCCCTCCCTCTTCCCCCTCTTTGAATTATGGTCTCTCTACATAACTCTGGCTGTCCTGGAACTTACTATGTGGGCTAGGATCACAGAGATCTGCCTACTTCTGCCTCCCAAGTGCTGAGGTTAAAGGTATGCACCACCATGACTGCCCAGCCTTTAAACTCTTTATTCCAAGCCTCCATCCATCCACATAGCACTGAAAGTAATCTCTTGCTAACATAGTTTTATATTTGAGCCCCCTCTTCTCAAGATACAAGTACAGCCACTTATTAGCCATGTTTATCTGTTTGCATAACTAAGTTCTCACTTGGGACTCATCATTATCTCTATACACATTTAAACTGTCATTTTAGAAGTGAAAGATTTGTAAATGCCATAAATACCACTAAATACATTATATAGCAGAAAATGACACTCAAATATGTCTTTGCTTTTGAAGCTCTAAAGATGCATCTCCAACTATATCTTCATTCTTTTAAATAATCTTTCAAACATGCATCTTTTATTAAATTTTAAATTTATTTTACACACTGAACAGTTTCCTCTCCCTTCTCTCCTCCCATTCCTTCCCCCCACTTCTTTTCTACCCACACCTGCCCACATCCACTCCTCAGAAAGGGTAAGGCCTCCTATTGGAGGCAACAAAGCATGGCACATTCAGTTGAGGGAGAACCAAGCTCCACCCCACTGCATAGTGGAAAGGGTGCTTAACTTGCCTTCACCTGTAATCAGATTGGTAACTACCTTGATTGTCATCATGGAATCTTCACCCAGTAACTAAAGGAAGCAGATGCAGAGATCCACAACCAAGCACTGGGCGGAGCTATGGGAGTCCAGTCAAAGAGAAGGAGGAGGGAATATATGAGCGGGAACAGGGGTGGGGGGTGTTGGTCAAGATCATGAGGGGAAAACCCATAGTGCAAACATGCACCTGTTAAAAATATGTGTGTGGGTTGTATTTAGGGCAAACTAAAGAAAATAAATGACTCCTGTTGTTGTTATAAAGCTGAGCTGATTACATTTTTAAAGGCCCCTGAAGCCAAGCATCAAGGTACATGCCTGGAATCTCAATCACTAAGGATCTAAGACAAGAGGGTGGCAAATTCAAGAGCAGTTCATGTAACTTAGTGAGGCTGACTCAAAAGTAAAAAGTAAAAAGAGAACTATGGATAAAATCAGTGATAGAGCTCCTGCTTTGAACACATAAATCCCTAGTTCCAGTCCCCAGGACAATTAAATTAAATTAATTAACTATGATTAATTTTAAAGATTGGAATATTGAAGAAACATTAAATTACTAAATACTTCATTGTAAGTATAATATGTGCTATATGTTTGAGTGTGAGGATAAGAAGCAGGGTTAGGGAGACATATTCTATAACAAATATGTACATGTTGTATACACTCCTTTTTCAACAAACAAAATAATTCTCATTTTGACACCTTCTTTGACAGATTTTTTTCTGAAGTTGAACCTAGGGCCTTGGAAATGTTAAGCAGGCATTCTTCCACTGAACTATATAAGCAATCTGACAGCCTCAGATTTTACTGTTTTCCTTTCAAACCAATTTGTCAAAATACTAATTTTAAACTAAGTCCTTATAATGGACATGACTAAATCCAAGTTTTGAAGACTTAAAAGATGTGTTTGAGCTATAGCACACAGCTTTAATCCTAGCTCTTGGGGGGCAGAAACAGGAGGATCTCTGAGTTCAAGGCCAGCATGGGATACAGATAGAGTTCTAGGATTGATTTGTTAGAAAGACTACCATAGTAAAAAAGAATTATTATAAAAACAACACTACTACTGCATTTTACTTCTTATTTTTAAAGCTAATGTTTTTTAAAAAAATTAGTGTGTGTGTGTGTGTGTGTGTGTGTGTGTGTGTGTGTGTGTGTACATGTGCACAGACAAAAAGAGGCTGTTAGAGCCAATAGAGCTGGAACTATCAGCTGCCTGATGTGGGTGCTTGAAACAAAATTCAGGACCTCTGGAAGAGCAAACACCCTCAATCACTGTCATTCCAGTACTGGATTTTTATTTCTTATTGCCTCTGTTCACCTCCAAACTTCTCCATAGAAAATATGATAGCTAAGAACCAGAAAGTAAGAAAGGGGCAAAGCCAGTGTGGTGGCACACTCCTTTCATCCTAGCACTCGGGAGGCAGAGTCAGGCAGACCTCTATGAGCTCCTACAGAACTAGTTCCAGGACAGCTAAGACTACACAAAGAAACCTATCTTGAAAAAAAGAAGAAGGAGGAGAAGGAGGAAGAAGAGGAGGAGAAGAAGAAGAAAGTGGAGATACAGAACAAATGAAAGTGCTTTCATAACACTAAAGGTATTACATGTATTTTTTGGAGGCAGAATCTTGCTATATGTAACCCAGGCTGGACTTGTCCCTGCCTCAGCCACACCAATTTCTGGAGTGGCAGAGGTTGCAGGCATTTGTCATCATACAGAGTTGGCTTTCCTTCTTTGCAGTGTTGGGTATAGAATTCAGGGCCTTGAGCATCCTAAGCAAGCACTGTACTACTAAGCTACATCCCAAGATCCACATATGCTTTTAAACAAAAAGCACAATTACTTATTTTGCAAATACATACACAACAGATTAAAAGTAGCAAACAAAAGTGTATATAAGAACCAGGCATTCTAACACAAGAACTAATAACTGACAGGAAGAAAACAGAAAAGGACATGAAAACTCAAAAGCCAATAGTTTTTACATCAATTTTAGCAGGGGAATTCTAAATAAATATTCCTTTGGAAGGCTAACATGAAAACATAAAACTCACATCTCTCCTTTTCATATTTAGGTACCCCCCCCACCCTTGGCTTTCCATACCCATGACTTCCCACAAGGTTCAATTAGAGACAAGCTTCTCTAAGTCATGTAAAACAGCTTACCAAAAGGTGAATTTTAAAATTTTAACCTATCTTGTGTGTGTCTGTGTGTGTGGGCATATGCACACCACTGCACATGTGTGGATGTCATAGGATTATTTGTGGGAGTCAATTCATTCCTTCCACAGAGTGAGTTCCATGGATCAATCTGAGGTGGTCAAGCATGGCAGTGACACACACTCACTGAGAATTCTCAATGTCCTTTATTAATTTTTTATTTATGTGGATATCTGTTTAAGTATATGGTGTGTGTGTGTGTGTGTGTGTGTGTGTGAGAGAGAGAGAGAGAGAGAGAGAGAGAGAGAGAGAGAGAGAGAGAGTGTGTGTGTGTGTTTGCCCATGCCCACAAAGGCCACAAGTGTGTGTCAGATCTACTGGAAGTAGAGTGACAGGAAGTTGTGAGTCACCTGACATGGATGCTGGGAACTGAATTGGATCTTCTTGAACAGCAGCAAGTACTCTTAACTACTGAGCCATCATCACAGTTCTCACCCCTGATTATTATTTTTCTAAAGTAAATCTTTATAGAGAATTCCATTAGAGTCATGTTTAAAAGTTGCAAATTAAATCTGTTCCCTAGGAAATTACTCTAGGTCAAACTTCTATTTCCTGAATGAAGTAAAGATGAAATATTACACAAGAATGTAACCTCTTTGAAATACAGAAAGTTAATCAACAAAACTAAAACATTGAGGTTTAGAAATGTAACTCAGTGTCAACAATCTTTTTGTTTTGTTTTGTTTTTTGTTTTTCGAGAAAGAGTTTCTCTGTATAGTTTTGGAGCCTATCCTGGAACTAGCTCTTGTAGACTAGGCTGGTCTCGAACTCACAGAGATCCACCTGCCTCTGCCCCACACGTGCTGAGATTAAAGGTGGGCGCCACCACAACCCAGCTAGTGTCAGTGATCTTACCTGGAATGAATAAAGTCTTATGTTCAATCCTACCAACATAAAATTTCTAGTCTTTATAAAATATGTATATTACTATAAACTAAAGCCATTCTACTGTACTGTAGAACATTAGAACTTACTTTTAGTTTAATTTTATGTTGGTACCCATTACCCATATTTCTTGATTTTATCTTTGAACATTACATACAAGTACTGAACTATTATACTATTACTGAACTGTTACTGTATAAATATGCACTAGTATTGTATATTAAACTAAACTTGAATTAATTGAGATGTGATACCCACCAAATGCGGTTTAGAATGTAAGAAAGTTGCATGGAAATACAGCCAAATGGTAATAGACTGCCAAGAATAACGGTGATGGTTGGTTTTGCAAAGAAACTCCTTCTGCGGCTCATACGAGAGGTCTCATGTGTGTAAACTGGAAACTCAAACTGTTTAAAAATACATGAAGCAAGAACAAGAGTGAACAACACAAACCCATGGTCATAATGGTCATAATGACAATTCAGTACCGAATCCTGAATCTGAACAACACATGAATGTCATGTGGGCTAGGACTAGATCACCACCATGCAATAAAAAATATGATGTAAATAAGAATATGATACACACACATACGCATTCACACAGTTTTTAAGATTTTTAGTAGTTACATTACATTTTTAGTAGTTTTTTATAAAAGTATAAACAGTAACAGGTAAAATAATTTTAAGAGCATGTTTTATTTGATATAAAAATGTTATTAATTGAAGTCAGCTGTGGTGACTTAAACACAAGCATGGTAACACTAAATCCCATTTTTGTTAGGAATTCAACCCAGGAGTATTTCCCTTTCCAAAGGAGATTTTTGACAAGATTTGCTTGTGACTATTCTAATATGAAATAGATATATAAAAGCTCCCTCCAAATTTACTAAAAATTTTCTTTTAAATAAATTTATCAATTAATTTATCAACAGTGTTTATGTTTTCCTTTTTGCTGCTTTCTATAGAACTCCACTTCCCATGTCATTGGTTTTTTGGTTGTTTGTTTTACTTTCCCCCTGCAATCTCAAACTATTTTTGTACAGTCCTCTTGCCAAATCGTCACATTTAATCTTTTGGAGACATCTGTTCCTTTTCTCCTATATACAGAATTAGTCTAACTTCAAATCTGTAATTGAACATCCCATTTGTCAACTGTATCTTTTCTCTCTTCTCCCACTATAAAAACATTAACTTTCCGAGGTAGCAGGTGTAGGCTTTTATATACTATGCCCTTTTTATTTTGCCCATTAGAGATACAAAGAAATGCAAATACCCTATGGTGTGGGGAGTACATTAAAAAGTATCTTTTAAAGTGTCACTGTCATTTACTTACTTATTTTTATAACTTCAAGTAAAAATGTTTATAATGTTTTCAGTGGTATTTTGTATTTTATATATAGCATATACACAGTAAGATATTCCAGGCATCACTCAAAAGTCAAAAGCAGTATTTTGAAAGTTTACCTCTTCCTTTTTCCCAAAGTACACTCCCAAAAATGTTAGTGGTGTTGAAACTCCAAAGCAAAATGCATAGAGACTTGCCAATGTGCCAAAGGATATAGCAACTGGTGACTCTTCCATCCAAAGAATTAGATTAATAATAAAGATATCAGTGAAGACAATTCTGAGGAAAGGGGCGGAAAATATCATCACACAATATACTTCCAGGACATTTAATGCAAATGTCAGCACGTTCTTTGGTGAGAATAATTAGTTACAATGTTAAACCCTAGAAACATATTATATCACAGTGCACAAATTGGTTTTTGAGCTGAGATTAAACATGGTATCATGTAATAGTAATTTGTTATAGGATATGGTTTACAAATCCTCTCATCTTTACATCTTCAAAATCTAGCATAAATTAAGTAAGGTGTGGATCAATATGCCAATATACAATATAATGAACCCAATGAAGAAACAACATATACGGAACAACAGATTTTTGGAACCTAGACTGAAATAGGCCATATGATGCACTCAAAATCAACAGAATAACAGATAAATGAACTAGCTACATCACCAGGCAATATTAATTGTGTCTCTACTTGTTTCAAATAAATTTGTGTACTGATAAAAGTAAGTGTCAGTATGGGAATGACTATGATTGTTTTAGAATACCTAAAATACAAAGTTAGGAAGACGCGGACAGAGACTAACTTGTGAAAGCCTCTGAACATTAAGGAAAACAAGAATTTATCCCATCAAACTCAAGGAAGAATTAAAGACATATTCATAACATACTCCTACTTTCAAGGGTTCTTTCTCACCTCTCCTTCATCTGTCTGCCCTGCTCAAAAAATAAAAAATAAAAATGAGCTGAAGAGGTTTAAACTCCAATTTGTTATAACAAAATGCAATTTCTCTGGGGTGGGGGTCCACCTATGGGAAAAATGACAATAGAAAGGAGCCAAAACTAGAAAGAGTATGTGGTACGTGGTAGTTAAAACATAAAAGAGATTGTCGTAAAAGATATAAAGACCTTGCTAACAGGAGTCAGACTAAAGATAGCATATTGAACTCATGCATTTTGGATCTGAATCCTTTTCCAAAACCCTGATAAAATTATAGTAAAGGGATTATAAGAGGCCACAATTGCAAAAGTTTAGATGTTATAGGGAAGAAAAACTTTAGCTCTACATAGTGACTGGATAGATAGTAACTAAGTCAATACATCTGAGAAAGCTGCCTTCTGACTTCACAGCAGGGAAAGCTGAGAGGCAACTGAATTTCTATTGAGAGTTCCAAAAAGCCTAAGGAATGTTCAGAGGCCAAGTCCATCTGTAAGTATGCATAAAAGGAGAACTATGAAAATTAGCCTAAGAAGCGAAGAAGCCTACAAATTCTCATCCCCACCAGTCACAGCCCAATAACTTCCCTTTAGCCACTTCAGCAGAAAACTGTCTACTGTCTCTGGAAGAAGCCTTCAAACTCAGGAGAATGACTTTAATATCTATCATAAGGCATCCTTGGAGCAATTAGCAGAGATATTACAACCATAAAACAAGAAGAGGAAATTTTGCAAACTTTGAGGTAATAAAAGTGCTCTTGGGAGTTAAAAATATGACAAGAGGAATTACAACCTCAATAATATGGTTGAGAGAGAGAGAGAGAGATCTGATAAAATGTCTTAAAAGCAGCACAACAGAACAGCAAATAAATAAATAAATAAACAAACAAACAAACAAACAAACATGACAAGAGGACAATACCACATCTAAAAAATTAGATGAGTAAGCAAGAGTGCTGGGATTAAGGGCATGTGCCACCATGCCATGCTCATAAAAGGCTCTTTTTATGGACTTTGTATGAAATAAAAGTCCACCTTTGACTAACTAGCCTTGGAAAACATCTCTATAACAAGGTAGCCATGCACGAACTCTTCCAGCAATCACATCTATCACCAGAAAGAGGGGACACATTAACAGCCACCCCATGATACATGGCCAGTTAAGCATTGACTCTACTCTTCTATTTTAAGTTCTGTCAAGGTCCATCCCAAAATTAGAATCCTAAGGTTGCCTTTCTACTTGCTATGTCTTTTCAATGCCTATTCAGGAACACTGCACTGGATACTTCTTTTTCTTCAATTATAAGTTACTTGGTCATTTTCAAACCAACTTTCACTATTTGTTCTTCTGTTTTACTATTTGTACTTCACCTCCCCACACACTTGTATATAAGATATTTTCTAGCAACACCCTTTTCAGTAGGTATATTGATTCTACTCTTTAAATGGTTATACTCTACTGGAAATACAGCTTTAATTTCTTCCAAACAATAACAAAACCTCTGCATCATGCCTTTAAAATGTTTTGTACCTTATAAGGAAACCTGGTTTTCCATGATTCAACCACACTCCTCAAAACACTTCCAATACCTTGCTGCTCTAATGGGTTTGTCTAGCCATAATATTCATTTGCCAAATTCCCTACTTTTGAGATTCATTTTAACTGTTATCATTCCTTAGCCAGAAAATTACTTCTCACTTGACAAATCATAACCTCCATTCTTAGACATAAACTCAATTAAACTATCTCAACATTTTCCTTAAAGAAGTATGCTCTAGAATGTTAATGTGAGGCTTAACAAATCTATAACTATTCTGTAACATCATGTTTTTGCATTATTAAAATTTCTTCCTATGTCAACCTTATTATTTCTAGAATTTTAATAGCATAATAAGAGAAAATCTAGGGTTAAACTTGAGTCACCTGGGTCCATCTCTCACATGAAACACTTATTTACATATTCATCAAGTATCTACTGAGTATTTACATCTTAAACTCTGATGTTGAAAGACAGATTAAAAAAACAATCTTGCTTCTTTAAAAAAAAAAGGTAATCTCGTGATAGTCAGACAAAGACAAATAAATTACAATGCAATGTGGGAAATACTGGAGTGGAATAATTAACAGAGGGCACTAAGAAACTAGAAGAAAAGGACAAAACATTTTATAACTCACAAAACAATTTCACAATCCATCAGTTCATTTATTTCTCTAAACAACACTGCAACATGGGCAGTACAGGTAAGGAAATGGACATTCAGAGAAGTGATGAGACTTACCAAAGTCACTCAACCCTTACTGAATATTACACTTCAAGCTTTCTCCCTGTGGAATGTCTCATTATACACCTATCGAATCATGTTGCCTCTTCCTTGTCTATGGCTTTATGCTTTCTTTTACAGTGCTAGGGTTTAACCCAGGACTTTGTATATACTAGTCAATCACTCTTTTATCACTGAGTGATGTTCCTAGTCTAATATTTATCACTTTTAGGGTTACATAGAGGAAAGGCTATTATTAGCATATAGCCTTATTGCATATAAATCTAAATCCATTTATAAACTGAGAATCTGAAATTCTCCTTCAACTTAGGATTTTTAAAGGGTAAGAATTCTAATGCTTTATGATACTTAACATCTGCATAAGACAGCCCATAAAGCAATCTTGTTTCTGGATGTTGTTTTCCCATACTGTGTAGAGAACAAAAACTCTATCTTTATCTTTCAACTCATATGAAAATTCACTCATAAAAGACATAAAACTCTGTAACTTCTACAGGACAGCATAGGGGGGACCAATTGAAGATCTATAAAGAATAGGACTCCAACAGCTCAGAAAACAGTAACAAGATGATAAACAGATTACATGAAATTAAAACACTTCTGTACAGTAAAAGAAACAATCAATGCAATGCAGCAACTGTGGTGGTATTTTGTTTATGATCTAATAAGCACAGCTTTGCCCAAAGATCAGAGTGCAGAGCTAGCCACACTAGTCAGCCATTGAAGTAAGGCAGTGGTGTTACACACCTTTATCCCAGCACTCGGGAGACAGAGGCAGACAGATTTCTGTTAGTTCAAGGCCACCTTGAGCTACACAAAATTGATCCAGTCTAAAAGAGAAACAGAGCTCAAGAAAAGGTGATCCCAGCACTTGGAGTGACATGCCTTTAATCCTAGAACTAAAGTGGTGGAGACAGGAAGGGATATGGCTATATGGAGAGAGGACTATAAGGCAGGAGGGGACAGGAGGAACAATATAGTCTATGGATGCAGTTTAGGCAGAAAGAGCTTGAGGTTTGGTAGAGACAGATGCAGTCTGAGGACAGGATTCCTTTGGTCTGAGCATTGGTAGAGGTGAGAACTCTCTAGTGGGTGGCTGATTTGCTTCTCTGATCTTCACCTTTAACCCCAATATCTGTCTCTGGGTTTATATTATTAAGACCTATTAGAATTCATACTACCAGCAACAGTCTGTAGAATGGAACAAAATCTTTGCCAAATAATCAACTGACAAGAATGTGTGTGTGTTGTGTGTGTGTGTGTGTGTGTGTGTGTGTGTGTGTGTGTGTGTGTGTGTGTGTGTGTGTAGCAAAAGACCAGATAATCCTACAATGACAATGGAGATGTTTGTATACTTTTCTTTTTTCCTTTAAAAAAAAACATTTTAGGGTTACAGTTTTGCTAGGCAGTTCTATGCATTGTAACCAAAGTATACAATATTCCCAAGTACCCATAAGCAGATGAATGAGCAAAAGTATGGTATTTTATCCAGCCATAAAGAAAAATAAAATTATATTGGCAGTAAAATGGATGGGACTTAAGATCAACATGTTAAGTGAAAAAGCCTGTTCCACAAAGACAAGTATGTTTTCCTTCATACAAGGAAGGGAAGGAACAAAGAGGAAAATGTTACAAGACACATAGACAGAAAATAAAAATGACAAGTGTAAATCCTGATTAATACTATGTTAGATGTAAACTGATACCATAACTTAAAGAGAACCTATGTCAAGAGTAGAGGAGAAACAATAGGAAGAGAAGGGAACCAAGAAGCAAGGACTTAACTAAGAAACAGGTTCATATTCTGTCACCAGGAGGGAAAAAGACGGGAGTTAAGAGAATGTTTTACATACACAAGGGTTTGAGTTACATTGTCGGTATTAAAAAACAAAAACTGTCTTTCTGAAGAGACAAACCCTGCAGATACTAAAGGGAATGGAACCTAGAAAGTAAAAATGCAAGGCTGGAACGGTAGCCTAGCATTTAAGAGCACTGGCTAATCTTCCAGAGGACCTAGGTTTGATGCCCAGCACCCATGTGGCAGCTCACAACCAGCTTTAACTCCAGTTCCAAGGACTCTGACACACTTTTTTTGGCCTCCTTAGGCAGGGTGAACCTGTAGTGCATAGGCTTATATGCTGGAAAACACATATATAAAATAAAAATTACAAAAATGCTTGGGAAGGGAAGATAAGTAAGACAGTAACGTAAAAGGTGGACAAGGGAAAAATTAAATAGGAGATTTATTTTAAAGAAATACACTAAAAACCTAACATAAAATGATATTTGGCAAAACATAATCTATAATTAATATACAACGTGGGACAATACAGTAATCACACATGTCTAAGTAGCATGTTATGTTATAGTGGCTTTTGAGCAGTACTGCTGAACCTAAATTCTTCTCATGCTTCCATTGATGGCCATACATTCAACGTTAACTGACACATACATTCAACGTTAACTGTAATCAATGGGTTATAAAGAGAAAGAGAAGGTATGACCTTGGGAGGGTGATGTGGAAAATATGGCAGAAGTTGGAAGGAGGAAAGAAATGGACACCATCAAAATACAATGTATCCATGCATGAAACTCTTGATAGATACATAAGATAGAAATTTAAATCATTTGTTCGGGAAATGCTCAGCAGTTAATAGTACTTCCTGAATGTGACAGAGTGTTGCATAGCTGTAAGTCCCCCAGTTGGAAGGCAGAGACATGAAGATATTTTCAAGCTTGAGGCCAACTTCCTTCACATAGTTAGTTCTATGCCAGCTGGTGCTACAAGGTGAGACTCTGTCTCACTAATGGTAAGGAACTCCAAACGAACCTGTCTGACTAGAGTGAGCACTAGGCAAATCTAGGCTACCCATAGTAAGTCTTTGTCTCCAAAAACTCCCTAAAGAACAAACGGCATGGCTCCTCCAGTAAAAGTGGCTGCTGCACAAACCTGATGACCCAAGTTCATTCCCTGGATCCCACACTGGAAAGACAGAACTGACTCCCAAAAGTTTTCCTCTGACCACACTCATGCTGTGGCACAAGCATACCCACACTTTCACATACACACACATACACACATCATTTACACAGGTGTGTGGTGTGTTCATGTACTCATATGCATGTGCATACACACACAAACAATTTAAAAATTAAAGAAATAACAAATGTAAAAATGGAGCAGAAAAAAAAGAAGTGTTTCCTGTTCTTCAAGAGGACCCTACTTTGGTTACCATCTTCCAAGTCCATCCGGCAGCTCGCGACTACCTAGGACCTCAGATACTTTAAACCTGATGCTCTCTTCTGGCTAATGCAGATACCAGCATTCACATGGGCACACTAACATACAGGCACACCGACATACATGTTCAATAAAATTTTTAAAAAGCATTTGCTTTCAAAGTCTACACAAGTAAAAAGAACAGGAAAGCAGGTAATGGAAAAAAAAAAAAGATGTGAGAAGCCACGCAGGCAGTAGGAAATGTGAGAAAAAAACAATTCACACTGTGGAGCCCATAAAAGGTTCCGAAACTGATAACAGCAGGTTTTCTATGAGTTATGGGAAGAGGTGGGAAGTGACTGAAGGAAAAGAATCTTGTAAAGCTTTTTGAGAAGTAGATACTTCTATCACCACCCTCCCTCACAGATGTCTGGAGGCTTCTTCTCTGGGCTAGAGAAAACAAGACATGGCAAAGGAATTGGCTCAGAAATATTTAAGTAGCCAAATGCACATTAAATTTTGCAGGTTTAAGCACATTGTTTTCCTCTCCCACACACCTCTTAAAAGGCTAATGATCTCCCCAGACCGGAAACTGGAAAATACAACTCTTGGAAAAGTAACATTTAAACCATAAAGATAATATCCTAAGAGGTTTCAGAAAAAGAGAGAGAGAGAAAAGAATAAAGTGGAGAGTTATAGAAACAAGATCCTTGATGACCTCTGGTCTCTACACTGCAACAAAATAAAAGCAATATAATACATACAAAACAGGACACATCCTTGTTCACATCTTTTGCTGTACAAAAGACAAGCACCACAAGAAACAGTCATAAATTCTATGTCAGAGAAAGTACTTACATACATAAAACCTCTCAAATATTGACAAGAAGGATACAAAGTAGGACTGGCTATGGATCTCAATTACAAGAGTACTTGCCTAGCAAGAACAAAAGCCCTTTTGATTTCCAGCACTGCATAAAAGCTGAGTGCAGTAGTGAATGCCTGTAACCCTAGCACTTGGGAAGTGGAGGCAGAATGGTAAGAAATTCAAGGTCATCCTTGGATACATAGCAAGTTCAAGGCTAGCCTTGGTGACAAGAGACCCTACCTCAGAAAAAGGTAAATAATAGAAAAAGAAAAAAACAAAAGAAACTAGTAGACAGGCACGGTGGCACATGCATTAGGGGACTGTCTTAGTTAGGGGTTTCTGTTGCTGTGAAGAGACACCTCGCATGGCAAGGCAACTCTTGTAAAGAAAAACATTTAGTTGTAGCTTACAGTTCAGATTCAATCCATTGTCATCACAGGAGGGCAACATGGCAGTGTGCAGGAAGACAGGGTGCTGGAGAGGAAACTGAGAGTCCTACATCTTGATCCATAGGTAACAGGAAGTGGTCTGCCTCACTGGGCATGGATGGCTTGAGCATACATCAAACTTCAAAGCCCACCTCCACAGTGACACACTTCCTCCAACAAGGTCACACCTACTTCAGCAAGGCCACATTATCTCATAGTGCCACTCCCTATGGCCCAAACATTCAAACACATAAGTCTATGGGGGCCATACCCACTGTAACCACCACAGGGACTAAGATTGGAAGATGTTTTGGCAAGGAGTGGAGAAAAGAATCAATTAAAAATGAGTCAAGAGTTGGGCCAGGGAGATGGCTCAGTGGATAAAGGCACTTGCTTTGAAGTCTGGTAGCCTGAGTTTGATCTCCAGAATGCACATGATGGAAGGGCAGAAGTAGTCCCTGGCTATTGTCTTCTGACCTCCATATTCTTAACCTTGAACACAATAAGTAAATAAACATATATATATATATATATATGTAATGAAGTTTAAAAAATAAGTAAAGACTTGAATAGACACTTCACATACCTAGCATGTGCAGTGTTCTGGGTAGCACTAGGAGTGAGAGGGGGAAAAGGGAAGAAGAGGGAGAAAGGGAAGAAAGGAAGGAGGGAGGGAGGAAAAGTGGATTTTTTTAGGAATAAAAAGGAAGGTCTGAATCATGTATAAGCAAGAAAAGGAATGACTTCAGGAAGAGGTAAGATATCCAATAGAACGACAAGGGATTGAGCCAGGCTGTAATAGAAATGAGAAGGAACAGACTGGATCACAATAGAGCTAAGGAATCCTTCAAGTCGTAGTTTAAGTGGTGTAGCCTTTGTAGAGCCTTCCCAGCTGTGCCACACTGAAGCAGCCTTTTCCTCCCCTGTACCTCCACTATGTTTTATACATACCCTTGTAACCCCTAGTCTCTCTACCGAGTAGAATTGTTACTAGTCACTATTTTACAAACCTTTTCATTCCCTCCTCCTATCTCAACAATTCATTAGTTTCTAAATTATCCAAAAGCAGAATTTCAAGATCATTTTCTATTTATTTTATACAAAGTACTTACTAAATACACTAAAACAGTAACAACAACAAAAATCCTGCAGGAGGAAAGATCAGTGAATAACAATCTGGTATAATGATGGGTTCGTTTCCTAAAGCATTTATTTTTTAATATGTGTCTGCATGGATGGATACATGACATGTATGTACATGCCACAGCATACATGTGTAGGAGACATCACATAGCACACAGACAACAACGTGTAGGAGTTGCTTCTCTCTGGTGTGGGTTCCTGGGCTCGAACTTAAGTTGTCAGGCGTCGTTGGCAGCAAGCATCCCTACCTACTGAGCCATTTCACTGGACCCCCCCAGAAACTGGTATGTGCATGTGTTATCCCTAGGATTAAAATTACATATAATGGCATTTGCATTGGCACTTTGTTGACAAAACTATTCCGTTTCAGATTCATCTGAGCCTTGAACCTAAAGCAAAATATATCTGAAAAACTGTCAAGGACATGTCTTTCTTACATAAATGCATGCAACCCTTTACCTCAGAAAAGATCGCCTATGCTGATTCGAGTATATGTTACAGAGAACCAGATGACTCTATTCAAGGAGAAGTGAGGAAGCAATTCATTATGCTAATTTAAGCCAGTCAAAAATTCTGAGGAATATAGATCTGATGTGCAATTTTAATGGCATTTAAAGTTGCAACGATCTTAACATTTTCTCTTGAGTTTATAGTAAACAAGGTCTATATAGATGAAAATGATTATCCATCTACTGATGGCATCACTGAAGTGCATCATTTATGGTACAAAGTCACAGCATTATTACAGTGTTTGCTGTCATTCTACCACCAATCAGAACACACTTGACTCCTTTCTGTTCTATACTAGTTTCAGTATAGAAGCTCTTCTTCTGTTGCAATATACCTGTAGCTTTAAAGACATGTTTTTTTAAGTAAATAGGAACTACAGAACTATAATACAATTGAGACATAATCCAATACTATTTTTGTTACAAATAAAAGATTGCCTTTGAAAAACACATTGAGGATCCCCCCCTTGGCACTAAAAAAGCATGATATGCACTGAATTGTGTTCTCTAAAATGTATATGTTAAAGTAAGTCCTAATCACCAACCTTCCATTTGTAGACGGGCCCTTTGAGACACTATTAGCTTTATATGTGGTTGTGACTGTGGGACCCAGGAGATGAGCACCATGAGCTTAAAAGAAGAGAGCTCAGAGAAGAGCCCTCCTTCCCTTCCCTCCCCCAATCTTCCTTCCTAAGCTCCCTGATATGGGGGGAAACTGGCTCCTTTAAAGCCAGAAAGAAAGACAGCACACAGTACAACATAATTACACTAGAACTCCCAGACTCGCTTGCCTGCAAAACTGTGGAAAAGTACATCTCTGTCTCTCAAATTATCCCGTTTATGGTATTTTATTTTTTTTTTTTTGTGGCAGCCCACAACTTCAAGAAATATGTAGATAAAATCCTCAGCCATCTCCAACTTTATCAGTGAAGTACTGTGAGAGGAGAACTGGCTAAGACATAAAGGGATACTCAACCACACACACTCACGAGCACGCAAGCATGCACGCCCTCACACACATGCACGCACACACACATCACACACGCTCACACATGTGCACGCATACACACACTCACATGCGCACGCGCACACTCACACACACACACACACACACACTCACACACACACACTCACACACACACAAGTCATTAACTGAACTATTCTCACAGCCATTGCACAGCAGCAATCCCACCTCCATGCTGACTACGAATGTATCTACAACTGTCACTAATGATGCTGCAGGGACCAGGAGAGACAGGAAAAATAATCAGTGAGGGCAGCAACAAGGAGAATAACTAAATTCCATGTATAAATTGTCACTACCGTGTGAGGTGGCATGCAAGACACTGAACTCTGATAAGCATTGACAGACTTTGCTTCAAACAACAAGATCAAAATGGGACATGTAACAGTACAACTGTCACATCTTTGTACTAAAGTTAAAAAGTAGAAGATAGAACGCAAACACAAAAGTAAGGGAATACTATAGCTACAGAAAAACATAGCAGTCATTCAACTCCTTCCCACTCTTCATTATAGCATACATTTTTGTCTAAGATGAAACCTAAGAAAAATATAATTGTATATAGAGAAGAGAATATGAGATACTAACCCGGGAAATAACAATGTTGTCATCAAAAAATGCATCTTCCAGTTTGTACCCTTAAATGCTGAGGAAGTAAAAAACAGAATAGTTATTGAAGTGCCATGACTTAGACCATTTTACAAATACTGTAGTGTAGCCTGGTGATGGTGGCACAGGGCTTTAATACCATTACTCAAGAGGCAGAGGCAGGTGGATCTCTGTGAGTTAGAGGCCAGCCTTGCTTGTCTACATAGTGAATTCCAGGACAGCCAGGGTTACTCAGAGAAACCCTGTCTCAAAAAATTAAAATCAAATTTAAAAAAATACTGTAGTGTAATCAGGACAAAATTACAATTGAATATGTTGGCTACCATTCCTTGTAATTTTGTCTAATCGTTCTCTTTAAGGTCTGTTAATTTCTACATTTAATATACCAACTTTCAAGACTAATAAAAGGAGAAATGCTTACTCTTGTACATTTTGGCAGACACATATCCAGCAGGGATTTCCAGTAAGAACCACAGAACAACAGCATAGTTCACTAAGTCACCATGATCAGCAGGGGTGAAAAATGCAAGACCAGCCAGAACTAAAGGCAGAAACACTAAGTCAGAAACGCTTGACAATAGCCTGTAGATTTTCTAGGGGTCTAAACGTTAACCCACTAACACATTATGAAAAAAAAAGCCTCCAGGAAATGTTCAAAGGAAAATATTTAAATCATATCACAAGCAATTAATTCACTTACCTACTTCTATGACAATTTCTTAAATATAAATATTTGATTTTCAGTTAAAGTTACATGGAAGTTTTATATCTGAATTAGTCATTAATTTCATTACATCAAAATCATGCACTGTTTCCCCTTCCCATATACCAACAGTCATTCCAAGAATAGCAAATTATTTTTCCCTCAGAAATTTCTTTTCTCAGCCAGGTGGTGGTGGCACACGCCTTTAGTCCCTGCACTAAGGAGGCAGAGACAGGCAGATCTCTGTGAGTTCGAGACCAGTCTGGTTTACAGATCGAGTTCTAGCACAGCAAGAGCTGTCAGGACTGATACACAGAGAAACCCTATTTTGAAAAACAAACAAAAAATATTTTCTTTTCTCTGTACTTTGTCAAAGTAAGAAATAAAAAATTCAAAGTGAAAAAGTTTTAGGATGGAAAAAGTACTTTCAAATTGAACTTTTAAAACAACCATTGACTTCTGAAACATCTAATAAGCCATTGCTCTGGCTATCAAACAGTGACAAGCTCCACTTTGAGCTCATAAATTATGACAACACATGTTCATAGGTCATTATTAGACTGACTGCTAACGATGCAGCTCCAGAGCTGGGCATATAGCACACATCTGAATCCAAGAATTAGGGATGTGAAGGCAAGGAAAACAGATCAGGGCCTTGGACACATAGAAAGATCTAGACCAGTCAGTGCTATATAAGACTCTGTCTCAAAAAAAAAAAAAAAAAAAGCCTGGGGACTATAGTTCAGTAGTGTACTCGCCTATAAGGCACTAAGCCCTGGGCTTGATTCTCAGACCTTCATAAAATGGTTGTGGTGACACATGTCTATTCTAATATCATCACATGGAAGGAAGTTCAATTTCATCCTCAGCTATATGAAACTCTAAATAAGTAAATGCAAGATAAAAAATAAGAATACCATTTCATTTATATACTAATGGTATTTCATTTATACACTTAAAGATCTGTACTTGTAGGCTGAGGACGTAGTTCAGTCTGCAAAGTGCTTACCTTGCAGGTACAAAGACCTAAGTTCAATACCAAGAACCTGTGCTAAAATAACTCGACATGAGCTAGAGTGATTAAGAGTACAGGTTAATCTTCTAAAGGACCCAGGTTCAATTCCAAGCACACACATGGCAGCTTGCACATATATCCGTAACTGTAATTCTAGGGCTCCTGACACCCTCGCATGGACATACACACAGGCAGAACACCAATGAGCATAAAATAAATAAATTATTTTTTAAAAAGGACAGGCAGTGATGGTGCATGCCTTTAACCCTAGCACTTGGGAGGTAGAGGTGAGTAGATCTCTATGAGTTCAAGGCCAATCTAGTCTACACAGCAAGTCCAGGACAGCCAAGGCTACACAGAGAAACCTTGTCTGGAAAAAATATTGGATATTGTATTGTGGTGCATTTCTAATCCCAGCTCTAGAGAGGTAAACAGATGATTCTCTGAGGTTTATTGGCTGGCCAGCCTACTTTAGTTGGAAAGTTCTGGGCCAATAAGAAACCTTGCCTCAAAAAAAGAAAGGAAGGAAAGGAGAGAGAGAGAGAGAGAGAGAGAGAGAGAGAGAGAGAGAGAGAGAGAGAGAGAGAGAGAGAGAGAGAGAGAGAGAGAGAGAGAGAACCCAGACAAATCCAAAAATCAAAACCTTGCACTTAAGCTTGCCACAGTATCTCAAAATGATAGCCTTTGTTCTGGGTGTTGTCTCAGTCCATTGAAAATATTCAACTTGTACCAATTTTCAATAATGCATCCATCTTATAAAGTAAGAAATATGTGCTGAAAGTTTTTTATGTTTGATTGGTTTTTGTTTGTTTGTTTTAAGACAGGGATTCACTATGGAGTTCTGTCAGTCCTAGAACTCACTCTATAGACCAGGCTAGCCTGAAATTCACAGAGATCTGCCTGTCTCTGCTTCCTGGGTGCTGAGATTGAAGACTTGTGCCACTGCATCTGGCTGTGCTGAAGCTTTTAAACAAATCATTTAGAATCAACATAGGAACATTCTCAAATTCACACCCAGAATTTGAAAAGACAGAAATAAGTACTAAAAAACATAAATTTTCTTAAAATTGAATTTACATTTTTCAAAATCATTTTGTACTCATGAAACAAAACCTAATACTCACATAAAGAAAAAAATGCCATTATAAAAACTTGTGTTCCTTGACCAAGAAAAACTGACAGCAACATTGCATATTGTGGGAGCCTGAATACATTCCCATAAATCATCCTCAATCCAAACTGTCTCCGGTCATAGACCTGCATGTGAAAAATTCTTCAATAAGCATATAAGTAAATATGACAAATTACATGAAATGGTATTTTCCACTCAAGACAAACTAACTGGAAAGCAATGGCTATGGGTTTAGCATGTTTCTGGATGCCATATGAGCCTGCTATATGAATAAATCTCTCTCTTAAATTCTGTTTTGCATTAGAGGGATGTGTTAATTATATAAAGCACACCGTTTTCTGTATTTTCACAAAGAAAGCAAAATTATTTAACCTAACAAACTCATCAATATGTAAACATATGCATGAACCAAGACAGTAAGTATAGTATAACGTAAATTATACTACTTTGTAACATTTGGTATTCCTAGCTCATGTTTAAAGGCAATTAAGACTTTCTTAAAATAATATTTTAGGCACCAGAAATACATACAAAATATAACCAAAGTTGATGGCAAACAAGTCTCTAAATAAACTTATACTGTTAAGCAAACCTATCCAACTCTGTACTTGCTGACTATATAATTCAATGGTTCTCAACCAGTGGGGTACAACCCCTTCAGAATCAAAGGGCCCTTTCATAGGGACCATTGGAAAACACAGATATTTACATTATGATTTATAACAGTAGCAAAATTACAGTTATGAAGTAGCAATGAAAAAAAATTTATGGTTGGGAGTCACCACAACAAGAGGAACTGTATTAAAGGGTAACAGTATTTGAAAAGATTGAGAACCACTGGTAAAATATACAAAATTGCTAGACAGCAGTAATGTGTTATAGTCAAGGTACTATACTTTAAGTACAAATTCAATAACTGACAACTAATCAGAATATATATCAAGTTGAATCACAATATCCAGTTTTACTTACAGAAAGTTTCACACGATTATATCTGGCAACATCTCTGCAGATACTCTTTAAAACAATAATAATCACCAGTCCACACAAGGTAAGTACCACAAAAAAAGAGTTTACAAGTCTAGAAAATTTCAGAAAAAAAAATTGTTAGGGTTGGCAAGGTGACTCAGCAGGTAAATGTTCCTGCCACTAAGACTGAGCCGGGGTTTGAACCCTGGAACCCATATAGTTGAAGGAGAGAACTGACCCGTTCAAGATGTTCACTCTCTCTCGTTCTCGCTCTCTCTCCTCCCTCAATTTCTACCTCTCTCCCTCCTTCCCCCTTTCTCTGTGTATCTCCCACCCAAAACATACACTACACAGATAAATAGAAATAAATGCCTGTGATGCTTTGAATGAGAATGGTCCTTGAAGACACACGTATTTGAATGCTTAGCCCTTAGTTGGTGGAAGGGTTAGGAAGTGTGGCCTTGCTAGAGGAGGTGTGCCACTAAGTATATGCTTCAAAGTTTTAAAAAAACCCATGCCACTCCCCGTTGCTCCATATCAGCCTCCAACACGCTGATAAGGTCTAAGCTGTCTACCACTGATCCAGTGCCATGCCTGTCTGCCCATCATGATGGTCATGGACTAACCTCTGAAACTGTAAGCAAACCCCCAATTAAATGCTTTCTTTCTAAGTTGCCTTGGTCATAGTGTATCTTCACAGCAATAGAAAAGTAACTACTACAAGTGCAATAAAAAACATTCAAAGAAAAATGTTAAATTTCTTTTTATTTTTGATGTATTTGTTCTGCAGTTTTTTGAGAAGTTGAATTTTATTTTACACATATATAATGAATTTTTAGCATGTCCACCCTATTATACTCTACTGTTTCTCTTATTTTCACTCCTCTTCCTACCTAGTTTCTCTTTTACTTTCATTCATTCATTCATTCATTGATCCATTCATTCTTTGCTTATAGGATCCTGGGCAAGGGATACAGAGACCTACAAGTTTGGTCTTCTTACCATTGGCTACACACTGAAAAAAAAAGTTTCTCCTTCCCCAGCAACCATTAATTGCCTACAGACACTAAGGGGAGGGCAGGACTCCATGATCTATCATTATTTGCCTATGGATCCTGGCAGTGGGGGGGGGGGTTGCTCATGAGCCTTCCCTGCCTGTGACAGGATGTTGACAGGCCCAGTCTTATGAGGAACTTGTGACAGTAACCACAATTGATTTCAAATTATTTAATTGAACATTAAATAGAAAATATCTGAGCTATAAAAGAAAGACATCTCAAATTATTACCCAATCTATTTATTTGTAAGGTTAAATTTAGACCAAAGATTAAATGTATCCAGGACAGACATATTTGTATACTCCTGTGGTTCTAACACATAGGAAGCTGAGACAGAGAATCGTAAGTTTGAGACCAGCCTGGGCATGCTCGAGAAGTGACAGATTTGTAGGCTTTATGTCAGAATTTTTTTAGTAGATTCTTGATTTATTTTTTGTTTTTTAAATTTATTTTTCATTTTACATACCAACCCCAGTTCCCCCTCCCTCCCCTTCTCCAATCCCCCTTAGCCTCCTCCCCTTCCTACCCCCATCCACTCCTCAGAGCAGATAAGGCCTTCCTGGGGCTAAGCAAGGTATCCCAGCATTTCAGGATTTTTTAAAAGGTCAGGCCATCAAGATGCCTGAATGGGTAAAGACTTGCTGTGAAAGCTTAAGACCCAAATTAGATCCCTACAAGCCACATGCCCTGCCAAAACAAAGAGCTGACTCTCACAAGTTGCCCACTGATACCCACATTTGTTGAAGAATGTTATTGACATGTTTTGATGAAGTCCTCCCCCATTTCCTGCCTTCCAAATCCCTCCCCTATCTCCCCCTGTCTTTCACAGCTTTGTGTGTTCTTTTTCTTTAATGCCACCCAGGCCACTGCTGCTGCCTACATGTGCATCTACTAAAGCATGGGCAGCCTCACTGGTGACATGTCTCTAGAGAACACTGACTCTGCCTCCCCCAGGAGCCACCAATCACCAATAGCTCCTCAACAAGAGGGAGTCTGTCCTTCATCTGTGCTGGGCTTGGGGTTAGTTTGATCTCCTGCAGGAATTGTGGCAAAAAATAATAAAGATTTAAAACAATCTATCCCCAAGGAGAAATACATAAAATCAGGATCACAAACTTCACTTTGGAGCATGACACAGTGAGCTAAAGTCCAGGAGTCACAGGGTTACTGACATCTTAGCCAATAGACTTTCATATTTGTGAGTGAAAAGCTCTAAGGACTCCCTATCTATCAATTATTACTGCTTCTAAAATTAAAACTTTTTTTAAAAGTCCTAAAATTAAAACTAATGTCCGATGCCATTTCAATGCCCAGCCAAATCTACACATAATTTAAAAATTACTGGTTAATAAAAAGACTGGCACTATTTTACTGAAATGCCAAGAGAATACCAGTAAGATAAATATGGATTGCGACAATTATTGTATATTTCAAAATCAGGAGATGACTTTGAATGCTTCCAAGAAAATAAAGTAACATGTATCTAAGGTTAGAGGTATTCCAATTACATGCACTGAAACGCCACACTGTCCTTATAAATAAATACAACTACTATGTGTAGATTTAAAATAAAATATATAAGCCAGGAGCCGTGATTACAGGCCTATAATTTCAGTATGCAGGAGGGTTGAAACTTTCAAGACCAGCTTACACTACACAATGAGATACTATCTCAAAAGAATAAGATAGGCATGCATATGCACACTTGTAACCCCTGCGTTTTGGGGTAGAAGCAAGATTAGAAGTTCAATGACTGCATAGTCTAAGAGATGCTGTCTTTTAAAAACAGAAAATCTCTCTTATCTCTGTCTCTGTATGTCTCTTTCTCTGTCTCTCTCTGAATCTGAATCTCTCTGTTCTCTGCGTGTCTTTCTCTGCCTCTCTGTCTCTCTCTGTCTCTGTGTGTGTGTGTGTGTGTGTGTGTGTGTGTGTGTGTGTGTGTGTGTGTGTGTGTGCGCGCGCGTGTGTGTGGGTGGGTGTGTGAAAATAATGCATAACAAAAAAATCTTTTTCCAAGGAGACTTCTGGGTATGTGTGGCTTGATCAACATAGGGTGATTTCTAAACAAAAATACTCTTCTAACAATGTACTGTTTTGGTAGAGGAAGGTAAAGAATATGAATAAAGATAAAACCATATTCATAATATGAATAAAGATAAAACCATATTCAGTTTCTCTCTCCCTCACTCCCTTTCTCCTTGGGCAGGAAGTATCTTGCTTTGTAGCTCAGGCTGATCTCAAAATCATGAGCCAACTGCTTCCGTGCTAGAATCTCAGTGTATGCAACCACACGCGGTATTCAGTCTAACATAGAGGTAAGAGCAAGTAAGAGCAAGTGGCTAGCTGCTTTGCTTCTCTGATCATTCAGCTTCCACCGCCCAAGGCTCAATCCTCAGTGCCCACCTCCACCTAAAAATCTGAGAAAATCTATCATTTATGTTTGCTATCCTGGACTACTTTTATCTTATGAAGTGCTTACCTAATCCAAAGAATGTTGGTCTCGGTTGAAGACTCAAATTCACCATTCCATTCAGAAGGCAAC
This sequence comes from Cricetiscus sungorus, assembly GCA_030556225.1. Taxonomy (NCBI): domain Eukaryota; kingdom Metazoa; phylum Chordata; class Mammalia; order Rodentia; family Cricetidae; genus Cricetiscus; species Cricetiscus sungorus. The sequence continues at coordinate 14,005,240 of JANBXA010000726.1, forward strand.
TCAGTAGTTTTGCTTTCCTAAAATGAGAACATAAAATCAAATGACTCAACTTCACCTGACCTTTTGTGATTTATTACTCAGAAGCATATAGAAGCCTATTCTGCACAGCCTTTGCCCCTTTACCTCCAGCTTCATAGAACTAGGAAGGAGGCAAAAGCAGGTGGATTTCTGTGAGTTCATTGCCAGTGTAGTATGCATAAGTGACTTCTGGGGCAGCCAGGGCCACATAGAAAGGCTGTGCCTCAAAAAAAAAAAAGGTAAAGGTAAAAGAAAGAAAATTGTTGCTATTCAACAAAAACAGCATCTTTCCACTATTATTTTTTATGTGGTCCCAAACCCATCAGATAGTCTTTCTCCCTTTTATCCTGACATATTTCCATTTACACTGTAATGTCTTATGATGCTTGCTAAAGTACATAAAATTTTACATAATGAGTCACTGTACTATTCGGAAAACCAAATCCTCACCACCAAAAATGCTCTTCAGGATAAGAATAGATAATAGTGATCTGCACTAGCATTGGACCTATACTGACAATTGATATGTCCAAAGTGAGTTTAGAAAGGGGAGAAGCACACATGGCAAAACTGTGTTCTCAAGGCCAGTAGGGGCTTGCTGCATGAGCAAAATGAATTTGATTCTGAGAGCCCAGGTACAGGGAAAGGGGAGAACAGACTCCCTCCACGAAGTGGTCCTCTAACCTAATTCCCGCCCCCCTCACACACACACACACTTTTTGATTTTTAAAATCTCATTTTCCCCCAGCCCAGAAAGTCATATGCCTGTATTACAGATGCAAACATTTTTCTGGAATGATAAATTAGAAAAACTAAAGGTTATGCTTTCAGAAAGAGAAATCAAGGATAAGAGAATAAAGGTGGAGAATTTTCTCACACTTCCCCTATATATACCATCTGCAAGTATACAACCATTATCAATAGTATTTAAGTTAAAAATAAAAGACAACTTGTTCAACTAAAATACAGCAGCTTTGTTTATTACAAATTCATGGTTATCCCCAAACAAGATCCCATCTCAAAAAAAAAAAAAAAAAAAAAACCACCTGGGGAAATCAGCCAATCAGCCAAACCATCAACAGTGTTTACGCATCATTTTAGCACCAAACACTGCCATCTGCTGGAAATAATGGGTCATAACATTTATTAGTCATCCCAAGGAAAATAAACTTTTAAAAATCGAAGGCACATGAAAACAAAATGACAAATACAAAATAATAATAATAATAATAATAAAGTAACAGAGAGCCTTTTTATCTGCTTAAAATTAAGGAATTATTCCATTCCAAAGTATCAAAACCTTTTTGTAAGCTAGCAATTCTCATCAAATAATATGTGGCGAATAAGTCTTTAATGTTAGCAACAGTGACATAGCAACAAGGTGGAAACAAAGACTCCTTATCCATAGTATAGTACCCCATGATGTGTCATAGTCAATAGAAATTACACAGAGACTCTAGTTTGTAGCGAATTTGATTTGTAGTCCAATGGTTCTCAACAGGAAGAGCAGCACCCCCTACAGGGCATAATGAAAACATGCGTCTGCTACTGGCATTCAGAAAGCCAGGTGTCCTGCAGTGCACATGGAGATCTCCATAAAAGAGAACTGAGGAGAATTGTGCTGTGCCCCACACCTTTCAAATGTCCCATCCAAAGTTCATGTAGGTGAAAAACAGCTTGTGGTTGCCTACCCTTTGATTTCAAATTTGCTTTATAATGTATTTTATATGATTTTAAATATATATTCAATATTCCCACTCAGTAAGGCAATTGTTTTATTAAATTCGGAAAAAAAGTTACTATACTTGTCTTGGCATGTTATCAAAATTTTCTGACACTTCAAAAAGTCATCTCATCGTTTGAAAAATAGCAGTATTTGGGCCAATAATTTGCAATATTCTTATCTGCCCATAATCACACTTACAATGACTATACACATAGCACCAAACACATAAAACATATAAAACATATAAAACATATAAAATGGATAAAATGAAGGGTATATTATTTTATCAAAAGTTATCACTATTTACCCTTTATGTTATCATTAGAATGTTACTTTGGTATTTGTTAAAATTACATGCATAGACAGGTTTTGTCTCCTATTAACTACTAGTCATAGGATAGAATAGCAAAGGGAAGTTATAAAACATTTATTATTAAAGGAAGGGATGGGGACATAAGAGATCGAGAAGACTGGATTTGGGAATGGGTCAGAGGGAGAGAACAATGAAAGAGATATCTTGATACAGGAAGCCATTATGGGGTTAGGGAGAAACCTGGGGCTAGAGAAGTTCTTGGGAATCCACAAGGATAACCTAAGTCGCCTAGCAATAGTGGAGGGGGTACCTGAACTGGCCTTTCCCCCTTTAATTAGATTAGTAACTACCCTGATTGTCATCTTAGAACCTACATGCAGTAACTAAAGGAAGCAGATGTAGTGACCCACAGGCAAGCACTGGGCTGAACTCCTGGAGTTCAGTTGAAGAAAGGGAGGAGGGATCATATGAACGGGGTGGGGTTAAGACCATGATGGGGAAAACCACAGAGACAGCTGACCCAAGATAGTTGGAGCTCTGGGACCATGGACTGACAGCTAAGAAACATGCATGGAACCAAACTAGACCCTCTGAATGTGGGTCACAGTTATATGGCTTGATCTCTTGGCAGGGCTGGCAATCCTATAAAATTATCTGGTCTTTTACATATTATGAAAAGAAGCATTAAATGACATGAGATGTAAAGAAGACACGGTACATAGCTGTAATCCCTGCACTTAAAAGGTAAAGGAAAGAGGATCAGAAATGCAAGGGCAAATGGGAAACAGTGGTCACTGAGAGAAGAAAGAGAAGGGGGAGAGGTAGAAGAGGGGGAGAAGGGGAGGAGAGGGGAAGGGGAAGGGAGACAGACAGACCGACTTAAGAAGGAACCACAGCCTTATAAATGCTCTAATCCTATCCTTACAACTTTCAAATGATGAAAGTTTTGGTTTTAATATAGATACATTATTATATTATATTATATTATTATATAGATATTTATGTGTCTGATCTATAAAAAAACAACCAAGGTGAGACCATGGAATACTTGCCTCAAATTTCACAGAATATGTGTAGACCACATTTAAATTATCTGCATCTTCAGGAATTTCCAAAGGGGGTCCACTGCAAGTTAGGTGATTTTCATCTGTATGCTTATAGCTAATAAAAAAGAAAAGGGGGAGCTTTCCATTGTGTTCTTTATTTAGAACTATTTTTAAAGTGACTATCCTCCTGCCTCTGCCTCTTGACTTGGAATGTTGGAATTACATGAATGAATATGATACTCACCTATACTTCGTTATGATTTTAAAAACTTTTGTTTCTAAATGTTCCCAACAAATGGGACTCTATATGCTACCTAAAACTACACTTACAAACATTCCTTTCACCTAAATAGAAAGAAAATATATTCTACCAGAGAAAAGCTTTTGTCTTCTTTTGCCTCACCCCTCTTCAATATACCTTGTAACTTTAACTGTAGGACTAGAATACTAAGTACATGAAGAAGAAATCATATGTGTAAGCACACAGATATATGAGAGCCTACTATGCATAAAGCATCAAGCTTAAGCAATGAAAGTTATTATAAATATATACTACTAATGACAATTAAACTAGTATAAATTAAACTAGTATAGCCATTATGGAAAGTGAACAGGTTTCTATATTATTCACTCACCAACTTCTGGGTATATCACATGGAGATGAATGAACAATTTTTGGGCATTTATTGGGGCTCAAGGTACAGCAGTAAATCTCCAATTGTTCAGTCTCTTTAAAAGTGGTCTCCAGGCTCTTCCTATGTATGTGCAGGGATAGAGCTCTCAATACTTTTTGGGGCTCCTTATTCAGCTGTTAAAAGAGCTCTAATCATCAAGATTTTTCCACTTACCTGATGCTTTTCTAATATAATCTACTAGTACTAAAGCTGTCCAGTAAAGAAAAACAAGTCAAAATATATTTCTATTAACCTTATAAAATACCAGCTAGAATACTCTGAGTAAATCTAGTCTTCTTTTTAATTCTTCCTAACATTGTGTAATACTCACATACTTAGCATATGGAACACAGAGTAAAAGAATAGTTATGCTTTCAAAATATAGTATGCAATGTATACATAGGTATCCTAAAAGTAAAAAAGTCAAGAATCTACATTTAACGTCCATTTTGAAATCATTAGAACTCATTAAACATAATTACCTTTTGGGTTCAACTCTGGAGCTAATCAATTTTGCAATATTCCTGGTTGTGCCACTTTCCATATGATATGTAATAGTAATATCAACATGGTTGAAGAGGTACAAACTATTATTTTTGCTGAATTCGGGCTGTAAAAAGATAAAAGAACTTTGACCATTTCCTAGCAACTAAAAGATGCAAAATGTAATAATGAATAAAAAATTGGATAACACTTTTTTAAGTGTACCATGGGGCTAGACAGACAACTGAGTAGTTAAGAGCATTTGGTCTTGCAGAGGACCTGGATTTACTCCCCAGCACCTACATGGTGGTTTACAACCTGTTGTAACTCCAGTCCTAAGGGACCTGATGCCCTTTTCTGATCTTTGCATAATTATTCATGACTGTAAAACACAACACATGAGAGGCTAAGGCAAGAGAACTGACCCCTGTTCTGGACTGTCCTGGGCAGAATCAGCCTTTCTTAAAAAAAATGTTAGCAATGTATAAAGTTTAAGTACATGATGTGATTGCCCTTCATCATCTGAGAAGCTTCCTCCTGCAGCAAATGACAAATAGAGACCCACAGCAGATATTACATACAGAGAGGAAGGGAGGGAGGGAGGGAGGGAATGTGGGAGGGAAGGAGAGAAGAAAGGAGGGAGAGAGGAAGGGAAGGAGGGAGAGAGGAAGGTAGGGAGGAAGGGAGGGGGGAAGACATACGGAGACAAACAGATGCCTTAGAATACACCGCTCTAAATGTGATGTCTCCATCAATCCTCTCCCCTTAGAGCTCAGGGAACCCCACAGAAGAGGAGACAAAAAAATATAAGATCCAAAGGGGATGGAGGATACCAGGAGAACAAGGCCATCTATATGAACATGAGTAAAGCTCATAAGGACACACAGAGACTGAAGCAGCAAGCGCGGGCCCCACACAGAAGGTCCTCTGTATGTGTTATGGCTACCAGTTTAGTGTTTTTATGGGATTCTAGAATGTGTGAATGAGTATACCTCTGATTCTTGTCCCTTCTCTAGGACCCGTTGCCTTTTGTTGGTTTGCCTTGTCCGACTCCTATATGATGGTTTTTGTTTTATTTATCTTACTATATTTCATTGTGTTAAGCTTTGTTGTTGTCTCTTAGAAGCCTGCTGTTTTCCACAGAAAGTGGATCTGGATAACAGGGGATATGGGGAGGAACTGGAGAGTAGAGAGAAGAGGAACTGTAGTACAAGACAAGACCCTATTTTCAACAAAAGTGAGGGGTAAGAAAAAGAAAAATAAGAGGTGGAGGCAAGAATATCGTGAGTTCAAGGCCACCTCAGCTACATAGCAAGTTGGGGTTAGACCAAGTTACACATAATATTGTCCCAGAAGGACACAGGAATGCTTAATCAATGAAGTGTATGTCAAACAAACATGAGTTCCACCCTCAGCACCCACATACAAAGCTAAATTCAGCAGCACAGATCTTTCTGGTACTGAAGGAGACACAAAAGATGTCTGGGATTTACTGGCCAGTATAGTTAATAGGCAAGTTCCAGGTTCAGTGATAGATCCTGTTTCAAACATTAGGTGGAGAGCCAATGAGGAAGACATCTCTATCTAATATCAGTCTCTGACCTCTACACAACACATCATCCATGCACACACATATACAAAGAGAAGGGGGAGAGGAGAGGAAGATTGTAAGAAAACAGGCAATATTTTATTATATTAACTAAATATTGTAAGAATGCTTTAGGAAGAATGAAAAAACATTTTTTTTCATGGAAATTAGCAGGCAGTTTTGCAATTATTCAGGGTTGGATATGTCTCCTAAATCAATATGCTTCCTAAAAAGATATTCTCAAGGTCAAACTCCCAGTGTCCACGAATCTGACCTTTATTTGGCATAGGGTCTCTACAGAGGTGTGTGTTCAAGTTAAAATTAGGTCACTATGGTAGGCAGTGATAACATTAGGAGGTTAGGACAGGGCTACTTATTGTTATTTAAGATAAGACCTCCAAATCTCACAGATCTCACTCTGTAGCCCAGGCCAGTCTGAAATTCACTATGTAGTTGTCCTGGCTAGTTTTATGTCACCTTGACACAAATCAGAGTCATCTGAAAGGAGGGAACCCCAACTGAGAAAATGCCTCCATAAGATTCAGCTATAGGGCATTTTCTTAATTAGTGACTGATGATGTAGGACCCAGCACACTGTGGATGGTAGTTCTAGGTTCTATAAGAAAGTGAGCTGATGCTGGTGCTTGATTTTAATCCCAGCACTCAGGAGGCAGAGGCAAGAGGATCTCTGTGAGTTTGAGGCCAGCCTAGTCTACAGAGTAAGTTCCAGGACAGCCAGAACTCCAAAATCTGTCTTGAAAAACCAAAAACAAAGTGTGCTGAGAAAACCATGAGGATCAAGCCAGTAAGCAGCACTCCTCCATGGCCTCTGCATCAGCTCCTGCCTCCAAGATCCTGCCCTGTTTGAGTTCTGTCCTGAGTACCTTCAATGATGGAGATGTAAGCCAAATAAAGCCTTTCTTCCTTTTCTTCCCTTTCCTCCTCAACTTGCCTTTGGTCATGGAGTGTTTCATTGCATCAATAGAAACCCTAACTAAGCCAATAGCCAAGGCTAACCTCAAACTCATAGTAATTCTCCTGCCTCATTTTCCAGTGTGTTGAAACTACAGGCACCAGACTTTATAAGGACAGGACTTATTAAATTTTACCCACTCTTTTAAAAAGACATTTATCTTTATAGATGTGTGTGATATGTCTGAGAGTGAGTAAGTAAGAGACAATGCATATGCCACAGTGTTTCACTTTAATCCCAGCACTCAGGAGGCAGAAGCAGGTGGATCTCTGTGAGTTCAAGAGCAGTCTGGTCTACAGAGTGAGTTTCAGGACAGCCAAGGCTACATAGAGAAGCCCTGTCTCAAAAAAATAATAAAAAAATAAAAGGGCTGAGTTCAGGTATGACCACTGTCACTTTGAAGCTGTTATGATCCTACTCAAGTCACATGTCATATCTGAAATTGAGCTTCTTCATCTGTAAAACTGCAGTTCAAGGATCCAGCAGTGAAACTGTTCTGAGAACTAATCGCCGCGTGTGACATAAACAGAAATACTGATGGCACAATTACTGGCATTCAATAATATTTTCCTTAGCATATGGCTGGCTTCTGCTTCACTCGTTTTCATTTATTTATATAGCTATAAATCTTAAGCTTATGCCACAGACTCATGTTCAGTTACTCATAAACTCCCAACTATAATATGCTATTTCACACTTCCAAATTTTGGTCACATTGACTACAAATGCTTACCCTTCCATTTGCCTGCCTCCACTGACCCCAGTTCCCTATATATGATACACTGTTGCATTCATGTCTTTACAAGTCTATTTCCTCTACTTAAGACTATAAATTTAAAAAGGCAGAGACAGAACATAGAACAGAGACAAAGTAAATTTGTTTTTGTATCTCCAAACACTGACTAGATGGTGTCCCATTAATGTTTTCTAAATGAGTAAAATATAAACTAGAACATAAATGAAGCAACATCCTTGTACTCCCATTCTAACTTGGCAATACTTACATTAGTCAGGCAAGAGCCTTTCAATTGGCCACTTGGGGTATTGAAACATCCTATTGGAAATCCTAATATGCAATGGTGTTCTCCACCTTCCGTGTCATAACACCATATCATTCTTGTGTTATCAATAGCCCTAGATAAGAACATTTTTAAATGAGGTATTTAAGAAGCACTTAATATCGAGCAACATAAATGCTATTGTACATATATTTAAGTTCAATTTTAATCAAACTCAAATCACAAAAATAGAACATAATTTATATAGCTATTAAAATTACTTTTTAAAAGCATTTAAAACAATATAATAAACCTACCAGCGATGATAGTAATTCTGCTTTATTCCTCCCTTCAAAAAAGCCAGCCTCTTCATTTGATCTTCATTTTCTGGAGCATAAGATTTTACACAAACTTTTCTACATGTTTCTTCTTTGTTAAAAGAAAACTACAAAAATGGAAACAGTAAGAAATTTGGCTGAATTTGGCAATGTCACCAAATAAGTAATTTAACTTACAGGCACATTTTTTTTCTTTCGAAGGCAAAATTATATTATCATTCTCAAGTCTGTCTCCTCTCAATTTCAGTTTTTAACTGTTATTACTGTAGTCATACACACATATTATAGTGTAATATATTCACAGCTTTTCTTTATAAAGTAAAAACTAACAAACAACAATAACAACAAAACACCTTGAAACTAAACCTTGTTGAGCCAAGAAGTGTGGCTTACACTTGCAATAGCAGAACTTGTGATGCTAGGTAGGACTACCACGGATTTCAGGACAATCTGGGCTATAAGGTGTGACATTCTTTGGGAGAAAAAGAAAATCAGGAAGGTTGGACCTGATGGCCACATCTATAATCTCAGCTATCAAGAGGCTGAAGCAGGAGGAGTCTTCAAAGTTATATGACAACCTGGGCTACATAGGATGCTCCAAGGCTAACTTGAGCTACAATAATGGTACTTGTCTCAGAATAAAATAGGTTGGACCAAAGTTCCATGGTAGAGCATCTGCTTATCATATGTGATGCCCAGAGTTCACTCCCAAATAACCCTGTCACACACTTTCTCCTTATCACTGTCTCTACCTCTTCACCTCGGTCTCTCCTTTATATGGATGGACCCAGCTACTGCAGGCATTCTAGCAGATTTCTCTATCAACATGAGCTCTTTTTTTCCTCCCTTTAAAACAAAGATTCAATTTTAAATAGTTTAAAGAAGTTCTTTCAAAACTAAGATATACTAATAAGATCAGCAGAATAACCTTGTAAGGACTTGATGTTATTTGTTCTCCAGATAAGATTTTTCCAAGAGTCTCCGAGGGTGTTCTCTTCAAAGTATCTTTGCAAAAGTCAAAGCTAAGAAAGAGGAAATTTGAGTAAGATTTAAAAAAAAAAACTTGGCAAGAAATTAGTCTTAATTATAATTTATGTAGCCTCTCCATTGTTAACAAGACTGCTGTTAGGTTTCACACCTGGGATAAATGGCTGAGTTGCCTTTTTAATATATCCAAGTGGACACTGACTATGAGATTCTCCTTGCATCCCTCAGTCCCTACCTGTTACAGGCCCTGTTGGCTGGCATACCTCGACTCCCACTGAACTCTCCAGCCCAGGGAGCTGAGCTGCTCTTTCCTATATAACCCAGACAGTTTGATTGCTGGCTCTCTCTATCTCTATCTCTCTCTGTCTCTCTCTCTCTCTCTCTCTCTCTCTCTCTCTCTCTCTCTCTCTCTCTCTCTCTCTCTCTCTCTCTCTCTCTGGGCCTCCTGGCTGCTGCATCTGGCCCCCTTTGCTCCTCTCTCCTCTCCCCGTTCTTCCTCCTCCTTCCCCTCTCTCCCCACATGGGACTGCTCAGTCTTGTTCCCTCTGAACTCCCCCCCAGATGTCGATGTCTCTTCCTCTGCCTGTGCTCTCCCACATATCTGTTATGGTGGAGGTTCCACACAAGCCCTGTCCTGCATCTCCCTCCAAACCTGGCTGTATCTCAGAAAGGCTGCCAAACAATGGCCCTTCACCCCAGAGATACTCATGACAACTCCCTCAGGGTATTTAAACTGCCCTCTCCCCAGAGAATAGACTTTCCTGTCTCCTCTCTGTGGGGCTGGAAGGCCACCCAGGAGCTCTGTATCTATTAAACATGGGCTTTTTCTAATTCTGTTTGATTTGGTCTGATTTGGATTGCTGCATCGGCGGAGAGGCTTATCCAGGTGTAAAAACTTTTCAATACCCACCTCCACCATACCTAGGAGCAGTCATGTTCATGTTTCTTTTCCTTTTTATTTAGTTTTTCCATTCAACTGTGAATAAAACTATGACCTAGAGCTTATGAACTTGGTAGTGCATGTAATTGCTAAATGCATTACTTAAAGACTCTTTTTTGCAGCTCTTCACTTTTCTTAACACAGGAAATGGCAATTAAAGAATTTATAATAATTTTTGTGTACTTTTCTCAAAGTACACAAAATTAAGAAAACAACAATTGCAAGTCTATATTAATTCTAACTCAATATATGCAGAAACCATACATATTAGTTCTGATCAAAAGCAAATTTCAAGAAAAAAATCCTCTCCATATATATTCCCATAGTAGATGAAAAGAATTAGAATTTTCTTTCAACTATTATAAATATAAGTTTATTTAACTAGAAAATAAAATACACAGAAATCTTGTATGCATTTTAAAAGGCAAAAGGTCTGCATAATCTGAAGAGAAGTAGGACATTTTATATACTTTAAATACTCATGTTACCTTATATTTGTGGCTTTCTTTATAATGAATGTCAGACCTTATTTTAGTAGAAATAAAGTAACACCAAAAGATACATTACTCTTTTTTTTCGTTTTTAAATTATTTATTCTTGTCTTATGTGCATTTGTGTTCTTCCAGCATATGTCTGTGTAAGTGTGTCATATCCCCTGGAACTGGAGTTACAGACAGTTGTGAGCTGCCGTGTGGGTGCTGGGAATTGAACCCAGGTCCTCTGGAAGAGCAGTCAGTGCTCTTAACCACTGAGCCATCTCTTCAGCCCCCCTTACTCTTCTTTTTTATGATACAGCTAATTCCTTTTTCCAGATGTGATGTCATACTGAAGCTGATCATGTACAAACAAAACATCATTATTCACTAAAATCTTCTACATGAACCTTTTTCCTGTTCTAAAACCATGCTACAACTCTGAAAATGTTTTTAACTTATATACTACACGTACCTATCATAGTCATAGGTCACCACAGTTTCCAGTGAGTACAATTTGTCAGCATACACTTGTATTGATGACTTGAAAAAGAAAAAAAAATTCATTAATAATACAATGAGCTAGTGTTTTCCAAAACACATAATAAAACAACTAAGAGGTACTCTGTCCTATTGCTAATATCAATTTACAGCTGTACAGTCATATGTTCCTTCCGAAGTTGTTCTTGGCCATGATATTTAATCACCGCAAGAGAAGCTATTTCTCTGAATGAATACAATTAGAATCTCTACCATTCTTTTGGCCGGGGGGGTGGCGAGACAGGGTCTCTGTAGCTCTGACTGTCCTAGAACTCACTTTGTAGACAAGGCTGGCCTTGAACTCACAGAGATCTGCTTGTCTCCGGCCCCCAAGTGCTGGGACTAAAGGTGTGAACCACCAAACCCAGCCCAAAAATCAGGTTAAAAAAGGGGGGGGGGGTTGAAAGGCCAAACCCAGCCGAGAAGAAGCAATAGAGAAATGCAAAGAAAAAAAAAGGGATGAAACAAACAAATAGGAAGATTACCCATGAGTTAGTTCTATGCCAGCCTGGTCTTCATAGTGTCAGGACAGAGTCAGCTATGTAAGAAGACAGGAAAGGGAAAGGAAAAAAGAAAAAGGGGGGAAGACATAAGAGAAAGGCAGTGGTGGTGCACACCTTTAAACCCAGCACTCAGGAGGCAGAGGCAGGAGGATGTCTGTGAGGTCAAGGCCAGCCTGGTCTGCAGAGCTAGATCCAGGACAGCCTCCAAAGCCACAGAGAATCCCTGTCTCAAAACAAAAGGTGGAGAAGTAAAGAAAGAAAGGGGTGAGAGACAACAGAAGATGAAAGATGTGATGAGAGGGGAGGTGAAAGAAACCTGGAAAGGGAAGGGAGAGAAGAGTGGAAAGGAAGGAAATTGATAGGTAGGAGGGGAAGGAAGGAAACAAAAGGCAGAATTGGAGAACAGAAAGAAATGGGAGAAAAGAGGAAGAGTGGGTAAATGTGAAAGGAAAAGAAACAGAACAAAGGAAAATACAGAAACAAAAGAACAGAAATGAAGAGTGAGAGAGGAAAAAAAGATTAAAAACAAAATGAAAAGGAACAGTGAAAAATACAAAACAAAAAAGAGGAAAAGAGGGAGGAATAAAGACAGGAACAGAGAAAAACTAGAAGTGAAAGGAAGGTAAAAGAGGCCAGGAGTGTACCCGAACTCATCACTTAGGAGGTAGATACTAGAAGGTGAGAGTTCAAAGTCTACAAGTTTGAAGTCAGTCTGGGATACATGAGACCCTGTCTCAGACAAACACAAAATAATGAAAGTTTCAAAGAAGAAGAAAAAGGAAAGAGTAAGAAAGATAATTCTAAAGAAAGGATGAAACAGACAAGCAAGACAGCAGAGAGAGAAGAAAAAGGAGTGAAAAGGGGAGGAAAATGGACAGAAAGAAAAAGCAGAGAGAAAGGGGATGGTAAAAGGAAAGGATGAAATGAGAAACAGAAATACAGTGGAAGATAAGGTGAAAAGAGAAGGAAAAGACAAAAAATAGAACAGAAAAGAGGATAGGAGAAGGAGAAGTTGAGAATGACACAGAGAAAGCAAGAAAGAAGAGTCTGTGGGAAACAGGAAAGCAAAGACAATGAGGGAGAGTGGAACCACAGGAGGAACAAGACAAAGGATAAAAGGAGCCAGAAATGCTAAAATAGGGAAGGACAAAGAAATGCATAAAAAGAGGAAGGGCAGCTGCGACATAAAGAGAAACAGAAGAAGGGACATAGAAAATGAAACCACAGAGCAAAGAAAATGAAAAGGGGAAGGCCAAAACAACAAAAACAAAAGTCAGGAGAAAAGGGAAACAATGAAAGAAGGGGAAAGGAGAGAAGGAGGAGTAAAAAATGAAAAGGAAGATAAAATGCAGGAGAGGGAAGCTGGAGGGCTACACTCTACACCACCATATAAAATAACCTTCAAGCTCTGTTGCTAAAATAAGAAAAGTGCTCGAAGTGAGTTATTCACAACTGTTTAAAAAAAAAAAGTGTTGGGCGGTGGTGGCACACGTCTTTAATCCCAGCACTTGGGAGGCAGAGGCAGGCGGATCTCTGTGAGTATGAAGTCAATCTGCTCTACAGAGTGACCAAACTGTGTTTTGAAAAACCAAAATAAATTATGATGACAATAAAATAATTTAAAAAAGTAAAAGAAAAAGAAAAAGAAAAGAAACATGAATCTAGTGATGTGGCACACCCTGTAATTCCAGCATATAAGAGGCAGGGGCAAATTCATTTTGTGTGAGATACCAGAGTCTATTGAACAAAGAAGATGTTATCTTTAAAAAACACACACACACACACACACACACACACACACACACACACACACACACACACACACAAATGGGACAAACAATGTCACCCTGCAACCCCAACATTCTACAGGCTTGAAACACTAGGATGCTATGCTGTTTTTGGAAATCAGCCTGAGCTGCTCATTGAAAAATCCCCTCATTGAAAAAAAAAAAAAATTAAAGGCCTTGCAGAGCATGCCTTTCTGCCAGTATTCTGAGCAAGCATGCTGAAACATGATGATCACCAACCAATTCAAGGCCTCAAGCTCAAGGCCAGTCTGCTGCTGTGACAAAAAAAGAATAAATAAAATAAAAATAAATAAATAAATAAAAACAAGCCCCTGCCCAAAGCAGATACTACCAGCGTAGGCTACAAGAGACCAAGTCTCCAAAATTTAAAAAAAAAAAAAAAAAAAAAAAAAGTTGAGGCCAGAGGACCACATCTGAAGTCCAAACTTGGAAAGATGCTGAGTTGGAGGCTGGACTACAAACTCAGATCTTGACTGAAAAAAGCAGTCAGGTCAATAGGGAGTGGAAGGGACAAAAAGGATGAGCAGGGCACGGCTACCACAGTTTCATCTCCTGAAAGTTGACTAAATGCCCCGCATGGCAAATTCAGTAGGACCAACCTGCAGAAGTAGAAAATTAATGAGTGATATACATTTTGAAGGTCCCAGGAGGCCAGAGGGAGCAACCAAGGATCAGAACCGGAATCGTGTGAAAGCCCAGGAGTTAGGGTGGCAGAAAGATGGCGGGAGCATAACAGGGCCCAGAGGGGGGGAAGGGTAATTGGGAGGGAAGAAGGAGGAGAAGCTGAGAGAGAGAAAAGCACAGGCTTGGGGCTGAAAGGTGGAAGAGGGAGCAGAGGGGAGGCGGTGGAAGAAATCTGACGCCTAGGAAGGGAGAGAAGCCGGCAGAGAGAAGCAGAAGGAGGCGGAGAATGGAGGTGGAGGGGGCCTGAGGGAAGGCTCACAGCCACAGTGGACAGGGAGGGCTGGTCAGCACCATAAGAGGGCTAAGGAGGGGGCTGGGGGGCAGGGGGCACCTTTGGAAGGACCAAACCCAGGAGGAAGTATGGAGTCACGCCAAGAGGGTGGGGCTGGGACGCCCGCATCCACCTTGTGGCCTTTCCCAGTGGGGCCTCCCTTCCCCAGCTCCTCACCTGACAGTAGGGTTTAGAGTGGCCCTCCTCACAGTAGGTGAGGGGAATCAGGCCCAGAAAGTAGAAAGCATCAACACCGGAGGCAGGGAAGAGCCACAGGTACAGCATGAGCCTTAGCCCGGGGAAGCCAAGACAGAGCTTGGTTCCCAAATAGAAACCACCAGGACCCATCTTAACTGCTGCCTCAGGGACAAGTGTCCTGAGGAGAGATGGGAACTACTGGCCACTATTCACCAGGGGCTGGGGCGAGTGCGGACGAGAACTTTCCAGAACGACTATTAGCCGTTGGCTCAGAACCTTTACACTGTTAGCCCGTGGCTTAGAACCTTTTCGCTAGGACACGGGGCAGTGGCAGTTGATGACCAGACAAAGTGCGCATGCCTGCGTATTACAAATTCCTCGAACTTTGCCTAGAGACACGCCCAACTTTCCCACCATTTTAGCCTCGCCTCAAGTTCTGCCTCACAGTCAGTTGGGCAGAGAGCGCTTGGCAACAAGGTGGAGCGAGTTTGGGGAGGGTGGGCCATCTTAGTGATTTCAACTCGAAGTCTGGTTTCTGGTGTACTTTTTAACACCCAAACTATGCCCAGGGAAATGACTTGGTGAATTAGTACAGGTTTTTTGGCTGTCAAGCCTGAGGACTGGAGCCTGATGTTCACAACCAATACAGTGGGGAAAAGATAACTAACTGCCCCTACAAGTTCTCCTCAGACCCCTAGCCGTTGACCTTACCATAGCACGTGTCCACTACCGAAACAAATAAATACAATTAAAATGCAAAAGAGGGGCTAGAGAGATGGCTCAGTGGTTAAGAGCACTGGTTGTTCTCTCATGGGTTCTGAGTTCAATTCCCAGAAACCACGTGGTGTCTCACAAGCATCAGCAATGACATGTGGTGCCCTTTTTCTGGCAAGTAAGCATACATGCAGACAGAACACTGTATACACACAATAAATAAATCTTTTTAAAAAATGTAAAAAGAAAATAGTCTTAATAGTATTACCATTGTACACCCTATCTTTTCTGGCGGCAGAGCTTGGAGAGATACATGGGGCGCAGGGTTGTTGAGGCTGTGTATGAGGATTTCAGGGCCAAGTGGTCCAAGCATAGATACACACCTTTAATCCCAGCATTCTGATAACGGAAGCAGGTGGCTCTCTGTGAGTTTGAAGCCACCCTGAAGTAGCTAGCTAATTCCAGGCCCCCAGGACTACACAATAAAAGCGCATCTTAGAAGTGGGGGCTGTCAAGCAAGTGCTTTGACTTTGAGTAGCTTTCCTTGTTATAAGGCAATAAATAAAACAATAAAAGATTTTATAATTTTGTTTAAATTATTTTACCCATTATTTTTTAAATATGTCCACCAGAATGGAAGTATGCTATTTTATTTGAGATAGGGTTGCACTGTAGCCATGGCTGTCTTGCAGCTTGCTACATAGACCACAGTGGTCTATACCTCAGCAATCAGCCTTCCCTTGCCCCCTCACTGAATTCACAGAAAGCTGCCTCCTGAGAACTACTATTAAAGACATGTACCATTGTGCCTTGCCTCAAAAGTTTTTTCTTCCTTCCTTTCTTTTTTCTTACGACATTCTCAATATATATCCTTGGTTAGCCTGGAACTCACTATGTAGACCAGGCTAGAGCCAAATTCACAGAAATCACCTGCCTCTGGTCCAACAGAAGCCCTAAACAGGTTTTTCTTGGTTTTGAGACAAGGGCTCACTAAGTTACACAGGCTGGCCTTGAACTTACCCTGTAGCTTACATGGGCATTGAAATTGCAGTCCCCTTGCCTCGGCCTCCTAAACAGGTTTTTCTTGGTTTTGAGACAAGGGCTCACTAAGTTACACAGGCTGGCCTTGAACTTACCCTGTAGCTTACATGGGCATTGAAATTGCAGTCCCCTTGCCTCGGCCTCCTAACTTGGTTTACAGGTCTATGCAACCTGGCCTGGCTTATACTATAAAACAGGAGCTGTTTTCTTTTCTTTCTTCTTTCTTTTCTTTTCTTTTTTTTTCCCCCTTTGGGGTTTTTGTTTTGTTTTGTTTTGCTTTGCTTTGTTTGTTTTGAGCCACATTGCCACTATGTATACCAGGCTGGCCTAGAACAGAGATCTGCCCAGGATTAAAGTGCTAGGATTAAAGGCATGCACTTCTGTACAGACCTTAATTTTCTTTTGAATCTATATGTCTTTTTGTTTCTTTTCCTTGCATTGTTGACCTGGCTATGATTTCCCATAGAATATTGAACAGAAATGCAGAGGATGGGTTTCATGGCCGTCTTTCCCACATTGGTGGGGGGGGGGTCATTCAGCCTTCCATCACTAAGTATTGATATTAAACTGTATTTTTTTCATTGAGCTCTTTAACAGGTTAAGAAATTTGCATCCCTTTCCAGTTTACTTTTACTTTTGCCATGAGAAAATACCTGAAATAATCAACTTAAAGGAGGAAAATTTTCTTTGGGCACATTCTTTCAGAGGTTCAAGACACACCTGCTCACTTAGTGTTTTAGTTTCTATCTTTTAGAAGTATGCATATTTTGTCTGCATGTATATGTTAGCACCCAGTGTGTACACAGCCTATGGGGGATGAAAAAGACATTAAATCTCCTAGAAGTGGAGTTAGATAAGGCTGTGAGCTGCTGGTGTTGGGAATTGAACCCATGTCCTCTGGAAGAGTACCCAGTGCCCTTAACCACTGAGCCATCTGTCAAGCTCCATGCCTTATGTTTTAATTTCTTAAGGTATTGTCTTAATTACTTTTGGGGGGGTGGAGGTTATGAGACCGGGGTTCCTCTGTAGCTCTGAAGCCCAACCTGGATCTCTCTCTCTATGATTTTGACAGTGAATGGTTCATTAATGTATCTTGTACATGAAGTATCCCCTTTCCAAGGTCCTATATTCCCAGAACTCAGGAGGTAGAGGCAGGAGGATCAGGAGTTCAGGAATGGAAGAAGGGTGTAGGTCACAAACCATCCATTGTCTCATGTAAATTCTCCAGTGTCTGTTGTTCCAATGCAAGATAGTAATTGGTATCTCCTTTTCATGTAAGGTAAATGATGTCAGGAGAGGAAAACTTTATTAGTGCTAGGCAACCCAGCTATTATAAGGTGAGGTGAGCCAGTCATGGACTATGCCAGTCATCCCATCAGGAGGCAGGAGCATCAGAAATACAGGGCTAGCCTGAGCTAGACAGCAAGTTTGAGGCCAGTCTGGGCTACATCAGACTGTATCAAAAACAAAGGGAAATTAACCTAATGCTAATACTGATACTGATACTGATAAATAAAAGGAAAAAGAAGAGACCAGAAAGAAGGTCTGGTACTTAATATAGTCATGAAATGTAATGGTAGAAAAAGGAAATTGGAAGTGTGTAGCAGAAAAAAAAAACGGATGTATCTATTACATTTCAATCTCTATCAATTGAGAATGTTTAAAACTAAACAACTCAAAAGTTGCACGAAAGCCGCTAACTCGAACTCGAGGGAGAAGATTGTGGTGATACTTGTGGTGGTTTGAATGGGAAGGATCACCCACAGGCTCATGTATTTGATGGAACTGTTTGAAAGGATTAGGAGATATGGCCTTGTTGGAGGAGATGTGCCGCTGGGGCTGGCTGATTGGGCATTGAGCTCTCAAAAGCCCACAGCATTCCCAGTTAATTCTCTCCAGCACCACCCCTCTCTCTTCTTTCTCTCTGACTCCTGGCTATTGTCTCAGGATATAAACTCTCAGCAACTGCTCCATCTCCATGCCTCATACCTGTCTGATGCCAAGCTCTTTGCCAGATGGTCACACTCTAACCATGTTGGAATCCCAACAAGCTCCAATTAAATGTTGTCTTTTACACATTGCATTGGTCATGGTATTTTGTCATGTCAAAAGAAAAGTAAGTGAGATGCTGGGCAGTGGTGGGGCACACCTTTAAACTGGCAGATTTCTGTGAAGTTGAGGTCAGCTTGGTCTACAGAGAAAGTTATAGGACAGGCTCCAAAGCTACAGAGAAACCCTGTCTCGAAAAATAAAACAAAAAAGTAACTGAAATAATACCTCAAGAAATTAAAACATGGGACATGGAGCTTGAGAGATGGCTCAGTGGTTAAGGGCACTGGCTATCTTCCAGAGGACATGGGTTCAGTTCCCAGCACCAGCAGCTTGCAGCCTTATCAAACTCCACTTCCAGGAGATTTAATGTCTCCACCAGCCCCCATAGGCAGTGTACATACTCGGTACTCACACATACATGCAGACTGTTGGACCCTAATTCCGGGGCCCTGATGGGCCGGTGGGAGAGCCCCGTGACACAAACACCAAAACCAGGAGATGCAACAAGCAAGAGGTGTTTATTGAACAAGTGCACTTGGATAAAAGCAATCTCAGGGGAAGCTGCCTATCCCCCCCCCCAAAGAGTTTAGGCTCCTTTTTATAGAGACAAACCGCAAATCAGCATACATGCACAGGGCACAAGGTGATTGATTACAAAGTATAATCTCATGTTTGAGAGACCACCCAGGTATGACCTGTTCTTATTCAAAGGATAAACCACAGAATGACTTGGAAAGTCCCCAGACTGTCCATTGGCCAGGAGTGACCCAAACAGGGCTGTTCATCTGGGACCACTTGTTCCAGTGTTGGGGCCTATTTCCTTGTTGTGGGCCAAAACCTGGGAGAGACTTCACTTCAGTTATTTCACAAAAAAAATGATGACTCAGTTACTAGCCCTATTTAACAGAATCAGCCTAGCATAACCACTAGCCCCATCACCATAGTAACTTTCTCGTTCTCATATCTGTTCTTTCCTCCCATGTCAATGTCCATTCTTTATGATTTTCTATATTCGCTTGCAAGAAGTATTTTTTCTTATCCTTTCCTACATCCTTGCTCTGCAATCTAAAATCTTTCACAGACAAAACACCTATACTCCTAAAAGATCGAAGTTAAAACATCCTATTTGTGATATGTGGTGATCACAAACAAGGGTGTTCTGGTCATATTAAAGAAAATAAATAACTATGTTAGTGCAATGACTAAATCTTAAACAGTTAATTTCCTAAGTTTCTAACCATGTACAGATATATGCATCCAATAGTTCCTTATGTACATACCAATTTCAAGTATTGGGACAAAGAAATGCTATGATGCATGAACTCATGCTGTATTAAAGCCATGCTCTTAAATCAGCACCTTAGAGTGTCAAAAGGAGGAAGAAGTGTGCCAGAATACAGCAAGCAATGCCTCCAGAGGACACACTCTTACCTTTCAAAGTGTGCTGATAGCACCAAACCAGACTATCTCTGGGGCTTCCAGCTTGGCTTTTTTCCTTCCCAGTTCCTCCAGATGTTATTATGTTTCTTCTAAATGGATTAACTCAAATCAGATCACTCCTCTTTAGAGCACTCTACTGACCAGGCTGTATGGTAACAAGCATTGAAGGCCAGCTACTCAGGACGCTGATGCAGGAGGATAGAAAAATCAAGGCTTTCCTCAGCTACAGAGGGGATTTAAGGAAGCCCGGACAATTCAGACCCTGTATCAAAAGGGGAAAATATGAAAGGGAGGTGAAAAGCGAAGCTAGCTTATGTAAAGCCCTAGGTTTGATTCTGTGCACTGCAAATAACAATGACAACACCAACACCAACAATAACAATAATGACAATAGTAACAACAACAATAATAGTAATAAAGGAGGTGAGACTGGCTGGAGAAATAGCTTTGTCAGTAAAGAGCTTACCATATAAACATGTGGGCCTGAAATGGATCTCCAGAACTCACATGTAAAAGCTGGCCATGGTGGTTTGTGACTGTAGTGCTGGTGTTTCTGAAATGACAGGCATAATCCTGAGTTACTGACTAGGTAGTCCTGTGTGCTCTAGACCATCGAGAAAAACCCTCTCAAAAGACAATTAGGATGCAACAGACCTGGTGCCAAAGGCATTTAAACCCAGTACTAGAGAGGTAGAGGTGGGCAGATCTCCGTGAGTTTGAAGTCAGCCAGGGTTACACACTAAGACCCTGTTTCAATAGCAAAAATAATGAGGATGGTATAGAGAACCAAAGGCCTTAAGAGCTAGTTTATGTTGAGACAACATGGCACCAATAACGATATCCAAAGAGTTAGCTAATAAATGGTTGTCACCGGATGTCCTGAGTACACAAAGTAAACAGTAATCTGTTATAGAACTGTTTTTTGGCAGAATGCCACTTTTGTGTGATACCGTATTAATACAGCCTTGAGGCCAGAGGCCTAAGCTTTTGTCTCTTCCTTCACCAGCCTGATTATCTGTGTCTGTCTTTAGGCCTGTGTGCCATCCACCGCCTGTGTGTGGCTGTACATGCGAGTGTGTGCCTGGGAGCCTGCTGACAGCTGCCCACCTAACAGTCTTTGTCTAGAAGGAGTAAAGCATGTCTTATCTGTCTCTGAGTCCTATAAACCTCTTCAATCTCCCAGTCTCCCATGGCCCTACTCTTCTCCTGCGTTGGGGCATGAACCTCACACCTGGCATAAATTGGCAGGATGCAACCTCGGGGTAAAAACAGAAAAAAAGAAAAAGACCAGAAAAGGGATGAAATGAAGCCATGCAACTCCTGTCAGAAAGTGCTAAAAGAGGACTCGGTGAAAAGAAATGAAGCAAAATTTGATGGTTGTTTTGACTGTTGGATACATGCTATGAGGACACTCTGTGGTGAGAAACTGAGGTGTGTAAGTTAGCAGCCAGGAGAGAAACTGAAAGCTCAGTTCTGTTTATGATTTGGAGTATGAGCTCATATATATATATATATATATATATATATATATATATATATAGTAATATTTATAATATATGTAAAATCAGAAGGAAAGTAGTACAGGTGATCTATCCCCTGCTTCTGTGAGACCAGGGGGCAGATAGTGTCCTGCTGAGAGGGGAAGAGATGGAGAAATTGGCCTCTATCACCACTGTTGTCTTTTAGTCAGTGCCTGTAGGTCATGAGCCCACAGACTCAGGAAGAATGAGTGTCTAGTGTGTCTCTCCAGGGCTAAGTATATCCTAGGGGTGGAGCTAAGATGCCTGGGGGTCCTGGAAGACTAAAGGCATTCTGTTCACTCATTATCCATTAATCTTCTACTATTGTACAGAGCACTAGCCATCGTAGACACTGGTGCTGACAATAGTTTAGTTCATGGAAATCTAAGCTGCTTTCCCTGGCCAGCCACATATGTAGGCAGGTATGGTGGTCATATGGTCAAGCCAAACTATAGGGCCCTGCATGGACTGATAAGGCACCTTG
The DNA here is from genome assembly GCA_030556225.1 of Cricetiscus sungorus. NCBI lineage: Eukaryota > Metazoa > Chordata > Mammalia > Rodentia > Cricetidae > Cricetiscus > Cricetiscus sungorus. Next base: position 14,027,052 of record JANBXA010000726.1, read on the forward strand.
AACAAGCCTGAAGCTGTTGGCTGGAACATCTTGCACCAGAGTACTTTGATGGTAGATGTTATTCTGTAAATACGTTTCTCATACTGGTTAATTAATAAAACCCTGTTGGCCAATAGAAAACTAGATAGGCGGGGCTAGGAGACTAGGAGGAGGAAAGAGGAAGTGGTAAGAAGGAGTCAAGATGTAGACCAGGGAGGAAGGAAGAAGCTGGCCACGCTCCCCATAAGACGACCACGTGGAAATACTTAGATAAGTAGAAATGGGTTAATAATTAAGCCCCTTAACAATGATAATAACTGGCCAACAGGATTGTATCAAATACAGAGTCTCTGAGTGTTATTTGGGGCTAGGCGGGTGGCAGGCTAGCAGGCTGGCGCCGGCGGGGAAAAACCTGCAGTAACAGTACTTCTTGATTTGCTAACACACATCTATCTGCTAGGGAGGAACTAAGCCTGAGAACTTGCACACCTGACCCTTGATTGTTTTCCACTGTAAGTCAGTATATAAGCCCGCTCCTTCCCCTCAATAAATGACATTCAACATTCCAGCTGCACGAATGACACACTGTCTTGCCTTTTATTTCAGTCTCTAGGCCTTCGCCAGATTAGTGGAATGGATTGTAGCATGGGCGCTACAAGTGGAGGTCCCACCAAGATTGGGAAGAAAGGATCACCTAAGAGATGGCCCTCAAGGCCGGCTGGCAAAGTAAGTGAATAAGGGTGTATTGAAGGATGGGTGCCAGTAACTCTAAGGAAATTTTCAGTGTGCAATTAATGCCCCCATTGAAAAGACAGAGCACAGGGATTAAAATTAAGACAGCTAAAACTTTCATTTCCATATTAGGAAAACATAATTCCTAGTTTATGCACTCTGGAGGCTTCAACATCCCCGATTGGGAACAGGTAAAAAGAGATCTCCAAAAGGCTTATAAAGAAGAGGGGCCTGATAATTTCCCTATTGCCACCTTTTCCCTTTGGCATCTAGCTAAAGATGCGCTCCTGAGCAACAATACTAAAGTAAAAGAACAAATGGCAGGGGTGAATAAGACTTTTGAGGAAGTACAAGGTTTAGAATCTGTGAAGTCTATCAGGAACAAGAGGGATCCCAACTAGGAGATGATAGTCCTACCATAACTGATAAAGAAGATACTTTGGAAGCAGAAACTGAAGCTGATGAGCACAAATGCTGTCCGCTGTGGCACAACTCCTTTTGTGATCCCTTTAGTAGGGCCTCTGCGCCTCAAGGGATAGACGAAGTCAAAGACTTAATAACCAAGGTAGAAGCATTAGAAATGGAAAGACAAGCTTTTCCTGTGATTGAAACAGTGGATCCTCAGGGTTAGGGAGTACAGCCCACTAAATTTCAAGGATATAAAACAGCTTAAGGAGGTTATCACTGCTTATGGGTCTCATGCTTCTTTCACTCAGGCAATTTTTGAATCTTTCACAGCGTTAAATTGCACCCCTAGCGATTGGATGCAGCTCTGAAGAGCCACGGTGAGTGGGGGCCAGGTGTTAACCATTACCTTTCCTCAGAAGGGTCACAGATGCTCACAGGTGTGGCCCTTTTTCCTGACCACTAATTATAGTTTGGGTAAAGCAGGTATAAATTTACATTTTAGTCCAAAAGGATAAGAATTTCACCCCCATTTCAGGCACTTGTGTTCTGGCTCCCTTCTTTTTTGTTGTAACTAATGCTACTAATTTTGGAGGCAGTCTCAATTGTTACCAGCAGGTATTTCAAGGTTAGCTGCTGGATATATGAAACAAGAGCTGTCTTTGTTCTCATACCCATAGGTTCTCATACCTATGCCAGAGACTTCTACAGATGACCAATTTGTGCAGCAGAGAGGAAAGGAGATTTAAGGATCACGGATGCTAGTGCTGCCTCTGCCACTGCAGCAACAGTTTCTACGATAGCCCTCTCCCAATCTGTTAATACTGCAAGCACGGTGGATCAACTATCAGGTGAATTGACTGAAGCCTTAGCCACCCAAAACACACTCGATAGTCTAGTACAAATTGGCATTTTAAAATTAAATATGCAAACTAGCCTCCTATAGGAACAATTGGATTTGGTGTGAGAGGCCCATATGGCTTCTTGTTCTCAATCTTTCACACATATCTGTGTTACAACTGCTAAAGTTGAGACTGCATCAGTTGTAGTTACTTTTCTCCAGGGATCCTGGAGTGATCAGATTTTAAATTATACACATGCTTTAGCCATGTAGATCATTAACATCAGTGAAACCAGAGTACCACCTGGTACTCTGCAGAAGACCTTTTACAAGGATTTCAACACATGGGTAGATTAATTAGAGAATGGGCAAGCTCTCTCTCACTGGGGCTCATAGCCTTTGCCCTTGGTGCTATCCGCCTGATCTGCCAACACTGCCACAGCATTAGACAGGCCCAGGCCATCTTTCAAACAAAACAGATTCTACTGTCTTTAGCCCAATAGAATGCCTCTGCCCAAGTATGGCTGAACTTACAGATGAACTAATCACCAGAGATGGGTAATGCAGAGGGGACAAATATCCAACCTAAGACAGGAGGGTTACAGGCCTGGGTGACCTCTCCAATGATGGGTAAGGAATTATGCTGACATCCTCTGCCACCTAAGACAGGTGTTAATTTATATTAAAAGAAAGGGAGACCTGTAGGGCCCTGCATAGACCCCTGAGGCACCTTGAGCAAACCTGAAGCTGTTGGCTGGAACATCTTACACCAGAGTAGTTCTTAGTACTCTTCTTGATTTGCTAACAGACATCTGCTAGGGAGGAAGTAAGCCCTAGAACTTGCATGCTTGACCCTTGGTTGTTTTCCACTGTGCTGTGAATCAGTATATAAGCCCACTCCATCCCCTCAATAAACGGCATTCCAGCTGCAGGAATGACTCGCTGTCTTGTCTTTTATTTAAATCTCTAGGCCTTCACCAGATTAGTAGAATAAATTGTATCTCGGGTGCTACACCAAACTCAATGACTTATTTTAGGTATCTGTCATTTGACCTCTGGCTATATACAATATATGCTTCTCTTGAGGCTGAATATATCCTAGGGGCAGCAAGCTCCAAGAAACCACCCAGGAGTTCTAACTGCAAGGGAAGACCGTGAAACCAGTGATGAGAGGCCACCCTCCTCTTTTCCAAAGGCTGCCAGCACCAAAAGTATTGGTCACATCCACTAGGACCTGTTGCCTGCAGTATATGGTAGTATAATATAGGCAACATATAGCCCTACACTGCCCCCGTGTGGTCAAGTATAGAAACCAGAATGGAGTTGTGTTACTGGCAGTGATGTTTAAGGCCCTGTGAACTTACAAGCCTGTTTCCTCATTTGTTGGGAATATTCATGAATTAAATATGGAGTGCTCCTCAAACTCCAGTTAAACTTGATTGCCAGCCAGGAAAGTATTGGATATTTTATAATCATTAGGCATTGGGTTGTAGTACAAAGAAGTTATGTGTCCCAGGCTCTACTTTTGGAAAAGTTACTGGGAACCTGACATCTTTACCTTTTCTCTTCACTTCTTGGTTTCAAAGGGAGCAGTTTTATGCTCTCTGCCATAATGGCCTGGACACCTGCGCCAAAGCAACAAAAGCAATCAACCATAGCTGAAACTTCTGAAAGAAAACCCAAATCAGATCTTCTTTCTTTACACAGAGTTTTCCTTGAGAATTTAGTCAGAGTCACAGAAAAATGCACAGCAAGGAATAATAGTGAAATAATCACATCAAAGATTTCTTAAATATGATTTGTCTAAAAGTCCTGTTTCATTTTGAATAAAGACTCATAAACAAACTTGAAATAGAAGGGATTTCCCTTATACTAGTGGAGTACATTGTGTTAATGTTCTCCAGAGAAACAAACCAGATAGATAGATAGAGAGAGGCAGGCAGGCAGGCAGGCAGGCAGGCAGGCATGGAGATTTATTACAGGAATTGATTCACTCAGTGGGAGAGACCTAGAAGCCCCACGTTTTGCTAGGAAAGCTTGTTATTGAGTTCCATCAGAGCCCAAAGACCTGAAACTTGGGGAACTGATAATGTAAATCCTAGTCTGAGGCCCAAAGACCACAAATCAGATGCCCAAATCAAAAGGGCAAATGTAAGTTTCTCAACTCAAGCAGGGAGAGGAGAGGAGATTTTTCCCTTTTTTTTTTTTTCAATTCCAGCCCCCTCAATAACTAGATGACAGCTACCTGCATTGATCTTTATCAAGTCTATCAACTCCCAACAAATGCTTCTGTCTTCCAGAAGTATCCTCACAGATACACACAAAAAAACAAGCACCAAATAATAAACATTAAACCACTACACCATTGCTAAAAGCCTCCAACATTTCTTTTTCTTTTTCTTTTTTTTTTTTTTTTTTTTTTTGATACAGAGTCTCTCTATGTAGCCTAGGCTGTCTTGGAATTTGCTATGTAGACTAGGCTGGCCTCTAACTCAGAGATCCACCTGCCTCTGCCTCCTGAGTGCTGGGAATAAAGGTGTGCACCACCATCTGGCACAGTATGCACTCTTAAACACTCCTTAGTCTCCTAAAATAAATTGTTGAATTTTTAGATATCTTTTTCAGGAATACTGTGGTAATTCATTGCAGCAAGGATAATACAAGATGTTGCTTCTAAAAGATGCAAAATTCACAGTATATATACAAACTAACTCAAAATAGATAACAAGCACATTTTCAGGGTTAAAATAATGTGATGTTTAGAATAAAGCCCAACAAAACACTTTGAAAATTTGGGTTAAGTAAATATTTTGTGGATAAGGGGCTGCAGAGATGGATGTTCAGTTCCCAGCATCCCTACAAAGCAGCACACAAGTGCTTGTAACTCCAGCTCCAGGGCATCCAATATGGACTCTTATGGACTATGTGGGGCACACACACATATAGAGTAAACAAAAACCTAAAATAAATAATACTTTTTAAGTTTCAGGGCTAAAATGCCATATTTTCATTCCTAAATGTAATTTGGGGCCTCATCAATGTGTAAATAATTTGCATCTCAAAATTATCATTAAGGAAATAGAGCCAAGTGTGGTGGTGCGCATCAGTTATGTTAGCATAACTGATGGAGGTGGAGACAGAAGCAGGAAGACCCAAGGTTCAAGTTCATTGTCTTAGTTAGGGTTACCGTTGCTGTGATGACATGCTATGACCAGAAAGCAAGTTGGGGAGGAAGGGTTTATTTCACTCACAGTTCCATATCACTGTTCATCATCAAAGGAAGTCAGGACAGGAACTCAAACAGGGCAGAAACCTGGAGACAGGAGCTGATGCAGAGGCCATGGAGGGAAGCAGCTTTCTGCCTTTCTTCCTAAGGCTTGCTCAACCTTCTTACAGAGCCCAGGACCACAAGCCCAGGGATGGCACCACCCACAATGGGCTGTGTCCTCCCCGATCAATCAGTAATTAAGAAAATGTCTTATAAGCTTGACTGCAGGCCAATCTTATAGAGGCATTTTCTCAAATTGGGTTACCTGCTCTCATATGACTCTAATGAACATAAGTTTAGCAAGCACAGCCATCCTCAGCTATCTATTGTCTGCCCCCCCCAAAAAAAATAGAAAAGAAGAAAGCAGAAAAAGAAGGAATGAGTAAAAGGGCTACAGGTCTGTTGACCAGCTACTTGGAGACTGAAGGTAAAGAAAAGAACGGTGAATGCTTGCCTTGGTAACATGGTAAGACCCTGAAAAATCAAAACTAAAGAAATGTTCAGCCAGGCATAGTGGCACACACCTTTAATCCTAGAACTTGGCAGGCAGGAGACCTCTCTTCATAGCTGGGTGGTGACAGCACATGCCTTTAATCCTAATACTGCACAGGCAAGCAGATCTCTGTAAGTTCGAGGCCAGCCTGGTCTATAGAACAAGTTCCAGGACAGCCAGGGCTACAGAAAGAAACTGTATCTTGACAAACAAAAACTCAAAAACAAAAACAAACAAGAAGCTCTCTCTCGAATAAATATATAAATAGGCCTGGTAAGATGGCTCAGTGGGTAACGGACCTTGCTTCTAAGCCTGATGATTTGGGTTTAATCCCCAGGCACTATATGGAAGAAAGAGAAAACCAATTCCTTAAGTTGTTTTATGACCTCTACGCATGCCACACTGCACATGTGTCTCCACATATGTACACAAAAAAATACATGTGATACATGAAGAACTGTAGGTGTAATTAGATATACAGGAAATATAAGAGAGGATTTGTGCCAGGTATAGTTGAAGCATGTCTGCAATGCCAGCACTGGGGAGTAGGAGACAAAAGCATTAGTAGCACAAGGCTAGCCTTATGTACATAGCAAGTTCCGGGCCAGACCTGGATCTATGAGGTCTTGTCTTCAAGCAGAGTTTTCAGTAGTTTTGGTATTTGATGACAGAAAGGGGAACCTGTGCCATAAATGACTCACTGGTTTCAGGTCAAGAGCTTGTATTTAAACACAGAATCCCCCCGAGAAGCACAAATAAGGTTAAAGATAAATGTTTGGCTCTGGAATGTTGATATGTGTTGGAAGTTGATGGCTTAGCAATGAGAGAAGAGAGGGTACAGAACAAGAAGATGGTGTAAGACCAATCTTTGGAAAATTCAGTGACTTGTGGTCTGACAGAGGATGCCCTGCAGATTTGGTGAGGCGGCAGAAAGGGATCTGGGTATAAAACCTGAAGAACATGATGTAATATATAAATGCAGAATTTGGTTGCCAAGGGAAGAGAGTGTTTCACAGAGGAAATGGGCCAGAGAATCAAAGGCCAAATTAAAAAGTCGAATTGTTCTTTTTGGTTTGGTAACATATCCCAGCACTAGGTGGGTGAAGGAAGAGCAGGGAAGATTAGGAGTGTGAGCTTAGTTTTGGCTATATAGGGAGTTCAAGGCCAGACTCGGATATATGAGACCCTGTCCGATAGAAAGGAAGAAGAGAGGGAAGGAAGGAGAGAGGGGGAAAGAAGGAGGGTGGGAGAGAGGGAGGGAGGGAAAGAGAGAGGTAGGAAGAGGAGGGGGGAAGGAGGGAGGGAGGAAGGAAAGAAAAGGAGGGAGGGAGGGAGAAAGGGAGGGAGAGGGAGGGAAAGAGGGAGAGAGGGAGAGAGGGAGAGAGGGAGAGAGGGAGAGAGGGAGGGAGGGAGGGAAGAAAAGCTAGCCAGCTATTTGGGGGAAATGATCAAGATAAAAGACAGGAGTGGCTTTAATCCCAGCACTTCGGAGGCAGAAGCAGGTGGATCTCTGTGAGTTCAAGGCTAGTCTGGTCTACAGAGAGTACAAGGATAGCCAAGGCTGTTTGTTACACAGAGAAACCCTGTCTTGATAGCAAAAAAAAAAAAAAAAAAAAAAAGACAGGCGTGGATTAAGAACTTACTGAAAGGTGATGAAATAGAAGTACTTGATATAGATATGCAATTTAAAAAGTAACTAAATAAAATGAGCTAAGTACAAGAAAACTATATAACCTCCTTAAAAAATCAAAACAGCCGTGTATAGTGATATATACCTTAATCCCTGGTCTACATTGCCCAGTTTCAGAACAGCAAGGGCTACATAAAGAAACACTGTCTCAAAAAATATCATCCCTCTGATAACTACCATTAACCTTCACTTTGCTCCCATCTTCCATAAATAAGCTTTGTTCCATGATTGCTGTGCGTCTTTCCTGATTTTTGATTTATATAAACACATACACAATGATGTATATACTTAACTATAAGTTATTTTTGGAGTAGCATGGCATAAAATGGACTAGTTAAATATTTTAAGATATAATATTAAAATAGCATCTCATGGGCTGGGGAAGTGCCTCAGTGGTTAAGAGTACCTGCTCCTCTTGCAGAGAATCCCAGTTCAGTTCCAGCAAACACATCACACACCTTACAACAGCCAGAATATCTGTCTCTGTTTGACCTCAGTGAGCACTTGAATGCACATAGTATGCATAAACTCATGAAGACACACAGTAAATAAATACATATTTTTTGGTTTTTGTTTTTCTTCAAGACAGGGTTCTCTGTGTAGCCCTGGCTGTCCTGGAACTCACTATGTAGACCAGGCTTGCCTTGAACTTACAGAGATCCCCCTACCGTTGTCTCCCAAGTGCTAGGATTATAGTTGTGAGTTACCATACCCAGCTATATTTATGGTAATTTAAGTTGTATTTTTTCTATGATCACTAACAGTTCTGTAAAAAATTACCTTATTGCTCTATCCTTGACCTGTTTGCTACCTTTCCAGAGTGAGCAAGGAAAAGTACAGCCAGGTATGGTGATGTGTGCCTTTAATCCCAGCACTCTGGAAGCAGAGGCAGGGGGATCTCTGTTATTTTCAGGCAAGCCTGGTCTGTCAGACCCTGTGTCAAAGAAAGAAAGAAAGAGAGAGAGAGAGAGAGAGAGAGAGAGAGAGAGAGAGAGAGAGAGAGAGAGAGAGAGAGAGAGAGAGAGAGAGAGGAAAGGGGAAGGGGAAGGGGAAGGGGAAGGGGAAGGGAGAGAGGAAGGAAGGAAAGAAGAAGTTAAGGGAAAAAGAAAAATTAATGAGTATTTCTTCTACTTTGTAAATTTATGTTTTCATTTTATTTAAAATATTTTTAACATATCATACCCTGATTATTCCCCCTTCCTCTATACCACCCAGTTCCTCCCCACCCCCTCCCATCCAGGTCCACCCCTTCAGGCTCTTATTAGAAAACCAACAGGATTTTTAAGAGATAATAATAAAATAAAATATAATAAGATAAAATAACAAGTAACAGATCAAGATAGATCAAAACAAGCAAACAGAAGGAAAACAGGCCAAAAGAAGGCACGAGAAACATACCCACACACTCAGGAATCCCATAAATACACTAAGCTGGATGCAAAGGACCTGTAGGGTGAAAAGAAAGAAAAATATGAATACAGTAAGATAAAAATAAAAAGAATTATAACATACATTTTTTAATTATAAAAAATTAAAAGCCCCAACACTACATTATGAGGCAACAACCCTGCAAAGATGCCATTGAGCTCATTTTGTGTTGGCCATCAACTTCTGGGCATGTAGCCTACTACTCTTAAGAGTAGTCTGTTGCTCCAGTGAGCCTCCCTTGGAGGAGATTAAATTTTCATTTGCAAGTGTTTATCAACTGGAGATTGCTTCCAGGTTTGGGATGGGGGCTTCCTTTCAGCTCTAGGACCCCATCTAGTGCAGACCTGTGCAGACCTTGTGCAAGCCTCCCCAGTCTCTGTGAATTCATACATGCTTAGATCTTGTTGATTTAGAGGACGTTGGTTTTTTTTTTTTCTGTCCTTTGTCAGAACATGGGCAAACAAAAGAATGACACAAGGTGAACAATGCCTTGGGGAACTGAGAGAGAGACTCCAGGGAAAAGGCAGAGGGCCCTTTACCTCAGGTGCATTTTGTCTCTGAATTGTTCTTGGATGTGATTTCATGACATCTATGACAAACATTTACATTTGATTTAGGAGACATGTTTATTCTTACTGGATGTCAGAACATAGCTCTAGAACCCAATCTGGTCAGTATATCCCAAATCTGGATGTGGCCTTCTGCCTTGCCTTCATGCTTTGGCTATAGCATATGCCAGACAATTGTGCTTAAATCTGTCTATGCTGAAAAAGTGCTTGGAAAGGCTGCTCTGTTAATAATAGTATATGCTTACTGATGCTTCTTTACATCATGTTTCTCTGAACATGTTTCTCTGAACTAAAACAACCTTCCCTAGATCATTGCTTTCTTTGTTACATTTGTGTATAAAAGCACTCTGAAACTGAAGTCAGGCTGTCTACAGCACTAGACTGTATGTAGTCCTCCCCATTCCTTCAGGTCCTCAGATCTCAGATCCAGCACACAGGATTTGCACAGGTTGATGAGTTGACAGTCCCCCACTCCCTCTGGCTCTTATATTCTTTCAGTCTCTTCTTCTGAGCCCTGTTGGAGACACCCTGTTTAGGGCAGAGGATTCCAAGGTCTCTCACTTTCTGCATAATGTCTGGCTGTGGGTCTCTGTAGTCCCATCTATTGTGGAAGGAAGCTAGCTTCTCTGATGATGGCTGTCCAGGGCAGTGATCTATGAGTAGGAACGAATACCATTAGGAATCATTGTATTGCTCCATTTTTTGTTTTTGATTTTAGAACAGTAGTATTTGGTTTTGCCTAAATAGTTTCTGGGCTATCTTGTCTCAAATTCTTGGTCATCCAAGCAGTATGATGTATGGGTTTCATCCTGTGGAGGGGGCCTTAAGTCAGATTACAGATGGGTTAGTTACTCCCACAAGCTTAATGGAACCTTTTCACTAACATATCTTACAGACATTGTAGATCAAAGGGATTGTGGCTGCATTTGCATTTATGTTTCTTTGTAGCTAACATGTAGATGTGTCAACATAGGCACCAACTCAGCCTCTCCATGTTCACTGAATTGTGTAGGTTGTGTCTTCAGCAATGAGGTCTTTCTGTCAGTTTGTGGCAACAGCCTGGGTTGTTTAGGTGTTCCCATGGGACACTGTTAGCCAACATGTGGATTAGATGGAACCCAATCCTGCTACTGGAAACTCCATTTGATGGCAAAAGATGGCCAGTTGGGACTCTGTCTCCCCCATTATTTGGGGATTTAATTTAGATCCTCTTCATATATGTATGTATTTTAGGAAGCTTCTATTGTATTAGGTTTTCATACTACCCGTCAAAGGGCTCTTAATTTTAGTTGTCTCTCCCATATCCCCTCCTTTCTCCCCCTTCTGCCCCCCCCAATTTGACCCTCTCATTCCAGTCCACCCCATCCACCCATACTGTTTATTCTATTTCCCTTTCTTAATGATCTCTCTCTCTCTCACCTACCTTATTCTATACATAATCTCTGTGATCCAAGATTATAGCTTGATTAGCATCAAATCAATTAGCTAATGTTCACATATAAGTGAATACTTAACATGTTTTTCTTTCTGAGTCTGAGTTACCTCACCCAGGATGATTTTTTTTCTAGTTCCATGCATTTAACTGTGACTTTCATGATTTCACTTTTTAAGTGCTGAGTAATATTCTACTGTGTATTGAGAAACATCTTATAGATGGAGTTTTTATTGGGGCTGCTGGCAAGCTCCCAAATAATCACACAGAGACTTAATATAAATTATAAATGCTTGATGGACAGCTTAGATTATTACTAACTAGCTCTTTTTTCTTTTATTTTTTTGAGACTTGGTCTCCCTGTAGCTTTGGAGCCTTCCTAGAACTCGCTCTGTAGTTCAGGCTGGCCTTGAACCCACAGATATCCACCTGTCTCTGCCTCCCAAGTGCTGGGATTAAAGGTGTGTGCCACCAACACCTGTCTTACTAACTAGCTCTTACAAATTAAATTAACCAGTATTTCTTTCTTTTTTTTTTTAAGTTCCGGTTTGTATTTTATTCCAAGGAATACATTTCCTTTTTTCTTTCTTTTTTGTGTGTTTTTTGTTTTTGTTTTTGTTTTTTGAGACAGGGTTTCTCTGTATTACTTTGGAGCCTGGGAATAGCTCTGTAGACCAGGCTGGGCTCGAACTCACAGAGATCCACATGCCTCTGCCTCCCAAGTGCTAGGATTAAAGGCATACACCACCAGTGCCTGGCACATTTTTTTAATTTAATTTTTTTCTTACTTTACATGTTGATCTCAGCTCCCTCTCCCTCCTATCCTCCCTTGCCCCTCACAGATGCCCCCATCCCATTCCCCATTCACTCCCCAGGGAGGGTGATGCCTTCCAGGAGGGATCATCAAAATGTGTCAAGTCATTTGCAGTAGGGATTAGGTCCTCTCTCCTGCCTCCAGGCTAAGGGACTATCCTTCCATGGGGAATGTGCTCCCAAAGTCCTTTTGTGCACCAGGGATACATCCTGGTTCCACTGTCAGAGGCCCCTTAGACTGCGCAGGCCTCCTAACTGAGACCCATGTTCAGGGGTCTGGGTTATCTAAGTTCTACCACATGGCTCATTTTCTACACATCCTGCTTCCTCTGCATCTGGCTGGTGACTTCCTATCTCTGCCTTTCTTCTTCCCAGCATCCTCTCTGCCCTGAAAAATCCTGCCTAGCTATTGTCAAATGAGATTTTTATTAACAATGAGAGCAACATATCTTTAATGAGAACAACACATCTTCACAGTGTACAAAAGGATTATTCCACAGCAGCATCTAGGTTGTTTCCAATTTCTGGCTATTATGAATAGAACATGGATGATCATGGTAGAGCAGGAGTTTCTGCATGGTATGAAGTGTCCTTTGGGTATATGCCCAAAACTGGTAGAGCTGAATCTTGAGGTAGATTCATTACCATCTTTCTAAGGCACTGCCAGCCTGATTTCTGTAGTCTCTGTACAAGTTTGCACTCCCCAGCAATGGATGAGCACACATTGCTTTTGGTAGGATGGCCATTTTTACTGTATTAATCCTATCAATCCATGAACATGAAAAAATCTCTTCATCTTCTGAAACCCTTTTCAATTCTTTCTTCAGTGTCTTAAAGTTTTTATCATACTAGTTTTATAGTTTCTTGGTGAGAGTTATAGCAAGATATTTTATAATAATTGAGGGTATTGTGAAAGGTGCCATTTCCATGATTTCTTTCTCAGTCTGTTTAAAATTTGTAGATACAAAGGCAGACGTGGTGGCCACACCTCCTAATAATGCACTAAATGCATTCCCTATGGGCCTATTGTGGCCATTTTTATTCAAACCACCACAAATACCTCTATTATATTCATAAAGAGTATTTTTAAGGTCTTTGTCTTATGCTTCAGCTATGTTGCAACACTCAGGACCTGTTATGGTAGGATAGCTGGGCTCTAGTGGGCACATAATCCTGGCTGTTATTGGTCATGCTTTTTACCATGGCATCTATGCAAATGGCTATGGTTTGGAAAAATTGTAATTCTGGGTGCTGATATCTGGTCTTGTCTTTGTTGGATGGGGGGGGTGTTTCTTTTGTTTTTGTCATTGAGCAATTGTGGTGACTGTGTGCTGTCTGATAAGAAATTCTTCTGGGATCCTGAAAAATATAGCCACTGGGCATGGGGGTCCTGGTAAATTGTGTTTCTAGGTATTAGGAGCTGATTCTTAGCAATAGGAATGGAGCCAGTGTTGGTGGTACATACCTTTAATCCCAGTACTCAGGAGGCAGAGGCAGGTGGATCTCTGTGAGTTCAAATCTACCCTAGTCTACGAAGCAAGTTCTAGTGCAGCCAGAGCTGTTACACAGAGAAACCCTGTCTAGGAACTCCCCCCAAAAATAATAAAGACAGAGGATATGCTAGGAGGGGAGAGCTTAGGAGGAAGGAAAGCAGGGCCTGCTTAGTCCCCTGGGAATGAGTGTAAAGAATGAGAGGACAGAGTAGGTGGTGTGCCACAGAGCTGAGGATGGGACTGCGGGATGGATTTGAAGGAGAGGAGGCCTACTTGCTTCTCTGGAATGCTTGGCTGGTGGGTACCTAGAGAGTGCTTGCTGGAGTTGAGGGTGAGTGGGGAGGATGTGGTACTGGTTGTGTTTTACTCTTGACTCTTGAGGGGCCCACTGTCCAGCTCCAAAATAGCAAATCCATGGTGGCTTATTCTTAGTTAAAGTGCCCAGCCTTACCTTGGCTTGTTTCTAGCAGCTTAACTTACATCATCCCATCTACCTTTTCCCTCTGGGCTTTTATCTTTCTTTTTCTGTAATCTTTCCTTCTTACTCTGTGGCCTGCTGTGTGGCTGGCCTCTGACACCCTCCTTCCTTTCTGTTCTCTCCTTGCTCTCCTTTCCTCAGTCCTCCTCCTATTTATTATCTTTGCCTGCCAGCCCCTCCTATCCTTGCTGCTGTCTCACTATTGGCTGTTCAGCTCTTTAGAACCATCAGGTGTTTTAGGTAGGCAAAGTAACACAACTTTACAATGTTAAACAAATACAGCATAAACAAAAGTCACACAGCTTTGTATCATTAAACAAATATCCCACAGCATAAACAAAAGTAACACACCTTAAAATAATATTCTACCACAAGGATGGTTGGAGGAGATCTGCATCATCCACTGAAGATTCAAGCAGAGAAGAAGGGGAGGCCACAGCGGGTGGTGTGCTACAAAGATGAGACCAGGAGTATGGACTTGGTGGGACTGAGAGAGAGGTGAAGATCTGCAGTTAGCCTACCTGCTTGCCTGGCCAGCATGGCCTGAGAGGTCCCCAGGGAATGCCTCCTCCTCCTTGTACTTTTTACATTTTAGTATAGCCTACTGAATTGTATTCCCAAATGGCTGTGCTAATTTCCCATCCCATAAACAATATATAAACCTACTCTATATATTCAACTGTTCTTTGGTTTTTCCTTATTTTTATTTTCATGTTGTAAGTACTTACCACTGATTCTATTCTCCTAATAGATTTTCATTGCACAACATATTTTTTTCTGTATTTGTCATTTGAGATAGGGTCTCTCATTGCACCTCAGGTTGCCTTGCAACTCACAACAATCTGCCTACCTTAGCTTCCCAAACACTGGAATTAACAAGAATGAACAATTTTTTTGGGGGGGTGAGTTATAATATGATGTTGACATCTATGGACATAAGGCTGTATAACAGATAGCTAGAACTCACTATGTAGACAACATTTTGTCCTTCGTCTCACAGAGATATGTCTGTTTCTGCCAGGATTAAAAGTATGCACCATCATGCTTGGCCCTCATTCCTGTTTCATTTTATTTTATTTTATTTTTTATGTGTGTGTTGGGGTTTCAACCAAGTCATCCCCATGGCTCCTGTAATCTGATCTTAATTTTTATTCTTTGGGATTAACATCCCAAGTTGTATTTCTGGATCAGATGATATTCCTGAATGATACTTTTAAAATATTCAGCTGCAGAGAAATCCGTTATCATGTCATATCTGCAAGATGAATGATTGAGAGAGAGGGGCATGAATGAAGAAGTCCTGAGCATGTTTTAATGTGCATGAGAAGTTTCCAACTGAGTATTCCAGTGGAAAGAAAAGAATGTTTAGTGGCACATAGTTGTAGCATGAATAATATAAAACCAGAGACAGATATTGGGATTAAAACGGAAGACCAGAGGAGCAAACCAGCCAAGCCACTGGAGAGTTATCACCTCTACCAATGCTCAGACCAAAGAGGCAATGTGTCCTCTGATTGCATTTCCAGACTGCACTGCTCCTCAGACCTCATAGACTGCACTGAGATCCTGCCTTATATTGCTCTCTAGTGCTGGGGTTAAAGGCGTGTCATCCCAAGTGCTGGGATCAAAGGTGTGAGCTCTGATTGTCTTTTAAACTGATTCACTCTCATAAAGCCCAGGGTGGTCTTGAACTTGAAGAGATCCATCTGCCTCTGTCTCCAGAGTGTTGGGATTGAAGGTGTTACCAACACTGCCTAGCCTCTGTGGTTATCTAGTGGCTTAGTGAGTGTGTGGCTAACTCATGGATTAACTCTTCACTCTGATCTTCAGGCAAGCTTTATTTGTTAGATTACAAACAAAATATCACTCCATTTATTCCTGAGAAGATGAGAGCAGACATTAGCCAAAGCATAGAAAGAAGAATAGCCTGAGAAGAGGCTTCGTGTTTCTATTATAATGATTCTCTAGCGTGCCTGTCTTCTCCAGGAATAGAGTGTGACAGTACACTTGGGAGGCTGACTCAGGAAAACTGCAAATCTGGCACCAACCTGATCTGAAACCCTGTCTCAAAAAAGTCCTTGGGAAGTAGAGAAAGGAGAATCAGAAGTGCAAGGTCTTTGGTGGATACACTGTGTGAGCTATGTCAGAGCTATGTGAGGACTTAATCTCAAAAATGAAAAACTGGGCTGCAGAGATTGCTCAGAGCTTAAGAGCATTGACTGCTCTTCCATAAGTCCTGAGTTCAATTCCCAGAACCCACATGATGGCTCGAAACCATCTCTGATGCATTCTGGTGCCCTCTTCTGGAGAGCAAGCATGCATAAAGGCAGAACACTAAATAAACAAACAAACGTTTTAAAAAACAAATGACATTTTTTTTTCAGGCTTGGCATGATAGTGCACATCTTTATTCCTAGCACTTGGGAGGATATATGTGAGTTCAAGGCCAGCTTGATGTACATTGTGTTATGAGGTATCCATCAGAGAAGGGCATTGGGACACTGTTTGAAGTCAATAGAAAGCTTTTTTTTATTAGCTGGCTGGCCACTACCCTAAGTGTTTGAAGCCAAGTACAGACCTGAGCCTTTCTCAAGGTGAGCATCTAAGCACAAAAAACACACCCTGGATTGACATACCTCAGCTAGCAAGGGCATTCAGCATTAGAATCAGAGCTGTAGAAGCTAAAAAGCAACATTAGTGCATTTAAGGGCTTTCCCAAAACTATGAACTTTGATAGATTATGTCTTTGCTTTCATTTTAGCAGGTATTAAGGTCAACATGCTGGCCTCTTAGGTCAGAATGGTGCAATGTCTCTAACATGATGTCAGATTTGCTGATGTCTTAGAGCCTGTCACAATAGCAAGTTGAGAGCTACTCAAGGCTACAGAATGAGACCATGTTAAAACAAATCCCCACCTCTGGATGGGTGCTGAAATACAAAATGCTACCGTTGGGTTTGCAGAGGTGACTCAGAGGTTAAGAACACTTGATGCTCTTGTAGAAGACCTGAGTTTGATTCCAAGAAGCCACATCAAAACTCACAACTGACAATAACTCCGGTTCAGGGGCATCCAATGCCCTCTTCTGGCCTCTTTACAGGCCACACACAAACATAAACTACGTAAAATATAAATCTTTAAAAACTGTTAACTTTTCCCTCACCCTAACCCCAGATTTGTGATTTTGTGGCTCTAGGGATGCACAGAGGGTTTGTGCTCTTCTGGAGCATTAATTACAGTCTGAGAGCCACTGTTCTACATAGGAGGAGGACATAGAGTGAGGACAGAGTTGTGTATATATGCATGTTTGTAGTCAGAAGATAAAGAAGTTCCCAGATGCCCAGCACTCATGAGTCAGAGGTAGATGGATCTCTAGGAGTTCAAGGCCATCCAGTCTAGAGTGAGTTCCAGGACAGCCAGAGCTACACAGAGAAACCCTGTCTCAAAAAAATTTTCCGGCCAGGTGGTGGTGGCACACTTGAGAGGCAGAGGCAGGGCAATCTCTGTGAGTTCAAGACCAGCCTGGTCTACAAGAGCTAGTTCCAGGACAGCTTCCAAAGCCACAGAGAAACCCTGTCTGGAAAAAACAAAACAAAACAAAAAGTTCCCATATAATAGCTCTATGTTTTCTTTTTTAAGAACCGGAGTATGTAAGTATATAAAATATGTATATAAATGGGGCATTTATATACATTTAAATAACATTTAGAGGTGTTATTTGAAACACCTCTGCTCAGATTTGTGAAGGTTGTGTGTTACAGATTGCAATGATTTTATTGTATATTGTAGCACATTCTAGTCAGTATTAGTAATGATAATAATAAAATCTGGGAGTCAGATATTAGGGTGTAAAGTTGAAAGTTCAGAGAGTAAAACAGCCAGCTTTACCTCTACCTCAAGCTGAAGGGGCGAGCCTGTCCTCAAACTGCCTCAGACTAACTGCTGCCCAGACTGCATCTGCCTCTAAAAATTCTCAGACTTCCCTGTTCCTCAGACTATGCTGCTCCTCAGACTGCCTTCTTCTTAGACTGCCCCTCTCCCTTGTCTCCTCCCACCTATATTCTTCTCTCTGCCCAGCTAAATCACTCCAGTCTCGACCTTCCTAGTGTTGGGATTAAAGCTGTGGGATCCCAAGTGCTGGAATAACCTTTGTGTGAGCTCTGTTTCTCTTTTAAACAGATTCAATCTCTTTTTTTCATTTTTTATTTAAATTAGAAACAATCTTGTTTCATATATCAATCCCAGTTCCCTCTCCCTCTCATTCTCCCATACACCCCACTGACACCCATCCCATCCCCCTTCTGCTTCATAGAAAGGGTGAGGTCTTCTATGAGGGATCATCAAAGTCTGACACATCATTTGGGGCAGGGCCTAGTCCCTCCCCCATGTGTCTACACTGAGAGAGTATCCCTCTATGGGGAATGAGCTCCTCCCAATGTCCATTTGTACACTAGTTGTAAATGTTGTTCCATTACCAGGGCCCCATTGATTGCCCAGGCCTCCTAAATGACACCCACATGAAGCAGGCCTGGTTCCATCCTATGCTAGTTTTCAAGCTGCCAGCCTTGAGTCCATGAGCCCCCCCCCCCCTTGTTCAGGTCAGTTGTTTATATGGTTTTCTCATCATGGTCTTGACCCCTTTGCTCATCACTTCTCCCTCTCTACAACTGGATTCCAGGAGTTTGGCTCAGTGTTTAGTTGTGGGTCTCTGCTTGTTTCCATCAGCAACTAAATCCATATATGAGTGAGTATATACCGTGTTTGTCTTTCTGAGACTGGGTTACCTCACCCAGGATGGTTTCTTCTAGTTTGCCTGCAAATTCAAAATTCCATTGTCTTTTTCTGCTGAGTAGTACTCTATTGTGTAAATGTACCACAATTTCTTTATCCATTTTTCATTTGAGGAGCATCTAGGTTGCTTCCAGGTTCTTTCTATTACAAATTATGTTGCTATGAACATAGATGAGCAAATGTCCTAGTTGTGTGAATGTGCATCCTTTGGGTGAAATTGCTCTATCTTGAGGTAGATTGAGTCCCAATTTCCTGAAAAAAAACCCACCATACTGATTTCTAAAGGGGCTGTACAAGTCTGCACTCCCATCAGCAGTTGATGAGTGAACCCCTTTCTCCACATCCTCTCCAGCATAAACTGTCATTGGTGTTTCTAATTTTAGCCATTTTGACAGGAATAAGATGATATCTCAGAGTTGTTTTGATTTGCATTTCCCTGATGGCTAAGGATGTTGAGCACTTTCTTAAGTGTCTTTCAGACATTTTGGATTCCTCTATTGAGAATTCTCTATTTAGTACTGTATCCCACTGTTTAATTGGATTATTGGGTGTTTTGGTGACTAGATTCTTGAGTTCTTTAGAAATCAGCCCTCTGTCAGATGGGATGGTGAAGATCTTTTCCCATTCTGGGGACGGCCATTTTGTGTCCTTTGCCTTACAGAACTTTTCAGTTGTAGGAGGAGGTCCCATTTGTTGTGGATCTTAGTGTTTCTGCTACTGGTGTTAGGTTCAGGAATTGGTCTCCTGTACCAATTCATTCAAGGGTACTTCCCACTTTCTCTTCTAAGAGGTTCAGTGTGGCTGGATTTATGTCAAAGTGTTTTGATCCATTTCAACTTAAGTTTTGTACATGGTGGTAGATATGGGTCTATCTACAGTCCTTTACAGGTCAGCATCCAGTTATACCAGCACAATTTGTATTTCCATTGCATAATTTTAGCTTCTTTGTAAAAAATCAGATGTTCATAGGTGTGTGGGTTAATTTGAAGGATTTCAATTCGATTCCTTTGGTCTACCTGTCTATTTTTGTGTCAATACCAAGCTGTTTTCAGGACTATAGCTCTATAGCTGTTTTCAGGACTATAGCTCTCTGATAGAGCTTGAAGTCAGGGATGGTGATGCCTGCTGAAGTTCATTTTATTTATTTATTTATTTATTATTGATTTATTTATTTTGGTTTATTGAGACAGGGTTTCTCTGTATTGGTTTCGAGCCTGTCCTGCCACTCACTCTGTAGACCAGGCTGGCCTCAAACTCACAGAGATCCTCCTGCCTCTGCCTCCCGAGTGCTGGAATTAAAGGTGTGCACCATCAATGCCCAGCTTTGAAGTTCCTTTATTGTACAGGGCTGTTTTAGGCTATCTTGGGTCTTTTATTTTTCCATATAAAGTTGAGCATTGTCCTTTCAAGGTCTGTGAAGACTTATGCCAATATTTTCATGGGGATTGCATTGAATCTGTAGATTGCTTTCGGCAAGATTACCAATTTTACTATGTTTATCCTACCTATCCAAGAGCATAGGAGATCTTTTCATTTTCTAGTATTTTCTTTAATGTCTTTCTTTAAAGACTCAACATTCATAGTGGTTCAGTCCTGGTACTCTGGTCCATATACCACCCAGAGCCTGCCTCCCCCTCATCTTTGGCCCTACTGGGCCCACTGCTTGGGGTGAGCCTTGGACCAGAGCACAGGTCCAACACCCCCTCCACTTCCTTGGAAGTTCTTGGGTCCCCTCTGGCTCTGAGCTTACCATACTGGCCTAACCACTTGGGATCACCTTGAGCCTGCACTCTCCTAATCTTTGGGCCCCATCGCCTGCCCTCTGCCTCAGTGCTTCAGGCCATCCTGAGCCTGCCTTCCCCACATCATTAGTCGTTCTGTGGCCTCTGCTTGAGAGACCTCCAAGAGAGCTAGGATCATCCAGAGTTATAGACATGGAACTCCTGACCCACCTACACCCACCAGGAGAGCAGGATAGAGAGAAAGAGACTCCACCTGCACTCACTGGAAGAAGCAATGGGAAGATGGCAATATAAGACAATAGAAAGACCAGTATGACATCACCAGACTCTTGGGACTCTACACCAACTAGACCTGAACACGCCAAAGCAGATGAAGCAGAAGAGAACGACTTAAAACATAACTTCATAAAAATGATAGAGGCCCTCAAAGATGACATGAGAAAATTCCTTAAAGAAATGAAAGAAAAAAATTAGAAGAAATAAAGGAAAAGACCAAGCAAGAAATGAACAAATTTCTTAAAGAAAGCAAGGAAAGCCAAGAAAAAAAACAATCAAACGGATGAAGGAAACAATTCAAACAGTTCAAGAGCTGAAAACTGAAATAGAGACAATAAAAACACAAACTGAGGGAATGCTAGAAATAGAAAAGCTGGGTAAATGATCAGGAATTACAGATGCAAGCATAACCAAAAGAATACAAGAAATGGAAGATAGAAACTCAGGCGCTGATAAACTAGAGGAAATAGATTCATCGACCAAAGAAAAGCTTAAATCCAACAAATCCTTAACACAAAACATCCAAGAAATGTAGGACACACTGAAAAGGCCAAACCTAAGAATAACAGGCATAGAAGAAGGTGAAGAAGCCCAGCTCAAATGTGCAGAAAACATATTCAACAAAATCATTGCAGAAAACTTTCCCAATCTGAAGAAGGACATGCCTATGAAAGTACAAGAAGCATACCCAACACTAAATAAATTGAACCAAAAAAAGTCCCCTCACCACACAATAACCAAAACACCTAACATGCAGAATTAAGAGCTGGGAAAGAAAAAGGCCAGGTAACATATAAAGGCAGACCTATCAAAATTACACCTGACTTCTCCATAGAAACCCTCAAAGCCAGATGATCCTGGATAGATGTTCTACAAATACTAAGAGCCCACAGATGCTAGCCCAGGCTACTATGCCCAGCAAAACTCTCAATCATTATGAATGGAGAAAACAAAGTATTTAACTACAAAGCCAGATTTTCACAATACAAATCCACAATTCCAGCCCTACAGAAAGTTCTGGAAGGAAAACACAAACCCAAGGAAGTTAATTACACTCACAAAGACATAGGCAATAGATAATCCCACTTCGCCAGAACCCAAAAGAAAAAGCTGGGCAAATATACTCACATACCACTGCCAACAACAAATCTAAAACAAATAAGAATTAACAACCAATGTTCCTTATCTTCCCTCAACATTAATGGTCTTAACTCACCTATAAAAAGACACAGGCTAACAGAATGAATACAAAGACAGAATCCATCCTTCTCCTGCATACAAGAAACACATCTAAGCTTCTGAGACAAACATTGCCTCAGGGTAAAGGGTTGGGAAAAGATCTTCCAATCAGATGGACACAGGAAGCAAGCAGGTGTAGCTATCCTAATATCTAACACGTTAGACTAGACTACAGAAAACCACAGCTGATCTGAACAGGGGGGAGCTCATGACGTCCCAGACTGATAGCTGGGAAACCATAATTGGACCTACTCATACTCCCTGAACATGAGTCTCAGAAAGCCTGGGGTGTCTACAGAACCTCTGGCAGTGGAACCAGGATGTATCCCTGGTGCACAAAAGGACTTTGGGAGCACATTCCCCATGGAGGGATACTCCCTTAACCTAGAGGCAGGAGGGAGGGCCTAGTCCCTCCTCTGGATGACTCCACAGATTTTGTTGATCCCTTCTGGAAGGGAGTGGGTGGGGAATGGGACAGGAGAGGGGGTGGGGGAATGAGAAGGAGGGAGGGCGAAGGAACTGGGATCTATATGTAAAATAATAAAAATAATGACTCAAAGTTCTTTTTATACAGGTCTTTCACTTGTTTGGCTAGCATTATCCCGAGATATTTTATCTTGTTTTTGGCTATTGTAAAGGGTGTTGTTTATCTGATTTCTTTATCAGCCCCTTTTTCATCTGTATATAGTAGGGCTACTGATTTTTTTTTAGTTTATCTTATATCCTGCCACTTTGTTGAAGGTGTTTATCAGCTGTAGGAGTTCCCTTGTAGAGTCTTTCGGGTCACTTATGTAAACAATCATATCATCTGCAAATAGTGACAGTTTGACTTCTTCCTTTCCAATTTGTATCCCATTGATCTCCTTTTGTTTTCTTATTGCTTTAGCTAGAATTTCAAGTACAATATTGAAGAGATAAGGAGAGAGTGAACAGCCTTTTCTTGCCCCTGATTTTAGAGGAATCACATTAAGTTTCTCTCCATTTAGTTTGATGTTGACTGTTTGTTTACTCTATATTACTTTTATTATGTTTAGTTATGTTCCTGTTATCCCTGATGTCTCCAAGATATTTATCATGAAAGGGTATTGGGTTTTGTCAAAAACTTTTTCAGCATCTAGTGGGATGATCATATGAATTTTCTTTTCCAGTTTGTTTATATGGTGGATCACATTGATAAATTTTTGTATGATGAACTATCACTGCATCCCTGGGATGAACCATCCCTGCATTCCTTGGCCATGGTGTATAATTTCTCTGATGTGTTCTTGGATTTGATTTGTCAGTACTTTATTGAGAATTTTTGCATCAATGTTCATGATGGGTATTGATCCGTGGTTCTCTTTCTTAGTTGTGTCTTTGTGTGGCTTGGGTACCAAGGTAATTGTAGCCTTGTAAAAAGAGTTTGGCAATGAGCCTTCTGCGTCTATTTTGTGGAACATTTTGAGGAGTATTGGTATTAGCTGTTCTATCAATTTCTGGCAGAATTCTTCACTGAAACCATCTGGCCCTGGGCTTTTTTTTTTGTTGGACTCATTTGGTGACTGCCTTTATTTCATTAGGGATTATAGGTCTATTTAAATTGCTTATCTGTTCTTGATTTAATTTTGGTGAGTGATATCTATCTAGAAAATTGTCCATCTCCTTTAAATTTTTGAATTTTGTGGAGTACAGGTTTTAAAATTATGACGTGAAGATTCTCTGGATTTCCTCAGTGTCCTTTGTTATATCCCCTTTTTTGTTACAAGTAGGTTTTTCCCGCCCCCAATAATACACACTGAGACTCTGTATTTGATATAAATACTGTTGTCCAGATACTATCACTTCTTATCAGCTAGCTCTCTTAATTATTAACCCATTTCTACTTATCCAAGTATTTCCACATGGCCATTTTATCAGAGTGTGGTGGAATGCTGGTCTCTCCAGGCTGTACATGCTGACTCCTCCTTACTACTTCCTCTTTCCTCCTTGTCTCCTAGTCCCACCTATCTTGCTTTCCTATTGGCCAACAGCGCTTTATTCATTAACCAGTATGAGAAACATATTTACAGAATAACATCTCCCATCATCTCCTCTTTTCCGTCTAAAATAAAAAGAAGGGTTTTAACCTTAACATAGCAAAATATACCATACAACAGTTATCAAATAAGAATCACAGTTAACAATATTTTGACCATTAACATTTAGTAAGACTTAAGAAAATATTCTATCATCTTTCCTGTCTTTGTAAGTCTAAAGTCCTATATATAACTTATCTTTAATTCTAACTAAGGAAAACTATAACCATTACTATCTGTCTTCAACTCCTTCAAAGACCACAGAAGGATAATATATAAACTCTAGAAATGACAGAGACATCTTGCCTGGTCAGTCACCCAAAGTTCATCTGTAATATTCCATCTTCAGCTCATAGGCCATAGTGTATCTGTCAGACTCCTCAACCTGTATTAGCAGTTTGTCAGTCACTTTTCTCTGTGTCCTGCAGAATGTCTGGCAGACTCTTTCATGAAGCAGGAACCCTGTCCATTTTGTTTCAGCAGTCACTTTCCTGTGGGTCCTGCATGTCCAGTTTATATAGCATAAAGTCAAACAGTCTAGACAATAGCAGTACCTTGCTCAAGTGGTTAGTCTTGCCATATTAGAGGTAAACCCCAAAATGTGTTTCTTCAAGGTCCATCTTCCTTTTTGACAAAGGTAGTGTTACCAGGAGCAGTTGTGCCTCACTGACAAGAAAAACCCTAAACCATTTTAAATGTCATATTCTGTAGGTCTTTGAAAGGTTTGAAGAATGCCTATTCATCTCAAATACATTTCTGCATATCTAGAAATCCTAACTAACTTAACTCCAAGTTTTGACTATCATAGGTTACTCTCTATAATCTGTATTGAATTATACATTACACTTCTACACAATACCTAAACAAAAGGAGAAATATACATATCACAATTTTGACCTTAAATTGTATCAATAAATGAAAATCCAAGGTATACATTACCATGCCATAATCCCCTTTTTGCCTTTAAAAAGATATTGGTTGTGATCATTAACCATTTATAACCAACCCCATTTAAATGAAAACAAACATTCATAAACAATATTTAGGAATTTGGGCGTCGTCGTTCTTTCCAAACTACTTCCTGCTGGTAGGGGGCACTGTCATGGGGATCCCAAGAAGACACAAAAATCTTGGCTGTAGTCTGCAAGGCTGTTTTGTCCCAACTGCTTTGAATGTTGGATCATCTGGGGCACTGTTTCAGGGGGTCTGGTTTGATCAAACCACATTAGTCTGAAAGGAATCCACAGCTTTTCATTTTCTGTGGAAACAAAAATAGAAATCCTTTTCCCCAGTAACTTTTCCTTAGACTTAAATTTTGGAGTCAACGCATTTTTAAAATATATAAATTGGATTAATCCAGCAGCATTTCTTTTATCAGTAGTTGTTATTTCCTCAGCAGTCAAAAAATTTAAAGATAAAAGAACAGCACACAATATCCAAAGTTTCTCTGTGCTTTCCATCTTTACGTGGCTTTTTTATTACTCTATTTCTTTTTACTTCTATTTTACATATTTGGAGACAGGGTTTCTCTGTGTAACTTTTATCTGTCCTGGAATTCCCTCTGCATACCAGGTTTACTTTGAAATCACAGAGATTTGCTTGCCTATGTCTCCTGAGTGCTGGAATTAAAGGCGTGTGCCACCACACCCAGCCACACTCTGTCTTTTTAAAACCATTTTATCCTTTTTCTTTCCCAAGTCAATGTATATTTTAAAACACAGTGTAAACCTTCATTGCAGCTCCCCTACACACCAATGAATTGTTAGCAGAGCTCTTTAAACGCAATGCAATTTTTGCCACTTATGCTAATTTTGGAAACCTCCCTTAAAGGAGCCGAGCAAATCTTTACTTGTCTCTCGCAAAACAGAGTCCAAACCAGAAAAATGCTGCTACCAAGAAGCCTTGCTTGTCTCTGTTCTTTTGTTTCTAAAAACTATTTTTTAAGCTTTTGTTAAGTTTTAAGTGAAAGTTCTCAGTTCCACTTCTGACACCATTTTGTTACCAGTAGGTTTTTCCTGCTGCCAGTCTGGGCCTGCTGCCACGCCAGCCCCCAATAATACACACTGAAAGTCTGTATTTGATATAAATACTATTGGCCAGTTACTATCATTTCTCATCAGCTAGCTCTGTCTTAATTATTAACCCATTTCTACTTATCCAAGTATTTCCACATGGTCATCTTATCTGAGAGAGGCAGGCCAGCATGCTGGTCTCTCAAGCTCCTCAGGCTAACTTCTCCTTACTACTACCACTTTCCTCCTTGTCTCCTAGTCCCACTTATCTTGCTTTCCTATTGGCCAACAGTGCTTTATTAATTAACCAGTATGACAAACATATTTACAGAATAACATCTCCCATCACCTTTTCATTTCTGATTTTGTTAATTTGCACGTTCTCTCTGCTTTTTGATAGTTTGGATAAAGGTTTGTCTATCTTATTGATTTTCTCAAAGAGCCAACTCTTTGTTACATTGATTCTTTGTATTGTTTTCCTCATTTCTACTTTATTGATTTCAGCCCTCAATTTGGTTATTTCCTGGCATCTCACTACAATTCCCCTTTAAGTCTAAAGAAAAGATTTGGGCTAGATACAAAAACTATATACAAAACAGTGAATAACAAGTGTGCTCTAAGAAAAGGAAAATCAAGAACATTAAGACCTAACTATCTAGTCCTAGGGTGAAGTTGAAACAGGGTTTACAATAGAGTTGTCCTAAACTGGAAAGCTTAAGTCTAGTACCTAATATATCTAACTAGGAAGAAAGAATAATAGTTGTGATACTTTAATCTTCAACCTCAAAGATCTGAGTATTGGCTTCATTAGGGCAAAAACCAAGTCTGTTTTATTAATTTATAATTGTACATTAATTTCTTCTGCAATGTGAAAAATGTACTAGGTACACTACTGGATGTGGTGATACACTCCTGTAATATCACTTGGGAGGAAAAGCAAATGGATCAAAAGTTCTTGAGCAGCCTGGCCTGGACTATGTGTTTTTTGTTTGGTTTGGGGATTAATAGGCATCATACCTGAATAGGACTGTGGGTTGTTTACCTCCTTTAGAAGCTTGCATGGTACCGTCTGGTGCCAGGAAAGCTCGTTCTCAGGGAGAAGAGATTCAGGTCATTTCCAGTTTGTATCCTCCAGGTTCTGTGCACAACGTTCAGTTATGGACTTTCCTTCTTCATCTGAGGGCAATCAATGACAACAACAATAACTTATAATGTTTCGAGAGTCCTTAGACAACCTTGACAACTCAAAGAGAGCTCTCATGAATGCTGTTGAGGTTTTTGTTAGATGGTCCATGGCTCCTGGAGGGAGCATAATCAGACAAAATTAGAAAGTTTCTTTTAAATATATATTTGTATTTATACACTAATTTATTACTATTATAGGTATGTTATGTAGTTAATACTATGACCTCTTCAGACATTACTGTTATTTTACCCCCTCCTTCCTTCTTCTATAGTTATTTCCTCCAGTAGTCAGAGCATCTTTCCGTATTTCCACTATCATATCACTTGTATGCTGCTATTCCCCACTATACTGTCACCCTCCCTGCTCCTCCAAAATCATGTCATTTTTGCTTTCTGCAGTTAATCCAGATTATGTACTCACACTTGAAGATTTGAAGCTAGGAACCTCAGATGAGAGAGAACATGTGAGATTTGTCTTACTGGGTCTGGTTTACCTCACTTTGATCCTCCCTAGTTTCATCCATTTATATGGCTGGATCCTAGAGAAGGATGTCAAAACAATAGAGTTAAAACCATGTTGTACTTTGTAATAGAGATATTGCTGGAATGACTTCCAGATGCCCTCCCTGTAAAAATGTAAGTTACTCAAGATAGCTGCAATTCACTCACCCCACAGTAATCCCTACGTATTAACTCTTAGCCAGGTGGTGTTGCAACGCCTTTCATCCCAGAACTCTGGAGGTAGAGGCAGGTGGATCCCTCTGAGTTTGATGCCACCCTGTTCAGGACAGGCAGGGTTATGTAAGAGACCCTGTCTCAAGTCATCATCATCATCATCATCATCATCATCATCATCATCATACCAAGCTTTCCCCCTCAGCTCTTTTTCTTTATCTGTGATTTATCTGTTATCTTTTCTTGTATAGCTTTCCTGATTTTTTTTTAAATTTAATAGGCAGATGGGGGTTGTTATGTAGCCTTACTAGTGGCCATGCTCTTACCTCAGCCTACTGAGCCCCGGAGTGACAGACATGAACCTCCACAAACCTGGTGTTCTGATGTGTTGATCAAATGTCTTCTCCTCTAATACTGGTTACTAGAGTCGTCCCGTTTACTTCCCCTTAGAACTAGTCACAATATGCAGTCATTCGATCTATTTGTAGTTTACTTTCTGTTTCATTTTGGTTTTGATTCAGTGTCTCACTAAGTAGCCACAGCTGTAATCAATTTTGCTATGTAGATCAGGCTGTCCTCAAATGCAGAGATCCACCTGCCTCTACCTCCCAAGTGCTGGTATTAAAAGTGTGAGCCACCACACCAGGTGAATGTTTTAATTTGTAAGGAAATTAGAAAAATCCTGTTGGTGGGGTTTGGGGGGAATTCCCCTGCCTCAAAGGGGTTTTTAGAAAATGTTACTTTTGCTCCCTGTGATGGCAGAGCCTGGTCTACAAAGCGAGTTCCAGGACAGCCAGGGCTACACAGAGAAACCCTGTCTGGAAACAACCCCTATCACAAATGTCATGTTTGATGGGCAGTGGTTTGGGAGGCAGAGGCAAGCTAATCTCTGTAGTTGGAGGCCAACTTGGTCTACAAGTTCCAGAACAGGCTCCAAAGCTACACAGGAAAACTCTGTCTCAAAAAGAAAGAAAGAAAGAAAGAAAGAAAGAAAGAAAGAAAGAAAGAAAGAAAGAAAGAAAGAAGGGAGGGAGGGAGGGAGAGAGGGAGGAAGGAAAGAAGGAAGGAAGGGAGGAAGGAAGGAAGGGAGGGAGGGAGGGAGGGAGGGAGGGAGGGAGGGAGGGAGGAAGAAAAGAAAGAAGAAAGAAAGAAATGAAAAAAATGTGATCCCCCCTCCACAAGGCAGATAAAAATTTAGAATCAGAACCTGGTATGGTAGTTTATGCCTGTAATCCTAGTACTTGGGAATTTGAGGCAGGAGTGCTGCTGTGAGTTCCAAGACCAGCCTCAGCCTGATTGCTGATTGAGACAGTCTCAAAACACAAAGCAAATTATGAAAGTTCAGTTCAAGTTCAAACACAACTGCTAGCATTTTTTTTTTCTGCTTTTGGTTTGCTTTTTTTTTTTCTTTTGAGATAGCATCTAATGAATCCAGGCTATTCTGGAATTCATGCTTCATTGCTGCCCTACTTCCACGTCCCAGATCCTGGGATTAAAGGTGTGGACCAGCACGCCGGCTATCATCGTATATTTATATTTGGCAGTCTTAACTCTGCAGCACCCTAGCCTAGTCTCACTTGTTCTTGGTTGTATACAAATCTAGTAGGTAGTCAGTAATTGTTTTGTACGGATGGATTTTCTGTGCCATTCAATTTGTTTTTACGTAACATTTTATCTACCAGATTCTTCCCATTTATTAGTTATTGCTGAAGAAATTTGGGCAGTTACAGGGTAGCAAGTAAACTTCTTTGTTTGCTATTTCTACAATGGTGGCATTGTACTATCTATCATTTTCACATTGCTTTTGGCATTAAGATTTTATGCAAAAGCAAAAGTTTTGCGCCATGCTTATTCTACTAGGCTGATCAATAAATTTACTTTTTATTCAATAAATCCGGTGCAGTTTTAGCAAGGCTAAAAGGTGCCTTAGGGGAGAATGGGTGGGGGCAGGGCAATGGTTAAAATCGCGCTCCTGCAAGAACTTTAAGAGACACAGGAAAGAGGCGGAGCCAATAGTGAGTGACATAGAAGACTGCCAATGAAGAGTCTGGGAATCACTCCCCTCCCTCCCTTCGTGCTTCAAATTCTAAGCTTAATTTCCATCCGGGTTCTTCAGCCTCGTTCCCGGGTAGTATAAAGATTGCTGTCTCCTTTGTTCGCCCTCGCTGCGCAGTCGTCCTAGCGTCATTTCTGTTCCGTTTCGAGACAGGGCAGCTGTCAGTGGAGCAGCGCTGCTCGGAAGACCCCGTGGGCGAGCTCGTCGGAGCTTGAGACCGTAGCAGTCCCCTCGGGTAGGCGCCTCCTTTCCTTGACCTGTTTACCGTACAGCCTTGTCATATTAGCTCTGGAGATCATTTCTTTCCCTGGAGATAGTGGTGGCGGGCGCCATTTTAAGACGCCCAAAGGTGCCAAGCTAGTTAAAGCAGAAGGGGTGGAAGCAGCACTCTAGGGGGTCCGTTAGCTTGCGTGCATCTCTGGGAGGTTTGGCTGTCGCCTGTCGCCTGAGGGCGGAGGGCGCAGCGCGCAGCTTTGAAGGTGGGGCGGGACGCGGTGCGACCGCAGGGCTAGCACCAGGACAGCGCTGGGGCTAATGATGGGTTGGTCAATGTCGCTGTGGCTTTCTTTGGTCTTTGGCAGCAAGGAGAGGGAGCCTTTTGGAGTTTTCCCTGCCGGTATCAGTAGCAAAAGTTACTTAACCAGGCGGTTGTTGGTGGTTCTGGGTTGGATCCAAGTGTCGCCATTTTGTCTTTAACACGCGGTTTTTAATGAGTCTTAATTAGGTGCCGGCACAGGGAAGGAGTGTTAACAGTGTGTGATTCTGAGTTCCGTTATTTTCTGACTTTGACACTTTTTATCTTTTCAGTCAGATAGCAATCTTTTGTTGGAGTTAGGTGCGGCAACTTTCTTCTAACTTAACAGATTTGTGCCTAAACTTACTAGGAAATCTAAACAAGAAAAGGGCTTGGTCTTTACTTGGTGCATCTGGCTGATGACCTTGAATTAATACGAAGTCTTTTATACCCTTCCCTGCAGGGAAGCGAGAAAGGTGATAAGTAACGGAATGTTTAAAAGATAACAGCAGGTCAATACAATAGCTGGGTGTGGTGGCCCTTGTCAGTTAATTCCTGCATTCTAAAGGCTGCAACCTTGTTTAAAAAAAAGTTGCCTTTTCAAATGTTGAATAAAAAAAAGTTGCCTTTTCAAATGTTGAATAAAAAAAAAGTTGCCTTTTCAAATGTTGAATAACTGTTCATTGACTAAAAGCAGCCAGAGTAGACTAAGAAGTTTGGTTAATTAGGCAGACCCTGTTAACCCGGCTAATGAAAATTGAACTCTCCTTTTAACCAAAATTATTTCAATTGGCTTTCTACACTTCTTGAAGGTTATTGGCGTTTTGTAGTCACTAAAGAATAAAGTTTTTAGTAAAACATGAGCCACAATTAAACTAGACATTGAACTTGGGGAACTTTCTCCAGAGAGATAATATTACTAATTTTCAGCAGATTCCTATCGGTTGGAAGAAAAAATGGTGGAAGCAGATCGACCAGGGAAGCTCTTTATTGGTGGTCTCAATACAGAGACAAATGAGAAAGCCCTTGAGGCGGTATTTGGCAAATATGGACGAATAGTGGAAGGTGAGTTATCTAAATTCTATGCTGTATTAGTATAATGAAAAGACAAGCTGTGATGAATTTGAATCCACTGATCACCTGACATGATAATGTGTCCTCTAAGAAGTTCTGAGCTTGCTTTTGGTAAATGTGTGCTGATTATTTTTGTTCACATGAAAGTAACCACCTCCCCCTCCCCCCAAACTGTTTTAGTGCTTTTGATGAAGGACAGAGAAACCAACAAATCAAGAGGATTTGCTTTTGTCACTTTCGAAAGCCCAGCAGATGCAAAGGATGCTGCCCGAGACATGAATGGAAAGGTATGATTGGATGCTTAGTAAAAAGGGGCTTCCTGGTGACAAAAACAAGTGTTAGGATCCAGTGCAGCTCTGGAATTTGTACTTGTATGTGTATATCCAGAGACTTTTGATTATAGCCCTTTGTAGTACTATCCTGAATTTTATTTTATTGGTGGCTTTTAGTAAGGGGGGGGCTATCTGTGTAATCTTGACTATATAGGTATATAATAGATCAGGCTTATGTCAAACTCAGAGATCCTCCTGCTTCTGCATCCCAAGTACTAGGATAAAAAAACCACACCAATTCTCTTGTGTATTTTGTGATTCCACAACCAAGTTTTTTAGCTACTGTTAAGGATTATATGCCTACCAAGAGTTCGTTTAGAGCAGTAGTGATGTTATGTGATACTATTTGTCTTGTAGGTTATCAAACTATAATTTGATAACCTACCACTTTTTTATTAGTTTTGGTAATGAGCTGAACACCCACCTATACTTGTTTTGGATTTTACTGAACATTGGTACAGTGAATTCCCTGTGTCTAAAAGTAGAAATTTTAAATAAATGGAAAAGTGTTATTTATAGGAATATTATTTCCAAAAAAAGACATAGTACTTCCATCATTTTGCATATAGTACTTGTTTGGAAGAACTGTATTTTGAAGGGCCTATTGATGTTACCGGGCATAGTGGATCTCTAAGTTTCTTTTAAGTCTTGATAATATTTATTTTTTTAAAGTCCTTAGATGGAAAAGCCATCAAGGTGGAGCAAGCCACCAAACCATCATTCGAAACTGGCAGGCGTGGGTTACCTCCACCTCCAAGAAGCAGAGGCCCCCCCAGAGGTCTTCGAGGAACAAGAGGAGGAAGTGGAGGGACTAGAGGACCGCCCTCCCGAGGAGGACACATGGGTAATGATTCTATTGGAACTCAGGCTTTGTGTTTAAAAGCTGCACGCCCACACCAGTGCTTATATTCTTTTTGACAGGCTAAAGCAGTGGTTCTCACCCTTTCTGATGCTATGACCCTTTAATACAGTCCCTCATGTTGTGGTGACTCCCAGCCATAAAATGATTTCCTTGTTACTTCATAGCTGTAATTTTGCTACTGTTACGAATCTACAGTGGATATCTGTTGTATTCAGAATATCTGATATTTGACCTTGTGAGGGTGGTTCCACCCCTGAGATCATGACCTGCAGGTTGAGAACTGCTGGGCTAAAGCCTTTGAAATGGAGACTACTCACCCCATTAATTAGTGTTCATGACTTGAAAACAATATATGGGAGGCCTAAATTAAATTATAGTTTTAAAACTATGGGCCAAATAGTCTTACCTAAGTTAAAGAAAAATGAAGAACAGGACAGGGGCTATTATTTTCCCAGTCTACAAGACTTCTGGTTTTCTGGAACAAAGTCTCCCATGTTAATTCAGTTGGTCCTGCACTCTTCTCATACTTGATCTTGCTCAATGGAAAACAAGCCTAGCCTCTCCAATTGAGCAGAAAAGACAATGGTGATGTTTTCCCTTTAGGCAAATAGTTCTTAGTCTTTTTCTTGATTATTGTGTTAATGTATTTTCTTTCAATGCTAATGTAGATGATGGTGGCTATTCCATGAATTTTACCATGAGTTCTTCGAGGGGACCTCTTCCAGTAAAAAGAGGACCACCACCACGAAGTGGGGGTCCTCCTCCTAAAAGATCAGCACCTTCAGGACCAGTTCGTAGCAGCAGTGGAATGGGAGGAAGAGGTAATTGTTGCATGCATTACAATCTGTGCTGGTACCGTAACACTGTTGAAGCCAGGCATGGTGTTGCATGTCCAATTCTAGCACCAGGGATAATAGGATTGACATGAATTCAATACCTACTTGAGGAGACCCTGTTTTTAATTTTTATTTCTTTTAAATGATTGGCCAGTGAGATGACCCAGTGTGTAAGTGTGTAAAGCATTTGCTGCACAAGTGCAAGAACTTGAATCAATCCCCCATTCACAAGAAAAGTAGAACTGTGCCTACAGTGTGGTCGTCTGACTACACTTGCATCATTGCGTGCTCATGCCCCACCATACACATTATTTTTATAATGCTTTATGCTCAAGACTGATTTAGAGTTTCCTCCAATTAATCTTATGTTTATAATTAATAACCACCGAAAGTAAGTGACTGGGAAGCTTCGGTTTCAGTTAATGGGATATTTGAGTAGATTACTGTTTCTTAGCCCCTGTGTAAGGTCACACTTTAGCTTTTAGATGGCTAGATTTTAATGATTATTTTTTTTCCTTAAGCCCCTGTGTCACGTGGAAGAGATAGTTATGGAGGCCCGCCACGAAGGGAGCCCCTTCCCTCTCGCAGAGATGTTTATATGTCCCCAAGAGATGATGGCTATTCCACTAAAGACAGGTAACAGAAAAATGCATTTTCTTTTATGAAGAATTGTGTTGAAAGAGAGCACATCAGAGGCATAAACCAAATTCTCTTTCTGTAGCTATTCAAGCAGAGACTATCCAAGTTCTCGAGATACAAGAGATTATGCCCCTCCACCAAGAGATTATACTTACCGTGATTATGGCCATTCCAGTTCACGTGATGACTACCCATCAAGAGGCTATAAGTAAGTGCTTCCCATCTTAAGTATTTGCTGTAAAACTTCACCTCCCACATAAGCCTGGCAACCAAACTTCTATCCCTGAAAGCCATGCAGAGGTAAAATGGAGAGAAGAGACGCCACAAAGTTGTCATTTGATCTGCAGGATCATCATGCATGTACCTGTCAGCTCAGATGCTCACACGATTTATTTTTACCCTGGACAGCTGAAAACCTGAAGAGATTTGAGAATTATTTTCTAAGGATTGGGGGAATTTTTAAAGCATATTATATTTATATTATGAAATGAACATATAACAGAGGTTAATACATATATTAATTAAAAAAATTCTTTTTATTTAGTGATAGAGATGGATATGGCCGGGATCGTGACTATTCTGAACATCCAAGTGGAGGTTCCTACAGAGATTCATATGAGAGTTATGGTAAGATACCGGTTAAGGGTCTTAAATATCACCAGCTTGAGGTTTTAGGTTCATGAGCTGGATTAATAGGCTGCGTGGTGCTTGCTTCTAAAGGAACCTTTGCTTGCTTTCAAGGGGTAACTTATCAGCTGGGCTTTTCTTAGTTTTGTGAAGGGCTTTTTGGTTCTTTCCTTGTTTGGTTTTTGTTTCTTTCCTTTTGAGGCTGTTCGCTTGCTTTGGAGGGGATTTTGCTTGCTTAAATTGGCAGCCTTATGTGTTTTCCCCCAACAGTGAAAATACAATTTAAAAATTTTATTAACAAGATCAAATATTTACCATTGCAATATGAAGGAAACTCAACAGTTCAAAATTGCAACTTATCACTGGAAAGTGGCTGAGTGTCTACTATAAAATAACAAGCTGTCTGGAATGTCCTCTTGAAATACACAACGTCTTCGGTCTTTTCAAACAAACATTAAAACAAATCCATTTCCATATCTCAGCAGATGAGCAATTCCCTCTTATGGCCAGCAATGGTAGAGTTTAAAACTTCCCAGTTGAGAAAGTAAACTTATAATACAAGAATTCTGTAAATTCAGATTTAATGTTGTATATATACAATTTATAGTGTTGCCATATTACCTGACCATTGACCCTGCAGGTAACTCACGTAGTGCTCCACCTACACGAGGGCCCCCGCCATCTTATGGTGGAAGCAGTCGCTATGATGATTACAGCAGCTCACGTGACGGATATGGTGGAGGTCGAGACAGTTATTCAAGCAGCCGAAGTGATCTCTACTCAAGTGGTCGTGATCGCGTTGGCAGACAAGAACGAGGGCTTCCCCCTTCTATGGAAAGGGGGTACCCTCCTCCAC
Organism: Cricetiscus sungorus; assembly: GCA_030556225.1. Taxonomy (NCBI): domain Eukaryota; kingdom Metazoa; phylum Chordata; class Mammalia; order Rodentia; family Cricetidae; genus Cricetiscus; species Cricetiscus sungorus. The sequence continues at coordinate 14,062,442 of JANBXA010000726.1, forward strand.
GTGATTCCTACAGCAGTTCAAGCCGCGGAGCACCAAGAGGTGGTGGCCGTGGAGGAAGCCGATCTGATAGAGGGGGAGGCAGAAGCAGATACTAGGAACAAACAAAACTTTTGGACCAAAAATCCCCATTCAAAGAAACAAACAAAAATGGAAACTTTCTGTCATAAACTACCCAAGGACTACTAAAAGGAAAAATTGTGTTACCTTTTTTAAAATTTCCTGTTCTCCTTAATAATTTTTATGTTCTTGTGAGGGAAAAAGTAAGACATGTTTAATTTTATTTGATATTATGAGTTGCTTTCAACAAGCAAATGTTAAATGTGTAAGCCTTGACTTGTACTAGTGTTGTAATTTTCCAAGTTAAGTCTCCCTGAAGGCCACTTACTTCCTGATTTTTTTCCCAGTAAATGAGGAAAGCAATCCTAAGATCTTCCACAAACTTTCAGCCATATAGATGTCCTTTGGTCTCCATTGAGGGATGAATCACCCTACCTATGTAGACAAGCCAGCTATTAGAGAGGGTTGGTTGGGTGTGCTACTGTTAGGATTTCAGGGTGTCTTCCAACTGAAATCTCAATGTTCACAGTACAAAAAAAAAACCCTGAGATCAGATGCCTAGGAATGTGCTATTACCCAGAAACCCAAAAAAGCAAATGGATGCTGGCCATATTTTGCTTTTCTGACATTTCCTTGGGAATCTACAAGAAACCTCCCTTTTCCCCTCCCCTAGTAAGACCATTTAAGTGTGTGTTAAACAACTACAGAAAACTAAATAAAAAGTTTGGCCAAAACCAACCATGAAGCTGCAAAACGATGCTTGCTCTTACTGTTTCAAATTTTTGCAACTCTGTAGTGTCTCACTTTTAAAGGAACAGCTTGATTGCAAAGGAGAAAATAGATAAGCAATGAAGTTATCTCCAACTTCCTAAAGGCTTATGACTTCTAAAAAGTGAATCTATCAGCATTCCACATCAGATTTAAAGCACCAAATGCCTGTGAAACAGCAAAGATGGTAAGCAAAGCAAACTAGTTTTTCCGTCTAAGTCAAAATTGAGCACTTACCTTCCTCATAGTACAGTGAAACATACTGTACTTCATGGCAATGGAAATGCCTGCTAGATTTTTTTTTTAAAAAACTTGAAAAAAAACACAAATGTTCAATAGCATATTAGAAGTTCTCCAAATTCAACCTTGGATTTTTTAAAAGCATGTATGACATTTTAAAGGCATTAACGCAGCTGTTGTTTATCAATAGCAATCTGGGAATTGGGAGGGGGTGTTTTTTTTTCCTTTTTTTTTTTTAAACAAATTTTTGATGAAGACCTTTAAACATGCTTCATGTTTTGACTTTTTTTTCAAATTAGTCTTTTAGTCAATATAAGAAATGGCTTAGGATTGGGGTCCCCCGTCTGACCCCTATAAGCCATTGCAAACTTGACCTTTAGTTGGATGCCTGACTTGTTTTAGTTCTATGAAACTACACTGTATGGAGAAAAAAATGTATTGCAAGTGGTCTTTAAAAAAAGCAAAAACCTGAGGCAGCATGACCCAGGTCCAGCCATGAAGTTGAAAAAGATGAATATAGTAAACTTGAAGACCTCCAACTAAAAATCTTTAGACTGCACTTATTTCTTCAAATGTTTTGTCCGTTCAACTTATGGATTTAACGTGGCAGTGCACCATTGGAAAAGAATGAGAATCCATAAGCCATGCAACTTAACCATTTAAGCCATTCCAGTCCATCCCAAGCCAGTGAACCTTCCACCAATTAAGAGGAGTAGTAGAACATGAAATAAGCCTTAAGCTGCAAGTCTGAGCTTGCCTGTTCTCTTGAAAAGAAGGGCAGTTACAGGCAAGTGTTAAAGAACTTCCTTTAGAGAAATAACTAGTTTTCATTTATGTAATTTTTGCAGGTTGAACGTAATGGTCATACTGTAGTGGAGTGCTGATTGATTCACAGCAGATAAAGCTGGCAGTAAGAAAAAAAATCAAATGCTCAGGTAAGTGTTGAAAGTAGTGTCCTTCAAAGCTTTGAACGCTGTAACTTTGTCATTGTGTGGCTATGGGCTTGGCAGCGATTTTCTGACCTCTAATTTGTATGTAAAATGGAGTAATGCTCAACTTTGGACATAAGGATGAAATTGTTTTGTCATAAAAACCTAGCACATCCATTTTCAGTGAAGGTATATAGATATATTTTCATTAAATAGAGTACAGGTAGGGTGGACTACTAGGAGTTTCTGAAATAGTTACTAACCGCTCTTTCCCTGCAAGAGTTCTTGTGAAAAGAGCTATACAGTTAATAGTTTGCTATGTGAGCAATGTTGTGTGAATTGCATGCATGCTGTCAGTGCTTAACTTTCAATTGACTAATTCGCAATATAGCTGCCACTGCAACTTCCAAATTTCAGGGGCACCATGTGGCAGGGTGTTTGATTTTAATATTACAAAGCTGATGCCTAGAGTAATTGTAATGAACATGGCTACATTTGGAAGCTAGCACTTTGGAGCTAGTACTTAAGGGTGCACTTGAGGAGAGAGGATCGAAGTGCTTTGCAGTGTACAAATACTCTGTAACTTGATCACATGCTTCTTTTACAGAGTTGTTGAAGCAGAGGAATGCTGAGACTAAGCTGCAGCAGTTTCATACCCAGTGCTCATCAGAATTGGTTTGGTACAGGCAGTAGATTATTTTTGTCTTCAAGGGAGGGAGGCATCAGTATTGGTTAAACCTTAGGGAGTGGTGATCATTTAAACTTGGCCAAAGGAAGAGAGGGAGATGGGGAAATTGGTAAGTGGAGGTACCTAGCCAAGACGTTCTTGTGGCTCTTTCTGTAGATTCAGTAGTTTAGGCAAAATAATGGGGCAACTGCAATTTAGAGCTGATGCTCACAGACTGAGTTAGCTGGGACTGTAACTCCATGGTGAAGTGTCTGCCTAAGCACAAGTGAAGCCTAGAGTTCAGTCCCTGGCACCAGACACAGAAAAAGAACACTCATCAGAAAACTGCTTCCATGATAACTTCCACTGACGTCTGGTTTTCAGCCAGTAAACCATTTGAGGAATTACCTTATCAGGAAAAAAAACCTTTACCTGTCCTATAAAACTTCAAAGCGGAGGAGCAATGCTAGGAAATAACAGTAAAAATGGAAACATTGTTAAGATAGTGAGAAGCATGCTGGCAACAAATATAGGTCACCAGGTCAGTGTAGTTTTATAAAGGTACTTGACCTCAGGTCTCAAGCTTAGAAAAAACAAACCATGATCCAACTCTGGTATTGCTTGGGAAACTTAAGAGCCAGTACTGTAAGTGTTGGTGTTCTAAAAGGAAGCAGGTTGTAGGGTTAAAGGACTTAACTCCTGTGATTTTTTTCTTACAAAGTCATTTAGTAGTACTATTCTGTTTAACATTTATGACTACAGAGAATGATCCAAAAAAAAAGCCCCATTGGTTAACATTTCTCATCAGATGGTGAGCGTACTGACCAAATTTTAGTAGTTGTACTTGAATAGCTGTCTTAACTCAAGCCTTCAGTAGTTCAATAGTTCCCTTCTGTCAAGGTCCTTCAACTCTCAAGCATTTATTTAGATTTCTTAACAAAAGTTTAGCATAGGGAATACTAAGAGTAAAAGTAAATGCTAAATTCAAAGTAAGGAATGGGAAGAAATTACCCAGAGACCTTTTTGACAAATAGTAAAGTTTAGAAACCCAACAATTCTTTTACAAATCTTCCAATTAGAAAGAAAAACTGTCCTTGATTCTTCTGGCTATACACTGGTTGTAAAAGAATTTGAATAATACAAAAGTGGTGTGGTTTGTTTGGTATGGTAGTTGGATGTTGAGTTTAGGTATTGTAGATCACTTTTTGGAATGTGTTGTGTTGAAACCCAATAAAACTTGAACATGGATCTTTGTGGTGTTGGGTTCTTTTTTTTTTTTTAACACTTAAAAGTAGAAATTAATGTAAGGCTTTCCAATGTTCTTATTTTTCTTTTTCTTCCCCAAGCCATTTCTAAGGCACTACTGATACTTCTATAAGGGGCTATCCATAGTCCCTGAGGTGGGCTGACCACTGGCCTTCCTCTGTAAACGTGATTCAGATGATTAATCCTTAACCTAAAAATGAGAGCTATCACACCTAAGACGTAAAGGCTCATTTACCAAGAATTCCCCCTGTTGCTTCTACCTTCATGTCCTGCATATCTTGAAGGGGTAGGGGCAAATGTGGGGGATGGGTCAGTAAGTTTATGGTAATGAGTTTCAGTACTTTGGATCAGAATCATTCAGTGGTATTAATAGAAGAGCCCATAATGATATGCTTCTGTGTGGGAGGTTTCTAGTTTAACTTTCTGTGAAGTATACATTTAAAGGGTGGCAGAATACTGACTTCACTAAATTTAGTTGGCAAAGGTAGTTAATAACCTTTGTCAGACTATGGGGACCTGGGCTCCATCCCCAGAACCAAAGTAAAAAGCTCTGAATGGAGGTTCATGTGTAGTCCAAATGCTCAGGAGATGGAAAGATCCCTGGGGCTTGCTGGCCAGGCAATCTAGTCTGTCTTGTGGGCCATCCCCTATAGTTTTGTTAGGGGGGATTTTTTTATAGTGTGACATAGGAAATTTAAATTTATTTTTTCAAATAGATAATGATTTGTTCTGGTGTCTTTCTGAAAAGACTCCTACTTCTTTACATTCCTTCAAAGTTCTTTCCCTACCTTATTTTTTTTAAGATTTATTTATTTATTATGCATACAGTGTTCTGCCAACATGGGTACCTGCAGGCCAGAAGAGGGCACAGATCTCAATATAGATGGTTGTGAGCCACCATGTGGGTGCTGGGAATTGAACTCAGGACTTCTGGACAAGCAGCCAGTGCTTTTAACCTCCCTGCTTTTTAAATTTGCCTTCATATCAGTGACTATGGAGGCCACAGGCATCAGACCCCCTTGAACTGCAGTTAAATTCAAACTTGGTCAGGACAAGCTCTTGACCATTGAGCTATCCCTCCAGCCTCTTCCTTGCTCCTCTGAATTGAGTGTGTTTTGTGCTTGTCTTTGTTAGAATATGAAATGTATTTAGGCTAGGTGTGCTGGCACAGACCTTTAATCCCAGAACTCTAGAGGCAGAGGCAGGTAGATCTGAGTTTAAGGTCAGCCAGGGGCTGCACAGTAAAACACTCTCAAAGAAAAACAGGGGATTGATGTATGCTCTGAAGGATTTTTGACATTGAGAATTGGTTGGAGAACCCCTGATACCAATTTCTTTGTAGTTGGCATAGAAAGTAATGGGGTTCATTGTGGCGTGTCTGTACAGGCTTTGTTGATCTCTTTTCTATCTCTGCTGCTGCCCTCTTGCTATTCCCCTTTTATTAACCCCCACTTAAGATCTATTTCCCCTCAGTCTCCTTTCTAGTTCTTGGACCACATCCCCCTTTCCCACTCATGTGCATAGTATATATCTGTATTCGTAATCTATACTCAGCCTGCCTAACATGTACAAAGTCCGTAGCACTGTATAAACCAGGCATGGTGATGTATGTTTAAGGCCAACCTGGGCTACATGATCTCTAATAAAATAAAAACTAAACAAGCTGTAAAACTAAAGACGACTCAGCAGGTAAAGGTACTTTAGTCACCAAGCCTGATGACCTGAGTTTGGTCCTCACTATCCATATGGTGAGAGCATGGCCCCTGCAAGTTCCCTGCCTAGCACATGTGCATCATGGTACTTGCACACCCCAGACCTCAAGTTAAAAAATACATTTTAATGAATTAATAGGAATAATGGTCTTAACCATAGAAAGTATGTCTTGAGTTTATCGGAATCCCTAAGGAAGGCTCTATTAAATCCTTTCCTTGAAGGATATAACCAGTACCTGAGGGTGTAAAATTTGGGCTTTTCAGTGTGACCTTTGTGACTCCTCATAAAGCATGCTCCATGATTCAGTACGACTGTGACTTGACAGTTCTGTTAGCGGTCTTAACAGTGGTGTTGAAGGAGGGAATGGTTTTCCTAATGCTAAGTTGGGTTCAGGATACTTGTATGCAAAATTTCTTCCCCAGCCTCCTATAGCTACAGTGGCATTCATTGTGGGATACCCCTCTCCATCCCTGAGTCTCTAGGCATTTCATAGTGTGTTTAAATGAACTGTAGTTGATTTCTCACTTGTAAGGAGGGTTGATAATCTGTATTCCAGAGGTGGAAATGATTGCATTCCTGTGGTAGTAAATGCTACATTGTTAACATAATTTTGTTTTTGTTTGTTTTGGAGACAGTTTCCTTGTGTAGTCCTGACTATCCTGGAACTCGCTCTGTAGCCCAGACTGTCTTTGGAGGAAAGGCATTCACACACCATCACCCAGCATAATTATTAAATATTTTCCACCAATTTCCCTCTTGTATCATCTTCAGGACTGGGCTCTGGGGGAGGGATCCAGTACCTTCTGTTAGGCTTCCCTTTTGTCAGGGACTGAAGGTTCTTAACAAGCTGACTTTCTTTTTTCCTTCTGGGTTAGTCACATTCCATTTTCTTTTTGTCTGCTACAATTAGTGTGCATAGCATTCTCATTCTGCTTTCACTTCCACTCACAATCTCCCACTAGTAACTATTTTAATACAATGTATGTTCTTTTGAGTAACTATTTTAATACAATGTATGTTCTTTTGTGTAAGATCTTATTAAATATTGGTTTGCTTTATGAAACAGATAAAATAGATCAGGCTGGCCTCAGAATCATAAGAGATGTACCTGCCTCTGCATGCTGGAATTAAAGATGTGTGCTACCATGCCCAGCTAAGCCCTCACACTGACATTTTTTGAGACAAGGTCTCAGATTAACACAGGCTGACCTTGAACTGCTGATCTCTTCTCCCCTCTAATGTGCTAGTATTATACTACCATACCCAGTTTATAAAGTGCTAGGAATAGAACTGAGAGCTTTGTTCATGGCTAGGCAAGCACTTTACCAAATTCTATCCCCCTAGTCCTATATTAATGTTTTCCATACATGTTTTAAATTATATCAGTGTGTAATACTGTATATATCTCTTGCTTTATGAACTGTTTGTCTCCAGTGCTTGAAAGATTTACCTAGAGGACAAATAAGGATCGACTGCATTGCTTCTGGCTATAGCATAGTGTTTATTCCATACTCACACTCCACCTTATTTTGCCTGCGCTTTCTTCCCAGCTTAATTCGTAAACCCTTACGTTTTGTGTCTGTGCCTGCCCAGATCATGCTGACATTTGACTCTGCCTGTAAGTCTAGTACTAGTTGAATATGGTTATGGTGAATGTAGAGGAAGATAGTATATTTCAAAGAAACATCCCAGGCAAGTTGTCTGTGAATTTTAAGCAGATGAAGGCTTTTTTCTGCAGACAAGCTTCTTCATTTTCAGCAGGGAGGGGTCCAAGTGTTGATGCCCTGTCACATGAGAGACACGATAAGATTCAGTTGTCATTAAGAATTCCTCACTGCTGACATTCAGTAGTATCTGTCATAAAATTATACAAAATAAGCTTTTGTAGTGCTATTGGGAAGCCCTCTGATTCTCAGAGCAACTTGTGCTGAAACTTCGTGTAGCTGAACTTGGCAATTTTCTTTGTAAGCACAAGTAAAAAAGGCAAGAATTCACCCAGTCAGTTCCTGTTTTGTAGGTCATCTCTACCACCACAGTGCAGCGGTCACTTGGGATTTCAAACATTTGTATCACTTGGTACTTTATGAATCGCAAAATGTGGCTTGATTGTGATGTTTCTGCCTGCTAGACTTTGCTAGCAGCTCATTTCCCATTTGCAAAAAGCACTGTGCTCAGTATGAAGGCATCTGGTTAACAGTCCCCATATGCTGTTGTGGCTTTTTCTTTTGAGTTACCTTCCTAGGCTCTTCTAGATACTATTCGTAATCAGGCTGGATTTGAAGAGTGAGAACACAGTATTTTGTACAAGGAAAATGTAGTATGAAGAATCCCTTAATGGGGAGGAGTAATGCAAGTGAAGGAAACTAAGGAACACTACCAAGCATAACATTACTGTAATTACTAATACTAGGGTTGAGATTAAGAGTACCCATGGAAGACCCCCACCTGCAGGCCTATTCTGGGGAGAATTCTGGAGTTCTCCCCACCTACTTCAGAGAAATCAAAACTTGAAGAGTCATGGCTGGGACTTTTTTAATCTTTGAGGCACTGGTACTACAGTAGCAGAACCTACTAGAAATCTGCCCTGTAGCTGCTGGAGAAACTACAGAAGGAAGTGTCTTGCCAGATGTACTCAACTGTAAAAACTGCCTAGGGGTGTTTCTGAGGAAGCTGTTACAGAATCCAGACCACATGTGGCCTGTAGGAGCACAACCCAGACAGGCTCCTAAAGCTAGAGACAAGCAGGAAACACACCCAAGTCCTGTGGTGGCTTACTAATACTTCACTGGCAAATGTGCCGTTTGGCAAAGGACCACGATTTGTTTCCAGGGGACCAGAATAAAATGTATTTGGAGTCTGAGGCAGTTAGAAAAAGCATAAAGTCTAAACCGAATTAGGGAATGTTTCCTCCTATGTAACAAATTTTTTTTCTGAAGATGCCATAGCCAGGTAGGGTGATTATACATCTTTACATAGTGTATTCCAGGCTAGTCAGGGGCTACATAAGTGAGACCGTGTCTTAAAGACATCACAGAGCCTAAGCCGACCTTAAACTCCGCTCTAACTTCTCAAGTGCTGGTATTACAAGCATGTATACCACTATGACTAGTTCATGTGGTGCTAGAGATGGAACCCAGGACATTTTCCATGGGAGGTTCGTGGTCTTATCAAGTAACTGTTCCCACCCCATTCTTTTCCTTTACATTACCCAATACCTTAGCTGTGGAATAACATGCACTTTAGACCTGTAATACTAGCTTTGTAATGTAGAGGCTAGAGGATCAGGCTATATCCAGTTCATAATCTCTTGATTTTTTTGTTTTGTTTTTGTTTTTTGTTTTTTTGTTTTGTTTGGGTTAATGGTAGCATTTTATTATTCTTATGGTGAGCCTATTACATTCTGCCTGTGTGTTCAATGGTAGAATTTATCTATGGTCTTATACATTCTACGACTGAGTTATCTTCAGTCTATTCCTTGGTTTGGCTTGATAAAGTTTTATTAAGAGACTGAGTCTCACCAAGTAGCCCAGTCTGGCCTGGACTGTGTTTCTGTAGGCCAGGCTGACTTCTGCCTCTCACGTGCTAAGATTATTGGGCATCACCATACTGTGTTTAACCTTTTTGGGGGGCAGGACTTCATAAGACTGGCCTTGAACTTGTTATCCTACCTCTCAAGTACAAGAATTTCAAGCAAGTACCACAATGTCCAGTTTTATTTGGTGATAGGGATCGAATCCATGCTTCATGCCGACTAAACAAGCACTCTGCCATTGCTGAGATATAGCCCATCCCTGGCTTGGCATTTTCAAATGATTTGTATTTTATGGATATGAGTCTTTTGCCTGAATGTGTGTCTGTGTACCACCTGCTTGCCTGTGGCTGAGGAGTTCAGTTCAGAAGAGGGTGTCAGATCACAGATGTGTTGTGAGCCACCATGTGCATGCTGGGTCTTCTTGAAGAGCAGCCAGTTCTCTTAACTGCTGAGTCATCTCTCCTGTCCCCCTGGCCAATAAACATGAAAAGATGTTCGACCTCATTAGCGAATGCAAATCAAAAGTGTTGAGATTCCATTTATCCTATTCAAAATGGCATTCATTAAGAAATTAATAACAATGAATGTTGATAAGGATGCGGAGAAAAAGGAACACTTAAATACTGCTTGTATTTAATACTGCTTGGATAGCCATTATAGAAATTAGTATGGAGGTTTCTTGGAAAAAACTAAATATTTATATTGGATATAGCCCAGCTATACCACACCTGGGTATTTGCCCAAAGGACTTCAAGTCAACCATCACAGGGATCCTTGAATATCACGTGTACTGCAGCATTGGTCACAGCTAAGTCGGAATCAGCCTAGTGGCATATATACATAAAGGGAATTTTCCAGCTATGTCATTGGTAGGATGATAGATATCACTGGAAATAACCATTAAGGGAATTAAGCCAATCTCAAACACATGTTTTCTCTCATTCGTGGTTCTTAAATTTTGTATAGATCACAGAATCATGTATGCGTATGTTAACATGACTGTAGACATGAAGCTGTTTGGAGGGACTAAGGTAAGGGAGAAGAAGCAAGAAAAAGTTTTGGGGGTATAGTATAGATGAGAATCTACTCAATACATAATCTACTCAAATCATAAAATTATAACATTTGCATATGTTTTGGAAAGTTGAGTTATAGCTGGGCATAGTTGTGCACATGTGCATTCCGAGTGCATTCTGTGACAAGAGGAAGCACATGAGGAGCCCCATGTTTGTTACTGCCCGGGGAAGAATTTTCTGACCACAGCACACAACAGTAGGGTCCAAGCTCGGGTACATTAGTGTCACTGGACATAGGGGGCAGAGATCAGAATCAGAGTTCCAGAGAGGAAGAAAAACACAGGGTCCCCAGATGCTATTTTGTGCTTTCCCTGTCATTAGTTAACAGCTAGCCTGCACATTCACAGTGTGACATTTTTCCAGGCCTGGGAAGAATTCTAGCTGCTGTGGAGTTGAAAGAAGACTAGAAATACTAGAGGTCACACAGTGCTGAAGCTCATGGGACTCTGACCTAGCCAGAGTGGAGTCAGCTTTTTAACAGGCAGGCATTGAGTTGAAAAGCCACACTTGAGAACCTCTCCCTGAGTAAGGACTGCTTTCTGTTGGCCTTGACAAAGCCTAAATTGTGTTTCACCAGGATAAAGGAACAAGGAAATTCACTGACTCTCAAAACAATAGTCTCCTTAATGCATGTTTTCTTATTTGAGACCGTCTCATGTAGCTTAGGATGGTCTTGAACTCTCCACTCTCCATCTTTCCTTTCTTTATTGTGTTGTTAGTTTTGTTTTTGTTTGTTTGTTTGTTTTTTGTTTTTGCCATGGTCTCATCTTAAATAACCTGGGCTGACCTTGAACTCACTATGTAGACCAGACTGGCCTGAAACTCGAGTGCTAGGCTCAAAAGGCCTGTGCTAGCAAGCCTTGATCAATGCTTTATGTGGTGTACATAATAAACATGCAGGCAATCACACCTAGAAAATCATCAAAAAAAAAAAAAACCATGTGACCAATTTGGGCATAAGGCAGAAGGATCAGGTTCAAGGTTTGTTAAGCTACATATAGACTTTAAGGCCATCCCTGGAATATATGACACCCTATATTCAAAAAAGGACAAATAGAAAGTTTTAAATAAAAATGTAGAGTAGTTTTAAAAGTCTCATACATTACTGATAGAAACAAATATTATATACTCTCTTTCAGAAAGTTTGGCCTTCCCAGTACAACCATTCAAAGAAATCAAAATAAATGTTCCCAGGGCCATTTAAGGGCTGCCTAGGATAGATGAGCAAATTTATAAAGACAGAAAACAGAGCCATTGAGAAATCTCCTTAGATGGAAATTTCATATTGGACGTTAAAGATGATTCACACGGCTCTTGTTACAGTTTGAAGCAGGAATGCCCCTGAGGGTTCAAGTGTTAAAGGTTTTGGTCTCCAGCGTATGGTAGGTGACAGAAACTTTAAAAGGTCAAATCTAATTGAAGGTCATCTGGCCATAGGATGAAAGTTGTTGAAGAGGATATCAGGCATTAGGTGAAGAGTTTTTCCATGTGTTACAGCTATGACATACATCATTGAAGGCTTATAAGTAATATGCTAATAATCTCTGGTATTTGTAGTTTAATAGAATGCTAAAATACAGTTATTCCAACAACTAGGGCCAGGCATGGTGGATTATGCCTGTGAAGCTGAGACAGGAGTATAGCCATAGTTCAAGGCTAGTTCAGGTTAGAGTGTGAAGCCCTGTTTGAAAGTAAATCCAAAAAAAACATAGCTAGTAATCAGAAATGATCCAAATGTCTATAGACTGGTGAATGAATAAGCAAAAAGATCATATAATCAATCATTCAGTGGTATACTGTCCGGCATTAAAAGGAACATATGAGTATACATTACAGCATAGGAACTTCAGAAACTACAAAGGCAAGCTGGAGACATGGCACAGAGGTTACTTGCACTCACATGGCACCTCATAAGGGTGTGTGACTCCAGATCCAGGGTTCTTGAGCCCTCTCCTGGCATCTGTGGGCACTGCATGCACATCTTTCATATGTATACATGCAGGCACTCAACTACAAAGGACCGTGTCCTCTGATTCCATTTACAGTCAATGTTCAGAAATGATGAATTTATAGAGACAAAATGAATCCATTGTTTTTTAGGCTTGTGGAAGTGAAAGTAGAGATTAGTTGTGCATGGAATCTCATATAAGGAAAATCCTCATATGCATGTATAGTTTCTAATTAAAAAATCGTTGGATTTTGAAGACTGCCACATACTTCTGTAAACTTACCAAAAAATAGCTGAATTTTGTAGTTTCTAAATGACACCTAAATAAAGCTAGTTTTAAAAACATCTGATAAACACGAAAATGTGATAATTATAACTAGTAGTTATGGGAATACACTCTAAGATCGCGATAATTTCATTTTCCTTGGCTGTCTAACCAGAAACTGGATTGCTAGATTTTCCAGTTTGCATGTGTTCCCGTGTTTTAGTTTTTGAGGAACCTCCACACTGTCTTGCACAGTGGCTTTATTAACTTATATCCCCATCAAATATGTATGGTGGTTCCCCCCTTCTTCGTAGCCTGTTCGTAGCTTGATAATGGATTCTTTAAAAAAAAAAAAAAAAAAAAAACAAAGATCCATTTTATTTTTGTGTGTAGGGTTTTGTGTATTCAGGTGCATAGGGGTGCCTTTGAAACTCAGAAGAAGGCACTCAGACCCTAGGAGCTGTAGTTCCAGGTGGTTGTGGATACTGCTGTATTTTGAAGTCAGAAAGTGTGCTGCATCCAGCTTTGTTCTTTCATTGAGTGTTGCTTCGAATATTTAGGGTCTTTTACAAAAGACCTTACCAATTTTACGATACTTTTCTATTTCTGTATAGAATGTAATTGGGCTGGGTGGTGGTGGCACACACCTTTAATTCCAGCACTGGGGAGGCAGAGGCAGGCAGATTTCTATGAGTTTGAGGCCAGCCTGTTCTATGGCGTGAGATTCAGGACAGCTGGAGCTGTTACACAGAGAAACCCTGTCTCAAAAAATTTTTAAAGAAAAGAATGTAATTGGAATTTGGCAGCAGTCACTTTGAATTTGTTGATCGCTCTGGGTATAAGGGCTATTTTTACAACATCAATTCTGCCAATCCGTGACATGAGCTATCTTTTCATTGCTGTGAATCACTGTTAGTTTATTTTATAAATATTTTATACTTGTCATTGAAGAGATTTTACCTCTGCTATAGTTTGGATGTCATCTGTACCCTGTGAGTTTATGTGTCTGAAGGTTATTCCTAGAGAGGACTGTTAGGGAAATTTTAAGAACTTAGTGGGAGGTCCTTAGGCCACTAGGATGTGTTAACAGAAGTATTTAGGGACTCTTGAGGTAATTGTTTTTAATTTCCTTTACTTTTGAGACTTCCAAATATATATATATATATATATATATATATATATATATATATATATATACATACATACACAAATCTACTCCCCATTCCCATCTTCTAACTACCCTTAGCCCGCCCCCCAACATGTTCTTCCAATTTTGCTTTTTAAAAAATAATTCCGAGAGTCCAGTTAGCCTATATGTGCATGGGTTTAGAGGCATCCACTGCCCTTTTCAGCAACATACATTGATTCAGGATTTCACTCACTCAGGACTTTCTCTAATCCTCACAGGCAGGGATTGAGGCTGAGTTAATGTGCTTTGCCTTTGCATATCCAGAACTTTGAGATAAAGTTACCTAACCTCAGTGCTTCATTACACTGAAAGAAAATAGACTAATACAATCTCCTTGGTTATAACTTATTCTTATGTCTTTATACATTATTTATTTGTGTATGTAACCATGCACATGCCACCATGCTTATGTTGAATTCAGAGGGCAGCTTGAAGGAGCTGGTTCTCTCTTCCACCTCTTGGATCCCAGGGATCAAACTCAGGTCGTCTGGCTTGGTGGCAAATGCTTCTACCTACCAAGTCATCTTACCTGCCCTTTTCAGGTATTTTTTTTTTTGTCAATTATAAAAAGGAATTATTAGCTGTGTATGGTGGCACATGCTTGTAATGCCAGCAGTTGGTAGGCTGAGGCAGGAGAATTACCATGTGTTTGAGGCCAGGCAGGGCTAGATATCAAAGCCCTTTCTCAAATGAAAAGAAAAAGAAAACATTTTCTTATCTCTTCAGATTGTTTGCTGCTAATATATAGAAATGCTGTTGTTTTTTATGTATTGAGTTTTGTGTCCTGCAAATTGACCAAACTTACTAGTTGTAACAATTCTTTGTCTTTAAATCAGTATGTGAATAGCACATCTGTATTCCCATACCACTTATGTCACAATTCATAATATCCAATATAAGGAATCAACCTAATTGTCTATCAACATGAATGAATAAAAGAAAATGAAAATGTGTGCTTGTGTGTTTTGTGTTGTGTGAGAGAAAAATGTGATACTATTCATCAATAAACTGGATAAAATTCTATCATTTTTCAACAACATGGATGAGGCTGTTAGACATTTATATAAACTGGCATGTCAGACAAAGGAATAAAAAAATACCACATGATGTCAGTCATGTGTGGAAATCTTTTAAAGCAAAAATGCTTATTTATTTATTTAGTATACTATAAGAGTGCCGTGGGCATTACACTAATGAAGGAATGTTCTGTCCACACTTGTTATATTTAAAAATTAACTTCTTGCATTTCAAGAGTAGAACAATCATGAGACTCTGGGAAGGGCAAGTGGGAGATGTTGGGCAATAGGTATGCTGCTGTAGTTAAACAGAAGGAAGAAGTTCTGGCATGCTATTACACAGCACGGTGTCTAGTTAACAGTAATGTATTATCCATTTCAAAATAGCTAGAATATTGCAAATGCTCTTTTGGAAAGATATAACTAAGGCTATGAAAATACTAATTATCCTTATTTAACCTCTCAAGATTTCATATTGCATCCCATAAATATTTAGAAGTACCTGTGATTTACAAACCAAATTAGGAGATGGCCTGGTGGTGCAGGTCTGTAATCCCAGCTACTAGAAAGTTTCGGGCAGAAGGAGCACAAGTTCTAGTCTAGCCTGGACAAATTAGTGAGATCCTATTCTAGAATAAAAAGTAAGAAGAATTACAGTTTGGTGTTTTTTTCTGTTTGAATGTGATTTTATGTAGTTGGATATTTCTGTCCCACCATCCAACAACCAAAGTAACCACACAGAATTATGAAAGCTCAGTCAATATCTTAAGCTTGTTTCTAACTAGTTTTTATAACTTAAAACTAACCCATGTATATTTATTTTCTGCCTCGTGGCTTTATTATATTTATCCATGCTGCTTTCCTGTTTCCTTTGTGTCTGGCTGGCAAGTCCAGCTCTCTTCTTCCCAGCATCCTCTCTGCCTGCAAATCCTGCCTAACTATTGGACATTCACCTTTTTGTTAAACCAATCAGAATAATATATTTTCACAGTGTACAAAAGATTATTTCACAACAGTTTTATTTCATTTTCTTGGTTGGGGGGGTTGTTTTAGTATGGATTTGTTTCTTCTTCTCCTCCTCCTCCTCCTCCTCCTCCTCCCCTTCCTCTTCCTTCTCCTCCTCTTTCTTTTATTTTTTTAAGAAAGAACTTAAGGAGGCAAGGATGGGGAGAGAATCTGGATTAGGGAAAGGGAAGAATATGATCAAAATGATTAAATTTTAAAAATTTAAATAATGAAACATAATAATAAAATTTTTTTAAAGACTGGGATGTAGCTCAATGGCACAATACTCCAATGCCACATGTGAGGTCCTGGGTTCAGCCCTAGGCACTGAAAAAGGGCCTGAGATGTAGTACCACTGGATAATGTTTGTCTATGTATGCAAGACTCTGGGTTTAATCCTTAGCACTTTCCAGAATTTTTGAAATGAGAACAAATAAAACAAAATAAACCTACAGTAGTAGGGCATTATTTGTCCACTAGAAAGGATAAAGAGTTTAGAGAGTAAGAGTTGCTGGGAGACAAGGAAAACTAAATTGCTGATCTGAAAGGTGTGTGCTCACTTTGGACAATAGATGGGCAGTTTCTCAATAAGGAAAGTGTAGGTTTACCATACACAGTGATTCTCCTCCAAAGTATATGCACAAGGAAGAATGGATAAGTATGAATACACAAAGGCTAGTACAAAAATTTCCATAGTTGGATTACTTATGCTAGCTAAAATGGAAACAATGAAAAAGTCTACCCTCTGATTACTGAGTGAATATAGAGGGTAGAATATCATAAAAGAAATGTAGTACTGATACATACTACAACCTAGATGAAACATGAACACGGGATACTAAGTGAAAGAAGTCCAAGGTGAAGTGTTATACAAGCCTATTTATATGAAAATTTCCTTAATAGACAAATTCATAGAGACAGTGATTGCAGGAGCCTTGACAAGAAAGAGAATTTAAAATAAATGGGATCTAAATAAATTATCTAAAACTGATCCATCATGATAGTTACATAATTTGGTACTATCTTTAAAAATTTCCCTCAGCCTGAGAGGCAGAAGGAATGTAAGTTGGAGGAAGGGGTGGGAGCAGTATGGAACGCTGACCACCAGGAATGACATGGCTGTTGCACGCTAGACCCCACAGCAGCTGTCATTACTAGCATAGCATCTCCACGAGACGGAGCCTGTCAAAACCCCATCATGGTCAGGTATGTTAGCATTCACCTCTACTCTCAGTACTCAACTGACAGATGCAGGTGGATCTCTGAGGTGTTCGCCAGCCACGCCTATAGAGAGAGACCCTATCACAACAGATAGCAGCAGCAGCAGCAGCAAACACAATGAGAACTTACATGCAGTTAAAAGAAAAGTAAAGACATTTTCTTTCAGAGGGTTAGCTACTGGCAAGGTGCCAATTCTTTTATAAAAAAACTAATGAAACTCATTGGGTCACACAAAAAAAGACTTGAAAGTAGAAGGGGTGCTAGCCCACAGGAGGTGATTAGCAGGAGTGGCAGGGGGACAAGAAAGGGGAGTAGGGATGAATATGATCACAATACAATATGTACAATATGAAAATGTCATTATAAAACCTACTGTGTATGATTAATATATGCTAATAAAAACATTGAAAGCGAGAAACTGGGTCAAGCATGGAGTCGCATGCTTCTCAGTGAGCACTTCGAAGTAGGAGGCAGGATGACTGAGTTCATCATCATTGTCAACTACACAGTGACTTCAAGGCCAGCCTGGGCTTATTATACTTGACTCCACAAATACATTGGTAAATTGTGTACGAGAAATGGATAAATATGCATTGAGCAGAACAGAACTAGTAGTGAATTTCAAGACTTTGTTACTATTGTTCTGTCCATGTCTTTGGAGTCTTAACTATTTTTTTTTTTGTTTTTGTTTTTTTTTTTTTTTTTTTTTGTCATTCACCCTGTCACCCAGGCTGCTCTGAAACTTGTGTTCCTCCTGTCTCAGCCTCTTGAATATTGCTGAGATCACAAGGTAGCCACCTCACCCAGCTACCTCTGACGATTTCTGAGCATTCTTTTGTGTATACTTTCCTGTAAAGGCCTACACGTTTGTCTCTTGAGCTAACAACTTAAAGGAGAATGATTTAATTTAACTTGTTTCAGTCCCTATTGCTTCTTGACCCAGATGTAACAAAGCAGAGCATCATAGTGAAAGTGGATGGTAGGAACAAAATGAAAATAGGGAGCTAGATAAGGACTGGGACAAGGTATTTCCAGCCAAGGCAGGCCCCAGTGACCTATTTCTTTTAACCCGGTGCTTCCCATTTCCCAGTAATGATTCCATCAATGAATTAATCCATTGATTGGGTTAGATGCTCCATGATCCAAACGCTTTACCAAAACCCCCGCTCTGAACATTGTACTGTGGTCAAATCTTTCAACACATGGGTTTTGAGAAGCAGAGCTTCAGTCTGGAGCCTTAGAGTACTTAGGCATCCTGATGACCAGCATGGGAGTTTGGGGAAGACATGGTCATATCTGCTGTGCTTTGATCATCATGAGATGGCAAAGCTGCTGCATAATATGAGCACAAAAAAAGGATATCTGACACTGAGGCGACCTATTGGGAATCTCTTGGTATTCATTATGTACCCTCACTAGCCTTGAACTCACTGCTGTTCTTGCATCAGTGTGAGAGTATGACAGTGCTTCACTCTCATCCACACTGACTGTAGGTTTTTGAAGACTATAGGTTTTTTTGAAGATGGTGACAGGTGACAGGAACATAGGTTACCTAAGTACAGAGCTTATTTGGGGAATTTTGACCCAAAGCACATTTTCTGGATAATCGCACACAGACACATGGGATATAGGAACATTCTTTATTCCTTTGCCCCATACAGCATATTCACAGCAGATGCCCCACTCTCTTTGGAGTGCTGGTAGGGCATACTTTTTGTAACATAAAAGAGCTTATGAAAGTTGCTGGAATATTCTCAGTCACTGATGGTAGAAGGACCTAGGGCTGTTACACAGAGAAACCCTGTCTCAAAAAAAATTACAATTGTTGGTTTACTTTTTTCTTTTTAAATAAAAACCTAGAGTCAGATGTAGTGGTTAATGCTGAAAGACCAGAGATGCAGAACAGCCAATCACTAGTTCTTATCTTTACTGAATCCTCAGACTGAATGCTCTGAGCTCCTGTCTCCCACCTTATACTCCTCTTTCCACCCAGCCACGTCACTCCGAATCTCCACCTTCCTAGTGCTGGGATTAAAGGTGTGTCATTCCAAGTGCTGGAATCAAAGGTGTGAGTTCTGTTTCTCTTTTAGACTGATTCACTCTCATGTAGCTTAAGGTGGCCTTGAACTCACAGAGATCTGTCTGCCTCTGTCTCCAGAGTGCTGGGATTTAAGGCATGTTCCATAGAACAGCCCTATATGGCTAACTAGTGGCTAGCTCCACACTCTGATCTTCAGGCAAGCTTTATTTGTTAGATCATATACAAAATATCACCACATAGTAATGCCATGAACACTTAATGTGCAGGTTTTAATACTGGCATGTTTTGCATTTCTCTTGAATAATTTTTGACTTGAGATTGCTGGGTCAGAAGTTAGGCCAATGTTTAATCTTTTGAGGAACTGCCAATGATGAAGTTCCATCATGCTTTCAAGTAAAGAGAATTGAATACAGAAGTGAAATATTAGAGCTGACAGTGATAACTTCTCTATACTATTTTGCTAGAATTCTTATTTGTTGATACTCAACATTTCTGACATTCACATCTTGCCTTTACAGACTCTGGACAGAAATAACAGTAAGGGGACCACTACTATACTCCCAATACTGATGAATGGAATCAAAATGTTTGAAGGGCTGGAAATCTTAAATGATAATGTTTTGCAAATCATGATATTAAGGAGGCAGACAGATCTCTTTTAAGTTCAAGGCCAGCCAGACCCTGTCTCAAAAGAAAAACAGAAGTGTTCTCTTTTATATTTTAGAGCCAGAAAGGCAAGAGAAGAGTATCCCTAGTTGTTGGAATAAGTGTCGTATTTTTAACATAATTGAAAAATAAAGGTCCAAAGTTTGTTTTATTTATATCATCTTAGACTTGGGACCAATTGTGTGGCTCATAAAAGGAAAAACTGGCAAATTAGAGTTAATCAAAATTAAAACTTTTAATCAGGTCTGGTGTTACACCCTTGAATCTTAGAATATAGGCAGTAGAGACAGGAAGATCAGAAGTTCAGGGTCAGCCTTGGCCATGTAGCAATTTTGAGACTAGCTTTGCCTACATTAAGGTTCTGAAAATTCAGACTTTTATTCAGCAAAGTTCTGCATGAAAAAAAGGAAAAGGCAAGCTACGAACCTGGAAAATGGCCCTAGTGATTAAGAACAGTAGCTGTTCTTCCCGAGGACCAGGGTTTGATTCTCAGCATTCACATGGCAGCTCACAACTGGCTCTAACTCCAGTTCCAGAGGATCGGATGCATTCTGGCCTCCATAGACACCAGGCATGGTACACAGACATACATGCAGGCAAGACACGAATTAATAAAATAAAATTTAAATTAAAATATCAATGATAAAGTATAAGATTTATAATTTTACTAGTAGTTTGAAAACAGGTAGATGAAAACAATCTATACATGCTTCTATAAGTAAATAGTTCAATATTCCACACCAAACAATACTGCTTAGTAATAAAAGGAATGGACTATAATCTGAGGAGGTAAAGGCAGGAAGGACAGGAGTTCAAGTCCAGCCCTGGCTCTCGAGTTTGAGAATAGCCTGGGCTGCTTGAGATCCTATCTTAAACAAATGGACAGAAAGGACACAAAATTTTTCCTTTTAAATGATTTCTTCAGTTAATTTATCAAAGCAATTGAAAGCATTACTAGTACTCTGAAATATATCAGGCAAAAGATATATATATATATATATATATATATAGTAACTTGTATAACTCACTAGCAAAACCTGAAACTAATCAAAGAAACTTAGTACATTTAGAAGAAATAGTCAAAATACATGACTATCTCATCTTGGTTAATCATCAGAGTAAAATTACTATGATATATTGAAAAACTAAATATTTGCAATAATAGCTAAATTGGGATGGAGAGGTGTCTTAGTGGTTAAGAAATCTTGTTCATAACCTTGAGGACTGGAGTTCGTATCCTAGAACTCAGGTAGCAATGCCCATAACTCTATCCCCCATAGATGCAGCCATGAACACACATGTGTATATAAACAAATATACACAAACAATGGTTTTTAAAAGTGCTTATTTTTTATTTAGTTGCGTGTGTGTGAGGTGTGTGCATATGTGTACAAGAGAGAGAGAGAGAGAGAGAGAGAGAGAGAGTGACAGCATGAAAACACACTTGTGTGATATGTAGGAAGCATATTTGTACATGCCATCGCATGCTTGTAGCTATCAGAGGACAACTTAAGGAGTTGATTCTTTGATTCTTTCTTCCACCATGTGGGTCCCAGGAATCAAACTTTGGTCCTCAGGCCAGATAGAAATCTACTTTAGTGGCTCACCATCTCACTAAATAGCAGCTAACTAAACCACAAATGATGAGAAAGATGTGCAGCATCTGGATACTCGCAGATGCTACTATGTCTATAAACTGGTATAACAACTTTCGAAAACCATGTGAAAATTCTTTACTGTTATTTTGATTAATTTTCATGTTTAATTCTTTAACAGTTTCATATGTTTATATGATGAAATTTAGCCATTTTCAAACTCTATTTGCCTCTCGTCCCTTCCCTCTATTTCCTGACAAGTTGCCCTCCTAATTTTGAGTCTTTTGTGTGTGTGTGTGGGGGGGCTCTGAATTTAATCAGAATTCTTCCCTGGGTGTGGCTGTGAGATTTCTTGGAGCAAGGAGAATTTAGCAGTGGCCACATGAAGAAAATGACATTCCCTACCCCAACAACTGTTAACTGTTCATCCATAAGGACCAAGTTGGGTCTCTTGATTCCCTCCCTCCCTATGGTGAAGGACCCAGTCTTGTGCAAGTCTTGTGTAAATAGCCACAGCTGCAGTGGGTTCATGAGTATGGTTGGTATCCCTTGTCCGGAAGATGCATTTTTGTTGCATGTCTCCCCATTTCCTGTCTCTTTCATTTTTTTCTGCTCCCTCTTCCAGTCTCCATGGTTTGGAGAATATGATACAGCTATTCATTCCATTTAAGGCCAACCACTCCACCATCACGTTCTCTGCACTTTGGACAGTTATGGGTTTCTGCATTAACTGCCACCTACTACAGTGGGAAGTGTCTGATGACAGATGGGTGCAGCACTAATCTGTGGGTATAAACATGAGTACTTACAAGGACAGTTTGACAAAACACGAATATAGCCCAGCAGTGCTACCAATGGGAACTTACTCAAATAGAAGTAAAGCTTAGATATTCAAAGTCACATAAGAAGACCATGGCTGCTTTATTCATAATAGTCTCAAACTAGAAACAGGCCAGCAGCCCTTCTTCAGACTATAGTATAATCATACAATTAAATACTACTCAATAATTGTTACTAGTGCAAGGCTTGATGGGGGTGTTGCCTATAATCACAGAAGTTAAGAGGGAGAAGCAGATGTTCAAGGGTAGTCTGCTCTACACAGTGAGTTCCAGGCCAGCTAGGGATACATAGCAAGATCGTGTCCCCCAAATCCAAGGGTGAGTGGGGTGGGGGTAACCTATGCAGCATGGGTGAAAGAAGCCCAGATTTGAAAACCACACAGTGTAAATCCACGGAGTGGAAGTTTGGTTTTGCTTGCTTGTTTGTTTGAGACAGGGTTTTTCTGTGTAGCCCTGGCTGTTCTTGAACTCACTGTGTAGATCAGGCTGCCTCTGCCTTCCAAGTCCTCCCAAGTCCCGAGGTTAAAGGCATGAGCCACCACCACCTGGTTCACTTATTGGAGGTTGTAGAAGTACAAAATGACCTATTGTGACAGAGAAGCAGATCATGGTTACAAGAGGAGCAAAGGAGAAAGGAGATGGAAGGGGAAAGGAGAGACTGGAGGGAAGGAGAGCAGTGCAAGCCACATGAATGTGTCCTAGGTTTTCTTTTGAGACGGTCTTGCTTTGTAGACCAATCAAACCTTGAATTCATGGCAATCCCCGACTCAGCCTCATAAGCCCTATAGGAGCCACTACAGCTGGTTCTAGTATTCTTATCTTTCCTAATTTTTTATAATTATTTATTTTCACACGGGCACTCATGTGTGTGCGGGCACATGTGAGAGCATGCACGTGTGTGTGTGTGTGTGTGTGTGTGTGTGTGTGTGTGTGTGTGTGTGTGTGTGTGTGTGTCTGTGTTCACATGCACAAGCTAGAGTGCATGTATAGAACTCAGGGCAATCTGTGAGAATGGGTTCTCTCTACCATGTAGGTTGCTCCCCGTCTTGGGGACTGTGGGAATTACTCTCAGGTTGTTAGCTTGGTGTCGGGCACTTTACATTCTGAGCCAGTGGTTCTCAACCTTTCTAATGCTGCAGCCCACTTCCTCATGTTGTGACCCCCAACCACAAAATCATTTCATTGTTACTTCGTAACTAATTTTGCTACTCTTATGAATCGTAATGGAAATATCTGATATGCAACCCCTGTGAACGGATCACTTGACCCCCTATGGGGTGGTGATGACCTACAGGTTGAAACCTACTGATCACTCTTCCTCCCTTCCTGTCAACATCTATTCACCGACAGAATCCATTTTCCCTTCAGTCTCCCCTGGGTTTGTTTTCTCCTTTCTATTTTACAGCTAGAACCTAGATCCTCATGCCCTCCCAAATGGCTGCCAAAGCAACAAGTTGGTTTCTCTCTCCTCAGAGTATCAATTGTATCCAAATCTTTTGGGGGTATGAATCACAAATGACGTCAGTATTTTACACACACTATGACATTCTTTCCTTGTCATGAAATAATTTTACATGTACTATCTTGAAAGCTAGCTTTTGTCTTTTTATATGTAACAGAGGATGACCTTGAACTCCTGATGCTCCTTCCACCTACCCGTGATGGGGATTATAGGCATCATCTTCTGTTTTTCATAATTCAGGGGCTGGGAGGTAATACAGTGGCATAGTGTTTGCATGCACTTAGGAACTCCCCAGATCATACCCTAGCACCGTCACCACTAGGCAGGGAGAGCAGGGGCAGGCATGGTAGTGCAAGCCTTTAATCCCAATACTCACTCAGGAAACAGGCTGGTGGATCTCTATGAGGTCAAGATGACCCTGGTATACATAGTGAGTTCTAGGTCAGACAAGGATACCTAGTAAGACCTTTCTCAACCAAGTTCTTTCTTGGGGGAGATGGAGAGTTAAGAGCACTGGTTGCTCCTTAAGAAGATCTGGTTTTGAGTGCCAGCACCCATATGGAGGCTTATAACAGACTGTAACTTCAGTTCCAGGACATGCAACATCTTCTTTTGGCCTCTATGCAAACAAGGAAAACACATGTGCACATACATATGTGCATGTGAAACACCCATACACATAAAATAAAAAATCAGGGGGAAAAGGAGGTCTGAGTTAAGTCCCAGAACCCTTACAGGTCATTCACAATCAACTGTAACTCCAGCCTTAGGGCATCTACTGCCACCTTCTGGCCTCCAAGAACACTGCACTTGTGTGTACATACCAGCATGCAGACACATTAAAAATATACATTAAAAATAAAATCAAGATATTAAAAATCCTTCATGTGAGATTAATATTTGTTGTATGTATTTGTAATAACTCAACATTCTGATATCTGTTCTCCCCAGTTTATACATACTCAGATACAACTACAACAGTAACATCATACTAATTTATACTCTTTTTTTCTTATTTTCATGACAGTACAGATTACCACCGTCTTCAAATTGTAGTGTTCTGGTTACAGAAGTAATGTATACTTATTGTATAAAATACATACGTACTGTACCCATCATTTACGATGAGAGTCTTCTCTAATCTTTTCATCCACTCAAGAGAGCCCTCAGTTTGGGAAAGTCTTAGAACTTCTTCTGTTCTTATGGTGCTGGAGACAACTCAGGGCCTTGCTGGACAGGTGGGTTTTTGTTTTTTTGTTTTTTGTTTTTATTTGTTTGTTTACCACTGGGCCACATCCTCAGTCAGCCATAGTTTTTGTTGTTGATTCTGTTTTCAGGGAGAGTTTGGAACTCTGTAGTTCAGGCTGGCTTTGACTTAAGGTTAGGGTTTAGGGTTAGGGTTAGTCTCCCAAGTGCTGAGATTAGAGATTTGTGACCCCATGCCTGAGTTTCATGAACTTTGGACTGCAATTTATGTATTCCCTCAACAATCATTTGTTGTGTGTCTTCTATTTGCTACACAATTGTTTTTGACACCAAGTGTACATGTAGCAGTAAACAAAAAGTTGTGGATATCATGAAACTTAGCATGTGTTAGGAGTTATAAACAAATAAATATGCAATATGCTGAGTGAGTGATAAATGCTTTGATAAAATAGAAATGCGAAATAATTATAATGAGAGGGGGTTTTCAATAGTCTCGGCTTTTTTTTTAAATCTTTTACTGGAAGGATTTTTGTTTTCTTTGTTTTCAGATAGGGGCTCACATAGCCTAGGCTGGCCTAGAACTTAAAATGTAGTTGATAATGACCTTAAACCTCTGATGCTTCTGCTTTAGCCTCCCAGGTGCTACAGTCACACCATGCCCAGTCTCTGCAGCGCTGCAGATTGAATGCTGGGTTACCAATTTAGCTCTAGCTCTAACCCTTGCGGTTTACAAAAGGATTTCACTAATTCTCTGCAAAGTTTGTACACTGAATTTTGCTCATACATACCCATTCTCGCAACTCCTCCCAGGTCTGCCCATACCTCCCTACTCACTTTTGGTCCTTTGGTTTTGTAACAATTTGTGTAGCTCAAATAGTCTTGGGAATAGCCACTCCCTGGAATGTGGTCAACTTACCAGGGATCACACCCTAGAAAGAAACTGGTTATCCTTCCCAGTGTGGAAATAAAAGGACAGTTGTACACAGGAACTCAAAACAGTTGTGCTGTCGTGTACAAGACCTGTGTATGCTCAAGTCAGACAAAATCCCAGTATGATGGGGCAGGTGGGCATTGAGTTCCTGTTTCTTTTTTGTTGTTGTTGTTTTTCCAGTTTATTGAGAAAGGGTTTCTCTGTGTAACAGCCCTGGAGTCCTGGAAATAACTCTGTAGACCAGGCTAGCTTCAAACTCACAGGGAGCCGCCTGCCTCTGCTTCCTGAGTGCTGGGATTAAAGGTATGCTCCACCATTGCCCAGCTGTTTTTTGTTTTTGATTTACAAGGTGCTGTGACATAGCCCAGTGAACACAGGCCTTTAATGCAAGCACTCGGGAAATAACAATTGGGAGATGGAGGCAGAAGGAATTTAAGAGCTGCATGAGATCTTGTCTAAAATAATATTATTCTGGAGATGGAGAGATGGCTAAGGTTGAGACCACTTTCTGCTCTTGCACAGGTCCTGAGTTTGGTTCTCATCACCCATGTCATTCAGCTCACAGCTGCTTATAAGTCTAGTTCCAGAAGATTGTGGTTTCCCTGGGCACCTGCATTCATATGTATTCCCCCACATGTGAGTGTATACATACACACCTCTCTCTCTTAAAAATAATAGAATTTTAAATGTTATGCTGTCTCCATATGTAGGTTTTGTTGTTCTCTCTCTCTCTCTCTCTCTCTCTCTCTCTCTCTCTCTCTCTCCCTCTTTCTTTCTCTCTCTCTCTCTCTTTGGTTTTTTGAGACAGGGTTTCTCTGTGTAGCCTTGGATGTCCTGGAACTCACTCTCTAGACCAGGCTGAACTCAAACTCACAGAGCCCTGCCTGCCCTTGCCTCCCAAGTGCTGGGATTAAAGATGTGTACTGCCACTGCCCAGCCTCCCTATGTGTTTATAAGACATGTAGGCATAGAGTAGTACTATGTGACACTTGCATGCACAAGGAGATGTTCATGTGAACACATTTTGTTGTTCTCTACAGTACAATAGGGCAGGAAGAGAGGTAGTAGGACTGTGGGGGCAGTGTTATTAGCTGTGATCCAGGTGACAAGCAAAATAGCTCAAACCATCTTGACAGCAGTAGAGTTGTAGGAGGATGGCGTTCTAAACTTGTAGAAAGTGGACAGCATTACTAATTGCCTGAACTTTGGGTATAAGAGAAGGAATGGAATCGAAGCATGACTCCAAGGCTTTGCGACCTTCCTTTCAGAACTGACACAGATGGTCCATCTAACTCCCTCCCTCTCAGTTCCCTGGGAAGAGCAGATCTCATGCATTGAGGCACGGAGTCTGAGTCATGCTGACTCTGAGATTAGATCATTCAAGTGGGGATGGTGAGTAGGCAGTTGAAATATGATTCTCAAGTTCAAGGCACAGGTCAGGACTGACCACTTACAGTTATGAAATCACCCCGGAAATGAATATAGCTAGAAGAAAGAAGATGCCCAAGGCCTGAGCCCTGGGGCAGCCCAATCTTGAAGATGTAGGGCAACAGGCAAAAGAAACGCATGGCAACTAATGAGGTGAGAAGGAAGTGAAGCCACAGAGCATAATGGAAGATACATTTCCAGAAGAGCCACTCTGAGGCTGTATAGTCCCTTTGTGAAAACAAAAGAAATGAAAAGAATTCATTGCTTTACATGGTGCCGGGGATTGAACTCAGGTCTTCATGAAAGCTGGGCAAGTAATCAACTGAACCATATCCCTACCCAGTAGGTGTCAATTTTGAAACAGTACTATTCATTTAGCACCATTAATAAACTTTCCTTGAACAGTATAGATCATTTTTGCTGATTAATTTCTAAGGATATTGGGTGCTTTCAAGAGCACATGTGCTTAGATGTGTGTGTCCAGTGCTCATGACTACTAAAACTGGCTGTTGATACTCTCCAAATGCTTCTCAGGAAACTGAGGGGACAGGGCTGGGGCTGAGGGTGGGTGGGGTCAGGGTGGGTGGGGTCAGTTGACTGTGTAGCATATTCAAATCACTTGTCTAAACTCCTCAGAATCCCACCTCCAGAATTAAAGATATATGTCCTCATATTTGATAGTTTCCGTAGTAGATATGTTAAACTCATATCGTGTGAACCTGAAAGGAAGAAGTTAGAACTTGCTCGTATTTTATACACAAGAGAAAATGTTAACATATTCATTTGTGCAAATATTATTAAGACAATTTCAAAGTACTTCTGTAATCTATCCTTCAGAGAAGTCTGAGTTGGCAATAAAAATTTACCAATAAACATGAAATAAGCTATCTCATGTTGATGTTTTTCAGCTGTCTTTATTTTTCATGTGGGGTGGGAGAGACTAGTATAATAAATATCTTAATTTTACACTTTTAACATCCCTAGTTTTATGAATTTATAGCAATACTACTTTGATTGATTTTTTTAAAGAGTGTATTAAAATAATGAAACTCTCAGATTTGAAACCAAGTTCTTGAACAATAAAGACATGACAATTTTGTGTGACTCAGCAGGTCACACTGCAGTCTCCACGACAAGATTCATTTTTGTTTCTTTGTTTTATTGTGTGTGTGTGTGTGTGTGTGTGTGTGTGTGTGTTTTCTTTTAAATTTGGTTTTGATTGGGGGGGGGTTGGAAAGGCCAGAGGGCAGATGCAAAGGGGACAAGGAGATGAGTGGGATCAGGGTGCATGATGTGAAATCCACAAAGAGTCACTAAAAGTTAAAAATGTTTGAATAATTAAGATGTCTATGAATTGCTCAGTGGTTAGCAGCACAGTGCCCTTGAAAAGTACTAGAGTTTTATTCTTAGCAGCCATGTTGGTCAGCTCACAGCTACCTGTAACTCCAGCTCCAGGGGGATCTAACACCTCAGGCTTCTGAAGGCACCTGCTCTCCTATTCACACACTCGGCCACAGGCACACACTTAAAATAATACATCGTTTAAAAAGATATCCGCATCTCACTCCCTTAGCTATTAGGGTTTTGAGTACTGGATGTGCTTATGTAGCAATGTGGGTTTCCAAAGAGTAGTAAGTTAATATTGTAAATGTTGTAAATGCTGCTGAGAAGTCTGGAAAGGGGCCCCACAACTGATCACTGGGTAACATAGAGTTTGTTACATGAGGCCCAATTCTCTCACTTTAAAATTTATGTGTTGGCTGCTTGTACTCCCAGCACCTAAGTGACTAGAGCAGGAGGATTACCAAGAGTCTAAGCTTATCCTGAGATCCATAGTGAGTTTCAGGCTAATCTGAGTTACTGAGTGAGACCCTGTCCAGAGAGAACGGCCAAGGGAGTAAGATAAGGAAGAAAGGAAGAAAAGTTATTGAAGATCTATTCACTAGGTCCTCATAATGTAGCCTTATTTGGACATGGGGTTTGTTTTGTTTTGTGTTGCAGTAAGTATATTGCGTTGTTTGGAGAAAGGATCTCACTGTGTAGCCCTTGCTGGCCAGCCTTGAACTTCTGGGAATCCTTATGATTCTATCTCCCAAGTGCTGGAATACAGACATACATTACTGTGCCTGATTTTGCAATAACATCTTTAAAGAGATGATTAACTTAAAATGAAATCTTTATAGTGGGCCCTAATTCAGCATGACAAGTGTTTATAAGAAGACATGTAGATGACACTTGCATGCTCAAAGAGATGATCATATGAACACAATATGTTGTTTACAAAAGGGTTTCATGTAGTCCAGGCTGACTACCAATTTCCCTATATGGTTAAGGGTGACCTTGAACTTCTTCTGATCCTTCTGTTTCTACCTCCCCAAGTGCTGGAACGACTTGGTTTATGCAGTACTTGGGATTGAACCTAGTGCCTGCCAGGTAAGCATTCTGCCAACTGAGACATATCCCCAGAACTCTAATGACATGTTTTGTTGCATTTTTTCATAATAGCACAAATTTTATTTTTCATAATGAGTTCTTTGTCCTTCTCTCATGCATTACATATATTATTACTTCTCTCATATGTGTACATTCTCCATTCCCCCCACACCAGATCCCCCCTGTACCCATCCCCACCCTCCCCCAGTTCACTCACAAAATCTATTTCATTTTGATGATTCAATGAGTTTATGATTGATTACAGGAGCATGGGTGGGAGATTATTTACTGGAGCATGGGTAATTTACCAGTAGCTACACCACTAAGGAAAGTGTATTTCCTTCCTCCCCACCCCCCAGTAACGATTAACTAACTACCAGTAACTCTCCATGGGGCCTGAGTCCCCTTCTCCACTCCCTGACTGACATCTGCATGATAGGTGGTGACCTAACATTCAACTCAGAGGAAATCAGCTTTGCTGTTTTAGGCCACCAGTCCATGAGTTCTGACAGCCTCAGCAAGGTAGCATAGAGGTGTGGGCAGTGCCATGGACATAACTGCTAGACCTAAGTATTTAAGTGTGTAAGATCTAGAGTAGAGAGGACACTAGTTATACCACTGTAGTGGGAGGGAGGAAGAGAGGATGGAAGGACAGGCAGAACACATAACTGCATATAGGCTACTTGGAGGCAGATGGATAACTACTTCCTCAGTTAAATATGAAGCAAGACCAACTAAGTGCGGTAGGTAGGCAGGGAATTTCAGAATTGATGAATGTCCTAAATAGTCTTCTGACAGGTGAATGCGGTTTTCTCTTAAATACTCTAAGTCAAAATGATCCCTGAGCCAGGTGTGGTAGCACATACCTGCAATCCCAGAACTTGGGAGGCAGATGCAGGAGAATTGCTAAGTATGTGAAGCCAGTCTAGTCTACAAAACAAGGTCCACCCTTGAACACATAGTAACATCCTGTGCAAAAACAAACAGACCAAGAGTGTAAAGATAAAGAAGGGAGATTTCTCCATGCGTTTTGAAGGTGAATCTCTCTTGATTGTGGTTAGTGCCCAATCAATGGCTCTTTCGACCATGTGATGACAGCAAAAGACACCCCCTGTGAACCAGGGAGTGGGCTGTCACTCTATACCAAATGTATTGCCAACTTGGTATCAGAATTCCGAGGCTCTAGGGCTGTGAGAAACTTCTGTTGTTTCTGAGCCACCAACGGTATGTAAATAAGCGAACTGAAGAAGTGTATGAAGATTGCTGGGCTAGTGAAGATTTCAGGCTATCTGTGTTTGGGTTCTTGAAAGGTGTAGGAAATAAAATTTCCAAAGTTCCCCCAGCCAGTTTAGTTCCCAAAACAGATAAAGGAAAAGCACTAGCTAGCCCCAACCTCGAGACCGTGTTAAGCCACGCTGACACCCAAATGAGATGTTCAGAGTAGAAAATTACTAACAGCTCAGCTTGCCTGCAATGCCACGAGCCTGAAAAGCTTTAATATAAACACAATGTAAAATGTAGAGATGAATCCATGCACACAGAGATGAACCATGCATGGTTTTATTGATAAGCAGATATATATAAGCAACTATGTAAGAGAAGGATAGCACCTAAATGATGTGTAACATTTTACCCTTCGGATTACTCAGTACGAGGCAAGGGAAGAGTCAAGCCTTGGGGTTCATAAACTGCTGTCTGCACTCAGTTACCATACCTGCCTGTCATCCTTTGCTGATGGCTGGCTTGCAAAGTCATATGATGAACTCCCACTTTCACTACTCTCGAGTCTTCAATACTCTTACTATGAAGTGAGGCCCAATGTTTTTCATAACAAATGAATGTGATGGAAGGAAGTAGAGCTAAAATGGGAAGGAATTTGTGAGGAAATAATTATAATAATGGACTGTGGAGCCTTGTCTGGGTAAGAATTAAAGTGGTTATTTGATGATTTTAAAAAAAAACAATGATAAGGCCAGTTGTGCAGGCTTATTCCTGTAATCTCAGAACTTGGTGGAGGCAGGAGAATCTGGAGTTCTGGAACAGCCTGTGCTATCCACTTTCACGAAATAGAGATACGTTGGCTGGTGATGAGAGATGTTATTCAGTAAATATGTTTCTCATACTGGTTAATTAATAAAGCCTATGGCCAATAGGAAACAAGATAGGTGGGGCTAAGAGACCAGGAGGAGGAAAGAGGAAGTAGAAGGAGGAGTCAAGATGTAGACCATGGAGGAAGCAAGATTCTGGGGCCGCCACTCCCCGATAAGATGACCACGTGGAAATACATAGATAAGTAGAAATGGGTTAATAATTAAGACAGAGCTAGCCCATAAACAATAATGGTAACTGGCCAACAGGATTGTATCAAATACAGAGTCTCAGAGTGTTATTTGAGGCTGGTGCGGCTGTGGGCCCTGGCGGGCTGGCGGGCTGGCGGGCTGGCGGGCTGGCAGAAAACAACAAGCTACAGGCTGGTGCAGTGCTCAGTGGGTACAGGCATTTGCTACCAAGCCTGTCTGACCTGAGTTCAATCCCTGGACTCCACAAGGTAGAAGGAGAGAACTCAGTCTTATGGGTCATCTGACCTCCATGGGTGTGTTTGGCATGCACTCAACTATACTACCACACACATCATATATACACAGTGCATACATTTTTTTAAAATTTAAAAGACACATAGAAAATCACCCTGTGTCCTCAAAAAGAGATGATGTATATTCAATGACATTTGCTGTTGTTTTAGAATAGCATCTGTGAAAGGAATAGTGCTTGAGAACGAAAACAATCGAGAATTGTATGCATCAGGCATTAATTCAATTTTGTACATCCGAAATTAGCATAAGTAACGAGTGTTCAGTAATAATAAATGTTTTTTCATAAGCATATTTTAGCATGTGTTTGTGTATTGTTGGAAGGAAAATGTCACGTACTATATATTGTGCAAGCATAGTTCATATACATGAATATATATTGAATGGGAAGCACATCATATATGTTATACTGCAATTGTACTTTGGGGACACTTTTTGAGGCAAAATGATGCTATGTAAGCCGAGCTCTCTTGCAACTCACTGTGCAGCCAGTTAAAAACTTGTAGCAATTCTTCTGCCTCAGTCTCTCAAGTGCTGCTGGGCCATAGGTATTATCCACCATGGCTTCTAGGCTACACTCTGCTGTGTTTGGAGTCAAGGTCATCCTAGTAGTCCTGGCTGGGCTATAACTTATTATGTAGACCAGGCTGGCTTTAAACTCACGGCTCTTCCTGCATTTGCCTCCTAAGTGCTGGGCTTGCAGGAATGAGTAACCACGCTTGGCTTTTCATTATGCTTTTAAACTTTACTATAGTTTTTGATGTTTTTCTATGTTAAGCATATGATTTGTATCACTTTTTAGAAATTAAAGATTCAATCTGATGATTATATTACAATTTAAACAAATCCTACATAAATCTATGTACCTACCTACATAATGGGGTTCACTAACCCAGGGGTTTGTATATGCTAGCCAATAACTCTACCACAGAGCTACATGCCTACTCCACAATGGTCAATTTTAAAAAATAGTATTATAAGGCCAGGTGGGATGGTAGATGCCCATAATCACAGCAGTTGAGACTGAGATAGCAGAATTCTTGTAAACCCATAAATAATGGAAGATCCCAGGCCAGCTAGGGCTATATAGAAAAACCTTGTCTGGGGGGGGGCGGTATTCTAAATTATACTTTCAAATAGTTAGATGTGCAAAATACTATATGATGCTTGAGTGCAAATGAGACCAATCAAAAATAGTGAAAAAAAAGGGAAATTTCAAGTAAATGGCTTCTACATCTGCCTAGCTTGAGCTTCCTACCTTTGTGGACCTATAACGATGCAAAAGCCACCA
Organism: Cricetiscus sungorus; assembly: GCA_030556225.1. NCBI lineage: Eukaryota > Metazoa > Chordata > Mammalia > Rodentia > Cricetidae > Cricetiscus > Cricetiscus sungorus. The sequence continues at coordinate 14,095,817 of JANBXA010000726.1, forward strand.
GTAGTGCCAATGATGTAATGTGATCATGCCGTTTCTCTTTTTCCATAGCTTTCTACAGACTTATGTAGCCTGGAGAATGTGACTGGGAGTTTTCCACTGATTAGTGGGTTTGCCAGGCATGGTGGTGCACGCCTTTAATCCCAGCACCCAGGAGGCAGAGGCAGGCAGAAGTCTGTAAGTTCAAGGCCAACCTGATCTACAGAGCAAGTTCCAGGACAGCCAGGGCTGTAGCACAGAGAAACCTTGTCTCAAAAACCAAAAAAAGTAAGACTAAAGAAAGTATGCAATTCTCAGTCTCGTGGTTCTCTGGGCTCCCACTTCTATTGCTCTTAGGTGGATTTTTGCAATGTCGTCTGCAAAATCAGTACTTTTGAGAAGAAGGGGACATATGGAATTTTTTTTTCCTTTGAGACAAGGTCTCACAATGTAGCCCAAGATGACCTGGAACCCACTATATAGCTGATGATGGCCTCATCTCTGTGGAAATCCTCTTGTCTCAGCCTCCTGAGTGCTGGGATCACAGGTGTGATCCACCATGTTGAGCTCCACATCGACCCTTGATAATAAGCTTTTCTCTTTTCAAGGCTGGCAAGATGGCTCAGAAGTTAACAGTTTGATTCCTACAATCCATATTGGGCAGCTCACAACTCCCTGTAATTGCAGCTGCTGTGGATGTGATGGCCCCTAAGGGCAAAGCACACAGGCACGAACGCACGCACACCCTTTTAATTTTTGAGACAGAGACCTGGAACTCACTGTGTAGACCAAGCTGGTCTCGAAATCAGAAATTCACCTGCCTCTGAGATTACAGGTGTGTGCCTTCATGCCTGCTCTTAATAAATCTTTTAAAATGGCTTTTCTGGATTCAATCTAAAATTTTCAGCCTACTGTGTATGGCATTTCCATCACATGTGATGTTAAGTCTTTGTAAGCAGACTGCATCCTCACCTGCCATTTATAGTGTGGAACAGAGGCATGGCCTCAAAACTATCCAATTTGGTGATTTGTACATGAGTTTTTTAGGCCATCCAGTTTTCTTTCATTTCCTTACACTGGTTACCATATTGGTTCTGGCACAATCTATGAGTAGAAAGTCGAGAGAAGTGATTTCTGGTAAGAGAACACAAGCTAGTCTGTAAGGCAAAGGACACAGTTGACAAGACCAAACGACAGCCCACAGACTGGGAAAAGATCTTCACCAACCCCACATCTGACAGAGGGCTGATCTCCAAAATATACAAAGAACTCAAGAAACTAGTCAACAAAACACCAAATAACCCTATTAAAAAGTGGGGACTGAACTGAATAGGGAATTCTCAATAGAGGAATCCAAAATGGCTGAAAGACACTTAAGAAAATGCTCAACATCCTTAGCCATCAGGGAAATGCATCAAAACAACTCTGAGATACCATCTTACTTCTGTCAGAATGACTAAAATTAGAAACACCAATGACAGCTTATGCTAAAGAGGATGTGGAGAAAGGGGAACACGCCTCCACTGTGATCAATATGTGAAATTAGAAAAAAAGGTATATATATATATATATATATATATATATATATATATATATATATATATATATATGGGGGGGAGAGAGAAACACAAGCTAGATTGTTAGCAAACTACTCCCAGAACTGCATGTGATATACACTCACCACGAGACCCTGTTTAACCATAATGGCAAGATGAATAGTTTGATTAGAGATAGGTGTGATGGTTTCTTCCAGGTTACCTTTTTGTGACCATTAGCTTTTAACTGTCAACTAGACACAACCTAAAGTCACCTGGGAAGACAATCTTAGTGGCATTGTCTACATTGGGGTGGCCTGTGCTCATGCCTTAGCTGGTATAAGAAGGAATAGCCACCATGACTATGGGCAGCACCTATGGGAGCAGTGAATATAAAAGGACATGGAAGAAGGAAATTGTCTTACAGTTTGCTTGCTGATGTTCAGTCTTGCTGAGGTGTTCGGTCTTCTTGCTGCCACTGCTGATTTTTCCTTTGTTTGTTTGTTTGTTTGCTTGTTTGTTTGTTTGAGACAGGGTTTCTCTATTTACCCACCCGTAGCTGTCCTGGAACTCACTCTGTAGACCAGGCTGTCCTCAAACTCACAGATATCTGCCTGCCCTTGCCTCCTGAGTGCTGGGATTACAGGCGTGTGCCACCACCACCCAGCTCCCACTGCTAGCTGACACAGAACCACCTTCCTTGGGCTGCCAATGTGGACTGAAGACCCTGCTGCTGATCCCTTGGCTGGTTTTTGGAACCAGCTACTTTGAGTTTCTAATGTGGACTGAAGATCAACAATTTTTTATGAGTCTTCTAGGCCATATTGGGACAGTAGGGACATCCTGTCCCATGGACTGAGAAACTACTGGGGTCACTGCCTCTCTGGTGTGAAACAGTCACTGTTGGACTACACAGATCATGTTGTATAAGCCATTCCAATAAATGCCCACTTAAAATTATTTTTATTTTATTTTCTTCAGATTATAATAAAGTTATATTATTTCCCCCAACTCTCTTTGTTCTCTTTCAAATTCATGACCTCTTTTTGCATTGTTATTACATAACATATGTAAGTATGTATCCACATACATATTACTAAATACATAAATACAACCTGCTCATTCTGTGTGTTACTTGCGTGTATATTTTCAGGGCTGAACATTTGGTAATGAATAAGCAATTAGTGTGCTCTTCCCTGGGGAGCCTTTATCTTTTGCTCTCATCATTCCTAAGCTGTCTGCAGTTCTTGGTTTAGGGTTGAGACTGTGGGTTTTCCTCTGTTTGTGCTAGCATATATGTTGGTGGTGTCCTTATTTCAGCTTATGTTTAGGTGGTCATGTTGGTGAGCGTGCTTCTGCCACTACTAGGAAACGATCTCACAGCAAACCCCTTGATCCTCTGGCTCTTAAGTTTTTTTTCTTCCTCTTTTCTGCAAGTATCCCTGAGTTTTAGGTGCCAGAGTTGTATTGTAAATTATCAGTTGAGACTGGGATCCACATCTCTGCTTTTCATTGCTAGGATTTTCTGTAATTGTCTCTGTTAGCGGAAAAAAAAAAAACCAACAACAACAACAATCTCCTTGATGATGGCTGAGGACTATACTTACCTGTGGGTATGAGGACAGGTAGAAGGTAAGTCCCTATGACTGGAAACACCGTGCACTTCAGACATAGGACCCAGAGTCGAGCTAGAACAGATACGAAGGCCTCTTCTTTTGGGAAGGAAAGCACCATGCAAGCTTACAAAGGAGGGAAGCAACTCATAACCCCACAAAATCATGATATCTGGGAGCTACAAATGACCAGTATAGTATGATAATCCCAAAGGTTCAGTAGTGGCATGCATGACTTGTCTCTGATTGGACTTAAGACCTGCTCAGCAACAGGGAAAACATGCCTGGTACTAAAAACATAGCCAACTACCCAGGGCTACTAAAGTCATGGGTCTTGGTGGAGAACTTAGAACTGCCACTTTATTAAGGCAGCAGAATCCCTAACTAAATCCCTCTGTAACATATTTATTCTATAGGTTGTGTTCCTCAAGAGAACCCTCACTACTACACCTCGGAGAATATAACTCATTTCTCTGTGGGAAAGCAGAGGCACAATCTGTGCCTGTGTATGGTTTGTCAGCAGCAAAATGTTTCAAGATTTTTATTAGCATGTATTAATTATACATGCTATAATAATGGATTTCATTGTAACACATACCTATATAGTGCTAATTACTTTTTGTCAACTAGACACAAATTAGAGCCACCTGGAGGAGGGAACCTCAGTTGAGGAAATACCTCCATCAGATTGCCCTGGAGTCATGCCTGCACCGAGTTTTCTTGATTGTTGATTGATGTGGGAGGACCCAGCTCACTTTGGATGGTGCTACTACTGGGGGCAGGTGGGTGTGGGAGGTACTAAAAGGTAGCTCTGAACATAAGCTGGTGGGGAAGCCAATAAGCACAGTTCCCCCTATTGCCTCTGCTTCAGTTCCTGCCTCCAGGTTTCTGTCCTGAGGTCTTACCCAATTTCCCTTCATGATGGACTACAGCTGTAAGCTGAAATAAACACTTCCCTCCTCAGTTTGGTTTTGATTTTGGCCAGTGTTTTATCCCAGCAACGATAAAGCAAACTAGGACATGTATATAATGTATTTTCATCATACTCATCCCCTCAGTCCCCTTTCTTGTCCCCCTCCCACTCCTGCTAATGCTCCTCCCATCTAGTCCCTCCCTTCTACTTCTGTGTCTTTGTGCGTGTGTCACCTAGTACATTTTATTAGCATCACTTACAGGAGCATTCATGAAGGAGCATTACTGGAGCAAAGGCACCTTACCAGTGGCCATATCACTGAAGACAATGTGCCCCTCTCCCCTAGCAACTATGAAGTTTCTATATTTCCCAAAGGAGGGGTGGAGCCTCGTGAGTCCCCATCTCCTCTCTGATGGGCCCAATCTGATGGAGATAGCCCTAGCTGCTGTGAGGTCAAGAGTGCAGCAACCATGCTATGCCCAGTAGACAGGGTCTCACATGTATATGTTCCTGTATTTTCATTTCTGGAGGAAATGCTCACAAGTGTAATTACATGGTAAGTGATTATTTAGGTTTTTTCTTTCCCCAAGAAACTGCAAACTGTTTGCAATGCAGCTGTAGCACTTTTGTGACCACCAGCAATATTCAAGTCTAGCTTTTCTGTATTCTCACCAGTATTTTGTGCTACCACTGTTCCTTTATTTTAGCCCTTATTCTATCTACTTGTGTTATCATGTATCCGATAAACATTTAGGTGTCATTTCTCCAGTAAGTAATTAAGCTATGCATCTTGTCATGCATCTATTTTATATATAAACATTTCATTTTATTAAATTTCTTTTCAGGTATTTTTTCCATTTTGTATTGGTTTGAACTTGGTGTGTGTGTTGGGGGGAGTTGAGACAGGTCTCACTACTGTAGCTCAGTCTAGCCTGCAACTTACCATGCAGTTCAGGTCAGTCTTGAACTCATGGCAGTGTTCCTTATTTTGTATCCTTAGTGTTCAGATTATAAGAGTGAGCCACTATGAACAGGTGAATTAATTTCCCTCCCACTGTTGAAGGAGTTGTAAGACACCATCAGATATGTGATTTCCTGGCTGCTTTTTATTCTCCTGAAATGGGATTTTATGGAGCAAGCATTTTTAATTTAGCATTTTAAATTTGGATGAGGCCTAAGCTTCTTTTGTAAATTATAAATATATTTTGATTGTATTTTCTCCCTACCCTAACACCACCCAGAACCTCCTCACTTCCTTATCCACATGATTTTATTCTCCCTCCCCATCTCCTTTTCAAAAATAAACCCACAAAAAATGAAAACAAAGAGACCAGTAAAGCAAAAAATGCCAAAACAAAACACAATGAAACTAAAAGTGAAAAAAGAAAACAAAACAGCAAAAACAAACAGAAAACCCCATAGAGTCTGTTTTGTGTTGGCTAGCTACTTCTTGGCCTGGAGCCTGCCCTGGAGTATGGTTGATATACCCCAAACTAATAATTTGAGCAACAGTGGAGACGCTATCTTAAATGCCCTTCCCTGATAATGAGATTGATGACTAACTTATCTGCCATCATAGAGCCCTCATCCAGTAGCTGATGGAAACAGAAGCAGACACTCACAGCTAAACACTGAGCCTAACTCCTGGAATCCAGTTGCAGACTGGGAGGAGTGATAAGAAAAGGGGTCCAGAGCAGGCTACAGCAACCCACAGAGACAGCTGACCTGAACAAGGGGGAGCTCATGAGGCCCCAGACTGATAGCTGGGAAACCAGCATTGGACCAACTCACACCCCCTGAACAGTTTGAAGGCCTGGGCAGCCTAAGGGACCTCTGACAGTGGAACCAGGATGTATCTGTGGTGCACAAAAGGACTTTGGGAGCACATTCCCCATGGAGGGATACTCCCTTAGCCTAGAGGCAGGAGGGAGGGCCTAGTCCCTACTGCAAATGATGTGACTGATTTTGTTGACCCATCCTAGAAGGCATCACCCTCCCTGTGGAGTGTGGGGGGATGGGTTGGGAGGGAGTGGGGAGCATGGGAGGGAGGGAGTGGGGGGGAGCATGGGAGGGAGGGAGAGGGAACAGGGATCAATATGTAAAACAAGAAAAAAATAATAAATAAAGAAAGAAGAACATTTAAAAAAAGAAAAATGGTTTTTCCATTTCCCAGCAGGTATCATTGCAAATAATTAGGGTGTGGGGCTTTGTGTCTACTTCCCCTTCTCAGTGCTGGGATCTTGTTTGGTTTGGAGTTGCACAGGCCTTGTGCATGCAGTCACCATCTGTTGTGTCTGTAAGATGCTATTTCTCCCCACCTCTGGCTATTCCAATCTTCATGGCTCCTCTTCCTCATAGATCCTTGAGTCTTGAGGTGAGGGATTTGATAAAGACATCCCGTTTATGATTGAGTGCCCAAAGTCTCTTGCTCTCTGCTCATTGCCCAGCTGTGGGGCTCAGTGTCAATTGCCATCTGCTGCAAGAAGAAGCTCCTCTGATGTGGGTGGGGTGAGTCACTTTATTGCTATATTCCATTAGCAGATTAATAGTATTAGGTTTCCCCCAGGTCCATAGCCTATCTAGTCCTAGATTCTTAGTCACTTTAGCAGCATCAGTTATAGGTTCTGTCTCATGGAGTGAGCCTTAAATCTAATTTTGAAAAGTGTTTGGTTATTCCCATAGCATTTGTGTCACTATTGCAACAGTATGTCTTGCAGGCGGGATGTTGTTGAAGGTCGCAGGGTTTGTAGCTGGGTGATATTGATGATTACCTTTTTGTTTCAGTAGCATGCAAAATACCATTAATATTAGTCAATAGGAGTGAAGCTTCTAGTTAGGTACCAGCTAGACTTCTCCACGTTCTATGACATAAGTAGATGTCTTCAGCAATAGCACCTTACCATCAGATTATGGAGAGTAATCAATTCTGGCTAATATTTTTAATTAACTATTTTCCTGGTTGCATTTCTTTCTTTTAGGGGAGGAGTTGACATCTTGTTTTCCCTCTCCGTCCAGCCCCCACTCTGTGGTAGTGTCTCAGACTTGTTGTGTAGCTGAGAAAAAGTCCTGTTAAGTCTTACATATTCCAAAATGTAGAAAAAATGATCAAGGCTTGGATAGATGGTCAGCCGATAAAAACAGTTACTATACAAAGTCTAAGCCAATGGTAAAAGGAAAGAATTAACTCTTAGAAGTTGTTCTCTGGATTCCACACATCACACACACACACACACACACACACACACACACACACACACACACACACACCACTCATGCATGCATGCACACATACATGCAAACACACCAATAATAAAAAGAAAGTAAACAGAATCCAAAGCTGGGCATGGTGAGACAGGCCTATAATATGAGTACTTAGAAAGTAAAGGCTGGAAGATTAGGAGTTCAAGGCCAGCCTTGATCACATAGTGAGTTGATACCAATGGAGAGCTACATTGAGACTTGTCTTAAAAAACACAAATAAATAAATAAGCAAATAAATAAATGTAATAAAAATAAGAATAGCTATTGCATGTATATAGGCAAATGAGATATGGCAGATGTGACCAGTTGTTCAATTTTTATAGTGAGTATGAAGAAGCTGGTCATAGCATTTCTTTAACTCTAATACACCCTGGAACCTAGTGAGGTTTGTCCTTTTTCCTCCTTCCTTCTGGCTATAGTGCAAACATGTTTCTTTGAGCTCAGACTGAGACTGTCTTTTTTAAAATTCATGATTATCTTTCTAAAAAGAAAAAGAAAAGTTTATTCGGACATAATTTATATAGCACATAATTCAGCGATTTAAAGTGTATAGATCACAGGCTATCTATATAGTCACAGAGTTGTGTGACCAACATGATGTCAGTGCTAAAGCATTCTTGTAACTTCTCCCTTCAACCCATCCACCTTGCCTCAGCTCTCTAGGACTATGATCCTAGACATGTATCACAATACCAAAGCTTTCATTTCTTTCTGTCTTCATTCTTTCCCTCCCCTGTTGTCTCTGCTCCCCTGATCATGGGTGTGGGTATAAGTAAAAATTTAGAAATCCAAACTATCAAGTGGTCAAAAGAAAATCATAACACCTTTGTGGGAATGCAAATGTGTACGATCATTATGGGAAATGATTTGGAGGTCTGTACAAGGTCAGAATATGGTAGTGGGAGAGACAGAAAAAAAAGATGTTTCAGTTGATGATTCGGGAAGCAGAGCATTTTATGTGATGACAAGGTACAAGATCTGACCTTGCAATTAGTTTGCTAAAATGACAAGTAGGTGTTTTTGACGATAATGGAGTAAATCTGTTTAGATGCAATCAGGCTGGATACCGTATAGCAATTTGAAAAGTAAAAGTTTAGCATAAAGAGTGAGCAGCCAGAGAGACTGAGGAGATGTGTTCATCAGGGAAAGTGCTTCCCGTGTAAGTATGAGGACCTGAGTTCGATCCCCACAGCCCACAGAAAGTTGGGTGTGGTGCTATGTGGCTACAGGCTGGGTTTTTGGTATTGTAATTTTTTTTGTTTGTTTTTGTCACTTTGACAAAACTAGAGTCACCTGGGAAGAGAGAACTTCTACTGAGAAATTGCCTTCATCACACTGGTCTGTGGGCCTGTCTGTTGGGGGCACTTTCTGCATTAATGAGTGAATGTGGGTGGGCTCAGTCTACTTCTGGGCACATAGTCTTGGGCTGTATAAGAAAGCAAACTGAGCAATGCATTGGAAGCAAGCTAGTAAGCAGTGTTCCTCTATGGCCTTTGCTACAGTTCCTGTCTTGTGTTTCTACCGTGGCTTCCCTTTATGATGGACTCAAACCTGTAATATGTAACAAACCTTTTCTTCCCCTTTTCTTATTTTTGGTCATGACTTTATTACAGTGACAGAAGAGCAAACTAGGACAACCTGTAACCCTAGCTTCTAGAGATTGGAGACATTCAGTTTCTGGGTCTCACTGGCTAGCTGGTTTAGTTGAAACAAAGGGATCCAGGGTCAGTAAGAGCCTTTGTCTCAAAAATTAATGTGGAGATCAATAAAGATTGCTATCTTAAGTCAAACTCTGGCCTCCACAAACATATGTGTAGTTATAAGCACCTGCCCACATACCCGCGCATGTATGCATACCACACATACAAAGAATACTCCAGGTGTGGTGCATACCTACTGAAATCCCAGGACTTGGGAGGTTCAAGTCTTCCCTGACTATATGAGATCTTATGTCAAACAATAAAAAACAAGGGTAGGTATGCTAACTACCCCCATAATCCCAGCACTGAGAACTCAGCTCCTCATGTTTGTACAGCTAACACTATATCCACTGAGCTGTCTCCCCAGCTCTCTGGCTTCTAAATGTTTTGAGACAGGGCCTCACTATGTAGCTCTGGTTGTCCTGAAACTAACTATGTGGACTTGAACTCACAGAGATCTGCCTGCCTCTGCCTTCTGAGTGCTAGGATTAAAGGCATGTGCCACCATGCCTGGTTTTGGCTGCCAATTCTTATATTTAACTTTTCCTTTTCAAATTACTGTAAGGTTTCTTCATCCTTATGAGCCTAAACTGATTCACTTTGCTAGTTTGATGCTAATATGGGCTACAAATTTAAGAAGCTAACAGTATAGAAGATTAGAGAATTGGGTGTTGAAGGACTGGCCAGACATAAAAGTCAAATAGTATACAAAAGAAGGAAAGGGAACTCTGAAAGAATGTCAGACTAGCAGATTAGTATAGAATAGTGGACATGATAAACATAATGTGCCACATCCAATGACCCTAGGACTGTGATAACCTCCCCTCAAGCCATAGCTGAGACCCAGGCCTTGCTAGAGATCTTGAACTATACTGAGTCAGTAGTGTCTGTTGGCCACCAGTGGTCTGCAACCTCCTAAAACTACAGTTCTCTGGGGTGCTTGTTCACAATGGGAGGTGTCTCACCAGAGATACTTGGCTATAGAACCACTCAAGGGTAAGGTCAAGGAAAACTGCTCCCCACGGTCCATCAAAGCAGCCAGAGCTATAGAAGGGAAGTGTGAGGAAAGCTGGGGACCTAGCAAGAGCCTGGGGAGTGAGGAAACCGGAAGTAAAAACCCTTCTTTCTGTGTTATTTCTCCTTCATCCTTCAGTGGTAAAACTTAGTGTCATGCCAGCTGGCAAAGCAGAAAGGATTTGAAAATCCCAGATCCATTTGCAGAGAGAGCAGGCATAAAGGCAATTTAGAGGCAATACATCCATCACAGTCAGTGGCAGTGTGAGAACGGAGGAACTTTGTGGACATGGTGTTGGATTGTTTCTGTGCATGTTAAACCAACCAGCTATTGCCAGGGCCTGGAGTGGAGCTCAGAAGCCATGCTACTTTTTTAAGTGTAACCTTGGTCTTCCCCACCCGAGTTAAGAAGTGGAGGACTCTCCTGCAGGTCTTCTGAGCCAGAATACCAGAACACAGTTCCACCAGATCTTTGTTTGAACAAGGGCCCCAAAAGACTTATGGTTAACATAATAAACCAATCCTGACTATTTAAACTGCATAAAAGTAAAGAAAATGGTATAACAGGTCACAGTTTTCATATCAGCCAGCTTTAATGTATGTTCGTTCCTATATGCCTCATTTCCTCTAGGTCTTTTTGATTTCTAACAAAATGCTAGCTATTTCAGCTCAAATTCTACCCTCATTCCTTTTTCTCTGTTGCAACCAGGAGCTTATCATCTGCACATTCTTGTTTGTCAATCACTGCTTTAGGCAATGGAAACCCTTTGAAGGGTTTTATCTTTCTTTCTTTCTTTTTTTTTTTTCTTTTTTCGTGAAGGGTTTCACATAACCCATGCTGGCCTCAAACTCGTCATACAGGCAAGACTGGCCCTGAATCCCTGATCCTGCTGCCTCTACCTCCCAAGTGCTGGAATCACGAGTTTGGACTGTCATGTCCAGCCTCTTTGAAGGTGTTTTGTAAAGTGGGATATCACTGGAAGCATAAAAACAAAATAGATAGAAACTAGTTAACTGGGGTCTTCTGGAATATTCATCAGTATAGGAGGAGGCAGGCAAACCTTTTAGCAGGTAGATTCAGTGAGGCAGCGGGTGTGATACTACACTTTTGCTTTTTTTTGTCCTCATGCCTTTCTGGGAAGCCTGTTCTATTCTTGTGACCTCTAGTGCCTGCCCTCACTTTATTTCCCAGCTCATCAGCTCCTTTCTTGTCTTTCCCTGATTTCCAAGCCAGCCTGGGCTCCATGCGTATTCACTTCACCTGGAAGCTTACCCACCCTGACATTATTCTGTAAAGACGTCTAACTTTCAAATCTCAAGGTTAAAAACTATTTCTCTTGCCTTGCTGTGCTGGCTTGTGCCCTCTCAGGCTTTCCTTTATTACTTACAGTAATATGCTATAGCTAAATGTTTAAACTGAGGTAGAAATCGGGGAGTGATGGGGCATATCTAGCCTCCACTAAAGACATTGGGGCAGAAGGATTACTATGAGTTTGAAAGCCCACCTGGTCTACATTGCTGAGTTCCAGGATATCCAGGGCTATACAATGAAACCTTGTCTCAAAAGAAAAAAAAAAGCAAAAAAAAAAAAAAAAAAAAAAAAAAAAAGGCAGATTTCTATCCAGGTGATACTGGACACAAGCCTATTTTGGGCTAAACTATATTCCTGAAATGACTCTGGCTTTGCCTGTCATCCTAAAATGTTAGTAATACCTCAATAATAATGCCAGCTTTTGTTTGCCCATGGAATAAAATTTGCCTGAGCAATTGCGATACTCTCAAAAATGACACACAAGACTATGTCTAAATAGGCCATGTTGAGGAAGTAAATTTATCAACAAATGGGTTCTGTTTATTTCTTTTACATAGATTTGGCCATCAGTCAAATCCAATTAAAATTTTGATTGACTATATTTATTTTACTTATAAATACAACAAGCTAAAAACACAGAGGTAATGTCTTTATTACAGAACTATGGATAGACCCAACATCATTACTGAATCTTAAAATGTTGGTGTTAAGAAACTACAGAAAGTGCTGAAGCAGGTAAGCATAGGGAGTGACTTCAAAAGTGAGACTCCACTTGGCTTGGGCTGTGAGTACCTCTCTTTGCTAACAATGCGTCTAGTAACATTTTGGCAATCCGGGACCCCCACCTGCTTTAGGCTGCTCATATTCCTGCTTTAACAATGGAAATATGTCACTCTCTTTAGCAACATTTTGATAATGTCTGCTAATCAGGTGTCCTTGAGTATCCTCCCAATTTTGGCTGCTGTCAATCTTGATCGAGTTTTTCTTTTGATCTGTACTGTTGCTTCACTTTGAATAAAGTTTCCTTGATACTTTCACAATATATGTGAACCTTCATTTCAGTTCTTTGATGGAGAAACCAAGAACCTGGAAACACCTGGTCCAAATTATGACCACCAGTAGCACTACTATATCGTATAATTCCCTTTATGCAATATCCTTGAAAATAAAAGCTAACATTAAGGGACTGAAAGCAGATGGGCAGTTGCCTGTGATGTGAAGAAAAAGGAGGAAAGAAGGAGTTGAAAGGGCACACTTTTAAGACTGATAGAAAAAGTTCATCTAGATCAATGGTTCTCAGCCTTCCTAATGCTGTGACCCTTTAACACAGTTCCTCCAGTTGTGGTGACCCCCCAACCATAAAGTTATTTTCGTTGGTACTTCATAACTGTAATTTTGCTACTGCTATGATTTGTAATGTAAATATCTGTTATGCAGGATAGCTAATATTCTACCCCTGTGAAAGGGCCGTTTGACCACCAGAGGGGCTGTGATCCACAGGTTGAGAAACAGTGATCTAGATTGTGTGTGATTATAACTAAATTAGCCTGGGAATGTCAACATTGTTAAGTTGGCCTGGGGATATAGCTCAGTTGGTAGAGTGCATGTGTAGCATGCACAAAGTCCTAGGATCAATCCCAAGCACCCCATAAACTGGGTATAGTGCTGCATGCTATAATCCCAGCACTTGGGAGACAGAGGCAGAAGAATTAGGAGTTCAAAGCCAGCATCAGCTACAGGGAACTATCTCTATCACTATCACCATATAAAAGCAGAAAGAGGGGCGACAAGAAAAGGACTGTGAGACTTAGCAGGAAGCAGCTACAATTAAATGGATGCCTCCCATATATAAGGAGAGATATGGATGGTGAATGTCATGCATTTGCCAACATAGTGCTTGGCAATTAAACTTTGCCTTATATGTTTCTCTATGGTATGACTGTTTTATCTGGTGCCGAAAATGTCTGGGAATAACAGACCCCTCTTGGTCACACTACAGAAAAATTTATGATAAGCATACCTCTTCTGGATTTATGACTATTGGTTGTTTTCAGGTCATCATTTTAAATGCAGAGTGTTTGTTGCTGGAGAAAAGTGGATTTTTCAGTCTGTAGTGTACACAGAGAGAACAAGTGCTCTTTTGTTCTCAAGTGCTCTGTCTCTAAGCATATTTCCCTCATTTTCTGTTGTGTGTCTGAGTCTTTGCGAAGGGTACTGCAGCTGGACGGTGGAGTGGAACCAGGTCCAGAAAAAGAATTGCTAAAGAATGCAAGTAAACAGGATGGCCGATGTTATCCTATTTCCCTAAACATAGCTTTTTGGCTACACAGTAAAATGCCATTCTTTCAGCTTCTGCTCATATGCAGTGATGGCTGACAGCAGGGACAATCTTCATTTGCTTGGCAAGTTGTCACCATGTGACTTCACATGTTTTGTAAGGAAGGAATGATCGTGACACACAAAAACTCTGTGTGATTGTCTGAGGACATCTGGCCAGTTCTGGGAGGAATTTTCTCAACCCACCTAAGTCTTTGAGCTCTGTTTTTACCAGCACAGTTCCCCACGAAGCTCAGAGCTGTCTGACCTAAGAGGCAGTTGGCATCTTCCTCCTGACAGAAGCCAGATTTTTCACAGGGACTAGACTGTATTGACAGTGTTTTCCCTGTTTGCCCCATGCATGTTTCATTTCAATTCTCTGCACTGCTGGCTCACTTCGGTTCCACAAGCACTCACTTTTCTGCCTCCCCAGCATCCTCTTCACTTCCTTTCCTTACAGCTTCTCAGCTTCTTGCACTGGTGTGTGTGTTCCTCCCTAAAAAAAAAAAAAACAAAACAAAAAAAAAACCCTAATGAATTTGTTTTTCAGGTTTTGAAAAAAAAAAAAAAAAAAAAACCAGCGATGATGTTATCCCAGGAGTTTGTCCATTCCTTATCATCCCTCTCCATATCTTTGAGAGTGATCTCTGTGGTTTAGAAATCCCACGTTCCACTGTTGTTAAAGAAAAGTTGCCTTAAACCTTTGCCCCACAAAGCACCAGAAGAGAGCTCATAAAAAGGAAGACAGCAGCAGATGCAATCACGGATGTGGCTTAGTCCTCACAGCTGCCCAGAGAGCTGTTCAGAGAGTACGAGCCCCAGTCATGAATCCAGAAGAACGCGTTGTGACATGGCTTATATCTTTGGGAGTTTTAGAATCTCCCAAAAAGACCGTCTGTGATCCAGAGGAGTTCCTGAAGTCCTCGCTGAAAAATGGGGTAGTGTTGTGCAAACTCCTCAACAGACTTCTGCCTGGTTCGGTGGAGAAGGTAAGGTCATTTTGCAGTGTCTTTGGGATTGCTTTCCACAATGGAGCAGCACTAATATCATTCTTGAGATTGTTTTCTGTTGCCGGGTCATGGGAATCCCCTACTTCAATATCTTTCGAAGAGTTAGGCAGTCTTTCTTACTGTCCTTGTACTTTGGAAAAGTCAGAAAATGAAATGTTATCCTTCGGTAATTGGCCCCCAAAAGTTACCTCACTAGAAACGTGTCACAGCATTGGAAGTCGGGGATGGGAGGACACGCTTATCATTCACGAGTCGGTTGTGCTGTGGAGATGTATGTTAAATTTCCCGTGCACTCCGGACATGTTTTCAACTTTGGGTACATGAGTCTGTGGAATAATGAAATAATTTTCAGTAGATCTCTCCAGTGTTTGGGAGTTTGTCCAAAAATTGACTTCCTTTCAAAACAGAGAGAGAGAGAGAGAGAGAGAGAGAGAGAGAGAGAGAGAGAGAGAGAGAGAGAGATCCATTGAAGAAAGTCCGTTCACAGAATTCAATGTTACATAAAACTCACAACAACCAAAGAGAAACCCAGCATGTGCATTGAATGCAAGGAGCATGCAAAGTGAAACTAAACCTTGCTCAAAAATTTCAAGACTTTGGGTGTTAGAAGCCCATGTTATAACAGTGGATAGCTTCTAAAGTAGGCACTTTTGTGGCGTTAAAGGTGGAGTTCTTCTGCTTCTTTTCTCAAGGTTATTGTGGAATGTGACTGTAAGTAAGGCTTCTTTTGCCTTTTGGAATCAGTTCTATTTTTATTGAACAAGTGTATTTGCTTATAATTTCTTAAACTGGAGAAACAGTGATTAAACTGGTGATAAGATGTGGAGTGACATGATAAAATGTAGTGCCCAGCATGAATGAAATACAATATCCACAAATTATCATGAGGAGTAGAGGGAGGTAAGCAGTGTGGCCTCCTAGAATGAAAGCAGGAACTAATATATATATATATATATATATATATATATATGTATGTATGTATGTATGTATGTATGTATGTATGTATGTATGTATCTTAGTCTCTCCATTTTACTATTCCCACAGCTGACTTGAGGGTACAAGGAAACCTTTTTAGGTAGAAACAGCTTGCAGACATTTGAAACAAAAACCAACCGTTTAGGCATTTGCATCACTTCCTTCGGTGGTTAATTCTCTTCCTGGATGGAGAGCAGGGCTGCCCTCTGCCTTCAAAAACTTACCATATCTAGTTATCTGCAAATGGTGGTGATTGTTTGTCATGGCTTAGCAATCCCTAAGTGAGCCCATTTATTTGATTCTTTCTCTAGTATTGTCTGGATCCCCAAACTGAGGCCGACAGCATCAGCAACATCAATGACTTCCTGAAAGGATGTACAACCCTTCAAGTGGAAGTAAGCTAACCTGACTTGCCTTTCATTTTGCCATTGTTTTCTGCTCTGTTAATACATTAAAAAAAAAGTCTGTGATTGATTTTCACTGCCAGTAGCCATAAAGATAAGCAGAGGTGGCCCTTCAGAAAAAGTTGAGGCTGCTGATATCCAATGGTGCATTGCTAGTGTGTGTCTTTCAGAATCCAATTCTAAACAAAGCAAAATCTTTAACTGGGCATGGTGGCACACACCTATAATCTGCAATACTAACATAGTGGAGGCAGGAAGATCAGAAGTTCAAGCCATCCTCATCTATACATTTAAGTTTGGAGCCACTTTGGGCTACATGAGACTCTCAAAAACAACAAAAACAAAAAAAAATTAGAACCAAAAAGGAAAGAATAAAAAGTACAAAAATGCTGTTTTTTAAATGCAGCTTCTCTTCAGGTGACCAAGTGTTTTGTGGACATGCCCCCTTATTAGTGGAGAAAAAGTGAGTCACTGCCTAGAGTAGAGGGTCTCAGCAAGCTGCATTAAAATAAATTTAAAAAGAAATGACTCAGTGCCAAAGAATGAGCCCTGGAAACATACATAGAAGCCACATTATACTAACTGAGCAAGTTATATTTAGGAATATATATGAGTCTGCATACACATATATACATGTAGTAACATACACATATATACATATAGTAACAATTGATTGAAAAATGGGCCATGAATTTAAAGGAGAATGGGGAGGGGTATATAGGAGTATTTGGAGAGATAAAAAAAGGAAGGAAGGAAGGAAGGAAGAAGATCTCGAGGAAAAAAACCAGAAAAATTGGCCTTTTTGCTCTCATTTTCACACTTCAGAGCAGAAGGGAGTCCTTGGAAAATGACAAGAACCTGGCCTTCATCTCAAATCTGTATTTAAGCAGAGCAGGAGATGCCGATCAGTGGTAGAGCTTGCTTGCAATCCCCAGCACCAAAACCAAAAACCAAAACAATGAATAGCAATATAAAAAATCTGAGCCACGTTCAACTATGTCACATGAGGAGATGTACTGCATGCACACATTGCACTATTGGAAAGGAGTGCAATACTTCCGTGTGTGCCAAGTTGCTTTTTTGTACTCTCATGTTGTTTTGTGGTGCGAGGACAGGGTCCTTCTCTTACATGGAGCCTCACCTTCCTACCTCTCCTAATGCTTTTGTCTGTGAAATAGACATAATACTAACTGCTTCATGATGTAGTTTTGGGGGTCTAGTGAGATATTGCTTAATTATGTGGGCTTAGGAAAGTCAGTAAATTCATGAAATAATTTGTGTATTATCTTCAGCTCAGGGTCAGGTCAGAGGTGATCTACATTAGTAAACAAGTATTACCCATGAGCAAGTGGTAGGGCTTTGAGTCTTATGCTGAACTTCTTGGGTTTAAATCTCAGTTCATACTCACTAGTGATACTATGACCTTTCAATCTGCTATTTAACTATGCTTCTGTGCCTTGACCTCTCCACCTATAAAATAGGAATAATAGTAGCACCTGCCTGTCTATTGATATTGGTATGAAATTTCAATGAACTAATACATGTAAAACCCTGGGAAGAGATACTGGGGCGTATTATTCTTCAAGTAGCTACTTATTATTGCTGTTACTATCTTTACTAGTGGTTGTCTCAGCTAAACTTTGTTTCCTTTAAACTTTTTCTTAAAGCTGGCTGGGTGTAGTGGTACAAAACTTTAATCTCAGCACTTAGGAGGCAGAGGCAAATGGATCTCTGTGAGATTGATGCTATCTTGTTCTGTATAGATAGTTCCAGGCCAGCCAGGGATACAATGTGAGACCCTGCAATGTGAAACCATTTTTTTTTTCTTGAAGCTAATCCCAATCTAAAGCTACATCTGTGTCAGAATGTCTTATTCCAATCTTCCCCCATTTCTCAGTCTGAGAGACTCCCTCACTCATCTTGAGGTTCACAGTCCATGTGGCTTCAGAGCATGTGATATCCATTATAGGATGCTGTCTACTGTGGAACAGACCATGACATTTCTTGTTTGATTTTCAAATAAAAACATGGTGAAATTGCCAGTGATTTCTGTGCTGAAGCTGCCAGAAGGTGTACTGTGCTTTGCCGTTCTAAGAATACTGGATGATACAGAGACACCTGCTGCTGCCCTGCTGCTGGGGACTTTCTGATAACCAAAGATTATTCCTTCAAGCACAAGTGCTTAGAATAGTCTTATTTTCTTTTTTATAAAAATCAGAAAACTTTTTATTCGATTTGGGTAGAAATTTTACTAAAAAGCATATCAGACTGACATGATGTGAACATTATAATAAAAGAATATCTGACATTGTGATTATAATGTTCCTTCTGTAGCCTTATAGATGTGTGTGTGTGCGTGTGTGTGTGTGTGTGTGTGTGTGTGTGTGTGTGTGTGTGTGTGTGTTTAGTGTGTATACGTATGTACATTGTGTGGGGTACATGTGTAGGTTAGTGTCAAAGTTGGTGTCTTCTATTTCTCTCCAGGTTACCTAAACCATTTTGAAACAGTCTAGACTTTGTATATGTACAGTTGAGTTTTAGAAAGTCTTTTTCTCTCTCTTTTCCTTCCTTCCTTCCTTCCTTCCTTCCTTCCTTCCTTCCTTCCTTCCTTCCTCCCTCCCTCCCTCCCTTCCTGCCTTCCTCCCTTCCTTCCTTCTTTCAGAGATAAAAAATCTCTCACTGACCCTGCAGTTTGCTGTTTTATATGAATTGGCTGGCTGGTCAACAAGCCCCCACCCACCCAGCAGCACCACATTGGGATTGTAGGCAGTTGCTGACATGCTCAGTGTTTACATGGGTTCTGGGGATCCAAACTTTGGTTCTCATGTTTTCACAGCAAACACTTTACCCCTGGAACCATCTCCCTAGATCTGTATGTTAGAACCTTTCTTCATAAAGTGACTTGGCATTACTTTACTCCTGTTTTCTCATCTGTTTGCTAGGGACTAACAATATTTATTACAGAGGGCTTTAGAAAACACACACACACACATACACACACACACACACACACACACACACACACACACACACACACACCGACATGTAGTATAAGGACGCTCTATCTTCAATGTATACGAGCCTGGTAAATTCAGAGGCTAGAAAAGGGAATCAATCAGATCCTCTGGAACAGGTGTTACAGATGATTGTGAACTGCCATGTGGGTGCTGGAAATTGAACCCTAGTCCTATGCTAGAGCAGCCAGTGCTCTTAACCCCAGACTGACTGAAGAAGATTCTTACATTATTTTGTAAGTTAGCATTCAGTGTGGTGGCTTCCATTATAGAAAACTATTTTATGGGGGGGATGGAAAAATTTGTCTACAGCTCTTAAAGTAGGATTGCATCTAAACACTAGTCCTGCTGCTTACTGTTACCTTGTGACTAAGTGCTCTTTGTACTGTTATGCACAAAACTGAGTCACTCACAGAGCCCTCTGGGAAGGCACACAGAATCAGCCCAGAGGGAATGAGACTGAAAGCTGAGCTGGAAAGCACGGAGCAGCCAAGTATGTGGCCAGTCCAGTCTCCAAGCTTCCAGGCAGCTGAAAAACAGACCTGTACAGAAGTATTCACAAAGGTCATAGGAGGGCAGGGGTGGGGAATCTCAGGCACCAAGTGCTTAGAACAGTGTGTGGCGTAGGGCATGCTTGGTTGATCTGAGTTAATTTTGTAAAGCTCTAAATGTATGAAAAGCAAGAAGAGAGCTTGACTTTTTCCCAGAGCACACAATCATTTATCTGAAAAAATGCTGCCAATTTGATTCAGTAACATTGTGTCAGAAAGGTGGTGACTGAGTATTGGGTTCAGAGATATGGGGACCAAATTACCAGTTTGTGATCACCTGGCCTCTCCAGATGCCCTCTATCTTCTGTTGACTGTGGGTATGAGAGTTTAGGGTCTCTGCTGGTTCATGCAGCTAATAACAGAGATCTGGAAAATAAAAACTCCTTCTGATTTTCATACTATCATTTGAGACATCTTTTAAAATTTTGATGAAGACAGAGTCGTTTTTTATTTTTGTGGATGCATATATGCTTGCATGTGTCTTTGTGTCTGCCACAGTGTGCATGTGTGTGTGTGTGTCTAAGTCAGAGAGTATCTTTCAGTACTTAGTTCTTCTGTCTCTTGTTGAGGCAGGGTCTGTCTCATTTCTGCTGTCGTTGCACCCTGCAGGCTAGCTTATCTGAGAGCCTGCCAGTAGTTTTCACATCTCTGCTTCTCATCCCATTGTATGAGTACTGAGATTACAGATGTTCACCAAGACATCTGGCTTTGTTTTTTTTTTTTCAATTAAAAATGTGTTGTATGTGTATGGGTGGTTTGCCTGCATGTATGTTTGTGCACCACTTGCATGCCTGGTGTTCACTGACTATAGAAGAAAGTGTCAGATCACTTGGATCTGGAGTCACAGATGGTTGTGAGCCATCATGTGGTATAGGGAATTGAATCCAGGTCCTCTGTAAGAGCAGCTGGTTCACTTAACTACTGAGTCATTGGGTTCTAGACACCCAATTCAGGATGTAATGCTTGCTTGGCAAACATTTTCACCCACTGTGCAATCTCCCCACCTCTCATTTTTTTTTTTAATTGACTTTAGTTGTTATCTGAGAAAGAGTCACACAATCAAAGGTCATGAATAGTTTTCCTCTAAGAATGTTATCACAAAAAAAGGTTCTTTCCTTCTACTATGTGGGTTTTCAGGATGGAACTCAGGCTTGGCAGCAAATGACTTTACCCACGAGGCCCTTTCACTGGTTCCAAGTTAATTCTTCTAGATGTGGAATGTAGTTTTCTAATTACCAGTTCTTGAAAAGACTACTTTTCTTTCCTTTAGCTGATTAATATAGATTTAAAGTCAGAAAGTGTGAGCCCTCCAACATGTTTTTTAGTTTCAAAACCATTTTGGAATACTTTAGATCCTTGAATGTATGGACAAGTTTTATATCATCTGCCTGTATTTCCTTTTCTCTTCTATTTATTTATTCATTCATTCATCCATCCATCTATCTATCCATCCATTTTTTTTTTTTTTTGAGGCAGGCTTTCATTGTAAAGTCCTGACTGGTTTGGAACTTTGTATGTAGAGCAGGCTAGCCTTGAACATGCAACAAATTCTTCTGTCTCTGCTTCCTGACATTTGGGATTACAGGTGTGTGTCACCATGTCTGTCCCCCTTTTTTTTTAGAAAGAGCCAGCTAAGACCTTTGCAAGGACTCTGTTTAATTTACAGATTGCTTTGAGGAATGGTGTTCTCTTACTAAGAGCCTTTGAATCTGTGAACATGGTTATCCTTTCACATACTTACATCTTTTTTAATTTCATTCTATCTTGTTTTTATAGTTTTTAGCATATGTGTCTTATACTACTTTGGTTCATTTTTTTTGCCCCAAGTATTTTATACATTTTTTGATCAAAATAAGGTCCCTTGAACCCCAGTCTTGCCTTAAATTCTGTAGCTCTGAACTCCTGAACCTCCTGCCTCTTCCTCTAAGTGCTGGGATACACTTCTAGATGCTATTACGTATGCAATGCTTTTTTAATTATTTGTGCCAGTTGTGGTGTTTGTACACCTTTAATCCCACATTTAGAAGGCAGACACAGTTCAGTTAGACCTGTGAGTTTCAGATCAGTGACTACTACATAGTGAGACCCTAACTAAAAATTCAAGTGTGTGTGCGTGTGCACGTGTGTGAATGTGTGCGTGTGAGGTCGCCTGCTTGCCTATGTGTGTCCTACATGCATATTCGTGTCTGTAGAGCCCTCTCTGCAATCTCTGGAACTAGTGTGGTTATTTTTGGTTGTAAGCTACCTGATTTGGGTGATGGGAACCAAACCCAGGTCCTCTGCAAGAGCAGGAAGTGCTCTTAACGGCTGACTCCCCCCCCCCCCCTCTCTCTCTCTCTCTCTCTCTCTCTCTCTCTCTCTCTCTCTCTCTCTCTCTCCACACACACACAAACACACCCTTTTGAATTTCAGTTCAGTTCTTTTTTCTCTGTTCCTTTTTTTTTTTTTTTTTTTTTTTTGAGACATGGTCTCACATAGCTCAGGCTGACCTCAAACTCACATTAGTTGAGAATGACCTTGAACACTGGTCTTTCTGTTCCCATCTCTGGGCACCCCACACCCAACTCAGAATTGTCTTTTTAATTTGGCTTTGGAACATTCCTTGCTGGCACATAGAAATACAATTACCTTTTAATATGTATTTTGTATCTTTCAACTTTTCGCAGTTTGTTTTTGAGTTCTAAAATTTCTTAGTGGATTTGTTACAATTTTTGTTATACAACATCACATCTTCTATGAATAGGGATATTTGTACTTCTTCCTTTTGGGTCTGAACACCTTTATTTCTTTCCCTGTGCTACTTTATCAGGATAGAACCTGTAATACATATTGAGTAGAAGTTGTAGAAGCACATGTCTTGTTTTGCTTTTGCTCTTATAAATGGACTTCAGTTTTGAGGCAATTTCCTTATAATGCTAGCTTGTCAAGTGGTCTATTATTTGTTTTGTTTGTTTGTTTGCTTGCTTGTTTGTTTAAGTTACAAAAGATGATGCATTTTGCCAGTTGGCTTTGGGAGGTGGAGGTAGGAGGTTTTGAGTTTAGGGTAATCCTCAGCACATATATGTACCCCTGTGTATATGTTATGTTATGAATGTGCATATGTATGTTAGTTGGAATTTGCAAATGGCAGTCAGAGTTTTGTGCCTTGCATAACCCTTGTTATTTTGAATCTCTTTACTATTTAATGCTACATACTGAAGGTCAGCCCTACATGGAATTTCCAGGGATTCTTCTGTTTCCATCTCCTATCTTGCCATAGGATCACTAAGATTATAGATGTGTGCTATTGTGCCTAGCTTTACATAAGTTCTGGAGATTTGAACCCAGTTCTTTATGCTTGCATAGCAAGCATTTTACCCACTGAGGCACTATCCGCACACCAATTTACTTTGTGTGTTTTATACTTCTATTGAGAAGATCATTAATTTAGGCTGTATAATAATGGTACATTACATTGATTGATATTCATATGTTGCATCAATCTCTCATTCCTGTGATAAATCCCAGTGAGTTACATTGTATGTGTATATAGGATTTTGTATGCATTTGTGATTCTTCATGAAGAATCTTTCATCATAGAAATGAATTACTCTGTCAGATTGTGATACATAATGTCAAATTCTTCTACAAAAATGCTCTAGCAACTTATATTTCCACCAAAAACATAGAAAGTGTTCTCTTCCCTGTGTCCCTGTCAACATTGCACATTATTTAATCTTTAAAGTTTGTGAAAGTGATGGATGAAATAGTATATTTTGCTATAGTTTATATTTCATGATTCCAAATGAATTTGGACACATTGTCACTCCTTTATAGTCCATTTGTATTTCTTTTTTATAAACTAAATCCATCTTTTTTATTTTCTCAAACGATGGAAGAGACAGGAAGGATATTCAGCCAAATCAAAACTATATAGAACATACGAAAATGGTTCTCATTTTTAGGTAAAGTCACTAACGAGACCAAGAAGTTGCTCTACAACATGCACAGGCTCTGATCATTTGACAGTGTCCTCTGGCTGGACTGTTTGACAAAAACCATGTGAACACCGGTCTGTGGAAGCTCTAGCCCAGGGACTTCCCCTTTATTCCCAGTAGATACTTTTCTTCCATCATCTTCTACCACTGTGTCCTGCGTAGGACACCCTGCCATCTTCATTTAGCAAAAATAGACGTGCCTTCTGCTTCTATACCCAGATTACTTTGTAAAAAAAAAAAAGTTTTGTTCATGAAAGGGTTATTGAATAAATATGTGATTCAAATAGTCTCTCTCTCTTTCTCTGTCTCTCTCTCTGTCTCTGTCTCTCTCTGTCTCTGTCTCTCTCTGTCTCTGTCTCTCTCTGTCTCTGTCTCTCTCTCTCTCTCTCTCTCTCTCTCTCTCTCTCTCTCTCTCTCTCTGTCCTCTCCTCTTCCCTTCCTTCCATCCTTCCAATATCAGCTGTCAGCAGCATGGTTTTTCCATGCCCCACCCTCTTATTCATCCTGACTTCTTGAATCACTCCATCTGCCTTGTCACCACAACAGCCCGGGTGCTTTCTCTAAAGTGAGGCCTGTGGGGTTGATGGTTGCCACTTCTCAGGAACTGGTCTGCAGGGAAGGCACCCTAGAAGCAAGGCAGGTTTAACAATCAATGTTCATGAGTGAAAGTTAAATCTGTCACCTTCCTGCTAGGAAAGTAAAAATAGGCCAAACCACTAACTAATGGCACAATGGACTTGGCAGGGGTACTTGTGTGAAGTCAGAGTTCCTCTCTCTAGGCCTCTCACTGTGTAGTATTGGCTGGCCTGGAACTCACTATGAAGTCCAAGCTGGCTTTGAACTCAGAGATCCATCTGTCTCTGCCTCCTGAGAGTGTTGGAATTAAAGTCATGCACCACCACACCCATCTAAGACGTTGGAGAATGTCTCATGGCCCTTTTCCATCTGTTTCCACTGAGCAAAGCTTCTGCTCAATTTGACTAGTAGGAAGACTAAAAAGGGTTTTGGCATCCTTTTTTCTTTATTAGTTGAGCCAATGTGACACTCCTAATAATTCCGGAAGATTAAATGTTCCATTACCCTGGCTGACCCAATCTTTTACTATGTTGTATTTCTCTAAAAATTGAGCTTCAAGATGTACACTGTAGCACGTATCTCAGCCAAGGCAGGAGGATGAGTTTCAGGCCAGCCTGGGGTCTGTTTAGGGAAGAGATGAGCATGAAAGGCCACTCTGCTTGGGGGAAGAGGGTAGAAGGGTATCTCAGTGGCTCACCATGCAAAATGCTGGTCCCAAGTTGCATGCTTGGGATAGGGAAAGAAAGCAGTCCACTAACTAGTAATGACTAGTCCTTGACTGCAACTCCAGCATTCCCAACTGGGGATTTTGGCAATGGTCCCAGGCACTGGTAGCCCTGATCTTGGGAATTGGGTGGCAGCAGCATGCGCAGTGTAGCTGCAGCCCTTTCACTGGGGCTTTTACTCCTTTCCTGGCTACTGGGGTGCTGAGACTGCTGCCACCACAGCCACAGCCACCACCACTGCCGCTGCTGTTGCTGCTGCTGCTGCTCTGCCCTGTGCCGCTGTCACTTCCAGTTCCTACTTCTGTGATCCAGGTCCGGGTCATTGCTTCCCCACGGCTCGCCCGCTCTCTCCAGGCTTCTCTCCCTCCCGGGTTCTGGCTCCAGGCAGCAGAACTGGGTCTGGAGGTACCCTGTGGTCAGGCTCCCACTGGCCACCAGCTCCCCTCCTGTGGCCGCCCGCAGGGGCACGCCTCCCGCAGCTTGCAATCAGGAACTTGAGGGCAAGATTCTGACTTCCCTCTCCATTAAAATAAATAAATACATTTACGAATACATAGAATCCCTTGCCTGGGAAGCGTGGAAGCTCGGCAAGGAGTTTGGAGACGGGCGCCCCCTCCTCACGCGTCCAGGAGCAAAGTTGCAGCCGCCCCTCCCTGCCGGCCATACCAGCAGGCTCTCCAGTTTCGCCCTGGTGGCAGCCACTCGGGCTAGGGTCCCAGCTCCATCTGGGGACAGCGCTTCCCGCAGCCTTGGCACGGGCTGGCGGCGCTCGGCAGCCCCGTGACTCGGAAGGGCGAGTCACTTCTAAGGAGGAGGCTGAAGGGATCGAGCAGCAGGAGGACAAGCGAGCCAAGCCAGGTGACCAGCCTGGGGAGCAAGGGGTCACGGGGAGGGGAATGTTGAGGGCCTGGTGCTGGGGGTCTTGTGGAGCCAGGGGAGGAGCCGCCCTTCCTCCGGGATTGACCGCCTAGGTCTGCAGCCCCAGCCGCCGGTCTGTTCTCTGCCAGGGCCTCTCCTTGGTGCACAGAGTCCCTAGGTACCCAGAGCAGGGAGGGGGGCAGGGCACAGGGTGAGGAGGCGCCAAACTTAGGGGCGTGTTGTCCAGCTTCGGCCAGCAAGATTTGTAGCAGCAGACTGGATTTTGTCTTCTCTCCTCCCTGGAACCAGAGCAAACAGTCAACGGTAATGTTTTTGATATTAATTTGATGCTCTCCCAAGCTGGAGAAATTCTTGCATTGGGGAATGTTTGACACAGGTCTGTTGCAGGAGTGCTTTTTGGATGGACTCTTACTTCTAAAGTAGCTGTGGTTCATTTCTAGTTTTCATTTTCCAGTCATTGAAGGACCCAACAGGTACTCCAGCTATTTCATTTCTTAGCTCTAGAGTAGGGAACCCTCAAGTTTATCTGTCTCAAATGTCTTTCTTCTCAATGCCTTACCTTTTTCAGTTTGGTTTTGTTATTGTTTCTGAATGAGGAGTGACTCACATGGTTTCTTCCCTCTTAATGTGTAGTGGGAGTAAAAATATACTCAAATAATATATTTTGCTATGAAACTATATTTTTTGGTAAAAGCCTCCCATAATCCAAAACAGTCACACAGAATAGGATAAATTTCAGTTGATGTTTACATTTTTAAGATATTGATTTTAAAGGCAAGATTCTGAGGTCTAGACTGCTTTTACTACTTACATTTGCCTGGAAAAATCCAGTTTGTCCTTGAACTTCCTATCTTAAATTTGACATTGACCATGGTAAGAGGATCTCCGATGACATCATTTGCTCCAGCCACAGTTCAGTGTTCCACCACTGAGAGCACCTCTGTCCAAAAATGTAGGGCCTGGGCCTGCCCTTGGACTTCAGCAGATTTCTCTTAAGCAAAATATTATGCTACATGCCAGGCAATGCTGCAGTCCCTTCTTACATAAGCAAACTCCAGGCCCATGTGGCACAGGGGATGCTTGGAGCTGTTAAAATAAGAGGGGCTGTTTCCATGTGACTTCCTAAAGGATGACTGAAGTTCTGAATACAGTAAATGGCCAGCTAATAATCTCACCTTGCATTTCTTTGGTGCTTAACTTTCTTTCCTTTTTTTCTTTTTTGGAGTGCTTTCCATTTATTCAAACACCAACTTGCCATGTCCTTACAAAGGGCATTCGAGAACAGGCATTTCTTGCGATTATCAAAGGAACAGAAAAGTTTGGTTAAGCAAAGTCATACCACTTCGAGGAGTAGAGGCAAAAGGCTAACTCTGCTCCTGCTCTAGCCCACATTTTGTTGTTTATTTTCACTAAAAGGTGATGCTTTGTACAAACTTATTGAGAACATTGCATGGGTGGTTCATGTCCTCTGAACCAGTTGTTGTATATTTGCTAGCTCTCACTTTGGCTTCTTCTGCTTGCATGGAGTCTGTTCTGTAGTTAGGGGTGAGGACAGGATTTGATCCCCCACTTTCCCAGTCATACTCAGGGATAGCAAGGGATGAGCAACCGGGGCCTAGAAATTTCCAATCCTTATTTGACACTATTCACAGAGGATTATTTCAGTCTCTAGAAGCTGCTCCAGGAGGCAAACTGAGAGGGCATGTGTTTGGTTCACTTACAGCAACGTGTTTGTTCATTACTGTTGTTAGGAGCTCAGGTGCAAAGGAGGAAAGTGGCTGCATACCATTTCTCCCACACATGTTATGTTTTAGCCCTTAGCTGGCTGCTCTAAGTATATTATCTAACTTAATCCCCGCAATGACCTAACCCTGAGAGGCAGGTGACACTGCATCCATTATACAGAGGTTTGGGGAAGATCTAGACTTATGCCTCCTCTTGGCAGTGTAAAGCAGACACAGAATAGCTAGACCTCACTTCCTCTGTCACAAGCCATGCTGTGGCCATCAGAGAGCCACTGATACACAGAAACATGGAGATACTTGGTTTTCAGACATGACCATTCATTAGACGTGCCTGAGGTACTTTTAAAAGGCCAGGTATTAGATAGGTTCTGACTTGATTATTCTGCGATGAGGCCTTTGCATCGGTATTTAAAATGTTTTAGTCAGTTTAGTAACATGACTTTTAAGAAATTGGAAATAATCTAAATGTTTGTGCTGATCAATCCCCACAAACTGATACACCCATATAGTCCTCACTTTGCCTAATTAGCAGAATATTATCAACAGATTTAAGTACTCTAGTGTGCCTTTCCAGTCTTGATTGCTCACCAGACTCCACCAGAATAGGCTGTTGTAGTTTTTCCTGTTTCGGTATGTAAATTGGATAATAAAGTGTGTAGTTCTTTTCATAAAATTTCTTCCACTAAGTAGTATATTTGAATGTTGTAGGTACTATTAATTATTTTTACTGCTAAGTAGTGTTCCATTGTATGGATGTGCCAAAATTTATTTTTCCTATTCACTCACTGATGTACACTTAGAGTGTTTCCAGTTGGTGTGTGTGTGTGTGTGTGTGTGTGTGTGTGGTTGTTGTTGCAAATGAACAATGTTGCCATAGTGTGTGTATGTTACAGTTGTTGTTGTTGTTGCAATGAACGATGTTTCCATAGTTACAGGTTGTTGTTGTTGTTATTGCAATGAACAATGTTTCCATAGTTACAGAGCTACCTGGTGGGGGGGTATGCATATATTCTGCTTTAGGAAGTACCTCCTGAAAGGTTACTGAAGGGACCAAGCATTTTGAAGGTGTGTCTTGAAAACTATACAAGGAATTCTGTCTTGTATCTTGGGGTGGGAAGTGCTTCTCTAGTTTACTCACATTTTAGCTATCTAGCCATTTTAAGCATTTGCCATCTGGCTGACATCACAAAGAACAAAAGACTAAACTGAGTGTAGTGACACAAGTTTGTGGCTCCAGCCCTTGGGAGACTGCAGGTCAACGATTGTTGAGTTGGAGGGAAGCCTGAACTACATAGTTTCAGGCAAGTCTAGCCTACAGAGAGGGAGAGGCAGAGACAGAAGAAGAGAGAACTGCTGGGTTACATCATTTATAAATATTTCCCCATGATCCCTTACACAGATTCTTTTATAATTTTATTTTGTTATTATTGTGATTATTAGTGTGTTTACATGCACAAATGGCATTGCATATGTATGGAGGTTAGAGGACATTTGTCAGGACTTACTGTGGTCGTTTTCATATATCTTTTGGATTGTCTTGAAAGTCCTCAAAGGTAGAGACCAAAGATTCTTCATCCTATAATCCTAGTCCTTGGGATGGAGTAAGGTTCCTCGCAGGTGCTTACTACTATTCACTAACTAAATGATTGTCCTCTGGAATGGCTGAATATTTACAGAGGAGGGGATCCATCTTTGCACTGAGACTCCCATGCTTTGTTACTAGGAGATTGCCTCAGTCTCCCACTCAGAGACGAATTACTTTTACTTAGCTAAGCAGGTGAGCATTAAGGGTAACCCAGCTGCTCACCTGAACAGATTACAAGTAGTAGATGAGGAGATGAGGGAAGGTATGTGGGAGCACTTGGCAAACTGGGACATAGTGCCTGAATAGACATCTGGGATAAAGGGAAAAGAGGGCCCACTGTAGATTAGACATGACAGAGATGCCAAAAAATGTGTGTGTGTGTGTGTGTGTGTGTGTGTGTGTGTCCGTGCAGTGTAAACAGTAGCACAGTGCTTCAGAACTTCAGCTCAGCTTTGCACTTAGTCTGACCTGGGTTGGCTACTTATTGTGGATAAGCCAGTCTCACAGGTGCTAGTGGAATATAGGTCCACTGGAGGTAAATGGTACCCTTAGGGTTAGTGACAGCAAGAAAAGCAATTTTCACAGTGCCTGGCACCAGGTATAGACTCAATGAATGCTAGCTCCTTTCTTCTCTCTCTTCCTCTCCACTCTTCTGCTCTCCTGTCTCTTTTTTATTCTCTTTCAAGCGGGGTTTATGTATCCCAGATTGCCCTCAAGGTCTCTACATGGCAGAGGATGGCCTTGAACTTCCAATCCCCCTGGTGCTATCTCCAGAGTGCTGGGATTATAGGTGCATGCCACCAGGCCTGTTTTATGTGGTGCTGAGGATTGAGCCCAGGGCTTTGCACATTTGAGGAAAGCACTCTACAAAATGAGCTTTACCCCCAGCACTGAAAGCTCATTTCTAATTGGAATTTGATGTCTTCTAGTAGACTTATTCATAAATCATTCTGCATGATGAGAACAGCAGCTCCCTGGTTATGTGGAGATAATCCTATTTGATAAGTGAGCCAGATGATCTCTTGAGATTGTAACATTTAAACAGATGAGATGTAGAGAAAGGATTAACTGTGCAGGGTTCTGTGTTTTTATATTAGCTCTGCTGGAAAGTTAGGTATGGATGAAACTTGAAATTGGAAAACAAAAATAGCCAACCATCTTGTGTCTTACCTCCATGTTCTATTTGGCAGAAACTTTCTGGTGTTGGAAAACCATCTTAAACAGGAAAGCCAAAGGTGAAAACCTCACATAGTTTGGAATACTTAGCACATGCCTTTTTCAGAAAGCAAAACAAAGTTGAATGTTTCTGGGCTTTTAGATGAATCCTGGTGGCAGGCTTGGCCCCAGTTCTCATGATTAACTGCAAAGATGAGCCCATTCAGCATTGTCAGCATCTTTCCCAATTGAAGGGTGTTTCCCTCTGAAAATGAATTTTTTACTGAATACAATCTCTGAAGTTTAGAGAAAGTTGCAATGTCTTTAAAATAATTTACATAGCATATTTGTTTTGGGAGACTACAGGAAGACAGTTCATATTTCATTGACACTGTAGCTCATTGTAACCTGTGGAACACAGATTGGAATTCTTAACTGTAGTTTCAGACAATATACAGACCATCATACACGTTTTAAGATGGCTTTTAGTCCTTCTCGTTCTTTCTCTACCTTATGGTCTTACAGTTGTTCTGAATGCATGCCCAGGCCGTATGTCTATTAAATGGGGCTTCCCTCTGTTCTGGGACTCACTGTGTAGAAAAACAGGCTGGCTTCAAGCTCACAGAAATCTGTCTGTCTCTGCCTCTGCCTCTCAAGGGCTTGGATTAAAGGTATGTGCCATCATACCTGGCCAAGTTTTCTTTTTAACTGATAAGAACAATTTGTGTATGGTTTCTTTTATAGCAAGCCAAGGCTAGAAATGTACTTGAGGATCCAGTTGTAACGAGGAGACTGAATTATTTAGTTGTTAACCACAGTAACTTCTTGAATTGCCATTTTGTGCTCTAATAATAGAAAGAGCTTGGACAGAGTCTTAGAGATGCAAACTCAGGACAGCTGTCCATTATTTTCTAGTCTACACACCAACTAGACAAACATGAAAGGGGCTTAGTTCGTGTGTCTTTTTAAATGAACATGTTTATTGTGACACTAAAATATCACAAAATGTAAAATATAATATACAACCTAGAGAAAGAAACTTATTGTTTCACTTACATTAAACAATTCAATGAATGGTTTTTTATTTTTAGCACTGACTGTAAAACATTCCCGCTTGCACACAGGAAATAAGTAATAAACCTGTTGAATTGAGCATGGGGGGGATCAGAATCAATGGCCTCTATTTTTTTTAAAAAAATAAAGTATGTGATTTCTAAAAAGGGAGCCTGTTGTTTCTAAGTTGAGGTGTATATAGCCAACATCTATGAAAAGGAATGCATTTTGTTAGTAAATTGGATCACTGCACTTTTCCTGACTGGAAATGTAAATTCTCGCTTTTAAATCTCACTCAGTCTAATTTGCTTTTAATGTCGCCTCTAATCCAGGCTGTTTCTGAGGGCAAATGAGTACAATGCGCTTCTTTATTTAAACCATGCAGCCTTGCTCAGCTCCCCTCAAGTCCAGCTCCTTCTAACTTGCTCATGTGTACCAGTGAGGCACTCCTTAAGATCAGGGTAAGAGTTTGTGCTGGGTTGACTACACACCATGAGGTATGTGTATGTGTCACCATTGGTGGTGCCATAGGATTTCATACAAGTAAAAAATGCACAGTGATCTTTTCTGTCATTCTTGCTTTCTTGAGAGGTGGTATCACTATGAAGGAAGCCCTTGCTGGATTAGAACTTTACATTTAGCCCAGGGTAGCACTAAACTTGCAGTGATCCTCCTGCTTTTCCTTACCAAGTGCAAGGATTGCCAGTACGATGCTTGTCTCTTGGTGTTTATCCCCTTCAGACAGAGTTTCACCACGTAGTCACTGCTGGCATCAAATCTAGGATCCTCTGGCCTTTGCCTCCCCAGGGCTAGGATTGTGATGTCTGGCTGGCTCACAAGGTGTTTTAACACATATTTATTACTATCTCTGTCTCTCTGTGTCTGTCTGTCTGCCTTTGTTTGTGTGTGAGTGTGAATGTGGATGCAAGTGAGACAAGGACATGCTTGTGGAGGTCACAGGACAACACTCAGGAGTCAGCTCTTTCCCATAAGGGTGAGGGGTTGAGTTCAGGTGTCAGGCTTGCACACTCCCTTCTTTTACTGGCTGGGCTTTCCTGCTGTCCCAGGATGTGCTGTTTGAATTGCAAATGACAGAAGTGTGAAGATACACACTGGTCCCTTGCTTACCAGCATTTTATGAAAGGTATATTCTCTCTCTCTCTCTCTCTCTCTCTCTCTCTCTCTCTCTCTCTCTCTCTCTCTCTCTCTCTCTCTCTCTCTCTCTCTCTCCCTCCCCTGATTCAATCTTCCTAGTCCCACGTGCTTTCCTCTTCTCCCCTTCTTTTTCTCCTAACTCCCTCTCCACTCACTGCCCCCCCCACTCCCCATGTGCTCAGGAGATCTTGTCCCTTTCCCCTTCTGAGAGGGACTTTGTATGAATCTCTTAGGTTCCTCCTTGTACCCTAGTTCCTCTGGCGGTATGAATTATAGGCTGGTGATCCTTTGCTCTAGGTCTAAAATCCATATATGAGTGAGTACATACCATATTCCTCTTTTTGTGACTGGGTTACCTCACTCAGGATGGTTTCTTAAAAAAAAAAAGTGTCAGGCCTTTTTGTATATTTTTATGACAGAGTTTCAAATAGCTCAGGCTGGCCTCACTATGTAGCTGAAGATGACCTTGGACTCTCAGGATCTTCCTGCCCTCTCCTCAGAAGTGCTGAGGTTACAGGTTCACAGCAGCATGCACAGTTTAGAGATCCGGGACTCTTTGATGATGGCTGGAGTGTGCTGATGATTCCCGAGAGCAGCTAGTCACACATCATTTCTGTTTGGCTTCTGGCAGAAGATTTACCTTCCTAATTAAGTTCCATTTAGACAAATAGAGCAAAATCCCAGTTTTATTCATTCTTAGGGACTTGAATATTATTACAGAGATCAGACATGTCAGTTGAGGGATTGAATAGGACAAGAGGGAAAAGAAGGAATTAAATCAAGGTGAGACAGAATGCAGCAGCTTGCAAAGTGGCAAGTAAAAGCATTATTAAGGACTGCTCTCACCCTAGACACAATAACAAGACATTTTTCTACTTCTTGGAAGTGTTGACTTTATTTTAAGAGGCAGCTTTAAGGTGAAGCAGGCCTGAGTACTAAGAAGCATATTCCTTTAGGATTTCTGTAGTCTTCAAACAAAGTTGCATCTATATTGGAATGAGGTTATCTTCTCAATAATTACAGAGAAATATATGCAAATGAAAAGAATGATGTACTTAACTAACAAAATAATTTTAAAGCCAGACATGACTGTGCATGCCTGTAAGCCCAACATTAAGGGCGCTAAGGTAGGAGGTTCACAAGTTTGAGACCACCTTGGGCTACATATTGCATTCTTAGCTATATAGCAAGACCCCATCTCAAAGATAAAATTTGAAAAAGCTGGAAAGATGGCTCAGTGGTTAAGAGCTGGCTGCTCTTCCTGAGGACCCAAGTTTGATTCCCAGCACCCACACGGCAGTTCACAAACTGGCTGTAACTCTCATCCGAGGGGATCCAATTCCTCTTCTGGCTTCTGTGGGTACAAGACATGCACATGGCATAATAAACATATAGGCAGAATACACACACATATAAAATAAATTAATTAAAAATGAAAGCTAGCAACTTTTAATGAAACATGCTATAAGTAAGCATTGTTTTGAATTTATTATTTTTGAAATTAAAATATAATTACATTTCCCCTTCATTTTCTTCCCTCCAACCCTTCCCATGTACTCTGCTTCTCCCCTCTTAAATCTAAGACCTCTTTAATTGTTATTGCACAGACATACACACATTCTCCCCGCCCTCTCTCTCCTAAATAGAAATACAACCTCTCAGGCTGTGGAATATTATATGTATATGATTTCAGGACTGACCTGAAATTGGATACTGGGTAACCAATTTGGGAGCTCTTCTCTGGGAAAGAATATTTTTCCTTTTTTTCATTATTCTTTGTTGCCTGTAGCTCAGGCTCCATGAAATTTCAGTTTCATGTTATCATGTTGGTGTCATCTTGTTTATGTATTATTTAGGCATCCACGCTGGTAAGATTTTGTGGATGTAGCATCTCTGATACATTTTTTTTTTTTTAAGTATGAGTCCCATTTATTTTTCCAAGGTGTTTTTCTTCTTCTGTCTTAACGAAGCCATCTCTTTACATGGGTTTTGGTGGAGTTCGTGGCACAGCACCAGCAGATCTAAATCGTGGCCGGTGTGTTCGGTCCTTCCGGGCTTCACGAGATCGATTCCTGACTACTTTGCTATGAGTAGCATAGCTCACACAGTAATACAGCTTCACATAGAATTTGGGAAGCACATAAGCATCAAAGACACTGGCTTCAGTCACGTCCCTGACAGCAGTGGCCTCTACAGTGTTCTAAATGACCAGCTTCTTAATGGCCTTGCCCTTGGGCACACACCGGGTGCAGTTTGTGCAGCTAATTGGCTGCACATGGCCGTGACCCTTTTTGGCACACCAATTTCTTCTTCTGTTTTTGGTCATCTTGGAGCCAAGGCCCGAAAGAGTTCTCTGACACTTCTAAGAGACATTGTAATATAATCTGTTTGCGTTCTCTGAAGGCAGAATGGTGCCTGGGAATGTGTTGTGTATTGCGGTACATCTTGATGTGTGATTTAAAAGTTTCCCTTCAAGGGAAGACAACAGAATGGAAAGTTTGGTGGAATCCCAGCACTGGGGAGGTAGAAGCAAGAGGTTCAAAGCCAGCCTCATCAGATAGATGGGACACTGTCTCAGAGAGAAAGAGAGAGAGAGAGAGAGAGAGAGAGAGAGAGAGAGAGAGAGAGAGAGAGAGAGAGAGAGAGAGAGAGAACACCAAGAAAGGGAAGTTAGTGTACATGGGAGTGACTTCTTTATTTCCTTTTTCATATGTATGTATGTAGTATGCACTTGTGCATATGGGTGCACATGTATGAGGAGGATAGGAGTCAATGTTAGGAGTCTTTTTCAATCATTATTTTTGAAATATTTTTGTTTATGTATATGCATGTGTATCTGTGAGTCTATGTCATGTGTGTAGAGGGTCAAGAAGACATCAGAACCCCTGGATGTGGAGTTACTGGCAGATGTGGGTGCTGGGTACTGAACGTCTTTCTACTGAAAGAGAAGCAAGTGCTCTTAACCAGCTTTCTACCTTTTTATTCAGACACGAGCTCTCACTGTACCTTAAACTCAACAATTCAGTTAGGCTGGCTAGCCAATAAGCCCCAAGGATCTGCCTGTGTCTTACTGTCCAGCTCTGAGATTATAGAAATGGGTCTGGTTTTTATGTCAGTACTAGGGATCCAATCTCAGACCTTCATGCTTGCATGTCAGGAACTTCATTGACAAAACAATTTCCCCAGCCCATTTACTAGGTCTCACATAAGTATCCCTTTATTTATCTTACAAGAATGTAATAAATTAGTGTATCCTTGCTGTTATGTTGCTGTGATAAAAGACCAAGACTAAGGCAACTTATAGGAGAAAGGGTTTCTTTAGTCTAATGGGATGAGAATCTATCATGGCAGGAGGCATGGCAGCAGCAGGTGTGGCTGCTGTCATGGGAAGCTGAGAGTGCACATCTTGAACCGCAAGCATGAAACAAAATTAGTAAGCTGGAAATGGTGCCAGTCTTTTAGACTCTGAAAGCTGATCTCTAAGGACATACTTCTTCCAACAAAGCCATGTATCCTAAACTTCTCCAAACAATGCTATCACCTGGGGAATCAAGTGTTCAAACGCCTGAGAGCATAGCAGGGCCTTTCTCATTCAAGCTACCACGATTAATTCTTGCTGTGTACTAGGTACTCAGATGGTATTTATTGAACAGATAGTAGCTTGATCTAAATTTTAATTAGCCTTCAAATATTTCAAATATTTTGTTCTAGATATCTTGGATGTCTAATACTGACTGAACAGTGAGTGAAAACAGGAAAAGAAAGCTAGGGTTTTTTTTTTTTTTTGCCAAACTTAAGTATCTGTTTTAAAGTTTATGTTGTTTTACTTTTGTTTTGAGATAGTCTCATTACATAGCCCAGATTGTCTTACATCTTGTTTCAGTTTTCCTGCCTCAATTTCCTCCCTCAAGTTTTTATTTTTATTTTTTTTTAATTAGGAAAAGAAAGTTGTAAGAGCTTAGGTCCTATGATGTCATATGAAACCATGTGGCTTTCCTACCTCCCCACTTATTTCTTATCTTACCCCAAATCTCTTGGTTTCATTGGCGTTTCCTTCTCTATAAAACCACATTTATTTTTTATTGGATGCATATACATGTATGCATGAAAGTTTATTTTGTATTGTGTGTTCACATATATGTATACATGAATGCCCATGAGCATATGTGGATGTGAGAGAACAAACTTTAAGAATATGTTCTATCCTCTCACCATACACTTTCCAGGCTGAACTCATATTGTTAGTCTTGGCAGTAGGCACGTTTGCCTGATGATCCATACTGCTAACCCCTTCAGTGGCCTTTCAAGGTATTACGTATTTCTACATGTGACCTCTAAAGTGATACAAATGGCGAAGTCTCCAAATCACACACTTATAATAAATGCATTCATTCTATAGAGTGATAGAAAGTTATGAGCTCAGATTTATCAAGTTTTAATAGAAAATTAAAAGTCTTTTGCCATTTCTTTTTTCTTGGAAAGATATTCCAAAAGGACAGGTATTTTTGATGTAAGAAATGTCCATTTGAATTTTCTTTTATTTTAAAATATTTACTTTTTGCGTATAAATGTTTCCCCTGTATGTATGTGCATACAGGGGAAAAGACATTCCCCTGTCTGTTGTTCATGAAAGTGAGAAGAAGTATCAGATACTCTGGAACTGGAGGTATGGATGGTTGTAAGCCACAATATGGATGATAGGAATTGGACCTTGGTCCTCTTCAAGAGAAACCCCACATGGAACTATTTTTCTGTCCCTTATTTGAATTTTGGATTAGGAAAGAGTCTGATAACCATTGGGAGCCTGCCTGTGAATAAGCAAAAGAGAAATTTAACAGTATGTAGCTAACTTAGTGGTTCCAGGGTCTTGAGGTCAAATGAAGAGAAGTTTAGGGAATTTGAATGGATAATGATGAGTTGTATTTGGACTAAACATTGTAACTGAACCATGATGGAAATCTGGGCTTCAGACGCTAAGCAACCATTTATAAAGGAGAACTATGAATTCAAAAGAGAAGCACGGTGAAGGAAGAAGAGCCCATGGGTACACACTGATAGGATGAGATAGTGAGGGATGTTGGACTTGTTAGGGAGGAGTCAGCTTCGGGATATTCTTTCACGCTATCTCCTCATAATGCTTTTTTGTTTTCTTTGTTGTTGTTAATATATTTATGTTTATGTCACATATATGAGTATTTTGATTACATATATGCATGTGCACCGTGTGTCCATGGAGACCAGATCGACTCCAACTGGAGTTAGGGACAGTTTGTAAGCTGTCAAGAGAATACTGGCAGCTGAACCCAGGTCCTGTGCAGAAGTAGCAAATGCTTTTAATCACTAATGAACCATCATTTTTAGCCCCTGATGGTATTTTGAGACAGGGCCTCACTCTGTAGCTCATGCTGTTATGGATGTCACTGTGTAGCCCAGTCAAATGAACCTTGAAAATGTGGTGATCTGCCTGCCTTTGCCTTCTGAGTCCTGGGATTACAAGAAGTGCCTTCCGTGCCTGGATTATGAACTTGATCTTTGAGTTTTAGGTTGACTTTTTGTTGGGTGACTATTGTCTGAACCATACATGCTAATTGAAACACTATAACTGATGTCTCTGATATCTGAGTTCTTGAATGCCCACCTTCCAGTATTTGGATTGTTTTCAAGGTAAAATACTGTGTTTATAATGAAATATTGTAAAATTGGTTCATTAATTAACCAACTAATAAGCTAATTAATTAATGTCTGTTAGGCATGGTTGTCTCTGAAGATGTCATATTTTTTAACTTACACAGAGACAGAAACATGAAGTGCCAGAAGAATTGCTAAATGTGATCTCTAAATGAAGAGGCACTGGAGATGTAGATTAATTGGTAGGGTCCTGGCCTAGCATCCTGGAAGCCCTAGATTTGGTTCCCAACACTGCATGAACCAGTATGGTAATGCATACCTAGAATCCCAGCACTTGTAAAATGAAGGAAGGAGGATCAGAAGTTCAAGCTCATCCTTAGCTATATAGTGAGGACCAGGCCAGCCTGGCCTACAGGAGACCTTGTCCATAAAAGAGAGAAAATGATATTAATTTTGATGCAATGTCCTTCCCACCCATATAAACTAGGGTTGGAAGGATTTTGGATGTGTAGTTT
Organism: Cricetiscus sungorus; assembly: GCA_030556225.1. Taxonomy (NCBI): domain Eukaryota; kingdom Metazoa; phylum Chordata; class Mammalia; order Rodentia; family Cricetidae; genus Cricetiscus; species Cricetiscus sungorus. Next base: position 14,134,404 of record JANBXA010000726.1, read on the forward strand.
AAAGTCTTTTAAATTTCAAGTTACTTCTTGTTTATGGGGAGTTATTTTGCCGTATCTCATCATCTTCTGCCTATGAGTTGAAGCTAGTTTTAGAAAATGGGTATGAATAAGTGGGCAAAGCTTGTATTTGTTGTCATTTTGTTGCTTATAATACAATAATTAAAATGCAATCTATTAAATTTCACAAATTCTTCCCGCTTCTCTTCTCTGTAATACTGAGGTCATGGTGCTTCTGGTGGGATTTAATGGAACTTCTTTGACCTGGGACATGAGTCAAAAGATGCACAACCAGGGAGTTTGAAGTTCCTCTGCTCACCTCTCAGTTACAGGGATCAATTGCTTAACATTGGTGGGGTTTTTTTGTTTGTTTGTTTGATAGCTGTTACTGCAAAACTGGAAAGATTTGATTTTGTTTTATTTTTTAAATGATATATCTTTCTGAATTTATTTCATCCTGTAGTATTAGAGAATAAACCTGGTCCTTGCATGTGTTGGACAAGCACTTGGAACACTGAACTACATCCCTAGCCCTCTTTTGGGGTTTATTGTACTTTTAGCAATTCTTTTTCTTTGGTTGTGATTAATTATATATTAACAAGAGCATCAAAACATCCAGTATGTATTTAAATATCTATTGAGATCCTACTGTGTGACAGGAACCCTTCCAGACATGGAAGGTATAGTAGTGGGAAAAAATTGCGCTAGTCATTGTGGAAGTAGTCTGTCTGCATGTGATTCTTTCCAATAGAGTATCCTGTCAGTCAACCAGCGAGGTATTATTTATTATGGATTTCATGTGAGTTTCCAGAGCAGTAGGTCAGTTTGGACTTCAAAGAGTGCACCATGCTATTGGAAACCTATGAGTAATCTTCATATCCACAGAGGCAAAAGGCATGTAGACTATGAAGAGCTGGCTTGATGGTAGATCACTAAGGACTCTACTTCTCAGCATCATACAGCCCAGTATTTCTTTCAGAAGAAACATGAAGGTTGCTGCAAGGAGGACTTCATGGAAACGAACAGAGAGACTGCTGTTTATTGTAGCCTGCATCTGTTCCTGTATCCATTTACTAGCTGTATCTTCTGCACCTAGAATTTTAGTGGGATGATTGCTTTGACTTTTTTAAGACTCCAACCTAGCCATCCAAGTCCTGCACAAAAAAGCAGATGCTTCATGCATTTGTGAAGGTCCTTTATTCATCTTATGAAAAGAAAAGGGAAGAGTGTTGTGTATATTAGAAATTGAAGAGTTGAAATACATTATCAGGATGGGGAAGATGGCTCAGTGGATAGACAGATGCACTTGTATGAAAGCCCAATACCCTGTGTTCAATCCCCGTATGGTGGGAGAAAAGAACTAACTCATCCATGTTGTTCTCTGACCTTCATATGCCCTCAAATGAGTACAATGCAAAATGTAAGTGGAACTATATGGTTAAATGAAATTGTTTGTAAAATACAAAAATGGACTGTTTTCCAAATACTCACTTGTGAGTTATTGTTTTTAACGCGAACATTTCCCCCTAGAAATAAGGTTTTACATGTTGATTATGTTTTCTGGCTGGTCCACAGAAGCTTGTTTAGTACCGTATGCAGCTAAACTATACAAACACACAGAGACTAAGTAGCGGGTGCAATGCTAAGTCTTCAGGAAAATGTGTTCTTCATTCCTATTTAGAAGACTTGTAAGTCAGTCCTTTTTCGTAAGCAGGTGGTGATAGGGGCTGGGGAGGCCACCTCAGATTCTGACACAAAAACATTCCATAACTGAGATATCACCACCGTTCATCCTGAAAACTGGCATCTAATGCTGTTCTGAAAGTCTGTGGTGACAGAAAAAAAGGTAGTAGGGGAGCTACAAGACCGACTTGGTCTCTCATGTCCTTTATGTATGCTGTTTCTCTTTCTCATGGGTTTTCTCGATTTCAATGTCTTTTTAAACCCCCATGCCTTCCTACCCCAGATGCCTCTATCAGTTCTTGTCTCTTCTCCTCTTTCCTGAAAGGGCTAAACAGAAATCTCTGTTGTGGAGAAAGTGGAGTTATCCCCGGAGGGACGAGGGAAGTCCTAGACTGTGATGCACTGACGTTTGGGAGGTCAACTTTGTGGATCTAGAATGGGAATAATAAGGAATTAAGCTCAGGTCTTAGTTCTTTTATAGCAGCAGTGTGGGGCTGAGCTTCTTGCCTCTGGATTCTATGAGGTTCACATCATCTAGGAGCCTGAGTTAGTCATGGAACATGGCTGTATGGAGATCCAGAGATGAAAGAACATATGTGGTTAAACAAACCACCTGAAGTCACAATCACAACCCAAATACCATTGGGAAGTGGCAGAATGATAGGGATAGAATTTGAATTTATAAGTATGTCATTTTAAATGATATTAAAAAATCAACTTATAAAATCTATTATGTTAGTTCCACCAACTCCCTTGCTTAATATATGTTACAGACATGCTAGGCAAGCAGCCTTTCACTAAACTACATCCCTAGCCCTTTCACTTTTTATTTTGAGGTAGTATCTTATTAAGTTGCTCAGGCTGGCCTTGAACTAATTTTTTTCCTGCCTGAGGCTCCCAAGTAGCTAGGATTTACTGGCCTGCTTCACAAGATCCAATTCACTGCGCATGTTTCTATTTGAAGAGTATGCTTTCACCACAATGTAAGGATGGATCTCTTATCCACTTAGCAATACATATTAGCAAAAATTAAGACTTTAGCATTTGAGTTTATGCAGTGGCCTTTGGTGATGTTGGCTAGTGTGAATCTATTTTCTATAACCTTAAGAATACAATCAGATTTGAGACCTCTCAGATCTAGCTAAGACATTGACTTTGAGATTCTCTATTCAGAGAATCGATCAATAGACTGCTCATTGGCCTGTATTGGTTAAATTCGTCTCAATTTCCAGACATGAAAGCCACAGGAAAGTGGTGTTGTTTTCCTAAGGTCCTTACAACTGTTTAGCAGTGGCAAAGCCACTCCCACACTACTTCTTAACATGTCCTATGTTATTGTCAATATAAGTGCAAGTAGAGAAATGGAGGGAATCGAAGTTCAGTGAATTCAGGCTTTGCTCTTTTAAGTTTGCTCCATGTCAATAGAACCAGTTATTAGGCAGGGTATAATTGCCATCGCTGCATTCTAGTAAGTGGAATGCTCATGGGTAATGAGTCTAATTTCTGAGCTAAGAGCATTATTTGTTGCTCACTGCTTTTAGCAGGAGCTGTGTGGAAGCCTCCCAGGTTACAGAGCCAGAAGCAGTGCCACCAGTGAAATATGACTAAGCAGCTCAAATTTGCTTTCTCAGTCATACCATGTAATGACATTTCCTTCAAAGTTCAGGGGTGAGCAGAGACAGTGTGTTCAGCTGTGAGAATTAGAGAATGTGATTCAAGAGGAGCTCAGTTAATTTCAGATTCCATTTCTGAAGACCAAGAGGAACAGGGAAGTAATGCAATTGGCCTTAAATATTTGGCATCTTTTCTGTACACAGGCTAGAAATAGAAGCCGTGTATCTTTGTGGTTCCATGGGATCACTTGTTTTCCATTTTATTTGGGTTAAAAAAGAGAATGAGAGTGATGGAGTCAATTGTGATCAGTGTAAACCTGAAAGCAACCTGAAATGGGAGTTGACTGGGTGCTATTGAAGGCACAATGACATCAAGGTCATTGCTGGTTCTGAAGTAGAATGGGGAGGGAGCTGGATTCCTTTCTTAAGCAGGATGTGCCTGTCCTGCTGTAACTGCTCAACTCAGGTGCTTAAGGTTTGCTGATGAGCAAATCGGGGTGCCCAGGTGGCTTAGCTTATTGCTGCAACCAAAAACTGGACTCCCCATCTGACTGGGGCCTTACAAAATGTGAATTGCCCCTTCCTGATGGCTGGCAAATATAGCATGAGTTGTGTGAGGAAATGGGAAGGACAGCCCAGGAATTAGGCAGGGCCTCTTGGGAGGCAGTCTAGTACGGGGGAGTTTGTCACTGCCTCAGTGAGTTGAATTAGTCACTTTTGGGATTCTAATGAACTGTCTGCAGATGGCACAGATGCTACTTGGACTGAAGTAGCAAGGGATTTTTTCCTGTGCCAACCCACGGATGGCTTTTCTGTGTTTTCTTATGTCTTGTGGAAACCTCAAGTGTATGTGCATGGCAGCAATGCCCCTCCGAGCTCCACTTGTGTTTATTTGAGGGAAGGCTTCATCTTTCTCAGGCTGGCCTCAAGCTTGATATGTAGTTGAAAATGAACGTGGCCTTCTGATCCTCCTGCTTTGGCCACCTGACTATCAAGATTACAGTAATGTGTCAATACTCCTGGTTTACACAGTGCTAGTGGTCAAGTCCAAGACTCTGTGCAGGCTAGGCAGGCACTATACCAAGTGAACTACACCCCTGATTCCTTATTGTGTGCAATTTTATTGGTTATATCCCTTTCTTTGTCTGGACTTTTACTCTGGATCTTAGTTTATTCATTTAAGGAAGTAAGGAAGTAATTGTTCCTATATTGCAGGCTTGTTGGGAGAAACAAATACAATGAAAAAATTTAATCTTCATATATGATAATATCAAACTATCGTAACCTTATAACAACAGAGATGGTTTCTATTATTCATGGTGCTGGAGGTTGGGGAGTCCAGGATGAAGTTGCTAGTAGAGCCAGTAGCTGGTGACAACGTGATCACAGTGTTCACAAATGGTGGAAAGGGCAAAGCCCCTGTTTGGGGTCCTTTTGTTTATTTGTTTATTTGTAAATTTATTTTTATTTTATGTGTGTGAGTTTTTGCCTATATGTATATCTTTTCACCATGCATGTGCCTGATACCAGTAGAGGATATCAGGTGTCATATCCTCTGGATCTGAAGTTATAGGTACTTGTGAGCTGCCATGTGGATACTGTAAATGAAACTCTGGTCCTCTGGAGAGCAGCAAGTGCTCTTAACCAGTTACTAATCCCATTCATGAGGGATTTATGCTTGCTCATGGCTTACTAACTTCCTAATGTTCCCACTTCCAAATAGTACCACCCCAAAGATTACATTTCAATGTATGAATTTGGGTGACATAAGCACTTAAATCATTGTCATATGTGTTTACTCTCTAAGCATCATGCCAGGCAGATGGCAGGGGCCCAACAGATCAGTAATCACAGTTACATGACTAGTGAAGGAGTGAGTAGAGTGTCTGCCTAGCATGCATGAAGCCCTGGGCCAATGCCTGTAATCCCAGTGCTCTTGATGGGGAAGCAGGAACATCATAAGTTGAAAGGTGATTCTTGGCTAAAGGCAGTTTGTGGTCTAGCCTAGACTCTATGAGACAATACCCAAATCAGGGAGAGCATTAGTGAGGCAATAAAGAATGCAACAGGGAATTGGAGGGATGTCTTCTAATGTGCCTCTTTGCCTTACATATTGAAACTGAGAGTGACACAGCAAGGATCTATTTGTAAAGTCATAGAAATAGTAACTTCTGCACAATTTACACTGGCAGATCCCCAAGATTTCAGAATTCACAACTGGTGTTTAGAGGATGGAAAATAGATTTTGATGTTATTGTGGATTTCCAGAATGGAAAAATATTGGAAAACGTGTAGCAACTAAATGTCTTGTCTTGTTTCATCTGCTGATGTTGGAATGGAGTTTGTCTGGCTGTAAGTGAGTGTTCAAAGACACTCTAATGAGGTTTAGTGCCTGTCTTTGCTATTGCTTACCCACAGTAGACTTTCTGTTGCTTGTAAACTTGAGCCACATTCATCCAATTACTGGAGTGATATCTTGGGATTCTGGAGCAATAATTCAAATTCATTTTTCCATTTCTGAGTCATAGAAATGGTAAAATGAATGGAGGGTGGTAGTCTTGCTATTTATCACAGATCTAAATGAACTGACTTATTTCTGAACCAAAAACAGGAATAAAGCAAGTTCAGATAATCTGAATAATATACCAGACACTAAAGAGGCTAGTGTTTCACAGAGTACTGCATGATGACATCATCACAACTATGTTATGATTTGACCTTAACTTCAAAAAGCACTTTATACAATTATATACTTTACATTTCCATAGGCCCCAAGGTTTGCAGATAGAAAGAGGGATTAGTTCTCCATTTCATGACATTAGGGTAAGGTGTGGTTGCTCAATCCTGTAATCCCAACACTTGGGAGGTAGAGACTGCATACAGTGTATTCCAAGGCAGCCAGAGCTATATAGCTTTCTATCAAAAACAAACCAAAGAAAAAGAATAAAAAAATAACAACAAAAAGCGGTGTTCTTTGCATTTCGTTGGCCTAGGTAGCACCCCACTTCTCCTTGGTTTTATTATCCCACTCTGCCTTAAGGGACTCTCCTCTACTTTTTCCCAGTTTGGCACCTATGCACTTGATATTTCTAGACATCCTCATCTGTAAATTTGATCTCAAACTTCCCCTATGCATTACGGTCTAAATGGCAGACAAATGGAAGTGATGCCCTCTCTTCAAATATTTCCTTCTCTATAGGCTATCCAGGTCAAGTTCGTGGAAAAAAAGATCTAGAGTGGAACTTCCAATACTCAATTTGGAAAGACTGAGGATGTGGCTCAATTGATGAAGTACTTGCCCAACATATTAACAGGGCATGGTGGGACCCACCTCTAACCCCAACACCTGAGAGGTAGCAACAGTAAACTCAAAATTAACTCAAAATTTCAAGGTCCTCCTTGAGTGCAAAGCACATTCGAGGCCAGTGTGTGCTACATGCAACCCTGCCTTTAAAAACATCAGCTTAGAGCTTAGGAATGAATGGTGTAGTCAAGACTGTCCTTAGGTGTGCTTGGTTCCCCAAATTCTCCGAATCAGTAATCCCTGTGCCTGTTTTTCCACTAGCCCCAAAGCCCCCCTGTAATGTCTTCCTGTACAGTTGCTGCTGCTACAAAACAGGCTAGCTGTGAGAACAGCATCTGTGGAGAATCTCAAGTATATTTGGGTTTTCTCAAAAAGGAACTGGGTGCAGTCCAGGCAACTTCCTCATTTGAACAGTGACTCTCGTTGATGCATGTTTTATTTTATGATCATTTCATATGTTCTAAAACTCAGTCAAGTAGCAGGCTATTTTAAGAATCCAGTGCTGCCATTTGCAAGCAATCAACCCGGGTAAGAAACAACTACACAAGTAAAACAAGGGAGCTATTTTCATCCTAGAATTTACTCTCGTGTGTCTATCTCCTAGCATTTGATTTTGTCTTTGTTGTAGAGACCATCCACTTTTTTCCATATCTATCTAACAGATACACACACACACATACACACACACACACACACACACACACACACACACACACACACACACACACACACAGGGGATTATAGGCTGAAAACACATGAACTTCACAAACAGCCTTAGACTTGGAGGGTCACAAAGCAAAAGAAGACATAAACATAGGGAAGAGACTTGTGGGAATGGATAATAGGAGTGTGAGGAAGACAAGAGGGTGAGAGGGGTAGTGATCAGAATGCACTGTCTATGTCTGGGAAACTGTAAAAAGGGACACAAGAGGAAACAAGTGACTCTGCCTGGTGACCATTTTGATACAGATGTCATGAACACCTTCCCACTGGGTCAGTTCTAGGGGAGACAGATTAAGTTTGGCATCCTCTGCAGATGTTCTTGCCACCACCTATTGCATTGCGTTCACCTTGGCTTTGGCTAACTGAAATAGAACTCTTGACAGTTTATTCCTGAAAAGCGCATTTTAAACATTTAGGGTAAAATACCATTTAACTCCTCATGAATATTAATGGCACCCTTTTATTAAAAGTCTATCTGAGCTTATTTGTTTATTGCTGTTTTCTCTCTCTCTCTCTCTCTCTCTCTCTCTCTCTCTCTCTCTCTCTCTCTCTCTCTCTCTCTGTGTGTGTGTGTGTGTGTGTGTGTGTGTGTACGTCCCATGCCCATTCCACAGTATGATTATAGATGCCAGAGGACAATTTAAGGGGTTGACTTTTTACTTCCACATGTGAATGTGAATTCTGGGACTCTAACTCAGGTTGTGAGATTTGCTATGTAGACTAGGCTGGCCTTGAACTTTGGGTGATCCTCCTGTTTCAACTTGCTGAGTGTTGGGATTGCTAGTGTGAGTCATGCCTGGTTTACATCTACACTATTGATTGACTAGATTGTTTATGTTCTTGATGATACTAACTAGCCTCAATATACATTTCAGAGATTATGAAAAGCCTTAGCCCATCTTAATGCGGGGAATGGAATGTGTTTTAAAACCAACGTTTTATATTGCATTTAAAACAATTGGGCTGGTGAAATGGCTCAATGGTTAAAGGCACTTGTCTGAGTTAATTCACCAGGATGAACATGGTAGAAGAGAACCAGTTCCCAAAAGTTGTCCTCTGACACAAACACAAGAATAGACAAAAAACACATCAGCAGGTGATTGATACTTTCAATAGGAACAGTAGCCTCTCTGAATAGAGGCAGAATCTGGCAATGTGGATTTTTGTCTTTAGGCAGGTCTCACTCTAGCTCAGGCTGACTTGGAGCTTACTCTGTAGCCCAGGCTGGCCTGAAATTCATGACAATCCTCCTGCCTCAGCCTGCTAAGTGTGACAACTACAGAGGTGACCCATCATGCTTGGGCCTGGCCAAAAGTGTCAGAAAGGCCTGATGTCATAGCTAGAAAAGTCACCCAAAGCTAGGAGGAACTCACAAACTCAGGCAGATGGAGAGTTCAGACCTCTCAGATGAGAAAATAGGAAGTGAGGCTGCAGAGCAAAATGCAGGTTGGGACAGAAGTTCTGCAATGTGGCATTGGGATCCTAAGCAGTTGGGCAGTGCCAGAGAGGAAGGGGAGGAGAGACAGGGACTTGTGACAGTGCCACCAGTGAGGACACTGAAAAAAAGGTAAAGCACGAAGCCTTATCTCCTTCCTGATCACTTCTGGGGCTATTGCAGCAGTGCTGGGCACACCGTAAAGCACGAAGCCTTATCTCCTTCCTGATCACTTCTGGGGCTATTGCAGCAGTGCTGGGCACACCAGCTTCCAGTAACTGGCTGAGGAGCTTCACATGTTCAGATCAGGAGATAGGGTGTGAGTATATGCTGTAGATTTCCTGGTGGGCGCTGCCTTCTTAGCTTGTCTTTCATATCCGAATACTGTCTTGTTCTGACTCACTGATGGCTGCCACATGCCACTTGGCAGCTCAGCCACTGCTCTAGTTTCTCTAGAAGGTAGGCAGAAGTTTGCATTTTGTCTTGTTTATAGTGTTTTCCGTCTTTGAATACTGGAGGGAGGGGCCCTTTGACAGTTTTGTTGGTTGAGTTGATTGCTTACAACATCTTACAGTTTCAAATTCCCTTTCTAATAGGTATTTGAGCCTGATGACCTTTATTCAGGGGTCAATTTCTCCAAGGTCCTGAGTACACTTTTAGCTGTCAACAAAGCAACAGAAGGTAAGGCATGTTGGTGATTTATGATTCATGTTTCTAGAAGCCAACTATGGCCACAGTTGTTCAAATGGTGCAAATTTCTTCCTTTCCCCAAATAAATCCAAACACATATAAAGTACTTTCATTTTAATAACTGAAATGTACCTACCACAGAATAACAAGGAAAGATACATACCTATCAAGTACCAATCCCATTCTAATATTCTTAGCACAACAATAAGAACCAAAAGCGATTTCATGCAAAGCTTTTGGATTACCAATTGACTATAACAAGACAGAAAACAAAAAGGGGAAGACTAGTTCCTCCTTTAAAAAAAAAAAGTCTTTACAAAATACAACTGTCACTTCCCTTTCTCCAGTAAAGAGAATTTTTTTTCTAGTTTTCCATCCGTCATGAAAAAGAGCTTTTCATTAGCTTTGCACTGTGAATGAAACCTCAGATACCCCATGAATGAAAGAGTAGCTTATTTAAACACTTCATATCCACTGTATTGAATTATTAAGTATAATCAAAGTAAAGGGAACACTGATAAAACTACACTAGAAACCCCTTTCTTCTCTGTCATCATGTCTTAATTATATCGGTAGTGGTCATCGAGAGTTCAAATGCTCTGTGCCCTCTCTGTGGCTCTAGGCTATCTCAATAGCTCCAAGTGATCTCACTGAATCTTTGAAAAACCTTTGGGAATATGGTGATGGTGAAGTCCATGTTAGAAATGAGGAATGTGAGGCCCACAGTTACCCAACTAGAAAAAAAGACGACTAAGCTAGGATTCAGACCCAAACATGACTGTCCAGAGCCCTTATGCCGGACATGAATCCTGATATGGAATGGTTTAAGAGCCAAAATACTGTGCCCACCCAGCACTGCCAGGTGCCATAGAGGAAGTAGAAGATATGGCCCTACCCTTGTGAAAATTACCATCTATTTATGGAGACTCAACTTATCCACGTGAAACAATTAGGGAATGAGAGCAGACAATATAATCAAGTGCCAAGTAGGATGGGGCATCTAGGAAGCCATCAAGTAATTATACTTTTATCCCAAAGAGCTGCAGATAATAGCAAGATGTGGAAAAATACTTCTCTGAAGTTGTTCTTTTGCTATTTGGGAAAAAAATGTTTTTGAGCTATTGCGAGGCGTATAGCAGAGAGTACAGCTAATTCAAGTAGCTATATTTAACGCACATGACAAGTATCCAGTTCTGGGAAGGGATGATGGTATAATTCTAACATTATGCCACACAAATTATACGTTCCTTTGCCAAACTCTTCTAGCAAGTTTTACAGTCTCTTCGCTTACCACAGATATTTATAAAAATACAAGGAGGTGAAAGTTAAAACCCACAGCCTCAAGGAAATTACTTGGATACTGAGCCTGTCGCCTAGGGAATGTTTGGGTTTTAGACTTTTGCAGTTTATATCTTTTAAAAATAAGTGGAGAGGAAAAGGAACCTCATTTGAATTTGTCAAGAAGCCAGCCTCTCCCTTGAACACACACTCAGCATACTGAAAACACCCAGCTCAGCTTTGGCCCGATCGAATTTCACGAAGAATCAAGCGAGAGAAGGCTCCTGTGTTTGATTTTACAAAGCCATTCTAGTGTCAAGATTGCATTTGTCTCAAATACGCTCTTCTCCCTCATTCTGATTTTGCACCCCACCCCAACACACCAAGGAGACTATGTGTGCCACGCATATTTTTACATGTAAGCAAATAACCCTTAAGATATGGGCCAGCAAACAAAGAGAGAAATTTGAAATATTTCAAAAGTAATAAGAGCCACAAACAGCTGTTTGGTACCCGATATAGGTCTGCCTTGGATAACAGGGCATACTGTGGCAACTGGTTCAGAAGGAAAGAGTTGTAGGGAAATGGGTTAGGAGAAAATGTGGTTCTGTCGCTGTTTTTCATTATACTGGACAGCAATGGCCAGTAAGGTTAAGAAGAAAAAAGTTGGCCATTGAAAAGAAAAAAGGGAGGGGGAGCCTGAAACACATAGCTTGTCAGAAGTCCCAGGATCTGCTAGGATGGCTGTGATAATGTCCTGGGAAGGAGCTTCTCGAGTTGTAGGTGGTTTACTGCTGTGAGTGCTTCTTTACCATGTCTTTTCCTCTTTTCACAGATCAGCTATCAGAAAGACCATGTGGACCGTCCTCTTCTCTTAGCACTACCAACAACTCTCCGACAAACCCACAGGCAGCCGTTCCCAGCACAACTCCAGTGCAGCAAAGCCAGGCAAAGGCGGTGGTAAGTGGAGTCCCCAATTCCCTAACCCCTCTCTTTTAAAATCTGTCAAATCAGGTCAGCACCCCAGATGTAGTTCTACATATGGTGAGGTGGAGATTCCATCTGTTTGGCGTGTCACCAGACAAATAAGGTACAGAGTGAATATCAGTTCAAGCTGGAATGCTGGCCTAAAGTGGGTAGGCGGGGCCCGGGCTCAGAAACTCAGCAGTGAAGCCCCAGCTCTGTTTACTAGAATTCAGCTAGTCACTTAATTGGAAATGCTATGCAAATGTCAGTAATTATGACTGCTCCTGATGGCACTTTGCTGTTACTTTCCCTACCCCATGAGCTTATTAGAATGAGTTATTACCTGGCACTCACATGCAATCAATAAATACTCGTTATTGTTTTGGTCTTCGTTGCAATCCTTTTTTCTTTGAATTCCTATTGAGCAAGAACCAAGTGTAGCTGGATGTGGTGAAACAAACCTGTATTCCCAGCACTCTGGAAGCTGAGGCAGGAGCATTACTAGTTTGAGCTTAACCTGGGCAACATAGTACACTCAATCAAGGCCATGGTCTCAAAAGAAGACCCACTTTTAAATATCAGCCCATGACAAATTTCTGTATTGGATCTCCTAGTTGTCTTTGCATTTGGTTTTAGAAGCTTTGATTTGGGAGGAAATGCTATTTTCTGTTCTTTCACTCTTGTCAAAAGCAACTTGTTTACTGTAGGCCACCATAACTTGTTATGGCCAGAGCATCTAAAGCAATGTTTCTTATTCTTTTGGATATCACTTCTTCTTCCTTTTGAGATAGGCTCTCACATAACCCAGCCTGGCATAGAACTTGCTATGTCTTGGAGGTAGAGTGACCTTGAATTTCAGATCCTCTTTCCTTTACTTCCCAAGTGCTAGGACTACAAGTGTGTATGATCCTGGTTAGGTTATACAATGATGAGGGTTGAAACAGGGCTTCTAAATAAATAATCTTCCAATTAAGTTACAGCCTGGCTCCCCAAACAGATCACTTTGAGAAGCCAATGAATGCTATGGTGCCATAGTCTTTGGCCCCTCCTTTAAGTTGCATATAAAAGCTTATATGGGTAAACTAATATGAGTAAGGAAAATTACATTGAGCTTATCAAATTTTCATAAGGATCTGTGCATCTCAGAAGTTAAGCCCCAAACTACTTATGTATATAATTGTGGGTGTTTAGAGTCAGTCTCATGTACCTCAGGCTGACCTTGAACTCAATGTGTAGCTTAAGATAACCTTGAACTCCCGACCTTCCTCCCATCAAATCCAAAGTGATAGGATCACAGATGTGTATTTTCCCCTACCCAGCCTACTAATACAGCCCAGCTCCCCCAACAGATCCCTTGGAGAAGCTGATGAATGCTATGGCAATCTTATGACTTAAAGCTAGCCTATTTCAGATTTGCTAGTAACTGAGAGACGGGAGTGAGTTTTACAAGGGTAGGTTAGTACCTAACATTTAACCATTTTACATCGGAGAGAAGCAGAATGGAATGTTATATGAGTATGCTTCAGTGGCTTAGACAACTGGTGAAAGAAAAGGGAACTGAAAGTTGTGACTCCCTGGAAAATATACATTCTGAAAAAATGCAATCTTTATTTTAAAATTTTCTATTATTCTTATTGCTCTTGTTGTGTGCATGTGCTTTCTGTATATGAATGCAGATCATGTGAAGATCAGGAAAGAACGTTTAGGAGTCAGTTCCTTCTTTCCTTCCACCATGGGCTCCCAGGGTGGTCATCATTTCGCATGGTCCTGCAGACACTTGTGTATGGATTTAAAGAGGTCATTAATCTCATCTGAGATATATTGAGAGACTCCTAATCTCAACACTGATGCTAAACTAGGCATGGTATCATATACCTGTAATCGCAGCTCTTGGGAGGCTGAAAGGCAGGAAGTCTGCCTTGCTGTGAGTCCTGCCCAAACTACATAGTGAATTCCAGGTATGCCTGAGCTAATATGAAACATTGTCCTAAAAATAAATAAGTAAATAAATAAATAAACAAAATAGCTAAGATGGTCCTCAGGTTTTATTCTTTTTATATTAAAAAAATATGGCTTTGTGTGTTTTGCCTGCCTGCATGTCTGTGTACCACTTGCAAACGTGTACAAAAAGGCCAGAAAAGGGCAACAAATTCTCTGGAACTGGAGTTGCTGATGGTTGTGAACTGCCATGTGGGTGCTAGGAACTGAACCCAGTTTCTCTGTAAGAGAAACTCTTAACTGCTGAGCCATTTCCCCTTGGTAGCTCCACTGTGCTTATAGCCACAGAATGTCTACCCATGCCCCAGTTAGATTGCAACTTAATCTGGTGTGGCCTTTGTTTCTTTCTCTAGGAGATGACGGAAAATGGAAGTCACCAGTTGATAGTAAAAGCAAGATTCAACTTCAAGCAGACAAATGAAGACGAGTTGTCAGTTTGTAAAGGGGACATCATTTATGTCACTCGAGTTGAAGAAGGAGGCTGGTGGGAAGGCACATTAAATGGGAGAACAGGATGGTTCCCTAGCAATTATGTTCGAGAAATTAAACCCAGTGGTGAGTAGAAGTTTGAAAAGTCTTCTTACATGCGACACTTGATTCTTCTCGGTGTTCTTATTGAGTGTCTTACTTTAAATTGTTTAACATTAACGGTTGATATATGTTATGTGCCTGTCCAAAATGAGGCTAGGGCAGAACTGGGAATAGTTACATATGGTGAAACAAAGTTGTATTTAGATTATGTGAAAACCAACTAAGCAAAGAAATCCAAGGTTCAAACAGCTGTTGTACTGTAAGTACGTGCCTTTCTGTCCCCTGATTCTAGCTCAGAGTACACAGTGCAGAGTCCTTCCTGCTGCTCTGAGAATCACCATGGTAGAATACAATAACAAGAAAAGCTGAGAGCTAACTTCCCTTTTTAGCTCTACACCCTTTAAGCAGAACTAAGGCTTATTGCCTCAGAGATGTGGGAGAGAGATAGCAGTCTCCTACAGAAAGCTGCCTGGCCATGTTAGGAGCAAGATTGTCCTTAGTTCTTTGCATACCGTGAGCTGCTTTCCCCTTTTCTGAATAATATACACATGATAGACATTAATTGCTCTTTAGAGGTATTTTTTAGAGTTTTATTTTTTAAAACTTATTTGTCCTTAAATAAGAAGGCAGATTCCTGTAATGCTCAAGAGAAATTAGCAGAGCATCGCGGTGTACATCTGTAATCCTAGCCCTGGGGAAATGGGGACAAGTGGATTAAGAGTTTAAGATCATCTTTACCTGTAAAAGAATATCTGGGCTAGCTTGGGCTACATCAGAGCTTGTCTCAAATAAATTGAACAACAACAAAAATTGATAGGACCCTTCCACAACCAGTTTTCGGAAGAATATGGTATTACAGATAAAACTGCTGTTATTATATCTCTTCAGTTTTCAGAAATATTTACTCAAGGACTCCTTTCAATAGCTTGATCCTTGGTGTATTATCTCTTTTGTAGATGTCTTCCTTGTTTTTAATTTTAATGCTTCATAATTGATGGGGCCAGTGAATGGCTCAGTGAGTAAAGATGCTTCCTGCCAAGCCTGACATGTGTCCGCAGCACACATGCTAGAAGAAGAGAACCAACTCCCAAATGTTGTTCTCTGACCCCCACATATGCACCATGGTGCATGTTCCTGAAATAAATGAATGAATAAATACATAAATACATTTTAATTAAAAATGATACTGTAGGCCAGTGAGATGCTCAGTGGGTGAAGGTGCTTACTGCATAGCAAAGCCCTGATTTCCTGAGTCTCATCCCTAGAATCCATAGAAAAATAAATGGAAGGAGAGAACCAACTTCACAAAGCAGTCTTTTGATCCCAGCATGTGTGCCATGGCCCCAGTACCCCTCCCACTCACACATGCACAATGTATTTTTTTTTACATTGATACATTTCATTAATAAAAATATAGACTCATTCTAAATAAAATAAAATATTTTAGAACTATAGTATAGAAAATGAAAGTTCCTTCTCCCTGCACAGCTGCCCCTGGATAACTAGCATTCTTAGAAGGCTTTCCTTAAAAGTACTTAAGATGAAATTTAGTTGCTCTTCTTTCTGTGTTCTGGGATGAGGGAGAGGAGCATCTCATTGAAGAGATTGTATTTACTGGAGGACTTATAAATACTTGTTTGTATAGATTTCTCATCAGTTTTTGTCATGCTGGGCATGGAACCCAGGTCTTAATACATGGGCAAATGATTTACCTCTGATTCAGAGTCCCAACCCTCAACATTTTTATTTACTGGGAATTGAGACTTTTTAAAGCTTTAGAAGTGTTTTCACAGGCCCTGCCTGGAATTTCCTTGGTTTTGATTATTTTTACAGCTGACCTTCACTCCCTGCTATATCTTTCCTTTGACATAATCTAATTGTCAGGATCCTAAACCGTTTTCCAGATTTACACTGATGTTCCCTGGTGCAGTGTCCTCATCTGCAAAACTAAAAGGAAGAGCTTTTGCTGCCTCGCCTGGAAATTCCAAGCATTGCTTAAAGGGTAGAGATGTGTGCATCGTGTCTCTCACTGTGACATCTTAAAGCAATATGCCTATTTTTTAATGGACCATCCTAGGCCTTGCTTTCGCTTCCCTTAAGACTTTTCTTTGGATACTCAGGTTTAAGACTCAGATTAGCAAACTCTGGCCCAACTTCTGCACTTAGGGTCTCCCTAGAAACATCCTGCTATTAAGGGTAGGAGTGACTTCACTGTCCAGCTTCTGAGACAAAGAGCGTCTGGGATCTGATTGTGTAGGACAGCATCTCTCATGTAGCTCATTGTCATCACTTTCTTGTCTTCCTTGCTGTTGTTCTTGTCACTTCTATAATCTAGCCTAAACTAAGTAATCAGGACAATTCATTAACAATGTAACCCAAATCATGGTTCCTCCCAGAAAGTATAAAAGCCTAGGTCACTACAGTAGTGTTGGTCCAACCTTGTCCCTAGATGACCTCACTCCTCATCACTCATTCCACTTTATACATACTGGTCCCTTGGCCTACCTAGCTGTTCTGCCATTGGCGATGTTCTTCTCAGATTTCAGCACTGCTACGTGCCTTGTGACCTTCAGGTCTGCTCTCTTGTGCACGCAGTAGCAGTGCCTTCCTGAGTCACTCAGGACAAAGGTGAGTTCTATCCCTGCTGCCTCTACGCATCTCGTTGTCCTGCTTTACTCTTTGTTCTATTGTTTTTCTTCCCCTAATATCCTATACATTTACTTCTTTATTTCATTTACGGCCTACATCTTACCTTTAAAAATGTGAAAACCACAAGAACAAAGATGTTCTTCTGCTTTGTTTATGCTTGTCAAGTATTTATAAAATGCCTGTGTGTGAGGGCTCATTCCTATCATTTCCAGGACTTTGGGGAGTGAGACAAGAGGACTGCCCATGAGCTCAAGGCAAGCCTGGGCTTTAGAGTGTGACCCCGTCTCAAAAAAAAAATCAAGATTAAAACAAGATAAAAATGTGTGTGGGTAAATATTTTCAAAGTACATGACTTACTTGAAAGAAATTGTGTATATGCAACCCAATACCATGAACAATGACTATAAACCAACAAAAATTCCAGACTCAGAAAAGGACCATATTATAAAATAAATGAATATTATGAGGTATGAATATTATGGTAAAATTGTATTCATCTTGTTCATTGAGTATCTGCTAACCACTTGGGGTGTATGTAGCAATATTGTTCATAGACTCTGCCCCTAAGACATTTTTAGGCTTGTGTGTTTAACTTACAGTAACAGCATGAGACAGAGCAGGCGATACAGATAAAGGTCTAAACAAGAGGCTATTGGAACAATGAAGAAACAATTTGATTAACAGTATTCTAAGTTGAGTGAATTCCTTGAATAGGGTTGTGAAGATTTGCAGAGGTTCTGACTGGTGGAAGGTTAAAGAGAGTGAGTTAAAGAATGTTTATAGGGAGTAGCAGGCAGAATGATTTTCCTTGAGAATAAAATACACAAAGCCTTTGAGCTAGAGCTCTATGAAGATGGGTGTGGCAAAGTCAAGTTCCTTTTTATTTTTCACTGACATGTTTAATCATTAATTTTTAAAGGTAGTTTACAAGTGTGGTGGTTTGAAAGAAATGCCCCCCAAACAGAGTGGCACTACTAGGAGATGTGACCTTGTTGAAGCAGGTATGATTTTGTTAGAGGAAAAGTGTCTGTGTAGAGGCAGGCTTTGAGGTCTCTTTTGCTCAAGCTTCTCTCAGTGTGACACTCAGTGTACTTCTTGTTGCCTGCATATCTACATGTAGCAGCTTTTTTCCAGTGCTATGCTTCCCACCGTAATGATAATGGACTAAACCTCGGAAACTGTAAGCTGCCACCTCAATTAAACATTTTCCTTTGTAAGAGTTGCCATGGTCATGGCGTCTCTTCACAGCAATAGACAACAAGACATTTGGATTAGTTCAAAAATCACTTCATAAAGAAGGATGACCTTGAATTATTGATCCTCCTGCCTCTACCAACTGTATACTGGAGTTGCAGGTGAAGTTAAGTCTCTGGCAACAGTATCCTTGGAAGAGAGATTAAAATAGTTCTTTAGGCATGTTGACTAGTTCCTGTAACAGTGATTGTTATAAAGAGAGTAAGCCTGGCTCCTGATTCTCTGTGGTCTCCTGTATTACTGTACATTCTCTTCTTCATGTGGCCAATTCTCTTTCTGTTTTTCTTCCATATCATGATCTAGTCAAGGAGGGCCTCAACAGAGGTCAAATAAATAGGACCACACAATCTCAGACATTCAGAATTCAGCTTCCAGAATTGTGAGATAAGGAATTCAATGTTTACAAGCACCTACCTATAAATATTTTGCTATAGTAACAGTGGACAGACTAATAAAGTACTGGGCTCCATTCAAAGAGAAATAGGAGAAAGGTGTGTCTGTATATGTGTGTGATGGGGGTTGGAAGGTGTTAGTATTGAAGATAGAGTGTATTTAGGGTGAAGGGGCTATGGGAACAATGAAGGAGGTAGTGTTTAGGCTGCATATCAAAAGTCAGAGAACTAACAGATGGGCCCAGAAGGGAGGAAAGGACAGAGAAAACAAGAGAACTCCTGTGGTCAGCTGAGCAGAGTGAGCTTTGCACCAGTGTCAAAGGTTAGCTTGGTGTAAAAGAAGGTATTAGGTATTTTGTTAGGAAAGGTAGGTGAGCAATACCTCAACTATTGCTAGCTGTACCAAATCTACCTAGAATGCCACAAAAGGCATTCTAGGTAGATTTTGAATGGGTGCCTCTCTGTGAGTTCAAACCCGGCCTGGTCTACAGGGTGAGTCCCAGGACAGCCAGAGCAATATAGAAAAACCCTATCTCAAAAAACCAAAGCCACCCCCCTACAAAAAAATCATGGAAAAGAGAAAGGAAAAGGGCAAAAGAAAGAAATAAGGAAAGATACCTCCTTTTTCCATGACAATATTTCTATGCCAGAAAAATGTTGAAACATGCATGATAAGAAAACAGTATTTTAAACAAATTTTATTTTCTTCAACTGATCCTGTTAAAGAATTATTGAGTAAATTGATGGGATGAGTAGGTAAATGGATAATTAGGTTTGTATAAGCAGATTAAGAGACCACTCTTCCTCATATGAGACCCTGTCTCAAAAATAAAAATATTCCCTATTTTCCAGAATCTGGAGTAAAATTTTTTGTTTCATCCCTGTTACTGATAATTTATTTTTTAAAATTAAATATCTCTGTCTCTGTGTGTGTCTGTGTGTGTGAGTGTGTGGGTGTATGTGTGTGTGAGTGTGTGTGTGAGTGTGTGCGTGAGTATGTGTATGTGTGAGTGCGTGTGTGTGTGTGTGTGTGAGTGTGTGTGAGTGTGTATGTGTGTGCAAGCAGAGGAGAAAGGACAACTTTGGGACTCAGTTCCCTCCTTGTCCTATATGATTGCTCAACTCAGTTTGTCAGCTTTGGTGGCATGAGCCTTACCCACTGAGCCATCTTATAGGTCCCTGATATTGCTAATTTATTCTCTCTCTTTTCTCTCGGTGTCTCACTCTTTTCACAGTTTTATTTGAGTTTTGATTATTTTATTGTATTTTTAAATGTAAAACCATTATTTTTGACAATTTCATGCATGTTTGTAATGCATTTCAGTTTCTCCCATGCTCACAGTCTTATGTTTTCAAGAACTAACTCTTTTTCCTTTGAGTTCAGATATCCCAGCCATCAAGAAATCTCTAAAACATCCACTTCTTTGGTATATGATTTTCCTCAATTCTACTTTGCATAGCTAACATTGTGTTTCAATTGCATTATGCATTCCTTCAGCCTTTCCTGCCCTTGACTGTGTCTTAGCAGGCACTCCATTAGTGGAATGCACTTATCTTGGCTTGGCTTCTGATTGGTGACTACATCTAGTTGGTATCTTCCATCCACGTAATAACCAGACTTGACCTTGCTTAGTTTCTGAGACTAAAGGTGATGGGGCATGTCCCATGTGTTTATCTGTAGACCTTGATTTTACACATTCTTCACATTTTGAGACCATCTTGTTATATAGCTCAGTTGACCTCCAATTCCCTAGGTATCATTAGCTAGTCTAAAAGTTATGGCAATCCTCCTGCCTCAGCCACATTAGAAGTGGGACTATAAGTGTGACCCATCACAATAGGCTCAAAAATGTTATTTTTATCAAGATCAGTTTAAAGAATAATTGAGCAAAAACTTAATTTCTAATTAAAATCTTATTGAAGTATTGCATCAGCTTCTTCCCAGTGCCATTTCCTCAGCCCTTTAGTAGTTCTGTCTCTGGGAATCCTCTTGATTGAGAGCAGAGCCTCCTTATCAAGTCATGCCTCAGCTTTGATCACGGGTCTGTCATTTCCTGTCTGTATGACCTTAGGCAAAGTACGTTACATGCCTGGTTTTGTGTTCTCTCTCCTCTATAAGATATGATCTCCATATTTCAGGGTGTTGTAAAGATAAATAAAATGTCTTCAATGCTACTTAGTCCCAAATAAATATTAGGAATATTTTAATACAATAAAAGTTAACATCAATCTTATAAGGGAAATATTTATGAAACTATATTGTTATACAAATACAAGATTACAGAAAAAGATATGTGTATGAGTATGCATTCATACATACACATGCATAAAAGAATGAATGGACATAATTGTTATTCAGAATGATGCTTAACTTTAGATAATGGAAAAATCATTACAATTTATTTATGTTTCTGCATTTTTAATTCTTAGGGTTGTTTTGTAAAAGATTTACAACTGGAAAATATTATTTAAAAATGAATATTAATGTGTGATGACATACTTTTACTTGGTCATGTGTATTCCATCATGCTTCAGAAAAGGGTTCAAAGCAGTGCAAAGGAAGATAATGAAATACAAAGAAAAATGAAGAAAGCCAGACAGTGCAGGCTGGAAAGATACTATGCAGTGTTGCTACTAAACATTTATAGCCAGGTGTGGTAATCCTGGCACTCTGGAGGCTGAAGCAAGAGGATCGGGAGTTCAAGGCTGGCTTGGGTTGCATGGTGAAACCCTATCTGATAAATAGAAATATGAGTGTTTTGCATTTTATTTTAATTAGAAGACTGTTCTAGGATACCCAATGGTTGTGAGTTATTGAGTAAGATGAACTCTGTAAAAGAAAGGCAGCATTTTCTAATACAATAACATTAAAATGATAAAGAAAACAGAGGAGAATTTTACAGAAGTTTTCAGCGAGTTGGAGATTCTGTTTATTTTATTGCTGGCACAGTAAGCAACCCCAAGAAAGGCTGGTAGTATGTTCTTTTCTATTTGTTTACTAATTTGTCAGTTAAAAATACACTTTGGATTGCTTTGGTTTCACTTACCTGTTTTGAATACACTGAGTGAAGACCCTGACTTCCATAAATGCACCCAAACTGAGAGTGACACTCCTCCCTGGCTCTGCCATTGGTTAGCTATGTATTAACTCTTTGGACTGTTCTTCCCTTGAAACTTGAGAAGTCTGACCAAGAAAATTGGACTTTGACCTTCGGCAGTTCAATGACAGGTCCACCTACATTCTTTCCTCTTGGGATCTTTATACGATGTTAGTTGTCCTATGCTATCCAATGTCCACCATGGCGTTACATGTTATTAACATTTTCCAAATGTCTTTTTCACAGAGAGACCGCTGTCCCCTAAATCTGTCAAAGGATTTGACACTGCTCCACTTACCAAGAATTACTACACTGTGGTGAGTGTTCAGAGGGCAAAATTGTTCTAACTCAGCGTGGGGATGTTTCACTCGTCAAGTCACTGATAATTTTGAGGTAAAACAAAAGAAAGATGGGATAAAGTTGCTTTGTAAGGTTCCAAGGCCATTTGCATGCCATCTACTCACATGACATATGCTCATATACTTGTGGGAATCTTATAGGTATCTAGAGGGTTCACATCCACTGTACTGACAAACTAAAGATCTAAGGCCTGCTAGCAGCGCTGGAAGAGAAGATGGTTAACTTGTAGGCATTGTGCTGAAATTCAGTGACATAGCCTGCCTGTCTATTTAAAAGGGTTCCCTGTTACGGGAGGTCCCCCCCCCCCCGCCGGCTGCCACTGGTCCTGCCGCCATGGTCCCATGCCGCCATGTGAGCCCCAAATAACACTCAGAGACTCTGTATTTGATACAATCCTGTTGGCCAGTTACCATTATTGTTTATGGGCTAGCTCTGTCTTAATTATTAACCCATTTCTACTTATCTAAGTATTTCCATGTGGTCGTCTTATCAGGGAGCCGCGGCAGGCGTCTTCCTTCCTCCATGTCTACATCTTGACCCTTCCCTACTACTTCCTCTTTCCTCCTCCTGGTCTCCTAGCCCCGCCTATCTTGTTTCCTATTGGCCACAGAGCTTTATTAACCAGTATGAGAAACATATATACAGAATAACATCTCCCATCAGTTCCCCAGATTTCTAAGATCAAATGAGTTTTAAGTGATTTGTGTTCTGTTATTTCACTTGAGAGTCAATCAACCCATAACACCCACTGAAATATTATCAACTCTATTTTTGACAAAAGCCTAAAAGGAAGACTGCTTTTTGACACAGAAGGGGGAATCCAATGGTTCTGGCTTGAACACAGATATGTCAAACTATGTTAGCTATAAATAGGGTATGTGTCATTGTCAAAATAAGCTCCTGTTTGAAAAAAGAAATTGCATCATTCTCCTTAATCTATTCTCTATTTCCCTTCATTTTCTTTCAAGCCTTGGCCTAGTCACTAATGAGAAGGTCAAGTCATCATTACCTCTAAGTTGCCTTGTCTGGTAGCCTCGCGATCTCCCTCAACCTCTCCTGAAATATAGCTTCAGTTTTGACCCACTGTTACATGTTCATTTTACTGCATGCTGTGTCATTCCTGCTGCACTGGCATATGAGTGTCATTTGACATCAGAATTTAAAGATCACTATCAGTGAAATACAAATGTTCCATACTGGTAATATAAACAGTAGGTGATATGAAAAATCAAGGACTTCACTTCATAGGCACCATGAGCAACAATAAGAAGAGGATTTTTTGTCAATGGCTTTCTAGTGATAAAGAAATGCATACTTCAGCAGAACTAGGAAGTATGCTCAGGCAAGAGGGACATGCCTGCAATTAGTCAAGAGTGGCCCACAGTATGCTCTTCCCCCACTGAAATGTCTCTCAGAAGATCAGATTCTTTATTTTCTGCAATTACTGCAAGTAGCACATCATATGAAAATGCTGTTGGTGAAATACATGATGGAAGTGACTCAAGGAAGGGTTCTTGGGATCACAGTAGTGTAGTGTGTATGTTTCCGCCAGCCCGCCAGCCCGCCAGTCTGGGCCCACAGCCATGCCAGCCCCGAATAACACTCAGAGACTCTGTATTTGATACAATCCTGTTGGCCAGTTACCATTATTGTTTATGGGCTAGCTCTGCCTTAATTATTAACCCATTTCTACTTATCTAAGTATTTCCACGTGGTCATCTTATTGGGGAGCCGCGGCAGGCGTCCTGCTTCTTCCCTGGGCTACATGTCAACTCCTCCCTACTACTTCCTCTTTCCTCCTCCTGGTCTCCTAGCCACGCCTATCTTGTTTCCTATTGGCCACAGGGCTTTATTAACCAGTATGAGAAACATATATACAGAATAACATCTCCCATCACAGTAGGAAGGTATAGTCCATCATGGAGGCATCTCACATCCCACCCAATCAAGAACTAGAGAGGTGATTGGTGCTACGCAGCCATTACTGCTTTGTTGCTCAGTCAGGGTCTCTACCTCATGGAATGGTACCACTCACATTTGAGGCATATCTTCCCCCCTCAGTTAAGCCTCTCTGGAAACATGCTCACAGACATGCTCCAAAGTGTGACTGCCAGGTGTCTATAAGTTCAGTGCAGTTAACAGTGAAATCAATAATCACAATTCTTTAATGATGTGGCTTGCAGAACTGGCATGCACTAACAAAGCTGAGACAATGGCTGTAACGTGGCAAACCAAAAATCCCACTACAGGTCTTATGAGCCTTGCTGTGGCCTTCCACTGGCTTACCTCATTTTCGCTCACTGGTCTTTCTACTCACTTCCTGAATTTTCTCTGCCTTTGGGAGCTTACCACTTCTTTAAAATTTAAGTGTGTGTGCACGCGCACATGCGCGTGTGGTGTGTGTGTTGGGGGGGGAGTCAGAGCATGAGGGTGTGAGAGTTGTATGAGAGAAAGTGTGTGAGAGAGAGTGTGTGTGAGAGAGTGTATGAGAGTGTGTGTGTGAGAGTGTGTGTGAGAGAGTGTATGAGAGTGTGTGTGTTAGAGAGTGTGTGTGAGAGAGTGTATGAGAGTGTGTGTGTTAGAGAGTGTGTGTGAGAGAGTGTATGAGTGTGTGTGAGTGTGTGTGAGAGAGAGAGAGAGAGTATGTATGAGAGTGTGTGAGAGAGAGATCGAGAGAGTATATGTGTGAGAGAGTATGTATGAGAGTGTGTGTGAGAGAGATAGAGTGTGTGTGTGAGAGAGCGAGTGTGTGTGTGTGAGAGAGAGTATGTATGAGAGTGTGTGTGAGAGAGAGCGAGTGTTTGTGTGTGAGAGAGTATGTATGAGAGTGTGTGTGAGAGAGATAGAGAGTGTGTGTGTATTTATGATGTCTGGGTGGGTCTATGTGGAGGTCAGAGGGCAATGTTGTGGAGTGAGTTCTCTCCTGCTACATTTTTGTTCGAGAATGTCGTGCATGCATGAAATATGTTCTCATCTACCTCTCAGTCCCTTCTTTCCGATCCCTCCTTATCTGCCCAGTACTTCTCTCTCCCAATCTTCATGTGGTTTCTATAAACCACAGAGCTCAAATTCCTTTACTGCTACTTTTATTCCCGTGGGTGTGGTACAATCTGCTGGAGCATGGGTAACCTCTCAGGACTCTACTTCTCTCAACAGCCCTACATTTCTAATGTATCTTCAGCTAAGGGTGGGACTTAATGATCCTCTCCTATAACATGCTGGGGTTTTATGTGGATTGATCTTGTGCAGATCTCTCCCTGTACTTTTCCATGGGTTCTGGGCACAAAATTCAGGTTGTCTGACTTGTGCAACATGGGGTTTTACCTGTTGAGCTGTCTCGATGATTCTTACTACCCCACCACCACCTACCCCTCTTTGTGAGACAGCTTTGGATGGCCTGGAGCTTACTATATAGACTTGGCTAGCCTCAGACTCATAGAGATACCCTTGTCTCCAGTGCTGAAATTAAAGAGGAACACCACCATGCCCAGCCTTACCAGCCTTCTTACCCACAGTGTAAAACTTTACACAGGGCTCCGTGGAGTCTCTTCTCCATATTCCCCATTGCTTTTTACCCTCCTTCCTGTCTTACTCCTCTGCTAATCTATTCCATCTGAAGGCTGGTAGTTGAGGAAGTGACAGGATTATGTGAAGCTGGTAAGTTTATGGTGTTGTACATGAAGTTGCTGGTGTATCAAAAGCCAATGACTTGGGGATGTGAAATTGATCCATACCCTTAGAGGTAGGTAGACAGTTATACTGGCGTGAAGTCAGATATGACACAAATACAGAAATATAGTGTCCTTTTTGTTCTCAAAGGATGTTTCCAACATGCTGACATTTTTTTACAGACACCAGAATTATTGCAGAATCCTACAATGTAGTTTTGCTTTGATTTAAGGTTTTTTGAGGTCACTATAGTCTTCCATCATAAAGTATACTTCTATTTTTAGAATGAATATATATATACATATATTCATCTCCTCTTAAAACAATTTCTTCATTCATTTAGCTATTTTTGTTTTTGAGACAAGGTCTTAATGTGTCTCAAGCTGGCCTAAAATTCACCATATAGTTTAGGCTGGCCTTGAACTTGTTACCCTCCCACTTCAGCCTCCTAACTACCGGAATTACAGGTGTGTTGTACCATACCTGACAATTTTCTTATACTTACATGGCTCCATCCTCTTAGAAAACTTAGTTCCAAAGTTGTATTCACTTCAAAGCCTTTCCGGAAGATGCAGGACATTTATTTTATGGGAAAATAATAGTCCAGAGTAGAGATACAAGATTGCTACCTATTTTTCTGTGGCTTTGTGCCATCTGTTCTATTCTGAAGTCAGGGAAAGGTTATCTCAGAAAATGGGTGCTCAATGTTTTCATGGAAACAGGCAGTGTCTGGACATAGCGTATCTTAATAAATTTGAAGGGACTCCCTCCCGATCCAATTGTATTGCGCTAAGTTGGTTGGTCTGCCAAGCTCCTTGCCTTCTGACTCACCACTGAGGCCTTCTGTTAGGGAGCACATAGCCTTCTCTGTCTGCTTCCCTCCTTCTCCTTTCATATTAGGCACCCTGTGTCCTGAGAAAGAACCAATCCCCATTCATCAGCTGCTCTTTTGAGTTTGATGAAAGTGAGAAAAGCCTGAATGAGTTTGGGAAAGTATCTCAAGCATTCCCCAAAGAACACTGTTGTCAGCAACACTGCTATGAGGGCAGTTCCTCTGCATGCATTGCCAATCTCATGTGGTCTGAGAGGAAATAATGTAGTGTGTGTGTGTGTGTGTGTGTGTGTGTGTGTGTGTGTGTGTGTGTGTATGTATGTGTGTTTGTGTTTGTATATGTGCAGGTGCACATGTATGTACGTGTGTGTGTGTGTGTGTGTGTGTGTGTGTGTGTGTATGCAAGAAGTCAACCTTGGGTGTTGTTCCTTAGGAGGCATCCATCTTATTTTTTGAGGCAGAATCTCTTACTGTAAATAGAACAGATGCAACTAGAGTAGACAAGGTGGCCAATGACCCACAGAGCTACACCTGCCATCACATTGCCAGCACTGGGATGACAAGGATGTGCCACCACATATGACTTTGTATGTAGATTGTATGGATTAAACTCAGTTCCTCATGCTTGCATGACAGACATGTTAGTGAATCAGTCCTTTCCCCAGCCCTGACAAAGCTTTTGTCTCTAGTTTTATGAGCTCAACATCCTGCCACCTCTAGAATTTGCAGTTTATGAGTTTCCTTTCAGGAGTGCAGAGGGACTAGTTCAGTGCAGGAGCATCAGTTTAGCATTTGGGAGACCCAGCTCCACCTCCAGCATGGGGATGGGGGTGGGGTGGTCCTTTCCTCCAGCTGGCTCCTCTGCTTCCTTTTTCTTTATTTCAATAGGCATTGTGATTCAGGTTGTGTGACAGAGGCAACAGTCCTTGAAGCAAAGATGAGGATGTGAAAT
The DNA here is from genome assembly GCA_030556225.1 of Cricetiscus sungorus. Lineage (NCBI taxonomy): Eukaryota > Metazoa > Chordata > Mammalia > Rodentia > Cricetidae > Cricetiscus > Cricetiscus sungorus. The sequence goes on from JANBXA010000726.1 coordinate 14,161,828, forward strand.
GGCTCATTATCAGACATGCTCCTTTTAGAAAAAATGCACAGAAAGGTGATTAGAAGTTTCATTCTTTCTTAAATTTGAGAAGGGAGGCATGATGCTACAGTTTGAGTTTTTAATCCCAATACAATTTCTATACACAACCAAATAAACACTTTCAAAAGAAATGCTCTTTTATTTTAAAAATATTTTACTTAGTCTTATTTTATGTGTATGAGTGGTATGTATGTATGTATGTATGTATGTATGTATGTATGTATGTATGTACGTATGTGTGTCACATGTGTGCCTCCTACCTGCAGAGGATAGAAGAGGGCATTTAATCATCTAGAATTGGAGTTATAGATAGTTTGAGCTACCTTATGGGTGCTTGGAACCAAACCTTGGTCCTCTGCAAGAGCAGTAAGTGCTCTTAACCGCTGAGCCTTCTTTCCCATCCCCCAAATAGATGCTTTTAATAAAGCAATATTCAGAAGTCTTGCCTCCTTTTCAATAGTTAATAAAATATGATAGTCATAAATTCTAGGGCATGCACCTTCATTTCTGTGACTACAAAAGAAAACTGGGGTTGGGCATAAGCATAAATGTTTACCCGGGATGCTGCAGTGAGCACAAGTCCAGCTGAGTAGAGGAATATGATGAACAAACTTGAGCTTCAAACCAACATTCCATGAAGTCTTGAGGTTACAGGACTCAGAGCAGTTTTTTTTTTATTAATAGTAACTTGTCTTTTGACAGTTTATTTTAGTGTGTGTTTGTGTGTGTAGGTGTATGTGTATGTGTATGTATGTGTATATGTGTGTGTATGTCTGTGTGTATATGTATGTGTATATGTGTGTGTATGTCTGTGTGTGTGCCTGTGTGTATGTCTGTGTGTATGTATGTGTATATGTGTGTGTATGTCTGTGTGTGTGCCTGTGTGTGTGTCTTGTGTGTCTGTACGTGTGTGTATGTGTATGTCTCTGTGTGTGTCTCTATGTGTATGTATGTCTCTGTGTGTGTGTATGTGTATGTATGTGTGTATGTCTGTGTGTATGTGTGTGTATATCTCTGTGTGCATGTGTGTATATCTCTGTGTGTGTATGTGTGTATATGTGTATCTCTCTCTCTCTCTCTCTCTCTCTCTCTCTCTCTCTCTCTGTGTGTGTGTGTGTGTGTGTGTGTGTGTGTGTGTCCACCCATGCTGTGTAGTGGACAGGAGCATACATGCTGTGGTGTGCATGTGGAGATAAGAGGACAATCTTGTGAAAAATGGAGCCTGTGTTTTCTCTTTCCACCTTCATGTGGATTCTAACTGCAGGATTATGTGACAAGTTTTTTCACCTGCCGAGTCATTTTGTTGGTCTTTAAAAAGTGTTTGTTTTTGTTTTCTGTTTTGTTTTGAGACAGTGTTTCATGTAGCCTGAGTTTCCCCTTGAATTTATTATATAGCTGAAGCTGATCTAGAACTCCTGATCTTCCTGCCGACACCTCTCCCCAATTTCTGGTATTAAAGGTGCATCACCATGCCTGACTTTATTTTGAACATTTTATTGAACCTATAATTTTACAAAATGGCTGTATTCATTTAGTAGTGTGCAAAAGTTCCCTTTTTGTCTATGACAATGTCTTTAGCGTTTTGTGGCTCTGGGCCTCAAACACAGAGCCTCAAGCTTGCCAGGCAAGTGTGCTCTACCATTGACTTATATTTTCAGACCAATCTTTTGTCTTTTCAGCAATAAGAAAGCTAGCAGGTATGAGTCGAAAGCCCTTTAATTTTTGTTTCCTCACGATAGGTGCTATTAAATATTACATACTTGCAGGTGACCTTATGTGTTTTATCTTGAAAAGGGTATATTTAGATTTCTTTCTTGTTATTGTTCATTTAAAAAGTATAGGGTAGACTGGGTGTTGGTGGTAGTGCACGCCTTTAATCCCAGCACTCAGGAGGCAGAGGGAGGCAGATATGAGGTTCAAGACAGCCTGACCTACAGAGTGAGTTCCAGGTGGCCAGAGCTACACAGAGAAAAACCAAAACACGGAGAAAAGTATAGGGCGGTTTTCTGCTATATGTTTTGGATATTAGACCCTTAGTAGGTAATCGTTGGAAAAGATTTTCTTTCATTTTGCCAGTTGTCTTCATTTCTGTTCGTTGTTTCTTGTGTGTGTTGGATGTGTGTGTGTATATGCTCATGTGTGTGCATGTGCATATGGAGACAAAAATTCAGTGTTGAGTGCTTTACTCTCTGGCTTGCTTTCTTTCCTTATTTGTTGAGACAGGGTCTCACTATGTAGCTGGCCCGGGACTCAATACACAAACTTCACAGAGATCTGGGATTAAAGGCCTTTCTACCTTCCCACCTTCGGTTTCAGACGGAAATCAACCAGGAGCTCATGCTCTTCAGTTAGACTGATGGCCAGCAAGCCCCGAGGTCACCACTTCTGCATTCTTGTGTGGCAAGCACTTCCCCCACTAAACCCATGGCTCCGCCTCTTACTCTTTTGCTGTATAGAAGCTTTTTAGTTTGTTACAATCACATTGGTCTATTTTTGCTTTTGTTTCTTGTGCTTTTAGTGTCATGTCCAAAAAAGGTTATCACCAACAACACAATGGAGATTTTTCTCTGGATTTTTTTTTCCAGTAGGTTTATAGTTTTGAGTTTGACCTCTAGATGTTTAATCCAATTTAAGTTGTTTTTTGTGTATAATATGGAATATTGTCTATCTTGATTCTTCTGCATGTGTGCATTCAATTTTTCTAATAGCACTTACTGAGGAAACTGTCCTTTCACCACTGTGTGTTCTTGGTGACTTTATCAATAATGCATTGACTATAGCTGTGGATTAGATTTTTTATTAGGTTTAGATTACTCTCTCTCTCTCTCTCTCTCTCTCTCTCTCTCTCTGTGTGTGTGTGTGTGTGTGTGTGTGTGTGTGTGTGTGTGTGTGTGTGTGTACATGCACCACAGTGCATATGTGGAGACCAAAGAATAACTTCTAGGCATCAGTTCCTTTCTCCCACCATGTGGGTTTCAGGATCAAACTCAGGTCATTGGGTTTGGCAGCAAGCACCTTAACCAGCTGAGTCATCTTGCTGCTTCCCTTTGTTACTGTTAACTAGTTGTTGTCCTTGTTATTTGTTCTATTTCCCCCCCCACATTTTCCTGCTTTTTGTTATTTTAAGTATTTTGTGTGACCATATTTCTGTCCTTAACATATCAGTTATATGTATGTGTGTTTTCTTTGTTTCTTTAATGAGATAGAATTATGCTATATATTCCTGGCTGAATTTATTATGTAGATCAAAGAGGCCTTGAACTCCTGCCTCTGCAACCAAAGTGCTGAATTACAGGTGTGTGCTACTCCACCTGGCTTCTATTACATTAAAAAAATCTTTTCATAGTTGCTTTAGAGTTTCCAATATAAATTTGCATCAAATCCACATTTATTTTTGTCATATTTTGTATTAGATTGTGTATATGTCCTTGTATAGGTGTGTGTGTGTGTGTGTGTGTGTGTGTGTGTGTGTGTGTGTGTATGTGTGTGTGTGTGTGTGTGCAGAGACCAGAAATGATGTTATATGTTCTGTTCTATCCCTGTCTTATTCCTTTGAGACAGGGTTTCTTACTGAGCTTGGAGCTAGGCTGTTGACCAGCAAGACTCAGTGATCCTCCTGTCTCTACCGCCACACAGTGTTGGCATTAGCAAGGGGCCCTGCCTGGCTTTTTATGTGGGTGTCTGCATCTGATCAAATCCTCATGCTTATGCAGTGAGTGCTCCTACCCACTGACTCGTCCCTTCAGTCCTTCTGCTTTTTGTCCTCTTCTCCCTCTTCTTTTTGGTTGTTTTTTTGTCTGTTTGTTTTGCTTTTCTGTTGTTGTTTTTGCTTTTGCAACAAAATGTGATGGTTAATCTTCATCGTTAACACAATTGGATTTAGACTCACCTAGAAGACCTATCTCTGGGTGTGTCTGTGAGGGTGTTTTCTAAGAGGATTAACCAAGGAAAGAAGGCCCACTTTGAGTGTTTGAGATATCATGCCATGACCTGGAGTACTAGACTGGATACAAAGAGGGAGAAAGACGCAAGCAGAGTGCCAACATTACCTTTTCACTCCTTCTTGTTCCACTGAGATGTGAGGAATGGAGTAGTCTCAGCTCTATGCGCCTGTTGCTAAGGAGATACCTGCTGTCAATGATGGGCTCTAACCCCTGAAACTGTAACTCATAATAAGTCCTTTCTTAAGTCGCTTCATTCCAGATTGGTCTTGAATTCATTATGCAGTCAAGGCTGCCCTTGAACTCCTGATCCTCTTGCCATCTCTGAAATGCTGGGCTTATAGGTATACATCACCACATTGGGTGTCCAAGTTCATTTTCAAACAACAGTACAAAAAGATACACTCAATATCACAGTTAGCAAAAGTATCTGTTCTAAATAAAGTAGCCCTAATTCTTCCCTCCCATACCTTATATTATTAACACCATTCATTTCACTCATACATAAACATGCCTAATTGTATACAGATACTCATGTAATCAAATGCAGTATTTCTGTTGGCACTGGGGATAGAATCCAGGACTCAATTTTGAATAATTTATTAGCTGTTGGTCAATTGGTAAAAGAAAATCAAATTTATTGTTTGACCATCACTTATTCTCTCATGAATATTCTTCTCTTCTTTATGCAAATCCATGTTTCTTTCCTATATCACTTTCCTTCCAGATACCCTTATATAAGGAAGGAAGCATTTGTTTGAGCTCATGGTTTCAGAAGATTCAGCCTATGGTTCTTGTCTCTTGACTTTGGATCTGTGCAGAAGTCAAACATCATGGTGGCAGGCATGTGTGAAAGAGGAGGCAGTTTATCTTGTGGTGGCCAAGACACAGAGGCCTAAGAATTTCTAGGAACGTATCTTGAAAATCAGGCCTCCATTGTAGCTGATAACTTCCCTAAGGGTGTTGTTTCAGTAGTCTGAGAAAGTCTTTATGTCTGCTTTACTTTTGAATAACAATTCTACAGGCTGCACAATTGAGTGTTGGCGAGGTTCTTTTCAATGAATTCCAACATCCCTGATATCTGACTTTGTCTTTGATGCTCTTCTCTTCAAACTCATTTTGTTGCCTGTCTTTGCTTTGGGTGGTGCTGGGACTGGAACTCAGGGCCTTGAGTGTGCTAGGCAAGCGCTCTACCACTTTTACACCCTTTTCCTTTCAGTATGGTTTTGCCATTTTGTGTTGGAAGCCTGAAAGGACGTGCTGGATAAAAGAGACTGGAGAACAAGTGTTCAGTAATGTAGTGGTGAGGTGTGGTGAGAGGGACACATTCTATTTTCCTATGGTCATGTTTTAGTTTTTTGAGCCTGAGACCCTGGGCTGTGCCTTTCACTAATGCTTCTTAGTGTCCATTCTTAGATGATACAAGATGGCTAGAGGGGGGCTGGGATTAGTCATTTCCCTGCTACATGAGTGTTTACAGCTGGATGGAGTTTAGATGTTCTCTTTTCCGTGTCTGGTAGACTCTCATGTCAGTTAGATTATGAGCTGCTAAAAGAGTTTCTCCTGAGGACTGACATTAGGAAGTGAATGCCCCCATGTTAGTTAGCTACCAGAATATGCTGGTGTCACAATGGCTGCTTTCCTTGCCTCTTGCTTAAAAAATGAGGGTATTTCCTCTATTTTTATTGGGACAAAATTCACAAAAGTTTAAGTGTGCTTTCAGGACACGGAGCCTCCTGAGTGCTCGACTTTCAGATTCATCCACTGTGAGTGGCCAAGAGTTTATCAGTTATAGCCAAGACTTTACTGCCCTGGCCCTGCTTCCTGTGGAGGCTTCCTGTGGGTCTCTGCTCCAGGAGGTTGTAATTCTCAGTATCTGATTGTCTATCCACCCTTCTGTCATCTCATTCCTCACAGATTTAGTTTAGTTTTCATTTTGTCCAGCTAATTATGTTAGAAGGGAGTAATGACCTCTCAGCCCCTTGAACGCTAAGTGAAAAATAAGAAATCACCCGCCTTTAAAAATATATTTATTCTTTGAGAATTTCCTTCATGCATACAGCAAATTTTGACCACATTCACCACTACCATGTCTCCCTCCAAACTTTATGTCCTCTTTTTTTTAACCCATTGAGTCCAATTTGCACAGTAAGTAAATCTGTTCTAAAATTCAAGTGCCTTGTTTTTCTCAATATAGACATTTGCATCTATATTGTTTCTTGCAGCATCACTTTAATTGAAACCAATAAGTTTTTCACATTTTTTTAAGGGAAGGTCTCATGTATCCCAGGTGGGCCTTGAACTTCCTATATAGATGAAGATGACCTAAAACTCCTGGTCCTCCTGCCTCCACTTCCCAAGAATCCTGGTATTATAAGTGTGGACCACCACACCCAGTTTGTGTGGTGCTGGTGATGGAATCCAGGGCATTGTGCAAGAAGTCTTTCAACTAAACCCAGACCCAGTTTTTGTATGCAGAATTTGCTTTTTGTTCATCTCCAAGGTTTCTAGTGGCCTTTATTGTAACTGGATTTTTTTGTAGACAGTAGCATTTCTGTTCTATCACTGGGCTAATTTCAGAGAGTACCAGTACTTTCAGACCTCTGAATTTACATTTGTAAAGAATAGTTTCTGAGCAATAGGGGAACTGAAAGTAGACAAGAGTGGTCTTTTTTTGGTACAGAGTCTTGCCCAGGCTGGCCTTAAACACATGGTATAAATAAGTTGCCCTCAAGCCATCTTTCTGCATCAGCTACCTGAGTGTTCGGATAATAGGCATGTGCCTTTATGCTTAACAAACACGTAGCTTTGGAAACTACCTTGTGGCCTTGTAGGTCACTGATTCCCTACTAAGGCAACATTGTCCTGGGAACATTTTAAATCGTAACTGCAGTGTGGGATGAAGCACAACTGGCATCTAATTAGAGGACAGTGATGCTGCTTAAGTCCCCACAAGACACAGGACATTCCTCTCCCAACAGAGACTTCTTAAATTGGTTAAGGTGTTTGCCACTTGCCCAGTACCTACCTGTGCAGCATCTCACTGCTGCTTCACAATGGTCCCTGAAATGTCACAATCTGAGATGAGGTAGGCTATGCCTTAAAACTGAAACAGCCTGTAAGCCAATAGCACAGTTGGGTCCACCATCCCTGGGTTCAGTTGTTCACCAGAAAGCCAAGGGTTCCTTGGGCCCCTTCTTATTTCAGCCACTCCACTTTTTGAAAGCCAGTCATCATGCTTTGTCTTGTGAGTACCGTCACTCTTTTGTATCTGCAGGGATTGGCCTCCTCGGATACAGCTATTCAAGTTTTGTGTGTGTGTGTGTGTGTATATATATATATATATATATATATATATATATATATATATATATATATGTTTAGTGTCTGCACATACCTTTTGTCATTCTCTCCTACACTTGAGGTAGTCTCCCCACTACCTGCCTGTGTATGTGTGCTATGTGAATAACTTACACTGCTAAGTATTACTTGTGACTCTCGAAACTGGTCCCACACATGCCAAGGCAAGTGCTCTATCTCTGAGCGATACCTTCAGCTTTTGCCCCCCCTTTTTTATCTGAGGATTGATCAGATTAACTTGCTCTGGCTGGCCTCGAACTTGCAGTACTCTTGCATCAGGCCCAAGGGTAGCTGGGATTAGAGTGTTGTGTTATACTATATAAGAAATGATGACAAGGGAAAAGTCCATATTATTCAGTTCAGGTGACACTTTAAAACTGTTTTCAGCCTGAAATTGGCTGAAACCTGTGGAAACTGAAACCCTCTAGAATCTAGTGAATGTGGGAGCCACGGACATACAGTGTCACCTGTGTGTTTCTGCCATTTTGGTGGACTAATGTGCTTCTCCTAGCCACGTGTTTCTCTCTGTCTTGAGGGTTCCTATTTAATGTCTCCATCTTCAGATATGATGGAAGCTCTCTGTTTGTAAGCAGCATAGCCATTGGTAAAGAAAAGATTTTTCAATGAATTAGAAGATGTGAAAAATATATGTATCAAAATATTAACTTGGTAATATATAATTGCTTGAAATAAAGGTTTTATCTGCTTCCAGAACAGCCTGGGAAATGGGGGCTGGCCTTAGTACTGGTGGAGAAAGAGAACTTGAGTTCTCATAAACTGTTTATTGTGCCTACAGACTTTAATACTAACTAGCTGTGGTGGGTTACACAGATCATGTTACTTTAACACTGTGGAAGCATGTGGATTATGGTGAGTTTGAGGCCACTTAGGGCTACATTGTGACTTCCAAGCCATTCTGGACTAGAGTGAGACTTCATCTCAAACCAAGCAGAAAAAAGAATTTTGTGTTATTAATAACAGATACTTTTTGAATTGTTCTCCTCATTAAATTCTTCACAGTGCTCTTTTTTATTTGAATTGTTCATATGAGCATCCTTTGTTTTTACTGAAAGACCAGTTTTAACCCCGCTTAAGAATGTACTATACACTATGATTTTGTTCCATGAATGTATTATCAGAAACAATATACAAACCAAATGCTTGATGTTTTGTGTCATAATTATCCTTGAATTCTCCTAGTCTTGAATCTCTATGTTTTATAATTTTATTATTCATAAAATGGGAATAGTAAGCCTTTAATAGTTAACCTAGCCCTTTCCTTGATAAAATTATGTAAAGCATAAAAAATGTGACCAGTACCATGCAAGTGTAAGGATCCTCCAGTTGTGGGTAATTCATAATAAGTGTGTTCATTTGAGTTACATTATATACCTAGTTGTCTGACAATTATTAAAATATTTTTCCAGTGTGAACTAAAGTACAGTTGTTCTTTTGTATTGTGACATCTAGCACCAACCTAAGTAAAGTGGGATGCTTTTTTCTAAGAGTTTGATGAGAAGATCTAAAGTTCTGACCTTGGACTTGCTTCACCATTATAAGACCTTGATTCTTATTTCTCTACAGGTGTTGCAGAACATCTTGGATACTGAAAAAGAATATGCCAAAGAACTTCAGTCTCTTCTTGTTACTTACCTAAGACCCTTGCAGTCTAATAACAAGTAAGACTCCTTAAACCCTTAGTAAAACACAGCAAGATAATGTCAGCACTTGGAGGCATTACTCCTATGTCACTGAATAATTGATTTTGCTCTTTAAAAGAATTCCCACAGATCACAGGTTGCCAAGAACATGGTCAGGGGAACGGCAGTTATGCAAGATGTTGCTTTTGGAGAGCTTGGCTTGCTTTCTGTGGTGGAAGGAATGAGCTGATCTGAAATTCTGCCTATGACAATTTTTGTATTGGGCATTTTTTTGCTTCTTTTCTACTTAATATTTTTTAAACTTCAACACTTGGCACTAAACAAGTATTTATGCTTATAGGATGGAGTGTGATTTTTTTCGGTACACCTCTGCAATGTATAATATCAGATCAGGATAATTAGCCTATCCAGCAGCTATTTTGAAATATACAATTATGTTTTGGCATCCCTGGAAAGCCTACTGTGTTGGAGAACATTCAGAAGTTATACCTCCTATCCACCTCTATCCTGTACTCCTTAACTGTCCTTTCTCCATCCCACCACCCTCCTCATACTCTCACACCTTTTGCTAACTACTCTTCCACTCTCTGTTTCTCTAAAATTTACTTTAAAATATTTTTAGTTAAAAAATTTTCATACAAGTACATATTTTATATATCAACCATCTTCCCCATCCCTTACCATCTTATTTCATGTCCTACCCCTCTTATTACTCTTCTTTGTTCCCATGCACAGTTTTATTTCTACTTTTACTACACACACACACACACACACACACACACACACACACACACACACACACAATTTTATGTTTCTATATAATAAATGAGAATGAGAAGCAACACCTGATATTTGCCTTTCTGAGACTGGCTTAGTTTGTTTAATATAATTTTTTTACATCCATTTTCCTGCAAATAACATAACTTCATTCTTCTTCATAGCTAAACAAATTTTCTTGTACATAGACAACACATTTTCTTTGTGCAGTCTTCTAGTGTTGGACACCTGGGTTGGTCCTGTTGCTTAGCTGTCATTAGTGTGGTAACATACCCCAAAAGTGCATGCAGGTACATGGGATCTTCTTTCTAGCTTTCACATTTCTAGTGTATTTTATTTTATTTATTTATTTTTTTTTTTTGCGATGGTGGTTCTCTGTATTGTTTTGTAGCCTGTCCTAGAACTATCTCTGTAGACCAGGTTGACCTCATACTCACAGACATCTGCCTACTTCTGTCTCCTGAGTGCTGGGACTGAAGGCATGTGCCACCAATGCCCAGCTCTCCAGTGAATTTTAAAGTAACGGGTCCAGCTGTACCATATAGAAAATGGACTCCTTGGTACTTTTATTCAGAAATCAAATGTTGGAAATTCTTACTTGCTCTGACTTTCTATTGCCAGACCAGACCTCTTTCCTATGTTCCCAAAGTAGAAAGGGGATGGCAATTGACAAAGGTTTATAAGAGTACAATTCAAGCCAGTATTTCATTGTGATGCATGGGGATGATAATGAGATGTCATTTTGAAAGCAAGATGTACAAAACTTATTTTCTAAAGTCTGAGCTGAAGACTGACTTTTCATGGAAGAAAAATGTTAACACTAATCATCAAAGAGACCATCAATTTATCAATTTAAGAGATGTTGGGGGAGCAGCTAGAGGGAGGAAAGAAAAGGGAGAAATTACATAATTATATTTTAATTAAAACATTTAAAAATAGGACCATTTATTGTTTATGTTCACGGGGCTAACACATTTAACAAATAATGGCCATTCTTCTTTGTTACTTTGATTAAATTTCACTAGCAATCATAACTTTTAAGTAAAATAGAAACTTTGACTCACACAGTAGAAAACAAAGCCCCCCCCCCTTTATCTCAGGAAAAAGTGAATTTGTGTCTCAACTACCAACTCCAGGCTTAAATGAGTTTAAGATAGTTAACTGTTTTTCTCCCTTTTTCCCTCCCCAAAGTATGTTGTTCAAGCCAAATGTCATGCTGACTTTTTGATTGAATTAGTCTCATGGTACCGTGGGAAGCACGCTTCATATGGAAGCGATTTATATTCCTGTGTTTGGTTTTTATTATGTGAAATGTGAAGTGTTATGTGAATCATAGTTTATAGAGTTATGTAGGAATACAGCACACCATCCTTTCTATTTTCCCGGGAGAACTGACCGTCTCCATTGAGTAGATAAGAAACTGAAGTCTGGACTGGCTCACTGCTTTGCCTGTCACACAGCCACAAGTGACCATGTCTCATGCCACACGCTATCTGAAATGTACCTTCTGTTTTCTGGCTGGTACCCACAAGAAGAGGGGGCCACTGAACTAGTCATCCTGAATGGGGGAATGGTAAGGTTTCAAATGAGGAAGAAGCAGGCTTACAGTCCTGAAACCAACCGGGAGAGGAGGTGTGAGACTGGTCAGATCAGCCCTTCCCCTCAGTTTGATGCTCATGCTAGAGTGAGAGTGTTTCTACGAGTTCTGACTGTCTCCTCACCCCACAATGATTTGAGCAAGCCAAACTATTCACTGTCTGATGGCTAAGAGACTAGATACATTCTTGGGCAGGTTGCAGAAAGTTCAGGGGCCCTGCTTGCTGTGGCTATGACAGAGAAGCAACCAGAGAAACTGGCTGGCTGCCAGAATCTCCTGACAACTGGAGGTGGGGGTTTCCAGTTTCCAGTTCAAGAGGGCATAACAGCAGAGGAACTGGGAGCTTTTGATGTTCTGAGGGTTACTGGGAATGTTTACTGGGACCTTCCCTTCTTGATTTGTTAGCAAAACTCATTTGCAAATATTCCCCTAGGAATTAGCTATGACATATATATGCTTTAAAAATTTGTTTTGAGACAGTGTCTCTCATGTAGCTTAGTGCTAGCTTCAGGCTTGAACACCCGGCCCTCTTAAGTCTACCTCTCAAGGGCTGGGATTACACATTTGCCTTACCACGTCTGTTATTTAATTTTTTATATTTGTGACGGTTTCTTCCATGAGGACTGTATTTTCACCATTTCTGCTCCTTCCTCTCCCCCTTCCAATGCCTCTCTGTCTCCCTGAACCCATTTAGTGTTGCTTATATGTATGTGTGTATAGAACTGAAAATCCGTTTCTTTAAAAGATTATTTTTCTATTTTTAATTATGTATGTGTCTGTGTGAGTGTATGCCATGTGTATGTAGGAGGGCAGAAGGGGGCATCGGATCCCTGGAGCTAGAATTAGAAGGCAGGTGTGACAAGCTCCAATGTGGGTGCTGGGAACTGAACTTGGGTCCCCTGCAAGAGCAGCAAGCGCTCTGAACTTCTGAGCCCTCTCTGCAGCCCCAGGATAGTATATTCTGAAGAAGAAAGTGTGACAATCCACTTCTCAAGTGAATCTTCAGACAAGTGCTTCCTAGTGTGCTCTCTAGGGTTAGAAAGCTTAGTATAAGCCTTTCTTTGGTATCCATTGCTCTTTGATGTCTGCTGGATTTGCTTATTACCTTTTCTGTGCCTGTGTCTTTGAGCCTGTAAAATGGCACTTAGCCTGTAAATGGCCATGTGCTTAGCTCACAGAGCAGCTGAAGCTCTTGTTTGGAAAGTGCTTGCTTGACTGTTTGTGCCCTGTGAGGGTTGGCTCCTGTTCTTAGTATCACTTACTGTTTGGTAAGGGAAAAATGAACGGGAATTTTCCTCACGTAGATGCCCTGCATAAAACCATTCTGTTTGACTCCATTCCATCCCACAAATGACAATAACAAAATTCAGCTTTATTTGCTCCTCTCTGTTCTCTTTCATGAAGAATGTTTTTAGTTGTTATTTAAATATTTTCATTTTAGAGGAAGCTAATTTTGCTACCTTTTCCTCTCTGTGTTTGTTGAACATAAATATTTTAATCACTTTCCCATTTTCTCTAGAAGAGATATGCCATAGATTTGTAACTTACTTCCAATCATATTGCACTTTTATCTATTTTTATACTTTAATATTAAGCAATATTGTTTTCCTCATAGCTTTAACAAAATACCTAAACACCCCTGATGACCACCAACTTTCTTACCTTAGAAAAGATAAACCAAGGAGGAAGCTAAATGAGGGTACCAGAGGCCACAGCGTTGTTATAAGTTAAAAAAAAGCAGAAGTTCCAACACAAGCACTTTGACTTTCATACTTGTCAGCTATCAGCAAGCTATTGGCCAACTGGCCTCCAGGTAGATACTGGACACATCTTTCCATTCTATTAACTGGAACATATGGTCTCTCTCTCTTTTTTAAATTCAGCCTTACTAATGTGGAGTTTACATGTTTATTGGGAAACTTTGAAGAAGTATGCACATTTCAACAGACCCTCTGCCAAGCCCTGGAAGAATGTTCAAAGTAAGTGACATAGTGACTTTGCTCTTTCCTTTTACACTTAAAAATTAATTTGAGACAGTGTATCACATAGACCAGACTGGTTTTGCACTCCCTATATAGTAGAGGCTGACCTTAAACTTCTGATACTCCCACCTTCACCTCCCAAGTATTGGGGTAATAGCCTTAAGTCAGGCACAAGGACACTTTATGTATTTGCTGGAATTTCAAGCCATTGTCCCAGATCAAAGCAAAAACATAAAGATGAACAACCCTACACAGACAGTGGTCGTGTTTAGTGTCAAATCACCCTAACTGCCCCTGCCCCGTCCAGTAAACTGTTTCTTGCTTTAATTTTAAGTCTCATTTATTTAATTTGTGTGAATGTTTGCCTTCATGTATGTATGTACACCAGGTCAGAAGACAGTGTTGGTTGGATCCCTTGGAGCTAGAGTTACATATAGATAGTTATGAGCCACCATGCGTGCTTGCATCTGAACTCTGGTCCTCTAGAAGAGCTGTAAGTGTACTCAGCTGCTGAGCCATCACTGCAGCGCTCATGATAACAGATCTGATGTTGATAAGATATTTTTATTTTATGTTCTTAAGATTACTTGGAAAAGTCATTTAAATCATTTTTTCCCCACCCCCGTTTCTGGCTCCTTAGATTGAGGCCTTATGTACTCTAGGCAGACTTTCTACTACTGAAGACTCGCTACTACTGAACTACATTCCTTGTCCTCACTTTGCCCAAGCCCAACCCAAATCTCTTCAGTCTCAGATGGCTTCAAGCTCTCTATGTAGCCACGCTGAGTCTTGAAGTTCAGATTTTCATACATATGCCTCTGGCATTACAGTACTTACTACCATGTCTAATGTGTTTCTTTCTGGTACTCCTGGTATTGTGTATGTTATAGTCTGACTTGAAACACATACAAAATTGAAAAACTGAACTCAGGTCCTCTGGAATAGAAGCCAGTGATCTTCACAACTGAGCAATCTCTCCAACTCCCTCAGCATGGTTTTGATGGCTACTTGATTGCTGTACTAGTAAACATTATATTGCAAAGTTCCCTGGAATGATGTTCTGCCAGGGTACTTCTGGTGTAAAATTAATTTTCCAGTGTATCTTGGAAAAAACTGGTAACTTTCTGAGTTCCATGGGATGAAAGTTTGTCCAAGATATGTTATGCTGTTAAATTCAATCAGTTTTGTCTGGCTTGATTATGATGTGAATTTGAATATTCTTGGTTTGTCAAGAGAAATTTGAATATAATCATCCTAGTTAATTCCCAAGTAAGAATCTTATCCTCTACATCAGAATTTTCTTGGTGGCTAGAATTTATTTTTAAATGTGATTTCTTTAATGTGTTTTGCCTGCATATGTCTGTGCACCACACACATGAGTTATAGATGGCTATAAGCCATCATGTGGGTGCTGGGAATTAAACCTGGGGCCACTAGAAGGGCAGTCAGTCAGTGCTTTCAACCATCAGGGCATCTCTCCAGCCAGGTTTAATCAGTGATCAAGACTGCATTCCAGGGGTAAAGTGCCTCCATTGTTCCTAAAACTAGATAAATAAATAACCCCCATAGGAATACATCAAAAGATTTACCTGCTTCTGGGTTCAATCGCAAGTACCCTTTCCTTCCAGTTCCGAGTTTAAAGCCTGTGCTTCACATGTTTCACAGGTTTCCAGAAAACCAGCACAAAGTGGGAGGCTGTCTACTGAACCTCATGCCTCATTTTAAATCGATGTACCTGGCTTACTGTGCGAATCATCCTTCAGCTGTCAATGTGCTCACCCAGCACAGGTAATGTCCTGGCTTTCCCCCAGCTCAGCTGTTGTGCAGAGATCCTTGTTCAGGAGGATTTCTTCTTGGTATCCAAGGTCTCCAGTACAACGCTTGATTGTTTCTGTTCTACAAGCCAAGACTGAATTCGTTGTCCTGTGGCTTGGTCATACACCAATGCAACACATAGTTTATTGAGTACCCACTGTAGGCAAGCTTGAAAAACATTGATGTACATAGTAGTAGTGATCCAGGAGGAGAGGGTCCCACCTCTTTGGGACAGAAATGCAGTTCTCAAGGGAAATGCTGTGGACATGTTTTGCAAGAGGTTTGTCAGAAGAATGCTGGGAACTTTGCAGTATAATAAGTTAGGGGGGTTAGGGTTAGGGTGCAAGAAAACTCAGGCAAGACTTTGCTCAAGTAAAATTCCATTTAACATTAATGGGTGAACCATACATATACTAAGTATTATAGTTTATATTGTGATCAACATTTGTTAATTGCACATATTATTGGGTTTTACTGTGACATTTCTACATATTCACCTCTGGATTGGCTTATATCCATTCTTCTCTTACTTCTTCCTCGTTGAGTCACAGGTAGTCTGTTTACTATATTCAGATTGATATTTGATTTGTTTTGATTTAGGATACGATCAGTCCATAGTTCAGGCTTGCATCAAATTCTTGGTAGTCCTACTGCCTCACCCCCTTAGCTACACACACCTCTTGGTATTTTCTTTATTTCTAGATTCTGAATATAAGAAAAATGTGCAATTTTTGTATTTCTGTACTAAATTTATTTTGCTTAGTATGATAACCTTTATTTTCATCTACTTTATGTAAACAGCATTCATGTCTTTATGACTCAGTAATAGTCCATTATATGTAGAAAGATATATAAAGGCCCTGCCACTCACACAGTGCACATACACTACAGAGGCCAATTCCATTGCTTAGCTGTTACAGTTAAGAGACTCAATAGACATGGTGTGCAGATAGCTCTGTTGTATGCTGCCTTCATTTCTTCAATTATATACAAATGGGGTTATATAGCTGATAGCGTTGTTTTCAGTGTTTTGAGGAATTTCTACTCTGTGTAATGGCTTGACTAAGATATATTCCCATAAGCCATGGATAACACAGTTTCTTTTGCATGTGTCTGCCAGCATTGGTTGCTGCTTTCTGAATGAGAACCATCTGACTCAGGGTGAGATGGGAATCCCAATGCAGCTTTGATTTACATCTTCCTGATGACTGGATATGGAATTCTTCTCCCCCCCCCACAAATTTGCCATTTGTGCTTCTCCTTTGAGGAAGCATTTACTCAGATGATTTGATCATTTATTTATTTTATTATTTCTTCTTTGGCTAAATTTAATGAGTTTTTTTATATTTTGAAGAAAATTTCCATAGCGTTAAAAAAGAAAAATCCCAGCACAGACAAGCTGTAAACTCACCAGCTGCAGAGAGGAGGGAATTGGAGAAGAGAGAGGGAGAGCCAAGCCAGCATGGAGGTCAGCCAGATGGCAAACAAGCAGACTCATGGCAGGAAGGGGAACATCAGGGAAAGAGTGAGAATAACTCAAGTACCAGAGAAAGTGTGCTCAGGTTCTAGCCAGTAGCAGGAAGAAAAAGACAAAAAGGAAACAACATGGGTGTTAGGGTAATTCTGTACTTTTTGAGTTTTGAGAAAATGTTTAACATTCTGGAGAACATTTCTCTCCCATTTCATGGGCCGTCCTTTTGTTCAGTTGTTTCATTTGCAGTGTGGAAATTTTTTTTTTGTTTGTTTTTTTAAGTAACATCTCTGGAGTGGCATATGCCAATTCTCGCTTGATTTCCTGGCACATGGAGTTCTTCCCAGAAAGTGATTGCCTATACTGCATTTCAGAGTTTCCTCCTAGTAGTTTCAAAGTTTCTAAACTTGCATTGGGGTCTTTGGTCAGTGCTTAAGTTTATTTTTGTGCAGCATGAGAGATATGGAAGTAGTCGCATTCTCTGACACAGTCTTATCCAGTTTTCCCTAGTCTTTGTGTGTCACTGGTCCTTTATATTTTCTTCTACTCTCTGTTTAATTACTCATTTCCTCTACACCCTGCTACTTTTGAGGTACTGATTGATACAAGTCTCAAGAAGTCAAATGGGTAAACAGCAGGCGGTGGTAAGGAATGAACTTACCTAACACTTACTATGAGCTGTGTGACACCTCCTTTGATAGTTTGCAAAAATATAATTGACTTTGAGTTTTCAAAAAAAATGATTGGTATCTCTCATCAGAATAAATCTTTACAGGGCTGCGAAGGTGTCTTAATGGGTGAAATGTTTCCCACTCAAATATAAATATACCTGAGTTGGGCCCTCTAGCACCCATCTATGTAAAGAAAACCAGGGCAGGCATGGATATGCCTGTCTGTAAGGCCAGAGCTGGAAGAACAGAGGCAGGCAAATTCCTGGAGCTAATGGCTAGCTAGTCTAGATGAACGTGAGCTTCAGATTGAATGATGATTTGAAAGGCATTTGGCATTGATCTCTGTTTTCCACATGTATTCAGGCATGCATACTTAAACTCACATGTGCTTGTATATGCATGCATGCATTCACACATGTGCATGTACACACCCACCCACCCACACCCACACACCAGATGAGAAAGTAAGTCTTCTTCACAAGACTAGATGAGTGATGGATCTCTCCAACAATTCTTTATATTCTGAATACCCATCTTTGACACATTCACAAAAAATATTTTATCTGGATCAGAAATGGATTAAAGGATGGAAGATGAAGTTTGCTAACTAGACTCATATTGCCCTTCTTTTGCAGATTGGATTCAGAACAGACATAGGTTCTGGACACAGCAAGATGGGAAAGAGGCTTTGATATGTCCTAGATTTGAAATCCAAGAGCCAGGCTAGAAAATTAGTTGATATCATCCCTCAGAAGTAGCAGACATTTTAACTATGGAAATCAGTATGAAAGCTCCTTTTAAAATTACAATTTTAAATTTAAAAAACAGTATCCCTCCTTTGACTATGTATTCAAAAGAATCAAGGCCAGTATACAATAAAGACACCTGCATACACATGCTTATCATAGTACTATTCACAAGAGCAAGGTGCCCATCAGTGAATGAATGGGCAATCAAAATGTGGCATTTATACACAAAGGAATATTTTTCAGCCACAAGGAAGAATAAAATCAAGATGTTCTAACTTCTTTTCTACTACTTTCTCAAAACACACAACAAAAACAGGCAAACAAACAAAAACAACAAAACAAGGATACCATAGACATGAGATTGCATTAACAATGCTTTGTTGGACTAGTGAGTTAGCTCAGAGGGTAATGGTGCTTGCCACAGAGACCTAACAATCTGAACTCAGTCCCTGAATCCTAATACCACAGTGGAAGGCCAGAACTAACTAACAAAAGTTATCCTCTGACCTTGTACCCACATTCACTCATGCATGCATACACATCTCCATCTCCATCTCCATCTCTCTCTCTCTCTCTCTCTCTCTCTCTCTCTCTCTCTCTCTCTGTCTCTCTCTCTCTCACACACACACACTCATAAACCACCATCATCATAAGTAAGTTGAAATAAAATATATTTTTTAAAAAGTGTGGATATTAGCATAGACATTTTAATGCAAGTTGTTCAATTGCTTAAAGGGAAGGTTAGCTAATAATAGCGTTGAAAATGTACTGGGCATGCAGTTCTAAGAGGCTATGAGGAAGTTACTATTATTACCATCTCTGCTTACAGATAAGTTGCTGGCAGGCTTAGGTTGAGTAATGTGCCCAAGAACTCATAATTGATAAGTGGTAGAGTCTGAAGTCAAGTCACTCAGGTTTCTAAAAATATTTTTAGTACAATTGATATTTTACCCACAAAGAACAACAAAATGCAATTTTGGAGAATTATAATAAAATCTGCTTTGCAACCAAGAGCCCACCACCTAACTCAAGTGACATGATATTATCATCTCACTTTTGTACCACAGATCGAGATGTTGCAAACACAGTGAGTTTGATTATGATTATATATATATATATATAATTGTATTTTGCTCATTTCCTTCCCTATATATTCTGTATATAAGTACAAGAATGCAGTATTTATCTTTCTCCATTACCTTTGTTTGTTTCCTCCTTAGCTGTCCATTTAGAGCCTTTTCTCTCCCTAAAATCAAATCTACCTTTAAGTCACATACGTGTGTGTGTGTGTGTGTGTGTGTGTGTGTGTGTGTGTGTGTGTGTGTTCTGCCTATGAAATTAAATGTGATGCTTGTCTTTGCTGGTTCATTTCAACTGTTAACTTGATACAATCTAGGACCACCTAGAAATATCTATCTATTTCATGTTGATTTTTGATAATTGTTTTGATTGTTAATTATTGTAGGAAGATCCAGGTCATTGAGGGTGGCACCACTCCCTAGGTAGGGGATTCTGAACAGTGTAAGAGAAGAAAAACGAGCTGAGAACAAGAAAGAATCCATGTGCTTACTCTTTCTGTTCTTACCTGTGGAGGCTTTGCTTTAACTTCCTGCCTTGACTTCCCCATAATAATGTACTATAAGCTGGATTTTAAACTAAATGAACCCATTCTCCTCTAAATTGCTTTTATTTGGGGTATTTTATTATATCAAGAGAAAAGAAACTAGGGACACTTTGATTTCTGAGTCTGGCTTATTTCACTAAGCATAGTTTGCTCCAATTCAGTCCACTTTTATTATGGCTGAACAAAATTCCACTGTGTACATAAACCATATTTTCTTTAGCTATTCATTTGTTAATGAACTTCTAGGCTGGCTCTGTTTCCTGGCTATTGTGAATAAGCATGGATGTGCAAACATCTCTGTGGTCTATCGATTGAGATAACTTTGGGCATCTACCCAAGAGTAGTATAGCTGACTCTTACTCTATTTTTAGTTTTAAACTTCACTGTTTGCTTTTTGAGGAGCAGCCATACTGATTTCCATAATTGTTGCACTAGTTTATATTCCCACAAGCAGTATGTAAATGTTCCTCTTTCTCCCCATCATAGACAGCATCTTTTCAAATTCAATTTACTTGTTATTTTTAAGTTTTTATGAAGTATGTGTTGAATGTTAGGCATGCCCTCTCATTCCTGCCAACCTTCCCTTTCTCACCCCTCTCCTCTCGTTAGCCTCTTTTATTTCAATAGATGTTTTCACATATGTTTTTATGTACATATACACAATTTTAGTATCTACATAAAATCTGAGAACCACAAGTGAGGCAAAAAAATGATAGTTGCCTGTCGGAGAATGGCTTGATTTTCTTAATATGATTATGTGCGATTGCATCAATTTTTCTGCACACAATATTAGCATTTGTTGTTTTCTTAGTGGAGCTGGATAGAAACTCAATGTAGTTTTAGTTTTCATTTCCCTGATAGTCACATGTTTTAAGGCTTTTCACACACTATAAGATTATCAACACATCATTTTAAAAATATATGCATGGGAGAAGGAGAGATGGCACAGTGGTAAGGAGTGTGTACTGATCTCACAGTGGACCTCAGTTTTGTTTCCAGCATCCATGTCATAAGGCTCAAAAATACCTATAACTCCGGCTCCGTGTTCAGTGCCCTCTTCTGGTCTT
The DNA here is from genome assembly GCA_030556225.1 of Cricetiscus sungorus. NCBI lineage: Eukaryota > Metazoa > Chordata > Mammalia > Rodentia > Cricetidae > Cricetiscus > Cricetiscus sungorus. The sequence continues at coordinate 14,182,573 of JANBXA010000726.1, forward strand.
ACAGCCACTAGCATGGGCATATATATATATATATATATATATATATATATATATATATGTATATATACAGATATATATAAATAAAATATATATATTTATATAATATATAATTTAATTTATATATTATATAATAATATATATATTAAAGAATGTTGTTATGTAGATTCCATATACTATTCTTTCATTCACCAGCTGATGGATCATGAATAGTGTTGTGTAGACATGTTTGCATTTCTTGAACTCCTGGATTCTCCAGTCTTTGTCTCCCAAGTACTGGTATTGCTGCCTTGGCTTTTCTCTTGTTCTCTTTGTGGTGTTGGGACCTCACAGACACTGTAATACCAGCCAAACCACATCTTCAGCTCTCTCTGTTTAACCTTACAAGAACTCAGACTATTTTCCAAAGTGACTGCATCAATGTATTCTCCTACCAGCAGTGAAGGAGAGTTTCTTTTTTCCACAACCTGATATTTGTTATTGGCAGTCAGTCTTCCCCTGCTCCGTGATGCATGAATATATGTGTGCATGTTTGCATGTGGAGGCACATGTATATGGAGGCTCAAGGTTAATATCAGGATTCTTTTATTGATTGTTCTTCTGCTTTATACACAGATGCAGAATTTCTCAAATTGGCTTGTCTCATTATCCAATTTGGCCAGGAGATCACTTATTTCTAATTTCAGAGGCTAGAATTACAGGAGGGCTACCATGCTAACCCAGCATTTACATAGGTTCAGGGTATCCAAACTCTGGTCATTTTGTTTATGTAGCAAGTGCTTTAATTACTAAGCCATATTTGCAACTCAGTCTCCTTTTTATTATACCCACATTAATTGGATGTGGAGTAATTTTTCATTGGGATATTGGTTTCATTGTCTTAATGAGTAATCATGTTATCCATGTTTCATTTGTTCATTGCAATCTATGTCTTCATTTTTATCATCATATTTTTACATGCAGTATCTCTATATGAACTTTATTTTTAGCTGATAAATAAACCCATGAAAGTTATATATTTTTATAGGGTACTGTGTAATGTTTTGATACATGCGTACATTGTCTGATATTTAAATAGTATTTAACATTTCTTTGTGGTGAAAAGTTGTGAAATGATTTCCTCTATCATTTTTAAAGGTACTGTATGTTACTGTTACTCAGGTCACTTGCTGCTCTCTAGGTATAACTTAATACCCATGGGTCAAGATTCCACCCTTCCCCACTCCATCACTCTCTCTGGCCATATACAATCATTATTCTACTCTCAACTTCCATGAGGCCCATTTTCTAAAATTCCATGTACAAGGGAGATCATGCCTGATTTATTTCACTTAGCATAATCATCTCCAGTTCCATCTATGCTGTCACAGATGATGGTATTTTGACAGCCTAATAGTGTTTCTTTTTCCCATGTACCATATTGTCTTTATTAATTGGTTAATGGACCCTTAGGTTGGTTCTATTTCTTGGCTATTGTGGATATTGTTGTGGTAAATATGGAAATCAGATGTTTCTACAACATACTGATCTCATTTCCCTTGGACAGATACCAAACATGTGTTTTTTAAGATTATATGGCAGTTCTGTTTTTAATTTTTGAGGAACCTCCATACTGCATAATACTATACATTTTGCATAATGTCTGGGCTAATTTACTTTCCATCAACATCATGCACAAGCTCCTGCTTTTCCATATCCTACAATTACTTCACATTATTTATTTATTTTCCCTTTTGGAAATAGGCATTCTTAGAGTGAACCTATTTGTGGTTTTGATTTGTCTTGCCTGATATTTTGCCTGTTTAGCATATTTTCTTACGTTTGTATACCATTTGTGTGATCTTTTGAGAAATGTATATTTTAATTTTAAAATCAACTAATGTGTTTGCTACTGACTTTTTTATTTTTACCTCTGGACATTAACCCTTTGTCAAATGTATATTTTAGAAATATTTTCTCCCATTCTATAGAGTATTCACTATTTATGCTGTTGATTTTTTATTGTGTTCATGTGACATAAGCCTATTTCTTCTTTTGCTATTTTTAAATGTTACATTTATTTATTTTATGCATGTGCCCATGGCTTCTACATCACACATATGAAGGCCAGAGGCCTCTCCTTGCACCATCAAAATCAGGTTACTAAGATAGGTCGCAAGAGTCACTACTCCTGCCCCCCACTTCTTTTTGCTATTTTTGTACTTTAACTCCTCTGTTTTCCTAGTAGATTCACAGCTTCATGTCTTACATTTAAGTCTGGGATCAATGGTGGGTTGATCTTTGTAGTTGGTAAAAGATGAAAAGTGTAGTTTCATTCTACTACAGTGAATGCCCAGCTCCGCCAGCATCATTTATTTAGGCTGTCTTTTCACTGTGATGTGTTCTTAGTACTCTTATCAGAAGTGAGTTGGCTGTAGATACATGGTTTTGCTCTATGCTGTCTATGCTTTCCATTGGTCTTTGTGTCTGGGTTTGTATCAATGGCCAATCGACACTGTTTGCTTGTGGCAACATTGTGATGTGTTTTGAAATTAAATAGTATAATGCCACATACTTTTTTCTCAAGACTGCTGTGGCTTTTCCTTTTTGTTGCTGTGCTATCCATAACTTAGATTATTTTTCTAATTCTATGAAGACTATCACTGAAACTTTGTTAAGGATTGTAGTGAATCTGGATTTCTTTGGGTAGTATAGGCACTTTATTTATTTAATATTTATTATTATTACTATCATCAGCATTATTATTGTACATGTATGTTATAAAAATGTAAGTAAAAGTATATCCATATCATAATTCATGTGCATTGGAAGTTGATTCTTTCTTTTTACCCTGGGATCCGGGGAGCAAACTCAAGCTGTCAGGTTTGTTTGTACAGCAAAAGCCTTTTTCCTCTGAGACATCTCATCAGCCCTATGCATTTAAATAATAATGACTTCCTGTCCCTTGTGTTGTCTTCATTTTCTTTCAACAGTGTTTCATGATACTCACTGTAGGCATCTTTCACCTCTGATTGAATTTATTCCTAGATATTTCATTTTTGATAGCTGCTATAATTGGGATTGCATTCTTGTTTTCGGTCTCAGATAATTCAGCATCGGTGCACAACAATGCTATTTGGTTTTCTGTCTTGCAACTTTACTAAATTTGTTTGTTAGTTTTAGTATATCTTGTTAGAATCTTGAGGTTTTCTATCATGCCATTTTCAAGCACTGACAATTTACTTTCCTCTTTTGTAGTTTGGGAGAGCTTCTTTTCTGTCTTATTCCTGGTTGCTTTGGTTAGGACTTCTTGTACTAAAGTTGAATAAAATTGGTGTAAGTGAGCATCCTTGTTTTGTTTCAGGTCATAGAAAAAGAGAATCCAGCTTTTCCCTAATCAGTATAATGTTAGCTGTTTAGATAGATATATAGCCTTTATTAAATTGGGGTACTTTTCCTTCTATAGCTAATTTGTTCCAGCAGTTTTATTATGAATGCATGTTGAATTTTATTCAATGTTTTCTTTTGCATCTCATGAAGCAATCATATGATTTTTGCCCTTCATTGTGCTGGTATGTTATATTGTGTTTATTAATTGGTGACTAATGAGTCAGGCCTATAGCCCTAAAATGAATTTCACTTGGTGAATAATCTTTTGAATGTGCTGTTGGATAGTTTCTACATTTTTTTGTTTTGTTTTGTGTTTTGCGAGACAGGGTTTCTCTGTATTGCTTTGAAGCCTGTCCTAGAACTAGCTCTGTAGCTCAGGCTGGCCTCGAACTCAAAGAGATCTGCCTGCCTCTTCCTCTCAAATGCTGGGATTAAAGGCGTGTGCCACCAACACCCAGCTCAAGTTTCTAGATTTTGTTGAGGGTTTCCCAACCTGTAGTTTTAGTGAGTCCTTGTCTGTTACTACAGTGATGCTGGCATTGTAAATTCTAATTTGAATATGTTTTGGGATAATTTAAGAAGAACTAGTAGTTGTTCTCCTTGCAAAAGTAGAATTTAGCAGTGAAATCATCTGTTTGTTGGCTTTTCTTGGATGGAAGACTTATTCCTGATTCAGTGTCATTACTTTATTGGTCTGTTCAAGTTTTCTGTTTCTTCATATTTTAGGTATACACCTGAGAATTTATCCATTTCTTCTATATATCCTGATAGTGTATAATAATTATAATCTGGAAAGACCTTTGTGTCTTTCTGTGATGTCAGCTGTGTCAACAAAGAAATGAAAGTTTGTTTTTAGTGTGTGTGTGTGTGTGTGTGTGTGTGTGTGTGTGTAACAGAGTTTTCACCATGTTGTGTCTCCATTTTTATTTGTTTCAAAAAGTTTTCAATATCTGTTTTGTAATCTTTCCTTGATCCACTGGTCATTCAAGACTAAGTTGCCCAAATTACATGTATTTGTGTAGTTTCCAGAGTTTTCCTTGATAGAGACTTGTTTTGTAGTCTACTATTTGACTTATCCCAGAGAATGCTCTGTATACTACAGAGAAGAATACATATTCTGTAGCTCTTACCTACATGCCTGTGAGGTCCATTTGGTCTAGCATGCAATTTAATTCTAATGTTCCTTTGTTACATTTGTCTACTACTGCTGAAGGAGGAGTATTAAAGTCTCCTGCACTTACTGTGTTGAATTTTGTCTCTTCAGGTTCATTGATATTTGTTTTATGCATTTACTTGCATATGTTTTATATGTTGAGTACATAGAATTGTTTCATTTTACTGAAGTGATACTTTTTATCATTATTTAGTGTCTTCTTACTGATTCAGATTTAATGTTATTTTTTTGTTGTTGTTGTTTTGTTTTGGTTAGGTTTTTTTGAGACAGGGTTTCTGCTTTCTTTTGGACTCCATTTGTACTTAACATCTTTGTGTCAGAATTGTACTCTATAACTCAGGCTGGCTTCAAACTCATGACAATCTTTCTGACTCCTTCTCCTAAGTGTTGGGATCATTGATATAAGCCACAACACCTAGCCGTCTTCACTTTTAAATTCATGTCATGGCATTTCTTCTATTAACATATAGTTGGGTCTTCCTTTTGTTAATCCATTCAGGTCTACTTACATTCAGGTAATTGTCAATAGTAGGGTTGTACTGCAGCCATTTGTAACGTGTTTTCAAGTTCAATTGTAGTTTCTTCTTGCCCCACTGTCTTATAATCTTCTTTTGTGGTAATTTATTCTATTGGTATGTTTTGACGCCTTTCTTATTTTTTGTTTATCTACTGTAGAGAATTCTTTGTGGTTGCCTTGAATGTTACAAAAACCTATTTTGATGAGAAGTTAGTTTTGAAATGATAGCAATCAACATGATCATAAAAATGAAAACAGAAACACCAAAGAATCAGAAAATATACTGATAAAAGTACATACCTGTGTTCAATTCTTCTACATAATTTAAATTTTAATGTCTTATTTTCTACTTTTTCTATTGTCTATCTTGTAATACATTAATGCATTAATTTTAAATTTTTGTTTTCAGTCTTCATGGTAGATAAATAAGTGTGTTATCTACCATGGTTATGATATTAAGCATTTTGAATGTATATAGTTATTGTTTTTTGACTTTTTTGTTGGTTCTGAAGATTTAATCCAGGACCTCATGCAAGATATATAAACATTTTACCACAAACCTACATTCCCAAGATCTCACTAAATTGCTCAGGCTAGCTTTGAACTCACTCTGCAGTTCTGATAGGACCTGAACTTGTTTATGATCCTTTTGTACAACTGGCTTGGGCTAAAATTAAAATTTTATTTATTTACACATTTGTTTTTGTGTGTCATGTGCATTTTTATACTTTTTATCAATAACTTAAATTTAATGAATAATTATAAAATATCATCCAACCAACAACAAAGTAACATGGGAAGAAAGATATTGGAATTATATAGCCATTATTGGTCTGTAGCAAATCTCAATAGCTGCTAGCTATCACCAGTAGTCATTTCATTCAGACTTAGTGGTACTTTCTGGTGTCCGTTCTCAATATCTCTGGGCTCCTTTCTGTGAAATTTATTTTATGTTTGCAGATGAGTCATTTTTAAACCTTATCTCAGAGCTGCTTCAACCAGTATAGCCCTCTTACAAATTTTGTGGATTGTATGCTTTAATGGGAATTTATTGTATAAGATAAAAAAAAAAAACTCCAAGCATAAACTTGTTTATACCAAGCCCTTTTCTATTTGGGGATCCTTGCCAAACTCTTAAATGATACGTTAAGAATAGCCAAGATAGGGGGAGTCGTTTTCTTCACTGGTGAAGCCATTGGTAAGTTTCTCATACTCCAGTAAATAACCACTACCTATGCAAGCGATTCTAATTAGATTTCAGTGTTTCACACACAAAAGACATGAAAGTAGGAAGAAAACTAGTTGAAAAGAAGGAAGGGGGTCAGTGGAAGCAAGAAGAGGATAAGAGAAGATAAAGGGGCTGGATATGATCACTATATGTTACATACATGTAGAAAATTGTTAAAAAATAATACTAAACAAAATCATGTGTACATTCACTCACTTTTCTATATGCTATTTTTATTGATTCTTTAAGGATTTCATATATGCATACAAGGTAATTTGGTTACATTCATCCTTCATTCCTTTCATTAACTCTTCCCAGATTCACCCTTCACCACCACCCCCAACTTCATAACTTACTTTTTTTAAAGTGGCTAATTTGTGCTGTCCATATCTTCCACCTCCAATGGAGCATGGTCAACCAACCAGGGGCCACACTCTTAAAGAAATATGACTCTCTCTTCTCCAGAGCTATCAGCTATGCACAGCTCCTCATCTAGGGGTGGAGGCTTAATATTGATCTTACAGCCATTCTTGATTTGTTGTTTGTTTTTGCACTTAAGCCATTTCCTAATTTAAGAATCTTAACAATCTTTTAATCTGGGCTGGCTCGCTGGCTGGCTCAGGATTTAGGAGCACTGGCTACTCTTGCAGAGGACCCTGGTTTGTTTCCTAGCACCCACATGGTGGCTCACAACCATCTATAACTCCAGTCTCAGGGGATCCCTTACCTTCTTCTGGTCTCTATGGGTACCAGGCATGCAAGTGATGCACAAACATACCTTCAGGCAAGATACCAATACACATAAAATAAATGAGTTTTTTTAATTGTAAATAGTCATGTAACTTTTAGACAGACCAAGAATGCTTATTCCAGGAAGTTTTGCCTAAAAATTCTTCTTAAAAATGGGGAAAAAAATCCTCCTTAGCACTCTCTTTTTGTTTATGGTTCTATAGGTATGAGAAACCTTTTCACAGTTTATGTGATTTACCTGGATCTTAAATTCATCAATTTATTCAGCATTTTCTGTATTACTATAGGTGACAGTTTTGTCAAACCTTCTACCATTGTGTAAAACGGGCCCCCATTCTCCATCTTCCAAAAACAAAATAAAAACTCAGTTTGTGCTAACTTCCTTTGGATAGTCTCCTTAAGAAGGCAGGAATAATTTTAGAAGCGTCCATGGTCATATGTTTTGGCACTTGAAATGGAATGACTCACAGGTTGGGCTTAGCTAGGTCTGTGAACTGGACCCTAAACAGTGGCCAGCTCTTCATGTGGCTTGGGATTTTATAGTGTGATGGCTGTGTTGAGAGAAGATCTAAGGATAGGTTGACAGGACAGATCAGATTACAGGAGAAACTGGGTGGGTGGAAGCCGAGTGGATTTTTTGATACAGCCTCAAAAGTCACAAAGAATCACTTCTATTGTGTTTTATTTGTTACTGGAGAGTCTGCAATGCCAGTCCAGATTCAAAGAAAAAGGAAACTAACTTTATCTTCTGATGGTGAATAACTAATCGCATTGCAGAAGAGCATGGAAAACAGGAAATATTGTTGGGATGATTTTATTTAGAAAAATCAGCATTGCATACTATTATTAGATGACATGGGGGATTTTCTGAATTGTTGCCAATGGTTTCTGGACAATGAGTGCCTCAGAAGCAGTGATTTGAGTTATTGCACTTCAAGTTGTTAGTTGCTTAACCAAAAATCACCAGAGACTTATCTGTAATCAGATAAAAATTTGATTTCTTTAGCTATGTGCAGCAAGAAAATTGTATCTGAGAACTGTTGGGCACTTTGGTACTTTGGTAAAAAGGAATTGGGAGATATAATTGCATGTTTTCATTTCCATAACAAAATACTTGAATCTGGGCAACTTTATAAGGCTCATGCTTCTAAATGGCTCATAGCCATGGCACTGACATTTTCTTGGCTTTGGTGAGGAAGTCAAGGAGGCTCATGTCACAATGGCAGGAACATGGCAAGGATAACTCAGAGAGGCTGGGGCATGACCTTGACTTGTTCTCCTCTCTCTCTCTCTCTCTCTCTCTCTCTCTCTCTCTCTCTCTCTCTCTCTCTCTCTCTCTCTCTCTCTGTATGTGTGTGTGAGTGATGCATATGTACATGTTCACACATGTGTACACATGCACATAGAGTTCAAAAATCAATGCTCAATGCGTTTTTTAATTACTTTTCACCTTAGTATTTTTGAGACAAGCTCTAAACCTGGAGCTCACCCATTTACTGAGGCCAGGGTGACTTTTGGGATTGACCTGAATCAGGCAATAAGGGAATGAAGAAAGGACAGACACATGTACAGAAAACTGTGGACAAGCAGGCCGCGTACTCTCTGATATGGTAGTGCTAACTATGCAACAGCTCCGAAGCTCAGTGTGTTTACCAAGTAAAGCACGAGGGGAGGAGTTAGTGAGTCTCATAGGCGGTGTCTAGAGAGGAGCAGTCTTTGGTTGCAGTCAGAGGCAGGAGGATGCTTGTTTTTACTCACACTGATGAGTCATTCATAAACACTCACACTTGCACATATTATCAACCTTCCCACTCAGACCAGACAAAGCCTTGCCATTCCTTTGAGCTTCGCCCCAGTGGAAGACTTTGACACTCCCAGAGTCTGAGGCTTTGTTCATACCCATGTCAAACGAAAGACATCCACTTGGTTTTTTCAGAGTTCCACACCTGCACCTATTCAGTTAGCCTAGCCGGCCAGCAGCTCCTACTATCCTCTTGTCTCTGCTTTCCAAGCACTAGGACGGCAGATATCTGCAGCACATGGGTGCCAGGAGTCAAAACTCAGGCCCTTATCCTTGAGCAGTAAACACTTCGCTAACTGAGCAAGCCATCTCTCCACCACCCTTGCCTTGTTCTTTTCTTTTTTTTTTTTCCAAATTTGCTTCTTATTTAATTTTTTAACTGTAAATGGTATTTTATTCATTCTTTGGTTATTTCATACACATATATAAGTTATTGTTTTTTTGAGACAAGGTCTCACTGTGTAGACCCAGCTGGCGTAGAATTTTCTGTGTAGACCAGGCCGGCTTTGAACTCTCAGAGATCGGCCTGCCTCTGTGACCCAAGTACTAGTATTAAAGGCATGCACCATAATGACCAGCCATACATTGGTCATATCAGACCCCATCCCTCTCTGTTGTTCTCTGGAATACCTCCTCCCTCTTACATGTCTTTTGTTTTTCACACTCCATTGAGTTTAATTATGATCACTGGCATACACAAAGATATAGAAGTGTTTACTGTATCACACTCAACATCCCAGTGTCTGCTTCCTTGAAGAAATATGCCTGCCCCTCTCTAGAAGCCATGAGCTGTCAATAGCCTCTCAACTAGGGGTGGGGCCTTATGAGCTCCTCTCCCATCCATACTGGAGTATTGACTGGCTTAATCCTGTCCAGGTTTTGTACTGGCCACCACAGCTGTTGTTAGCTCATGAATGCAATGTTCCAGCCATGTCCAAATGATTTAAATCACATTCATTTACTTGTGTGTGGGGGATGAAGGGGAAGGCAGGGTACACTTGTGTATGGAGGTCAGAGAACAACTTGCTGGAGTAGAGTCTCCTCCATGATGTAGGTTTCAGTGATCAAACTTGGATTGTCAAGCCTTGTGTCAAGTGCCTTTGCTCACTGAGCCATCCTACTGATGTAGGGTCTTTGTGTGTGTATTATTTTGAGGCAAGGTCTCATGGAGCTCAGACTGGCCTGGAACTTACTATGTGGTAAGGGATAGCCTTGAATTGCAGATCCTCTGCTTTTTGGCTTTCTGAGTGATGGGGTGCCTCCCTTTTACTAGTGAGTTGCTTTGTTGTTGTCCTTGTTGTTTTGGGTTCCCTGTGCATGTTTCAGTTTGAAGACCTCTTGTTTAGCATTTCTTGCAGATCTAGTGAAGATGTGTTTCTTATATGGTTTTTCTATGTGCACTTAACTTTATTTCAGTTAGGGGAACAATGACAGCAGGATGCGTATATTTACACTCTCTTCCATAAGTGATGGAGGGTTACTGCTGTTCTTTCTTTTTATATGCGAATATAAGTTTATATCTGGATGTACTTCCTTTCAGCCTGAAGATCCTTGCTTAATATTTCTCAGAAGGTGGGTTTCCTAGAGAGGGATTCTCTCAGTTTGGGTGTAAAAAGCCTTCAATTTTCCATTGTAGTTTGGGTGGCTGTGGAAGTCTGGCTTGGCAATTTTATTTCTTTCAGTACTTTGAGTATGTCCAGCCACTGTCCTCTGGACCCTGTGATTCTGGTGTGAAGTCAGCTTTTAATATTACCTAGATTCCCGAGTCCATGTTGAGTTGTATGTCTATTGTTGCTTTCAAGATTTGTAATTGTGTTTGCAGGATTTCCCCTGTAGTTTGTCTGAGTGTGGATCTTTTTGCTTTTATATTACTTGGAATTCAATGCATAGATTAACATTTTTCTGAACTTTGAGGCATTATCAGTTTTTATTTAAATAATTTTCTGCCCCATTTCTTATCTTGAGTTTCTTTGCTACTTCCATATTTTTAAAAAGATGTTCAATAATTTCCCCAAGTTATGTTTGTCTTTTTTCCTGGTTGCATACTTTCTCTTCCTTTGTCTTTGAGCTCTTTTGCCTGTTCAGATCTGTTGAGCCTTTCTAATGACTCACTAAATATCAATTATTTTACTTCATAGTTCCAAAACTTCAATTTGGCTCTTTTTCGCTATTTTTTACGTTTCAACATATTTCCCTTTTGTTCTTTGAACACACTTGTGGCAGACACTCTGAAGAGTGAGTTCAATGGAACATGTTGCTGCTCTCGTGGACAGTTTGTATCAGGTCGCACCGCCTTGTTTCTTTGCTTGTATGCACTTTTGCTTGAAAGCAACAAGGTTTGGGTTTTACTACCATTGCTTCTCAATACATTGTCTTTTCTGTGAAGCTTGTTTGGTTGTTGTTCACTTTTTTTGTGTGTGGGGGGGTTTGTTTTGGGTTTTTTTTTTTTCGTAACTCAATCACACTGTTTTATTGAACTCTGTTTCCATATAGCATACAACTTCTGATGTCACTCTTTAGAAGTCATGGGTACATCGTTCCCCAGGATTTACTAACTTTTGGGACTTTTTCTTATTTTAAACACCCCTTCAATCTTGCTTTTAAGAGCTGTTTATCACTGTATCCGGATGTTGAACTCCATTAATTTCTACTCTAATTTTTTGGACAATTCCCTGGGGCATAAACTATTCTACCTAAGCTAGCAGCTCTCAAGTAGGTTTCAGCCACCACAGAGGTCACATATCAGATATCCTACAGGATTCCAAACTGTACCAAAATTAGTTACGAAGTAGCAACAGATAGTGAGATATCTGCCCCACCCACACCTGTTTATGGTCTGGAGGGGAGGTTACCACAACATGGGCTATGTATTAAAGCGTTGCATCATTAGGAAGGTGGAGACCCACAGATATAAGCTAATCAAGTTCAAGCAGAGGCCATTTTTGATACCAGATTTAGAGGTTTGCCCTGGTTCCCCTTAGCAGTATGCAGCGGTTTCTCTTCCTATTTCTCTCTGACAACTTTGCTGGTCTATGAATCTAAGGATACAACTCTTTTCTTAAGAGAAGCGACCGGCCTCCTTTTATTTGCTTGATATCAAAATCTCTACTATTTTGGGAGAGAACTAAAATTAGATATTACCCACAGTTGTCTTCAAATAAGAACGCTTCCTTTAGGGAGAGCTTCCGAGCTCTCTGTTCCTTGAGAAAAATCTGTGCATTGTTGTCGTGGCCACTTGGAGACTTGGTGGCCTCTGGTCTTTTCAATTTGTTGTTTCTAGCATGGTACCCTTGTCCTTCAAGTGAGCTCAAGTACAGGTGATGTGGCCTAACATTTTCAGCCTTCGAATCTTAGGGTATAGCTCCACCTTAGGAGTGAGAGCTAGAGGAAGGGAGTGTCCTGTAGGACATGGACTTTAGTCCCTTTTGCTCAGTGTTGCTAACATGCCCTTTTGGGTGAAACATATTTCTCAGCCGGGCACTGAGGGATTTGGAGGTCTTTTGTTTGGTGGCATTTTCATGGAGTGTGATGCCTGTGAAACTGAGCTGTGAAGAAAAGAGAAAAGAGTGTGGTAGGTGGGCTCAGATGCCATTAACTCCCTCTTCCCTTCATAATTTTATTACATCTCCATGAGCAAATGTTTCTCTTATATTCCATTAGAATTATTTCTAGAGCTCTGAGTGGCTCTTGAGTTAGTTATGTGTGATTTGCTGGAGAGTGAGAACAATGGACACCACCCTGAAATTAGAACTTGCCCACCACTTTCTTGGTTTCCTGGTGTACATGTATGTATGTATGTATGTATGTATGTATGTATGTATGTATGTGTCAAAATAGGAGGAGAGGGGAAAGCATGTGTGCAGCATGGAGTACAAACAAAGGTGTTGGATCACCCAGAGCTCAATTATAGGCATTTTATGGACACCCAGAGTGTTACCTGGGTGCTGGGAACTGAACTATTGGACTCATGATGCTGTAGCAAGCAGTCTCAAGCACTGAACTATCTCCTCAGCCCCACCATTTGTTTTTAAGTCTATATGTTCCCTTGCCTGACCTGATCCTAATTTTTCTTACCATTTTTATGTTGTCCCAATTAGCTGCATTACAGGATAGGATTCGTTTAACATCTAAATATCAGTTGCCTTTACTGAGAATGCAGTGAAACAGTATACATTAAGTACACAGCATGTATCTCGAAGGACCTGATACTATATTAGCTTCATACATCTTCTACCTTTTTAATGAAAGGAATCTTATAAGTAACATTAGAGGGTCCTTTAATCATTACGATTTCAAATGTGTTACATAGTTATTTTAGATTCTCTATGATTTTAAGAATTTTAAGACCCTGTTGGCTTGGTTTTGATTAGTGGTGCTTTGAATTTCTGTCTTCTGACTTATTTACATGGATGGGTGGGATTATATTAAAATGCTTGAGGTTCCCCCTCAGTTGTGCTTTGGATATAATCTCTGCCATTTTGCAAGCATCTATTTATCAGTCATGACATATGAGATACAAAGCATAGTTGAGTGAAATGCAAAGAAAATCCAGATTAAAGGCTTGCTTTGATGAGGGTTTCTACTGAAATACGGCTATCATTGGATTTCTCTTTGCATTTTCAAGTTGTCATGCTCAGGTGAACTTCTCCCTTTGGGACTGTAGGTGGCAGTATCAAACCAGAAATGCCCACATGCAACTGTCGAATGCATTCAGCCTTCAAATTGGATGATTACATACAGAAACCTGCTTTAAAACCTGGCAAAGTGATGCCTGAATTTGAATATGTAATCAGACACCAGCTTTGCCGGGTCCCCATATTTACATATATTTGAATGGCTGCCTCTGTTTTCTGTGATCCATTGGGTGAGGTCTTCTGGGATTTCCCCTCTCTCTCCCCTGCTGACTTGCTAAGGTACCTTTTCTGGCTGTTCTTGGGAATAACTGCTCCCTTACAGAAATACCCACTTCTTCCCCATGCTTTACTATAGCACAAGGGAGAGGATCAAAAGAGGGAGCCCAGAGAGGAGGGAGTGAGTACTAACACAGCTCTGGAGCTCATTTCCATTACCTTTGCAATGACTGTCCTAGATCCTACATAGTTGGTCTCCTCGTTAATTTCCCTCACCTCCTGTTTACTAGATTGCTAGCAATGATGAGTTTGAGAAAACCCCCAGAGAACCAGCCATTTGCTCTGTGGACAGGGAAGACAGGAAACAATTCTAAGCCTCGGTCATGTTTTGTTTGTATCGTTGAAGAGTCTGAACTAACTAGTTACACACAAAAAGTGGTGAGACAAAAAAAAAAAAAGCAGACAAGTCAGGTGTCATGGTGGTGTGTGTGCCTGTAACCCCAAAGTTTTGGTAGGTAAAGGCAGGAGAATCGGGAACTGAAGGCTAGCATGGGTTACAGGAGTCTATTTCCAAACAAACAGAAGCAAATAGTCTAATACTGGGGACTGGAAAAAAGAGAGAGAAAAACAGGGATAGTTCATCCCAGAGAAAGCAGTGCCTTTGTGACAGTCAGGGCTGTTCATTCCTCATGTCAAGGTACCACAATTCCAAAGAAAGGCTGTTGGAGAAGGGTTAGGATGGGGACAAGGAATCTTTGACCCTCTACTAGGTTAGGGTTTTGTTCATTCAAGTTCAAAGTCTGCATAGAGATTCCACAGAAGCAGTTTTTGACATTTCAAAATGTGTGTGTGTGTGTGTGTGTGTGTGTGTGTGTGTGTGTGTGCGCGCGCGCGTGCGCGCGCACGCAGGTATGTGATATACAGTAGCCCAAGTGTAGATGTCAGACAACTATTTTCAGGAGTTAGCTCTTCTTTCCTCTGTGGTTTTAGGGATTGAACTCAGGTCAGTTTTAAGACCCCCATTCCAAGTATTTTTACCAACTGAGCTGCCTTGATGGCCCTATAAACACTGTTATATGAATTAATTAAGCTCTAGCACTATTATGACACAGGATGGTACTCTATAGCTTTCTAGCCCAACTCAGAATATAACAGATCCCATACAACACATTTCTATGAAATAATGTATATTGAAATTAAGTTTTATAAACTCATTGAAAACTGCTTATAATAAATCATATTAGGTGTCAAAAGCAAGCCTTGAACCAGGTGTAATCCCATCTGAAGTAATAAGATCAGGATTCAAAGCTATCCTTGCTATATAACAAGGTTCAGTCCAAGTTGTACAACACCTGCCTCAAATACTCAAAAGTTGGAGAAGGGAGCTGGCGAGACAGCTTAGAAGTTAAGAGCACTGATGATTCTTGCAGAGGACCTGGGTTCAATTCCCAACACCCACATATTGGCCCACAACCATTTGTAACTCCAGTTCTGTGGAATCCTGAGCCCTCTTCTGGCCTCTGAAGGCACCAAGCATTCATATGGTACCCAAACATACTTGCAGGCAAAACATCCATACACATAAAATAAAATAAGATTAAAAAACAAACAAACAAGTCTTAAGACATTACCATTCCAAACAGGCTATTTAAAAAGTAAAAAGCGATTTGAAGCCAGATTCATCTTCAATATAATGATTATACATTTGTGTATTTTATTTACATATAATATTAACTTGCACATTACACTTATTTGGCTAAGTAAAGTGCGTCTTTTAGAATCAATTTATCATGACAGGTGGTGTTTCTATAAAACAATTAGGTTCATTTCATTGGTGACATTTTCTTTTCTTCCCAATAATCTGTTTTAATCCAAGACAGGTGTCTCATGTTATTTTATTTACCAAGCATAGGAATTAGAATACTTCATAGAAAGTAATAGCACAGTGTCCATGAGCCTGTGCAATTAATCATTGCAACTCTCACAGCAATTAGAGCAGAATATGGAAGATTGGCAGTCATTTAGTCATAGAATGAAAACACAAAGCTTATTTACCAAACTGAAAAGAAATTAGGAAAGCTATTTTCTTCAGATTACATGTCTGCTCAAATGCACTTTCTTGATTATATTTTATAAGTGATGACTTTTTATGTATCTTTACTCTCTTGGTTGGAAATTAAACAGCTGAATATGCATCAAGCTGCAATCATGGGTACGAGGTAATTTTAAAGATAAGATTCTGGGCACACATGTGTCTTGCAAAGGTTGTAATATATCTGCTGGCTAAAGGTGACAGAACCCCTTTCTGTAGAGAAGCAGGGTGGTGTTGTGGACAGACCCAAGGTTTGGCTTCAGCCCCACATATGAAGTTCACCATAGTCACTTTCCAGCTGTTAGCCTTTCTGGGGCTCAGGTTTCTCAACTATAAAATTGGACAAACACCTGTACTGAAATGCTTAACATAAAATGGTACCTTTACACATCCCATTAGTTTAATTTGAGCATTTTTATTGGGAAGTAGGTTTTATATTTTTTCTTTAAAAAAGAAGAGATTTATTTTACTTTTAATCATGTGTCTATGTATGTTCTATCTGTGTTAACATGCACATGTAAGTGAAGGTGCCCATAGGATCCGGAAGAGAGTGTCAGACCGCCTGGAGCAGGAGTTATAGGCAGTTGAGCTGATGTGGGTCCCAGGGACAGAATTCTGGTCCTCTTCAAGAGCAGTTGTATATGCCTTTAACCACCATGTCCTTCTCCAGCTCCTGCTTTTGTGTTTTATGGATGAGTTACTCAAGGTTCACGCTTTGTCCATCACATCCCCTCAGCTCCTTGGAGGAGATGGCTATGGAATGGATATAATGGATAACACTGATAATTTGATGTGACTATTCAGTTGTGATCTAGCTGCCCAGAAGGCAGCCACTCTCAGACCATTCCTCCAATACCCTTACGGTGCTGCATGGCCAGGGCTGCTATTGTGGTTGCTGAAAGTGCCTCCTTGACTGAAGAGAGAACCCGAAACCTGAGGAGAGAATGTTCATTTTTAATAGGGGTCACCTGCGAGTCACACCACTTCCAACCCCATTTGTATTCAATCACTGATTTTTTTTTTAACACATTTCACTGCAGTTGTGGACCACTATACAAATATGTTCCAGAAAAGAAAATTGGCCATGTTTTAGTAGAACATTCTTGTTTGGGGTGACAAAAAAAAGGGTTGGTGAGTCTCAGAAGTTAATACAACCCTGTGAGCACTTGAGCATTCTATTTTTTTTTTTTTTCGATTTTGTGTACATTGGTTTGCTTATATGAGGGTATTGGATCTCCTGGAACTGGAGTTACAGACAGTTATGAGCTGCCATGTGGGTGCATAGGAATTGAACCTGGGCCCTCTGAAAGAACAGCCAGTGCTCTTAACTACCAAGCTATCTCTCCAGCTAGACTTGAACATTTTTGAGTAGGAAAGCTGTGTTGTTAACGCTTTGGTTTGCAGGATAGACAAGAAGCCACTGAAGTGTGCTAGATGTGATTTGGGCGTAATGAAGGTTGGACGTAGGCGGTAGCAGTGGATGTGGAGGAGAATAAAATTCCCCGAGGAAATCAGAAACTGGCTGAGTGTGTGTGTGTGTGTGTGTGTGTGTGTGTGAGTGTGTGTGCATGCGTGTGTGAGTGTGTGTGAATATATGTATATGTGTGTGAGTGTGTGTGAGTGTATGTATATGTGTTTGTGCATGTGTGTATGTATATGTGTGTGTGAGTGTGAGTGTACGTATATATGTGTGTGTGAGTATGTGTGTGAGTGTATGTATATGTGTGTATATATATGTATGTGTGTGAGTGAGTGTGTGTGCATGTGTGTGTATGTATATGTGTGTGTGAGTGAGTGTGCGTGTGAGTGTATGTATATATGTGTGTGTGCATGTGTGTATGTATATATATGTGTGTGTGCGTGCGTGTGTGTGTGTGTGTATGTGTGTGTGTGTGTGTGTGTGTGTGTATGTGTGTGTGTGTGTGTGTGTGTGTGTGTGACCAAGAGAGTTAAGTGGTCCAGGGAGAAAGCAGAAATTTCATAATAAATTCCCTGGCTGTAGGTTCCTTTCTCTAATTGGTCTTCCCCTTTCCTTTCTCCTATCTTCTCCCCCTCTTCCTTCCTTTCATTTCTTTATTCCCCTCCCTCCCCCTCTCCCTTCCTTTCTTCTTTTTCTTTCTCTTTTCCTCCTTCCATCTTGCTTTTCCCTTTTCTTTCTTTCTTTCATTTTTTTAATACAGCATCTCATTCTTTATCCCAATCTGTCCTAGAAATCAACTGTGTAGGTCAGGGTGACCTTGTAGCCCAGGCTGACTTCCGTTCCTGGAGATTCTCCTGCGTCCTGAGTGTACACATCTAGTTCTCTGTGTTTTTAAAGTGTATATTGAATGACCTTGCAGTCCCAGCCTTTATTGATGGAAACAATCTGGAAAGGTACTGAGAGATATAGAAAGCAGCATCTGAGATATACATGTTTTTAGGGCTAGGCTCATGAAACATACCTTTATTCCCACCAGTATGCTGCCTTATGGGAGTGTTCAGGTAGCCTGCATAACTTTAATAAAGTGCTAAGCAAGATGGCTCTGTGGTTAATCACACCAACACCCCGATGCCTGAATATAGCTTTTAGTTCGGTGGGGTAAGAGGGAGGGTTTGCTGAATGGTTAATCTTTGCATCAGACCAACAAATAAATAGAATGTTTAAAGTGACCAAGAAAACATACTATGTTACCTAGAGTTTGAGGTCATCTGATAGACTCTTCACCCTGGGTAAAGCCTCCTTGAAGCTGGGGAATTTTTGTTGTGTTCATTGCTGTAGTACTATTCCAGGGCAGAGCTTACTCCTCTGTGGATGCTCAGTCAGACTAAGTAAACAGCACCAGGGATCCCAAATGTGGCTTAGTGCTATCTCCTCTGTGCTGGACACAGAACTAATGACACTGGAGAGATAAATAATGGCTGCTTTCATTGTTTAAAATACATAAATACAGTACGTCAATGCTTGACATCAGATATTCATCAGTATTGAAAGTACATCCTTTTTTTCTCTAGTGATGATCTAGAACGATTCATGGAAAATCAAGGTGCACCCAGCCCTGGTATCCTCATTTTAACGACAAGCCTCAGCAAACCATTCATGCGACTGGAAAAGTATGTTACTCTCTTGCAAGAGCTGGAACGACATATGGAGGTAAGGGAAGACAAGCTTCAGAAACGTCCCGTGCCCACTGGTGTCCTTCGTGCTGCACAAAGCAGATGGTCTGCCTCCAAACGAGCTTTGCTATCAAAACATTTTTGGTTTCAAATTCTACTTGATCTGATCTTTCCTCTTCCCCAAATCTAGCATTCCTCTTTATGCAACAAGAGAAGATCCCCATTCCACCCTGCTGCACAGTTATCATTATCCCTCACTTCCCTCTTTTCTTCCAGGCCCCAGCCCTGTTGCTTCCCCCAGGACTATGCTCATTTATTGACCTAGGTTTTCTTTGGCCATCTTGTCTGTAGAGCAGTGGTTCTCAACCCTCCTAATGCTTCCACCCTTTAGTATAGTTGTGCTGACCCCCCAACCATAAAATTAGTTTTGTAATTTTGTAATTTTGCTACTGTTATGAATCATAATATAAATCTCTGATATCTGGTATTTGACGCTAAGTGAGTCTCAGCCAAGCTGATATAGATGATGGTTCAATGGCCATCAGATGTGCACATCTCTATTGTTCTGGTGTATTAACATTACTGTGATAGAAAAAGCAAACCAACATCAGAAAACATGGAGACCAACCAAAAAAGAAAAGAATTTAAAAGTAAGTTTGCTGCAGACAGGAACACTGTAGACATTTAGTTTTCTGACTCTAGCATTAGTTAAAGAGTGTAATGGGTCCAATAGTACTCTATCAGTGTGTGCATCAGTATGTCTACATCAAAGACCACTGACATTTTTGTTAGTAAACTTAAGTTTTGTTTGTAAAGATTGTAACTCACCTATAATCATTTCTAAATATTAGGAATTGCAGCGGGGTCTGATAGTTGAGTATTAAGTACCCCGATCCCATTGTGATTTTTAAAATCAGTCACATTGCCTTGGGCTGTTCTTTCATGATCTTGCATGAGGTGTGGAGGCGTGGGTGGGAAAGACTGTGTTTACCCTAGTTGCTCTTCCTGTGTCTGGGGAAAGGTTTTGAGGTTTTAAAGGGCTTGGTTATCTTTAAAGAAAAAGGTTCCATGCTGCTGTGCTTGTCAGCATTTGTAGGGACTGAAAGCACCCTCTCTGAGTGAGAGCACATTCTCAGGGTATTTGAACAGCCCAAAAGTTGGAGGCAGTGTGCAGCTGGTAAGTAAAGGCTGCCAAAATGAAATTTCAATTGGGGCTCAGAAGGGGGTTGACCTCTGGCTGCCTTTCCATACACTAAGCCAGTGCACTAGACTGTTTGAGATTTGCCCCTCCTTCCTTATCACAAAAATCCAGAAAGTACCACTTCTCCGTGCTGCAGCTTAAGCTGGGGAGAAACTCCCAGGCCTCTGATGCTCCGCCTGCTGCCTTCCTCACCTGTTTCTAGCCCAGCCTTCGTTTGCTCACTTTTGCTTTGACTTCTTTCTGATTGCCACCATCAGATAATACACTCCATTCCTGGGAGTGCATCACCAGGCTAGCACCATCCACATTTTGAATCACTTGCTAGGATAAGTTTTACTATGAAAGAATACACACTGACTTTCCATGAACAATCGTGCCTGTGGCATGAGTCAGATCTCCAGCTGTTCTATCCAGTTTTCTACCCAAGACTGGATGAGCATAATTGGCCTTCTCATTTCTCCAGCTGAATTCAAGGGGTATATATATATATATATCCTCTGCCTAACATGTCCAATATATATATATATATATATATATATATATATATATATATATATATATATATATATATATCCTCTGCCTAACATGTCCATACTCTTCAATGTTAGGTATACTGCGGTGTCAATGATATCAGTGATGTCCCTCCAAGTAATTATTTAGTGACTATATTATTATTAAATATTTTAAAACAATTTTAAATGTGAATATATTTTGATTAGATTCTTTCCCTGCCTCAAGTTCTCTCTCCCTTCCTACCCATCTTTTCTTTCTCAAAAAACCCCTCCAACCTAGAAAACAAACTTCATCAATACCCAAAAAGAATAAAACAAAACCACCAAACTATAACCAAATAAAAGCTCACAAAAAACTGTGCAGTCGATTATTTGTTGGTCTTGGGAAATCTCATCTCAATAATGATACCTATGATGTTGTTATTAAATACATGATACTATAAACTGACTTAAAAGTCTACTGATCTTGGCTAGATATTGCTGATGTACAATGTGTATGTATAAATGTGTATGCATGCATTAAGACATCATGTTGTCGATCATAAATATGTATAATTTTGCTTGTCAATTAAAAGAGAAGACAATAATAAACTCAACTGTTATATGCAAAATAGTTAGCTGTATAATTTAATAAGTTAAGAAATAAAAATATACCATAATTTAGATTTAGGATTTCAGTACTTCTAGTCATTAGATGATTAAGAAATTTTCTGGGAACCTGGCAGTGGTGGTGCACACCTTTAATCCCAACATTCAGAAGGCAGAGATAGGTGGATGTCTGTGAGTTCAAGGCCAGCCTGGTCTACAGAGCTAGTTTCAGGACAGTTAGGGCTGTTACAAAGAGAAACCCTTTCTCAAAAAAACAAAAGAAAATTTTTTTCTGGGGCTGGAGAGATAGCTCAGCAGTTAAGAGTGAATTCTGCTTGCAAAAGACCCCAGTTCAGATTCTAGCATCCAAGTTAGTCAGCTAGCTCACAACTGTCTGTAGCTACAGTTGGCTCTGGAACAATCCAAAGCCTGTGGCTTCCTCTGACACCTACACTCATATGCACATACTCCCTCCCTTTCTCCATCACCCCCTCTATCATACTCTAGCTCATATATGCACATAATTCAGAAAAATGTTAAAAAGTAAGAACAAATAAAATTTCTTTCAGTTCATAGTTCCATGAATTTTAACACAGGTGATTAATGTAATCACTACCATAGACAAGATATGAGAATTCCATTACACACACACACACACACACACACACACACACACACACACACACACACTTCTGCCTTATTTTCCCTTTGTGGCTATATGTTCATCCCACCTCATCCATGGCAGCATCCATTCTCCTCCAATACTGTTTTTATTATTTAGTTTTAATTATTTCTTTTATATTTTTAGATTATAATTACATCATCTCCTCCTTCCCTCCTCCCTCCAAACACTCCCATATACTCCTTCTAGCTGTCTTTCACTCATGGCCTCTTTTTTCATCAATGTTGTTATATGCATATGCTGATATTGTTTTTAAATGTATTTCTTTGATAGGACACTCATCCGGATCATCAAGACATTCTGAAAGCAATTGTAGCATTCAGAACACTCATGGTAGGTGACACTCTCAGATTGTCATTCTCCATTTTGTATACTTTGTTCCTGAAAGAATTATTTGTGTGTAACATTTCTTTCCTTAAACAAAGGTCCTCGGATGAAGACAATGCACTTTCAGAACAGTAGCTTCGTGATTGTTACATTTGCTTTTGTTCTCCACAAATCATGCTTACCTATGAAAGGGTGCCAGACTGAGGGGATAAAGAGATCACATTTTGAAAGTCTTGGCCACATTAAGCATTGATGTGTAGGTGGGGGTTTCCTTTTTTTCTTTGTCTTTACCTCCGTTGCTCACCCTATGTCCTTCACTGATTGGCATCAATACTGGATTTCACCATGTATGCCAAAAGATGTGAATTTGCTCTTTGCATATGAAATAGGAATACTTCCTAAAAGGGAAAACACAATGTAGTAAAATTGCTTAATATAGATTGCTACCAGAGGTAGCTATAATCTTGCATCTTGAAGCATCGATGTTAGGTTGTCTCCTTGAACCTACTGCTGTAAAACCTTTGTGTTGCCATTTCAGAGGGGAAAAAAAACCTTTATTTTGGGCAATGGGTTAAATTTAGATATAGTTGACATTTCTAAAGGATTCTGTGAGATGTGAACCAATGTTTGGCTTTTGATCCTTGCTAGAAGGTTACTACATAGCATTTACCATCACTTTTATTGCTTTTGAAAGATGAGTAACTGATGTGTCAGTGATTAAAGGGAAACTAAAGATCAGGCAAGGCATTATGATAAATTTGCACCCATTGTCAGGCAAAAGTAGTAAAAAATACCTGCAATTTTACATGGCTCAGCTTCATAGAACAGCTCACTGAAACCCGTGCATGGCATTACATTTGTTGTAAATTGTACATCCTTTATTCATTCTTATATAAATGAACATAGGAAACCTTTGGGAAAACAGCACAAGCAAACAGCACAACAAATTCAAGAGTCTGTCAGACATGGTAGGGCATGCTTGGATACCACCACTTGGGAGACAGATCCACTTCAATGTTAGACCCTTAGTTACATAGTGAGTTTGAGGCCAATCTGGGCTATATAAGACCCTGTATGAACAAACTGAAACTAAAATGCATCCCTCCAGCAACTATAAGCAAGTGTGTCTTTTTCTGTCATGTTGTAAAACTTGCTTTGATGGTGGTAATATATTTACTGCAGATTCATATGCTTTAAAAATCTGTATAATGTGTTTATTTCTTAAAGTCTTTGTTAAATTATGCAACAGATTTTTATAGAAAAAAATATTTCCAAAAAGTATTATGCCTTCATGTGTACAAAGTAATGCAATGGACCATTTGCTTAGACATGTATTCATTTTGGAATGAGTATTGTTAAATTACTCCAAGATAACTTTAGTCTTTTGAGACACACTTTGTATCCCTCTATATATTTCATTCCCCACATAGTACTGGCAGACTGTTTCTTGATTTGAATTTCCAATGTAATAATCATCATGAAATCCACTTGTATCTGTTTTTCCCCAATCCCTTTAGGAATAAAAATAAGCTTTAGTATTTTACACGGTACTGTTGCTCCATGAAGCAAAGTCAGGATGGTGCCGTTCTCTGTTTTCAAAACTCTAGGAGTAATTTTTGCTCGTTTTTTTTTTTTTTTTTAAATCATCAAGTTGCAGTCTTGTTGGAGAGTGAGCCTACATTATACAAGTGAAATTAGTTTTAATTCTAGCCCTATTTATCCATTGTAATGAAGGGCTGGATGTTGTACTGGCTCTACTTGATAGGATTCTGTTCCTTGTCTGTCCAGACTCTTCATGGGGAGGGAGCAACAAGCCCCTTCTTAGCACATCATCATCATTCCTTGGCAAAATGGAAGCTCAAAGATTTGTTTGTCTGGCAGGAGCATAGATTGACATAGAATTCAGGGTAAGGCGTAAAAGAGAGCCAGCGAACAGCAAGGAGTCCAAAGCCATATCTTATTTTGAACTTGTTTTGGGTCTGAGAACTTTCCCTTTCTGTCTCGTCTGAATCCCTGTGGCATCATGTTATGTTTCACATCTGTAGGGGCAGTGCCAAGATCTGAGAAAGAGAAAACAGCTGGAACTGCAGATCCTTTCAGAACCCATTCAGGCATGGGAAGGAGATGATATCAAGACCCTGGGAAATGTGATCTTTATGTCACAAGTAATGGTGCAGTATGGAGCCTGTGAGGTAAGTCCTCAGCATTGCTTCTTTTGTTTTTCATATTTCCCTTCCTATATTTGTCTTTCTGTCAAGGTCAACTGGGGTAGGAGCAGAGGAAATGGAAAATAAAGGGTAACTTTGAGACACATTTAGATGGTAGCATCAACAGACAGGGGTGGCTTATGGGATACCAAAGGTGGCAGAAATAATTTAGACCCACTAACTTTCAAAAGACCCTGGGTATCTGCATGTAAGTGTAAACAGCTGTTAATGTACTATGGAAATGTGGATGAGAGGTCAGCATTAAAGACAGAGATTTAGATGTCTCTGACAAATGTACCTTTCTAGGAATTACATATCCAAAGAGAAGCAGAGAGCTTGAAGATGGATTACTTCTTCTAGAAAGAGGCCAGAGTAGGAGAGAACGGTTGATATGTCACCTGCTGTGATTAGTGGGTGTTAGTATTGTCTCCCTTCTCCATAAACGCCTCCCTGTACTCTCTGATGTGCTTGTGGCAGAGATTCATTACTTCGGGTTAATGAGCAATCTCATTGAAAATGCAGGTACCCTGGGGAAGGTTAATGCAGTGAGGGTAACTATTAGTCATATCTTTGGGATAAAACCCTTGGATGAAAGGAGGGGGACCCATTGTGGGGCTCAGTGGGTGACACAGCTAGGAGGATAGAAAAGAATTGGGGATTGTGGTGTCATTGAAAAATTCCTGGAGGGTTACTTGAAAGTGGCCAGCAAGCTGAGTGCTATGGAAGGGTCAGAGGTCAAGGAGTGTGAGGAAAAAAAAAGAAGACATTGGATTTTGCTAGAAGGCAGTTATTGATGACTTTGAGAAAGCAATGGGTGAGGGCAGTTAGGGAGGAATCAATGGAGAGAAAATGAAGGCAGCGAGTAATTTGCCAATAAAATGTCAAGAAATGAGATACTATGAATGAGGAGCCACATGGGGTGAGCAAGGTCATATATATCTCATCATCTTACGATAGTGATGAGAGTATGCTAAAGGCAAAAGAGGAGGACCTAGTAAAACGGGAGAGGTTTCTGAAGAAGGGCAATGTGTGTGGAAGGAAAATTAGGCAAGAGGAAGATCTGAGAGAATAATGGGAAGGAGAATGAGGAGATAGCTGGAAGGATAATTGTGTCAATATTGTGTCAATTTTTTTTTTTTTTTTTGGCTTTTCGAGACAGGGTTTCTTTTTTATGTATTGCTTTGTAGGCTCTTCTGGAACTAGCTCTGTAGACAAGGATGGCCTCGAAC
This sequence comes from Cricetiscus sungorus, assembly GCA_030556225.1. Lineage (NCBI taxonomy): Eukaryota > Metazoa > Chordata > Mammalia > Rodentia > Cricetidae > Cricetiscus > Cricetiscus sungorus. Next base: position 14,208,190 of record JANBXA010000726.1, read on the forward strand.
TCACAGAGATCTGTCTGTTTCTGCCTCAAGATGGAATTTTTGTATCTACTTATTGTGACTCTGTTAAGGGGATCAGAGCATCCCTCATGTGTTAAGTTTACTTTAGTGCAATCAAAAAGTGTGGTTGACAATAATGCATGATAAAAATATTAAAAGAGCTAGAAGAGTTTCTTTTTATGTAAAAGAAGTTTATACGTTTGTTTGTTTGCTGTGTATGCACATGTCTACGCTCAAGCACACATGTGGAGTTCAGATGACAGCTGGTAGGGGTTGGTTCTGTTCTTCTACCAAGTGGGTCCTGGGGATCAAACTCGGGTGTTCAAATCATCCATCACACTTGCTGTCAGATGAGTCTTTACTTAGTGAGTCATCTCACTGTTTCTATCAAGGATTTTGAGTTTGTCATGAAGAAATGAAAAAAAAAAGTTTAAAACAGTAGATATGCTAATAACATAGATTTAGTCATTACCCAATGTCTACATGAATTGAAATGCCACATTGTTTCTTATAAATGTGTACATTTATGTGCTGTGCTAATAAAAAGTCATTAAATTGGCTGGGGGTGAAAAGGACAGTAGATTTAGTATGCATAAGGCCCTGCACTGTATTTCCAATATCATACACAGAGACCAAATAATCCACACCAAATTTTAAAACTGTATTTACTTCTTTGTCTTACAGGCCATAAGTTACTATCTCTCTGTATGTGTATGTGTGTATGGACTTTTCCATATATGTGCATTTGGTTGGAAGTCAGAGGTAGACAATAATCATCTTCCTTTATTAAGTTCCAATTTTGTTTCTTATTGAACCTGGAGATCGCCATTTTTTGTCTGGATTGCATAACCAATAAGCCCCTAGATCCACTTAGCTGTGACCCTTCAGCACTCAGCATTTTAGATGCTTGCTGCTATGCTTGGCAAATATGTGCATGCTAGGAATCGTAACACAGGCCTTCATGCTTGAGCTCAGGTACTTTGACCCAAAATTATCCTGATTAATGATTAGAGATAACTTGATGACTGGCAATATTAGCAAACCATACATTTCCTTTTTATTAATTAAAATTTTTCATTTGTTTTACATAGAAACCACAGATTTTCCTCCCTGCTCTTCTCCCATCCTCTGCCCCACCTCTCTTCTGCTCCCCACCCACTCCTCCTCTGTATCCATTCAGATGGGGGAAGGCCTCCCATGAGTGCCAACAAAGCATGGCATATCAAGCTGAGATAGGACCAAGTTCCTCCCTCTGCATCAAGGCCAGGTTCTGAACCCACTGTTAGGAGCCCCACAAACAGACCAAGGTACACATGCCAAGGGCCTAGGTCGGTCCCATGCAGGCTTCCTAGATGTCGGTCCAGAGCCTGTGAACTCCCACGAGATCAGGTCAGCTGTAGCTGATCATAAATTTCTTACCTGCTGAAAGTTGTTTCACTTTGCTACTCTTGGAAGCAAAGTTAAATTTCAGTTTTGGGAACGTTGAGAGACTTACTTTGTGTCCGGAACTAGCATGTGACATTGGTGCAGAATCTGTGTGGGTTCTTATCTTCATACACGGGGAGCAATGACCAAACTCATTTGGTGCTTTTGAGTTGGCTGTCTTTTTACAATGCACTGCCGATGCTCAGGTTGGTGATTATGTAAGGCCTGTATTTCGAAGCAGTGCTCTCAGAAGATCCTAACAAAAGCACTCCAATTTCTGTTTTCCCTTTCCTGATTTTGCTTCTGCTTCAGGAAAAAGAGGAACGGTATTTCATGCTCTTTTCAAATGTCTTGATCATGCTGTCTGCAAGTCCTCGCATGAGTGGCTTTATCTATCAGGTGAGTAGCCCCATATAAGACAAATTAGCAAGGGCCAGATGAAAACGGGCTTCTGTTTGGATGTGATATATGAATGCTGGTGTTATAAGCTCAAGCTGGCAAAGGTGGAATTTCTAATTCTTCACTATAAGGAAACTGTGTGTAAGAACAGATGTTCTTGAGACCAGAGACCTTGGCAGTCATACCATCCTGTCCCAGCTATTTGCCATTCTGCTTATGAGCTAGGTTTCCAGTTATCTAAGTAGAAATCTATATTGATAATTGGATAAATTTGTAGCGACGGTTTAAAGGCCCATATTGTTACTGCTGAAAAACACAAAGCTGGGACTTGATCCTGTAATTGTCATCTTGCAGTGATGTCATACGATTTGGGTTGTAAGATGCTGATCCTTAAATGCCTTAAGAAATGAAACCTCTCTCAGGCTGTCCCCAAAATATAGATTATTATGCTATGATTCTCTGTTATGTGTGGTCATGGCTGTTACTCCCTTTCATAAAATGTGAGCCTTTGCTTTTCAATTCATATGACAATATGTTAGAAAGTTACCTGCTTTGTAAATTATGAGCTAGGGTTTAAGGTGTATTAGCCAAATGCACCTTTCTCCCTTGCTTTCTTGTCTAATTAAAATGTAGACTAAAGAAGCATTGCCTATTGTCACACTAGTGAAATATGTCTAGCCATGTGATTTCTGAGAAGATCAAAAGTCTGAGGGAAATATGTACAATCACAGAATTAAGAATATGCTTTTTCTGCTAGGGAAAAATACCAATAGCAGGGATGGTGGTGACTAAATTAGATGAAATTGAAGGGAATGACTGCACATTTGAAATCACAGGTAAGTAATTTTCCCCTTCTCCTGTAGCTACTTCACATCCTTTTTTGGAATAAAGTGGAGTTTAAACAAATAAATGCTATTATTTGTTCCTGTATAGTCCATAAGCAAGTTTTACAGGCGTATGGCAAAGCCCATTCCATTCTCTGGGATAACTAGAGTAGACTAATAAAACAGTGAAGCTTCCTTGTCATTTAATAGCCTTGATTTTGCCATTACTTCCCTTCTTCTCTTGCGTAAGATCTATTTGTCAGAGCTAGAGAATACCAAAATGGATCGACTTCTTCCTTTTCTGTAATATGATCCATGGCGGCCAAGAAGCTTTTGTCACCAATCTTATCAGCTTATAAACTAGCAAGGCATAGTAGTGTTCTAAGTAGCCATGAAACATTCTATACAAATTGAGACCAATCTCCATGATTCTCCCTGACATTTTAGCCTGTTGTCCCTTTTGCCAGGCCTCTGTGATTCACTTGTAATGGCTGCAATTCTACATGCACGTCACAGTGGTGAAGACAGTGTTAATGTTCCTAGATCTTATCAAAACCTGTACTCATCAATAAGGAGCCTAAGATTTGATACCTGCTTAAAGATTTTTCAGTCAACATGTTGTTCCTTCTTGAACGCTGAGCAAACCAATACAATATTCTTACATGAGGCTAGAACTAGATGGGTAGTCAGCACACTTAAGGTTTTGGATTGCAAGTGCATTTATTGTGAGGTTTTGCACTATATCTAAGATTCTGCAAAGTAGAAATCAAGAACAGTTTTAGAAATAAAATAATTTACCATGTTATCACAACTTCCTATTCCTAATATTGAAGTTTGGAAGCCTAACTGAAGTGTGTTTGTAAGACAGATCCTAAATGTTCATAATTGGGTGATACAGGTAACATGATAGAGAGAACTGTGGTCTATTGCAACAATAACCAGGACTTCCAGGAATGGCTGGAGCAGCTGAACAGACTGACCAGAGGACCAGCCTCTTGCAGTTCATTATCTAAAACTTCATCATCATCATGTAGTACTCATTCAGTAAGTAGTTCATGGGGATTATTGAAGTACTGGGATTATTGAAGTATTGAGATTGTTGAAATATTAGGATTATTGGAGTATTGGGATTATTGTAGTATTTGGATTGTTGAAGTTTGGGATTATTGAAGTTTTGTTGGACTTTGCCTGCTAAAGACTTCTAAAAATCAGCAGCAAGCATGCCCTTTGACTTTGGGTGGTCTCTGTAGATTGTGAAGTACAGTTAAACCTCACTAATTCTGATTTCTCATCATTGCAAGGCCCAATGAAATTAGTAAAACATTGCAGTTAAATATGTGTGATCTTGGTCAGCAGTCTAACTGCTATCAAGTGTTTCCCACCAGAGGACCTTCTAAGAGGTTTTAATGATGAACAAGACTTACTTGTTTCCGGTTATTCTCACCTTAATCATGCACTAAGTCAAAGCAAGTGGTTCACTTCCCGGGATGCTTAAACAATTTCATGTAATCTCACGCACTCTTTTACATCTGTTCAGTAACCTGCATGGAAAAGGTATTTAGCATTGCCATCTGAGTTCTCAGAAATCTAGGATTTACAGAGTTGGAATTAATGAGATTTTACTGTACTTGCTGGGTGAAATGGAAGCTTTCCACTGCTGTCTGTTAACATGCAAACCTGTAATACCAATATCCCTGTTCTAAATGCTGTGTGTTGTGGTGGTGGAACGCAGGCTTTGGCATCAAATCTGGGTTCAAATCTTGTCTTTGCCAATTCATAGCCAGTCACTTTGCTTCTCTGAGCCTGTTGTTGTTTACTCTGATAAAAGAGCCCACTTAAGAATCTAATTGAGTGCCAAACACATCACTGAAAGTCGAATGGTGTCTGTTGCTCCACTTTCCTCCCTTACAGAGAAAACATTTCTGCCTTAAATGAAATTGCAGAAAAGATATGACAGGATCATGGGACACCCAGTCCATTTTGTGCTGTTCCTTAGAACCCCCATACCTTTGTTTAGCAACTGTTAGTTTTCCAGCTGGACACTTTCACTGTTCCATCCACCCACTTTCATGTCTGGCTTTGCTGAACCAATGAAGGTGTTGTCATTCTCTGACTGTGTGGTACCAGGTCGGGTTGAGATGGCAGATTGCCAGCATCTCATGAGACATTTTCCCAGTCTTTTAGCTCTACTGGACAGCCCAGAGGACCCTTGGAGCCTCCTCAAATTATAAAACCGTGGAGTTTAAGTTGCCTACGACCTGCACCTCCACTTAGACCATCAGCAGCTCTAGGTTATAAAGAGGTAATTTTGCTACATATGGTATAAAATGCTTCTGACGAGCTAATGTTAGAGCTTATTGCAAATAGTTCAGTGAGGATATGCTAGAATTTATGATAGAATATATATGTTGATATGTACACACACACACACACACACACACACACACACACACACATATATATATATCAGTCTTGATTGCTAGACTCAGTGATTGTTTCTTAATTTTCCATTTCCTTGTTCTTCATCCACAGTCATTGATGGAACCGAACACTGAACAGTTCAAGTGCACTGTCTTTTTTCCTAGTCTATTCCTTAAGTGCCTCTGCTGTGTCTCTACATGGTGACAATAATTCCTTAGATTAGTTAAATATGGAAACATGTCTCAACCAAGAAACACTTCACTGGAAGCTGCATTTCCAATCAAACAGCCAATTCTGCATTTCATAATATGTTGATCAATGAAACACAACCAGTAAAATGTCATGAGACTAAGCCATGTGTCTCAACTATGAGAGCAATGCTTGCTGTAGTGGGAAGGAGGGAAGAATGTAATGAAGGAAATGTCTTTTTACAGAGGCTTCTCAGTATCAGCCTCCCTCCCAGGGTGTTTGGTGTTTGCCTCGTGTGCTGCCAAGATACACCATGGCCACAGTGTCTGGTCCTTTGCTCTAGCAGTGCAGCCAAGCCACATCTGTCACTAGCTCCTGTGACTACACAAGTTTTACCTTTCCACCCAGTGAGGTCCCCCCCTTACTTCCTTCTTCCTAATTATTTCATAGTTCACAAAGACATTCATTTATTAATAACTGCTCTTTAGGTCTTGTTGTATGAAGAGTACGTTGCTGACAGTTATGAAATGAACCTTACAATTTTGATGTAAAAGCAGTGTATAATTCTCTGTCCCGTATAGTTTGATCTTAGCTATTTTTCTCAGTTTGGAGTGTAGTTTGATTTGAGCAACCATGCTTCTGCCCCAATTAATTGTTTCCTCCATTTCAGTGCAATAAAATAGAACAATATATAGACACTGGGGGATTTTTTTTTTAGCCCTCTCAACTGATGTGAAAGGGACATGGCTCGAGCATTTTTTTTTTTTTTTATTTTGTAGCTCTATTCAGAATTTGGGCAGGAAGTAGTTCCACAGATTTGCTTTGAAACTGACCTACAACCATTCAGTTTTCTTTGATTACTTATACCAGGAGTGCCACTTCATAGTGACCTATTTCCCTTTTCAATGATGGGCATTTTACAACTGTCAGTTATGAAACTCATACCCAGGTGAACTCTGAAGGGTGAAGTTGACTTAATCTTTCACATAACTAATCTATTAAAACTAAGGCATGCTCACTTATTTCTGCTGGGGGAAGAAAGTTATTAATATATTCTTGCTATGTACTGTGCATTTCGGTGATTTGTCAGCATTTGTAATTCTGCACAGAACTGGATTCTTTGGACTTTTGCATGAAGATATTGCATCTGAAACTAATGGGGGAAATGTAATTTATGATACCACTAACATTTCAAATGTTGTTTTAGAATTATTGATAAGTGGATTTGGTCATTATAACCATCGAACTCTCACGCTCATCTTCTCTTTCTTTACATATTCATTTTAGAGGATGTCTTATATCTTAAAGGTAAGGGTAGAACAGTGACATTGTAATGTTGTTGTGCTGTAACCTTTGATGAATGAAGCTTTCCTTTATGCTTGTTTTGTCCCTTGCTATAATTGGTGGCTAAAATGTGAAGATGCAATTCTGACATGTAAGTACTTTCTTCAAAAGCAGGCTTGCGTAAAATGTCACTTTATATATCATGCCTTTAAAATGCCCATTTTCCTATGTTTTTAATGCTAGCTTTTCCTATTTGTTTAAGCACGTGTGGGTTTTCATGTTTGTCTCTTTTCAAGTCTAAGTGGACCACTGTGGCTAAGTGAAGACAATTAAACTATTTGTTTCATGTATTTTAAAGTACTAATTATTACTCATGTATCAGATAGACACATATGCATACACAATGGACAATATATAATATCAGAATAGTATCTTGGGATTCTAAGTGTAAGATTGTAAGAGTCCAAGCTGTTTACTTTCATATTAACATTGATTTTTTTATTAGTTATACATATGGCAAACTCCAAATTCACTGTTTTTTTATTTCCATTGTGTACTAATTAAAAGTATGACTTTGGCTATGTATAACCCAAAGTTATTTGTCAGGAAACCATTCACCAAATTCTACTCTCTGAGAAAATAACTTAGTCTCACACCTTAATAATTTTCTTATCTGAGTGATAGGAATTATAGTTTTTTTTTTTTTTTTTTTTTTTTTGGTTCCAGCAGTAGTTACATTCTCAAACTATCCATGAGAAACATCAACCCAGTTAGAAAGTTAGAAATGCTAGTACTCTTCTGGGGTTGATTTCCCATTCCTCTTGCTGCAGATGGTACCCTAAAGGCACTGACCCTCTTGCACAATCTGCATCCTTCTTCATTCTTATTCTCATTCCTGCGGCAACTGAGAGTGGAATGTTATTGCCTGTGCTTTGTTGAACCTTTTCAAGTTTCCTGAAGTTGTTTTTTAGTATGTGTAATCTAAAACTCTGACACTTTCCTAATGGATGCTATCGCAATGAAAGATGCATTCGGATGCATTTGATTGGCTCTATTTTAATCTGTATTTAGGAAAAAATGTTAATTCATGGAGAAACCATTATCCTTACAGGAATCTAGTAAGAGCCCCAAGACAATGAAGAAGTTTCTTCACAAAAGAAAGACTGAGAGAAAAGCATCTGAGGAAGAATACGTGATTAGGAAAAGTATGTGTTTCATACTTTTACAAAGTTATTTATGGGTGAACTAACAGGAGAATTTTAAAAAGCAGATAATTAGAGCAGTTTGTTCTTGGCATCATCTGTTGTAAAAATGTGTGGAAATTTTGGTCACTTCTAAGTCTTCTGAATAAGCTGTCCCCTGCTGCACTTCCTGCCGATGCTGACAGACATCAATTTGTATCATTTTCATGCTTCAGAACATTTCACCCCCACCTGCTTTAGATTCCTCAATGGGGCCCATTGCAATGGACACACTTTTCCCCTCTATGTTTTTGATGGCTGTTTCTGAATAAATAGACTAAATTGACTGGAGGATAGAAATCCTTCTGGCAGTCTAATGTTCAGGGACAATCTCAGTTGGCCAAGGAGACATCCAGAAAGATCACTTTATCTAGGAAGCTGATAAAGTCAGTCAGTCAAGCGAGATGCTTGTATTTGGCTCTAAAATCATGAACAAGGAGTCGGTGACACAGCAGCACATTGCGGTGGCTAGGGACATAGTTCTGTTCATAGACTACTTCCCTAGCAAGCACAGAGCCCACAATTTGATCCCTAGCACCACATAAAGGAGGTATGGGTAGCATGTGCCTATAAACCCCACTTGGGAGGTGGGGGCAGGAGAATCAGAAGTTCAAGGTTATCCTCAGCTGCATGATAAGTTAGAGATCAACCTGAATTACACGAGGCCCTGTCACAATATGATACTATAATATTATAATGTAAATAATATAATATTATATTAAAAATAAATCTTTTTGAACTCTAATTCCTGCAATCCCGACCCCACCCACAATTACACTTATTAGTGCCATCTGAGCTTGTAAAGACTGAGTTGGGTGGGGGTGGGGGTGAGAGAACCAGTGATATACTGGCTGCTTGAGAAGATGAGAGTGGGGAATAGGGAAAAGTTCTTAAAGAAGGCAAGCCTTGGAATTTAATTACCAGGAAGACTGGTGTACTGGGTGAGTGCTGAAGCCATCGCCAACTCCCAGTGCTGCAATTTTAGCCTTTGAGGGATGACTGACAGAAGCCCACTAATTTAAAGTTCTGAACTTCAGGAGCAGCCCCTTCTCTGAGTATTGACCCCAGCGCTCTCAGCGTTACTGTTGGTGTCAGGATTGTCTCAAGAGGCTTGAACAAATATTGCCTGCCTTTCAGAAACACTTCGAGTCCTTGGCAGTTATAGGCACAGCATCATTTTGAGTGTTCAGGGTCATATGTCTATGAGAAGTCATTACTGATTAAATTTGACAGGTACAGCTGCTCTGGAAGAGGATGCTCAGATCCTTAAGGTGATCGAAGCCTACTGCACCAGTGCCAGTTTTCAACAAGGTAATGGCTCAAGTAGAATTCCTCACACTGCTTTCGCTAATGAATGGGGTTTATTCTTTGCTGCTCACTGTCTCTTGGGAAAATAAAAAAGCATCAGTGCAGATCAATTGCAGAGTGTGGAAAGCATGTGACTCAATGCAGAGTAGAAGCGCAAGACTGAATCTTCCACATAAGGCATTCTTAGCTACTGGGTGCTGTGCTTACACACTGTTGCTTTTCACCCAGAGAGACAGAGAGATGCAAGTGGGAAAAAGTTGGAGGTGATAGAAATGAAAAAGATTTTTAAAAGTTGCTCTCTTTTGATCTACCCAGATACCGTCACCAGCCCTAGTTAGGAATTAAAGAGCCCAGAGAGTTCCTGTGTCTGCGAACTGATGCTAATCTTGTCTTATAGGCAGAATTGGAAAGGAAGTCAAAATACTATCTTTCATCAGCTATGTATTGAAGTGAACGACTTAGCTTTCACAGTTGCTCTGAAAATCTGGAAATGTAGCTGCATAGCTGAGGCTCTCTTCAAAATGTATGAAATGTCTCAAGGAGCTGCTAGGTGAGGGTATTTCCCTAAACAGCTTTCGGGTTGTACCCTGAAAGCTAGGTGATGCCTTCTGGCAAGTCCGTGGGCTTTTTCCAGTCCAGGTCATGTAGATTATATATTTTGTTTCCTATCATCATATACATATAGGACACCCATTACAAAGTTTCTCATAGCTGCATAAGGACTAAATGTCCGAGGGTGCTGTAGTTTTCACAGCTACTGACCAGCTGCTTACTTGCTATGACGGGGGTTTCTTAGGAGACTGCCTTGACACACTCTTTGAAGGTAGCACATCTTATAGGCTGTCACAAGAGGAGAGCATTTGATGTGAAAATCAATATTTCACTGTGAACAGGGACATTGCACCACAGATGTACTCTGACTGTGGCTTATGACATGCTTGGTCCTCATGGCAAGTTTTGATGAGCTGGGAGAGGAAAGAGAAGTATTATTGTGAAAGCTAGGGTGGAGGTGGGGTGAGGAGACACCAACATAGTATCCCTCATACAAAGTCAGCCTTACCTCACCTCTGTGCCACTTGTTTTCCTGGATGTAGAGTCCATCCAAGTACTTAGAGGTGAGAGCTCAGAGGTGATCTGGCCTAAATAGGCACAGTTTGATTCCTCCTTCCTACCCTCCATTGTGCATGTGGAAAGTATTCTTGACATTCAGATGAAGCCAACATTTCAGTATCATAGTGACCCTCCATTTTACAGCAGTCTAATGTCCTATTTCCCTAGAACTGACTGCTCTTGGCATTCTGCATCCATCCATCCAACCATCCATCCATCCATTTATCTTCTGCATATTAATTTAATATTTATGAAGAGCTATTCACTGAACACGGAAGCATCTCACCTCTGGGAAGAGGAAAGTGATCAAATAAAGCAGTGAATGTGGGCACCTCTGGAGGATTTTGTTCTAAAACAGAACAGGCTGGCGACCCAGGCAAAGCAAAGATTAAGTCCTTAAGCCCAGAGAGAAAGGCTCTACACTGAGGTGTGGAGAAGTTGAAACTACCTGCCACCTCTTCTTTCCCAGGCTGGAGAGGCAGTGTGGGCAGAGAGTGATGAAGATATAGGAGTTTTGTTGCTCCACTGTACCCATGGCCAAAAATAGATTTAAGTCATTCTACATTTCCCTAGAGGACTTCAAAATGAGCAAATGCTGCTTCTGAAGCCCTTTGAGTATGTCATAGCCCAGAGTAGTGCTACTTCTAGCCTGATCTTTACTGAAAGTAAAGAATACATAATCATGAGATGTGGTGTGGGATTCCTGGAGGAATGCAGAGATGGGTACTACTGGTCAGTTCTTTGCTTGGGGAAGGGGATCTTAGAAAACCAACTCCCCCTTCTTGGAGATCAAATAACATCATTTGGCCATTTAGAGTTCTTCTTGTCAGGAAAATTTAAGAGTGGTGTGATTGTTCTGTGAATGCAAGGGTGTGAAGAAAGTTGTTATAACAGCTGTGGAAAGGACTAAGACCAAGACAGCCTCAGATAATAACTCCCCACCCCATCTCTGGCAATCTTCACTTTACAGGTACTCGTAAAGATTCTGTCCCACAAGTACTACTCCCTGAGGAAGAGAAACTCATTATTGAAGAAACCAGAAGTAACGGGCAGACCATCACTGAAGAAAAGTGAGTAGAGAAAGTGGTCCCTTTCTTGACATGTCTAGGGCCTGAAAGTAGGTTTGGCAGGCTGTCTTAGGGCTTCTGTTGCTGCAATAAAACACCATAGCCTTGAGCATATTGGGCAAGAAAAGGGTTTATTTCAGCTTACAAGTCTCAGGCCACACTCCATCACTGAGGGAAGTCAGGACAGGAACAAATAGGGTAGAAGCCTGGAGGCAGGAGCTGATGCAGAAGCCATGGAGAGATGTTGCTTACTTGTTTGCTTCCCATGGCTTGCTCAGCCTCATTTCTTACAGAACCCAGGAACCAGGGATAGCACCACCCACAATGGGCTGGGCGTTTCCACATTACTCACTAATTAAGAAAAATGTTCTATAGACTTGTCCATAGGCCAATCTGGTAGGGGGCATTTCCTCAGTTGAAGCTTCCTCTTCCAAAATGATTATAGCTATGTCAAGTTGACATAAAAATAGCCAGCACACAGGTTCTTCTTTGAAGGGCCCCTCGTTCTCCTCCCTCTTCCTTCTCTTATCCCCATTTTTCTCTTCTCCTTCCTCCACAAAAGGCCCTTCTTTGCTGAGCATACAGTTGGGAGCCCCAAGAGGGCAACCAAAGGAGGGGGCTAGAAACCTCCTGTTCTCCTGTGGAGTAAGCAGCTTTCCAGCACTGAAGATCTCTACGTGGTGTGTCAGGAGATAGCACAAAGGCCTCAGCATGCATCTACATACCCACAGCTATTACTGCTTTGTAGGAACCTGGATTTGTTTGTGTCCTAATTTGAGGAATAATCTTTGGTTGCCATCTGTGGGAACCTGTCTTTGTGCTCCACATTGAGTGCCATCTGTAGCTTCCATCCACGTTGTGGTGCAATCTGTATTAACCCATCTTTCTTTGTGTCCCATGTTGACTGGTCATCTGTTGAAACCCATCTTTGAGGGGCTTCAGTCAGATCCAGTGGACTTGCCTGGTTTGTACCAGAGAAGGGGAGTATGGAAACAGCAGGTAAAGATACTAAGGAAAAGATATAGACACAGAATAGAGTCAGGAGAGCAATCTAACGAATCACTGCACTTGACAAATGTGTTGATACATTATTTATGATTTATTAAAACTTGTATTAGACAAACAGGGGATTTGTGGTTATATATTATTTATGATTTATTAAAGCTTGCTTGAGGATTCAGAAAGCAAAGTCAGCCACAAGCCATGGAAGCCAGGCACATACCTTTAATCCAGCAGCCAGAAGCTAACAGGTGGTGGTACACACCTTTAATCCTAGCACTAAAGGCCAACCAGATATACACAAGATTTAATCAGTCTAAAAGAGAGTTATGGCTCACCCCTTTAATCCCAGGACTCATAAGAGGTATGTAAGACAGGGCAAGGCCTCAGTATCCAGCCACATTGAGTATAGGAACATCCCAACCCTGTTAGAGGTAAGAGCTCTATGGTAGCTTGGCTGCATTGATTTTTATGAACTTCTGGCAAGTTTTAATAAATCATAAATAATGTATCACCATAGCCAAGTTCATTCTTCAACATTCTAATATCCCCAAAACCAAAAGGGGAAAGAGGCAAGAGACTTCTTTATTAAGATACAAAGAGACTTGCTTCTGCAATCTTTCAAATATTTAGTAGACTAAATCTCTCATCATCAGATCTTGAGGATTAAAAGTAACCACACCTTAGACTAAGTCTCTTGTTATTGAGATAAGCCATCCACACCTTAGACCAAACATCCTATAGTAGCCACACCTTAGACCTTTAGGTATTATGACTTTGACCTTGGAAGAGTAAATATAGTTTTGAATGCTCTGACCTTAAGTCAAGATGAAGCAAGAGCCATTTTTATGGACCCTGACACTGCTCACATATTTTCAGTCAGGAGCCACTTTTGTCATAGTTGACATCTTGTAAAGTCCTAATGCAATCTTGTGAAAAAAGCATCACTTTCAAAGATGAAGTAAATACAGTTCTGGGAAACTGTGCCCATGCCCCAACTTTCACAGTTGTGAATGTTGCTTACATGGGGTGGGGTCGGGTTAAATATTTTCCAGCTCATAAAGAAGCACAGAGTAGCCACAAATAACTCCTTTATAGTAGTTGAGTTATTTCTGAAGTCAGGCCTGAATTTGCATAGGACAGCACCTCTCAGTGTTTTCACACCTGCTATATGGTAAAGCAAGTTTGGCTCAAGAGAAGAGACCAAAGTCCCAGTTCTGCTCTCAATTTGCTGTACATTGCCAGTATTACCTGGGCTACTTCTTCTGATTCGTAGTCCTTATCTATAAAATGGAAATGCTAGAAATATTTTCTGAGCTATTATGTGATCAAATATAATAATTATAAAGGTTAGCGCCCAAAATTTAATAGCAGGTATACTAATTGTTGTTGTTGAGAACATTATTATTGATATAGTAATTATTATAGCCTTGTGAAGGCTTCGAGCAATGTAGTATTATCCCTATTTTACATATAAAGAAAGCAATGGTCATGACAAGATGAGAGGAAACTGGTTATACAAAGTCAGAGTAAGTGGCAGGATCAAAACTAAAATATATGGCTTGGATGGCTCAGCAGTTAGAGCCCTAGAAGATCTTTCAGAGAATGGGATTAGTTCACAAGAACCATGTTAAGCAGCTCACAACTGCTTCTAACTCCAGCTCCAGGCAATATGGCCCCCTCTTCTGGCATCCTTGAGTACCTGCACTTATATGCACATAAACACATACATTAATAATAAAAATTAAACTTAAAACCTTCTCAACTAAAACCTAGATGTGTAAATTCTTTGACTAGAAATAGTTGGGGGACAAAGAATGCCACAATTATCCAGGGAACTTTACCATTTAAAAATGTATTATTTTTTTAATGCCCTGGTTCTCTTTTAAGTGAAGTTAGCTAAATGGGAAAGATAATACCATAGCATGACTATTATAGCATATACAGGGTCTTATGATACATCTCATTGTATAGTAAGTAATATTTACTCCTACTCTAATGCTATAGCAGTCAAACCTTGGGATGGGAATCTTAAAAAACTGAACTCACAGAATCCTAGAGTAGAATAACAGTTTCCAGAGGTTTGGAGGGTGTAGAAAAAAAAATAAGTGATGTTGGTAAAAGAAAATCTACAAAGTTCAATTATATAAGGGCATAAATAGTTTTTAGTAATCTAACATGTAGCATAATGACTAAAGTTAATAATAATGTCTTTTATTCTTAACATTTACTAAGCTGGTAGACCTTCAATGTTCTCAAAAGACATAATCACTAATAGTAGATACAACAACATCTGGTGATGGCTATGTTGTTAGCTTCATTTGGGGCATCATTTCATAAGACAAACACAAAAATCATCATGTACATACTTGAAATATGTACAGTTTTTATTTGTCAGCTATACTTTTAAATTGAAAAAAGAAAAAGACAATTTGTATGACCGTTACCTGTTGTTTTCTGGCCACTCCAGTTGGAAAAGAGTGGGGAAGGAAATGGGTAGTATAGAAATGGTACTGTAACATGGTATTGAAATGGCCATGTGTGGTGAGTTTTTCTTCCATGAAAAAAAAGAATATAGACTACTCAGAGCAAGCTTATCATCCATCAGCTAGAAACCTCACTGATTTCCATATCTGTATTTATATAGATTTATGGGTTGCTTATTTATTAGCACTTCAGCACCAGCCATTCATTTCTGGATTTTCTCTGTTTTAGGAGCCTTGTTGATACTGTTTATGCCTTGAAGGATGAAGTCAAAGAACTGAAGCAGGTAAGGCATTATCAAAGTTAGCTTCCCACATAATAGAGTTGTTCTGTCTTCTTGGCCACCTGCTGGGTGCTGGTGTCATGTAGAGTCCAGGAGCAAGGTACTGGGGGGAGAATTTGTAGCTTTTTTGTGTTGTCAGGTGGGATTTATTTCTTTAATCACATGATCTTGAATTTCTGAGACTTACAATTAAGATCTGTGCAGCACAGTCCCAAACATAGACACTACTTTCTCACTCTCTCACATCTTAAAAAAAAAATGTAAGTAAGCCCAGGTATGGGGATGCCTGCCTGTAACCCTAGCAACTAGGAAGGTTGAAGCAAGGAGATCATGGCTTTGCTTGCCTGGGCTCTATAGCAAGATCTTGTCGAGGAAAAGTAAAGAACGGAAGGGAATAATAAAGGAGAGATGGTTTGTACATTTACTGGTGATGTGGCCCTATGCGCTGTGATATGCACTCTACCTATATGATAAGACTGATGTACCTTGTGGCAATGGGGAGGATATAGAAGAGGAAAGTATAGAGCCTGCAGGAACACTTGTGGAATTCTTAGCAAATTTTGGGTGGGGCAAGACATAGTCCCGAAATGAGGAAAGCCAGGGAGGACTTAAGGAGTAGCACAAATGTAAAGAGACATAGAGCTGGAACCTATGGCATATAATGGCACAGTGCTGGGATTAAGAGAGAACAGACATTAGTATTCTCCTCTCCTGGGTATCTAATTTTCTATGGTAGGCATCCTTTCAGAGATTCAGAAGCACTGAAAGAGGTTTGGAGTGATGGGGGAGGTGATGCTAAATTCCCTTTAGAACCTAGTAAGTTTAACATACTTATAATTTCCATAGATAGACCTGCCACACTGGTTTGTCCTGTGAGGCTAGCACCAGAGATAGTTAGGAAGCCTCTTAATACACATTTGTGTTGACAGAGAAGTGACCCTAAATAAAAAAGTGTGGAACCAGGGCAGATTTGGTCTTATGGAACACTTGCATTTAAGTGAAGAGTGTATAATAGGCTGCTTACACATGTACAGAAAATGAGGACACAGCCTGGTCTCAGAAGATGCAGTCAGAGTGAAGGATGAGGAAGATGAGGAGGAGGAGGAACCCTGTGAATGGCTACCTTGGCTTGGTGATCAACAACTCTTTCTCATTCTAGGAGAATAAGAGAATGAAGCAATGCCTGGAAGAAGAATTGAAGTCCAGGAAGGACCTAGAAAAGCTGGTCCGGAAGCTGCTGAAACAAACAGACGAGTGCATTCGAGCTGAATCCAGCAGCAAGACTCCTATTCTCCCATAAGCATCACTGTGCAGCTGAGCCTAGGGCCTTCAGCACTTGTTGAAATGGCCAGCTGAATGATTGACTGTGCACTTCAGCTTTTGCTTTGTGTTGGGATTCTCTCTCTCTCTCTCTCTCTCTCTCTCTCTCTCTCTCTCTCTCTCTCTCTCTCTCTCTTTCTTTCTTTCTTCTCTCTCTCTCTCTCCCTCCCTTTGTTTGCTAGTGTTCATTACTTCGCTATCAGTTGATTGGTATTTGTTTTAATAGGGGAAACTACCTGGGTGGTGATAAAATAGCCCCAATACTTTGCTATGCCCAACAGCCCTTTACTACCTATTTAGCTGAAGACAAAGCTTCGCAGCCTATGTCTAGAGTGGGTGATTAACACCTTTGTCCAATGACCCAGCTTTCCTTCCCTGGACTGTCACATGGCCTCAACACTTTAAAAATTCTTGCCCTGCATTGTCTGTTAAGACCAAGAGCAGTGTAATGCCCTTATCCCCTTTGTGCTGGTGTACATTTGAAGTCAGTGGGGTAGGAATTCCAACTGTCGACACCAGCACTAAGTCCATCAGCAAACTGCTTCAGGCACCACCCCCACCTGAGCAGCAGGGCAGAGCAGCTATTCCCAGTGCACTGTAGCTTGACAGCCCAACCTTCTGCCTCCATGTAATTTTCTACCTCCCTCTAACCCCATGCTTTTAGCCAGCTATACCAAGTGGTGTGTAAAGTAGTGTGGATGTGCTTTGCTTATTTTGTCCGTTACTATGAGCAGTGACTTTACCTTCAATAGTCAAATTCCAACCTTTCCACCTTTCTAAACAACCTGGGTGACAAGATACCTTGTTCTAGTACACACCTTCCATCTCATCTCATCAAGCTCTGGTTTCTGCAGAAGTTAGAATCATCATTGGCATCGTTGGTATTTGCCTTGAATATGATGAGCCAGTTAGTGTATCCTGAGTGAAAGGGCCTCCCCACTAGCTGCTAGTGAAGCTGACTGTCTGAAACCAGTTTGCACAAGTTGTTTATAAAGTCCCAAACCATTGGCTTTGTCAGTAGTCCAGAAATCTGAAGTCAGAAAGCAGATCCAGAAAAGCGCCCCAGAAGAACACTGCACACAAGTCAAAATGGGCCAAGGCTACAGGATGGGGCCTGGGCAACTTGGCCAGATAGCAAAGTTATTTTAAAGAGAGTCAGAAAGCCAGCAAAGTTTATATATATATATAAATATATATGTATATTTATATATATTGATGGATGTCTGTAAGTGCTGTTTCAAATCCAACCTCAAGGCCTAAAATCTTGTTGAGGAGCCTTTTTTCTTTCTGGTATGGAGGCTGTCATAGTTTCCATAATTCCATGGTACAGGGCTATTGTCTCCTGTTACACGGATGCCATTATAGCACCTATAGGTGGCTAATTCCCAAAGTCTAGCCTCAGACAATTGCACACAGCTGTCTTTGACAGCTTGGGTGAAGGTTTCTAAGAATGGCTGTCCTGTTTCTAAGCCCAGACATTTGTTTGAGACATCGTTCATCTAAAATTAAAAGAAAAATAAGGAACAACAGTAGTAACCCAGGTGTTCACACATGTCTTGCCTGTGCTTAGTCAAGAGTTTGCAATAAATGTGCAGATTTTGTCCCTAGGAAACACTTTACTGATAACCAAATAATTTAGTTGATTGCTTAGAACATTGAAAGGATGTGTACATACGCATGTTTGGGGACTTTACCCTTCTAAGGAGAGGCCCTTGGTACTTGGGATATTGGAACTTGTGCAGTGGACTTCCCGCGCTTACACACTAAATAATACGAAGGAAATGAAGCCATGTTAACCCAACAGCCGTGTCTCCATACTTGCGTTGTTTACAATACTCTATAAATGGGTTCCTGTTCCTCTGTAATTAAACTGCTGCCCTTAGAGGCCTTTCAGTTTCTTCTCTGTCATGTCCCTTCTCACAGGAGCTCAGATTTTCTAAACTTGTTTTTATTTTAAAGACTTTTAAAATGGACATTTTCAATAAACAAAAATAAACAGTGCTTTATAACTAAGATCATTTGTTTATTTTTTTTCTACTGATTGATGTTCAGGAAGATTTTTGTAGTTGGAAGTTACTAGTCCTGCATGCCAGTTCCCAAATAACCACTCTAAGGCTTAGCATTCATTACAATATTTTGGTCAATTGCTCAGGCACTCACAATTAAATTAACCCATTTTTTTATTTTATATTTTACCACGAAGCTCGTGGCTTGTTACTTCACTTGTAGCTTCCCCATCGACTATATAGTGTCTCCCTGACTCTGCCCTCTTTTTCTCCATAACTCTGTTCAGTTTTCCTATCTAGCTATATTCTGCCTGGCCATTGGTCAAGACAGCTTTATTCATCAACCAGTAAAAGCAGCACATATTCACAACATACAGAAGGACATCTCACATCAGGGTTTTTACAAATGTTATTTTATTTTCAGCTGACAAATACAAATTGCATATTGGTGACAATAGTGTGAGCTTTCAATCCACACATGTGTCATGTTACCTATAGTCATAGGCTAATTTAGCATATCATTTATCACTTCAAATATTATCATATCTGTAGTGAGGAAATTTGAAATCCTAGTTTTAACTCTTGAAATATAAAATTAACCATATTCACTGTATGGTGCACAGATGAATTCTTCCTGTTTTACTGAAACTTTGTTCACTTTGATCAAAAGAGTGACCTCTCTCTTTCTTCCCCCAGGCCCTATTTTACCAGCTACTTCCATGAGTTTCTGTTTTTATATTCCTTGTATGAGGACTGAGATGCAGTATTCATTTTTATAAATAAGCCTGGCTTATTTCATGTAGCACAATTCCCTCCGGGCTAATTAAAGATGTTATAAATCAGTTTCCTTTTGAAGGCCAAGTAGTATTCATCTGTCTATTTATAGATTCTTACCTTCATAAAATATATGTATATATATCTTGAGGCAAGGTCACTGTGTAGACCTGGGTAGACTGAAACTCACTGTATATACCAGGCTGATCTTGAACTCACAGAGATCTATTTGTCTTGGCTCCCAAGTGCTGTGATTAAAGGGTACACACCACCATGCCCAGCTGTAGGTTATTCTAGATCTTGCCTAGGTGAATAGTACTGCAGGGAACACTGGAATGCAGCCAGGTCTTCAACATATTGAATTTGTTTCTTTTAGAAATGGTGAGGAGTAAGTTGATGTTGGAAGTTTTAGCTAGTCCATTCGCATCAGGCTTTCCCCAACCTACCTTTTCCACTTAAGCTTCTATTTCACTGATCACTCCTGTAAAATAGTGAGCAAATGTCATCTACTGGTGATATAGAACTTCCCTTACCTTCTTTATCTTTCATCTTCTGACCTCAACTTACAAAGCACTTGAAGTGCATCTTGTCTTTTACAACAGTTTGTCAATCTGTGATATTTTCAATTGTGATCTCTGGTGTTGGAAGTCAGGATGAAAGTATTTGAGCTGTGGGCTGGGGAGATAATTTGTTGATGAAGTTCTTGCCACGAAAGCAAGAGACTCTGAGCTAGATCATCAGAATGCGTGTAAAAGTGGTGGTGTGGTGGCATGCACCTATAACCTCAGAACTGAAGTGGCAAAGACAGGTGGATTCTTGGGGCTCACTAGCCAGCCAGTCTGGCCTGCTCACTGAGTTTCAAGCCAGTGAGAGACTATCTCCAAAACTAAGGTGGGGCTGGTGAGATGGATTAGCTAGTAAAGGTGTCTGCCATAAAAGCTTAGTGACTTCAGTTCAATCCTCAGAACACACAGAAAGGTGGAAGAACAGAACCAACTTCACAAAGTTGTCCTCTAACCTCTCCTTACCCATGATGCTGCATGTGCATTTCCTATCCATCATAAATGCACAAAGTCATAATAATAAAGTTCAAAAAGTCCAAAAGACACATGAGCCCTGTGCAAAGAAACCTGAAGTTGACCTATGCCCCATATACACAGAGGGTAGGAGGAAAGGAGAAAAAAATGAATAGTGTTTACTGCTCATGTGTGTATTCCTATCCCATTGTTTCCCTTGAAAACATAAGGGCAACTGTAGCATGCATGTTTTCCTCTAGCCCGCCAGGCTGCCCACCACTGGTCTGGTGCACCGGCAACAAATAACACTCAGAGACTCCGTATTTGATACAATCCTGTTGGCCAGTTACCATTATTGCTTATGGGCTAGCTCTGCCTTAATTATTAACCCATTTCTACTTATCTAAGTATTTCCACGTGGTCATCTTATCGGGGGAGCCGCGGCCGGCATCTTCCTTCTTCTCTAGTCTACATCTTGACTCCTCCCAACTACTTCCTCCTTCCTCCTAGTTTCTTAGTCCCTCCTATCTTCCTTTTCTATTGGCCAACAGGGCTTTATTCATTAACCAGTATGAGAAACATATTTACAGAATAACATCTCCCATCAGGCAACAGACATTTTCTTCTAAAGTCTTGCAGCAAGGGTTCTGAATACGGTGAGGTTTCACATACAGTTCCAGTTGTGCTAAGATGGGGGAGTATAATGTAGACAGAGTCTATCTTCTGGTGGCCTGCAGTAGGTTGCCAACATACTTCGGTGCCTGTAGTTGACATTGCAGTTTCTCTGCTCAATCTTTGTGGGTGACACTTTAGCAATAACAGTGGCAGGAAGTAGTCATAACAGCAGCTTCCTAACATTTGGGTTGTCATATTTAGGATCATGCAGACCTCAAATGACCCTATCAGGTCTTTCTTGCTGTTCTCTCCATCTTACTGATGAATAAAATCACAGAGATGTTGACTTGCATGGCAGTGCATGGTGGAGGTGATTTGAGTTTATCTTCTGGTTTATCTCTTGGATTTATGCTCTGTTCACCCCATCTCCTCTTCTGCTCTTTATACTTGTTTAAACACTACGTCTGCATCTGCTGTCAAGCCTTGTGAAGTCCTCAATGAGCTCAGTTTTGTTGTATCTCAAGCTGGCCTCAAATGTACTATGTGGTTCAGGATGACTTTGAACTTCTAATTCTCCTTCCTCTATCTTTTATTTCTTGGATTACAGGCATGGGTTACTATGTCAGGTTTTATGAGATACTGGATATTGAACCCAGGGACTCATGAATGGCATGAAAATATTTTATGAATAATTCACAACCCAGTCAGGCAATGAACTCTTAATTGTCAAATCTAGGGAATTGCTTTTCAATGCCCCAAAATGCCAAGTTTTTTCCTCTTTCTTTCTTTCTTTCTTTCTTTCTTTCTTTCTTTCTTTCTTCCTTTCTTTCTTTCTGTGTGTGTTTCTCAGTATGTTTCTCAAACTGGCCTCAGATAACTCAAGTGTAGCCTACAACTGGTCTTCAAGTTGCTCCTTTTCTGTCTCAGCTGCCCCAATGCATGAGCTGTAGACTCACAGATGTCACTGCTGCATTGCTCTCTCTCTCCTCCCCCTTCTCCCCCTTTCCCTTCACCGCCTCTTCCTCCCTCACAGAAGTTTCTCTTTCTTCCACTATCTTATTTTTCCTTTTTGCATTTTTTTTTGCTTTCACTTCAGTCCACATTCTTTGCATTCTTTGTTCCACTTCATGGGTAAGGCTTCTTAGTATGTCAGAGTGGCCAATAGGACCTTTGACTGTAAAGTTTAGACTACTTTAGGATGCCCACCCCTTCCACTTTAGTGCTGAATGCAGACCGCTGTTCTGGTTTCACAGCATGCTTCATTTGATGAGCAGCCTGAGACAGCAGAGTCCACTGGGACTTTCTGAATACCCTCTTGCTGTGTCCTCATCAACCCTGCAAAAACAATATTCTCACTGTCCGCACTTTCCAGATATGGATACTGTGACCCGGAGGTGAAATGATTTGTCCACAGTTATCAAGACAATAAACAATGGGGCCTGGATTACAATTCTATCTGACTAGTTTCAGAGTTAACCACAACTCTACAGCCAGAACAGAGTAACAGTCATACTTAGTTCCAGGTGCGTTCCCACTTTAAAGTCCTAAGGGAGAGCAACTCTCAATAACGTAAATCTGGTCTCATAGAGATAGTTAAATACACTGCAAAGTATGTCCCAACAGGAAGTCCAAGAATGCTGTAGAATATTATTTTAACTATGTAAACATTTGTTACATTTGTTTATGCTGTAACTGTGTAAAGGTATGTTACTTTTGTTTATGCTGCACCTGTTTAATAATATAAGGATGAGTTTATTTATATAAAGATGTGTTGCATCTGTTTCACCCTGCCTAGGCAGCTGATTGGTCTAATGAGCTGAACAGTCAATAGCTGGGCAGAAAAAGGCTAGGCGGGGTTGGCTGGCAGAGACAGAATAAATAGGAGAATTCTAGGTTTGACAGGAGATAAAGGAAGAACAAGAGAAGGAGAAGGAAAGAAGGGGTGACATTGCCCGAGGCAAGGAGCTGGGCATCTGCTAGCCAGACAGACACAGAGAAGCAGTGAAAATAAGATCTACAGTAGTAAGAAAGGTATTAAGCCCCAAGGCAAAAGGTTGACAAAAAGAAACAGGTGAAGTTTAAAAAGCTAGCCAGAAACGAGCCTAATCTATGTCAAGCATTTATAACTAAGAACAAGTCTCTGTGTTATGACTTGGGAGCTGATTGGTGGCCTAAAGAAAAAAAAACTGGTACACAGGAGTCTATAGCTGTTTCTGTGTAAGTGAGCTGCTCCTGCGCTGAAAGTGTCACAGCACATATTTGCATTTTGTGGTTACTTGCTTCCTATCTAATAGCAAAGACAGCAATATTTTATACTTTGTTTATTTAGAAAAAAAATGGTTGAATGTTTTAATTATTCATGGCCCACCATTCCATGGAATGTAGAAGTAACACATTTATAAAGCTGGCACTATGGGCGAGGGCTATGTCTCAGTTGGTAGACTGAAGCCTTGGGTTTAACTCCTAGTACTGAACGAATCAGGCATGGTGGCATAGGCTTATAATCTCAACACCTGGGAGGTGGAGGCAGGAGGATCCTTGGTCAAGTCAGGTTTCTGGTTTGTTAGACAGGATAGAGGAAAATGCCATTCTGTGGAGTAAGCAACACTGAAAGAAGAAGCCATCATACAGGTAACAAGTTCATGAGTTCCATCTGTGTGCATTAGATCTAACGGCCTGAATCCACTGCTGAGATGCCGGGAAATTACTCTAGCTATTCCCTGAGTAAAGTGACTCACTCCTGCTATCCCAAGAGGATGAGAATTGGAAGCAGGAAGATCTTCAGAGATTTGAGCCCAGCAAGGAATACAAAGTAAGGACCAGGCCAGCCTGGGCTACAGAGTGAGGCCCTGTCTCAAAAGCATAGCCAAAGCAAACAAATGAAAACCCCAACACCCCCATCTCACCAATATCCCACCAGTAACACATAGGTGGTTATTAAAAGCATGAATCTAGTAGAGAGCACCTGTGGCATCTGGAGAAGGTGAAGGGCTGCACTCAGAGTCTTTTGAAAGAGCAAGAGGACCTTGAGGAAATGAGGTGAGAGGCTGAGTGCCTTTGGTTGTTTTGGGGGAAACTTTAGAGAAAAAGTTCCAGGATGGAGCTGTGGGAAGTGGCATCTAGAGGGCAGTAGAGACTGCAGGAAAAGAGGAGGCAGCCTAGAAAATGCAGTGGTTTTTAAACTGTTTTATTTTATTTATTTAACTGTTTTCATTTATTTTACAAACCGACCACAGTTTCCCCTCTCTCCTCTCCTCCCATTCCGTCCCCCTCCCGTCGACTCCCATCTACCTCCCTCCCCATCCACTCCTTTTCCATCTTGAACAACAACAACAAAAAATTGCAGTGCTTTACATCAATGATATCACTTCTAGTTACAAGCATTTAACTAATTAATTAAATTAAAGGAAGAGCCTCACTGTGCAGCCCTGGTTAGCCTGGGTATGACTACGTAAACCAGGTTGGCCTTGAATTTGCTGCAATCCTCCTTCCTCTCCCCCAAACCATGATTATATCTCAGTTGTACACTGCCATCCAGCCGTGCTTATTTGAAAAATATTCCATACTAGATGTAGAAATAGTTTAGAAGATAATGGTTCCCAATGAACAAGAACGTAGGCTAAAACACAGGGTAATGTTTAAGTTCAGAGAACATGAATCTATGAAGATTATTTTTAAAAATCTGCCTGGGTGCTCTGGTCTTTGTACAGACATTTCTAGGAGATAATGTTTACAAAGTGGCCAGCCCTGAAACCATATACACATAAACAACAACAAAAAATGGACTCAGTGGATTATAGTTATGTACTTGTGTATACACGCGCGTGTGTGCGGGCACGCGCGCGCACACACACACACACACACACACACACACACATATATACACATATATATAGACTGTCATCAATTTGAGAGTGGGGCCATGGCAGGAATTGGAGGGAGGGAACTTGGGTAGGACTGTAGGTAGGAAAGGAAAAAAGTAATGCAATTGTATTTTAATTAAAATGTATAAAAATAAAATAAATCTATCCAGGTAACAAACTCTACTAAACCAGTGATGTCTCTTGCCCACAACCATCCCCACTGTGTAACTCAGACAAAATGAATAAGGAAGATTATTCTACAACATGGGCATTTAGCTGCTGCAAGGAAGAAACACTTATGTTGTATGTTTTGTTAGTCTCTCTTTTGACTGAGCCAATGCCTTCCTTAAAGTAGGCTTAGGATTCTGGAAGGCTTGTAGCATAACAACATCATGGCCACTGTCTAATAGGCTGCCATGGCTGCTGCCTCACGTCCTTCAAACCTCTTATGTAGAGGTTTGTTCGTTGATGCTTTTTTCCCATTTACAGGCTGACTCTAGGGCCTCACACTTGCCAGAAAAGCACTCCACAGCACAGCAACCCTGACCCCCATCAGAAGTTAATATAGTAGAAGGATCTTTGCTGCTGGAGGGCAGAAATGCACAGTGCACATAACTTCTAGTGAGTTGTTAAAGCCACAAACATCGCTCTTGTTCATACTAAAGGTCTCTTGTTGGGGGTGTGTGCACACACACACGTTTGTCTCTGCATGGTTTCAGCTTTACAATTTGTTCTCATAATGTAAGAGCTGCAGTCAAGATACAGCTATGCCATCCATACTATTGAAGAAGGAGGGCATGAGGAAAGACATTTTCTCCTCCCCCTCTTCATTTCTACAGTAGTATTTTGTTTTTGTTTTTGGATGAATGTGTTTCTGTCAAGCAACTCCTCCCCTCCCAGTTTAGCTGAGGTCCTTGCATCCTCATTTACAGTTATTCCACCACAGTTGGAGGTTGCAAGAAATGACTCCATTGGCTTTAGTGAGAGGGCTCTGGGGCCAATAGCCACCCTCACGATGCTCCAGCTCTATTTCCTCTTGAGAAGAGTGGAACAGTCATGAAAAAGATTTGCCTCTTATTTAAGGCTCTCTCTAGTCTGTCCTAGCTGTGCTCAATCTCTTGCAACCTTCACAGAGCAAGTTGGAAGTAGAGGCCCAGAGTGCTTTCCACCAACCAGACTTCCAAGTCATCTATCAAAGGCAATGGCAGACTTGCAGCGACTATACTGTCACTGAGACAGCTTGCTTTGTGCTCAGCTAGAGAGCTAAGTTTATGATAACAGCCAAAAATGTTGGTAAAAGGCCCTCCAATACTTCCTCCCCGACTTGACTGAGAGTTATGAGTATTAAACAACAACAATAATTGTAAAGGCTCTTTATTATTCAAAAATAAATAATAACATAATCATTAAGTTCACTACAGGAACAATGGAGACTGCAGGGAGCTACACCAGATTCCTTTAAATACAGTCATTCCACGAGGAGAAATGGGCAGGCCAGGAGCTGCTGTCTACACTGCCCTGACAGTGCTGTAGACAGGGACAGGGTAGATAATAAGAGAACCAGTCAGCAACAGCATGACTCTGTGTGTGCGTGCATGCATGCGTGTGTATGTGTCTGTGTGTCTGTGTGCATGAAGAGAGAGAGAGAGAGAGAGAGAGAGAGAGAGAGAGAGAGAGAGAGAGAGAGAGAGAGAGAGAGATTGGAGAGACTGAAAGACTGAGTGTTGAGTATGGGGGGAAGGTGGAGGCAGAGTTTCTCAGTTCTCCCTGGGAGACTTTAGAAACTGTTGGGCCACAGAGACCCCAAGTCAACCATAGCAGATTGTGAGTAAAGGCTCACAGTTGCCCTTCTGTATCTTTCCTGGTAAGTCTAGTGCATTGTCCACCAAAAGACACACTCATAAAGCAACACAACTGGGCTTGGTCAATTATCTACTGTTTCATCCGAGCTCTGTCATCTGTGCATTATGGCTTTGTCTTTTCCTAGGGCTCTCTGGTTGGATGCATCAGTAGAGTTGCTGTTTCTCATGATAAGCTCTTAGGGAGCAGGGTCCGTTAGGATTTTGCCTGCCCTGGAATTCTCTTCTTTCAGCTCTATGTGCCTTGGGGTACATAATAAATAGTTCTCCGTAAGGAGTGTCCAAGGGTTATAAATAGGCAGTTCAACAGGGGGCGGGTCCTAACGATTTGCTGTGTAGGGAAGACTGCCAGCTTCAGCCCTGCTGCAGCCTAGGACAGCACACTGGTCAGAGTTTGAGTAAGCCGAAAGATGTGAAGCCGATTCCGTGGATCACTTGGCTTGCATCAGTCACATTGACAAACAAAGAGGAGTCTTCTTGGAATTCAAATACTCCTCCCAAGTGAACGGACTGTTGGCCACAGGGCTTGGAGGAACTGTGGGTGTTTGCTGCCCTGAGCAAGATTCTCTCAGATCCACTGGTGGACTTCAGACAGAGGCTGACTAAAAATGGATCTTTACTCGAAGGTTCCTGATTAGAACAGAAGGTGACTTGGGTGTAGACATAATAGAGTCCTTGTCTTTTAATAGTCAGTTGTTTGCCACTTTCGAGTATTACCAAGTTGTTTTTCATGGTATAATATCCTTTCTTGGCCCACTGTAGAACTGTAATAAAGAAGAGGAAATCCTGGTGAGCATAAGCATAGCATGGCACATATTCTAACAGGAAATAAAGTTTAAGTTTGGATATTGACTTTATGTGAAAATTCTCAAGGCCCCTTACAGCCAAGAGAGGCATGGAGAATTATAGATACCAAGTTTACATGGACTTCAGAGTCAGTGTTAGCTTGCAACCTGGGTTTTATTCAAGCTTGGGCAAGTCACTTGATCTCCCCAAACCGAAGTTCCTCGGCAACAGAATAGGGACAAAATGAAAGCATAATTCAGAGACTTGGAAATGTTAAATAAAGTAGCAGGCAACAGCAAGATTTCTCTTTCTATAGTTCTCTGAGCCATTTTGCTCTTGAATTTAATTAAGTGCAAATGATCAGCCAGACATGGTGATGCGCATGTAGAATTCCCAGACACTGAGGCAGGGAATCTTGAGTTCAAGGTCAATGTCATCTTTGGCCACATAATGACTTTGAGTTCCACCTAGGCTAAGTGAGACCCTGTCTCAAAACAGCAACACAAAAGGGGCTAGAGAGGTGGAGTGTAGAAGAAGATCACAGGGACATGATGGTATCTACCCTACATGAGAAAACATGAGTCTCAGGTTCAAAGAAAGCTCCCGTTTCAGGAGAACAGGTGGAGAGTGATGGGACAAGGGTGCCCTCTTCTGATCTTTGTGTCCTCCCACTATCCTTCACTTAAGTATACATTCACACAGACATACATATGTGAACATGAGTAAATGAACGAATGAATAAGTGGTTTGAAAATGAAGTGCAAATGCTTTAAGAATTATGCATAGCATAAAATGTGTGAATATTTAGCTTATCGTGAATTCTACAGAGTTGTCAGTCTACCTAGATTAGTAACAGCTCAGAAACAAGACCCTATTTCTTCCTCCTGCCTTATGCTGTTGCAGACCTGACCTTCCTCCCACGACCAAGCCTAAAATAGGCAAGGAAGTATGAAAATAAACCATGTTCTCATTTAACTGTGTTTTGATCTCTTCTTGTAGTAGGTGCCACCAACATGAAAGTACCCATATTCTTGTGGCTACAGCAGAGTCCCCACCAACAGTGTGCCATTTTCTCTGCTGAGATGTTGAGTGGGTTCAAAGTTGCATGTGTACATGATTTAAAATCTCAGCTTCCACAGAAATCTAGGTTTGATGGGGCTGAGAGGCAGGAGGTGGGGAGCATTAAAAGTAGTGGTATATTTTCTTTCTTGAGATTTTCCAAGTATTTTATTTGGTGGCCCTACATCAACTAGGGCATAAGATGCTTCTTGTTCAGACTTTTTTGTTTTCATATTTCTGGGTACCCCAAATTCTCCATAAAGGATGTTTGCTTAATAGTGTTTTCACTTTTGGATGATTTTATTCAGAGAAAAAGGAGCAGATACTCTCTCTCTCTCTTTTTTAATGGATTAGGTCTCCCTTTCATTTTTTTTCTTTTCTGAGGCAGGGTCTCAGCACATATCCTTTGCTGACTTGCAACTTGCTATGCAGACCAGGCTAGCCTAGAACTCATAGCTACCTGCCTCTGTCTCTTGTCCCCTTTTAGACAAGAGGATTTCATGTAGCCCAGGTTGGCCTGGAATTGGCTTTGTAGGCTAGGATAATTTTAAACATCTTTTCTTTTTTGCTCCCATCCCTAAGCACTGAGATTACAGATGTGTGTCACTGGGCCCTGCTTTTCTCTTTGTTAATTCATTTATAATTTCTTACTAGGGCATATAGGTCAAGTTTGTAACATTATGTCCAGGAAAGAATCAGAAATTTGGAGCTATAGTGTACTGTACTATCTTTCTTACTTTGTCCTGTGCAGATCAACCATGATATAGAGTGGGAGGTATTTCCCAGGCAGTGCCAATTCTAGGCTTTTTGAAAAATTCAAAATTCCACGAAATATATCCAAGTACCAAAATATTTAGGTACAGCTTGGCATAGATGAGTAGGAATTGCTTCTACGAGGTTTCTCTGCTGCTATAATCTAATGCAAAAGTGAATATGTCATGTGAATGGCTTCCCTGGCCACAGCAATTCACATAAGCATATTTTTTAGAAAATGTTATATGACAAAATTAATAAATATTATTGTAACAACTGGCCTCCATGAAGGACTTTATGTCACTCCCTGGATATCACAGTGAAGTAAGCTAAGTACTGGCTCCTTACTCAGTTATAGCACAGCTTAATAATGCAACACTTTTCTCATGTTATTTGATTTGATATTCAAAACTATCCAGTGAAGTATGTGAGAAAGAAAACTGCCACAGAATGAATGTGGTTTGTCTAAAGTCGATCAGTATGTGGTTCATGGCTCTTGAACCCCAGTGTTCACGAACTCCCTAATCAGGACTCTTCCATCTATGCTGAAAGCCAAAATTTCATGCATGTGCTTCTGTGTTATACCCACTGAGGAGCTCAAGTCACCTTAGAGACAAAATACTGTTTTCTTTGTTTTTCATTCTCTCTCTCTCCTCCTCTTTCTTCCCTCCCCCGTCTCTCTCTCTCACACAAATGCACACACATGACTTAGAACTCCATTGTAAATCACTCTGCTGAAGCTTTCAAATGCTGCTTTGATGCTCATGCCTTTCCATACAAAGGGAGTTTTATGCTAGCATACATGTTTCCATCCATCTATAGATGTGACACATTCTACAGCATCAGCTATCACAAGGTAGCGACTTGGGGAAAAATAAGGGCTAGGATGATGATAGAATATATATGAAAATAAAAGCATTGTTGAAAAGATCACGGTATGCCATCTGTTGTTACTTCATTGAAAAATCTAACATCTTGGCACCTATTGATCATTACAAAATGATTTTACTTTTAATTTCCCTGAGGTCAGCCCCACTGAGGCTGGGGTTAATCATACAGAAATTGACAGATGACAAAAAGACCTCCTGAGACCCATTTATATACAGTGAAGAGGTCTTACGAAGAGAGATGTTCCCGGTGAGGAGGCCACTATCTTCCATCTCTTTTTATGCTTGCAAAATAATGGTTCATCCACCCAGTCATTCATCATTTAGAACCAGCCACTGAGCAAAAACATAATGAGAACATCGGGACTCTTTCCCACCTCCTTTTGTCACTCTAAGTCCCAGCTGTGCATTTGAGCTGACTTTGATAACAAAGGACGGTGTTGAGAGTTATATGGGTAGGTTTGTAAATTGGTCCCTGGAGGAAGAAAAGTGCCTAATGATTAGGCTGCATAGCTTTGGAGTACCACCCCCACCACGCACACATGTACACGCATACTTAATGCAGTTGGGTGGCTTTCACTCAGATGCTATGGGACTTACCAGAAGCTGTTTTACTGTTGGCCTCACTTACAACATGTACTGCAATTTGAGGATCCTCATCACCTGAAATGAAACCAAAAGCACACTGTCAGGCCAATGAAGTGTGCAATGCTCATGGAATTAATGGGTCCAGTTCTACAATTGCATATTAGCTAGAGTAGTTTACCTTAAAGGATGGAAAACTGGTCAATCCTTTCCATTGAAAGATTGGTTTCAAATACATTAAAAATTGTATTGACTATTTCCATTGATCCTTTTCTCTGATATTCAATACTCAATTCCACTTAACACAGATGGACACAGACTAAAACATTTATCTTCATTAAATCTGCCTTGAATCTTGCCAAAGCAAGAACAACTGCCATATTTGAGTGGTAGTGGACACCAAAGCTGTGGCTGAGCACTGAGCTAGTAATATGATTATGGGTCTGATTTGGTTAAGTGTCTATCCAGACTATCAAACTGAGCTCTCTTTCTCTTGCAAGAGCCTTGCTTCTCAATTAAAAGTGTTCATCTCCTAAGTATAGAAACCTTGGATGCTATATTTCCAGTTATAAGCCTGGTGCTGAGAACTTTGTGGGTATATTATGAAGGATGTTTTGATGACAAAATTATGTGTGACCTAAAAGACCAATATGGTCAAACTGATTTGTTTGAAGACAAGCATCCACGTGGGCTTTTCTTTAAAAGCTCACTGCAATTAGCAGATAACATGGCATCACTGAACATATCTCATAGTCACTGTGAGGCTGAAAGCTTCAGGGGAATCAGATAAGCCTTGGGCACCAGACCAGTGGTTGAGACAGGTTCAGATGACTCTCTTCATCTAAGAGAATTACATCTATACCTTTCATCATGTTCATTAGATTTGTGTAGCTGCAGCATTGTGTTCAATAACTTCGTAATGTAATAGTTTCTACAACAGCACCCATTCCTCTTTTCTACTAAAGTCACTCCACATATCACTGGTTTTGGGGTGCTATATTCTAAAAAGAACTAGAGAGAGTTGTGTTGAGAAAAGGAAATAACTGGGAGCAGAAAGAACCTGGAAAGGATTATAAAGGGAACAGTGGAAAGTGCTAGGCATCTTTAGCCTAGATAAGAAAAGGTTTAATGGAAACTCGGGGTCATGGCTGCTGTCTTCAGTAACCAGACAGCTGCCATATAGGGAAGTAATTATTCTTTGTTTAGTATGGCTTTAAAGAACAGAAATGTGTTCAGTAAGTAAACATTCCAGGAATTTGAGGTAAGACTTTTTTGAGTAGATGTTGACCTTAATATAATTAATTATTAGAGCTGTATACTGGGTTTGAAAGCCATCAAGGCCCCTTTCTGACCCCTAGATGTCCAGGACACTCTCATGTCAAGAACAGGACAAAGATTAGAATGTAGCATTGTGTCCATTGATCCCAGAGAGCCACTGGGTACTATCCTCTCTCAAAATAGTTAACATTGAATAATGAATGTCATTTTTTTTAACCAAATGATGACTTTCTTGTCATCTGGTCCTCTGAAGGTGGAGCCAGATTGTGTTATTGCTTAGATAATGGTGTTGGATATGGGGTTTCCTGATGTTTGATACTACCAACATTACAGGAAAATATCCTCATTAGTGTGGACATAAGAAGCCTTTCTGTATCACTGAGGCCTGAGAGAGTAGCAATTTGACAAATGTCTTTAATTTCCAGGGCTAAATGTTTTCTGTTTCATGTGGTCAACCTAAAGCTTCTTTTTTTTACTCTTTAAAAACTTATAGAAAGAGGTAAATAGCAACGTACCTTTTTGCATTTCATAGCTGTTTTCTTTTTTCTCTTCCATGCTTAGCCTTATGTCCTAAAAGGAGAGCCATTGCAAAAGATCAGTTGACAGAAGCTCTGCTTCAGGGGTTTTCAAGGTCTCATTCATTTGGCAACTGTCAGTACTGTGTTGCCCATGCCTGGTGAGGATTATAATATAGTCTAAGATGCTGTCATTAATTCCATTGTAGCAATTGGGAGTTCCTAGCCCTGACAGATGAGCTGACAGCCCAGAAAACTCAGGGGATATCCTGGAAGCAAAATCCAGGCCTTATTATCTCCATTACAGTGCTTTCCCAGACCAGAGGTTGTGATTCTGACCCTTTCTATGACCCTGACCTCCCTGCCTTTGACAGATATTGATGAATAATGCTGAATGGGGCAATAATTCAACACTGGAAACTTGCATGTGGAATATTATCAAACACAATTCAGGGATGGTTCTGTTCGGAAAATATTTGAATATGATCATGGAAGAGAAATCCAGATTTTCTGTTTGAATGTGTTTTTGTGGATAGCTATCCTGTGTGGCCTGTACTTATTTAGAATAATCAACATTCAGCAAATATAGGCCATCTTCTAATGTTGGTGATGTTCAAAACAAATAGTTTCTCTTTTAAGATTTTATTTTGTTTAATTTTTTGGAAAATTCTATTTTTGTGTTTTTAAGACAGGTTCTTACATAGCCTAGGCTAACCTTGGACTTGTTATGAAGCTGGGAGTGACCTTGAATTCCTTTACCTCCCAAATGCTGATTACAGACATGTATCACAATGACTAACTAAATTCAACACTTAAAGATTTCTTTTACTTATAAGGTGAAAGAATGCTAGGCTGACTTAAGGAAGCTAACCCAGACTTCCTTCTATGTAGATTGAGAGATGATAAGAGCTATCGCCGCCATTTTAAGGAGACCAACTGAAAGGCCTGGCAAGTATGAGGTTATCCAAAGGGTCTGAGGATGAAATGAAGTACAGAACGTAGGATCACATTCCTAGACCTAGCTCAGTGTGTTTCATCGCTCTGTTCTGAACAAGAGAAGACAGAAAACAGTAGTGTTCCCACATCTGATAGTCCTTTACTCCTTGACATTCCTGGAACCTCATGTCTTCACTTTCATCATCCCAAGAAGGCACATTGTTACTCTCGACTGTTTTAGCTGTACACTCAGCTGGACTGCCAGACATGAGGGCATAAGGCACGGAGTCCCAAAGTGGAATCTAAGCCTCGAAACGTTCACATGGGCTACACGGATCAACTTTCCATTTGAGCTATGATGGGGCACTATGGCAGTGCCGCAACAGGAAAATGTTTGTGAGCTAACAAAGTAAACAAATGACTGTTTGGTGTCTTCTCAAACACTACTGTGTGTTGATTGAAGTTAAGATACTACTTTTAGGCTAGGTGGTTGCAGTGCTGTTGGGACCTGGCCCAGATGAAAAGCATGAAGTCAGCAAAGTTTGTCTTTTTCGTGAACTTTCCCCCAGCCACACTCCCCAGAGCCTTTTTTTTCATTTTTTTTTTCTTTTCTTTTTTTTTTCTTTCTTTTTTTTTTTTTTTTTTTTTTTGCTTCAATCTTCACTTAAACTGAAAGGTCTTTTAAAAGTCAAATTTCAGAAAAATCTTGAATTAATGACTTCTGAAATGGAAATGATTTGATGTCATTTGTGAGTTGTGTTAAAGGCGATGGTTGACTATCCCTAATAACATAATGATTATGTTTTGTTGAATAGCCTTAGATAAATGATTTCATCTGTCTGAGCTCCAGTTTCTCTTGTATAACACGGGGTGGGAGGGGGTCAGTGAGACTCTCTATAAGGACACTACCAGCCCCGTCATGTCTGAGGCACCTCAGACATTGGTAGACAGATAACCATGAGACTGACCATTCTAGACAGACAGTGAAGTAGATTTTAATGTGCAATTACACTTTTCAAAATGGTGCCTCCACTTGCCCTAACTTGAGCTCTGACTCGCATCTCCCTCTCATGGTGAGAGCTCTGTGATACTTGTCTATGGAGTTAATTAACGAGCTCTTTGTCATGATGAGAGGTATTTAAATGAAAAATGGGTGACCACTTCGTAGACATGGTAGAGAGAAGACTGTAATTCTAAGAACTGAGAATTGCATCTGATTATTTCTAGGATCCCATCAGGCACTGTGACTTTTAAGGTTATTCTGGGCCAGCCAGATAATGGTCTATAGCCCGCTAGTATTAGCTGAGAAACACAAATCTAATCTGGATTTAGTCTATAGTTGACTTGCTTGGCTAAGCAGTTCCAAATACTGTTTCTGAGTGAGACCTCTAGGGAAATGGGGACCTAAAGGGGGACCAGGTGATAGAAGAGAATTAACTGGAAAACTTTGCATTTCACCTTTATAAAATCTCAGGTAAAGATGTCATTGCCTGGGACTCCATGGCTGCTGCAATAGATGTAAGGGGCATCCCCAACAAGTAATATAGTACATTACTAGGGCCTTGGCTTATATACCTAAAAAGTCCTACTTTTTTTTTCTTTCATACAAACAAAACCGACTCTTTCCCTTACTCCTGTCCTGGATAGATGAATCTGGAAGCTTTGCACATCAGACCTGAATGAGGAAAAAGGGATTTGGCAGATCACCTGTGAAATCTCTCTGTAAGAAGGAAAAATGGGGAAACCAACAAGCACTTTTATCGCCATTCATGGAAATTGAAGACTGATCACATTGTAAGAGAATGACGGGGCTGGTAGTGTCCTTATAGAGAGTCTCACTGCCCCCCCTCCCACCCCGTGTTATACAAGAGAAACTGGAGCTCAGACAGATTAAATCATTTATCTAAGGCTATTCAACAAAACATAATCATTATGTTATTTGGGATAGTCAACCATCGCCTTTAACACAACTTTATACACAATAAAAAAGTACTTTTCATAAAACACAGTTTAAACTGGTACCTTCCTGTGGTTAGAAGCAGGAAGATCAGAAGCACAAGTACAAGTTTTCAGCTACATAGCAAGTTCAAGACTAGTAGAGGCTATACAAGATTATCTCAAAAAAAAATCAAAATAAATAAATTCTGGTTTAATATAAAGAACTCAAAACCCAGTGGCAGATTTGAACTTTATTCTTTAAAATTTCCTTTCCTGGATTAAATTACACCTTGTTGACAGTGCCAAAGGATGTGTATTGAGTTCATAAATAAGATATTAAGAGGACAGTAAGGTGTCTCAGTGGGTGAAGGCAGCAGATGCCAAGCCTGAAGATATGAGTTGGAGCCACAGAACCCACATAGTAGAAGGAGAGAATCAAGTCTCGCAAGTTGTCCTCTGACTTCCATTACTTACAAATGAAGTAAGATCTTACACTCTTTACTCCATTATTTGAAAAGTATTAGAACCAATGTTCTGAAGGGAGAGTTTTCAATGTTCCGTTTCAGGGATACAGAGAACCTTAAGCTCATGTCAGTGATGCACTAGTAACTAAGAAAATTCTGGAAATTCATGTTTTAGACATTTAGTTATTTGTCAGCTAGATGACAGCTGGATGGTTTGGAAAGGTTCAAATCTTTAGCATGAAATGGCTCCATGAGTGAGTAGTGTTACATGGGCTCTACTGTGAGCTGCACTGAGAATGGGCAACCCACTCTTCCCATTCAATACAAGGGAAGACTACACTATGCCCATACCTGAACTCCTCTCATCACTGGATGAGCACTGAAGACTGGATCAGTCTTCGGGGTTCCTAGTACTGTCAGGACAGGCAATATCTTCCCTTATGGCCTGGCAAGATGGCACCAGCCAAGAATTTCCTTAAGGAATGGAGATCAGACCCTGGTTTTACAATGGTAATATATCAAAGGTTGAATGGAGAAATGTAGAACTGCAACTGTATTGTTGCATAGCTACTGTGTGCCAGGCACACGTGTGTACTGATGAGCATGTGTCGCTGTGCATGAGAGTATGTATGTTCTCCAGAGAAACCCTTTCCTATTGCAGTAATGTACACATGTCCAACTTTCCTCTTCATTCTATCCTAAGACTTTGTCTGCATTTGAGCTTCTTGTATGTACACATTTCCACACCCACCTATGTGTGTGTGTGTGTATATATATATATATATTATATATATATATATATACATATACATATATATGCACATGCGTGTTTATATGCAACCCATTTTGGTAATGTCTCACTCTGTAGAAGAAACTGGCCTGGAATATCATTGCAGTCCATCATTCTGCTTTGGCTTTACAGTGCTCAGGTTGAAGGCGTGACCAACACACCTGCTTACAGTCAGAAACCTTTCAAGGGTCGCAATTCCATTTGTACAACTAGGACATGTACCAGACTTCTAAGTGAAGTCTGCCAGGAACTGAGTGCCTTACCTTGACAGGGTCTTCATATTGCCTTTTCAGGTCCTTACAGTTGATCAAGGGTAAGTTTCCCTCTTCTTTGATGCATCGCTGAAGCTTTTTTATGAATATAAAATCCTCTCGAAGGCTTGCTTCCTCTTCTACCTGGTTTGAAATAACAGGCTTATGAGAAATGTCATAGTGGAGAAGAATGCTGCTAATGATGTCTGCCTCCACGTTCACTTCCATGGCAGTGAAGAACATAAGTGGGGAGTATTATAAGTTATTATGCTGGATTATTGCTCTTTGATACTTGCCATTGAACAGCCTCAAAAAGCCAATGAATCTGATGTCATGTTATCTATGGCTGTGGATAGAAATCACAGCTATTCTAGCGACCTTTTATCACCAAGTGTCTATGTTTTTCAATGTACCACAGCAGCATTACCCTATAATTGTCATATTTCCCATCAGCTTTAAAGCAGTTTGCTGCTGAGCTAGCTAGTTGCCCTGCTCTGTAGCAATGTTCACAATATGGGGCTTTATGAAGGAGTTCATTTGGACTGTGGATTTATAATTACATCTCTCCTTTCTTTAATACTTGTAGAAAGCATTTGCATTTTTAAAGAAATTATCTCTCATCCCCAACGTGAATGAGATATTTACGTTTCCAATATTGGAGTAATTAAATGTATGCTATTAGCTAACTTGTGTTGTCAACTAATCCCATACCATGAAAATAGATTCTTAACTTTATTTTTATAATTTATTTTTTAAGGTTCATTTTATATTCCAACCTCAATTCTCCCTTCCACTCCTCCTCCTGCTGTCCTTTGCCTCCCCCTCCCTCCGCCCACCTGGGTAAACTGGGCATGAGGTGAAGGGCAGGGGAGCGGGGACATGAGAGTCTTAACTTTCAAAGGAAGAAACAATATGGGCATGGTGGAACATGTCTGCAATCGCTGCACTTCCTAGGCTGAGGCAGGAGTGTTGCTGTCAGTTAAAGGTTAGTCTGGGCTATCTATGGTGATTTCTAAACCATTCTGGGCTACATTATGAGACTCTGTCTCATAAAGGAAAAAAGTCCAAAATCAACCAAACAAAAGCAAAGCAGAAAAAAAAGGTGTAGTTTGCCAATGGCTTTGCATGGCATTAAGGATTCACTTACATGTTATAGTACATTTAAGTCTATATGGGTTATAATTTCCTCATTAACCTCAAGGCCTATATACAGGCATTTGACATAGCCCACCGAATAAACGATCATACCCAGAACTCGTCTCTATGTTCAACAGTGAATTCCACTTTGAGTAGGCAAACAGAGAGTCTCCAATCTCAATACCCATCACTACCTCTCCTTATATTGATAGGAACTTCATGACCTTCACTTAGTCCTCATTTCAAGAAAGGCTTGCTGATGATCAGAGAAAGTACAGCCATCCAGTTATTACTTAGCCATTGGCCTCACTTCCAGACTTTATTATCAGCTAGGTATCTGATTCCCTTTCTCTCAGTATCCTGTGATTGGCATTTTGTAACACAGAGGGCATGTCCCCAAGTGAGAGACAACCAATACATGGATACAAGGCAAACCCTGCAGTTACCTTTTTCTGAACAGCTGCTACCTCCCTGCCCT
Source organism: Cricetiscus sungorus (assembly GCA_030556225.1). Lineage (NCBI taxonomy): Eukaryota > Metazoa > Chordata > Mammalia > Rodentia > Cricetidae > Cricetiscus > Cricetiscus sungorus. The sequence goes on from JANBXA010000726.1 coordinate 14,246,531, forward strand.
TTCTTATTACTGTGTAACCGTCTGTTTAAGGGTGGCAAACACCTCGGAGGAGCACAGAGAAGCTTACAATGGCAGTTGACATTGAAAAATTGTACAGATAGCACCATTCTGATTTAAAAAAAAAAAACTCTGCAAGTTGAGAGGATTGTACAAATCTGTACTAATTCAAAAGACAGAGGAATTTCAGACCAAATCAATGTGTGTTTTCTCTGGGTTAAATTTTTAAAGAAAAATGTTTTCTTCATGGGGGTGGCAGTCTACTTTATGAAGAAAGTTTTAGGAAATAACTATAGCTTCTGCTGGTCTAGCACTTACTATGTGTCAGATACTATTCTAAGTGATTTATAGGGCTAGATTCATTTGATCTATGGCATGGGTGCCATTTTTATCTCTAGCTCCTTGGTGTAGAAAGAGGGATAGAACTATAAAATGACATGCTCAGAATCTCAGAGCACTTAAGATTTGAAGCCAGGTTATCTGACCTCAGATCCCTTAGTCAGAGGCAAAATTGTGAGACCCCACTGTCTAGGCAACAAGCAATATACCACAAGACTATCAATTCACTTACCAATTCTACCATCCTCCATCATTTGGTTAGAACTTAAATCAACCATTCCCCAAATCAGTAAGACCCCCAATTCAGTTAACGAAGGCTTGTGCATCTTACCTTATCCAGTCTTCTATGAAGATACACAGCATAAAGCACTGACCCAATCATCTGGGTGATGAGAAAAACAGTAAGTAAATACATAAAAATTTTCATGCTGACAGGCAGCCCAGTAGCCACAGCCCGGGGAGAAGGTTGGTTGTATGTTTCGATCATGCTGGGTTAAAGTTGAAACGGTGTCTTCTGATCAAGTAGGTGGCAGAGGCAGCATGAGAAGACTGTCAAAGTGGCCGCCTTACTCAGGATTAGTTAAGAGCGCACAATTGTCGCAACCCACACTTCCTGGAAAATGTGCTTCGTAGTCTTCTGTCCCAGCCCCCCAAAAAATGTTACGTAAAGGTTTTTTCTTTTCTTTTCTTTCCTTTTTTTTTAATTACACACATATCATTCACTTCCAGGCTTTCCCTTTTGTTAGTAAAGAAGAAACAAGTTTCTTCTTCCATACATTCATTCTTGCCTTGAAATGTCACAGACTTCTTAAGAGACAATGGCAGTATTTTCCTATCACTGTCTAAATTTTGGGGTTCACCAGTTTCAAGGAAAGTGACAAATGAGTCCACTAGTAATAAACTTATTTCAATTTCAATCTTACTAATGTAATCTGAAACCTGGTATAAAGGGAAGGAACAGACATTAGGAAAAATATGGATTGACTCTGTGCCCAGTTAATTGATTCTTGAGACTTTCTATAATGTCTAAGCTCAATGAAATCTTTCTAGCTTTGTTAGTTCAAAATGTATGTCACAAAGCAAAAAAGGGCTCCCTGTTAAATACATTGTAGTTGGAAAGACAATTTGAGAAAAATAATACCTTTTCTGAAAGGCAATGCTAGCTACAGTGTTTGGAAAGATCATACTAGAACTCAGAGAATGAAGCTAAAGAATGGTTAGCACAATTTAACTGCATTGCCAGTCTCCACAGTTATAGTCCATTATGCTGTTTTGTGTCTAAGGATAAGAAAAATTAGCTTCAGCTGAGAAATCTGGATTCTAGTCATTGCTATACCAATAAATTACTACAGACCCACAGTAAATCACTTTGCTCCTCTAGCTCTCAGTATACCATACACAAAGAACAGCTATCTGCCTTCCTTAGCTCTTAGGTTTAGGTGAAGATGGAATAAAGATGGGAATAAGAGAGACTTTTGAGGAAAATGGTTGGTTGGTATTGGTTGGTTGGTTTTGGATTTTAGAGACAGGGTTTCTCTGTGTGACAGCCCAGGCTGTCCTGGAACTTACTCGATAGACCAGGCTGGTTTCAAACTCACAGAGATCCACCTGTCTCTGCCAACCGAGTGCTGGGATTAAAGGTGTGGACCACCACTACCACCCCGCTCAATTATCCATATTTTTAACGATTTCCTTAGCTTAAGAAACGAGTCTTCCAAATGATTACTAATTCTTTATATAATGGAAAAAAACAGTAACAATGGCCAAATGATCTTAGGTTGTGACACTGTGTACAGGATTACATGTGTATGAGTAGCTATTGTGATGTCACATCAGATAGCCATTAAACTAAACAGCAGTGGAAATCCATGTAGAAACTATGATTAAATTGCTTTGGTGATTCCTACAATATTGTTTTAAGAGACAGATAGGAAATAGTAACACTGCTCTGCTAGGCATGCTGTGGAGTTAGCACCTGCTGTCTTCCCCTCCCACGCCTCTGCATCCTGTCCTGGGCCCAGACCTGAGCAGGTTTTCATTCCATCTGCTAAGGAGGTAGCTTCAAAGCAAATGACAAACTTTGATCAGTCAAGTGAGAGGCTTTGGTTCTTAGACAAGTGATCATACTTGGGCTCTCAAGGCTGTGTTGCAGGCCAACTTCACACAGTTATAGAATGCTCAATTTACAAAGGCCCTATGAGGATCAGTTTAGCCCAGCCAAGTAAGCTCAAGGAAGTGATTGCTACAAGGACCTTGGACTGGGAGTCAGGGTTTGTCTGTGTGACTTCAGGAAAGAGTTGTTTAGCCTTCCTCCTCCCACTTCTTGTCTCCAGCCTCCTGAAGCCCAACCTTTATCTACAACACAACACTTAAACCACTCTTTTTGCTATTGGCTAAGTTATAGTTTTGTCTAAATACTCTTTCGTCATTCACATTAGTGAATGTCCTGCTAGCCTCCTGATCTATTTTCTATCATTCTTGTTCTGAAAAGCCTCCTTAATTCTGTACCACCATGACCCTTTATTCCATTTTATTGCCAAGATTTACTAAATCTAATTGGCTAATACAAACTATAGAGTCCAGGTGTACATGATGCTGTATGCATTGTGAAATGATTGATCTTGTTTTTAAGCAGTCATTTTACAGGCCATCTGTGACATGTCCTGCTCACACTCCTAGTTTGAGGTTCTCTCCCTTGTATCTACCAAATTAACTGTATTCCACTGTTGGGGATTTCTATGACTTAGTTAATATTACATGTTCTCCTTGCTCAAGTCACGGGCCACTCATGGATCTAAAGAGTCGCTTCCTCTTAGAATGATATCTATTCTTCATGTCATCTTTTTTGTTTCCCCTTTCACACCTTTAATCCCAGCACTAAGGAGGCAGAGGCAGGTGGACCTCTGGGAGTTTGAGGTCAGCCTGGTCTACAGAGTGAGTGCCCGGATAGTCAGGGCTGTTACACTGATAAACCCTGTCTCAAACAAACAAGCAACACTTTGATTTTCTCTTTGTTTTCTGCCTTCCCTTTTCTTCTGCTTACCTCTTCTAAGTTGAAAATGGTCTTTTTCTGTCAGGCACTGACCTCTCTATGCACCTAACTGTAGAGGCTAGAGACCTGAGAGTCATCAGTGAGTTCTCCCTCTGTCTTACCCTAGATGGCTGTCCAGCTCCAGTGGACTTCTTCCTCCCCAAAGCTTTTTGAGTACCACTACTTTTCATCATGCCTCCTGGCAACAACCAAACTCAGGCCTTTACTCCTTCCTGTTCTTGGTTTACTAAACTGTAGCATCCCAAGTTGTCTACTGGTGTCCTTTCCTGCTTCACTCACCCACTTTCTACATTGTTAGATTACCTTGAAATCTTTTGAGTGACCATATTAGTCAATCTGATTGGACATAAGACTGTTCTAGACTCAAGGAAGTACCATGGCATGTGCATTGGCATGTTTGAATGGCTCTAGTATGATGGACTTTTATCTCAATTCATTGAAAATCAATCAATCAATCAATCAATCAATCAATCAATCAATCAATCAATCAATCAATCAATCAATCTTTCTCCTGCTTTTCCTTGGTCCCCCTTCTTCTCTTCTTTCCCTCCCCTATTTTTCTTTCTTCTTTCTTTTCTCCTTTCTTCCCTACTCTAGCCCTCAAAGCCTTTTTTTTTTTTGCTATGCACGTGCTTTACACTGAGCTGTACTACCAGAACCTTCTCTTTTTTTCTGTCCTTTTCAGAACAGTCCTTTTGCATGATGCAACAATGGCTAGCTTTCCACTTTACAAGATTCTATTGTAATGTGTGCTTCTGAGGCAGAAGCCCTTCCTGTTGGAGCATCTAATAGTGAAAGGGCTGGCTGTTGTGGTAGGCTCCACAGAAAAAAACTTCAGCTAAAGCCTAGGATGGTGAAACATTGTTTCAATCCTAGTACTTAGGAGCCTGTAGAAAGAGCATGGTGAGTTTGATACCATCCTGGCCTATGTAGACTCTTTCTAAACAAGCAAAAAAGATAATACCTAAAAGGAAAATGAAACTTTCAACTTCCTCTATCTTAAACTTTCTTTCCAGGAAATATGAGCATTTATGGCACGCAGGGAAATACCTGGAGCTTTAATTGAATGTTTGACAACTGTTATTTTAGTTTGTAGAAAGAGTTAAATCAATGATGTAAATTGTCTCACTCTTTGGTTGTTCTGATATAAATTTGTGAGTCTCCTTCATATTTTGTGCTATTCCTGTTTTGCGACCTAGTAACTGACCTGTATCTAACAACTATAAAGGGGGAAATTCTTTCAATGTATTATATGCCAACAACTTGTTTTGGGTGTGAATACACTTGTAGTTGTGATTTTATATTGATGATCTAGAATACAGTCATAATTTCTGCAAGAAAAATTATTTCCAGTGTATATGAAAGAGTTTAACCCTATCAATATTTTATTTGTTCTATGAAGGGTATCACAGAGACTTTTTTCCTAGATATGTCTGGAAGATTATCCATCAGAGGATACTTTCTTTATTTTCAGCACAAGAAATGAGCAAATCCCTGACCACATTTCTTTTCCTCGTCTTGCACAACCCACTTATGCTTATGTCTGCTTATCATACATATTAAGCTATTTTTGTTTCCTTTAACATGCTGTGCTTACTTATACAATCCCCTGTGAATAGGCTGGTTCACTTGTCCCTTGCCATTAACATTTGAAGTGAAATACCCCTCCCACAAGGTATCCTCGTGTGTGTTTAATCTATCATAATATCTGTTACATCACATCATAATTGAAATTGATTTATCTGACCTCTCTGCCATTAGTGCTGGTACAGAATGTTTGTTTTTTGTAATTTCAGAGTTTTTGACATTTGAAAAACTGAGCTAACAAGCATCTGTAACTCTAGTTTCAAGGAATCCAATTCCCGTTTTTGACCATCTTGGGCATCAAGCATACATGTAGTATAGGCAGAAGACAAAACACTCAAACACAGTTTTTAAAAGGAAGAATGGAAGAAAATTGAGAAGGAGGAAGAGGGAGGAGGAGGAGGAGGAGAAGGAGGATGAGGGAGAAAAGGACTGTACAGCCCTGCTGGTGACACAAGTCAGAATATATTTGTTTTGAAACTTATACTCTGTTTCCTTTAGAGTCAGTTCCAATTGCTTATTTTGTCCATTCTTTTTCATTGTCAGCTTTCCTAAAATGGTTAGTGATTTTTTAGCTGTCTATAGCTTTTGCTTGAAGGCCAGGTTTCATTATATAGTCATGACTGGCCTGAAACTCTGTAGACCTGCCTCATGTAGGTACATACTACCATGCCCTGCTAGTGTTCTGGTCATACTTATGAATAGGAAACTGTGTTGACTTTTATAGGTAGATGACATAGAATCCCTCCATAATTGGGTCAATCTTTTTCCTCTAAATTCTCTGCAATGGAAAACCCAGGCTGAGGCAGCTGCTGAAGTGTGTAGGGTCTATCAACTAGCAGGCTTCCCTTTAGGTTATGTGGGTAGAAAGACAGGAAATCTAGGGTCCTCTCCAACTGATAAGGTAAGGAGGCCTTTTTTATGGAGGTAGAGGTTAGATACTTGATGTCTTGACTGATTGATGCTTTTTTTCCTTTTGGTTTTTCTTCTCATCTTCAGAATACTATCTAGATCCCCTTTTCATACAACTTTAGCCTGGGAGCAAAGACTGAAACTGCTGCTAACAAAAACGTCCCTAGGAGACTTACAATTTAGAAGATAACAAAGAGCAGTAGCAATAGCCAGTAATACTGGAGGATGGTCTGTGGGACCTCATTGACCAACAATTTCAAAGGGGGTAACCCATTTCTGACATGGGGATTTTTGTTAGTTAGTTCAGGGTAATCCCAATTTTTTTTTTTCGTATCTATACCATAATTCCCTTTTTACCTTTAAAAAGATTGCTTGTGGTCATTAACCATTTATAACCAAGCCCACTTAAATGAAAACAAACATTTATAAATAATATTTGGGAATTTGGGCGTTGTTCTTTCCAAACTACTTCCTGCTGGTAGGGGGCACTGTCATGGGGATGCTAAGAAGACACAGAAATCTTGGCAGTAGTCTGCAAGGCTGCTTTGTCCCAACTGCTTTGAATGTTGGATCACCTGGGGTGCTGTTTCAGGGGGTCTTGCTTGATCAAACCATGTTAGTCTGGAACGAATCCACAGCTTTTCAATTTCTGTGGAAACAAAAATAGAAATTCTTTTCCCCAGTAACTTGTCCTTAGGCTTAAATTTTGGAGTCAAAGCATTTTTAAAATAAATAAATTGAATTAATCCAGCAGCATTTGTTTTAACAGTTATTATTTTCTCAGCAGTCAAACAATTTAAAGACAACAGAATCACGTATAGTATCCAAAGTTTTTCTGTGCTTTCCATCTTTATGTGGCTTTTTTATTACTGTATTTCTTTTACTTCTATTTAGGGTATTCCCATTTTAAAACTCTTTTATATAAGCCTATGTTTATATTATAGGCAGTTTGTACACTAGTGGCTTTTAACCTGATTTTTCAGAATTTCTTAGTTTTAGTTATTCCCATACCCCCTCCTATACCCCTACTTCCCATCCCCATGCCATCTAACCCTTCCTGTTCTAGCATTCTCCTGTCCCCCTTATGTTACTCTGTTCTATATCCTCTCCCTCTTGTATGGCATCTTACTAATTTCCTGGCCCCTGTGAATATTCTTAATGAAACACACACACACACACACACACACACACACACACACACACACACACACAGAGCTAAAGATTCATAGCTAATATCCACAAGTGAGAAAAAAAAACATGGGGCATTTATCTTTCTGGGTCTGGGTTACCATGCCTGAAATAATTGTTTCTGGTTCTATCCATTTACCTATGAATTTCATAACTTTATTGCTATGAACACTTAAATAATAATTCATTGTGAAATGTAGCACATTTTCTTTATCCACTAATCAGTTGATGGTTCAACGGCTTCCATTTCCTGGCTATTGTGAATAGACCAGCAATGAACATGGGTGAACAAGTGACTCTATAGTAAGACATGGGAACCTTTGGGAATATCCCTGAGAGTGGTATAGACAGATTACAAGGTAGATGTATGTCTGGTTTTTTGAAGAACCTCTGCATTGATTTCTATGGTGGCTACAGCAACTAGCACTACCAAAATTAGAGAATAGACATTCTCTTTCCCCCCCCCACATCCATCCCAGCATTGCTGTTGGCATGTCCAAGAGCTGTGCAACTCAAGCCAGATTGAATCGCAGCATGGAGAGGAAGGTGGTCACAAAGTCCCACCCCTAGCTGAGGAACTACTGGAAGCTTATGACCACTGGGAGACAGACAGTTTTTTAATAGTGTGGCTCATGGTAGGCTTACCCTTCAATGGAAGGTCACACATCTAAGAAGATATGAACAAAACAATTTCGACTCCGTGGGTTAAAAAAAAAAAAAAAGAAGGACACAACACTGGTTGGGTAGTGAAGAGAGGTAGATTAGGAGGAGATGAGGGAGGAGGGGTGGATATAATGAAAATAAACTTTGAGAAATTCTCAAAGAGCTAATTAAAAACATTAAACAAAATTCTATATATTATTTTGTGGATTGTGGCAATACAGCATTCTGAAAATATCTCTCATATTTGATCTCACAGTCAAAGTTAATAAAACACCTACTTCGTGTTTAACCTGCTTTTAATGGAACATTCCGTGTAATGATCTTTTATAACTTAAGCTAATGCATAGCTGTAATCTAGGGTTTCTTTGTGTAGTTTTTGTGGCTGATCTCAAATTCACAGAGATCTGCCTGCCTCTGCCTCCCAATTACTGGGATTGAAGGTGTGTGCCACCACTACCTGTATTCTGTGGAATAAGATTATGTACTCTAGCTACTTTCACATGGGTTTTACCATCTGACTCAGATGTTAAGTTCATGAGGCAAATGTCTTCAGCTGCTAAGTCATCTTACTAGTCCCTGATGTCACTTTTTCTTGTTTTGCATAACTGCTGTGCTTATTTTATTTTATATATGCTTTTGGCCAAAGGTTAAGATATGCTTATGTGTTTAAAATTTAAAGGATGCACGGTAATATAAGGTAATATACATGCAAAGTCTTTCATTGTTAGCCAGTTTCCTGTGTGTATTACAAATATTTCATGAACTTTTCTGCAAATATGTAGGCTCATCCTTTTACACATGGCTATGTGTACAGTGTTCAGCTTTCTTGGTGTTTTGTCTTGTCTTTATTTAACACTGCTAGGGTTCAAACTCAGGACCTTATGCCTGATGGGAAAGCACTGTACCACCAAGACACATCTCTAGCTTGCCTTGTTTTTCATTTATCACTCTATCTTGGAGATTGTTCTGCTTTTGTAACTGCACAGCACAGTAGTCTCCTTTATTTATTTATGCTTTCATCATCCATGGTGTCAATCAACCACAGTTAAAAGCTATTAAATAGGAAATTACAGAAATAGCATATACATTTTATTATTACTTTTTATTGAGACAGGATCTCACCATATAGCCCAATCTGGTCTCAAGCTCACATTGCTCTTCCTGTCTGTGCCTCCTGAGTGCTATGTCTAGAGAGACAAGCCACAACACTGGCCTAATTTCTACATTTTAAATGAGTTTTATTATAGTATGTGTTGTGTAGTACAGTTGTAGTGCAGTATAGTTATTCTATGATTATCCATGTTGTAGTTCTGGTTATTAATCTTTTACTGTGCTTAATTTGCCTTTTAAATGTTATCCTGACTATCTATATCTATATCTATATCTATATCTATATCTATATCTATATCTATATCTATATCTATATCTATATCTATATCTATATCTATATCTATATCTATATCTATATCTATCTATATATATATCTCACACATCTCTCTCCCTCTCTCTCTCTCTCTCTCTCTCTCTCTCTCTCTCTCTGTGTGTGTGTGTGTGTGTGTGTGTGTGTGTGTGTGTGTGCACATGCTTCTGTATTGTTTTGATATGAATTTGTCTCCCTACATTCAGGTTTTGAAATTTTAGTTTCCCAATGTAGCAATGTTAGGAGGTAAGACCTAGTGCTTAGGTTATATACTCCTCCTGAGGGATTAACACCTTTCTCAGGACTGTATTAGTTACTGTAACACTGGGTTCTAAAGTAAGACCCCTCAGCATGTGCTCTTTCACTCTCTCTCTCTCTCTCTCTCTCTCTCTCTCTCTCTCTCTCTCTCTCTCTTTCTCTCTCTCTCTCTCTCTCTCAAATGTGTCTGCTTGTTCCTCTTGCCAGCATGAGTTGAGCAATACAGGGACTTTCTATAGTCTGGGTTTTTAGAACACAAAGTAAAAGGTTTCTTTATGGCAACTTCTTACATATTTTATCGTGTTCCCCATAGCCCTTCCACACTTGTATCCTTCCACCCACAATAGTCCCCACTCCACTTCATGTTATATGTAACCTAAATGTCCCTCAATGGCCGTCTTGTTAAGGCTTCCTCCCTAGCAGATAGTGCTGCTAAATGCAGCACAAACATGAGGTGGCAGCCCTCCTTGGATGAAGTAATGCACTGGAGGAATGCATCAGAAAATTATTATTGCATCTTCACTCCCTTCCTTTACCTCCGTTTGCTCCCTATCCTGAGCATCTTTGCTGAATCACATGTTCCTGACATGGTGTTTTCCTTCAGCATAAATCCACAGCAATAGGGCCAATCAACCATGAGCTGAAACCTCTGAAACCATGAGCCTAAATAAACTTTTCTTTCTTCAAGGTGTTTGTCTTGGTTGCTTTTTCAAAGCAACAGAAAGTTGCTTACCTGCCTGCCATGGTCACTTAATCTTGGATTTCCCAGCTTTCAGAATTGGGAGCCAAATGTTCCTCTCCCCTTTTCTGATAAATTACTCAGTCTTGGGTATTCTGTTGTTGCATCAGACAAAATTGTTGCAAACATGCACTGGAAATGCTGAAACTGTTCCCTTTACATTAATGATGGACTATAATGTATTTACCTGTGACTCTACTGATAAGCATGTTTACATGATATATATACTGCATACATATAATATATATATATGTATATATATATATATATATAGTTTTGATGGACTATGTAAATAAGCATGCTGATCAGCACAGATTTATTACAGTAAAATCGTGTGTGTGTGTGTGTGTGTGTGTGTGTGTGTGTGTGTGTGTGTATGGAAAAGGCATTTAATTAAAAAATATGTCTTCACTCACTTCATAGGGATTTCCTCATGTACCAACCAAACATAAGAAAGCCAAATTTCAGAGGCCCCTTGACAGAAATTATATTTTTACTTTTACTTCTTTTTTCTAATAATATATTTGTGCCATAACAAATAACCCTGTACCCAAGTACTCATTTAAATACCTTTCAGCCATTTTTATAGGCCCCAGAAGGCCAAAATTTGTATGTATGTTAACATTGGGCAATCACCCTATAATCTCAAAAACACCCACACTCAAATTAATTATTTTCCATTAGTTAGATCATCATAACAAATAATTTGCGTTATATATACACTTTATTCAAAGCTCTATATCACATTTTTTATTTTTATTTGTTCTTATTTTACATATCAATCCCAGTTCCCTCACCCTCCCTCCTTCTCTCCCTCCCTCTCATGCCCCCCAACCACCCTCCCATCCCATTCCCCCCTGACACTCCACAGGGAGGTTGATGCCTTCCAGGAGGGATCAACATCACATTTTTAAGCCTCTCATCTGAAGATCCTTATGGCCTTGAGAATTTGGCTTGTGCCATGTAAGTTTCTTCATGTGGTTCTGAAGCACAAAGCTAAGAAGATGTGATCTTTGGTATGTTCATCCAAGATGCTGTATTTGCTGACGATGTTAGCAACAAGCGATTTCACACGTCACTCCTTTGAATGGTCCATTTGGTTAAATCAATGTCCATGGAGTGGACACTGTGGGCCAGGTGCTAAGCTGGACCTGGAGATACAAAACCAAGATGAACTTGAAAGTTGAACTATATGTGAGCATACAACTAATGGCAATGTGACAGACACATACCACAGCAACATCAAATATAGAAACTACAGTAAAGTTAGGGAAAACAACCTACTCGACAGGATGGGATTCACGGGATTACAAGGAAGGCTTCCTTGAAAAAACACCTGGTGTAAGTTTATAACCTGACTTACAGTATTCCTTGACAAATCTTAGAACTTAGCGTTCATCTGCACCCTTTAGCTTTTATAACCTGGAACGTGTTCCCATTTTCACTCTTCAGGATATTCTAATTGGTTCTATTTACTCTAATATTCCAAAGGCCCATGAAGAGTAAGCTAGGAAAGAACTGAGGGTAACCACCTCCTACACAGTCAAAGGAAGTTGGGAATATGAGTGCTTGGAATGTTGGCCTGGTTTTAGTTTCCACTCAGTTTCCTTAATGAGACCAGAATCCTCAGTGCCCTATATGCACCACCAATTTCTATATGCATATCCTCCATCTGAGGTCTCCAAGGTGAATTTTTATTTGAAGAGTAGGTTTAAACAGGAGCTCACTATGCAGTCCAGGCTGGCCTCTATCTCACAATCACATCGTCTCATCCTGAATGTTATGATGAAGTTATAGTCAAACATGATACCCAGCTAAGAATAAATTTACTTTCTCCTTGGTTCTACTGTAAATATTAAAATATTTAACTCTCTCTCTCTCTCTCTCTCTCTCTCTCTCTCTCTCTCTCTCTCTCTCTGTGTGTGTGTGTGTGTGTGTGTGTGTGTGTATGTGTACATACCTTACCAGGTTCCAGGTTGTGGATGTCACAAGGACAATATTTAGGAATTGGTTCTGTATTTTTACCACGTAGTTTCTGGTGAATAGTACTCAGGTTTTCAGGCAAGCACCTTTAGCTACTGAGCTGACTTGTCAGATCTCTGTGGTATGTAAATTTTTGTGAGAAAATGGGCTATATGTACTAGTACACTTAGACAAGAAACAATGGGTAATACTGAGAAGTAGAGTTAGAGCATGAAGGGGAACAAATTTTCCTTTTGGTTCTATATCCACTGTAATATTTCAATTATTTTTATAGGAAGCACTTCTAACTTTATGATAAGTTATTTCTGACAGACTATATATTGAAGGAAATTTCATGTACAGAAATCATAAACTGAATGAATTTTCATAAAGTAGAAACACTAATTTTAGTCATCACCCAGATTTTAGTCCTATTAGTATCTCAGAAGCATTCTACCTGTGTCCTTCTTGCCACCCTCATGTCTCACAGTGATATCTGCTTTTATGTCTTCTACAATCAGCTTTGTAGCCTACCAGCATCTGGTATCATTCACATTATTTATCTTAGTCATTATCTCATTTCACTTTTCATTTGTATTTTCTGTTTCATGACTTCATGGGTTTTATGAGTATTTTTTATTTAAATAGTTTAAACAGACTTGTAATTTTATTTTACAAAGTGTGTGTGTGTGTGTGTGTGTGTGTGTGTGTGTGTGTGTGTGTGTGTTTAGGTGTGTGCCTATGCAGGTGCAGTAGCTATGGAGACCAGAAGACACAGTTGGAGTTATAGGTGGCTGTGAGCTACCTAACATAGATTCTGGAGTATGAACTCAATTGTTTTGGGAGAGCAATAGAGCTGAGCCATCTCTCCAGCCCTGTCTTAGTATTAAATGCTAACATTAAGTAAGGCTATGCTGTGTGCAAGATATAGTATATGTTCATCAGTATTCTCTCCTTTCCATTTTTGAAAATTCTGAAAACAGTGTCAGTGAGAGAGGGTATCCCTAGAACAGGTGGTTGCTTATATTTGAGGAAGAATGTGCCTTCTATTTCTCCATCTTTATGAGGGGAAAACCTTCAGAGGTATGTCTAATAGGTACTATCTCCTGAACACACTTCTCCCCTTAAATACAAGAAGGTCTTCTAAGGGAAACTTGAATGAAATTTCTAGCCATAGCAGGGCTTTTGGAAGTCATTATACATTCTATAGGACTATAATGTCTACTGCTAGTGTATCTGGCAGAAAGTCACTGTTCCCATGGCATCTTCCTACATGATCCCAAAAGATTCTCCCATTGATGTTGCCCATTGAAAGATCAACCAAGGAACTAGTGATAATGGATAGTCTGCCATTGAATCATTACCTAGCATTCAGCAAGTACTGGGCTCTCTGATAAGTCTGGAGATCCAAAGTGAAGGAAGAAAGGACAGCTAGCTCTTAAGATAGAAAAGCAGAGGAGAAACGAGGCACAGTGTAAGGCAGCACATAAGAGAACTAGTGATGAGGGTGTGTGCACTCTGGAACATGAAAGAGCAGGTGGGGGGAAGAAGTGAGAGGCTCAGGCAAGTTTTCTTGGAAGAATTAGCACCAGAACTACCTGGGACTTTTCTGGGCTAGGAAGGAATTCAGTGGGAGTATGAGGTATGGAAATGGGTAGCATGTGGAATGACCCAGGGGCTGGGAGTCAGGAGATTGAGCTCTACTTGTAACCAAAGCTTTGCTCTGGGATCTTCATAGCAAGAACATGGGTACTCAGGTCTAATGGTTGTTTTTTATGAAGATTATTTTAGTAATCTTTTTATTCCATGGTTAAGTGTGCCAAGGATTGGGTACCATGCAGAGAGGGGTGCATTATTGGTACCTATTTTTTCTTGACAAGTAATTCTGGATACTTGAACATTTCAGACTTGCCTGGATGTTTGAGACTGCCTTTAAAGACTTAAGCCCCTTGGATCAGGCTCAGCCTGCTTTATGCATTTTCTTCTGGGGCTCCAAAACACCCTTAGGCTATCCTGTAACTTCCAGTTCCAGACATCTTTCTATACAGCATTGGCCTGTGTACCCTCAGCTTCCACTACCCTGATCGTACTTCTTGATTTAACTTGTGAGAGAAGACCCCTCTCCTTCTCACTCTTCTCCTTCTATCTCAGTTCCTGCTGTCATGCATGAGGTTGTCCTCTTCAGCTCTGACGTTTATGATTTCTCCTGTGGTCCCTTCCTGACAGCTTGTGGTGGGGGCATTGCTTCTGAAATGTGTTCTTTGCTCCCAAGCCAGCCTCAAGTTATCCTCAGAGGAGCCCATCTTGCCAGTGAGATCCTGACTTAGGATACCTGTAGTTCTACCACCAGTGTCTCCCATGGCCAGCCTATGTTTTCTTTATGAATGGGGAAACTGAGGTTCAGAGAAAGGGAATGACTTACCAAGTCAGGCAGCAAAGGAGTCACATGGTTGAGATGAGCCTGAGTCTCTTGGCTTCTAGCCTCATGTTCTTTTCCAGAAAGCAGACTGCCTTTCTCAAGGTTCAAGGCTTGAGGATTAGAGCAGCAGCTCCCACCCACTGCTTGCTCTGTGCACCCATCTCTCTCAGCACTTCCTGCCTGAGCTACTTCATTGCTACCCACCAAAGCTGGCCCATCCGTGTTTCTGACTCAGCAGTCTAAGCAAAGGACATCTACTCATGTCTTTAGATGATTAAGGAAGCACTGGGGACAAGAAACTTGTTTTTCTAGTTGAGTAGGAGGTGCAAAAGGAGGTGGAGACATTCAACCAAATAGTAACATTATAATCTCTCAGCATGCTAAAAATTTAGGATTATCCTTTGGGTATATTATGCCAATGAAGTATTTTTACTAACTTAGAGGGGGTCATGATAGTGAAAATATCATGGCAAAAACAGGGAGTTCTCCTAAATCTTCTTTTGTTAAAACAAGGGAAGTAGCTATAAGTAGTGCCTAGAAATGATCTGTTTTCCCTCCATCTTTGCATCCACACCAATTTTTGTTCACAAGAAAATAATAGGGAAGTGCTTACTCATCATGAGCTCTCAGAGCTGTAATCTGACCAGTGCTCCTTTGGGAATGAATGGAGTTGAGATCTCTCTGCTGCACTGTCCCACAATCCACAATGCCATATGGCTGTCAGCTTTTGAAGGTTCCCACCTGATTACATTAACATCCAACTTAGTGACCCTGGTTTTAGATATCAAGATATTTTCTGACTGAGGAAAGCAGGAAATCCCAGTGACCCTTCTTATACTTACCAGGTTGCTAATGCCTGCAGAACTAACTCTTAAGGTGGGGTAATCAACCACATGGAAGTATGAGAGGGTGACACTTCTATGGGGATGAAGAGTGTCCTTCAATATTCAAATCCATGTGGGACCCGATTATGTGATCTTATTGGGAAATAATCTTGGCAGTTGTTGCTAGTTAAATTGAGATGATGCCATACTAGGGGATGGTTGGCTCTAATTCAGTGGCTGTTATCCCAATTAAAGAGGCAAATTTGTAGTTTCTCTTAGCTAAAAGGCAAAGAAGCCACAGAGGGGACAGGTTAGACATGCAAACACACACACACACACACACACACACACACACACACACACACACACAAGACATCTGAGGAGGTGGATGCAGTTTAGAGACATGTTGCTACAAGTTATATATCTTCAGGAATCCAGGAGGTGGAAGTAGGGAGGGACCCTCCCCTACAGTCTTCAGAGACAGGATAACCTTGCTGACACCCTGGGTTTAGACTTTTAGTCCCCTAGGATGAACAACACATTCATTGTTTTAGAACCTGGTTAATGGTAACTTGTTCTGCCAGCCCTTGGAAACAGACACAACACTTCTCCAGAACAAATTACACTTGTCTTATGAAATACGTTCCTGGAATGGCAGAAGGGGAAGATGCTCAATGGAGTCTACTCTCTAGCAGAAGCACCATGTGTTTCCTTAGATGATACTGTACACCTATGCAGGCCTGAGCAGGGGAACAAGTTGAAAAGGCCTACAAGACTTCATAGCAATAGGTTCTAAGATGTCTTTTGCTTTAACTTGCATCGCTAAATTTTCTCCAGATGAATATACACTATTTGCACAAAACTACATATCCATATCTGTAATATATATCTGTAGCTATATCAACTTAACACATCTATGTTATCTTTAATGGCACCTATTCTCATGCGTTTAGAAAGCACTTCCAAGTGAAGCAGTCCTAGAGCACCTTCATTTCTTGCAGATAAGGCTAGGAACGACTTCCCAAAAGGTAAGTGTGGGTAATCAAATGGAAGCTTTATGTAGTAAGTGGTACTCCTCAAAGAGCTCACCTCTGTATGCATTGTTCCGTTCAAGATAAAGCTCTCTGACAGCTAAGGAATCAGGGTCCTAACTGCTGTTAAGCAGTGCTTCCAAGGCTTCATAGGTCTTAGTGCTTACTCCAGGACTAGCTTCTAGAAGAGCAGTTCTCAACCTGTGGTTAGCATGTCAGATATCCTGCATATGATTCATAACAATAGCAATATTACAGTTATAAAGTAGTTACAGAATAATTTGTGGTGGAGGTCACCGCAATATGAGTACCTGTATTAAAGGGTGACAGCATTAGGAAGGTTAAGAACCACTGTCTAGACCACAACATGAGGAACTGTATTAAAGGTCACAGCATTAGGAAGGATGAGAACCACTGTCTAGAGTGTAAGGTATGTGAAAGCACAACTTTTTGTTTGTTTGTTTGTTTTTGTTTTTGTTTTTCCTTGACAGGGTTTCTCTGTGTAGCTTTGGAGGTTGTCCTGGAAATCGCTCTGTAGATCATGCTGGCCTCGAACTCACAGAGATCCACCAAAGCAGAACTTTTTTTCTGTCTTTTTCACTCATTACTTGGAGTAGTTCCTGAAATATCAGGATCAGCACATTTTCTTCTGAGTAAATTTGTAGTTATAGTACAATGAAAGCATGCTTCTCTTGGTTTTGTTTAAATCAGGCTGTGGTGTTCGCTAAAGATGCTCAGGGCTGCTGAGGGGCCCTTCTAGTGCTCTTTCCAGTGTTTCTCTTTCCATGCCCTGACCTTCCCTCCAGACAGGAGATAGTTCAATTCATTCTTCAGTTTACCCTTCCATATAACCTACAGGGAGGCTTGCATCTGTTGTATGTTGGAGATGAACATTGAAAAGGGCTTCCTGTCCACACACAGCACTTCCCAGCAAAATGATCCAGATCTGAAGGAAGGAAAGGCTCTATGTACGTGAGCTCTGTCACCAACACGGTGACCTGTTTCTGGGTCAAAGAACAGGAACTATTCAAACAAACAGCAAGACAGATGAAGAGACAGGGTCCAGGGGCAGGGCTGGTTGGAATAGTTTAGGAACAAAAGGAGTGGAAAAATCTGGAAGAAGAAAACAAGTTAGGAAAGAAGACTTTGGTGAAATAAAATAATTGGAAACAAATGGGAAGGAGAAAAGTAAAGGACTGTGGGCTGGAGAATCTGATTTCCAGCTGTCCTGAACTGCTAAAATGCCCTTCCCTAGAGCTCATCTCAGGGTAATCTTTTACTTTGCACAAGGAGACCTCCCAAAGGATTGCCCTTTGTGCCAAGGCCTGGCCTGGAGGTCTCTACCAAGTGTAAATCCTCCTGAGAAACTCCCACTAAGAAAACATTCAGGAAGCTTATAGCTCCACCACCTCCTCTGGAAGGGATGGGGTATGACTACTGTCTCTCTGACTCCACTGGGTTGAAGGTGGAGCCAGGGAAATCCTCAGCTGGAAGGAAAGCTGGAGACTTTTGTAGACAGCAGGGAATTCAGGGGACCCCTTAGCATTCCATAGTTGCCCTCTCTCTGCCCTTTTCAACATAGAGGGGAGGAGAAGTTTAAAGGAGATAAAGGGCCAACCAAATTTAAGAAAGTTTTCTTTAAAAGGCACCATTCTTAATTAGGGAAGATTTGTGGGTGATAGCCAAAGACTTTGGGAGATCACACATTTATGAATCCAGGTAAGGTCATATACATTTTGATAAAGGATGTCTTCTAGGACCTTTGAGCTGCCCTGAGATGAGAGGAATCCTCAGGGTGTTTTTCTGCGTTGCCAGCATTGCTTAGTTCTGCTACATGACTTCTAGACTCACTGTACTGGTTAATATTTGTCACAGAAATTTAAGGTCCATGATGCTTGGTATTCCTCCGAAGTCCCAGACTAAGGAGACAGGAGTGGTGGACAGGGTTTTTATTTCCCAGTAGGCACTGGGGAAAATAGAGGGACTTTTTGTTTGTTTCTTTGTTTTTACCAAATCCCATCTTAGGGGCTGGGGACCCTGAAGGGCATTTATGAGGGAAAAAAGAAGGAAATGCAGTCAGGCATCAAACAGGAAGTCCCTGCTTCCGGAGTTTGGAAAGGGCCTATCTACCAAAGATCTGGACCTGGATTCCTGGGGCCTGCACCTGTATTTTTTTTTTTTAATTTTTTGCGTTCTTGACTATGTAAGTTGAGGCAAAGAGATCTTCTTTTAGAGGTTTCCCTCCAGCTTTTAGAGTTTTGTACAAAGGGGCAGTTTGTTTTTTCCTTTCTGCTTTTTGTTTTTGAATTGAGACAGGTCTCACTCTGTAGTCTACTATGGCTGTGTAGACCAGGCTGGCCCTGAGCTTGTAATTTTTCTGCCCACACCCCCACTGCCCCAGTGTTGGGATGACAACCATGTACCATCACATATGGCAAGGAATGAGCTCTTAAAAATGAGGAACATATTGAGAGGGAGAGAGGGGGGAAAGCAATTGAATTTGACTCAGTAGAGTAAAACACAAACCCAAAATGCCAATTACTCATGTGCCTATACCTAAGAATTAATACATGTTGTCTTTAGTGATTGTACCTTCAGCTCCTTATCTTCATCCTTTTGTTCATCTTTTTTTTTTTTTTGAGATAGCAGCTTGCTAAGCAATCCAAGCTAGCCTGGAATTCACAGAAATTCTCCCAAAGCTTCCAAAAAGCTGAGATAACAAGCACGGGCCACTAGCTTCTTAAGCAGAACACTTATCTCAAAATCTGCTCTCAAATCCATATGTTCGTTCAGCTTGGGATATGTAAGAATTTTTCCAGTGGTGTGGAATTTGGGTATGTCCCTCACAGAGCTGGGGAACAATGGAATTTCCTGCATTTTCAGAGCTAGCATTTCTGCTGGAAATATGAGCAAAGCTGACTTAGTGTTAATACTTTCTCTTGCTCCTGTAAGAGAGAGGAAAGACTGCACTCGTTAACAGTGATGCGCAAAAAACCACAGAAGAGCTTCTGTAAAGAGGAGCATTTGTGGCTTTTGCACAAGTTATTCCTAAACGAAGGCTGAGTACAGCGTATGACACTTTTCAAAGCAGCTTCTGGATTGGTATTTCACTGAAATGGAGATGTTTGAGCAAGACCGGAAAGACAAAATCTATGTTTCATGACCTCTGCAGGAAAGAAATAGTTGCACTGTGGAACATTCTAGAGCAGCAGACTCAAACCATGGCCCGGAAGAACAGTAAGCCTTTTTGGGTAGGAGGGGGCCAGACAGGGAAAATCTAATGCCCAATAAGGTTTCTGATAGTTTTCCACTCTCACCCCACTACCTGCTCACCCAGTTCAGCAGACGTCAGATACCACCTCTAGCCTAGCATGAGGGAGGGAGAATGCAGAGGAAGGAAAGAAGAAAAAAAAAATAAATGCCGTTTTCAGGGACTTCAGAACTTTCTGAACCTTAACGTTGCCTGCAAAACACTGACTATATTGGGTACCAGCTGTCTTGATAGAGCACCTAGGCGTGCCAGGCATGGAGACATGGTCCTAGAAGTCAGTGCTGATTCAGAAACTATGCAGATTTAGGTAAGAAAGAAATGTGAGCTTTGTTACAGACACACTAATATGAGTCTCTTTGACAAACTAAGTTGAGTCCTTTGTAGTAAAGAAGCTGCCTCTTACAACCAAGATCCCCTTGACTATCCCTCTTTCCACTTTCCCTCAAATGCACAGGAAGGGGATTTTCCCCTCCCATTTCCTTACCCCCTCAAAGAAGGCCTCCAATGGAAGGGAACGCCGTTTTAGAAGCATACATCTGTCTGCCCATTTTTCTATGTTGGTCTGTGTCTTCAGTCCGTTGCAGCAAACCTTCAGTGAGGAAGGGAAAAATCCCTTGTCGACTGCGGCTATTATTAGTAAATAAGTGAACGAAAGGAACAAAGAATAAGGTTGTGCCATTTGCAGAAATGTGGATGCAAGTGAAAGTACGCATATTATGCCAATTAAGCCAATCCAAGAAAGAAAGCTATGTGTTTCCCTGAATAAAATCTTATATAGGTACACAGCATTGTGTACATATGATATGAAAGCAGAAGTAAAGCTGTCTAGGGGACAAAAGAGCCATCAGGAGTGATGAGAGATGAAAAACACCAGGATGGAGGAATTCAGGGGAAAATATACGCAGTATACAACACATGCATGTATGAAATCTTGAATAGTATTTCAACAAAAGAGAAAATAAGTGTTAGTTGGAATTTAATGCAATGCTCTTTCTTGTATTTCTTGAGCTATTTTAGGTTCCATGGACTACATTAAGAATGTTCTCAAGTAACCAGGTCTCCCAAACAGCATCAGGCTCAAGGAATGTCATAAATAATTTTTCTTTTTGGCCACAAAGAAACAATGTACAGAAATTCTCGGTTGTATCTGTATAATCTCTCTGTAAAACAACTTAGCTTTTCAGAATAAACACTAATGAACAATCAAATAAGTTATCATACCAAGATACCTCTGCAAAAACCTCACATTAAATGTCTCATATGAATGCTAATTTGCATAAATCATGCCAAAATAACTGGGCATGCTGGTTCATGGTGGGTTTTCTAAACTCATGTATTCTTTTACAACTTCATACATAAATAGACATGGACATAGACATATGGTATTCTTGATCATCCTTTCTTAGCCCAGCCCATGAATTCTTTCATACTCTCAAGGAACAGGTAATGTTGATACTTTTCCAAATATTCCAGAACAAACAAAAATGAGAAACTATCCTAGTTTTTCTTTTTCAGTGTCTCTGTCTTTTTTCTTTCATTTTTGTCTCCCTTTTTCATTCTTTTTCTCTTTTCCCCTCCCTTTTGCCTTCTCTTCCACAGCCAGGGTAACATGTCAAAAATCTAACAATCTAACAAAGGGCATAAAAATGAAGACTGCAATCCATTTCACACATAAATATATATTAAAATTGTCATGTAAAATATTCATGCTTTGAAGTGGGAGGTCATGGACTTCAGACTGATAGCTGGGGAACCAGCATAGAACTGAACCAGGCCCACTGAATGTGGGTCTCAGTTAGGAGGAATGGGCAGTCTATGGGGCCTCTTGTAGTGGATCAGTATTTATCCCTAGTGTACAAATGGATTTTGGGAGCCCATTCCACATAGACGGATACTCTGTCAGTCTAGACACATGGGGGGGCAGGGCCCTGCTCCCAAATGATATGACAGATTCTGAAGATCCCCCATGGAAGGCATCACCCTCCCTGGGGATCAGAAAAGGGATATGATGGGGGCTGAGGGAGAGGAGGGGAGGGAGAGGGAACAGGGACTGATATGTAAAATAAGGTTGTTTTTTAATTTAAGTAAAAATTAATTAAAAAGAAAAATAACATTTCATGCTTTGAATCAGGCAGTACAGAATGCTCTTATACCCACAAAGAGACAAAAGCATTAAAGCATTAGCATCAAGACAGAATGGTTCAATAATTAAAAATCTATTAATCTAACTCATTTAACTAACAGAAAAAAGAAAAGGCATCGCTTTGATAAATGGTGACAAAGCCAAAAACATTCAGCACCAATTTCTGATGATGCTTTTAGAACATGTGCAATACCACGGTTCATCATTTGTAAGCCCTATTAATTAGCCACTCTAATATTGCCATTTTTACATTTGTAAACATCTCATTGCTTGTCCCCTTATTTCATTCATAATGTTCTTTCCCATTTTATCTATTTGAGACAGGGCCTCAAGTAGCTCATATTGGCTTCACACTCATTGTGTAGCCAAGGATAACCTTGAATTTCTGATCCTCCTGCCTGTGCCTACTAAGTACTTGAATTACAGGTACATACACCACCATGCCTATTTTCTAGTGTTCTGGAGGATTGACCCCAGGCTTTATGCATGCCAAGCAGGAAGTCTGTCAACTAAACTACAAAATACCTAGTATCTTTATTCATATTTCCAAAAGAATAAAAATTTATTCTCAGTATCATAAGATTACTAGTTGGTTGATTTTTGTTCTTTGTTTATATGTTTGTGGATTTTTCTTTTCTATCAACTTGATACAAACTAGGGACTTCTGGGAAGAGGGAACTCAACTGAGAAAATACCTCCATCAGGCAAGTTGGTGAAACATTTTTTAATTAGTGATTTCTGTGGGTGCGACACGTAGGCAGGTTGTTCTGGGCAGAAGAAAGCCATGGGGAACATACATGGTGTATGATACCAGTGCACAGCAGTTCTGCTTCAGTTCCTGCCTCCAAGTTCCTGCCTTGAGTACTCTGACTTCTCTCAGTGAGGGAGTATGACTTGGCAGTTTTAGGATGAAGTAAGCCCTTTCCTCCCCCTCTGTTGGTTTTATTCAGTGTTTAATCACAACAATAAAAATAGAGTTACACAGATTCAATAATAATCTATGGAAAGTGCTGTACCACAGCACTCAACTCTCCTGCCTTCTTCTATCCATTTTCTCACTCGTGTAACATTTATTAATACTGCTGAGCACATTATCAGGGGTAATATACTGTAGTTTTATTGATTTCCTATTTTCTTACCATTTTATCGGTGGATATAGAGTACTTTAACTGCTTCTCTGATTTATTTATTCATATGTGGTCTTATCAACCAAGTAACACTCTTCCTGATGACTAAAACATTGGGCTCCTTACATGCTAATTCCTGGATTTGCTTCATTGTCTGTAGTAGCTTAATGGTCTCTGATCCTATTTTCACAATAGAAAAACTTCATAAGGCTTCTCAGATTTTCTTAATGGTCAAATAGAACTGTAAATTCATGTAGTAGTCATTTGATTCCAGTTAGAAAAACTTCTCCTTGCTGCTACAGTTTGAATGGCATATCATAATACTTCTTGTTGACATTTACTCTTCATTGTGAGGTATTGAGAGAGTAGAACTTTCATTTCACTATGGTATTTGGAGGTGGGGCATTTGAGAGGTGATTAAAGTTCAATGAGGCCATAAGTGTGGAGGCCCAATTTAATGGTACTATAGCACTGTAAGATATGGACACTCTGATGTGGTTTTCTGTTTACCTTATGGACCTCAGTAGTCAGCAGAGTCCAGCAAGAAGGCTCTTTCCAGGAGCTATAGTTACTGTGAGACCTAACCAAGGATCTGAGATTAGTACTAGAAAACATTATGACTTTAAAAGCCCATACTTGGACCTCCATGCTGCCATATTTTCTCCTTTAGCATTTGTCTCACTTTTTATCTTAGTTACCTTTTTGTGATTTCATTTGACCCAACCAGGTTGACTGTCCTTTTGAATAATTTAAAGCTATTTGCAGCCTTAATTACATCTGTAATATTTCTTCTTATTTACCTCATAATATAACTTATTGATAAGAGTGTTATCCTATGGCCAGTTACTTCCCATAGACAGTTAACTAGATGGAATTATATAAGGCAAGAACATGGATGTGGGTGTTCAGGAATTTTACAAGCCATGTACTTATTACAATGGCTATGTAAATAATCTCTTACTCCCTCAGTAGACCATAAACTCCCAAGGGCAGGGCCATGACTGATTTGTAAAATGAGTAAACAAAGAAGTGGATGAAAATAAGATATCACATATGCATCTGTACAAATATATTGTATATAATTTTAGGTAAACATAAAACAGCATGATGACTCATTTTTTTCCTCCTTGTCTCTTCTTCTCCTCTCCACATTTAAAACCTCCCAAGTTTTCCATTTTCTCCTCCATAGTACCTGTGTTCTGCTATTATCCACTTTAGAAATACGCCCATAAACTCTCAACAATATGATTGCCTGAACAAAGTCAATATAATGACAACATTAGTTGTCATGCCAGTATGGGCAAGAGAAATTTCACATGGTTTCACCCCTAGATAAAGAACTACAGGTGGTCAATGGCTACTGAAACAGCAAGAGTCAGATTCCTCTAGGGACAAACTCCCACATAGATTGTCCAACCAATCCTAAGTGGTCATCCCTACACATGTGCCCCTCTCAGAAAACCTAAATGGACTCAGTAGGTTATATATGCATGTGTGTGTGTACACAAATATATGTATATTCGTGAATTTTGGAGGAGGATCTGGGAGGATTTGGAGATGGAGGGGGTAGTGATTTAGTGCTTGTGTATGAGAGTCTTAAAAAACTATTATTTTACTATTGTTTTTTAAAGAAAGAGACTAAGGAAGTAATCACTTTGCATATGTCTGTTTTGATCCACAGAAGGATTACCAAAATGTCACAATCCCTCTACCTCCCCCCCCCAAAAAAAAGAGCCGTGGGAGCCTTTAGAATTTCCCAAGAAGCCATAAAATTTATGTTTGGTGAGAATCCAGGCCGAAAGCCCCCCTGTGGACTGGTGGCATTAGCTGGCACCTCTGTTGACTTGGGCAGTCTCACCACAGGATCTCCACACACCCATCTCTAGCTCTTTGCAAACACTCAGAACCGAACACCTGGGCACCATGTGATCTCAACTGTTTATGAGGAGATCAAGGGCATCCTGGGTGAGGTAAGTGGAGGAGGGTAAGAAATGGCATCTAAAGCCAAATGTAAGGACTTAAGATGAATGTAACACCTCATCTCAAAGGTGTTGTTACTAGGTTTGGGTGTTTCTTTTTTTAATTTTTGCTTTGATGTAGGAAATACTACAGTTGCTAAATATTCTTTAACAGATATAACTCTATTGTTTTACCATTCGTTGGTCCTATTCCCTTTCCAGTGACCATGTGCCTGTTCTGAGACAGGACTCAGAATAGATTCAGCTAGCAATTCTGTGGTACCTATATTGCTGTATCATTTTCATGCCATAGCATTCACCCATTTAAAGGAGAGAGTTCAATAATCCTTGGGATATGCATAGTTGTGTGACATGGTTATCCCCAATTCCAGAACATTTACATCCCCCCACCCCCGCATAGAAACCATGTATCCTTTTGTCAGACTGATCTCATTTCCTCCCCATCCACCATTCAGTTTGGATTGCAGCAAGAAGACTGTCCCCAAATTTTTCCCAGCCTAGTGCCACATTTCTAGAGAAGGAGATCTGTAGCTGTTTGATGGTCAGGTCTCATTTCTGCATCTCCATTTGTTAGACATAAAATGAAGGCTATTGGATCACCAGGAGAGACTTTGTTCTTCTTGTACTCCACACACAAACTACTCTGTAAACAAGGTATTCGTTTAGTTTAACAGTCCAGCAGAGAGACAGAGAGACAGAGACAGGGAGACAGAGAGACAGAGAGACAGAGACAGAGCCTGTGCATGCGTGTGGAGGCCAGAAATTTATGTTGGGTGTTTTCTTCAACCATGTTTCAATTGTGGAGCTTGCTATTTCTGCTAGACTGGTTGTCCAGCAAGCTCCACAGATCCACCTGGCTACCTCCACCCATTCCTCACCTCACGTTTCTCAGCATAGGATTACAGCTGCATGCCACCATGTGAGACTTTTATTTGAGTGGCTAGGATCTGAACTCAGGTCCTTAGGCTTCTACAACAAGCACTTTACCTATTTAGTCATCCCCGTAGTTCTCAGCACCTCCACCAGCCCAGTATTACTATCATTCTCATTATGCCTTGGCTTGTGCACATCATCTGCAGAGCCTCCCACCCTTTAGAACCAAACTTAGCTATACTTCCTCCAGGAAGGCTCATGTGATTCCTGATTTTTTATAACTCTTCTGGAAACTCGGTGGACTGTCTACCACACAACCTGAACCTTCCTTTTACATACAAATGTGTGTTTTTCATGTGTGTTTTCCGAGCCACACCCTGCAATGCTCTTTTCTTTCTCACTCAATGCCTCCTCTTACTGCCTTTGTACTCTTTCCTGTTTGACCTCTGGGGAAATACCTCAGTACTTCCCAGTGTGCACTGGGAAGAAACTGTATGGAACTCACATGGTTCTAGTGCTTACATTATTCCCAGTCCAGGTCAATGAGCTCAGGTGCTTTATCTCATTGCAGCTCCAAGCAACAACTTGTAAGCTTTGAAGAATCAAGTTATTTTGTCAAGCTCAAATGTAACACAAAGGAAAATTCCATGTGTGCCTGATTCCTGTGTTTGTGCTTTTAGCCTTCACTTTATAAAGGGACTTTCTACAGTATGAGGTTGCAGAGCTGTAATGAGTCCAGGTTTCTCCTGTAACAGATGGGTGTTGGGCCCAATACAGAGCTCCACAGTGACCCTATAATCTTATTACACTCCATATCATGCAGAACATCCCAAAGGGACCAAGATCTTGATTGCTCCAGCTTTGAGTGATATGTCAAGATACTGATAGGTGAGAGCAAATTTGGGGGAAAGTGAGGTGCCTCCCCAAGTCTCAGTGGAGAAGCATTTACCTCAAAGATGCCAAATGTTAGTTGAGAACTGACTTTTAATTAGCCAGAGATTTTTTTCTCACAAATTGTTCTTAAAGCTATCCAGTTATTTTCTGAAAGAGCTCTGCATTTGAGCATACTTCACCAACCCATGCTTGATGGAGCTCTGCTTTTCTGATGTGAAAAATGATAAGCGTTCATTGTGGGAAGCTTTAAAATGAAGAGAAATATAGAGAAGGAAGCAAAAGCACCACAACCCAGAGATAAACACTGATAACATTTTGGAGTATTTCCTCTTAGACTCACCAGCTTGCATGCTCCTGTCCTCTCAATAGAGAAATAAATATATTCAACATGCATCATTGGAATCAAAACCAGAATACAAGTGTGTAGCCCCCTTATCTTGTCTAACATGAATATTTTTGATTGGCATACAAAATAATGGGTTTTACTGTGTCATATTTATATGCATGTGTTAGTATATATTCCTCTTGTATCCGTGAACCTGGTTTACTTTGAATGATCCCCTATTTGCTTCTGAATGTGTCCCTATCAGGACCTGATTCTTGTACATAACTAAGTCAGTTTTAACACTGTCTCTTGTATCCATTAAGTATCGGTACTGGTGCCACATAATTAAGTGCCACATGAATGCATGAGAGTTCCTTGCCTACCAGGACACTTTCTGCATACTTCTCTGCCCACTGGCCTTTTGGAGCATTTTTCTCTTCTCTATTAGGCTTTCTATTTGAGGGGTTCTGGAAAGTGCTTCTGAAAAACCAGTGTTAATTCAAAAACAGCAGAAGGTAGTAAACTTCTGTCATGCTCTGTAATGTATTTCTCATTTGTCAAGGTCTATTACTGTTAAGAGATTTTTTTGTCAATGAACTGAGTCACCCACCCCCAAAATCTTAGTGAATCTGGCAATGAGGTTGGTGACCTTTGGGGAGCAGGAGACACTCTAGCAGAAATTTTAGCTGTGAATATTATTCTTTGCCCAGGAAATGCAGACATCCTCATGTACCCAGCACATTCTTTGCCCCTTCCCCCCTGAGCTGAAGATAGGTCTTGATCCTTGTTCTTGGTGCTCAGCTATCTGAGAGCTCTCACACAAAATGGGCTGCACTGGATTCTCCACTGAAAGAAAGAGAAGGAATGAGCCTGGTAGCTCTTGCTGTGGGGTGACTCAGATTTTCCCTTTGCATAGTCACTAAGAGGCCAGGGCCCAGGTAAGCCCTTCTCCAGGCAACCGTTTTAAGATGAAAAATTGCTCACCACACTGAGAATCTCAGTTTCTGGAAGACTGGGTTAGGCTAGAGGAAAAATCAACTCATGCTTTCAACCTTAATTTTACAATAACTGCACACAGAAACCCCACTTTTACAAAAAATTGTTAAAAACACTAGAAAGAAGTTAATGCTATTGCCAAACAAAGAAAGAGAAAGGGAATATAATAACTCAGAAAAAAATTAAAACACAGCTATTGTCACATTTCCTCTTTTGCTTCATATAAGCCTTTTGTGGTTATAATTGCAGTCATATAATATTTGTATCCTGCTTCATTTATGTAGACTTTTCTAGTAAGAATCTTATGAGGAATGAAAAGTATTGCTGTATATTTTATTTTTAAATTTTAATTTATTACTATTTTGCTTATGTATGATATCTGTACATGAGGGGGGAGAGAGAACATATTGTGCATGTACACATGTGTATGCAAGAATGCACACATCATGGCACAAATGTAGATGTCAGAGGACAACATTTGGGGGGTCAGTTCCCTCTTCCTACCATGGATTTGGGGGATTCAACTCAAGTTACAAGAATGGTGTGGCAAGTACTTCTATTCACTGAACCATCTCCCTGGCACAGGAATGTTCCTTTTTTTTTTTTTTAGTGATATTGCTTCAATGTGAACTTGTGGGTTTTTCCTTTTGTCTTTGCAGTAGGTGTAGAGTTAAGGGATTTAAGACATGGTTGCTCTCTCAAAGAGGATTCACTATTTCTGGAACACATAGTCGATTCTTATGTGTGTTTTCAGAGCCACACCCTGCAATGCTCTTCTCTTTCTCCACCCAATGCCTCCTCTTACTGCCTTCGTACTCTTTCCTGTTTGACCTCTGGGGAAACACCGAAGTACTTCCCAGTGTGCACTGGGAAGAAACCATAAGGAACTCACATGGTTCTAGTGCTTACATTATTCCCAGTCCAGGTCAATGACCTCAGGTGCTTTATCTCATTGCAGCTCCAAGCAACAACTTGTAAGCTTTGAAGAATCAAGTTATTTTGTCAAGCTCAAATGTAACACAAAAGAAAATTTCATGTGTGTTTGATTCCTGTGTTTGTGCTTTTAGCCTTCACTCTATAAAGGGACTTTCTACAGTATGAGGTTGCAGAGCTGTAATGAGTCCAGGTTTCTCCTGTAACAGATGGGTGTTGGACCCAATACAGAGCTCCATAGTGACACTTACAATCCTTAATTAGGTCTGAATCCATGAGCAGCATCAAGTTGAGGCCTAGATGAACAGTTTAGAAGCAACACAGTACATATGGGTGCAATCAGCGAGCTTTCAGTCATTTGAATCTATCACCTTCAAACTCAGATTTTTGTGTTGGAACCTATGAACTACTCCTAACTAAAGTGCTATCTCAGTGGCCTTGATGTGTGGAATCCTCTCTCACGCCCCTTTAATCTTGTTGGTTGGTTTACTGGAGAGTGTGCTCTGGTGGGTTAACACCTCACCCCCATGTTAACCAAATGAAAAGACTCTAGCATCTTGGAGGGCACCAAATATTAATGTGAGAAACAATCTTCCAATATGAGAGATTCTTACCTGCTGAACTGTGGAAAGGATCCCAGAACAGGACACAACTCATAGAGACCAATAAATAAATGCTTAAGATATTTGGAAACCTAGAACTCTGATTGGTTGGCTTGCATAAGAATCACCCCTACAAATCATTTGTATTATGAGCTTGTTTTGTTTCTCAGGGTCCTCTTTAGTATCCCACACTCTAAGAGAAATGTGTGTCCTTATACACGGAAATGTTCAGAACTGGTGATGCTCTCAAAAGAAACCAGCACCCATATGTTCTCAAGATCCATTTGAACATTATTTGGTAGCTTTAGATCTGCTAATTCCTGTCCTAACTTCCAATCAGGGTATCAACTCTTAAATCAACACTCATCTCTGGAGTTTTTGTTTGTTTCAAAATGAGTTTTACATGTGTGTGTGTTGTGTGTTTATTATGATGTACATGCATGAATGCATATGTAAGTGCGTATGTTCATATATTTGAGAGTGCACATGTGTCTGTTAACATGTGGAGGCCCGAGGTTGACCTTGGAAGTCATTCTCAATAGCTCTCTACATTATTCATTGAGGCAGGGTCTCTCATTTGAACTTAAAACATGCTAATTGGGTAGGTGAACTATTTAGCTTGTTCCAGGGATATTCCACTTCAGTCTCCTGAGTCCCTAGGGTTACAAATGGTCAATACACCCACTCAGTGTTTATGTCTATTCCAAGGATCTGAACTATGATCTTTAGACTTGCAAAGTCTCATAAGGGATGCTAAAGTTGATCCATAGAAGAAAAGAGTTTCTTGATGTAAGTAAGTTGGTATGGTGATCCTTGATATCACTAAGTCATTTTCAAGCCCCTCAAAAATGACTCTTTTTTTTTCTTGGCTTTTCTAACTAACACTGCAGTATGTTTTTATACCGAGTCCAAGAACACATGTTTGAGAATGTATTATTGGCTTTGTTCAATAATGTCTTAGATTGATAGAAATGAGCATCTTACACTGAGGTTTCAAGTCAAATATTAAAAGGTGGACACTGGCATAGCCTCTGAAAAATCCAACTGTATACTTTGAACTGTAGAAGTGTTGTGAAAACATGATAGAGAAGAGATCCGGGAAGTCTCCTTCAGTGCTGTTTCCTACCATTTGTGAGAGGGAATCTTGCACAGGCACACGCTTATAGTCTCCTGTCCTGTAAGAATGGTTGCTAGGCATTTCTCTACTAAACGATACACATTGCAAGAAGACATGTTCCCATTTTATTGACCTACCTTGCATCTTCAGTAAGCTATCTCAGTGCCTTTGTCCACACAGCCATTAGACTTCCTCTAATTGCTCTGACTCAAATGGAGACTAAGTTTGTGGTTGGAAATGTTGTGACATTACCAAGAAAGTTCAGTTAGTATAAGGGCTCTTCTCAGACTCCTGTTTGCAAAGCCAAGGAAACAAGTTTAGCAGGAAAGGCCATACACTGATATGCAAAGCTATTATGTGAGTCTTGATAGGACTCAAAGACTCAAAAGCTTACCCTCCCCCTACTTTGTCAAAGGAACATTTTAGTGAGGCTGCCTACTTATCATTTATGTTCAGGAAGGACAAACAAATTCTGGAAAATTAAAACCCAGGCAACATCATGAATTTGTTAAGCTAGCAGTTTCAAAATTATTTCCCATCTAGCCTTTGTTTTTTATTTTCTCTTCGCTCTGGATTATCTTTTGCTGGAAGTAGAAATATGGTTTTGTGTAACTAGAAATCACTGAGAACATCAGCAATTGCACTAGGAATCAAAATAGAAGCTAAGAGTGGCAAGAAGTCAGGTGTGAAAGTGATATTATTTGTGAACAGATGATGAGAACATGGTAAAAGGGAGAGTAGAACATAGATTTATGAAATGTTAACTTGTCTGTGGTCTCAGAGCAACAGAGCATGTCAAAATGCAGATTCCAAGAACATAGCAGCAGAAAGTCTGACCCAATAAATATGGATCAAATCCTACACATGGATAAAAACCACTATCTTTACAGATTTTTTAAAAGGCATCTTAAGAGGTTATATCATTTGCTTAAGGACTGTAATGATAACTTTCTGAAACCTTGCCTTCTCAACTTTGAGACTTTTCCTCTCTGTGTGGGTCCAAGAATGAATTCTTTTTTGGGGGACTATCTGAATCTAAGCCAATGGTCAAGTCCTATTTTAGTCAAATGGGGCCAGTGCCAGAGGTCTCAGACTGACTGACTATGCTAGTAGGGATGGGGCATCACTTAACATGTATATGGCCCTCTTCATTGTTGCTGATAAACTGAACACAGACTTTCCCAGATCAGAGGGCTAAGCTGTGAAAATAATTGTCAGTACTGTTGCTACACCAGCTAGCCATTTTATATCTGGTTACTGGGCCACCAGGGCCCTGACACTTAAAGGTCTTGTTGAGGACTTTCTCTAGGATGCTTAGTTCCTCAACCTACACAGGACATTAGACATTTGGATATGTAATCAAAATGCCTTGTTCATTAGTTTGTTAACCACAAATTTAAGGCCCAAACAATAGAACTGTATTGTCACATGACTGTAAGAGAATAGAAGTTGAAACTTAAGGAGCCATCATGATTGATTCCTTTTAGAGATGCCAGTGATAGATATGTTCCTTGTCTCTGTCTTAGCTTCTGCTGGTTTGTTGGCAATCTTTGGTGTTCCTTGATATTGACATATAATTACAATTTCCAGCTATTGTGTTAACATGACATTCTATATGTGTGTGTTTTT
This sequence comes from Cricetiscus sungorus, assembly GCA_030556225.1. Taxonomy (NCBI): domain Eukaryota; kingdom Metazoa; phylum Chordata; class Mammalia; order Rodentia; family Cricetidae; genus Cricetiscus; species Cricetiscus sungorus. Next base: position 14,278,808 of record JANBXA010000726.1, read on the forward strand.
GATAATTCTCATATTTTAATAAAAATAGTAGATATATTGGATTAAGGCCCACCTTATCTCAGTGCAATCTGCTCTTAATTACATGCACAGCAACCCTTTTCTCAAAAAGTGTCATATTGTGAAGTATTAGGAGTTAGGAATTCAACACATGCATTTTTGAAAGACACAAATCAACCCATCATACATAATCCTTATTTCTGTTATGCATAAGGATAAATACTTGAAGGTAGAAGGCAGTGGATGAGGGGCAGAACACTAGGAACAAACTTAAGCATAACACTGTCCTAGTGAAGAGAGAAGTGTATTAGAGAATTCAGATACTAGGGAGAAAAAAATCCATGAATTCCATAGTAAAATTGCAGGTAATATATTTTTATTTGGACTATATCCAACATTTCATAAGAATAGATGAAAATTATCCATAAGCATACATTAGCATTGAATTCTACTTATAAATAAGCTCTTCTACAATTGTGACTTTTTATTCTCTGGAACTTTCTAATTTAATGTTTCTCAAAGTTCTTAACTCTGAGGGGAAAATAGCAACAGATTATTTTAGAGGAATAAAAAGGTATTCATCTTCAAATCTTTCCCCGCTGAGAATTGAAAAGCAGAGAAGCTACAGGCTTCTTATTCGGATGCCCCTTAAGTGCAATGTGGTTTGCTGTGGCTTACTTGAAAAAAATGGAGGACATGGCTATGAGGCAGTCTGCTACAGAGGAAAGACGGCAGAGGGGAATGGAAAAAGCCAGATGTGGTGGTGACATTTTCTTGAACAGGTTCGACATTTCCCTAACAGAGATTAGGAAGCTTTTTTAAGTCAGGGGTGATTTGGTTTCTAACGTGAACTTTGGTTGTTTGAACAGCCTTTGCTCAATCAGAACCTCATTGGCCACATGTTAATCTGAAGGATGCCTCTGCAAGATAGGCTCCACATTCAGGGGCATTTTAAAGAGCCAAGTACCTTGAAGAAAGGAAGAGGGACAAGCAGAGGGAAGAAGTGGGAGGGTCCAGGCAAAGGGCTCTGACACCTGCTGTGATGCAGGCTAGTCTCACTTCAGAGTACTTTGGGGGAATTAGAAAGCGAGTGCTGAGTCACTTACCCAGATTTTCTAGAAGGCAAAGGTGGGCAATTCTAGGTTTTGGTGGTCACAGAATGTGGCTTCTGGTGGGCCACAGTCTAGAGTAGAAAGAGGGAGGAGAAATTCTGCACAAAGTTTTAATCTGTAAGGTTTGCCTTCAACATGCCACCCTTACTTAATCTCGCTCATGACCTATCCATGGGACAGGTTTCTGAGGCAGGATCATTCTTTACTCCAAGCAGCATAATGCCTTGCATAGTGTTTACTGTGTAGCAAGTTCTGTTGTAAGTGCTGTGCAAGCATGTTATTTGATCTATACCCTAGATGAACAAATGGAGTTACCCACATGGGAAACAGCTTGCCCAAGTTCATACTGCAAGTGGGTTGCAGACCTGTGATTAGAGCTCCAGTCTGACATTTGTGCACCCTCACTGCCACTGAATGCTTCCCAGCCAGGGCACATGAAGAAAGGACAGTGGAGGTGAGTAAAACCATTGTCTGGAGCCATCAGGGGAATGGCTTTTCTAAAGATGCTTATTTCCAAAGGCAAGCCTGTACATGGGAGACTGTCTGAAAAGCAACTATTGTTGGATAGAAATCTTCGTCAATGTCACCTCACAGCAGAAGACTTCAAACATGTGATCACATTTTTTTTGAAGATTCCATGGCTTCAGTACATATGTCACTCGTTTACTCACCCCACCTTTATTGCAAACGTGTACTGTTGAAGTTCTTGTTGACATTGAGTCTTTAGCTAAATAGACTGCACACTCTGTGTAGCATAGAAGCATCATAATGCTCCACTGAACATGGCAGCATCCCAGGTGGCCTGGTAGCACCTGGAAACAGAACCACACAGTCCTAGGTATGCTCGCTCTATCATGTTCACCTGGCTTCATGGGCATGAAGAAGTCAGTGAACTTTAGTTTCCTCATACATTGGTTGGGCTTTAAAGATATTTATTATTATTATTAAGGACAATGCAGACTTAGAAAAGAATACTGGAAAAGCACAGTGCTCGCCCTTCACCCCAGGCATGCTGTGATCATAAAACATCAGGAGATTCCTTTCATTTTATACAGGGAACTTATAACTCTTACAGCACTAGAGTATCTCTGGATTCTGGACTACCTCAGCTTTGCTTATTTGCAGTTGCACAAGCAAGTAACACAACTCTTTTGCAAAGTGGGCACTGAATGAGAGGCGACTGACTACAGTACAGAGTAAGGCAGATTGTTGATTCACTTCACACCTCCTTGGCTGTGCCTCACTTTCTTCACCTGCACATAGGCCTAATAATACTTACCACCTACATGTCTTACTGCTGTAGTGAGGCTTCTTGTAGGCAAAGGCAAGGGAGAGCGGGGGATCATTAGAAGATGTACATCTAACAAAGTAGAAACTTTTGAACTTTCAGAGCTGTAGGGTTGTCGTGTTACCGTTATCTTTTAAACTCCATTTCAGTATTTCAATTACATTAGAAGTGAATCATTCCCTTCCACTATCAAGCCAGTGTGTTCAGATGCAGGAGTGTCCTCTGACCTCTCAGAGTCTTGTAGTACATCTTAACTCTCACTGAAAGTCCACTGAGTGGCTGTGACCAAAGAATTCGCATTGTTATTTCATAAGCTTCACCCTATTTTGCATACTGGGAGAATGAAGGGTAGCTATGCAACAGGAGTGAGGTCTGGACTGTCAAAGGCACTGGCAGGCAGCGAGTGATTGCTTTATTTCCAGAAGAACTTGCTTAAAAGTATCTTTTCATTTATTCCACATATACTCAATGAGCATCTATTATGTGCCAGACACTGTTCTAGTAAACAAACTAAAGTCTCTGGCCTTGTGCACATTATACTTTTGAGAGACTACAGAACCGGTGACCAAATAGATAAATTCAAGAGATACCTTCAAGTAATAATAAAGTTTATGAAATGGGGTAATTAGTTAAAAAACAAACAAACAAACTTGCCCAGGATCAGATGCTGGTTTAGTTGAGACAATTAAAAAAATAACTCCTCTCATCCTAGGACTTGGGGGCTTGAAGTCACCGTGCTTGGGCTCCACCTCTAGAAATATCTTAACCTAGCTGAGATGCCCTTTAAATTTAAAATTTGGGCAAAAGGGCTCACTCTTACACTGTTTATGCCCAAGTGTGGATGTTGTGTGGATTCCTCCTCAATCCCATCTGAAAGGAAGAAGCAAAATGTAGGCCAAAGGTCTTATTGGGGAGATGGTGATGTGAAATTGATGTGGCTCTGTTGGCCACCTCTCCGTCATCATTTCCACTTTCTCCTCAGGGTGCTTTACCATCTCGGGGACAATCTTGAGATGATGACTGACTAGAAATCGGTTTCCAATGCCATAGATCTCAGTTGCTCTACCTGCATTCTTCCCTTCCTATCAACAAACACTGGAAAAGCTCTGATTCATGGCCCCGGAGCTCTTCCACGCTGTACGCGCCTCTTGTTCTGAGTCAGAGTGGAAGAGCTGCGAGCCTTCGGTTGGCAGGGCTTAGTAATGCGGAAGGAAACGGTTACTAGGAAATGAAGAGTTACAATCATCAAAGTGATCAGTAACCAAAGGACAGTGACTAGGTTCTTTCTTACATGGTGGAATAGAAAAGAGTAGGTGTGTGACAGACTGGGACCCAGATGACCCCCGTACTACTCAAAGGGCCAAGGCCAACTTCCTATGAAGCTGCCTAGGAAGTAGGTGGGGACGGTCCCTCTTGTGCCTCCATGTTGTTTATTTATGCTTTCCTGAAATAAGCAATCTCAACCTCTAATTTCCATGTGGAAACATGCCCCACTCTCCCCTGCCCTCAAGATGTGGGTGTGAAGATGAACAAGAACATAAAACCACTCAACAATGGAGTTTGTAGATGGTAGTCAAAGACCCGAACTGGGAAATTTTACTCACAGAAGGTCTCCTCTTATCTACCTTTCCTTTGTTTTGTCACTAAGCTGTGATCACAGTTGAGGTCAATTGAACATTCTGGAAACATTTAGAGTCCAACAACAATAATACATAGCATTTTGCATGTGCATGTGTTTTAGTCACTTTCTAAGAACACATTCAATCTTACAATAGCTCTTTAAGGCAACTGTCACATTATTACTATTATTCCCATTTTATTGATTAGGAAACTGAGGCCCAAGGACATTTGTGTTACTTGCCTTACTCTAGAAGGTGATGACAGGATCTAGGCAGACTGTTTTCCAAGCCTGTACTCTCTCTCTCTCTCTCTCTCTCTCTCTCTCTCTCTCTCTCTCTCTCTCTCTCTCTCTCTCTCCCTCTCTCTCTCCCTCTCTGTCTTCCTCTCCCTCTCTCTCTCCCTCTCTCTCTCTTTTTCTTTCTCTCTCTCTCTCTCTCTCTCTCTCTCTCTCTCTTCTAAATTGACAACTGTGTAGATGTACATACTGTATTTTAATCACACCCATCTTTACATTTTCCTCCATATACCCATGAACCCCCACATGCTTACATTCTCCTCCCAAATTAACGTCCTCTTAAAAACAAAACAATAACAAAAAACAGTTTGGTGAGCCAAAATCAAAACAAAAAGCAAAGCAAAACAAACAAACAAACAAACAACAACAACAACAAAAACCCTGATACTCCTTTTCCCAGAAGCCATCAACTGTCAATAGCTTGTCAGGAGTTGGAACTTACAAGCCCCTCCCCATCCATGTTAGAATGTTGACTGGCTCCTGTCTGTTCATCTATGTTTGTTTAAACTCTGCCTTTGCCACTCACGTCATATATGACTTAATGTATTATTTATCGTCTTCCCAACCACTTCTAGAAAAGATGAGAGGCAAGGACTCATAATTCACTAAACACCTACCAGCTGGCTTATAATTTTTTGTTACAAACCCACACATTTCCCCAAGTAGTTTTTTTCATACCTGCTCTTTCCTCAGATAATCAGGCCTATGAACATCTGAAGCCCAAATAAGCACCCATAGTATTTTCTGGAAAGTATGAGTTGGGTAGGCACAAGGCCCAGAGATAGCCCCGACAGGCAACTTTGATTTTATTTTTAGAAAGTTGGAGCCAAAGTAAAAATAAGACTAAATAGTTAAGCCAAGAAACCAGAGTTTGGTTATTACATAGATCGAGAACTCATGCCTGAGGCTTACAGGAGAGAAATGAACGAGTTGGCTTAGCCACATAAAGTGCTGTGCTTCCATTGACTGGGCTCAATGCTAGAGGCAGTGTGTGTGGACTATGTATGTGCTTTGTGTTTTGTTCCAGAGACTCCTGGTTGGGGAGAAAAGGGTCTGAAAGCTTCTGAGCAGTGATCCATCATCCTGTTTCTGGAGCGACAGCTCAAACTGGGAAATGGAGCTAATATTTGTAGCATGATGGAATGAAAAAAATTCCAGGAAGCTAGTTGCTAAATTTATATTTCTACCATAATCTGCATGTAAGTTTCAAGATGGCAGCCAGTAGAACTATTATTTTCAACCTGTAGGTCGAGACTCCTTTGGGGTCAAACAAATGTTTCACAGGGTCACATACCTTGCCGATCACATATTTACATTATGATTCATAATAGTAACAAAGTTGCAGTTATAAAGTAGCAATGAAAATAATGTTATGATTGGGGGTCAACACAAAACAAGGAACTGTATTAAAGGGTCACACACAGCATTAGGAAGGGTGAGAACCACTGTCTAGACCATCAACATGAGGAATTGTATTAAAGGGTCACACACAGCATTAGGAAGGGTGAGAACCACTGTCTAGACCATCAACATGAGGAATTGTATTAAAGGGTCACACACAGCATTAGGAAGGGTGAGAACCACTGTCTAGACCATCAACACGGGGAACTGTATTAAAGGTCACAGCATTAGGAAGACTGAGAACCACTGTCTAGACTATCAACATGAGGAACTGTATTAAAGATCACAGCATTAGGAAGGGTCAGAACCACTGTCTAGACCATCAACATGAGGAACTGTATTAAAGGTCACAGCATTAGGAAGGGTGAGAACCACTGTCTAGACCATCAATGTGAGGAACTGTATTAAAGATCACATCACAGCATTAGGAAGGATAAGAAGCACTGCAATAAAAGAAAAGTTACTAACAGTGTAGCTTCAACTCTATTTCATGTTCTCCCACAGATACTGCCTCTCATTTAGGTCATCTGGTAGTATTTTCCTCTTTCTTTATGGAAACCCTTCTCTGTTAAAACTCTTAAAATCTCATTTCTATGACAGTAATATGTCAATATGTCAAAAGTTTTTTTTTTTAGATCAGGGCTCATAGATGGCCTCTAAAACTCTACCTACCAGAGGATGATTTTAAAGTTCTGATCTTTCTGCCCCCACATCCCAAGTGCTGGGATTACAGATGTGTCCCACCATAACTGGCTTTAATTTGGTGCCAGGGATAGAACGTGGGGCTTCATGCACACTAGACAACTGCTCTACGAACTGAGCTTCATTGCCAACCTTCATAAAAAATAAAGCACTAAAAGACTGCCACAGGTCTGGTCCCACCGCCATGCCAGCCCCAAATAATATGCATGTAATGCGCCTACCCCTGCCCAGCAAGGAAGACGCAACTCCAGGAAGATCTTCTTCATGCAGTTTTAATCAGGACCCTTGAACATGCTTCTTCTGACCTGCGGGGCCCTGGGGAAATGCCTGCACAGGCTTAAATCCCCTGGCACTAACCAACCCCAGTGAGCTACGTGGACCCTGCAGATAGGCTACTCTAACATCGAAGCAGACAGGCTGAACAGACTTAACCAAATAATGGCTTGTTTATGCCAGAGAGCGCTCACCCTTGGGGAGGTGGAAGGCGGAAGCCAGCGCCATCTTTAAGGCGTGGCACTTCACGGCTCTCTACAGTTCACCCTTTTTGTTGTAATAACTCAACAGGCAAGGGTAGTGGTCTGGTCTCCAGTAAAGCAGTGGACATTGTAATGACCCTGAATCCTGGTAGTCAGCCAAGTCAGTGCCACACCCATCCAGTATCTTTTTCCTGGAGGTGGGGCCTCGGACACCAACCCACATGCAACCAGACTTGCCCTTCTTGGAGTTGCTCACTTCCAGAGCTAACTCGGAGTACAGTGCTAAGCCATACAACCTGAGCATGAAGGATCAATTGTTCATGACTGTGAGCCATGCTTAGGGAGACTGTCCTGCCTCAATGGCTGTAAGTGCCTGGACAACCATAGCTGCATACCACTTCTGAACAAACCTCATCTTGCAAAGGCACCACAGGCCCACGAAGGAGATAAGCAACAAGAGGACATGGCTCCCATTCCCACCCACTCTTTCAGATGATCCATGGCAACCACGATGACAATTCGGCAGCCAGTCCCACATCCACACGTATCGAATTTACTGCAATGATGGCCACTAGCAGCTGAATCATTCCTAAAAGATAGCTAGACAACTGTCGTGACAAATTAGCAGCACGTGTAAAGTTCTCAAACTGAACGCTGGTAACACACAAACCTGGATATTTTATTTCATATCCCAATTGAGCCAGCTGTCACAAGGTATCTATTTGCTCCTGTACCAGATCAATTCTTAGGTTTACAATCATTAAACCTCCTTTTAGTTGAGCACCAATTGTGGATTGAGCATCCAATCCACAGTAGCCACATTCTTGGACAACTCATTTAGCTTACAGGCTGTCTGCACCAATGTGCTCATAGCCACGGCAGCCGTGACTGAACTCACAACTGCAAATAGATAGCTGCAACTATGGCCGCTGTAATGCCAAAATCTCTCCCTGCAGCCTCTACCAAACAGGCCACAAAATCTGAAAATGGTTCCATGGGGCCTTGCAGTATCTTAGTGAGGTTACCACTCACCTCTCCCTTATTGGGTAATGACTTCCATGCTTTTATGGCAATCCAATTTACTTGTTCAAAAACTTGTATTGGGTATCCTGTCTGTTGGTTGGCAAAGCATCCCTGTCCAAGTAACATGTCCCTGTCCCATGCTGCATTTCCGGCTGCCAGGTTAGCTGCAGCCTGCTCATTGGCATATTCTATTAGAAAGGCTTTTCAATCCAGATACTGCCCGAGGCTTAAACATGCTCAAAGCAGTGCACCCCAATCTCTAGGAGTCATGCTATGCCTATTTAGGGCTTCAACTTGAGCTACAGTAAAAGAAGCCGAAATTCCATATGTTCTCACGGACTCAGCCAAAGACTTGATAACCTTAAAGTCTAAAGGCTCCTCATATCTATTGTCTTGGGCATCTTGGAAAAATGGATAGGCCAGGCTTAAGTCATTTCATATGTCTTTCCAGACCTCAGGGCAAAAGGAATGCCCTATACCTCTGCCCTGCCCTTCCTCACTCTGATAAGGAGAAGGCGCCGATGGCATTGTCCCAGAAGGTTTTTCCTCCTCCTAACATGGCCATTTCTCCTTTCCTTCCCTTCTCCGTTCTTTAAGGGACTGTTTCTCAACATTTTCTATGAGGACTTATAATTCTTCCTCAGAATCAGTACCTGACTCTCCTGTGCTCTCAACCTCTTCTGATCTTTCTTCTTGTAACATTTCTAGTGCAGCTTTCCCTTTTTCCATCGCCTCTTTACAGTACCTCTGGTCTTCAATACAGCTACGCACTAACATCCAAACAGGTTGGACTCCGGACTTGAGTGTCCCTTGTTCCCAAGCAAAATCAAGATCCCTGCCTAACTTGTCCCAGCACGCTAGCATGAGGTCTCCTGAAACTGTGAACCAAGGTGCAATGGCATTGCACTTGCTCAGGAATCTTTCTAGTGTGCTTTTCTTTATCTTAAGTTTCTTTGACAAAAGTAGCTCCTAAAGAGCCAAAAAAATTGGATTAGACTGAGAAGTCCCCATTTTAAAAATTTTACTTTTGGTTTGTTAGAACATTTTGCTCAATGCCTGAGACTTTATTGCCACTTATTTCTGCAGTCTTTAACTTGGTCCCAACTTATCTGGAACTTTATTGCTCCTTACCGGAGAACAGAACTTATTGCCTCTTTACCGAGGGCCTCAGCTTGGTCCAAACCTGGAACTTTATTGCCCCTTACTGGAGACCTTATCGCCTCTTTACCGAGGGCCTTAATTTGGTCCCAACTTACCTTGGGAACTTACCAGTGCTGCCCTGACTGCAAGAAGTTCTGATCTGAAAATTCCCCGTACAGGCCACCATTTGTAACGCGCCTACCCCTGCCCAGCAAGAAAGACGCGACTCCGGGAAGATCTTCTTCATGCAGTTTTAATCAGGATCCTTGAACATGCTTCTTCTGACCCGCAGGGCCCCAGGGAAATGCCTGCACAGGCTTAAATCCCCTTGCGCTAACCAACCCCAGTGAGCTACGTGGACCCTGCAGATAGGCTACTCTAACGTGGAAGCAGACAGGCTGAACAAACTTAACCAAATAAGGGCTTGTTTATGCCAGAGAGCGCTCACCCTCGGGGAGGTGGAAGGCGGAAGCCAGCACCATACTTAAGGTGCAGCACTTCACAGCTCTCTACACATGCAGAGACTGTATTTGATATAAGGCTGTTGGCCAGGTACTAGTTTGTTACACACTAGCTCTGTCTTAATTATTAACCCATTTCTACTATAATAAGTATTTCCACATGGCTTATCTTACCAGCCAAAGCGGTGCTGGTGTTCTACCTCTCCGGGATCTCCATGTTGACTCCTCCTTCTTCCTTCCTCTTTCCTCCTTGTCTCCTAGCCCCACCTATCTTGCTTTCCCATTGGCAAACAGGACTTGATTCATTAACCAGTATGAGAAACATATTTACAGAATAACATCTCCCATCATCTCCTCTTTTCTGTCTAAAATAAAAGAAGGGTTTTGACCTTAACACAGCAAAATATACCATACAACAGTTATCAAATAAGAATCACAGTTAACAATATTTAGCCCATTAACATTTTGTAAGACTTAAAGAAAATATCATCTATCCTATCTTTGTGAGTCTAAAGTCCTATATGTAACTTATCTTTAATCCTAACTAAGGAAAACTATAACCATAACTATCTGTCTTCAACTCCTTCAAAGACCACAGAAGGATAATATATAAACTCTAGAAATGACAGAGACAACTCACTGCCTGGTCAGTCACCCAAAGTTCTTCTATAATGTTCCATTTTCAGCCCATAGGCCATAGTGTGTCTGGTAGACACTTTCATGAAGCAGGAACCCTGAATCTCTGTCCATCTTGTTTCAGCAGTCACTTTCCTGTGGGTCCTGCACATCCAGTTTATACAGCATAAAGTCAATCAATCTATACAAGAGCAGTACCTTGCTCAAATGGCTAGTCTTGCCATATTGAAAGCAAACTTTGTAACATGTTTCTTCAATGTCCATCTTCCTTTCTGATGCAGGTGGTATTGCCAGGAGCAGTTATGTCTCACTGTCAAGAAAATCCCTAAAACATTTTAAATGTCATATTCTGTAGGTCTTTGAAATGTGTGAAGAATGTCTATTTATCTCAAATACATCTCTGTATATCTAGAAATCCTAACTAACTTAACTCTAAGTTTTAACTATCATAGGTAACTCTCTATAATCTGTACTGAATTATACATTACAATTTTCAGTGAGCTATATAAACATAATACCTAAGCAAGAGGGGAAATATATCACACGATTGACCTTAAATTGTATCAATAAATGAAAATCCATTCCAAAACAAAGCATTCATATCTATACCCTTTTTACCTTTAAAAAAGATTGCTTGTGGTCATTAACCATTTATAACTAAGCCCGCTTAAATGAAAACAAACATTTATAAACACTATTTGGGAATTTGGGTGTCGTTCTTTCCAAACTGCTTCCTGCTGGTAGGGGGTGCTGTCATGGGGATACTAAGAAGACATAGAAATCTTGGCTGTAGTCTGCAAGGCTGTTTTGTCCCAGGGATAATGCTTCAGGAGGTCTTGCTTGATCAAACCTTGTTAGTCTGGAAGGAATCCACAGCTTTTCATTGTCTGTAGAAACAAAAATAGAAATCCATTTCCCCAGTAACTTGTCTTTATACTTAAATTTTGGAGTCAAAGCATTTTTAAAATATATAAATTGAATTGATCCAGCAGCATTTCTTTTAACTGTTATTTCTTGAGCAGTCAAACAATTGAATGATAATAGAACAGCGTACAATATCCAAAGTTTCTCTGTGCTTTTCATCTTTTTTATTACTCTATTTTTTTTTTACTTTTATTTTTACATATTTGGAGACAGGGTTTCTCTGTGTAACTTTTATCTATCCTGTAATTCACTTTGCATACCAGGATTACTTTGAAATCACAGAGATCTTCTTGCCTCTGCCTCCCAAGTGCTGGGATTAAAGGCATGTGCCACCACACCCACTCTACTTCCTTTTTTCTTTTTTAAACCATTGTATCCTGTTCCTTTTTCTTTCCCAAGCCATCGTATATTTTAAAACACACTGTAAACCTTCATTGCAGCTCTCGCACACACCAATGAATTGTTAGCAGAGCTCTTTAAAAGCAATACATTTTTTTTTGCCGCTTATGCTAATTTTGTAAATCTCTGTTAAAGGAGCCGTGCAAATCTCTGTCTACAGCAAAACAAATCCAACCGAGAAAGAAGTCTTGCTTGTCTTTGTTTCTCATGTTTCTACTAATCTAAGTATTTCCACGCGGCACATCTTACTGGCCAGAGACTGGCATGCTACCTCTCCAGGCTCTGCATCTTGACTCCTCCTAACTACTTTCTCTTTCCTCCTCCTAGTCTCCTAGACCCGCCTATCTTGCTTTCCTATTGGCCAACAGTGCTTTATTCATTAACCAGTATGAGAAATATATGTACAGAATAACATCTCCCATCAGACTGTCTTGGTTTCTATAGAGGGACACATAGAAAGCAACATTCTTATGTTTTGAGGCAAGGGGATTTGTCTGATGTCTAGAAAATAACTCTCAAAATCTCTGGCCTGCTTTAACCAGAGGTCACTTCATCACTTTCCAATTCATCAGTGTTTTTTTTTCTGCTTGAATAAGCAGTGCTTTTTACAAACTCATCCTAGGCTTTCGATGCTCAGGCCTAGAGGCTTCTTTCCTAGGTTTAGGTGAGGCACTGTCTCCTGTTGCCAATGTGGGACAGAAGCATTTTCCATGACAGTGACAGTCACCGTTGATCATTTTGTGTTCCTGTATATATGACATATGTGCTACAACACACATAAATCTGCAATGGCTGCCATGTTAACAACCCCAGGCTTTAAGTCAGGCTGCCTCTTTAGCCAAAAAGATCTTTCATTTGAGCATCCCAGGAAGCTGAGTGGATGAAAGATTAAACCATTCTATTTTCTGAGCACATTACCCTGTTCAAGGAACTTTTCAAGGGTTAGTTCTTCTTATCTTTCCAGCAGCCCCGCGTGGCGGGGAAGACCAGGATCATCCCCATATTGTAGGCAAGTGACAATGAGAAGGGTTGGGGAGCTCCCCAGTATTTCCCTGTTTCAAGTATCATAGCCATGGCTCAAATAATGGTGGGGAGAGTCCCCTACCTGTGCATTTTGTCACCACATTGTACCCTCTTAGAGTACCTTAATGCATGGAGTTGGAGCTGGGATTTAACTGTAGCTATCCTTTAGTTATTCCCTGGATTGTATCTTCATTAGGTTCAGTATCTTAATTAGGCCCCATTGGTTTAGAAACACATTGTGGGATGGTGGTGATGTTGTACGGCCACACAATGGTTGGAGTCACAGACTATAACAGAGAGATATGGATGTGGATGTGTGGAGATGGCAGGGGTGGGGGAGGGAATTCAGAGAGCTTAGTTAACTTTCCTGTGCCTGGGTTTCTTCAAAAGTAAAATAAGAGAATTTTATCTAACACATAAGTCTATACACCAATTTATTAAGATAATCTACTTAAAACAGCCTGGGGCTGGGGAAATGGCCCAATTGGTAAAGTGCTTGCCATGCAAGGAAGAGACTTTCAGTCTCATTCTCAGAATCCACATAAAAATCCAGGTGCAGCATCCCCCATGGAGGGATACTCCTTTAACCTGGAGTGGGGAGGGAGGGCCTAGGCCCTACTCCAAATGACTTGACAGATTTGATGATCCCTCTGGAGAGGCATTACCCTCCCTTTGGAGTGGGGGGAATGGGATTGGAGGGTCGTCAGGGGGCATGGGAGGGAGGGAGAGAAGGAGAGAAGGAGGGAAGAAGGGAGAGAGGGAGGGAGAGAGGAGGAAGGGAAGGAGGGAGGGAGAGAGGGAGTAGAGAAAAGAGAGAGGGAGGGAGGAAAAGAGGGAGGGAGGGAGGGAAGGAGGAAGGAAAAGAGGGAGTAGAGAAAAGAGAGAAGGAGGGAGGAAAAAGGGAGGGAGGGGGAGGAGGGAGGAAGGGAAGGAGGAAGGAAAAGAGGGAGGGAGGGAGGGGGAGGAGGGAGGGAGAGAACACTGGGATCGATATGTAAAATAAGAAAAAATAATAATAAACTGTAACTTGAAAAAAAATCCAGATGCAGTGACATGCCCATAATTCCAGCACTAGGGAGGAAGCCAGGTGTTTGCTAGTCATCCAGAACAGCTGAATGAATGAGCTCCAAGTTCAACTGAGGATTCCCTATTAAAAACAAAGCAAACAAACAAAAAAACAAAAAAAAAAAAGGAGACTGAAGAAATGCTTCCATGAGTAAGAACATTTGCTATGCAAACATGAGGACTGAAGTTCAAATCCTATGCATTCATATTTAAAAAAAAATCTGGGACTGGTAATGTGTCCTTTACCACTCAAGTAAATATGTCCTTGAGCATAACCATAATACATAATTGCACTTAGCACATATTTTTTATTTTTAATATGTGTATATGTGGGGTGGGAGAGGATACATGCACATGAGTATAGGTGCCCTCAGAGGCCAGAAGAAGGTGTTAGATCCTGTGGAGGAAGAGTTATAAGCAGTTTACATGGGTGCTAGAAACTCAGGTCTTTTCACTATGTAGGTCTGGCTTTCCTGGAATTCACTGTGTAGACAAAGCAGGCACCTAGCACAAATTAAATTGTCTGTATTCATCAAAACATTTTTGTTGCTGTGACAAACAAACAGACAAAAACATGATTAGAGGGCTAGAGGGCTGCTTCTGCAAAGGACCCAGGTTCAATTCCTAGTACCCACACAGTAGCGTATAACATCTGTAACTGCCATCCTAGGTGCTCTCTTTTGAACTCTGAAAGCGTCAGGCACACACTTGGTGTACATATCTACTACACACAAGCAAAACACAAACATAAAACAAGATAAAGAAATCTAAATAAAATTTTAAGTTACAGGATTGTCTGACTCCATTGTTTTTATGTCTGAGATGAAACATTCATCATCATGGTGTCACAGGGGCAGATAATGGTGTAGAGTGGCTCACCGCATAGCCAGTAGATGGCAAAGAGAGCTAGGATGGAGCTGACCACAGTGTGTGTCTTTCCAGAGCACATCCTCAGGGACCCATTTCCTCCCACATGGCTCTATTCTACTTTCCATCACCTCTATATTAATGAATTCTGGGTCACTCAGACCAAGGCTGTCTTAGGGAGGGAATGTTTGTTTTGGCTTACAATGTAAAGCAATGGCATGGGCAGGAAATAAAGGACAACTCCAGGGCTCAGTTCAGATGACTTTTTCCTCTCCTCTTTTGAAAGGAGTTCCACCCACATCTGTGCCAGGCCTTTTGTCCTCTGTTTGTCTTCTCTGGAAATGCCTTCACATATATGTCCCAAGGCATTCTCTGTAAATGTTCCCTTTTAAATGACTTTCATTACAACTATGTGTATGGATCCATGCATGCCATGGTACATTGTGGAGGCCCAAGGACAATGTGCAGAAGTAGATGAGGGTCTGGGGATAGAACTCAGATCTTTAGGCTTTATGACAAGTACCTTTACTTATCCATTGAACCAATTGGTCTGTCTAGCTTTCCACATTTCCTACGTCAATGAAGTTGACGTTAAAATTAACCATCACAATCTCCACAAAATGCCATTGTATCAAGGGCTTAATATATTGATTAAGGCTGACCCTTTTGCCTGGTCACTTCTCAAAGTCCTTCCTCTGAGTGTTGTGTTAGGGACTTAGCCTTTAACACCTGTGCCTTTTGCAGGAATACTTCATACTCAAACCATCACTGGATGTTATCTGTTATTCTTATCAATACCATCATGTTGGATTGTTACGAGGGAAATTGGGTGTCCTGTCTTGAGGTCTTGAAGTCCTTAGTGTCATCAACAAAACAAGTAAGAATGGGGCTCAAGTAGAAACTAAAAAAATATTAGAATTTAAAGGAAAATCCCCAAGGCTGACAAGCTATAGAGTTCAGCAGCTCTGTGGAAGAGGGCAATGGAGTACAAAAGGGAAAAGTGACAATGTAAGGTGTCATGGAGGTCAGACACATGGCTGACAATGGCCACTTGGCATAGAGGGAGAGGCTTCATAAAGAGAAAGGAAGCCCAAACCACTGGGAAAGCCCAATGGTTAGGAAATCTTGCTTATAATAGAAAGACCAAAAGGACAAGTTACACCTTTTTTCTTCAGAAAAGCAGGCAGACTTGTGGCACACCTATGACCTTACATGACTGTGACTCCTTCCACTTCTGCAATAGGGATAGGAATTCTGGGAAGGAAAAATAGCATATCTCACTAAAGGACTAATTATTTTGTCTGTCTCTTTAACATGGTTTAATATGAGCCTGCCTTCCTTTGGCCAAGTGAATGACCCAGCCCAGCTGGAATGTTGGGTCCTCAACCATGCCACAGATTATATTCTCCTAGACAGGAGTTTTATTTTTTGTTTTTTATATTTTTTCTGTACTAGAAGAGGATCAAAATTATAATGATATATTTATTCTCTCTTTTTATTTGTTTATTATCTTCTTGTTTTAAATTTATTAACAGATGCACAGGGTTTTCCCATTGAGATCTGAGATATTCATCATAGCTAGGATGTGAAATCAGTGGAAGTATCCACCAATGCAAGAACAAATGGAGAAAATGTGGGCCATATAAGCAAAAAAAAATATTATTCAACCCTAGAAAAGCAGGACATCTTGCTATATGTGGCAACACAGATGGAGTCTGTTACGAGCATGCCCCCCTCCCACCGCCAGTCTGGTCCCGCTGCATGCCAGCCCCCAATAACACGCAGGGACTCTGTAATTGATATAATTTGGTTGGCCAGGTACTAGTTTCTTACTGGCTAGCTCTGTCTTAATAATTAACTCATTTCTACTTAATCTAAGTATTTCCACATGGTCATCTTATCAGAGAGTGGCGGGCCCGCATGTTGCTCTCTCCGGGCTCTACATGCTGACTCCTTCTAACTACTTCCTCCTTCCTCCTCCTTGTCTCCTAGCCCCGCCTATCTTGCTTTCCCATTGGCCACAGTGCTTTATTTATTAACCAGTATGAGAGACATATTTACAGAATATCTCCCAAACACAAAGAAATGATAAGCAATTAAGAAAATAAATATACTAATCACCCCAATTTATCATTATACTATATATCTGTATACTATATATAGTATCATTATTCTATATATATATGTATGTATATGTATATATACACACACACTTTACCCTACAAAATATATGATGAAAATGACAAAGTATCTTTAACTTATACACCTAACAATAAAAATTATAAACCCTAAAGGCTGAGTAATATAAAACCAACCTGTTGGAAAATCAAATTTCAACTACTTTTTCCCCACTTGCTGGCATTATCTCTGTGTGCAGGATTTTTGTCCACATTTCTTCTGTGCTCTCAGTATTCAAAACACAGCACTGCATTGATTTCTTTGAGATACTATATGATCTTGAAATTCTGCAGATATGGCTGTAATATGGAAAATCACCTATTGGCTAGCAAAAGAAGTTGAGCCATGGTCTATTTTTGAACAATCAATCACATACTCCTTGGCATTCTTTCCCATACCTCGTGATCTAACCTACAGGCAAAAACACTTTCTAGGTTAAGTTCTAACAAGTACTGGGCCATCTAATACTATTATGCACACATGTATCCATTTGTTCTTTCATCCTTAAAACTAAGGTGGGCAAACAATGATCCCTGGCATAAGATTTCACTAGCCTGACCACATTCTGCTAGACTTTATATTTCTGTATAATTCATGACTCATTTGATGAGGAGGCAGGGTACAATGCAATTTAATGTTGGAATATTTTTCTTTCGCTTGAGACATTTTTACTAGTACAAGAAAAAGCTAGGTGCTAATTCCTATGCTGTTTCTTTCAAAAAAAAAATGTAAAGACATGAGTCTTAGTATAGTTACAGGTGTGAGCAGCCAACCATCACCCTCACTAACTAGCTCATGTTCATGAAACCATAGACCTATCACTTTGCTCTCAACCTTTCACTTGTAACAAACTACTAATCTTACAGCTTTCTCTAACCTTGAATTTTCATATGGAAAGAATCATATTGCATGTAGGATGGTGTGACAGGGTATTTTGCTTTTTAATGTAATGATTCAAGGCCCATCCATTCCACAATATATGTTAGCATTTCATTCCCTTTTTATGAATGGATGGCATTTCATTGTATGAACATACCATATATCATTTCAATAAAGGGACTTGATTAGAGTTTATGGGGTGTAGTGATCAGGGAATAAAATGGGTTTCAGTGGGTGGTGATTGAGTTCAGGATCTGCCTATCAATTCTGGAAGTCCTGAAAATGGGGGCTACAGAAACATTATGCAGGGCTACTATGACTATGTAGGTAAGACAAAGAGGCCTTTGGCATGAGATTTTTGTTGTTATTGTCTTCCTCAAATTTAATTTTTTCTGTAGTAATTTCACAATATGTTAAATGTACTTGAATCCACCTCCTTCCAGAACAACCCCAACATCCTCCTCCCAACTTCTTTTCCCTTTAAAAGAAAACTACTGTGTACAGTTAGTGTTACCCCTCCCCCAGCATCCATCAACTGCTAGCTGCTCCCTAGGGGGTGGAGCCACTTGAGCCCCTCCCCTATTTGTGCTGGAATATCAGCTGGGTCTCTTAACCAGTGTCCACTGCAAAAAGAAAAGCTTCCCTAATGAGCAAAAAGAGTCTTTACCAGACTAGTTTTCAGTCTTAGTGTACTAGGGATGCTGGTCATTTGCCTGCCTATTGCCCTTGGGTCTCTAAATAGCTCCAAGATACCAACTCCTCAGTTCTTTCTGATGGTTGCAGAATTGACAGGCATTAGATGCAATAGTGTCCCCTTCCTTGAATAGAATATTGCCCTGTGAAGAATTTCTGGAGCCTGGTTTTAAAATAAATAGTGATCTGGAATGATCAGATTTGTTTCCTGAGAGTACCGTATTGGAAATCTGAGTCTGAAGCCCCAGATTCACCAGATCTGTCTGAAAGTTATAAGACAAGTGCATTGGGTTGTCTGAGAGACTACATAAGTAAGGGCAAAAGTTTCAAGGCATCTAGTAAGGAGAAAAGGAAGAATAGAGTAAATATGCAAAAAAAGATGAGATGGAGGGCAAAATCTGGGCATCTGGAGGGAGATCTAGGAACAGTGACCACATCTCCTTCTGAATGCCATCTAATTTAGAAATGCCGTAGGGTGAGATCTCCTTACTGTTATCTATGTCTCCCTAATAGCCTGACACATGTGATTAAACAAGTTTTAATGGGTCTCTGTTATTTGCATCCCAAGAGACCCTGATAGCATAAAGTGCAGTGTTTGCAAACTGGCATAGCAGATGTTTGGTTGAATATTGAGCATTGACTTTTTAGCACTGGGCCAATCTTTCAGCATGAGATGGTGGAAGAAGATTGTGCTTTTTATCTGTACAGAGGGATAAAGTCTTTATGTGGGCTTCCTTCCCTAAGACATGTGTGTTCACACTGGTATATGTCTCTATATGGCACATGCATGTGGTAGGAAGGGTAGCAAGGGAGGGAATCTTTAAGCAAAATCTCAGTTTTAGGCAAGACATGCTGTAGATTCTGAAGCCAGAGTGATGTGAGGGTTAGTGAGGCTTGACCATCAATGAGTTCACCCCAGTTACTTAGAGCTACATCTTTCAAAACCATCACAGGACAGAATTACTCTGTTTAACATGTTATTCACAAAAATAGATGTAGTGAAGCTTCAATGGAGTATCATGTAGATTTTTCTTCTTCAAATATGTATCTATAAAGATTTATAGACTAGAGTCATGATGCTAGCAAGACATCAAATACATTACTTCCAAATTTCCCAGTGAATACCTGGAAAATGGTTATTGTCCTGGGAGATCTGCACTTGACATCCTTTAACATGTGGTGGTGATATCATGGATGTGTACATCTGTCTCAACTTACACATGAAATCCATACACATTTTTGTGAATCAGCTCTACTTCAATAAAACTATAAAAATATTTACTGAACCATGATTTCTTGGTTTGATTTGGATATTGAGATAAGGTCTTATTAGATAGCCCAGGTTAAACTTACATTTACTTATAGCCAGGATAACATTGAATACTTGATCCTCTTACTTCTGCATCTAGATTTTGGGGACTACAGTTGTACACTTTTCTTTTTCTTGTATCTCACCAGTTCCATGTGCTCACTATGGAAAAAACTAAAGCACATACGTGTGTAAACACACACACACACACACAAACACAGACACACACACACACACACACACACACACACACAGACACACACACACCACAATACCTTAAAATACCCATTGTAACCCTATACCCAAAGGCCCATAGATAGCCTCTGGTCACATGACACTATTAATTGGAGTCTTTTCTATTTAATAGTCTCCCACCAGTCTTCCTGGCCTTCTATCCATGCCACGCTAGCGTGCCTGTGGGCTCTTGTACACCAATCTGGTAGAGAGATGCAATCATTGAAACAGTCCTGCCACCTGCTGCCCAACATGCTTTCCTAAGTACCTATTTGTCTTTTCAAGCTCTTTTGTCTTTAAAATGCTTCTGTTGGTCTTTCTTTATAATTAAAAGGATAATGTGTCTTGCTATAAAAGCACAAACAGTGAACCAAGCATTGTGGTGCATGCATATAATTCCAGTACTTGGAGGGATAAGGATTAGGAGCTACACAGAGTTTGGGGCCAACCTAAGTTACATGAAATTTTGTCTCAGAAAAACAACAACAGATGGTTCCGTTGGTAAAGTGATTGTCTTACTTGCATGAGTACCTGAGTTCTATCCCTGGCACCCACTTAAAGTCTGCATGCCTGTTGTGTAAGTGCCATGGAAGAGGAGACCTGAGGTTAATAGGCATAATGGTCAGTCAACCTTAATTGGTGAGCTTATGAGAAGCCCTTTCTCAAAGGATGCAGACAGTAAGTATTCCTGAGGTGACACCACACCTGGGGTTGTTCATATATATGTGTTCGTTGGCACCCATATGCACACAAACACGTATGTACATATGCATAGAATTTTTAATGAAAGCAATAGGAAAGCCTATTAATTCAAACATCAAACTCCTCTTTCTGAAAACTTAATCTCCTGTGGGCACCCTCTGTGAAAAGTTTAATGTATGTGCTTATAGATCTTCTTGTTTTCAAAACTGCATACAAGTCCCTTCTTCATTCACCCCAAAATGTTTGTTGATGGAGATTCCTAGGTGCTAGGCTAGCTATGGGGAAGGACTACAGCTATAAACAAAATACCATTTCTTCCCCTTTCAAGTTTACATCATAGTGTAAGGAGATAGTTCCCTTAAGAAACTATGAACTTCAGGAAAAAGTAAAGAATATAGAAGGATGAGGAAGCACAGCTAGAAATCCCTCCATAGAACGGTTCTTCCAAAAATACTGTCCTTAAAGGGCCAGGGGTGGGGTGGGGTGGACAGTTGCCATTTTACAAGAGAAAAAAGAGACATGGCAGTTAACTGCAATGTGTGTATTGAAGTGCCATGATTAAACACGTTTACTGTGAGGGAAAGGAGGATAAACAGAGATATAGAAGAAATGTATCAAAATGGGTTTTTTTTGGAGACAGGGTATCACTATGTAGCTCTGACTGCCTTGGAACTCACTATGTAGGCCTCAATGTCTCAGAAATCATCCTGACTTTGTCTCCCAAGTGCTGAAATTAAAGATAATTATCACCATGTGAGCGGGGGAGTTACAAATTTTTTAAGTGAAATATAAATAAAAAATAAGTAATGTTGTTGCATCACCTGCATCGAGATTATCTGGGGTACTTCTTTAAAATGTACATGTGTAGGCCACTTATGTGTTTTTTTTCTGCTTTCAAATAATTACAAGCATGTACTTGAAATGTCTTTGAGGGTATTTTTACAGGATCTCATTATATAATTTAGGATAATTTTTAACTCATGGTCCTGCCTCAGCCTCCCAAATATTGGTATTATGGATGTGTGTCACCATACCTAGGTTTTAAAATGTCTTTCAAAGCTACAAAAATAAAAAATAAAATAAAACTAGGACACCGAAGAAAATTTAAGCAAACAGCAGCTAAACAAAAACACAATGTCGAACATGCAGAAATATAAAATGAAAATCTGTGTCTTGTCAGACATGGTGGTGCACAGCTTTAATCTCATAATTTGGCAGGAAGAGGAACACAAATCTCTACAAATTCCAGCATACCCTGGTCTATATAGTGAGATCCTGGCTATAAATAAAATATAAAATAAACAAACAAACCAAAAAAAAAAAAAAAAAAACAAAGCCACCCCTATCAGTGGCATCAGTGGCATCAGGCTCTATCCCAGGTGCATGAACTGTTTATTTGTTGTTTTTTTAACCCATTCCCTATGTTGGGATTCCTTGCTCAGCATTGATACAGGGGTAGGGGCCCTGCCTCAACTTGTTGTTGACTCCCCCAACGGAGGCCTTATTCACTCTGAGGAGTGGATGGGGGATAGGAAGCAAGGGAGGCGGGGTAGTAGGAGAAGGAGAGGGGAAACTGGGGTTGGTATGAAAAATGAAAAATAATTTTTTACATCAAAAAACCAAGCGTCACTCACATGAACCTCTAGTGCCAAGCATTTTTATGAGCATCAAGATGGTAGTCAGCAAGGGCAGTGTGGATCATTATATTCATTTTCATTGAACACAAATCATGTGCATTTATTGCCTTGGTAATCTTGGGCAATATTTTTTCTAATTTTCTGTGTTCAGGCTACATAGCTTCACATGAATCCCTCTTCATAAAGCATTTGTAACAATGCAAACATCTATCAATAGAGAACTGGAGAAGTAAACTATAGTGCATCCTTCCCTTGATTGCAGCAATAAAAAGCATGAATTACATATGGATGCATTCATGTGAAAGAACCTCTGAGTTCTAATCCATTACTACAGGCCCTATAGACTGCCCAGTCCTCCTAACTGACACCCATATTCAGGGGGTCTAGGTCTGTCCTTTGCTGGTTTTCCAGCTATCAGACTGGGGTGCATGAGCCCCCCTTGTTCGGGTCAGCTGTTTCTGTGGGTTTCTGTAGCCTGGTCTTGACCCCTTTGGTCATCACTCATCCCTCTCTGCAACTGGATTCCAGGAGTTCAGCTCAGTGTTTAGCTGTGGGTGTCTGCTTCTGTTTCCATCAGGTACTAGCTGAAGGCTTTAGGATGGCATATAAAGTAGTTGTCAATCTCATTACTGTGGAAGGGCATTTAAGGCAGCCTCTCCACTATTGCTTATATTGTTAGTTGGGTTCACCCTTGTAGATCTCTGGGCATTTCCCTAGTGCCAGATTTCCCCTTAAATCTATAATGGCGCCCTCTATTATGGTATCTCTTTTCTTCCTCTATTCTTCTATTCTTCCCCTTACTCAATCCTCCTGCTCCCTCATGTCCTCCTCTCTCCTCCTCTTCTCCCCTTTTCTTTCTCCTAGCTCCCTCTCTCCTCCCTCCATGCTCCCAGTTTACTCAGATTCTGTCCCTGTTTTCAGGCAGAACATGCATGTCTCTCTTAGCCTCCTCCTTGTTTCCTAGCTTTTCTGGCTATGTGAATTGTGGGGTGAAGACATCTTAAGACTAGCTGCCTCCAGAAAGAATCTGGGGCCAGTCTATCATAGAACTAATAGAAAGTAGTCAGCAACCTCACACTTGATATCTCCAAGAAATGGAATGCTTAGAAATGTCAATCAGAAATGAGGTGTTTGAATTCCAATATGGCACACACTCCCCTCACGATAAGAATTTTGTTTTTCTTAAAGAAACAGTGAAGGAGAGTATAGGCATCATATCAAACACCTGCTTTGTGTGGTGCCATAATTATTCTCAAACTTAAGGCACTTGTACTCCTAGGATCCCAGAACAACCTAGATGCCCCTCAACTGAAGAATGGATAAAGAAGATGTGACACATCTACACAATGGAATACAACTCTGCAGAAAAATAATGGAATCTTGAAATTCCCAGGCAAGTAGATGGAACTTGAAACCATCCTGAATGAGGTAACCCAGTCACAAAAAGAACATGGTATGTACTCGCTCATATATGGATATTAGACCTAGAGCAAAGGATCACCAGCCTATAATTCACACTAGCAGAGGAACTAGGATACAAGGTGTATTCTAAGTGATTCATATATAATCCCTCACAAAAGGGGGAAGGGACAAGTCCCCCAGAGCACATGGGAAGTGGGGGGGCAGTGAATGGAGAGAGAAGTAGGAGAAAGAGAAGGGGAGGAGAAGAAAGCATGTACAACTAGGAAAATTGAGTCAGGGTAGGAATAGAAGACAGAAAAGGGAGGGAGAAAGAGAGAGAAAAACATAAAAGAGGGAGCCATTATTGGTTTGAAGAGAAAACTGAACCTAAAGAAAGGTCTAGAGACCTACAAGACTGACTCCAACTAACAATTTGAGCAACCATGGAAAGACTACCATAAATGCCCTTCCATGATAGTGAGATCACAACTAAATTATCCACCATCATGGAGCCCTCATCTAGTACCTGTTGGAAACAGAAGCAAACACCCATAACTGAACACTGAGTCGAACTAGAATCCAGATGCAGAGAGAGGGGACAAAACCAGGTTGCAGAAACACAAAGACAGCTGACCTGAACAAGGAGGAGCTAATGGGCCCCCAAATTGACAGCTGGGAATCCAGCATGGGACTGACTCAGACCCCCTGAATATGGGTCTCAGCTAGAAGGACTGAGCAGTCTAAGGGACCTCAGACAGCAGAACCAGGATATATTCCTGATGCCCCAAAGAACTTTGTGTACACATCCCCTCTGGAGGGATAGTCCCTTAACCTAGAGACAGGAAAGAAGTCCTAGTCCCTACTTCAAATGACTTGACAGATTTATATGACCCAACCTGGATAGCATAGTCCTACAAGTGGAATGGGGGTGGGGGAATTGGAGGGGAGGATGGTCAGGGTGCATGTGAGGGGGGAAAGAGGGTAAGAGGGAGGGAGGGAGGGAGGGAGGGAGGGAGGGAGGGAGGAGGGAGGGAGGGAGGGAGGGAGGGAGGGAGGGAAGGAGAGAGAGAAGGGGAGGAAACTGGGATCGACATGTAAAATTTTTAAATTATATTATTAATAAAAAAAGAAAAGAAAAGAAAAAAAACAAAACAAAACAAACAAAAAACAAAACAAAACAAAAAAAAAAAAAAAACAGCAGAGCTACCTATAAGAAACAAAGACCAGTAGAGCTGCCTGGAAGAGGCACAGACCAATGGAGGCACCTGGAAAAGACAATCTCCAATCCACTGAGCTGCATGCAGACTGTGTAGTGTACTCAAGGTTTCCTGGTATGTGAGCTATCACCCATGCTGGGGTGCATGTTGGTGATGCAGCTGTCTTTGAGTCAGTTCTTCTGTAAGTGAGCCCTCATCCATATTCTTGAACGTAACCCCAATAGTACTCATTAGTTCACTGAGTTGGTTTCTGGTGATATATGTTCTTTGGTCTAGTGTCAGTTACCTGTATGGAACAAGTAGACATTTGTCCACATCTCCACAGGAATAGTGTCTCACAGCTGTATAAGGGGAAGGAAAATGTTACTAAGAAGTACCAACAAAAGCGTATCTTCTTTTAGACTAAGCGCATGCTTTAAAAATAGTCTTTTGTTCTCATCATCTTTACTTCAAACATGAAGATGGCACTATTCTAAAGGAACTTTCTGAAATCTACAGAGACATTTTACAAAACCTATTTTGACACTTCAGATCGAGAGATGTATAATGAATCTCCATCTAATCGATATCATAAGAACTACAGTTTGTGAAATCAAGATATCTGCTTTTAAATGTACCCTGGATTGACTCCATGATTCCTGTGGTGATAAATAGAATAGTAGAAAGTAATTTCCATTGGCTTATAAAGCAGCACTGAAGAATATAAAAGCTCTGGTCACAGCATCAAACCCACTCAAGTACAAAGCCCAGCAGTGTGAAATGAGCATGTTACTGAACTTTTCTCGGTCTCCTCTTAAAAAATTAAATACCCCGAATCCAATTAGTGCTGCCCATGGGTCTGAATTATCCACTAGAGCATGGGCAATTTTTTAGTGGCCATACCCATAAAAAAAAAAAAAACCAACTCTCTTTTCCCCCAATTAGCCTACATCTGCCAATAGTTCTTCGTGTAGGTATGGAGCATGAACCATGCTGGAATGTTGACTGACTTGATCATGGACAGATGACCACAGATGCAGTGAGTTCATGAGTACAACATCTAAGTCATATTTAGATGACGCCATTTCACAGTACTCTTTCCAATCCTTTAGGTCTTCCATACTTTTTGAATCCCCACTTCCCAAATGCTCCTTGAGCTTTGCGTACTCATAGCCACTTATTCTCATAACTTTAACTTTTAAAGTTATGATTTACTTAGTGCAAAAAGAAGCCCCTAACTAAAATTAACAACAGCCCACATCTATGGGTATAATCATGAATATTTTGAAGGCTGTTTTACAATATGATTATTTAACAAAACAATAATAGACTCCCATTAGGGCCTAAGTCATTGATGATTTTGTAAAAAGTGTTTGTAGCACAAATAATACAAA
The DNA here is from genome assembly GCA_030556225.1 of Cricetiscus sungorus. NCBI lineage: Eukaryota > Metazoa > Chordata > Mammalia > Rodentia > Cricetidae > Cricetiscus > Cricetiscus sungorus. The sequence goes on from JANBXA010000726.1 coordinate 14,304,860, forward strand.
CCTAGAAACAGATATTGGTGTTAAAGCTGAAGATAAGAAAAGCAAAGCAATCTCCACTAAAGGGTTCTCACCTTTGCCAATGCTCAGACTGAAACAGTTTGATCCTGTCCTCAGAATGCATCTCCAGACTGCACTGCTCCTTAGACTCACTTCGACTCCTTTCTCAGACTGCACTGATTTTCTCAGACTGCCTTATGTCCTCTCTAGTGCAGGGATTAAAGGTATGAGTCCTGTTTCTCTTTTAGACTGATTCACTCTCATGTAACCAAGGGTGGCCTTGAATTCACAGAGATCCATCTGCCTCTGTCTCCAGAGTGCTGGGATTAAAGTGTGGCCACCACTGCCTGTCTCTATGGCTAACTAGTGGCTTAGTATGTGTGTGGCTAACTAATGGCTTATCTCTTAGCTAGGTGTGTGACCCACTAGTGGCTTAGCTCTGCACTATAGTCTTCAGTCAAGCTTTATTTGTTAGATTACAAACACCATTTCACTACAAGTGTTGAACTCAGTTCTGTCACACAGAAAGGACACAATTAGTTTCTGAGAATGTAAATTTAATAAAGACAAAATCAAGGCCAGAGAGGAAGCAATTAATCCTAATAATTTGGCTACCTTTGCCTTTCCTCTCCATGACTCTGTGGAGATTAAATTAAGATAAAGTGTTCTAGACTGGCTGTCAATAATATTGATTAGCTTCACAAGATAATTACTCTCTTTTTGACTCATGTTTTCTTTCTTCCTTCCTTTCCTTTCTTTTTTTTTTTGAGTGAGAAGTTTATTAGAAAGGGGAGTGAGGGGGAAGATAAAGAAACATAGAGACACCAGGAACAGAAGAGGAGAGAGAGAGAAAGAGAGAGAGAGAGAGAAGAAAGTGCTCTCAAGAAGATAGAGAAGCACTTGCTTAAAGGGGACAAGCCTGTACATGCATACTGAGACCTTACACAGCAGTCCCATAATGTGTGCCATAGCCATGATGTGACCTTGTCAGGCATGCATGTCTGGCCCATTGTTAGGAGGCGGGGTCAACAGAATGCCAGTTTGCAACATTCCCACCTCTTCTTATTATTAAAAAGGTGGGGAGTTAGGCGTGGCAGGTTAGGGAATAAGGACATCAAGTTCTCAAGACTGCTTCCTGCTGGCCTGGGGGTGTTGATCATCTTTGGGGGAACTGAGAATGCCCGGGTGCTGCCCCGTCCTAGGGAAGCTGGTTGTTTCATCGCAGTACTGGCTGTATGGAAGTCTGGCACCTCTTTAGACCTGGCAAGATGTTGGCAGAGCAGAGGACAAGGTTAAGTTTTAGGTCATGGTACTTGAGAGCAAAATTGTAAGTTGGGGGAGGGGCTCCCGAGGGGATCCCAAGATGAGGGAAGGGAGTCCCAGGACCAGGAAGAGGTTGAATAATATTTACTTGGAGTGGACCTGACTTGGGTCCAGTTCTGCTCCCTGGAACTTACAAGAATCCTTGAATTTGCAAAAACATAAATGTTAGGCACATTGGCAGCATACTCATGTCATAAATGACTTGGCTGAAAGAATTAACACTTTGAAAACTGACAGATATCTTTAGTACATTGAAAAGCACCTTAATTTTGAGCTTGTAGTTATAGTTATGATCTTATAGTAGCATAGTATGGTGTTTAGTACACTGTCAGAATTAGATTAGTAGCTCATTGAAACTTTATTGATTAATGTTAAGACTATGAACAGTAGCATAATGAGAGAGAAATCTGGAACATGCCTCATTAATTTGAATGTCTCAAATCATTTTTCTGTCATCACTTAAGCCTTTTTCTCCTCAGACCTTTATAACTTGAATTCATATACCTTACTTAATCATCTTAGACCCTTCCATGCTCAGACCTTCATAACTTGCATTTATTCACATTGTTAGACCTTTCCATTCTCAGACATGCATAACTTACATTCTTAGATCTTCATACACCTTACATTTCCTGTCTTCATATAGATAAACCTTAAAACACCCGTTCCTGAAATCTGATTTGTAACAGTTGAAAACTTGGCTGCTGCTTTAAGCTGGCAAAGCTACCAGTCGTCAAAAAGCATCAGAGTTCTTGAGAAGGATAAAATTTTACCTGAATTAATGATTAGAGAGTAACAGAGACGTACTAGCTGGCAGCATGGACAGCCACCCCCAGGTCCTCCACAGTTGTTGAGGTCAGAGGCTTTAAGGACACCAGCCTTCTGCTGATAGTGTGAGACTTGAAGCTTCAAAACCTACCCCTGTGACATACGCCCTCCAGCAAGGCCACACCTCCTAATTCTCCCCAAACAACCACCAATTGGAGATCAAATATTTAAATGCCCAAGATTTATGGGGAACATCTCATTCAAGCCATCACAAAATCTTGTTATATTTAAATAGGTCTACTTAAATAAATATTCCAGATGAGCTAGCATCATACCATGATATTGGTAGATTTTTTAAAAATTGTTTTAAGGGCAAATTCTTTGAGAAAATATATAAGTAAAGAATGATTCCATTTGATAATGGATAATTTGCATCATAGACCAATTTTAAGTAGAAAAAATTTAATGTCACCATTATTACTAGAAGGATAACTTCTTGCCAATAGTACTAGAAAAAATGATTTTAAGCTACATTTACACTGCTTTGGAAAATTTGGATTCAATAGAAACCCCTATATCATCTTGGAAACCTTCAGAAAATTTTCTCCAGGAGTTACTAAATTCTTCAGAGATAGTGTAAATCTAGATGACAATAGAATGTTTACTTCCAAAGGCTAAGAAAACTAACTTTCTTGTTGGACTATGCCTCCCTCAGAAGACATAGATGATTAAATAAAAACCAGATGTAGGCTACTCCCTTGAATGTCATTTGTAGGTAAGCCTTGTTCTCACAAAACAGCACAAATTATTCTTAGTTGTCCACCATAGCATGATGGTGAAACTGGTTGCTGAAGACACAACACACTTTGGTTGCAAGATACAAAAAAATCAAGCTAAAACTGAGAGGCCACTTTTGTGGGTGGAGCTTCTTCAGTGCCCAGTCTTCTTGGAGGAAAAGGGGGGTGCCAGCAGCTGGCCTGTTTCTTTATTATAAAATGTTTGTAATATGGCATTTTAAATGCCATATTCTCTAGATCTCTGAGCATTTGAGGGTTGTCGGTTTAGTATATCTCAGCAGACAAAATTTGTCTTTAGTTACTTGCCTTAAACATATATGTGACTAGGTAAGGCTTTAATCTCTGTAATTAATTAATCTGTCTGGAAACCTGGATCCAAGCTGAGAGGCTGTGGAGGGATGTTATACTCAGAGCCCTCCAGCCAGACTGTAACTGATTTTAAGTTATTAGGTTAGATTTACACCTGTAAAGGACAAAGAAGTAGAGAAAAATTCGATTTGTAATAGAAGCTTAACCTTTTGAAACAGCTTACAGGAAGGACTAGGTGACATAAATATTTTGTTCATTTGAAATAAACCTTTATAACCTTAAAATGTTTACCATCCTTTAAAGATACATAGCAATTTAGAAATATTTGAGACAGCACAGTTGAATTTAAGTTGTGTATAGAGGTACATATAACTTTATATGAAGTTAAATTTAAATCACATGTACAGACATACACAGATAAATAAAACAGGACTGAATAAAAATAAGAAGGAAGAACCAGAGTGTGACCTCTGATTTGTACATTGTAGCAAACAGACAGGACATTTAAAGATACAGAGTACATTTAAAACTGTCAGTGACAAGAAAGCAGATCTGCTGCAGGTGGAACAGGCAAGATTTTTGTGTGAAATGTGTGCCCTACTGGGCCCTGGAAAGGCACATCATTCTGAAAACAAGCCATGCACAACAGAGCCAGTGAAAGAAGAAATTAGAGAAAAATAATAAACGGCAAAAGATTAATGAATTTTGTATGGCAGAAGCTGGCTAAACTTTCCCTCTGCCTAGGCGGCTGGTGCAGCAAAGGGAAGAACCATGTGGGGTGAGGCTGCCATACACAGGTGCCTGTCATAAACAGGTTATCAACCACTGGCAGAAGTTAAAAAGTTTTGTGATATAATTTTATTGGCATTTTTCTCCACGAGTGAGGCAGAAAGGTGTGTGAAACCAAAGCGCGCCAGAGTCTAAGGGGCACAGCATCCAAAAAGACCACCGTAGGTGGAAAGAAATGTACCAGTCTATGGACAGTGCTAGGGTATAAAACCCGAGAGACTCCTCGTGGGTCTGAGAAATGAATGCACCAGTCAGTATGAAAGGTGCTAGGGTACAAAACCCGAAAACCTTATTCGTGGGGATAAAATGAAAAACTCTCAGAGCGTCCTGAACAGATGCTGTCGCAGCAGCTGGAGAAGAAACACTGGAGAAGCGCAGCAGAGACAGGACAAACAGGAGAGTGAGACATTTGAACAGGACATTTTTAGGTGGAGGGAGGTTTCCCCACCCTGAGACAGGCTACAGCTTTGGCAGGCAGGAGAGTTTTTACAGGAAAGGGGGGGGCAGACAAGTTTAAAGAAAGAGATTGTGTAGCCGAGAGGGAGAAAAAAACTTAGAAATATGGTAACTTCTTTCATTTACCTGTCTGCTAGCAATAATTGGAAAAGTCTCGTAAAATCCCAGTGGAGTGTGGATGGGCTTATTTCCTTGGTTGGTTTATTTCCCATGGGTGAAGTAAAAAATGGCCGATCACTCTTGGAACTCGTCAATCCAAGAATGCGCCGGAGGGCGAGATGCCCAATCAGCAGAAATGGCCAATCACTCTGGCAAGTTCCTCAGCCAGAAGGCAATGCTAGAAGGCAAAATGCCCCATAGGACCTAGCACTCCGAAGGCGACAACCACCGAGGCATAAAGCCAAAGGTCAGATGAGGGCTTAAAGCAGAAAGTTAGACGTACTACTCAGTGAGGGCGGTACTTTAACTCACCTGTGGGAAATCAGAGACCGAATTGTAGCTGGCGAACAGGTAGATGAAAGTGTGGTATTGGTTTGGGATCAGGATCCCTGAAGGTCTCTGCCCACCAGCAGGCAGCAGGAGAGCTTCCAGAGACAGCCTATCCGAGTCACAGCAACAAATGTTCTTTTGTTACAGTTTTAGGTGAAAGCTGGAAAGGGGGAGTGTCCTGCATGGAAGACCACGTGGTAGAGCATAGTGGGTTCCACAGCAGGTGAGAGTGACCAAGGCAGAGAGAATAACACGCCAGGCAGACAGAGCTTGAGTGGGAAGTTTATTAAAAAGGGGAGCGAGGGGGCAGGTAAAGAGACAGACTCTGGGAACAGAAGAGGAGAGAGAGAGTGGAGAGGACAAAGCGTGAGAGCTGGCTTATGTTTCTTGAGCAAGCTAGCTGGAGTTGCTCTTTTCATAGAAGGGTCGGGTGCTCAAGATTTTCCTTCCCTATTGAGACACTATTTAATGGGAAAGAGGGAAAAAACCAAATCCTTGATTGGCTCAAGATTTTCCTTCCCTATTGAGACACTATTTAATGGGAAAGAGGGAAAAAAACAAATCATTGATTGGCAGTAAAGACAGTCTGTGCCTACTGAAAAAAAAATGTGGAAAACTATGAATACAGGGAAAAATCTTTGTTGTCTCAGTTTCTTTATCCGTTGTTGATAGAATAACCCAACAGAGGTGACTTAAAGGGGAGAATTATTCATTTTGGCTTACAGTACCAGAGCGATAGAATCCATACTGGTGGGGAAAATATGGTGTCAGGAGGAGGCTAGCTTGTCACATTCCATTCACACCTGTAGTGATATATTATTTATGATTTATTAAAGCTTACCTGAGGATTCAGAAAAGCAAAGTCAGACTCAAGCTATAGAGATCAGACAGTGGTGATACACACCTTAAATCCCAGCAGCCAGAAGCTGGGAGGTGGTGGTACACACCTGTAATCCAGGACTCGGGGTTAATAGATAGATGGATCTCTGTGAGTCCAAGACCATCTACACAAAAGTGTAGATCAGTCTGAAAGGGAATTGTGCCTCACACCTTTAATCCCAGCACAAGAGGGATGGAAAAGACAGCAGCAGGAAGTCAGTAGGAGGCATTCATTCTCCAGCCACACTGAGGACAGGCAGCAGTCTGAGGCTTGGTGAAGAGTTCGTTCCTGGGTCAGCCCTTTCAGCCTGAGTTAGAGGTAAGTCCTAGGGGCCAGCTGCTTTGCTTTTCTGATATTCAGCTTGAAGTTTGAACCCCAATATCAGTCTCTGAGTCTTTTATTAATTCGTGTTACACACACCCATGTGGCTGAGCATGAATAGGGAGTAGGCCCAGGGTATAAAACCTCAAGGCCTACCTCCAATAACCCATTTCTGATGAAGCTCCACCTCCTAAAGGTTCCACGGACTTCCCAAACACTGCCATTAGCTGTGAATAAGGTGTTGGAATGTGTGAGCCTTTGTGGACATTTTATGGCAAAAGTCAAGCCACAACAGTGTGTAGAAAAAAGAATGGAACTACTAAGCCTTTGAGTTACATTTTAAAAACATTCAAATTCTGGTTTCATAGTACTCCAGTTTTAGGAAGGTTATGAAATACTTTGACAAGCATTCAGGTTTTACATGTCCTTAAGGGTAAGTGGCTGATGGTAAAATGTTGGATCCAAAATAATAAATGAGAATTCTTGCTACAGCACAGATTCTTAAACCATTATTTGATGTTTTAAGTCACTAAACTATCACAAGATATGATATGACAACTTCATAAAACACACACACACACACACACACACACACACACAGATTAATTTGTACCACAATGAAAATGTGCTAAGAAAATTTCTGATCATTATAGGTTTGAAATTAATTATAATTCCTTTAGAAATCAGACAAAAAAATCACTTTTGGATGTATTATCTTACAACAGTTGATGTTTTTTTCTATTGTACCTTATTTTTTTCTGTGAGTACCATGGAACAAGGTCACTTCATAGGTTCATATTAATTCAGATCAAGCTGTCTGGGGGTGAGGAAGGCACTGGGAAACTTATCTCTTCCTTACCATCTGTAATATATAAGCTCTAAAAGATGAGGACTGACAGCCACTATTATCTACGAAAGGAAGTTCATGCACAAAGGCTAGTTTTTACTGTTGAATTAATTTTAAATTGGCATACCACATCTAATAATTTGTAAGTCATGATATTTAATTCTATACATGTACACAATGGGTAATGATCAAATCAGGGTAATTAACAGTCTTCACTCCTCCAATGTTTTCATTTCTAAATGTCAAAAAGTATCAAAGTGCTTTTCACTAGTTATTTTTATATGTGCAATTAATTTATTTAGATTATAATTACCCTATTATTCCATAGAATATTAGAACTCCTTCCTATAACTATGGTTTACTACTTAATACCTATCCTGTAGGTAACCCCTTCCTCTAGGTGTCTAATGACCTCTATTGGATAAAATGTACCAATAACTAGCTGGAAGAAAAGGAGATAAAAAGGTAGTTCCATTTACAATGTCTGAAAAAAGTGCCTAGGAATAAATTTAATAAAGGAGGTGAAAGATATCTGCATTGAAAATTATAAAACCCTAATGAGAGAATCACAACCCCAAATTGGAAAGGCATCCTATGCTTATGAAATGTCATAAATATTACTTAAATATCCATATTATTGCAAGTGATATGCTGATTCAAGGAGAACTAATTAAAATACCAATGACAATCTTTTAGTAACTAGAATAAACAACCATCCTTTCTTTGTGTGTTTAAAACAATACTTTATTTTTTTAATGTTATGTATCGATCGCAGTTCCCTCTCCCTTCCTCTCTCCCTCCCTTTCTCCCATGCCCCCTGACTCCCCTCCCACTCCAGCCCCACCCCACTCCACAGGGTGGGTAATGCCTTCCAGGAGGGATTATCACATTCTGTCTCTCCTGTCTCTAGGCTAAGGGAGTATCTGTCCATGGGGAATGGGCTCCCAAAGTCCTTTCTTGCACCAAGGATACATCCTGGTTCCACTGTCAGAGGTCCCTTAGACTGCCCAGGCCTTCAAACTGAGACCCACAATCAGGGTGTCTGAGTCTGTACAATGCTGGTTTCCATGTTATAAATCTGGGGGTCCATGAGCTCTCCCTTATTCAGGTCAGCTGTCTCTGTGGGTTTCTGTAGCCTGGTCTTGCCCCCATTTTCTTATCGCTCCCCCCTCTCAGCAACTGGATTCCAGGAGTTCGGCTCAGCGTTTAGCTGAACAACCATCCTTTCTTAAGACCTATTACCCATCCTCTATGATGGTATCTTTTGTAGTCCTAAACTTGACTAATTTTAAAGTATGTTAACAGTATAAAAATTGACTTGAGTTTAATTTAAGTAAGTGATCTAAATAACTATAACATTTTTACCTTGCCTTTTCTTTTTATTAAGAAATAATATTAGCAGTTAGCTTTCAGTGATAAAAGTATTAGGTGTATTCAATATCAAGATAGGATAGCTGGACTTAATGATTTATCAGAAACCTTTTTTTACATATTTACAAAGTGGCTTTTCTCTGAAAGTCCATCCTAACAGTGAACTACCTAGCACATTAAACCACCTAGCACATTAGAAAGTGGAGAGTAACTCCTGAAGATCATCCATCCTTTCTCTGAAAACCAATAGACTGCTGGGATTGGTAATGCATGTCTATAATCTCAGCACTCAAGCTATAGAGGCAAGAGGATCAGGAATTCTAAGCTAGCCTCAGTCTCATGGTGAGCTAAAGCCCAGCCTGCATCCCATGACAACGTGTCTCAAATATATAACAAACAAAACAGCTCAAAAACATACCCAAGCAATAAGGAGGCTTCCATAATTGCAATGAAAATCTTGAAGTGCTTTTCAAAGTAATTCTCAAATCTCTGTGTTTGGTGCTGTTTTCAGACACTAGGACCAAAGCAAGTAAATAAGGAGTTGCTAAGTACTTCCTTTCCATGAATATGTAAACCAGCTATGGGAAGGACAACCTAACAAAATTCTAAAAGAAGTGGCAGGATTTTCTCTCATATTCCCTCTTGTATTATCCCTTCTCTCCTTTCTGCCCCTCCTAGTCTTCCCCCTTTCCTTGCTTCATTCTCTTGGATGTCTTCCACATGAGTGGATTCCTAGCAGCTGCCCAGTTCTGTACTGTTGCCTCTCAGAACTGTTTCAACATAGAACTTTCTACTTCTTTCTAATACAAAGTATTAAATATTTCTACAAGGATTGTGATTGATTCAGCTTGAATCAGATGCCCAAGCATCTACCAATCATAATATCCAAGGAAACAGAGATCTATAAAAGCAGCAATCACTCTATAAAGACATGTGTGGAGCTGAGAAAAGATCATTTCCCAGGAGAGCGTTTCTGTCAGCAGACAGAAGAGTAGATGAAAGCCACTGCAATGAGGTTTCATCATCTTTGATGGAAGACAGCCGAACACAGCCCCCAGTGACAACAAAAGAGTCAGGGAAAAGCTTATATTTTTATGTTGACTCTGAAGGACCAAGAAACCGAATATTTTTTTACTAGTCTATTTTCTTTAATGCAGATATGTCTATGGTTTTGCAAGAAACATCCATTTTATGTAAGGTTTCTCAAGGACTAAGCAACAAAAAACTCATCCCGTTTTAATTATTCATATCAATACTTGATACTTACATGCTATGGCATTTTCATCAAAGGATCTCAGAGTATACAATCAGCAAGTATTAGTCAGTTTTCAGAGGGAAGGCCAGAGGTGCTGAGAAAACAAAACCTGGGATGGTAACCTTCTGGAAAGTACCTTTTCTAACCCTGGCCTAGGCAGAATGGTGTTCAAGAGTAGAACACCCCCAGCCCAGATGTCGAAATCTAGTAAGAAGCAAAGAGGAAGGTTAGGTTACTATGGAATCAGAGATACTCAGATTAGGAAGAAGACTTGGTGGCTGGATGCAGCCAAGCTTCCTTCCAATCTAGATCTTTTTTGTCAATTATCAGCCATCATATGTGGCCGTGTACTGGTTTCCATTCAGCTTAATAAGAAATGTTCTCATTGTTGGAATCAGAAGATTATTCTTGGACTTGAGATTTTTGTTCTGTTTTGAGACAGAGTCCCAATATATACCATTCATCCTGTCACCATCTTCCAAGAGCTAATGAAAAGCCCTGTTTCATGGAAAGTAGACAGCCAGTGTTTCTGAGGTAGTCCTCTGGTCTCCACTTGCATGTATAAATACATATGTGCACAAATATACTCATATTCATACATATGCATAAAATAATATAATTTGTGAGAAAGAAATTTAGATAAAAAGAGCACATGCTCAAAGAATATCCCCTGTAAATATGAAGGTATTGATCAAGGTTATACAACTACAAACCAACAAATCCTTAAAGACTACCAGGTAACTGCAGGTAGTGAGGAGAAATTGGTAGAATTGATTTAACACTGACACTTTGAACAAGAAACAGTTGTACTTCTGGACTCCAGAGCTGTGAGGCAATATATTATTGCTATTATAACAGTTCAATCTGTGGTTCATGGTTATGGCTGCCATAGCCAATGACTACAAGCAATGAATGAAGAAACTTGGAATTTGTCCACATGGCACTTATACTTGAGGGAGTGGAGTGATTGACTAGGTATAAAAATGTATGGTCCATGCCAGTGAAAACAAAACCCCAGGGGCTTAACAGAAATACTAGAGGTGACCTAATTTAATACAAATAATCCACAAAGGGCACCCATAAAACCTTTCTGAAAGATGAGTAGAAGTAAAGCATACCTCATGGGTGATGGGGTAGGAAATGGGTTGTGAGACGTAAGACTATCCACATGCAAAGGCTCAGAAGTGGGAAAAAGCATGATGCATCTCAGGAACAGAAACAAGTCTTTTATGACTGAGTCTGATGTGTCAAAAGGAGAAAGGTCAGCAATGAGGATTCAGACTTGCTGTCAAATAATGAGGAGTCTTAACAAATTAAAGATTTTGAAATCTATTGCAAGAGAAACTGCAATAGTCAATACTTGTTGCTCTGACAAAAGCAACACAAGGGAGGCTTCATTAAATGGTTCATTAATAATTGGAGGGTACAGTAGATCATGGTGGGAAAGTCATGGGAGTGTGAGCTAGGAATCAGAGAAAGATGAATGCTAATACGTAGCTCACTTTCTCCTTTCATCCCTTTTTATTCAGTCCAGGACTCTATGTCAAGGGATGGTATCACCTACATTCAGGGTAGGTCTACCCTTCTCAGTTAAGTCACTTTGGAAACACTTTTATAGATCCCATAAGGGTGTGCCTCCAAATGATTCTAAAGCCACTGAAGTTGACAATGAAGAATAATTATGAAGACAATTAAGATAACATATTCATTCATATTTTTGAAAGGTAACTGTTGACTCTGAGCGGAGAGTGAATTTGAAAAATAGGAAGAGGAGATACAGAGAGACACATTTAGGACACTACCAGGTAGTCTATTAAGAAATAATAATGGCTTAGGCAAGATGGAGGTGGAGATATATAAATGGCGTCAGCATGTAGGTTTGTGTTATAACCTATAGGACTTACTGGGATCTGGGATGAGGGGGGGGATAAGAGTGAAGATGACTTTTAGTGATAGGGTGGTGATGTGATCAAGATTGGAGCAGACTTGGAGGGAGTCCTCTTTGGGATGTGGACAGTGGAGGCTTACAAACATCAAATCTAGGCAATGGAGGAAGGAAGAAACTTGAGAAACAAAACAGACTGGGTGAAATGAATTATTCATTTTGGGAAGTTTACCCAAGAAACAAAATAAAATGATTATTTTTGTTCTTGTTAACTATCACTTTTACCTTTTCTTCTCTCTCTCTCTCTCTCTCTCTCTCTCTCTCTCTCTCTCTCTCTCTCTCTCTCTCTCTCTCTCTCAAAGAGCTTGTTTTACATGTCAGTCCCAGTTTCCTCTCCCTAGCCTCCTTCCCTCCCCTCCCCTCCCCTCCCCTCCCCTCCCCAACCTCCATTCCACCCCCTTCCTGCTCCCCAGGGAGGGTGAGGGATTCCATGGGGGATCTTCAGTCTGTCATATCATTTGGAGCATGACCCAGGCTCTCCCATGTATCTAGGCTAAGAGAATATCCCTGTGTGTGGAATGAGCTCCCAAAGTCCATTTGTATACTAGGGATAAATCCTGATCCACTACCAGTGGCCCCATAGACTGCCCAGTCCTCTTAAATAGGTCTGGGTCAGTCCTATGCTGGTTTCCCAAATATCTAAAAGGATGATTATAAGTAGGAATTTTGAAATCAGGAAACAGTAACAATATTATAATTAAAAATGCTGTTTACTAATCTAGGTGTGATGGTGCATGCTTGTATCTCAGTATTAGAGAGATAGAAACAGAATGATCAGGTGTTCAAAGTCAGCCACTGCTGCATAGTGACTTCAAGGCTGACATGACTACATATGGCACTGTCTTAATTCCCTCTCCGACAAATGTAATGGCTTCTTTAGGACCACATACATATCCAGCACTTGGAGAGTGAAGGCATGAGGATTGAGTTTGAAGTCAACTCCTGCTACATAATGAGTTGAGACCAGCTTGAGCTTGATTCAAAAGAACCAAACAACAACCAATGGAACCACCACCAAAATTTACTTCTGAAATAGGGCAGTGTCAGCATACATGAAGAGGTAGGGGTCATACTTAAAAGCCCTTGAGGAAGTAAAAATAGTATATTTCAGTGATAGTTTGGAAGGGGGATGAGTGGGAAGAGAAGTGCAGGGTGACTCCTGTATTTGTTTTATAAGCAAACTTAAAGAATTTATTGAACATAAAATTAAGGAAGAGAACCAGATGTTCATCATGGGGAAATGTTATTCTGTTATTCTGTTGGGATATGGTATTAAAGTGGCACAACCCTCTTCAGGATCATTAATTTCTCCTTTCCCATCTCATGGAGGCCATCAATACTTACTCACTCTATACATCTTCCATTAGAACATGCTCTCCTTGATCTCATATACCTTCCCAGCTACTCCCTCTCAAAGCAGAATTTACAAAGAATGGTGTATAGTTTCTTATTTCCTTGTGTCCCACTCACTGTTTTTTTTAATTAATGGATCTTTTCTGATAAAATTCACACATTATATAATTCATCCATTTAAAATATGCAACTCAACGAGTTGCTCACTTGAGTTTTTTGCCCATTTCTCCCCTTTTAATCCCACTTATAAATGATGGAGTGCTGTAGAGTTTGACTTTGAGTACTCACTCAGCTACCTATTCTAAGATAGATGATTTCTCTTAATGCCACAGCTTTAAGTATTAACTATGGAAATTAATGGCTTCACATCTTTTCTATGAGCTTCACATTTGTTCTACATCTTCTTTATGCATGTCTTTTATTTTTATATTAGTCTTTTTATATTAACATTTAAAGTAGTGGGTTCTATAACAGCATTTTCATACATACTTTTATTTGCTTTTCCCTGACCCTGATCCTTTCTTTCTGGTTCTCCTCATCATCCTCAACAATCTCACACAATTCCTGCGTGTGTCTAATACACATCTCAAATGTGATACTACCAAAAACAAAACATTTTATTTCCTAACCATCCCTACAAGCCTGCACCTTATCATGCTTTCTCATATCAGTAAACTGCTTCATAGTAGTGGCACAAATAGAAATCTGAGAGACACTCTTGAGACTATAATTTTGCTTCATCATATCCAAATTTGAAACATTTAAATATCTAAATTATATCTGAAATTTATCTAAATTTATATCTAAAAGTATATCTAAAAAGTATATCAAGATTTAGCCAGCTCCACCGTTTCCCCTCTAGTTCAGTCCTGGTCTAGAGAGGGGGAGAGGGAAAGAATCAAGGAGGGAGAAGAGACAGAAGCCATCCTTGACTAGACTACAGAAGCAGCATTTGCTTCTCTTTTGATCTTCTCTTGGTCACATTTTAATCCATATTCTCTATATCACAGGCAGAGTAATGATGACAAAATCCTTTTAAAACATCCTACCATCTAGTATATCTAGTTGTCTCCAGGATCCCTTAGAATAAAATTCAACTGAATATGTCCTCCAAAGCTGCATAAGATTAGCTCCCATGACTGCTTTTTTTCTCATCTCCTACTACTTGCATCTTTGTTCATGCTATTAGAACCACATTAATGTTATGCCTCAGACACACTTGGTATGGTCCAATATAATTCTTGCACTTCTATTTTCTTTACAATGGAAGCTATTCTCCCAGATTAAAAAGAAATGTGTGTGTGTGTGTGTGTGTGTGTGTGTGTGTGTGTGTGTGTATCATAGTGTGCATGTGGAAATCTGATGACAACTTTGGGGAGTTATTTCTTTCCATCCACCTTGTTGAAGCAGCGTCTTTCTTGTTTCTACTGCTGGGTAGCAAAGTTCAGGGTAGCTGACTCAAAAGTATCTTGGCTAACTGCATCCAGTTTTCTATATGGGTTCCAGGGATTGAACTTGGGCCCTCGGACTTCGGCAGCAAGTATATTCACCTGCTGACCAATTTCCACAGCCTTCACTCAAATTTTGATATAAGCTAGATTCTCATTGGATAGATATATTCTCATTTTACTTCTATATTGCCTATATTTTTACTTTGATTCAAATGTCACATTTTGTTTTGAAATGGTATTCTCCAACTACACAACATGAAAGTATACTGATCATGTTGTTCATAGTGCTGAGAAGAACAATTTTATTAAAATAAGAAACATATAGAAAACCATATTATTTATTAGTACATCAAACAGATTACCCTTGCTTGGTGTTGGTGACACACACCTTAAATCCCAGTAGTCAGGAGGCAGAGAAAAAAGCAGAGGCAGAGACAGATGGATCTCTGTGAGTATGAGGCCAGCCTGGTCTACAGAGAAAGTTCTAGAATAGCCAGAAGTGTTATACAGAGAAACCCTGTCTCAAAAAAACAAACAAAAATTTCTCACTAAAAGTCTGTCTCAGTTAGGGTTTCTACTGCTACCATGAAGTACCATGACCAAGACAATTTTTAAAAGAAAGAGTTTAATTGAGCATCTGATTTCAAAGGGTTAGATAGAGTCTATGATGGCTGAGTGAAAACAGGTAGTTGGAGCAGCAGGTGAGTGCCCACATTTCAGTCCACAAGCAGGCATCAGAAAGGACTAAATAGAAATAGCATGTATCTTATGAAGCTTCAAAACCTACCCCTGTGACATACGCCCTCCAGCAAGGCCACACCTCCTAATTCTCCCCAAACAACCACCAATTGGAGATCAAATATTTAAATGCCCAAGATTTATGGGGAACATCTCATTCAAGCCATCACAAAATCTTGTTATATTTAAATAGGTCTACTTAAATAAATATTCCAGATGAGCTAGCATCATACCATGATATTGGTAGATTTTTTAAAAATTGTTTTAAGGGCAAATTCTTTGAGAAAATATATAAGTAAAGAATGATTCCATTTGATAATGGATAATTTGCATCATAGACCAATTTTAAGTAGAAAAAATTTAATGTCACCATTATTACTAGAAGGATAACTTCTTGCCAATAGTACTAGAAAAAAATGATTTTAAGCTACATTTACACTGCTTTGGAAAATTTGGATTCAATAGAAACCCCTATATCATCTTGGAAACCTTCAGAAAATTTTCTCCAGGAGTTACTAAATTCTTCAGAGATAGTGTAAATCTAGATGACAATAGAATGTTTACTTCCAAAGGCTAAGAAAACTAACTTTCTTGTTGGACTATGCCTCCCTCAGAAGACATAGATGATTAAATAAAAACCAGATGTAGGCTACTCCCTTGAATGTCATTTGTAGGTAAGCCTTGTTCTCACAAAACAGCACAAATTATTCTTAGTTGTCCACCATAGCATGATGGTGAAACTGGTTGCTGAAGACACAACACACTTTGGTTGCAAGATACAAAAAAATCAAGCTAAAACTGAGATAGAAATTTTCTACTAATGGTTAACTTTAATAGTACTTGAATGTCCTATGAAAATTGCTAGACAACGGGTCCTGAATGCTTCAGTGCCAACCTGACAAGCAAGATATAGTGACTGGTGCAATAATGGTGTAACTGTTATGAGAATAATCAATTACTTTCTGATTAAATTTTAGGGTTGCTCCACAGGAGGGAATTCATTCTTTGTACTGTAAACTTGGTCAAATACTGAGATTAACCACAGTGATAGAATTATCTTACTAGCATTTTAAAAATGATGCCATAATAAAAGTGTTTCAATAATGTATTACAATTTTTAAGTTATAACTGCTCTTAAAATTAAATGAAGCATGCATATACTAAGAAAACAGAAGAAATATGCCAACTTCGAAGAATAATGATATCAAGTCTCCCATTGGGGCAATGACATTGACTTTTTCAAAACAGTATTAAGCAAGTATTGTATCCATTCAGAAAGTAACTGGTTAACACAGTACTCATGCCACTGCTAAACCATATATTGCCAAGCCAGTCATTGAAACTCACGGATTCAGACATTGTTTACTTTACTTCCCTAGTTGTATGCAGAGAACTTTCTAACACAGAAATTCTAGCTAACAGGGATGAAATGTTCAAGGTTGGTACCAATTTAGTTTCTCAGCATCCTATGACTCAAGGATATAGTGTTTTCATCAATAAAGTCATACCATTGTTCTTGGTAGGACAACCAAGAACAATGGAAAGACCCTGCAATGTTTCATGGAGTTATATGGAAACCCATCAACTAATAACTCAAAAAGAGATAAACCATACCTGATGCTTGGATTTTTGTTTGACAACCTATAGTGTCTGAGAGAGGCATTGTCCTTATTTTGTAAGATAACTTTATTGAACTCATCTTTATACCATCAATTAGTGCAACCCATATAGAAGCAGCTTCTTTTTTCAGTAAGTGACGATACAGGAAGCCACAATCAGTCCACTGCAGAAAATAAGACTGTAGAATGCTCAACCATAAATGGAACATCTGTATCACAGTTCTCTCTCTATGGTTCAAGGGTTAGTGTGGAAGAGGGAGCAGGAAGATTGTAGATCTAGTGGCAGTGAGCCTCTGTAGTGAAACAATATTTCCTAGTCAGGATAGGGCCATTGAATGCATGAATTCAGAACATCTATGACTGTATGCACAAGATCAAGCCAGAAAACAAAACAAAAGCAAAAACACAAACAAACAAACAAGAAAACCTCAGCTCATGAAGTCTTACCTCTAGCTGAGAAGTTATTGGTAAATGCTGGGAGGTACTTAATTCTCTTCAGGGGTACAACCCTTGAGAAGCTATTCATATTTCCCTAGATGATACTACACCCATGCATATACATGCAATACTAAGTGGATTCAGTGCATTTTGAAAACAGAATATAAAGTTAATGAAAATGGGGGGCTTTTTGACTCTGGATACAATGTGACCAGCTATCTCATGCTTCCATCACCAGAGCTAAGTTTTATTCATTGCCATGTCTTCTGTCCTTGATGAACTGTATCCCCTCAAACTCTATGCCCAAGCAAATCCTTCCTTCCATAAGTTGCTTGTGTCAAGTATTTTGTCACAGCAACAAAAGTAGCTAATGTGATCTGCCAATCACAATTTCTATCAAAAGTATCCTTCAAGAGTAAAGAGATAAATCAAGACACTCCCAGAAGAAGAATAATTAATAATACTTCTCACTAGCAAACCAACCCTGATATAATAGCTGAGGGAAGTACTCTGAAGACAAAAGAAAACATGGACCTTCAGGAGGTAAAAAAGCAGATATAGTAGACCATCAATTTGTGAGTTCCTGTAATCACATAGTGGGGTTGAAGCAAATAGCTTAAGACTAAGTTGATGTGGAGTGCACTGATTATAAAGTTCATGGAAATTCTAAATATGTGGATGATGAAGTGTCCAAAAGGAAATTAAGAGTCATCCTTCACTCAAAGTGATAAAAAAAAATACCAATACATTCTGTGATGGTTTATGTGTATGCCTTCATACCTACAACAGAAACTAAGTAATGTAGTCAAAATAATTATACATAAGTAACATGAAATTCTAAAATTAATTAAGATAACCTATAAAGGTAAAAGAAAAAAGAAACAACAAGAAATATGAAATACACATAAAATGAACATTAAAATGGTTGGGCTTAAACACTGAAGACATTGGTGGACTAGATTTCAAAGTGTGGCCTAGCCATGAACAATGTACTCTGAACTGACAAAGTAGTTTGACAGTAAATGGATGGGAAAATACAATAATGCAAAAGAAAGGCAATAATAAAATAGCATAAATTAATGGCACTAAAAATGGAGAGCCAATAGAAAAATATAAAAGGCATGGGACTGACCTAGACCCTCTGCATCTGGATGACAGTTTTGTAGCTGGGTCTTTTGTGGGGCCCCTAGCATTGGGACCAGAATCTGCCCAGATGCTTGAGCTGGCTCTTTGAAATATATTCCCTACGGTGGGATGCCTTGTTCAGCCTTTGTGCAGGGAGGGAGGAGCTGGGTCCTGCCTCATTTTGACAAAGCATGCTTTGTTGATTCCCATGGGAGGCCTTACTCCATCTGAATGGAGATGAGGAGGAGTGGATGGGGGTGGGTTCGGGGAGGGAACAGAAGGAAAGGAGGGAGGGAAAACTGTGCACAGTTGGTATGTAAAATAAATTTTAAAAATGATGTAAAAAAGCTGCTCCTGAAAATTATTGATACAATTAGTAAGCCTCTAGCAAACATTGCAAAGGTAAAGAGGAAGAAGACTCAAATTACTAGTGTCAACAATGAAATAAAGATGAAACAGCAAATTCTGTAGGCATTAAACCAATAATAAAGGCACATTCCAAACATTATATTCATAATTTTGCATGTGGGAATGTGTACATAAATAATCAAAACATTTTCAGTTCTAACCACCCCAAATGGGAAAGTATCTGCGGTCTTTAAAGGATAGATAGTTAAACAGACTTACAGACATGCCATGGGCTAATATTCAACAAATACAAAGAAATGAACTACTGACATTTGCAGCAGAGGGGTGTATCTCAAGCGAATTATGTTGAGAGGGGAAAAAGGCAATCTCAAGAGGATGTATTCAACATTGACTTAAGATTCTCAGAATGGCGAACCTATAGATGACAGGGAGTGGAATGGTGGTTGCCATGGAGAGGTGAGAGGGGCTGGATGTTACTATAAAAGGTACACAACACAAGAGAGCTTTGTAGTGATGGTACAGCTGCGCTTCTTGACTGTGGAATTGGTCAGTGAGACCTGTGAGGAGATTGCACAGACTTAACGATAGATATTCCATCAGTATGCATATTCAGTATTGACAGATTTGAATAAGCCTCAATTTCTCCCGTGTGAAGTGGGTTTGTATCACACCTACACCCCCAGGCTACTAGGGTGAGTTAATAAAAGAAAACAAATCCTTAGCAGGCTACCTCCTGGCACATACTAATTCTGCTTAATGCAAATATTAAAGGTATCATTTTCTCACCCACTTCGAATGGTAACCAACATGCAGAGAGTACTGTGGATAACTCTCATTATAAATGCAAGTGATGCTGGTCCTTTATCTGCACCATTTCAAAACCTTTTGAGAGAATCCTCAAGTGTAAAATCAATCTTTCCTTATTTGGGGTCCCCACTGTGGTTTTGACTGACTTCCGTGCTGATGCCTGGGTTCAGCCAAAGGTAGAGTTCAAAGTGAAATTTAAAGGGTGTGTGGTGGGGGGAGGACTGTGTTCTGCAACTACAACATAAGGTTTGCAAAATGGAAACTGCTGAGTTTTGCATAAATCTTTGGTCACTTTGCTTTCCGAGGCCAGGCAACTGTGCTCACAGCATTGGAGTATTAAGCTCAGAGGAGAGAAATGGGTACAGAAAAGGAAGAGGCACCTTCCTGTATCCAGCAGCTACCCTGTGAGCGAAGGGGAGCTGGAGGTAAGCAAGAATAAAATGAGGTCCTTCCGAGCTGTTCTGTCCATTGGTTGCAGCAAATTACCTTTAGGGTTTTCTCCTTTCTCCAGGAATGCTTTCTCTGACCTTTCCATCAGCCCAATCTGGACAAGGCCCAGCGTATCTTCCAGTACGCATGCGCAAATCTCACAGAATGAAACAAATTATGTACTTCTCAGTCCCATGTTTTTTCCCCTCTAGATGGTGCACACTGTGAGAACAGGGACATACATATATACATGCATGCATACACACACACACACACACACACACACACACACACACACACACACACACACACACACATTCATACAATTTCATTGTTGTTTTTCCTACATGTATGTCTGTAAGAGGGTGTCAGAAGCACCAGAACTGGAGTTAAATGGAAGATATGAGGTGTCGTGTGGGTGCTAAGAATTGAACCAGAGTCCTCTGGAAGAGCAGCCAGTGCTCTTAACCACTGAGTCATCTCTCCCCTACCTTCCCCATTTGTTTCTCAAGACAGGGTTTTTTCTTTATGTAACAGCCCTGGCTGTTCTAAAACTCACTCTGAGACCAGGCTGGCCTCAAACTCAGAGGTCTGCCTGCCTCTGCATGGATGAAAGGCATGTGTCACCACCGCCTGGCTAACAGGCACTGTTCTTACATTGCCTACCAGATTCCTAGCTCAGAACTGACATATAATGGATATTAAGCGAGTATTTCTGAATGAAGTCAGCTTCCCCATCCAAACTTATCTGAACTCACTTACCGGGTTTCTGTTCTTTGCAAACAGGAATATAAAGAAAATCAATGAAAAGTCTCAGAAAAGTTTGGACCAGATTCCTCTACTCCCTTCCTCTCCCTCCCCTCCCATCTTTTTCTTCCTCTCCTTTCCCTTCCCTTCCCTTCCTCTCCCCTTTCCTCCTTTCTTTTTCTCTTCCTTTATTTCCTTCTTTCCCACTTATTTCTTGCTTGTACACAATGTATTGATCTCTCTCCTCTCTTATTCTGTTCCAAGACCTACTGACCTCTTCTTTTTCTGACTAGTTGCCTTCCCACCCTCAAGTAACTCCTTCAGTGTGGAAGTCTTTACAACTGCTTTATCTTCACGATAACACGCCACATCCCAGAAGACATCACTTGATAGTATTCTTCCCTCATCTGTGGCTCTTATGTTATTTCCACTCCCTCTTATATGATACTCCCTGGACCTTAGAGTGGGTGAAATAGATGTCCTACTTACGCTGAGCAATCCATAGTTCTCAGCATTTATGAGTTTAGGCATCTCTGCTTTGACTGTAACCCATGCTAAAGGGGGCTTCTCTGATTAAAGTTAAAGAGTTGCATCAGTCTATGTATATAAGCATAATTATTTAGAGAGCAATTTAACATGTCCATTTAGCAAAACATAGGTAGTGGATTCTCCCATAGAGGCTGTGACCTACTTAGCCATAGAGTTTTGACCCGGTTTACAGTACCAGCCATTAATTTCCTCTCCTAGGCAGACCTCAGATTCAATCAGTAAGCAGGAAAAAATTAGTTGCCTTCAAAACAGTCTTGCCACTATTGCATTCACAGTATTATATTGCACTCACAGTACTATCTTGGCTTACAAGTTGACATTGTAGCACAAATGGCCCAAAGATGGATTAGATTACTGATGGCTTTTCTCCCCCAATAGCTTTCATAAAACTCTGGCACTATGAATGCTAGTGAATAAGGAAGATGCTTACAGTTCACTTATAGCTTGATGTCTCTGTTCCCTGTATCCAGAGTGTGTGTGCTGTCTTCAGCAAAGAAGCTTGCAAGATTGTTCTGGTGGGCAATACGTGCAGGATTTTCCCTCAAGAATGTACTTGCAAATGGATTAATAGTGCATGTAACATTGGAGTCCCAGATTGCTGTGTCTTCTCAGGCTTCTTCCCTTACCTCCATTCTAGTTTCATTTTTAGGTTGCTAATCTGACCTTTAAGTTGTTTCTTTTTTCCAAAAAGGTGTTAAATGCAAAGAGAAAGTAGGTATTTTCCCCAACTGTTATTACCAAAGTGACACCACTTCATTTCGTAGATTCTTGGCACATGGGATTTCTGAGTTGTTGAAGTCCCTGCTCTTCACCCACAAACCAGAATGTACTCCATCCTTATTTCAGGGCCAACTTGTCTTGGAAAAGTCAAGTGCTATGTTTTTTCATGAGATGAGAACAATATGTGTTATACCTGTCTGATAGTCCCTAAATAAAGTCTAATTTTGTCTAATTTAGTGCAGAATTGAATAAATGCACTCAATACCCTTCAAGGATTATATAAACTAACAAAATGAGGCACACCTTGAGAATACTATTTAATTTATTTATTTACTTGCTTACTTATTTATTTTCGAGACAGAGTCTCACCTTGTAGCCCAGGCTATCCTGGAAATTACTACATATCTCCAACTTGCACCAAACACTTGGCAATCTTGCTTCCACTTCCTAAATGCTTAATTACAAGCACAAGCCATTAGATAAACAAAAATGTCTTTGA
Organism: Cricetiscus sungorus; assembly: GCA_030556225.1. NCBI lineage: Eukaryota > Metazoa > Chordata > Mammalia > Rodentia > Cricetidae > Cricetiscus > Cricetiscus sungorus. The sequence goes on from JANBXA010000726.1 coordinate 14,327,251, forward strand.
AAACACCAATTGCTCTTTTATGTTAAATCTGTGTGTGATGTGCTTTAATATGTAAGAAGATAGTGTTTTTTCCACCTGTTTCCGTGGATTCTTGTTTCCTCCTCTTCCTTCTTCTCCTCCTCCATCTTCTTCTACTCTCCTATCCTCTCCAACTCCTCACTCAGACAAAGTTTCATACATTTTCATATATTCCAAACAGGCCTTAAGCTCAATATATAGTTAAGGATGACTTCCGATCCTCCTGCCGCCACATCCCAAATGCTGGGATTAGAAGTGTGAGCCATGAGAATTATGTGCTGCTGAGGACTGAATGTGAGGCTTTGTGTATGCTAGACAAACATTGTACAATCTAAGCCATACCCTACTCCACCAGTTCTTTTTAAATCACATTAAGATGCCGCATCATCTCCTCTGGGAATCCTTTCTCTGTTTCCATCAGCATCATGCACAGCTCTCTCCTGGATCCCTACAGCAGTCCCAGGAGATTCCTTGGAAGACTTGACCCTGTACATCCTTCTAGCTACTTATCACCAGATTTGGTGCCCCCAAATATAACTGGACCTTTCAACCATCTGCCACTTTCATGCTATGCAATCTGTGTGTGTGTGTGTGTGTGTGTGTGTGTGTGTGTGTGTGTGTGTGTGTGTGTGTGTGTGGTGTGTGCGTGTGTGTGTGTGTGTGTGTGTGTGTGTGTGTGTGTGTGTGTGTGTGTGTGTGTGTGTGTGTGTGTGTGTGTGTGAATATACACCCACATGGAGACCAGAGGTTGACAACAGTCTCTCTATTTTTTGAGATGATATCTCTCACTAGGAGTTCACTGATTCAGACAGGATTACCACTGAGCTTCTGACATATGCCTGTCTCAGCCCCCACAGCACTCCACACTGTCCCAGCACTAGGAGACATACCTATGTGTATGTGGCTGTTTTGTGGGTACTGGGGCGTCTGAACACAGCTTTGCATGCTTTCACAGCAAGCACTTTACTAATTGAGCCATCTCCCAGGCTCCTGTGTAAGCTTTTAAAATACTTTTAGATGGTCCTCTACCATGAAATCCTGTAGTCACATATTCTGTTAAATTTACAGCAGTCATCTATTTGGCTACTCTGTTTCCAGTGCTGTGCTAGTATATGCTCAGTAACTCCTGTTTTTGCCACTGTGCTAGTATATGCTCAGTACTGTTTTCTGAAAGGAAGAGTAAATTCCTCGTTTGTAAGGATTATCAGTTTTCATAGTCCCAACACAGCTAATTTCAGTATCGCCACATGAAGTAACACAACACCCAAGTGGGAAAGAAATGCCCAAGAAGCCCATCATTATTCTTTGTCCAAATTCCGTAACCCTGGTCCAGCTGATACAGACAACCTCAAAAACATAGAGAATGATAATGGACAGTTAAAGTAGTAGGCATCGAACGTGTTTTGAGTATTTATGGCTTCTGTTTTGAATATATTATGTTGAAATATAAGTTTATGTAGGGGAATGGTGCAGGAGGGAGGTCGGGGGACATGAGAGGAAGGGAGGGAGAGGGAACTGGGATCGATATTTAAAATAAGAATATATATATACATATATATATATAAGTTTATGTAGTTATCCCTCAGTATTTAGGTGGGCCTAGTCCCAAATGTTCCCCTGAATGGAAAAATGTGAAGATACTCAAGTTCCTTATATAAAATGGTATCACATTTGCATGTAATATAGGCAAATTATCCCATATGCTTTAATTCCCCAAATATTAGGCAAGTACTCTACTATTGACCTACACCCCTAGGCCCCAGGTCACTTGTAAATGCTTAACACAATGTAAATGCTATGTGGATAGCTGCCATACTGCAAAGCAAAAATGCATGTAGATGTGCAAGACAGGGGCTTTTTGGAGAATGTTTTTAATTCACAGGTTTTGAATCTGTAGATGTACAACCCACTCAGATGGGGCTGGCTATATAACTCGTTGTTTTTAATTGTACATTTTACAATTTTACATTTTACAATTGTACATTTACATTTACTGGTCTGTAAGATTTCTGGTCATCTATGAAGCACTCCTGAGTCATGAGGAGCTGGCTTCAGCATGTTGTTGTCTCTCTGGCTACACTGGGAACCTGGGAACTTGAGAACTGAGTCTTAGGAAGACCTATTTTAGCATTAACCTTACTTGTCCACGTGGTGAGGGGTCTGGACCTTCACAGATATAGAGGCACAGGTGGGTGGTCCTAAGCCTCAGGGCCAACATCTATCTCAAGCTGATTTTATACAAAGATTTGTGGGAAATATCTTTATATTAAAAACAGATTGTTATGAGAGAGAGAGAGAGAGAGAGAGAGAGAGAGAGAGAGAGAGAGAGAGAGAGAGAGAGAGAGAGAGAGAACTGGGTCTGGATTGGCTTGTTTCTCACTGCATTTCGAGTCAATGGTGTATTACTAATATTAACTGGAGGCAACCAGGCATATCCATTCTTTTGTCTTTATTCTGAAGAGGAGAGAAAGCTAGAGACAGAGGAGTTTTGTATGCTGTTTAACTACAAAACCACTTTGCAAATCCTCTAGAGGAAGCTTATATTGGCTTCACATAAGAACAAGATCAGATCATCATTTTATATATATAGCACTTTGCTATCAAATTCCTCCATGTTGAGCTAATATGCCACACCCATCTGAGAAACTCAGTGGAGCTCTAAAAATGTGATCTTTCAATTGAGGAGCTATTATCAGATTTCTTCAAAAAAAGACAAAGTATTACAAATCTGATTATTTATTTATATATGTATGTATTGTAGTGTTGAGTACAGAGCCCAGAGTTCTGTACATGTTATGCAAGCATTCTCCATTGAACTATACTCCTCACCCTTCTAAACATTTTTTAAAGGCAGAATCTCATTAAATTCTCTTGAACTCACTCTTCAACCTAGGCAGGCCTTGAACTTGCACTCTCCTGCCTTTGCCTCCTGAGTAGCTGAGATTATTGGTCTACACCAGACCTGCTGTTGATGCCACCTAATGTCATACAGCAAAAGAGAACTCTTCCTTTCTAAGCTTTTGATAATGACCATTAGAATGCCCAGAATACCAGCTCCAAGAGGATTTAAACAAGCCCCACAATGTTTGTCATGAGATTGACTAATCTGAAAAGTCGGGCCAGCCATCAGCAGGAGAACACCAGGAAGAATCACCTGCCAGCTACTCATACAACCCTCTAGAAGTAAACTTTCAGTAATCAGGCGTGCAGTAATAGGTAAGATGCAACAAGTGCTTTGTACCTCTGTTTCCAGCACAGTTTCTTAGAATCTAATGAAGCCTCTCAGAATGTCTTCACCTTCATTGAAATCAGCAGCTATCTGGGGCCATTGCCAATCTAGTAAGACCACACTGTGTCTTGGATCAAAAAAAAAAGTTTTACTTCATAAAGAATTAAAATTAATTGCTAAGACTCTAAGAAATCTCAGTTGATGCAAAAATCTCTTCTTAGTGATCCTTTTATTCCAAGATTTTGTCATTTAAACTGGCTGAAGTGGCTTTCTCATGAGTGTGTCCAGATCACCTTGACCACTCCTCTGAGAAGCATGGCAGGAAGAGATCCCACAGGTTCAGCTTTTCCCTTCTCTGGCATCTGTTCAGAAAACTGAAATACGTTGGCTTTTTAGTGCAGTTGGGGACTCTACACACAGTCCCCTACAATCTTCAATAGCTTGACATTTCAAATAATTTGAATAAATCAGAGTGACAGAGGTGCCTTAAGTTGCTGAGTTGGGGCTATTCTTATAGAGAGTGAAAAAGACATTTTCATTTTGTTGCTGATGAGCAAGATGAGTAAAGTTTGTAAAGGAAGTGGGGACACTTTGTGGCAAGAACCTTTACACAGAGAGGGTTACAGTGGTACCTCTGTCTCAGGCAGAAATGTTTCAAAGTATCCAGAATGGGTCCTTTAAAAATACAGCATAAGGGTCTGGGATGTGAGACTAGACCTTGGGTTCCACTCCCAGAGCTGTATAAATGTGTTGTGGTGGTACATGCACATCATTGTAGCACTTGGTGGAAGGAAGCAAGAGGATCAGAAGTTCAAGGGCATCCATGGCTATATAGGAAGTTCAAGCCTAACCAGAGTAACACAGAGACCCCGTCTCAAACAGAAAGGAGACTAGAGAGATGGCTCAGTTAAGAGCAATTGCTGCTCTTGCGGAAGACTGGGGTTCTATTCCCAGCACCCACACTGGGTGGTTCACAACTGCCTGTAACTCCAGTTCCAGGAGATCTGGCACCTTCTTCTGGCTTCTGCAGGCCTGTGCACATGCCATATACACACATGCACTCAAGTCCATAAACATACACTTAAGATAAAAAACACTAATTCATAAAAATAGAACAAAAGAAAACCATATATAATATATATATATATATATATATATATATATATATATATATATATATATAATCCTACCTGATATGGAAACATGAAAGCTTTGATCTAGTAAATTCTAGCATGCATTGCAAATTCTTGGAGTCACTTAAAGAAGAGCAGCCAGGGCCTGCAAGATGTCTCAGTGAGTAAAGGCACTGGCCACCAAACCTGAAAAGTTGAGTTTGATCCCCATAGATCCACGTCTTAAAAGGAGAGAACAAACCCAGGTAAGTTATCTTCTGACTTACACATGTGTACTATGGCATGTGCCCTCCACCAAATGAATGTTATAAAAATAACAATCAAAAAAGTTTTTTTTTTTTAATTATAGAGAGTGGGGGGGCTATGTGTACATGAATGAAGGTGCCCTTGGAGTCCAGAAGGGGGCATCTGATCCCATGGAGCTGGAGTTACAGAGTAGTTGTGAGCTGGGAAAGAACTCAGGGCATAGTTGAGTCACTGTAACTGGCAAGTAGGCATTGTAAGATTTGCCAGCAAACCCCAGCTACTCACTCTGGACTATGGGTTTCTTTGTCTTTTGTCTTTGAGTTGAGACACAGAAAGATGAAGCCAAAAAGGCTGAAGGTCTAAATAGGCGAAGCTGAAAGTAAGAAAGACTTCTACGCCAAATGAGTTGACAGATTTAGATGCCCCCTCCAGTAAGGCATCACCATACATGTGGAGTGGGTGGGGGGATGGGATGGGAGGGTGGTCGGGGGGCATGGAAGTGTGGAAGAGAGGGAGGGAGGGAGGGACAGAGGGAACTGGGATCGATATGTAAAATAAGAAAAAGGAAGAAAGAAAGAAAGAAAGAAAGAAAGAAAGAAAGAAAGAAAGAAAGAAAGGAAGGAAGAAAAGAAAAGAGAAAAGAAAGACTTCTAAGCACTTTTGCAAGTACACATTAAATGATGACAACTCTGAAAGCTTCAGTAGAAAATAAGCTACATGGCCAGTTCATGGACACAAGTGTTCTTGAGCTGCTAATGCCACCTTAAGATCAATTCATGGCATTGCTGGTGGCAACTCTCTGTTACCAAGTCAGGGCAAATGTGTTGCCTCTAGTAACTAAACAGAAGCAGTAACCTCAATCTTGCCAGCACCTTATAATCACACAGATGTCCATCTTCCTTTTCTATTACCATGGGGAGATGGGATTATATATGTATAGTGCTATGCCTGTCTTCATTTGGGTTCTGGGGATTTGAATTCAGATTTTCAAAGTTTCATGGAAAGCACCTTACCCACTGGGTCATCTCCCCAAGATCACCCAGAAGTTTTTATAACCCTTGCTGTCTGAGCAACTCCTCAATCAAATAAAAGCAGAATCTCTGGTGGATGAATAACATCTAGGAATCAGGAAGTTTGTACTTGATTCATTGATTTAACTTCCAGGTATCAGTATTTCAGCCCACTCCTAGGTTATTTCAATGTGTGCCAAGAACCACAAAGTAAGAAGGAATGACACATAAATGAAATTGTAAAGGACTCTAACATGTATATAGATATATGCCATTTCACATGGTGTTTTGTCTAGTAGCTGGCATGCAATATGGATGATCAGTATTTGTCATGGTCCATTAAATTCTATAAAACATATTACAATGAGTAGCTACCTAATTCATAAACAGCCATTGGTTTTCCCTTGTGGCCTTCTCTGGGGAAAGGAACTCTCTAGTGAGTCTTTTTGCAAGGATACTAATCCTGCTCATGGGATTCTTTTCCATGGAATGATCATCTTCCAATGGCCCCACATCCGTCTTATTACCACAAAGACTCAACTTCAACATACAAACAATGTCCTTTTAGCATTGAAGTAATGCAGTTAGAACCAAAGAGTCAAGTGTGTGCTCCGACAAAGGCCAGGCAGAAGGCCTTTGATGCACTTTGCAGAGAGATGCGACCCTGAATGCTCATGGACTTGGCACTTGGTGCCATTAAGTGATGAAGCTGGAGTTCAGGTATAGATGTCAGGCAGCCGAGTCCTCAGATCATGCTGAGTATCTGGAATTCAAGACTGAGGTAAGATGGAAAGACATCATCCTGGAGACCTGGGAGAATGGATGGAGCACTGACATTGTATCATAAGAGGGAAAATGCACCAATCAGCTCCACATAGAATCTTTAGTCAGCTGCAAGTGGAGTCCCCTTCTCTTGGTAGAAATTTAGAATTTTAGGAGGACCTGCTAAGCCACGTGCTTCATATTAGGTCCTAGCTGGTGTAATCAAGAGCCATCTTCTGTAGTTGAGGTCAAAGTTTGGTGAAATCTTAAGAGTCTCTTGGCTAAGGAACTGTGTGTTGGCTGGGCACAGTATGGCATTCTATAGCTGAAGACTCAGTCTGACTGTTAGAACAGTACACAGTGAAACAGTTAGAACTCCTTTTGGAGGCTGTTAACTCACCCAACAACTCTTCATACACTCCATGATAAGTTGTAAGTGATGGTGGTTTAAAGAAAGGTACCATTTCACTCAACTAAGGATTTTTTTCAAAATGGGGGAAGACAAGAATTTCCAATAGAGCCAAATGAGGGCGCAGAACAAAAACATTCTGAACCAAGAATTCCTAGAGTTGCTGCATCATCATGAAAGGAAAAGAGCCTTCCAGGTGAAGAGGCCTTGAGGGAACTTCTGAGGAGGAGAAGAGTGGGAAGGAAAAGATGTTTCTGTTAGACGAATGTGCAGATCAGAGTGGCTGGGTCCCCAATGTGAGGCAGGGAGAGGCCAAAATGCACATGAAGTGAAATGCAAGGTCCACTTGATAAAAACCTGTGTGTCATGCAGGAGAGATCATCCTATTGGCAACATGGAACTACAGGGCCGGAGTTTCTGGTTTTAGCTATGTGTTAGAATCAACTGAAGAGGTTTTAAATACTGATTCCTAGACACCACACCCTAAGATTTGGATTCCATTGCTTGGGGTATAGCGTAGGTATTTGAAATCTGCTCAGGTATGTTTAGTGTGCAGTTAGAGTTGAGAAGCACTGCACTGAAAATATATTTCAAACAGGCCAATGCCTGTCTGTTCCTGGTTTACATAGAAGACGTGGGTAATCGATTAGCTCCATGGGCTAAGGGAGAGCAAGAATCAAGAGCGAGTCCCAAGGAATTTTGCACCATTGTGCAAACCAATCACTTGTGGTTGAAAAATTGTCCATGAACTTTTGGAAATAAGACAGCAGTGTTAGCATCCAGGTGTCACCCCTATGTGCATGGCACGTAGTGCCCTGCCCTGCTGTGTGGTCCCTTTAAAAGGCAGAACTCTGCCTACTCTTTTCCTTTTCTTCCTCTTCCTCTGCACTCTGTGCTCCTTTTCTCTCTCCCTTCCCCTTCCTACTCCCTTCCATTCTCTAATAAAACTTCCAACATAAGCTCCGTTTGCATGGTGTGTCTGTCTCTCTCTCAACCACCAAGGTCCAATCTCACACTGTATTCTAACAAGCAGTCCTTCAAAATTTGAAAGTTCTCAAATAGTCCAGCAATTTCTTTTTAATCGTTTTATTAAATTGTATTCGTTCATTAATTCATTTGTATGTGAGTGTGTGCATGAATCCAGTTTTTATCCTTCCACAGTGTGAATGTCCAGAATCAAATTTACATCTCCAGGCTTGGCAGCAATTGCCATCTCCACATCCCCCTACCTAGCAATTCCAACCCTAAATATATGCTCAAGAGGGCTAGAACCATGTCCATACAAAGACTTGTATGTAACTGTAGCAGTATTAATCATGATAGTCCCAAATCATAGACAGGCCCAATTGTCTTCAAATGATAAATGGTTGATGAATATGTGCATTGGAATTTTCAGCCATAAAAGAAGGGAATGAAGGACTGCCACAGGTGGTGATATGGATGCATCTTTTACATATTATTGCTAAGTGTGTGTATGATTCCTTTTATATGAAAAGCCTGCACCCACTTGAGGCCATGCCTCTTTCGCGCGTTTCTCCCTTTCTCTTCATACCTGAGTGGATACCTGTGTTAAAATCCCTTTTGTTTTTTCAAATTACACTTTTTATGACGTTTATTTATGCATGTGGGAGTGCAATGGTAGTAACATGTAAAAAGATGAGAGAGCAATTTGTGAGCGATGGTTTTCTCCTTCCACCATGCACCCTGGGGATCAAACACCGGTTGCCTGGCTTACCCACTGAGCCATCTCACCCGCCCTAAAGCCTTTTCTTAACACACCTTAACTCTGCTTCACACCAACTCCCCCTGAAATTCTCTTCTGTGCCTTAAGTCCGCTTTCATTTGAGTAAAAGTCTCCAAGCACTGGGCTGAGCTCCTGGTCTTGAGTTGAAGAGAATGAGGAGGAGTATATGAACAAGGCGGGTCAAGATCATGATGGGGAAAACCAGAGACAGCTGACCTGAGCCAGTGGGAGCTCACTCACTCCAGACTGACAGCTGGGGACCTGCATGGGACCCAACTAGGCCCTCCAAATGTGGCTTGATCTGATGGGGGGGCTGGCAGGCAACAGGTGCATGAGCTGGCCTTTTGGAGCCCATTCCCTATGATGGGATATCTTGCTCAGACTTGATGGTGCCAGTGGAGTGGGGAGGGCTTGTTCCTGCCTCAACTTGGTATGCTAGACTTTGTTGAGCCCCCAAGGGCGGCCTAACCCCCTGTAAGGAGTGGATGGGTGGTGTGAAGTTGAGAAGGCGGCGTCAGGGACGGGGAGGAGGGGGGGCGGCAGGAGAAGGGAAGGGAGGGGGAACTGGGGATGGTATGTAAAATGAAAGGGTTTTTTTTTTTTCAAGTCTTCTTGCTGGGGAAAAAAAAATCAGGCAGCAGGTGGCAGCAAAGTATCTCCTGTAGCAAACATTCTTCATTCTTGTCCACTATGGGGCCTAAAGTGTTGCTGAGTTCTCTTTACTGCTGCTCTGATGTGCAAGTATATGCTTTCAGTCTGCATGCTACCTTCATTTCTTTGTTGTTGTGGTGGTGGTAGTTGTTGTTGTGGAGGTATTTTGGCCAGGGATCCACTTAATTCTGAATGAGCCCCGCTGCCTCTAAAGTTAGAAATTCCCTGAAGAGCCATCCGTAGTTCATTTCTAGGTCAGATAGAATGATCATGCTGTTACTGGGGTCATTAAAGATCAGAGCTTGGACTCTGGCAACGAGTCACTCATCTTGAACAAGCTAATAAAACAAGCAAATGATAGTGAAAAGCAGAAAAAAAGAGAATTATTCAATGTGGCCACATTGGGGAAAGGGATAAGGCGATTCATCGACCTCCCCTATCCCCTGCCCCTGCCTCCATGTTTTATCCTCCAGGGTCCTGACATGAGGTTTAGGTTTAAGCAGAGGGGCAGAGGTACACTAAGCACTCCTGGCCAAGATGCAGTCCTGTCTCTCATTGTCTTAGCTCCAGTCTTCCTGTAAGGTGATGTGACAAGTTGTCACAAACATGAGAAATATCTTTCAGGGAGACAAGCTCCCTTTCTGGCTGGCATCAGGCTTCATTCTGACGTTTCCTTCTCCCAGTGCACGATGTCTGTGCAAATTACAAATCCTTGCGGTGCCTTTTTTTCTTCAGTAGTCTGATAGTGGAAGTGTCTCTTTCCAGAATATTAGAATAACTATCAGGAAAGTAACCATTGAAACTGTCTGGGGGGGCATCACTGTAAGAACTTACCCACAGTATCCCAAGCCACTCTCTTGACGCTAAAAGACACACATGAAACCTTGTTAAAGTGAAATGTTTCTAGAGTGTTCTGTGGAGGGGCAAACCTCACTGAATAGGGCATGCTAGATCCAAAACAGAAATGGCTGCTTCTATGTACCGCCTGCCCTAGCCCCTCTTCTTTTGGCCCTAACATTTTCCTATCAAAACTCCATGCTTCAACCTCTGTGAGCTTCTGCCTCAGGTATGAGGAGCCCTCCTGACTCTTCCCTGACACCATTTCACCACTTTGCTTTTACAGCCTCCAGCTTTCTTCTGCTGAGACTGATTCCTATCTTTATTTCTGAAGCATCACAAAATGATGATTCAAGGAAGGTACCCCTAAAACTTTGCATGTCCAAAATAGATGAATTTAGTCTTCAGGGCTCTCATTTCATGAAAGGTTAAAACCCCAGCTGTTATGCATACATAATAATGTCTTTTAAAATGATTGTACTGTAACATGCAGTGTGATTTGTGTACTCAGAAAGCCCACCCAGGGAAGCCTGAAAGCAATGAAAGCAACATGGGCCTACCCAGTGATGTCTAATGCTGGAGGAAAACTCAGTTCCCCCAGAAGATTACTCTTCTTCTTCTTCTTCTTCTTCTTCTTCTTCTTCTTCTTCTTCTTCTTCTTCTTCTTCTTCTTCTTCTTCTTCTCTCTTCTTTCATCTCTCTTTCTTCACAAGGGAACACAGGGGAGATAATTTAACCTCATTATCAACTAGAGAGTAGAGAAATTCGGTGTGGGACATCATAGCAAGGAAACTTTCCATATGTAAGGGTAACTACCTTTCTGCTGATTAGCTTTTGAGACAACGAAAGCTACCACCTTACGTCTGATCATCAAGCTTAGCCTTTTGACTGTTTCACTTTTCATTAAGACTTCCTTATCAATGGCGTGTCCACTTAGAGCCATCTCTTTGTAAGTCCAGACTTGGTACTAAGGATTTCACAGTTTTATTGTAGAAGTAAGCAGATCAATAATCTACTTTTATTGGCCATAATAAATATAAATGAACTCTGAAAAATCTCTGGAGTTTTTGTTCTTTATTAATGAACAGTTTTGTGTAGATATTGCCTGCATTCATGCTACATTTGCAAAAATAAAAAAGGAGAAATCTATATCAATTAAATTTCCTCTTTAGTTGGTGACCAAGCCTGGCATGTTGTGGGTGTCAGAGCTGGTGCTTTTGCCCCCAGATATCAGTTATACTATTAACTAAAATGAATTTGGACTAACTTGATGATTTCAACTCATCTGGACACTTACTTGGAGGCCAATTTGGTACAGTGCAATTTAGGGCACTAATGGGAACTTCAGACTTAAATGGAGGAGACATTTGGGGCAGGGGATGAATTGTCCATAAGTAAATAGTTCTGGTCAAGCTGTGGTCTTGCCAATCACTGTCTCCGTGTTGGTTCTGAAAATTGCTCCCATCAAAGGTAATTACTGTTCTCATAACCTGAGGAAACCAATCTGGTTTCTTCAAGATGAATATTTCTGTTTTAGCTGTACTCTCAGCCATTACATCTGCCCTCATCTGGAGAGGACATTTGTCCTGCTAGACTGCTGTTCCGATGATCTAATATGGCTGAAGGTGTGGGACAAACATGCTTTGTGCCTTCAGGCTTGAGGGGAAGAGAAATCGGCCAGGTGTCACAGGGCTTTCAGATTACATTCCTAACTGATTACCACGCAGAGTCAAAAAGAAGTCTTACTCTGACTAAAGGGGACAGACAAAATGAAAGAAAGGATTCCATCCAAATATCCAGTGAGCAAAAGTGAGGCCCCAATCCTTCTTAGCCAAAGCAAGAGTAAGCGCTTGTTTCAACAGGACCAACATCTTTAACCAATTAGCTGATCTAAAGTTGTTGATAAGGGGAAAGTACTGAAAACATATGTTTGGGCTGTATTTATGGCTCTTAGATGTTTAGATACTATATCCATGTTTTCTGTTTCAGATAGGATCTCCTGGGTGTTCATTAAAATATAGTTATTTTATTTGATCCTGAACAACATTTTTCTATGGTCAAGACATAAGGAAAAACAAGGTAGAAAAGAACCATCAAGAACAAGAAAGAGACAGAAAAATTTGACTGATGTAGACATTGTGTATTAAGGGTAAGTCTCGTGTTGCAAAGCTGTCTCCAAACTTGCTGTGTAGTTGAGAGTAAACTTGAGCTTCTGATCCCAATTAGCGTGACTGCAGCTGCAGGCACCATGATGAAAGTTAAAGAGAAAGGGGAATATTTTTGGATTAAAAAAAAAAAGATTTCATGTGGTAGAAGATTTCATCCACAAGGATTACTCCAAAGTGGAAAAAGACAAGGACAAAACCACTTTAAAGTATGTCACAAAAGCCTTTGGAGGAAGAAAATCATTTTAAAGTTTAAATCTCGGGGCTGCAGAAACAGCATTTAAGAGTGTTTACTGCTCTTGCAGAGGATTGAGGTTCAATTCCCAGAGCCCACAGGGTAGTTCACTCTAGTTCCAGGGATCTGATGTCTTCTTCTGACCTTCAAGGGCTCCTCTACACAGGTGGTACATATATAATATATACACACTCAAGAACACACACACACAGACACACACACACACACACACACACACACACGTGCGCGTGCGCACACACACACACTCACAAATACTGAAATATGTGTGTATGTAACTGACAATAATTAAAGATTTTTTTTTAATTCCTAAAATCAAGCAGGAAGTGGTGGATCACACCTTCAATGCCAGTACCCAGGAGACAGAGCCAGGCAGACCTCTGAGTTTAAGACAAGATTAGTCCACATAATGAGTTTCAGACCAGGCAGAGATACACAATGAGGCCTTGACTAAAGTAACTAAAACAAAAACAAAACAAAAAACACAAGAAAAAATTCCCCTAAGATCAAATCTTACTAGTATTTATTTTACCAGCCTTCTCCAAACATTAGGAGGAAGCTACAAAAAGAAGTTGACTGAGGTAGCACGTATCTTTCTTTAATCTCAGCATTCGGGAGACAGAGGCAAATGGATCTTCATTAGTTCCAGGTCAGCCTGATCTACATAGTGAGTTCAAGGCCAGCCAAGACAACATAATGAGACCTATCCCCCCCCCAAAAAAAAGCAGAGGCAATAGAACTCCCCCAACTTAGCTTTGGAGGTTTGCAATAACCAAATCCATTTCTCCAGGCAAATAAACAGCAGCTCTCTAACAATAACTACAGGCAAAAGAAAGGGTGCTAAAGGGGCCAATGCTTGTTATGGCTGTGAAGAAGAATCACCCCCCAATGGAATTCTAAGAAAGCCAGGCTTTGCTCGATCTGCAAAAAGGGAAAGCACCATAAGGAAAGACATCCCCTCCAAAGCTCAAATGACAGCTGCTTTTTGAAGCCCGAAGCTACTCCATGTTTTCTAGTGAAGAAACTGCAGAGAATCACGAAGACATCTTAGGTAACTTCCTATGGGGTGGGTCACTTGGAAACCCAGGCCCAATCTAAAGTGAATTTGTGTAGTAACTAGTGTTGACAGGGAATCCAAAACCAAGAGACACACAAAACTTTTACTAACACGCTTTTTAAACACCGAAGTTCTTATTATCAGTTCCAGCCCTGGGAATTCAAGATTTATCAATTTGCATTCTATGTGGCAGAGAAATAAGGTGTAGAAGTCCCCACCCAAAAGTCCTGGGACATTTCCAGACCCAGAGAATTCTTCTCCAGCTAATGCTATGGGATATACTTAGCTAGGGTACTTACATACTCGCTGCTGCAACAGCAGTAGTGGTAACAGAACAAGGTTATAGAAGTGGCTTCATCTGTCTTATGCCAGAATTAAATGTCACTGAATCATATTCAGAAGCAGGGTGGGGAAGGATGAAAATGGCTAGTGGGTTCAAAGGAGATCATAAAAGATCCTGTTGCTCCATGGGAATCAATGAAAATTACTAAGGAAATCCTTTATTAATCACACCTAGAAAGACACATTCATGCCTTTAGACATGATCTCTCCCCAAGAGACCAGGAAAGAGGCTGGGCTGTAAAACCCCAAGGCCTACCCCACCATTGCCCAAGATTTTTAGCTAGGACCTATATGATGCACAATCTTCAAAAATAGCCAAATGGATCCAGGGCCCAATGTTTCCAGTACATGAGCAGGGGGAGGATTTCACATTTCAGTAAGAACTGGTACTTTTGCAAACAAAGATTGCAACTACATTTCACTCAGATATGTCCCTGTCTAGGGTGCTAATATTTTATGGCATTTAATGGCATCTTCTCTTGGTGGGTAGAGGTCTACTGGACCAAGATCAAAAGAACTCAAGGAGTTATAAGGCTTATTCTCTACAATACAGCCTGCTCTGTATTGTAGAGAGCCTTGAGGATGTCCTGAAGATAAAGTCACTTACGTGTGAACAGTTAATATTTGAAAGTTCCTTTCAATGAGAAAAAACATCTCAACTACATGTTATGTAAAGAAAGGTGTGCATTAATCAGGGTTGTAACTTTCATGTCTTGAATTGCTTCACTTTTCAAAGATTACAATTATGCTTAATTTTCTTTTAATCTATTTTACTGGTCAATGATCTGTTGCAAGTTTGGTGTTTTGCTGTATCTTCAGTATAAATTTCAAAAGTTAAGGCATGACACTCATTATACAAAACGAGGTGAGGTGACCCCCCTGATATTTGAATGCCTGGTGCTGAAAAATTATACTACTAGTTTGGGGGGTGGAGGCAGCAAATCCTATCAGTAGATATACAAGTTTTCTGTGTACTTTGTTGTTTATTCAGTTTAGTGTCTTGAGTAATGATATTTATTTTTTTTAGATTCCCATCAATTAGTGGCCCTCCAGTCTTCATGCTCAGATCTTCTTATGTCTTGTGTCTGTGTTGAGAAAGTTGAAGAGACTTTTAGTAGCTGGTTGGGCAAGGTCCTAGTTCCTATTAGCCTGGTGAGGCTTCAGAAAATAGAGCTTTAGCAACGAACCCTTAAAATTAAGGAACTTAAATCTCAGAGAGGAAAATTGAGGCAGCATAGAAATATATAAAATAATTAAAGGGATACGGGAATGGAAATAAACCCCTCATTCCTTTTGGCTAAGAATGAGGAGAATCTTACAAACATGATTAAGAACCATGTTTATAGAAATATGTCTCCTCTCTCTCTCTCTCTCTCTCTCTCTCTCTCTCTCTCTCTCTCTCTCTCTCTCTCTCTCTCTCTCTCTCTCTCTCTCTCTCCAGCCTTCTCTTCCTCCTGACTAAGTCTTATTATGCATCTCTGGCTGGCCTGCAACTCACTTTGTAGATGAAGCTGGCATTGGGCTCACACAGGTCAGCATGTGCCATCACACTTGGCCTTGGCTTGACTTCTTTGTGACTGACATGTAGTAAAGTTTTTTTTCCGCTTTCAAGATTTGTTTTTTACCTCCTTCAGCCTATAAATCAATTTAATGCCCCTCAAGCCACCGTCTGACCTCATTTACTAAATAAAAGTTCCTTGGATTAAAAATTTGTGTACCTAAACATTTTAATTTAATGTTTAAGCCCTTTGAAAATGTAACTTCAAAAGCCACCAAGATAATAAACAACTACTGCTAAGACATTTAGATGTGACTCACTCCTAAAAAGCCGGTGCCTACGCTAAGCAGGCCTTAACTAACATCTCTCACTTCCTGTTTTATTACTCATGCTTGTGTTAAAAGCCTTTTCTTAATAAACTTCAATTTGATTAAATAACTAACAGTACAGCTTAGTGGAAATGACAGAGGAAGTTGTAATAGCATAAGACCCAGCAGCAACACTGTGAGCCACTTTCATTTTTTTATTAAAAATTTTTTTCATACAATATATTTTGATGAGGTTTTCCGATCCCCCAGCTCCTCCCAGATCCGCTCACTTCTCTATCCACATAAGTTTATGCCCTTCTATCCCTCAGAAACAAACAAAAAACATGAAACAAATGCCCCACAAAAACACAAAATGAAAATCTAAAGAAACATACAAAAGACCAATAAGAGAGAGAGTAAAACAAACTAAACAAAACACTAGGTCCACAAAAATACCCTTGACTTTGTTTTGTGTCAGCTCCTGAGCACAGGGGACTGCCCTGCAATGTGGTTGATATACCCAATGATACTCCATGGGAGAAAACTAGTTTCTGTTTGCAAGAAGGTATCAATTGCATATAGATTCTTGTTTAGGAGTGCGAGCCATCTCTATGTCCTCTTCTCAATCCTGGGTCCTCTTCTGGCTTGAGTGTGTGCAAATCTTGTGTGTCCTGCCACAGTTCATATGTGCATCAGTCCTGTTGTGTATGGGAATCACTATTTCCTTGGAATTATTCACGGTCTCTGGCTTTTACAATCTTTCTTTCCCCATCCTCTTCTGCATAGATCCTGGAGCTTTGAGGGGAGGGGTTTGAAGAAGACAACCCATTTAGGACTGAGTACTTCAAACTCTTTGAGTTCCTTTCTTGACAACTACAGCAAAGGTTTATGGCCAGCAGAGAGCAGCAGAGACCCCTGAAGCATACCTCCGTGTCTGTGCCAGCTAGTACACAGGGCCACATCTCCCTCCCAAGTATGTACAACAATGAAACTGTTTCTAAAGGGATGAAAATGCCTCTCTACCACCTAAGAAGCAATTCTTAAATTTAGGATTGAAACTAGGGCAATGGAGATGTTCAAATCACCAAGAACATCTCCAATGGTCACTGAGCAGGAACACCTGAGAAGCTGGAAACTGTCTGAGAAAGATTGTGTAGAAGGTGATTACCACTTCCTGTATCCAGACCCAAAGTCATTCAAATAAAAGGATGAGTAAATTCTGAAAGAATTCTTAGCTTTATATGATTGTGGGATGGTAACGGTAGCTTTAAAAACAAAACAAAATAAACAAACAAACACCACAAAACAGTGTTTGCGATTGGTACCCTAATAGCAGCTATCCAGCTACATGCTATTTTGTTCTTTTCCATCTAAAGAGCTAAATGAAAGCTCCATATTTGTGGGTCAGGAATCATTAAAGTGGATGACTGCATGACCTTAATTTTAGCTTCTAATGGGAAGTAGGTCCCAGCATGCTGATAAAATGGTCTCTTTGCTTCTAACTGATGGGCCAATCCTATTATTTTTTCCATTTGACACCAAGATGCAGCTGGAACTTAGAGCTTTTCAAGAGAAGGCCAGAGCCTTTTTATTTGTTTGCTATATCCTTTGGCTCTCACAGGATTCAGTGAATAGCTCTTAATTATACCACCACAGTTGAGTATAGAGGGTTAAGAGTCTGGGCTTTGGATTTAGATGAAACCAGGCTTGAATCCTGGCTTTATAACTTACTGGCTGCATGGGCTGGACCACTTACCAAAGCACTCTAATTTGCCATTTTCCTATCCATAAAGCAGCACACGGATTCCTGCTTCAAAGGGTTATTGTTGGGATTCAATGAGATGATGCATCTGAAGCACTTATCCCGGAGCCCGGTCTGCATAGAGTACTCGGTAAATCAGTGCTTTCATTACTCAAATATTGTAAACATTGTAGCTGCACAATTGCGAGTTCACCTTGAGGATGGTTAATGGTAATGATAAAACCCTCAACACAAACCACCATAAAGAAAGGAGGCCCAGAGATGAGGTAATTGTCCAACATCAGTCAAAAGAGTATTGGAGATGTGCCTTAAGACTTCACTTCTTTCAAGTTCAAGGCCATCTACTAGCCACAAGCAAACTAAGGTCCCACCTGTCATCTTTGTTTTGAAGCAGCAATCATCTCCTTCCTGCAGCCTTAAGCCCTGCTTGGAGCATTCGTCCAAGGGATTGATTGTCCTGTATCCTCAGCTCACTGCTCTAATGGAGGCTGGTTTCTAGGAAGCTGAGCTATTTGTCTCCAATCACAAGGAGACCTGGAAGAAGACTGTGCATCTGCTATTCCTTAGCCCCAATTTCAAACTTCTGAAACTTAGAGTAGAATGAGTAACGTATGCAGAGAGCCATTGATAAACACAGCATTTGTGATGTGTCAAAGCTTAGGAGAAACCAAACTCACAATCTGACAGGAAAGGCAGACCAAGGAACAGTCAACTGGGATGGATAGTGATGATTGGCACTGGAACCTAGGTCATGGGGATACAGAGGAAGCCCAAGGGCTGTGAGAGCCTAGAGGACAGAATCAAATCCAGCCTCTGATGACTGGGGTGGGAGAGAGTTCTAGATGGATCTGTAAAGGTTGCTTACTCTCTGTGTTGGCCAAGCATGTTACCAATTGGTAAGTGGCAAGAATCCATCTTCACTCATTTACGTATTGAAGGGAATGTCTGAACTAGTTTCTGTACTAGGTGTGGAAAAAAAAACTAGAGATATTTTAGCAAGTGGATGAATGGTCTGAGGGAGTTTATGCATAATCACCAACTCCTTCAACTTACGTAACAGATAACAATAAAACAAAATAATTGATTCTTTGAGTTTCTGTATGCTTAAAACACCATTGAAGGTCTTCGTTATGTCTGTGTCACAAGGTATGTTGGTTTGGAGCAGCACACTATTCCTGAATTTTTGTGGCTCTCTACATGGTCATTTACTATGGGATTCATTAATGGAATCTTGAAGACTGAGAGTTCTTCAGCTTTCCAAGATGAAATCAAACTCAGTGCCATTGGTATTAATATAGTGGTATTATAGCATGATATTTCCTCAACCTGCCACAGTGTGGAGCACTTAAGACATCATAAATTATTGTTTCAGAGCTTTGAGATACTCCTACCTTCTTGAGAAATGAGGATGTGTTCCTATGTATGGTGTACTTCTTCGCAGAATGTTCCATCATAACACCACTTAGGTATAGTTCCCCACACTGTTTTATTGGATAGGGCAGGATCCTTCGCTCTCTACAGTCTTTGTTTACTTTTTCTCATGTTCATCTTTCACCTGGTATTTCTTGTATGGTGGTCCATGTTTGACTCAGTTTCCATCTGGAGTCTATTCTGAATTGGAGTTCAAGCTTGCTTGCTCCAGTCACCTTGAGAGCTGTGAAAAAGTTCTGATTAAGCCCATGGAATAGAGTATATTATAGCGAACCTGGCTGTTCCTCGATTCAAGGACAGTGCAAGGAGCTGGTTAATTGAGTGTGCTGCTCTTTATTCTGCTTTGTCCTCATCTGTATATAAGCAGGGTCTAAATTAAACTCAGGGCTGTCTGGCGTGCTGAAAGGCATGGACCGGGCAGTCCTCCCGAATATATCCTGTGTTTCTTTCTGTCTCTGTTTCTTTATCTACCATTTCTCAATTCTCGCGCCCCCTACTCAGGTAACCCAGCTGATTCATTGGAGCAGGCTCCAAACATTCTTGAAACTTCTATCCTGGAGCTTTCAACCCTGGTATCCCTCCTTTGCACCAATAATAGAAACCTGAGCTTCCAATTCTTTAAGATCAGATTCTTGGTCTCCAATGAACTATAACAATATTCCCTGCTAGGTCTTTGTGGGTGATTTGGAAACAACAACAACAATATTCATCTCACACTGTAACTGTGATTCTGAGATTCCACTCTGTGTGGAGACTGGCCCTCCTTGCTTGGTAGTTTATTTACAAAGTGCTCAAAGGAAACTCTCCAAGTCTTCAAGAAATTTAGGGTTTTGCTTTTGAATTTAGAAGACCATAAGGCTTTGTTTCACCTCCTTGGGAGAACTCTACAAAGCTTATGCATATTTGAAGGTGGGTTTCCTTTCCATCAGTCACTGTCACAAAACACCCAAGGACAGATAAATGTTGTTCAGTTTCAGATGCTTCAATTCATGATCAGTTGGCTTTCTTTGGAGCCTGTAGTGAGACAGAATGGCATCAGTTAGAAGAAAGCTGGTTCATTTCATGAAAGGAGAGATGGGGAAAGGCAATTGATACCCAGTATCTCCTTTAAGGACCTGTATCTAATAATTCAGCTCCCTCCCATTGGCCAACCTCCTGGAGATTCTACCACCTCTCAATAGAAGTACTACAAGATGACAAACAATCCTTCAGCATATAGGTCTTGTCCAGGATGACTGCACTAAATCTCAGCTTTCATGTCTGGACTAAGAGAGCTTCTCCCAATTGTCTTGATTTTTGCCAGCAATTCAGTAAGGTAACCTCTATTTTGTTCTCTTCAGTTGTATGAGAGTGAAAGAATGTTGACTTATACTTAGTCCAAGAGTAGAGGTTAGATGCCACTATTTCTAGTTTTGTGACCTTACACTTGAAACTTAGCACTCCTCCCTCCCCACCCCCCATGAGCCATCATCCTTTCTCTAGTAAACAGTAGTCATAGCTCCTTTATAAGATTATTGTGATTGCCAATGAGATAATCAGTGTAAAGTGAAACAGGGAGGTTGATTTCCTAATCTACTCAGGAGTGAAGCGATTCCCCAGATACAAGACTTTCAATGCCAAGACCAAGGAAGTCCTGGGCAATCCAAGGTAGCTGGTCATCCTTGATGAGTGTGAGATATTTATTGAGTACCTATTCTGTAAGAGACTGCATGCTAGCCATAATTAATTAATTAATTAATTAATTAATTAATTAATTAATAAGATGATATACTGGGGGAAATTAAATGGCAAAATTATATTTGGGAGAAATATATTTTTGAATGCTAATTTATTGAACCCAGAGCCTCATATATGCTAGGCAAGTACTCTACCATCCAGCTACATCTCCAACCCTTTGGAAAATATCTATACAATTTAACATCATATAGGAAAGGAGATATTGCCAAGTGCCTGACTCTTTAAATTCCCAGAAAAGAAAGACAGGTGTCATAAGTGTCCAAATAGGATTCAGACGTTACTGGTACCCTCTAGGAACCCCTCACCTAAATGTCCTTTAGGCCACTGTCCACACCCCACCTAGCCACAGGAAGCCTCAGTCTTAGTGTTTTTGTGATGACTTCCCCTATGCTCTATTTTCTTTACGTTGTGCTTTTTCTAGTTTGATTTAAGAGTTTACTTTTCTTATGTTTGTTGTGGATGATTGGTTATTAATTTCCCTGTAGCCACGCCTTTAATTTTCTCGAATAAATTTTATTGTATACCATTTTTATTGTAATTATTTTTTCAGGAAATCTGCGATTTCTGATTTCCACCTCAATGCCAAAAAAATAGAAAGTTGTTTATTTTTTTAAGATTTACACATGAAAGGGTCTGTTTCCAGGGCTTTAGTGTTTATTTTTAAGTTCTGATTTCATTTCATTTAGAACTTTGACATTTAAAATTTCAGGTAAATTGTGTTTGTTTTTGAATTCTATACATTTTCTTGGAGCTCTAAAACATTGTTATTTTCAGAAAATAAAATATACTCACAAAATATCAAACTCTTTTCACCTCAGATACACATTTTCTACTATAATTTCAATAATTGTGGATGTTATTGTGGTTGAGTCATTTATAATGGACATATTACCATTGTGGATAGATTCAGGGGCACAAAAATTCTGCCAAATTACTGGGAAAGTTTGAAATCATGCCTTTTACGGAATTAGTAATCTGGAAGGAAACTAACAGAACAAGAAAATAGAATGCTACACTGTTCCAGCTGTTATTCCATCATGTTTCATTTTCCAGTTTCACAATATTCAAAGTGCTTCAAATTTGACATGTGGCTACAGCCTTGACAACATGAAACAATCGTTACCAGAAATCTAGATTTTTGTGCCACATAGTACTGTGTGCAAATATTACTGTCATGTCAGTGAGTGTGGTGGAATATAACAGTTCTTTAAGATTGCCATTAAGGGCTCACTTAGATCATGTGGCTTGTCTCATATGTAGGTGCAAGGAAATGGTCTGCTTCTCATTCCTTGCTTTTACATTGAGCTCTCTAGTTAGATTCTTCACCCTGTTATGTGAATGGAAAATTCAGGGCTGCAATCTGAAGATTCTAGGTCTGCAAGGCTATAAAGGTTAAGGCAAGCAATGAGCTCTACTGATGATATTGAAGACAACTTGTTCATCACTTGTGCCTCCTCTCTCTCTCTCTCTCTCTCTCTCTCTCTCTCTCTCTCTCTCTCTCTCTTTCTCTTCCCCTCTCCTTCTCCCTCTCCCTCCTTCTCCTTCTTCCTCTCCCTTTCCTTCTCCTTTTCCTTCTCCTTTTCCTTCTCCTCCTTCTTTCCTTCCTTTCTTCCTTTCAGTCATGGACATTGTTCAAAAGCCTTGCAATCTCTGTATCTCTGTAATAAGATTGCTTTAGAATGTCAAAACAGTTAATACAACAGATTAGGCTGAAGAGATAGTTCATTGGTTAAGAGCATGGACTGCTAAAGGACCCAGGTTCAATTTCCAGCACCCATGTGGCACTCAAAACCATCTGTAATCTCAGCATCCTTTTCTGATCTTGTTGAGGACTACACATAGGTGATGTGCAGACATACATGCAGGCCAAGTCTCCATACACATGATATAAAGAATTTAAAGTGTTTTATTTTATTTTATGTTTTTATTCATTTTCATATCAACCACAGTTTCCCTTCCCTCCCCTCTTCCTCCTCCCCCCCCACCTCCTCTCAACCCACCTCTATCCACTCTTCAGAAAGGGTAAGGCCTCCCATGGGGAGTCAACAAAGCCTGGCACCTTCAGATGGGGCAGGACCAAGCCCTTCCCCAACCTAGACTCAAGGCTGAGCACAGCATCCCATCATATTGAATGGCCTTCAAAAAGTCAGCTCATTCACTAGGCATTGATCCTGGCCCTACTTCCAGGGGGCCCACAAATAGACCATGCTACAAAACTGTCACCCACATACAGAGGGACAGGTTCAGTACCATGTAGGCTCCCAAGCTGTTACTCTAGAGTCCATGAGTTCCCACAAGTTTGGGTCAACTGTCTTTGTGGGTTTCCCCACAATGATCTTTACTCTCCCTTGCTCATATAATCCCCCCCCATTCTCTCTTCAACTAGATTTCCAGAGCTTGGCCTAGCTTGGCTCTGGATCTTTGCATGTGCTTTTATCAGTTACCAGACTAATACTCTCTGATGACAATTAGGATAGTCACCAATCTGATTACAGGAGAAGGCCAGGTCAGGCACTCTCATCACTATTGCTAATATCCACTTATGAGTGAATCCATACTGTGTTTGTGTCATTCTGAGTCTGGGTTATCTCACTCAGGATTGTTTTTTTTTTTTTTCTAGTTCCATCTATTTGTCTGTAAATTTCATGATGCCATTGTTTTTTGGTTAAGGTTTATATTCTTTTAAAAAATATTTTTATTTTTAAAACAATCTCATTTTACATGCCAATCCAAGTTCCCTTTTACTCCTGCCCTCCCACTCCCTCCACCATCTCCCCATCCCTCCCATGGGGACTCATCAAAGTCTGTCTTCACATCATTTGGGGCAGGACCTAGGCCCTCCAACCCCCTGTATCTAGGCTGAGTAAGGTATCCCTCCATAGGGAATGGGCTCCAAAAAGCCAGTTCGTGCAGTAGGGATAAATACTGGTTCCACTGTAAGAAGTCTGCCCAAGCCCCCCAACTGGCACCACATTCAGGGGACCTAGTCCAGTCTTATGCAGGTTTCCTGTCTGTCAGTCTGGACCCACACACACTTGTCAAACCACTAATAAGGGGAGTAGTAAATAGACAAACTAGTTTGGTAACTCGCCTTTGTCAATTAATGGCGTATTTTAGAATCTTTCCATTTCTATAGTTCATTATTTACTTTTCCTTGTTTTTGATAGAAATTCTGGTCACTTCTGGATTATTTGCTGTTGTTAGCACTGCTACGATAAACAATTGTAACTATTTTAATTATGCATATAGATTTTTCTGTGAGTTTAATATGTATATGTGTATTACATATGTTACTTAATATTTATTTGCATGAATAAATATAGGCCTATAACATCACATTAATGATAATTCATTATTTATTGCATAGAAGGAACTAATTTGTTTAACCAGTACCCAACTGTTGTGGATTTGTGATGTGCTTCAATTTTCCTCTATAATAAATAATGGAGTTGAACACCTGTCCACTTAAATCTCCTTGCGTTGGTCAATTTAATTTTGTTCTTATTATTAAGAATCAACACTTGTTCCAAAGGCCTTGCTGCCACTGGAGCCATATTGATCTGGGTGGCCTGTGCTGCCACCAGGACTATGGTGATACCCAGTCTGAGCTGCTACCAAGGATCATGTCTTGCTCCGTGGTCCTACTGCAGCTGGGGTCTGTGGTATGTACATGGCCTGTGCTGTCACAGGAACCATGTGTGTTGAAATCCAAGGGCCTTGGCCCTGGGATAGCTGTCCCACACATTAAGATGGCCTCACCACTTACCATGGGCATGGGAGAGCACCTGATGTCATGGGCCTAAGAGAGCTGGCTCTGCCCCTGCCTGAGGTGGGTGGTCCCAGTGATCTGGAATGACCATCTCAGCTTCTACCCAGACCTACATCCTCGGTCTTGAGTGCCCACCCTAACATCTACCCCATCTATTCCTTGCTGGAGTGAAGGAACTGGTGCTGCAGAATGATAGTCATAAGATCCCTATGACTTGGGGCAACTACAGGAAATCAGAGAAGCATTTTGGTGAGGGTCTAGTGATGATGGTGTGCCAGAGGCCTCAAACCAAATCAATGACATGTTACAATGAATATTTTGTGCCTGGGGATAGTTGGATAAAAGGGTATACTTCCTGACACACCACAGCTCCTGATGCCACTGGGATGAATGAAGAGGTGTTGGAAAGATGGAGAATTGAGGTGGTTTGTTTTGTTTTATTTTTATTGATTTTTGTGGTGATGTTTCTTTTGGGGGAAATGCTGCAGGGATGAGGAAAGGATATGGAGGAACTGGGGGTGAGAGTACATGATGTGAAAATTCCAAAGAATCAATAAAGAATTATAGTTAAAAAAAATAGACACTTTTTTAAAGGAAGTAACAAAGTTTTCATTTTGTCCTCCATATTTGCAGAACAAACATTCTCAGATATGATAATCTGGGGAGAAACATTTGTACCACGTGAGTAGATGGTTTCCTAATTGTGTGTCTGGTGTGGTGGGCAAGATAATGGTTCCAACTGTATTGGTGTCCTAAGGCCTCAAACCTGTAAATAACACATTGCTACAGAACAGATGGACTTAAGGTTGCTAATAAGGTGACCTAAATGGGGGGAGGGGTGCAGAATATCTGGAATCCAGTATAATCATAAGATACGTTAAAATTGGAAGAGGGAGACAAAAGAGAGTTAGAGGAGATATGAATAAGGAAGAATGGCCAAAGAGATGTAATAATACTGGCTTTAAAGATAGAAGCAAGTATCCAAGAGACAGGGAATGTACAATGTAGAAAAGACAAGGAGAAATCAGAGTCTCCCTGGGAGCCTCCAGAAGGAACCAGCTCTCTAGACCATCCAGACATCCTGATATTAGGTCAATGCGAACATCTTATCTCCAGAAGTCTATAATCCAGTTGAATTGTTGAAAGCAACCAAGTTAGTGTTAAATGGTTTCTATGGCAATAGGAAACTGATACACTTAGCTATCATGAGAGCGAGTCATTGGGTGAGGATGGTTCTTACTCCTAGAACTCCTGATTCAGTAGTCTAGAGAAGAGCTAAGGGGTATGTATATTCAGCAAGGCCCCTGACAGTAGGGGGTTTGGGGCAAGAGGATGTCGGTAAAATGAACCTGTGGAAGAACTATATACTGTTTTGTACACAGTCACTTTCTAGCTTGGAAGATGATCTGAGAAGGTGGTTGAAGATATATCTTGAAATTAAGTTGAGGTACTACTTTCCACCTTAACTCTATGTTCCAAGTGACAGATTCATTTAGCCTCAGCAACCCTAGCCTAACCTATGTTTCCTGCTTGAGTAGCAACTCCTTATCATATCAACCATAATGGCCATCTGTTCAATGAGTCTTGGGTGTTCTGTCTGTGTGCTATCTCTCAAGGTATTTGTGTTACCTGGAGGCTCCAGAATACAGGCCTGTGAGAGGTTTGAGAGGTCTTGAGAGGTAAAAGCTGCAGGGGAAATGACAGCTGAAGTAGGAGAATTGAACAGGGACTTTGACCACAATGCAGGACTGACAAAATCTCGACCATCTCGCAGGGATTTTTGTAATAAATGTTTCTCATTGGAGAAACCCCAGTTGTACAGAAGGAGCAGTAGTCCTATAGTTCTTGGCTAGGGCATGCCCTCAGACAGCCTACTCAGTCTCTGCAACTTAGTGGAAATTTTTTTAATGTATCTACAATTGTTTAAAAATAGCATCTCATTTTAGCATAGACTAGCCTAGAATTAATTCTGAAAATCACTCTGTAGACCAGACTGGACTCAAACTCAGTGATCCTGGCTGCATTTCTCTATATCTGCCACATTTCTCTTCTCTGTTCTTCAGTCATCCAGACCTTGTCACTTTCTTTGAGACTCCGGGAACATTTGTAACTGACATATTTATTTCAAAAGACAGGCTCTCATAGCTGGAAAAGACCTTAGAGCTCAACTTATTTTACACCCGGGTAAACTAAGACTGCTTAGGTTGGGAAGGAGATCATTGGATGACAGTAAATAATTCAAGATGGCACAGCTAGCTATAAAGAGGTGGCCAGAACTCATGTGACCTAACTCTTAGGAAAAGCTTGTAGTCACATTAAGAAAGTGATGGGAGATGTTATTCTGTAAATATGTTTCTCATATTTACAGGTTAATCAATAAAGCTCTGTTGGCCAATAGGAAAGTAAGATGGGCGGGGCTAGGAGACAAGGAGGAAAGAGGACTCAGGTAGGAGGAGTCAGCATGTGGAGAGTCTGGAGAGAGCAGCACGCCAGGCCGCTCTCCAGTAAGATGAGCCACGTGGAAATACTTAGAGTAGTACAAATGGGTTAATCATTAAGAAAGAGCTAGCCGATAAGAAACAAGTAACAGGCCAACAGCATTATATCAAATACAGAGTCTCTGCGTGTTATTGGGGGCTGGCGTGGCGGCGGGACCAGGCGGCCAGCGGGAAAACATACTCGTTACAAGAAAACCTTTCATTTTTATTTAGTTTTGAACAAAGTTGAAGTTTATTAAGAAAAAGCATTAAAGTTGGGTGCCATGCCTCCTACATGTAATTTCACCTCTTGAGAAGTAGAGACAAGTTTGCCCTCCCTCCACTCCTCCAAGTTGTACCCTACCTTCCCTCTCACCCAGATTCACTTCTTCTCTGTTTCCCTTCAGCAAAGAACAGGCTAGGGATATCAACTGAATATGGCAAAACAAGTTACAGTAAGACTAGGCACAAGCCCTTGTATCTTGGCTGGGTGAAGCAACTCAGTAAGAGGAAATGATCCCAAGAGCAGGCGAAAGACTCAGAGAGAGCCCCTGCTCCCACTGTTAGGAGTCCCACAAGAGGACCAAGCCACACAACTGTAACATATATGCAGAGGGCCTAGATCAGATCTGTGCAGGCTCCCTGGTTGTCACTTCAGTCTCTGTGACCTATGAGCCCAGGTTAGTTCATTCAGTGACTTTTCTTGTAGTGTCCTTGACCCCTCTGATTCCTACAATCCTTCCTCCCTCTTTTCCTCAGGATTCCTGAACTCTGCCTAGTGTTTGGTTGTGGGTCTCTAAGTCTTCTCCCATCAGTTGCTGGATGAAGCCTCTCTGATGATGATTATGTTAGACTCTGGTCTACAAGTATAACAGAATCTCATTAGGAATCATTTCATTGACTTTTGCTTTCAAGTTATGTTTGGTTCTATCCTAGTTCTCTGGGCTGTCCAGTCTCTGATTCCTGGCCTTCTCAGCAGTGTCAGGCATGGGCTCCTTCTCGTGGCCTGGGCCTCCAGTTGGACCAGTCATTTGTTGGCCACTCCTACAAGTTCTGTGCCATCATTGCCCTAATACATCTTGCAGGCATGGCAGATTGTAGGTTGAAGGTTTTGTGGCTGGGTTGATGTCCCAGTCCTACCACTGGAAGCTTTGCTTGGTTATGGAAGATGACTGGTTCAGATTCTGTGTCCCACATTACTAGGAATGTTCATTAGGATCACCCTCATAGATTCTAAGGAATTTCCACTGGGAAGATTCTTGAGATTTCATTTACATATATGAAGAAATAATGCTCATGAAAATGCCATTTCTGTGTTCATTTCTAGAATCACAACTGATCTGGTTTGTGAAAAACTACAGTGACATGTTATTTCAATATATTACCACTAAAGTGGGATTGGATAGATTACTCCAAGCATGAAGACCTGAGAGTCTAGATCCCCAGAGCCCATGCAAAGGCCAAACATGCCACCCTAATACTAGGAGGGGCCAGGCACAGACAGACATCAGACTTTCAATCAATGTTAACCTGGGAACCTTTTGATAGGAAAAACCCATCATTTATGGTTGGGAGAGAAACTGTTTATTGTAATTAGCACTTGTGCAGGACTGATTGCGTTTTCAGTATTACCCTTGATACTGCATTCTAGAATGGGAAAATGTTTAAACAAAAGTAAACTTTAGTTGCATCTACAAATGGCATTCCCTCTTGGGGCTTTTATTTTTAGATATATATGTTTTTACTTTATGTGAATGGATATTTTGCTTGCATGTATGCCTGCACCACATGTATGCAGTACCTGTGGTGGCCATAAGGTATCAGATACCATCCCTAGAAATGGTGCTGAGAATCAAACCTGGCACCTTTGAATGATCAATTAGTGCCCATATTTGCTTAGTCATCTCCCAAGCCCCCACCCCCCTGGAACATTTTATTTATTTTCTTGGCAGATTGCATACATGTATATAAATAATTTTATTTTTGCTTCCATTGGCCTCTTACAACTCCCTCTCCTCTGCTGACACCCTTTTTCCCATGTCTTTTGTGTGTATTTCAACCACTGGATTTCATTAAGATTGTCTACCAACATTTCATCTTGAATGGGCCAGGAAGTTCACGCTGCCTTCCATTTGGAAGTTTTAAGGCAGTCTTTGTTCTGGTTGATCAATGGAATCAAATCAAAGACCTAAATGTAAATCCACACATCTATGGACACCTTAATTTTAATAAAGTAGCTAGAAATGCACAATGGAAAAAAGAAAGCATCTTCAACAAATGGTGCTGATCTAACCCGATGCCAACATGTAGAACACTGCAAATAGATTTGTACCTACCATCCTGTACAAAACTCAAGTACAAGTAGATAAAAGACCTCAACATAAATCTATATATACTGAACATTATAGAAGAGACTCTGGTAAATAGCCTTGAATGTACTGGCACAGGAGACAACTTCCTGAATAGAACACCAATAGCACAGGCACTAAGATTAACTCTGAATAAATGAGAGCTCATGGAACTGAAAAGCTTCTGTAATACAAAAGTCACACTCAAGAAGATAAAACAGAAGCCTACAGAATGGGAAAAGATCTTTACCAACCCCACATTCAACAGAGGAATAATACCCAAAGTAATAAAGAACTCAAGAAAGTAGACACCAACAAACCAAATAATCTAATTAAAAATGGAGTACAGATCTAAACAGACAAATCTCAAATGGCTGAGAAGCAAAGAAATGTTCAGCATCCTTAGCCATCAGGAAAATGAAAATCAAAACTACATTGAGATTCCATCTTAAACCTGTCAGAATGACTAAAATACAAAACACAAGTGACATGTTGGCAGTGATATGGTGCAACTCTTCCATTGTTGGTGGGAATGCGAACATGGTAGTTTCTAAGAAAATTGAGAATCAATCTACTTCAAGACTCAGCTATATCATTCTTGAGCATATACTCAAATGATACTCCATCATACCATACAAGGACACTTGCTCAGCTATTGACAGTAGGGAGTGTCTCTGACTCATGTCTGATCTTGGGACCCTTTCATCCTACTGGGTTGCTTCATCAAGCCTTGATATGAGGTTTTATGCCTAGTCTTATTGCACCATGTTATACTGTGTTCAACTGATATCCCTGAGAGGCTTGCTCTTTTTTGTGAAGGGAAATGGAAGAGGAGTAAATCTGGGGAAGAGAGAAGGTATAGGGAAGACTGGAAGAATGGAAGGGGGGCAGTCAAGTTGTAATGCATGAGAGAAGAAATAAAGGAAGATAATAGTCTTTGTTCCTTTTTGTTTTGTTTTTGCTTTTGTAGAGATAGACATCATTCAAATATGTGAGAATTCCCAGCCTTCTTGAAGCACTTTCAGTTCTTTTAGTTTGTAAAGGTCAGAAATGGGTGTGTGTTACAGAGTGAGGGCCAAGGTAGCTGATGAGTCAGAGCCTACCAGGCTGCTACCAAATGTTCCCAATTGTAGAGAGATGTGAATGGGGTTTCTAAGATCCAGCCCTATAGGACTTCAAACAGCATCAAGACTGATCTATCTGACGGAAAACTGACACTTCCTGTCCCCTTCTCCTACTCAACTAGCATGCCTCCAGATTATCAATGAGTACATATATGAGACCCAGCTACCCCTTCTAGGTGTGTAAATAATGGTATATGTTTTGTAAAGGGGTACGGTGGCACATTTTTAAATTGCAAAATTAAAATAGCAAAGTAAATTAAAGAAAAGCTTCAAACAGGATAGACCTAGAAGTCGAAATTAAAGATTAAATAGTGGTTGTTATCTGGACAAGGATTTGCCTATGTGTGACAGAGGAGTATGGGATCTCCTGGTATCAGGAGTTCTTTTTCTCCCTCTTAATTTAAATAGCAAAATTGGGAGCTGCTTGTATTTTTATTTAAAGATAAGTTTCATGAATTTTTAGGAAGTTTACATGAGATAGCAGGTGGCAAAAATCAACCCAAGATAAAAAAGAAAATCCTTAGAATACAAACTAGTAGCATCTAAAACCGGCATAGTTTTAATATTCTTTACCCTCTAGAATGGTGCATAAAAGCAAGTATGTCATTGATGCAGAACACTGATGTCAGGGGCTTCTGGATTGTCACGTGGATAGTACCCAGATCACACAGATATGATGCTATCTACCAGCCTGGGGAGATGAAGCAAACTTCACCTTGTCCTTCCTACTTAACAAAACTATCGTGGGTATCTGCTTGGATAACCCAACAGTTAAAAGAAATATTGCTAACTCCGAACTCCAAGATGGTCATACATGGTTTGTGGATGCTAGTTAGGCTCTTTGAAGGGACCAAAAGGCCCCCCCAAGGTCAAATTTTGTACCTATTCACTGCCAGAGGCCATGGTCCTGTCTTCAGAGCAAGACATGACAAAAACTCATGGAAGTGCAAACAAGAAATGCCCTGAATCTTTCAGAATATGTTCTGATCCAGCAGCAGGCTCATGCTGGAACAATTTCCATCTCAGAAATTCTCAACAATGCCCCTTGGAATCAGTTAGCTAGAACCAAAGAACTAAATTTTCTAAGCAAACGATTTCATTGAACAGGCCCAGACTTCTCAAAAGTCTAGATGCTGGAGATGGAGGGAGTCAGCAGCCTCAGCCAGTTCTCTATTTGGGGAGCAGAGCCTTTGCATACCATTTTTATTTGACTTTTCTCTGAGTCTGGAGTGAGGTTGACTGCAGTCTGGTTTAAGCTGGAACATTCTTGGGCTGTTTTGGCCCCTTGACATAGTCAGAAAAGCCAAACGACTTCATAAAATCCCATGGGCTCAGGTTTGGTTTAAAGGATACTGCTTGGGAACCTGAGAGCCCATGGCTTCTAAGGTAAAGGTCAGTAGATACAGTGAGACAGAACAATGAACAGCAGGTGGACCTCTGTGCATCTCACCCCACAACAACTCTTTCCTGCACTTTATAAGCAGAGAATTTGCTTATGTTTGAAAAACCCTGCCATCAGGCACAGTTGCTAAGGAAAAGCAGAGCAAAATTTAAAAGAGAGAGGCGACTTGCGCCTGATTTCTTAGCAGCAGGGATAGAAAGCGACAGTAATGACTTCAGGATCCACAGTAGAAAAGCATGATCATGCTGCCCAAAAAGGAATTCTGTTCTTCCAACCGAGTCTAATAATAGTAGAGATCTCTTCTTCTCTCTGGAGATTGGATTCCTGGAAAACAGGGTAAGTGTAATGGTGAAGAAGCTAGTTTTAGAATCAACTGAATAGCTGGGCATGATGGTTAGTGCCTTTAATCCCAGCACTCAGAAGGCACAGGTAGGTGGATCTCTATGAGTTCGAGGCCAGCCTAGTCTAGAGCATGACTTCTAGGACAGCTAAGTTTACACAGAGAAACCCTGTCTCAAAAAAAAAAAAAAATCAAATGAGCCAGGGTGTGAGGCTAGGCCTTAGGCCATTTCCAGAGTCTGTCTGAACTCTACTTTTCTCATGTTGAATGGACATATTAATAATGAGTACTCATTAAGATTCTAGTATAAGACAATATCACTGGCAGATAACATCAGTTGTACTTCTCATCATACCTTCTTCACATTTCATTTCTTTGATTAAATACAATGTGTGGAACCTCAGAAAACAAGAAACAAAACCCCACTATGTTTACTGCAAGCCAGAGTGTCTATGGCCTTCATTTTAACTGTATCAGGGCCCCTTTCTCATCCTTAAATCTAAACTATGTACTTTATGAACTATGCTATGGTATCATTTGCAAAAGAAAAATCTTTCAGATAAGGGTAATAATTCCACCAATTGTTTATATGTTTTAATTAATTTTAAACAACTTAATTTTGATCTTTGCTTAATCCTCAAATCTTCTTGAAAATTGCATCCTTTGATCAACGTAACTTAAAATACTATAAATCAAATATGTATATTTGTCCTTACACAAATCCAAAGCATGTCTTTCTCTTTAGCTCTACTTAACACTGTTGCTAATTTAGCTTCTGAAATCCTTTTCTGGGATGTGGTTGAGGGCATTGCTTTACTTGTATAGAAGTCCCTAAGGCAGATAAAGACTGGCTACTGATTGCAGCCTGGAGTATGTCTTCCTGCTGCTAAGGTCACCACACAACTAAGCTCATCTGAACTCAGGGAGTATGCTGGTGGCTTTATTTGTGTTCTTTGAGTAAGTTTGAGATATAAAATGCCTTCTAAAAAAGTCCCATGATCTTTGCTTTGGGTTTTGTTTTATGTTAGAGATAAACCCTGGAATTTCTATATGCTAAGAAGGCATTCTGAGCCAGCAATTCACCACTGAGCTATATTCCTGAGACACTTTATATTGCCTCAATGGATAGCTAGATTTCTTAGTCAGGGTTTCTATTGCTGTGAAGAGACACCATGACCATGACAACTCATATAAAGGAAAACATTTAATTGGGGTGGCTTACAGTTTCAGAGGTTCAGTCCATTATCATTATGGCAGGGAACATGGCAGCATGCAAGCACATGTGGTGCTGGCTACATCTTGTTCAGAAGGCAAAAGGAAGTATACTGTCTCATTGGAAAAAGCTTGAGCATAGGAGACCTCAAAGCTCATTCCCACAGTGACACCCTTCCTCCAATAAGGTCACACCTACTCTAACAGAGCCACACCCTCTAATAATATCACCCCCTTTGGGGGCTTTTTTTCTTCCAAACCACCACACTATAGCTAAGTATTATTCTAAGAATTCACATACATCATTTCATTACATTCCCACAGAACCCTTATATTGTAGTCACTATATTTATTTATTTATTTGGGTTTTCTGAGACAGGCTTTCTCTGTGTAACTTTGAAGTCCGTGTCCTGGAACTCACTCTGTAGACCAAGCTGCCCGTGAAATCATAGTGATCCACTGCCTCTGTACCACCACCACCGAGCGGTGGTCACTATTTTTATGGTAGTCTTATAAATGAAGCAACCAAGACATAGGGAGGTTCACAAGCTGTGAGCAAATCCCTGAGACTAGTAAGTATCAAAGTTGGAATTAGAACCTTGAATTTAGTTAAGCTTCATCAAGCTCTCTGTCCTTTCTACCCAAACTGTCCTCAGTTTGAAGCTTCTAATTTCAAATTTAGTGTAGAGCCTTTGGGCCTTAGACACATTTTCCCTGACTGCAGATTCAGTTCTGGGGTGGCTGAAAGGCAAACATCTGGAACAGCTAATCCTCATGAATTTATTCCTCTCAGTGAGTCATCTTGACTGAGTAGGTGAGTCGGGCTCCTCAGATTAGAGAATTCAGTAGAGTTGCTTCTCTGGCCAAATGAGAGCATGTTCAAGAAATTTTGCAAAATACATAGTGCATATTTGGACTCTTTGAAACTAAGATGTAACCAATGCTATCTATGAGAACACTAATATTGTAAACAAGGCTCCCAGAAGCTTCTGGAAACTCTGGTTGCTTTAGTATACACTCTTCACATTTGTTTTCAGGGCACAGTGCTACACTTGGAAATCTGACCCTTTAACTTACTTTCATTGCCAAGACTGGGCAGATCCATGACCATAGATTTTCTTATCTAAAAAAGAAGAAAACATGAATGGAAATGAAACCTTGGGCTGGGCGCCTGTAGCGCCCCATAGACCCCAGATTGCCTGCCCCTCACTTTATGGATACAAAACATGATTTCTCTTATCAAATGCTGAAAACAGAAGATTCTGCCCATTGAATATCCTTTGACAACTTCTTCCCATCTCCCACGCAGAGCTATTGAAGGATATCTAACTTAGTGAATTCTGAACTATCAGACACCAGTGAATACAAGCAATGTCAACATTAGTAGGGGAATGTGAGGTGTTTCTCCAGTTGACTTAGATAATAAAAATTTGTGTGAACGTGTGCAGCAGTCTTGGGAATAAACAATGTCTGCATCATCCTTTGGCCCTGATGTGCCTTGCTTATGTTCACTAAAGGTTTGGAACTATATAGAGCTGTTATGTTGGGAAAATGCCGATTTGAGCCATCTGCTTTCTAAGCAACTGTTGAAACAGAGTTCTGCTGTGTGTATGCATAGATATACATATAAACACAGTTGGTCTCATTTTCTTTCTGAATCCAGTAGAATCTTTTGAAAAAGAAGACAGGAGTATAAATTTCCAGAAGTTTCCTAAGCATGCCATTTGCATGATTTCTTCACTTTACATGTAGTTAATTAAACTACATATAGTTTATATATAGGGTTTTATCCTAATGCAAAATTTGTTTTCAACATGGGTCACAGTGTCAGACTTTGGGGGCAAGGTTGAATCAGCCCTTTGTAGACTGTGTGCCTAATCACAGGAAAGAGAGCATCCAGTGATTTCCTTCAGAAGTGAAACCACAGATATGTATGGATTAGAAAGTTGTGAAAGAAAATCATTCACCCAGTGTACAGAATGCTAGGGCATACAGTCGTGGCTTTAAGAAAGAGTATGATATATCTACTAAGCATTTCACAAGAAAGGCCAATCTTATGGAAGAGTACATCACTATTTTGGTGAAAGTATAATGCACTCAATTCTTCATCTTTTCTTTTTAAAAACAACAATGAAGGGACACTTGTTTTCAGATGAGTATTTTTAATCTAGCAGCCATTGATTTGATACATATTGGGTGCATGAGTGAAGAAAATGTGGGCAAGCCTGGAGGCTGATTTTTGTGCAAGGGGAGAAAAAGTGATCAGGGTGCAGAGACCCAAAGGAAACTGAGCCCATTGTGCAGGAGGGAGTCACAGACAGCCAGACACTGTTGTATCTGCAGTCAGCTATGGGGCTGCCTCTCCAGCTGCTTTGAATTTTAATTTGTAGAGCAGATGGTTGGTATAGATTGTCCTTGTTTTTGCCCAGGAGTCTGGCATCATTGCAAGTTGTCAACCTGTTTGGAGAACAGAGTTTGAGCCTGTAGGTACGTCATAGAGCTCTGTTTTGCAAATAGATTATTTAATGGAGTGGAGATAAACATGAGACTCTATGATTTTAGGCATAAGCACATCATTTTTTTCTAGGACAAATCTAAGTCAACAGACGGGGGGATTATTTCAGGCCAAGTCTGCCTGTCTGGCTGTCTCCTTTAGCCATTAAACTGTGTATGTCAATGTGGCCTGGTGAAAACATATGGAAGTTTTAAGTAAAATAATGAATCTGGGCAGCAGCCTTATCTCTATGTCCACAGTGGCAGTAGTCTTAGTCCCTCATGTCATGTCAACTCACTGTCAACAACAATGACCTTATAAGTATCTGTAAGCATTTCCTTACAGTGGTCTGAGTTGGGAGGCAAGTTCATGTGCAGTTCTGTGCTTCCGGCTGTCCTGGCATGGTTGTAGTTCTCCCCAGTGGCAGGTTCCAGAGGACGGTTTAGGTATCTATCCTGCTGGAGTAAATGCAGGAGGGACTCGCATCTCTCATCAGGGTAGACTTCTGGAGCTGGATGCCTGTCAGGAAGGGCACGAGAGTAGGTCGGCTCTAAGAAGTCTTGCCTCTCTAGGGAAGAAAACTGCCACATCTCTTGAGGATGTGCAGAAGGGGTCTTGGGCCTAGACAGTGGGCACTGATCTGTAGCCTTAGGATCATATTCATCCAAGCTGCGGCTGCTGGCACCATTTACAAGAGATGCTTCTGGCCGGGGTTTTGTCCAAGAAGGAGTGAGACGCCACTGATTCGGGGGCATGTTGCTATCTGGAAAAGATTCAGATGTTAAGTATTTTCTACAAATGTTCAAAATAGAAGTAATTTGTTGTTTCTGATTCACGTATTATATATACACAAATATACAGAATTTATTTTTATTATTTGTATGTGAGAGAGTGGTGTATGTATAAGTGCAGGAGAATAGTCATAGCAGAGGTCAGAAAATAACTTGTAGGAGTCAGTTCTTTGCTTCCCTGATGGGTTCCAGGGATTGAGGTGAAGCCATCAGACTTCCTTGGCAAGTGGTTTTATCCACTGAGCAATCCCTCCAGCCCCATGATATAATTTTTGACTTAAAGTAAGCAAAAAATGTTTTTTCAAACCCACATTAACCAGTGTCCATAAATAACTACTGCACCCTCTAGATCTGTTTATTTTATGTTTATATTATTTTCAGACTGCTTTTGCTTCATTAAAATATCATGAATCGCATTGAGCATAGTGAAACATGCTTATAATTTCATGTTCAGGAGACTGAGGCAGGAGGATTGGCTTGAGTTCAGTGCCAGCCCGGGCTACACAATGTGTCTAACAGCATTCGGGCTACAATGTAAACACTGTCTCAAGAAACAACCTAAGCAAACATCCTCCCACAGCAATGAATAGAGCCAAACTCGAGCTTTTTTCAAGTTACTAATTTTAATGTCATCACTTCCTTCCCAAGGAGTTGTACACAAGCTTAAGTCGAGAAAAAAAATCAGGTAAAATTATGAAACATTTGTTATTTTGACTGACTCCAGAATAAATGCAGAAAGGTGCTATATGATTTGGAATAAGATAAAATGGAAGGGCATCCTTGTCAGGGTGAGATTCAGAAGGCATAACTTTTTTAAAATCAGTATCATTCCCTTCTGAGTAAGGAATGAGTTTGATTATTCTTTTTATTAAAGAAGTCTTTACATGGTATCAAGTTATTTGAGAGATCAGTATATAGCTACTACAAGCACTAGCTTTTACTGTTCTACTGGCTATATACTGTTCTATCATAAGGTAGTAATGGACTAACAAAGGTTCCATTTGTGGGCAGTTAAGTTGTTCACATTTTTCACTTATGTTACCTACATCTCAGTGAACAACTTCGCACATGTGTCTTTGCATCCACATGAACACTGGCTCCTTAAGGAATGTTCTATAATTAAGTCCTTGATTTCTGTTCAGTTGCTGCATTGTTTAGCTCCATTTTATAGTTGATACTTTAAATATAGCAAATGGGAGGACTCCACAGAACTGTATATAGAAATTAGTTCTTACCTGTATTGGTCTTTCACACAACTCTAGGAACTGAAAGTTAATCCTAGACATGAAAATGGTAAGAAACTGGGCCACGGTAGCTAAGTATAATGGGCTGGTAGGAAACTGAGCATGAGCAATGAATGCTGGGAGGAAAGTAGTTGCTTGGTCCTCATCTTGCAACAGCAGAATGATTGGAGTCAACAGGTGATGACATCACTTCTACTTGTCAAGTTCGTGTGGACTGACTAATAAGGATGGAATCTCCTTGGGTCCCTACTGTAATTGCACCTAGGATAGCAGCTGATTGTGAGATCTCAGATGTCTACCATAGCTCAGATAATGAATGGGTGTTTTTTCCTTTTTCAGCATCCACTTAGGGAAGGGGGGTGCTGATGGTACTTAAAGCCTGGAGCCTCTCATCTATCTAAGATAATAGAGAAGTGAGTAGGGAGGGGGAACATGACTGAGTTGGCAAAGGAGAATTAGCAAGCATGGAGTCTTTCTGAGATACTAGTTTCTTTTCCCTCCATGGGCATCTCTTCCATCTCTCCTGAACATTTAGTTTGAATGGATTTTGTATAAAATGAAAGCCGTCCTAGAGTCCACTGCTGTGCAGTGTCCCTACCCACCATGGTAGCTTTGCCTGTAATGTGGATGATAAACATAAAAGAAGCCAGATCACATATGAGATAGGTATTCTCCTTAGCATCTCACATCCCTCACAGTGAGCAATGAAACAAAAGATGGGGAAATATATTGGGATATGTTTCTAGGGGTCAAATACTACTTTTGAAAGTTGATGTTTCTAGCCACTAGAAATTCAGGACACTGTGTGCCCTGAAACAGAATGATTAAGCTGATTTCATATAATCAGTGTCCATGCTTCATATTTAATAAGAGTACTGCATGTCCTAAGCACAAATTATAAACAAAGCCTAGCCCCTGACACCTGGGCAGTTTCTGTCTGGACTGGCTTTACAGATCTCATACATATGCCTCAGGTGCTTACTGAATGTCTGGGACATGGAAAGCAGGGCCCCAGTGAGTATTGAATATTTCTTTTAACTGTCTCTGTTCCAGTTAAGGGGGGTTAGGCAGTGTGCTATTGTCCAAAGTCCCATGTAGTCACTGGGTGTGCCACAGTCCAGTTTAGATGGAAGAATGTGGGAGTGCACAG
The DNA here is from genome assembly GCA_030556225.1 of Cricetiscus sungorus. Lineage (NCBI taxonomy): Eukaryota > Metazoa > Chordata > Mammalia > Rodentia > Cricetidae > Cricetiscus > Cricetiscus sungorus. Next base: position 14,366,194 of record JANBXA010000726.1, read on the forward strand.
GGGTCTCAACCCTGAAGTCATAGCACCCCAATGTTTGCGAGTGGCTGAGAGACCCACTTTTCTAGATCAGGCTTGGATGCTTGTGGCTCATTTAGTGGAGACCCTGCATTGGGTGGGCTACTCTTTCTCAGTCATCTTGGGAAACTATGCCTGTAGCAATGCCCATTGTCTCTGTGGGCACACCATGACACCTTAAACCATACCTTGGACTTTCTCTAGGTTGTTTCTGCAGTGACAGTCTTACCCAAGTACCCCCTCTTAATATCCTCTGGGTGTATGTGCAAGAGACCCCAAATGGTGATTTTGATGCTTTCTCAAGTCCAAGATGACATGAATGGGCAGAGAGCATTTGAACACTTGGATTCAGGGCCACTTGAGATAGATTGGGAATTTTATTTCAGTAAGAATAGAGATGGCTTCCACTCTATGTCCTCCAGCCGTAGGCATCTAGATCTAGCCAGTGACTCTAGAATTACTGAGGCTTGTCAGTCCAAAGATCAGCAATGTTCAGAAAGTCAGAAAATCTTGCTCTCCACTTCTCACTATTTAAGTGAAAATCGTAGCCACTCCTCCCTCCTCCCAAGAACACTCAGAGACACCGCCATTCCTACCATGGACACTTTTGGATATGCCAGAACCTTGTAGAAAGCTTTTGTTGTACAATAAGTTTTGCAACCAAATCAGGGAGTGAACCCACCTCCATTCTGGACTAGTTTCTAGACACACAAACTCTAACATCATCCTTTTAGAAATATGAATCTCCAGTCTAGAGTGTATCCTGTTACTCTCTGACTGGAACCTGCCTGTTTTCCACACAGCAGTAGTTAAATAATTGATTCATTCACTCACTAATTCCCTGTCCCACTACCCAGTATGCATGGAGTTAGCTCATTTCTCCTCTCCACCACCATATCCCTGGGAATTCTTGCCATGCCTGAAACATAGCAGTTTCTGACTACATTTTCCAATGAATGTACACACATATATTCAGCCACAAACATTACAGCACATGAATACACACACACACACACACATGTATATATATAATTGCAAATATGTATATACACTCACAAACGTGTGCATGCATTCACATACAATAAACACACCTCTTCACGGAACCTTTCTATTTTAAGGTGAGCAAGGAACTTACCACGTTTCTACATTATTAAAGCTGGAGCAATGGCAGATTTGCATAACGTGTGTGGGGGTGGGTGTGTGGGTGGGTGGGTGGAAAGAGAGAGAGAAATTAGAGATAGATATATAGATGATAGATAGACAGACAGACAGACAGATAGATACAAACAATCTCTACAATTTGTACAACCTCTTGCTTGACTGGATAGTTTACTCTTTATGTGGTTACAAGATGCCTGAAGACACCCTAGTTGATGGTCTCATTACACAAGTGTGTCCAAATAGGAAATCAGAAAGCCAGGTAGCACCTCAGGGGTGGAGTTCACTCTTGTATAATAGCTCACTGTCTTTATAATCGAGAACTACTTTAATCCCTTCTGGAGAGAAGCAACCCACCTCTTAAAGATCTTACTGGCTCTCACAACAGCCCACAGAAACTTTATTGGGGACACAGCCAATGTGTAACCAACCTACAACCATGGTCATTCTACCAACAACAGTTTATCTTAAGGATATGATCAAAAACACAAGCAAAAGTTTAGCTTCAATGATGCTTAAAGATATGTTAATACTATACCAAAAGGTTAGAGATAATCTAGATGTCATAAAATTAATAAATGTGGCATATCTAAAACAAACTCTTGAGCAATAAATAATGTCATAGAATATATATACAACACTGGCATAAAAATGTATCATTCTTATTGTCAAATAAAAAAATAGATTTGCAGCCTATTACATGCAAAGTGGCTCTGTGGAAAAATTGAGGTGTGTGAATTTGTGTTTTCAAATTTTTCAAAATGAACATATTATCTTGAAGGTTAAAAAATTCTGTTTTTTGAGACAGTCTCCCTATTCTCCCCAGACGGTCCCTAAACTACTTTCAAACAATCCTCTTGCTTCACCTTCCTCACTGCATCTAACTAAGCAAGTTTAAAATCCAAAACCAAAAATTACTTTACTTGTAAATAACCAAAACATGAGTCACAGATGTGAAGATAAATATATAATTGATTGATTGCCTTTCTTCTGACTCCTTCATCTATTCTCCCTCCTGCCATCCCCTTCCTTCTCCTCCTCTTTCCTTCTTACTCTTTCTCTGCCTTTAATACGAGTGTATTATAACCCCATGTGGCACTTCATTTGAAACACACATGGGCACACATGTGCACACGCACCCACACCCCTTACATCAGGAAACTTCAACTTTTGGTCTGCACAGTCTGTTCTTTGTCCATGTAGCTGGTGACACACATCCCCCATGTTTTATTCACCCCATGGAGGAGAAACATGGTGACTCCTATCCCACTTGGGTGAATGGAACTGTTACAGGTGGCAGATGGGAAGCCTTTGAGAATGACCACAGAGGACCTGTGTAGGCTCATATCAGCACCTCTCACCTTCTCTTAGCAACCCTTGAGAGTGTTAACTAGGTCTGAGAATGCACTTGGGACTGGGACTAGAAGGAAGGGGACAAAAAAATATGGGATAGGACAAGCACCATGAGCACCGGGATCATACCCTGCCTCAAGAAATAACAGCTTTCCCACATACTGATTCTGGAGTCCCCAAAGTCCTCTAAAAGAGGAGATAACTCTAATTTCTTCAGCTATTTTCTCTCCCAAAGGACACCCATTGTATATTATACACATATAATTAAAATAAATACATAACTCAGATTTAGGGGAAGAAGCCAGGAAATTGGGTGGCATTTCCATATAGGTCTCTCTGTTTGGGCCTTGCATATTTGGCTTGACAGAGTGCCTTTAGAATGTGGGCAAGTCATCTATGGGTACCCATGAATGAGGCCCTGTTCTCTGTCTGACTGAGTGGTGCCTGGGTTGCCTGGGGTTGGCTTGATGGGGTTAAGAGAACTCTAAGCAGCAGTCAGTAATGAAAGGCTACTTTATAAATCCCCACCATGTTTGAGGCTGGCTGTGTGTCATAGAACACCACCAATGAGAACCTCTACAGCCTGGACTTCTTTCATGGGGCCCTTCCTTGAGGCAACCAAGCTTAGGGGAAACCTGACTCTTACCTATGATAATAGAGGCCTTGAGGGGACAGTCTTTTCTTTGGATGCTAAGTCAGCTAGTGAAAAACTTGCCAAGTCCCAAACCAGATGAGACAATGTGTAAGGGGTCTGTGAGACTGTTGTGAAGAAAATGTAGTATCCATGAAGCTAAGTGGAGAAGAAAGCCCTCATCACTCTTTGGTCCATGGATGCTAGCTTGGTAAAGAAACAAGGCTATGATCAAGGTACCCTAGTAGGCAGCAGCTCTCTGGACTCATACATGGTGAGGTCACAAGTCCAAGAAGACACTGAACAGCCACACAGCAAAGCCCCATATAACATGAAAGCTTATGAGAAGGGCCTGATGCTTTCTGATCCTAATGTTTTTAATGTAGGTCATCATACCCATAATAGTCATTCAGAACAGCATGGCACACTTTGGCACCACTCCCACAAACACAGTGCTTGCTACTGTTCACTTGGTATCCATTATCTCACTGACTTCTTGAAAACATCTTTCTGTAGTTTAGTAATTGTTCATTTTAGCATCAAGGAAGTAGGAATAGGCAGAAGAAGTGACATACCTTAAGATCATACTCACAGGGAGTAGTAGCAACCTAGCATTAGGCTGACTGGTTCTAAGTCTATGTATCACAAAGTAGCCCTTCTCTGTGGTGACCTTGTCTGCAGACTCAATGTGATTTGTCTTCTCTGAAACTCCCTTTGGATCTTATCGGATCTTAATCTCTCTTGTGAGGTATTAAATGTACTTAGTCTATTTCAGTATAGTAGGAGTCTTTGTGAGATGATTAGGGATTCAATAACATCATCAGAATTAGTGCTACATGATTAAACTGTAGGTGGTTATACGACAAAAAGAGAAACCAGATAATATCCATATTTTCCTGCCCCCTTGCTATGTGATTCACTGTATTACACTGCTGTGTGACTTTGTCAACCAGATGATAATAGCATAAATGGGCCCTTGACCTTGGATCAGAACAAGGTCTCATGTACTCATAGGCTGGCCTTGAGCTCCTTGTGTAGCTGACTTTGAACTTCTGGTCTTCCTGCCTCCATCTTCCACATGCTACGATTATAAGGATGTGCTGCTACGCCCAGTCTTTGAGGTACTGAAGCTCAAATCCGGGGCTCCAGGCATGCTAGACAAGCACTCTACCAACTGAGCCATGTCCCCAGCACAAATCCCTTTTCTTTGAAACATATCCAGTCTGTGCCATTATGCAGTGCTCCAGGTCACAGTTCCATTCACCCAAGCAGTATTTTCTGAGTGACTTCCATGAGTCAGGCATCATGGTAAGTAGTCAGAAAACAGCACTTACCCGATTGAGTATCCACTGCTATCCACTGCCATATGCTCTTACATATCATTCTAACCCACAAGAGTCTCTGAGAAAATCACATCACTTACCTAGAAAATTGCCTTCTTGGAAAGACATAAATTCAGCACATCATATACACACTGATGCCCTGTCTACACCAGAAGAATAAAGGCAGGATGGTGGAGTCTGCAAATAGATGTCCTTGCTTATAGACAGGGGCTTTACATGTCTACTTTGTATAAACTGCCACACTTAGTGGCCCGTATATCAGCCTATGAAACTTGGCATCCAGAATATGTGTTTGGCCATAGAAATAGTGAGCTCCTAAAATCAGTTAGACCTCTGCCTGCATGAGCATGTTGAGAAGACAGAAGGGACCACATTGCCTAACTCCATCAGGCATGGGAGTCACAAAGTCTAGAGTCCAGGAATACTTTTAGAAGTTCAGAAATTCTTATTTTAAAACCAAAAAGACTATGAAATCGATACTCCATGTCTGAAAAAAAAAATGTATCCAGTCTGGGTCAAGTTCATTTTTATAAAAATGCAATTATAAATTGTAAGTTTTATGGAGGAAGGGACCCACAAATGTGAAAGTACCTAAGATCTATGGAAGGCATATCATGGATCCTGGTCCATGGTCATGACTTTCCCCAAGCAAGTATTTAAATCGCACATTGTGATATAGCTCTCTTGAGCAATAGACACCCCTGGCCGTGTGACGGGTGGGAGAGGGATGTGGCAAGACTCCTCGTGGGCCTCCCTCTGGCTTTGCCCTTGCTTGCCAGATCATCCACTACTGGCTGACAGGAGTCTGGATCATCCTTTATCTTATCTTGGATCCTCCAGTGTTCTTACCCTCAGGCAAACAGTAAGAACAGTATGGCTGATAAGCTGGTCAGAGTGGACAATGACAAAGCTCTTACCCTGTGAAGAGTAGCAAACTCATCACCAATATAATCAAGGAAACAAAGACATAGGTGAGCTCATTTGACTAATCACGATCCGTTTCACCCTGATGTCTAAATGGCATGGTTTGTCAGTAGGAAGTGTGATTTGTCTTTACCAGACACACAGCTATCTGACAATATGGAGTACCTCAAGAGCTAGTCTTTTGGTGAAGTTCTCCTCCCTCCCAACACTCACCATTCCTGAGGATCACATTTTCTCCATGGCTCAAGGAGCTCCATCTCTGTGACTTCTTGAGGTTGCTCAGAGCCCTGGAGAAGTGCTCATCCACAACACTGCTGATGTCCCCTTGGAAGTAGCTGAAAACGACACACCGAGCATTCCACTCAGTCTTTACTGGTTTTTGTCTGCTTTTGGGCATCTGTACACCAATCTTCTTTATTTTGTCCATTGTGAGTGAGTGATATAGGCAAGAGCTGTGAACCAAATAAAAATGTCAGCTGGGAGGTGGTGGCACACACCTTTAATCCCAGAACTTGGGAGGCAGAGGCAGGCAGATCTCTGTGAGTTTAAGACAGGCCTGATCTACCATAGCTAGTTCCAAAACAGCTAGGGCTACACAGAGAAACCCTGTCTCAAAACAAAACAAACAAACAAGAAAGTGTCACTGGCCCTATCTCACAAAGTGACTCAATTGAAGTTTAGGTGAATGGCAACCTTTTCTTTTCTTTTCTTTTTAATTGACACTTGTGAGTTTCAGAACATTTTCATGTGGATACATAAAATACTTTGACTCTGTTGTCTCATTCTTCATAATAAACAGTTTGCTCCTACAAGTACAGGTCCTCACAGGATTCTTGAAAAACAGCAAGCCCAACAATATACCCCGGGTTCAGGAAACAGCATTCCAAAGGTCAGCCAAGCACTGATAGTGACCTTCTCTTACAAAAGGGGATTATCAAGCCGCCAGACTAGAAAAGCACCAGGAGAGAAGAGGTCCATTTGTCTTCTTGTTCCTCCCAGGTGCATGAGCCAAGGTCGGTTCAGAGCCAAGTCAGGCAGATTCCCTCAAGAGCTGGACCAAGCCATCCAGGGTGGGCTAGATACTGTCTAGTGGCACTGCTTCCCAGCCTGAGCACGTCCATGCAGGAGAGTAAACCACACCAAACCACCCCTGAAACTGTCCTGCACAGAACACTGCCCATCTTAGACTCTAGCAATCACAGCAGCACCATCAAGACCATGTCATGAAGGTCTTCAGACACATGTATTTGTAACCCAAAGAGATCTCCCAAACCCACATTTATGAGAAGATATTATAGGCACATGAGTGGAAAGCTGAAGTTTGTATGTTCTGTTTGCCACTGCTCAGCAGCTGTTTGCTGTACTGCCTTGGAGCTGGAATTCACAGCAGCATACCCAACCCTGCCATTTCCTTCATGTCTCTCCTTCAAGTTAGTGTCTCTATTTGCACCAAGGCCAGGGTCTGGCCGCCTTTACCAGGGGAAGTAGCCTGTCTCAGACAGCTTCTTTGTGTTTAAACTCAACCAGACTTGCTGTGTGCTCTGGCTAAAGATACTTTGCATCCATTCAATCTTGTGAATATAACAAAAATGAGTAGGGTTTAGTAGACTGCCTCTTTGGGTAGTCTATGAGATCCTATGTGTCATGGAGCTGTTCTGGCAAATTTCTTGATGTCTGATCACAATTTGGTGCTTAATAAACAATGGCTGAATGCCATTTTATGTAGTGAGAGTACAATGCAAGGAAATCATAGATTAGGAGCCAGGAGGCCTGAGGTGGAGGATAATGAATCCACCTGTTATTCTTAAAAGGATTTGAAGAGTGTGAGTTCTTCAGCTAGTCTTATATGGTTCTCTTATGGTTAGATTATGCTGGGACATTAGGAAGGAAGCTGGAAACAAGCAGGGGATCTTTCTAATTTGTTTTCTTTTGTCTTGCTTTTCCATACAGATTTTCTCTGTGTAGTCCTGGCTGTCCTGGAGCTTGCTCTGGAGGCCAGAGTGGCCTTGAACAGGGATCTTTCTAAACAGTTCTCCTTTCAAATTATTCTACCTCAGCCATGTACATACAGATATTTCTATGTAAGCATTACTGACAACTGTGTTTGCAATATTCCTCCAAGGGAAACCGATTAAGTAAGTCTATTACCAGGAAATACATTTTTTTCTGTGATATTTTCATACCATGGAATATTACTGAGCAATAAAGTAGAACAAAACTACCACTACACACAACACAGATGGATCTCATTATATTGAGTGAAAAGGCCAAATAAAGAAGAGCACATATCAGTGGTTTCACTGATACGAAACAAGTACATATAGCCTATGGTGCAAGAAGCCAGAATAGTGGATGCTTGTGGCACAGAGACTGAGAAGAAAAGGGCAAGAAGGAACCCTCACCACTGTTGCCCATGCCCCATACCTTCCCCCCATATATGAAGGTCTACAGCAAGGTCTCTCTGTGCTACCCAGACTGATCTCAAATGTGTCCTCCTCTTGACACAGACTCCTGAGAGCTAGGATTATAGGTACTGAAATACCCTGTGATTGGCTGTGTCTTATCTTTGAATTGATGAGGATGGCTGTTACTACATTTGTCAAAACTCATCAAAATTGTAGACTGAAGATCTATTTCACAGTAAGTGAATTATTTCTTGATAAAAAAAATAACATGTATATTCAGATTCTTAGAGTTGTCAATACAAAGAATAGCTATTGGGGATGACAAAAGAACAAGTATGCGGAGACAATAGCATTTTAAAGCTACAATCTATGCAATACCTGTTTGTACTACAAGCTGTCTATATGTCTTCACCAGTGCTTTAACCTTCAAAATAGACATTATCACCCCCATTTCAAAATAAGGAAAGTAGATGGTAGAGAAGGCGAAATAAAACTAGATAGTGGCAAAACTGGCATTTCGGGTCTCTCAGACTCTAGCTTCTGTCTGCTACTAAGAATTCCAACTGATAGTAGAAAAGTTTCTCTCCCTCTTCTAGCCTCAGTCTCTCCATCTATCAAATCTGGGAATGGGGTACACCTCTCATCCTCAAAGGGTTGTGAGACAGGACACTAAGGCATCCATATGGAGTCCCTCAAGGAATGCAAGCAAAGCTCCCAGCCTTCTCCTTCGGGCTTTCCTTGAAGACTCCAACTGTCTGATGCAGCAGGTGCTGCTTAGTACTTTTGTAGGAGAGCCATCTCAGGATCTACCCTGCCAGCAGCTACTGTGCTTGGCTCAGGCTTGACACAGCTTGCAATCTCTTAGCTAATTTCCCCTGAAGCCACGCAGAATAAAACTAGCCAGATTCTTGGCATAGCATGGTCACAAACACATTTCTAGTCTCACTGGGTATAGACTAAGAAAGCACACAGCACATAACCATACCAGGGAAAAGTCAGAGATCATTGCAGCTCCCTTGAAGAGCTCATACTGTAGGCTAGTAGAGACCTTGAATGAACAAGTTCTACCACCACTCCCCTTTCCCTCCACACACATAGGAACACACACTCAACAAGTGTAACTTCCCGGGATCCAGCCTACTAGGAATTCTCTGGACTATACTGGACTCCATTTGAAATTACAATTGATGGATATTTAAATCCAGAGAGTTAATCTGGATGTGTTATGATGTAACCATGTGGTTCCAGCACGCTGAGGAGGTTAGAGCCAAAGGACCACTTGAGCCTAGGAGTTCAAAACAAACCTGGGCAACTCAGTGAGCCCTGATTTAGAAAAATGCGTAAAACGATTCTGCAAGGATACACAATCTAAATTGTCATTTGGTTTAATTCTATTTAGAACTAATTTTCACCACATCCCTATGAAAAATTTGAGCATCTCATCTTCCAATGAGAGAGGGGTGGCTTGACCTGGGTGAAAAAGATACTGTAAAGGTGACTCAAAGGCGAAATCAGGAACAAAAATAAAGACCCAGAGTATTCCAAGTAGACCCTGAAATATTATCCAAACTACTGTAGAACATCTCAGAAGAAGGAATCCAAAGCCAGAAGTCTAGCCTCCAGTCTGCCACATGGGCACGATATAGACACTTTCACCACACTCGTGCAAAATAGATCAAGTACTCCTAGGGTGGGATGTACAACCAGCGGTTGTCATAGTGATCAATTGAAGCAGCCAACCCCCCTGGAAGGCCAGATTAAATCTCACTTAGCACAGTAAATCAAGACCTCCAATTCACTCCCACGTGAATGTCCATCTGTTTTCCCACTCTCAAGTCCCCAGCTTCTCCTACCTTAATCCTCTGCAGTTATCTGAGACTGCAAAATCCTCCTGTTTTGAAGTAGCTCAACTGTAGAAGCAGGAGCAGGAGATGAGTACCCTCCCTCCCTTTGAGATTTTCTACCCCTCTAGCTGGGGCTGTGCAAGGCGTTTCCTGCTAGCTATCTATTAAGAATGCAGAAAATGCACTCCGGCGAGTCAACCTGGTTGGGCACCTGCAGGAATGAGGAAAAGAGATAGCTATTTTTTATTTCTTTATTTTTTTCATTAAAAAGCACGTTGTGGTATTGTCTCCTCAAAAGGAAGCCAATTGTTTGCTCAATGTCTGTGTGAACAGAATCAGGCACATCTAAGACATTGTTGTGGGGGTTCTATCAAACTGATGTCACCCCAAATTTCAAGAACTGTGAGTTTGCATAGGTTATCTCCTGTTTCTTCCTCTCTATTTGAGATAAAAGGGGAGTCAGGCCCTCAAATTCTGGTGTTGTCATAGCCTTCCACGGGCTGCGGAGGGAGCAAAGACTCTGTTGAGATTACAGTAGATAAAGCAGAGACATCATAGGAGATTAGAGCAGGGTCCACTATCTGTCAATATGTTTTATGCATATTATATATAGCATATATCCTTGTATATACATGCTATATATAATACATATTATGTATACATACATATATGTATGTTATATGTATCACTGTATTTCTCATCAGATATGATAATTACTGTGAAGACAAAGTCAGTAAGTAAGGGAAATTAGGAGTGCTGGAATAAGATGCCCATTTATAGAGGGTAATGGAGAAAGAACTTTCCATTGATGTGACCTATCAGCAGAACCCTGAAAGGTGAACAGCAAGTGGACCACTATTTTCCTGATCTCTCATGGAAGATCATTTCCAAGAGGGAAGACCATATTTGGTCTGCTCATAGTACAACGAGGAAACAGTGTGGCTAGGGAGGAATGGGAGAGGGAAGTCTTGGGAAGGACAATATGCCATAAGCCCTCACCTACCATACCAAAGCCTTTGGCTTTTCCTGTGTGTAAGAAAGAAATCAATCCCTAGGGGATTAAAGGAACAAATCACAAATTCTAAAGATTCTGCCTTCCAAATGCTCTCCAAATGATGCTTTCTCACCATCACCAGGCCAGCATCAGTTCTGCCCAGGACTATCACCACAGCCTCTTAAATGAGTGGAGAGGGAGCTAGGAGAAAGAGAAGGGGAAGAGAGGAAAGCACATGGGACTAGGAAGATTGAGTCAGGGGAGGAATAGGAGAGGGGGAGGGAGGGAGACCATAAAAGAGGGAGCCATTATAGGTTTGAAGAGAAAACTGATTCTAGAGACATGTCCAGAGACCTACAAGACTGACCCCAACTAACAATTTGAGCAACAGTGGAAAGGCTACCCTAAATGCCCTTCCCTGATAATGAGATTGATGACTAACTTATCCACTATCCTAGAGCCCTCATCTAGTAGCTGATGGAAACAGAAGCAGACACCCACAGCTAAACACTGAACGGAACTAGAATCCAGATGCAGAGAGGGAGGACAAGACCAGACTACAGAATCCCACAGAGAAAGCTTATCTGAACAAGAGGAAGCTCATGGACCCCAGACTGAGCTGGGAAACCAGCATTGTACCAACTCAGACCACCTGAACATGGGTCTCAGCTAGAAGGCCTGAACAGTATAAACACTGACCCTAACTCCTGGAATCCAGTTGCAGACTGGGAGGAGTGATAAGAAAAGGGGTCCAGACCAGGCTACAGCAACCCACAGAGACAGCTGACCTGAACAAGGGGGAGCTCATGAGCCCCCAGACTGATAGCTGGGAATCCAGCATTGGATCAACTCACACCCACTGAACAGTTAGAAGGCCTGGGCAGTCTAAGGGACCTCTGACAGTGGAACCAGGATGTATCCCTGGTGCACAAAAGGACTTTGGGAGCACATTCCCCATGGAGGGATATTCCCTTAACCTAGAGGCAGGAGGGAGGGCATAGTCCCTACTCCAAATGACTTGACAGATAAACATGACCCCTCCTGGAAGGCATCACCCTCCCTGTGAAGTGAGGGGGGATGGGATGGGAGGGTGATCAGGGGGCATGAGAGGGTGGGAGAGAGGGAAAGAGGGAGGGAGGGGGAACTGGGATCGATATGTAAAATAAAAATTAAAATAAAAGAGTTGACAAACTGAGTAGAGAGAGGAGTGCTCTAAATTGAAGAAACAGTTTGTGCAAAAACCCCAAGGTGGGAGAGGCCTGGAAGATCTAAGTAGCAAAACAAAATGAATAATATTCACGCGCACGCTCGCGCACGTGCACACACACACACACACACACACACACACACACACACACACACACACACACACACAAAACCTCTTAAAGAAATAGAGGTCACACATTTGAAAGATAGCAAGGCGATACATGGGAGAGTTTGGACGGAGAAAAGGGAAGAGGGAAATGATGCAATTATATTTAATTTTAAAAGTAAAATAATCAAAAATAAAAAGGGACACAAGCACAATGAAAAAGAGGCAATGAATTAGAAAGAGAGAAAGAGAGGGAGAAAAAAAGAAAGTGAAATGATGAGCTGGGAAAGCAGGTAGGGTCCAAAATGAAGAGCATTTTAAGGCCACATTAAGAATCAACAATTTCCCTAAGAATACTAAGAAGCTCCTAATGAGTTGTAAAGAAATATATGTTAGGGAGTGTGGGATAAGAGAGAAAACATAATTAGATGTGTAATTTTTGAGACAGGGTCTCTCTATGTGACTCTGACAGGCCTGGAACTTGCTATGTAGGCCATTCTGGCTTTTGGCTTCTTGGTGCTGGGATTAAAGATGTATGTTGCCACACCTGGACAGATGTGCATTTTAAAAACATCAGTCTGTCCATGGTGAAGCAAAAGAATTAAAGTACTCAGTGGCTAGAAATAAAAAGAGGTCTGTTCTCATGACTTAGGAAAGAAACAATGTTTGCTGCATATGCTAAGACACAGAAGGTTTGGACAACTGGGACTGGGTAGGGTTTGGTAGATTTAGAAGCATTGGGGTCAAACATAACCTCAGTGAGTGGTGTGTGCTTGAGTGATAAAGAAAAAAGTCAAGAGGGATGGGGAAACAGGAGAAGAAGAACAGGTACTAATCACATAGAAAGAGCTTTGTAGGAGTTTGAAGGGGAAAGAGAGAAGAAATAGAACAGAATATAGAATGAGGAGGTTCTACTGGTGCTTCTTTTAATTAAAGAAAAAGATTTTAATGTGATTAAAGGCTAATGGAAAGGGTCCAGCTGGGAGCTAGAGGTTGGGTATACTAGAAAAATTATGTTGCTTGCAGGAAAATTAATCAAGTGGAGATAACCACAGTAAGCAAATTAAGCCAGTCTTAGACAAATGCCATATGTTTTTCCCCCTTATCTGTGGTTCCTAGGCTTTATATCATCAGATAAAAATCATGCACGCATACACAAAATGAAAACAAGTAAAATTGTCTAAAGGAACAAAGAAGACATCTAGGAGGGAAAAAATGATTAAGGCATATGGAAGAGGGAAGACGTGCAACACACAATAAAAACTGTACAGAAAACTTTAAAGGAAAAAATAAAATTTAAAAATGAAGGTGTCTGCCAGAGAAACTAGGATACAAGGAGGAACCTAAGAGATTCTTACAAGGTTCCTCACAGAAGGGGAAAGGAACAAGATCTCCTGAGTGGGGCGGGGGGAGAGTCAGTGAGTGGAGAGGGAGTTAGGAGAAAGAAAATGGGAGGAGGGGAGAACATGTGGGACCAGGAAGATTGAGTCGGGGGACAAATAGGCAAGAGTAAAAAAGGAGATGCCATAATAGAAGGAGCCATTATAGGTTTGAAGAGAAAACTGACTCTAGAAAAATATCCAGAGACCTACAAGGATGACCCCAACTCATAACCTGAGCAACAGTGGAAAGGCTACTTTAAATGCCCTTTCCTGATAATGAGATTGATAACTAACTTATTTGCCATCATAGAGCCCTCATCCAGTAGCTGATGGAAACAGAAGCGGACACCCACAGCTAAACACTGAGCTGAACTCCTGGAATCCAGTTGCAGAAAGGGAGAGTGATGAGCAAAGAAGTCAAGACCAGGCTACAGAAACCCACAGAGACAACTGACCTGAACCAGGGGAAGCTCATGGAGCCCATACTGATAGCTGGGAAACCAGTATTAGAACAACTCAAACTCCCTGAACATGGGACTCAGTTAGAAGGCCTGGGCAGTCTAAGGGCCTCTGACAGCGGAACCAGGATGTATCCCTGGTGCACAAAAGGACTTTGGGAGCAAATTCTCCATGGAGGGATACTCCCTTAACCAAGAGACAGGAGGGAGGGCCTAGTCCCTACAGATTTTGATGATCCTTCTTGGAAGGCATCACCCTCCCTGTGGAGTGGATATAGAATGGGATGGGAGGTCAGGAGGCATGGGAGAAAGGGAGAGAAAATTGGGATCAATATGTAAAATAAGAAAAAATAATAAATATGAAAATGAAGGTGTCATTAACAATATAAAACAGCAAGAAAATCAGTATGAGAGGATGAGAGTGCAAGGCTGGTGAGAGGTTAGATTTCCATAGAAAGAGGCACAGCATTGCTCTAAGAAGAATTGGGTTAGGAAGCCCACAGGCAAATAAAGTTTAAGGCCTAGGTGCATATGCTAAGGAGCAGTCATTTGCATATTTTAGAAGTTATAGAATTGAAGTGGGAAACAAAAGACCTCAACTCGACTCAACTCTACTCTGGGACATTCTTCTAAACAGATATTCAGTCCTGGGGAGGGTCTATTCTTTGCCTCGTCTGAAATTAAGGGAGTTCTTTAAGATGAACGCTAAGGCTTTTGTTTGGTTTTCTTCTGTTTTGTTGGAGACAGATTCTCACTGTTTCTTAGGTTCATCTCCTCTCTCTCCCTCTCCCTCTCCCTCTCCCTCTCCCTCTCCCTCTATGGCTCTCTCGCTCTCTTCTCTCTCGCTCTCTCACTTTCTTCTCTCTGTCTCTCTCTCTCCCTCTCCTTCTCTCCCTCTTTCCCACTCCCTCTCTCTCTCTCCCTTTCCTGTCTCCCTCTCCCTCTTTCCCTCTCCTTCTCCCTCTCTCTCTCCCTCCCCCTTTCTCTCTTTCTCCCCCCTCCCTCTCCCTCCCGCCTACCTACTCCCTTTCCTCCCTGTCTCTTCCCATTCCTCAGTTTCTCAAATTCTAAGACTATAGGCATGTAGCACCACACCTGCATTCCACCTGCATTCTAAACTTTCTTACAATTGCACTATCTTATCCTAGATAAATACAGAGAAGATGCAGCTTCAAATGTTAGCAGGTTAAGAACTGAAAATGTGCATTTTTTTTAAAAAAAATATACTTTTCAAAGACAAGTCCTCATTCATAGTTTAAAGTGATGGACTGAGTTGATTTGTTACAGTTCATCTTCTTTCCAAATACCACTAAGATGTCAAAATAAATAGAAAAATAAGACAAACAACAATGCAGATATTCCTAGAAAAGAAATCTCACTGGTAGAATATAAAATCATAGTGAGCCAGTTAGTTTATGTGTGTTGATCCACTTACCCTATTTCTTAAAACGAAGTAAACAGAGTCACAGTGTAAGCAGTGTGCCTAAGCCTGGCAACCTGGCTTTCTAGTCTAGATGGCAGATCACTGTGATGGTGACCTCCCAGAAGCAGCACTGATGTTCTGGAACACACATTCTGCTAACTGAGCAACAGGGGAAGGATTTTTGAAGAAATGATCATGAATCTTTTAAATGGAGCCCCAGAAAAGACTAAAAGTTGGCAGCAGCCTTAAGCTAGAATGAGTCATGAAGCAAAAAGCAGCAACTTGAACTAAAGGTTTGCCAAGGCAGACTGGCCACTCTCCAGATTTGTGGAGTCTTGCTATAGTGCGCACCTCTGGCTACATCCAGCAAAAAAAAAAAAAAAAAAAAAAAGCTGTCTTTTTCTTTTTTTAATATGTTTTCTTATTTTACATATTGATCACAGTTCTCTCTACCACCATTCTCTCATGCCCCCACAACTCCCCATCCCATCCCCCATCCACTCCCCTGGGAGGGTAAGGCCTGCAATGAGGGATCATCAGTCAGTCAAATCATTTGGGGTAGGGCTTAGGCCCTCCCCCGTGTCTCTAGGCTCAGGGAGTATCCCTCCATGGGGAATGGACTCCTGACGTCCGTTCCTGCAGTAGAGATACATCCTGGTTTCACTGTCAGAGGTACCATAGACTTCCCAGGCCTCCTAACTGAGACCCACATTCAGGAGGTCTGGGTTAGTCTTATGCTGGTTTCCCAGTTATCTATCAGTCTTGGTTGGGTCCATGAGCTCCCCCTGTTCAGGTCAGCTTTTTCTGTGGGTTCCTCCAGCCTTGTCTTGACCCCTTTGCTCATCACTTCTCCCACTCTGCAACTGGATTCCAGGAGTTCAGCTTAGTGTTTAGCTGTGGATCTCTGCTTCTGCTTCCATCAGGTACTGGATGAAGGCTCTAGGGTGGCATATAAGGTAGTCATCAATCTCATTATCAGGGAAGGGCATTTAAGTTAGCCTCACCACTATTGCTTAGAGTGTTAGTTGGGGTCATTTTTGTAGATCTCTGGATATTTCCATAGTGCCAGATTTCTTTTTAAATCTATAATGGCTCCCTCTATTATGGTATCCCTTTTTCTTGATTTTCTAAATACAGCCCTTCCCGTGCACAGAGAGGGAACCTACAGTGGTCCCTCTGCTCAGAAAGAGAAAAGGTGAGTGTCCAGGTAATTTGGTGGTCAATATAGGATATAGTAACAAAGGACATGATAGTGCCACTGTTACTTCCTCCAATACATCCAGTAAGATGCTTTCCCAAATTCTGAACTACTAGGTATCCAGTCTTTGATCACCCCTCTGCCTTGATAAACAGGAACTCTTCTGTAGATAGTCATTCCCTTGAACAACTACCAAACTTAGAGATGAATTGTGACTTTCAGATGTAGTGAGGACCCAACACCACTTTCCAAAGTGTAGCATCAAGTGACAATGGAATATGGACACACTAAGATGATAAGGCAATGCAACCAACATCTAAGGAGGAAGCTAACATGGAAAATGGAAGACACAATTTAAAATTTGAATTAGTGTCTTAAGAGATGTCCAAGAGAGTATTGCAACTATACGACAAAATTAGCCTGGTAGACAAAAGGAATAATAGGGAATAATGATACAGTTCTTGCAGAATTAAGAACATAATTGCTAAAATAAAATTACCCAATACAACAAGAAGCCATAGAAATCACTGAAAAAAATGTCTTAGATTGTATTCAAATCAGAGGAAAATTTAGATAAATCAAGTGATTTTGAGACAACAGGCTTTTCATTGAGAAAAGAAACAAACTTAAGGTTTGTAGATGCTAAATCTGTTCACCCCTTTCTCTCCTGCTCCAATGTGTCCATCTCCACCATACCTTTCCTATCATTGCTAAAGTGAGCATCTTCCATCTCCATTTCCATGTCTTTTGTCCTCCCTACAGCACAGCTTCTTGAATTTGTCCATAGTGACTATCTTGACTTTTCACCTTTAGATTCACTCAAAATCACCGCATAGGGTTTTCACTGTGCTGTGCCACTGTGCTTTCTCTTTTCAAGGTCACTAATAATTTCAGTGCTAATAAATACAATGTCACGGCTCTGCCCTCTTCCAGTCAGGAAGCAAGGGTGGCCACTTCATTTTACTCTTCAGACATGATCCTCTTGGCTTCCATGGCAAAAAAAAAACCCTCTCTGATTTGTTTATGACTTTCCTAGTCCTTTCTTCTCAGTCACCCCATCCCTAGATGTCGATTGTCTTAGGAACTCTGTGGTTCTGAGCTCTCCTTTTCTATAGTCACCTTGGTCTATGATCTTAGCCCATATGATTTTTGGGTTTTGTTGTTGTTTTTTGAAGTCCATCAATTGTGTCTATTATCTGATTTACAATTGATAAAACAAAGGAAGGTGCATAAAGAGCTATTTGGCAAAATCAAGTTCCAGGAGAAAAAGGCTTTTAAGTAACTTCAACTCACAAATTTCCGTCTCCAGCCCAGGCACCAGCTCTACTCTGACAGACATCCTAATGTGCCAAAAGCTTTCTAAATTTCCCCAAATTAATGTATTTCTCATACTTTATATAAAAGGAAATATCATAAGGCTATAGAGGTAATAATAATAATACATACATACATACATACCATTAAACTAATAAAAATGTCATAAGGTTAAAGATGCAATCATAAAATATACTTTTAAACTAATAAAAGAAAAATAGAGATGTGTATATTGGAAATATATGGGGATATTCTCTCTAAGCTTGACATGATGGTCAGAAGTAATAAAGGAAACACTGCCAATCGAAACACAGTGAATATGTGTGCCCCAAACCACAAGTTACAAGATAAATGGCCAACTGAAAGGAACTCTTGTGGTACCTGCTCACCTGCTCATAATGGTTGCATGCATGCTCATGTGTGTGTGTGTGTGTGTGTGTGTGTGTGTGTGTGTGTGTGTGCGCACGCGCGCGGGAACAGAACTTCAAATCCTGAACACAACAGAAAACTCAGCAAACAACTCAAACAGGAAAATCAGAGGAAGAAACGTTAAGTCAACAAATAGCTGGTTGTTGGTGTAGTAAAATTAAAATATTAAAATATTTCCAACATTCAGTTTGGCTTGAGTTTGAAAGAACAGAAACAGCTAGAATTCGCAAAAGATAGGACTTGATTATTCTCATGATTGTGGATGTAAATCAGCTCAACATGTCCCGATGGTAACTTGGCAGAACCTAGAAAAGTTTAAAATGTATGATATAGGATGCAGTGAAGTACTCTGAAGTCTAGACATTCTACTTATCTAAATATATTAGGGACATTTAAAAAGAATTATGCTTTCAACCAAAACATATTTCCTATATATAACAAGATAACTCCAACCAACTACGAAGTATCAGCATGAACACACTACATCTGTGCAAGCCTCAAGGGAGACTAATACCACTGCTGGGCTCTGCTCAACCTACAAATTCAACCAAAGAATTTTTGCCAACAGAGAGGCATACTCCAAAAGCCTCTTCATCACTTGAGTAGAACCTGATGCTATTAACTTAGTGATGGTTTCACAGACAATACAAGGGTGACTATCTTTCTGCAATGTTAATTAATAATCTATAATATTTAATGGTAGAAAATGAAAATCACCTTGCTCCTCTTTCCTCCTTTATAAATGATATAGAAGTCATGGAATCTAAATTCAAAGTACAGAAATAACCAACTGTCATTCAAACTTTCTCCATCATGTTTATTTAACAAAACATGGGCATTCTTTAAGATTTTATTACCAAAAAAATAATAATCAACATTTCTTATGGATGGTTGATAAAAGAATGGATGTGTTCCTTATCATTTTGTTAGCAATCAAAGTAGATCACCATATGATTAATTTACTTTCAAATGTCATCCAAAGAAACAGAGAGGGGCCCTTTTGTGCCTTCCATTGATGGTCTCAGTCACATACATTTCCTATGAAGCTTTTCCTGGTTTCAACTGCCAAAAAGGGATTGATTCCTTCTTTCTGCCCATGGTTTTTGAAGTGTGGTTTCTGACCCAGTATCATCAATAGCTCCCAAGAGAGTATGAGAATGAGGAATTTTGGGCTTCAACTACCGTACTCTAAGTCACAATCTCTAAGGGTAAGCATCATTTGAGATTTGTATGCTAAAGTATAACAATCCCTGACTTAAGGGCACTTTGCCCAAGCTTCATCAACTTCTCGATACCAATAAAGTCATCATTATATCTGTGCCTAGATACACTAAATCCTTTGGCTACCTGTATTTGTAGAAGTTCAAATCCTTTTGATGTATATTCTCTTATGCCAAAGTCCCTAGGGCCCAGAATTGAGGAGGGATGGTCTGCATTTCTTCTGTGCATGTTGTCTACTGCTACTCAGCAGTTGACCTTGAGAGAGCAGTTAAAAATGAGACCAGTCTCCTAACTGAACAAAGAACAATGTGTGATGATGTGGGAAAGATGTTGAAAGCACTGGACACAGTGCAAGGCTAGATTATGTTAGCTGTCCTGCAAGATGTCCTGATAAATTTAATTGCTCAGCCAAAGGCTATTTGGTTACAACTGTCAATTGAAATAGCTTACTTCAGGGCTTCAATCAAATGGTCACCCCTTGTATCCTTGTCTCCCTGAACCTTGAGCTCTCCAATTGGCTAGACTTGCCAGTCTCCATCCTCCAGTGCTGGGATTACAAGTGTGTGCCACTATATTTACCTTTTTCCTTGGACTGAACAACTTCATACAGGCCATTGTCCTCTCTTCCATTTCTCATCCGTTCCTCTTGTCTACTGTATCCCACTATTATGCAACATAGTTTAATAAATTCTCACATTCTCTTCTAGAATTGATGTCTGTAGAAGAAACTGATGGCCAGCCTACCGAAGCCACAGGTGCTCATGCCAGCCTTCATAAGCATGCAAGGCAGGCACTTCTTCCCTGAGCCAATGCCTTTATACCCAGAGACTGCTGACAAAGAGACACCTGACCTGGAGACACCATTGAGAAAAGGACAATGCTGCAGAGTCACCACCTGAGCCAATAGGACCTTGGGAAGGGGTATAAAGGCAGGCCTAACTTCCTACTAAATGAGTCTGCCCCATGCTCTTCTGCTCACTGACTCCCAGTGCCTGAATTGTTGGTGCTGCATCTTCTCACCCCCTCCCTCAAGGGGTGTCCAAGCAGGGTCACCGGCAACAACTGTGTCGGTGGAGCCTGTGCTGGCATGGTCCTTGACCCCACTTGAATCAGGGTGTATTCTTTTTTACATCACTGCAGCTGTTTTGGGGGCCCTGATCTTTGCCTTTTGTTGCTGATGTTGCATCGGGGATGGGTCCTAAGTCGGTGCACTTCTGGGTGAGTAAACTCCTTCATGTTTCATGTCCTTGGACTCCAGAAGGTGAGCGCAGGGATCCTCCTTCTTTTCTGTCTTTTTGTTTGTGTCGGTCTGGTTTCCCCGGTGCATTAGGTAGGAACATCCACTACACTTAGATTCAACAAAGGTGCTGTGTTTGTTCAAGTGTATCTTTGTCTGTTTTAGACTTTATTCTTGCTTACATCTCCTGCCATTAAGAGAATGGGGAACTTACCCTCCCACAGTAAGGAGCCTCAGGTGAGGGTATTAAAAGCAATATTGGTCACCAGATGCCTTAAGTTTAAGACTGCTTATCTGAAGGATTTTGGGGATAAAGCCATGGTGTTGGGCCCCCTGTATTTCTCCCCAAAACATGTGGGAGCATGACATCTGGATTTGTGTGCTTTTTCTTGCCAGAAAGCATGAGGTCGGCTCAGGAGTGAACTCCTTTTTTCTATGCTTTGATTGGGGCTATTGTCTTATTACTAATCATTCTCTTCATGTGTGTCCTACAGTGTATTTCTACATTCCAGGTTCTCTTGGCACTTTGAAACCCAGAACATGGCCCTCCTTGGGATGTCTCTTAGGCCTGGCCCACAGAAACTCCTGAGGCATAATTTGATAGGTGTTCCTCCTACCTGGTCATGTCTTCCAAAGATGTCATCCTTCAAAGGCTGGTTGTCAATGAAAGGTAAGGACCTGTGAGGCAGGCCAACCTAAGACAGGTAAGGTTTAAGGAGGCCAAAGCTACAACTTCAACTTCCTCTAAGCCACATTAAAAAAAAAAAAAAAAGGTATATATATGGGAGAAACTGCTGGCCAGCATACCCAAGCTGCAGGTGTGCAGGCCAGCCTGTGTAAGCATGAAAGGCAGGCACTTCCTCCCTGAGCCAAGCCTGTCTCTATGGCCCAGAGAGTATTGACAAAGAGACACCTGACCTGGAGACACCAATGAGGAAAGGACAATGCAGCTGAGTCACCACCTGAGCCAATGCGACCTCGGGAGGGGTAGAAACACAGCTCTAACTTCCTTAATGATCGAGTCTGCAGCACACTCTGCTACTCACTGACTCCCAGTGCCTGAGTTGTTGGTGCTGCATCTTCTCAACCCCTCCCCCAAAGGGGTGTCTGATCAAAGTCACCCACAACAGATGTCAGTCTGTATTCTCCTGAACAACCTTCTTCCATATTCTTGTCTCACATTTTCTTCTCAACCACTCTTTTGGGTTTCTTCTCCAGCACTCTATTGAAATGGATCATCCCAAAGATGGCCAACAACTTCCAACTTGATGTGATAACCAGTGTTCTGCCCTCGTCTCATCTTCCATCACAAATTGGTACAGTTTGCCACTCATTTCTTCAGAAAATATTTTCTGCTTTAGTTTCCACACTCTTATCTTTTACCTCCTACATCACTGATTCTTTCTCGTCCACCTTTTCTGGCCCTCCTCCTCTGTTTCACCTTCAAATGCTCAAGGGCCTGAGAGGTAGATCTTCCACCCTGTGAATGGCAGTGACTCATTGGGTGCTCAGGTCAAAAACTTAAAAGGTCGTTTTCAATCATTCTTTCTTATTCTTTGCCTTCATCTCTTTCCCTTAATCTCCACATCCAATCCTCAGCAGACAGTATCATCTCCACCTACAAAATGTATGACGAATGAATCCAATCATTCTTCACCATCTGATATGAGCTCAGTGTGACCCACCATCACCTCTCACTTGAACCGTTGCCATAACCCCTTATGACTAATTGCTTCCACTAACCTTTCTCTGTTGTTTGTCATCTCTGTTGTCAGAATCATCTCCCTGAAGCATAAACCAAAGCACATTACTCCTTTACTTTAAAACTTCAAAGTCTTTCATTAATATAGCCCATTTGTTATAATTTATGTTTCTTGGTTATTACTTAAGCAATAGGAGAATAACCTTGATCTAACAAAGAAATGGTGCTGGTTCACACGCCACTATTCTATGGTAACATTTTGAAGCACTTTTACTAACTTTCATACCAGAAGCTTTTTTCAATATATGGAGACCCTAAGCACAAAAGCAAGAAATATACACATAGACTTTCTTTGGCCAGTTGAGTGGTTTCAATAAGTGCTATACACTTTTTTCTTTGTTAAGCTGACAAATCTGGGGCACAGGTGAAAATGATACCAAAGAGTAAGTGTTAAATAATGTCACCATTTAACAGAAGAAAAGGCTCTGTCACAGATCATTTTTGACAAGTTTATTGAAAACTGCCTCTGTTAGAAGTGAATGAAGACTCACATCTTGCAGAAGGAAGTGACTGGGTGTTTAAAGATTTCCAAAAGATTAACTGGCTGTGACACAGGGCACAAATGCCCACTGGAGGTTTGCAAACACCCTCTCTGACTGTCCTTAGAATTGTGCGTTGTTCTGAATGCTCTAATTACAAAGTTCAATGGGTTTTGAGTGCTTTGCCCTGAACCTGCTTTTCTCATTAGCTCTATTATTTTTAGTATTCTATGAAGTTTGTCTGAAGATTCATTAAAACCCAAACGTCTTAATACCACCTTCCATTTTAGCCACTACCAAAATAAATCCTGAATCCAACCCAACCTGTCCATTCTACTCTAACCCCAACCCCCATCTTCTGTTTGCTTGGGCTGCTGAGACAATTTCCTTTCTAATCTTCTAGTTCTTTCTTCCCATTGAAGGTAAGAACAAACAAACAAACAAACAAAAAACAAATATCCTTGATGGGAAACGAGAGTACAGTGGCATGGAAACAGAAGGGAGAACATTTGAGAGGATGCCAGTGGGAGGAGGGATGGTAGAAGATTATGGGGGAGGGGGAGGCATTACAACAAGGAGCGATGATGAGTATGTATGAAAATCCCATAATAAAACCGATTGCTTTATATGTTAATTAAAACATAGCTTTTTAAAAAGAAAAAATCTAAATACACAGCCTAAAAAATATCTCTTGATACGAACCACACAGAATCACTAATTGTTTTTCAATTTATTTTTATTTTATGTGCATTGATGTTTTGCATGGGTGTCATGTCCCCAGGTACTAGAGTTACAGACAGTTGTAAGCTGCCATGTGGGTGCTGGGAATTGAAGCCAGGTCCTCTGGATGAGCAGTCAGTGCTCTTAACTGCTGAGCCATCAAATCAGCCCCACTGTCACTAATTGTTTAAAAACATCAACTCTCAAGGGCTTTTCTGCTGTAATCTAAATAGAAATCATTCTTGGAAATGTAGATTTCCAAGAGTCCCACGCACCTCTCCGTCAGGCCCCTAGCACTTCCCCCCCAACCTCATCTCCCACACCTTGCTCACTGCACTCCAACAATACTGACAGTCTGTTGTTGTTGTTTTTTCTAATTTTGTTCCTGTCTTTTATTTTTCCTTCTTCTCTGGGTGCAACAGCCTTTCCCTAGTTCATCACCTGGTGGCTACTTTTTTTCCTTATCATTATAGGTATGTGCCTCTATCTCCCCTCTAAGAATAGCATCTTTAAAACTGCATCACCCCAGTTAGAACATTGACTTTGCTGACCAAGTCATGTCTAGCATTTCACCGTGGTTGCATTTGTTCCCCGTAGCTGTTGTCAGAGTTTGTCTTCTTAATATCTCTTTAAACACACAATATGTCTTTCCTTAATTCTCCTTCATTAACTCTTTTATTCTCAGATCAATAATAGTGTCTGGTCCATAGCCCACAGTCACTGAATGAATTGTTTGGTCTAGCTAGTATTATTTATTACTTTGGGTTTGGGAGGGTTTTGTTGTTGTTGTTTTGTTGGCTGACTTGGAAGGGTTGAATTTAATTTTGTTTTGTCTTGCTTTTACCACTACTAAACATTGAACCTGAAACTAAGACTTCATGCATGCTGGTCAAATTGTCTACCACTGAGCAACAATATATAATATAATAAGCAAACTCTTATTGCATGAGATTTGGGGATAAGAAAAGGCTAATGTATATAATTTGTAAGCTTGTTCTATTTTTGTTGCTGTTGAGACAGTGTGTCAAGTAGCCAAGACTGGCCTTGAACTTAAAATATAGCCAATGATGAACTTAAATGCTTACTCCTTCTGCCTTTTATTGCCAAGAACTGGGATTATAAGTGCATACTATATACCCTGTGTATAGATCTGTTAATGTAGTTCATGGTTTGACTCTTTCATTCATTGGTAATGGGTCATCAGCTTTACCATGTGCTCCAAACATTTCTGGTGATTTCAGCATAAAGAGGAGCTGGGAATGAAGCTCAATGCCATGGTATTGAGAAGACCAGGTTAAGCACAGAAACACTGATAACCTATATAAGTGCAGTCTAGTCGGGTTGACAGCTGGTACCAATCTCTGCACTGCCCCAGAAATACCAATATCTGCACTTGAACTGGTTTCTCATTTAATTTTAACCAAAGACAGAGATGTTTCCAATGGCTACAGATAATATATGCTAAGAAAGCCAAAGAAATGTGTAAACATGTAAGAATTTTCATGAAATTCTTGATTTCTCCAGAGCAGGTAGAGAGAGCAAAGCAGTGTGGCAGTATGGTACAGGTAATCAGAGAGGAGTCATTTAGAGAACCAATCAAAGGACTATTCCACATCAAAGTTTACATAGTTCATTTGAGAAAGATGTTCCATTATCTAGTAAGATTTCCAGAAATGAGGATTCCCAAAGGTCCCTACTAGAGCCCTTGAGATGGCTGTCAAAAAGCTTAATATATCTCACCAAGACCTCATTGTAATTGAAATTTCATTCCTATGAAAATGAAGATGAAGGATAAAGAAGGTAGCAAAATTATAATACTATAATCTTAATGTCTCCAAACAGTGATAATGTTTACATGAGATTTGTGTCTTTGAATTTTATCTCACTGTTTTTGTGTACTTGTTTCCCTTCTCTTGACCTGGGCAAAGTTTTTTCTAGTCTTCTAAAATCACAAAGTTCCTAACAATGGAACATATTTCTGGTCATTGTGCCCAACTCTCCAGCATTTTGGTTTCTTATGGGCCAGTGACTGCATAAATGATCTGGGCATGAGATAAGTATTACAACAGAGGTTGGGACAAAGCAGTGGCTGGTACAGGGCATCTATGCTACTAGGGTGGAGAGAAAAGGATGAGGGAAACAGGAAGAAGATAATCAAAGAGAAGAACTGCTTTGAAGATTCAATACTAGTGCCATTTTGGTGGGTCTGAGAGGTGGGTTACCATAGATACAATAGTCAGGATCTGTGAGCAGAAAACGCTTAAGCAGACTGATGGCTAAGCAAAAGCATCTGAGGTAGAGGCATGTGCAAGGGTCCCGAGGCAGGAAAGAGAAATAGGAATAATGTCTGTATGACTGGACAGTGGTAGCTAATAGAAAGTTCTGAGGCGAATCTGGACAAGAGTCAAGGAGAAAACCATGACAACCTTGTGGGCAAGGCATGTGAGGATTTGGGAACAGTTTTTTTTTTAAAAGCCCTCAGGGCACTTGGGGAACTGGTGTGAATGTTTTCAGGCATGAGACATGCATTGTAGCAGAGATCAGAACAAAGCTGTGGTTGGTACAGAGCTTATATGCTGCTAGGGTGGTGGGAGGGGGCAGGGGATTGACAGGCATGATAATCACAAAGTGTAATTTACATATCTTTATTGGGTGGGCATTTGCATGCCACCCAGCACATGAGGAGTTAATTCTCTCCTTATACCCTGTGTTCCCTGGGGGTCTAACTCAGGTTGTCAGGCTTGATGACAGATGTCTTTGCCCAGTGATACATCTCACCTACCTGAGCTTTTGTTTGTTTAAATTCTCATAGCTGTTGTGTAAAACATTCTTTGGAAAAGGACAAGAATGAAGGTAAGGAGCTCAACATGGTGGTACCAGGCTTGTGGAGTACAGATAGGGACATACTTTTCAATTCTAGATACGTTTGCAGTTAGAGCCAACAATACTTTGATGCACAAGATGAAGGAGAAATAAAAGATGATCTTTAGATTTTTTTTATTTTAACAGCTGAAGTGCTGAGGAAGAACAAGATTATTCATTTACTTTGATGTTGACTTCACCAAGAACAATGATGAGGTAGTTATGAAGTAACAAACCACTTAAAGTGAACTAGAAAGAGTATACATGTCCAAAGAAAAGAATTGTTTACTTAACTCATACTTACTGAACCCTTCCTGTGGGTCAGGCACTGTTCTAGTCTCCGTAAGATCATACTCCATGTAGACCCAACACCCACACCACTCCATCTAACATATTTGGCAGACTCCAGTCTAATACATACCTGCTATTTGACTCAACCAAATTAAATTTCAGATTCTATAAGGCTGGATATATAGCTCAATGGTAGATCACCTGCTCAGCACGTTTAAGGTTGTGGGATCAACCTACAGTACTCATAGTGGGGGGAAAACGAACAAAAGAAAAGATATACTAGGTGAATGTATTAAACCAAAAAGTTGATATCACTCGTGTCTTAACATAAAAATCTAAATATTCCCAGTTTATAATGGTATAAAAAGAGTCAAAATGCACTGCAAAGTTTGGTAACTTCATCTGTAAATTTTTATAGTCTCCTAAAAAAACAAATGTTAAAGGTTTTATAGTCTCTCTTTGGTAATAAGGAAAAAATCAAATTTGAATGTCAGACATTCAGTTGGAACTTGACATTTTCACAATAAGATAGATGTTGCAGTCTTATCATTATTTAAGTCTAATTGCCATGGTCAAACTGAAAAGAGTAAATCAATGACCATTTTACTATTAGATCTGACTCTTCTGAAGTCATTATCGTTATTTTGGTAGAATATTTGGATGTGGTGCAAATAGTAAGATGCTGTCAGGTAGCATTTTTTACCTCAACTGGAATGACAAACCCATCTCAGTAGCACAACCTGTAAGCTCTCTTCATGCCCAAGTTAGGAAACTAAAACCATCTGCTCCTGCTTTCCAATGGAGGCTGAGGCACCAAGCATACAACACCCTCACTCATGCTTTCAAAGGGAAACTAGAACTGACCTAGAGGACTGAATACTTAACAGCCATTTCACACAGTAACATGCTTTGTTTTTCCCTCAAGCAGTCATTCCTGTGACTGATGGAATCCGGGACTTAGGCTACCTGTTATAGCAATTTGTGATTGAAGGAGTGATTGGGATACAGAAATGACTCAGAGGTTAAGAACACGTACTGCTCCTCCACAGGCAACAGGCTCAAAGGCCAGCACCCACTTGACAGCTCACAAGTGCCTGTCCCTGCAAATCCAACATCCATTTTTGGCCTCCTTGGGTAATAAGCATGTACATATTAAAAAAGACTGACATATATGCAAACAAAACACTTTACACAAGTAAATAAATGTGTGTTTGCTTTTTGAAAGAAGAAATTGTGTTAAGAGATTTGTTTATTTGTTTGTTGTAGCAGGGAAGCATTTTACTCTAAGACGTAAACCAAGTCAAGTCATGTAAGTGAGGTGTGGTAAGAGAAAAAGAATTTGAGCAAGATGATGTTAAAAGAAATTATTCTTCTCCTTAAATTTATTTTTCTGTTTGAGATTATAATTCCATCATTCCTTCCTTCCCTTTTCTCACCACCTCTAAACCCTCCCACACATCCCTACTTGCTCTTTTTCAAATTCATCAGCTCTGAAACAAACATGTAAGTAACATAATACAGACTGAACAGGCTGTACTTATGTATTTATACATACACATATTACATTACATTCTTTTTTTCTTAGGGCTTGCACTCTGTGTCTGAAAGAGTCAGTACAGGAAGAACAACCCAAAAAAGCAAAGATAAATGTTCACAAAGGGGAAACGAATGAGATAGGTGTGGTGACTCACACATTCCAGCACTTTGGATGTAGAGGAAGGATGGTCAGGAGTCATAACGTACATAGTGAGTTAGAGTTCAAGACTACATACAAGAACAATGAATCAAATCCAAAGGCAAAACGTATAAGACTGCAGTTCCCCAAGTGATGGCATTGTTCAAACACATAAGACACAGTACTCTGTATTACTTGGAAATGTTTGATTTGCTTTTAAACAGTGCTTGTGTGTGTGTGTGTGTGTGTGTGTGTGTGTGTGTGTGTGTGTGAGAGAGAGAGAGAGAGAGAGAGAGAGAGAGAGAGAGAGAGAGAGAGAGAGAGAGAGAGAGAGAGAGGGAGAGAGAGAGAGATTTTTATGTGTGACTCTGTGTGTGTGCTTGCAGATGTGGGTGACTGTGTAAGCAGAAACACATCGGTGTGTGTGTGTGTGTGTGTGTGTGTGTGTGTGTGTGTGTGTGTGTGTGTGTGAAGACCAGAGGACATCGTGGTTCTCTCTTTCCACTATGTGGGAACTGAGGGTTGAACTTGGGTCACTAGGCTTGGCAGCAAGCATCTTTCCTCGCTGAGCCATCTTACAAGACTTGTTTACCTTTAGAAGGCAAGATTTCCATTATTTAAGAAAGGCAGAATAAGGGCATGAGCTAATTCTTATTTTCTCTTCAATCTTCAGGAGTTAGCAGGTAATTATGTTAGGAAAATAGATCACATTAAGGACCAGAAAAGGCAAAAGCTTCAAATATGCTGAATTTGGCTACTTAGAACTCCAGAAAGACCAATCATTAACTACTTCTTGACAAGGAAGTAAAGGAGAAGAGTACTCAGAATCAATTACCCATTTTCCCATTATCAGACTTCTTTTGTCGAGAGCCATGATTTCAGTATTTCAATCAAATTGCCTGTTGTAGAACTCTGTCCTCTGAAAACAACAGCTGCCATCTTCTGCTGATCCATTATCCTTTCTTTCGAGAGATTGTCCCTAGCTGGCCTGTTAGCCATGAAGATCCCTCAGTGAAGGCAATGCAGCTGTTCACTATACCTGCAACTCTGATCCCAACCACTCCTTCCAGCCATGTGGATTCAATTCTGCCCTAATGCCCTAACTGCATGTGGCTTTGGGGCCCCTGGAGTTAACTAAGGGGAAAGTTAACTAGGCGGGGTGGGGGTGGGAATTCCATCTATACAACTATGGAGAAGCCACCATTCATGCTGCATGAAGACTTTCCTTACAGCAGCTTTGGGGTCACTCACACACATAAGCAGACCTTCGCCTATGCTCTGTAGGTAAACCCAATGAATTTCTCAGTTCCCCCAGGTTAGCTGAACTTTGATGGACTTCTACTTTGTTTGAAAGACTTTAAAGGGAGATTAACATTGTTTTCATGTCCCAAGGGAAGGAATTCTTTTAATAGTGCAAAAGATGATAGTATCGTCTTCTAAAATAGTTTGAAGTGTGTTCTTCTGTGTATGTGTGGGTACATATATATGCCAAAGGTCTATGTCAGGTGTCTTCCTCTATTGTTCTCCACATTATTTTTTGAGACAGAGTCTTTCACTGAACCCGAGCTCACCTATTTGGCAAGTTTGGCTGGCCATTGAGCTCCAGGGGTCCTCCTGTTTCTACCTCTCCAGCATGAGGATTACAGCACTGTTCTGACTGGATTTTTACATGGGTGCTGGGTATCTGAACTTAAGCTCTTAAGTTTGCAAGGCAAGTATTTTATTTACTAAGCCATCTCTGCATCACCTGATTTTTAAAAAATGATTTATTATTTTTTTACAACCCTACCAAAGTTTCGCTTCCCTCCTTTCCTCCCAGTCCACCCACTCCCCCTCTACCCCCATCCACTCCTCCATTTCTATTCAAAAAAAAGGAACCCCCCACACACATGGATATCAACTAAACATGGCATATCAAGTTGTAGTAGGCTAGGCTCTTATCCTCATATTAAGGCTGGACAAGGCAATTCAATATGAGGAATAGGGCCCCAAAAGGTAGCAAGAGTCAGAGATACTTCCTTCTCCCCCTGTAGGAGTCCCACAAGAAGACCAAGCTACACAACTGTAACGTACATGTGGAGGTCCTAGGTCAATCTCATGCAGGCTCCCTGGTTGTCAATTTAGTCTCTGCAAGGCCCTATGAACCCAGGTTAGTTGTGTCTGTGGATTTTCTTGTGGTAACCTCTGACTCTTCTAGCTCCTACAATCCTTCCTTCCCCCTCTTCAGCAGGATTCCCTGAGCTCTGCCTAGTATTTGACTGTGGGTCTCAGCATATCTGAAATTTCTTAATCTGAAGTACTTATTGACCAGAGAGCAGTTTCAAGCAATTCAAAGACATGACTATAGGTACCTCTCTTTTCATAAACTAGGACTTGAAGTCCATGTGATTTATTTGAAAAACATGGATAGTCCTAAGAAATACTTTAAATTCCTGTGTTGTTTTACACATGTACATTATGTGCATGTCTATACCTGTGAATGGCATAAGAGCTTTGGATGACCTGGGTCTGGAGTTACAGATGACTGTGAGCCCCCATGGGGGTGTCAGAAATGGAAGCCAGGTCTGCTGCAAAAGCAGCAAGTGCTCTGAACTTCTGAGCCAATTATCCAGCCTTTAAGAACCATTAAAGGCAAAACTTAATTGTTGAGCCAGTGCTGTTTGCTTTTAAATCATCTGACAATTTCATATATGTACATATTTTATTTTTACCCATTAGGCTTTACTAATTTATGCCACTGCACAAGTTATTAACCATTTCATAGCTGTGACTTCTACTGTTCATGTGAATAGAACATGAGTGTTTTTGTTTTGTTTACCAAATATAAGAATTTGGAAAAATTGGTTAGGTTATGGGGAAAGGATACCCTAATTGAAACACACACACACACACACACACACACACACACACACACACACACACACACACACACACACACACACACACAAAGCAGCGTTGGCAATGCTGACCATCAAGTCCAAAAAGATGGGGAATTGCCATATTTCCCAAAGTAGTGTTAATCCTTCTTAATCCCCCAAACAAGCGATTAGATGTACTGTTTAATGGCAGAATCTTGGATTTTCAAGTTATGCTTCTTTCTAAGACAGGGTTTCACTATCAGGCTGAGGCTGGCCTGAACCTATTGGAGCCCAGGATGACCTTGGATTTGCAGCACCACTGACTGCCTCTCAAGGGTTGGGATTATAGGTATGTGCTGCCACTAGTCAAAAACTACACTTCCCACCAAGACCCCTCTTGTCAGAGTTGTACACTCTGATTTATGTTGTAGAACTGCACATTCTAACCAATGTGTATAGAAGTCAAAGCATGCCTTTCCTTTAGAGATTGTCTCTAATAAGTGGGTGTTTAAGCACTGATGCAATTCAGTGTTCCCAACAGAACTTCTCGACACTATATTATTAATAAATTCACCAATACTGAATTGAGAAAGCTCCATCAAGGATGATTCAGAATTGTATTGGAACAACCTGACATGGCACCATACTAGGAACTGTGATTCTAAAACAAAACACAAAGTATATTCTTAGGGAAAGTTCTTAATCTCCAAACTGTATATAAACTGTGTAATGCTTGTGCATACTTAGTTCTGGAGAGAAGCCTCATACATACCATCTTCTTAACTGGCATAGCTGACCTCTGATTACCTTCTGTTTTCAATAATTGAAGGTATAGACCACATTGAATTCAGTTTGTACATCTTGGTTTCAATAGGAAGAGAGTAAAAAAGAAAACAGGTAACTTCCAAGGATTGGGGAAAGGATCTAAAATGTCATTTACTTTTTGACTTTAGGACCATGCTGAAGTGCAGAATGGGGAAGGTTACTCCAGGTGGTAACACAGCTGGAAACAAGGGCTGTGGAAGGCATCAAGTAATATTTAATTCAAAACACTTATCAAGTCAAGTCCACATTTCAGTTTCTGCATATTATCATTTATCTTTATTTCTGAATATCACAAACTCCAATTAGAATACTTTAAAAATATTCTTTTGCATGCATTTAACAAATCCAACAAAACAACAGGTATCCAGTTTACTTGCGTTGAAACTATGAAGTTTTAACTGAAGAACCAATAAACATATTTAGATTCATTGGTATAGGTGAGAACAAAACCCTTCAAGACATTAGTCTGATGGCATCCTACCACTATATGCACATGTTGATGTAACACTACTACTGACCCTGAAGCACAGGTAAATAGAGACACAGGGCTCTCCTAAAAAGCAAGTGGAAAGGATTACATTTCATCATCATCATCACTACTACTGAGGGCAAAGCTGCTGTCTGTGGACTGAGACCCATCTTCCTTCACATTCTCCAAAGTCCCTTTCTCATCAGAATCATCAAACAATTTCTCATTGGCACCTTCTTCCTCATCGAACAACTTCTCATTGGAATTATCTTCAAATAGCTTGTCATTGGTATCTTCATCTTGCTTTACATCTCTATCTTCTTCATCTTCCTTTTCATCTGAGTCATCAAAGAGCTTTTCATCTATGTCATCTTCTTCCTCTTTGTCATCAGCATCTTCACACTCCTTTTCATCTGCTTCTTCATCCTCATTCTCATCAGACTCATCATCAAAAACCTTTTCATATAGAACTTCTTCCTCTTCTCTGTCATTGTCTTCCTCTTCCTCCTCCTTTTCATCCGAGTCTTCCTCAAATTCCCTCTCAGAGCCTTCCTCACCTAACACTCTTTCAAAGCCTTCATCAACTTCTGACTTGTCACTGTCATTTTCTTCTGACTCTTTCTCAACATTTTCAAGGAACTCCTTGTCAGAGGTATCCAGGTCGAAATCTTTTTTAACACCATTTTCTTCTAATTCCTTGTCAGAGCCATCTTCAGATTGCTTTTCTGGGCAGTCTTCCTCAGACTCCCTTTCTGAATCATCATCTTCCAGCTCTTTCTTGAGAATCTCTTCCCCTTCCGACTCTAGGCCGCATTCATTGTCTTCAGACTCTTTTGCCAAGCCATTCTTTTCATAATTATCTTGGCCTTTCTTCTTAGATTCTCTTTCAGGGCCATTCTCTTGAGACCCCGTTTTAGGATTACCCTCTTCACCCTCTCTCTCAGAGCAGCCCTCTTCACCCTCTATCTTGGAGAAACCCTCTTCATCCTCTCTTTCAGGGTAATCTTCCTCAGACCCACCTTCTTTAGCATCTTTTTCAGAAGCATCTCCTTCAAATTCTCCCCCATCTTCTGCCTTTTCAAACTTCTTTTCATCAATAGGTTCTTCAAGTGCCATTCCAGTTGTAGCTTCCTGAGCACCTGTGGTAGACATGCTCAGGTGCTCTGAAAAATGCCTTACTCTGGAAGGCCCTGCCCTTTCTGAATCACAGATGGAATCCATCCGCTGGAGGCCTCTGTTGGGCTCAGGGGCATTGAGGAAGGACTCCCAGCCTCTCAGCCTTTCCTCCCTCTCTCTTGAGGTCTCCTCTACCTATGAATAAACAAAGACTAAGTTTAAGATGAGTGTTAGGCAAAAAGAAACAATAACTTCTCTGGACAGTTCTACTATTGACACAAGTATCCTAGTTCTATAAAGCAACTTTTCTAAAGCAATCCATGCACTTCCTTACTCTGGTCTTTAAAACTATATATCTGTTTACACAACCTTACACACAGTATACCTTAAACAAAATCATATAAATATATGTGACTATCCCTGTACTGTTGAAATGTTCCACTTCCTAAAACATTACTATTGGAGCTCTGTCCATTCTTTTTAACAAAAAAGATGAGGAATAGTTAATGCTGTTCTATTATCATTCTGAGGTTAAAACCTCCAAATTACAGATTTACAAACTAATAAGTGATAAGAATTTCTCTATCTTCTAATATTATTTACAAAATGTATTATACAAAACAGACTATACCAACCTCCAAACTAGATCTACAGTTGACAATGCAACAGTTCCTGTGCCCTTATGAACAGCAGGATTTACCTGATAATCTGTAGTCCCATCCCAGGGTTCAGCAGTGATTTGACGGCCACCAAACCATCTTCCATCAAGAGTTTGAATACAGTAATCAGCCTCCTCTGGTTCCCTGAAGGACACAGAGGCCACACCATCTGGGTGTCTCTAAAAAGACAAGAAGAAGAAGGAGTGAATGACAAGGTTAAAAATCAAATACACATTTCACAAGACGGTAAAGAGTAGAATTCTCTTGACACTCTGAACTAAGACTTCTGAAATCTTTCTTCCCTTTTATTCCAGCCAGTGGTCAGCTGCTTCTTTAGCTTCATCTTGTCTAACAAGAACCAGTGCAATGTCCTTGCAAGTGTTTCTGTTAACAACACTACCTAAGAGGTAAGACCATGTGATTGTCTGAGTGTGTTTTGGGGATTAAATCCTGCCTGTCAGGAGCTGAACAAGCACTGAGCAAGGGCTTCTACATGAAAAGATGTGGCTTCGTCATCTGTATAGCTAGTACCTACCTACTTCAAAGGGTTCTCAAGATGTATAAAGCCTCTTGCAGCACACCAGCAATACATTGTAAGAAATGATCACTCGAGTACTTTCTATTAGTCTTAGAAGTGCAGAGAAAAATAAACTAGAGTTTTTTTTTTCCCTTGACTGTGATCGGGTGAATAATTCAGAGAAAGGCAAGAACTTTGAGGAAATTGATATTCCATATATTTTTATTCTAGTTGCTCTCATCTGATCACATATTCTTTAAGAGTCAGAAGGAAGGGAAATAAACTAATAAACTTGGCATATCAAAAGAATCCAAGATGTGCCTTGTAAACTATGTTCACGACTGAACCACTGTTGACAGACAGCAGGCCTGCAATATAACACCAATCTAAAATCCAGGGCCATCTAAGTCAGTTCCTAAGCTTGGAAAGATGTTAAGCCTTACAGGTGCAAGCCATGAACTTACATCAAACAGAAGGAGCTTCTTAATCTGTCCAAACTTTGAACATTCTACTCGAAGGTCTTCTCTGATCTCATTGAGCACCAATGGATCATCCTGCAAAAACAAGCATGATTAAAATGGAGTTCCCTCCTTCTTAATTTAAGAACCAAATTTATTACAAATTAATTAATTTATGGCAAATTAACAAATGAAAAACAGTGCTTTGCTTAAAGTTTGTCTGCAGACTACAGTAATAAATGAAAAAACTAAGAATTAAGTTAGATGACTTCATGTATTGCTACTGTTCAGGTCTATTCAGATTGACAGAGAGGAAATGGAGAAGTATGGCAGAGAGAAGGTTCACAGTATCAAAGGAAATCTATATACTTATGCATATGTGTGTATGTGTTGTTGTAAAGTACACAGAAAATATTCTTGTTACTTTCCCACATAAATGTGCTTAAAAAAAAACCCACTGAGGTATTGCTGGTACCATTGCTGGTCTCCAGTTCAGATGGTTTTCCTCCCAGAAGTCTGGAAGGATTCAAGACTCCAAGTAAGGAAGAACAGAACTCTAAGCTTCAGGGCATGTAAAGGGTCAGAAATGAACCTCTGTTCTATAGCAGCCCAATGCTTCCCTTCTCCAAGATTCTTTAACCCATTAAGCAATACATGGAACTTTCTGAACTTCACACTGACTAAGGTGGTGGAGAATGACCATGTATGGTTACTGAGAAAGTCCTTATTTCAATTCATCTCCCTAGCTACACATTGTTTTTTTACTAAGGTTATAGAAATAAAAAGCTTACACGAATGTAGCTTCTCACATTGTATATTTATATTGGACTATGATGATGTGCACAAAAAGAAATCTCCCTTCATGTTGGAGTTCTGATTCTTCATTTCTTGATGCTCAAACTTTCCAGGCAAAGTATATTTTAAGTAAGGCTTCAAACTGAACACTAAACACATATGAAGTTACATTATAAAATTATCCTTCATTATTTGCCCTAATATCAGCGAGTATGTATAGGTATGTGACTTCTAACATTACTCAAGTATTTAAAATACAAATATACGCCATCCTTCCAAATGTAAGTTCTTTCTGATACTTTAAGGTAATTAAACAATGCTGTTTTTGTTTTCCTCTACAAAGCTTAATGTTGGTGTCTATTGTTTAGGTTCATAACCAGTCTTCGGTCAAACTAAACAGTCCCTAAAATTCCTCTGGAACCCTTCATTCAGGAGTTATATAACACACCAGGCTATGCTTGGAATCCCACTCATGGAAAGTGACAGGAAAATGGAAAGTTTGAAGCCAACCTGGGCTAGTAAAACCCTGTCTACCAAAAAAAAAAGAAAGAAAGAAAGAAAGAAAGAAAGAAAGAAAGAAAGAAAGAAAGAAAGAAAGAAAGAAAGAAAAACAAAGAGAGAGAAATTATAGAACATCTATAGCCATATCATTCAGCACTAATGATTATACCATTGTTCTATGTATCTGTATTACCCAACACTGCAGCTACGACACATGTCTAGTATAACTAAGGAGGTGAATCTTAAAGTTTTAATAATAATTTGTGGTGGCTAGAGTCTACTTTATTTAGATTGTGCAGGTCTAGATTGACATGATTTAAGGTTCTGGTTCAGAAACCATGAACAAAAAAGTAAGACAACTGTTGTCTTTCTTGCTAACAGGACCTCATCAAGCTCACATCAGGAGGTATGGAGATAAGGTTGAACTGTCCATTTTAAGGTCCTTGCAAAGGGGCTGGACTAAAACTACCATTTTGACATTGTTGACAATGTTAACAAAAAGAAGAAGATTAAACACAGCCTGCAACTAGAATGTTTCCAAATCACAATTTTTTACATTATGAACATTTTTTTCTTTGTGTGCAACATGCCATCATTAATTCCAGAACTCGACAGAGAAAACAAAAGTTGTATTTCCATTACTGATAGTATCTATCTACACTAACAGACGCTATCAGAGGCACAATGCAGAGTAAGCTATCTTGACAATTACCATTCACTTAACATTTTATTTGCCTGGTTTGGGGATTTTACATGGATATTAATATTCACTAAAGAACTTGGTGAAAATGTGGTTCTGAAAAACAACTTCCACTACAAACATCAGATTTCTTTAAGGATCAAACTTTTATTAGTAAGTAACACAAAGTTTTCAGATACAAGTGTGGAACTGGTATTCTTTATCAAAATCAGCTGGTGCTTACTGAATGTACTACAAATCCAAAGGCCGTTCCCATCAGTCTTAAAATTCAGATAGCAAGCAACTATGATTTTGAGCCACAGTATGACTATTAACTGTCTTATCTGGGACACACTCAAAAGAACACTGGGATAAACTCACAGAATTGCGAAGACAGGTGTATTTTTTGTTTCTATCTTACCTATGATTATACGAATATGCCTTGACAAAGACAGGGCATGGTAAGGCTTTGGACCCTCTTGTAAAAAACATACCAAAATTTTTAGATGTTAAAACACAATTTCCTACCTCAAAATCCATGGGGTGAAACATATTTTTGATGATGACAACTCGCTCGTGTCGCATCCGGGATGGTCCAGCTCTCCTCTCAGGTCTCCAATCCAACTGCCTAATGTAACAAAAAGTAACAGTAAACTGTAATCTGGCTTCAGATTTGTGGGAGAGAAAAGGGGATGGATGTAATCCTTTAGTGAAAGTGGAATTAATAGTCATTATCTGATTCCAACATAGTTCTGAAGTTAAAAAATTCTTGGCAGGGGGCAAAAATACATACTCAGTATCTGAAATGCCCCACATGTGTCCTTTATCAAAGTAATTCATCTTACTAGATGCATACTGCAATTAGACTTTTAATGCCTCCTATTGACTTAGTATGTATAACTTTTTAAGATGATAAAGAGGCATCCCTCAGTCATCAATAGAGGACTGCTTTCAGAACATACACATCCAGCTGGACACCAAAATCCTTGGCCACAGGGAACACTAATACAAGACCCTACCGTATTGACTTACAACCTATACCTGTCTTCCCAAGCACTTTAAATTGTCACTCAAGCACTATAATACCTTATACAATGTAAATGCTATGTAAGTAGCTGTCAATGCTGCACTGTACACACACCAATGACAAGAAAAAAATTGGTATGTGTTTGGTAAAATGAATCCACAGATAAAGAAACCAAAAACCATTTTAAATTTGTATAATACAGCAAAGAACACACTGAATAGTATACCATATATAGTATACTATATATTGCAGTGAATGGTGTACTACTATTGGCTCTTTGCTGTAATGCTACATTTTCCTGATACTGTTTGTAAAATTTGATAGTCATTTTATCATGAGTTTAAGCATAATGTTAGAATGTTAGCATTATCCACTGGTAAAACTATTTATCAATTTGACTAGTTTCCTAAAACTAGCACATTTCAAAATATGTTAATAGCAAATTAGTAGAAATGTGACTACACACACACACACAACTATACAGTAAATGCAGTGATAAAACCTTTATCATTTCTAACTTTCCTTAACAAACCTGTATAAACAAATACAGCTCATGGCAATTGATTTCAACCTACTCTAAAAATGAAGTGAAGCCATGGTTCTGGAACATAAGCTTTTACTCTTCATTTACTCTTCAGTTCAATACTGAGCTCAATTAAGTTTGCTTTTACTTCATATATAATCACCTCCAAAATTGAGTGGATTGAAAGCATAAAGGGTTGGGGACAGGAAGTATTGGAAGAGGTGATGGAGGGAAGATTGAGCCCATCATTCATCATTTTAGTTTTAAATAAAGAAGCCTAAAACACATTTTAAAAAAAATCATCCCAGAAAAAGAAAAACCCCTTCCTCACTGCCAAAATCAGCCCATGGGAGAGATTGCTAGTAATTCCTGATTAGCCAGTGAAATTATTTTAGAATAATCTATAGCCTTGTTGAGGGTATAAAACTAAATAGTATCAAAAACCTGCTTCAAACTAAGAAAAACTAATAATACAAACTTTTGTTGCAGAGACAGTTTCTTCTTATAATCTTTGCACTTCTTCTTCTTTTTTGAAGCATCATACTCGCCCTTCAGCTGGAACTTTGCCACCTCGACATGCAACTTGTAGCCTCTAATTTCATCTTCATCCAAAAGTTTTAATGCAAGTTCCACAGATTCTTTCTTTATAATGGTAAATAAAATAGTCAGTAAATTGAGCACTGAAATGAAACTTGAGATTTTGAAATACGCAATGCCAGCTATCTACTTTGAGATAAAGAGTATTAGAATATACATCAGGAAAGCTGTGTTCAAAACACAGCCAAACCCCAAACACCTGCACTAACTTAGGAAAGTAACTAGCTCTCTGAACCCTAATTTCTCCATCTGTAAAAAACTAAAATAATATTTTTTATCACAGAGTTCCCAACAAAATTAGATAAAAGAATATATGGAAAGATTAAGGCATTGCATACAGTAGGTGTTCTGTAAATTCTATTATTGGTTAATTTTTGTCTTTGGGAGCCCAAATTTCTCATCTGTACAATTAGAAGAGTAGATTTGAATAATTTCTGTGAAATATACCAATTTTAAAACTGTAACATCTACTTAACAGTGGATGATTCAAGGAACTGGAAATAATACAGCCAACCTTTAATGTTCAGCTTCATCAAACAAAAATGTAAATCTGTAATAAATTACTAAGTAGAAGGTAATTATTTAATGGCTTATATATTAAATACATTTATGGATTCCAGTTCCTACACAAACAGAGTACTTATCACCCTTACTCAAACAAAGTCAAAGACCTAAAAGAACAAGGAAAGCACAAAGGACCACTAATGTCAGCTGCTCAAATCAAATATGGATCCTGGAGTAATTAATGTTATTTTCTAAAGTGCAAGGCTTGACAATTTGTTCTTTCATGGGATGTAAGTTTTATATAAAAGTGTTTCGCAAAGCAATTATTTTTATTTAAAAATCCAATTATGGAGCTGAAAAGATGGCTGAACAGTTAAAAGAAGAGCCCTTGCTACTTTTGCAGAGAACCCAAGTTCAGTTCCCAGCATTCATAGTGGGTGGCTCACAACAATATATAATTCCAGCTCCAGGGGATCCAACATCTGGTCTCTGCAGGCAACAGCACTCATGGGTTCATAAATTCACACACATATAAATAAATAAAAGAAAATAGTTTTTTATAAAACATCTCATCAACACCCTCCTCTTTGAAAAATTCACTTCATGGGTTTTAAGTCCTTTGGGCTCATAAAATTCTCAAGTATTACATATAAACATACAAAACTGTCATGATTTTGTTAGGATACACTAACCCATCTTGCTTAAGAAGTAGATTAAAAGCTGATAACCCCAAACCTTGCCAGCTCAAGCCTACTGTCTTCTGATTCCATTGTATACTGCCCACTAACTACACAACCAGAATAGTTAGTTTTATTATTATAATTTTTTGCTTTAA
Source organism: Cricetiscus sungorus (assembly GCA_030556225.1). Taxonomy (NCBI): domain Eukaryota; kingdom Metazoa; phylum Chordata; class Mammalia; order Rodentia; family Cricetidae; genus Cricetiscus; species Cricetiscus sungorus. Next base: position 14,406,987 of record JANBXA010000726.1, read on the forward strand.
TTCGTAGATATTTTCAGGTTCTGTGAAAAATTCATATGTCATAATTGTGGCCATTTGCTTTGTGCCAGACAATAGGGTTAATGAACACTCCTAAGGTGACTTGTGTTCCAGAAATGATAATTTTCTTTCACAGTAAGCAATCCCCGTGCAATTTATAGTAACAAGACCATACAAAATTCTGCAAACATCCATTTTAATTCTCTTCTGTATTGTTTAAAGCAGTAAGTATAATTCACCATCTCCTTTCCAGTCTAATTTGGGCTTAGAAAATTCTTTCTGTAAAGAGCCAGTAAGTAAATAGTTCAGGCTTTGAGGGTCAGAGGTTGATGCTGCAACCACTCAATGCTACTGCTGAAACACAAAAGCAGTCACACACAAAGCCCTAAATGTGTGTAGTTGCATTCCAACAAAATTTTATTTGCAAAAATAGGTGGCAAGCTAGACTTTGGTAAAGCCCATTCCAATGTGCAAATAATGTTACTGGCATTTTTGTCTTCTCAGATTTTCAAACTGCTAACCACATGCACTGATGATGAAATCTTCACAGTGAGACATTTTGTAGTTAAGAAAAGCCCCTCCATCACATATTTACATAACATTTTGACCTTGCAGCAAACAGTTTCTTAAGACAAGCAAATAGCCCTAGTGTTACTTAGCTAACTTTTGGATTTTACTCTGCCTTACTCAATACTTCTTTGTGGCATGTTCTTGCATCCTTAGTGGAGATAATTAGAAAAGTTACCAGTATCAGCTATATACAGTCATAGTCTGAAATTTCTGTTTTCTATTCTGTTTTGGATGGTTATAGGTTTAGGTTAGTATCTGTAAAAGATTCTAGCCCTAGTTCCTGAGTTAAAATTGGAGAGACAAGAGACTTATTTGACCATATACTAACCTTCAGATAACAGCAAAGCCCATCTCCTTTAAGATTTCCCTGATTATCTTTGTAAAGTTTGACCTTAAATTCTTCTGTCTGAGGATCTCTCATAATAATGCCAAATTTGGACATAAGCTGTATGAATTCATCCACTGTGATGTCTGGAGGCAGACCTGTAATTTCAAGAGAACAACTTTAAAGTATTTAATGAAGGTAAAAGTTGTTCAGCATTTTACCAACAAGAAACCTACAACTTAGGTGAGTGTAAAGTTGTTCCTAGTCAATGCAAACAGCTGAACAAAACCCACTAAAAAGTAAAAATAAAAATCACTTAGCACAAAGTCTCAACACTAAATGTTTCCAACCTTAAAAGTGCATTAAAAAGGGATAAATACCTGACACATATACATTTGTATTTCTATCTTCTTCAACATGGAACCATCCTAAAAAATCAAAATGAAATAAATAAAATACTTGCAAAAAACAACAAGAATCACATTATGAAATCTTGGCAGTTTCTTAAAACTTATAGAATGTTCTCTTTAAACTCAAATCACTACCCAGTTTTCAAAATATATAAACTTTTTGACTGATAATGTTTTGGAGCTCTCTCTGAAAAAGAAAAAGGCTGTCTCGATTCTTAACGACTTTACACCTACATAAAAGTAAAAACTCACATTATCATTCCTTTGATGCTATTAAAATCCTCCAAAATATAAAATGTATTCACACATTTCCCTATTTACTTTTTAAATCCAGGTTTTGCAAAACAGGACCACTTGCCTGATTCGGCCTTTCTCTTTTCTCCTTTCTTTTTGGGGTCAGTGGTTTCCGGGATTTCTCTTTGTGGAGGTTCTTCTACAGCCTTTGCGTTGGGCTCCTGGACATTCACAGTAGAACTAGATGCACCATCACTAGAAAAGCCGTAATTAGCCTGATACGTAGCAATGAAATCTTCAGTAATCTAAATGGATTAAATCAGCACACATGTAGACATGGTTACTTCATGTGTTATACAGCTGCACATTCAGTAATATAATCTAAGATGTAAACAAGTGTTTACGCCAAGGGTAATTGTAATAATCAAAATATAATGTCAGAGCAGTCACCATATATAGAAAGTATATAACACAAAAATGTACGAAACTACAAAAAAATTTGTACTGCCAACATAAAAAGAATGATAGAAAATTTCAAGTGATGCTAGCACCATTTCTAGTTACCTTATAAATTATTGCTTCTCCACAGTTTTTCTGACTAAGGTAGCCAATACAGAAAACAAAAGAAGTATCAAATAATAAGACAGAGTAAAACCAAAAGTCATCTAGAAATCTAATCATAGAATCCACTTTTGGGTGCACAAAAATACCTATATACACTCAGATTTTTGTGTTTATGAATGAAGCTGGAAACTGTGTTAGAACACAAAATGCCCATTTTAGTTTGAGCACTAATTCACTTAAGTGCTTAGTGACAGAACAAAATTAAAGGCAAGTCTGATACACACCCATTGCCCTGGCTTTTCAGAGCATCGCGCTATTGCAGAATGGCTGAATGGGGTAATGAGTTATGTCAATCACTTTCAGACACACCTAAAAGTGAAAATTTGACCCCCAAAGTATGAAGAACTGTGGTTTTAAGTAACATCAAAGATAAAGTTACCAAGTAATTGCTGTCGGAGTACTAAATGCGCTCAGAAGGTAGAAGAAATCAAATCTATATTCAAGCTGGCATTACAAGTTCCGAAATGGGATAATACATTTTAACAATTTGGGGAGCTTGTGATATGAACAAAAATAAAGTAAGAATAGCTGAAATAATTCTTAAACTAACAATCCTTCTACACAATGGAGACAAGTTTTGTGTAATTAGCTCTCAAGTCACTTGATGCGCTGTTAGTATCCTTTTATACTAATGCCTTTTGGAGGCTAAGACCAACAGGGTACTTTCTCCATACAGTTTACACCTCCAGGTTTAACACTAGTTGTTTTATTTCCAAGTACTCAAAACGAATGTGGAGATCTTTTCCAACCATTTTCTGTGCTTTCCCAGCCATATTCCTGTGGTTACAAGGTTCAAACTTAGATGCCCCTGGAACAAAATTTAGTAGAAAAATAAATCAAGATTCAAGGAAAGTTTATTCAATAGACTGAGGTAAAAAGCTGGTTATTCACCCCCTAAATCAACAATTTGCATTTTATCCACAGCATGTACGCTAAACATCTCATAAGTTTAGCTATACAGGATAAAACTGTTACTAATGTGTTTTCCTTGGTGTTTTTCCTTTTTGCAATAAAAAGCAGTCATCAATATAACAACCGTGACCTTCACAAAAAAATTAATAAGGCATAAAGAACATTTAAGGCACCACCGTAAGATTTTTCTTTCCTTTATACATCGGTACTGCAACGGACTGAACAGACGAGCCATCAACCACGGGTTCAAGGACCTAGTACTTCAGGAGAGCAAATGTAAGAGAGGTGTCCCGCAAGGGTGTCCAGGGAACCCCAGAGCCCCGCAGGCAAGCCACTTTTTCTTACCTTAGGAAACCAAGCCTTCTTATCAAGGTCCCACTCGTAGGGAGTGTCATCGGGTGGCTGTCCCAAAGAGTCGGTTTCTCCTCCGGTGGGTTCATTCTGGGTGTCACCGTCCTTAGGGTCTCCGTACATTTCTTGCATTCGCAACTGTTCGTCAAACTCGTCGTTCCCGCTTAAGTTGTTGCCACTCATGTTTCCGAAGTGGCTCCAGGAACAGCGTTCAGAGAAGTGAAGAGGCCAAAATGACGCTGGCGACGAGAGAGAAGAGGAGGTCGACCGAGCCAAGAGCGTGCGGTGCAGCCCCCTGGCCCGCCTCCCCGCAACGCCCCAGCAGTCCCCGGGAAGCCTGAGCCGCGCCGCCCAGACTCCGCCCTCGCGCCCGGCCCACACGCGCGCGCACGCGCCTTGATGCTGCCAGCGCAGTCGCGGCCACCCACCTGGCGGGCTCCGCGGGGCCTGGATGTTGCCGCCCGGTCCAGGGCGAAGCGGAAGCGCGCACGCGCGCCGTCACCGCCACCGTCGGTGCTGGCGGCCCCACCGCTTCCTCCCGCCACCACAGGAAACTGTCCGAGAACGAAGACCGCCTCAGGCCGGTGCAGTCGCCATTGCCCGCGCGTGGCGACGTAACGGTCGCGCTGACACGCCCACTCTGGCGTCAAATGGGCGCGACGCTGGCGAGAGCCAGGGGCGGGGCTCCGAGCGAGTGCTGCCGCCCAGTGTCCGTACTTAGGGGAACACCCGGTACACACGCAGCCTGCAGAAATCCGTGCTACCTCGGGAACCGTGGGCTCGGCCGGGTCCTCTGCAGTACGAGGCGATCGCCTGTAAAGAGACGCGGGGTTCTTGGAGTAGAGCTGGCGCGGGATGGGCTTTGCGGCAGCCGCCATCTTGGGGAGGTGGGTGGGACCGTGGGACAGGTTTCCCCGGCGTCGCGAAACCCATGTGTCCCTTTCACGCAAAACTCCGCCCCTGCGAAGGAACCAAGTATTTAGTTGTTGAATTCTTTTCCTAAGGTACACACAGCTTTTGCTCATCTTAATAACCCAACCCCGTAACGTGCTGTTAGAGGTCTAGTGAAGAGTGAGTGATCAAGTGAATGAACACAGGCAGAAGGTCCCATCACTTAATCTCACCCCCTTTTTATGCATCTGGTACCACCTTCAGGCTGCAGTTGGTGAGGGTAGCAATTAGTCTGCAGCATACTGCAAGGTGTCAGAGGTGCTCAAGCCTGGAACTTAAAGCTTGACTGTAAACATCCCCATGTGCAAATACCAGCGGGACCATGTGAATTTCGTTCTTGTCTCTTAGGCAGCCCACTAACTGCTGTAAGCAGAGCTTTTCTACAAAACAGTTCATGTGTCTCTAAAAATGAAGGGGCCCATGTTTTCAAATAGGCAGGTATTTACTGAATTCCTACTAAGTGCCAGGCACTGGGGGAGGTTATGGGACTTCCGTTAGAAAGACGGACACAAAGGGCACAAATCTAGGAAGAGCTGGGCTTTGATGGTGCACTCCTTTAATCCCAGCACGTAAGCAGGCGGATCTCTGTGAGTTCAAGGCCAGCCTGGTCTACAAAGCTAGTTCCTCGACAGGTTCCAAAACAATACAGAGAAACCCTATCTCGAAAACAAAACAAAAATAATAATACAAAAAAATCAAGGGAGACTCAGTTATAATTTGGCGAACAATATAATAGAAGTATCAGATGCTGGAGAGCACTGATTATTTTTGTTTTCAGCACCCTTCTATACTCAAAAACCTAGAAAATTCCAAAGAGCTTTGTTTTTTATGTGGATCACATTTGTCAACAATACTTGTTGCTATAATGTTAACTATGCAAGTAAAATTTTAATTAATTAAAAGTAGCAATGAACTCTATCTGTGTAAACATCCATGTTATAACACATACTTGACAGTAGGAAAAAGCTTCCCAGAGGTTCCTTCAATTTCCGACACCTTTGCTTGTAAATACAGTGGTTTGGGTGGCTTCCAGAGCACGGTGACTCCTCACAGACCTGTGAATCTGACTTCAACATTAACCATGTTTTCTTTTTAAAACAGTAGTTTTTCTTGTTTCCAAATACATTTATTGTTATGAGGTTCTTGTTTTTGGTAAAGCTGTTGGAGAACTGAATTTGTTTGCGTGTTGTTGATTTTGCTAGGTTCAATTAAACATTAAGTAGTTCTTGCTTCATCTGGAAATGATATAAAACTCTGTTCACTAAGGTGTTATTGGGCTTCCATTTCATTCTGGAATATGTTTACAACCAAGGAGAGATACTGTGTACATGATCATTACTACACAAGGCTCTGCCTGAAGTACCCTCACAATCCTTACAAGAAAATGGGTAAAAAAATTCCTTATATCTAGGTTCTATGTCACCAAGTCACCTTTGTCCAGAAGCTTCCTGTAAGCCTCTGGTCCACCTAGCCTGAGGTAGCATTGCATTTTGCACTAGATTTGCCTGCGTCAGTAAAACCTTGTCCCATAAAGTTTGCGTACAATCAGATGCAGTGTCAGAATAGAAGGAAAGCAGATACCTATGGAAGGTAAAGGGCCTTCTGTGCAAAAGTTCCACTACCTTGCTTATAAACTCTTTCTGGAAAAGTTAACTGTACTAGTGTGTGTGTGTGTGTGTGTGTGTGTGTACATGTATATGTGTGTGTGTGGGGAGAGAGAGAGAGAGAGAGAGAGAGAGAGAGAGAGAGAGAGAGAGAGAGAGAGAGAGAGAAAGAGAGAAAGAGAGAGAGAGAGAAATTTATGTCCCCACATCTTGTAATTTATAAACTTAGTTGCTGGGAGGAGGGAGTCCTTCTGACAAAAGGGTTGATGGATCTTCAACCTAAGATAATATGACTGCAGAAATTCTTTAAAACTTAATTTGCTACTTACAGAAGGTGTACATTGTTAAATTGGGATACTTTTCACTGAGGAAGATGTACTCTCAGGACATGTTTTGGTTGTACATAACTTTGTGAATGTGTTTTTGTACTTCATAGAGTGTTGCTGTCATCTGTATCCTAAATCTTAGGCAACGGAAGACCATGAGCAAAATTAGGACATGTTCACAATTTGATTTTCCTGTGTCCATATCCATCCCTATGTAGAACCCTCACTAAACACTTTCAATATCCCATAGAAATATTGCATTACAACAATAAACAATATAAATGTAATTATGGATATTATGGTCACCTGTAAGGTTAGCCCCAAGGAGTGAAATCAGTTAATATCCCCCCCAAAAAACCCCAGAAATTTTAATCCTAATTTTCTAGCTATGAAAGGGGAGGGGGCTGATGCCCTTGGAAGCTAAGAAGTTATTTTATACATATTTCATCACTAATTCATGCAGAGCTGTAGTTTAGTGAAACATGAAAATGTTCTCTTGGCTTTTATAGCCTGGTACTGTTGAAAATTGAGATATTAATTATTTATTGATTCTGTGTATGAGTGTATATATGTGAAGCATGTATGTGGTGTGCATGTGCGTGTGCATATACATGGAGTCCAGAGGAGGGTGTAATGTGCTTTCCTTTATCATCTTCTGCTTTATTCCATATGAGGTAAGATCTCTTCATGAACCCAGAGCTTTTGGTTTGATTTTTTGTAGTTGTTTTGCTTATTGTTTATTTTCAGCTAGTCTGGCAGCTAGCATGCAGCAGAGATCCTATTGTCTCAACCCCTAGCAGTGCTGTGATTGCACGTGATTACAGGACCACATATGGCCTGTGGTACTGGAATCTCAATTCTCATGCTTGTACAGGAAGCACCCTGGACTGCTGAGCTCTCTCTCAAGCCATAGCCCAGTACACTTGTAAAATTATTTCTCAAGTGGTAGGCTCAAGAGAGTCAATATATAATTTTTTTCTAATTAAGAAAAGTATGACATTTTATAGTTCTGGTATTTAAAAATAATAAGTCTTGGACTTGAACTGTATTCTTATATTGTCATTATTTTTAGGATATAAAGTTAGACAAAAACCATTCAAACTTTTTTATTTATTTATTTGCTCACCTCCAAAGGTTTTACAACAATTTTGCTCACTTTAAAGCAATATTAATACAATATTAGCACCCCCACTTTAAGTAAGCCAATTTTAAGGACATTTAAAGTCCAGTGTTAATATATGCCCCACCCCTGTTTGAGCCACAAAATTAGCATAAATTCACAACGGCACAAGCCATTTAAAGCTCAAAAATACCAAAAGCACTCTAAAAACAAATTGTTTTTAAAAATACAAATGTAACTATAGTGCCAAAGATAAGCTTTAGTTTACTTCAAGAATACATTTTCTGAAAGCATAAATTTAAATCTAACAAATCTATTGACTACAAGGTTTTTTTTGTATGTGTTTTGTTTTTGCTTTTCAATTACAGTGAGTAACAAGCTTATTTGTGTTAGCAAGTTAGAGCAGAGGATAGAAAGTCAGAGCCTTCTGTCTGACTTTCAGAAACAGAGCTGAGCTCTAGGACTTCGGCACCCATCAAGTTGAGTAAAATCAAGCAAGTAGATGATGTGATGATGATGTCACAGCCAGGTGATGGAGATCCCAAGTAGCAGTTCTGCAGGTTTTTAGAAAGAGGGCACTGCTCACCCAAATGAAATGAGTTTCCTTCAAGGAAAACCTTCAGACAGTGACAGCTTAGAAACTTGGACAGGAATGCTCATCTGGGGTCCATGGTCACACCAACGTGGTGACTCCCTGTTCTGCCTATTAACAAGACAAATTCTTCACAGTGTTTAGTGAGAGATGGTTCTGCCTAGTTATTAACCAGTGGCAGTAGAATACACAAAGTCAGGAAATGTTGACCCAGTAAGGGAAGCACCCTGGCCTAGACTCAGTGCTTAACACCCTCCAATTCTCAAACATTTTCATTTCAGTTGCAAGATTTCTTATAATGGAATGGTGATTGAAGAAAGAGAGCAGCCACTCTGTGAAAGTTTACATATATATATATGTATGTGTGTGTGCGTGTGTGTATGCGTGTGTGTGTGTGTGTGTGTGTGTGTGTGTATGCGTTCGTGTGTGTGTTTATGTGTGCGTGCGTGCGTGTGTGTGTGTATGGTGCATGCGTGCGTGTGTGTGTATGCGTGCGTGCGTGCGTGCGTGTGTGTGTGTGTGTGTGTGTGTGTGTGTGTGTGTGTGTTACAAAACACAAGAGATGTTGTATCTCTTTTTGATCTCCTCATTTACGGAGTAGAATCTCTAGATTTACAGCACAAAATAAGCACAAACACTATTTTATGACAACCACATGAGTGAAGGAGAGATGAGGAGCATCAGAGAGGAGGGATACAATTAGATTTTTAAACTTTCATCTTGTTCATTTACCAACCCTACTGTACACTGTTCTTCACAGTTGGCTGGCATTTCCAAATCTGCTTTTCTCTACTTAGTGGGCTTCATTGTATGTAGAAAACCCAAATGGCATTACTGTTTGCACCTTGAAGAAAATTATGGGTTGTCTTTTACTTACAGGGTTAATTTATTCTGAAAATTTCAAAACCATTCATGAGCAACAAAAACCCAGACACCATACTTTGCACAGCTTAAAGCTAGATACACGCAATGGGACTAAAAATCACCATTTTGTGTGTGTGTGTGTGTGTGTGTGTGTGTGTGTGTGTGCCTGCGTGCGTGCGTGTGTGCATGTGTGTGTGTGTGTGTGTGTGTGTGTGTGTGTGTGTGTGTGTGTGTAAAAGCTAAACTTTGTCCTCTCCCTTCTTCACACTACAGCCACTGAACAAGGTCACACTAATTTCAGACACCTGTGTGCTCCCAGTACCAGGGACCCTCCCCATCACAGTGAGGTTGGTAAGAGGGGTGTCACCAAGAGGAGGCTCAGGCTTCTCTGCCTTGCAGCAGCAGAGCTGAGCTCTAAAATGCTCCTGGAAGGACTTGCTCAGCCAGTAGAGAGCAAAGGGGTTCACACAGGAATTACTGAAAGCCAGCACCCGAGAGAAAATGGTGATGATGAAAGGAATGGCCATGGGGTCTTCATAGCTTTTGTAAGTGAATGAGTGGTAGAGATACAGGAGGTGATTCGGCAACCAGCAGAGAGCGAACAGAGCCACCAGCACCAATACCGTTTTGGCAATTCTCTTCCGGGATTCAATCTACATGGGGAGAAAATTGCACACACACACACACACACACACACGAGAGAGAGAGAGAGAGAGAGAGAGAGAGAGAGAGAGAGAGAGAGAGAGAGAGAGAGAGAGAGAGAGAGAGAGAGAAGAATGTATTTAGCTGGCAGAGATTTAAAAAATCCTCTAGATTGACATAGGAATTTACAGTTAACAAGCTGGCCTCCCTTTGAACACATGGTTAAGAGCTAACTGGCTGGGACACATGGGAAGTCTGCCTGTGGATACAGAATATGACAAGTTAATTGGCATGGTAACCTGTGATCTTGGTCTCATTAACCCTCATTCTGAGGCCTCCCACCATCCTCGGATGTTGAGATACTCTAGTTAACTCAAGCAGTGCAGTGGAATCCCCAGAGATTTAATTTCACTAAAAGAAGAGAGTGATACTATTCAGAGCAGCTTTCACTGCATCCGCAGAGACTGACAGGTGAGAGCAGTCTTGTGCAGTTTAGGAAAGTTGTCAGGTTGGTATTAAAGTTGCTTTTAATCTATAGGGATTTAATTCATGTAGTCAGAGGAACAAAAACAAAATGTGCCATCCATCATATATGAGACTACTCCTATTCACATCTGTTAATATAAGAGATGCACCTCATAAAATAGAGGCTTAGACAGAGCAAAGATAACTGGACCACATGGATACTACATGTATAGCTTCAGCCTCATGAGCACAGCTGTTCAACTGATAAACTACACATAAGGCATAGTTCTTTCTCTCCCTGCTCCCTCTCTCCCTCTCCCTTCTCTGTAAATGGCAGTACGTCTCTGTTCTCTAGGATAGAAGCATCCCTGAACACCTATCTAACAGGACAAGGTTTGGAACCATCTTTTCATTCTGTACTAATGTATGAAAGGAGAGCACACATAAGTCTTGCAACGATTTTAATCAAGTGTGTGTGAGTCACTGTGTTCTTTTGCCATGGGCACTTAATTTCACCCTCCCCAGACCTCAGGTTGCTCATCTGTAGAAAAGTTCTTTGCAGTGAGTAATGTCAGATGAGCCTTGCCAGTTTCCACATTCTGTGCATTTCTAGTACTCTGTGATATTTCCTAAAGCAAATAATCTCACGTTATGCATATTTTCTTATTCTCCTGTAGGATAAATAGCTTTTACTGCCCTCACACTTCCACTGCCATGTCTATAATACTAATAGTCTCACCAGTGACTGAATGCAGACACTATACTGGGAGTTTTATCTCTGTCATTTAGTCCTCTTCTTCGTTTTACAGAGAACCTTGGGCTCAGAGAAGTCAAATAACTTGCTTAGCATTGCTCAGTGTGTGATACATTTGGGACTGAAAAGAGAGGCTGTCCTTATGCCAACAGCAGTAGACTGCTATTAGATATCTACACAGATAAGTGCAATGTAGCTCACTGAGAGGTGGTGGGGCAGGGAGCTCACTTCTCAATTCAGGGTGTATTTGAAGGAGGACCAATTCATACATACCTGCTTTCGGGCATGGCTTTGTTCCTCAGTAGGTATATTCAAGGTGCTTTTGTAAAGAGTCCTGGCAATCAAAGAATAATAGACAGAGATAATCGAGAGCGGGATAATATAGAACACTAAGAAACACAACAGAGAATGTATTTCTTGCAAGAGCCTCTCAGAGACAGGGTAGGAGTTACACGATTCAAATGTCACATTTCTGTTAGGATCTCGGAAAGTGTATACATCTGAGAATATAGCCTCTGGCAGAGCAAATATCATAGACATGATCCAGATGCCTCCAGCTTTTGCACAGGTCTTCAGGATAGCATTGGAGGGCTGTCGCTCAAGTGGCTTCACGACCGCTTTGTATCTAGAAACACATAATCACAAGCAGAGTTGAAATCAGTGGCATATATGGCTTTAGCAATTACCCAATTCATCCTCCTTTCTAGTCATGTACAAACAACCAGAACTGGCTTATCCCTTATTTACTCCTATGAGACATTCCAGATCTGTGATTTTGTAATTTTGTGAGAGACCCTCTGTTTAGGACAAATATTTTCAGCATATTTTTCTGTGTGACCTAGAATCAATGCATCACCTATATGTTGCTATAAGTATTTTAAAGAAGTCCTACATATGTAAGTGACTCATGTTAATCAAATTAACTCCTCTGAATGAAGAAGCAGTCGTCAGTCTCCCTAGGTAACATTTCCACCAGTAAGAAGCAGAGAGTTCATGTTTTCCCCATTCATAAGGGCTACTTCTTTTCTTAAGCTAATGGATCAATGGGGGAGATTAGGGTAAAATCAGCAGCTAGATCCCATGCAATGATGCCTCCTCATTTAGACAGAGACACCTTAAAACCTGTAGTCTTTATAGAAGTCTGCCCTCAAGAATATAGACCAGTAAACAACAACCTCATTATCATCGTCATTATCATGACGATGATAATAATGATAATAATAATGACACAGATCAAGCTTTTGTTCCTGTCAGATTTCATAATCTAGAGCTCTTCCTGCAGTACTGCTGGGCATTGATTACCGACAGGCATCTTGCAAAAAATTTTAAAGCACTATTTTAATATTTAGAACCTCATTTTCATGCTTTTATGATTATTCTGCAATAGTTATTAAGAAAAACACAGTATTCAAACTAAAATCACCATAACATGGAGCCCCAACTCCCTAGCCACACACTAGCCACAGGACTCTAAAAGTCCATCCAAATTAATTTATTTTCTCTGGTAATGATAGTCACCACATGCTTATAGAGGAAACAAATAGAACTAAGTAATGACATGACACTGAATTACCAGGGTGCTGAAAACCTTACTGTTTTCCTTCCATTAGCTAATCTGGGGACTTTCAAATATATTTGATGCATTTTCTCTCTTTACCATCCTTCTGGTACATGGTAATGCATACACGGTCCATTTCACACCTATGCCAATGTTTTCATGTTGACTCTGTTATACCACTAGGCTGCACTAATGTATAAAGCATGAGTATTTTTCTTTGCACCTGCAACAATTTGCCTGACTTATTAAGCCAGAGGAAAATAAAAACACCGTTTGCTATTCTTTCAAGCAAACAATTACATTTCAAAGAAAGAAAGCCCCCTGCCCAGAGCATATATTTTCAAGCACTCTTCAGATGCTAACGAAGGCATTTTAACATTTTTTACTCTAACTTTTATTTTAAAATGCTACAGAATTTTCCAACCTTACATTTAGGTTACACGGTGTAAGAAAAGCCTACCGGTAGCCAGGAAAAGCTAAGCACGAGCTTTTCTTTTTTTCCTTTTGCCTAATTTCCCATCCCAGCAACAGAACAGAGGAAAGAAACTCACCTGTCAGCGCTGAGAATTGTTAGCGTGAACACTGACACACCGACAGAAGTGAGCCGGATGAAGGAAAGCACTTTACAACCGATCTTTCCAAACAGCCATCCTTCTGCCAGGTAGTGGGTTGCATCCACAGGCACACAAGTCAGCAGAAGTAACATGTCTCCAAAAGCCAGGCTGGTGATGAAAATATTTGGAACTGTTTGCATGGATTTAGTCTTGAAAAAGACTTTGATGAGGATGGCATTTCCGAGGATGCCCACTGAAATGATCACAGCATAAGTGAAATAGATGGCACACAGTGCTTCTATTCCTGGAGAGTTGTCTCCGGTCCATCCTTTATGTGTAGTATCGTTGGAGACGACAGAGCTTGATGATTCTGTGTCATTTGTGATGGAAATTAAAGTCTGATTAGGTGACTGAGGCTGCCTTTGAGACATGTCTCCTGCACTCTCTGCCTTCACTACCTCTTCTCTGCTCAGTTCAGATGTAGTTGACTGTCACGTCTAGTGCCTACGTCTAGTAATGAGGTGGTGTCAGGAGAACAGAACAGAACGGAATGGGAAGAAAACCCAAGACATCCGGCTACTCCTTCCCTTCAGTTCTTCTGTGTCTCCCAGCATGCTTGGCTAAACGCTTACAGATCTGGCACTAGGAAATGGGAGGTGGAGGATGGAGGAGTCTCATTGGCATTCCTATGACATAAGATGAGGAAGGGTGCTAAAGAAATGCCCTGTAGTTGCTTTTACACTTTGGGGGTTTGTAGTCCTTTGAATAATCTTATCAGGGCTTATTTAAACATATAATTATTTGTTAGAATCACCTGTGACTTCATTTTTACTCAAGAAATATCTTGGTGATTTAAAAAAGAGAGAAAAATTAAAACAAACAAACAAACCACCTCACCATGTTATATCTCCCTCTTTTATATGACAAATAAGGATAGATGCCCCCTAAAGTACAAACTTGAACCCAATCCTCAAAATTTAATATCAGAGAGACAATGAAGCAACAAATCACTCACACCTTGACAGAGCTCATGTCACCTCCCAAAAGCAATAATCCAGTGACCTGGGCTTAACATCTAACTCTGACACATGGTAATTCCTAACCTTCATGTCCCTAGGGCTATGCTGTATCATACCAAAGCAACTTGTAAGTGATAAAAAAAAAAAATCCAGGCAGACCACCAGTCACTTTGTCTATTGGTGTCTTAATAAAAACAGGATTTCCATTTGACTGTCTAAATAGGCATCTTTTCCAAAAAGAGCTTTTAAAGGGGCCCTTTCTGTAAAAATGACTCAAATGAACCTGCCATATTCTACAGCCAAATAACACAGAATAATGCCTCTTAAGGTCTTGACTCAAATAATGTTGTAAGAATGGAAAAAAATGAAAATTATTGTTTTTTCCCATTGAAAAAAGGTCCCACAGATTATTCCAGAGATAAAGAGTATGTAGATGATGTTAACATCAACTAAAAGAAGTTTTAAAAAATTAAGGCTATTATTATGGCACCATAAGGAAAGGCCAAATTTTACGGGTGTGTGTGTGTGTGTGTGTGTGTGTGTGTGTGTGTGTGTGTGATATGTATTTGTGTATGGTGTGTGTGTGTTATTTTTGTGTGTATATGTATGTGTGTGTATGTTACCTGTGTGTATGTGATGTATGTGTGTGATGTGTGTGTGTTGTGTATGTGTATGGTGTGTTTGTATGGTGTGTATGTGTTTTGTTTGTATGGTGTGACTGTGGTGTGTGTATTTGTGTGTGTGTTGTGTATATGTGTGCATGGTGTGTTTGTGGCATGTGTGGTGTATGTGTGTGTGTGTGTGGTGTGTATGTGGTGTGTGTATTTGTGTGTGTGTTGGGCATGTGCATATGGTGTGTATGTGGTGTGTGTGTATGTGTGTGTGTGAGAGTGTGAGTGAGTGTAGTGTATATGTGTGTATGGGGAAGTGAAAAATAGAATACATGTTACAGGAAAGTGGAAAAGAGATTACTAGGACCATAGTACAAAGTACTGAAGGGGTACAAAGAGGGACAGGGATGGAAGAGAGGAGTGCTTGCTTTTATACTTCTGTGGCAAGGAAAAACATTTCCTTGTTATTGCCTAATGGTATTTGATAACTTATAAAAAAAAGTGCAGTTTGACTTGTGAATGTATTCTGCAATGGTAATTCCCATTGTTACCAGCCTCTCTGTATCTATTCATAATTGTATGCCCCTAAATTTTATCTGCACAATTTCCTACTTCAAGAAAACACGAATACTTCCAATGACCATTGCAGAGACCAAGTGAAATAAACAAACTGTAATGGTAAATTTGAAGGGTTGGATTTTTCAAACTGAATCTTCTAAGTGGCAAATTCTCATCACATCTATACCTAATGGCTCCCTAAAAGTGGACATTTATGAAGGCTATTTCCAGATGCAGCCATCTGTACCCCACTCACACATGCCTATCCCATATGCAGTGATCAATATGTACTACAATTACAATTGAGAAAAAATTGAATCAGCTAAAATATTTAGGCTTTCTGAACACTGAAGTCCAAATTATGAGGCAAGTGCATTTCTCTCTCTCTCTCTCTCTCTCTCTCTCTCTCTCTCTCTCTCTCTCTCTCTCTCTCTCTC
Source organism: Cricetiscus sungorus (assembly GCA_030556225.1). Lineage (NCBI taxonomy): Eukaryota > Metazoa > Chordata > Mammalia > Rodentia > Cricetidae > Cricetiscus > Cricetiscus sungorus. The sequence continues at coordinate 14,422,465 of JANBXA010000726.1, forward strand.
TCTCTCTCTCTCTCTCTCTCTGCGTGTGTTTTATCTCTTCTCAATAATCTTTCTTTTTCGGGAATTTTCTTCCATACCTTCAGTCACATGTCTCACTTCCATTCAACTTACTTTCAGCCTTTTACTTATTAATCCCTGTTTAAGGTGCTTCAATTAATGAAGACAAACTGCAGTCTTATGTATCTACCCAAAATAAATGAAAAGCATATGTCCACACAGAGACCAATATGCAAATGATTGTGGAAGAATATTTCATAAAAATGCATTATCAATAACCTGAATGCTCTTCAGTGAGAAACTAAAAACCAGAAATAATTGTTCAAAAATGGAATACTACACAACAACAAAAACAACAGACTTTTCTCCCTGTTTCAAAATGGATGAATGTATTTGCAATGAAATGCATCAGACATATATGATTCCTTAATATGAAATTCTGGAAAAGTTGGAAAATGGAAATGGCATATACAGCATATCAACTGCTGCCTGGGTCTCACAGCTGGAATAGGGATGATTGTTGAGGAGCACAGGAAGCAATTGGGCATGCTAAGGTGTTATAAAGCTATGAGGGGTGGTGTGATGATAGCTTCCTATTTGTAGATATTGATTAAAATGCAGCCTGGACACTCTAAATTGCCTGAGATCATGATACAAAGATTATATATCAATGACATTTGAAAATGTGGCAGAAAATGAAAACTGGGGCTGGATGCCTTAAGAAGACATGGACGAGGAAACCGTTTTCAAGCAGTCTCCACAGCATTCCAGGATGAGATCTCATGCTTATAAGAGATACAGAAGTGAGAAAGACTTAGCACCTAGCCTTAAAAAGGAATGCAAAATATAAGAAAATACACGAAGAGCCATGCCATCTGATTTTCTCCATTGCACACTTCACATGGGATGTTTAGTTTCTTGTTGCGTCTTCTACCCCAAGTACTTTAGAATACATATAAAGATACTGAGCAGTTCCCAGCTAGAGTCACTGGCAACTGTCTATTCCTTCTGGGTCTTTCAAAGGGTCTTTGCTGTGCTCATAAATGGATGTTCTACCTGGCATTCTTGCTGCTTGGAGTCCCACCAAGCCATACTCTCCATGTCACTCATCTCACAAATTCACCAAGAAGTGCAGCCCTTCTCCAGTGGTCTGCACTGGTCTGCTAGACCTTGTTCTTTTTCATGTAACCTATAAAAGCATGGAAACCTTCTCCCCATTTCCTTCCTTCCTTTATATTTATTTATTTTATATAAATACTATTTTTCCATTTATTTTACATACAGGTGGCAGTTTACCCTCCTCCATCCCCTCCCACTCCTCCTCCATCTCCACTCAGAAAGGGGCAGAAGCATTCTAATGGTACTTGTATTTAAATGGAGCTAAGACTCTCTAGGGTTAATTTCATGTTTCCGCCTCCCACCCATCAGTTCTTTGTTCACTGCAGTTCACTGGATGATAGGTAATATAGTCTCACCTCTTTACAACTGCCAGAACCAGGAAGATCTCACTATTGCTTTTGCTGGATTAATTTTGCTACTTTTGTGTGTATGTGGGAAAGATGAAGGACTGGAAAAGTCAAGGCACTGACCTGAACCATGGTTGGAGGTTTCTGAGTCTGTATTCCTAACCACTCCCCTATCAGACAGAGGAAGCGTCAATCAAACCACAAGCTTTGACTACTTCTGGCAAAGCATACTGTCTTGCTCTGCTCCCATCAAGATGATTTCTCAAGATGTCATCTGTACTTTGTCTGGCTTGGATCAAGGATGTCCTAAACGAAAATTCCGCAGATCCTCAAGAATTGTCTTTAGTGTCTTAGATAAATCTTATGTCTTTGAGGAACCTCTACTAGGTGTTTAGGATGACAGTGTGTTCTCAACCAGAACCTTCATAGACTACCTGGACTCTGCCTCTTACTGCATGGAAAGAAGCCTATGTCATGTATCTAGAAATGGAGATGAAGTAGATTTTGCAAATTATCAAGAGAAGAATTTTGTTCCATGTTTAGAAAAGGGTAGAAAAAGGCAAGGATGGAATGTCAAACCAGTGCTGAGAAGAACCGCCAAAGAAGAAAAACAGCTTGAAACTAAGACCAGAGAGTGACTTAGAACTCCTTCAGCTTTCCTGTGCCTTAAAACCATTAATGATCATGTGGACTAAGGGAGGGACTGAACGCATAGGTAGAAGACCTATGATCTCCAAGGATGGAGACAGGAGGATGTTATAGTCTGAGATATGACAGAATCTGCACTATGCCTTTCCAAAGCCATGCAAACCCTTGGCAGAGTGGTTCAAGAGAATTACTTTTCCAGATCACACTCATACTCAAAACTTCTCTTCCTCAGACGATAGACTTCCAGGCTGTGAGGCTGTGTCCGTGGTATCTTCATTATTACATGTTACTTTATTGTCTAAGACAATTTTCTAGTAGAAACTCAGGGGGTGTGAAAAATAAAATATTAAACACATGACATACAAACTAAATATCACTTATATGAAAATAAACATGCAGTTGAGTTGTGACTAATAAAGTTTGAAGGTCTGAAGATTCACAAAAAATCATAGCAAGAAGCGGACTGTGGGCTCCTGCCAAGTAAAAGAAATGGCCATTACACTCTGAATCTGTAATTATCCTTCCATTCATATTTCTTTCTTTTGTTACTTCTGAGGTGCCTTGGTTTCACATAATCCATTTTCTTTCCAGCAGAGTAAATAACTCTGTGCACCACCTAGCTCATATGAAAGCAAGAAGGACAGTCCTTTTCTGTCCTCAGCAGGTAGCATGTTGCCTTGGCACCAGCTGGAAGGAGTGAAGACTAAATTGGGTGTTTGCTGCTCACCCTGCCTTTCTTAGGTAAAGCCATCCTCATGCTGGAATGACTTTCCAGTGCAGCACTGCCAGAAACACTGAGGTCCATCCTCTGTCCCACCTAGGATGCCCGTTCTCCCTCTTATGTGATCTTAGAAACTGGCCAGCTATGCCCCTTGAAATGGTGCAACACTGAGGATAATGTGCTGTGTTCAAAAGTACAGATCCTCTGAACTGGGATGGGGGCTGTTCAGACATCTTTTGGGCAGGTAGGGACCCATTATAGACAGAAGGTTGTGGAATAGACATCTGCACAGTAAGCTGAGGTTACTGAACAGAAGGAATGAGAAAAAAAGCTATCAAGATCCTCCCAATCCCAGTCTACTTTTCTTTGTCTCTTAGAGTACATGACACTGTTTATAAAGGACAATGAAATGAACCATTTTAAAGGTCACTCATACACAATATATGTTAAGTGCTCATTAGTTGCTATATATTATGGACATAATCGCAAATACGACCACCTGGAAGAGCTTGAAAAAGCTATGCCTCTCTCTCTATGCATGCATGCACACGTGCACCCATGCACAGAAAACTCTATGAGTACCAAATTGGGTAAATTGGTGAAGCCAGAAAATCTATTTGACAATGTTGCTATGAGTACCAAATTGGGTAAATTGGTGAAGCCAGAAAATCTATTTGACAATGTTGCCACTCTAGAAGATTCTAGAATCTACTTGTTATGGTCCCTGTCTTGTTGGCTCTATTCTTTAGTCCCCTCTATACATGGAAGCATCTATATTTGGCCTTTTATGGGACTAAGGTATTGGATTTAGGTGAGTGTTACTCTTCACTATTTCTCTGGGTTTCAAAATAATGAATCTGGGATAAATGCTTGAACCTTTGCCAGTGACTTAACAGCACTCAGTGATGAAAACTTAAGGATATATGATCATGACTTTGAGAAGGGTGAATACAGAATATGGAGAACCAGAGTTTAAACTTTCTCCAAAGCACTCTTCCTCATTACACAAGGATCAATACACTCCTTCCCAAATTGTTTGTTCTGTTTTCTTCTTTCAGCTTCAAGCCTAGACATTCTAACTAGCAGCCTGTCCTCTCTCAGGTAAACTGAAGCGGGGCAGCTGCATCTGTACCTTCACAGAGCTCAGGACTGGAAACACTGTTAACCTTGTTGTGTTCCCAGAATATCTTTTATTTCCCATAGAGTAGTTGCACACTGATTATCAGAGACATGAATCCAAAATCATCCTCCTTGTTTAATGAGGAAGTTGGGGTACACAGAAAGCAGGAAGTGGAAGGAGTGTGCTCTGCGAGGTCTAGAGCATGATCCACAGGACGTTACCTTGTGTTTATGCCTCTCAACACTGTTTTCTAAGGCGCTAGGACTGAACAGCTGCCCCAGGTCTTGACAAATACCAGAGCACAGGAGGGTTGTTAAACTTTCAGTTTTTCCAGAACCTTGCCTATTTTCCACAGAAGCAACTGTGTATCTGCTAAAGGGATCTTAGATGGAGACCTCCCAGCCTTGATGACTGGCTTGGAGAAATTGCAAAGTGGCAATGGCTAGACTTACCCAGGCAGGAGACTTGGCATTGTCAAGGAAAACAGTGGTAACAGCAGAGACATGGTGGCTGCCCTGTCCATACTTACCTCCCTCTTCTTCACTAATGTTAGCCCAATTGGAGACTTGTAAGTGCACAGAGCAGACAGGAAGCTCCTTTATTCACTCTCCAGCTCAAGGCAGAAATAACAGAGAATGTATTCTGACCTTGAACACAAGGTGTTGGAGATTCGTTTGCTGGGATAGAGCAGCTGTGTTTTTGCCTTCACAGAGGCAGGTGTCTGGAATTACTCACAGCTTTTCTGTCATCCTTGAGCTTTATCTATGTAGAAGGGATAAGTGTGGGTGGTAATTTGTGGTAGAAAATGTGCATCAATAGTGATCCTTGCCTCATGTGATGGGCTGAAAGACAGCTCACAGGCTGATTTGCCAAAGAGGCTGGCCCTGTTACGGACTTCTGAAAGTATTTTGTGGGTTGGTAAGAACATAATGGAAAAGTTGTTGCCTGTCCCCAATAGCACCTCCTTCTCATGCCTTTTTGACTGTGCCCATAGATCCACTGTTTGCCGTCATTTCTACTCTTTTGCCTTACAGAAGCAGGAGCCCCAAAAGTCCTTTTCTCTTTCCCTGATTTATCTTTGACTTGGGGAGAAGTGTGCTGCTTCAGACGGGAAACAGGTTTGTTAGAACATGACTTCCAGGGCTTTCGAACAGGTTCAAAGAAGGCATCGGCCAGGGAAAACTAAGCATTTACACTGGGACCATCAGCTATAGTGTGAGTGAAGTAAAGAACACACTTGAATCAGACAACATACACTATGACAACCTCTGGTTCTAGCCACATTGAAGGACAGGTTCACCACTCCTGTTGCCTTCAGCATTACCTCTGTCCTGTCTTATAAGAAAGTGTCCATAGGCCAGGCAGTGGTAGCACACACCTTTAATCCTAGCACTCAGGAGGCAGAGGCAGGTTGATCTCTGAGTTCAAGGCCAGCCTGACCTACAGAGTGAATTCCAGGAAAGGATCCAAAGCTACATAGACAAATCCTGTCTCAACCCCCCCCCAAAAAAAAAAGATTCTACAGCAAAAACTAGTCAAAAGTGAAGGAGCCCATGCTCAGAAGGAACATCTCTATTCCTGAAGCCTAAATATGCCCATATGGTCCTGTCTCATGTTCACTATTATTCACTACCCCTACTCTAATGGAAGTGTAGCCTGGAATCCAAGTCAAAGCCTCCATTTTATAACTTCATTCCCCTGCCTTTTATAGATGCTAAGGTATCAGGGAAGCAGACTTTGAAGGCTAGACTAGGTTTGCATCACAGTTTCTATGTTAGGGAAATAATACTACTGATGACTAAAATTGATTATCTTTTCTCAGGATGTAGTTCCTCACCCACTAGGTCTATCCTGGATTGAAGAGTTCATATTGCCCCCCCCATCCCCAGTCTATATGCTTCTTAGGTCTCGCATTTTTCTTCTTCCTTTTATCAGTAGCTCCTGGGAGCTGACAGACTAGACTAGCTACAGGAACAGCTTTATGGGTATTCGATCTATATGTTCATACAGAGCCCATCTTACTGCTAAAGGAAGACAGAGTTTTGGTAGACTAACTTGGCTGTAATTTAGGTGGTCTGAACTAACTGGGAAAGACAGAGGGAGCAGGTGGCACCAGGCATAAGTGGGAGCTGGTAACACTTGAAAGCTTTCACTACAAATCCCTCTGCTTTCCTTTATTCCAAACCTGCATCAAGGCCAGGTGAAGAGGCACAGTATGTCCACAGCAGACAATTGACATGTGGGCAGTGGAATACACATCTATGCCGAAAGATGTGAGGGCACTCTGAAAGAGGGGAAGGAGGAGGGGCACAAATTCATTAGTGAATACAAGTAGGTACAGGGACCTTCTAAGCATGGCTCTGTGTGAACATACAAGTCCAAAGCAGTGGCTCTGAAATAGTTTTGAGTTGCTTGGTTGGCATTGGGGGGAGGTTTACTTGTTTGTTTGTTTGCCTGCTTGTTTGTTTATGTAAAGATAGATGCCAAGCAGTGGTGGTGCACATCGCCTTTTATCCCAACATTCAGGGTGGCAAAGGCAGGCATATCTCTATGAGTTTGAGGCCAGCCTGGTCTACAGAGTGAATTCCAAGGCATCCAGGGCTACACAGAGAAACTCAGTCTCAAAAATCAGGAATAAAAAAGTCAGGCTGGGTTAGCCTTGACTAGCCTGGAAATCACAAGATATAGAAACAGACTGGTTTTGCACTAAGCAATCTTTCTGCCTCTGCCTCTGCCTCTGCCTCTGCCTCTGCCTCTGCCTCTGCCTCTGCCTCTGCCTCTGCCTCTGCCTCTGCCTCTGCCTCTGCCTCTGCCTCTGCCTCTGCCTCTGCCTCTGCCTCTGCCTCTGCCTCTGCCTCTGCCTCTGCCTCTGCCTCTGCCTCTGCCTCTGCCTCTGCCTCTGCCTCTGCCTCTGCCTCTGCCTCTGCCTCTGCCTCTGCCTCTGCCTCTGCCTCTGCCTCTGCCTCCTGAATGTTGGTATTGCAGATGTGTATCGCACTGCCTAGCTGGAACATGGAGCTCATTACAGGCATCAAAGAGTAGAACGAAGATTTTGGTCCCTAACAGAAACGTCACCTAAAACAAGACTGATACTACACAGAACAACAGGGACAATTTTATTAGAGTTTAAAAGAAAAGTCTTAAGGCAAGCAAGCCTAAAGTCTCATCAGCTGTGTGGTATATAAAGATGAAGAAGAAAAGGAAAGAAGGCATGCATGCCATTTGTAAGCAGTGACCTAAAAGGTTTGGAGCAGCTCTCTTGACTATTGATGAGCACTTGCCCTTACTTGCATCACAGTTTGCTCCTCACTTTGGGTTTTATCTTACTGGGGTTGGAGAATTCTGAAGTATGAAAGCATGGTTACTCTGGCAGATGTCCTGCTCACCATCAACATGAGGAACTGTATTAAAGGTCACAGCATTAGGAAGGGTGAGAACCACTTTCTAGACCATCAACGTGAGGAACTGTATTAGTTTCCATGCAAGTTTACATACAAAAGAAATTACATACAATGAAAGACTATTACATCTTTTAACTTTTATTTCAAACTATGTGCATATGTGTGTATGTGACCATGAGTGTTGGTGTCCACAGATGCCAGACATGTCCAATGCCCCTGGAGTCGGAATTACAGGCAGCTATTAGCCACCAAACATGAGTGCTGGGAAACAAATTTGGATCCTCTGCAACAGCAGTACACTCTTAACAACTAAGCTCCTCCATCCCCTATTACAAACTGTTAATAATAAATCTGAGCTAAAATTCTCTTTTGAAGATCTGCCAGGTGCTATCTCACATAATAATCATTAGTTAGTTCCTGATTAAAATTTCTACTGACCTCCTTTTTTTAAGGGCAGGCAAGCCTTGAACTCATGAAGAGCCACCTGCCTCTGTTTCCCCAGTGCTGGGATTAGAGGTATGCACTGCCACACCATGCTCTTATTGACCTCTTTAAAAGGACCTGTCTATCATAACTTCCTTGAATAGATCCTCCATCTCCTGCATTTGAGTTTTGTGGCCCAATGGATAGTCTACTTCCATTGGATGGGTACTTTCAGTCACCAAACCACTTTAGAAGAAGGAAGACAATTGCTGAGTAGGATTGGTATGGCCTAATAGGTCTACCACTTTGGTAGAATGTGGAAATGCCCTCAGCCCCTGAAGACACCTACCTAGATGCAGTTGACTATTTATTAGGAGTTTCTGTTTCTGCAAATTGCAAAGGTTCTCTGCTCTTCCATAATTAGACAAGAAGGCCATATAAAGAGATCCTTGAGAAATTAGAGTTATTAAGAAGCAATGAGGTTATCCCAATACAAGCCTAGCATATAACAAACCATTTGAATGAAGAAATACTATCAGGACCCCTGACACAAAAATCATCAAGCCCCCAGAATTTCTTCTTATTGTAGAAACTGAAAATTTAGGTTTCTTTAGTTGACTAGATCTCTAGATTCAGTGTACTCGAACTATAGAACATTTGAGAGCTGACCAAATAACTAGTGCTCAGATGTAGAACCAAACCGTAAAACTCAAATGCTCACATAAGTTTTTCTGAACTCCCAGGGACCTCTTATACTAGTTGTCTGCTGCTTCTGGGGATAATTAGTGATGCATCTTGTTCCAGAGTCCCTTCTGCCAGCAGGTGGACTTTCATATTGAGCTGGGTGTTGTAAAGCAGTACCACCTACATACAAGCATCCTTAGCAGGGTCTTGCTACAATGAAGCAAATATCAGAGATGAGTTGTGGATAAAATAGAAGTGATTGCATTAAGTCATTCCCAGAGAAACAACATTTGATGAGATAATTTATATCTGTTGGTTCAGAAATAACCAGAAGCCCCAGCTATACTTGCTTTACCTAGAAGAGGCAAGTTGATGTGCCTCTTTAAAACTGCTTACCTCTGGAATTATTCAATTAGTCAAAAGTCTTGCCTATGGGATTCACTTTTGTATATCTCACACTTGCCAGTGGGCTCTCTGACATAACTCTGGCAAAGGGATCTGCTGATAGGTATGGTTTTGGAATGGATTTTCATTTATTGATACAATTTAATGTCAATCTTGTAGTATGTATATTTCTCCTTTGTTTAGGTATTGTGTTTATATAGCTCAGTTAGAAATGTAATGTATAATTTAATACAGATTATAAAGACTTACCTATGATAGTCAAAACTTGGAGTTAAGTTAGTTAGGATTTCTGGATATACAGAGATGTATTTGAGATAAATAGGCATTTTTCAAACCTTTCAAAGACCTACAGAATATGGCATTTGAAATGGTTTAGGGTTTTTCTTGACAATGAGACATAACTTCTCCTGGTAACACCACCTGCATCAGAAAGGAAGGTGGACATAGAAGAAACGTGTTATGGAGTTTGCTTCTAATATGGCAAGACTAGCTATATGGGCAAGATACTGCTCTTGTCTGGACTGTTTGACTTTATGTTGTATAAACTGGACATGCAGGACCCACAGAAAAGTGACTGCTGAAACAAGATGGACAGTGCTTCAGGGTTCCTGATTCATGAAAGAGTCTGCCAGACACACTATGGCCTACGGGCTGAAGATGGAACATTACAGAAGAACTTCAGGTGACTGACCAGGCAGCGAGTTATCTCTATCATTTCTAGAGTTTATACATTATCCTTCTGTGATCTTTGAAGGAATTAAAGACAGATAGTTATGGTTATGGTTTTCCTTAGTTAGGATTAAACATAAATTACATATAGGACTTTAGACTCACAAAGATAGGATAGATGATATTTTCTTTAAGTCTTACAAAATGTTAATGGGCTAAATATTGTTAACTGTGATTCTTATTTGATAACTGTTGTATGGTATATTTTGCTGTGTTTAGGTCAAAACCCTTCTTTTATTTTAGACAGAAAAGAGGAGATGATGAGAGATGTTATTCTGTAAATTTGTTTCTCATACTGGTTAATGAATAAAGACCTGTTGGCCAATGGGAAAGCAAGATAGGAGGGACTAGGAGACAAGGAGGAAAGAGGAAGTAGGAAGGAGGAGTCAGCATGGAGAGCCCGGAGAGAGCAGAATGCCAGCCGCTCTGGCCGGTAAGATGAACCACCACGTGGAAATACTTAGATTAGTAGAAATGGGTTAATCATTAAGACAGAGCTATCCGGTAAGAAACTATTAACTGGCCAATAGCATTTTATCAAATACAGAGTCTCAGCATGTTATTGGGGGCTGGCGTGGCGGCGGGACCAGACTGGCGGGGAAATAACCTGCTCGTAACAGGTGATATATTTTAAATTTTATTTTGTTTTTCATTTATTTTATATACTGACCACAGTTTCCCATCTCTCCTCTCCTCCTGCCTGCCCTCAACTCTCATCTATCCTCCTCCCCATCAACTCCTCCTTTGTCTCCATTCAGAAAGGGGAAAGCCTCCCATGGGCTTGAACAAAGCATGGCACACCAAGTTGAGGCAGAACCAAGCTCCTCTCCCTGCATCAAGGCTGGACAAGTTAATCCAGTATGGGAACAGGTTCCCAAAAGCCAGTTAAACTCCAGAGACGGGTCCTGATCACACTGCTAAGGGCCTTACAAACAGACCAAGCTACACAACTGTCACACACAGGCAGAGGGCCTGAGTCAGTCCCATGCAGGCTCCCTGTTGGTTCAGTATCCACAAGCTCCCAGGAGCTCAACTCAGTTGTCTCTGTGGGTTCCCATCATGACCCCCCTCCCCCAGGCTCATACAATTCCTCCTACTTTTCTTGAGCAAGACTCCAGGATCTCAGCCCAGTGCTTGGCTGTGGGTCTCTGTCACTGGAAGAAGGCGCTATATAATGACAATTAGGGTAGTCACCCATCTGATTACAGGGGAAGGCCAGTTCAGACACCCTCTCCATTATTACTAGGATCTTAGCTGGAGTCATCCTTGTGGATTCCTGGGAGTTTCCCAGACACCAGGTTTCTCCCTAACCCTGAAATGCCCACTCCTCATCAAGGTTACTCTCCTGCTCCTCCGGGCCCCTAGCTCTTCTCTTGTACCCACCCGCCTGCCTGCCAGCCCAACCTGTATGTTTGGAAAGAGGAAGAAACACCGGGTGGAGGACTAGCTTCTTTCTGTTGTCTCTATGTAGAAGGATTCTAGTCCATTCAAATTGAAGCCTCACCTTTAGGACTTATTTATTCTTAATTACTTCCTTATAACCCTTTCTCCAAATGGAATCACTTCGGGGGTTATAGTTTCAAACCTATGAGTTTTGTAGAAGCATATCTTGTTCGTTGTACCAACTTTCATGAAGCTGGAGAGTAAAATTGGCTTCAGTTCTACTACTGGCTGCGGGATCTTGGGAAAGTCATTCAATCACTATTTGATTTGTTCTTTGTCACCTCTAAAATGGGGACTATAATACTTACATCCCAGGATCATTTTGAGGCACAGGTGTCCTAGGATATCCACATAGAAATCAATTAACACAGTTGGAAGGAGCAGCCCGTGCTGCGTCTCCCTGAGATCCCAGGAAGCATTGCGTTTCCATTGTATATCTATTTATTTGGAATTATGTTCAAGGATGTTATGGAAATGGGGGGGGCTTGTAGTCCTTTAAGCTGTGCCTTGATCCAAGCACTCTCTGAGAATAAAACAAGAAAACTGCTCATAAAGGTCTTACTAACAGTGCCTGGCATGCAGTAAATTGAACCTCATCAAAATCCAATTGAGTCCACAAATCTGGACTTTTGCAGTTTTGGGTTAATCGATATTTGTAGTGGCTCTTAGTCCCCACAAAAGCTCAGAATCATCTGGACTCTTTTAAGAGGTGCTCCTGCCTACAGAGGTAACTAGCCTGGGGCTTCTGAATCAATTGTTCCCGTGTAGGGATTCAGTTTAGAATTTTTTTTTAATCTCTCAAACTGATTTTTAATGTACAGCAAGGGTTGAAAACCAGTGTTCATTGGGGCCTTTGGAAAGACCTAACACTGCAGCAGAAGGTTTGAATTAATACTGCCTGGTAAGAAAGCAGGCTTTCTGACCCTAAAAATAAGTTAAGGCTTTCAAAGTAGGATTTGGGGATGATATGGCATTGGTGTGTTGTTCTTTTCCCCCTTTCCCTGTGAAGTGAAGAAACAGCATTACTGCCACAACTATAACCACAGTGTTCCCTTGGTTTTTTCCCCAGTAGAAATGCCACATTGTAACCCACTTTTGGAACTCACTGGTTAATGGAATGAATTATTCAATACTCCACAAATTAGAGATAGCACAAACATCCTTTTTTCTCATGCCTACTTTGAACTCAATGTGTTTGTTGGCAAATATACATGAGAATTTTTCTGTCTTATTTATTTCTGGGCACATCTAATCTAATCTACTGTTTCCTGAAGACTAAGTTCTTAGTAATTATTAAATAAATGAAATGAAATGAACATGGTTCCCCACACAAATCAATAAAAGTGAACTTAGAGTCTAGGACATATTCTAGTTTAGAGGTGTGTATATGAAGGGCAAGCTTCCTGTCTTCATATTGGTCACTTGGTGGTAATTAAAATAAATTGTTGTGACTAAGAATCCTCAGAAGACTAAAGAGAAAGGTAGAATCGTGACTCTGTGCTCATCTATCGACAGTATCATATTCCTACTTGAATATAAATCAGTAGGTCTCTAAAAGTTTTCAGCTTGATTATTAACAATTATAAAGGAAAAAACAGTTGTGTCAGGCATTTGTACTATGACATAAGAAGAAGGTTGAGTTGCTGATAGAACACGCATTTGCCTAGCCTCTTCACTTGGGTTTATCCAACTCTTTCTTCCTTTTGTGCTCACTTCTGTCAGTCTAGTTATAATTTGGAAAGAGCTTTAAAGCATCAGTGAAAATGTTCCCTTAATGGAATCTTAGAGGCAGGCACAGAAGCTGGAACCAATCTACAACCCCTTATCCAAAACCCTTGGGGGCCAGCTGCATTTCAGAAGTCAGAAAATTTTAGATTTTAGGAAGATAATATGGTACATATGCTCTATATTTCTTCTCATCTCTAATGGGTTCTGGGGCAATATCCCATAGAAAAATGCATTAATATTTCTGCTGTGAAATGGATATATATTCACATTAAATATGATAGATAAAAAACCATAAATAGAAAAATGTCATTTCAGGACAGATATTTGCCACCAAATGAGTTTTTAAATCTTAAAATTTGCAAATGTTTTTGAATATTTGGACTTTTGGATATGACATTATGGACCTTTGATAGGCAATCCTTAATAGAAAGTGCTTAGAACAGTGTCTGGCACTTGAAAAACATTAGATAACTGTTGTTGTTTTCATTATCATAAGCTCCAATGTAGCTATGGTGCCACATTAAAAGAAATGCAACTGAGCCACAGACAAATTTGCCTCTACCCAATTACAGTGTTTCCCTGAAAATTTAGGAGGGCAAACAGTCTACTGGAAGCCTTGACTTCTGATTCTGACCAATATGAAAGAACATATGTCTTCCTAGCCTTCTTTCTTACAGTTTACAAAATTACTATGGGCTGGAGAGATGGCTCAACAGATAAGATCTCTTGCTGCTCCTCCAGAAGACCTGAGTTCCATTCCCAACATCCTCATGTCAGTTCACAACCATCCATAACTCCAGGCCCAGGTGATCCAAGGTCCTCTTCTGGCCTATGGAGGTACCAGACATGCACACAATGCACTACATACAGGAAAAGCACACATACAAATAAAAACAAATCTTTAAAAAATATTAGACATAGCACAACAAATAAGGATGGGGAGATTCTGAAAGGGGTAATGGAAGATCAACTATCTTGTGAGGTCAGCACTGGAAAATATCATGGTGGTTAGTCCTTTGGATTTCCCCACTGAGGACCCAACAGGGAGGCACTGTTACCCTAGTTTGCATTCTGATTTGCTGTCTACAGAGAAATCAGGGGGACCTAATGGCAGAAATCAATTCTCACCTCCATTCAGTATCAACAAGGTGAAATGATAGAGCATGACAAAGAGATTCACTTTTGCCACAGAACCACGTGGAGAACTGAACTTTCAGTCCAGGCATCTACAATGAGACAGTGAAAATCATTCCTCAGTTTTGCTAGGCCCACTAGGTATTGCTAAATATCAACTCTTTTTTTTTTCTTTTTTTTTAATGGAACACCATACACTCTTGGCTTCATTTACTTTTACTATTTTATTAATGTCAGAAGGGAAACTGGACGGTCAGTAATGAGAGACAGAGAGGAGACATATAGACGGAAATCTCTCTGGCTCCTTCTTCCGTAGGTGGAAGAGATCTTGAGTTCTTCCAGAGTTTTGCTCAGGTCAGTGGTCTCTGACGTGAGTGGACTCTTTAGGTAGGCCATTCCTGCACAGGGCTTTCCTGTGATTGGGTCAATTACTTGGCCCACTTTGAAAATGATCTCGGCCAGTTCGTGTTTCACATGCTTTGATTGAGCAGCAGGCAGAGCTCTGAGGAGCACGATGTCCCCGACACAGCATTGCTGAAGGGCATCTTGGGCAAAGTAGGTCTTCCGCTTGTTGAAGTACTTTAGCAAATAGGGATACAAAACAAGTCTGGTAGCTCTTACTTTAGCAGTTTTTACCATAGCTGTACCAATTACCTTCCCCATGACCCATTTGGCATGGACAGGTGAACAGACTATTGACATTATGTGTTTCTGACCACCTCCAGATTCCACCACTGGGATCAAGGCCCGTGGAGCAAGGGGCGCAGGGTGATCGCTAAATATCAACTCTTGATAAACTTACACACCATACCTAAACAGGATGGCTTCTTGCTAACAAATAATGTTAAATAAGAACAAGACTCTTTAAAATTTTCCTTATGTAGTTTTTTACACCTACTATAAATAGATATTACTTTAAGCAATAAGAAGTCTATATCTGATTTTAGCCAACTATTTGTGTTGTGGTACTGCCACTGAAGCAGGATTTTGTGTAAAGCTAGGAAAAGCTCTATTTTTGAGTTTCATCCCAGAAAAGAACAAAAATGCTTTGGTAAGCAATGACTGTTAGACTCTGACTCTTGCCAAACTTGTGGTATGGAGAGGACATTATACACACATGCTTCAAATAGACATTTGTTCCTTCAGTTAACAACCAGGTGTCACACTGTCAGTGTGTGTGTAGCAGTGGAGACAGGATAACAAAACAACTTACTGATCATGAGGAGCTCATAATATTTGGGCAGACAGGTAGGTAGATGAAGGCATTAAATATTTCGTTGAGGCCACTCACAAAGAGTGCATGGAGTCATAAGAGCTAATAAAAAACCTTTAAATTAAAAAGAGAATAAGAACCTAGCATACTAGAGAAAACTGATACCCAATCTCTCTACAAGTAAACCCAGCAGAGAACTCTAGAGAAGACTGGAACTGTTTGTGTCTTACTCACTGTTCTGACCAATACGATTTCTAAACCAGAGCATTTAATTGGGGGCTTGCTTACAGTTTGAGAGGGCGAATCCATGATGATCATGGTAGGATGCATTGTGGCAGGCAGGCATGGCATTGGAGCAGTACCTGAGTGCTTACATCCAATTTAAATGTTGGAGGCATAAAGAGAGTCAGACTGGGCCTTTTGTGGGCTTTTCAAATTGCAAAGTTCACTACTAGTGACACATCTCCTCCAACAAGGCCACATCCCCTAATCCTTCTGAAACAGTTCCACCAACTAGATTCCAATCATTCAAATAAATGAGTTTATGAGGGCTATTCTCATTCAAACCACCACAGTCAGTAACAGGAAACTGCTACTGGATTGTTTTCCTTTTTTGTTGATTTTGTAAATGTTTTTTTAAAATATTGTGGAAACACATAAATCATGACTATGTTTTCATAGAGGAAAAATTATCTTTTCATTTTCTTAACTGTATCTTTTGAAAGGCAGGGAAAAAATGATATTGTTGCAGCCCAGTTTTTGTATACTATTTTCATTGGGGGTGTCTTTCTATGGATTATTTAAAATGTCTTTCTGTATCTCAAGGGAACATAAATTTGATCTTGTTTTCTATGAAGAATGTAAAAACAATACGTAAAATGCCTAAGATATGCTAGAGATCCACTCATCATACCAAGACCCAGGGCAATTGCAGGTGAATGGGAACAGATATCGCACAGATGCTTACATGGAGATGACTTTGACATTGGGGGTTACCTGAATTGTTTTACAACAGAAGCCATAAAAATACACTTTAACAAACAACTATCGATTATCTTGAAACAAAGGAAGAAAGAGAACGTTTCAATAAGGGATTTAAAACTTCTAAAAAGGGAACAAACTGGAAATTGTAGAACCAAAATCAAATTAAACCATGAAAAATTCTCTCTGGATAGCTCAATCTTAAGTTGGAAACAAGACAGAAATAAATTAGTGAAATCAAAGACAGATCAATAGAAAAATAAATTAGTGAAATCAAAGACAGATCAATAGAAATTACCAATCTGAACTACAGGAAGAAGCAGGAGAAAATGGAAGACCAAAGGGATTACAAGATACTAACAGAAGCTCTAAACTTTGGATTATTGTGTTTCCAGAATAAGAAGAGAAAGCATAAGATTTTTAAAAAAAAAAAATGTTTGAGGCTGAATGTGTTGACAAATGCCACAAATTACTAGCCTTGTAGGTATGGGTAGTGTGAGTTCTAGGACAGCTGAGCTACATGAGAAGACTGTGTGTCAATACTGATTAGAGAAGTATTGTCTAGAATATGCTAAAGTTATATAAAGATGTAGTCTTGTACATTCAAGAAGTGAAACACACCCCAAGCAGTATAATCCTGAAGAAATACATGTCAAAAATATATCCCGATGAAACTCCTGAAATCTAAAGACAAGGTCAAAATTCTTAAAAGCACATACAGAAAAGGTGACATTATGTAAAGACAAACCACAATTCAAATCACAGTGTATTTATCACTCAAAACCATAAAGGTCAGAAATAAGTGATTCTGGGAAATAAGAACTGTTACAATGATGCCAAGATTAGTCAACTTCTAATAAGACTGACAAAGGAAAAGAGATGATTAATCACCAGCTAGGATATTACTATAGATCCTCTAGCCATTATAAGGTTAATGAGGAGTTATTACAAACAAGTCCATATACATAGATTTAACTAGGAAGATTAAATAGATCAATGCCTTGAAAAGCACAAACTACCAAAACTCATCTAACATAAAAAATACGATCTGAATTGCTCTATTAGTATTACCAAAATTGGATACATACATTTGAAACACCTGAAAAAGAAATCTCCATGCCTATATAATTGGATTATCAAATTCAACCAAATATTTAAACATGCAGAACAAATGGTATACAGTCTCTTCCAGAAAGTAGAATGAGAGGCAATGGTTTCCAACTTAATATATGAGGCCTTAACATGAAGACTGGACAAAAATTGAGGGAAGGAAAAGAGAGAAAATTACATTTAAGTCTATTGAGTTGACTTCTGTACCTGCCGATAAGAGTCATTCTTCTGCATGTGGATGCCCTAGTTCCCCAACCTAATTTATTGAAAAGATAATTCTATCTCTGTTGCTTGTTCTTAACACTCTTGTCAAAAAACATTGGTCTGTGAATGCATGTATCTATTTCTTTGTTTTTTATTCTTTTCCATACACCCATGTGTCAACTTTATTCAAATCTCATGCTGATTTGATTGCAATGGATTTGTACAATATTTTAAATTCAAAGTCAAGTAGTCACAATGTTTTCTGCTTTGTTCTCTTTGCTTGTAAATGTTATGGTTATTTGATGTGTGTGTGTGTGTGTGTGTGTGTGTGTGTGTGTGTGTGTGTGTATACAAATATATACAAATAATAAGATTTTTTCCTAGCATACTTTATAGTGTCTTTGGTGTTTTGATAGGGATTGCATTGAATAAGTAGATCTCATTGGGTAGTACAGGCAATTTAACAATCTTAATTCTTCCAGCGAATGCACACATAATATCATTCTACTTTTTGTGTTCCCTTTAATTAATTTGTTAATTTTTCATAATTTTCACTGTAGAAATAGTTTACGTCTATGGAAAATGTATTAGGACATGTTTCATTGTAGCTATTATAAATGGGATTGATTTATTAACTTCATGAGAGGTGGTCTTGCTCATGTATGCATGCACATCTATATGCTCAAGGTCTACACTGAGAATCTTCTTCAATCACTTTCAATCTCATTGTTTGAGGCAGGATCGCTCATTGAACCCAGAGGTGTCAGAGTTGGCTAAAATAAATTCATTCATTAACGGGCAAAGAAAGTGAAGTGCATATACACAATGGAATGCTATTCTGCCACAAAAAGGCAAAGTTCCTTGATTTGTGACAACATAAATGAAACTAGAGCCAATTATGTTATGTAAACTTAGCCAGGTACAAAAAGACAAGTACCACATGATATCATCCACATGTGGAATCTATGTATATTAATTATCTTTCTTGATGCTCGAATAAAATACAATAACAAAAGGAACTTTAAGAAAAAGAAGAATTTGGGAAGGAGCCCACCTTCCAGTGTCCTGCTCAGAGCTTCCTGAGGACTGGGGACTGATGTGGGGGAGCCCGACAGAGCGGACCAGCCCATCCAGAGTCTGTCTGCATCTTAGTCCCACTTTCATGCACAGGACAGGTTAAGTGTGGGTCTGTTTCTGGCTAGCCTTTTGGGGCCCTGCTCAGAGCCTCCTGAGACCTGGGGATTGCTCACACATGGGGGAACCCATCCCTGCCAACCAGCCTATCCAGAGTCTGCCAGCATCCTAGTCCACCCTCAACCCACTGGAAGAGGAGAGCCATCAGAATATTGGACCTGCTTGCACCCACCAGAAGAGAACCTTGGTCCTGTACTGACTGGGAACTACAGATGCAAGCATAACCAACAGAATACAAGAGATCAAAGAAAAAAAATCTCAGGCACTAAAGATAAACTAGAGGAAATAGATTCATCGACCAAAGAAAATCTTAAATACAACAAATCCTTAACACAAAGCATCCAGGAAATGAGGGACACAGTGAAAAGGCCAAACATAAAAAAATAGGCATAGAAGAAGGCAAAGAAGCCCAGCTCAAATGTTCAAAAAACATATTCAACAAAATCATTGAAGAAAACTTTCCCAATCTGAAGAAGAACATGCCTATGAAAGTACATACCCAACACCATATAAACTGAACCAAAAAAAAGTCCCCTCACCACATAATAATCAAAACACCTAACATACAGAATAAAGAAGAATGTTAAGGGCAGTGAAGGAAAAAGGCCAGGTAACATAAAAAGGCAGACCTATCAAAATTACATCTGACTTCTCCATGGAAACTCTCAAGGCCACAAGATCCTGGATAGATGTTCTACAAGTACTAAGAGCCCATGGATGCCAGTCCAGGCTACTATAGCCAGAAAAACTTTCAATCTCTATACAAGGAGAAAACAAGATATTCAGGGACAAAGCCAGATTTTCACAATACATATCCACAAATTCAGCGCTAAAGAAAGTTCTGGAAGAAAAACTCCAATCCAAAGAAGTTAACTACACTCACAAAGACATAGGCAATAGATAATTCCACTTTACCAGAACCCAAAAGAAAAAGCAGGGCAAAGATAATCACAATACTACCGCCAACAACAAATCTAAAACAAACAAGAATTAACAATCAATGGTCCTTACTTTCCCTCAATGGTAATGGTCTTAACTAGCCTGTAAAAAGACACAGGCTAAGAGAATGAATGCAAAGACAGAATCCATCCTTCTGCTGCATACAAGAAACACATCTAAGCTTTAAAGACAGGCATTACTTCAGAGTAAAGGGTTGGGAAAAGATCTTCCAATCAAATGGACCCAAGAAGCAAGCAGGTGTAGCTATCCTAATGTCTAACAAGTTAGACTTCAAACCAAAATCAATCAAAAGAGATGAAGATCATTTCATATTCATCACAGGAGAAGTTCATCAGCACAAAGTCTCAATTCTGAAGATCTACACCCCAAATACAAAGACACCCACATTCATAAAGAAATGCTACTAAAACACAAAGCTCACATAAAACCTCACACACTCGTAGTGGGAGATTTCAACACCCCACTCTCACCACTAGATAGGACCACCAGACAAAACTTAACAAAGAAACAAAAGAACTAACAGAAGTTATGTCCCAATTGGTTTTAACAGACATCTATAGAACATTCTATCCAAACACAAAAGAATATACCTTCTTCTCAGCTCCACATAGAATCTTCTCTAAAATTAACCACATACTAGGCGACATAACAAACCTCAACAGATACAAAAAGAAAACAAAAATGCAATAGCCCCCTGTATCTTATCAGCCAACCATGCTTTAAAATTGGAATTCAACATCAACACAAATTGCAGAAATCCTACAAACTCATGGAAACGGAACAATGCACAACTGCACTGTTCCTAGGTCAAGGAAGAAATAAAGAAAGAAATTAAAGATGTCCTGGAATTCAATGAGAATGAAGACACGACATAACTGAACTTATAAGAGGAAAGTTCATTGCACTAAGTACCCATATGAAGAAAACGGAGGACAGTCACATTAGAGAATTAACAGCACAACTGAAAGCCTTAGAACAAAAAGAAGTAAACTCACCCCAGAGGAGTAGACACCAGGAAATAATCAATTTGAAGACTGAAATCAATAAAATAGAAGCTATGAAAACAATACAAAGAATCAATGTAACAAAGAGTTGGGTTTTTTGAGAAAATTAACAAGATAGACAAACCTTTATCCAAACTAACCAAACAGTAGAGGAAGAACATGCAAATCAACAAAATCGGAAATGAAAAGGGGGGCATAACAACGAACACTGAGAAAATCCAGAGAATTTTCAGGTCATAGTCTTAAAACCTGTACTCCACAAATGCGAAAATTCAAAGGAAATGGACAAATTTCTGGATAGCTAACACTTACCAAAATAAATCAAGAACAGATAAGCAACTTGAATAGACCTATAAGCCCTAAGGAAATAGAAGCATTATCAAAAGCCTCCCAACCGGAATAAAAGCCCAGGGCCAGATGGCTTCAGTGCAGAATTCTACCAGAAATTCAAAGAAGAGCTAATACCAATACTCCTCAAATAGTTTCACACAATAGAAGCAAAAGGTTCATTACCAAACTTTTTTTTATGAGGCTACAGTTAACTTGGTACCCATGCCACACAAAGATATAACGAAGAAAGAAAGCTATAGACTAATATCGCTCATGAGCATTGATGCAAAAATACTCAACAAAATACTGGCAAATCAAATCCAAGAAAAAACATCAGAGAAATTGTCTACAATGACCAAGTGGGCTTTATTCCAGGGATTCAGGGATGGTTCAACATATGAAAATCTATCAATAGGATCCACCATATAAACTAACAGAAAAAGAAAAACCACATGATCATCTTATGAGATGCTGAGAAAGTCTTTGACAACACCCTTTCATGATAAAGGTCTTGGAGAGATCAGGGATAACAAGAACATACCTAAACATAATAAAAGCAATATACAGTAAACCAACAGCCAACTTCAAACTCTCTGCGGGGGGGGGGGATTGGAATCACAGGCAAATGGGTGGAACTTGAAGAAACCTTCCTGAATGAGGTAACTCAGTCACAAAAAGAGGATCATGGAATGTACTCACTCATATATGGATTTTAGACATAGAGCAAAGGATCACCAGCCTATAATTCACACCACTAGAGAAACTAGGATACAAGGAGGAATCTAAGAGATTAATACAAGGCCCCTCACAGAAGGGGAAAGGAACAAGATCTCCTGAGCATATTGGGAGTGGGTGGGCAGTGCATGGAAAGGGAGCTAGGAGAAAGAGAAGGGGGAAGAGGAAAGCATGTGGGTCTAGGAAGATTGAGTCAGGGAGGAATAGATGAGATAACAAAAGAGAGAGCGAGAGATACCATAAAAGAGGGAGCCATTATATGTTTGAAGACAAAACTGACTCTATAGAAATGTCCAGAGACCTACAACCATAACCCCAACTAACAATCTGAGCCATAGTGGAAAGGCTACCTTAAATGTCCTTCCCTGATAATGAGATTGATAACTAACTTATATGCCATCCTAGAGCCCTCACCTAGTAACAGAAGCAGACTCCCACAGCTAAACACTGAGCTCAACTCCTGTAATCCAGTTGCAGAGAGGGAGGAGTGATAAGAAATGGGTACAAGACCAGGCTATAGAAACCCACAGAGACAGCTGACCTGAACAAGGGGGAACTCATGAACCCCCAGACTGATAGCTGGGAAACCAGCATTGGACTGAGTCAGATCCCCTGAATGTGGGTCTCAGTTAGAAGGCCTGGGCAGTCCAAGGGACCTCTGACAATGGAACCAGGATGTATCCCTGGTGCACAAAAGGACTTTGGGAGCACATTCCCATGGAGGGATACTCCCTTAACCTAGAGGCAGGAGGGAGGGTCTAGTCCCTACTCCAAATGACTTGACAGAGTTTGATGATTCCTCCTGGAAGGCATCACCCTTCCTGTGGAGTGGGGGGGATGGAATGGGAGAGGAGTCTGGGGAGGCATGAGAGGGAGGGAGAGGAAACTGGGATCAATATGTAAATTATATATATAATCACAATTTTATGTTTCATTTTAAAATAGATTAGAGCCAAGTTTGATACCACATATCTTCAGTATATTGAATGTTGAGGCAGTAGGATTATTGATTCAAGACCAGCCTGGTGTGTATAGTGAGTTCCAGGGCAGATTGGGCTATACAGTGAGACCCTCTCTCAATGAAAACCTAAATTTGTTCTTTATTTAAAGTAGCTAACTATAAAGTTGATATGTTTTGTGGCCTTTAGTATATAACTGTTCAATAAAATACTAAAAATAGAATTCAGCAACCAAATGGAGATTATTGAAGGAGCTCAAGACTAGCTTACACGAAAATTACTCAATGTACCCCACCATATTAATAGGCTGAAGAAAAAACTCACAAGGTTTTATCAATTGATGTACACATGTATTTAATAGAGTGCAACCATCATTAATGGTTCAAAAGAAAGAATTCTCATTTTTTTATTTAAGAGTGAGGGGTGCTTCTCTAACATTTTGCAGACCATTTGCAAAAAAAACCCTGAAGCTCTATAATCATACATAATGCTGAGAGACTGAATCTTTCTCCTAAAAGATATGCAATAAGACATTAAAAATTACTCTTAACATTTTTTATTTGTCCTGGTCCTGGTGTTCTAAGCACTTCAATAAATCAAGGGAAAAAGATAGAAAATTGGAAATTATGAAAGAATGGGCAATGGTATTTTTAAGCCTATCAAGTAATAAATGAGCTTACAAAAATTTTATAATATAATAATAACACACTAAAATTTTGTGATAGATTATTATCTTTGATTATTTTTGTGCAATTATTCTAATTATTGTTGCTACTTTCCAGTTTTCATTTATGAAATAATTTATTTATTCTTTGAATTTTTCAAACATGTATACAATGTCTTTTGAGCAAATCTACCCTGACTACTTTTCTCCATCTCCCCACTGGACTCCATCATAACATCTTTCCCCAAACTTTATATTGTTCTCTTCCTTCCTTCCTTCCTTCCTTCCTTCCTTCCTTCCTTCCTTCCTCCCTTCGTTTTTCTTGTCTGTTTATTCTTTAAACCCAATGAGTATAGTTTGTGCTGTTCCTATTACATGGGTATAGGATCATTCGCTGGGGCATGAGCAACCTACCAGTTGCCATATCCTCAAAGATAAGTGACTTTTCCTTCCCTGGAAGCCACCAGCTGCCAATAGCTCCACAGATAGAGGTGAGGCATTGAGATCTGCTCCACGAGCTCTGCTGCAATTTTACTGGCTCAATTTTGTGGAGGTCAGCATAGTTGCTGAGGATTCATATGTGAAAGAGTCATGACCTGTCCGGAGGACGGCATGTCACTGTGCTCATCCCCATTCTCTCACTTTTATTTATTTATTTATTTATTTATTTATTTATTTATTTATTTATTTATTTATTCATTTCTTTTTGTTGTTTTGTTTTGTTTTGTTTTGTTGAGACAGGGGTTCTCTGTGGCTTTGGAGCCTGTCCTGGAACTAGCTCTTGTAGTCCAGGTTGATCTCGAACTCACAGAGATCTGCCTGCCTCTGCCTCCCCAGTGCTGAGATTAAAGGCGTACACCACCACTGCTCGCTCTTACAGTCTTTTTGCTTCATATTCTGTAATGTTTCCTTAGCTTTGAGGGGCAGAGATTCATATAGATGATCCATCCATAACTGAACACTCACAGTCACTTATTCCCAGAACATTGAATATCAGTGAGTCTCTTTATCAATCACTATCCAATGTAGGAAGAAGCTTCTGTAACCAAAGTTGGGTTCTTCTCTAGGTCTGTGACTTCCTGAGTCATAGACTTTTGGCCTGTTTTATAGTACCAGCCACAAAATTCCTCCTGGGGAGGAGATCTCAAATCCAATCAAGAGAACAATTGATTACCCCCATAAGCACTCTTGCCACCTCTGTACCAGTGAGCACATCTTGTATGGCAGATAGCATGCAGGGTCCAGCCCTGGATAAGTCTATTGGTGTGAATTTCCCTTTAGATCCTGCAGCACCTTCTAGCACTAGCCAGCAGGGAGAGAGTTTTCTGGTAAATTCAAAATTGAATTCTCTGTATCCTGCAACCAATCTATGTGGTGTCTTCAGCAATAGGGACTTGCTTCATTTTAAACATTTATAGACTTTAAAAATTATAACACACAACAGACATGGTACAGAAAAAATGTGTTTGTAACTATTCAAATACAGCACACAAATGTGCTAGAAAGATCAAATTAAACTAGCAATAATGGAATGAGGCCTAAAGTAAAGGGCAAGGGGTTATTAAATAACATAGCTTCTGATTTTCTGTTTACTGGAAGTTTGAAAAAGAATGCATTGATTATATTTTATTTGATTTTGAATTTAAAAAATTAAAATCAACATACAAAGTAACAGGTTTTATTATAGCAAATCCTTTTACATCTCTGTACATTAAAAGCAAATATGTGGAAATGGGAATTAGCAACGCATTATTTTAAATTACTTTAAAGAAATTGCAAAACTCAGTACAAATCTAAAATGCATATAGGATTTCTCTGTTGGATATTACAGAATACTGATTCAAAAAATATAGAAATCTAAGGCATGACATACCTTATCTATGGATTGGGAAATGTTATAAAGACGCAAATTCTCCCACCATACTAACTTCCCAGGTGTAATGAAATTTCTATCAAAATTCTAAGAAGGTGTATTATTGATAGGAATAGGGTTATTCAAAATGTATTTGAAAAAGCGAAAGCTAGGATAGCTTAAAAACAGTTCTGAAGAAATAATAGAATAGAAAGAATTTCTCTACCTAATATTGTCATGCTACCTAATGGCAATAGCCAAAGTGGTGTGGTATTGGTTGATAAGAAGACACATATATCAATAGAATAGAATGAAAGACTCTGAATAAATAAGTTCATTGATTGGTGACAAAATGTAAAAACACATAGATACAGGAAGGACAACTTATGATCTAGGGCTAGACAAAGGGGTTCTTAGATATGATAGCAAATGTATGACTCATGAGGGGAAAATATTCTGCTTCATTAAAATTATTTTCTGTAAATATTTTAAGGGAATGAAAAATCCCAGCTAGAGACCAGAAGAAAAAAATTCACTAACTAAATAATTTTTTCTAGGGCTATCGTAAATGACCACAATCTTGCTTCCTTCGGACAATAGCAATGCATTCTCACAGACTACTGGAAGCTCACAGAGCAACATGAAGTGGTCAGCATGTCCGAATTTTCTTGGGAAAGTGTAAAAGGAAAGAGTATGCCTTGTTTCTGACTTCTGGTGGTTGCTGGAAAACTGGTAATGCATTTGTAATATGAAAACCGCCTGCTTTGTAATAGTATTCTCCTTGTGTAAACACACAACAATCTCCCTTTCTCATAAGGGTACCAGCCCTTGAATCAGAATCAACTGTAACCATAGTTTATTTTCAATATATCTCCAAGGACTATATTTCTAAATAATGTCAGAGACTTGAATTCTTTTGGTGATAAATTAAAATTAAAAAATTTAAAAAAATAAGGTGGTAACATAAACTATATACCAATAAAGGCCTTATACTAATGATATATAGATTATAAAATAGGCAAATGATATCAACAGATATTTCACTAAAAAGAGATATGAATATCAAATAAGCACAGAAATAAACATTTGGTGACTATAGCCATTTAGAAAATACAAATGAAAACCACAGTGTGATAACACAACATCCTTAGTAAAATAGGTGATATATAAGATATAAGATATGATAACACTAAATACTGACAAGGATGTGAAAACACTGAATCACTCAAGCTGAAATCACTGAAGTGCTGAGGGCTGTGAAATAGTGCACACTCTGGGAAGAGTTCCTGTTTCCTAAATTCAAACGCACATTTACCAGAACAGCCCAGCAACTGACAGACAGAAATGGGAACATATTCCCATTCACATAAAAACTGATCACTGTTACTCATACCAGATTTACTTATGATATCAAAATGCTGGAAATAGTCTAACTCTCCTTCAATGGGTACCAGTTATGTAATCTCCATTATAGCCACACAATAGACTGTGACTCAGCAACAAAAAGAGTGCATTACTGATAACATGCAATGGCCTGGATAGATCTCAGTGGAATTGTACTTAATAAAAACATATCTCAAAATGCGGTATACTATGATTCTATATATGTGACTTTTTAAAACAATGATAAAATCAACAAGTTGGGTTTTTCAATGGAACAAGGAGGAAGGTCAGGTACAAATCCAAAGAGTTTATATGGGAGAGTTATGTTGTGGTAATGGACACAGGTGTTGTGCACTTTCATTGTGGAGCTGGTTGCACAAATCTACACTTGAAGTGAAATTGCACAGAACTCTTTATACATATGTAAATGTATGTAAAGAGATAAAAAACTAACTAAGGTCTTTATCAGCAGTATTGCATTAATGTGAATTTTCTGGGTTTTGCTATTGCACAACAGCTGTGTAGAAATTCATCATTAGGGGAAGCATGGCACACAGGACTTTTTCTACATTTTGCAACTTTTGATACAATTATTTTTAATTTAAAAGTTATAATATGAAGTAAAGGGTGTGAATTCCATATTTTAATCATCTTTGGCAGGGTTGAAAAAGGCATTATTAACCCTATTCAGTAATAATAAAGATTTATTGGATCACTGGAACAAAGATTTTACATTCAATGCCTTGTATCCATAAGAAGCAGACAGCATTATGTCTTTCTCATTTCCAGATCAGAAACAAGAAATGCAGAGACATTGGTTAGCTTGTCTTAAATCACACGTCATTTGTATAGCTGTGCTCGAAACATTGCCAGCATGTAGCAAATAGCTTGCTTTTAGTATTATCATCTTTCTGATAATGATTTGTTAGTTGTGGTCTTGACTGTAGCATTGAAAGACATCTGGTCTCTAAATTTATGCCAATGTCTCCGACCCTTATGTATACAATCATAAAGCTACCTGCCTCATAGAGTTTTTGTGAATGTAAGCTCAAATTAAGGGTGATGATGTATGTGCAAAGCTCTCTGTAAACAGTAAGCTCCCTGCATGTTAGTGACAGTACAGTTTATTCCATTACTTTGCCTCTTGATTGAAAGATAAAAAGCTTTTTGCCTCTCAGCCATGCCACGATCCACAAGCTCATCACCCAGCTCACTCACTGTGTGTTTCTATGGCATCAATCACCATAGTTTCTAGCTCCTCTGACAGAAATATTAGGTGAAAGTCAGTTTAACAGAAGGAATCCGTGAATTTGATTCAAAGAACTCTATCCTTTCCACTTCAAATTAGTGTTTAGCTGAGCAGCCAGCAGCAGGTCACAAACTTACCCACTAATGGTCATTGCTTCCCAATGTCATTTGCAAAACTTTAATAAAATAATTCATTCTGGGTTAGTTTTCTGAGGTTATCAATAACTGATAGCTCTTTCTGAAATCATTTTGTCTTCAGAGATGACATTCCACAGTTGTTTCCCTGCAGCAAGATTGGCAAGCTTTGACCTGTGGGCCATCTGGTTTTGTATGACCCATATGCTAATTTGATTTTACATTTTTGATGCTTGAAAAAATTCCTTAAAAACCATGAGATGTAAACGTTATATTACATTCACATTTCAGTGTCCAGCAACCAGGCTTTTCGATGGAACATGACTACTGTCCTTATTCATGAAGAACCAAGTGGTGGTAAAGGTTAAAATATTTTCTATTTGCTCCTGTACAGATAAAGCTTGTCAAGCCCAGCTCTACAAGATAAAACATCAGTAATCAGTACTAGGTAGATCTGTACTCAACTTATAGTTAGCTACTAACATCCGCCCCACTCATCCCATTGCCTCTTGGCTTTCTCTAGGTTTTGAAATCACACTGATCTCCCCCTGTGCACAGCAAGGAGAACAAGGTCTAATTTTTGTTTCATATTTTTATCCCACGGGGTGCCTAGCACAGGGGTTTGCTCATAATAGAGTAAATAGACAAATAATGAGTGTTTTTAAAACAACAGAGATACATCAAATTTCCATAGCAACTGTGTTTCATGACTGAAGGTTCACGGTGCAAAATCTTTTCTTTATATCCAGTCCATTCCGTTCAGGGCTGAGGGTTAAATGTGAAGATGCCACAGGTAAAAATGATCTTTAAACTCAGGAGCAAGTAGATCCACAATTCCCACTTCTGTTTAGGTGTCTGTTGTTGTTACTCTTGGAATAAAGATATTTCAAAATGAATCACAAAACCCACAGACCATAAAAGAAAAAGCTGATACATTTGACTAGATAAAAGGATTTCTTCATGACAAGAAACTCCCAAAGAAAGTGACAACTGATTGTATGGGTGGGGGAGCCCACAAGAGGATTAATATCATATAAAGAATGGATTGTATTGATAAAACAAGACCTTGTATTGTAAAAACAAGACTAACACATCAGAGAAAAATAGGTGGAGACAAACAAGCAGATTATGGTGGAAAAAATACAAATGGCTACTGAGAGGTTAAAGAGGTGTTCACCTTCAGTAATAATAAGAAATGCAAATATAAAATCATCTGCAGTCCCAGAGTAACATCTGATGTTGACAAGCTCAGATGGCATGCATTATGGCCTAAGTTTGGGGCAGCAAGCACTCTCACACATTGCTGGCAGGAGCATTATAATTTTCTCTGTGTGGCTATAACTGTGCCTGTCTTTTGATACAACACTACTAGAAATGTATTCTGCAAAGGTGCATGTACATGTGTAAAAAGATCTATATCCAATATTGATCACTGAGGCACTTAAATTTTTTAATAATTTATTAATTGCATAAAATACTGAATTTTCATTGTGGCATTTTCACTCTTACATTACCTTCTTTTATTATTTTATTCTCCTCCAAACCTAGATTCATTGTAGCAATTTTGTGCCAGTAAAATATTAGGAAAAATAAAATATAAATTAATAGATGTCTGTTAAATCCAGCATTGTTATTTTGCATTGTAACTAGGAAGTGATTTACATTCTAGAAACAGAGAAAAAGGTTAAAATGTCTATGTATACCCTCTTGCACATTTTTAATTTGTGCCATGTGATAAGAGTTTGGAGGGAATAAAGGGAAGGGAAAATGCTGTATTGAGTTTGGAGGGAATAAAGGGAAGGGAAAATGCTGTATTGAATTTTAATCTCAAAACAAAAATTAATAACTATTAGTTGTTAATAAAACCAGAAAATCTTAAAAATTAATACACTTTTTAAATGTGTATTTATTTCTTGGGTTTTGCTGGTAAAAACAGACTGTGTTATATATTATCATCCAGTATACCTCTGTTATATGTTTCTTATATATTTTTTCAGTAATTAGCAAATCTAATATATAAGGACTTATTAATTTTGGTGAGGCTGTAAGTGATCGGTTAAAACTTTACATGAATAAAATTTGATTTAGTCTAGGACTTTACCATGAAAACCAAGATTTGTAGGAATGCAAACACATTTTAATTTAGTAACAGGCAATGATGCTAATGAACATAGGCACAAATTCTCACTTCTGTGGAATCATTATTTTTGGCAATAGAAGCGTAGATAGGGCTATAATTCAAATTTCTAATTATTGTCCTATGCCAAATGCATCATCTAGAGGTTAGTCATTACACATATTTATAACGAGTGATAGTTTCCTCTTCTGCACCCTCTTCTGTACAGCCTAGGATTGCTCATGAGAGGAAAAAGATCTCTGTCTCTCCCCAGGTCAGTGCAGCTTTTCATCTCTTTCTCCACAAATACCAAAGGAAATCTGGATCATCAGTGTCTCCTCTATTTGCTAATCAGCATTCAAAAGCCCTTTCTTCTCAGGGTGTATTGTTCTAAGGATGAAAATTAAAGTATGTGCATATATGTATATTAAACAGACACAGCAGTAATTAATTTTGTTTGCACAAAAATCAGGTCTGATCTCACTTACAGTGGAAACCTCTACCATCCAAATGGTATTCTACACAAGGCCGAGACACTCTTTTCCAGCAACGTTAGCCTTGCTGTTCCACATGGTACTATTGCCTGTTTGCGCCATGCTGCCTCCCTTATCAGTTTGTGAGCTCAAAAAAAAAAAAAAAAAAGTGCAGATTGGACGGTGTTGTGTTTTTTACCCTTTAACCTTTCCTCTCTGTGCTTCCACAAACATTGTCATAGAAAATGTGCTCAGTCAGTTATTGAATGAGTTAATGAGTAAGCGCCCATCACTGCTGCTTTCTGCCACAGATTTAAAAGCAGGACTGTTTAGATTACCCTCCCCCTACTCAGCTACAGTCCCTGGCTGTGTTTTCCCCTTTCCTTTTTCCATAGTGCTATTGCTGTCTTTAGAGCCCCTTCTCCCCACTCCATGTATGCATATGTGTATAGCAAGCAATAGAAGGTATGGGAGGAGTGATTATGCAAATGGAGTGCTCATTCATGGAATTCTCAAAAACTAAATAAATAAGGCCTTTTAAAGTATTTTTTTTTAAAAAAAAGAAAAAAACAGGAATATTTAGTGACTTGGTCCCACAGATATCAGGGTAGAAGTGTCAGAAATCCTCAGTAATATTTTACAGGCTCTACAAACTCCCTGGAACCCACGCGGTGAAAGGAGAGAACTGACTGTGTCCTCTGTCACCCACAGCTGTCCTCTGACATCGGCATGTTCACATGTTGCATGAAACATGTCAGTGTTTTTGAAAAGATCACAAAGACTTGCTGTGAAGGACATGGATGTGATGGCTCCTGTACAGCAATTTGTTTGGTTCATTAATTTATTGATTTTATTTTGATTTCTGTCTTAATTCATATCCTACTGTAGATGAAGCTAATTAAGACAAGGCCGAATAGAAAAGCCGACAGCTTAAACATCTGCTCATCATTTTAAATGGAAAATAAAAACCAATACATTTGTGTCGATGACCTAAATGAAGTGTTCTGCTTTTATCAGTTGTCTCTAGTCATTAAGTAGTCTAGCATTGTAAGTAAAGTTTTTGTTTTGTCTGTGACTGTTTTTAGAGTACAGACAAGGAGCTGTAACAGAGAACATATCACCCACATATCTCAAATATTTCCTGGCCAATTTACAGGAAAAAAAAAACCCAACACTTGTCTAGTCCTGCTATCTCTGATGATAATGACAAGTGGTATAGAGAATGGAGTATTCATATAACAAGCAGCTAATACTGCACTGAGCTCTAGTAACTGTCAGGGATTGGGAAATTATAAGATCACAAAAGTCCAGATTAGTGTATGTCTGCAACATACTCTCAGCAACAAGAGACAGGACAGATTTTCATATCACAGAGTAAACAATGACAAACCTCTTCTGACATCCTCCACACATGTACCGTGGCAAGGACACTCCACTCTCTACTCCACATACTAATTAATTAGCTAATTAATGTGGTAACAAAATTCTTAAAGGGAAAAAATCAACCTATGTTGTTCAGCTTTGGAATTTGAGATTTTAAGTCTAAAATTGAAGACTGGAGTTTGCATCCTAGTGCCCACATAAAACCTGGACATGGTCCTGAGCACTGAGATAGTTGAAAATAAGAAGGTTGCTAGGGCTTGCTGGCTGCCAGCCTAGCTCCACACTCAGTGAGACCATTCAAAGGATAATGTGAAAAGTAATAGTAGAAGGTACTGGCACTCTCCTCTGGCCACTGCACGGGCACACAGACACACACACCCTGACAAACATGTCCATACACTACACGCATAGAAACTGTAATACTGTGGTTGGAGTTACCCAAGAGATCAAGACCAAAAATCTCATACTGTGTCAAAAATCATAGAGTCATCTCTCTGACTCCAGTATTAAATGACTTACTCTGCATTTAAATGTATCAAACTGTGAGAATTACAATGAAAAATAGAAGACACGGTTTTTTTTCATTCATTCCACAAATAATAGTGACTACAATGTACCAATCTGTATTCCAGGCTCTTTGAAGAAAGTAGTGAGAAAAAAAAAAAAAACAGACAAAACCTCCTGCTCTTAGAGTGCTCATGTCCTCAGAGTGAGAAACTTATAATATGTCACATAGAATCTATGTGACCTGCCTCCTTCAAACCACCCAGCTCTCGCCAACTGTATTGTACAGATAAGAGAATCAAGACTTTGAGAGTTCAAGTACTCACCAAAAATCATCATTAGTGAGTGGCAGGGTCCTGGTCTGCCTGCTTGCAAAGTCTGCGTGTAAGAACGTGATGACCAACTGACTGGCTAGCTAGTACGTAGTTATGCTCAGCGACTGGCCTTAAAGGAATCTTTGAGTGCTTCACAATTTTCTTCTAAAGTGAATCAACTGCAATGGTAAGACCTTCATCTGTGGAAGAACTATCAGAAACTCTGAGCCAACAGGCTAGAATGCAGATTCTTCTGGAAATGATGACCCCTTTGCCTCTGGAAAGGAATGACAAAGGAGATTTTTTGAGATTGATATTTTTCAAAAATGCCAGGATTGAGATTCCAAGATAAAGAATCTTAAAGACTACCCTAACAACCTCTGACTGAGGAAGTGGCAGTATGCCTCAGAAGGACAGCTCACCAAGGAAAAAGAGACATGAAAAACATATTTGTGCCTTTGGCCTTGAGTTCAAAGTCATCTAAGAATGTATTTGTTACCCAAGGTAACCTCAATCAGAGGCCCTGTCACCCAGATCCTGAAAGAACATGGTCCTCTGTGGAGTGAACCACAAGGCAGGCAGCTTTTGTATTTTCAGCAGCAAAAGTCCACTGCAATGATTCGGAGTCAAATCATTCAGGGATTGCCACCCAAATGTGTGAATTTCCTCCAATTTGGTGGGAACTTCAGAAATAATATCTACAAACCTGAATGAACTTGACTATCCCAAAGCCTAGTTTTTAAGTCTTTCGAACTTGTGTTTATGTCGCTAAAGGACAGCTAAAGTCTATATAATGTAGTAATTTTCACTATTTCATCATCTCAACCACTGTACAAATATCTTAACATTACATCAAGATGCTTGGGGAGATGCTAGGAATTTGCTCTGCCAGGCGTGGTGGAGGGAAAAAAGAATTCCTAGCTGAATCTAAGCTAGGATTTAGACATAGCTAAATTCTTTGACTTCACTGAGATTTCTCAAACATGTGGGTCAGAGATGTGCTCATGATCAGCTAAGGGATTACTATGCTTGTTCCACAGGGCAGGCAAATAACTGAATGTCCAGGAAAGACAGGCTGAGCCACCATAGAGAAACCCAGAGTAACAGCTTTATTGTAAACAGATCCCCTCAGGATGGGGTACTATGCTGGGAATCCAGTAAATGCTCTCTGAATTGAGTGCTTTACAGGGCCTTTGGGTTCTTCTCTTTCCCTTATTGGTCCTGTTAAACACCTGGCCCATGACTTGCAACTGTTTCTCATCGGAGAAGTAGCTGCCATTTCAGGGAGCGCTTACTTGATTTGTCCAACTACCTGTGTCCTTCAAACTCTCCTTCAAATCTACTCATTGCTTTTTTTTTTTTTAGGTTTCTTAGCTTCTTCCCATATTCTTTTCATTGCTCATTTTAGGTTTCTTAAACCATCACTTCTTTGAAACTTCATGAGTGAATTCCCCCTGGCCTTCCCCCAAACCCGTGTGTGTGTGTGTGTGTGTGTGTGTGTGTGTGTGTGTGTGTGTGTGTGTGTGTGTGTGTGTGTGTGTACACATGCCTGCGCATGCCCACACGTACTGCATTAAGTGTTCCTGGAGACTACCAGAGAATTGGGATGCCTATTTACACTTTAAAGTCATTATTACAGGTAGTCCTATTTAGTTCGTTTTCTCATTTTTCTGAATAAGTATTCCATGTGTTTTCCTTCTCTTCAAAACTTCTGTGCTCTTCATCCTTCACTGATGATTTGATTTTAAAAATTCACTGAGATAACAGAGGCTAACAAACTTGAATCCTGCACTTACCTGTCATCCCTTCAATTCATTGACGATTTCCCTTTCCTGGATTACTGTCCTCCCAACCCAAACTCCATGTAGATATGCTCACTTTTAGACCTTTTGTGTGTGTGGTGAGTTGTGTGCATGGTGCATGTGCCTGAAAATGCCAGTACAGGGCTCCTTGCCCATGAATATTCTCTTGAGAGTGGGTCTCTCACTGAACCAGAAGCCTATGCTTTAGGCTATGTTAGCTGGCCAGTGAGATTGAAGAATCCTACTGTCTCTGCCCACTATACTGGAGTTCCATGCACACATAGCCATAGCTAGACTAGATTTTTTTAAATTTAACATGGGTACCGGGGATTTGAACTCAGTTCCTTATTCTTGCAGAAGTGTCTTTATCCACTGAGCTATCTACTCATTCCTCATCTGTCCTTGGTGACTTCAAATGAGTATTGAATCAATACCCCCATTCCCTAATACCACTACATTTCCTTCCCAATGTTATATGCTCTTGCCTTAAATCCACTGAGTCCACTTAGTGCTGTCTGTATGTGCATGGCTCTAGGACCATCTACTGAAGCATTAGTAGCTTCTTGATGTCCTCATTCCTGAAGAAAACTGACTTCCCTTCTTCCATCACCCATCAGCTGTCAAAAGTTCTTCAGCCAGGGCTTGAATCCCTCACCCAATACATGTTACTATCTATAATACTACCTTCAACTTTTCTTGCTTACTTCTCTAAATTCTCCCATCAATCATTCTTTAATCTTACCTGCACCCTCATCATATTAATCTTACTTGTCCATTTGATTGTTTTTTGTTGTTTGTCTTGTTTTTCTGACAGGTTGAAATCCTCACTTCTTCAGTTCCTTCTTTATTCAATCCAGACCCTGGGATTCAATATTATGTTCATCTACTTGCACGTGTTGAAATTAATGATATCTATCTATCTATCAAATTTGAGAAGGAGTGGATTAGGAGTAATAACAGTGGGAGAGTGGAGGGAGGGACTTGGAGTAAGGAGAGAAGGGAAACTATGGTGGAATGTAAGATAGATAAATAGATGGATGGATAGATAGATAGATAGATAGATAGATAGATAGATAGATAGATATGTAGGGCACACAAGCCAGTCAAAGATGGCACTAAGGGAAATCAGATGGGCAAGTCCTGAGATGTTTACAAAAAAAAAAAAGATGATTGGTTTCCTAGATCAAACCAGATGAGGTCACTGCATGAACAACTTGTGTTCACTAATAAAGGGTAGGGTGCCTAAGCATGTTATAGGCTGACCTTTAAAACCATTGGCTGGCTGTTTTCCTGCTCTGTGGTTTTTATCCTTTAAAAGATGCTTGCTATGGGACAATAAACAACTTCCTGCTTGACTAGACTCCCTGATGTGTCTGATTGACTCCAGGATTCTGAGAGGCTGGGAAAAGGGTGACCAGCACATTTACCTTTCCTCGGACCCAGCTCAATCTTCCGTGGTTAGACTAAGACCCCTCCATAGATAGAAGAAAGGAAAAAGGAAAAAATTGAAATCCCTGTAAGAATTTCCTGAACCCACTCATTTCATAGGCTATGCTGTTTCCACTTCCATAAATACTATTCCTTACTCAGATCTGGCCTCTTTATTTGTCATTACACCAAGACAGTTCTGGAATCATTTCAACAACAGTCTTTGTTATTGCAAATGCAATAGACACTTTTGAGTCCTCAGCTTACCACAAGTGTCAGTAGCATTAGAGGTCACTGACTACTCACTTCTCCATTCTTGGTGCCCTGGACACAATGCTTCACAGTTTTTCTCCTACTTTCCAACTGCACATTACCTCTGAGTATCTTCAAGGCTCTTCTACAGGATCTTTATATGTGATCTTCAGGATAGAAATCTGTGTCTGACTCCATCCTGCAAAGGCACCTCTCACTACTTGCCTGACACTGCTAATAAATACAAGAAAATGCTAATTGTTATACAAGTACAAATGTAAAGGGGATGAGCTGTCCCTAAAGATGATTATGTCTCTGTACATTTTCTTTGTTAGTTTACCAAGGCCCTTAAACAAGCCTGACATAATAATCACAGTAAATAAGAATGATCCTCTATTTTGCTCCATTAGCAATTGCTTAGAATTTTAAAAATAGATCTTTTTAGTATGGGAATATTCTATACTTTTATTGAAAAGCTGGTTACCTGGGACACACAAATTTTCTTCCTTGGCACTCTTTTCTGCTATGAGTCAGTTGGAGTGCTCTTACATAAGAGCACAATAGGTTGGGTACCAAACCACTGCAAGAAATCCCAGGGTGTAGCAGCAGTCCATGGGACCTTCCAATGTTATTTAGGTAACTCTGTCCAATGAAAGGGCCATTTCCCATGTAAATTCAGAACATCTCTTACCTGAGCCTTTTAGATATATACTCGGTGTAGGAAAGCTTGTGCTCACACCAAGGGAAACTTTAGTCATATATCATTGCTGGATCATCTCCTGGGGATATGATCAGAGAAATTACAGGAACTTGATGATCAATATCTCTTCTCTAACTGATGTCACTTGCAACACTTAACTTTGAAATGCAGATAACCAATGACCATTCTATTTACTTCAGTTTGTGGGATTTATGAATCCATTTGGTGTCTCTAATATTGGTTAGGACACTGAAGCAACACTGTTTAATAGAGGACATGAGAATAAAGATACCAGAAGGAGCATAATGAAATGATAATAAGACAATCAGGTACTTCAGACCCTAAATATGTTATCTTAATCTTTAAAGCATACTTATAAGATAAAGACCACTTACTCTCTATATAATAAAAGAACAAATTAAAGCTTCAAGAAATTAAATAACATGAAGGAGTCACATGGCCAATATGTGGGAAACGGAATCCAAATTCAGATCTGTTTTAATGACATCCTCTCTATAAGCGGAAGAGGCTTAAATGCCTAAAGACATCAACAATGTCTCTTCGAATATTTCTCCATATCCAATATAACTAAGGTGTTCAGGCAATGAAGAAAATCAGCATGGCTTCATTGGCCCTAAATAATTCATATTCTTCTGTGTGCTTTTCCAAGAAGAAACTGATCCTATGCTATTGTGACTTTTGTCCTTATGATTAGACTATTAAGACTTCAAAACTCAGGAGCAACACACAGACCACAGACTGTTGCATTTGGATCCCACAGGCTGGAGGCTAAGGAGGGGAATGAGTCAGGGTATGCAGAGAGGGAATACAAGTATTTAATGAGAAGTGAGCACCAGGGTGTGTCTAGCATTCTAATCACCATAGCATTCCCTCAAGAGAGTGCCATAGAATATGGTACAAAGCAGGGTAGAAAAATGACTGAAAGCCAATTGAGAGATTATCAAGTAATCCTTTCAAATTTAGCTTAAGCCAGGTGGTGGTGGTGCACACCTTTAATCCCATCACTCAGGAGGCAGAGGTAGGGAGTGTCTCTGTGAGTTAGAGGCCAGCCTGGTCAACACAGTGATTTCTGAAACAGCCAGGGCTACACAGAGAAACTCTGCCTCAAAAAAACAAATGTATCAAACTTAGTTTGAACTTGTCAGTGCTTCAGTTTTCTTTGGGGAGCCTCTCTTGATACCTTCTCTTCATATAACTATTCTAATTCAGAAGCAGCAATTTTAATTAATTTTTATTAAAATTAAAAACAATCTTATTTTATATATTAATTTACCTTCCATCCTCCCATTCCCCCCACCAATTCCCATCCCAGCCCCATCCACTCCCCAGGGACTGTGATACCTTCCATGCAGGATTTTCAAAGTCTGACACATCATTTGTTATCTAAGCTGAGGGAGTATTCCTCCGTAGGGAATGGGCTCCATTCATGCACTAGGAATAAATACTGGT
Organism: Cricetiscus sungorus; assembly: GCA_030556225.1. Classification (NCBI taxonomy): domain Eukaryota; kingdom Metazoa; phylum Chordata; class Mammalia; order Rodentia; family Cricetidae; genus Cricetiscus; species Cricetiscus sungorus. Next base: position 14,460,778 of record JANBXA010000726.1, read on the forward strand.
TCCACTGCCAGAGGCCCCATAGACTGCACAGGCGTCCCAACTGTCACCCACATTCAGAAGGCTTCGTTCAGTCCTAGGCTGGTTTCCCAGCTATCTGATTGGGGTCCATGAGCTCCCCCTTGTTCAGGTCAGCTGTTTCTGTGGGTTTCTCCAGCCTGGTCTTGACCCCTTTGTTCACCACCCCTCCCTTTCTAGAACTGGATTCAAGGAGTCTGATTCTGCTTAGCTGTGGTGTCTGCTTCTGCTTCCATCAGCTACTGGATGAAGGCTCTAGGATGGTGTTTAAAGTAGTCATCAATCTCAATATTATAGGGGAAGGGCAAGAAGCAGCAATTCTTTTGTTTGTTTGTTTTGCAAGACAGGATTTCTCTGTGTAGCTTTGTAGACCAGGCTGGCCTTGAACTGACAGAGATCTACCTGCCTCTGCCTCCCAAGTACTGGGATTAAAGGTGTGAGCCACCAGTACCTGGATAGAAGCAGCAATTCTCATCCTCATGCTGTTTCCTCATCACCAAATACCCTCCCCACTTTCAGATTAATCAACTACATTCTCCATGTTGTCATAAACTTTATGTGTACATTTTGCAGCATGTAAATTCTACTTCTGCTTGACATGTTTCTTACTAATATGTAAGCTTCTCAAGGGTAGTTTTGTTTTCTCCTTGCACACAGAGTAGGCACCTTAATCTTTGTTCCATTTTGTAGACTGGCAATAGAATCAGCACAAGTCAATGTTATTGATCAATTCTTATTGAATTCATTCATTAATAAATGGTAGAGACAAAGCATGACATGTGAAGCAACAGTGGGCAAGATTTAAAATATAATGTTTTCTTCACATATTTTTTCAAAAAGGATTTAATGTGCTTAAAAATACTTGTATTAGGGAAGTCTTACAGAGGAGAGCAAGTGAGAAATTTTGTTGTGACCACTAATCTCTTAGTTTAGAGTCTTGAATAAAATCCATCTTCCAAGCTCCTCTGATTTTCCCTCTTGGCACAATACATAACCTCAGCTAAAACAACAATACTGCTGAAAAAGCTTTAAAATACTAATAGTCTTGGTGTCCTTTTTTCATTATTCCTTTCTCAGAGCTAACTGCTAGAGGACATAGGTGAGAAAAAAACTGTCAAGTGGAAATGAAGGAAAGTGTCAAAAAGAAATAAAGTTTCAAGTCACAAAAGGAAGTAACCTTTGCCCGCTGAGAAAGTAACCTTTGCCCGCTGAGATGTGCTATTCCGTGAGTCAGCTGTCTTTAAATGGAACAGCCACCAGATTCTAAAGATTTAAAGAGAATTTTTGCAAGACACAGGACAGAGATGGGGACAGACAGGAACAGAAAAGGAGAAAGGGGGAGATATAGAGACAACTGGACAGACAGACAGATAGACTGCCTGTCTGACTGACTGACTGACTGACTGACTGACTGACTGACTGACTGACTAGTAAAGGAAAAAGTGAAGAATAGCGAAAAGTTCCTTCAGAAATGGTAGCATGGCTTGGGAACTCCACAGAGACAGAATTTTTTCTCTTTGTTGATGCGCTTTTGAACCGGTGCACACATTGGCAAAGTTGACTGTCAGCTTCAAATGAGTGGCCTATCAACGGCATCGAGCTGTCTCAGTGTGTAGTGTGTGTGCCTCAGTGTGTAGTGTGTGTGTGTGTGTGTGTGTGTGTGTGTGTGTGTGTGTGTGTGTGTGTGTGGTTAGGTTTTTGAGACATGGTCTCATGTCTCCCAGACTTGTCTTTTAACTCACTATGAAATGGAGATGACCTTAAACCCCAGGTCTTCCTGCCTCTGTCTCCCAAATGCTAAGATTACAGTCATGTGCTATCATACAATGCTTAAGAACTGTATTTTAAAAGAGAAGATTGACAGTTCAAACACAAACATTAGACTATTTACCTTGGCTTCCTTTTTAAAAGGAAATTACAATAATCATTTGTTTATCGATGTAGAAAGCCCTTCAGAAAATATAAAAGAAGCACCTAAATTTTTCTATTTGCTAATGAACTTTCTCATTGCCAACAGCTTAAACCCCGTCCCCTCCTCCCCAAAAAGACAAGTTACAGCTAACGCTCAAACATTCATCTTCCCCTTCTAATTGCTGTGTAGGAGTAATTCTGTGACTCTGGAAGGAAACTTCAGTGAATAAATGAACGACTCTCTCATTTGCTATTTGGAAGTTATAAAAATTACAAGACATCATTCCATTATATTCCCTCATTTCCTTGTCATTGGGAAAGGTTCCAACCTTTCATCATATTAAAAAGCAATTATCAAAATGTTTTATTCCATAATAAGTTTGACTACTAGGAGAAAAAGTATTCAGCAATCAAAATAACGGGGTTCTTTTTAGCATATAAACAGGTGAGTCAACCCTCCAAATTTGAAAGAAAAAATTGTCAGTGAAATCTTCCTCAGGAACCCATCCATTTCAGAGTTTGGTATCTTCAGTTTGGTGTTTCTATACTTCCTGATTCCAGCTAAGCCATCCTGATTGCAGTAGTGATCTTGATAACTAGGCAACCTGGTTGAGTTGTCTTACAACTCTTACAAAAGTGGGCACACAGTGCTTTTCACCATGATGAGCTGGACTTTGTTAAAAAGAATTCAGAGTGTGCCCTCTCACAGTCAGTCAACCAATAGTAGGCTCACTCTGAAACCACCACATACAGTGTACTGAACTTCGGAGCTAGGCAGAATTACAAAGAGATTTAAAGATATACCTCCCAACCCCTCTGTGATAATCCTTAACATTGTATGGACTCCCACGATTTACAAAGGGCTTTCCCTCCTAGGTTCTCCCTTTTATCCCCACAGTAACCCAGATGAGCCAGTAACCCAGATATTTACCAATTGATAAATAAGAACCCAAGGTTCAAAAAGTCAGCATGCCTGGACTAGAGTAATGAGGATAGTTAAGAGAAAAGCAGTGGTGGCTGGAGCAAGTGCCCCAGTCTTTTGAGGAAGAGAGCAGTGCCCTTTTATACCCTGCTGCTTCTCCCAGAGCAACTGATGCAGAGACAAAGCAGAATCATAAAAAACTCTCAGGCTGAGTGCTCAGCCTAAAAATGGGCAACGGACATATGAGGAGATGGACTGGAGTGTCACTATTGTCTAGAACTCGTAGATTCCATGGCTCCTCTGTATGAAGTAGGCAGGACAGGTGCTCTCTTTTGATGGATGCAATCCGGAGGCTGCTTGTAGCATACAGGAGCTTTGTGCATAATAGGAAGGGTGGGAAATATGCCACTTCCTCTCAGTAGAGTGCCAGGACATGCCTGGCACAGAGTTTAGGTCTCAACCACCACTGTTGTCCCCAAATGGATACCTTGGTACTGGGCTTTTCTAATTGACAGTGGCAGCCATTTTTAACTGGAGCACTTTAGATACACAGGATAGTGGTCTTACTTCCCAAACCTATTGCCTCCAAATTTGCATTTTCATGAAATCTCCAAACGAAGCTACAAACAGAAGGTGAGTCCAGAGCAGGATTTGTAGGATTGCAGCAAAGTGAATTAGCAATCACCCCCTAAATGGCATGCAAATTCATCTAGCTGGAGGAAGAGGCTCTCTTCCTGGAACTCAAGGTACCATCAATGTTTTTCTTTCCCCTACTTCATTAGACAAACACTGTTCATTTGAGCCATCTATGATTCACTAAAGCCTGCACAGCTCTTGTTCTCAGGGAGGCCACTGCCTAGAAATAAAGACCATTTAGACCAACACAAGCACAGCAAAAGTATGTGCACGGTGTTGGAGGAACTTAGGAGCAGTGAACGACTATAACTATGCCTGATATGTGGATTCAGTGTTGAAAGATAGTGAAGAATGTCTCATCAAGCAAAGGTTCCTGTGCCTCCCACACAACTGTGGATTTGGACAGGGGGTGGGGTGCTGAATCTGATATAGTTACACAGACCTCCCTTGTGTCTGTCTCAGAGCCTAGCCCAGCAATCAATGTGTAGCTGTCACTCAACGAATGGTAGCCCTAACTGACTGACAAAGAGCTAGGACTAAAATGTGTGAATGAATGGCTTAGAACAGGAGTACAGACTGACTGGGGAAGTGAAGACATCTTGTAATTCCCCCAAAATGATATGCTACATTTGGTTATGGCCAGGGAAAGAGCTAAGAAATCTAGCATGATACTACGATTTCTTCTCTTAAATGAAAATGAAACAAAAAAGTTGTTAGAAACACTTTTTAAAAACACCTGTGTTTAACATGAATAATCTTTAACAATGAGCTGGGCGGAACCTGCATCTCTGCAATCAAGTCCATTTTCTTCAAATGGGCTGAGTGGAGTCCACTGAAAAAGGCTGTTGTCTGCTTTTTTTTTTTCCCAGCACACTGTGGGGTTCCATTTTGCTTTGTGTTAGAGAATGGACATTTTCTTTTTACAAATATGTATTGCACAGAACAAGGCAAGAGCTGCCTAAATGAAATCTAGTCATTAACCTAACTCTTAGAATCTGCATAATAGTTTCAGAGAGGGCCAGAAGAGTAGGTCACAGGCCAACAAGCCAGGGACCCAGTGGGACTTGTCTGGTCTCTGTTGATGCAGCAAAGCATGTTACAACACATATGCCCCAGAGCCTCTGTGTCCTGGCTATTCAGTTGTGCAATATGAATGGCTTGTAACCCGACTCTGCTTGGAAGTTGAATATAGAAGACATTTTCTATAATCTAAGAAATATGTTTCAGAACTTTAAGTTAGTTTCTGTTCCTGGGTATGAAACAATACCCTGGAATACAAGAAAGAGTAAGGAATCCATGGTGGTAGGAGTTAGAGTTGGTGAGGACCAGGAAGAGATAGTAGAGATTCCATGTCAAAGATCTAGAAAGTATGTTCAAACTGTGGCCTGGGGACAACACAAAATACTAAATTTATTTAAAGTGATATGTGTTACGGCAGGTTCCTCCCCGCCAGCCTCCCGGACCTGCCGCCATGGTCCCGTAACCACGTGTGTCCCAAATAACACTCAGAGACTCTGTATTTGATACAATCCTGTTGGCCAGTTACCATTATTGTTTATGGGCTAGCTCTGCCTTAATTATTAACCCATTTCTACTTATCTAAGTATTTCCACGTGGTCGTCTTATCAGGGAGCCGCGCGGCAGGCTTCCTGCTTCTTCCCGGGCTACATCTCGACTCCTCCCTACTACTTCCTCTTTCCTCCTCCTAGTCTCCTAGCCCCGCCTATCTAGTTTTCTATTGGCCACAGTGCTTTATTAACCAGTATGAGAAACATATATACAGAATAACATCTCCCATCATCTCCTCTTTTCTGTCTAAAGTAAAAGAAGGGGTTTAACCTTAACATAGCAAAATATATCATATAACAGTTATCAAATAAGAATCACAGTTAACAATATTTAGTCCATTAACACTTTGTAAGACTTAAAGAAAATATCATCTATCCTATCTTTGTGAGTTCAAAGACCTATATGTAACTTATCTTTAATCCTAACTAAGGAAAACTATAGTCATAACTACCTGTCTTCAACTCCATCAAAGACCACAAAAGGATAATATATAAACTCTAGAAATGACAGAGACAACTCATTGCCTGGTCAGTCACCCGAAGTTCTTCTGTAATGTTCCATCTTCAGCCCATAGGCCATAGTGTGTGTCCAGACTCCTCAACAAGGCAGGAAACTTTTCTCTGTGTTCTGTAGACTATCTGGCTGTCTGGCAGCCTCTTCCATGAAGCAGGAATCCTGTAGCAATGTCCATCTTGCATCAGCAGTCACCTTTTTGTGGGTCCTGCATGTCCAGTTTCTACAACATAAAGTCAAACAGTCCAGAAGAGTAGTACCTTGTCCAAATGGCTAGTCTTGTCATATTAGAAGCAAACTTTGTAACGAGTTTTTTTAATATCCATCTTTTTTTCTGATACAGGTGGTGTTATCAGGAGCAGTTGTGCCTCACTGTCAAGAAAATCCCTAAACCATTTTAAATGTCATATTTTGTAGGTCTTTGAAAGGTTTGAAGAATGTCTATTCATCTCAAATACATCTCTGCATATCTAGAAATCCTAACTAACTTAACACTAAGTTTTAATTATCATAGGTAACTCTCTATAATCTGTACTAAATTATACATTACACTTCTAAATGAGCTATATAAACACAATACCTAAACAAGAGGAGAAATATACATATTACAAAATTGACCTTAAATTGTATCAATAAAAGAAAATCCATTTCAAAGCAAAGTATTGATATCTATACCATAATTCCCTTTTTACCTTTAAAAAGATTGTTTGTGGTTATAGCCATTTATAACCAAGCCCATTTAAATGAAAACAAACATTTATAAACAATATTTGGGAATTTGGGTGTCGTTCTTTTTAAACTACATTTTGTTGATAGAGGGCGCTGTCATGGGGGTTCAAAGAAGATACAGAAATCTTGGTTGTAGTCTGCAAGGCTTTGTCTCAACTGCTTTGAATGTTGGATCATCTGGGGAGCTGTTTCAGGGGGTCTGGCTTGATCAAACCATATAAGTCTGGAAAGAATCCACAGCCATTTATTTTTTGTGGAAACAAAAATAGAAATTCTTTTTTCCAGTAACTTGTCCTTAAGCTTAAATTTGGGAGTCAAAGTATTTTTAAAATATATAAATTGAATTAATTTAGCAGTATTTCTTTTATCAAGTTGTTATTTTTTTAGCAATCAAATAATTTAAAGACAACAGAAGCGCGTATAGTATCTAAAATTTTTTTGTGTTTTTTATCTTTACGTGGCTTTTTTATTATTTTATTTTTTTTACTTTTATTTTTACATATTTTGAGACAGGGTTTCTCTGTGTAACTTTTATCTGTCCTGGAATTCAGTGCATACCAGGTTTGCTTTGAAATCACAGAGATCTGCTTGCATCTGTCTCCCGAGTGCTGGGATTAATGGCATGCGCCACCATACCCATTTAGTTCACTTTCTTTTTTCTTTTTAAATCATTGTATCCTGTTTCCTTTTCTCTCCCAAGCCAGCGTATTTTTTAAAACACAGTGTAAACCTTCATTGCAGCTCTTGTACACACCAATGAATTGTTAGCAGAGCTCTTTAAAAGCAAGGCGGTTTTTTGTCGCTCATGCTAATTTAGGAAACCTCCCTTAAAGGAGCCGCGCAACTCTGTCTATAGCAAAACAAATCCAACCAAGAAAATGCTGCTACTAAGAAGTCTTGCTAGTCTCTGTTCCCTTGTTTCTAAAAACTATTTTATAAGCTTTTGTTAAGTTTTAAGTGAAAGTTCTCAATCCCAGTTCTGACACCATTATGTTACAGCAGGTCTCCTGTCAGCCTCCTGGTCCTGCCGCCATTGTCCTGCAACCACGTGTGTCCCAAATAACACTCAGAGACTCTGTATTTGATACAATCCTGTTGGCCAATTACCATTACTGTTTATGGGCTAGCTCTGCCTTAATTATTAACCCATTTCTACTTATCTAAGTATTTCCACGTGGTCGTCTTATCAGGGAGCCGCGCGGCAGGCTTCCTGCTTCTTCCCGGGCTACATCTCGACTCCTCCCTACTACTTCCTCTTTCCTCCTCCTAGTCTCCTAGCTCCGCCTATCTAGTTTTCTATTGGCCACAGTGCTTTATTAACCAGTATGAAAAACATATATACAGAATAATATTTCCCATCAGATATGACATTATTTCTGTGAATTAAAAAACCCTCAATATGCAGTTCTTCAAGATGACAGTGTTGTATTGCAGTGTCATAAGGCTAGATATGCCTGATAGAGACCCTGACCAAACCCATGAGACAGAGAGAAGATGAGAAAAATGGCTGTACAGATTTCAGGAGTGAAGAACTAATGGAATGTGGGTAGCCAGAGATTTGACAGAATTAAATGACATAGACTTTTGGTTTGAGAAGTGGCATAGGCTGGCACCAAGGAGATGAAGATAGTGAGTTAGAATCTGAACACACCCAGCCAGAGGTTCTAACTTACTATCTTCATCTCCTTGGTGCAGATTTCTAGCAACAGGCGCAAGCACAGGACTAGAGTACAATGGAGATGCTGGTCTGGGGATACCAACATTGATGCTATGAGTTTATTGTTTCTTTTTTAAAAATGTTTTATTATTTAAGTATTTTGTGTATTTGAGTCATATGGGTAGAAGGCTGGTGTAAGGGAAACTTCCAAGAATCTACAAGTATGGCCCCAGCTAAGATTCTTGACAGCAGGGGATGGACCTGAACTGACTATCACCTGTGATTGGATTGGTGACTACTCTGGTTGTCATTGGAGAGCTTTATCCAGTGACTGATGGGGGCAGATTCAGGGACCCATAGCCAAACATTGGACTGCACTAGGAGAGTCCTACTGAATAGAGGGAGGAGGGACTGTAGGATACTGGGGTCAGGCATATCACAGGAAAATCCACAGAAAACAACTAGCTTGGCTCATGGGAACTCACACAGTCTAAACCAAGGAATCCTGTACGAGACTGATCTAGGTCCTCCACATATATGAAACAGTTTTGTAACTTCCTGGCAATGGAAGCAGGAGCTATCCCAGGTGCTTTGACTGGCTCTTGGGAACCTATTCCTCATGCTGGATTGCCTTGCCCAGCCTAAACACAGGGGGAAGGGCTGCTTATGGCAGCTTGATATGGGATACTTCCCTGATGCCCAGGGGAGGCTTGCCCCTTTCTGAAAGAATATATGGGAAGAGGGGTAGATTTGGAGGAGTGAAGGGGAAGAAGTAGGAAGAAATAGGTAGAGAGGAGGTTGGTGTGGTCAGGTGTAAAATAAATTAACTAAATATAAAAAATAAAGTGACACACACACAAATAAATTCCAAGAGACTGAGCTTAGCCTTACAGAAAGAAGTGGAAAATAAGTAAAGTAGAGGTTTCCAAGGTTTGTCTGGGGAAAAGTAAGATCAATGGGTACTATCTACTGTAGAATTTAGGTGTTATTGAAATAAAGGAAGCAAGACATTACACAATGACAGAGATTTTGCCATGATGTTTACTGGCAAGCTTTCTTTGTTGTCCCTAAGACACTTGCAGTGAGTGTCTGCACTTCATTTCATGAAAATAAAAACAAGAAAGGACAATAAAATTTCAAACAAAAACAAAACAATACAAACAAACAAAAAGAGTAAGTTGTCACCTTCCACTGGGGAATCTGGTGATTGAAGTTGGGTTGTCTGGTATGTGTAGCAAGCACTTTCATCCACTGATGATGCATCTTGTCATGAAATGATTTTTAAGTTAAAAAATTAATGTGTGCGTGCGTGAATATGTGTGCAGGTTTCCACAGGGGCCAGAAGAAGGCTACAGATCTATGAAACAGAGGTCTGACAAATGGGGAACCTGCATAAGACCAAACTTGATTCCCTTAATGTAGGGGATAATGGTGTGGCTGGGACAATATATGAGGCCACTGGCAGTGGGTCCAAGATCTAACTCTAATGCACAAACTGACTTAGTGAAGCCCATTCTATGTGGAGAGTTACCATGCTCAGCCTAGTCACAGGGGTATAGATGTGGAGAGGTGCCTTGGTCCTGCCCCCACAGGGCACAGTCTTTGTAGACAAAGTCTCAAAGGTCTCAAAGGGAGACCTTACTCTCTCTGAGGAGCAGATGGGAGATGGGGGGAGTGAAGGGAGCTGGAGGAGGGGAGAGAGGGGAACTGAGATTGGAATGTAAAAAATAAATTAATTAAATTGAAAAATTGAAAAGAGAATTTGAACATAGAGTACAACAAATTACCAGGGCAAAAGAGGAACCCTCAGCTTTGGGCCAGCATTGGTGGCTTGAACATGGTCTCCTTACAAACAGATCAGCACAGCACACTGTTCCCCCACTTTGCTTTCTATATTTTAAAAATTATTAAGGAGTTAGAAACCAATAGAAGCAGAAGGGTCATTGCCAAACTCTTTTTACAAGGCTACAATTACCTTAGTACCCAAGACACACAAAGACACAAATAAGAAAGAGAACTACAAACCAATCTTCTTCATGAACATTGATGCAAAAATACTCAATAAAATACTGGCAAATCTAATCCAGGAGCACATCAGAAAAATCATCCACCATGATCAAGTAGGCTTCATCCCAGGGATGGTTCAACATACAGAAATCCATTAATGTAATCCACCATATAAACAAACTGAAAAAGAAAAAACACATGACCATTTCACTAGATGCTGAAAAGCCTTTAACAAAATCCAACAGCCCTTCATGATTAAGGTCTTGGAGAGATCAGAGATAACAGGAACATTCCTAAACATAATAAAAGCAATATACAGCAAACCAACAACCAACATCAAACTAAATCGAGAGAAACTCTATGAAACAAGGCTGTCCACTTTCTCCATGTTTCTTCAGTATTACACTTGAAATTATAGTTTGAGCAATAAGAAAACAAAAGATCAAGGGGGTACAAATTGGAAAGGAAGAAGTCAAACTTTCACTATTTGCAGATGATATGATAGTTTAAATAAGTGACACAAAAAATTCTACCAGGGAACTCCTATAGCTGATAAACACCTTCAGCAAAGTGGCAGGATACAAGATACACTGAGATTGACAAATAATGGGACCTCCTGATACTGAGAACCTTCTGTAAGGCAAAGGACACAGTCAACAAAACAAAATGGCAGCCCACAGAATGGGAAAAGATATTTAGCAACGCCATATTTGAAAGAGGGCTGATTTCCAAAATAAACAAAGAACTCAAAAAGCTAGTTACCAAAACACCAAATAATCCAATTAAAAAGTAGAGGAATAGAGAATTCTCAGTAGAGGAATCTAAAATGGTTGAAAGACACTTAAGAAAGTGCTCAATATCCTTACACATCAAGGAAATGAAAATCAAAATAACACTGAGATACCATCTTACTCCTGTCAGAATGGCTAAAATCAAAAACACCGATGATAGTTCATGCTGGAGAGGATATGGAGAAAGGGGGACACTCTTCCACTGCTGGTGGGAGTGCAATCATGTGCAACCACTTTGGAAAATCGGTATGGCGGTTCCTCAGGAAAATGGGAATCAGTCTGGAATCTCAAGATCCAGAAATTTCACTCTTGAGCATATACCCAAAGGATGTACGTTCATACAACAAGGACATATGTTCAACTTATTCATAGCAGCATTGTTTGTAATAGCCAGAAACTGTAATCAACCTAGATGCCCCTCAACTGAAGAATGGATAGAGAAAATGTGGTACATTAACACAATGGAGTACTACTCTTCAGGAAAAAACAACAATGGAATCTTGAAATTCATAGACAAATGGATGGGACTGGAAGAAACCATCCTGAGTGAGGTAACCCAGTCACAGAAAGAAAAGCATGGTATGTGTTCACTCATACATGGGTATTAGACATAGAACAAAGAACTACCACCCCACAATTGACACAATCAGAGAAATTAGGAAACAAGGAGGACCATAAGACAGAAATACATGGTTCCCTGAAGAAGGGGAAAGGGACAAGAACTCCTGAACAAATTGGGAGCATGCAGGGAGAGGGGAGGGAGGTAGAAAAAAGAGAAGGGGAGAGGAGGAGGTGGGAGGAGAACAAGATGGAGCAGGAAGACTAAGACAGGGGAGGAATAAAGGAGAGCAAGAAAAGAGATACTTTAATAGATGGAGCCAGTACAGGGTTAAAAAGAACTCTGGCACTAGGGAAATGTTCAGAGATCCATAAAGATGACCCCAACTAAGAAACTAGGTAGTAGTGGAGAGGCTGCCTTTGATGCCCTTCCCCTATAATAAAATTGATGACTACCTTAATTGCCATCTCGGAGCCTTAGTCTAGTAGCTGATGGAAGCAGAAGCAGCCACTCACAGCTAAGCACTGAGCCATATTCCTGGAATCCAGTTACAGAGAGGGAGGAGGAATGATCAAAGAAGTCAAGATTGTGCTTGAGAACCCTAAAGAAACAGCTGACCTGACCTAATGAGAGTGCAAGGACCCCAGTTATAAAGCTGGGAAACTAGCATTAGACTGAACCAAGCCCTGTTAATGTGAGTGTCAGTGGGGAGTCCTGTGCAGTCTATGGGACCTCAGACAGTGGAACCAGGTCTATCCCTAGTGTACAAATGAACATTGGGAGCCCATTCCACATGGACGGATACTATTTCAGCCCAGATACATGGAGGAGGGCCTAGGCCCACCCCCAAATGATGTCACAGACTTTGATAATCCCCTATGGAAGGCCTCACTATCCTTGTGGAGTGGGTGGGGGATGGGTGGGGCTGGTGGGGGCATGGAAGAATGGGAGGGAGAGGGGAACTGGGGGATTTATATGTGAAATAAGATCTCTTATAAATAAAAAAATACTAAACAAAAACAATAATAATAACAACAACAAAAGAGTTAGAAACTATAGCATGGAGTCGAGTTTATTTAAGAAGTCAACAACAAGAAAGCAATAGCCACAAAACCTATGAAGTTTTCCCTGAATCTTCCCAAATGTTCACAGGGAACAAAACAATAGACACGTGGCTCTAGCCCACACTTTGCAACTAAGTGAGTGACATTCTTTTTCTGCTTAGGCTCCAGATCCCTTTATGGAAAAATAAGAGGTGAGGTAAAAATTAGTATCATATGACTAAGTAATCCCTCACCTGGGCATTTATCAGAAATCCAACCAGCTTGTGAAAGTGTCACTGTGTCAAGCACCATATTTGTAGTAGCATTGCCTATAACTGCCAGAATATGGAAACAACTTAAATATCCAACAGTGTATAAAGAAACTATCATGGATGTACACAGTGAAATGTTATTTAGCCTTAGAAAGAAGGAAATGGACAGGAGTGCCATAAATTCTGTCTTCCTGATATGACATAGCTACTACAATCATGAACACACAGCAACTGCGGCTTCTTGCACAAGATTTACACACAAAAAGACAGAAGGTATAGAAAGAAGTAGTTGAGAAAAAGAAGGGGTCAGCAGAAGTGACAGAGTTGAAAGAAGGTAATGAGGCTGGATATGACAAAAATATATGATCAAAATATAATCATAATTGCATACATATATGGAAGAGAGAGAGAGATCCTGTCCTTTACAACAATGTGGGAGCACCTAGAGGGCATTATTTAAATAAAATAAGCCAGATGCTACAGGGGAAACACTGTGTGATATCATTTATATGTAAAATGTGAAAACATGGAAATTACAAAAACGGGGACTTTAGAAGGGTGATAGCAGGACCTGGGGGGGAGAGAAAATGAGAAAGTACATCAGGGTTGAGGCTCTACTGTACAACCTAGTAATTATGCTTCATAATACCATATTGTCTACTTGAAATTTAATATAAAGAGTACTTAAGAGTGGAACTTTCCAGGCGTAGTGGTTCACATCTTTAATCCCAGCACTCCAGAGTCAGAGGCATGCAGATCCTTGTGAGTTTGAAGCTAGCCTGATCTACATAAGGAGTTTTAGGCAGCAAGAGATACATAATAAAATTTTATCTCAAAAAAACAGAGAAGGCCGGGCAGTGGAGGTGCTTTTAAGCAGTTCAGCTGTGGTGGTGCATGCTTTTAATCCCAGCACTCGGGAGGCAGAGGCAGGTGGATCTCTGTGAGTTCGAGGCCAGCATTGTCTACAGAGTGAGTGCCAGGACAGCCTCCAAAGCTACACAAAGAAACCCTGTCTCAAAAAACAAAAAGAAAAAATTGGGAAGGCCTGGAGAGATGGCTTAATGGTTAAGAGTGCATCCTGTTCTTGCTAAATGACCCGAGTTTGATCTCAAGCACCCACGTAGAGTAGCTCATTACTACCTGTAACTCTATCTACAAGGGGATCTGATGCCTCTGGCCTCCACAGGCATCTGTGCATGTGCCTTCTTATCACTACCAATGATGTACCAATGGAGCATTTTAATTACCTTGATTGTGGTGATGATGTTAAAAACAAACACATATTACGCTGTTATGTTGTGTATCTCTTCCATGCACAGTTTTAGTTGTCAATCATACATTAAAAAGCTGGGAAAAAATAAGTGTTAGCTGAGAGTCAGCCCTTGACAAGCTTCCCATTCTCCTTTAGCCCTGATCCTGTGCCAGCCTGTTGTACTCAGTTAAAGATAAAGATGTTGCTTTCAGAAAAGTCTAAAAGGCTGGGCAAGCATTTTGATTCATTTATTTATTTCTGAATTTAGTTGGTGCCTTATGTGCAGCAGGTTGAATTCATCAAACTCAGCTCATGGCACATTTATCATCATTGGTACCTTATTTAACTTATTTATTCCTGTCATTCCCTCACTTCACTCAAATTCTCCTAGCTCTCTCATTAGCAACTCATCTTTCCTGCTTAATGACTATATTTTATCTGCATATATTTCTCCTAAATGTTCATTATCATTTTGAGAGCACAATTTTGAATTTCTGAATGTGAGATACTGTTTTCACATATATTATTGCATTTGTTGCTCATGTTTACCAATTACTACATTTCTTAAAAATCTACACATGCTTCTCCTACATTACAACTAATCCTTTGTTTCTAGTTGCTGCAAACAACTCCAGAATGTGCATCTACCACACTTCAAGTATCCACTCTCAGTGATGGATGTCAGATAGTCTGCAACTCTGTCACCATAAATAATGCTGCAGTATGAGGCATTCTGATTTAGAAAAGAATTGTAGGGGACAGTATGGGAAGGGAGATGCTTCGGTGCAGTGATGGAAACGGTGAAGCGATACTGCTAAGGTCTCTTTTGTCCCAGTGTGCCATAGAACTGTAGGTGATGGGTTTAAATCCAAATGCTTCAGCTGAGAAGATAAGTGGTGTGGCCTTGTGTGGAATAATTAATATAGCATATCCTCTTTATTAATTATCATGGTGGTGGTATGCATGTAGGTGTGTGTGTGTGTGTGTGTGTATGAGAGAGAGAGAGAGAGAGAGAGAGAGAGAGAGAGGAAGAGAGAGAGAGAGAGACTCACTCTATAACCCTCTATAACCCAGGCTAGCCCACACACTCACTGTGTCATCTGCGCTGGCCTAGAACTCATGAAAATTCTCCTGCTTCAGCCTACCTAAGTGCTGGAAATGCGTGTGTAGGCCACCACTCTTGACTTAAGAAGTTATTTGAATCTCTTGACATCATGTTCCACATGCGCCCTCACTTCTGAAAACTGACACCCTGCACCCAACTTATCCAAACAGTGGTTTCTGGCTTTAAGCATATCTTTAAGGTGGCCTACAAAGTCTGCTTCTCTGTTTGGGTCTTCCTTGTATTCTCCATGGCAGCTATTTTAAACCTTCTCTGTCTCATCGCTTCTCTCCCCATTCTCAGCAGGTTACCTCGCCTCCTACTTCAGCGAAAAAATAGAATTTATCAGATGAGAGCTCTCTGGAATTCTTATTACCAATATATAAATTTGCCTATATCCGTGCCAACCCTTGTCTCCATCCTTCTTATTACAATGGGGTGTCTCCATTCTGTGTAAGAGGAATGCATCCATCTGTGCTACACACAGCATCACCATCTAACTACTTCCCTGACCCTGTGAAACTGTTTGGGTCTTGGCTGATCTTAATGCTGTATTTTTAAAACCTGTCTTTGTCACTATGATACATAAAACTTTCTATGCCAATTTAAAAACTAAAATCAAAGCTTCTTTTAAGCTCAGTCCAACCCATTGACCTCCTCTCTCACAGCCCCAGCAACCTAGTAGCTACAGCTACAGAAAGAACTGCACTTACCCTCCCCTTCCTCACTCCCCAGTGGTGCCTGATCTCATCAAAGCTCCTTTGTGGGTAAAGCGATAAGCCACATTTCTCTCCTTAGAGAACTCACACACTCGGCAGCATTTGTCACCATTGAGCACATCATCTCTTATGAACCTCTCTTTCCCTGGGTCACATGGTACCTCCTTCTCCAAATTTATCTGCCTACTTCTCTGACCTTTCTTTCAAGGTGCCCATTTATCCTAGTTCTCTTCATTCTTTCCCCCTCGAAATCTCATCCTGGCTTTGATTGACATGTGTATTCCCTGTATCTCTGTCTCCATTCCTAACTAGTCTTCTCTGCTCCAGATTTGCATAGCTAACTCCCTTCTTAACATCTCTACCTAAGAATCCCTGAGGCATCTCAAAACCCTTTGTGAAAAAATTGAATTTGTCTTCTTTTACAACAACCCCCTTTTGGTGACCTCCACTGATATTATCTCAAGGAAACTCATTACATAGAATATAGTTTTCCTATCAGTAAATTTTAACATTATAGAAATTGCAGATTCCTGGTATCAAAAGTAAAGCAATACAAAATATACAAAACAAAAAGTAAAAATACTGGCAATGTCTATCCTGAGAGGTAAACAACTATTAATTATGATATGTATATGCTAGCAGATTTTATGTGTGCGTATGTAGATATACACATATACTTCTATTTTGTTTTTACATATGCTTTATATTTTGCAGAAAATACATTATAGGTATCTGAATTATTAACCACATTGCCATAATTCAGTCTTTTGTTGGCCATGTGCTATTATTCTGTGCTATGTACAGACTACATCTGAAATTTAATGATCTTTTCTTTTCAGTTTTCATTATCTCAAGGTTGCAATAAATAACCTTTACCACAAATTTTTGTATCTTTTTGATTAGATACAGTGCTAGAAGTGGAATTTGTGAGCTAAACCTATATAATACATTAAAGTTTTGTGTGCATTACTGAGGTACTCTCTGAAATATTTCCTACCTCTGCTTATTAATTGAGGGACAATTTACATATGGTAAAGCACAATATTTTGAGTGTGCTACTGGGTGATTTTTTTTTTGTAAATACAAAGACTTATGTAGTCAGAATCTCTGTAAAGATGTATGCCATTTATATTTCTCCAGAAGGTTCCCTTCTGTACCTTTTCCAGTATGTAGCAATTCCCCAGAGATCACAACTATTCTGAGATTTTTTTAAAACTTCATCGGTTTTGTTCAAATGAATGAAATCATACAAATCATTTGGTGTCTAGCTTCTTTGACATTGCACATCTTGTATTTATTCATATTGTCCTATTTAGACATAGTTCATTGTTTACTGCTAGAAATATTATCCTATATGAATATTTCACAAATTGTCCTTTTACCATGAGGTTATTTGAATTATGTCTCTGTTTGAGCTATTATGAATAAAGTATCAATGGACATTTGTGTACAAATACTTTTGTGAGTCCATTTTTTTCATTCTCTAGGATATGTGCACAGGAGTGGAAGGATTGGGTCATAGGGTATATTTAACTCAATTAGAAACTACCAAGTTTATAAATGAGCTAAATGGTGTATGAGAGTATCAAACACTGTATTGTCACTGAAAAATCTAACTGTCTGCTTCCCACATAATTGTATGAGTTGTGTGTACCTTTTCCAATTCCTTGAACACAGTGAATGCTCAATAAATACTTCTCAAATTAGATGAGTAATTGAAAGGCTACTGTGAGTTATGCCTAAAAGTCTTTCTCACATGATTTGAAGAGTTAACGTATGCTACTTCAGAGAAATTATTGCAGATGTAGTTGTTTTATCATCCCAAAGGCAGTGCCTGCTTTTTATGGATAGAACCCTGGCTTTTATGTCACTAAATATTCCTTCCTGTAAGGCACTTAGCATAGGACTGAGCACAAAAAATTATCCATAGTGATCAGCAAGGCATGCTTGATTAGATAACAGATTTAAATAATGTCAAACATCACTGGAACTTTACCTGTTTCATTTCTGGAATAGGGTCTAGAGGAGACAAAGAAAACAGTCCACAACGTGATTTGTTAGGTGGTGTAGGTCAGAGAAATATGGCTCACTATAACCTTCTCTCTCTCCTCTTGAAAGGACCAGTATTGAAGATTTTATACTGGATCTTTATTCTCTCCCTGTAGCTGCAGCTAACGTGTCTATTCTTCTGGGAATTTGTGGGCTGAGGATTCAAAAAAAAAATCTTTCTTGCATGAACTAGACCCTCATCAAAATTCACTGCAACTGAAATTCATTTCCATTTCTAGTCCCATTGCTACCCACAACCAACTGAGCATGATGGATGAGCTGGATAACAATTTGAAGGAGAAAACTATCTAACCATCTATCTACCTTGTTTCCTGATTTGTGTGCCGTCACCCTATTAATGTAGCGCATCCTTCAGTCTTGCCTCCCTTCACCTCTAAATAAGGTGGGGTATAAGCAAAAGTCCTCAACGTTGTTTCTATGACAAACACTAAGTTAATATAAGTAAATCTTAGAAACTTGGGAATTTATCAGTCCAAACTATTTGTTCAATTTGCATCATGTTTTTCATAGGACTGGGTATGATCAGAAAACCTCTGTACAGTCCCCTTACATTTATATGAGAAGATATTTTCAATATTTGAACTCACTGTTTATTATTGACTTATTTGAAGTCTGTTATATTATTATTATTATTATTATTATTATTGTTGTTGTTGTTGTTGTTGTTCTAATCTCTTTTTCTGTCCTAAGGATTGGAGCCAGGGATATGTTTTTGATTTGGGTTTTTCAAGACAGGGTTTCTCTGTGTAGCCCTGGCTCTCTGGGAACTCACTCTGTAGACCAGGCTGACTTCGAATTCAGAGATCTGAATTCACACAGAGCGATAGAAAAGACAATCAATTCTCCTAGCTTTCCATCTCTGACCATAACCTTTCCTAACCCCAGCTGAGAACCCCTAAAGGGATCAGTATATGTTGTCTGGCATTTAGGAAAATTATTTTTTTCCATTGTTTTATTTTAATTTATATCCCAACCACACTTCTCCCACCCCTCCTCCCACTCCCTCACCTCCCCACTAGCCCACCTCCAGTCCACTCCTCATAGATAAGAGCTTCCATAAGGAGTCAACATAGTCTGGTACAATAGATTGTGGCAGGGCCAGACCCCTCTCCCATGAATTAAGACTGAGCATGGCATCTCACCATAGAGAATGGGCTCCAACAATCTAGTTATGTAGCAGGATTATATTGTGGTCCTATTACCACTGAGCATGGCATCTCACACTTAGGAATGGGCTCCAACAAACCAGCTCAGGTACCGGGTTAGTATCATGGTCCTACTGCCAGGGGCTCTCTGATAGTCCAAGCTTCACAACTGTCTCCCACATGTGGAGGACGTAGTTAGGTCCCCTGGAGTCTCCACATTTGTACATCACAGGTTTCCACAAGCATGGATCATCCTGGGGAGAGAAATTAGATGATCTCTACAGGGTAAACTGGGATAGAGGCTGATAAGGAAGAGGCAAGGGGAATGAGAACAGGAGGGAATGAGATGACCTAGGTGGGGAGGGATGCAGTGGAAGAGCAATGAAAAAGATGTCTTAACAGAAAGAGCCACTATGGGCTTAGGGAGAAACCTGGTGCTAGGTCAATCCCCAAGAATCCACAAGGATGATCCCAGCTAAGACTCCTAGCAACAGTAGAGAGGATGCTTGCACTGGCCTATTCCTGTAATCAGATTGGAGAACACCCCAACTATCATCATAGAACATTCATCCAATAATTGATAAAACCAGACATAGAGATCCATAACTAAGAACTGGGCCAAGCTCCAGGAATCCATGTGAAGAGAGGGAGGAGAGAACATATGAGCAAGGGAGGTCAAGATCATGATGGAAAAATCTACAGAGGCAGCTGAACCATTTAGGAAAATTCTTAGAATACAGCTTTTGATGCTACCAGGAAAAGAGCTTTAAGAAGTTTACTTAGGTGTGAACTGGTCCAAAGAGCTGTGGCAAGGCAGTGACAAAGACAAACAAGTAAGAATGTTTTCATATGCTGGTGGCACAGATCTCTAGAGATCACTTCTCTGTCTCCTTCCTTCTCTCCACTTCCTGTGTTAACACAGAGTCTCCTTACATAATTCTGGCACATTTGGAAGTTGCCATGTAGACCAGGCTGGCCTCAAACTTGTGGCAAGCCCCTGTATCTGCCTCACAAGTGCTAGGCTCACATATGTGAGCCAGTACACTCTGCTGAGATTACATCTTCAAGCAGGCACTCTTTTCTAGTGTTCTGGCACATTTATCTTGGACTCAGCCTGCTCAACACTTCCTGAATCACCTCTGACTTACACAAGGCAAGTGAGTACATGAGTGAGACCTCGAGGTGGTAAGAAAAGAGACTTTCTCATCTAAGCACTGCTATCTTCCCTAAAAAATTGTGTTACTAAACTGGACACCACTGAGAACTACGTTGTTTGTAAGGCTATATAGTTTTTTAAGTCCTCTTCTTCTTCATTCCCAACAATACATCAACGTTCTTGTTAGAATGCCATCTCCACTGTGGGAATTCTTGGAAGAATGACAAATAGAAAATTCTTCCCACCATTATAAACACCAAAAGCCCCCCCTAATGTTTGGGTATCACATTTCTCACTCACTGTTCAAGTATAGCACAGTTCAAGTTGATCAGACACAGTACCCTAGAACTGAGTCTAAACTAGAAATGTGGAACACAAGAGAACACTGGTTATACTTCCAAAGAGTGATGCTCTCATGAGAAGTTCCCTTGCCAGGAAACTGTTCCCAAGAAAATATAAAGCTTATTGCTTTATACGCCTGTATCTTATTTTGAGCCTTATTCTATAACCTTTTCACAAATGAATTTAGTTGCCAAAATGTTCTCATAAGGTCCCTTTGCTTGGTTAAATGGAGTAAACAACATGGTCAGTTTAGAAACAACTGTTTTTCTGTTGCTGGCAACCCCAGAGTTATCGGAAGTATTGTCCTGGCAGCACTGACAGTATAGCAAGAACATGCGGATAGGAAGGGCTCCTTTGTGACATTTACATAGCAATGGGAAGTATGTGCCTACTCACCTTAAGCACCTTTTGAATCTGAAAAATTCCATATTGTTCTTCATATACTTATGCATTCTTATTTTTAAACAGGCAAAAAGACTTCATCTAGGACTATTACAATATGAGTATCAGCATTATTATAGTAGAGAAGAAGTCTTGAACTAAACTCTGTCAGAACAACTGAAGGGGTTTTAAGTGCTGAAACAAACAAGAGAAAACTCACTAGAGGAAGCTGAGGAAAAGGGTATCAATTTCATTTGGAGATCTGCACAAAAAATATATATATATACTTGTGTCCCACAAAGACTAGGGAGATGGAAACACTAGATTTCTTGATGATTCATTTCAAAGGGATGGCCCTTGTCCTTAAAAAGACATTCCTGTCAGGGTATGGTGACTCACACCTGCAATTTCAGTACCTAGGAGGCTGAGGCAAGAGGGTCAAGAGTTCCAGGCCAGCATAGTTTCAAAGTTAGACTGTTCTTTTTTAAAAAAGATAAAAAATGAGAGTGTACTGGGGAAGGTTCTGCAAATAAAGGGCTTGCTGTACTATTTTGTGGACCACAATGCAGAACCCTCAAACCCACAGGCAGGTGAGGCAGCACTTATGAGGTAGAGGCAGAGGATACTTCGGGCCACCTGGCTGGCCAGACCTAGCCAGAATTGGTAAGTTAGGCAAGAGATTCTGCATCAATAAAGTTGGACACAATCAAGGATATCACTCTGTAGCTTGTATGTTTCCGTCAGCCCGCCAGTCTGGGCCCACAGCCGTGCCAGCCCCAAATAACACTCAGAGACTCCGTGTTTGATACAATCCTGTTGGCCAATTACCATTATTATTAATGGGCTAGCTCTGCCTTAATTATTAACCCATTTCTACTTATCTAAGTATTTCCACGTGGTCGTCTTTTAGCCAGGTGGGCGTCTTCCTTCTTCCCCAGCTACATCTCGACCCCTCCCCCCCTACTTCCTCTTTCCTCCTTCTGGTCTCTTAGCCCCACCTATCTTGTTTCCTATTGGCCACAGGGCTTTATTAACCAGTATGAGAAACATATATACAGAATCACATCTCCCATCATCACTCAAAATCAACACATGTACCTACACACATGTGAACACATAAATATATGTATTATAAACACCACACGCATATACAGGGAAGATAAAACAAGGGCTATAAATGTAAAGTCGGTGATAGAGCACAGAGCCCTAGGTGCCATCCCAGAACTGCAAAGACAAACAACTAAAACAACTTCTAGACACTGGGAGAAGGTTTACATTTTAATGACACAGAGAAAGAATTCACTATTCCAAAGGCTCTATAAAAAGAAAAGGAAGGTTCAGGACTTATTATCAGGAAGAAACCTATCTGCTTCTCCCCTTCCCCCCCCACACACACACATTCAAGCTAAAAGGACTTTTAAAGCCATCTTGATCAATTATCTTGGATCAACTGAAGCAAATGATGAAGAGTTTTCATATGTATTATTTCATATACTATAATTATTTGTTGCAAATTGACTCATACAGAAACTTTAAAGATTCTGAGATTAGAGTAATTGTTTAATATGACAGCTGACCTGACTATCTTACTTAATTATAGATTGGTTTTCAAATATCAAAGTTCATCTTGGAATTTAAATTGCTCACTCATTTGTTGATTTAAGCAGAAATTGCCTCTGTATAAAAGATCTTATTCTATGAATTTGTTTAAGAATAGCTAAATGCTTACTGATATGACCTCCAGCTTTCTAATGAAAGTTTCTAAGGACCTATTGAAAAAGACAAAATTTCCCATAATTCAGTGTGGGAGAGGGATGCCTTGATTCTATTTAAGGAGTAGGCCACTGTGTTTCAGCATGCTCCAGTGAGTACATAGATAATACAGATTGGACTTGTTTTGTGATTTTTTTTATTTTAATTTGAGGGGATGTCACCAGAATAGGTGGGTGGACATGGAAGGACTGAGAAATGTGTGTGATATGAAATTCCCAAGTAATCAATAAAATATTTTTATAAAATAATAATAATAATAATAAAGATTTCCCATAATTCCAGCTAAAGAGAGGCAAAAGAATCTATCCATTCATCAAATCTGGCAGAAATTGGTGAAGGTAATTATTGTTCTCACCCTGTGCCCACTCATTTAAATATAACAGCTAAGGAAGGATGACATGCCATCTGCTCTTAACTCAGTGACTGTCATGGATTCTCAACCCTTGAGTCTTTGGGGAAAAAAATTCCAATAGTGTTCCCTCTTGGAAAATATTGCTTTCTGGAGTAGTGAGGGCACTGTTTCTCCTCCTTTCTCTTCATTCACAATTTTACTCCATTCATTCATGCACGCACTCATATACACATGAGAAGTATAGAGTATCAATGAAGTGCTGGACATTCTGAATGTGAGCTTATGCTACTCCACTTAGTTTACCAAACCAATTGAGGCATAGCCAGGACCTTTCTCTATTGTTCTAGACTCTTTGTGTCCCCTAAATGCTTAAAGGTAATGGCCAGGAAGACACCAATTAATCATAGGCTTGAGCTGTTGACAATATAAATAAAATCCTAACCATCCTTGGCCCTTTCACTCTTTCCTACCTTCCTGTATCTCTTGATGTAAGGTAGATAGATGCGCCTCCACAGATGGTCACAGTCACCTTTTGGTTTCTGAAAAATCTGCTAAAACTGGAGTCTTAGTGAGGAACCTCTTGAGCCTTGGTGTTTGTACCACTTGCTTTTTACCAGCATCCCTACAGGCATCATAAGTTTGTTGGCCAGGGCTAAATGAGTATTTGTCTGTTGTATTAGAAATGGACTCTTCCCTTCCTCAAGCTGCCCAGCCTCCAGTTCCAGCCCAAGTAGAGCCTGCATCATTTTCTTCCCATGAACCACTTGTCTTCCACCACAACCATGTGCTAATCATTCTCTGTTGCAGTACATGTGCCTGATCTCTCTAGTCAAACATCCTCTAGAGAGAATAGACTAAGTTTTGTGTGCCAAACTTTCCCTCCACGTAAAGGGAATAATTGAGTGTTGGTTGAAACCTGTATAAATACTCTGGAGCTTCCTTTCCAGTATTTCTTGGGTCCATCTTCATAAAGAAAAGTATCAACCATCATGTGGTCCAGGAAGGACAAATCAACATATAGTATATAGACATTTACCTGTATTGTCATTGTCATTTCACATTGTTATCTAATTGGCAGAAAGTTATTTTATTAATTATTATTATTACTATTGCTATTATTATTTTACTAATTAACAGGAGAGTCATGACAGGAATCATAAACCCTTACATAAAACAATGTTCCTGTTTGTCACAGTACATTAGTCAGGGCATTAGAGTCAAGCTGTGAACTCATCTCAGTGGCAGCAGAACAATCAGGATCTTATTACTTGTTAATGATAAATACAACCTCGGACATTTTATAGCCAAAAGATCCCCCAAATCAAATCTTTGTCAGAATGTATAGGTTATTTTGTTGATGGTGCTGGTGATAGACTTCCGAATTGCAACCAAATCTTGTTCTTAGTTCTATTTTTGGGTGACAGTAATTTAATGGTATTGATTTCAAAGATGTATAATGTAGAGGACATTTGGCAATCATTTATGCATTAGTCCTTACACATATACACACGCATGCATGCAACCCATCCAAAGCAAATACAAAAGATCTCTCATTCTGATTAGCCATAGAACACAAAGCCATGGGACTTCACTTTCTTTGCTCATTTGGTCATCTTCAGATGGACATTCTCTGTCCAAGGTGCTTCCATGCTGCTTGTTCTGACCTACTCTTCAATCCTTTTTGTTGTTGTTTTAATTTTTTGTTTTGTTTTTACATCCCTAATACAGTTTTTCCTCCCTCCTCTCCTCCCAGTCCCTTCCATCTCCCTCTACCCCCACATCCGTTCCTCCTCCTCTGTTTCTCTTGGACAGCCAACAGCTTCAGCTAGTTCCTGTTCTGTTATGTTCATCAGGAACCCGCTTGCTACCCCCTGGGGGACTATCTTGGCTGAGAAATAGTCTCCACCATGGAATCCCTGCATGTGTGAATAGATGATTCACCCTTCCACAGAACATGTTTAAATAAGGGGTTTCAATCAAAATAAAGACTTGAATGCTGGAGATTTTAGGGTTTTTTTATGACAGGCAAACAAGGCAGGAATATTTTTTTCAGAAGTTCTTACCTCTTGGCTTTCCAACCAACTTCTGTGGGTATTCAGCCAGTTAGGGATCCTGAAACTTTGGTCACCTGGAATTGTTTGCCTTTCAGGACAGAGCAATAAAGGCCTTGGCTTTGTTTGTTTGTTTGTTTGTTTGTTTGTTTGTTTTAGGCCATAAGCACATTTTTTAAACAAAATCCCCAATGTTATGGACATTTCTGCATTAATGTGTTATGCGTGGGCTTCAATCTCCTCTTTAAAAACTGGGGCTGGAGACGTGGTGGCTCAGCAGTTAAAGAGCAGTATTTACTGCTCTTGCAAATGACCCAGCTTAGAGATCAGCCACCCACAAGGTGGCTCACAACCACCTGTAACTCCAATGTCAGAGGATTGGAAACCATCTTCTGATCTCTAAAGGATCCTGTATGCATGTGACACACATCCATTCACATAGGCACAGACTAGTACTCATAAAATAAATAAATAAATCTATAAAAGGACTAGCTTTTCTTCATTGTCTTCTTTCTATGTAGCACAAACTATTTAATAAGAAGGGTTAAAAAAAACAAGGAAGAAGAGAGTTATTCCAAGTTCAATATTTACTAAACACAACTTCATTCTGCATCTCCCAAAACAATTTTAGAATACAAGACAAGGGCACATTTACTTCACAAATTGAACATTTCTCCCAATCCAGGGCTTGGAGTTAGGTGAGCATCTCTGCTGACATTTATTGAAAATGATCTTTGTTTCTGAATAGAATTTGTTTTGATTTCTTCAGGCAACGCTCTTCTTATAAAAGTAGGTGCAGCTTCACAATCCAAGGAAGAGAAAGAATAGGGACCAACATCAAAGTCACCTGCATGAAAACAAAGAACATTTAAGGCAGGTGCATAAAGGATTTTGCACAAGGAAGACACATACAAAAATATCATAGAATGATGCCATGAGTAAAGAAAGAAGTGAAGGTTGTGAAAAATATACTGCTAACATAAGTATGGGGGAGATGAACTAATTCTGACAGCACTGACTAAGCAACAGGTACCAATGCACTTCCTACTTGTAAATTAAAGTTAGTATTACTGACTTTGATCTTAAACCTATAGGAGGCCATTCTTCAGCAAAGCTTGGAGAAGTTCATGAATGAGAGCACATGTTTATCCCCTATAGATTTGATAGAATTGTTCTGAAAGTTTCTCACCTTTGAAAGTACCTGGTAGGACAGAAGGCATGGTTTTTCACTGTGATTAATGAATGGAATTGGGTTTGTCACAAGTTTGTTGGCAGGATCTAGATTTGAGTTTCAGAACCCACGGCTGTTTCCCTGCCCTGCTGGCAGAGATAGTCATAATCTACGAGCACATCGGAAAAGGCCTTAGGCCTCTTGCTTCTCCAGGACTATTGCTTGATACAAGAGTATTAAGATTGTCTGACATGTATTTGCTACTGTTTCATCTGAAGAAAAGTAAATGTATCTTTGGGATACATATTACTAATGAATTAAAATATCTCTGGGACAGTAAGGATACCCTTTTGCAAAACTAACATTTCCCAATAATCCCCAGCTATTAGTTACTGAGGAGATCCCACAACTCAGGCATTCTTTGTAATATGGCATTCCAGAGCCTCCAAGAAGAGCAATAAAGATCTGTAGTTAGCTGACCAGAATATGATGGGTGCCAGTGTCTAGGGAAAGATTGTTTTCATGGATACCAATAACTTTTCCATACAAGAATAGAGACTAAGACTATGTAGTGTGATTCAACCAGCCAAGCCTGGTCACCCAGACTTTCAGCTAGCTCATAGAGTTATACATATTAAGGATATAAAAAAATATACCTCTAAGCAGGTCACAAAGTTAAGAGCACAACCTGATCTTGAGCCAAAGCCTTTTTATCTCACCATGCAGTTTCCAAATCAGTTATAGGCCAGGAAAATAGAATGAGTTTTTGGAGTCAGTGTAATAAAATCTAGAAATGAGAGAGGGATTCCTAAGTCCTGCCATTAGCACTGTGAAAGTGACAGACTGATCACAGTCAGGTTATGAAAGCTAATCTGTGTGTGCGTGAAGCTGAGGCTTAGTTTGGTTCATAACAAAAGCATAAGCTATTGCATCATAATTCAAGTAGAACAGAATGTAGTCATCTCAGCACCAACTCAATGATCTTGATTTGTGTTGTTGTTGTTTGTTTTGTCTTGTTTTTTATTTATGGAGGTAGGGCCCCATTATACAGCCCAGACTGGTCTCAGATCTGGGAGACCTTCCTGTTATCCTCTTGAGGGCTGGAATTACAGGCATGTGGTACTACATCCAGTTTTTAACTTGCAGCTTTCAAAAGTTCTTGATCCTCTATACTTTCCTTTTATTCTTTTTCTTTATTTCAAGACGACTTTCTACTTTTAGTTTGTAGACGCATCCCTTCCCTGCAATTTCCCTCCTAATATCTATTCTCAGGTCAACATCTGTCTCCACCTAGAAGTATATATTCCTGAGGTAGTAACTCAAGAAGTATTCATGGTAGGAGGCAGTAGCTGTGAGAGTTATAAGACCTGAGTTCTGGCTCAGTCTGTCACCAATGGTCTTAGTGATTAGTTCTCCTTTTGTGTAAAATGAGAAATTTGATCTAGACCATGTCTAGGGTTCTTTCTGGTTTCAATAGTCCATGACAATTATTTTTAGAGCCTTTGAGGGGCTGGAGAGATGGTTCAGCAGTTAAGAGCACTCACTGCCCTTCCAGAGGCTACAGGTTCAATTCCCAGCACCCACACGGCAGCTCACAACTGTATGTAACTCCAGTTCCAGAGGATCAAACACTCTCACACAGACATACATATAAGGCAAAAAATAAAATAAAAACAATGCACATGAAATAAAAATAAATAAATCATTACAAAAGAGTCCTTGAAGTTTTTAAACTTTCTGTCTCCTGTCTTCCCCATTATCTAACAGCCTTATCAGTCTACACATACTTTCTCAGCAAAGAATGAGTCCAAATATATCTATAGAATGTAGAATATATAGAGAGAATGAACTCCACACATTTGTGGGAAATCACATAGATCTATAGAAGATAGATAGATAGATAGATAGATAGATAGATAGATAGATAGACAGATAGATAGATGTAGATTGAATTTAGTGCTTGCCTAGATATATATGTGTGTGTGTTAGGTATCATATCATTATATTAATTATATTATATATCATATCACATATAATATTATATCATATAGTATTATGTTATGTATAAATTATGCACTTGATTTGAGGAAGAGGTTTTATTTAAGACTTAACATATTCATCTCATGTTATTGAGTATCTCTGGAACACAAATGCAAACAACAGTGCCTTGTGCTTTACCTTTTGGGAAGTTTATTTCTGAAGGAGTGCCAGGCATAGATCCTATAGATTTGAAAGTGGAATTGGTTATTGTTGATTTGAGTGATTGTGTCAATAATTTGGACTCATGGGTTTTCTTCAGTTTATACCTAACATTTATCCCAAACCTGTTGTTCCCATCTGAAATGACACAAGAAAAAAAGTTAAATGTAAAATTCATCAAATACTGCACTTAAAATGTGGTATCGAAATTATACTGCCTTAAATAATACCATTAAAGTTTGAAATACAAAAATATTAATTCCAATGCTCAATCTTTGTTCATTCTGGGAACTGGCTTTTTTATGAAGTTGTGAGAAGTAAATTTGTCCTGTAGTGTGTGATATATGAAAAGCTAATGCTATCCAGGTGGGGTCATGTAAATCCGTCAAGTCATTTGGAGTAGGGACTAGGACTTCTCTCCTGTCTCTAGGTTAAGGGAGTATCCCTCCATGGGGGATGTGTCCGCAAGGTCCTCTTGTGCACCAGGAATACATCCTGGTTCCACTGTCTGAGGTCCCTTAGACTGCTCAGTCCTTCTAACTGAGACCCATATTCAGAGGGTCTGAGTCATATAGATTGTAAGTGGGGGATCGGAGGGTGGTCAGAGTGCATGTGAGGGGGAAAAGAGGGTAAGAGAGATGGAGGGAGAGGAAATTGTGATCGACATGTGAAAATTTTAAATTATATTATTATTAATAATAAAAAAGCTAATGCACTTACCAAGGATGCCTGCTTTCCCTAGAGCACAAGGACTTGCAGGTCACTGATACACCCAGTAGAACGGATATCTAGGTGCTACTTATAAACTTTTAGAACACAAATGTTGCCTCCCTCCCTAAAGGAAGCAGGCTGGGCTTCGAATGGAGATGAAGACAAGCTGCCAAAACTGAAGAGGAGCTAATTTGATGATAGAACACCAGTTTGCCTGCACTGGAGATGTCCTCAGGGAAAGTGCCAATGTGGAGAGGCAATATTAGAGGCCAGTACATCTCCCACTTGGCAGAGAGCCCCATCAGAAGAGCTACCCAGGCAGCTCACTTGCGAGGCATCTTAGAAATGCTAACATGTTCACTCCACCTGTCACCAGTCCTTGCTTCTCACATACATTCAACCTACTGTTGGCTACTGGCCAGAAGGCCCTATGACAGTTCCTGAAACACAGTCATCATGGATATATAAGAATCTGGGAGAACAAATAAGCTGGTGGACATTCATTCAAGGAAAAATCACTTATACCAGAAACACATGACCACCAGCAGGTTCCCGTCCCAAGGATATCTCCGGATGCTCTCTGTCTCCCACCAGGAAGCAAGAGAGAGTACTAGTTCCCCAGGTCACCCCCCACACCTGTCTCCACCCCAATGGGTGTGGTCAGTGCAACAGGTGTGGGCAGGGTAGATATCTCACTACACACATTAAACGCACAGCTAATATTCTTCTAACTGAATCACAGGTGAGATGACATAGATGATAACCAATCCAAGAAATCTGGGCTGAAACAAAAGCTCTACTAGGTTAAAATATGGCCCATGTCACAGTCCTCCCTTGACTTCCGTCCTCTTAGCACAAAAGCACAAAAGACATGGAAGCAGTGTCTATTTTGGTTATCTTGTCATATAAATTCATTAGGAGACAAATTAATATGATCAATTCCATAAAACTATGTACAATCTAATATCTTACCCAAGTTGACATCTTACCCGAACAGTTATCCAGCGGGAACCATCTGCAATGGAGGTGCATGTGCCAGTGCTCCCGCACACTCTCCTTCATCACACAGTAAAACACAAAAATGAGGAAGCCTAAGCCAGGAGAACGAGATCAGTCTTTTCACCTTCTTGAACCAGCTAGTACCAGTCCCCTCACTCAGGCCTATTCTTGTCACCATCAGTGCTGCTTCCAATGAACCTCAAGGGCCCTATATCTTTCCAGTATCTTTATGACCTTCCCCAAGGCAGCAAAAGCACAAAGGCAGTATTAAGACTTCACACCCACTACTGTTTCCACCATAGGCTGCTTTCTATCCTAGTGCATGAGACATAGGAGCTACTAGAATACTCAGAGAGACCATTCAACGATACTCATCTTCACACACTAACATTCACATCCTTCACATGCAGCACCCTCTCACCTACCAGTGACATGTGGCAGAAGTCGTGGTGTGTCACTTCATTAGGCTATACAAGACATCCTCCTGTAACCACCCCCTCTTCAAGAGAGTAAGAATTTTGTCTTGACAACATCTTGGTATTCCTCTACAGATGCCTACATGGTGATTCCCAGCTATGTGATTGAGTCTACTAGAAAGAAGACATTCCAGCCCTGGACAAGTCTTTGATGACTATAAGGCCAGAAGACACCTTGACTCCAAATTCATAATGGTCTTTGAACCAAAAGTATATAGATTAGTCATGCGTGGATTCCTGACCCTCAGACAATGTGTGGGATTAGAAATGTATGAAGGTTGTTACACAAATATCTGATGTGCCTGATCTTTGGCATAAACAAAGCATGTGAAAAGCATGTCCTGTTCTGGCTTTGTTCAGCAAGTGAGAGGGAAGTGCTGGAGATATCAATTGGTAACGTGAAACATTTTTTATCTCCATCTTGTAAAATCACTCCTGGGGAAATGAAAGTCAGACTTAAGATGATCCTGACTGAAAATTCCCTGGAGGGCTAATTGGATATCCTCAAGATGGGGGTGGAGTGGACTGGAGTAATTCTTGTCAATACTCTGACTTTTATTTGTCGTCCATGCCTAAAATCATTATCCACAAAGCCCCTGCAGATACCTTAACCTGAAAAGCACCCTTCACACTTCTGAGCTGCCGTAATATTTTGCCTTTCATAATATATGCCCTACTTAGCCACACAATTCTCTGCATATTACCCATCTTATCTTCCAGCTGTCAAGTCTTTGAAGGTCTGGCTTCTGTCTCCTCTTCGTCTTCATATCACCTTTCCCTTTGCCCCAGCATTATGTGTGGCAGTTCAATAGAAAACTGTTGACTTGAACTTCCAAGCATTTGACACATAAATTGTCATTGTCATCTATAGTTCAGCAATATAACAATACACTTGTTTGAACCTCAAAATATAATTTGTGGCTTAAGTGCTATTTGGAAATCTTTGTTCTCTATAAAGGGTTCAACTTATTTCTTTACATCTGTAAATTGTCCTGTAGGTAAATTATTCTTAACACTCATTGTAAACTGGGCACAAGTCAAAAGAGTAAATGAGTCAAAGCTTATATCAGCTACTCCTTTAGTGGAAGTAGAATTTATTGTGAAGTACTGGGGGATGAACATAGGTCCTTGTGCATGCTTAGAAAGTGCTCTACCACTGAACTGTATCTCTAGTTTTCTTTAAAAAAATCTTTTATTCTAAAGCAAGGTCTCTCTAAGTCCCAAGAGTGGCCTTAGATCCCTTGCTCTGTAGCCTAGGAAAGAAAGGCATTGAACTTACAATTTTCATGCCTCATCCCCCAAAGTAGTTGTGATTCCAACTCTGTTTTCTGAGGTCTAGCACAAAGTCCAGAAACTTAGATCGAGGCAAATGACGATTTGCTGAAATTTACCCTAGTTTGCCAATACCTCTCACCAGTTAAGTTCAGAGGAAGGACTTCGTTTTCAAAGGATGCTTACACACTGAAGAACTCAAAAGTAAGGCCAACTAGCATGGTGACAGATATGAGAAAAGGCTGGGATGCTGTATCTAGATAAAGAAATACTTAGGGTAAGTAATAGAGGATGAGGAGAAGTGATAGCATTAGTCACAGATTTGAGAGGGCTGTCGTAAAGAAGAGAAATTATTCTTGTTCTGTATGATTTCCAGGTCAGAACTAGAAGTGATAGGAGGAGGGTCCAGAATAGGCATGCAATAACAAATCAACTGCTAGTGTTTACTAAGCAATGGCACTGTGGTAGGCATCATGAAGTTACCCTCTCATTTGTAGGTGAGAAGCTTTAGACTCCATGATGCCTAATAAACTTTGCCTAGGTCACAGAGCTCTCCTTGAGTTTGGCAACATAAGCACTGAGCAGGAGCTGTCTGACTAAGGGCTCAGGATCTTAACCATTGCACTCATCCAAGGAAGAAGACTGGGATATGAATCAGAGAGGATCAGACGCTAAATGTTCTGCTTCATGGAGTGGTGAGCATTCAGTCCCTGGAAAGTTGCAGGAAGAGTCAAGCGATTTTCTGTCACTTGATGGAGAATTGGATTGGCAAGATCCTCCCAGCCCTGAGACTCCCTGATTCCAGGTGGGAGTCAGCAATCTGGAGCATGTCTCACTAACTCTCCCAAGGGCCTTATCGCTCTGTAGAACCAAACAACTGCAGGGATGAAATTCAGTAGTGTTGTCTCTTTCTGGGCGACAGTCACCTGGAAGGCAGTGTAGCAACCCGAGGAGAGCAAGCTTGAGCGCTATTGCTTCTCTGATCTCCCACACATGGCTGTGTGAGCTCTCATACTTAAAGGTTATTCTGTTATTCCAGTGTGCTGCCAGCTAGCTCTCCCCCTTCTCCCGGCAGCTCTCCTTTCCTTGCTTATTCACTATATGATAGGCATGAGGGGAGATGTCAGATTGTTTACTGGCTTGTTTTGTTTGCCACCAGAATTTTTATATGTGTACCCTCTCCTTCACAATGGGCTCGTCATAAGCTGAATTATTCTCTCACCTGACCAGAAGGCATCTACCTTTCAGTCATGGTTGCAAATTGGCCATTTGTTATTCAAATCGCTAATTTGTCCAAACGTTTCATTAAAGAGCGTGCGTGTGCACGCGTGTGTGTATGTGTGTGTAACTTTATTTTGAAATTCAAGGTTCTGAAAATACCCTTGATGTACAATGACAATGACACAATCTACCTTGTAGGTAGGAATAGAAGCACTTGATTGACAGAGAGTGTGTCTGACAGACAGACAGCATGCCTTTGTTCAAATTGGTTGTATGAGACTCTTGCTTTCATCTTCAAGAGAACACTTACTAAATTCTACTTACCATTTTCCCCTCTGCCAAGGGATGAGGCACTGGATGTTTCAAAATAACTCCTTCCTTTCCAAGTTTAATACTCAGGACAAATTTCTACTCAGATTAGATAGCCAGAAAGGAGCCTGCCCAGGATCCCAATCCACTTCTACAGGCACTCTCTACCAAGGTTTGTTAGTTCTTGTTTGATGCCAGAATATCAAATCAGAGCACTTCAGTGTGAGCCAGGTGGCTTTTTCCAGTGTAGAGCCATTTCCTCAGTCATAATCAATATCAGCACCCACAAAAGGTACTGAGTCAAGAGCGCCTAAGAAGTGCATCTCTACTGCCACATGCAATAAAAAAGGTGCATAAGGGATCTGGAGAGATGGCTTAGTAGGCAAGAGTACTGGCTGTACAAGCATGAGGGTCTGTTTTCAAATCCTTAGCACTCATGTTAAAAGCTGGAATGGAATGGACACCTGTAACCTCAGTGCTATGCAAGGGATTGCTGGAGCTGACAGCCTGGTCCAAATTTCAAAGGAATGAGTGCTAGAAGATGTCAATCTGTAAGTGTGCCTGTGAACCTCCACATGCACAACACAACACACACACACACACACACACACAGAGAGAGAGAGAGAGAGAGAGAGGGGGGGGGGAGAGGGGAGGGAGGGAGGGAGGGAGGGAGAGAGAGAGAGAGAGAGAGAGAGAGAGAGAGGGGGGGGGGGAGAGGGAGGGAGGGAGGGAGGGAGAGAGAGAGAGAGAGAGAGAGAGAGAGAGAGAGGGGGGGGGGAGAAAAACAGCAACATGTTTTATATTTTCACATATTCCACTCAGAACTTTGGTCCTAGACTCTGATTTGAGCTTCATTTGTGTGTGGCTTTCCAACTTTCTAGCCTATAGAGCTAAAAGTGCAATGCCTACTATCTAGTAGTTGGTATATTCAACTAGACCGTGCACTTCAAAATTTAAACACAATCGTGAATCCCTGCATCACCAACAACAAACAAAACAAAAACAATGTGTTGATCCAATGAGTACTGTAAGAAACCTTGCCAGTCAGTGTTTGATGCAGACATTACACAGAAAAGAATCATGCTAGCTCATTTGTAATGTACCCCCACCCTTGAGTAAGAGATAGAGCTGTGTATTCGTTCAATGAAGGCTAATGTCTAAGTAGCATTTCCAAAGACCACTTGTTGACCCATTGGAAGCAGGGTTCTCCTAAAGTATATTTTTTTCCTACTTTAAATTCTTTCTAGTCACAGATACAGCCAATATGCAGCAGTTACCTTGCAAAGTATTGCAAATGGCAAAAAGATACATGAAAAAGATCCTCACGGGTCCCCAGGCAAAAAAGGCAAACCCCCAGGTAAGGCCCAGTAAGAATGTCAGGCTGATTATGCCTTTGAGGTCATTCAAGATCATCTTCTTCCGGGTCTTCTGGCTTTGAGATTTCACTGAAGTCAATTGAACAAGAACAGTGCAGAACATGGTGAGATTTGTGAGAAAAATGAGGCAAAAATAAGCCACCACTGAGATGTAAAAGATACGATCATCTTTAATCCAACAACTGTAAGGAACAAGGAAGAGAAGACTATTGTGAGTCATAAACACAAACTACTACTAGTCAGTTTCAGTGAATCCCTTAGGACATCTAGACATAGAGAGATGTAGCACGACAATGGTGTTGTTCAATCACACCACCTGGATGGAGAGCTGGACTTAAACCTTACTCTCCTGAGCCCTACTTCTGGGTGCCTTCCAATGCGAACGAGAATCCTACAGGGCACACATACAGAAACCTGAGTAAATTTCCCTGAGAAAGTATTCTCTTCTTCAACAACAGAAAAACAAATTATGTATTTTTCCCCAAAAGAGCTCTCCTCCCTACCCTGCACACACCTTAAACCAGAGCTTTTATTTGTGAAATGAATTCTCCCTTGCACAATAAATAACATAATAAAAGGACATGAGCAAGCAAGAAAATTCCTGAATGCTATATCAAATAATGAGATGATCAGAGTTAATGAAAATGCAACAAAAAGAAGATGGCTCCCCTGTACTGCTTTAAAATATGATGTATTTTGGACCACACAAGGCAGCAGTGACTTCTGGATGGCTTAATGGTTCTAAGGTTTCTCCTAAAGAAGAGATGTGTGTTCCTGTGAGCAGATGCTTCACTGAACAGGAATTCTAACGGGGAGACGCATTGCTTCTGAGTTTTGAAGGCAGACAAGCTTCACTGAGTCAACTGTGTGTCTAATTAGCTGGAATCTTTTTCTGAATCCAGAAAAATTCCTTTGGGACATGTTCATACTGGCACATGTCATTTGTGTGTGTGTGTGTGTGTGTGTGTGTGTGTGTGTGTGTGTGTGTGTGTTTGTGTCAATGTGTCAATGTGAATTAGGATGGTGCAGGAAAAACATTTAATTTTCCTAATATAGTTTCAAACCTAGGATTCTCATTCTACCATCTACAGCCTCAAACAAAACTGTAGAAAACTCTCAAAATGAGACAGCACTATATTTCAGGATACAGAATTACCTCCAAGTGAAAATACCAATGTGTAAAATACACTTTGTGTGTATGCTATAAAGGTCACTCACACAAAATGTGGATTATGGGGCTAGAGAGACAGCTCAATTTAAAAGCATTTGTTACTCTTGGAAAGGACCTGGATTTGATTCCAAGCATACACTTGGTGGCTAACAACCATCTAAAACTCAAATTCTAGGGAGTTAGATACTTTTCTGATTTCCTGGGAACCAGAGATGCACATGGTGCACATGCATACATGCAGGCAGAACAGTCACACACATAAAATAAATAACTATAAAAGAATTGTTAAAGTTGATCACATAGAATTGGAGACATCAGAACCTAGGGAGGGGAGGAGGAAAGGTACAGAGCCACAGCAGAAAGGAGGGATATGTTCCTGTATTCCCCTACAAGGTGTGGTGACTGCTATACTCCACTAATAATTACAATGTGTCAAAAATAAAATAACTGTCTGGATGTCATGGCTCATTCTTGTGATATCAGCAGTTTGGGAGACTGAAGTAGCATTGCTGTTTGTAGACAGCCTGGGCTATACACCAAGTTCTAGGGCATCCTGGGCTACACAGCAAGACACAATCCAAAATATAAAAAGAGATAATAAAATGACTGCAAAAAAAATAGAACAAACAAGGCAAAATCTGTGTGCAAGGAAATGGCCATATGTTTGACTATTGGTAATAGGAACCACCTGAAAAAAGAAAAACTTCATAGCTTGGGGTTGGGAAGAGGCTTGGTTTACAGCCTCTACCCTTTTGTACATTTGGATTTTGTACCCGGTGCTGAATTACCTTTCAAAGTATAATTATTTACAAAACAAAACTCTGAGAGCCATCTGCTTCTTCTTACTAACAAATCACATCTGAAAGGGCTCTTTGGGGGTGGGGAGCGCAGAGTTGATTTTGTTCTGGTTTTGTTTTTGCTTTTGATCTTTGAAGAAGAATCACTAGTAGACAGATACTGGGGACCTTTTAAGTCACGAAACAGGCAAAGAGGGAGGACAGAGCTGCAGACAAGAAGGAAGGAGAGAGAAGAGAGAGGGAAATAGAGAACGAGGAATTTTAATTAGAAAGCATCTGCTGCAGAGGGCAATGTAATTTTGACCCTGTGCAACTGCCATCTCAGTATGAAAGCCAGAGGATTATTAGATATAGGACCTCCTATACTTGATCCCAGCACAGCTGGACAAGAAATCTATAGTGGCAATGACTTTGCGTGGCCATGGTAAAGGGAATGGATACGAGAAAACTAAAAATGATCGTGCAGCCTGAAGGATTGCGTAGCTCCACATAAGGCTCAAAGAGATGAAATGGACTAAAAAGCTATTCTTTTTTTTTGTCTTTTTTCCTTCCTTCCTTTATTTTTTATTAACAATATAATTTAAAAATATTACATGTCGATCCCAGTTTCCTCTCCCTCCCTCCTTCCCTCCCTCTTACCCTCTTTCCCCTGTGACATGCACCCTGGCCACCCTCCCCTCCCCTTCTCCCACCCTCATTCCACATGTAGGGCTATGCTATCCAGGTTGGGTCATGTAAGTCTGTCAAGTCATTTGGAGTTGGGACTAGGCCTTCTCTCCTGTCTGTAGGTTAAGGGAGTATCTCTCCATGGGGGATGTGTCCCCAAGGTCCCTTTGTGCACCAGGAATACATCCTGGTTCTATTGTCTGAGGTCTCTTAGACTGCTCAGTCCTGATAAAAAGCTATTCTTGTGACTGCAGTTGAGAGTCAAAGAGATGCACTTATACATCAAATTTTTTTAAAAAACACACAGAGGAAAACAAAACAAACAAACAAAACACAGAACAATAAATCTGGCCTGCTTACAATGGGAAGTTTCTCAGTCTCCTTTTAGGAAGACCTTTGTTGCTAAAAGACAGGAAGTGTTTTCTAACTCATCTCCGTATTTTCTTAGACTAGCCACTAAGTCTTTCCTGTGGTCTGTGAGGTTTTACAACCAAAAAGGCTGGCAGTTCCATAGCAACACATCAAGTAATTAATATAAGCAATGTCATTTTAATTTGCACATGACACTGAGATCAAATAATATTAGCCCCATTTTCCAGAAGAACTGCACCTAAAAGGCAAGATGATTTGGCCGTGATGATACACAATCCAAACACCTACCCATTCCACAAGCGTGCATGGCTGTGTTCAAGCAGAAAGGCTGACACTAAGATTTCCATGAAGACAGTACTAAGACTAAGCCCCTGGCCAGGAGCATCCCACCATGCCTAAAACACCCACTGCTCAAAAGCAAGAGAGAGTGGTACTTACAACAAAGTTGTTGGGTTCAGAGTTCCATACAAATCTATTCCTATGCTGAGTATAATGGCCACTGTGATTGCTGGGATTCCTAGAGTGGGCAAGCAAAGGCAAATAAACCTGTTCAATCAAGGGGGAAGGATCCTAATCAAACAGCTGTGGGGGCGGACACACAGGCACTGTTTAAATGAGGCACAGATGTGTGAATACCAAAATATCATTGTTTGCAAAATGTTTGTGAATTCTTCTAAGTTAAACGTTTTTAGTTTTCCAATCTGCTAAACTTAGCAGTATGCCAGTGGCTCCAATGGGACACTTGCTACTTCTTAAAATGGCTCAAGTGCCAAAAAAAACAGTAAGTATCTAGTTTATCGGAATACAAGTCCATGCTAAGTATTTCTTTTCAGATGACAGGCCACCATTTATTTTCTGCTTTTCAATTCTACCCCTTTCTTCCCACTATGTCTTCATCTAGGTCACTTTGAAAGGCACAGACCATCAGCTGCAGCCTTCATTACTTTTTTGACAAGGAAGCCGTTTCCACACTCGTTACTAGTTTGACATTTTGACTAGATCGACCAGTCAATGGCCGCTCAATTCAGCCACACTATAATAAAGCAATCAGCTCAGTTAAAACGGTCAAACGTGATGGGAGTATGGGCATGAGCTATACAAATTTAATTTCATGTACAGTTGCAAAAGTGAAGTGATTTTTTTTTTTTATTTCTAAGCTTGCATTGCTCCTAATGGGAGCACATACACTCACACACCCTGTAGGGGGGTTGTAAAATACTGCAAAGCTATTCCTTTCCCCACAGTGCCATGCATCTTGAAAAGTCCTCCATTGCCCCAACTCTGATCAATCCCTTCCAACTCAGCTAGCCCACACCTGGCCCACGGCCTACCCTCATGCACATATTTTTTTTTTCGTGGACATCAAACGGGGGGGGGAGGGAGGGAGGGAGAGAGGGAGGAAGGGAGAGAGATGGAACTGGAATCAATATGTAAAATAAGAAAAAATAAATAAAAAGAATAAAGGGATCTGTTGGTGGGAAGAAGAGAACCAGCAAGAGGAGAGCAGGAAGGATAGGAAGGGACTACTGGAGAAAGTGGAGGGTGACTAATAATAAAGTACAATGCATATAGTATGGAAATACCATAATGAGGCCCATTACTTTCTATGCTAGCTTTAAAAAATGTGCCCAGAAGCTATAAGACAGGTCTGAAAGGAGGCCTCATACCTAGGATTAAATTATGTGGAAGTACTCCAATTTTCATGTTCATAATTTTGAAAAAAGAAAGTATCCCTACTGGGGCTGGCAAGATGGCTCAGCAGGTTAAAGCAGTTGCTTATAAGCCTGGGTTTGATCTTGAGGACCCACGTGGTGGAAGGAAAGAATGGATTCCCTCAAACTGTCACCTGACCTCCGTTTATATACCTTAGCACACATGTATTCCGTTAAATCTCCCTACTACTTGTTCTGTTGGTTTTTGTTTGTCTGAGGTTTGAATTTAGGAGGCCAAGGATCACACTGGAAACCTGGCTGAACTAGGATGGCTTTGTGTCTGGGGTGGCAGGCACGAGGCACCATACTTGCTTGTTAGTTTTTTATAAAAATGTCGACAAATAAATTTCCTGTAGTGCCATCTTGCCAATGAACTTGTGGTAGTGGCCATATCCTTTGAGTGTAGTTTCAGGTGCAGACATTACCCATTATAATGTAGAGGAGGGGCGGGCTGGCTCATGCTCTCTTGGGTTGCAGAAAACAACAGAAGGGCAGAGACTGCACCTTCTGGAGCAGGAAGACTGTGGCAGTTATTTATTCTTATCGGTGTAAGTGTTTTCCTAATAAATACCTCATTATCATTTATCTTGGGCCTGCTGGACTCATTTAAACTCTACCTTCAATTTACTTTCTTGAACAGAAATTTAAAGGTATACACCTTCGCAACGGATTGCTTTGGCTTAAGAAGACCAACTGCTAAATCTGCAGAGATCCTAGTATTTGTCTTCCAGTTGATTTTATAATGCTTTCAAACTCCTTGCAGAAGCTGAGCAGTGCCCCTCCCCCATGACCTTGTGGGCATCTCTATAATCCATGCCTGCAAAGGCTTTTATCTCAGTTATCTCAATTTTGGCAGAATGCACTATGGGTTTTCACCAATGGGAGAAGACAGGAGCCTTGGTGGTGATGTCCCCTACTTTTCTTCTTTCCTCTGGGAAGTTGTCACAAATCTCTTTCTTATCACCTCCTGGGGCTTCAGAGTTGTGTGGCTTTATAGCCTGCTCCCCTGAAAATAGAGCTATAGGGTAGAAAAGCACATAGCTTCCATTTAGAACTGATCCCCCAGCCATGGAGAATACCATCACTAGTGCAATGCCATCTGTTCCTTTTCTCTTTGGTGTTATTCTTTTCAGAACCTGAGGTGGGAAGTGGGGGTCTGCAATTTCAGCTACTTCCCCATTCACTGTGTAAATAAAAGATATATCTAAGTGTAGCTCATTGTATCTTTCTCAACTGGTTAGTCAGTCAGACCTTGGCCTTGGTTTGACCTTAGGTTGTGATTAGATTATACATGATATTTTTCAATATTCTCCTGTCTCTGAGTACAATACCTAGCCTTTCCCTGTATCTTAGGAAGGAGTATAAAATGAAATGCCTTGAGAGACAAGAAACAAGCTGTAGGAATCATCATCATGTATGGCAGGGAGTAAAGGAAGGAGGAAAGATCTGTGAATGGAGCTGAGAATGATTAGCAAAGAGATGGGTGGGAGAGAAGGATGCATCCATGCTGAGTTCCATTCCTAGCTTTTCCCAAGGACAACAGTAGTCTTGACCATCAGAAGGGGTGGCAAGGGTTCAAATATGGCTGTCTAAAGACCATGTTGTCAATTTGGAATCTTTTTTCTGTCCCTTAAGCAATATGGCAAGATCAGCAGTGTGAAAAGTTCAAACTTTGGAAAGAGGTTCGCTGGTTCATATCTTGGGTGTGTGTTTTAGCAAGGGCAAGTCCCTACCCTCATGTCTTCAGTGAGAACAATGGAATGTAATCCATTCTATACAGATGCAGTGAAGACTATATGGACACAAAAAGCACTTAGAGTATCACCTGGCACCTATAATAGAAAGCTGACCATTCACTATTACATCAGTAAGTATTGTTGAGAGTTCTGTAAAGGGAAGGCTAAAATCTCACAAGGTTGCTATCATGGATCCAGCCTTTAGTACAGCACACAGACTCTTTACTTGAAAGTTTTAAACTTGAACATATAGAACACCATAAGCAGGAAGAGAGATGCACATCCAAACTCCAGTGATGCAATCCTTAATTCCTGAACTACACTAGTAAGAGACAGATTTGAAATAACATGGCAAAATGGTGGCTGCTGTATTTGAACAGGTCCTCCAAAGTTCATATGGTGGAAACTTGATCCCCATTGCTTCAGTACTGAGAAATTAAATCTTCAGTAGTTGGTTAGGTGATAAAGGAGCTGCCTTCAGGAGTAGATTAGTACTTTATTGTAACAATAAGTTCACAGCAGTGGGCCCCTTATAAAAAGATAAGTTCTGCCCCTTTGCCCTCACTCATGGCCATCTGATGCCTTCCACTATGTTGTAACACAGTAGAATGGCCCAAACCAGATATGGACTCTGATCGTTTACTTCTTCCCATCCTCTCGAACTTAGAAAGAATATATCTCTCTGTAAATTACCCAGTCTCAGATTTTCTAAAAGAAGAAAAAGAAGGAAGTGGAGGAGGAAAAAAGAAAAAAAAAAGAAAGAAAGAAAGGAAGGAAGAAAGAAGAAAGGAGGAAGGAAGACAGGGAGGGAGGGAAAAAGAAAACAAGACTAAGAGCTAAATTTTTTAAAAAGACAATATTCAAAAAGAGACATCAAACCCAATGGTAGAATACTCACCCCAACCAGCAAGACAAAATTTAAGGATATAGTTCGGGATGTATGTATTGAAGACTTTGACTAGAGCAAAGTACATGTGGACTGACTCCAGGCCCATCCAAGTCAAAGACACAAGCAGAAAGTAATGAAGTGCCACTGCAGCTGTGATACATAGTCCCACTTTCTGAAATGATGCTAGCCAGGAATTAACCAGAAATGCTAGGTTGAGCATCAGTAGCGCTGTGCATAGGTTGATCAGGATTTTGGAAGGATAATCTTTTCGAAGTTTGCTTTAAAACAAATAAACAAATGTTAAGCCAGGTGGGATCTCCTTTCCAAATTAAGTACTGCCACATCTTATCTAGACAGTTAAAACAACAAGAACTGAGCATTAGGGGCACATAAGTCTCCATCCTTCCCTGAGGAGCTCTGGGTAATAAATGGTTATCCAAATCCATGGGAGTTATAGAGGCTTCATTTTCTTCTGAACACTTTCTACTGTTGATACTTTCAAATTGTATTATTCTGGTAGGTGCCCGGGCATGTAACTGTGGGATTTGAATTTTTGCTTATTTGGTTGGTTGGGTTTTTTATTGTTAATAAAATTATTTGTGTTTGTTTAGTTTTCTATACTTGAGAATTGCATACAGCTCTACAATGACATATCATATCTACCTCCACTTTCTTCTCCCACTCTTCCCACACTCCCCCCACTCATCTCCCTCTCAACTTAAGGTCAGTTTTACAAATGATTATGGTTTTAATTAGCAGTTCTGTGATGAGTAAAGATGCGGAGAAACTTACCATATGATCACATACTAACTATTTGGACAAAAATTACAGCTACTCATGGGCAACTTTTCCTATGAAGTGTTCATTCAGTTCTTTTGTCCACTTTTCAATTTTCTGTCTTGCTTTTTTAATTTGCATGTATGCACACATAGAACACACACACACACACACACACACACACACACACACACACACACACTGCAAATATCTAAATACCATCTCCCAATTTGTGGTTGCCCTTTCAATGTATTAGCCTTTTTCCTCTGATGAAAGGGTTTTTGTTTCTAATGGAACTTTAGACTTTTATGGTCTCTGTTCTTGTATCAGGGTAGAGAGATTTTACTCTTGATCACAAACCTCACTTTTAAAACACTCCAATAAGTTATTTTGCCTTTTTTAATCTTGCCCATTTCATAATCTAATGATGTAGTCTCTTTCTGTTGTGTTATATTCATGAATTTAACAAAATTTCAATGACAACACATCCATCAGACCAAATTCAACTTACTCAGAACTAAGTTGTATAAACTTACTTGAAAGCTATGTATGTCACCATTGCAATCCCCAGGAAAATAGAGGAGATCCCACATCCTGTATAAGTTATAATCACTAATACTCGTTCGTTCACTGCATCCACGGTAGACCTGGACAAATCCTAGAATTGCAATATGCAGTGATTTACACATTTATCAGAATAAGTTTCAAGTAAAATGTGTCTGGTTCTCACAAACAGGTGATTTCCAGGACATACAGCACTTCTGTTATAGCTCTTATATAGTCAGATGGTGTGAGTGAATATGTGATAAGACCATATACAGTTTGATCAGGCCTAGGACAGCTTACTCTGTGTACAGAGCATGGAAAGCCATCAAAACACTAAAAGAACATTTAGTCCCTTGCTTTGTTGTCATTAACATGTTCAGCACTTGAAAATATAACTAAGCTAATGGATTTGAATCTGGGATGCAAAGTGAATCATTATCTAAACTGAGTGTCCCCAAAAATAATACATAGAATATAAAAAATGTTCCTTTTAGTTAGACCTTAAATAACTTTGATGAAATTAAGAAATAAAGTGGCCCTTTGTGTATAGTAATAGTACAGTCGTGTCTTAATATGAAGACCACCAAAGATC
This sequence comes from Cricetiscus sungorus, assembly GCA_030556225.1. Classification (NCBI taxonomy): domain Eukaryota; kingdom Metazoa; phylum Chordata; class Mammalia; order Rodentia; family Cricetidae; genus Cricetiscus; species Cricetiscus sungorus. The sequence continues at coordinate 14,504,737 of JANBXA010000726.1, forward strand.
TGCAATGGCATGCAATATTATTTGAATATGTTTTTTAAGTGTACTGGTTTGAGAAGAAAGTCCATAGCTTTCATTAGACACTTATGGATCTATGCCTCATAAGAAGTTAGAACATATTTCATAAAAGCTAGAAAGTACTAATTTATTCTTGGAGTTCTCAATTAGAAGGAATATATACCCCCTGATGGGACATTTGCCAGTACCTAGACATATTGTTTGGTTGTCACAACTGAAGAAGGTGTTAATGAATTGATTGGGTAGAGGCCTGGGATGCTGCTGACTACCTTACAATACACAGAACTATTTCTCACATCATAGAACTCTGTGTTCTAAGTATCAGTAGTGTTGAGATAAGCTAAACTCTCCCTTCTATCATTCACACTTCAAAAGAATGATCTAAGTTCCAAGCAAGTGAGACCCCCTCAAAGAAAAATGCAAAGTTAATTGCTTATAGAGCTAGAATATGAGCACGAGGCTTTTGATGCCTGTGGTACAGCTCTAGCCAGCTGGGAGTGAGCCAAATAAACTCCTTACAATTTGGCCTTGAATATGTTGAATAAAAATTGTAAAGGAAATATAAAACATACTCAAGCCAGGTGTGGATGGGCATCCCTATGCAACCACTACTTGGAAGACTATGTCAGGAAAATCATGAGTCCCAGACAAACATGGGCTACACACTAACACTGCATGTTTTGCAGAGCTACTTCGGTTATCATTTAAAATTGAAGGAGTTGGCCTTAATTTTATGAAGAGAAAACTAAACACCTGTTTCAGTAATATGCATTTTAGTAAACACATGGAAGGGGAGCCATTTTTCATTCTTTAATTTACATATGTATTAATAGCTTAGACCTACTAAAAGTTGTCAATATTCCACTGAAGAGTGATAAAGAGACAACTCACCATTAAAACTCCAAAGTGGGTGAGGTGGTTACACTGACAGATTGTGTAATTTACATTGGTTTCCTTTACTTTACAGCCTGATGAATTCCATCCACCTAGCCCATCTGCGGGGGACAGAAGGGAATTTCAAAGCAATTTTACTTTTCTCAGAAATGCTTAATTTTTCATTATATGAACCATCCGAACGTGTGTTATAATTAGCATTGTTTGTTAAGACAGCAACATAGAGGTACAATTGAACAGCAAAATTAAATTACATTTAATAGGCCAAATTGACGTGTGTGTCAGGGGTGCAGGGTGGTGGTGGTGGGGCTTTGTGAATAGTCTAACTTTGTTGTCACTCATTTTTCCTGTTTCTGTACCATGCCTCTACAGATTAAAGTAGATTCTAATCGAGCAACTGTTCCTGCCACCATACTGGAGTGACATGTTATGTAAGTAGCCAATAAAATAAATAGACAAATTTGGATGTTTCAGACTTTGGAATATAGGCTGCTACTTAGACAACTCAGGCATTTATATTAAAAGCAGCTAGTTGCACCTAGAAACTAAATAGGCTCACATGATCATAGTCTAGAGATGCTTTCAGCCCATTAGAGCCTTGTAGATCTTGGGCTCTAGAGCTTGTTTAGGGTGGTAGTGCAGCAAAAGACTTATCTCAGGACACCCTGAGAATAATGCTGTAATTCCAGATGTTCTAGACTCCCAGTATAGAGAGTCAGGTGTCTCTTGGGAATGGGAACAACCACCAAGAATCAACACAGAGATCAACTTATTGAAGCTGTGGAGGACAGAGCTTGTCAGTTTATAGGGCCATTTTTTTCTGACAGACTTGGGGAGAGCCAGGGGAGGACATGTTGTTTCTGCTTGTCAGAAAGAGGTAGTGTTCTTTCCCCTGAGAAGCTAAGTAGAAAGAGAGTGTCTCTTTTCTCTCATATTTCTAGATGGGAAAGGTACCCAAGCAGAGCTCCCTAGATAGAAGAACAATTTCTCACCAGCAGCCATGCCATTCCTAGGAGAGACCGGTTGTGTGGGAGAATTCTCTGAGATTTGGTATTAACCCTAGAGACTCCAGTGGAGGTAGCAAACCTAAGAGAAATCCAGTCAGCAGTCCTCACACCCAGCACCTTCACAAATGTGGTTATCCAAGCAAGAAGGGCTTTGGGGGATTAATGAAGAACTTTCATCTCATCAATGAGATGATTGGTTCTTTACAGGGAACAGGGCCTACCCTAGGGCTCACCATAATTATAAAGGGTGGGGGGAGTAAATAGTGACAACCCAGTAAGAAAGTACACCAAAAGAGCCAGGGGATCAATCACTCCTCAGCCCTCTTCAAATAGTTAACAGTTATTCGGCACTGAGACTTCTAATTGCATTTTTTCCAATATTGCTTACACATAAGTTGGTTTATTTTATAATTTCTATAATAAATGTCTTATCAAAAGGAATTTTCTTAAATTTCATGCCCTAAAGGTCATATATGGTATCTTGGTCATACAGAGTACTCTGTGGTGCCTGAATAGACAACAGTTGCACAACATGCCCTCTCCCTCGACCACCAGACAGGTCAAGGTCTTCTTTTATAAATACTTACTGTTAGTGTTGAAATCCCAAAAGGCACAGGAAACTTGATCATAATTCTGCAAAAATGAGAATTATAGCTAAATAGCTTTCCTTGCAAGGGTTACTGCAGACTAACACTCAGAAGTGTTTTGAAGTTTTTTAGCCAGTGTAGACTCAAGTGTACACACATGTAACCACACACACACACACAGAGAGAGAGAGAGAGAGAAAGAGAGAGAGAGAGAGACAAAGAGAGAGAGAGAGAGAGAGAGAAAGAGAGAGAGAGAGACAGACAGACAGACAGACAGACAGACAGACAGACAGACAGACAGAGATGCAGGAGAGATCATTTATGGCTTGGTTTTAAGTCTAACTCCACCTAGCTCTCGGCTTCAAAACAAGAAAATAGCATGTCACTACATGGCAATGTAGCATGTGTCATTTAATAACATTGGGATCTGCCAATTGATACAAGGCACAGGAGGAAGCTGTGGATTACCCATGAGTGATTGACGTGTAGTAGGTATTCTTTATGAGGCTTTGGAATGTGGAATTCACAGCTCTTATTCTTCATGGACACATGGTTGAGTTGCCCCCTCATTAAGCCTGTTGAAGATTCCTAAAAATTTCCCTAGCTTTTACAATCTCGGAGAGACTGGAGGTAAAGAATAATTAATTCCCAGGAATGATCTGAAAGTCATAGTTCCAGTCGAAACTGAGAGATCTTACCCACCTAACATGTTTTATTTTCAATCTGGTTTTTAAATTCCCTCTCCCACTCTCCTTTCTCTTATCTTTAAGACTAGTGGAAAATATGTTGGGCCATATGGTCTTTTAGATAGGGAATGAAGGAAGCTATTAAAACTTCACACTGGACACATATTAATATCAAAGAATGAAAGAGTAACTCATTCTTTTACTAAGACTGAATTTGATCATTTAGTAATATATGCCTTATATTATTCCATATGATTAGCATTTTAATCCTTTAGTAATTATTACATGTTTTAATGTTCATGGAAAACCAAATAATATAAGTGTTATTTTCAATGATGTTGTTGCTTATGTCACTCAAGAAATGAATGGAATTTAATGGATTTTACTGTTACAACCAAGAGATCTGCTTATTCTTAGTTACTGTCTTGCTAGAATGTCCACTATTCCAGATCCTTTGAGGGTACAGCATTGTTTCTAGAAATACACAATTATAACATACTTCTGCTACCTGAAGTTAGAAAATTATCATGAATCTTTGAATTGAAAACTAATTGACCATTTTTTTAAAACAGGAAAACCACAGAGACATCTTGTTTGCTTCCCAGATGAAAATAGATATATTACCCTGTTTTCTTGAATATGCTTCAGAATGATAATCACTGGATCAGCCAAGTTTTGAATGGACATATTTGACATGCTTGCACTCACAACATATGTTGTCAATGCACTAGTGATGGTTTTGGCCTGCAGATAAAACACAAAGTTCCTAAATATCTAATTTCTTATATAAGCATTATCAATCTACAATTAGTGATGTGCTACGAAGTGTGGAAAAGTCACAATCTAAGGGTGAATTTTCATTCATTCAGTTCACCTTTGCTCTTCACATAAGGGTCAGTGATTAAACAAGACTAGAACAATTCATAAATTTATCCATACATCCACTTAGAATAAATCTATCCAACCAACATTGGCTTTGTAGCAGCTATTCAACATTGCCCTTTCAAACAAAGTAAAATATCCTGTGCTTTGGTAATTCTCCAGATATAAACATTTCACAACTTAACTTGGTTCTAAGTCTTGACTATCCTTATAAGCACACCTTTTCTAATTAGGAATCTGAATCCATCGTGAGTTAGTTACAAGCCATTTCATGGTCTGTTCCACCAGAGGAAAAGAAAGTATATTTATCAACACCCCGCTTGGAGCATGTCTTTAAGGATAGTCAGCTCCACTCTGGAAGACCACAGGCTCTGAGTACCAAGTGCAGACACTGTATCCTGGCACACATTGGACACTCTACATAGCAGGTATTGGCTCTTTTGGTTCCTGTGATCCAAATAGTTGACTAAGTGCTTTCTACATGCATATGCCAGCTCTCACTGACATCACATGGGCATTTTTCAGCTATACTGAAGTTTGAGCAGGCTTGGTACCTGTGTGTACAATGATCACACAGCCAATGAGTGACAGTACAGGAACTTTACCTTGTAATTACAGTGGCCCATATCTCCACAAATACATTGATCTAAAGGCAACAAACTAAAATATATTTGTAAAAACATGAGATTCTCTAATTAACAAGGCCAAAGTTCCAAAGGCTAAGATTCCAGAAGGTCAATTAGCTAAGTGATTGCCTCCTCTGTTGCATATATAAAACCACAGATAGGCTGGAATAAGATGGGAGGGAGATGAAGAAAATCCTCTACTAAGAAAGCCTGATGTTCAGATGGCATCAACTGAAGGGCCTAATGGACATGGTTAGAAGATGCCACTGGGAAAATAGTGTGCCTAGCCACTCCCTAGTCAACTTAAACGTGTGAATAACTGTGAATGTGGGCTTGGAAAGCTTGGAAGTATCCCACTTCCTGTTCATGAATTTGTGCTCACCTTAAACATGATAAGATCTAGAAACATATAGGATACAAACTTCTAGACATGTCTGAGAAGCATCATCAAGATTGGGTTGGCCTCTGGGCATACTTTTGAGGGATTATCTAGATTAGGTTAATTGAAACAGAAGACCCACTTTAAATGCAGGTGTCACCACCATTCCTTCAACTAGGATCCCTGGAATGAATTTGAAAAGGAAAAAACTAGCTGAGCACCAGCAGTCTTTTTGGGCTCCACTGCAGACACTATGTGACCAGCATTCTCAAGCCTCTGCCACAAAGATTTCCCTATTGCTGTGGACTGTACCCTCAAACTGTGAATCAAAATCAATCCTTTATTGTTGTTTAAGTTCAAACAATTAAACAAATAACAAATATGTACTTTGATGACTTAGTATCCCCTTCTCTTCAGAGTTCCCTGAGGCAGTCTGCTAAAGCAGAACATCAGCAAACCATGATGGTGGTAAGGTCTTACTAACACTCAAAAAACAAACAAACAAACAAAACAAAAACAAAACAAAAAAGACAAGTGCTAGCTTAGGTGCTCTGGTTCTTCTAAAGACCTTTTCTTCTCTGGATCATTGGTAACATGAAGATGACTTCTAGCTATCCTCCAGTTTAGCTTAAGGTTTACAGTTCTCTGCAGTGGAAAGACCAAAAGAGGAAATATCTATACAGACCCACTTAACTAACCCCTTTTCTGGATTCATGTTTCTTACCTATTGTAGTAGCATCTTGTTTCACCAATGGGCTTGAGGTAGTGGCCACATCTTAGGGCATGGCTTCAGTGTATGCAGAAGTGACCCCTTAATAAGAAAGATGAGGGGCTGGCTCAAGCTCTCTTGGGTTGTTGTCAGAGCATCCTGAAGGGCAGAGGCTGCATCTCCAGGAGCAAGAAGACCATAGTGGTTATTTACCACCATTGTGTGAGTGCTCCTCAAATAAATATCTGTTAATTCTTTATCTGGATAATTGTGGACTTCCTTTAACCCACCTTCACTTGGCACCCAACATGAGCCAGCCCCTCTTCTTCCTTATAAGGGGTCACATCTGCACATACTGAAGCTAGGCCCTAATGTGTGGCCACCACCCCAAATCCAATGGCAGAATAAGATGTCACTGCAGCCTACAACACTGTAAGCATGGAGTAGGGATCGATTTTCACTCCTCTAAACTCAAGGCTTACCCGTTATACATCTGAACATTTATACAGATGTTTTCTCTGTGTCAGCTTTATTCACTCACTTCATTTTGTGCCCCCTTCACAGCTGAGATAACCACTAACTCAGGCAGCTCCTGCTCTTCCCTCTTCTACAGTCCCAGAGTCCCTATGCCATAACACGGTTACCCAGTGCCATTGCTCCTATTTGAGAGCTACAGCTGGAAGAAGAAAGGAAGAGGCACAGGATGTTCAAGAGTGGTGGATTATCCACAGTTTCTAAGGTGTTATGTCACAATGACTGTCAAGATTTTGATTAAAAGATATCAGAGGAACATGTGCAAAACTAAGGCTGTGGGGCCTGGGCGTTGAAGAAGAGAGGAAGGTAGCTACAGGGTAGCATGTCTTCAAACATGTATTCCTCAGCCACAAGTGACTTGGTTAACAGAACTATGTCCTTTTAATGTTAGAAACTTGTACTTTCTGTTCTTTTTTAATTCACTGTATTTTCCATGAAAGCAGGACCCATCTCTCTCTTGCTGAAGCCCTAGTACCTAGCATCCAGTACTCAGCCCCCAGTACTATAGAAGACCCGGAGTAGAAATGAAATGACTATTTGCTGAATGAATGAATGATTGAGTGAATAAAAGAATGAATTGTGTCACCTTCAACAAGAGCCTTCCCATTTCTGGGTCTTGCTGACCTCACTGGCACAACGAAGATATGGAACACTGTGAGTTATGAGGGCCCTTGCATCTCTGAATTTGATTCCAGGCTGGTTCTAACCCTTCTTCATCTGGCACTATGACGTCTGTAGGCTAATTTTGGCGAAGGTCTTTAGTCTATTTCAATGGAAGGTGCTAGCGAATCAAAATTACTTATTAAGTGTGAAATCTATGCAAAGCAAGTTTATCTCTTATTCTGAGAGACAGACACAGCCCTCTGAAGGAAGGATGGAAATTAAGACAAAAAATAATGGCATGCCTGATGATACAGAGCAGTGACAAGAATACCAAAAGGTTTAGACAGCTATGGAACACATTTTAAATAATTATTACAATATTTTGTCCACTAATTTTTTCCAGGTTACAGAGAAGAGAGAATGGAGTTATTAATTCTGGGGAGGCATCCTGGGTAGGATTTGCACTAAAACTACAGGAACAAATATAATTTAGTTGGAGAGAAGAATGGTTACAGAATGCCAGAAAAACAGAATGCCTTGCAAACACATTTGGTGGTGATGTGATACACTTACATCAGTAGGTACTAAAATGATCTGCTTTCTTTTTTAATCAGGCCTGTAAAATACCTCCCCAGTAAATCTGTGAATATTTGACCACTAAAAATCCATTCCTTTGGATAATTCCTTAGACATGCAAGCACATCTGGACAAATTCATGTATTAATTTCAAATATAGGAACCTTGAGGTTGGGGAGATGGCTTAGTGGCTAAGATCCTTCTATGCAAGCAATGGACCATTTTTTGGATCCCCCAAAACCTATGTAAAATGCCTGGTAGGAATAGTAGCTAACCTCTAATTCCAACCTTGGAAGGCAGATACACGCCATCCCAAGACTAGTCACATTGGTAAGCTCTGGGCTTGACTAAGAAACATTGCCTTAATGAATAAGGTGGAAGAACAATTAAGGATGACTCTTAACATAAACCTTAGGCTTCCACATATACATATATACATGTGTATATGCAGCCCCTACATATACCCCTACATATACATCCATATGTGTGTATGTATGTATGTGCTTGCGTGCCTATACACACAAACATGCATGAACACACACACACACACACACACACACACACACACACACACACACACAAATGGTAAAGAAAACAAATGTCAGAACTTGAAAATAGACAACCTGAACTTGACTCCTAACTATCCCACTTCATCACTGTGTGTCCTTGGGCAAATCTATCTTGCTGAGCCTCAGTTTTCCATGAGAAATAAATGAGGTAGTAAGCATAAATAATAATAACTGAAACTGGGTGTGGTGGCATATGCCTTTAATCGAAGAACTCAGGAGGCAAAAGCTGTAGGATCTCTGACATCTCGGTCTACAAAGAAAATTGCAGACCAGCCAGAAGTCTATGAGGAGAGCTTGTCTCAAATTAACAGTGCTCACTGTCATAAACTTCATGCCAGCTCTTGTTGCTGTCATCTCATAGTACGAAGAGATAGAGTGATTCTAGGCAGAGACCCAATTCTATAATAACAATAGCAATTCACGCATTTACTCAGTGCTTAGGATGTGCTAGGCAATACCATAAGCACTTTACAGTCATTACCTTCTTCAGTCCTTTAACAGGCTCATAAGGTCCTATTCTTAGACTATTTCATGTTGCAAGAAACTACAGCACCCACAGGTTGAATCACTGTCCAGAAATCACACAGGTAGAAGACAGCAATGTTGGCTTCAAATTGCAGCAGCTGGTCCCCCAGACCACATTCATTGCCTCTAGCTTAAGGTGATGATTAGCTCACTCAGAGCTAGAAACCACGAGAGATGGAGAAGGGACTATTAATAAGTAGAAAGGCAATCTCATCAGGAGAACATACTGTTCTTTTCTTGCTTTGAAACAGCTTAAGGCCTCTATTTGGTCACCAGATAACCCTTAAGTCCCATCCAAAGCTTAGGAACTGTGAAAATTCAGAAATGTAAAACATCATTAAAGTAGATGTTGATTCATGTGGAGGGCCAGGGGTTGTGCTGAAAGACTTGTGGAATCAATCAGAGCAAATTCTAAAATAAACAGAACATCATGAAAATAGCAGGAGTTCATAATTACAGTGAGTCAGCATGTCAGTTCATGACAGTTACCAGAGGCAAGAACTTACCTTAAAGAGGGAGGTTTGGCCAAAAAAATTAAACAAGATGGTTTGTAAGCCGTTAAGAGGAAATTTTTCCCTCAATGATTTAGGCAAATATATGGAAGCCAACACCCTCCTTAGAGGGATACCACCAAGGAAAATCTGCCAAGAAAAACCAAGAAATGAAAGCTGGAGTCTTCACCCATCATAGTGACATTCTCTCCTTGTCCCATCCCAACCAATTCCAAGTTCCCACAAAGGGCTGAAGCTGAAGGGTGGGGCCTGGTTTCATGGGCTACCATATACCTTCTACACACACACACACACACACACACACACACACACTTTTCCTTCCAAGGTTCTCTCCCTTTCACCTAAATCCACACAGGTGGTAAAAAGAAGAATAACAAATTAGGTGACTTCACCCAGTGTTCAGAAATAAAGGTGAATTGAGACATCAGGCTACTTTTTCCCATATTACTCTGAAAGCAGAAACAACAAACTATGAAGTACTATTAGGCACCTGCTGCAAAGCCTATTGAGTAATGCTTTCACTAAAAATGAGCCAGGGAAATGAGGGAGCAGCCTTTAGCAATTCTGCTAGAGACTTGTGGTTAGAAGGACATGCTGCTTTCATTTATAATAAATAGTATTTGGTATGCACTAGACCATTTTTGAGAATGGAAATGGGCTTTATTAAAAATTACAATCATAAACCTGGATCTTCCAGAAAAAATGGGTGTAGTGCACCTTCCCTGCATTTCCCATACCTTTTTCAAACTTGAGAAGTATGTTATATTAGGATATTAGTAAACAAAGTCTCAGGGAAGTTAAAAGACTTATCTAGAGGTCATAAAGCAAGGAGGTAACTGAACAAAGACATATGATTTGAGCCTGTATTTTTCCTATATCCCTGGTACTGCTAGTGAGCTATAATCTAGTTGGGTGTAGAGGAGGGAAGGTATGTGTAGCAGTGTATAATGTTTGTGGAATGACTTGTTGAATGTAAAACCCATACGGACTTTCTATCACAGATGATCCATACATAGTCAGTTGATGACCTTATAGGTCACAATTTAGCTTCAGCATATAGGCAATTTGGTAGCAAGAATGTGACTAGGACTTATGGCCTGTTTATCCATTGATGCTTATCACTGAGAATCCATACGTAAACAGGGAGGTCAACACCTGTTGCTAGTATGGCTAAATAGCTCTTAATGGATGAAGAGTTTTCTGCATATAACAGCTATATACACTAAATGTCATTTGAAAGCCCAGGAAAATGAAAACTGGCAGATAAATTCTGGAGTAGAGAAAGCACTCTGAAAAGGGTAAAAGTACAAGGTGAACTACCTGTTTTTGGCTGTTCAGCTAATGCTGGGATGAAACTATTACTGCTTTCAAGGACATCTGAAAATGCTGCTAGAGAAATCTATTTATTCCTATTGTGAAGAATCAGAAGCAAAGTATGAAGAGACCCACAACCGTTGGAAGCACACAATGGGAAACATCTTGAATGGAGAAAGCTAAACTCTGTACAGATTATGTGCCTGGTCTCTAAGTCATGCATACAGAGGAAAAACTCCATATAAAGATGAAGGGACTCAACTGAGATTTGGAATGCCACCCAAGACAAGGAGTTTACTTTGACGCCAGACAACTTAATAGCCCATTATAAACAAATCAGTATCTTTCAGAGAAATATATTAGACATGAATTTCCACATAAGAAAATTCACAATGTCCAGAATATATCCAAATTAACTAAAAAATAGAGAAAGAATGCATATAATCCATTTTCAACTACAATGACAATTGATGGAAAACAATCTTGAGAGGACACAAACACTAAAATTAACAGACAGCTAGAGAGATTTGCTAAATGCTAGGCTCACAACTAAAAATAAAATTAGCAGACAATGATTTTAAAGCCTCAAGTACAGCTTTGTTCAGGTGTTTAATATAAAATATACTTTCAATTAATGCAAAGAGAATGAATAATACTAGAAAAGCAGAAACAACAAAACAATAAGAACAACAAGGATATGACAGAGGAAAAGAAAATTCTAGTATGACTTCTAGAATAATTGGGTTATACCGAGCCGATCTGGAAACCAGATGCAGAGAGGGAGGACAAGACCAGGCTACAGAAACTGACAAGAACAAGAAGGAGCTAATAAGCCCCCAGACTGATAGCTGGGATTCCAGCATTGAACCAACTCAGACATCCTGAACACGGGTCTCAGAAGGCCTGGACAGTCTAAGGGACTCCTGACAGTAGAACAAGGTATTCCTGGTGCACAAAAGGACTTTGGGAGCACATTCCCCATGGAGAGATACTCCCTTAACCTAGAGGCAGGATAAATGGCCTAGACCCCAAGTGACTTGACAGATTTTGATGACCCTCCTGGAAGGCTTCACCCTCCCTGTGGAGTGGGTGGATGGGATGGGAGGGTGATCGGGGATATGGAAGGGTGGGAGAGAGGGGAAAAGGGAGGAAGGGAGGGAGGGAGTGAGGGAGGGAGGGAGGGAGTGAGGGAGGGAGGGAGGGAGAGGAAACTGGGATGGATATGTAAAATAGGAAAAAATATATAATAAAAAGAACATATGGCAAAAAAGAGAATATTTTGGTTGTACTAGATGAGTTCAACAGTTATCTATATAACAATAAATGCCACTGAATTTTAAGATACATGAATAGAAGTTATCCCATCAGAAAACAGTAAAATAATTAAAAATATGAACAGAAACTGAGTGGCGGTGGCACAAGCCTTTAATCCCAGCATTTGGAAGGCAAAGGCAAGAGGATCTCTGTGAGTTCGAGGCCAGCCTGGTCTACAGCATGAGTTCCAAGACAGCCAAAGCTATACAGAGAAACCCTGTCTTGAAAAAAAAAAAACCAGCAAAAAAAAAAAAAAAACTGAACAGAATCTCAAGGACTTTCAAAGACATATTAAAAGGTCACACATAGATCCAGAGCCTGTCTTCCCACCACCCTTTGTCATGCTGGCTCACTGCTCCGGGCAAGCATTGGGCCAGAGTGTGAGTCCAACAACCCCTCCACCTCTGTGAAGCTTCCTTGGCCTGCTCTGAGCACACGGGACCCACCTATTGACACTGAACAACCTTGAGGTTACACTCACCTGATCTTTGGATCCCATCACCTGCCCTCTGCCAGAGGAGAGACCTCTGAGAGTGCTTGGATTATCCAGAATTGCAGACATAGAACTCTTGACACACCTACACCCACCGGGAGAGCAGAATAGAAAGAGAGAGAGACTCCATCTGCACCCACAGGAAGAAGCTATGGGAAGACGGCAATACAAGAAAACACCCAACAATAGAAAGACAAGCATGACACAACCAGAATCTAGGGACTCTACCCCAACTAGACCTGAACACACCAAAGCAGAAAAGAACAACTTAAAAAATATCTTCATAAAAATGATAGAGGCCATCAAAGACAATATGAGAAAATCCCTTAAAGAAATGGAAGAAAAAACAAACAAAATTGGAAGAAATAGAGAAAAAGAACAAGCAAAAAAATGCAAGAAATGAACAAATCTCTTAAAGAAAGCAAGGAAGGCCAAGGAAAAACAAACAGATGAAGGAAACAATTCAAGCAGTTCAAGACCTGAAAACTGAAATAGAGACAATAAAGAAAACACAAACTGAGAGAATGTTGGAAATAGAAAAACTGGACAAACGATCAGGAACTACAGATGCAAGCATAGCCAACAGAGTACAAAAGATGAAAGAGACAATCTCAGACACTGAAGATAAACTAGAGGAAACAGATTCACCAACCAAAGAAAATCTTAAATCCAACAAATCCTTAACACAAAACATCCAGGAAATGTGAGACACCCTGAAAATCCAAACCTAAGAATAATAGGTATAAAAGAAGGCGAAGAAGTAGTCCAGCTCAAAGGTGCAGAAAACATATTCAACAAAATCAATGCAGAAAACTTTCCCAGTCTGAAGAAGGACATGCCCATGAAAGTACATGAAGCATACACAACACCAAATAGACTGGACCAAAAAAGGAAAGAAAGACCCCTCACTACATAATAACCAAAATCAAAACACCTAACATACAGAATAAAGAAAGAATATTAAGAGCAGTGAAGCAAAAAGGCCAGGTAACATAAAGGCAGACCTATCAAGCATTACACCTGAATTCTCCATGGAAACTCTCAAGGCCTGAGGCCTGAACATCCTGGATAGATGTTCTACAAATACGAAGAGTCCATGGATGCCAGCCCAGGCTATTATACTCAGAAAAACTCACTCACTATAGACAGAGAAAACAAGATATTCAATGACAAAGGCAGATTTTCACAATACATATCCACAAATCCAGCTCTACAGAATAGTCTGGAAGGAAAACTCCAACCCAAGGAAGTTAACTATACTCACAAAGACATAGACAGTAGATAATTTCACTTCACCAGAACCCAAAAGAAAAAGCAGGGCAAATATAATCACAATACAACCAACAACAACAAACCTAAAAGAAACAAGGATTAACAATCAATGGTCCTAACTTTTCCTCAACATTAATGGTCTTAACTTGCCTGTATAAAAAGACACAGGCTAACAGAATGGATACAAATACAGAATCCATCCTTCTGCTGCATACAAGAAACACATCTAAGCTTCAAAGACAGACATTACCTCAGGGTAAGGGGTTAGGAAAAGATCTTCCAATCAAATGGACTCAAGAAACAATCAGATGTAGCTATCCTAATACCTAACAAGTTAGTCTTCAAACCAAAATCAATCAAAAGAGATGAAGACGGTCATTTCATATTCATCACAGGAGAAGTCCATCAGGACAAATTCTCAATTCTGAACATTTTTGCCCCACATACAAAGGCACCCACATCCGTAAAAGAAATGCTACTAAACTCAAAACTCACATAAAACCTCACAGACTTATAGTGGGAGATTTCAACACCCCACTCTCACCACGAGACAGGACCATCAGACAGAAACTTAACAAAGAAACAAAAGAACTAACAGAAGTTATGTCCCAATTGAGTTTAACAGACATCTATAGAACATTCCATCCAAACACAAAAGAATATACCTTCTTCTCAGCTCCACATGGATCACTCTCTAAAATCAACCACATACTAGGCAACATAACAAACCTCAACAGATACAAAAAACAAACAAAAAATGGAATAGTCCCGTGTATCTTATCAGACCACCATGTTTTAAAGTTGGAACTCAGCAACAACACAAATTGCAAAATACCTACAAAATATGTAAACTGAACAATGTACAATTGCACCATTCCTGGGTCAAAGAATAAATAAAGAAAGAGATGAAAGATTTCCTAAAATTCAGAGAATGAAGACAAAACATAACTGAATTTATGGGATACTTTGAAAGCAGTGCTACAAGGTAAGTTCATTGAACTAAGTACCCATATGAAGAAAATGGAGGATGATCACATTAGAGAATTAACAGCACAACTGAAAGCCTTAGAGCAAAAAAAAAAAAAACAAATGCACCCCAGAGGAGTAGATACCAAGAAATAATCAATTTGAGGGCTGAAGTCAATAAAGTAGAAGCTAGGAAAACAATACAAAGAATCAATGTAACAAAGAGTTGGTTTTTCGAGAAAATCAACAAGATAGATAAACCTACATCCAAACTTACCAAAAAGCAGAGAGAGAACATGCAAATCAAGAAAATCAGAAATAAAAAGGGGAAAATAACAATGGACACTGAGGAAATCATACTTTGAAAACCTGTACTCTACAAAGTTTGAAAATTCAGGAAATGGACAAATTTCTGAATAGCTGTCACTTACCAAAATTAAATGAAGACAGATAAGCAACTGAAATAGACCCGTAACGAAATAGAAGCAGTCATCAAAAGCCTCCCAACCAAAAAAAAGCCCAGGGCCAGATGGCTTCAGTGCAGAATTCTACCAGAAATTCAAAGAAGAGCTAATACCAATACTCCTCAAATTGTTCGCAAAATAGAAGCAGAAGGTTCATTACCAAACTCTTTTTATGAAGCTACAGTTACCTTGGTACCCAAGACACACAAAGACAAAACTAAGAAAGAAAACTACAGTCCAATATCCATCATGAACATTGATGTAAAAATATTCAATAAAATACTGGCAATTCGAATCCAAGGAAATATCAGAGAAATCATCCACCATGACCAAGTAGGCTTCATACCAGGGATTCAGGGATGGTTCAACATACAAAAATATATCAATGTGATCCACCATATAAACAAACTGAAAAAGATAAAACACATGATCATCTTACTAGATGCTGAAAAAGTCTTTGACACAATTTAACACCCTTTCATGATAAAGTTCTTGGAGATATCAGGGATAATAGGAACATACCTAACACAATAAAGGCAGCATACAGTAGACCAACAGCCAACATCAAACTGAATGGAGAGAAGCTTAAGGTGATTCCTCTAAAATGAGGACCAAGACAAGGCTGCCCACTCTCTCCATATCTCTTCAATATTGTACTTGAAGTTCTAAATAAAGCAATAAGACAACAAAGGGAGATCAAGGGGATACAAATTAGAAATGAAGAAGTCAAACTGTCACTATTTTCAGATGATATAATAGTTTACATAAGTGACCTGAAAAACTTTACCAGGGAACTCCTACAGCTGATAAATACCTTCAGCAAATTAGCAGGATACAAGATTGACTAAAAAAAAAATCAGTAGCCCTACTATATACAAATGATAGAGCAGCTGAGAAAGAAATCAGAGAAACATCACCCTTTATTATAGCCACAAACAACATAAAGAATCTTGGGGTAATGCTTAAAAAATCAAGTGAAAGACCTATATAGCAAGAAGTGAGGTGCAGAACTGAATAAAGAATTCTCAATAGAGGAATCCAAAATGGCTGAAAGACACTTAACAAAGTGTTCAACATCCTTAGTCACCAGGGAAATGCAAATCAAGTCAACTATGAGATACCATTTTATCCTGTCAGAATGGCTAAAATCAGAAGCACCAATGACAGTATATGCTAGAGAGGATGTGGAGTGAGGGAAACACTCCTCCACTGCGGTGGGAGTGCAAAATGGTACAGCCATTTTGGAGATCAGTATGGCAGCTCCTCAGGAAAATGGGAATCAGTCTACCACAGGACCCAGCAATTCCACTCTTATTCATATACCCAAAAGATTGACACCCATGCATCAAAGACATCTGTTCAACTATGTTCACAGCAGCATTATTTGTAATAGCTAGAACATGGAAACTACCTAGATGCTCCTCAACTGAAGAATGGATAAAGAATGGTACATTTACACAATGGAATACTACTCAGCAGAAAAAAACAAGGGAATCTTGAAATTCACAGACAAATGGATGGAACTAGGAGAAACCATCCTGAGTGAGGTAGCCCAGCCACAACAAGGTGAACATGGTATCTACTCACTCATATATGGATTTTAGGCATAGAGCAAAGAATCACCAGCCTACAGTTCACACTGACAGAGAAGATAGGAAACAAGGAGGACACTAAAAAAGACATACATGGTTCCTCACAGAAGGGGAAAGGACCAAGATCTCCTGAGCAAATTTGGAACATGGGGGAGGGGAGATGCAGTTAGGAGAGAGAGAAAGGGAGAAGAGGAAGGAAGAGGAGAACATGAGGGAGCAGGAAGATTGAGTCAGGGGACAAATAGACGAGAGGAAGAAAAGAGATACCATAATAGAGGAAGCCATTATAAGTTTGACTTGGCACTAGAAAAATGTCCAGAGACCTTCAAGGATGACCCCAACTAACAATTCATGCAACAGTGGAGAGGCTACCTTAAATGCCCTTCCCCGATAATGAGATTGATGACTACCTTATATGCCATCCTAGAGCCTTCATTCAGTAGCTGATGGAAGCAGAAGCAGACACCCACAGCTAAACACTGAGCTGAACTCCTGGAATCCAGTTGCAGTGATGAACAAAGAGGTCAAGGCCAGGCTGCATAAACCTACAGAGACAGCTGACCTGAATAAGGGGAGCTCATAGACCCCAGACTGATAACTAGGAAACCAGCATAGGATCACCCAAAACCCCAGAATGTGGGTCGCAGTTAGAAGGCCTGGGCAGTCTAAGGGACCTCTGACAGTGGAACCAGGATGTATCCCTGGTGCACAAAAGGACTTTGGGAGCACATTTCCCATGGAGGGATACTCCCCTAACCTAGAGACAAGAGGGGGAGCCTAGGCCCTACCACAAATGACTTGACAGATTTTTAATGATCCCTCCTAGAAGTCCTCCCCTTCCCTGGGGAGTGACTGGGTAATGGGACAAGGTGGGCATGGAAGTGTGGGAATGAGGGGGAACTGAGATTGATTGATATGTAAAATAAGAAAAATAATTTTAAAAATTAAAAACAGATGAAAGCCAGAGACTGAAAAAAATAAATAAATGAGCATAAAATCAAAAACCAAAGAGTGTTTAAATAAAGCAAAGGGGGAAAAAAGCATAAGAATGCTTTCATGACAGGCCCGTGCCAACAATTTTCCCAGACAAATCATATATGGTTGCTAGCAAGATAAAAAAAAACTGCAAATTAGATTTCAAAAAAATTCTAAACATGTGCCTATGAAAAGACACCACTGAGAAAATGATAGGAAACTGCAAAGAAGAACCACAAGCCAATTAAAATACAAACAAAAGACTTTGACAGCTAAGTCAACAAAAAAGTTATGTGAGCAATCAAGATGAAAATGAAAGCTTCCTGCCTATCATTAGCCACAGGAGAAGAGAACATGGAAATTTCTTACAAATACAAGTATATGCCCTAAGAGCCAGCTATTCAATTTCTACATATTTGTTCAGGACACGTGAAAACATGTCCACACAAAGACTTTTATGCAAACATTCATGGGAGCATTATTTGTAATATCTGCAAACTGGAAATAACCAAACATACGGCAATGGTAGAATAAATTTTAAGAAGTACACAATATGCTTATTCAATGAAATATTATTCATCAGCAAAACATTCAGCAATATTAACAAAATTATTAATTTAGAATGATCAATATGGAAGACAAAAGAAGACTTCTGAGAATCACAAATATACCACATGATTTTGTTTGGAGATATAAAGTTCTAGAGCTGAAACAAATTGGGGTAGGAAAATGTCAGGATGGTGGTGGCCCCTGGAGTAAAGTGAGATTCTTTCAGGAGCAATGGCAATATTCTATATCTTGATAGGATTTGGGGTTATGTAGACATACGCCTTAGCTAAAGTCAGAGACCATGGTCTTAGGATTTGTATGTTTTCCCATATGTAGATCTATTATTTGTTTTTAAGGTGTAAAAATAAAATCCAGCCCCTCAGATTGCTCTGAAGTAGAATATGACCTTGTGCTAGATGGTAGAAAAGGCTGAGAGTTTTTATAATTGATACATAATGTTTGAATTTATCTATTGGGTACAGCATGATGAATCTGTGTAATTAGCATCTACAGTGCATCAAACATTTGTTATTTGCTTCTGTTACCTAACCTGGCCCAGACTTTAAATCCAGACAAACATAGGTCTGAGTTCCAGTTTAGCTATTAGGCTATATGACCATGAGCTTATTCCTTGACTTTTCTATTACCTTGTATGTTCCAACAATACTCAGTAGTATAACATCCAACATGCAATAAGTTATCCCTTCGTGATAGACAACAGTCAACTAATATTTAGAATTATTTCAGGTGACAGAAACAACTGACATCATTGCACACCACACAGATGCCAGAACCATGGGATCTCTATGTTTTCTAATATTCCCATTCAGGTTAATAGCTTCCAAGGGTTCACTTATGTTTTCCTAGGAACTTCACAGTTGAAGATCTGGATCATTTGGTTGCCTGGCTCTGTTTCCTGAGTTGCACTCACCTGAGGGTATGTGACTTCTTCAGAGGAGTGGATGCTGAAGGCCATACCTTCAAACCTGTGGTCCACCCGCAGCACAGCCATAGCCAGCCTGGCCACAGTGAGATTTGCCGTTGTCCCCACAAACTCCATCTTGTGACCAGCACGCTCAATTATCCTCAGAATCCTGAAAATAATCAGAGGCAAACAGCACTCTTTCTGCATTGATAAAATTCATACTCTCAAGATGTCTTATTGCAAAGCTTAACTTTGTCACTGTCGTCTTGATGTTGTCTTGGCTTTGAAGCCCAGAAGAAGCCTTTCATTTCTGTAGGGGTGAACAAAATGACCTCCTAGAACTTTGGTCCCCTTGAAAGTCAAGTTAGAAATAGTGCCAGCATGCATCTTGAAGGATCATTTCAAAAATCAGTCAGATCTGTCATGGCCTCGTTTGTCTCAAAAGAAGTTTGGATTTTATTTAACCTATAAAGGAATTCCACCAAATGATCTGAAATGCAAGGTGTGATTGGACGTATACACTGAAACATAACAGTAACTGCTGTGTAGAAAATGGGTCACAGGGGGGCAACAATGTAAGCAAAGGGCTGGAGTAGGAGGCTCAAGCAGATGGCCAGGGGAGGGAAATGAGAGTAGAACTGGGGAAGGGAGAAATGAATGAAGTCATTGATTCTACTAGAATATTTTAAGAGGTTAAAGGATGTATGGATAGTACTTCATTAAGAGATGTTGTCTTCTTTGGTATTGTTATGAATAACTCCTTGTGTCTAATTAATTCTACCCATAAGTTGGGAAGAGGCCATTAAGGGGAGTTAGAAGGAGTAGTGAAATGTGTGTGTGTGTGTGTGTGTGTGTGTGTGTGTGTGTGTGTGTGTGTGTGTGTGATCAAATTATATTAAGTATAGAACGTTTTCAAAAAGTGAATTAAAATATAATAAAATAAATATATAAAAATAAGAATAAGACATTCATAAGTCAACTATCAGGTAGAAGGTGTCAAGTGAAATAATTCCTAAGTTTTTCAGGGTCCCTTGGGTTAGATACATTTTATAAAAAATATGCAACAGTTGGAGGGATTTCAGGCTGGGTATTGGCTAAGAATTTATTTGAAGACTTGTCATCACTGAGATCTCCTTCATATTCAAATGGTGCTATTCACTTCACTGGACCTTGTCAAGGCATAACTGCCTGTTAGCTGCGGATGTAATACAATAGCATCTAAGGTTCATGAAACCATGTCTCTGGGCCAAGCACTCTGACTTACTTGTTGGTTACTGGAGACAAATTGGAAGCTGAATCACTTTGGTTTTCCATCACTGTGCTGATGATTTGGAGGATAATCTGGGTTAGGGTGGTACTTATCTCATCACAGTTGGAAATATCATCTACTTTAGAAACAATAATCTTTGTCTCTTCTTCGTCCAGAGGTGGAGAATCATTCACCAGATTTAAAATGTGCTCTGCGACATCATCTGCATTCTCTGGAGGAAACAAAGTGGAAATTTGTGACCTCCATTTCTGCCCTTAGTGTGGGGCTATGCTAGATTGGGTCACCTCCTCTTTCAAGAGAAAAGGCAGTGAAATGAAAAACACACACCAAGTGAACACAGTTCACCATGGGAAATTATTGAAGCCCAAGTTCTTCAATAGATGTAGTTCTGGGAAGAAGAACAAAAGTCAATTTTGTATTCATTAAGTCTGACTTCAAATGCTCTAGGGGAATCTTTTTGTCACTAAAGAATTATCTTGAAACTTGATACTAATTAAGTTAAGACTTTTGAGTGTTGGCTGGAGTTAAGATCCCACCTATACTCAAAAATCAGCAAACATTGAGTCTAAGTTTTCATAATCAAGGGTACTGATTACTATTTCCTGTCAAGAAGTGGCAGCCCACAGGTAGAAAGAAAATATGGACCACATAATAAGAAGCAATTAATTTAGATTTTCTAAAGAGGAAGAACAATAGCTATTAGCTCGCCCACTTTTTTCTTCACTTTTTATTATGGAAATTTCCAAGCATATTCAGAAAGCAAAAGAATAATCTAATGAATCTCCATGCACTTCATGAATCACCCAGCTTCAACGCATGTCAGTGGAAGGCTAATCTTCATTTATATTCTCTCTCACATACCTGTACCCCATCCACATATCCTATACACTTCAATACCTATCTTTAAAATTAAACAACTTTTATCCTAAGCATGGTCCTCATTAAATTAAATTAAGATGAAAATTACCAATAATATTTACAGCACCAAATGTCCACAATCAGTGTTCAAATATCCTTAGTTGTCACATAAATGCTTGTTTAAATCATTGGTTTTTTGAACCACCCCCTCCCTTTTTAAAGTGAAGAGAGCTATTCAACAAATACAACACAAGTTAGATTTTTAGTTCCCTATAATTCATATAAAGCTGATCTTCCTGGCCATGTCTTCCTAAGTTAAAACCTAGTAATCAAAGTATGAAGGAGAAAATTGAGAAAGAATTGATCTGTTGAGAAAGATTCCAGAGAGAGAGAGAGAGAGAGAGAGAGAGAGAGAGAGAGCACTCATGACACATTTAACTAAGCTCATATTATGAATAACAAATTGTGTTTGGGAAAAGAAAACAATTGCAGTGTAAAATTCACTCCCTCTCCCCTTCCTCTCTCTTCCCCACCACCCAGATCTTCCCTCTACCTCAAGCTTCACACAACTGTATTCCCTATGCACGTTTTTTTTTCTTTTTCCTCCTCATCTTTCGCCAGTTTTCTTCCTTTTATCTTTATTTCTATAAGCAACTCTGAGCTCATCAATGAAGTTCAGAAATTGTAACCAAGGTCTTCTTAAGCCCTTTTCCATTACCACAACTTGCCTGTGGCTTATGTAGAAACAAGTTCCCAAGCAATGTCAGTGTTTTCTCTGAAGAGATATAAAGGAAGAAAATTGATTCTAAATTAATATTTTGTTCCTGTTAATATCTAGCTTATGGCCCATTTAGAAACAGAGAAATCACAGACTTGGGAGATGGTTCAGTGAGTAAAGGCACTCCTGTCATGCTTAACCATCTAGGATTCACATGGTAGAAGGCAAGAACCAACTCCTAAAGTTGTACACACACATACACACACACACACACACACACACACACACACACACACACACACACCCCACTCACTCACACACACATGTAAATGTAACATAAAACTTAGAAAAGAAGCTAGGAGAACAACTAAATTAGTGGTGGAGGAAAAAAATGTGAGCTCCTTCCCATATCTTTCTAGTGTTATTATTAAATTCTTCAGGCCTTGTTGCAAATGGATAGCCAGAGCTGCCTAGTCATGATTCTTTGGGTTTCAGTGGTGTGACTTCGCTTCACGCTGTCCCTGCTGTGGCAGAATGAAAGTAAACAACAGGCCGATAGGAGACTAACTACACTGGGGAGAGTAATTATAGACTTTTCATCTGAAGTTATATATTTTAATGGAAATTCTGGATGGATTATAGTCATTGCACAAAAATTCTAGGTTCCTATGCAAGAGTAAAAAAGGAATCTTCCTTTGTAAATTGCAGAATGAATTCTCCTTGCTTGAAATATTGTTTCAGGTAATGTGCCAATAATTGTAACAATCATAACAATCAAAACAATAAGGGTGTGTGGTTTTTGTGGTTTTTTTTTTTTTTACTGAGCTATTGCTCTGAGCCAATGCTGCCTTACAAACCACGCCCACTTAGTAGCTTAACACAACAGGTAATCATTGTCTTTTGTGGTTCTGTGTATTGAGTGGGCTCAAATGAGCAATTCTCTTTGGGGACTTCCCAAGTAGTTACAGTGGGACTGAAGCCAGGGCTGGATGCATCTGAAGGCTAGACTGGCCTGTTAGTGCCTCTTACATCTAACAGTTGATGCTAAGCCTGTGCTAATCACCAGGGGCTATGGATGGCGCTTGCTCCACATGGCTTCTTCCAGTGACTTGGGTTCAGAGGTGGGTTGAGTCCAAGCGTGTACTAGAATCAGCTTGTGCAACCTTATAAGAACCTAATTTGTGAGTTTCTGAGAAATTTTGTGGTGTGGTTATTAAACGAAGGCACCATTCAATTTAAATTATACAAACTTAGAATGAAATTATATGAAACAACAATGAGGATTCTCAAAACCCCACCATCTGATAATTATTTGGCTACACTTCACTAACGTGTTTGGAACTATTTATATCCACTGTCTTTGTGTTGACCACCCCTCACTGACTTCACAGTTCACTGACTATGTGTTAGAGTTCATATTTGCCATGAGGATATTACATTATAAAAAACGCCAATTTCAGTGGGCTGTGGTGGCACACACCTTTATTCCCAGAGGCAGAGTTGGGCAGGTCTCTGAGGTTGAGGCAATGCTGGCCTACAGAGTGAGTTGCAGAACAGCCAGGACTACCCAGAGAAACCGTGTCTCAAAAAAATAAAATCAGAAAAATAGCAAATACAAATGCTACAAATCATTAATTGCCCTTTGGGAGTAGAATTAGTTACTAAAATATCTCTCATCATACCATTGGACTTCGCCAAACACCCTAAATGAGAATGCACCAGGAAAAAGCATACCTGTGCTTCAGTCCTTGTAAACGAACCCTTTCACCTTGAAATAAGGGCCTGTGCCTATTCTGACTGTAACTTGCTATGCCATGTTTGGTTGCTGTCCCTGGAAGGCCTGCTTTTTTCTGAAGGGACGCAGAGGAGGAGTGGATGTGGGTAAGAGGAGGTGTGTATGCTGGAGGGAGTAGCTGGGAGGAGTCGGGGGAGGGGAAACTGCACTCAAGATGTATTGTATCAGAGAAGAAAAAATTAAAAATTAGACCCATTATTGACAGTGACTCTACTGTCAAAATTCTACTCCATTAAGCAGCCCCAGTGGAAAAGGAGTGGATGAAATTATGTTTGACATTTTGAAGATGAGGTATAACAGCAAAGCATTAACACCCTCACACAATGATTATTCATATTAGCGCCTTCACACAGATTAAGATGTGAAGAGACAGAAAGAGTCTAGCCCTCTCTGGTTCCACAACACGAAGTGCTTTAGCATGACCTTTTGCTATCTCCTCTGTGTCCTCTCATTTCTTTTCTCCATGTGGTTGGGGGTTGAAATGACAGTGCTTTGCCATCCTTCTGCCTTGACCAGGAGGTGGAACCCAGAGCCTTGCACATGCTAAATATTTATTCATCCCTGAGCTCCACCCCAGCCCCTATTCTCTGTTAATCACTCACTGTTCTGCCTGCCATGATGGTGGAAAACACCAGCCAACTTCATCCTGGCCTGCTGTATCTTCAGTATAATGTGATAACAAAACCAGGGAAGCAAGGTGTCCCACCATAGGAGTGGGCTCCAAAAAAGCCATTTTATTCCCCTGAGATAGGTCCTGATGTCACTGGGAAGGATGGGGGGGCAAGAGAAAGGAATGGAGGGGGATCTGGTGTTGGTATGTAAACTGAAAACTAAATTTTTAAAATAAAAATATCTTTAAAAACAGGGAAGCAGACAACTCAAAGAGCTTTGAAAGGATGAAGTTTTTTCTAATGGTGTGATAGAAGGGAGTTAAGAAGAGCAAGTATTTACATAGGAGAAATATAGCGTTTTTCTACAACTAAGGTATTTAGTGTTTGTCGACAAAATTATAAACAAAATAACATAAATTGTTTCAATATGAGTTCATTTCACTCCTTTACACTGTGCTCATTGTTATTACGCTCCCTACTTAAAAAAAAGGAGGGTCCCTCCAAAGCTAATGGTCTCCTGGTTTACTTTTCAATTGTTTGCATGAGAGCCACTGTCCATCCAACTATTTTTTCTCTGTTGCAACTTCTCAGTTAATTTTCTAAAACTCTCAAGCCAGTGCAGTGCTTTTGTTCTTGTTATGGCTATCTGTTGACTTTTTCTCCCACAAGAGAAAATTCTATTAGCATGTCTAAAGCAAATATGTCACTCAGAAGGAGGGAGGTCAGCGTGAGCCAGGACCTGTTTCTCCACCCACTCACCACAGCCTGCAGCACCACCTCCTGCCTCGATTCATTATTTCCCATCTGGGACATCAGAGTTGGTTTGACTTTCCTAACTCTGCCACATATTCTTTGCCAAGGATCTTAAGTGTGAGTCTTCCACAAGGAAGACAAGCCAAAGAAATTCTCTACCTTCCAGCCAATCCTTTGGTCCTTCTGTACAGTGCTGTTGTCCTTATGCCTCAAACGATGGCCATTCATTAAGGCCAAGACCCAGTCTGGAAGTACAGCCAGCCACATCAAGTTATGCAGAAATTGAAGTTCTAGGAGGAAAAGAGATTTCCTATATCTTCAGGCCCTACTTCCTGGTTCAAAGACAGCTCTTTCTCACTGTAACCTTACATGGTGGAAGAGAAAAATAAGGCTTCTCGGGCCTCTTTTGGAGGAACACAAATCCTGTTTGTAAAGGACCAGCACTCATGACATTTCAAATGCCCCCAATCACTCTGGGATTAGGATGCCACCATGTACATTTGGCTGGGGTATAGAGTTTTAGCAGAAACATTCTGTCTATAGCACCTCTTTCACCAAAAGAGGTATGCAGATGACAGATAAGCATGTGAAAAGATACTCAATCCATATGTTACTAGGGAGCTCCAAGTTAAAGAAGCAATGCCATGATAATATACAGCTGTTAGAATGGCCTAAATCCAAAACACTGATAACAGCAAATGCTGCAGAGGATGTGGAGCAAGAGGACAACTTAGAAGCAAAGCAGATGTCCTCAGTTCAGAGAATGGGTGGATAATGAACTCATAGATCCAGGCAATTGAATACTAGTCAGTGCTAAAAAGAAATGAGTGAGCAAGACATAGGGGAATGGAAATGTACACTGCCAAGGGCAGGAAGTCAACTTGAAAAGGGTACACATTGCATGACTTCAACCATTCTTGGAATGGAGATAATAAAAAAGACCACTGAATGCCAGAGACTAGAAGGGAGAGAGGAGTGCATAAATGTACTACAAGGAGGCTTTAAGGGAGTGTGATGCTACGTATATATGTCATGTCCATTTATACTTATAGTTACCAGTATACATGGTCCTGGTTAGTTCCTGGTTAGTTTTATGTTGACTTTACACAAGTTGGAATTGTTAGGGATCAACTGAGAAAAATGTCTCCATCATACTGGCTTGCAGGTACGTCTGCCAGGCGTTTTCTTAGTTAGTGATTGATGTGCGATATCCTAGCTTACTCTGAGTAGTACCATCCCTGGACAAGTGCTACTGGGTATATAAGAAAGCAGACTAAGCAAGCCTGGAGACATCATTTCCCCATGACCTCTGCTTCAGTTCCGGCATCCAGGTTACTGTGTTGAATTCCTGCCCTGACTTCTCTCAGTAATGGAGTATGGCCTGAGAGTTGTAAGCTGGAATAAATACTTTCCTCTCCAAGTTGCTTTGGTTTTATCACAGCAGTAGAGGCCATAAGATATATATTGTGCAGTGTCAAGAGTGAACCCCAATATAAATTGTCAACTGTGTCAGGGTAGAGTCATCCATTGCAACAAAGTTACCTCTCTCATGACTGTGAGGGAGGACTCTGCATGTGTGGCAAGCACACATAGGGGCTTATGTTTTCTTCAGTGTCGCTGTTGCTGGACATAATGGTATATGCCTGGAATCCCCACACTTAGGAGGTTAAGGCAAGAGCATTGAAAGTTCAAGGCCACTTTCATCTACAGGTTATACCTGGCATGGCTCTTTCTCAAAAGATGAGATATTGCGATTAGCCTGCTCCTCTAAACAAATAGATTTCATGAACAACTCACATCCTTTTCACTAGACTGAGCAGGACAAAAAGAGAAAACACATAAATTACTAAAATCCAGAGTAAAAGTATACCTGAATGGGGAAGGGAAGCACTGGCATTAGCTGTAACTGAAAGATGGGCTTGTGTTCACAACAACATGAGGAAAGGAACCTCAAATAGTGTCAGCAGGGATGCAAAAATGGCTCAGCAGCTGTGGAAAACAGTTTTTCAGTTCCCTCAAAGCCTAAGTATAGAGTTACCAGATGACTTTACAATTGTGCTCATCAGTATGTCCTAAGAGAAGAAAACATGTCTACTAGTCATTTCACAATTTGTCTATAAATAATAGCCCAACATGCAAACAACCAAATGTTCATCAATTGATGAGTGACTAATAAAATGTGATAGGTCAGTTTTAATGCATGATTATTCAACTATTACAAATGGGGTACTGGCCCATGCTGCAATATGAAGAAACTTCATAAACATTTTCAGATGACTACAATAAGCAAATTTCACACAGGTAGAAAGTGGATCGATTGTTGTGAGGAACTGTGGGGACAGAGAAATAGAGGTTATGCTAACAAGTACAATGATTGTTTGTACAATGAAATGGTCCTTTGTAACAAGTTTCCTCTATAGAATTCACAATGATGGTTACATGACTGAGTTATTGAAGACAACCTCATTGAATAAAATGACTCACTAGATTGTGCATATCACCACTAAAAATGACTCACTAGATTGTGCATATCACCACTAAAAAGTTTTAGCACTACTTTGAGATATCAGATTTGCTAATCAAATTATCCAAGATTCCAAAGCTTGATAACATGTTATGTTCATGAAGGTGTCCTGAACCAGGCACTTCTACAGCCTGTGAACTGGATTATACATGGATAAAACTATTACAAGGAACATTTTGACATATGTTTGACTCAAGCAATCCACTAATATATACTGCCCAAATTGTTTATAAAATTAATACTCTATTTGCAAAATATTGTTACATTTGTAATATCCATTAGAGCAGTCTTTTTCTTTATAATTGACAAATCCATGAATTGGGAATCATGTAGTGCATGCGCGCGCGCGTGCGTGCGTGCATGCAAGCGTGCGTGTGTGCGTACGTGCATGCAAGTGTGCGTGCGTGCATGCAAGCGTGCGTGCGTGCATGCGTGCGTGCGTGTGTGTGTGTGTGTGTGTGTGTGTATGCGTGTTTGTGTGTGTGTTTACTATTTAATTTTGTTTTTGAAACAGGTTCTCTCACTATGTGGCCAAGGCTGGCCTAGAACCCAAGATATTCCTGCCTCAGCCTCGCAAGT
Organism: Cricetiscus sungorus; assembly: GCA_030556225.1. NCBI lineage: Eukaryota > Metazoa > Chordata > Mammalia > Rodentia > Cricetidae > Cricetiscus > Cricetiscus sungorus. Next base: position 14,532,813 of record JANBXA010000726.1, read on the forward strand.
GCTAGAATTACAGAAATGTGCCACAAGGCCAGGCTTTTAAACATTTTTAAATACAGAAAAGAAAGGGAAGATAATGCTAAAAATTTTAAATGAAAGTCTACAAAACAGAGAAGTCTGATAGTCCTGATACTTCCTGACTTACTGCCCCCTCCACCAACAGGCATATGGCTTCTGAAACAGAGCTTCTATAGGTAAATTGTCATTGAGTGATACTATACTCTCTCATATCTCAGGTCAAGTTGGCAAAGTAAGGGACGTCCCAAGATTCCTCTGATGTGCATAAAACAGTCTTACCATCGCTTATGGTGACATTAGCAAGATCCAAAATCTTATCAGGGAGTCCTTGAAGCAACTTGCACTGCTTAAACCTTGGTTTTTCCCATTGACCCTTGCCAGTGTGGATGCTGATAGAACTGCAAAACAAACAAACAAACAAACAAAAACCCATTGAATGAAGGAACAAGAGGCATGATCCAGATGACCCAGCTGAAGGAATAAAGGGTCTTAAAAGAAATCCTACTAGCTGGATACAGTGGCTCATGTCTATAATGCCAGTACTTGAAATGCTGAGGCATCAGAGTCACCATGAGTTCTAGACCAGACTGGGAAGACCTTGTCTCAAAATGGGTAACAACTACCATTAACTACTTCAACAATTAAATAAAGCAAATGGGGTTTACTACTCCATACCTGTGGCACTCCTTCCTGCATCCATTGTCAGCTTTTGGGTTTAAATAACACAGATGGAAGCCAAATAGCTATGAATGCCCCTCTAGATATGAGTCTTCCCCATCACTTTCCTGTTGGAATACTGTCTTGTCTCCACAAAGCACATGTCTCCAAGTGACTGAGGACCAGACTCTGTAGCTCACTGTACTTCACTGTCAACCCTCATCTGTGCCTCCTCTACTTCAGGCCAGTTCAAGTCAGCCAATGCGCTCACTGAGCACCGCAGACTCTATGGATGGCATCAGGAGACATAGACAAATGGAGCTTGGAATTGAGTGACCCTATACTCTGACTTATACAAAACATGAGAAAGGGTTGCTTAAACAAAACAGAATCTACCAAAACACCACACAAGAATAAATTATTGTCTTTCTTTCCTACATTTGTTCTTTCTTTCTTCCTTGGTATGTGCTTGTTGTAGTGATGGTGAGTTTTGACTTGGGTGGGGTTTTTGTTGGGTGGGGTTGTTTGTTGCTGTTTGTTTTTGTTTTAAAACGGGACCTTACTCTGTAAACCAGTTTGTTCTGGAACTTCTTAAGGAGTGCTAGTTGATTTCAAACTCACAGCAGTTCTCCAGTCTGGGCCAATGGAGTTATGTGACTACAGGTACAAACCTCTAGTGTTTGGTTAAGGAGAGCTTTCAGCATTTGAAATGAGCTAAGCCTGGCACAGAAAGGAGGTATACCTCCCTGCTGCCACCAGCCAGAGAAAGAGACACAAAGAAGTGTCTACAATAACAAATTATCTCTTTGGCTATAGAACGTGGTGAAGGGATGGAGCCAAGCAATGACAGAAAAGCATGTCCTGATGACTGTACTAGAAGTCTGGACTTCATTCTTTAACAAAAGTCTGCCATGGTAGCAGCATGGTGAATTGCTGTCAAGGAGTAGTGGACTGTGAGAAAACATGGAGACATCTTTAATAGTAAGCAAGACCTAGTAAAGACCTTGTACCAAGGAGTGAGTTGCAAAGGAGAGGCTAGCTCTGTGTAAGCTCTGGCTGTAGCTGCCAATGTTGCTGGCTTCATTGACTCATTAGATGGAAGCAGGGGTGAGTATGATACAGAGATGTGCCTTTCCACCAGTGCTTTTAAGCTTCTGTGGAGACCTGCTGCCCCTCTGTTCTTGCCCATTCAAATTATTTGGCATCCACTGTTAACAGCAGAGAGTAAGAAAAGAAGGCTGATGATTTTAAAAGGGAAAATGGTAAAGTGAACAATAGAAGAATGAAGAGGTAAATTATGATGGCCCATCAACAAGATAACAGCTGAGGCTGGCTTCGAATTGATCATTAAAAAGATGAATGTAGAGCATGGAAATGTTTGATAAACTATTGAATGAAAGGGTAAATTACATTATTGGTATGTAAACCATGGTTACCACTACAGAAAACTCGAAGGCATAAAGAAAAGGGCCAGGCTGAGGGATAAGGAGAGGCAAAACAAAAACATGCCAACCTAAAAAACAGGTATGTTGAGGTCGTGGGGTTGTGGGGGAGTTCTCTTTTGTCCTCTTAAAATTTGTATTTATTATATGTGCATGTTTAACTCTAAAGGGTGAAAAAAAGAAAAGGGATTGGCAGTTGGGGTGAAGGCTAGGGACTAAAAGGAATGACATAGAAACATCCCCAAATGGAGCACACCTTGTTGCACACAGAATAGCATTTGGAAATTCACATACCAGATTCTTGTGGCATTCCTATTCTCATTTTTAATGCACCTTACTTGCGCTGTTTCAGTAGGGTCAGTTAATGGCCACTTATATGTCCCTTTGTATTTTGAGGGTGTTTCATCTGCTTCGCATTTTCCTGGTTCTACAGAGAAAAAAAAATGTATGCAACATTTTCAAGGGCAAAAGGCACTTAAAAGTATCATGAGCATCCATTATGACCCATCATTATTATCCTGAACACAACCATTATCGTATACAAAAGGGAACCTATTCAACCAGGACATTTAAACTAAGCTTCATGGAAATCAGTTTTAAATGAAGCCTTTGTTTCAGTGTAACCTCAAGTTTACCCCTTTTCATTAGAACCACCCATTTCTAAAAATTCTTTGAGAATTTCATACATGTATATAATGAAACTTGGAAATTGATTTTTAAAATTCTAGATATGTGTTGGGTGGAAAAAAATCAAACCACAAAAGTAGTACTAAACATACTGCATCTGGAGCCACAATGTGCTGATTGTCTTTCTTCTGAAGTATGCGCTGTTATTATCATTTTTGCTATGTAAACACAGGAGACTGTATGCAGACATCCCATCCCCATGGTAGTCATTTCCTTCTTAATGGTCTCAGGTGGATTTGGTTTCAGTAAAATCAGTATGCCTACCATAACCAATACACCCAGGGCCATAATGTCTCTGCTTACTGTGCTGAAGGATCAGAGCCATACTTTCACTACCAGGGTTTAAGAGAGATGTGATCTAGGCTAAGTCTATGTCAAAGTCCCTAGTCCTTATAGAGTATCTACTGCATCCATGATCTTAATTGCAGGCATTTGCCATTAGACGGTAACAGAGTGACCTAAGACATGATCCAGCAGATCTGTTCGGTCTTCTCTAGGAGCAAGCAAGAACACCACCTCCTTCTCACTTCCAGGACACACTGATTAGTGTCATTTACATGGTGGGCTCTGCTGTAGCCTTCATTCTTCTCTGCCTCCATCCCACTCTAACCTTGTACAGTCACAAGCCTTTGCTATTTAATTAGTCTGTTCTAATGCATATGTGTTAACTCAAAATTTTTACGGTAGTCTACTGGGGTGGGGAGGGCCAAATCTGGCATCAATGGGAAGGAGGAGGTAAAGTGGCTGGTAGCCTTTCTCTTTTACTACTGAAGCTTTCCTAATTAGAAAAGGAAACATCCATGAGAGAAATCTGGGACAGTTCCCAGATCATTTCCTAAGATGAATAGGTTGGCTGAATCGTCAATAAATTAGCAATTATGTATAGGGCATGTATTGTGTGTAATGATGAAGCCCCGCATGTCTCTAGGTTTTCATAACAGAAAGGCAACCCTCTCACACTAGTCATAGACCACCTACTGCTGATATTCACAGCTGACCAATAGTCCCTCTGAAAGTCTGTTATTCATTTCTAAGCTCTTAAAGGTCAAAGAGTCATCAGGACATGTTGCATAAGTTTATGTGCAAAGATGACTTCTCTGCTGGGCATAGTGACTCATACCTATAAGCCCAGCATCCAGCACTTAGGAGGCAGAGACAGAGGTAGGATGGTTTTGATGAGTTAAAGACTTATTTGGCTTATATAATGAGTTCCCAACCACCCTGGGCTACAGAGGGAGACCTGGTCTTAAAAGAAACAAGGAAGGAAGCCTTTTCTTCCCTTGGAACTTAAGTGCCGTTACAGTATATTCACTATGAGTTTTACAATAAGAAATACCCTGCCAAAAGAATTACCTAGCTTTTCCACTACGACACGGTCAGACTTTACCAGTAGAGTCAATTGATCTTGTGTGAAGTTCACGTGTGTGAGATTCCCGTGTATCTTCTTTCGGATCCTGCTGATTAGTTTCACTGATTCCAAAGAGGAGTTGGCTTTTAAAATGACCCAACAGGCGCAACTATAAAAAGGCAAAAAGGGAACATTAGTGGCAGGTCAACAGAGTGCAATTTGGTCAGCACTGCTGAAATTCTATAGAGCTTCCCTCATTGGTAGGTCATAAATATTAAATATTGTATAGCTACTAATGATAGATAGATGTTGAGAAATGCTGAAAGATAGTACAGGGAAATATTGTAATAAATTTTCTTGCATCTGTCCAAAAAGGACAACTCTAAACCTATTTTCAAAAGAATGGTCTACAACATTTGTATTATGTTGAAATTGCCTAGCCAGGAGATTTCTCTTGGAGTTTGTAATAATTAATAGGGAAGACAGAGTACTCAGGAGTTATTATTTCAGAGAAAACCTTTTATCGTCCTAGTCCTTCAATTTATCCATCATTACTGCAATATGGCAAATAGGCACATGTCCAATTAGTCCATACAGAAGTGTTCTGCTGAAGGCTTAGTTCTATAAAAGACTAATAATGATGATAATGATAGCTAACATTTGTGGATTTCTTGTCCCACATGTTTTGATTCATTTAATTCTCACAAAACCTTATGAGCTAGTGATGTTATGATTCCCATTCTACAGATGAGAGAACTGAAACTTAGGGAGATAATATTTCCTGTGAAATTTATCCAGCATTTTTATCTACTAAATAGAGTAGCCCTTAACATCATTCTCTACAATAAGGTCTTTGAATATTTTAGATTACTCTAGTACTCTACTAGGGAGAATATTTCAGACTCACCAACTTGCCCACATCTTTTTGTTTGTTTGTTTCCATTTTTGCATATAGCTTTTGATGAACATATTCACTGAGCTGGCTAACAATTGTTGGAAGTTAGATGCAGATGCCCTGGCCTTTATTGTCAAGTTCCTCCACACGGCAAAAAAAAAAAAAAAAAAAAAAACAAAAAACATTTTTATCCTTTCCCTGACTATAGGTGGTGGACTAACCTACATTCATCCTACCACTTCTGATTGGAACCCATCTCTGATTCACATTTCCACTATAAAGGGGACTCTTCTGTTTGAACCTCTCCTCCTTGCTTGCAGCTGCCTCTCAAATCAGCACTTTGGGCATATCAATATTCTCTCCATGAGCCTTTTTGGCTCCATGTTCTTCATGGTGTGTATCAAACAGACAATCAATAGCCATTGTCCCAAGAGGATCTGGCCCATGAGTGTGAACACGATCTGGGTTTTCTCAGCATTTCATTGACCTTATTGACCATGGCAAACATTTTATTTCCCCATCCCCAAATTAAAACTACTTTGGACTCCATTTCCTCTTCACTACAAATGGTCAGCAAACAGGCTGCTAAGGCTATGCTGTGACCAACAGAAACACCTTAGCCCGTGAATGCAAAAGCCTAATTAGAGCAGCTGTGAAATAACCACTTTGATCTCCTTCTGACAACTCTGACCAAAAGGCTGCATATTGCACATACAGAAGGCAAATCAGAACCAAATGTGCCAGCTATAAACAAACTTATTTCCTACCTGTATGGTACATGAAAAAGTGTGGCCATTCCTTGCCCCTTTTTCTGTTCCAAGCAATGCAAAATAAATAAATAGATAGATAGATAAATAAATAAACAAATAAATAAATAAACATAGTCACTGAAATCTTTGAGCAAACATCCAAATTAAATAGAGGGCTTATCATTAACAAGAAAATCATAATTATTCTTTACATTCACACAACCACTGCCTTCTTCAAATATCCCTTAAGCACACTAATGTATTTAGTCTTCAAACCAAGCCTGAAGAGTGGATAATACAAGGACTGTCAACTCCACTTTCTAGATGAAACAGCTGGCTCTCAGGGATATTAATGATCTACTAAGCACCACAATTCAAGCCTTCTGGATACTGACATGCTGGTAATGATAAACAGAACATTTAATCATCCTAAGCTGAGTTAGCACTTAATAGATACTAGTTAGTTCTGTCCATCTAACAAATAAGGCAATGGAGGCACAGAGAAGTTGATCCATTTGGCCCAAGTCCCACAGTCCTGGTGTGAAGGAACTATCAGCTTTTGCAGATTACCACAAGAGAGATTTTACACATAGTATTTACAGACATTTTAGTTAAATTGTGTTAGTTTTATGCCAGTTATATTGTGTGTTGCATTTTTAAATTCTGACAGCTGTTTCTAGCAAGTATTTTAAATGATGGCAGATGACTTAGAATGAACTATTGAGTTTACTGCATTTCATATAGTCAAAATATTTATCTCACACTTAAATGCCTTGAAAGCTGTGTGGTTTCTAACCATTTTAGAGAGTACCACTGCACAGTTCTGAGGAGCTAAAATGAGCACTGGAATTTGGGTCAAAGAAGATGGGAGCTCGTTTACTGCACTACAAATATATACTAGAGGAGGAATTTAGATTTTTACGTGAATTGCAGACTTACAAACAGTTGCATCTTGGAAGAATAAGGCTTTTCGTTGAGGTGTCCACAATCAATAAATTATATTACCATTTACGATCCCTGAGTCTTTCCACACACTGCCCACAAAATCTTTCTCAAAAAAAACTGCCACATGCTCAGTTCAGAAGAAACAGAGGGTTGCTTTCTTGATAGCTTCTTGTGCCAGTCCTAAAGGGAATAATTTGACCCTCAACTTTCACCATTGAACTTGCCTGGTAATATATTCCTAGGAAAAAGAGCTATTTACTTATGGCTAATCATTTTCAAAATGGGTCACAAGTTGGTTCATTTTGAAAAATTACTTACAATATGTCTGTACATGGCCATCTCTTCTTCAGAAGTCTTTCTGTATCAAAAGCATCAGAAAATTATAGAAAAATGAAATGTAGAACAAAATGCATGCATTACAAGATAAGGTTAATGACAGTTGTGAGGTAGCAGAATTCCAAAGATGCGGGGGACCCTTGAAATGAGCTTGATCGTTATTTGCATACTAAAGTGGTTGTGAGACTTTTACTCAGCAACAGTGCATTAAAAATACATGTACAATGGTGGGAAATACTCAAATATGTATGCAATTATTAAAATGAATAAGCTAAGCTGGGAGTGGTGGTACATGCTTTAATTTCACTGAAACACAGCAAGTTCCAGGACAGCCGGAGCTACACAGTGATACCTTGTCTCAATTTTTTTATTTAAAAAAGAAAAAGGAAGAAAATAAAAAGAATAAGCTAGCTTTTACATTATGACATAGAAGATGTGCATGATTTATTATGAAACTAGAAAAAAGTTCTTAAACAGTATATAGAATAAGAACTCTCCTACTAAATACATTTTAAAAACCAGATGAATACATGATATTAGATGTTCACAGGCATTCTTCAAGGGGTGAAAAATGTAGCTTTTATAGATTTTCAATATTCTTATCATAAACTTTTATATATTATTTCTACACAGATTTTACAATGGCAACATTACTTTTACATTGAGTAAAAACGAGTGACTTTTAAAACAACATTGGAGACTCCAAATATCTCCTATTTGCTGTCAATCTTTTGGGGGTTGAATTTTTGTATCTAGTCAAAATTCTTATGTTGAAACCTAATGAGACGATATTAGATGCTGAGATCTTTGGGAGATAATGAGGGTGGAGCTCCCGTGAACGGCATTTGTGAACTAGTGAACATTTTAAGTAAAAACAGAGCCAACATTTAGAAAGTAAGCAGTCACAGGAAGAGGCAGCCCCGCACTCACGGCAGTGTTCTGAGGTGACACCTAGTGACACAGCAGTGTTTTGAGGTGGAATCTAGTGAGAGGTATCTGAGTCCTAGGGTCAGAGGGTTTACGGATGGGCTGAAGCCCATCTCATGTGATGCATTTTCAGTCTCCTGAAACTGGATTTGTTACACTGAAAGTAGGATGCTGCAAATGAGTCTCTGCTTTCACTATTTTCCTCTATGTTGTTTTCTTTTGTTCTTCCACTGGGTTTGCAACCTACAAAATGTGTTCTTCATTCCTAGATACCAACAAGGGGAAAACTCACAGACCCAGGTGGTCCCTCAATTTCCCCTCAACCCACAAAGGGCCCCATTTACATACCTGTTTTTTATTTGAATAGCCAAGTTAGCAAGAGAAAACTCACTGTTTTGGAACATAAAATTCAACTGTGAAAGAAAAGAAGAGATGATCAGTATTGGTGTGGCCTCTCTTGTGATTCAAATCAATGAAGTCACTTGGGACAATGTGAGCTGCAGTTGTCATTTCAGTGACCAGAACATTTCCAAACTTGTTGCAGTTTTTCAGGTAACATTTTTACACACTATTTGGAGCTAAGGGGCTCTCCAACCTAACTTCAAATATGGAAGCCCTAATCTGCAACCTGATCCTATTTGTCTATAAAGCCATTGGGGAGTGATTAAAGTGAAATGTCGAACCCAAATCTAATAATAATAATAAGAGGACAAAGAGAAAGCAGAGGTGTATGTGCACAGAAAAAAAAAAAAAAACACAGCAAGAAGGCTGCACTGAGAAGTCTTACTCAACCCTCCTAGCATGGTCCTCTAAGGCTTTCCTACCCAACCCTGACTTCTGCAGAGAACTGGGAGATTACAGATGGCTGTTTTAAAGCCATTCAGTTGGTGTATGTTTGTAAGGCAGTCTGAACACTATGAAACACTTACTATTTTCAAGCACTTCGAATTGGGTCATACACACTTGAACATAAGTGCTAATGGAGAACAGAAAAACCAATATAATCATTCACTGCTGGGGCTAAGGTGCACACTTGGTATTGTTGCTTATCTGAAGACCATTTTATGTTAACTTTTAAAATATAAAATGTTCATGACTTTTGATTCAGTGATTAAAAACAAAATTAATCCCGTAAAAATATTCAAAGATCTCTAAAATAAGTAGAAGAACATTGTTTTGGGAACTGTTTACAATAGAAAAAAAAATATAAAAACAACCTAAATGCCTATCAATAGACATCTGGTTTTGAATATGAAATAAAAGTTTCCGTTATAGACATATAGTAAAATCTTATGCCTCTGCTAAACTGTATGAGGCAGAGATATATCCACTATCACAAATATGCTCAGACATACAAAGTAAATTGTTATTGGTGTTAATCACTGGTAAGATATTTGCCTAGTCTGTACAAGGATTTGGGTTTGCTCCCCAGAGTTGGAAAAAACCCACAGGTAACTAGAAAGGGAGCAAGTTAAATGGTAGCATAATTAGTATGATATCAATTCTTTTTCTAAAAGAACATACACTCATAACTATATAGAAAAAAAATCTCATAGAATATACTTTAACTTATTAGGAGGAGGAGTAGAGGACAGGCATTGTCTGTTTTAGATGTTTTCATATGAAACTTCAATTGCATAGCATGCATTAGTTTTATTATCAAAAATTGTAAGGGTGAGTAAAGTTATTTACCGTGTTGCAGATGAACAAAAAATAAAGTACAGAAAATAAAGCTACAAAATCACTATGCCACAAACTTTGTCATCACTGCTCTATTTCCCCCAACTAGGAAAATTTGGCAATGACTCAGAATTTGTGTCTCTGGAGGAAAATGTACAGATCTCAACAAATGAAAATAATAACATCTCATAGAAGCTTTCAACACTGCTACTATGAAAGAGATTGCATGCATCTTCAGAGTGTTGCCCACAGAGTAAATACATGTGCAGTGAAAACAATCTGAACTGATTAACTGTGAAATGGATTCTCAGTAGAAAAGGAAGTCTACTTTCAATCTACCCAGTCTTAGTCACGTGTATTCAATAAGTACCCTAAATATTTAAAAGAGCGTTTTACCCAATCTTTTGTAAATTCATGTATAACAGTGGTAATAAGAACTCTCGGCTCTTCATCAAAGACAGAGAAGCTCATCTTGGTGTTGTAGAAGGAAACTGTAATGAAAAATAAACAGATTAATTTTAGTTATTTACATCAAGGAGTCTGGCTTCTGAAAATTTGATCAGAAGTGTTCTCCATTGTAAAGCAAACAAACAATGATTTATTTTCATTCCTAAATTTTGTTTGGTTTAACATCAAGAATTGGTTTTTGGGGCTACATAATCAAGAGCAAAGCATGAAAAGTGCTACCATCCCATCTTTGCTTTGTTTATGTGGCCATTTCTCAGGGTTTCTACTCGGTTACTACACAGTCTTGCTGCAAATTCCCTAAATTGTCTACTTTCATTGGCCAACTGATTTCTAGCTCATTCAACAGTAACATTTATGCTATGTATTAAGATCATTTGTCTTGGGATTTTTGGAGCCCATTCCCTATGAAGAGATACTCTCTCAGTCTAGACACAGGGGGAAGGACTTCGATCTTGCCCCAAATGATGTGACAGACTTTGATGATCCCCCATGGGAGGCCTCACCCTCTCGGAGGAGTGGATGGGGTGGAATGGGGAGATGGTGGGGAAGAGTGCATAAGATCTATTGGAATAATAGTTACAGAGGGGTTTGAGCCTTCATGTGCTGGAAATTGAAACAGAGGCCTCTGGAAGAGCAGACAGTGTTCTTAATAACTGAGCCATCTCTCCAGCCCTCCCACGCCCAGTATGATCCTTTTACAGGGTAAAGATGATGTTTCCAGTCTGTATTCTTATGGGTAGAGTCACAGTCAGAACATCAAGAACAAAACAATTGGAAGGAATGCTTCAAAATGTCACACTGGGTGAAAAGAACCATTTATAAAATATATATATATATATATGTGTGTAATATATATATATATATATATATATATGTAAAATCAAGGACTATAGCTAGAGATTTCTGTGCTTAGTTAAGGTACTTGTGTACCAAATAAATCCTTCTCCATCATTTTCTGCCTTCAGAAAACTTGGAGAACAAATGGCCAATTCATTGCTCATGTACTCTGTTATAGATATATAAATAAAATACCTGTAGACACTGTAGCAATTGGTGAAGTAGAAGTCTGTGTAAACAGAAAGGAAAATGTGGAGTCTGTCCAGGTTGTCTTAAAAGTTGAAGAGATTAGTGAAGACCCAGTTGCTGTGGAAGGATGTGTCATCTCAGTAGACATCAGTGGAAATGAGGCCCCTAGAGCTGTGGATGTAGTAGTGGCTATATCAGATTCCAGTGTGGATTGAAGAGGAATTAAAGTGTGGGATTCTTGTGTTGTTGGTACTTTACTCCACACAGATGTTTTTGTAAGGCTAGATACAGACAGAGAACCAGTAGGTAAGTTGTGATTGGTTATAGAATGTGTTATACTTGTTCTACTAAAGGACATGGGTTCAGACACAGTCCTGGAGTTGTCCACAGTATTCCCGGGGAATGAATCAAGGGATGTAGAAGTATGTGAACTGTCACCTTTGGATTTTGTAGATATGGGCAAAGAAGTCAAAGAGTCAGCAGTGATGAAGCCCAGTGTAGCTACAGGAGTGCTTGGGGTGGGTATAGTGCTTCCATCAGAAAAGGGTAGTGTTGTAAAGTTAGGAGATGTTGCTATTGTGTCAGAAGCTGGAAATGTGGATTCTGCCATTTCTCCAACGGGTGAAATTAGAAGCTGCGGGGGATTAGATACAGATGTCAGATAATCTGAAGAGAGACTAGATAAGCTCCAAGTTGGTGAGGTAGCCCTGGAGATGGCAGCCAATGTGGTAGGGAGAACTATGGAAGATATTGATAATGAAGTATTTTCAGAAAGTCCAAAAGTAGGAAGGCTTTTTGATGTGAAAATGGATGGCATCACTGTAATATCTCTAGAGACCAGACCAATCTGAGATGTTGACAAAGTCTCAGGACTAAAGTGAGGATTGTCTGTGTCCATTCTGTTTTGTGTCATTACATGAGTTGTGAAAACTGGAAACTGAGAGTCTTCACCTATGGATGTGTTTCTGGATGTTGTAAGTAGAGACTGGGTAATACTAGGTGTGACTCTTGTTCCCTGTTCTAGAAATTCAGCCATTTGAGATGTAAGAGGAAATTTGGCATCAGTATTATGAGTTGAGTAAAGAAATGATGTCAAAGAAGGTGGAGTTGCAGTGGGTTGGGTCCATGAAGGGTATGAAACAGGAGTATTCACACATGCACTGCTCTTTGTTGGTTCACTGGTTAGCAAAATATTCTCTGACAAGGAAGTCATCTTTACTATATCGTGGGAAAGGTGTGTCAGTGTGGATTTTACACTTTCTGTAGGTCTAGGGGTACCTTTAAAGTTAGTCAAAGGTGGGGAAACCTGAATGTTCAAGGAAGTATAAAAACTATCTGAGCGAGTATATGAAAGCCCATGTGCAGGGATGGTAGTTCTAGGATAGGTATTAATGAATTCTGTTACTCCATCACTGCTCTCAGTAGGTAGACAATTGTTGGTAATCCCAGGCAACATGTCCAGAGTGGTAGCCTCGTTTTCTTCTGATGATTGCTGTGTTGTTGAAAGTAACGAAGAAAATGTGGTCTTTGGGATGAAGGAAACAGCTTCATTATTCTTAGAAGTGAGCAGAGAGGAGGGAATGGCACTTATAACGGAAGTCAATGTCCTAGCCGTAATAATGGTTGGAATCGTTTTCATAGATGAAAAATCTAGCTCTGTTGGAGAGGAAACAGGTGCAGTTGTATTCTTGAACGGCGCCTCTACCCCTTCTGAACTAGTGAAACTAGAGGAAACCATTGTCTTTGGTGAAGTATGTCCAGCATATAACACCGGTGTTATATCCAATGTTGATGCTTGGGTGGTTTTAGTAGTCTTAGGGGGAGGTGAAGACAAGGAAGGTAAGAATGCCATATATCTTGTGGGCGTGTCAAAAGAAACCACTGTAGTTGAAAAATCAGAGTTATTAACTGGCATTGACGACTTCTCAGATTTAAGTCCAGAAGTACCTATAGAGACACTTTTCAAATAGCCCGAGTTTATTGTTCTGGAAGACTTAGGCATCAGTGTTGTAGGGGTGTCAGAAACCTTTTTAGAAGTGAAGGCAGTGACATGGAGTGGCAATGAAGACATCTGGTAAATAGGAGTAGATGTTTCCATAGAGGTTTCCCTAGGAAACTTTGTAAATTCATTTGGAACAGGAAAGACTGTAGTGCTCCCATCAAGAGTGATCATTGTAAAATTGGTGTTGAGTAGTCCAGTTGTGAAAGGAGGAAAGGACTTAGGGAAAGTTTGTGTGCTTTCAGTAGGAGAAGAAGCAATCCATGTTGACTCAGGTTGTGTCTTAAGTGAAAGCAGGTGTGAAAGAGTTGTGTTGATGAACGCAGGATGTGATGTTCTAGCTGTCCTGGAAGTTGTTGTATCTACAGATGAAGGAGGCTGGTGACCTGTGTCTGAATGAGTCACAGGAAAGGAGCTCACTATCTTTTCCATAGTCCTGGGAGGATATTCTGAAATGGCACTTGTCCTTTCTTTATCAGGAGACAAAGATTTGGTTATTGTCTGAACTTGTGATGGGAGTGCTGTTTCCTCAAGACTAGATGACCCTTCTGAAACATGAACACCTATTATGGTACTTGAAGTCAAGGTCTGTGTTCTCTGTGTGCTCCCAAATGTAGATGAGGCTAAATTCCCAGAAGTTGGATTCCCAGGTGGAATGTCTGAAGGCAAATGTGATTGTTTGCTGGAGATTTCTGTGATCTCAAAAAATCCTGTGTCTGTTATTTCCCAAGAGAAAGTTCTCTGGGACTCCAAAATAAAGGAATTCTTGGATGGGGAAATCTCTGCCAGCATTGTAGTTTTGGGGGTTTTATCTTTCTCAGAAGATAACATGGAGGTTACAACTGGCAATTGGATGGAGGTGGGTGTGTTCACAAAATATGTAGTAGGTTTAGTATCTACTGAAGTAGTAAGCTCATTAACAGAGGTGTCGGGGGGCAAGGTCTCACCACTAGCAGAAGTCTCAGTGGATCCAGAAGTCATGCCAACATCTTCACTACTACTAAAAGTAAAGGGAATGCTAAAAACAAGAGTTGAATTTTCAACTTGAGATACAGATGGTGTTGCTACTGATGTAGATGTATTAGAGCTAACATAAGTAGAGGACACAAGGGTAATGTTGTTAGGGGGAGGCCTTGAGCAGACAAGCGTGTGTATTGATGGACTTACTAAGCCGACTGAGGGAAGGCTGGTTATAGCCTTAGTTATCACAGGAGTGGAAGGTCTCAGTGAGGGTACCAAAGTCTCTCTCAGAGAAGAAACTGCCATGAGTGCTGTTGTGGAAGATATCCTTGTGACCTCTGAAGTGGTATGAAGTGAGTCTCTATGGGTAGGCACAATATCATTGGTTGTGGAAACAGTTGGACTCACTGTTGGCACCACTGTCACTGTTGGTAGAGATGAGCCAATTGAGAGCATAGATGTAGTAAAATCCTTGGCCAAAGTAGAAGGCTGAGACAGGGTCACCTTGGTTTCATCAAAAACCACCACAGTGGTGGCAGGAGAGGTGACAGTAGAGACAGCAGAGAACTTATGGGTAGTAGACTGAGGAGTTGTTGAGGAATGAGTAGCTGCAGTCTGTGGAGGCAAGATACAAGCTGTCTTCTGTGAAGGAGTAGTGGAGAAAGTAGCTCTCATTATCCTTGTTGAAGAACCCACAAGTTCAGGCAGTGTCTGGGTGCTCACAGAAATGAGTGATGAAGCTGAATTCCCCTCAGATGTCTCTGAAGTCCAGTGTATTGTATAGGTATGGGCCGAGTTAAAGGTTTCTGTTGTCCCATTGTATGAACTCTTAGGTGTGCTTTTCATCAATTCTGTTGAAAGCCAACTCACTCCCACCCCAGTAGTTGCAATTTCATTATCCAATGCAGTAGTCAATTTTTCTGTATCTGAGAAAGGGGAAACAGTGACAGAAGCTGTCACCATTTGTACTGATTCATCTGTTGCTTCCAGCATTGCTGAAAATGGAGAAACCTCAGCTACTGCTGCTATAGTTGATTTTACCTTAGGATGATGGGAAGTGCTTTCCTTTGTCACAGTGGCATAGACTCTCTGTGTTGTTGCAGACATTGGTAGAGGGGCCATAGTATGACCAAATGCACTCACACCATTTGTATCCATTTGTGTTGTCTCAGATATGTTCTTCACAGTAAAAAAATTTGTTTTAATGTCAGTGAGGGTAGACATATCCACTGATGGAACAACTGTCTCCCTTGATATTGAGGGAAATTCATTTGCAGCTACTGTGGGCACAGAGTTGCTTTTCAATAATAACGTGGTGAGTTTAGACTTGGGCTGACTAGTTATAGATGTGATTCCAGCAACATTGGAGAAATTATTAAGCCACTGGGATGTTAGTTTGAAAGGAGTTGTTGTATAGGTAGTAGCATCAGAGCTGGCGGTACCTATGTTGTCCATGGATGCTTCAAGCACGGTGGTATTAGTAGTCATGGATGAATTATCAATATTAGTAGTATTATCTTGGAATGATGATGTGAGATTTTCATTAAGCATAAATGTAGGTATAGTTGTTGCATTCATAGAGGTCAATAAGGTTTGATCTGGCTTACAAGTCCAAGTGGTCTCATTGGTGAAGAACTGAAAGCCAATTTTATCAGTTACAGATGTGATACCTGATTCATATGCATTATATGTAGAAGGTGACTTAGTAGAAATCAAAGAGGGCATGGGATCATCAGTTATGGGTGTATTCTGGGTGTATACTAGCCCTTCCATGTTAGGAAAGAGTGAGGTTTCAGCCAATGTAGGGACAAGTTCAGTTTTGGGCGTTAAGGGTACATGTGTACTGTCAGTATCAATAGCTGTCTGTTCACCCTGAGTTCCATTTACTAGAGAGGATGTAATGGAAAAGTCTATAAAAGAGGTCTCCTTAGGCATGGGGGTAGGTATAGCATCCACAATGCTGGGTGAAAAGACATCTTGGAAATTTGTTGATGCTGACTCAGTTTTCACTGTTGTTAGGGCAGATGTGGTCTTCATAGGCAATACTGAATGGACTGTGAATGCCATTTCCACATCAGTTGTTGACAAGGTAGATGCTACCTGATTTCCAGGAAATACAGAATTCATGGGAGCAGCTGTAGAGGTGAGCAAAGGCTCTGATGGGAAGGTTGATGCAATCACAGTGTCAGTGGTAATAGCTGAAGTCTCTTCTGGTGTGGGCCAAGACACAGTTACAGCAGCTGAAGATACAATAAATTTTTGCCCAGATTTAGAGGTGAGAAGTGCATCGACTTCTGTGGATTTGTGTTTGGGGCAAGATGTTGGAGATATGGATGTTGGCTCAGTCATTAAGAATAAAGTTGTCTGCCCAACAGCTGACTGGGATTTAGTTGTTAAAGTTGCAGATACAGTAGAATTCTTGGTAATTCCAGATATGTTAAAGAAATCAGTAGCTGTAGTTGGATAAAAGGTTTTGGTAACCATGGCCTCCACCATTGTCATTGTCCTTGTTTTTCCTAAATGTGGGTGTTGAGTTACTTTCATGGAGTCAGTAGCAGTATGAATGTGACTACTTTGGGTAGGCAGAGGGATGGCTGTTGAAGTAAACCAGTCATCTGCTGAAAATGTAGCTTTCTGGGCTGGAAATGTCTTTAAATCTTTTAATGCACTCACTGTTGCTAGAGGTGAGGATGTTGTATTAGAATATGATATGGCTACATGATTGATTGTAGAAACAGGCACGCTTTCTGGTGACACTGTGGATGGATGCACAGTCTTCTGTGAGTTTAGCCCGGTAATTTGGGAAGGAGTTGTTAAGTCTATTTGCTGTGAAACAGTTGTACTTCTTTCTTGAATTGTCATATTTTCAGAAACAACTAAAAAATCAGAAAGCATGTGTTACTTTAAATTCAGCTTTAGAAATTAGAGACAATTCTTTAAGAAAGAGCTCTATAATTTCTTTTCATTTTAAGGAGAGATAAGTATCAGATATAATCATGTTGTTTGATTACTTAATTTTTCTTAAGATGATTTTCTGCTTTGTAAATCTCTATCTGATTTTCATAATACCCTGGGTAAATAACTAGTAGGAAGACATCCATTACATAGTATATGCATAAAAGATATGGGCACTTGTACAAAACTGTACACTGATTGAGGTGATTCACCTTTGGAAAGGGACCTATCAAAACTCATGCAAAAAGAAATCAATAGCCTGATTAGTTCACATCCATTACTGAAACTCAATTGTGAAGTTAAAAATCATCCCAAAAATTTCAGCTTTGGATTCAATTGGATGCTGTTTTACATCCTGGAGTCATAACTTGCATTACAGCCTTAGTCTACCTCTCTATGCTTCAGCACCTTCCTCTATGATATGAGAATGATAATCCTACCTTATAAAACTATCCTGACACTTGGGTAACTTAATGTGTCTAAACTATCAAGCTTAGTATGTGGTGCATAGAAAGTAATTTTAAAACACCAGTTTCTTTGATTTTTAGGTTAATTAAATCTCTTTTTCTTTCTTTTTTCCCACAAGGCGGGGTCTTGCTATGGAGACGACATTGATCTCAATTCCTCACCTTTCTGGTTCAAGGTATTATGGGTTCACAGTTTTCTGGCCAACTGCCTTGATCAAATTTTTATCAGTCATTAGAACACTGAAGATTGAATATGTTTTATCTGGAACCTCAGGATCAAGTCTTGAATTTATGTTTGTATTTATGAATATATATTTTTGATTATGCATCCTTGTCTATGCTGTACATCTGTATTATAGACATTATAAATATGTAATATGAATTTCAAAGACTGTGATAAAATACATACAAATTATAACACTTCCTAACAGCCTATCATAGTGTCTGTTCACCTCATATGACAATACAACCCAGCTTTGAAGACTATAGGAACATTGTTTATGCTTCCTTTCAAGTCAGTTAAACTTCACAAGTATGGTGAATACCATGAGAAGCCCAGAGAGGAACAGAAAACTGTCTACCATGTTTCCTTCCCTTAAATAACTCACACTCATATTATTGAGATACTTTGCTCAGTTGTTAATTTTTGTTTGTTTGTTTGTTGTTTGTTTGCTTGTTTGGAGGAAGACAAGCTCTCACGATTTAGTTCAGACCTAAGATTCACTATGTAATATAGGCTAGCTTAACTCAGGATCCACCCATCAAAGCTTCCCAAGCACTAGGAAGCAGGAGCATGTGCTACCACACCTGTCTTGAAATGTTTTCTTTCTTTCCTTGTTTTTCTTTCTGTCTTTCTTTCTTTCTTTCTTCCTTTCTTCCTTCCTTCCTTTCTTTCTTTTGTTCTTAAAGATAACATAGTGTATTAAACAAAACAGTAAAGTGATATGATTTATAACAAAGCCAAAAACTAAATATATTCAGGCTCCAAATATCTTTGAAGAATAGTAGAAACTTAGTGCAGCAAAATAGCCAAACTGGCTTGAAGATGATGAAATGCTAACTTAAAACAGTGGTTCTCAACCTGTGGGTCATGGCCCCTTTGAGAGTTCAAACAATCTTTTCACAGGAGTTGCATATCAGATATCCTGCCCATGTGCTATTTACATTAGGATTCATAACAGTATCAAAATTACAGTTATGAAGTATCAATGAAAATGACTATAGTTGGAGGTCAACACAACACAAGGAACTATGTTAAAGGGTCACAGCATTTGAGGGGAAAAGACAAAGACACATGGCAGCAAGTGTGGATGTCATTTTAGCTAGGAGTGAGAGGCAGTATGTATTGAGTACCAGCGATAAAGTATACAGATGAGGCTGGGACCTGAAGAGGATGTAACATGCTTTTGTATATGGAACACATCCCAAGCCAAGTGCTGTGCCACATACTATCATATGTAATCAACCAAACCACTTTTTGGAAAATGATATAATTTTCACCATTTCAAAGTTGAAGAAATGGAGCACCAGAAAGTCCACACAACTGCCTCAAGTTCACCTTGAAAATTCCAGGTTTCTCATCTGTTCATCTCCTTTATACCTTCACTTGAGTAATCAAGCATGGATGGATCCAGTTACAAGAAACTCGTGATCGCCAATCTCAAATGAGCCTTCCACGCCGACTCCTACTACTTCTTTCTGTTCAGTTTATGCTCCTATTCTACAATAACCCTTTCAAACATGTCCCATTGTCAAACACCACCTCCACATGTTTATCAGATAATCATGCCTCCTGCTTCAAAGGAAAAAGTAATTGAGATCATCAGACAGAAGTTCAACTGTAATTTAGATCTTGTCATCAGCTATTTCACAAACTTTGCCTCTTTTCCTTAATGAGCCTTTCCTTCCTGGTTTAAAACTTATTCTCCTCTCTTGCAATGAAAAATGAAAATGCCACATCCCTCTGTCCCATCTCTCCCCTCCCCATCACATCTAAAAGTATTTAAAGTTATTTATGCCAGATGTCCTTCACTACTCTGGCTCTTTGCCTGGACTAAGCATTGTCCTAACCCCTCTTCTCCTTTTACTGTATGGTATTTCCCCATCTACACTATCAATTTATATCAATACACAAATGAAGCTCATCTCTCTCTAGGCTAGATCTTTATTCTGAGCACCACACTTTAAGAAAAAATCATTTACTTTGTATATCTTTAGCTAGTTCATTAGTACCTGAGACTAAACACATTATCTTCTCTCCTTATTGGATCTTCTAGTATTTAATTAAGTTATGCCAGCCCAAACCTTCTCTGGGTGCCTCTTCCATTCTCTCTGTCCCTTGCCATAACCAATTTCATCATCTTGTCTTAGAGATCATACCCATTAAACATCCATTAAATTCTTTCAATCTCCATTGCTTACCTACCAACAGGTCCTACCCTCTTTTAGTTTGATTTTCTATTATCTTTGAGAATATACTGATTTCTTCCTTCCCTTTATTCCTTCCCAACTCTCCTATATACTTCTCCTTGCTCTCAAATTTGTGTCCTCTTTTTTCATTGTGTGTGTGTGTGTGTGTGTGTGTGTGTGTGTGTGTGTGTGTGTGTGTTATGCTCAGTCTGTGTAATTTCACTTGTACATATGTCTTCAGGGATGACCATTTGTTATTGGGTAATCAATTAGTGTGTTCTTCCCTGGAGAAGAGAGTTTCTCTCACTCTCAGCATCCTTAGTTACCTAAGAATTCTATGCCACCACTCTCGGGTGCCTTCCAATCCATCTCAGATGCAACAAGAATGAACATTTGAAAATATGTCTGATTGTGTCTCACATATACAATTGCATTCTCCTCCCCCCTCCCTCTGAGGTCCCTTTAACATTTTCCATTACTCACAGGGCAAAAATAATATATTACTTAGTAGAGTCCAACTGTGCATGATTGATTTCCTGCCTATCTGGCTAGTGTGCATTTGGGTTAGGCCCTACCATTTCTTATGAAACTCCCCCTACCACAACTCAGTGTTTAACATTTAATTCCACCAGAGAGATTTGCTTGTACTGTTGCCACTATTTACAGCTTCCCCCATATTTCCTCATGTCATTAACACCTACTCAGTCTTCAGGTATCAACCCATATGTCACTTCTTCAAAGAAGCCTCCCTTCCCAAATGCACATGATGAACTCAAATTAATCTGCTGAGGACCATTGAGATATCACATGCCTCTTCTTTATGGCATTTATCACAGCTTCATTTTTCCATGTGTTTCTACTTGTCTGCCTTCCTCAGTAAGACATACGGATATAAACATAATCTTCCACTGCTCACCATTGTAAACTAAGTTTCTAGTGAGTGTCTAGACCATGATAGATGTTCAGTACAGAATTTTTGGCTTACTGAATAACTTGAAAAGATGAGGTCAAAATAATATGAGATCTCCACGCCTACAGCTACTGGAGAGGAATTGCTGGTTTGGCATGGTAACAAAGAAGACTACGAGACAAAGAAGACAGAGAACCCTCAGAGGTCACATATTTTGCTTTTGGGAAAAAAATCACAGAGGACTGATAATGCTCACGGAAATAGGAAAATATCCTGTAAGGCCTGGATATGTGTAACTTGAGGTAAGGACAGAACATCCAAGTAAAAGTCACAAGTGAGTCATAGTCTTTCTTCAATTCAAACCTTTCCAAATAAAATCACACATATTTATCTTAGAGAATTTGGCATTTTAAATTTACCTTCCTGAGAAGCATATTATCTATGAGGTAGAAATAATTATGGCAGTAGACAACTACTGGCTTTTGTCACAACCTTGATCATAATGAATTCTATTTGTATATACAGAAAATCTGAAACTTGTATAGGATTCTTTTAAGATTTTCATGCCCATAAAAAGTAAAAGAAATAACAATCAGTAAAAGTAAAAAAAAATAACCATATAGATGAGTTGAAGAAAGTGCATGAATGAATAAAGGAGGAAAGTCAAAATTATATAAGAAGTACATCTTATTTAAGCTAATGAAAACATTGAGTTCCATTCTCTTAAGCCTTGTCAACAGGTCATTTTGTTTCATTAACACATGACTAATTTTAAGATTTCTGCTTTTAAATTTGACAATGGCCATAACGCATCACTTCTAACACACATGAGGAGAGTAGCCACATAGAGCTTGACTTGCTCTACAGACATGCTAACTGCTGGTATAAAAAGTTTACAAGGCCTAACTCTTAGTAACTGAGCTGAAGTCAGATTTGGGTGTTTTATTTTTGTTTTTTGTTTGTAGGGAGAGACCTTAAATATCACACACACACACACACACACACACACACACACAAAAGCCTGTCACCTGCTTCGATGCAGCATTCAGAGCACCATTAGAGGAACCTGTAATATGTAACGGGAAACGTTTTTGATTTTTACCAAGCAGGGGAAAGAACTCAGAAATAATTTTATCGGACAGAGCTGAGCCACAGATACAACTAGTTTTATTACTTCCAGTAAGTATACCAAAAAGGAAACCAAGATTTAGGAAAAGAAGACCATGTGTGGCAGTGTGTCTTTAATCCTAATACTCCTGAGAGAGGGAGGTGAACTTTGAGTTCAAGGTTAGTCTGCTCTATATAGTGAATTCTAAGACAGCCATGGCTGTTGTAATTTAAGAAAAGCAGCACAAGAGAGAAAGACCCCATGTGGCAGATTTCAAATAGAGGTATTTTGTTTGGTTGGTTGGTTTGTTTTTAATAAGGGAAACGGATCATAAAAATGGAAAGAGGATGGCAGAGACTGGCCTCAGGGGACAGAAGTACTGGGAGAGAGAAAAGAAGGAGAGAGAGAGAGAGACAGACAGACAGACAGACAGACAGACAGACAGACAGACAAAGGGAATATGTTGAATGTCCACAGATAGTGCTCTCAGTGGCTGCAACTGAAGATATATCATGTTAGAACCCCAAGGACATGCTAGTACACATGCCTGGATACTAACAATGGCTACATAGACAGACCCTGTTTCAAAAAAAAAAAAATGAAACCAAGATTTAGAAAAATAAAAACAAGTGAGTTCAACAAAACTGCAAGCAGATGTCATTTTAAATATCATAGATGGCTTAAGAAAATATGTATCTTGTATTGATCCATGTTAACCTGAAGCTTGGGTTTGCATATCTCAGAAAACTTCCCATTGACTCTTTCAGATGCAAAGACTTTTTTTTTATTTTCTCTTTTTTTTAATATTTTACATATCGATCCCAGTTCGCTCTCCCTCCTTCTTTCCCTCCTTCCCTCACATGCCCTCCTACCACCCTCCCCTCCCATCCACCCCCCACTCCACATGTAGGGTGATGCCTTCCAGGATGGGTCATCTAAATCTGTCAAGTCACTTGGAGTAGGGAATAGGCCCTTCCTCCTGCCTCTAGGCTAAGGGAGTATCCCTCCATGGGGAATGTGCTCCCAAAGTCCTTTAGTGCACCAGGGATACATCCTGGTTCCACTGTCTGAGGTCCCCCAAACTGCTCAGACCTTCTGAGACCCATGTTCAGGGGGTCTGAGTCAGTCCCATGCTGGATTCCCAGCTATCAGTCTGGGGGCCCATAAACCTCCCCTTGTTCAGGTCAGCTGTCTCTGTATGTTTCTGAAGCCTGGTCTTGTCCCCATTTTCTTACCAAAGACTTTTTTATATCAGTTTTCTCTATAAAATGATTATTACTAAAGATTCAAATCTTCACTCATTGAAAATTACAGAATTATTGAGTTGTTTAGCTTTTTATTATTTAGGTTTTTTTTAACGTCCAAGAATTCTAGATATTAACTCTATTGGATGTATAAGGATGATTTTCTCCTATTCTACAAATTATCTTATCTTGTTTTCTTTGCTTTGTAAAAATCTTAATTTCAAACTACCTAACTTGTCAATTATCAAGTATATTTCCTGAACTATTGGAGTCCTTTTCAGAAAGTTCTACCTAGTATCTTGAAGCATTTTCACTAGGCTTTCCTTTAGCAGCCCATGAGCATATGAAAACCTGCTCATCGTGGGGCATCTGTCAAAGGTGAGTCTGGGACCAGTTCAGGCCAAATCCCCCACACACCCTTCCCTGGGAACTCCCTAGGTTAGTCGCAAATCTCGCTTGCCCCTATATCCTTTACCTAGATAGTACAGTCCTAGTATGCCCACAAGCCACGCCACCCAGAAACTGCCCTCTCCTGACCCTGTGTCCTACTGGGCCCGCTGCTCCACTGCTCTGATTGAGCACTGGACAAGACCATGAGTCCAACAACCCCTCCCACCTCCGAAGAACTTCCTGGATCTGCTCTGAGCACACTGGAACTGCCATCCAAGCAGGACCACTGTCTGCCTGATCTTCGACCCCCATCGCCAGGCCTCTGCAGGAGGAGAGACCTCCTAGAAAGCTAGGACCATCCAGAGTTACCGACATCAAACTCCTGTACCACCTACGCCCACCAGGAGAGTAGCTCAGAGAGAGAGATTCCACCTACATCCACTGGAAGAAGCGATGGGAAGACAGCAACACAAGAAAACACCCAACAATAGAAATACAAGCACGGCACCACCAGAATCTAGGGACTCTACACCAACTAGACCTGAACACCCCAAAGCAGATGAAGCAGAAGAGAACTACTTAAAAACTAACATCATGCCAGTTCTTCAGTAGCAGCTCAGTCCTGCAAGAGAAGAGTAGCTACATAAGTCAAGGTTCAAAAAGAGAGGAAAATCTTCAGATACCTACAGGATTAATTTCTTCAAACAAGAAATACTCAACATGTAAAACTCTTGTGATGACAACGAAGGAACACCCCAGAATACACCAAAGGCAGATGAAGGTCATCTTTCAGAAGATCCACCACAGCAGGCAGGAGGAAATCTTCAAGCTTCTGGAGAAAGTGTGGGGAAGGAAGCAAATGGAAGCCTTAGAGGAGAGCCTGTTCAACCCAGCCCAGAATCTAAAGAGGACACTCCCACAAGGCATCTGAACACGGAAGAAGTGATAAGAGGAGTAGATGAGTTGGAAAGGCTTAGGGAAGAGATAAGAAGAGTAAGAAACAAGTTTGTGATGATGCATTGGAAGCAAAGACATTCCCAAAGCCGACCTTACCTGGTGTGCTTCAGGCCTTGAAATCGTATTTTCTCTGATATTGAAATCTGGTTGCTGCTTTCTTTCTCTTAGCATTTTTTCTGTGGTATCTTTGAACTTCATTTTACATTTAATTACCTGGCGGTATTTTCTTTTTAGGTAGTTTTGTTGTTACCAGCATCTCATTGGATTTTGGATTTTGATCCATTTTGTACAATTATTTTTCAGTTGGAAAGTTTTACACTTATGCATGGAAATGTATTCATTCCATATTATACAATTAAAAAGCAGCATATTTAGCATCAGCTTACATACATAGGAAACTTCCTGATTATGACATGAATAAGAAACTTAACTGCTTAATTTTGTGTGGTGTGTTTTAATTTTGCCTTTTGCTTATGTGTATTTTTTACATAAAGCAAAGAATTTTGTGTCTCACAAAGAACTGCAATTTTTTAATAAGTGGGAGTTAATTAAAATTAATTTGTAACCAGCTTGTAGCGGCAATACAGACACTAAACTCTTATGAAGAACTATTAAAAAGAAATGTAAACCTGGAATTACCTCTGAATTTGTTAGCCAGAACAATAAAACTGGCAATCATTATAGATAAAAAAACTAACATCATAATAATGATAGAAGCCCTCAAAGATAATATAAGAAAATACCTTAAAGAAATAGAAGAAAAAACAAACAAAAAATTAGAATAAATAAAGGAAAGACCAAGCAAAAATGCAAAAAATGAACAAATCTCTTAAAGAAGGAAAGGAAAACAAAGAAAAAAAACAATCAAAAAGATGAAGGAAACAACTCAAACAGTTTAAGACTTGAAAAATAAAATAGAGACAATAAAGAAAACACAAACTGAGGGAATGTTGGAAATAGAAAAACTGGGCAAATGATCAGGAACTACAGATGCAAGCATAACCAACAGAATACAAGAGATGGAAAAGACTCTCAGGCGCTGATTATGAACTAGAGAAAACAGATTCATCGACCAAAGAAAATCTTAAATCCAACAAATTCGTAAGACAAAACATCCAGGAAATGTAGGACATCATGAAAAGGCCAAACCTAAGAATAATAGAAGAATAGAATAGAATAAAATAAATAATAGAATAGAAGAAGGCGAAGAAGTAGTCTAGCTCAAAGGTGCAGAAAACATAGTCAACAAAATCATTGCAGAAAACTTTCCAAATCTGAAGAAAAACATGCCTATGAAAGTACATGAAGCATACCGAACACCAAATAGACTGGACCAAAAAAAAGAAAGAAAGACCCCTCGCTACATAATAATCAAAATCAAAACATCTAACATACAGAATAAAGAAAGAATATTAAGAGCAGCAAAGGAAAAAGGACATACATACAAAGGCAGGCCTATCAAAATTACACCTGACTTCTCCATGGAAACTCTCAAGGCCAGAAGGTCCTAGATAGATGTTCTACAAGTACTAAGAGTCCACGGATGCCAGTACAGGCTACTATACACAGCAAAACTCTTAATCACTATAGACAAAGAAAACAAGATATTTAATGACAAAGCCAGATTTTCACAATACGTATCTACAAAACCAACTCTACAGAAAGTTCTGGAAGGAAAACTCTAAACCAAAGAAGTTAACTACACTCACAAAGACATAGACAATAGATAATCCCACTTCACCCGAACCCAAAGGATAAAGCAGGACAAATATATTCACAACACCACCACCAATGACAAATCTAAAACAAACAAGAATTAACAATCAATGGTCCTTACTTTCTCTCAACATTAAGGGTCTTAACTCGCCTATAAAAAGAAAGAAGCTAACAGATTTGATATGAAGATAGAATCCATCCTTCTGCTGCATACAAGAAACACATCTAAGCTTCAAAGACAGACATTACCTCAGGGTAAAGGGCTGGGGAAAGATCTTCCAATCAAATGAACCCAAGAAGCAAGCAGGTGTGGCTATCCTAATATCTAACAAGTTAGACTTCAAACCAAAATCAATCAAGAGATGAAGACAATCATTTTGTATTCATCACAGGAGAAATACATCAGCACAAAGTCTCAATTCTGAACATCTATGCCCCAAATACAAAGGCACCCACATTCATAAAGAAATGCTACTAAAACTCAAAACTCACATAAAACCTCACAGACTTATAGTGGGAGATTTCAACACCCCACTCTCACCACTAGAGAGGACCACCAGACACAAATTTAATAAAGAAACAAAAGAACTAACAGAAGTTATGTCCCAATTGGGTTTAACAGACATCTAAAGAACATTCCATCCAAACACAAAAGAATATACCTTCTTCTCAGCTCCACAAGGATCATTCTCTAAAATAAGCCACATACTAGGCAAAATAACAAATAACAAACCTCAACAGAAAGAAAATAATTGGAATATCCCCCTGTATCTTATCAGACCACTTTGTTTTAAAGTTGGAATTCGGCAACAACACAAATTGCAAAAGAACCTACAAACATATGTAAACTGAACAATGCACAATTGTACCATTCCTTGGTCAAAGAAGAAGTAAAGAAAGAAATTAAAGACTTCCTAGAATTCAATGAAAATGAAAACACAGCATACTCAAGCTTATGGGATACTTTAAATGTAGAGCTGCAAGGAAAGTTCATTGCACTAAGTGCACATATGAAGAAAACGGAGGATAGTCATATTAGAGAATTAACAGCACAACTGAAAGCCCTGGAAAAAAAAGCAAACTAACCCTGGAGGAGCAGATGCCAGGAAATAATCAATTTGAGGGCTGAAATCAATAAAATAGAAACCAGGAAAATATACAAAAAAAATCAATGTAAAAAAGAGTTGTTTTTTCTATAAAATCAACAAGATAGACAAACTTTTATCCAAACTAACCTAAAAGCAGAGAGAGAACATGCAAATTAAAAAATTAGAAACGAAAAGGGGTACATAACAACGGTCAATGAGTAAATCCAGACAATTTTCAGGTAATACTTTGAAAACCTGTACTCCAAAAAATGGGAAAATTCAAAGGAAATGGACAAATTTCTGGAAACTATAAATTGCCAAAATTAAATCAAGAACAGATAAGCAACTTAAATAGACCAATAACCCCTAATGAAATAGAAGCAGTCATCAAAAGCTACCCAACCGATAAAAGCCCAGGGCCAGATGGCTTCAGTGCAATATTCTACTAGAAATTCAAAGAAGACCTAATACCAATACTTCTCAAATTATTCCACACAATAGAAGCCGAAGGTTCATTACCAGACTCTTTTTAAGAGGCCACAATTACCTTGGTAACCAAGCCACACAAATACACAACTAAGAAAGAGAACTACAGACCAATATCCCTCATGAACAATGATGCAAAAATACTCAATAAAATACTGGTAAATTGAATCCAAGGAAATATCAGAGAAATCATCCACAATGACCAAGTAGGCTTAGGCTTCATCCCTGTGTTGCAGGGATGGTTCAGCATACGAAAATCTATCAGTGTGATCCACAATATAAACAAACTGACAAAGAAAAAAAACACATGATCATCTCACTAGATGCTGAAATAGCCTTTGACACAATTTAACACCCTTCAATGATAAAGGTCTTGGAGATATCAGGAATAACAGGAACATACCTACACATAATAAGAGCAATATATAGTAAACCAACAGCCAACATCAAACTGTATGGAGAGAAGCTTAAGGCGATTCCTCTAAAATTAGGAACAGCACAAGGCTGCCCCCTCTCTCTCCGTAGCTCTTCAATATTGTACTCAAAGTACTAGTTAAAGACAACAAAAGGACATCAAAGGGATCCAAACTGGAAAGGAAGAAGTCAAACTGTCACTATTTGCAGATGATATGATAGTTTATGTAACTGACCCAAAAACTCTACCATGGAACTCCTACAGCTGATACACCTTCAGCAAACTATCAGGATACAAGATAAACTCAAAAAAATCAGTAGCCCTACCATATACAGAAGACAAAGGGGCTGAGAAAGAAATCAGAGAAACATCACCCTTTAAATAGCCACAAAAAACATAAAGTATCTTGGGGTAATACTTACCAAACAAGTGAAAGACCTATATAGGAAGAACATTGTGTATTTAAAGAAAGAAATTAAAGAAGATACCAGAAAATGGAAAGAGCTCCCATGCTCTTGGATAGGTAGGATAACATAGTAAAAATGGCAATCTTGCCCAAAACAATCTACAGACTCAATGCAATCCCCATCATAATCCCAGCACAATTCTTCACTGACCTTGAAAGGATAATACTCAACTTTATATGGAAAAACAAAAGATCCAGGATAGTCAAAACAACCCTGTACAATAAAGGAACTTCAGGAGGCATCACTATCCCCAACTTCCAGCTCTACTACAGAGCTATAGTCCTGAAAACAGCTTGGTATTGGCACAAAAATAAACAGGTAGATCAATGGAATTGATTCAAAATCCTGATATTAACCCACACACCTATGAACACCTGATTTTTGACAAAACAGCTGAAAGTATACAATGGAAGGAGGAAAGCATCTTCAACAAATGGTGCTGGCACAATTGCATGATGGTGTGTAGAAGACTGCAGATAGATCCATGTCTACCACCATGCACAAAACTCAAGTCCAAATAGATCAAAGACCTCAACATAAATCCAGCCACACTGAACCTCTTAGAAGAGAAAGTGGGAACAAATTGGCACAGGAGGCCGCTTCCTGAACATAACACCAGTAGCACACACACTACGATCAACAATTAATAAATGGGGCCTCCTTAAATTGAAAAGTTTCTGTGAGGCAAAGGACACAGTTGACAATACCAAACAGCAGCACACAGACTGGGAAAAGATCTTCACCAACCCTACATCAGACTGAGGGATGATCTCCAAAATATGCAAAGAATTCAAGAAGCTAGTCACCAAAACACCAAACAACCCTATTAAAAAAAATGGGGTACAGAATTGAAGAGAGAATTCTCAATAGAGGAAATCAAAAGGGCTGAAAGACACTTAAGAAAGTGCTATCAGGGAAATGCAAATCAAAACAACTCTGAGATACCATCTTATTCCTGCCAGAATCAGAATGGCTAAAATTAGAAACATCAATGACAACTTATGATGGAGAGGTTATGGAGAAAGGGGAACACTCCTCCACTGCTGGTGGGAGTGCAAACTCACACAGCCACTTTGGAGATCAATATGGTGGTCCCTCAGGAATATGAGAATCAGTCTACCACAGGACCTGGCAATCCCCCTCTTAGGCATATAACCCAAATGATCCACATCCTTGCAATAAAGACATGCTCAACTATGTTTATAGCAGCATTATTTGTAGTAGCAAGAACCTGGGAGCAACTCAACTGAAGACTGGATAAAGAAGATGAGGCACATGTACAGAATGGAATACGATTCAGCAGAAAAAACAATGGAACCTTGAAATTCGCAGGCAAATGGATGGAACTTGAAGAAACCATCCTGAATAAGGTAATCCAGTCACAAAAAGAGGAACATGATGTGTAATCACTCATGTATCAATTTTAGACATGGAGCAAAGGATCACCAGCCTATAATTCATATCACCAGAGAAACTAAGATACAAGGAGAAATCCAAGAGATTCATATAAGGTCCCTCACATAAGAGGTAAGGAACAAGATCTCCTGAGCATATTGGGAGTGGGGGGGTGAGTGAAGAGGGAGCTAGGAGAAAGAGAAGGGGAGGAGAGGAAAGCACGAGGAACTAGGAAGATTGATGCAGGGGGGATAGACAAGAGGAAGAGACAGAGAATGAGAGAGAGAGAGAGAGAGAGAGAGAGAGAGAGAGAGAGAGAGAGAGAGAGAGAGAGAGAGAATAAAAGAGTGAGCCATTATAGGTTTGAAGAGAAAACTGACTCTAGAGAAATGTCCAGAGACCTACAAGACTGACCCCAACTAACAATTTGAGCAACAGTGGAAAGGCTACCATAAATGCCTTTCCCTTATAATGAGATTGATGACTAACTTATCCACCATCATAGAGCCCTCATCTAGTAGCTGATGGAAACAGAAACAGACACCCACAGCTAAATGCTGAGCCGAACTGGAATCCAGATACAGAGAGGGAGGACAAGACCAGGCTACAGAAACCCACAGAGACAGCTGACCTGAACAAGGAGGAGCTAATGGGCCCCCAGACTGATAGCTGGGAAGCCAGCATTGGACTGACTCAGACACCCTGAACGTGGGTCTCAGTTAGAAGGCCTGGGCAGACTAAGGGACCTCTGACAGTGGAACCAGGATGCATCCCTGGTGCACAAAAGGACTTTGGGAGCACATTTCCAATGGAGGGATACTCCCTTAGCCTAGAGGGGGGAGGGAGGGCCTAGTCCCAACTCCAAATGACTTGACAGATTTTGGTGATCCTTCTTGGAAGGCATCTCCCCTCCCTTTGGGGTGTGTGTGTAGGGGGGGATGGGATGGGAGGGTGGTCGGAAGGCGTGGGAGGGAGGGAGGGAGGGAGAGAAACTGGGATCAATATGTAAACTAAGAAAAAATAAATAAATAATAAAAATAAAAAAAAAAAGAAAACCTGCTCAACATGTTCAGGGAAGTGAATTAAAATTACACAGATTCTATGTCATCCCAGTCTCAATTTCTATCATTAAGAAAACAAGTATCGAACTTTCTGGCCTGCGCTTCCGCGAGCGCACGGCTACTGCTCTCACTGCCAGCTCCTTGCCACCCCTTCTCCTTCTCCTTCTCCGCTGCTAGGTGGCCAGGAAGGAAGCAGCAATTCAGTCAGGATGGCTAAAGGTGACCCCAAGAAACCAAAGGGCAAAATGTCTGCTTATGCCTTCTTCGTGCAGACACGCAGGGAAGGACATAAGAAGAAAAACCCAGAGGTTCCAGTCAATTTTGCCGAGTTTTCCAAGAAGTGCTCTGAGAGGTGGAAGACAATGTCCAGTAAGGAAAAATTGAAGTTTGATGAAATGGCAAAGGCGGATAAAGTCCGCTATGATTGAGAAATGAAAGATTATGGGCCAGCTAAAGGAGGCAAGAAAAAGAAGGATCCCAATGCCCCCAAAAGACCACCGTCTGGATTTTTCTTATTCTGCTCTAAATTCTGCCCCAAGATCAAATCTACAAATCCTGGCATCTCCATTGGAGATGTGGCAAAAAAGCTGGGTGAGATGTGGAATAACTTAAGTGACAGTGAAAAGCAGCCTTACATTACCAAGGCCGCAAAGCTGAAGGAGAAGTATGAGAAGGATGTTGCTGACTATAAGTCTAAAGGAAAGTTCGATGGCACCAAGGGTCCTGCTAAAGTTGCCCGGAAAAAGGTGGAAGAGGAAGAGGAGGAGGAGGAAGAGGAAGAAGAGGAGGAGGAAGAAGAGGAAGATGAATAAAACCTGTCTCCTTGTGAATATATTAGAGTAGGAGAGCGCCGTGATTGACACATCTCGTATTTGAGCCGTGTCTATTGCCCTTGTTAGGTTTAATTACAAAATTTGATCACGATCATATTGTAGTTTCTCAAAGTGTCAGTGGTTTACATGAAGTGGCCGTGGGTGTACGGAGCGCCCTGAAACTGTATCAAAGTTGTACATAGCTCCAAACATTTTTAAAAAGAAAAGGCACTCTCGCGTTCTCCTCACTCTGTGCACTTTGCTGTTGGTGTGACAAGGCATTTGAAGATGTTTCCGGCATTTTGTTTTCAACTGGTAAGGTAGTGTTAACTATATGGTTGGTTATTGGCTAGAAATCCTGAGTTGTCAACTGTACATATCTATAGTTTGTAAAGAGAACAAAACAACCCAGACAGATTGTTGATGCTCCTTGTTTGACATGGAGGCTGTGAGGGGAAGATGCCTTTGGAGGAGGCCGTAGCTCAGGGCGTGCACTGTGAGGCTGGACCTGTTGATACTGCGGTGGGCATCCATTTAGCTTCAGGTTGTCTTGTTTTTGTATATAGCGGCATAGCATTCTGCTGACATTCTTAGTTGTGGAAAAGGGGGGAGGGATCAGCTGGCATGAGAAGTGTTTGGATTTTTCTTCAGTTAAGTGCGTAGATTTTAAACAGTTTTAAACAAACTGTAGAACTCATCATTGTCAGCAAAGCAAAGAACTACTGCATCAATGAAAGTTCAAGAACCCTCTGTACCTAAACGCAATTTGCAACATTCTGTTATTTTTTGTATGTTTAGAATGATGAAATGTTTTTGAAGTTAAATAAACAGTATTACATTAAAAAAAAAGAAAACAAGCATCAACTAATGTTGGCAAGGGTATGGAGGAAAAGGATAACTTACAGACTGTTGGTTAAAATAACAACTAGTCCAGGCACTATGATAACCAGTATAGAGGAATGGAAGTTTCTCAAAAAAACTAAATATGTCACTAATGTCACTACCATATAACCCAGCTATGCCATACCACAGACATCTCTGCATATCTATGCTATGACAGCTCTATTTACTATAGCAAAGATCAGCCCAGGTACCTGCCAAGTGATCAATGAATAAAGAAAATATCATGTATATATATATATATATATATATATATATATATATATATATATATATATAGTGGAGGTCTATTCAGCCATAAAAAAGAATAGGGTTCTTTGCTGATGAATGAATGCAAGCAAAGATTAAGTAAAATATTAAGTAAAATAAGCAAGACAGAGAAAGACAAATGTCACATATTTTCTCTCATTTGTGGGTCTTGTAATTGTTTATAGATACAAAAACTATGTATATACATAATAAAAGGTGAAGAGAGAGACGAAGGAAAGAGACTATAGGAGAGGGAAAGAAGGAGGAGGAACTGGTAACCCCTAAATGCATGCTCCCCAAATACTCCAAATCCAAGAGAAAGAGATGCAAATACTGTACTCCATATAACTAGGGAGAAACCAACTTGATAATAAAAAGCTAAGTTCTACATCTGGCAAACAGCACAAAAACAGCAATCATCCAAATAGTGTGCAAGGTATACATTTCAATGGAGGACATCATACTGCTAAACTTAAAACATGACAATGAACTTGCTAGTTCAGGAATTGAAAACCAACAGGGATCTCAAATTACAGCCATTCCCTGGAACAATATCAACCTTAAACTTGTGTATCTCAGACAGAAACCAATCAAATATCAATAGCTCTTTAGAACAGGAATCTGTTAAGAATGGGGGATTGATATAGCAGTCATTCTGGTGAAGAAAACTTTGCATCAAAAAGATTCAATGGGAGATTTTTCTGAAATAAAACCCCAGCTTTTATGGTTAAAACAGAGCAATATAAGATACATTAACTCCTAGGCAATCTCTGGTGTTTACAAATGCTAAGTCTATCAATCCATGACAAAGGACTAACAAACATGTTCAAGACCATTAGTGTGCAATGTAAGCTGATTATGAACATCAACTGCTTCAATAATTTCTGCATTGGCGCTCTTAATCCACATGCACTTTAGGTTTTATGAAATGAAGCAATGCTGACTTTCTATATACACATCGTTTCGGACAAGTTAAATTTACTGCACTTTGCCTCATCAGTCTTTCTCTTTTCTCCATGTGGTAGAGATTTTTTCTTATGGTCTCTAAAGGTATACTTATCTCCATTGAATATAATGACTGTCCTACTCAGAAATAAAATTTTGCAAGTGATTGAGGGAGCTACAATGCTAACCGTGTCAGTTCTGTCATTTCAGTATATGTCTACACACACACACACACACACACACACACACACACACACACACACATACACACACACACATGCACACATGCATACACACACATGCACACACACACACACACACACACACACACACACACACACACACACACATGCTTCCACTGCCTGAGAATTGATGCTAAAGGAAAGGCACACTTCTCAACTGAACAAGATGGCACAGATCCACTTTCTCCTGCAACTCCCCACTAAGTACAATTACAAGTCCAAGAAACGGTAGAAGGCAATGGTTCTCAAACTGTGGGTCACAATCCCTTTCAAATAACCCTTTCACGGGGTTATTTCACAGGGGTCACATATCAGATGTCCTGCATATCAGCTATTTATATTACAATTCCTAACAGCAGCAAAATTACAGTTATGAAGTAGCAACAAAAATAATTCCATGGCTGAGGATTACCAGATCATGTCTTAAAAGGGTGTTGCAGCATTAGGAAGAACCACTGGTCAGGGAACATAAAACTATGACTGGAACTATGAAGAATCTTGACTAAGACTCAAGAAAGCAAGCTAGGTGCCTACCACTTTGCCCCCCAAGCAAGCAGGTTGACTTTTTTCTTGATATTGTTAAAAAAAACTCCCTTGTATAATATTTTAAATAGATAATGAGGTCATGTGGTTCAAACAATTTTTTTAAATTGACAATGAATAAGTGTGATCCCAACTGCTCTTCCATATCTCCAAATCAGCTCACTCCAGAAGTCTCTATTCTTCATTCTTTTTAAACTTAATTTTAATTTTTATTATCTTATGTTTTGTTATGCGGATAGTTTTGTATTTTCACAGCATAACTGAACATGCCCCTTTTTTATCCCACTTCTCCCCTCCAAAAATGATTTCTTTGTTAGTAATGAGGGGGAAATCTTCCTTGGCATGTACCTAGAAAACACTGACATACCACCTAGTAACAAAAGAGTCCCCTCTACTTTTATCTGTCTGGCCATGTCATGCCAAGCTGAGTAAGCACCATTAGAGGGCAGGCAGGAGGTCTCATTATTAGAGACTCGGGCATAATGGACATGTGGCCTTCCATTTGTGGTTTCATTCCAGGAACAAGTCCCATGGGCATCATCCCAGAAAGAGGAGGGCCCATCATTGCCATCATAGAAGGGCCTCCCAACTCTGTCATAATTCCAAGATGAGGAGGATCAGGAAGCCTGGGGAAAGTGCGGTCATGACCTTTGCAGGAGAAAGAACAGAGAATGGAGCTAGAGATACCTATTTTTGTTAAAATGCAGCCATTATATTGTCAATCAGGTTCTGGGCCTTCTCTCTCACTCATTTCTGAGAGTAGTCTTTCACAACCCTTTTGTATTTTCTATACTACAATGGGTCTTTCTCACAGATGGGGAGTCATGGGTAACAATAGTCAAAATAAAACTTAGACATGTTGCTCCACAGGCCATTGGATACCTAGTTCCTGGTGTTGTATTATTGTTATCATTGTTAGTATTATTCCCAGGAGTAAAGAAATGACATAAGCTAAAAGCCTTCCCTCAACAAACATCAAATGTAACCCAAGACCTGTGTTCCCAGCAACAGAATATAGTCGATGCGGGCTTACTCTCCTTTTGGATCCCATAGGAGACTCTAGCAACATTTCACAAGCCTGACAGCATCACGAGAGAAACTGACTGGGAGTCCTACTAGCAATAAGTGGCTAAATGAAGAACCTCTATATTCCTGACAGGCCTGAGGCTCCTTGCCTCACCAGTAGATGCCTATTTAATAGTACCTGGACTAGTAAGGCTATTTTTTTCTATTGCTCCAAGAGTGTCTGAACCCATACAGAAACACAAATCCATAAAAGGAAGAATGATGAAGCCAGATACAGCAAGTGGTCTGTTCTGGGCAGCCCCTTTGTCTCTGCAGCCCTGAGATTTTTCTCCCCATTCAGAGACAGCAAAGCAACCAATGGGTACCCAGTAGCAGCAGGTGATCTGACCCAGGAGGTCTGGTTGAAAGCTTCCCTCTTTTGCTCAGAGACACAGAGAAAGCAAAGCCAAGAGGCATCACCAAGGAACTCACAGCACACCCCAACCCCACCATGAAAAAATGTGGGTACCAAGAGTGAAGAGAATTTTCATGTTTCTCACATGAATAGCACCACCAGGGACCAGTGGGAGCCACAGAGTCATGAAGTAAACCTAGTAAGACATATAACACCAAAGGAACTCTAAAAGCTAGTCTGCATTTAGAAGCATAGCTCACAAAGATAGTGTAAGACTTTTGTGTTAAACCTAAACATGATGGCTCCCTGCTGAAATAAAAACTTGTAAGACCCATTTTCTCCTCACATTGACAAAACTTCCAGGACACAAACACAATTTGAATGAAACGAGACAACTCATAGTAACACCAAGATAATTAAGAATTTGGAATTACATGACAAGAATGTTTGTTGAACTGTACTGTACAAAAGTTTATTGTTCAAAGTAATGGGTTTCATTGTGACGTTGTCATGCATGCATGTAATATATTTTAATCATCTTTATCTCTTTATGGCACTCCCTTACCCCACTCCCCCTTTCTGAGTCTGCTGCACTTATCTAGTTGTCCATTCTATTTTTACATATTCCATTTTCTAGGTTCCATGCACGAGAGAAAACCACGCTACACACAAATGTGTGAATCTGGATTATTCCGTCTAATGTAACAATATACAAATCTTCAACAAAATATTGGCAGCCTGAATGCAGCTCTCTGTAGAAGTCCTCTACCCTGATCAAATGGTGCTAGATCCAGATATGCAAGACATGTTAAAATTTGGGAAATCAATCAACACAATGTAAATTAAGAAAAAATATAATAAAAAATAATCCACTACATCAACATGTTGAAGAAGGAAAATCATATGCTCTTATCAATTGAAGCATTAAAAAGCACTTGACAAAATCTCACATCCACTCTCAATAACATTTCTCTGTTAACAGAGGGATTTGCAACAATGTGAAAAGAGAATTATCAAGAA
Source organism: Cricetiscus sungorus (assembly GCA_030556225.1). Classification (NCBI taxonomy): domain Eukaryota; kingdom Metazoa; phylum Chordata; class Mammalia; order Rodentia; family Cricetidae; genus Cricetiscus; species Cricetiscus sungorus. The sequence continues at coordinate 14,570,146 of JANBXA010000726.1, forward strand.
ACCCACAGCAGGGGCTAAAGAGATAGCTCAGTGGTTAAGAATACTAGCTGCTCTTGCATGGAACCTGGGTTTCATTCCCAGCAGACACATGCTGCTCACAACCATCTGTGACTCCAGTCTAAAGGATCTGACACTCTTTTCTGATCTATGTGAATACTGAGCATGCAATTGGTGCACAGACATATACATGGGCAAAACACCCATACACTTCTCAGTATAAATAAATACTAAAAAGAAAAGAAACCTAAAACAAACATCAACTATAATGGTGAAACACTGAATACTTTCTTACTAAAACTTGGAATACAACAAAAGATATAAATTCTAGATACATTTACTCAATATAATACAAGAAAAATAAATAAAAGACATTAGAGTCTAGGGCTAAGAGTCCTTGAATTTAACCCCAAAACCACAACCTACAAAAAAAATAGACTTTTTCACAACCCAAAGCTTCTGCCCTGTGAAAACACATATGAAAGATATATTTCTTTAACTCTATGGAGGAGGAGAAGACAAATCGTTATCAAGTATTTCAAAGTATGTACCAACAATGATAGTACTATATGAAGAAGTTTTGAAGCTAAGTTTGGTGGATGGGGAAGGGGGGTGGAGCTGTTGGGAAGAGTTGGGGGATGGGGTGAATATGATCAAAACACATTGTATGATATTTTCAAAGAATTAATAAAACTTAAAAAACACAAATTTTAGCACCTAATCAGTAATACAATCAAATGCCCTAATTCCATTAAAAAGGAAGAAAGAAAGAAAGAAAGAAAGAAAGAAAGAAAGAAAGAAAGAAAGAAAGAAGGAAGGAAGGAAGGAAAGGAAGGAAGGAAGGAAGGAAGGAAGGAAGGAAGGAAGGAAGGAAGGAAGAAAGAAAAAAAGACGAACAGCAGGGTGATGGTGAAGCACACTTTTTATCCCTTCAGAGGCAGGCAGATGTCTGTGACTTTGAGGCCAGCCTGGTCTACAAAGCAAGTTCCAGGACAGCCTTGACTGCCATGACTGTTACACAAAGAAACTCTCTCGAAAAACTCGAGGTGGGCGGGGGGGGGGCAGGACAAACATATATTAAGTAAGCACAGGGAAAAAGTGATAAACATTGGGCATCAAGGAAATCAAACTAAAACCACCATGAAGCATCACTACACATTGACAAGCATGATCTAAATACCACCAAGGAAGCAGAGAAACTGGATTACTCTGACATTGTGACTAGGAATGGATGTCTACCTGTGCAGCAATTCCTTATGAAACTAAACCTGCAACTGCCACAGGGTTCAGAAATTAAACTAAGCACTAACCACAGAGGGAAACAACTTTGCTTACATGAAACCATTCATAACGTTTTTCTAATAGCTTCACATTGGAATCAGTCCAGGTACTCTCCACAGGTTAAAAGAAAGTTTGTGAAACAACCTCATCATCCACAATGACAAGAAACAAAACTGTGCTCCACATAACTACCTACTCTCCAAGGAGTTAGGCTGAGCAAAAGAAAGTCACACTTTAAAGGCCACATGCCGCAGAATTGCATTCATAGTTTTTAAATTTTAATTTGTTTATTAATTTATTTCTGTGTCTGGGGATTTTGTCTGCCTGCATGTCTATGTACCATATGCATACCCAGTACCCTTCGAGGCCAAAAGAGGGCATGTGGGAATCAAACCGAGATCTTACGGAAGATTAGCCAGCTCTCTTAAGAAATAAACCATCTCCCAAGCAACATATTTCTAAGATGACAAAATTTTAGAAATGGAGGACATAATCATCATGAAGGGACAGAAAACTTGAGAAAAAAATGTGTGTGAAGGCCAAGGATGAATAGGAGCTGAGTATGATTATAAAAGTTCAGCCTGACGGTGGTCTATGATATAAAAACTATTCCAAATTGACTCTGATGGTGGATATTCCAATGTAAATACATGATAAAAATTTATAGACAGAATTTAATATACACACAAAATGTGTACCGGTATAACTAGAGAATTCTGAAAAATAACAATGTGTTATGGAAACATTAGTATCATTTTACTTATGCTAAAGTCTTACATAAAGTTGCCATTGAGGTAAACTGTGTGAGGTACACAAGGAATCTCCTACTGCCCTGGATTCTACATTTATTTCATTAAAAGTTTTGGTTAAAAACAAAGCATGTGGTGGGGGATGGGAAGAGTGCTCAGGGGTTAAGAGCACAGGCTGCTCTTCCAGAGGGCCCAGGCTCAATTGTCAGACACATGGCTGCACAGAACCATCTATAAGCCCGATCCCAGGGGATCCATTGCCCTCCTCTGCCCTCTCTGGGCACTAGGGTCACACATGGTACACAGAAATACATTCAGGTAAAATAGCATACACATAAAATAGATAAATTGAAAATAACAAAGCAAATATGAAAATCTCACATTGTTCAGGTAGTAAAGCAGTATCAAATATCCATTTATACTGCCGGGACCCCAAAATCACTGGAATCTAGCCTCCCTATTTTGCCATACTCATTCTGTTTCTGTTTCTAAACAAGCGATCACTTCAGAAATTATATATGAGTCTCACTGTCTGTATGTTAAAGTGGGGAAAATCCATGCGAATGCACAGGGGCCTATGGGCTTAATTGCCATTTGCTCTTTCACTCTAGATTAAATTGTGTTAGTGTAATCATTTGGAGCTGGAGATCAGAGGTATAGAGTAGCTGAATATTTATGAGGCATTTGGTGCCAGATGTACCTGCCAACAGAATATTAAGCAGAACATTTAGTAAGATACCAAATTCTGGTTGTGATTTGGATATATCAACTCATATTAAATCTGTGTGTTGTTCTACCTCACATATTGCATCTTGCTTTTCTTTCAATCAATACCTCTGTAAATATAATTCAATGTGTTGATTAGATTTGTGAGAACTAATGGTGACCAGAAACTGCCACAAACAGATTTGCCCATGGGGTATGAAAATCCAAAGTAAGTATCTTTGAATAATAAATAAAACCTCCTTTGCCAAAATGGTGCCTGATTTCAGTTTTCAGCAAAGAAATGAAAAATGAATCTTGTGAGAGAGAGACAGGCTACAAACCCCGTCTATGAATCTACAGAATGTCACCCTGTGCAGGAGAATACCAATAAGGGAGGTCGAAGTGAACTACAAACTGTTCATGCTTATCTTCCCTGATGAAAAACGAGGATACAGAAAGAATTGATGTAGAAGGGCAAGGCCAAATTGCCTGTAAGCTGTAGAGCCCATCACCACAGAATTGTCCACATGAGAACTGATAATTGGATAGAGGGATTAATAGTGAGCCAAACAAAGGCCTTTAGAAAGTACACCGACAATACAATCCATCTCTGCATATTTCATAAAGTAATCCAAGGCAGCTGGAGCATTTTATCAATTAATAAAGTTCAACAAATCAATGCCTCCTCAGATGGAAGACAGCTAGGCTTTTAATAGTCTGTAGATAGACTCAATTCATATCACTTCATTCTTTTCACTAGAGGGGATTTCTCCAATACATAACTAAGAGGAATTTTCTTTCTGTCTTTGGAAGACTCACTGTCTTCATACATTCGCACATTAAAACAAATTCTTCATTGCATCATGCATCTGAACGGAAATTAAGAGAAGAACCAAAGTCTGTATTGGTGTTAAATGGTTGCTTCAAGGATTTCTGTCACCACTTATTATTTTTAAAAAGTCATGGGGGCTTTTTTCATAGGCAAAAACAGGAAATCAAAACTCCTTCAAATCGCTTGAATTTATGGACTAAAGTATAGGACACCCTCACTCTACTATATCATTCAATAGCTTATATCCCCCAATAATCAGGGAGCTCTACATTTTTTTTTAATTGAAATATCACCTATGTATACTGGTAAGCTGAAAAATATGCAGTAGACTAATAAGCCCAACAGTGAAACAATAAAATATTCATGTTTAAACCACATTTACTTTTCTGCATGTGTATCTAATTGTTGTTTTTGAGAACAATCACTTGGTGTAAGGGATTGCAGGGAAAGGAGATTATACTTAGGACTTACACCTTTTATGTATTTTTTACTGTATATATGGAGAGTTATATTAATTTTAGCAAACATTGCTAAAATAACTGGCAAAGTGCTAATATCAATAAAACTACAAAACTCGCTGTCTTTTCTTGAGAAATAGTATTCTTAGGAATAAATTCTACAAAGTATATCAAGATGCATGCCCATATGAAAAAATTTGTTGTGGCATTGTCTGTGGCTGGAACACTGAAGCAATTTAAATATCCATCAATTGTAAGTCAAGTAAATAAATTGTGATATATATATATATATATATATATATATATAATGTCATGAAATAGGTACTTTTATGCCATGATAATAATACTGTTAAGTCAAGTTGTAGGGTAACATATAGCTATACATATGCTTTATTTACTAAATTGTACATACCATAAATACACATGCATATGTACATATGCACCTATATACATAATAAAATATATTGTTAAAGATAGATATCTCTATGGAAAAACTGAACAGTAAGTTTTGCTTTGCTCACTTTTGCATTGTTAAAAATCCATTTTATTCACAAACATGTATATTGCATTGTGAAATTTTCAAAAATAATAAAAAGAAGTTTTAATATCTCCAGAAATAAACTCATAATGACTAGCACCTTTACTGTTATTATTCATCACCATGCTATTTAAATATTCCTGTTATCTCCAATTGTCATGAATACATGTTCATTAAACCCAAATAGGGTTCATGGCTTTCTGCTACATGTTCCGCCAAAGCATTTTTCTCATGAATATAAATATATATGCATATATATTTTATGTGTAAATAGATTTATTGAGATTTGTAACCTAGTAACGTGCTCATTAAAATTTAATTTAAAGGCCATAATACTTCTATGGACCTGACCATGAAAACAAATTTATTGGACAAAAGCTAAAGCTAGGCATGTTATAGTCACTCGTATTTATCTATCATTTTCCTAGCTGTCACACGACGAAGACAGAAATGAAAGAAATTTTATGCTGTTACCCTCCTTTAGTGGTAAGGATGCTCTAGCTAATTCCTGCTAGTATGTTATCAGCACCAGAAATTCTCTGCAAAAGAAGTCCCTAAGCCACCATAAGCTCGTAGGGACCACGGAGTCTCCATAGACAAGTGGTTCTCAATTGTGGGTCAGGACCACTTTGGGGGTTAAATGACCCTTTCATGAGGGGCTCAAATCAGATATTCTACATTTCAGATACTTTCAGTATCTGAAATTCAGATTTCATAACAGTAGCAAAATTACAGTTATGAAGTAACAACAAAAATAATTTTCTGGTTAGGGGTTACACAACATGAGGAACTGTATTAAGGAGCTTCAGCATTAGGAAGATTGAGAGCCACTGGCTTACACAATCTTGCATGGTATAGGAGTGAAAAGAACATGGACTTTGTAACACATCTGTGCTCAAATGCCAGCTGCACAACTTACTTGACTGGTAACCTCAGAACATGTTTATCACTATATACGGTTGTGAGACACCATGTGGTTGCTGGGAGTTGAACTCAGGACCTCTGGAAGAGCAGCCAGTGTTCTTAACCTCTGAGCCATTTCTCCGTGGAGTGCGGGAAGGGGTGGGATGGGAGGAGGGGGGTATGGGAGGGAGGGAGGGAGGGAGAGGGAACTGGGATCGATATGTAAAATAAGAAAAAATAATAATAAAGAAAATGCTTATCACCTCTCTTTTTTATCTATAAAATGCCTAAACCTTGGGGAGGGGGAAACCTTAATAAAAGGCAGCAACTAATATTATCAGCATATGCCTCTGTCTTCAGAGGAAAAACCTACTTGGCTGATTAAGACAATTTCAAGGCTTTTTCAACTCAGTCTAGACTACACTGGCCCTAAATTTAGGACCTCCTATTCAAAGATTTAGAATGAACACTTGAAGAAATCTGAATAGTAGAGAGAACATTTTCTACTCTTTTGCTTAATTGTCACTTTTGGTCATGATGTTTTTCCTTTATTAAATTATTTATGTATTATATCCACAAAGACTCAGCTCAAGACAATGGACCGTATATTAGAAAGCACACAAGAGATAAAAATAAATTGGGGTTGTGCAGCACCTTAATATTAGTTAAACTTGGTTATTTATCAGCCATAAGGTGGGGGAGAGGAGAAGGCTTCATTGTGTATTTATAAGGGCTACACTTCTGGATCTTTGGAACAAGGTAAAGTTCCTTTATGCCTTGTATAAACCATTTGGTCTTGGTTTGTAATCTCTAACACAGTTTTGTAATTAGAGCCAGCTAGAACCAGTCTCCTTTATTTGGAAGACCTCAAAAAGGAGGGAACCCAACAACAGCAAATACAGTGTCTTCAGCTAAAATCATAAAGAATAACATTTATATTTTTTCATAGTAATCACAAAGCAACAGACCCAGACTAATGGGGAAAGCATATCCCCACCCCTTATGTGAACATTCCTGGGTTTAGACCTAGGCCCCGTTCTTTGCCTAACTTGATTTTGTTCCCAAAATCAAAAGGACAGAACACATACATTCCTAGAAATGTGAAAAATCCTATTGTCACTGACCACACGTACTTCAGAGCTGCTGCTGTTGGTCATGATGAACTTGAAAGGAAAATGGCATTGTATCAAGAAAAAGCACCCTCTTTTTCCTTCTCAAAACCAGAAAAAAGGATAAATATACATATGTAATTCCAAGAAGATTTTGATTAACATCATTATTCCAACAACAAAAGTAAATTATAGTGTATGTTGTGTTATCACATATATGAATTACCATATAATATAAATTGTGTGTGTGTGTGTGTGTGTGTGTGTGTGTTCAGCAAAAAGAACAAGGTCTCCTTGGCAAAATGGCCTATTCTTAGGTTGAACAGTAAAAGGTATGAAGTGAGCTTGGAGTATTCTTCTTTACCAGAAAGCCAGGACAGGGGAGGCAGACTGAAGGGCTCCCATTGGCCAAATATGGAACAATTGTCATATCAAAATAAACAACAGTAACAACTAGAAACCTAGTGAATAAAATTAGAATACATAAGTTCATGCATGCACAAATAAACATGAATTAATTAATTAATTTGGAAGAAGAGAAAAGTCTTCCTTAAAATAGAATAAATACAAGCTAGCAAATGTGGATCTTTAACACCATCATTGTTGTGAGTGATCTAAGCAAGAGCCGTGAGTATATGCAAAACTATTGGATAAAAGTTAGAAAGGAGAATATTTACATTGTGTCCAAACATCTCCTAGAAAGTAATTGCAAAATGACAAAGTAATTGCCAGTGACAAAATCTGGCAGACATTAAAATCAACTGATCAAATTTATTATTATCAATATGGGGACAATTTGGCCCTATGTTTCTACTGACATGAGAAAACACAGCATCACTTTTGCAGTATTCTTACCAAAAACTGAACAGCTACCAAAAATGTAGAGAAATCCAAACTAAGGGATAGTCCACAAAACAATTGGACTATATACTAGGAATGTCTAGGGGGAGAAAAAGGAAAGACTGGGGTTGGAAAGAGACTTGGCAGCCAGATGCAATGCATGATTGTAAAACAGATCTTAAGTCAAACAAAAATTGTTACCAAGGTAATTATTAGTTTGATTAGCCGAATTTTAAGATCATCTAGGAATCAGATGTTAATGTTGTGTCCATGTTTTTAAAAATTTCATTTTGATTACTCTGATACAATTAAGATCATTTCTAGTCCTTAGGGAACATACACTGAGACAAATAGTAATAAATAAGAAGCGTGCCTTCTTCGGATGTGATGTGGGTGTGTGTATGTGTGTGTGTGAGTGAGACAGACAGACACACAGATTGGAGGATGCACAACAGGAAGAGAAAAGAGATGAAAATGGGAAAAATGATAAAGCATGTGGATGGAAAGGAGTTAACAATTGACAAATGTGAATAAATATATAGATTTGTTGTTTTCATATGCTTTCTATGAGTTTGAAATTATATTAAAATAAAGGGAGAAAGAAAATAGTGTTTTCTCTACATCAAAAAGCAGGTGACAAAATTGTGGGAGGCTTGGGCTCTTGGAGGAAGACAGAGCCTTGATCTAGGAATGGATAATTTCAGTCTCATTTGTGAACAGAGCAGTGTTTTGCCGAGTCTACACTTGCTGAGGAAAAAAAAAAATGCATAAGTTACTCACAGCAGCGCAGTCTCCTGTCAACAGTTGGGCTTATCTTGTAGATGAGCCAAACATCATCTTCCCAACTAACCACATTTCCATATAAACATGTCATAAACTCCTCATTTTTCAGGATGTGGTCCCAGAGCTGAAAGTAATACAAGCTGCCGGTGAAGCCAGGTACCACAGTTTTAATCTGGTCCTCTCCATTCCTGGGAAAGTGTCCTAAGACCACAGTCCCATCAGGAGGCAGGCTATGTGGCTGATCGATTATTGCAAGTATCCTTTCTTTGTTCCAGAAGAGCTCTAATCTACCCTTCACACCATCCCATATCAAGCATATGGTATGCCAGTGAAATGGAATCAGGTAATAGCTGATATAAAAGGTCTTGCCAAAGTTGTACAGGATCAGGTGCTGATGGTCTCCTGCAAGTCCAAGTTCTATATTTTCTCTACCCAGAAAAGTGTTATTAGTAATATAGGAGAAGGCCATCCAGTGATGTGAGCCATTAGTCGTGGATATCAGATCAATGCATGCCGTGAGTCGGCTGAGTTCAGGCATGGTGTTGGTCAGACTGACATATGTCTCTCCTTCTCCATAAAAATCCAGCCTTTTTCCTTTCAGTGAAAGTGAATCTGCCCAAATTTGGAGAAAAAGAAAAAAGAAAACAAATGAAATTTCAGTTATTTTTTTCTAGCATCTTTGGCAGTATAGTCAAGTTGTACAATATAATTATGAGTCAATCGATGCAAATAAGGAAATAGTAGATATACAAAAACCATCTCTATTTGACATTGATGTGTGATTCTTTTGGCAGAAGAGTTTCTCCGTTATTCTATTTTACCTGAGCTAATATGAAAAGTTAGGTTAGCATTCCCCAAGCACACACCAGCTGGACAGTTTGGAGACGTAGTTAGAAGTGTGGCTAGTGGGAGGAGAAGGCCAAGGAAAGGCAGCGTGGACTTCAAATTTGCTACACAGTTCTCATGTGTATAATCAAAAGAGAATTATTTCCACCCACCTAACTGCCTCAATACATTCAGGATGCAACAGCAATTTGTTTCTCCAATGCCTCTTTCTAAGCAAAATTACTGATTTCTTCTGCCTCTTGAGACTGTTTCTCAATGAAAGGCCCTGACAAAGGCTTGAGGGCTGCATAACTGGACAACATAGAAACTCTAGGGTGTCTATGTAGCCTCAGAAATGGTAGGCATGCCTTTACACAAGGGCATCCTGCCACTTTCTTCCTAAGACCAACATTGACTTAAAGACCTCAAGGCATCCATGGAAGCATTTAGCACTGTCTAAAGTCAGACAGTTTTGGAAGCCCTGGCTCGGGCACTCATCAGCTATCCAGCCTTGAACAAGTAACTGACCTCCCCCAACCTCAGTGTTTGCTTCAAATAAATGGGAATTTGAAGACAAAAGGTTAAACATCTTTCCACACAAGGAGCCATCAATTACATTAGAGTCTATACCAGATAACCCCTATCTTCAAGGGGGTTTTTTGGATTATTTGAAGATTCAATGAAATGGTATGCACAAAGTCTTTTCAAACATCACTGAAAGACAACTCACCAAAATATTTTTCTTATTTATTCTTCTACAATTATATATATGTGTGTGTGTGTGTGTGTGTGTGTGTATGTGTAATGTTCTACATATATATATATATATATATATATATATATATATATATATATCTTTGAGCAAAGCTTCCATTATCCTCTCTTTTTTCAAATCCCTTCTTCCACACTTCCTTCCCTGCTTTCATGTCTATTTTTGTGACACAAACACAGTACATTGAATTAGGGTTGCGTGCATCAGTATGTTGGATGTATTTGCTTGAGTGGAGACAATGTACCAGTGGCTACACCATTAAAGAATATGACTCCCCTTCTCTCTATAACTTTTAACAGTCTCTAACTGCTCTGGGAGAGAGAAGGCCCCTCATAAATCCATGATGGAATGTTGATGGGTCCAGTCTAGTGTAGTCTCACCACCACTGCACCTAGAGTTCATAGGTGTGACATTCATGCCACATCTAGAAGACAACATTTCACAGCACTCCTCCCCATCATCCATCTCTTACATTCTTTCTGCCTTCTCTTCCAAAATGTTCCCTGAGCCTGTTTCAAGCTATAGTGTGAGCAACTTTATAATATCTATGAAATTTTAAATTAGGCATGCCCTGTGTCATAAGACACTATTGAGTGAGAGTACAGTCACCAACCACTGCAAACCTTGGAGCCCCAAACTAGCATACAAATATCTGAAGAGCTTCCAAATCAACGTAGTTCCAGTCCCCACACAGCCCAGGCCAAACCCAAAAGCTTCATGGCAGAATGTAGTTATAACTCACACCCCCCAGGTGGGTGGGAATATCAGGGCTACCAGTCTGAAACAGTGATGGCTGTGATGGCACATTACAGAGGCTGACAGAAGTAACCACTTCCTGCTTCTGAGGATGGTAGCAAACAAGAGTCTCCAGACAATCCCTGGCCATGTAATGTTCTCCCTCTCTCACCATTCCCATAATTAACAGCCTCTAAAGCAGAGATTCATATGTACATTACTGTCCACACCCTTCCACACATCCTCAGCTTGCATGTGTGTGCATGCACACACACACACACACACACACACACACACACACACACACTGAACCAACATGTAAGAATGCCTACTGTTGCCAACTTATGTGATTATATTATCTTATTATGATGTGGCTAATCATTAAACCTACAAGATAATAATCACCATGAAGTACGGGCATCAGTGATTGTTATTGTTGGTTAACACTGTATTTCTGTGTATAAAATAACATCAAACACAGCATTTAAGAACACAGTTTACAGTGGGCATAAATCTCTAGGGTTTACTTATCCCTTTAAAAAGAATAAATCATATTCTTCTGCAGTCTCAAAGGGCTTCTTCTCTCTTCAATTCACGTATACAAAACCAGTTATCAAATGAAAGGAATGATCCATTCACAAAATCAGAAATATGAAAACTCACAGTATATAAGAGTATGCCATTTCTCTATTTTCAAACATATTAAAAGACTGGTGTGCTGTTTCTTTCTACTAGACAAGTTTTTAAAAACTATTTTCTCCTGTTGGTATATAGCCCTGGAACTTACCATGTTGTCCAGGCTGGCCTCAAACTCATGAACCTCCTGGTCTCCTTTAAGCCTCACTGTGCTGGGAATATAAGTGTGTGTTACCCTGCTCTAGATTGCTAAAAATGTTCACAAATTGAGAGTACCTAGTATTGACAAGCCTTCAGGGAAATGAGTCATTCTTACATGCTGCTAGTGGGAGGGCCAATTAAGAAGCATTTTTGAAGAGCAATTTGTGAATGTCTGTAACAATCGTTACTGTGTATAATTGTACATATACTTTTGACTTTGCAATTCCAGTTCCACCAGTTTATTCTAGACAAATATACATATACACTGAGATAGACTGACAGAGATGCAGGGACAAGGTTATATTGCGGTAGTGTTGGCATTTATTAGTTTGAACAACTTCATATTTGTATATAGTGCACAGTGATCACGTTCACCCTCAGTACCCTATCTCAACCCCTCCACACTCTTGTCAACCCCCTTCTTTCCCACTAGTCGTCTTCCTACGCTCATTTCTTCCTACTTTTTTTGTACAGGCTTAATGCAGGTAATCACTGATGCTGTGTGTTCATGATTGCATGATTCATGTCATATCCAGAAGACACAGCTTAACTTCAACCTCTAGCTCCCTTAGCACTTCCATCCTCTCATCCACAATGTTCACTGGGACTTGAAGTGGGTGACACAAATATCCTGTTTAGTGCTGAGCACTCAATGATCATCTATTCTCAACAGTTACTCAGATCTGCAAGGAAGTCTACTGAAGCATTATGGCTAATGAAGAAAATGTTAAGTCTCTGAATGTATCGATAGATTACTACTAATGGTTGGGAATATTGCTACCTCTCTACAACAGAGTATGAAAACACATAAGGTAGACTTATGTAGTCACAGGCTTTTCAAGGCTGAGTAGTTGTGAAATGGGACTCAAGTGTGTGTGTATACATACACACACACACACACACACACACACACACACATATATATATATATATATATATATATATATATATATATATATCATGGTGGCACATGCCTTTAATCACAGCACTTAAGAGGCAGAACCAAGTTGTTCCCTGTAAGTTTAAGGCCAGCTTGATCTACATAGCAAGTACCAAGCCATCCAGAGCCACAGAGTGAGACCCTATCCCCCAAAAAATACTTAAAAATCTGAAAGAATACACATTAATTTAAAAATAAATGATTATCTAGCTGGGCGGTGGTGGTGCATGTCTTTAATCCCAGCACTCAGGAAGCAGAGGCAGGCGGATCTCTGTGAGTTCAAGGCCAGCCTGGTCTACGGAGCGAGTTCCAGAACAGCCTCCAAAGCTACAGAGAAACCCTGTCTCAAAAACAAAACAAAACAAAACAAATGTTAAACAATAAATTCCTATCACTTCTTTACGCCTCCTTTTTCTTTTTTAAGATGGTAATAATAATTACCAGACCTGGGCAGGGGTATCCTAAAAGATGATACAATACTAACATTTAAGTTATTGACATGAGAATGTTTGTTTATAAATGAGTGATATGTAAATGTCAACTGCAATGTTTGCCAGTATCGAGAGTAGAAACTTCTTTCTTCTGCAACGTCATGGAGATCCCTCTGAGTAGGGCTCTGAGGAGGTAGAACTATAACAAAGCGAACAGGGCTTTGCCCTTCTGTTAGGCTAAGCAAGCCTTCTCCATTGGGCCTCTCAAGGGCATGCTTTAAAGGTCACTTGTGTCTTTGCATATGATTTTGCTGTCCATTGCAGATGTCTGTTTGGATGCTGCCATCTGCTCCCTGACAATCCTCAAGCCCACATTGCATGATTGCTCCCCCAAACTGTGTTTTTTCTTGATTTGGGCTCCTCTGTATCTATTTACCTCTATGCACTCTTACCTTTTACTCAAAATTCCATTTGTTGTTTTTCCTACATAAAGGATGTGGTTTTTTTTTCCATCACAATAGTGATGTTTTGTGTGTGTGCGTGTGTTTTAAAATTTTTTAAAAAAGTTATGTATGTGAGTATTTGCCTGCATATCTACACACCAGGTATGTATGTACATAGTGCCTTCAGAGATCAGAAGAGGGCGTCCAACCCCCTGGAACTGGAGTTACAGATGGTTGTAAGTCTCCATGTGAATGCTGGAAATGGAATCAGGTCCTCTGAAAGAGCAGCAAGTGCTCTTAACCACAGAGCCATCTCTCTAAGCCTGTAGGGTTGTTTTAAAGGAATAGCAAAAATCATCAGAAAAATTAAATGATACCAAATTCAACTAGAGAGTCCTGTTACCAAGAGACAGATGACGTTAATGTGTTGATATATTTCCTCCAACTTCTTTCTTTCTTTATGTGTGGCTTCTACTTGTCCAGGCTCCTTGCTTTTTTTTTTTTTTTTTTTTTCACTTTAAGAAAAACTCAACAGAAGCCTGATTAAAATACCTAGGTTTTCACCTCAAGGAGCACCAGGCATTTTCAATTATATAATTTCAGTGGCATTTAGCATGTTCAACTCAGAACATAAGTATAATCATTATCTAGTTTCAGAATACTTTCTGCACCCCCAAAAGCAACTTTCATCCATCAAGCAGTGGGGGTCTATGTTTGTCCCCTCCCAAACGCTCCCCCAGTTTACTAGTTTTAAACCTCAACTTGCCACAACCTAGAATCACCTGGGAAGTGTCTCAATTGAGGAATTATCCAGTTTTTGGCTGATGCAGGAAGACCCAGTCAATTCTTGGCAGCACTACTCCCCCCCAAAAAAAATCGGGAGAAAGCTAGCAGTAAGAAGCAGGCAATCAGCATAGAAGCATTTGTTTCTGCTTTCCAACTGGATGTAATATGACTGGATGCTTGAGTTCCTGTCTTGACTGCCCCAAAATGATGAACCACTGTGGCTTGGAATTGTGAGCCAAACAAACTCTTTCCTCCATTAAGTTGTTTTTGTCAGAGTATTTTTTCACAGGAACAAAAATGGCATTAAGATGTAGCTTATGGGTCATGTACAAACTGTAGTAAGTATGCAATTAAATATTTGGTTATTTTAGTAAAAATTAATAACATCTTTTAAAATCTTAATTTGGAGAAATTAAAAAGTAAGTATTTATCCTGATTTTAAAAAAATATGCAATCACACAATATTTTGCTTCTTATATCTAGCTCTCTTTCTTAAACATATTGTACCATGGACTAGTACCCCATTTTTTCCCATGGCTAAATAGCATCCCATTATGCAGATATTAAATTTTCTTCATTACTTCATCTTTACCTGTTAAAAACAGTGTTTTTAGGCTGGTTATCATTCATTTTGTTTCAACACAATATTTTCAATTCTTTCTGTGTCACCCATTTTGCTTCAGTGCATTCCATGCTATTCATGGGTTTTGTTTTTGTCTTGAGTTTTTTGTTTGTTCGTTTGTTTGTTTGTTTTGAGACAGAGTCTCCACACACAGCCTACACTGGCCTTGAACACATGATCCTCCTGTCTCAGTTTCTCACATGCTGGGATTACAGGCATACCAGAATGAACATTTTTATTTCTTTTGGAATTATTGGGTATGTAATAATTTTATGTTTAATATAAAAAGATAAGTTAGTATATACAGTAATTATATTTAATGTAAACAGCAAAACTATTTTCCAAAATGTAACATTTTACATTCTTTCTAGCAATGTATAAGGGTTCAACTTTCTCCACATCCCCACTAGCATTTGAGTTGTTAAAATCTATTGTTACTATTATTAATTATCACTATTATTAATTTCAGAAGCATAAAATAGTATCTCATTGTGGCTTTGATTTTCACTTCCCTGATTATTAATGACATGAAGTATTCCTTCATATTCTTCTCAGCTAATTCCATGTCTTTGGAGAAATATCTATTAAGTCCTTTGTTCATAATGAATTATATACTTGAAATTAAACTAAGCATTCTTTAGTCTTATGGATAGTAGACCCTTATCAGACATGATCTGTAGATAGTCTCTCATTTCTGATTGTTACCACAATAATGTCTTCGAACGTGTAAGTTTTAAGTGTTGATTAAATCCAACTTGTCTGTTTTGCTTTTGTCATTGTTGTTTGTGATTTTGGTGTCATTTTAAGCATTTGTTACCAAATCCCAGGCCCTGAAGATTTAATCCTGTGTTTGCCTCTAAAAGTGTTAGAGGCAGCTTAAACAATGTAAATGTTTCTCACAGTTTTGTGGACTAACAGTCAAAGTGTTGGCAAATGTGGTTCCATCTAAGGAGTGCCCAGGAGAAATCTTTCCCACGGCCCTCTCTTAGTTTCTAGTGCTTTGTAGTTAATACTTAGTGTTTGTGAACCTACAGAAAAATCCCAGTCTGTGACTTTAGTTTTACATAATCTTTTCCTGTGTGTGTCCAAATGCAAATCTCTCCTTTTAATAAAGATTTTCATATTGCCTTGGGAGCTCACTGATCTAATCTGATAACATCTTAATAAATCACTTTCACAAGAACCTTATTTTTAAACACTATCACATTCTGACATACTGAGTTTTAGGACTTTGGCATACAGATTTAGGGAAGGTGTGATTCAACTGACAAAACTGTAAAGTGCTCAAATCCCAACAAAAACTTGGATTAAAAGTCCATGTCTCACTCAGTAACTGTATTTCTTACTCATAAATCCAGACGCTCTCTGAAAATGACTTTAGTATATAGTGGTGATAACTGAGCAACAACTGGAGTCAGTGTAGAGTGCAATAATACAGCAAGGCTGGAAATGTAATGCATCAGGGTAGAATAGTCCTGGAAGAGGGAGTCCATCCAAGGCAATGGTCATCTTTGTACTTGGAAGAGGTGCTAAGGATACAGCTTATGGGGAGATGGTTTTCCTAGCACACAAAAAGGCCTTGTTTTCCACCCTAACAATGCAAAACAACAACAATCAAAACGTTTCTATTGTTAATAGAGAATCTGACCACTCCTGGGTAAGCATTCTGCAAAGGGCACTCCATGCATCTCAAATGGCAAATACCACTACCCACTCAAGAATGGGAGGGAGAGAGCTCTCACTATCATAAGTTTTTGCTAATTGACATTCTGAGCATTGAAATCATTTGTAGACCAGACCCTTGTTAGCAAGCCCATAATATTTTGAGCAGCTGCATGTACAGATACCTGAGTCATTGTGGCCACGGTGTGAATAGCCACATAGACTCAGAGTTGCTATCTGCCACCCACTAACAACACTTCCCACTGGTCATCCAACAAAATAATTCATCTTACTTATAAATACAGAAGCCCTTTGGAAAATTAATTTGCTATGTGTCAGTATTAGAGCACAGTAATATAGGGAATATGACACAAAAGGTCTCTGACCTTGATAGATTACATTGCAGGGATAGAGGCAGTCAATAAGCAAGTAAATAAAATAATTACAAATTGTGAGAAGTGCTCTGAAGGAAATTAACAGGCTGATGAGCTAGATAATGGGAAAATCAAAACTGAAGGGAATAAGAATGTCTACAGTTGACAAGCTAGTTAAAAGCTTCTCAGATGAAGAGCTGGTTTAGTCCTTGATGAAGTGGGTTACAAAGATGTGGGGTAAGTAGTAACTCAGGCATGCGTAAATTCATGCAGAAAAGCCTGTGTGTGTGTGTGTGTGTGTGTGTGTGTGTGTGTGTGTGTGTGTGTGTGTGTGTGTGTGTGTACATGCATATAGAAGTGGCACAAACTAGATTCAGTGGATTGATATGGATGGAGAAAGGGAAGGATGTAGCAGGGGTCAATGTTGTACATAGAAACTATGGGAAAAGAATGAAGGCTACTACCTGACAGTAAAATTACTAGGACCTCTGCCTCTTCCTCCCCACCAAGGTTTTTATGCTGTGTAGATAATAGTTCCCATAAATCCAGGCCTGACAGACTAACTCAGAAGTGCATATATAACAAAACTCTAGGCTAGCAAAACTCTAGCTCTATCTGCAAGGCAAACAGGGAACCCAGCATTTGAGACCTTCTCTTCAAACTATACAATTTTCCTATTGATATTTTCACTGCTGATGAATGAAAATTCTATTATCTATTAGCCTTGGGCAGTAAAGGGGTTTTTTAACCAACTTAAATGGAATGCTCAGTCCCTCAAAAACGTTCTACCATGTTAGCCTTTCCTATGTGTAATATGCTCCAAAAGCACTATGGCTGTGTCCATTCAAGAAAATATATATTTGAAATTTCAAAATAAAAAAGTATACTCAGCAAAGTTTGAAAGGTGTAATTTTCAGCCCAGGAGCTCTGAGTATTGACAGGTGAAATATCTGGGGAAGGTATGTAGCTCAGAGATAAAACATTACCTAATATGCAGAAGGTCCTGGGTTCAATCCCAGAATCACAAAACAAATAAGCAAGCTAGCAAAAACTTCTGGTTCAGCAAAGGGGTATGATGTGATATTTCCAGAACTCTGGAGACTGGAGCAGTAAGATCATGATTCCTGTATCAGCCTGAGCTACACAGTGATTTACAAGCTAATTTATACTATAAAGCAAGACCCTTCCTAAATAAAAAAATTACCATATATTATAACACATGAAAGATGATCTACATCATAGATCCACTATGATACACAAAACCACTGTAATATGTCACTTCATGCCACTAGGGTGGCTATAATAAAAGATAGACAACAACAAGAATAGGCAAGTGTGTACAGAAATCAGACCCCTAACATACTGCTAGCAGGGATGTAAACCGAAGCAGCTTCTTTGAAAAATAGCCTGGAAGCTTCTCAAAATATTAGTCATAAAGTTAACATATGAGTCAGCAATTTAACTCCAGAACACTCTCCCAAAAGAAATGAAAGCGTATGTCCATTAAAAGCCTGCACACAAATGCTCACTGCCGTACGATGCACACCAATCAGAAAGGAAAAACAAACTTAAATATGTATCAACTGATAAATGGAAAACTCTAAGGCGTATCCGTAAAAGTAAGTATTGTTCAACAACATAAAGGAATAGATGAAGGATACATGGCACATGGGTGAACCCTGAAAAAATACACTTAGTGAAGGAAGCCAAAGGTCAAATATTGTATGACTCTCAAATGAAATTTTCCTAAGAGTCAAACTCATGGAGACAGAAGGCAGGCCAGTGCTTGCCACAGTCTAACTTGGGGAAAAGGAGATGAATAGAGTTTGTTCTTCCTTTTGAGCATGATGAAATGTCTCTGTAATTAGATGATAGTGATGAGTCCATAACTTCGTAATTACAATACACATAATTAAATTGTACTTTTAAATCAGTAGACTTTATGGGATGGAAATTGCATTTCTATAACTTTGTGTTTTCTGTCATTTGTCAATGAACCAATTCCCACAAACTTCCAGAACAGTGGAGTCCCTTTTTGTGGTGTCAGGAGTGTTATTTATTGGCACCTGTATATATAGTGGCAACCAGTCACCTGTAGGAGTTGAGTACTCGACATGTGACTTGTGTTTACTTTTCTTTTAATTGGTTTGAAGTATTCACCACATTGTACAGGTCAGCTGTGGAGTTTACAAAGAAATTTGTAATGGCTACTCAAATTTCATCCTCCACTTCATCTTTCCCAGCAAATGAGCACTTCCAAAAAATGGAGAGGGTAACCTTACCATGATTACACAAATACCTTTCCGATTAAGTTTTCTTAACTGACTCTTACCACATCCTGGCATTCTCTGACCAATTAAGGTTTGGCCAAATTTTTTTGACATAGTTCTAGGGCCTTCTTGTATCAAAAGATCCCTGGTCAAGTTGTCTCTATATATGTGAGAACTTATTAATAAAGTTGATTCCAGTTCAAATTAACTACTCAGTATGAGAATAACAGATTCAAAGGTACCACACATTGAGCTTCAGTGCCTCAGTCATCCTTCCACTCATCAAGAATGCTCTAAAACACATTACACGGACAGCACAGTGCTACGTGCCTATAGTCCCAGTACTTGAGTGGTTGAGGCAGGACCAGATCAATGTAAGCTACAATAACAAGACCCTGTCTCTAACTTAACAAGAAAACAAATAGTAAAATATTCTTCTTGTTGTTGCTTTGTTTGTTTTTTGATGGTTTTGTAGTTTTTGCTTTTTGTAGTTTGTTTGTTTTTGAGACATGGTCTCTCTATGTAGCCCTGGTTGTGCTAGAGCTCACTCTGTAGACCAGGCTGGCCTCAAACTCAAAGAGATCCTCCTGCCTCTGCCTCCTGAGTGCTGGGATTAAAGGTGTGTGGCATCATGTCTGGCCTCTAACACATTCTATATAGCAAAGCCTGTCCCATTAACACTTGGCCTGCCTTCTTCTTTCTCCATTTCTTTTTCTCTCTTTCTCAGCCTTGTGAGAACTTTGGGAGAAGGTCCATCTGAAAGTCAGGAGGAGAGCTTTCACTAGTAGTAAAATTGGCTGATATCTTGACTTGAATCTCCCACTCTCTACAACAATGAGAAATAACAATGTGTTGTTCAAGACATCCAGTCACTGGGGTTGTGGACTATAGGCTGGTTATCCTTTGCTTTACACCTAATATACACTTATGAGTGAGTACATACCATGTTTGTCCTTTTGGGACTGGGTTACCTCACTCAGGATGGTTTTTTTTTCTTCCTAGTTTCATCCATTTGCCTGCAAATTTCAAGATGTCATTGGATTTTACTGCTGAGTAGTACTCCATTGTGTAAATGTACCACATTTTCCTTATCCATTCTTCAGTTGAGGGCATCTAGGTTGTTTCCTGGTTCTGGCTACTATGAATAATGAGGCTATGGACATAGTTGAGCAAATGTCCTTGTGATACCATTGTGCATCCTTTGGGTATATGCTCAAAAGTATTGTTGCTGGGTCTTGAGGTAGACTGATTTTCAATTTTCTTAGAAACCATGACACTGATTTCCAAAATGGCTGTACAAGTTTACACTCCTACCAGCAGTGGAGGAGTGTTCCCCTTACTCTGAATCCTCTCTAGCATAAGCTATCATAGGTGTAAAATAGTATCTTAGAGTCATTTTGATTTACATTTCCTGGATGCTTAAGGATGTTGAGCAATTCCTTAAGTGTCTTTCAGACATTTTAGATTTCTCTATTGAAAATCCTCTGTTAATATTTGTACCCTTATTTTAATTGGATTATTTGGTATTTTTACCCCAGAGAAGCTAGGTAACAAGGAGAACCCTAAGAGAAACATACAGGGATACCCCTGAAAAGGGGAAATAGGCAAGATCTCCTGAGAAAAGTGGGAATGGGTGGAGAAAGGAGGGCAGAAGGGGGAGGGGGAGAGAACATAAGGGAACAGAATGGTCAAGATGGGGGAAGGACAGAGAGGAATAGCAAGGAAAGGAATATCTTAATTGGGGGAGCCATTATGAGACTAGCAAGAAACCTGGCACTGGAGAATTCTCCAGTGATCCACAAAGATGACCCCAGATAAGAATCTAAGCAATAGTGGTGAGGCTACCTTAAATTCCCTTCCCCTATAATGAGACTGATGACTGATGTCATGATAGACTTTTCATCCAGTATCTAATGGAAGCAGATGCAGAGATCCACAGCCAAGCACTGAGCTGAGCTCCCAGAGACCACTTAAAGAGAGGGAGGAGTGATAACATGAGCAAATTTGTCAAGACCAGTTTTGTGATACCCACAGAAACAGCTGACCTGAGCTAGTGGGAGCTCACTAACCTTGGACTGACAGTGGGGGAACCTGTATGGAACTGAACTAGGCCCTCTGAATGTGGGTGACAGTTGTGTGGATTGGGCAGTGTGGGGGCCACTGGCAGTGGGACCAGGATTTATCTCTGGTGCTTTAACTGTCTTTTTGGAGCCATTCTCTTTTGGAGGGATACCTTGCTCAGCCTAAATATAGGAGAGAGGATATTGGTCATGCCTCAAAGTAAGGTGCCAAAGTTCCTTGACTCCTCATGGGAAGCCTTACCCTGTGTGAGGAGTGGATGGGGGTGGGGATGGGGGAAGATGGTGGTCACAGGAGGAGGGGAGGAAGTGGGAACTGGGATTGATATATAAAATGATAAAAGATTGTTTTTAAAATTAAAAAATGATAAAAACCAATATTAATGCAACATGAACCATGTTAACAGTTACATTAGCACTGATAACTTTCAGTGAATTATATATCTGCACCTTTTCTATGAATTCTCTAGTATGTAGAATCTGAATAAAACTGTTTAAAAGTTTAAACAAAATACAATCACAGCAACCCAAGTCAACTAAAACAGCACAGAGAAACTTAATTCCTAGATCTTTCTACCCATTCTTGCCTTATACTTTACCTCTTGCTACATCCTATGACTACTTGACCCCCCCCAAGCCTACTGTTTGTCCCTTGCTGTTGTCCCTGCTCTTATCTCTTGGACTTTATGACAGATATTTTCTTCTTGCTGACCCTTGGTATTGTTCTATGAACACAGTTTGCTCCACTGTCAATCCATCCAGTTGAAGCATTTCTGACTCACTCTCGGCTTGATCGGCCTGTCATCTCTTCCCCATGATGGCCCTCACAGTTAGGAGGCTGGTGACTCGTCAAGAACCTGAAGGGAACTCAACTTTAGCTATATTATGACTTCAAGGACAAAATTTTTTCCAGGAAGAAAGTAATGCATTGCTCATCAGTTGAAGAACAGTTGTACTTAATGATTTAATAATCTAAAAGAATTATTGCCTAGATTCATGAATTTGAGATATAACCCTTCTAAACAACTCATAATCCTTTAAAGTAAACTCCATGTTTAAAACCTTGTACACATGTCATAACTTTGACAAAGGACATTACTCAAAAAACATGATACATGCTTTTCTATACCATGTCTCCTCTATTTTTCACCCTGCTCCTAGTTCATGCTATTCCATGTTCCATCCCATAAAACTCAGAAAGGATTGTATAATACATATAGCCATCAAACAGAGATCTAAAATTTTAGAGCTTCAAATTGAGTTGATGTATAAAATAAGCACATATGTACCAAATGCCTAACTTATGTAACAAGACCTGTGGTGTAGATTTTGGATGAGAAAATAGGAAAAAAAAGTTTCTTGCCTCAGGGAAGCAGGCTGGGAAAGATAAATCAACATCTTAGCAGGTAGGTAATGCCAAGTGACAAAGTCGCCACTGTGCCCTGCAGGTCCCATTTCAACCTTTATTATAAGAAATGTGCTTTCCCATCAGGCCCTGCATGCAGCAAGAATCCAGTCAGTGTTCGCTATCGATGGTGACGATTTATTTTTCTAGAAATTAGCTCTGAAATATGAGCACTGTACAGATTAAACCCCAGGTTAATTTTATTAGGAATTGTCGGTCACTGGCATGTATGACCTTTCAGCTAAGGGTTGATTTGCTAAATGAGCAATGTTATCAACTGAACTTACTTCATATGGATGAAATTATTATATTTAAAGACAATCTTCTCCTTAATTCTTCAGCTTACTGGGTACTTCAGTCAACTACCCTTCACCTATTTAACTTCAATGGAGAACCAGTTTCTATCCCCACTCTTCCTGTCACAATGTGTAAGGTAAAACCCTTCTAGACATACACTCCTATGTCACTGTCAATCTATTAATAGATTTGGCACACCTCAGTTTCCTCATCTGTATTATATTGTCATGTCTATAAACACATACAGGATACAGCAAGTTGGCCTCATAATCCTCCAGAGAGTTTTAAATAAAGCATTATGCATGAGAGGAAACAGTCTAAAAGAAAACCCAAATGTTCTATTAGATATATATTGACTATCAAATGGCATTTCTGACTAACTTCAAAGGCACTAGTCCAAGTTAGTTACTGCTTGAGACCAGTTTTTCTTCATTCACATAAAATACTTAATGAATTTTTTTAGCATGTCCTACAGCTATATTGACCAATAGGAGGCAGCCAGTAAATCTTCAGTGGTAATATTTTTCTAATAGTTGATTTCTAGAACCTTCTTATGTTGGGAGAGACAATCAAAAGCATATTTTCTTACCTGAAAGGAAGATAAAACTTGAAGCAAGAATCAATCCACAAAGCCTCTGATATAGTATGTGTTTTTTCATTGTCTGCCCTGTTCCAAAGAGTCAAAATATGCCCAAATCAGATTCAAAACAAGCAATTTCTAAGTGCCTATGAACACACTTCTTCGCATTCCACCTAGAAGCTCTCCCACCATGGGTGGCTACAGCCATATTGACTGATTTTAATTATATCCCTACTATGTGCCACTGTGTTACTCACTGGGAATATAGTGATAAAATAGAAATAGTTATCCTGAAGGGTTAGCTCAGTGGAAAAAAACATATGAAAAAAAATAGATAGAAACGATTTGTAGTTTTAATGATTCTTAGTTTCTGTGTGGGTTTTGTTTTCAGGGGGGTTGTGATTTTTAGTTGACATACAGTTATCTGGTTTTGTGGACTATACTGTGTTGCTGTGATGCATGTATACTTAAACGTGTAATCAACATGTCAGGGTTGAAAGAGCACCATGCTAGATGGCCTTATTGACAGAAGTAACTCATCAAACAAGTCTTGTTCTCAAAGCAGATCTGTTTCTAGAAACCTGGCCACCATCTCATTATTTTCACCCAGCTTCTCTCTTTAATTAATTGCAACTGAGGTTTCTTATTTGGGAAATGTATTGAACGTCTACATCCCTTTTCCCTAAGCACAATTGTGGCTTAAATATAAACTGTGGCTAAAACCGCAAATCCTGTGGGAATTTATTACAGAAAGCTGGAACTAGAATGCTAACAGGCATTTTTTGATTCTGAAGGAAATACACTCCTGAATGATTTGCTACTGATTTAGGCATTTTTCTTCCTATAGGGTAATATAATATATTGGATTTCTTCCCACTTTTATGTGAGGTTTGGAGTTAATAGATTCACTTTTACATTTAATATCACAATAAAATCCAATTAGGAAATCTGATTAATCTTGAGCTTGCTATGAGCACTAGTCATTAATCAAGCTCTTCATATTTACTGCATTCTACTGCCATTCTCATTAGGATAATGAGAGAATTTGTATGACTTGGGTGGGTTTTCTAGCCTACAAGCTTAGATGTAAGGAGGTATCCAAATCTTTTATGAATTCTGAGATAAAATGCAGTTTAAATTTATAGTGTCATAAGATAACTCACCTGAGAATCTAGTAACTATCTGTGAGACATACCTATTTCTGTTCCTTAATTTTCCCGGGCCTCAGTTTCCTTATCTGTGAAATGTTGATAACAATCTGCCTATTTCCCAGGGCTACTGTCAGAAAGAATCAATTAAGATGATATTTCAAAAAGGCAATTTTCAAAATATAAAGTGCTATAGAAACGGGTATGATGGATTTCTATCTATAAAATGGAATTTTCAGCAGCAAACAAGCCAATTTATATCCATTTTCATTTCCTTTAAACTTTTAGAAAATGACATTCAGTCAACAAATCAATGGACATTCACTACAGAATACTATGCAGCTGCTAAAAGGAATAGGAGAAGTCTACATGTCTGGCATGAAACAGTAGGCTGAGGAAGGGAGAGTGTTTTCAGAAGATTCTCCATATAGGTAATACAGTTTTATATGGCTTCATTCTTTCATAATATGAATATATAATTTTTAAAGAAAGAAAAAATAAGAGAAAGAAAATGGGGAGGGAAAACAAGAGTATTGATGCTGGAAGTATGAAAGTTAATATATTTCATTTCCACTACTCGTGATTCTGTGCTATTTGGATTTTTATTGTTGTCTGTATGTTTTTTGTTTGTTTTTGTGTAGAACCCACATCATTTTCACAATTTTTAAAACTAGCATGAAGAATAAAAAGATGAAGAAAAATAAAAGAAGCACAGAGAAGGAAACAGTGGAGATTGAGGATTTATATTCTGTACATTATACAATAACATGCAATTTGGTACTTTTATGATTAATAATTATTATGATCACAATTTTATTGTAAAAGAATGGAGAAAACAAAGAAGACAGAGAAAATGAAGAAAAAAAGGAAGGAAGGAAGGAAGAAAGGGAGGGAGGGAGAGAAGGAGGAAGGGAGGAAGAAGGAACGAAGGAATGAAGGAAGGAAAAAAGGAAGGAACAAAGAAACGAAGGAAGGAAGGAAGGAAGGAAGGAAGACAAGGGAAGAGGGAGCACTTACCTGGGAATAGGGTCCCTCTAACTTCCCACCCTTGTCCCCGTAGTGTTCAAAAGAAGAGTTTGCCTCACAAATGGTGAAATCTGGACTCCAAATTTCTACTTCAGGCATAAAGTTGAATGAGCAGAATAAGGAGATTCATTCTCTGCTGCCCATGCTTTAATCCCCTTTTATTCTGGATCAAAACAGCCTTCCTGCTCCTAGCTTTATGAGGCATATTGACCAGGGCTGATCCCTTCTTTGTGGCCTACAGCATGTCATTTATGCTCTGCCATGCATAAAATCACCCTGACCAAAGTTCTCAGGTTATTACATACCTGCAATAACCCATTAATTTCAGGCCTCTTTCCCAATTTTCATTAAGGATTATCATCTGCAACAATTAAATTGGATATATTAAATGGGTGCTTGCTCATTTACTTAAGGCTCATTTCACTTTATTGAGAAAATAGGGCCTGAGAGGCATTCACAATTATGAATGAAAAGTAAAGGCCAAGGAGGCAACAACACATTCACATCTTCCTTGGCTATGAATGGACTTTACTGAACCAATTCCTGAGCCATTCTTGGCAGGCATGGGAGTAGTTTTTACTTCAAAGTGCAAAAATACAGCGTTAGGGCTATTATGAAAACATCATTGGTCATGAACATATTACCAAATCCCATCAGAGATTTAGAAATGACCCACACCAATCTCTGTACTTCAAAGATGAGGGCTCTAAGGTCCTTACAGATTGACTTGCCCAAGGTTACAGAGCGTGTGACATCAGAGCAGGAATTAGAACTAAGATCTGATGCTTCTGGCCATGCATTTTCTTTTCTACCTCATTCTTTAAGTGGACATTTTCAGTCTATTAGGAGATTCATTCAACCAATATGAAAGCCAGGAATCTCCATGAAGAAAAGAAATAAGAGATGCATAAAAAATGCCCATCACTGACTCCTGAGCACAAAAGTTAAGACTGATAAAACAGAGAAGAGCCAAGGCTTAATAGAAAGATAGATTCATGACTGGAACTTCAGCCATATGACTTAAGACCAGCTTCTTGACATTTCTGAAGCCCCAACTTCCCTCGTTTGTAAAATATAGATAGTGGAACTCACCACATGTTACAGAGATTTCATGAGATAGAGTGTGTAAATGGGGCTTAGAGCATACTTCCAGTGTCACAGATCCTGTCTGGGACTCCAAGGCATCTATCTCCCTTATACTAGGTATAATGTTTAGTTTTGGACCTACTCCCAGCCCATGGTGTTCAAAATGTGGTAGGGCAATTATCAAGGAATACCATGGTACTTCTCTGATATTTGCTACTTCACACCATGGTTTTTCATTGGTCTCTCTATGTATTGAGGTGCGAAAGGGCATGAAGACAATGTTATTCAGGGGTTCACACATAGATTGGCACATATATGGTGCAAAATCAATACATGATACATTGGTGACAACATCTTTCTCCTCCACTGCAGTGTAAATATCCTAAAAGTAGAGAAATGTGTCAGTTTATCCTTTTATTGTGGCACAGGAACTAACATAACGCTTGACAAAAAACTGTTTAATGAATATTTTCTGAACTGAAGATTGCTATGATTTGTAGGTCCCTATGTAAAGATTTAAGCCCCAGACTGGCCCCACTAGCTCCATGGACCTTTAAGAGGAAGGGCCTAGCATGAAATCCTTAGGTCTCTGGAAATGGACCCTTGAAGGAGATTGTGGAACCTCAGTTCTCATTCCTTCACTTTTGCCTTCTTCAAAATGAAAGTGCTTGCTATGACATATGCTTCTACTAGAAGCACTGCCTCATTAGAGCCTCAATTAAATAAGCCCAATATTGGATGTAAATCTCCAAAACTGTAAACCAAAATAATTTTCTTGACTTTGTAAGTAGCCTGTATCCAGTATTTTATTATAGTATTAGAAAACTTACTAATAGAAAGAAGAAGATAATTTAGAGAAAATATATTTGTATATACTTAGATATATCAGTCAGAATTGTCTGGAAGAAAACACCGGTGAGAATAGCTGATCCCAGAGAGACAGACTTGGGGATCTTAGGTGGAAAGGAAGCTTAATTTCCATTGCACATGCTTTTAATAATGTTTGAATTTTAATCATCTGTTTGTGTGATTTTCAAAGAAAAACACTAATTTTTCAAAGAAAATCCAATGCAGTTAAATGAAATAACTAACTAGAAAATGAAACTTGTGCAAAAAAAATGAAGCTAGAATTCTTTTTGCCAGGAAAATATGTGCCACCTGGGAGGGCGTCAGTGGGTAACTTCCATTCTGTAGAAGGTCATAAGGAGAATGTTGACCATCTGTTCTCCATATCTACAGAGTAATAGGAAATAGACTGAAATTGCAGTGGGAGATGGGGTTAGACATAAATAAGTCATTATTGACGATGGGAGTTGATAAATACCAGAAAAGGCTATCACAGGATGTTATGAGCTACCCAACCCTGGAAACTCAAAGGTCTAGAAATCCATATGGCTTCTACTGGTTTATTTGCCTTCTCACAGACAAGGCTGAGCTGAATGACTTGAGACTCTGTCCCCATTGCTGACACTAGAAAATGTTTTTAATCTTTTGGAGGTCTAAGCTGTCATCATTCCGCTTTCCTTTTCTAGGTGTGATCATCCTAGCATGGCATTTGGGAGAATGGTGATTTCTACACAAGACTGCTCCCACTATAAGTCAGCTGTTGAGTATGAGCTCAGCCATAGAAGCAGCAAAAGGATCCATGCTGGAGGAAAAATTATGTGATCAAGTGTGTTGGTGATTTCATAAGAGAATTTGAAAAACAGTTTTGATTATATTAGACCTTAAACACTATCATTAATCTAATTGTCCTTGTCATTCTGATGTGTTCTGTCATATTTCTATTCTCTATGTTGCCATCCCTTAATGATGCATTCTATTTCTTTATATAATATTGCTGAATGTTTTTAACTATGATATAAATTTGTATTCTTTTAATAAGCATGACATAAAATGTACTATACCCCAAAAGAGGCACTACAGCATAGGAACTCATACAATGTCACCTTACTCCCTCAGTGCAGCATAGAAATAATTATGATGATGACATAATTTTGATAATGATGAGATCCCCTTGTAGTGTTTTCATGTTGTAAGTGAGATACTATACATTAAGCACTTAGAATACTGGCTAATATATCATAAACTTTTTATAAGCATTGACTAATACTGTATGTATTACTGTATGTTCTTCTGCAGCTTATTTCTCAAGACCAACTGTGTTTGTTTAATCAGTATTTGAGTAATCACTATTATAAGGCATAACAAAGAGATCTGGGAATTTTGCAGCAAGCAAAGCAGGGAAACTTTTGTCTTGTCTTATAAATTTTGAGATGTTATGGGATTAGATGACACTAAAGAAAACAAATGAATAAATCATACAGATATCAGATGAAGATAAACACCATACATCAATAAAACTTTCTTTAATGAAGGTAGGAAGTATTATTTCAAATAGAGAAATCAGGGGCATCCTTAAAAATACAGTGACCTTTGATAGATGCCATGGAGGAAGTAAAGGAGTGCCAGTCAGAAGAAGAGAATAATGCAGCCTTTCCAGTAGCATCACTGAGGTCACTGTGCTCAACTCCAAAGAATAAAGGGAAAACAGTGAGATGTTAGAGAAACCATGTAGGTCTGGATCACATGAGGTCTTGTGAGCCATTTTTTTAGGAACTTTGTTTTTGCTCTGGAGAAAATGGAGAGGCCATGCTGGATTTGAAAAAAAAATTCTACTTTGAAATAGCATCAAACTTACAGAAAAGTTAATAGAATAGCACAAAGAACACCCCTATCAGCCTTCATCAAGAAACCCTGAGTTGTGACATTTTGCCCCTATTCCCTTATGTCTCTTTATGCGTATTTTTTTAGCACTTGAGAATAAAGTGAACACATCATGTCCTTTCACTCAAAATACTTCAGCAGGCAACTTCCTAACAACAGGAATAGTTCTTTACCTAACAACAATTATCTAAGTGAAGAGAGTGATGTTGATATAACACTATCTTATATGCAGTCTATGCTCATGTTTAGCCAACTGTCCCACTAGTGTTCTTTATTTCATTTTCCCCTTCTGATCCTGAATCCAGTCTAAGATCACACATTGCTTTTAGTTGTCACGATTTTTCAGTCTCCTTTAATCTGGAAATGTTCCACAGTTTTCTTTGGCTTTGATGGCATTGACATTTTAGAAACATACAGACCAGCTATTTTATAGAATATTCCTCAATTTGGGCTTGTCTAATCTTCATAATTCAGGTTGGGAGTTTTCAACAGGAACATCACAAAAGTGATGTGGTGTCTTTCACAGTGAACCACATTGTCACACATGTGATGTCAATTTATGCCAGGATTCAGGATGTTAACTTGATTGAGGTATACTGTCTGTCAAATTTCTCTATTATATTTATCATTTTTCTCATTTGTAATTTGTAAGTGAATTGTGGGAAAACAGTTTCAGTCCATGAAATTATCTTGTTCATACAAAAGTCTTCAGCCCACATGTTAATTTTTCTATTGTCGTCATTTTATTAGTCAGCTTTCTACCAAAAGGAAGAAAAGTTTTCATTTCTCTCATATCCATTCATTCTTTTATATTAGTATGAGCTCATGAATTCCTATTGGAATCAAAGAGTTGTGGTATATCATAAAATATTAGTGTTGTAATTTTTAAAAGCAGTTCAAGAGAGAAAGACAACATGCAACAGAGTTCAAACTGAGGGGTTTTTATTAAGGAAAAATGATCATAAAAATGAGGAAGGGGAGGGGGAGACTGGCCTTTGGGGACAGGAGCAGTGGGAAAGAGGAAAGAAAGGCAGAGACAGAGGGGGGAATGGGAGGTGGGCAGAGCCCTCTTTTATATCCCTTTGATCTCTCTTTTTTATTTATTCATCTTTTTATTTTTTTTCTTATTTTACATATCAATCCCAGTTCCCTCTTCCTCCCTCTCTTTCTCCCTCCCTCCCTCCCTCCCATGCCCCCCGACCCCACTCCCATTCCCATGCCTTTCCCCCACCACTCCACAGGGAGGGTGATGCCTTCCAGGAGAGATCAACAAAATTGGGCAGGGCCCTTTTAAAAGGGAACATATTGAATAGGCACAGGTGGTGCTCTTTAATGGCAGCAGCTGAGCAGGATATCTTGTCAGAACTCCAAAGGCAGGCCAGTACAGATGCCTGAATACTAACAATTAGGCTGTGGCCTGGAGAGATGGTTAAATGTTTGGGACTTAACTACTTTTGCAGAGGACCTGGGTTTGATTCTTGGCATGCAAGTGACAGCTTACAACCATCTGTAATTCCAGTTCCAGAGGATGTGGTGCCTACTTCTGACCTCCACAGTCATTGCTCACATGTGGTCCACAGACACCCGTACACATACAATGAAATAAAAAAATAAAAAATTAATTAATTAATTAATTAATTAATTAATTAATTAAAAATTATGCTGGTACTCAGATTACCACAGATTCATTTAGTGAATCCCCCATTGTATTTTATTCCATTTCATTTCATGTGAACTGTATGGGTATTTTGCCTGCCTGTGTATCTGTGTACCACTTGTATACCTGGTGCCTGAAGAAGCTAACAAAGCTGCATTGGGCCTCCTAGAACTGGGGCTATACACTTCTGTAAGCCTCAATGTGGGTCCTGAGAATTGAACACTAGTCCTCCGGAAGAACAACAAATGACCTATTTGTTTAACCAGGGAACTTTTATAACTGGCTTATATGTCCTTCTTGACGTGGTCTCCATGTACTTGGAGCATTTCCTTGCTTTCCTGCACAAGATATTCCAAGTTTATCTTGCATTCATCCTGGCCTTGTACCTAGAACTCACTGTTCCTCTAAGGACCCCTTCTTTCTTTTAGAGGAGAATGGTGTCTAGAAACCAAGATCTCAGCACCCACGTGGAAGCTCACCCAAGTACTTAAGAGCAATCACTCCTCTTGCAAAGGATTGAAATCTGATTCCCAGCACCCACCGTTCACAACTGCCTTAACAGATTCAGGAGACCTGATGGCCTATTCTGGCTTCTATGGGCACCTATATAACATGGCATACACACATAAAGGCACATACTCATAAACAAAAATGCAAATATATACTTTTTCTGGGAGAAGGTTTTCATTGTCTAAGGGGATATGTGTGTGTGTGTGTAAGTGTGTGTGTGTGTGTGTGTGTGTGTGTGTGTGTGTGTATGTATGTATATTGGAAGTTATGCTACTTAGGCTGGCAATGTCCCCACAAGAACTGTAGGTTATCTAACAAAAACCCCAGTATCAAGCATGAGAAACATCCTTTGGAACTATTGGTCAGGGTAGTCCAAGAGATTCCCAAAACAATATAAACTGATGAATACACCACACATTTGGACACAGGACTTGGAAGACTGAGCTGGATTTGACCTGAAAGCCAACTCCCTGTGGTCTGCTTTCATACTACTAGAATATATTATAAAAGATATTATAAAAGCTACCAAGTGAGTGAAGCAATCTAAAATTCTACACAGTTATGATATCTATGAACCACAACAATGGCCATCATAGGACCATGTCTTCAATATAACCAATAACTCTCTAAATGAATGTAAGGCCTACTCAACAGAAGGTGAAAGCATACCTCATAGAAACTTAGCCAAATTCCTGGGACTAGTAAGCTGATGGATCTTAGAGGAGAACTTACTATTTCACTTTACCAGAACAGCATAATTCCTATCAGCATTCTAAAACTTATCTTTACACCCACAGGTAAGTGTAGCTCTCACCCTTCATCAAAGAAGCTTCTCTTTGCAGAAAGAGAGACCATTACAGAAAACCACAACTGGTCAAAATGCAGAGATGAACTGACAGTGGGGTTCACCATAAGTACATCTACAATAAAATTCCTGCACGTAAAGCTCAGGGGACATCACAGAAAATGGGGTACAAAAACTATAAAAACCAAAGGATCAGGAAGTCTGCTGTGAGGTTGTGTCTCCATTCAGGAAAGCTGAACAATATGGCTACCCACCTCAACAATATGGCTACCTAAGCAAGGCCTGAGCATATACAATACCAATAGACATGCTGATGTGGACATAGGAAATCTCAGAGGACCTCCCTCCATTAAAGAACTATAGGCAAGTAGTGATGGCTGAGAGAGGAAAAATTAGTCATTTTTAGGGATGAGCCTCATATTTGATTATCCAATAATGACTGATCATCCCTTTATCATATACATACAAGTAATACTAAATGAACTCAATAGATTATATATAATCTATAATATATTATATAGAATATATATAGTCTATATATTATGTAGAATATTAGATATAATATATAATAAAGA
Organism: Cricetiscus sungorus; assembly: GCA_030556225.1. Taxonomy (NCBI): domain Eukaryota; kingdom Metazoa; phylum Chordata; class Mammalia; order Rodentia; family Cricetidae; genus Cricetiscus; species Cricetiscus sungorus. Next base: position 14,602,932 of record JANBXA010000726.1, read on the forward strand.
TTATAATTATATTAAAAATGAGATTATGAATTTGAGATGAACTTGGAGAGAGAGACATGGGAGGGGTTGGAGGGAAGAAAGGGGAGGGGGCGATACAATTATATTTTAATTTAAAAACAAGTGTGGCACCAATGAATATCCCAAAATGAATGGGGAAATGCCCACAAGGCCTCACACCTACACAAAGGCAAGAGAAGGAAGCTGGCAGTGGCAGAGGTGATCTTCCCTGAAAGTCCTCACAAGGCTGAAAAGGAGAAAAAGAGAAAGGGAGAGAGAAGAAGGTAGGCTAAGTGTAACGAGACAGGCTTTGCTATATAGAGTGTGTTAGAAGCCAGGCTTGGTTGTGCACACCTTTAATTCCAGCACTAGGGAAACAGAGGCAAGAGGATTTCTGTGAGTTTGAGGCCAGCCTGATTGCCCAGTGTCAAATGATCAGCCCTGAAAAATTTATATTTAGTAATATATATGTACATATACATATATGCATGCAATGACAATTAGTGAAAAAAGAGGCCATTAATTTGAAATTGCATGAGAAGGGTATACTGGAAGATTTGGAGGAAGGAAAGAGAAAGAAGAAATGTTAAAATTAAACTATAACCTCAAAAATTAAAATAATAATAGTAAGTAGAATGCATGCCCTCCATAGTACTCTTCAAATCTCATCAGAGCCTAATAATAAGCTTTCTTCCTCCTAGTCTGTGATTGGAAGATAAGGTTATCCACAAAAGTCATATCCTTTAAGCCAGCTGGGAAACTGTATGATGCTTTAAGTTAGTTTACTAGAAAAGATCTTTCTTCCCAAAATGTTTCCTTTAGGGTGTTGGACACAGGGCTCATTACCAGGCCTTAGCAACAATCAAAGCTTTAAAGTCTTCCATTTAATTCTAAGCTGGATAGCACCATAGTGCTGGAAGATGCTTTGCAGGCTCCTGGGCAAGAAAAACTATCAATGATCTTAACCAACATTAGATCCTGCATACTATGATATTGGCCTGGCAGACAAAGTATCCCCATTGATGCGATAGTGCCAAGACTATTTATGGGAGTAGCTAACTGTTCACTTATTAAATTTGAGACTCACACCACAGGAAAAAATTCATGCCTAGTTCTACAAACATGGCCAAAACTCATGGCTGGGAAGGCATAAGCCCTAGATGAGAACCTATTGATGTTTTTCTAAATTGTCATACATCTATGCCATTCTCGCCATGGTCAGAGAAGCTTCTTATCATGGTGAGTAGTGGATAAGGTACGGAACAGTACTGTTCAAAGTGCTGCGAATAAACAATCCTGAATAGTAAGTCATAAATGGGACATCTATAACAACAGCCCTCTATCCAGACTTAGGGAACACTTAGGAACAGGTGGAAGATGAGAATTGTAAAATGCTGTCCAATGGACATGATGTGGCAGCTGGACACATGAATTCACAGTAGTTGTTTTTACCTGCACAAGATCAAGCCAGTTAATATTTCAGCATGATGGGGGAGGATCTCAGTGCTTCACTTCTAGCTGGAGACCTGCTGACAGTTGGCTGACAGTTGATGGTTGTTGGGGAAAGGAGTCACTATTCTTTAGGAGGATGGCCACTGGAATGTTGTCTGTGCACCAATTGAGGAACCTAGGCCCATATGCGTATCGGCATCACTAATTGAACTCAGTGGATTAAAATTAATCGATCAAAAGTAAATTTTAAAAATTATAAAAAGAGCACACGAAGTTGAGAGGGAGATGTGATGGGGGTTCTGGGGGGAGGTGGAGGAGAAAATTCAGAGATGGGTTTGATCAAGACACATTATAGCCATGTAAGAAACATCCTGGTTCCACTGTCAGAGGTCCCTTAGACTGCCCAGATCTTCTAGCTGAGACCCATGTTCAGGGGGTTTGAGTCAGTCCCATGCTGGATTCCCAGCTATCTATTAGTTTGGGGGCCCATTAGCTCCTCCTTGTTCAGGTCAGCTGTCTTTATGTTTTTCTGCAGCCTGGTCTTGTCCTCCTTCTCTGCATCTGGATTCCACTTTGGCTCAGTGTTTAGTTGTGGATGTTTGCTTCTGCGTCCATCAGCTACTAGATGAGGGCTCCATGTGGTGGATGAATTAGTTATCAATCTCATTATCAGGGAGGGGCACTTGTGGTAGACTTTCTGCTCAGATTGTTAGTCTTGTAGGTCTCTGAACATTCTCTAGGTTCAGTTTTCTCTTCGAACCTATAATGGCTCCCTCTTTCATTCTCTCTTTCTTTCTCTCCTCTGGTCTATTCCTCCCCTGACTCACTCTTCCTAGTCCCACATGCTTTCATCTCCTCCCCTTCTCTTTCTCCTAGCTCCCTCTCCACTCATTGACCCCCCCCCTCCCAATATGCTCAGGAGATCTTGTCCCTTTCCCTTTCTGTGAGGGACCTTATATGAATCTCTTAGAATCCTCCTTGTAGCCTAGTTTCTCTGGCGGTGTGAATTTATCCCCCATGGAGGGATACTCCCTTAACCTAGAGGCAGGAGGGAGGTCCTAATCCCTACTCCAAATGACTTGACAGATTTAGATGACCCCTCCTGGAAGCCATCACTCTACATGTGGAGTAGGGGGGTGGGAGGAGAGGAGGGGCATGAGAGGGTGGGAGAGAGGGAAAGAGGGAGGGAGGGAAAGAGGGATGGAGGGAGTGCGGGAGGGAGTGAGGGGGAACTAGGATCGATATGTAAAATAATTTTTTTAAAAAAAATACATAAAAAATTTTTTAAAGAGTAAATGTTTTGGCATTTATTTTAAAAATATAATTAAATATTTTTGAAAAGTTATTACTGGATCCGGGGCTTCGTTGAATGAGTTGAAAAGCATTCATGGGAGAACTTACTCTAAATTAGGTATCTTGAGTGAGGACAAAGCTCTAACTGGTATATAAGTAGCAGTCACTCAAATAATCAGGAAGGGAAGATGGTAGGCAATTTATAATCTACACAGTGGCTCTGCTGCTGCCTGTGCTCAGACAAAATTATAAAAACTGTTTTTCTGTAGCATAATAGTAAAGTACCTGACTAATCTAATAAAATTCTGTGAGATTGCTTACATCCTACAGGTAAATTACATGTGGCAGTTAGGACTGTGAAGCTGGCTTCCATCAACACTGAGGCCCAGCTGTGCACATCAGACTAATTCCAAGATGTGAAACATGGCTTCTTTCTGTCTCTTGCCAGAACAGAGGAAGTCATATGGCAGAATGTTGTTCCACGGTATCCCCATCCTCCCCATGGCTGGTCATAAGATGATTATCTGTGTATGGTCTGTGATTAGACTGCAATAAACCTCTCTGGTTTGTTGCAACAATAGTTGTGTCATTCTCTGGTATAAAACTGTTTGCATGGTAAGAGTTCAATATAAAAAGGACCCTTCAAAGATTGTATAAAACAGCTATAAGACAACTATCAGAAGTGGGTATAAATAGTGGGTCTCAAAGTCAAAAGACTTGATTATGAAATCTAAAACTATGAAAATACATCCTCAAATTCAGACTTTAAGACTTTAAGGCGAATGGGTGGCTTTTTCTTTTAGCCAAATCCCCAATTAGTAAGCTTTTACTGTAATCTTTTCACAGATATAATAAATGCTATTTATTCCTGTACAGTCCCCTTTAGCTGGATAGGGAGCAATCAATGACCATGTGATTGTCCTGACCACACTATCTAATGAGTCTATGTTAATTTTTGAACTTCAAAAGTAGACACGTTATCATTTATGACTTATAATGGCATTAGGAACAAGTTTCGGACTGTCTTACTAGTTGTATTATAGCCACTATGGAAATTATAGCAAAGCATAAAGAGGTAACCCACCTTGAGGTTCTCCTACATAATTTGTATTTGCCTCATTCTGGAGGCTTCAGAGTATCCTTCTTAGAGGAATGGTAGATTTAAATTCCTAAAATGAATTCCAAGTGGTTTGGTAAGATGGATCAGCAGATGAAAGTGCTTCCACTAAGCCTGGTGGCCTGAGTTCAATCCCTAGAATTCACATGATGGAAAGAGTAATGACTCCAGCAAGTTGTCCTCTAGTGTCTGTACATATACTGTGGCACATGTGTACCCACAAACACACACACACCACACACACACTCACACACACATATAAATGTAATACTTTTTAATTACAGCTATTCAAGATATGGTAGGATATGGCAGGAGGTGAATAAAGCCCTGTCTAAAAAGCAGTATCATAGTATAGATAGCAATAGGAATGCAGCTATCATTCACTACATTAAGAATGAACCAATTAGTGTCTCACAAGATGGACAAGTCCTGTTAGTGGAGTTTAACTGTTCCTGCAAAGGTTAAAGAGAAAACTGATCTCGTAATCAAGCTATCTTTCAAATGAGTGTCCACTCCCAATTGACTGGATCTTTGTGATACGATTCTAAAGACTTCAAGTACAAGCATTTTGTCGATGTAAGGTCAAGATTGAAGTTTGACCAGATAAAAGGTTGGTTGGGCTGAATGCTGTGAGGGAAACAAGCATCAGAAGAAACCTGTAAAAAGGGAATCTACCTCCTGAAGTGTTTAAGGGAACAGCTATTATATTTTTGTCAGCAATGTTAGGCAGGGGGTGACATATGCAGCACTCAGTTAACTGCAGAGCTGCAGTTATGGGAAAAACACGTAAGCGTTATGTTTTGTTTTTTTTTTTCTTCTTCTTTCTTAACTGGTAATGTAGCAAAGCAAAAATAATAGGATGGTGATAAAGAGTGTCACATTCGTATTCTAGAAAGCATCTAAGTGGAATAATAGCCAAGATTGGTAAAAGTGTAAAGACAGAAAAGAGTGTTACAGAATCCAAAAATTAATCTTCAATCAACTCGAGTGGGAACTGTCCATCTCTGAAGCTTGTGGATGATTCCTCAGAATCCAAAGCTAAGGTTATCAGATAGAACTGAGGTGCATAATGAAGATGAATTCATGTCTTTTGAATTGGGAAACAGGAATCCAGGTATCAGTACTTGGCACTGTAAGACTCTGTCAGCTGATAGTAGTATCTGATAAGGTCCTTTCCAACTAGGCTTGATGGAAGTGTTTTTCTTTGGTGTCTTATCCACAAGACTAAATGTGCAAGATAAAAATCATCCAGAAGCTGTTAGGATAGATGTCTTTGAAATGTAGTTTGTATCAGCTGATGACTAAAGCTAGAGGTGCTGATGAGCCTCCTGCATTAATAAGGTAGACACTAAGAGTGAGGGTGAAATTCCCAGGTACTTGGGGTGGCTTTACTACTAACTCACAAGCTAATTTGGGACTCCCACAGGGAACGGGTTTTGTAGATAATAAAGCTACTGTAATATTTTAGAGCATGAAACTTCCTGAGTACAAATGTAAACTGCCACATACTCTTTGCCATGATAAACCACAGCCCCAAAGTGAGACAAAAGAAACCCTTCCTCCTTTAAGTTACTTTTCTCATTTATTTTGTTGAAGCAACAAGAAGAGTAATGAATGAAAGTCTGTGGCTGTGACCCATCAGTGGAGTGCCTGTCTAACATGTCTGGAGCCCTAAATTCAACCCGATACTGGGAAGGGGTGGATCATAGACTTGACGTCATCTTGATAATACTTTATTTTGCAAGAAAGAAAAGTAACCAATCTACTATCTCAGAAAAACAAGCACACAACAAGAGCCAAGAAATTATAGCCATTTCAAAACAATAAGGGAAGGTCTAGAGCAGACCCTTAATTCCATGTACCTCAGGAAGGGCCAGCTCTGCTGGCATCACTATTTAAGATTGGGAGGCAATAAATGTCTGTTTACTACTTGACCCCTGTTTGTGAAACTAAATTATAGCCTCCCAAGCAAAGAAATGCAGGGCTATGGCCATCTGACAGAATGTTTAAGTCATCCTGAAAACAAACAATCGTAACATGTATTTATAGCCTATTGAAGAGGCACTCACATGAAGCACATTTGGAGGTGTCTGAAGGACCCTCAAGGCTTTGGTATGTAAGCCATCTTTCCCATTCACCAGTATTATGGTGTTAGCAGGTACAATGGGTTTTGGAAACATGCCTGGCAATGCCTTTACAAGTGCTCCCATCGATATTGATTTAAGATCTTGGCCAATCTATCACCTTTCTTGTGGATGATATCATGAAGAATTTTTTAATTTCATTATAAAGATTTGACACTTTCAGTCAGCCATCCTGGCCATGATGTTATTTTTATGCAACTGTTTTGAAATTTTTCCCAGAATATTTTTCCCAGTTAGAGTCTTATCTTTGATGGCAAGTAACAGTATCATTTAATTTCTCTAAGGCTTTCCCTTTGTAAATGATTACAGAAGCAATTATGTTGGTTGAAGCTGCTTTTTTTGTCTGGTTGTTAGTTAAGTCATGTGATTCTAATTCCTTTTGCTTTGGATGATGCTTGCATACATATACGGGTTCTTTACTTTGTCTATTTCTACAGGTATTTCTGTTGAGGTCAGAAAATCTCTATTTCAAAATAATTTGACGTCAAACTAACCTAACGACACATGACAATCACTATAAATACTACTGTACTTTGTGTTAGTTGGTAATTCTACATTACAGCAATCAATGAAGCTGTCTGGGTAGATTGGATAATTTTATCTACTATAAATGTAAGTATGTGGTGGCATACCTTATGTGCTATTAGTTTTACTCCTTGTTTTTGTTTTTGTTTTGTTTTGTTTTGTTGTTGTTGTGTGTGTATGTGTGTGTGTGGTTTTTTTTTTTTTTTTTTTTTTTTTTTTTGAGGCAGGAACTTGTCACATATCTGTGACTGGCCTAGAATTAGCTACATAGACCAGGCTGGCCTTGAACTCACAGAAACCCACCTGCCTCTGGGTCCCACCTATTGGGATGAAGGGAATGTGCCATCATGCCTAGTTAATTTCACTATTTATAAACAATTAAGAAATTCAAGAGGTTTATACAGCATATAGATCTTTTGTTTTTATAGCTGTAAGGAAAAGGTTTTCTATTTTCAGATTAAAAAGTAGCAATTGACATTACATCCCATAATTTATAAAAGACAGAACAACAGTGCTTTACAGAATGCCAGAGAGCAAACTAAATAATAGTCAAGCATGCTTTCCTATGGTTTGTACTTCTGTTGGGTGATAGAACTTGATCCCAGGGCCTAGTATATACTCACCCCACATTCTATCATTAAGCTACACTCCCAATGAGTGCTTTTTAATACAATGTTTTCTTGTTTTGTGTGTGTTTTTCTTTACTGTTTGGAGAACTATTAAGTTGAAGTCCTCACATATCCTGCTATTACAACTTTTTAGATTTATTTTTATTTTTATTTTTTAATTTTTAATTTTATTTTACATATCAATCTCAGTTCCCTCTCCCTCCCTCTTTCCCTGTCTCCCACCTTCTCATGCCCCCTGACCACTCTCCCCTCCCATTTCCCCCACAAACTCCACATGGAGGGTGATGCCATCTAAATCTGTCAAGTCATTTAGAGTAGAGACTAGGCCTTCTCTCCTGCCTCTAGATTAAAGGAGTATCCCTCCATGGGGGATGTGCCCCCCAAAGTCCTTTTGTGCACCAGGGATACATCCTGGTTCCACTGTCTGAGGTCCCTTAGACTGCCCAGGCCTTCTAGCTGAGACCCATGTTCATGGGGTCTGAGTCGGTCCTATGCTGGATTCTCAGCTGTCAGTCTGGGGGTCCATGAGCTCCCCCTTGTTTGGGTCAGCTGTCTCTGTGGGTTTCTGCACCTGATAATGCCCATGTCATTTTACCAGTCTTACCATTACCTGTTTAGAAAAAAATGGTCAGTGAGATTCTGGATACACAACTTTAGAAAATGTGTGTGATAAATAATTGTTACCCCAGTCTTTGTGCTTATACATAAATATGATTCTTTTACCTTGAAAAGTATTCAGATATTGAAATATACTCATATATATCCTAGCCCTGGCCTGCTTACATCCTACCTCAAGCCATGTCATAATAGCTTGCTTAGGTCACAATAAGCAGAGTGGGTGTGGCCAGAGTATAAACACAGGTGGGTTCCCTGGGACAGCTCAGTCCTTAGAGAAGAGCCAGAAAGAACACATCAAGACACATCTTTGTAGAGAGGCTCATTTGAGAGAATTAACAGCATTCTTCTACTAAGCAAGTAAGCAGCTACATTTTTACATCAGTTAAGGAGCACAGAAAGAAGCAGACAGAGCTGACAGGATGTAGGAGAGAATGGGAGGTTCAGGGGATGGGATCCATACAACAGGTAAACAGGTAGTAAAGTGGAGTCACCAGTCTGGGACTCTCCAAAATAATTCTATACAGATTATTCATATGTTGAGTGACTATTTTCCCTCAAACAGAATTGGAAGTAACTGGAAAGGATTCATTCAATATAAACACATTTTTAAATAAGGGAAGAAATAGAAGGTAAAGGGATAAAGGTACTAAGCAGGTATTATAGTCCATACATAAGACAAAGATTCAGTTTTAGGGTCTTAATTCATTCTAGAAGCAAATGGAAAAATTTAAACTAGGGACTGAATGAAGGTTTCAAAGGGGATCATGGGCTTTGAAAGGTTAAGTTCCTTGGGTGAAGATGAAATAACTATCATTTCTGGTAGAAGAAGGTTAGTAATTCCTACAGCGGGGACTAAGTACCTGCAACAGAGATGGTAGGGAAAAACCATGGGAGATGAATAAGAACAAGGGTGGGGTAGACAAGAAACAGATGATACCAGATGCTGAATGGATACTAAAGTACTGTAAGTGAGCTCCTTTCCAATCACTTCAGCACTTCCCCAATGTCTCTAAAGAGCACAAAATTTAATTTGAGAGGATATTTAGAGAAAATGTTGGCTAATAGAGAAAATGGTGTGTTTTAATGTAAGCATGCATTGGCAAGAGTTGATAGGTTACTAGGACATGTGTCTATGACATCATAATATTAGCAGGGAGTCTGAGTGGAGACAGTTGAAGGGGAGAGATAAGTGGGACCAAGAGATACTTCAGGGACTTCCTAGTTAGTCATCTACAGAGAACATTCCTTCCCTAAGGGAAACAGTTCGAGAGGTGGGGCACACATTATCTAACATTATAACACATGCCACCAGAAGGTTCTTTTAACTGGATGAAGGGATCACACAACAGAAGAGCCATGATGCCTCTGGGACTGTGATGGCCCTTGCTGCAAAAGATTATTAGTGGAAGGGAAGGCAGGCTAAAAGACACCTCAAGCCAATATGCTTGATTACCATGGCAGTATCTAATATTTGGGAATTTGGTCACTAAAAAAAAGATGAGTTTCCCAAAAAGAATTAATTTTCCCTCCAAAACACCGCAGCCACCACATGTAAACCATACTCTAGAAAGAAGAATGAATTGTATCTTATGTTATTATACATGTTGTCAGCAAATTGTTTATTCACATTTTAGGAAAAGATAACCCTAAACTGCCTTTTTAAAAAAGCCATAGGAAGGAGGAGTCCTGAGCCTCCAAAGTGAAGTGTTGAAAGCTTCTCTACTAAGGTATCTCAATGGAGGAATGCAGCCAGTGGCAGTCTTCCTCCTTAATCAAAACACACTATAAGAAGCCAGTACTGTCACTGTTTACCACAAAATGCCAAATCACAGGGTGACAAAACGAAAGAGCTAACATAAAACTTCCTCACTGAAATTTGAACTTGCACAGGCACTAAAAGATTTGCCGTCTTCCATAAGTCACCATTTTCAAAATTAATATTACATGAGTAAATAACCTACATATTACTATTGACATTGCAGCTCAAGTTTTATCACAGGAACATATGGAAGGGTGTATTCATGAAGCTTGAGTTTAGGGAAATATCATGCCCCCATTGACCAAGTAGTCTTATTGGTGGAAGGTAAGCCAATAGCTAACTAGCTTCAAAATGACATCACTTGTTACCACCAATAGCTGTTTAGCTTTATAATGACATCATGTGTTACCATCAATAGCTGTCTAATTTCATAATGCCATCACTTAGCTTCCTACCACAGAACCACAAATTATAATGTCTTCATGAAGACTCTGCAGGCATGCTTTGAAAATATAGTATTTGTAGTACTATACCTCTATAAAAAGCACCCAGTTTTCTATGAGAAGATTGGAGTTTTGATGAATTCATCTTTTACATTACTCTTCACACACATCTGTACCAGATGCCCTGTGAATAGTTGGAGACACACTTGAAGAAATAACAGGAAACTTCCATTGTGAAGCATATGTAGCCTCTATACTAAGGCTTCCTACTAGAGGAATGTGGCCCAGTAGCTGTCTTCCTGCTTAATCAAAACCATTGATTCAAAGGCCAGTCACTGTATTCATTTCTCATTATAAAAAAAAAGACTTACATGTTCAATCATCAAGATGTGTAAGAAAATGTAAGTAATGGACCCTCCCTCAATGTCATCTACATTCCACACAAGACATACACTAATCTATGGTACAAAATTCTAAGCGTTGCAGATGCTATCAATCCTATACAAAATCCAATATGAAGATAGTGCCTACATATTATAATTCACTTTTCAAAATATGGATTTCTCAGAAGAAGAATATCTTAGATGCTGAAAGAACCTATGGAATGGGAGAGACACAATGCTTTCTTTGGCATCATAATCTTTCTATCCAAGCCTTCTCATTGGTGCAAGTTGGGAAAATGCCTCCCTTCCTCCATAATAGCAACAGCCACTGCTGTAGTCAATAGGAATGTTTAGCACAAACAGAACTTCAGTTCCCAAGGACTAGGACTAAGACTCACAGGTGAGTCAAAGGTAGAAACCTTCCAAAATTACAACTCCATATCCATACCCTATACTTTACCCAAGAAACAAAAATTGAGGACTTCTGGTGACATCTGACAACTCTTCACATATCAGTGCAAGAGGCTCTCTGATTTGCTGAAGGGATTCCAAAGAGGCAAAGGGGCAAATATGATGCCTCCATTGTGATGTGTAGATGGTCTCTCTGGTAACATTGCCCACTGGAAGAAACAAGTCACTCTGATCCTAGCCAGTATGCTATGCCCTTCTCAATATAAGATATCCAGTCATAGGGTTAATAAAGTGAATATTGGTAGGAACACATCAGAAATTAATGTTCCCTTTAGAACATCTATACTTAAACTGGACAGTGGTAGCACACACCTTTAATCCTAGCACTTAGCAGGCAGAGGCAGGCAGATCTCTGTAAGTTCAAGACCAGTCTGGTCTGCAAGAGCTAGTTCCAGGACAGGATCCAAAGCTACACAGGGAAACCCTGTCTCAAAAAAACAAACAAAACAAAAAAAAGACAAAACAAAAAACAAAAAAGAACATCTATACTTATATACTTACAAACATGCCACAACACCTAAGGACACAAATTGAAGGTTTTATTTTACCTTTTTATTATTTCCATAACTAATTCAATTGAAAATTCAAGCAAGAGTTATTTGAGGAAATTGAGGGACTCCATGAGAGAGAGGAACCATGTTGCCTTATTTCTGAGGTTAGGAATGTAGGGGTAAGAGAGGTGCCCTTGTTGAAGTTTTCTCATTGGTAAAAGGTGGACCAATAGGTGTCCTTCTTTGTCATGATGTCATGTGTCACCATGATAAATACTCTAGGGTCTATGGTCTATTAAGACTAATAGGTATGTTCCTACAACATAGTATTTTTCCACTTAAAACACAATACCCATACCATGTACTTTATCACAGGAAATAAGAAAGGTTGATTACAGGCATAATCTCTGGCATTACTTTGCAGATGTTGGCACAGCATGCTCTCACAGTGCCTGGAAGGACCCCCAACAAGAAGCCCTGATGCCACCATTGTGAGGCATTAATGGCTTCTTCCCTTGTGTTTCCCACTGGGACTTGCCTTCTGCTCTCCTCAATCAGGATCATTCTTCTCATTGTGCTTACTTCTCAGAACAGGACACAAAATCATAAGATAAAACCATGAAGAGTCATCAGATTAGTTCCAGTGGGTAATGATCCTGTGCCCTTGGTATCTCACTAGCACATTGTTAATTGCAAATGTTAATACCCAATGTTTAAAAACTGCTCACATTACAATCTACTTTTCAATACAAGGATGCTAAGGGCACATATGAAAGACAGGAATCACTGAAGACAACTTTGGAAGCAATAACTTTTAAAACGTTCCCATTGGTGGAAAATTGACCAATAGCTAGCTATACTCCTTTGTGATGGCATCATCTGTTGCCACAGTTAGGCAGCCAGGTTAACAGCACAGCACATAAGGCTGCAGGCCTTTAATCCCAGTACTCAGGAGGCAGAGGCAGGATGATCTCTGTAAATTCAAGGCCAGTCTTGACTACAAAGTGAGTTCCAGAGCTGCCAGAGCTGTTCCACAGAGGAACCCTGTCCCCCTCACAAAAGGAATTACCAATACTAGCCAAGCAGTGGTGGTGCATGCCTTTAATACAGCACCCAGGAGGCAGAGACAGGCAGATCTCTGTGAGTTCCAGGTCAACCTGGTCTGCAGAGTGACTTCCAGGATAGCCAGAGATACAGAGAAACCCTGACTCTGAAAAACAAAAGGAAAAAAAACCAATGGGGTGGATGGAAAGATGGTAAGAGCCAGAGGACCAGGAAGTCTGCTGTGAGATTCTCCCTCCTAGAAATGACAGGGAAGCTTCAACAATGATACCCTAACAATATGGCTACTTAAACAAGGACACCACAAGATATGCTAATTTAGAAGAGGGTAAACCTATCAGGTCCCTACCAGTAGATAAAGAATCTAAAAGCACCTAAGGAATGCTGGGAATGGGTGAATTGTCTTTCCCAGGGATGAGCTCTCTAATTGGTTACCTAAAAGCAAATGGTCAACCCTGAAATCATAAACATACTAGCAACACTAAAAGTATCTGGCAGGTTGTATTTATGTATTTTATGCATCTCTCTCTCTCTCTCTCTCTCTCTCTCTCTCTCTCTCTCTCTCTCTCTCTCTCTTTCTCTCTCTAAGAGTAGGTTTTTCCACAAATCTGTTCTCACACCCACACCAGCCCCAAATAACACACAGATGCTGTTGGCCAGTTACTAGTTTCTTATTGGCTGGCTTTGTCTTAAATATTAACCCATTTCTATTAATCTAAGTATTTCTAGGTGGTCTCGTCTTACCAGAAAGAGGGGCTGGCATTCTCTCTCCATCCTCCATCTTTAATCTCCTCCCTACTACTTCTTCTCTCCTCCTTGTCTCCTAGTCCCGCCTATCTTGCTTTCCTATTGGCCAACAGTGCTTTATTCATTAACAAATAAGAGAAACATATTTACAGAATGACATCTCCCATCATCTCCTCTTTTCTGTCTAAAATAAAAAGAAGGGTTTTAACCTTAACATAGTAAAATATATAACAAAACAGTTATCAAATAAAAACCATAGTTAACACTATTTAGTCCATTCATAGTTAGTAATACTTAAAGAAAATATTCTATCATCTATCCTATCTTTGTGAGTCTAAAATCTTATATGTAATTTATGTTTAATCCTAACTAAGAAAAACTATAACCATAACTATTTGTCTTCAACTCCTTCAAAGACCACAGCAGGATAATATATAAATTCTAGACAGAGACATCTCACTACCTGGTCAGGCACCTGAAATTCTTCTGTAATGTTCCATCTTCAGCCCATAGGCCATAGTATGTCTGGCAGACTCCTCAGTAAAGCAGAAAACTTTAAATTGTCCACCTGTATTGACAGTTTGTCAGTCACTTTTCTCTGTGTCTTGCAGACTGTCTGGAAGATTCTTCTATGAAGCAGGGATCCTGTAGCAGTGTCAAAGCTTATTCATTGGTGGATGATTGTCCAATGTCTCCACTTTCATAATGACATTACATATCACCACAGGGATTATGTACCTGTAATAGCACATTACTGTATAATAGAATCTGTTACTAAGATTGATAAGGTTTGGTCCAGGCATGGTGGCACAAGTCTTTAATCCCAGCAATTTGCAAACAGAAGCAGGTGGACCTCTGTGATTTCGAGGCTAGCCTGGTCTACATAGTGAATTCCAGGACAGCCAGGACAACATAGAAAGACACTGTCTCAAAAACAAAGATTCAAAGGCTTTGATATTTTCTAGGAATACTCTATTAGTCTTAATGTTAATAAAAGAAGCTTTGGCCATCTATGACATCTGTACCTTCATAGAGATCACTTGGCCACAAATAATGATTTAGGAAACACAAAATGTTATTACTTCCACAAATAATATGAATATTCAAATTACCTATATAATACAATAGAGAATATAGCACAGTTTAAATCTAGAGGTTATGAGATCCCAGTGAAATGGGTATGGTGGTAGAAGCCTTTAATCCTACCACTTGGGAGAAGAGGCAGGTGGATCTCTGTGAGTTTGAGGTCAGCCTAGTCTACATAGTGAGCTTCACTACAACCAGGACTACACAGAGAGATTTTGTCTAAAAAATAAATTTTAAATTTTAAAAATATGGGGAGGGGGCAACATGAGCTCATCTCCCAGTAATCCCTAGTGGTATAACGTGAGCCAATGGCTGCCATCTTTCCTGATGACATCACTTGTTGCTACCCTCCTTGTATTGGCTTAATAGTTCTAAAGTCCACATTATGGGTTCTGCATTAAGATTGAGAATGAGTAGTTGTAGAAATTAGTGACTTCCAAATAATACCTCCATACCAATACCCTGCAGTCCACCTAAGAAAAGGAGATCACAGGTTTGGAGTGGCCATCCCTACTCTTCATGCATCTATGCAATGTGCTCTCTTATGCAACCTCCACTTAGAGATATGGATGGCCTCTGCACTAAGGACATCCATCAGGGAACAGTAGTCAATAGCTCTTCTCCTACTTAATCAAAGCCACTGATTCTGAGGACAACCATTGTGTTCCCTCAGAACCACAGAATTCAGAATCATAAGTCTTTCTTGAAAGAAAAAAAAAGGAAAACTTAATTTTTTCTACATTGTTGTACCTCCCTACCTTTACTCCCACCCTTGGCTAGGAAAATGTCATTATAGAGTTTCAGAAGCCAAATCTGACCTTCTTGTTCATACTCCTACAAAAGGTATTCTCTGAATTAATGGATTCTTAGCAGGAAGAAGCTGGGATATCTCTATTGTGAGACATTGGTAGTTAGCCTCATATTTGATAGGAACCGTATTTGATTCCTTAGCCTCATATTTGATAGGAACCGTATTTGATTCCTATCCCAGAACCTCTTTATCAAAGACTTAGGTAACCCTGCATGCTTTAACACTCCCTGTTACAGGCAGGTTTTTCCCAGCCGCTGGTCTGGTCCCACTCTTTGTTTCTCCCTGCCCCCCCCGCCCCCCGTCCCGCCGTCACACAAGCCCCAATAACATGCTGAGACTCTGTATTTGATACAGTTCTGTTGGCCAGTTACTATTATTGCTTATGGGCTTGCTCTGTCTTAATGATTAACCCATTTCTACTTATCTAAGTATTTCCACATGGTCATCTTATCCCAGCTCGGCGGCCGGCATCTTGCTTCCTCTAGGCTCTACATGCTGACTCCTCCTTACTACTTCCTCTTTCCTCCTTGTCTCCTAGCCCCGCCTATCTTGCTTTCCCATTGGCCCAACAATGTTTTATTAATTAACCAATATGAGAAACATATTTACAGAATAACATCTCCCATCAACTCCCCTTATCAATTTTCCTTTAAGTGCAGTGCTCCGTACAAGAGGAAAGAGTTCATTGGGTTGCAAAAGCCACCTCTGAATAAACTACCAACATATCTAGTCAACACTCTGGTTAAGAGATCCATAGATTAGAAAAGCCATAATGTGTACATGGTGTTGAGGGAACTGTGGATCTACAGATTCCCATTGATGGAATCCGAGCCAATGGGTATCCTTTTATCTAATAATAGTCTTTTCTTTCTGCCAACCACAGGTGGATTTGTGTCAGATGTAAAGGTAAAAAGGTCTCTCTCCCATTACCACTCTCCTGAGTATAGAAAAAGCATATAAGTTTTTTTTTTTGGAAGAAATCATTTAAAAGCTCATAGTCTTGAAACATTAAGTGCAAAATGTCACTGAGATTTTGTGGAATAGGATACTTATTGTGAAAAATGGAAAAGATATTAAAAATCTCTTGGTATAATTATATATAAATATATGTAATGTACTACCTATATAATTTGCTTATTTCACAACTACATAATATTAGTAGCGGCATTGCTAATCAGAATATGTCTGGACCCTTTTCTGACCCATCAGGATCTTTTGAAATTGATTTTAATTTGCTTTTGAAATATATATATATATATATATGTATATATATATATATATATTGCCATGATTACTATGGAAATCTTAAAGCTCATCCAAACCTCTGTGTGGTTATGTCTGAAATTACGTCTTTGGGGAAATTCACATTATGAGAATGAATCCTGTGGGTCTCTGCTTCTCAAGGTTCCACTTGTTACCAGCTACCATCATCTACTAAACTAGAAAGACTCATAGATTCCCAAGCTTAATCGATGATTCTATTTCATAGTAGATCTTTTATCCTGTCAACCATCCTGAATAACATACCAAATTAATTTGGGGGCATAAATGGATGTGCTTTTTAGGAGAATTTGGCTCTATTTTCAGCCGTGAATTATGCATTAGTAAGAATTATTTGGACAGCATTCATCATCATTTCCGAAGTTAATGAAATTCCATTACACTTTGGTACATTTTCATTTCACCCTGTGGTAAATTAATTCTCCCTCGTTCTTCCTATCTGTCTCTGTCTCCAGTTCTCCTTTTGCATCATTTACAACAGTTACAAACTGGAAACATGGAGAGGCTTCATAATTCAGATAAGTTAAATAAGGGCCAGGAAAGACAGATGTTACTGATTGTGTCTATAATGTTGGATCTGTAACCTAGTGCCGAAATGTACATGGCAAGCTGCTTGTTTCTCAGATGCTTCTGGTATGTGCCGCTCTAGAATTCAAAGCCAGGCGAGACTAGGGCTTAAGGAAGAATTTACCTTAAAAGTCTAAACCACTTCCTTGACTTGGTAACTGTCAGCTGCCACGTCAGCAGCAGCAATGACAGTGCATGCCCCCAGGTGGGATGCTGAAAAGACTTGGTGTGGCAAGAAAGCTCCTGAACAAATAAGAGGCCATCCATATAAGAAGCAAGCCTGGAGCTGTCCTTGGTGATGAGTGCCTGTGCTTATTATCAGCCTTGTCCTTCCTGGCCCCATTCTGTGTCCAAACCTAATATTGATTGTCTGGATCCTGCTCTCATGGATCCCCTGCCCAATAAGTAAACAAATGTCTTTTGTCTAGCTCCATAGGAACAGACCAAAGTGCATCCAGGAAACTGGTTTGGCGCTGCTCTGTATGATTCTAGACTCTTTTGTCAGCTAATAGGTTAGTGGTTGAAAAGGAGTTCTGCCTCTGAACACAAAAAGCACCAGTGTTTGAGTGCTTTGGAGTATACTTTGGGAACATTGCCGAGTTCTGTACCAAACTCCTCAGTAGTTTCTACAGCATCAATGGAGATAATGTCTCTCACACAGACATAGCACAGGAAAGAAATGAGATAAGGCATAGGGAAATATCAAGCACTGGGGCTAACACTTGGCAAATGGCAGTTATTATGACCATTACTAGCTCATTCTAATGTTTCCTGACCACCTCCTGATTCTGTTCCTTTTCTCCTCTGTTTGCTATTGTACTTGCTTCCTGCTCATCCTCCATGGGGCTTAGAGAGGTAATGGTGGCCACTAAAGCATGACGCATCCAGCCCCAAATGCCATACAGAAAGTTCAAGAAACACAGAACTTCTTTCTGCAGTCTTTAACTACCTAACACTGAATTTCTGGGGTTGCAGATTGCTGGCTATGTGGAGAAATGGACAGACAGACAGATAGACAGACAGACAGACAGAGATTACAGAGACAGAGGAAAGAGAGATGCCTGGAGTCATAAAATAGTATAGGTAGAGAGGAATAAAGATCTAAAGATCCACCCAAGAAGAGGCAGAACCAGGTAAAAGAGGAAGATTATTCTGCCATAGAAAGAATTATATTTTATTTATAAATGAGGGACCCTTATTTATAGTACAAGTCTCCCAAATTATTCCCTATCAAAACCATACAAAAGCCACTTGATATCCACAGATGAAAAAGTGTTCAATCAATTCCATTAGAACAATTAGAAATGACCACAGTCACAAAGATTTCTGGTTGATGGTATTTAGCCAAACTTCCCAGAATGAAATCAATCAGTTGGGAATGACATTGATTATACAAGCACTGGTCATTTCCCAGTCTGAAAAAAATGGCTTCCCAACAAACTCTTCAGACAAGTAACAACAACACAGGCTCCTGGTTGCATATAGTAGCCATCACTTTAGATTACTTTTCAGCTTAGTTCAGTTGCCTTGTGCAATGCACGTATATTTGTTCAGACAATTCGATGATCATTATTTCAATTAGCTCAAGACAGATGCCATCCAAAGCAAAAAGTAGAAAGCATAGGTTTATTTTCCTATATCAACCAGTGTAACAGATACTCAGGTAAACATAGTCATAGCAACATCAGTGTAGTAAGCTGCCTGGAGCTCTTAAGCCAGGAGAGTGATTGGAGTCAGGTAAGATAAGAGGGGCCTTGATGGTAATTTATAGTTGTTGGGGAAAGAACAGAGCTAGGGAGGAAACCTATCCTTGATGAGTGCAGAGGCCATTAATGAGGCGAAGTAATCAATATTGATTGTGAAGGGTACAGTAAATCCTGTGATCGCATGCCTTCCTTTATCAGCTGTTCTGCAAGAGCCACTGATCCTGGGAAGCTTTATAGAAACTTGCTAGCTAAAAATGGCAATGTGATATTGACACTGAATCCCTTTTTCCCAGAAGTATTTCATCTAAATAACAATCATGGCAAATAAACTCTTCTTGTTGACCAAATTTCAGGTTAAGATCGGGAGCTTAACTCTTCTCTTCACAGACCAAGTTATTACACATTCCAATCCATTTCCCTTGAAGATTTCAAATCTTACTAGCACTATGTAAGAGGTTCATGTTCTCTGAATCCTGCTCAGCTTTGGGTACCATCCATTTTATCTTTGTTTTAGCCATCCAAATAGATACACAATAGCATCTTACTGTGGCTTTAATCAGCATTTCTCTGATGACTAGCAGTTTTGAGAACCTTTTCACCTGTCTGTTTGTTAGCACTCTACCTGATATATAAGGAGTGCTCCTACACAAGATTTCACATTGCTTCCATCTGCTCCTTCCCCAAACACATAATTTCAGCAGAGGCTACCTGTTTTAAATTTAAAGTAGCTGTCACAAGCTTGGAGAAAATGTCACTGGAACAAGGGAAGAAAGGAAGTATTTGGGGGAACTGCTCACATACCATATCATAGAAGTGACCACTGGTCTCTGGGAGTAAGAACTAGCTCCTTTGTAGTACATACGAGAGAGAGAGAGAGAGAGAGAGAGAGAGAGAGAGAGAGAGAGAGAGAGAGAGAGAGAGAGAGAGAGAGGAGAGAGAGGAGAGAGAGGAGAGACATTTACAAAGTTTTGATTTACAAAGTTTCTTAATGAAAATGTTTTAGAGAGAAATGTACACTATCTAGATAGATTAGTGTTTTTAGATTTGCCTGTTCAGTGTGCATGAGATTTTTGCCTGTATGTAATATTGCACAGTACATATGCCTTGTGCCTAAAGAGGTCAGAAGAGGGCATTGGATTCCCTGGAAGTGGAGCTTTGAGCCACCATGTAGCTACTGGGAAGTGAACCTAGGTCCTTTTCCAGCACAACAAGTGCTCTTAATTACTGAGCCATCTCTCCAGCCCTCAGTAGATAGATTGAAAGGGGGCTTTAAGGAGTCACCGAGGAACTGTCCATGTGTGCTTCATTATTATACTTAAAATTCATACAAAATGCAATGAAAACTTTTACTATCTTTGCAATCTTCCCTTGGCCCTCAGAAATGAAGTCTCTCCAGTTTACTCCTTTTGCTCTTTAAACACACACACACACACACACACACACACACACCTTGATTCTTGAAGCTAAATATTCACTGGATGTCTAAAACACAACACAGGACAATCTCTTAACTCCTGAAAAGGAACTTATGATCTTCTTATCTTCTTGTATCTCAGGATGAGTTTAGAAAACAAATGAAAATTCTGCTTGTCTCCCTTAGTGTTCAGGGTCTAGATATGAGACTGGCTCATTCATTGTTCTTTAAGTTTTTAAATTTTTTATGTCAACAATTGTTTTGCCTTCACGCATGTATATGTACTTCATATGTGTTTGGTACCTACAGAGGTGAGAGACAGCATCAGGTTCCCTGAAAAAGGAACTACTTGCAGTTGTTAATTGTCATGTGAGTATTGTCAATGAAACCCAGGTCCTTTGGAAGAGCAATAAATGCTATTAACTACCGAGCCATCTCTCTTCCCTCTATCCTTTTCTCTTGATGACCCCCACTGAACACAAAGCTGTCTTTAGTCCTAAACTCACTTACTTCTTTCTTCCTATTGTCTGTTCACATAATAAACACATACCCCTGTTTGCTAGTCTGTGCCTTTGAAAAAGATTCAGAGAAACACTATACAACGTTAAATTTATGTTAACCTATACTCTTGTCCAAAGTACCAAAAAAATCTCAAAGGAGAGGTGGAGCAAGAGAAAAATTATTTTGGGGAATATTCTGTTTGTAGCACATAGATATATGCTAGATAGGTGATGAATGGATGGACGAAAAGGTCGATACTTACGGCCCTCTTCAGTTAATCACTAATTCAAGGAGAAACAAGGCATAGTTAACAACAAATGCTAGTAGAAAGTGCATTCCTTTCTGTGAATAATTCTGTAAACAGTTGTTTATTTCTGAGGAGATTTTTGCCTGTGGAAGAGAAAGATTTGAATTTCTTCATGGCAATTAAGTCTTCAATTATCCATGTTCGTGGGCAGAGGCAGTTTCTCTGAAAATCTCAAACATTAGTAGATACTCCAGTATTTTTCCTATCAGTCATATGTTTTCCTACGGCCAGTTTTCTTTTTGCACCACAGCTAGCAAGCAATTGTTTGTGCAGTAGGTAAAATATTTTTCTGGGGTAATCTCTCCCCCTACAGGCCAATTGATTATTTCCTGAGAGAGGGCTAGAATGATGTGTGCTAATTTACAGAAGGGACTAAGTATGCTGTGGAGGAAAGCTCCACAGAAGGACAAATACCTCCTAGGAGCTAGGTGTTCACTCACCTCCTGTTTCCTAGTGTTGACGAATGGGAGGAGGCTGAGTGGGAACTGAGATCATCAAGGAAAGCTGTGTGACTAAGTAAACTGCTCTCTGAGCCTCAGCTTCCTTGACTGTAAAATGGAACCATGGAACACCAGACACAGTGAATACCCGTGCTATCAGCAATTAGTACTACTGCTATTATTGTTATAGTTGTTAACTGTACTGAGAGCATGGGAACAAGGGATTGCCTTAACGGAGAGGATGTGATTTTTTCGCTGTGATTCTGATAAGGAGAATGAGAGCTTCTGGGTTTTCAAAGAAACTACATCCTAAACTGGGTCTGGTGACCCATAGTCCCAGTAACTCTGGAGGCTGTGGGAAGAGAATCTCGAATCCAAGTCCTCCCTGCTCTACAGAGTGAGTTCAAGGATAGGCGGAGTGACTTAGTGAGACAATGTGTCAACAAGTACAGTGGGAAGAGTGGGGAGGAAAGGGGCTGAAGATGGCGCTCGGCCGCAGCACCACTCTGGGCTGATAGGCATGACAAGCCAGGACCAATCCCCAGCTCTTCAACCCGAGCAATCATGCAAGAACGTCTGCTCTTTAGTTTTATTTCCAATATTTTTTTCTAATGGCAGGGAAAAAGGTAAGGGTCTGCCTGATGTGCTGTGAGCCCAGGCTTCCTTCTGTGAAAAATCCCAGTGACAGCTCCTTCTCCTCATCTTAGCAGACAGTGCCTCCTGGTGCTTGAAGCTTCCTGGTTTCTGTTTGTTCAGAATTCCTCCCAGCTAGACTATGTCCCCAGCACTGATCCATCTCCTAATCTTGTCCTAGTCAGTCCAGCTTCACCTACATCAACATATGTGTGCCTTTGATCAAAGGAGCTTTCCTTTCCAGTTTATATTCCACAGCCTAGAATGACAGATCTCCCTTTTCAGATGCTCTAAGGGACTCTAGCTAGGAGATGGGGAGAATACAGCCTAAGTGGATGTTTGCAGTGGGGCTTTCTCTAACAACAACTGAGAGTAACAACTTCAAGTCAGGCAGACTACTTAGCTAATGACCAGAGTAGGTCTTCTCCCAGCCCATTTTGTTCAGAGAAAAGATATTGGTTTAAAGATAATGAAACAGGGTTGGAAAGGTGGCTCAGCAGTCAAGGGCACGTACCACTCTTGTGCAAAGCCTGTATTTGGTTCCCAGCACCTACATTTGGTGGCTGACAACTACCTATAACTCCAGTTCTAGGCAGTGAGATACCCTCTTCTGACCTCTTCCAACACTGGGCACATGTGGTGCACACACATATGTATACAGAGGCAAAACTGTCACACACAAAAAATAAATTTAACATTTTTTTGAGACAGGGTTTTTCTGTAACAGCTCTGCCTGTCCTGGAACTAGCTCTGTAGACCAGGCTGGCCTCAAATTCATAGAAGTCCACCTGCCTCTGCCTCCTGAGTGCTGGGATTAGTCGTGTGCCACCAACATCCAGCTGAACAAATCATTTTGAAAAAAAATTAAAGAAGTCTGGATCTTGTAGTACATGCCATTAATCCCAGCATTTGAGGGGCAGAAGCTGGCAAATACCTGAATTCAAGGCCAGCCTGGAATACAGAGTGAGTTCCAGGACAGTCAGGGCTACACAAAGAAACCGTCTTTAAAAAAAAAAAAACAAAACTATGTAAAGAAATCCTGTCTCAACCTGGCAGTGGTGGCACAGGCCTTTAAACCCAGCACATGGGAGGCAGAGGCAGGCAGATCTCTGTGAGTTCAAGACCAGCCTGGTCTATAGAGTGAATTCCAGGACAGCCAGAGCTGTTACACAGAGAAACCCTGTTATGAAAAAAAGAAAATAAATAAATTAAACAAATTAGCACCGTGCTGTCAAATATACTAGTGATATGCCCGAGTTAACTAAGCTCTCAACTGACTGCTGGTGTTTTCCATGGACCTACATAGGCTTGACTTTGCATCAACGCCATATTACTTTAATTCACTAGGTGGCGGCAACAGTCAGCTTTACGATAGAGAAGCACCAGCATTTTCAGGTGCCATTTCCACGAGGAACCTCTATTACACACTTTCATACTTTAATTCTCTATCTTATTTTCTAAACATGTTTAATTTCAATGTAAAATAGTTACAAATAAATGTACATATTTCATAAAGGGGCAACAAATATAAAGTCTGGAAATAATGTAATTGTTGGGTGTGACCCTTTCATGAGTTTCACAGGTGGAAGAGAACAGAAATGACTCGCCCGATGTTGTACAGGTAGTTAATGGCTCACATCTCTTTACTCTCGATGTCAATCTCTTACCCTTTTCTTCTTTGGAACTGTTTTGCTTGGCAGCTGCATCCAGGTACCAGTTAGTTAATCCCTCTGGGCTTTCAATTCATCAGTAATATAAGGATAGTAATAGTATCTATGTGGGACGGTCCCATCAGAATTAAGTGAAATAAGCCATCATACTCAAGAAGAAGTTGCATATAGCAGGCATTTCACATACACGGAAGGACAGTAAACACAGGTAACATGCCAGAATATTTGGTGACATTTAATATCTTGTTTCCCTGTGGTACAGTATACTCTGTACATCCTTCCTTCCGGTATTGGACATGGTATGCATTTTTAACAAAAAACAGATGATTTCAGAAATGAGAAATTGAGAGGGGGTGTGTCCAAGGAAAGGTTACCTATGGCCTCTCACAGTGTGAGTGCTATCTGATTGAGTATAAAGATCCCATGTGTCTAACTCTAGCTTTCTCCCTTAGGAGAGGAACTGACAGAGGATCTTGTCCTACTTCCTCGGGTGCTGTCCCACCTCACCAATCACTCACAAGACCAGAGGTACAAGAAACTTCCCCTGGCAGTGGGAATCTAATCTCTTTGAAGATATGGAGAAGATTTCTATGAATCCAAATGAGAACACCAATACTGGTGAGTGTCACAGTAGAAAATCACACATCTTCTAGCAATCCCATGGGTCACACTCCTCCAAACACATATTTTAGGACAGAAATTACCAAGTCCCTCCAGCCACAGGACTATTAAACCAGGTTATGTGGCTGATAGTAGCCTATAGAATCACTGTAGCTAAACTAGGGGCTGGAGAGAAGGCTCAGAGGTTAAGAACACTGGCCACTCTTTGAAAAGAACAAGGATTTGGTTTCCAGCACCCACATTGGGTGGCTTCCAACTGCGTAAGACCCCAGGTATAGGGGATTCAACGCCCTCTTCTAGCCTCCACAAGCACCAGGTATGTGTGTGGCACACATATATACAAGCACTCACACATACACACAAAATAAAATTCTTTTTAAAAGTTTCAGCCAGGTGTCATGGCACACAGCTTTAATCCCAGAAGTTGGGAGGCAGACACAGATAGATCTCTAAGTTTGAAGCTAGCATGGCCATATAAGAGCTCCAGGCCAGCCAAGGTGACATAGTAAGACCCACTCTGAATTAAAACCAAGTGGTGGCAGTACCTTACCTTTACAAAATGCTTACACATTTTTATGCAAGGCTTGGTTG
This sequence comes from Cricetiscus sungorus, assembly GCA_030556225.1. Taxonomy (NCBI): domain Eukaryota; kingdom Metazoa; phylum Chordata; class Mammalia; order Rodentia; family Cricetidae; genus Cricetiscus; species Cricetiscus sungorus. The sequence continues at coordinate 14,627,691 of JANBXA010000726.1, forward strand.
CTTTACAAGGCATTTTAATGGGTTTTTTCCTCATTTGATGGCTAACATCAAATGAGAAAATAAGCCCATTTGATGACTAACATCAAATGAGGAAAAAACTCATTTGATGACTAACATCATCAGTCCATCAGTCATCAAAAGGAAGGACAGTATACCTGGCAGAACAAGATCAAGGACAAAATGGAGTTGGGTACAATGGCAACATGTCTGTAATCCCATCTCTCAGGAGGCTGAGACAGGATGATCATATGATCCCAAGAGTTTGGAGCCAAACGAAGCAACACAGTGGTACTGTGTCTCAAAAACAAAACAAGATCAAAACAGGGCAGAAGGACAAAGGTCCTAGATCAAAAATTTGACTTATAGATCTGGCACAGCTGAGCTATGTGACTCTGGACAAGTTCATTTCCTTCCTTCCTCTTTCTTTTAATTCTTATTTTATTTAGTAGTATCACTGTGTGTGTGTGTGTGTGTGTGTGTGTGTGTGTGTGTGTGTGTGTGTGTGTGTGTTCTCATGCTTGCACACAGATGGGTGAATGCCATGGCTTCAGCATAGAGTCAGAGAACAATATTCAGGGATCTATTCTCTCCTTTCACTACAGATTCTGGGGACTGTATTCATTGTCAGGCTGGCATTTTAAGAACTTTTGCCAGTTAAGCTGGTTGAAGTGACATATCTTTCTAAACCTCAGTTTCCTCTTCCATAAAATACAACAAAACCATTCATCCCAAAAATTGTGATGAGGACCAAGAAGCCAGGGACTAGGCACTCAAACATATTACTTGTTACTTGATGACTAATTTGTATGTGGTCAAAGAATACAGCCAAGTTCAAGTGTACATAGATCCAGTCAGTCTCTTTTTAAAGGGGATGGGAGAGTGTGCAGTGCAGGGGCATGACCACATATCTGTAATCCCATCACTGAGTCAGCTGAAGCAGGATTGACATGAGTTTGAGCAAGTGTGGGCTACACAGTGAGTGCCAAGCTAGCCACTGTTACATGCTAAGCCTATTTCACCAAAGAACCAAACCAAAAAGGCTACTGGAGAGTGGAGGTAAGTTTAATTACCAGCTGGTATTTTGAGCCCAAATTACCAGTTTATACAAGTGAGTATATAAACATGTGTCTCAAGTATTTGATTCATCGAAGCACACTAGATGTTCACTCTCCTCTGTGTGTGGCTTTGGCTAGTATTGATGCACAAACTGTCCACCAGCAGCAACCAGGCTGTTTCTGTACAATGATTCTGCACAGAAAAAGAAGTCGCAAAAGGGCCAGAAAAAAACGCTCACAGGGTGGGAGGGAGGGTAAGAGGACTAAGAAGAAAGAAGTGTCAGTCAAGAACCCTCAGGTTCCTTTCTATGAGAAAGAGCATGTTTACACCTTCTCCCCAATTACTTAATCTTCTTATCCCTGCTGATACAGACACAACAAAGGGATGGAGGATAATTTGGTTTGAAAGCTCTTTATGCACATCCTCCGTCTAACTACCCTCCCACTCCCAAGACCATATTCCAAAGAACCAATCTCAAAAACAAAGGGCAACAGGGTGGGAAATTGTCAGGCCAACCCAAGCCCACTGGTTTTTTGTTGTTGTTGTTGTTTTTCGTATTTAAAAAAAATATTTTATTTATTATGTGTACAGTTATCTCCATGCATGCTTGCACACCAGAAGAGGGCACCAGATCTTATTACAGATGGTTGTGAGCCACCATGTGGTTGCTGGGAATTGAACTCAAGTCCTCTGGAAGAACAGCCAGTGCTCTTAATCTTTGAGCCATCTCTCCAGCCCCATGCCCACTGTTTTTAATGACGGGAAAACTGGAAGAAAAAACAATTCTAAAATTCGAAAACAGTACTCCAAAAACAGGGAACCTATTTGACCAGAAAAAATGCTATTTAGGCATTAAAGTGGTAAGTGTGTGGACTGCATTAAGTAAAAAATTTAAACTGCAACATAATGTAGATTCAAACATTACATCTATGTACAGCTAAAATATATGGGCATTAATACAAAGAAAAAAAACTATGTAGTAGCTAGAACATTTTCACACTGATTTTGGTTTAGCTATGGTGCATGCAAGATAGCATGCCTTTTGATAATTTCCACACCCCCAAATCCTGCTTGAACTATAATTTGTATTGCATATTGTAACTGTTGCATTTTGAAATGATAATTTCAAATGAATGCCTCTGTCATTTAGTAACTGTTATGTCTTGGACAAATCTTACATCTCAATTGCTTCTTTTGTAAAATGTGGGAGAAAATAGTTGGATGTTAAATCTTAGTGTCTTTGAGTTATCAGAAGAATCATGTTTAGTTATCCTGTCTTTGGTGCTCCTTGGAATTCAGTTCAGTCTACTGACCACAAAAGTGTTCATTAATGGACTTTGAAAAGTATAGTGAAGCCACTCTTGGTGGTGAGGGTCTTTCATCTCAGCACGTAGGAAGCAGAAGCATGTGGATCTCTGTGAGGTCAAGGTCAGCTCACCCTACAGAGTGAGTCCTAGGACAGCCAGTGCTATATAGAAAGACCCTCTCTCAAAACAAGGAAGGAAGGAAGGGAAGGAGGGAGGGAGGGAGGGAGGGAGGGAGGGAGGGAGGGAGGGAGGGAGGGAGGGAGGGAGGGACAAAAGAAAGAAGAAGAAAGGAAGGAGAGAGCAAGTAAGAAGAGAGAAAAAAAGACAGAAAGGAAGAAAGGAAAAAACATTGCAAAACACCACTGGAGAACAGTGTAACTTACCTTTCTACTACAAAGCAACACACAACATGAAATCTTCTATGACAATTATTCATGTTTCCATGCATTTTGGAGACCATACCCATAGGGCTCTCTTTCTACCCCATCCACAGAATTGGCAGTGACTGGGGTGGAGGATGGGGAATGTAACCAGAAAGAATCTGTTTCTAGATAGCTAAAGTGAACTGTTGACACTCTATACTGTGCTATCTCCAAGGCTGAAGGAAAACTTGAGCCCACATTGTTTTCAGTTACCATTCAAGTAACATAGCCTCCTAGGGGCCACAAACAAGCTACCCTGAGTGGGGTGAAGGAGTGTGTTTGGTCACATAACTGGCCTTAACCTCTGTCTCACAGATCTGACCTTCTAGCCTGTATACCTCCCTCACTGCCAGAAACTGCCAAGGCCTTGGACCTCTGACTCACATTCTGAACTGCATGCTCTCTCTCGAGAGCCTTTCTCCTCTTCCTGTAAGATCTAGTTTCCAGTAAGGCTGCCTCAGTGCCTAAGGAAGGCTGCCTCTGTGTAAAAAGTCTCGTTGGCGGTGGTGCTGGCGGAAATCCATCCGTTTAGAGTCTGTTTGCTCTGACTTCTGGCTTCTACACAGTGCTTTGCCACTGCCCCTCGTGAACAGACTCTACCTTGTCCTGTTTCTGAAGGAGGCTTTCTCTTCCCCAGGAGCTGAGGGAAGTGCTGGCTCTCTGGGAAGTTCCAGTAGTTTTTTCTTTGAGAAAGATTACAGCATGTGAATGACTCTTATTTGCAATTCTCCCCAAAACAAGTCTGTTTGTTAGAGAGTTACCAACAATTATTATTCTTTGCCTGAAAAACTTGACCTCCTGTCTCCTACTGCAAAAGCTCTGAGCCACTATTAGCATTATAAATGCTTGCTCTCTAGGCCTCCTGTCTTTCCTAGCAGATGGCCAGGTGAAATATCCCCAGCACTCAAGCCCCACAGGAAGATTTTTAAGGCAGTGGGGGTGAGGGATCCAAAGAAGATGTTTATCTGGAAACTCCTATCAAGGCAGTGTTAGGAGGTAGAATTACTTAGTTCAATCTAGCTATGTGCTATACTAGCATTAATAATAGTTGATTGGGGTATGGTGCCCCATGCCTCTGAGTTCAAGACCAACCTGGTCTACATTGAGAATTCTAGGTTAATCAGGGAGACATAATGAGACCCTGACTCAAATAATAAGAGTGATAGGGGATGTTTCTCCTGACTTCATACTATTATTGTCAAAAATACTCAAAGCTATGTAAGCAAAGTGTGTAATTCTGTGCCCGGCACACACTGTCTTCTAATATGTACTATTGTTATTACCACTAGCCACTTTACATGGACCCTGATCTTTAACATCGACCCAATAGAATTCCAGTGAAGCAGTTACAAGCAACTGTCATTGCTCTCACATTACAGATGAAGTAACCCAGACTAAGGGCCACGTTGTCCTTAGGTGGCTCAACTGGTCCTGGACCCAGAACTGTTAAAGCCTATATACTCTTTTCATCACCCTGCAATGGATAAAAGACACCTTTGGGATCTTTACAAGTCAGCCAATGTTACTCCCCTTGCTAGTCTGTTACTAAAATTTGAATGCTTATATAATGACAGCATTTCTCCCTGAACCAATTTCCTCCAAATGTCATTTCCTCCTTCTATAAACAGAACACATCCCTGACTCATATTTGAACAAAGCCATTTCACATTTCAGATTTTCTTTCCCCTGCAGTCAGCCCTATAGCGATTCCACAGGTCCAGGGCCAAATTCCAGCCCACAGTGGAGGATTTGTGAATATGTAGGCTAAGAAAATATCAGGAGAGCAACTGCCTTACCCAACTATTTTCCAGTAGGCCATGAATTAAGACATAAATGAAACATATGGAGATGGGGAAAAGCATATGGTAGGCATGCTGGGATTCATGTTCCTATTAAATATCCACACTGGGTCATTTTAAATCATGAAAACACCACAAAGCAAGCTACCCAAATATGTCTACAGAACCAAGATTGAAGTCAGTGATTTTATTTCTCACACCTTCCTTCTTGAAGGGACCCCCATCAACAGGATGCTAGCTCACATTTATCCAGAAGAAATCAAAACTGGGTCTGTCCATCCCCACCCCCACAGCAGGCAATTAAAAGAGAAATAACTGTTAGTTCCAAAAGACTGAATGGTTTCCATTGACTTAATTATAATAGCAAATTTCATCATCATCCACACAGCTTTACTGAACATAAACCACACAGAAAGCAATGTACTGGCCACTAAGGAAAACTCATACAAGAACTTGCCCTCCAGGCCTGAAAAACTCAGTCCAAAGCACTATTGCTTTTCCAAAGTCTCAGGTGCACTGGTGTTTGGCCATCTCCTGCTTCCCACCATGGATTTATCGATTTAGTAGTTCAGTTAGCCTTCGGTTTAGCTGCCAGCACTGTTTTTAATGCCTCCCTTCCTCTGGTTCCTCAACCTGCTGGAAAAATCCAGAGTTTAGGGATCAAATTATCCTGACTCTGAATACTTATTAGAGTTGAGGGAAGGGAAAGGATGGACATGCAAAAGCTTTCAGGCCCAGGTGAGTGCCTGGGAGGAAGCAGAGAGAAATGAGCCTAGAACAGCAAGTGAGGACCAAACCCTGGGAACCTTTGCACAAAGGCTTGAAGGACAGCCAGAAGCAGGACTTTGACAACTTTGCAGCATCTCCTTGCATTTCCCTCTTAACTCTTTCTCAGTTTCATCAGGCGAGTATTCGTCAAATTCCAGCTGGGTGCCTGATTGTTCCTTGCCACTACTGGCTCAAGGAGTTATGCTCATTTTACATTTCTTTCAAAAGATTCTTTCAACAGCCCTTCACATGTGAATAGAAAACAGCATTAGAGAGGATATCAGGAGAGCTGGGTTTTCAACAATAGGAATGTGAGTCAAGTCCTGTCCCTGAGCCTCAAATGAAAATGTGAAGACTAAAATGGTAGCCCTAACACTCCTTCCGAGCTGTGACATTTTGCAATCAGTCTTTACCAATAACAGCAACAGCTGAAATGAAAGAAACGCCTTTCTCGAGAGCAAAGAAATACGTTTAGTTTGCCCACTAACTCAAAGAAAACCTTGGCTTTCCCCTTTTCCTTCCTCCTCTGCCATTGGTCTTCTACAAAGTCTTTGCAGTCTTGGAAGGATTGGCTATGGGGCCAACTCGTTCCATTTTGTTGTTGAGTCCCTTACCCCAGCTGCACACGTAGACCAAGGGAACCTATCAATGAAACAACAGTCTTAACTGCTCATGAGTGCATGGCAACAGATCCCAAGCCCTGGAGAGTGTGGACACAAGTTGGTTTATAGTCCTGAGACTGTTTGTCTCACCAATTACATGTTCTCAAAATAGATCCTCAAACTGACCCTGTAAAAACAACTCATTTTCCAGTGAAGCCATTCAGCTGCAGAATTGTATCAGACCTTTGGCAATTCAGTTTTGCAAATGGAAATTATCAAAAGCGAGATTTCTAACACTGAAACCAGTTTCAGCTTAAGTCTCAAAGTTTCTTAATGATGACTTTCTAGAACAATAGGACTTGATTCATGAAGTAGAATATATAAATATAGATGGGATTCCTTTCATCCACATAGCTTCTAAGGGCTTAAAAGAATAAGCAAATCCTCTTGCTGTGAAGGCATCAGACATCTTTGGGATAGGGGGTGGCAATAAAGAGGGAGCTGAGTTCTGAGGGTGATGAGATATAATCTACTTTCAACTTGACCCAAGGCTTCTCCAAGGAGGCCCTTCCCATGGAATCACAGGAGTTTTTTTCTGCTTTTTAACTTCCTATATATATGTGTGGTATGAATATTTCCTGTTTCCTATTGTTCATTTAGATATCTCACTTGAAAATGTACATAGCATGGGATAGCACATGTAACAGGAAAAAAGGAGGAAGCCTGTTTGCTGTGTGTTGTATTAGACCCTTTCATCCCAGGCATATTGTATATGAGGCATCTCTTAACTGCCTACTTTGTGATGTGCTTCCTTGCTTTCTGATGCTCATGGTAGTGATGTCATGATGACACCTTGGATTTTGATGCACTCCAGGGTGAAACTTCTGCCAGCTAGTAGGAAAAAACAAATTAAATATTAGGACATATAAAGCATTAGATATGTATTCACTTTACATTTTTAGTATTTCTCCATGCCAAAGTGTAATGGTACTATGATGTAACTGACACAACACTAAACCTTATTCAGTACCCTTCTTTAGGAATGTATGTTATATAAACGATAACATTTACAACACCAGCTGCTGTAAATATAGAGCCCAGCTATGTGCATCTCAGCAGAATATCTGGATTCTTCCATCTGTATTTTACCAAGTTGTAACTCTTTTAAAAATTTCAACATGCCTTTTTAGGGCATTCTTTGATACTTTATGCGTTTTGGCATCCTATGAACCTTCCTTTATATTTCAGAATTGCTTTTAGAATAACGTTGTTTATTCTACCTTATTTGAAGTCAAGGGAAAAAATGGGAGGAGAAAAAAAAACCATCTTCTTGCCCCTTAATAATTTTAAGTCTAGACCTTTTCAACACCCCAAGAGGCCATCACAAATATTTTCATTTCTTCCACTTTGGTATCCAAGGAGGTTTTTAGTAGTCTCTTTCATTTATTCAGCAAATATTCCTTGAAGGATAAACAGTGTGATAAATGTGTTAACTTTCCTTCAGGCACATATTTTGAAATGAGGCTCAATATTAGAGCTAAGCCTTTCTAGAAGGGAGCTCCCTAAGAAGAGTCAAATCCATCACCATTGCCAGATGTATGCTAAACTCTCATTTGTAATCATTTCTCACTCAGTAGTTTGAGTTAATTCCATTATAGGTTAAGAGACAGTTGTGCTTATAACCTGTGTTTGGAGAGGTAGTTATAGTAACTTTGAATAAGTTCAGGACCCAGTGTGAGGACTGGATCAAGGCAAAAGTGGAAAGCATGGGTTAGGAAGTAAGTGGGCCCTAAGACTTACCAACTGAGAAATTAGGAGGCTTGGAACAAGGAATTCTAATCCTAGAAACAGATAAATAGATTTGAATCTTGACCTTGCCATTTCAGTGCTAATTTGCGCAAGTTAGTTATTCTCCTGTGCCTGCTTCCTTGTGTGTAAGATAGGGATGATGATGGAAGCTCCTGAAGTTGTTGTATGGATTATGAGAAATAACACATAGCAAACCTGTAGGACTGTGCCTGTCATTGAGTTCTCCACAAATGGCAGCATTTGCTAGCTCCTGGTAAGTATGCAAGACTTACCTATAGCTCAAGCAAATGTTCACTGCTGCTGCACCCTTTCTCTCTGAGCTTTTAATTTCCATTTGTCCTTGATGGTACTAATGATCACTTCTTCCCCTTCTCCTAACTTCACTTTTTTTGTTTGTTTTGTTTATTTTGTTTTTGTTTTTGTTTTGTTTTGTTTTGCCCTGATGAGTTTGGGTGATGAACATTAGCCCCTCGTTTCAGGAAAGATTGAATACTTTCTAAAATGCAATGGCACAGGAGAGTTGGCTGAAAATGGAAAGCAAGGCCCCTCTGGCAATTCATGCAAAAAGGACAGGGTTTTGAAGGGTCAGCTGGATTCTGGAGCCGAGAAGACTGCCATCAAAAAGTGGAAATTTTCCACATCCAGAAGTAGGTTTGTAACACAGGCAGCCAGGTAATATGGATAGATTTGGGCAAAGGCAAGAGCCAGGGAGCAGGTGGGGCAAAAGACGAGGCCAGAATGAAGTATCATTTAATACACATCTGATTTAGGGCAAGAGTCAGAGATGAAAGAGGAAAGAATGCAAAAGCAGAGCCTGGTCCCTACTGTAGATGTGATAGATGAAGCTAACAGGTAATTTAGGATGGCTAGAAAGTGCCACCACATCTCTGGTAAAGCTTAACAGTCATGGGACAGGGCTGAGACTGTGTCAGTTTCAATGCAAATGTGTCATAGTCAGTAAGTTCTTCTAGATATTTATTCAATATGAAGTAATTTTTTTAAAGCTTCACCTTTAATTGGGGGACAAACATAACAATTCTTAGGCGTATCATGGTTGTGGCTTTCTGAATCTATTTCCTGCTAATGTAAGATTAAAGAAGAAACAGCCTAAAAATTAGAAGGATTCCAGTTCTCTTCTGCTCACAAGGGAATATATACTTTCCAAATTCAGGGAAGAGAGGAGAGGCCCTGCCAGGGTTCTTTGCCAGTTCTGAGTCTGTTTTGGCTCCCAAATAAACTTTGCTCTCCTTAAGCTGGCAGCCTTCAGTTCCAATCTTTTTCTGAGAAATGTACAGCATAGTTGGGGCTCCGTTGGGAACCGCTCTAGCCTCAAGGAATGAATCATTAGCTGGAGTCAGTTTGAGACTTGTAGACCCTGGAGGGAAGGGCTTCCTTCCTCGCCTCTAGATCTCTTTTATAGGCAGAGTAGATGGTCAGTAAAAGTATAACTGAATGACTTACCTCACTACATGCAAGCAGTCTATCAAAAATGTTACAGCAAAAAGGTTAGCTATAGATTTAAAGGTGCTTTAAAAGCATATCAGTGCCAGGCATGGTGGCACACAGCTATAATCCCAGTACTGAAGAGAAGGAAACAGAAGGATCACAAATTCAGTTGCATCCTGGGCTGCAAAATGAGACCTTGTCTCAAGGGGAAAAAAAAGTAGAGGCATATTAATTCAGGAAACATAAAGACCTTGTTTGAATTTCTAGTCAAACATTAATGAGATAATTAGAAATTCTAAACACCACTTATAATATTAGATAACTTTATGTACCCTAGAATGTTTTGAAAAATTGTGAATGTCATTATTTTAAAATAAGAGATTCAGGGCTTGGAGAGCACTGTCTGCTCTTTCAGAGGACCCAAGTTTGATTCCCATCATCCACATGACAGCTCACTGAGTGTAACTCCAGTCCCAAGGACCCAATATCTTCTTTCTGGCCTTTGCAAGCACTGCACATACATGGTAAACAGACATATACACAGATAAAAATTGTCATACTCATAAAAATAACAGATACTTAAAAATAAATAAGGGATTTTTGTTTTGTTTATCTATTTTCGTTTCTTTCTTTCTTTTTTTTTTTTTTTACATTAAAATCAACATTCCAGGCAAGGCAATGGTGGCACACACCTTTAAACCCAATATTTCAGAAGGCAGAAGCAAGTGGATCTCTGTGAGTTTGAGGCCAGCCTGGTCTACAAATCAAACACAACTAGGGTTGTTACACACAGAAATTCTGTCTAATTTTTTAAAAAGCAGATTCTCTAGATTAGTTTGAAAACTGGGGAGACTGGGGCACAGCTGAACCCATCTCTCACTCAGCTACCATGGGCTACAATGAAGGCATGTTTACCTTCCATCTCAACCTCAGGACCAAAGCCACCTTTGGTCACCCCAATCACTGCTATTTTCTCATCCAGTTGGCCTCTTAGAATTCCTTTGAGTTATCCAACTAGCTCTTCACACAGTCTCTGCTGTCAGCTCTTTGCAAATATCTTGTGTCTCCTGCCTTTCCAGCATCCTGGCTAGCCTAGGGCCTCAAGAGGCTGCAAACACTGGAAGATTATCTATTGTGCTGCTCTACATGCAATTTCCAAATTCAAAGTAGTGACTGGGAAAAGGAAGTTGGAGTCAGTCTCTAGATTAAGAAAAAGAAAAAGAAAACCTGGACTGGACAAATGGCTTGGTGGTTATGAGCACTGGCTGTTCTTTCTAAAAACCCATGTTTAATTCCTAGCAGCCACATGGCAGCTCACAACTGTCTATAACTCTAGTTCCAGGGGATCTAACAACTTCCTACAGACAAGTGTGCACATAAAAAAAATAAATAAAATGTTTTAAAAGAGAAAATCTAAAGAAAAGTTAAAGAAGCAAACCTATAGGATGGGTAATGGTGGTGCGCTCCTTTAATCCCAGCATTTGGGAAGCAGAGATGGGCAGATCTCTGTGAGTTCAAGACTAACCTGATCTACAAAGCAAGTTCCAGGTCAGGCTCAAAAGCTACAGAGAAACCCTGTCTCAAAATACAAAACAAAACAAAAGAAAAAACAAACAAACAAACAACAACAAAAAAGCAAACCTATAGAAAAATTGAAAGAATAGGAAAACTTAACTTTAACTACATAGATCTGAATAGACTTCTCTCTTTACATTTACATTTTATAATATTTGTCTTGTGTTTTTTTCCCTAATTCTTGCTAGTATGTATCTGACATTGAATTGTCACCCCTAAATTCTTCAGCATTTCTTTTTTAAGAAAAAGGGGCTTTTCTATATGTCTACAATGTTATTTTCACAACCAAGAAATTTGATCTTGTTAGTGTTATTATACAGTTTACAGCCAACGTTTCCCAATTGTCTCAATTATGAATACCCTTTTGTGTTCAGTGCTGAGAATGAGCATTCATGCATGTTAGACAAGAAGAACTACCACAAAGTTGTATCTCCAGCTCCATAATGAGTACCTTGAAAGCTATACTTGAATCCAGGTCCTCAGCATTGTTCATACATTTTATTTGGTCTCTTTAGCCTCTTGTGATCCAGAATAACACCCCAATTTTGCAGTCTTTCATTATATCTTGTGTCAGCCTAGATTTGTATGAATGGTCCTTCATTACTAGATTTGTGTTTGACCTTTTAAAACTAAGAAATGACAAAGATACTTTTATGTTTTGCCAGATTGTCCGTCTGTGTACGTGTGTATGTGCGTAAGCTGTCATTTGTCTTGAGTGTTGGAGAGTTTAAACAGTTGTTTTAATGCTTAGTGGCCATTTGTGTTTTTTGTCCTTTGAAGAGGCCTACTTATGTCTTTTAGTTGTTGTTGTTTGTTTTGTTTCTTGAGACAGGGTTTCTCTGTATAACAGCCCTGGCTGTCCTGGAACCTGGAACTAGCTCTGTAGAACAGGCTGGTCTTGAACTCACAGAGATCTGCCTTCCTCTGCCTCCCATGTGCTGGGATTAAAGACCTGAGCCACCATTGCCCTGGTCCATTTCTCTTTCTTCACTCTCATGAAATATCCCATACAAGAATAAAAGCACACAGTTCCTCTAATGACATGCTTAGGGTCCAAATTCCAATACTGTCATTTACTGTGTGACATTAGACAAATGATTTTAATTTTCTCTTTAGTTTCCTCATCTGTATGATGGGGACAGTAGTGGTACATACTTCATAGGATAGTAGGGGGCCTAATAAGCTTATGCATTACTACAAGTGGTAAGTGTCATGTTATAGAGTATAATATGGGTAGCCACTATGAGTTTATAGTTCGAATAACATTTGAAGATGCAGTGAGCTCATCAAAGTGCTCATCCTTTAGAGGCTCTTGCACCTTACCTGTTACCTCAACCATAACCTACCTTTCCACAGCCATGTGTCAGGTGGCACATTATCTATTGTCTCCTCCCATCCTCTCTCCCCCAAACTGGGCTTTTCATATAGTGGTCAATGATAGCAAACTCATAGTACAGGAAGATGCTTGGCAAATGATCCAAATGATCTTAAGGATGGGAAAATAGGGAACTATGTACCTAGGTAGAGGTGATAAGAGGAAAAGAACCTTCAGTGGCCAAGTAGTCAGCTGATTGGCTGGTGTCCAGAATGCATCACGATAGAGCCTCGAATATAAGAAACGGTTTCTTCAGACAAAGTTAGTCGCTGTCCAACTGGTGTAGCGACATGGCATGTGAGAGCTAATGCTGCCTAAATTGAGGGTCTCCGGGGCGAGTGGGCAGTCCCTGAGCCCCGCCCCGCCCCGCCCCCCGGGGTCCCAGCCAGGGCCCCAGCGGAGGCAGAGGCGGCGCCTGCGCCCTGCTACCCAAGAACCACCAGTGGTTCTCAACTCGGCTCCGAAGATGGCCGACCATGCTTTTGCGGGTACCAGTGGCAATACATCTTTGCGGGGTCTACGAGAACGCTTGGGTGAGTGGGCTAGGTATCCCCCAGGGGGATAACGGCCCTCAGGGGCAGTGTGGTTACTGTAGTCCCAAGGACCAGCAGAATAGCATGGCTAGGCAACTTTTCTGTGGGGAGTCTCCCTAGTCCTATCTGGTCTGTGGTCCCCTCATCTCTCTAAACACCCTGGGATGGGACAATAAAAATCGGAGGAGCGGGACGTGGAGGAGTAATGGCTGAACTGTGCTGTCAACCGCCCAACGGCCATTGCCGGGCAGATGCCATCGAACCCAGGCTCCAGCCCCGCCTGCCGTCAGGGACCAGTGACACCCGTGCAACTGCAGGAAAAAGCAGGGATGAGTGGGTGCTGGTTCGTGCTGGGAATAGCTACAGTCGGGGTGGTCCTGCCAGGATCAGGAAGTTTGGGGTTTCCCTGCATCCCAAGATGTTGGTACTTTCCAGGTCAAGGTCAAGGGAGGAGGGAACTGGGACTTAGGGCTTAGAAAGTTAGGAAGAAACTGATTCTCTGCAAAGTTGCTCTGCAATAGCATGTGACTTTGTTCCTAGGCTGGACTGAATGAGTATCTGCGCCTAACAATGCTTTCTCTTCAACAAGTCCTATAACCAAAACTTTTTCCGTCGGGGAGGGGGAAAGCTGGCGGGGTGTGTTATTCTGAACAACTTTGACACACCTGCTTAATTCAGGAAATTGGTGAAAAGGCAGTGTTTCTTGCTGCTTGCTTTCGGCTGCTAACAATCTGGTTTCCCCAGATATGCCTGTGAAGAAAATGATTTTGATTACTACTAAAATCCTTCGGGAGTTTAACATTGTAATTAAAAGGTTAATTTAGATTGGCTGAGATTCAAAGACCATGTGTTACTTTAGAACAATTTGAATCAACTTTCTGAAACGTGTCAGAAGCAAGTACACTTTTACCATTCCTTAGGGGCAAAATAATGCTCCTTGAGCCTCTAGCTTAGTGTAGACTCTAGAGAATTCGCAATCAATTACTATACTGTTTATTGACATTTATAGCTCCCTGGTATTAGTCTAAAGTAATTGAAATTAGCCTGCCGTGTAGTCTAATATATTGAAGGAGCTGCAGCCTGATACCCCCAACATTGTTTATTGAATGTTGGAAAACAGTTAAAATTATGAGGCAGTTGTTTGCACTTACAGCAATTCAAACTAAAAAAAAAAAAAAAAACCTTTAAGCCATGCAAAATAGGGAGGGGGATTTAATCCTGATCCGTTGTTTACATCCTAGCTGCCTCTTGTACATTAGGTCGAAAACACCAGGTTGCATTTGCACAAAGCACCAGTTCAACTGCCCTCCTGCTCCCAGCATTTTCTGTAGGAGTAAAGGAGATACAGTGAAATGTTCGTTCTAAAAGGTCAATTTTATCTCCTGCTGGAATCTTAACTGCATAAGTTAAAAGGATGTTCTGAACAAATAACTTCTTCTGGATGAACAGTACAATTTGCATACATGTATTTTGTAAATGTATGTATGAACACACATGAGATGTGCATACATGTGCTTAGTGAGTTTTCTACACATTTCAATATGCTAATGCTGTATACTAAAGAACTGTACTTGTTTTAACAGAATGTGTCATACAATTCTACACAATTGTTTTGAATTAAAAGTGTTCAGCCAATTTAACATGAAAGCCTTTGGAATTAACGTGTCACTCTTTGCTTCTTGTTTGTTTAAATTCACACATGGTTTCTCAGTTGAATACAGCGTACTCAGACTGGGTCCTAGAAATGCAGGCCAAGCTAATGAAGCTGAGAGCCAGATGATCAGCCTTTTGGAGCTGGGGAAACCTTCAAGTTAGTCTAGCAGCCAGAATCCCAGACTCACAAACCCTGGGCAGCTTCTACAGTTTGAATGTGTGCTGTATTGGACAGTCTGGTATTTGTGTTGATATTTAGGTTTGTACAGTCTGCTTGGAAATGTGCTCTTAACCATTGTGGCTGCTGGGTCGTTTCTTACCAGTGTTTTTCTGTATGTTTTCAGTAGCCATTTGTTCTCCTGGAACCAACTGTTGCAAACCAAAGAAAGTTTTTAAAACATTTTCTTCTTTCCAGAACAGATTAAAAAGAATGTGTGGTAATATGCTATTTAGAAATGATGTGTTCACAAAAATGCCAGTAGTTGAATTATGAGTAAGTCCAAGAAGAATCTAATCTTTAAGTTTAACTAGGTCATAGTTTATCTGAGCTGTTAGGTCCCTGGGCCTTACAACCAAAACCTTTTTCTTTTAGGAACTGATGATCCCTATGGCAGCAGTAGCAGGATCACTTTCAAGGGTACCTTTAAAATGATTCCCAGATAGCTTTTCTCCAATGCAGCCAACATTACAGAACCCACTCACTCTGTGACCACTAGAGCAATCCCTCTAGCATCTTAATTATTTTAGCTGTTTTGAACTGTTATAACTCTCTTAATAGTTAATAAGCAGGCCTGGGAAGTATGACCTGGATCATACTTGCTGGGCTTTTTTCACTTAACTGGACAGTGGTGGTGCACACCTCGAATCCCATTACTTGGGAGACAGAGGCAGGTGGATCTCCGTGAGTTCAAGGCCAGCCTGATGTACAGAGCAAGTTTCAGGACAGGCAGACTGTTACACAGAGAAACCGTGCCTTGAAAAGTCATAAATAAAAATAAATAAAAATAAATAAATAAAATAAACTACCCAGTTTTCATTCTTCTCCAGGCCCTTTACCAGGATTGTGGGGTAATTTCAGATGCAGCTGTCCATGGAATTCATAGTTCAGGAATTCTCTAGAATCAATTTTATTTAAATTAGAAACAAGCTTGTTTTCCTTATCAGTCCCAGTTCCTGTATCCTCCCTTCCTCCCCTGCTCCCCCACAACTCCCATCCCATCCCCTTTCTGCTCCCCAGGGAGGGTGAGACCTTCCATGGGGAGTCTTCAAAGTCTGTCATATCATTTGGAGCAGGGCCCAGGTCCTCCCCCACGTGTCTAGGCTGAGAGAGTATCCCTCTATGTGGGATGGGCTCCCAAAGTCCATTCGTATACTAGGAATAAATACTGATCCACTGCCAGAGGCCCCATAACTGCCCAGTCCTCCCAACTAACACCACATTCAGGGAATCTGGGTGAGTCCTATGCTGGTTTCCCAGCTATCAGAATCCATCTTAATGTACATTATCTTATAGTTTGTCTCTTTTCCTCAAGTTATACCCATAGGACCTTATTGATGCTTACTTACCACTTTTCTGTATGCTGACAGAAAGCACACATATTTGGTACAATTTATATGTAAATGTTTTGTGACTGTCTTTTGCATTTGAATGCAGCCTTGGAGGTGCTGAGGACATGGGGGTGTGGCTCTATGGGGGAAGAGTACATTTTTTAGCATATTAGAGGCCCTGAGTTCAATCCCAATCATCTCAGAGAAAAGAAAGAAGAGAAAGGAAGGAAGAAAGAGAAAGAAAATGAGCTACTTTTTAAATTCCAAGTGCTTGAGTTTCACTCTCATAGAGGAGGTTCGAACTTGTTATATACTTAGACAACTGGTGTATAGCCTAGAAAGTACCTGATGTGAGTAATTTATAAATGCCTTATAATATTTGACTCCATCTCTGAGTATCTGTTAGTAGATTGCTTCTAGATTTTGATCTATAAATTCTTAATTTTTAAAAGATTTTGATTTTACGTGTGTGAATATTTTGCCTCATGTGTGTAACTACAACATTAGCATGCAGTGCCTGTGAAGGCCAGAAGAGGGCATCAGGGCTCCTGGAACTGTGAGTTTTAAGAGGGATGTCAGGTGCCAAGTGCTGACAACTGAACCAAGTCCTCTGCAAGAGCAGCGAGTGCTCATAAGCAGAGTCACCTCTCCAGCCCAAAATCTTAATTTTTTATTTTGACAGAAAATTTCCCCTCGATTTCTTGCAAACTCTTTTTTAAAAAAGGTGTAGTGTTTTGTGTGGTGCATTTTAAAGCCATTCATCACTGACCTGTTACTTATCTACAAGCTCTTGTGTTGCCACTGCCATCCACAACTGAAATTGTCTTTATGTCCACAAGTACCATTTGCTTGCAACTCTGTACTAAAGTGTTGTTGAACATCATAAGTACATAACTCATCTTTTGCTGACCAAGATTAAACAATAATGTTTAAACTTCATAGAAATGATCTGTTTTTTTTTACCATCAATGACAAATGGTTGTACGTTGCTGTCCTTGTATTAACTGTTAATATCTAAGGCTTTTTCCTTATGTCCCTGTGTTTTAGTTGCCATGGCTCAAGAACTAGCCGAAGAACGGCGACGTAAACGTGGTATTGATTCTTCTGCAGTTACTACTAAGAGATCGTCATGTACACCTGGTATACTTTCAAAGATGTGTTGATATATCAGTGCTGTAGCTTTAAAATTTGATGCCATAAGCTGGGTGGTGGTGATACATGCCTTTAATCCCAACACTCGGAAGACAGAGGCAGGCAGATCTCTGTGAGTTCAAGGCCAGCCTGGTCTACAGAGAGAATTCCAGGACAGCCAAGGCTATACAGAGAAATTCTGTCTCAGAAAACCTAATTAAATAAAAAATTAAATTTATATACTAATGGGTAATTTTTTGTAGTTTTAGATGGCTCTGTCCTTAAAAATGACATCAAGCAGCAATTAGCCAAAGAACGCAGAGAGGAACGGAAACGTCAGCAAGAAGGTAATGTATGCTAGATCATTCCCTTTACGTATAGGTTATATAGTTCCGACTGCTTTAATGACTCTTCTTAACCTGGTTATATTACAAATTGTGCTTTTTATTATGTAAAATGAATTAAGTTCATTTACTAACCCATACCAAGAAGGTGCACGAAAAACCTGTGACCAAATTATTTCATCATTGAAGGAGTAGCTTCAGTTATCTGAAAACTGAGGCCTGGAACTTTCTTCAACAATAGTGTGAACAAGCAGGATGAGATGGCAGTGAAAATGGGACTTGGTATAAATTAAGACGTTTAAAAACTTGGGAGCATGCTTCGCAACGCTATGGATTTCTTCTTTGATCTAAATCAGCTGACAAAATAAATGCTCAAATGTATGCAAGTGGAATGTTCCACGTGATTATCATTGTAACAGCTGAGATAGACAGCGATGTTAGGGAGAATATTTTATAACTGTGTTGCAGTCAGAGAAAACCTGAATAAAGTAAAGCATGCCCTTCCATAGTGGGTAGACCTCTGAGTCTATTCACATAACACCTGCCTGTTTAATAGCATCTGGAGAGAGGAGGACTTTGAAGGAAGATTCAGAATAGACTGAAGCAAAACATAGATCCCAGTCATGTGTTCTTTAATTTATATTTTAAAACACAGCTTGTTTTCCTGATAGTTTGGTTTTAGCTCAAACAAGCAAAGCCACGGCATGAACGAAAACATTTCTTCCTACTTTGAATTTTAGTTTGGATTGGCCAAGAGTCATCTGGCTTAGAAAGGCCAGTTCTTCACAGTTGAGTGAACACCTTGTGGAAAGTGGTTCTTTAGTGGCCACGTATGTTTACACACATGAGCTGGACATGTTATTTACTGGACCAGGTTATGTTGTCTTAAGATGATAATGAGATAGATTAACATTCTGTTCCTCCTTTGGGTTTAATGTGGAAAACTTGCCGTGGCTTTTAACACTATGACAATGTGCTTGGAATATTTCAGCCAACAAGGAAAAACAACTGCTTGAGAAGGAACAAAAGGCTAAGCTGCAGTACGAAAAACAGTTGGAAGAAAGACACCGCAAACTGAAGGAACAAAAGGAAAAGGACGAGCGCCGCCGAGTATCTGCAGAAGAAAAAAGAAAACAGAAACAGGCGGAAGACAAAGTATGAACTTCAGAGTCCGTTCATTTAGTGTTGGCATTGTGTGGATCTGAAGTATTGTTTAGCTCTTTTCTCTACTTACTGGCCCTGTAGAAAGGAAGGGATCAACCTAACATTTTTTTTTTTCTATTTTCCTTACCCTCAGTCCAAGTGCTTAAACACTCATGTCAGGGAAGGAAGGAGAGGCATGAAGGTCCAGAAACTGAACTCTGTTGGCCTTTATATGCAATTCATAGTGTACCTTGGTTTGGGGTTAGCTCAAAATTATTCCCTAAAACCTGCATAAAGACTGCAAACCAACCATCCCACTTCTATGACAGGTCTCGTCTGGAAGGCTGATTCCCTGCTAGAGAATGAACCAATAAAGACAGTTTTGAGAATCCACAAACGAAATAGGAAACAATCGTGAGGGAGGGTCCCTGGTGGCCAGAGGCAGTACAAGAGAGTGCCGTCTTAGGAAAAGAGGAAGATGAGAGAGAGAAAACACAGAATGGAACAGAAGCAAATGTCAGTATAGACAGAAAGGGAATCAGAGGCATGGCAGGAGAAAAGACAAAAGGGCACCAACTCCAAGAGCTCGTTGGGGTGAGGCTCAGCCACAGCCTGCTACATGGACATTGTAAATAGACTAACACATTCTCTTTGGCCTAAGATGCTATTGCTGTGTAACAGTTGCTGCTAGGAAATAACAGAAAACCTCTGACCCTGAGGTTGCTCTGCTTGCTGCAGCATAGTCCATGGTATATTATAGGACAGGAATGTGAAAGCCACGAGCAATGAACTCACTTCTAAACTTGTACTTATTCTACCACAATATGGCATGTGATTTGTGTGGCTGTTATCCTGACCAGTTTAGGTTGCAGCTGCAGTCAAGATAAACACACTGCTTGCCTTAACAAAAATTCTCACTTAGTGCCAAGATTTAATCCTTATAGATATGAAAATAGTAGATAAATAACTTTGGCTTAGATTTTACTTAGCCATGTCACTTTTTCCTATTTCTTTACACACACACACACGAAGGTAATTACAAACTAGACATTATGTTACCATATGGCAACATAAATGACTAAGGGATCAAGCAGAAGTGAAAATTAAAGTAGGCAAACATATGAAGTATAGGTATTATTGGCATGCATACAAGTACACCACTCAATCCGTACACTCACTGCAGAAGTTTGGCTCTTGAGTTTCCTAATGATAAAAGTGAAAAGGGAAACATGGTCAATTTCTTCATGTAGTATCCACAAAATAAGAAATGAATAATTCAGGGACAGCACTGGTATTCTTTGATGAAACAGAAACATGTCTCCAATTCTTTTTAAACATTTGCCTACTTGAAAAGGAAATGCAGTGATGGGATTAATTTTAGAAACAATATTTTCTAATTGTGGTAATATAATAACCATATAAAATGGTCTGGCAAATTATTTTAAATAGGAAAAATTCAAGGCTGTTGTGTCTCGTACAATGGAGCGATGCAACCGTGTTGATCAACGACAAAAGAGGTGGTCGTGGGAGGGCGGTGTGATCAACACTGACAAATCTGGTAAGTAATATAGTTGTTCATGGGGGGCGGGGCTTTGAGCCAGGGTTTCTCTGTGTATCCCTGGCTGTCCCATAGACCAGACTGTCTTCAGACTCAAGTCTGCCTGCCTCTGTCTCCTGAGTGCTGGGATTAAAGGTGTACACCACCACCACCCAGTACTAGTTGTTAAATTTAAGTTCATTAATGTCCTTTTTTAACTGTCAGTTATTGGTAGAAGGCTGTATCTGTAACACAATCTAGTCTTTACGTCCTCAATGGAAACGTACAGAGTAAATTCCTATCACCTGCCAAAGCAGAACAGATGCAATTTTACAACAGATTATAATTTAGAGTACACTAAACTTTATTTAAATTAAGTTTACAATCAGCACAAAAATGACAAATACAAAGTCACCTTAGCCAATGCTTTTTTAGGGTTATTGTTATTGTTTGGCTTTTTTAAATAAACTAAGTCCAAGGCTAGAGAATTAGGTCAGTCAGGACAGCATTTGCCTTGCAAGCTATAAGCCTCTAGTTTGCTACTCAGAACCCACTTAAAAACTATCCAGGTGTAGTAGTATACACTCATAATTCCAGCACTGGCAAGGCAGAGACTTATTCATAATAGCTAGTAACACTACTTTATTATTTCTTGAAGTACATCCATGGAAAAGTATATGACTTAAGTCACTTGACTGATCTACTTACAATTCTGGGGCCGTGTTAATCACATCATCATCACTTCAAGGAATTGTCACATGGCTCAATAGTGTTAATGTGTACCTGATTTTACAAGTCTTTTTTGGCTTTTTGAGACAGGGTTTCTCTGTGTAACAGCCCTGGCTGTCCTAGATTTCATTCTGTAGATCAGGCTGCCCTTCAACTCCCAAAGAGATCTGCCTGCCTCTGCCTCTCACCTCTCGAGTGCTTGGGACTAAAGGCATGTGCCACCACTACTCAGCTTTGATTTTACAAGTCTTAAAGAGAAGTAATTCTTGCTTAACTAATGGCTAATTCCTGAGCTAGAATATTTCAGATAAAATGAGAAGTATTTACACAAAGCCAATTGTTTTCCCTTATAGTTTTATTACCTTGTGACATCTATACCAAATATAAATGGTTTTTTGTTTAAAAATAGTTATAATTAAATTATCAATTATTCTTAGACATCATGGATTGTGTCTAAAATAATAAATAATATTATATATTCACAATTTAGGAAGATTGCCAGTGTCAATATTACACATTTTCCTCATTAATTTTTATCAGTATTGTTTTGGTTTTTGAGACAAGAGTTTTTCTGTGTATCCTTGGCAGTTCTGGAACTCACTTTGTAGACCAGGCTGTCCACAAACTCACAGAGATCCTCCTGCCTCTGCCTCCTGAGGGCTGGGATTAAAGGTGTGTGCTACCAATGCCCGTCCATGCCCGGCTAATGATTTTCATCATTTTCTAAGTAACTTTATTTTCACCTCAAATAAGATAATGAGTAAAATTTTTAGGTTTAGGGTTGTGAACGACATAATATTTGAAACTTAAAAATTCTTACAAGTAAGAGTTGAAAAAATTCAAAGGTCAAAAATTCTTACAAGTAAGAGTTGAAAAAATTCAAAGGTCCATTTTCCCAACACCCTCCCTGGGGAGCAGAAGGAGATGGGTTGGGGTTTGTTGGGGTGATAGGGGAGGATGGGAGGGTGAGGGGACTGGGATTGACATGTAAAACAACCGTGTTTCAAATTTAAATAAATGGGGAAAAAAGAGGTGAAAAGAATTTTAAAGAATGTAATAAAATGAGTGAGCCACTCCTGAAATCTTAAACAGTTTCTAAAATAGTAATATTCCTTTGCACTTGATGTTTAGGGAAAACAGAAAATAAACGAAGTTCCTCGCTGAATAGAAAAGACAACCAATTACATCCCGGTGTTGATGAACATGTAGACAACACGCCTGGTGAGCAGTTATTTCTGAGTGTAGATCTTAAATGCTTGCTTAAAGAAATGTGTTTAACTCAGTTTTATGTTGCTTCAAAAGTTGTTCAAGAAGACATTCATATGCATATCATTATACAAACTGAGCAGATTATATTTAGGAATACATGTATATGTATATTGTTCCAACAATTAATGAAAAGAGAGGTCGTGGGTCTGAAAGAGCAAGGAGGGAAGGTTTGGAGGGACAAAAGGGAAGGAGAAGATGATGCAATTATCCTATTCTCAAAATAAAAGAAGCTTTGAAAAAGTCATTAAAGAAACTACAAGTCAAACTATCCCTTGTTGAACTAAAAGAATGAACTATATGACAGTCTAGAGTTAAGCAGAGGAAATAAATTGTTAGTATAAATAGATTTTATTGAAGGATGACTCTTTTGGTTTATTTTAAACATCATTTGGAAATTATAAAGATTGGCCCTAATTAAAGCAAAGCTTTACTCTGTTGCCCTTTTTTACTCTGTTACCACTGATTTTTGCACAAAATCATAATTATTATTGAAATTTCTTTAAAGTGTGTGTGTGTGTGTGTGTGTGTGTGTGTGTGTGTGTGTGTGTGTGTGTGTTTGCATACAAGCTACAATGTATGTGTGAAGATCAGAGGACAATTTGTGGGTGTCAACTTTACCATGTGAGTTCCAGGGACTAATTGTAATACTTAGGGTTAGTGGCAAGTGTCTTTACCCACTGAGCCATCTCAAAGTCCCCTACCCAACTCCCCACTGCCTCTTATTTTATAGATGTCACACTGTAGTACTGGCATAGTCCAGGATGGCCTTAACTTTAGGGCAATCCTACTGTCTCAGCCTCTTGAGAACTGACACTACAGGCCTCGGCTATTATGCCTACCTATCTTTAAAGAGATTTTTTTTCTTTTTCCTTTTTGTTTTTGTTTTTGAGACAGGGTTTCTCTGTAGCCTTGGCTGTCCTGGAACTCACTCTATAGATCAGGCTGTACTTGAACTTACACCATCTGCTTCTACCCCCTGAATGCAGCACCACCACCGAGCTTTAAAGTGATTTCTTTCTGACAGCTTTTCTCCCCCTACAAATTCCCTCTCATGTTCCCCTTGCATTGTTTCATACTGTCTTAGTTTGCTCCTTTTTGCTATGATGAAACACTAACCAAAAGCATCTTTGGGAAGAAAGGGTTGTTTCACTTATAGTTTGTAGCCCACCATTGAAGGTAGCCCAGGCAGAAACCACAAAGGAATACTGATTGCTGTCCCATTTCCCCGGCTTGAGCAAATACACTTCTTAGGGAGATCAGGCCCTATGTCACTCAGCAATCAAGAAAATGCCCCTCAGACATGCTCATAGGACAACATGATGAAAGCAATTATTCAACCGAAGGTTCATTTTCCCATGTGTCTCCAGTTTACTTCAAATTGAGAATAAAAACTAAGCAATATGCATAATAATGATTCGTTCTACTCCAGAAGACTTGCCTTAATTGATTCAGGTGAAATCCTTTGGAAAGAAATGCAATTTGTGCTAGGAATCTTTATAAGTATAAAGATTTATTGGAGTAAAATATTGATCAAAAATCACTTTTAACAAGAGAGTTTTATTCAATTCTAGGTAGCATTTGGCAGAGAAGTTTTGTCAGTGGACATGGCCATTGCCTGCCAGAGGTCTTTATATGTAGGAATATCTGCAAAAGTAAATGTCAGGAACCATCTTTTTCTCCATGTGTGAGTTCCACCATAAAGACACAAAGAGAAAAATAATTCTGATATATCCTGCATAGTGTCCTTGGTGTTACTGTGTTATGTGGTGGCCTTTATCTTTAGACATCTTTAGATATCTATGACAGTTTAGTTCAGTCATAAGACAGTTGTTACTAGTGATTATGCTTCCATTTATTTGTATGTGAAACCTCAAAATAAATGTTTATGCCTACACTCAAGATTTTGCAAGATTTTAGCACATTTTTTATATTGAATGAGAAAATGTTCTTTGTTGACTTTTCCAAAACAATCAAGTATGTAGTGTTTTATGTAATCACCTATAATGGTAACTAAGACCTCTAGGTCTGGCTCAACAGTTAAGAACACTTGCTACTCTTGCAGAGAACCGGGGTTAGGTTCTCAGTACCCACATGGCAGCTCACAGCTGTCTGCAATTGCAGTTTTAGAGGGTCCAACGTCTCTTCTGGCCTCTGAGGGCACTGGCCATGTAGGCAAACACTCATGCACATACAATAAAATGAATAAATCTTTTTAAAATGTGGTTGAGATTTTGAAATACAATGTGATTCCAATAGAAAATGAAATGTTTCACTACAAGTATCCACTTTCCAGGGCCAGCTAATTTTCATTTGTAGCAAACAACTGTGATTACAGGAAGTCTGTTCATGATGTTACTTCTGTAATATTAAATTTGTGATGGTTCTGGTCTGTCATGGATACTGAACAGCGAAGTGTATTATGTGAAATTCCTATAATTTTCCTACTAAACAGCACTTCTCTACTCTTTTTTAAAAATATTTTTCTTATTTTACATAACACTCTCTATTCTTATAATACTATGTACATGGAGTGTTTTTATCTAATCAAATTGCTACCTTGATATGGAAATTTTTTTTCTGTCCTCATTCCCTTACAGGCATGACCAAATATGTTTTCCGCTATGTGACTGTACCAATGTTTACTAATGATGAGCTAAAGTCTTCTGCAATGTTCGGTAAATCATCAGTAAAAATGCCAATTCCAACAAACTTAGAAATAACACCGACAAAGAAAGTAGAAACACACCTCCAGGAAGATATGGAAAGACCAACAAAAGTGAATGCAGAAATACCACCCAAGATAAACATGGAAGGACCCTCTCAGGTAAACATGGATGGACCATCTCATGTGGGAATAGCTAATCTGGAACTATCACTCCAGAATGTGGAAAGCATCTCTGAAGATAAAGTGGACGTTCCCCCCAAGATGAATATTGAAATACTCGATGATGGGAACTCAACAAAGCATCCTGAATCAAATGTTGAAGAATTCCCCACAGTGAATATGGATGCCTCTTCAAGTGTTGGACCATCCCCCATTGTGAGCAAGGATTCATCCCCTGTTCTGAGTACGGGATCATCTTCCTTTGCGAGTGTGGAAATATCTCCTGTTGTCAGCATGGATGCCTCACCTGAGGAGGGCATAGACACCTCACCAGAACTAAGTATGGACTCAGCAAGTGCTGTGGCCTCAGAAGGAAATATAGAAACATCTCTTAAGACCAGCAGGGAATTAAACCTTGAGGCAAGTGTGGAAGCACAGCCTGAGATGGATGTTGAAGCATTACCCAAGGTGAGTGTGGAAGTCTAGACAAGGTGAGTATCAGCATAGACTAGGCAAGATGAGTAGGCACAGCCTAGGTGAACGTTGAAGCATCACCCAAGGTGAGTGTGTAAGCACTCCTTGAGGTGAAGGTGGAAGTTTCACCCCAGGCAAGTGGAGAAATGCCACACATGACACAAAATCACCTTCCAAGGCTAAAGGGGGAGACTCCAGAGGTCTGGTAAGCAGTTAATGTGAAATATTTTGAGGAAAAAGGTTTCTGAGGAATGTTCTGGACCATTCAGTGAGGTTTATAAATGGAATTAATTTTGAAGTAGAAGATTTTAAAAATGTATTTCTCTGATGTACTTGCATTGTGGAACTTCTTAGCCTAGAAAAAAGTATCCAAGTTTCATGAATTAAAGGAAATTGGAGATTGTAGGGTCTATGACTATTTTATTCAAAATACTTTCTTCTGAAAAAAATAGGTATAGTATAATTTGCTACTAAATTTTTTATCTTATTAAATTGGTATGTTCAGAACTCAGAAGTGGACAAAAGAAACATAAATTTTATCACCAAGAAACAACTACCATCTCAGATACCGTGTTATAGATGGCCATCATCTCCCACACTCGGGTGGCGCCCACCTTCTCCCATGAAGGCTATGTAAGTAACCTATTTGTAGTCACTTCTGATAGGCATTTTACTGGAACAAATGTCATCATATCAGTGTTTCCTAAATGAAATGATATAGCATGCAAGGAAAACAATTGAAAATGGGAAAAGTGGAGTAACTTTCCTTTCTCCATTATAAAACTTTCCAGTTTATAAATACCTTGTAGTATCAATACATTGCATTGCTTACAAGTATATACTGAAAAGTTATAAGCACACATTTGTTACTTTTTTTCAGCAGGCAGAATCAAAAGATCCGACCTCCATCCCCTCTACCAGTCTCATCAAGACTATCAACGAAGACTTCTCTATCATATAAAATAACCCCAGTTCAGAATATCCTATATGTGCCAAATGCATTAGGTATGATAACAAAGAAAAAAGAAACCACCCCAAAACGTATGATCAACACAGGTAAATTCTTTCCCTAAGAAATGTATTTTAACAACACAAAAAAATCTTGAAGTGCTTGAAAATCATCAAAATCAAATCAAAATCATCAAAATCAAATTTTATCCCCTAACTAATAAGACTTTGGAGAGTGATCTTCCTATTAGATAGATAAAGAGAATTAAGCAAGCATTGGTCCATTGGAATGCTTCTTCTCTGCTTGCTTATCCACCTCTCTGTGTGGAAACTTAATTTTTGGAACCATTGTTAGAAGCATAAATTGGATGAAAGGGTCGGTCTATGATCCTTGTGGGCCCTTCCAGCTCAGATATTGGCTTGTTCTTAGAGTTTATTCAGCTACATGTGGTTGGATATGTTTTTATCAGCTGTAGGCCAGTTTTCATGCACATACATGACATAAGGCATATCCTGATTTGTGCTGTATCCATGTTCACACTATTAATGTTGCCTTAACATGTATTTTTACATGTCAATGCTACTTGGTCTCAAATATACTTGGAATTTTGTTTTTATAAAAGATTCCAATGAATTTTCTGAATCAAGTGATCTTTTTGTTACAAATTAGTCACTCTTGGTGTTCAGACTTTTCATTTCTACATAGTTTATCAAAAACAGTAAAATTATCTATATAAACTTAATATTATAATATGCCTTCATGTTGAGCCAGGCATCAAGGTACGCGGCTTTAATCTCAATACTCAGGAGGCAGAAGCAGGTGAGTTCGTGGCTAGCCTGGTCTACATAGTGAATTCCAGGATAGCAAATATTGAGAATGTGTGTGTGTGTGTGTGTGTGTACATATATACATATTTATGTATATGTATGCATGTATATATATATAGTGTATGTGTGTATTTATGTATTGTGTAACTTCTTAGACCAAGTATCATTGACATGTAAAAAATGCATGTGACAGTCAACAGTATTAACACAGATACAGCACAAATCAGTACATGTATGTGCATGGAAACTGGCCTAGAAAGAGGGGGGGGATGGATGGATGGATGGATAGATAGATAGATAGATAGATAGATAGATAGATAGATAGATAGATAGATCCATGCAAAATATACCTTATTTTAATGATAGTCATGGCTTCTTTTGTTACCTACAGCTACCACTGTATGATATGCACATGTATGTAGAGATATCAAAGTTTAGGTAAACAGCAATAAAATGATGCACAAATTCCACACATATACCAGATAGTATATGATTGGTTGAGTGTTCAAGATATTTACTCTTCATTTGAATCAGGCATAAATTTGGCTTCAGCATATTTTAGTCTTTCCTCAGAGTTCTTGATTTGCCTGTCTATAAATAGTTAAGCCAAAGTAGAAGTACATCATTGATGTTGAATGCTTGAATATGCACTTGTTTGAAAGAGACAACATCTTAATTCTTTTTGTTTGTTTGTTTTGTTTTTCGAGACAGGGTTTCTCTATTATTTTGGAGCCATTACTGGAATTCGTTCTGTAGACCAGGTTGGCCTTGAACTCACCGAGATTCACCTCCTCTGCCTCCCTAGTGCTGGGATTAAAGGCATGCACCACCAAAGCCCAACTAATTCTTTTATTAGAAAGGAGTTGCAATTTTGAACAATTCCCCTTAGTAGCATGTGATTAATTTTGGTTTCTGCTCATTTTTTTTAATGTTTGGGGTGGCTCATTTATTTCTTTGTGGGTTTGAGAGGAAATAGTTTCCCTAATCAATTGTTTCACGTGTCTCTTCAAACTAGAATCTGGTAATAAAAGTGTGCCAAGTGGTGAAGCAGCCATGAAAGTTTCAATTGAGATACGCCATGCTGCTTATGAACAACAAGGCAAACATGACAAGGAAAAAATCCAGAAAGAGACAAAACAAAGGTGAACTCAGAATAACCCTTTCTATCCCTAAACCTTGGCGGGGGGTCCAAACTGTGAAAAATTGCTCCATGTTTCAAAACAGTAATTAACTTTTTCTCTGGTGAGAAGTGAATCGTTGATGTGTAGGCAAGTAAACAAAGAAAGGAAGAAAAGCCCAGTGGTGGCGCACACTTTTAATCCTAGCACTCAGGAGGCAGAGGCAGGCAGATCTCTGTGAGTTTGAGGCCAGCCTGCTCTACCGAGCGAGTTTCAGGACAGACAGGACTGTACACAGAGAAACCCTGTCTCAACACTTCCACCTGAGAGAGAGAGAGAGAGAGAGAGAGAGAGAGAGAGAGAGAGAGAGAGAGAGAGAGAGAGAGAGAGGAGAGAGAGGGAGAAGAAAATAGAAAACACTTAGGTGGTATAACTGGCTGAGCAGAGTGCTAATCCTTTTCAGTTTCCATACATCCAGCACAATTAAGGTGTGCTAGGACAATGTAGGAAGAAACCAAGGTCATATCCGGGACTCCATCTCAGTAGCAGCACCTAGACAATTACATATTTCTGTGTGCCTTCCCTTAAAAGATGGAAGGACAGGGTTGGTGGGGGGTGGACAAACAGAAACAGATACTGAGATTCATCTCTATGTCATCAGGGTCTCATTTAGACAATTAATTAGTCCTAGAAGGTGTATTTGACAACATATTTCATGTCCCAGCTATGCTGAATTGAATTCAAAATATTTTTGCTTTCATCTTAAGACCTATTTTGTGTTGTATCTTATAATATAAATCCCTATCCACTGTAGTCAAGAAATACTATAGTACTGACTTTATGTACAAGTATCAAGTGTTTAAAGTATAGTTGCTTGGTAAAAAAAAATGAAAAGGAGATACTTTAAAAAGCAAGAGATTTATAACTTGGAAATTATTGTTCCTTGTCTTCTGCAAACCAAGTTAATTTAGCATTTGGAAGCACTGAATACTGTCACATCATTAGACCCTGTCATCCCTAGGTGATGGTTTGCTCACATTTAAAAAGACCTTAGAGGGTCTGTCTCTAACATAAAGGCTGTCTGTTTCTCTCTTGCATATGTATCCATGTGTAAAGTAGTTCGGTACTTGTGAGAAATCTTTTGGTATACCCAAAGGCCTTATTTAAAAAGGGTGACATGTGCCAGGCAGTGGTGATTCATGCTCCCAGCACTCAGGAAGCAGAGATAGGCATATTTTAGGTGAGTTCGAGGCCAGACTTGTCTGCAGAGTGAGTTTCAGGACAGGCTCCAAAGCTACAGAGAAACCCTGTCTTGAAAATCCAAAAAGGGGGGGAGGGGGAAACATATAACTCTTGGATAGTAAGAACCCCAGAAAATGTAGAAAGTTAAATCTTCCACACATGTAATTTTATTAATATACCCAAACAATTTCACCATAAATGCTCCCATACTCCTGTAAACTATGTATGTTAGCAGATAAGAAAATACTAAAGTTATTTAAATACCCTCAGTGTTGCTAGAAAATCAGAATGTATGGCAGAGAGAATGGATGAAGTCCCAGCAGAAGAATTCTCACCACACAAAGATGAGCAGCAAGAAGATCTGACAAAGAGACATATTGAGCCAGCAGAAGACCAGAAAGAACAGCTACAGGTTTGTAGCCTTGCCACTTCTGCTGTACAAGAGAACCTGCTTAGAAAGTACAGTTGCAATGCAAAGTAGCCATCTGGGCCACTGAACAGACACAGCATTCTCTGGCTGCACTTTGACATTACAGTCTCCAGAACCCACATTGCCATAAGCCAATTGATATTCCCAGCTTTATTATATATATCATTCATCAGAACTGGGTACATGCAATATCCTTAAATGATTGTGTATACTTGTATTCCTTGGCAGGGAACCTTTACAAGTTTTCCCATAGCTCTTATGGAATGTAAGAAAGTTGAGTCCTTGCTGTGTTTATAACTCAAAAACACATGCCTTTAAAGCAGTGGCTCTTAATCTCTAGGTCATGACCCATTTGGGAGTTGAAGAATCCTTTCACAGGGATTGCCTAAGATCATCAGAAAACACAGATGTTAACATTATGATCCATAACAGTTGCAAACTTACAGTTATGAAGTAGCAAAGAAAATAATTTTATGGTTGGGGTTCACCACAACATGAGGAACAGCATTAGGAATGTTGAGAACCACTGTCTAGACCATCAATATGGGGAACTGTATTAAAAGGTCACAGCATTAGAAAGGTTGAGACTACTGATTTAAAGTAAGGTAGGCTCTGTTCAGAAGGGTAAGCTTGGTATCTGAAACATTTCAAATAATACAATCTGTGCTTTTTAACAAGGCTTTGAAAATGCCACCAAGCTTGTGAGTATGTATTTTTTAAGCTAAAAATTTCTTGTTATCCACATATTTTGAAATTGATTATATTTCTTGTACAAATTTCCTAGAAAGGGGACAATGCCATGATGAAATCTCAGGACAGTGCTGAAAAGAGAAAGACGGAACAGGAAAGAATTATGCTACAAAATTTGCAAGAAAGATTAGAAAGGAAAAAGGTAACTCTGTTTCTTGTGCTTTGCATTAATGATGGGTGCAAGTTATCAACATATTTTTCTGAAAATCCTCAATCAAATATGTGTTAGTTCCCATCTGTCTGCCCACTGTGGTTGCTTATGTAAAGTGCTGACTTCTATACAGCACTGTCCTTTTTTTGGTGGTATTTGTACCTCATGGTTGACATTATAGCCATGTTTCAATATCTCAAACCTTTAGGATCAATGTTCCTTTTAGCAGGATGAGTCCAGGTTAACAGAGGATAGTAGAAGTTAGAGTCTCTTCTAAACTGGGCTGGAGGTGGCATTACATGCGGTGGGACGCCTCTTGGAAAGGCCAGTGTTTGAATTGTTTGTAAGGTAGGGCCTCATTTGATGCAACTCCAGGTGCTTCATCTAGGAAACCCTGCCTGGCCTGGTCTCTGTCACTCTGAGCCAGCTAGCAACCCAGGGTTCTCACCTTAAGCAGTGGAGAGAATTCTCATCCCTCCCTGGAGTGCATCCTTCCTCAGCCTTCTGTTGGTTTAGGAACAAGATCTCTTAGAACCATAGCATCATTGAAGTGCATTGTTTATGTTTGCCTCGGCCATGGTCTAAGAGTTCTAATTAGTTAGCAATGCAATGTGCTTAGTCTAACTGATAAGAATAGTCTAACAGTGAAAATTAGAACATGAAATTGCCATTTGGGTTTTTGTGTTGTGATAGGAAGAACAATCACTGCCATTTACAGAACTTTATAACTGAAATCAGGGACAGAAGAGGCACTCGGCTGCTTCCCTTGAGACTTTTGTTAAGTCTGGGGTTTGGGGACAATCACAGGCATTGCCTGATGCAAAATAAATCAATCACCTGCTTCAGGGCCACTGGGGTGTTTTTTTAAAATCTCTTTTACATTTTCATTTTTATTTCCCTTTGAATAGAGGGTTGAGGAAATAATGAAGCGGACAAGGAAGACAGATGTGAATCCTTCAAAGGTAGTCTCTACTCCTACCAGAGTGTATATGACTTCCTCTTGCTTCCTGCTCTTGGCATCTCTTCATTTTTACCAGCCTGGTGGTAATGAAGTATAATGTCTGTCACATTTGTGTTTTCCTGATTCTTAAAAGCCCAGAACTTGTTTCTCTGTCTCTAGTTTGCTTACATGTTCTCCTGTGTGAAATGCTTGCTTAGGTCTTCTTACCTAAAGCGTTGGGGTTGACTTGTCTTTTTCCTAATTTTTTAGATAGTTCCTTGAATGTTCTAGACCCTGCTTTTTTTGTTTTTATATTTGTAGGTCTCTCCTCTCTCAATCTGTGCCTAGTCTTATTGTCATTTTCTGATGGGGAAAGATCCTGATGTTAATGTTGAATTTATCAACATCTTCTGACAACCCTAGCACTTTTTATGCATTTTCTGAACACGGGGGCATCCACCTTTCTCATCATGTGCCTATCTGTCTATGTCTTGCTGATTTACAGGAGTTTTTACCTACTCTAAGCAGGAGTCCTTTGGAGATATACATTCCTATCAGTATTTTTTGGTGAACCAGAGTTCTTCAGTTCAACAAATTAATTTAGACCTTACACCTGTGGTGATGGCTTTTAGCGTCTGTTTTCTATTTGCTTCTCCTGGCATGTTTTCTGAATACAGCACATGCACGCAAGGCTTGTTTTCCCTACATTCTGAGCCATTTACATTCGGTTAGAAATTGCTTTTTTAACGGTCATAGTTATCCCCAGCCACCATCGAGGAGCAGGACAATGTCTGATAGAAATGTCATTTCTGAAAATCCATTTGAGTCACCACCTCCACGCTAGTTCTACTCATTGGCCCAAGGCCTTTTACATGAGCAGATGCTCTGAGTTCCTCTTGCTCTTTGCTGACGTTTCCACCCTGGCTTCACTAGCATCCTGGGCAGGGGATGGATGTGACTTGAGGGCTGTAGGCTCTGCTCTGCACTCTTGTTCAAGGAAACAGTTCATTCTCAAGTGTCCCTCTAGCTGAACGACAGAATTAAGGCCACCTGCCCATCATGAGGCCAGTTAAAGAGATTGTTTTTTTTTTTCGACCTTTTATTCAAAATGCCAAAAATTAGCCTGTTACAGCAGGTTCTTCCCTGCCGGCTGCCGCCAGTCCTGCCATCTGGGCCCACAGCTACACCAGCCCCAAATAACACTCAGAGACTCTGTATTTGATACAATCCTGTTGGCCAATGACTATCATTGTTAATGGGCTAGCTCTGCCTTAATTATTAACCCATTTCTACTTATCTAAGTATTTCCACGTGGTCGTCTTATCAGGGAGCCTCGGCGGGCGTCTTCCTTCCTCCCCGGTCTCCATCTTGACTCTAACTACTTCCTCTTTCCTCCTCCTAGTCTCCTAGCCCCACTTATCTAGTTTTCTATTGGCCAGCAGGGCTTTATTAATTAGTATGAGAAACATATACAGAATAACATCGCCCATTATTAGCCATCACTCTAGTCTTTTCTTGCTTTAAATTCTAAAACAGGACGGTTAAATACATAAACCATGGCTTTCTCTCCTAACCACAGGCTTCAGAAAAAGCCGATAAATCTGAAGAGGATGAAGCTGATGACGAAGGTGAAACAGAAAGTGACGAGGACTCCCTTGAGACACTTCCATCAGGTTTGCTTATTCCTCATGGTTACACACGGAAGCGACCAGTGCTACTACCGAAGTGATTATTGGATTTCAGCAGTCTTGTGAAAATGCAGTCAGAACACAGTGATTGGAGCCCTCCAGTCTGCTTTTAAGTCAGAGGAGGGCAATAAGGACATTTGCACTAAAACCAGACTCAAAAGAGGAACAATCACAAGTGCAGGAACGAGGAATAATCCTGACCTTTGACCCCATCAACCTATATTAGCAAAGACATTCCTTAAAGACGTGTTTCCCATCACCACCAGTGAATTAAGAGTCAGGCAAATGAATGTATATGCTGGTCCCAGAGTATTGCCTGCCTGGCCTTTCTTGCCTTGGGCAGGGAAACCCCACCTCCATGCTATCACACCAGGATCAGAGGTTTTGATTTGTTTGTTGTTGAAATTCCTGCTTTAATTATCTTCTTCCCTCTCCAGGAATGAAAGCACCATTTACCAAAGTCAAAAAGTTTCACAAAAATTCCAAGAGAAGGCCTCAAAAGCTAGTGTTTCTGCAAGCAGGATCTGGTGAGGTTAATGCCGAGAAGAATATATACTTTAATGGAAACATGAAAGCTGTCAAACAAAATGACACTACAACTGAAGCAAAGGGCTCTAAGTGAGTCCACTTCGCACTTTATTTATCCAAATAAATGTGGGAGAAGTGTGAATGACATTCTTAGAATCCTCAGCAATATATATTAATGCTTGATCACTTAGTTTGTATATACCAAACATTATGTCAAGTAAGTACCCTACTTAACAGAAACAAAATAGTGCCCACAGAAGTTTTGCTGGGTCAGAATTATTCCCTCATCTTTTTTGTTTTGTTTTGTTTTGTTTTGTTTCTTTGAGACAGGGTTTCTCTGTATCCCTGGCTGTCCTAGAACTCACTCTGTAGACCAGGCTGGTCTTGAACTCACAGAGATCTGTCTGCCTCAGCCTCCCGAGTGCTGGGATTAAAGGCATATGCCACCACCACCCACCAACCCCATCTTCTACAGATTAACAAACTGGGCTACACAGAGGCTTTAGATTTTATTTGCCAAATTCAAACCCAGATTCATCTGACACCAAATTGCTTGTGTTTGCATGGTGAATGACTGTGGTTTCATTTCTTCAGTGAATACTCAATATTCAAAAAAGTGAAAATACTACCTCTTTTTGTTTTCACTGTTACTCAGAGACTGATAGTTATACTCTCATTTCACATATGGGCAAACAGGCTCAGAAGTTAAGCCTGGAGAGTAGAATTATTTGTTGAAAAGGAACACTGCCCAGATGATAACCTAAAGAATTCTAAAGCTCTGAGGTTCACTGGAGTAGTTGTCTGCTAAGAGACTAGGTTCTGGTTCCGGCTCAAAGGGGGCACCACACTCAACTCCTGCACCAGTTCTCTAGTTGTTCCTTACCGTCTGTGTCCTTAACTGACTTTAAGAGAGGCAACAGGGATTTGGAATGATGGCTCAGTGGGTAAGAGCACTTGTTGTGCAAACATGAGGATCAGAGTTCAAATCCCACATCACATGCCCACCTGTAACCTCAGTGCTGATGGGATTGGGGGCTAGAAGAATCAGAACAATCTCTAGGGCTTGCAGACTGCCAGTTTAGCTCTGGACTCAGGTAGGAAGTGGGAGAGCAGAATATCAAGTATCCTAGTTCCTGGGTTTGGGTATGCTCAAATGCTCTTGTGCCCTGGTATTTCCAGGTTACCTTAGCACTGTCTAGGGTACAATTTGAATGCCAGCATGTTCTGTGATCTATATGGTCTCTTCCAGCCTTTTCATTCTAGGACGTGGAAAGTTGTTTTATCATATCCAAAGCACTCCTCAGAAGTTAGATAATAAAGCTATTTTCATGGTTTTTGGAATAGCCAGGGTTCTCACTACAATATTTCATTCCAGAATACCTACCAGAAAACCACCTACCCGGACAACGAGAAGCAAAAAAACAAGGGAAGCCAACCCCACCATCCATCCTTCTCTAAGTGTCACCACCAATCAGGAATGGGTTTGTGACAAAATTATAGACCTTAGTCACACCACTGAATCACCTGTCATAAAGACCACTGCTGGTAGCAACAAACACAATTTGAAGGATTCTGTGACAACTTGCCAAGGTGCTCCGGTCCCTTTGGACCACAAGAAACGAGGCAAACCTGTTTCCACTCCTTTGACAAAGGTTTTGTCTCACCTTCACATTTCGGGAAGAGCAACTGATGTCACAAATCCCTTTGCTTCTGACTGCTCCAAAATGGCCTTTGGGGGAGAGGAAGAAGATAGTGGTGAGTCTGTAGGCATGACCTAGAAGAATTTTCCATTAAGTTACCTTTGAAAGAATATATAATTTGATAATGATTTCTACACCCTGCATTTTCTGCCACATACAAAATACAAGTTCTTTTCAACATCTGGCTTCCTCTGAGCACTTGCTCCTCTGGCTGCCAGACAAGTACAGAGGACAGCAAAGAGCAGATCTTTACACTCTCTTTCATCCTGTGTTCCCCAAAGCAAAGGGCTATTGTTTGTTTCTTTCAGAAGTTATCAAGCTTGGGAAGATGGTTGTGGAGCATCCTTTAGGATTTGTTTGCACCCTAGCACCCATGTCAAAAGCCACGTGTAGTCTTAGCACTGGGGAGACAGAGACAGGAGGACCCCTGAGGTTTGCTGGACCGCCAGTGTATGTAAACAGTCATTCCCAGATTCAGTGAGACCCTGTATTTAAAAAAAAAAAAGCCAGCAAACCAATAGAAGACACTGGACAGCTAACCCTGGTCTCCACACTCACCAGGACAAAAGCATGCATACAGGCACACGGGCAGCACGTGCACTCTATGGAGTGCACACAAACACACACAAAACCAGCTCCCCTGGCCAAAAGTGTATAGGCTCTTCAGGTGTTGATGTGGGGAGCATTTAGAGAAGAGTACCAGGGTGTCAGAATGTTAAGAGGGCTTGTTTGGGGAGTCACCCCAAAGGAAAGCTAGGTTGAGTTACCATGACACTATAAGCATCCATTTTACTAATCTTTTCTTTTCTCCCTTGCTAGATATGTAAACCCTATGGAGCCTTGGGGATTAATCATCTTCTTCTACTCTGTATTAAAACTCTCAAGGCCAAGTCTCCTTCATACTTGAAACTGGCAAAGGAATTTACCATCAAATAAAGGAAGAAAGAGGAAAACAAACAATCCCATCCAATAGTCACCTCAACACCTACTTAAAAAAATGTTACTATCACCTTGTACTCTAGTGAGAGTTTTAAGTAAAGAGGTTTTTGTTTTCCTTGGGGAAAACTCTCTGTTGTCTCTTTCTTGGGTTTCTATCAATTGGTGTATGCCAACGAATTCCTCAAATATCTTTTCATTAAATGATCACTTTCAGTACCTCACAAAAAATCCTATTAGAGGAGTGTCTCTATTCCAGGATCTATTTGATATAAAATAGTTGATTCTGGTTCAAAGTGACACTACTTCAACAACTAGAAACAATCTGATCTCATAGAGAGTATAACATTGTGTGAGGAACTCTACATCTCCAAATGCCAGAACCAGAAAATGTAAGCTTGGTCCATCAATATCTTTCATGCTGTCATCATTGATTCATGTACCCAGAGCAGTTGATACACAAAATGTGCATTATTCTGTTGCAACAGTACCTGACTGTTGTCTCACAGAGTACGCTTAATTCCTTTAAATGTTGTGTACTTAGAGCTTTTTGTTTTGGAGTTTTTGTTTGTTTGGTTGGTTGGTTTTGTTTTTGCCTTGCCTCCCAGGCTTGTGCTTCAGTATATACTCAGGCTTGGGACATAGAAGCAAAATGTGTTTGCTTCTTTGCCTAGGTGCTTGCAACAAGTGAAGAGCAGTGCTATTCTCCAATTCCAGTGCCAGGCACTTGGACATCAACACGTGCATTTGCACATGTATCTACACAGAGGTGATGTCATTCCTACATTTCTTGCTGTAACACCAACAAGCCTCATTGTGGAATCACAAATGGTTTAAGATAGGCCAATGTTTCTTTAGCTACCAATCTTGGATTCCCAAAAAGAATAATTACATTTTCTGATGCTTGGTCCCTTCAATACTTTTGTTATATATTAGAGCAGGATGCCTCACATTTTCTGATGCTTGGTCCCTTCGATACTTTTGTTATATATTAGAGCAGGATGCCTCAGGTTTAAAATCTATTTTTAAATGCTGGTTCTTAAATGTAGACAGCAAAAGGCAATCATTCTAAAAGATGAGCTTTTGATATTTTTCTATACAAACGTCATGTGCTGAAATGCTTTCTGTTACGTATGTGCCATATGAAATAAATGTCTCAGATAAATCAAGCTTTGGTTTTGTTATAATAGAAATGCACTGGTGGTGACATAAAATAAAGGTGATATCAAGTGTCAAGCGAGCTATGAATGCAGGCCACTGGCAAGTCAAACAATCACATCTTTATCTTTCCCTATTCATCTAGTTGGAGATTTAACAGAGTCCCAGGTTTAGAGCAGGAAAATGTATCTTCAAACTATGATCTTTGTGTTTGTTTGCTTACTTTGGTTTCTGAGACAGGTTTCTCTTAAGTGTAGACCCAGCTGTGCTAGAACTCTCTATAGACCAGGCTGACTTCTAACTCACAGAGATCACATCACCTGCCTCTGCTTCCCGAGTGCTGGGATTAAAGACATGTGCCACCACAGCCTAGCAGAACCCCGGTCTTCTTTATTCTTTACCACTTAAGCTGTTATAACTGAGGCCCTTTGTTAAGGTAGGTTTTTTGCTGTTTTTTTTTAACTACAGCAAATATATAATAATCATATATTACTTACATCCAGTTAGTTTGTTGAGTCTGGATCTTGCTGTGTTGCCGGTCTGGTTGTGAATTTATGAATTCAAGCTGCCTTCTGGCTCAGCCTCCCATGTAGCTACAGGTTCCAATCTTTCTTTTCCTTTAGTTTTTTTGAAACAGGGTTTCTCTGTGTAGCCTTGACTGCCTTGGGACTCACTCTGTAGACCAGGCTGGCCTCAAACTCAAAGAGATTCATCTGCCTCTACCTCCTGAGTGCTGGGATTAAAGGTGCATACCACCATCACCTGGCTCCAAGTTTTAATCTTAAAGTATGGCTTGAACCTAACACTGAGGGAGTCTCAAGATAGAAGACAGAAATCTTCACTGACCAAATCTATCAATTAGTTAATTCAATCTGTTAGTTATGCTTTTACCTCAGTAAATTTTGCTTTTAATATACCCAGGTCTTTATCCCTAGCCTTTGTGATCTGGTATTACTAAGACTGTGGCAGTCATTCCCTGCTTAATATCCTAGAGCTTTATCTTTTGCATTTATTTTGAGCATGGTTGGGGTGGGTGCCTCATAGCATGCATGTGGGTGTAGGTCTGAGGACAAATTGCAGGACTGAGTTCTACCACGTAGGGTCTGGGAGTCCAAACCAGGCCATCTGACTTAGTGGCAAATGTCTATATACACCTGAGCTATCTCTTGCTAACATGGCATTTTCTGTATATTTAAATCAGCATAATCTAGACATACCCCATTCCTGTCGGCACCAGGTCATAAGAATCCATCTGTTGTAACTACTGTGTTCTGTCAACAGCTGCAAGAAGATATACTTCATAAGATCACTTTCCATGTGTCAGTCTCTTCATACTATCCTTCCTATTATTATGTCTTGTCCCATAAGGGACACAGATTGTTCAGTGCAGCACACTTCCTATGCCCTTGCTACCATGGCCATGTCATGTAGAGTGATGCTTATAACAGTTTCAGTGCCCAGAATCCCCCAAAGTACAGCATGGGTGCTGCAAAGAAACACTGGAACCCCAGCTGAGGAGGCTGCCAGTTTGCTGTGTGACTGCATGTTGCCTCCCCTCTGGTCCTTCTTATCAGGTGCAGGGACTGTTAATGCAATCCCTGGGCATTTTCATTCCCAAATGCCACTTACTCTGGATTCTGTGGCCAGAGCTAGGGTGTTGAGACATAAGATCAGCTAGTGGCAAAGATCAGTGCTGTGTCACTTTCAGCGACCTCCCCAATTAGTCAAAGCAGTAGCTAGGGGTCCCTTCTCGGCATCCCTATTTCTGCATGGGCCCTAGGCACTCCTCTCCTTCCGACTTGCCCAGCTGCATTGCAGCCACTACAGTCTGGCACCCATGTACAAAGTGCCAGTTTCTAGGAAGGCAGCATCGGCATCCCTCATGGCATCTCTGTGAGGTGTGTGGGTAGAAAGTGGTGCTGCTAATGTTCAAATCCAAGTCCATGTGGCTTGCATCAACCCTCCACATGCTCCATGAGTTTACAGTGTGACTTGTAGAGTGGGTCAAAGGCACCAGAGCAGTACCTGGTGCTGAGGACAGATCCTTTCTAGCACTGACTGCATATTTACGTGTTATCAGTTACTCCACTAAGTTCTGTGATCATATCATATGCATATAATCTTGAAATGAGCCATTCTATCTCCTTTTAAATAAGAAACCAGCTTAGTTGTCACTTGCCCAGGATTTGAACCCAGGCAACCTGGCTTCAGGCTAGCAATAGGTTGCTATGTTCTTATCCTGGCAATGCCTCTCTGCTGACAGTGTAGTAACTAGATTATGTAACCCCATTTCTCCTGAGCCCTGTTATGAAATAAACACGTGTCTTCTAAAACAGTGGATAGCCTGATAAATTTCCTCATTGATATGTCCATTTCTATGACAGTGTAGTGTCGTAATTGACATATTAGTAGTATGCCCAGAATGGCCAATCTCCAATGAGCTGTGTAGCTTTAGGCAAGCCTAATCTCTCTGAACTTCCATTTTTCTCACCTGGAAAATGGCCTCAGCATTCGTTGAGGGGATTAGACCTGGTGTGATGGATGTGTTTGCTTCTAAAAATCAGTGTTCAGGGCAAACAGTCTCAGAGACACATGCCTGGTGGGCCTGTTTCTTGGGTAAGGAAGCCAGTTTGCTTTTTTTTTTTTTTTTTTTTTTTTTTTAGTAGGAGTGACCATTGTTGCAGAGTGGAACAAGCGACAGAGGTGGTTCTGTGGCTTTTCTTTAGCCTAAGTCTGGACATCAGCTAAAGTTTGTTCGGGCCAAGTGCAGGAGAAGCACAGAAGGGGTAATATAGAGCTGGGGCCATGAAAGAATGGCTGAAACAGAGTTTCAGAAGATAAAAGGAAGTTAGGAAGGGATGGGGCTGAAGAAATGGCTCTTGCAGAATACTGGGGATCAATTCTCAGCACCCACATGGCAGCTCACACCTGTCTGTAACCCTGACACCCTCACACAGACATACATGCAGGCAAAATACCAATGCAAATGAAATAAAAATTATTTAAAAATAAAAAATGTTAGGAAGGGACTTAGAAAAATTAAGAGTGACCACTGGACTGGAGGCCACATAACTCATGTTGGGGACAGGGTCTGGGACTCTGGGAAGGGGTGCCAGGCAGAAGGGTAAGGCTGAGAGAAAGACAAGCAGAGCTCGCAGACATGGAGGATGCTGGCATGATGCAGGGGAATGGCCTCAGAAACCTAGATATGCGCTCTTCAGTGGTTTAAAGGTGTTTCCACAGGCAAGCTCTCTCTCTCTAATGACACACCCAGAGGGGGAATTCCTCGTTCTTAACCATCATATGAGGCCTGGGTTCAGTGTGCAGCACAACGGTTTCAACAGGCTTCAACCCCCTTCTCAGGTGGCAAATGTTTCCACTGGAGAAGAGAGACTACAATGACCCCAGGATTTCTCAAGACTCTAACACCCACCAAAAAGGACAATTGCAGCCAGGTGTTGGTGGTGCATGCCTTTTGTCTCAGCACTCAGGGAGGTATAGGCAGGTAGATCTCTGTTGAGTTCAAGGCCAGCCTAGTCTACAGAGCGAGTTCCAGGACAGCCTCCAAAACAATATAGAGAAGCCCTGACTCAAACAACAACAACAAAAACAAAAAGGACAATTGTTTATTTTGCCAGGGTGGGGCTCATGAAAGCGTAACACTGTCACCCCTCCAACCTACCGTTAGCTGAAATGTAGCTTATCAAAGTTCCCCAAAGCCTTTAGAGCATCCTATGTGAGGAAGGACTGGGCACAGAAGCAAACACAGCAGCACCCATTACCACTGCTGTTGCTGTTGAACCCTTAGGCCCTCTTAAAATAACCTGTAGGGTAGGGGGAGGGTGGATGGGCAAGATTATGAGCTTCAGGTGTTCCAACTACACAAAGACACCATATAGCAGGCCAGCCTCTTTCTTGTTTCTCCCATCTCTCAACAGGAGACACAGGTGCAAAGCACAAGGAGAATGCAGGCAGGAAGGGCGGGTGGTGGAGACGCTAGGGCACATGGACCACCAATTCTGGTCTTCTGTGGAAATCTGGGCAACACTTGGAGGCTGTTTTTTTCTTTTCTTTCAAACTGGACTAGAGTGGTGCTACGGGTTTGTACACTGCACTGAACTGAGTATATCCTTGAGTTTCTGGGGGGTAGCAGCGTATTTCAGTGGAGTTCTTTCTTTTAGGCAGAATAAAGACAGGAGACCTGTTCTTTCTATCAGCTTTATTTTTGTAAGGATACATTGAAACGTTAGATGGAAACAGCTAATGACAAAATGTAGAAGAAATGAGGTGTCAGCATCTACAACCACTGCTACAGTAACATATGAGTATGCATTTTCATTACATGTTTACTTTGATATTGTCTCGTTATATATGTGATATAATGGAGAATACGTTACATAGGTATCCTGCATTTCAGAGAAGCAGGAGGTAGAAAACCAGCCCTGCCTGTGAAGGATGCTGATCACCCCCATAAGCCCCGGAGACCCAGCTAAACTCTGGAGGGAAAGTTCTAAGAATCACAAGAAAAGGACTTTGCAGTCTTCTTGAACACAAAGAGCAGACAACTATATTACAAGGGATTCCACTTGTCACAGTTTTGAAATGGCACATTCTTGTTGATGACAGACCTGTGCCTGCTCAGTTGCCCCCCCTAGAGCTTTTGTCTCTTTTATAAGATGACTCTCAGAACTGCAGGAACGTCTGAGGAGGCTCAAATATTGTCATGCAAGTTTCCAAACCCATAAACTATTTTTTTTACTATTGATTAAAACAAAACAAACTTTTTTAAAAAATTAAAAAGGACAGGAGGGTTAGTTTTGTTAATCTTCCAGAAGTAGTCACTGTGACGATGCTCTTCTGAAACAGGCTCATTTCTCAGATGTGCTTGGGCTTTCCAAATCGCCTGTGTGTTCCACGCTTTAAAGTAGGAACGCTCAGAGAACACGCCACGTGGGGGAGTCAAACGTTAGTATGGGGGAAAAGTCAGTTGAGACTGACAGCTAAGTTCAAAATGTTAACTCTGGAAATTTGTGTTAGTCATGTGAAAGCACACAAGAACAGAAAGAAGATCAGAGTTTTGATGAAGTTAAACCATGCATTCTGACAAGTTCTTTAACTGCTCAAAGAAGAGGGTGAGCAGTGAGTTGGAGCAGCCGCTACAACTCTTACACATCAGTCAGTCATGTGACTGCACAGTGGGTCCCAGCTGAGCCCTGAATGGCATCTCAGTGGGAGCCCTATCGCCTATGCTTCTTGCTTACATCATGAAGTGGCTACATGGTTAGCACTTTTCTGCTCTATGAGAAACATGCAGAAGAGTCAATCTACGTTTTTGTATTTGCCATTGCAGCAACAGAGAAATTATTTTTGCTGCAAGGTTGTTCTTTGCTAAATCTTAACATGATCACTGTGTGCCCTTGGTTGATTAATACTGTAAAATGGGAGAAAAGAGAGAAGGAACAACTTTAAAGAGGTGAAAACCCACACTTCCCCTATGGATGGTACAGAGGGGAGTGAGCAAAGGACACAAAGCATGGTTCAAATACCATTTTACAGGACAGGAGCCCCTGTCAAGTTACAGCTTTTTGGCACAGTCGGGGCAATACACCTGCTCATTATGAAACACAAAGCGCTTGTTGGCCAGATTCACGGAGCATTTTTTGCAGTGGAAGCAGTAGTCGTGCCAGGATTGTCCTTCATAGGCCACCACACTGGAGCCTTTACCAAACCCTGTGGAAAAACACAAGAAAACAGAGAGACAGCTGAATGAAGACAGATGAGGAACCCGGGAGTCAGAGATAAAATGACAACTTGCCCGATCATAGAGCCGACAGGCACACAGTCAGTGTCTGCCCGGCTCTCTGCTCCCCTCTACTCCACCGCGCATTGTCTCCCACCGCGCATTGTCCCCCGCGCCGCCACTGTCCCCCGCGCCGCCGCAACCCTTCTATGGCTGTCAAGAACCTGAAAAGATGCCAGAGCTCAGCCAATGGCTTCCCTGATTTAAAGAACCCCTGTTCCCATGCCACCACCACTATAGCTCTGTGACATAACCAGTGTCTTTTAAAGTCAGGGCCATGGCATCAAAGTGGCCACCAGGAGGCAAACTTGGGCTGTTTGTGGGGTGTACACTTACCGGGCCTCGAGGAGCTGCTAAGCTTCGATTTTTTCTATAAAGAACCACCACCCACGAGGGACAAGTCCTCTCTCCACCCGGATGCCTGCCCCGGAGGTTGGCGCTGGGAAACAGGGTGAGAGGCAAGCGTTTCCCGTGGCACACTGG
Organism: Cricetiscus sungorus; assembly: GCA_030556225.1. NCBI lineage: Eukaryota > Metazoa > Chordata > Mammalia > Rodentia > Cricetidae > Cricetiscus > Cricetiscus sungorus. The sequence goes on from JANBXA010000726.1 coordinate 14,671,735, forward strand.
GGGCTTCCTAGCTTTAGAGACTGGGTGGCTCACTCTTGACACAGTCCTTTTCCCTGAGGATGGCAAAAGTCTTCTCAAATGTACATTTCAAGGCTCCCCGGGGAGATGGGAAAATTGGAGGCAAGGGAAAGGGCTCAGGGCACGTGGATCGCGGCCGCAAGATGAGGAATGAAGTGATTAGCTTTGCTTCTGATCACAAAAAGATTAAAAATAAAGAAAAATGACCTGGCTAGCAGGGCCCCCTGCACTAGCCTTCCACTATGGGGTGCTATAACGCCAGCTTTTAGCTTTCCAGCCTCCCTAGCCCTCCCCATTCCCTCTTTCCATCCCCTCCCTCTCCCCAGCTTCCCATCATTATCCCCTCATACCCCTTGGCCCCCTCCCACCCCCAATTTCCCCCCTGAGCAGTGCCTTGCTGTCAGGCTTGTGAACTGGCATGGTTAGTTGGTCCAATAGTAGTCAGGAAGTGTTCTGCATTGCAAGGGTTAACCTGGCCTGGGAGATAATCCAAACTATTTGGGGGGGCCTTTAGGACCACAATGGTAGGGGCAGAAGGGCATTGTCTGGGGGTCTTTGTGGATGAAACCGACGCCAGGAAATGAGAGATGGTCACCATGCGCAAAGCCTAGCCTGGCAGACTCAGCAAGGACTCTTTGGCCTACCAGTGATGGGGTTCTTGCATCCAGCACACTTCTTGGCCACAAAGTTCTTGTAGCAATCCACGCAGTAATACTGGTCCTCCACAGCGGTGAAACGCTGCCCAGCCAGCTTCTTAGAGCAGGTAACACACACAAAGCACTCGGCATGCCAGGGCTGATCCTGGTAAGTGATTCCTCCAGATGTGATGGCCTAGACCAGGGAGTGTAGTTCCGGGATTCAGATTCAACAACCAGGCACTGTGCTGGGTGCTTTGGTATACAGTATCTCATTTCATCACCATTACAGCCATGGGAGGCAGGTGCTATTATTATCCCCAATTTACAGATGAAGACACCAAGGCCTAGAGAAGGCAAGCCTCTTCACAAGTAGAAGAGGCAGGCCTCCAGAGCCAGGGCTGCCCAGCTCAGAACGGAGAGGCACACACACTGATGACCAGAATCAGCTGTGGCGCTGCTTTCTAACCCCAGGCTCCTCATCTGTAAAATGGGCACAATAATTCCTACGTCACAGGGCTATCATGAGGATGGAATGAGATAGTGTGTGTGCAAGCGCTCTGCAAACTCTCAAACACCAGGGAATAATACTCGATGCAGAATTACCACAACATACCTTGTTGCATTTCACACAATGCTTGGCAAACTTGGTCTCATGGCAAGTCACACAGTAGAAGTCCTCCCCTTTAGGGAAGAAGCTTCCGGTCCCAATGACTTGCTTGCAGTTGCTGCAGGTGAAGCAATCTTTATGCCAGATGGTGCCCTTGTACTCCACGTTCTGGTCTCCTGCGGAGGGAAGCATTCCAATAGCCCCACTGACAGGCTCTGCAGGGGGCTGCATCCACTCAGCTCCCCGTGTACCCCCAGAGGTGAGGGGATGCAGGCCCTGCAGTCAGTGGCCTCCCTCAACCTATCCCTGTGTGTTACTTGCAGTCATGCCAACCCAGGGATCTATCACAGGTGGGGATCCTGGCAGTATTACTTAGGATGAGGTAGCTGAACCCCCACGCTCCCACCTCCACCCTTGCAATGACTTAAGTGTCTTACTAGGGGGACTATCTAACCCAAGGATGCCTGAGGAAGAAGCATGCAACAGTCACTTACTATACCCAAAGGAGAAAACGCTACATACTTTTCACTTCATTCTCTTGCCACAGACTGTTCTCGCCAGTGCTCTTTAGTCTCCGAAAGTGTGCGCGCGTGTGAGCATATATATGTACGCATATATACGTGTACGCATATGTGTACATAGATATGCTAAAATCTCAAAGCAGCTCACAGCAATGTTAGCCCCACTTTGACAAGCAAGCACACATCATGTCTACTGTCAGGGTAGGAAGGGGCCAGTACCTGCCACAATGGCCTTGAAGCACCCTTTGCACCTGGGGGAGTCCTCCCGAGTGGCACACTTGTTGCACAGGATCTTGCCATCCTTGGACACAAAGGTCTCGCTGGCCAAGGGGTGAAGGCACTTGGCACAACGGAAGCAGGTGTCATGCCAGTAGCGATTCTTATAGTGCACCTCCTGGACATCAAGCAGAGCAGGGTGGCCACCGTGAGGGGCACTGGGTGCAGTGGCAGTAGCCTTACCATCAGATATCAGGTTCTCCAGGGTCGGGTAACTACTCACTCAGATGCCAGCCCCTTCCATGTGGGGGTGCCCTGTGGTAAGTGCTTTTAGGAGTAACAGGAAGAATACTGTAGTGTAGATGCAAGCCTCATAGTTCCCACAGGGCATAAGAGAAGAGGTAGGAGAGCCCTCCTCACAAATCTGAAATCCAAAATGCTCCAAAATCTGAAGCTTTTGAGGGTTAACAGAGCTCACAAGAAGAAAAGCACAACTGGCCTCATGTGCTGGGTCAGACTCACAATGGCAGAGCATAGCACACAGTTTATCCTGTGTCCCTGGGGAAAACAAGACCCTTCCAGTACCTTCCGCTACAGCACATAAATGTCATTCCACACACGGCTACTTTAAAAGAAAGGAACAACAATAAAAGAAAAGGAGGCCAGAGGCCATGAATTTGAGAGAAAGCGTGCAGGGGCTGGGGGAATGCCCAAAAGGGGTTGGAAGGAGGAAAGGGGAAGGGGAAAAGGATAGAATTGTTTAATTAAAAATAAAAACATTGTATAAAAGCACCTTCAGGCTATTAAACAGAGGATAAATAGAATGTGAATAACTTTTTGTGTTTAGACTTGGGTATCTTTCATTAAATATGTGGAGGAATTATAAAACAAGAAAATCCAAATTTCTGTTGCCAGGCATTTCAGATAAAAGGCTTCCAACCTATATAATGCAAGACTTGGCAAGGGCCTTAGTGGGCCATCTAGTCCAAAGTCGTCATCATCATCATTATTATTATCAATAATAATAATAATAATAATAATAATAATAATAATAATAAAAGCTAAAGACTTCAGAAGAACCCTGGGAAGCAGAGCACCTGCCTCATATACTTAAGGCTGCTGTGATGAGAACTCAAACACGGTGGCATTGCTGGTAAGGCTGCAAGAAAACATACGAAGCCCAGCCTGTCCTGCTCCCCCTCAGGGACTGCAGTTACCTTGGCATCAGCACTTATGGGCTTGCGGCATTCCACACAGGTGTTGGCGCAGAACTTGTCAAAGCACTTTAGGCAGCAGTGGTGGCCATCCTTCTGCACGTACTTCTTCCCCTGCAATGGGTCCCTGCAGTAGTGACAGTCGAACTTCTCAGACATGGTGCCCACCTTATAGCTGGAGGGACCTGTAGAGGCAGGCAAGCAAGCACAACAAATGATCAAGAGGAAATCCAAGAGCACTCTGCCACAGACGGCCCTGGACGGCCCTGCGCATTGCTGCCATGTAGCTAGGAAAACCGTCTAAGTCCTCAGGGCCCAGCTTCCACTTCAGTCTGGCTAGTTACCAAGGCAACTGATACTTCACTATGGCTCCCAGGAAGAAATTCCTCTGGTTTGAACACTAAGTGCCACATGTCAAGGGCCAGTGATTCCCTGAGGACATGTCAGAAATCATATGCTGACTCACAGGACACTGAGGAGGACAAGTGGAGCAGAGCTTATGCTAAGGTCACCACACAGAGGGATTCTGGGAGATACATCCGTTGTTGAACAGTGAGGAGGAACAGAAAGGGGAATGGAAAGGTGAGGTGGGCAGGAAAAGGTAAGATCCCTAGGCAAGGCCCTGTGCATCACCGCGCAGCTCCACATGCTTGCTGCCCCAGGGGCGAGCACAGAGCAAGAAGCCAAGTAGGGGCTGGGAACACTGCTCCTGGCTGCCCACCACATGGCAAGGCAGTAGGCTCCCTGACAGCTTTTATCTCACACCATGTCGCCTTTTGTGGGGCTGGATAGTTTCTGGTGGCCCACTTCCCTTCTGTCTGTACAATTCTAGTAATCAGAACAGAAGCTTAACACCTAAGTGGTTAACCACTAGGCACACCTGCAACCCTCATGAACTTCTTTCAAATATTTAAGTGCACTTGAAACCCAGCAAAAAGCAATTTTAGTCCTTGAACAGATCCCCAAAAGTTTTGTCTCAGGTACTTTACTCAAAGCTGGGGCCTGGGCAACAGGGCTACAGAAGTGGCATTCTAGCCTGGCACGGGCACATTTTGCAATTGTGGTGTATTTGTCACGGTAAGGTGTAGTTTTGGAACGCATCAAAGTCAGATCTTTCTGAGGTCAGGCCAGTGAGAACTGGCCTATTCACTGAAGTGTTCCTTTGGGCATATTCGCTGTTCTAAACAGCCAGAGTTTCAACTATAACCTGGGAAACTGAGTCTGCAAAGAGTTAAACTGATCATTCCAAGAACCTCCTCCCTCCATCCGCTCACAAGAACAGACTCCCTCTGCTCCCCACCTGCACCCCAGCTCTGGCCCTAGATAACCATATATGTCTGCTAATTTCCCAGAACCCTGGTAAGGCCTTCCATAGGCCCCTTGCCAAGTCATTTTCTAGAGAACCCTGCCACCAGGAAGACACCAAATTTAAGTTTCTATTAGCTCCCAATTTCTTTACACATGTGCTAATGTCTCCTCTCCCACTTAAAAAAGGCATTTACATGAGTAAATACAAAGCAATTATTTAATTTGTGTTACAAGTACAAGACCTGAAACTATGTGAACCCAAACTATTCATCCAGTGTGTAGTTTAGATAAAGAATGGGGGAAAGCAACCCGCACTTGCCTGCTACTCACCGCGTCTCTTCCACCAACTGAACAGCCCCAAACGCCTGCTGTGGGTTCCATCCCCAGATTTTTTTTTTAAATACAACCACATGTCCAAGTTGTTTGGATCCTGTTGCCACAGGCAACCAAATAGCAGAGAGTGAGCTAAGGAAACCACACCCTTTGTCTGGGAACCCGCTTGGGCGGCTCGGGCAGAAGCTGATGAACTCTCACTCAGACCCCAGTCAGTCAGTCTCTGCAGCCTGTCACTCAACAAGTGAAAGCAGGCAATGGAACACACACGGTGCCCGCTGCTTTCTGCTTCTACCACTCAGGCCCCTCATCTCAGAGAGCTGACACAGAAAGTAAATGAGTGACATTTGTATACAACAACAGTTGCCTGGCACAGTTCTCTTCTCTGTCAAGTCAATAGGGAAGAATACCAGGGAGGTTCCCTTGTGTGCCTAGGTTAGATACAAAGTACACACACACACACACAAGGAAGCCTGGCCCGTCTCCTTGAGTTCCCCAGTTAACTGAGAGGTATCTATCTGGTCAACTTCCTGTATGCTGCAGGCATGAGTATCTGGCCACTACTGCCTGTGGATAATCACTCTCCATTTGTTCTAGCTGTCTCTCCCATCTCACACAAGACTTTGTTTTCTTCTGCCATGGGGAACCTGTGCAACAAAGCTTTCTTGCAAAAGGCTGATTTGAGAAAGCAAGTGATTCTTTAGTAAGGGTATTTGCCAGGTTACCCTGATGGTACAGACCTTCAACCCCTGCTATCAGGAGACTGATACAGAAGGACTATAGGTTCAAGACCTATTTGTGCTCCTGAGTGAGTTCAGAGCTAGCCTATGCAATTTACTGAAACTGTCTTTTCATTTTTTAAAAAGTTTTAGAAAGGCTTAGCATACAGCTTAGAGGCAGGATCCTTGTCTAACACACATGAATCCTTGGTTTTATCCTTGGTACCACAAAACAAATAAAATGAAAGAGTAATTACACGGAACTCAAATGATCAGTGGCTCCTAGGTACCAATGGCAAGGAAACAGAATTTGTGTAGTACAACTCTGGTAGAATTTGACTTTTACACTCTTATCATCTTAGGCCACATTTAAAAAGCAATCATTCTCCCGTACTGGGTTGTCTACCTCTTTTTACTGTCACTCTTCTAATGTCTAAAAAAGCAGTAGTGGATTCTAAATATTTAATCTATTAACGAACTCTACTGAATGGCACCTAAAAGGAGTCCTACCCCTTTTATTACTGCTGAGTTCTAGCTTTATGGTTAAAACACAGGTGTCACACAAAAGGAAAAATGCTACAAAACACAGCAAGGGCCCTTTCTAAGTATCTAGGGGTTTGGTTATGGATTTTCTTTAAGTCAAAGTCTAATTAGTAGCCCAGGGATGGTCATGAACTTGTGGTGACCCTTCCTCTACTCTGACCTCCTAAATGTTGAATTTTTTATAGGCATGAGCCACCATGGCTAGCTGGTATCTAAAGGTTTTCAAAAGAAGGACAGCTACACTATGGTTTATAGTACCAGAGAAGTGCCTGCCAAGCCTTCCTCACTTTAAAAGCATCTATTTTCAGAGCTAATCCCCACAGTCTTCACTGCTCAGTCCCATAGCTACAGAACATGAACTGTTCAGCTTCTACGAATGCAAATGAAAAAGGATCCACAGGTCACTAATGAACATGTAAGTACCCAGGAGCAGGTACTTACCCTTTGACTGTCACATGATGCTAGGATCTAAAAATGTGTTGGGCCACATTTGTAGCTATTCTGGGATGCATCTAGTCTGTGGGTTGCAGGCTGGACATGCCTGTACCAAAGTGTATTGAAACCCCCCATCAATGAAAGTACACACCAACATAGCATTCCTTAACACAGGGTCCTAAAGCATACCAAGGAGACATCAGATGAGCCAACTCTAAGTTAATGGTACCAACAAAAAAGGCCTCAGTTCTTAGTGCTTTTAACTTTTTACTTTTGGCAGTAGAATTTTTGTATTTTAAAAGCAGGAGGAATCAGTATCACCTCAGATTCCCCACCACAGTATACTTAGGCCCAAACTGTGTACAGCTGGAGCAAACAGCTTACAACAGGACTATTTTAGGACTGATTTTTAGCAGTTGACTTAAGTCATTTCTATGTGTGGAAACACCTATTAATCAAGATAAAATAGCACGCCTAGCAATGTTGGCTTTATTGCCTAATGCACAAACAAGCTGGAATACTTAAAGTCTGTTAGTAATGTCAAATTCATGAACTTTAACAACTTTTTGCAAGAAATTGAAGTAAAACTTTAGGCAACTGAGTTTTCTAACCCCGTTTGTCCAAACCCTCACAGCATATGCCTTACTACAAAGCTGGACAAATATTCCTACTGGTGAGATAGTCACCACACCAAAACTTCATATAAAACATCGGCAGTATGCTCAAGACTAGAACACTCACAGGAACTAATGATGCCAAGAAGCCATCTGACAAACACCAATGCCTGCACAAAGGTCCTTAACGGAGAATAAATGTGCTAAGTGGTTGGCCCCATTAAAGTTGGAGCTACGCTTCAGGATTCATGGAAGGAGAAAAGCTTGCAGCCCCCTACCCCACCTTCATTAGAAATCACCAGATGAGAAAGAAACATGAACCTCTCTGGTGTAGCTCTATCAGCATTTACCTCTTAGGACATAATTTTCTCTCTTTAGCAATTTGTTAGTACATGATATTTTCAACCTTGTATACAGTACAAACCTCTAGACACTCGTGCCTTGACCTACGGTGGACCTATGGTGGTTTTAACTTACAAAGGTCATACATCTTTAAATGAAAATTCTTCTCCAAGAGATTGCAATGCTGCCTCCCTTAGTGATTTTGAGGAGGACACTGTGTCCTAGGATCCCTTCTCTGATGAATTTTAATCTCAGTGTGACCTTCATTTGTACATGGTAAAGAGGTTTTTGTCACAGAAAATTCTGCCACTATAATAGAAGCCCAAGGACCTAGTCTAGGACCTTATGTATCAAAATCCTTCAGTGTGTCCTGCTGGCAGACTGAAGCATCACTTCTGCTTTCAGAGATGAAGGAACCTTATACAATGCAAAATACTATGTCCTGATTTTAAATTTCACCTCCCATCATCCTAAGATCCTGAAATCTAAATCATACCTCCTAGTCATGTGAATTTTCATGATTTTTCTAAGATATCTTTGGTATAAATGTATTTAAGGAAGGCAACTATGGATGCTTTTAGCTTAATACAGTGAGAAATATGGCTGAATGATCAAATGTTACCTATCTATCGTAAGGTGGCAGTTTGACTTTCTTTCTATACCTGCTTTAAAAGACATGCCATTCTTCACTTAATGAGGAAGCTTCCTTTTTCATAAAAAAAAAAATCTTGATTTATACACAACTTGCCAAGAGGTGCTACAGAAAGCTCAATGTCTCACTAAAAGGGCCTAAGAGCCTGAGGGTGGTTCCATGAGAGTCTGACTTTAGATCCCCGGCACCCACATAAAAAGAGAGCTGCAGTGGCTGTGTCTGAGGAAGGAGTGACAGGACAATCCGGGAAGCTTGTACTGACCAACCAGTCTAGCTCAGTTCCAGGTTCAGTGAGAGATCCTGTCTCCAAAAATAAGGTGGAAAGTGACTGAAAACACCCAACACTGACCACTGACCTACACACACACACACACAAACACACACACACACACACACACACACACACACACACACACACGTTTAAGTACTCTCACACAGATGTATAGACACACAAATGAAAACTAACCTAGCTTCAAATGTAATCATACACCTATCCAACTAACACCAAGAAACAAAGTAGGAACTTGCTAATGGCCGTTTCTCCTGGAAAGCAAGTGATTCAAATGAACGTTTGAGGAGAAAGTGGGTGCTCTATCTAGGCAGCTTTCTTCTGTGTACTTTGCCTGACTGCTTGAACAACGCAAACACTGAGCACCACCCAGATGTAAAACAAAACCCAGCTTCTCCCTAGTCTGCTCATTGCTCAGTGCAGCACATCGGTGCCATAGCAATAAATATTGACTTCCAAAGAAAAGGACATATAGCACTCCCAAGGACATGCAACAAATGAAAGGAAGCCTCAGCTGATGAATAGGACACTTGTGACTTGTGTCACAGACATGCTGATACACCTGGACGTGTCATTAGACACTTGGGAATAAACACCTAAGTAGCCTCAGGGAGATGGAGCTTATGAGTCATAGCTGAAAAGCAGTCTATCAAATATCATAGAAACTTCAGCAAGCGGTATTTTTTGGGCTTAAAAATAGAACATGAACACAATGATTCAATGTTACTAGCAACTTCTCTAGAATGCCACATTTGGTAAAACAGTAGAAGCTCTTTCGGGACACTAATGTGCTGTTAAGAGCATTTTAGTTTATGTCTGGTGTCAAAGGGGCTGGATACAGTATTATTCAATGAAAAGATATTTGCATCTTACTACTACCCGGTCCACCTGTGGTGGAATTTTACCTTAATGTCAGGCATGCTACATGCAGCATGTTCTATCTCTCATATAGGAAGAAAGTTTGTGATCAGTGGCCACGGAACATGTCTTTTTAATTTTTCCAGCTGTGGAAAAGTGGTAGGAAGCCATTTAGTAGTCATTAAGAATACAAAATGTTTCCCTGGCTTCGCCTAGTGTTTGGCTGTGGGTTGTTGCATCTGTTCCCATCGGTTGCTGGGTGAAGCCTCTCTCTGATGACAGTTGGGCTACGCACCAATCTATAAGTATAGCAGAATATCATTAGGAATCATTTAATTGACTTTTTACCAGTCATATTTGGTTCTATGAAGCCAGGGGAACCCCACAAAAGAAGAGGAGGAAGGATAACTTGGAGTCAGAGAGTTTGGGGACATCACAAGAACATGACCCACACAATCACCAAGTAGAGCTCAAACAGGCTCACAGGGACCAAAGGGACAATCATGGAGCCAGGACAGGTTTGAGCTAGGTCCTCTGCATACACATTATGGTTGTGTATGCCTTAGTGTTCCTGTGGGACTCCTAACAGTGGGAGAGAGTATCTGATTCTCTTGCAAGTTTTTGGGATCCTTTTCCTCCTACTGGAGGGGTTGCCTCGTCCAGCCTTGCTATGAGGGTTTGTGCCTAGGTGTATTGTAATGTGTTACGGCAGCATATCTCTGGGAGGCCTGCTCTTTTTTCTTTTCTTTCTTTTTTTTTTTAAAGGGAAATGGAGCAGTGAATCTGAGGGAGAAGGGAGGAGGGGGAGGAGGGCCTATGAGCAGTAGAGAGAGGGGAAACTGTTGTTGGAGTGTAATCTATATAAAGAATAAAAATTAAAAGATAAAAGAATACAAAACATTTGGTTTTCCCCTCATCCTAATCTTCTGAGTCCCAGTCAGTGATTTAAGGAGGCAGTCCATTTTCATTCCGCTCCTCTTCCCCTAACTCTCAATTTCCATTTCTGGCATTAAAAATGGCCTGGCTGGCATGTGCGAGGGCTACTAAGTAGTTGGCTGGTGAAACGAACTATTAACTCTAGGACATAAAAATGATCGTAACTATCTCTACATCCCCATCCTGGGCCATGACTGGAAAAGCAAAAAGAGTAAAAGGAATTGAACTGATACTTTTGCAGACAAAAATGCTCAATGCTGAACATATACAGTTTTGGCCTTAAAATGTCCTCTGATTGTGTGGATGACCATTAAATATGAATCCAAATCCAAAGATCTGAAACTTTTTTGCTCAACCAATGCCCATGTCAGAGCAACACTGATTTTCCTTCTGTGGGGGCTCTTGCTCCTCTATGGAACTAGTTATTCTCTGTGGCTACAGACCAATGAACTTATTAACATGATGCAAACTGTTATTTCTTGATTGGAAAAATCATGTAACAAGTGTAAACAATTGTTCTAACAATTTAGGTATTATTTGTTTTTAGTATTGTTTATTACAGTATTGTTATTTATTATTACCTAACAACTTAGGTAACATTCTTAGGTATATACCATAAATACCACCTATTAAACCTATTGTTTTGGCCCTTAATTAGTAAATCATTCTACCAGTGGATAAGTAATCAAGGTCCATTAGGACAACTGCTACAGCTGACTGTTTGGCAGATAATCACAATCTCAGGCATGTAGCAACCATGTTTGTAAAACTGTTACTGTGGATTACAGAAAGCAAAGTTACAGAAAAATCATCAAACAGATCTTGAACACTTAGAAACAAAGCAGAAATTACATATTAATGAGTTCAAGTGCGAAACTGCACTGTAGCACGTGTGCTTTAAAATATCAAAAAGGTAATTTATTCAAAAATACTCCATTGTCAAAATATAAACAGGCAATCCCAAGTTTCAAAAAAATAAAACTTCCAAAAACAACCATCTGTAGTAACTTTGTCCATTAACCTGGGAGTTGGGGAGTTAGGACAGAGCAAGTGTTTGGTTCCAGCCTATTTATCCTACTTTATCAGCTCCAAGAAAGGGAACTGTTATTTGGGCAGAGGGCACCAGAGCAACAGCCACATTCTAGGCTTTGGGGAGTGACACAGACAGCAAATTAACCTCACAGAAATGGACGTCCATCCTTTAGTCCCTATTTCACAGACATCTTGTTTTTAGGGCCAAAAGGCTCCCTAATGGTGGGCTACAAAACATGTGGGAAACCCTCACCCTGGTCTTTATCTAGAAGATAGAAAACTTTTTCAGCTGAGAATATAACAAATATTATTGTCTATAACAGAGACCTATGACTGTTTCTTTAGAAAATTAAGAATACTGTTCAGACAAAAAAATCGCTAATAACCCTCCCACAAAACAACAATCAAACATCTTTCCTGACATCATCTCTTATGTTCCATGTCACATCCTGAAAAGGTAAAACAATGTTTTAAAAAAATCAAATGTCTAAGCTTCCTTGAGGAAGAACACTCTCATCTTTGAAATAGCATGAGAACAAACAGATACCAGCTAGGATTTACTTACCATTTACACAACACTAAAATCATTCAATCCAAAATTATCTTTATACAAATGACAGATTCATTGGCCTGGACAACTGTCCTTAAGATAAGAGAAAGAACAGGGAGTTTTTACCTGAGTGTCTTTGAGAAGCCATGGCTCAGAGGCCAAGTTCAGGAGCAGCACCTAGACCCGTCTTCTCTCAACCCCAGATGATAACGCTGTGGCTCATTTGTGAACATACATTTAAGGGGAAGCAGCTCACACAAAAATAACCAAGAGCAGATGTCCCACCCCTCCCCTGAGATCACAACCTTAATCCCACTAGAAAATTCTTAACCATTTTAGGTGATCCAAGGGAGAAGAATAGGACCCAGTAAAAATACCAAACGCTACATATAAATACCTGTGGGGCTACTCAGCATCCAAATTAGCTTCAGAGCCAGAGAGGCCACATAGAAAGTCATCCCTGTACCGGAATAAAATTTGGACTCAGCTCTGACATAGCTTCATGCTGAGCCAACCTTATTAATTCACTTTATATGCCACAGGAGCTTGCCTCTAGTACTATAAATAATGCATTTCTTTTTTTTTTTTTTTTTTTTTTTGCCCTGCTAATGATGAAAGTAACTATAGGAGATGGACTTTCACTACCAGTGTAATTAAAGGAGGTTAGACACTACAATGAGAATGCTTAAGAGCATTAAAGACATTTAATGTCTTCCTGGCTATGTACCAGCAAACAGAAGATCATTCAAATGTGGAGCAATTCTAGCCACTCTAACCCCAGCATCAGACAGAATGGAATGGTAGGGGTCCCACACATGTACAACCCTGCTACATCTACAGTAGAGATGGTCTGGCTTACACTTCTTGCTGCCAGGGACAGTGATAAAATATGAATACAGATATCAAGCATCATACATTATAGTAGCTCCACAGGCCATCGTTGGTTGGATACTTGGCGACTGTGAGCATGTTCAAAGAAAACCCTCAAAGTCTTTATAGAACTTTTCTTTGCCTTGGCTCCCGCCTCACTGGCTCCCTTGCTGTTACCTGCACCCTTTCAGCTGTTTCTATCTCCACCTCAAGTCTTCACCCAAGCCATTCTAAAAGCGGAGTCTCTGACCACCCACAGTTACAACTTGGCCCATCTTTCTCCCATTCTTCCCCTGCTACTCTTCCCCAATCTGATGTTCCTTCGGTTCTAAAGCCCTTCTACAATAGCCATTAAAGTAACATCTCTGTTTTTGGTTTTTTTCTCATTCTTCCCTCTGCCTGATCTAGAACACAAGCCAGCTCCTGGTAAGTGTTCAAAAGCCATGTGTTAGAGGAATATATTAAGACAAGCCAAAAGCATCAATCCTCAAAAAGACAGGCCCATCTGGAATCTAAAAGGTGGCTTTGGTGCTGGAATATGCCTTTAATCCTAGCACTCGGGAGGCAGAGGCAGGTGAATCTCTGAGTTCAGGCCAGCCTGATCTACACTGCAAGTTCCAGGACAGCCAACGCTACACAGAGAAGCCTTGTTTCAAATAAGAATGACTCTGGCATCACCTCCAAGAGAGGGAAAACCCTTCACTATGCAGCAGTCTAGCTACTTAACAAGCACTAGTTTGTCCGTTCATGTACGCTTCTGGCTGAGTGCTAGGGCTGTGCTTTGCTTGTCCTCATGTTCCTGCAGCACAGAGTATGCAAATGTGATGTGGACTGATGGATAAATGAGTTTCCTTTAAGTTTTCAAGGAAAAGTCAGTCAAAAAGATAACTAAAATTGCTGCTTACTCTTAGTTATCTCGAGACTGGCATAAGAATAAAATTCAGAATGTTTACTTTAAAAAAAATAAGCCTAGGAAAATAAGGTATGTGGCATTGTGCTCTCCACACCCTCCTAGACATTTCCTTGTTCAGGATGATTAAGTTATAATAGACTGACTAGTTACAACAATACCGCACCCCTAAAATCAACTTACACTTTTCACTTAGGGGGGAGTGTTCTTACTTTATTAGGTGATTAACCTTTAACACATCCTAAACTGTATATTTTAGTGAGGCATTCCTTTCAGTAGGGTCAGTGTAATTTTAAATGCCCCTCTCAGTGCTGTGAACAAGCTTCATGTACCTAATGCTGTCTTATAGAACAGCAATTCTAGTTTCAAGCTTGATACTGTGATGTAGATTTTATAGCAACTGGGCAATTAGTTTAGGTGTTGGTTCATTTTGAAAAGCAAATAGAGACTATGGACACATGGCTTCATAAAGTTGGCAAATATACTTGGGTCTATTTGTATCAATGATAAGAGAATATACAAAGACATGAGAACTACTTTGTAATCACTAGTTAGTCAATAATGACAATCCAGTATGATCTGGGTATTCAATCTACTACTGTAATATTCTACTTGCAACATACACTGACTACGTAACTGGGCTTTTCCTAAGAGATTTTATAAGACATGATTAATGTCTGTTGGGACACTGGCCCCCAATGTTAATGTCAACTTTCACAAAATTAGACTTTCAACAAACTAAAAACATTATGGTCTATTTATTTTCAATGTTCCTGGGTACCTTACAGAGCTCGATGGTGAGACCCTATTGTAGAAGATACCTCATACCTGAGTCATAGAATGTTGAGAAACCAAACTGGTACTCATTTGGAAGCTTTATCCCTACTGACTAGCTTTCATATTGCTGGAAGGTACTAGGGCACACTACCAGAGGAGAAAAATAGCCATCGCTCTTACCCAGCTATGAACCCTGCAAGCTACAGTAACAACTGGCCTGATAAGATAGAGCAATAGTGGCATGAACGTTATGGGAGTATATAATCACTTTATGATTATATTCAAGTCCCATTCCACAAGATAAAGCCTACATTTGGTACCATTACTAGGGCTAAGAATCTGTGGCTAGACAGGTCATAAACCATAGGAGAGAACATACTACTATTACTCTGCTATATTGAATAGTATTAAATTCATTTCTAAATTCTAAAGTTCATTACAACCTTGAATAAGTTCATTTTTCAGCCCTCAACGGAGAATCTTCTTTTTTTCAGGAGACAATGATTAACACAGAAACCCCACAAATGACAAAGTGCAGAGACTAAGACTAAAGAAAATTCAACCCTAAATGAGACATCTCACACCACATCCTTGTAATAGTTATTCACTTTGCCTATGACCTTGAGCTGTCCTGATAGAGGTGGTGCTTCTTGCCTGCTGATGTGACCTCTTAAAAAGAAAGGAGAGAGGGGATCATGCTCTCTTGGGTGATGAAGATCAGGTCAGACAACATGAAGCAGTGTGTGATGGGTTCACAGCTTTCCAAGGCCTCTGCAACTCGATTTACCATATCCTGTATTCATGAGTGTATTTCCCCCTTTCATGTCTTAATACATCCTTGTTACCCCTTAAACAGATGCATTTCTGCATCTGTGGATTTCTTACTACACATTCCCCTTTTCCAAGGTTTATAGATAGTTGTGGAAGAGGTGGGCAGAAAGATTATAAGAGCCAGGGACCATGGATGACCACGAGGAAAATAGTGTTTCCAGGTACAACAGGGTATTTGCACACATGGATTCACAGTAGTCAAGACAGCATGCACAAAACCTTCACAGGCTCTAGCCAGACAGAACCCCAGTACAGAGAGGGAAGGGTGGATAGCAAATCCAACTACTAGTTTAATCACAATTAGCAACTGATAGCTGCTGTGAGAGGAAGAGTCATTTTCCTTAATGATGTGGCCCCTGGAAGGTTGACCACACTTCACGAGAAGACCACACATTCAAGAGTATATAAGCAACACAAACTGTACTTGATGGGTTTAAATAACAGACAATACAGAGTGAACGGGGTTGGATTTGGGAGGGGTTCAGAGAGAGATGTGAATATAATCAAGACATATTGCATGAAATTCTTAAGAACTAAAAATGAGGATTAAAAAGTAAAATAAAAATTTAAAAATGCCCTTTTCTATGAGAAAAAACTTTCTCAGTAAGAACAGGTAATAAATTGTCCCATCTTGGCTCAACTGTTCAGACACTTCAATGGTTATTTAGCAGATAGCAACAGTCACTAGCTTCATTGGCATTTGAGCTGATCTTGTTATATATTAACTGCATGATATTTAACAATCTTTTCAATAATCACTCTACTGTTTACAAAGTTGTACTGTTTACACTGTTGGGAAAGCTGGCTGGCAAATAGTGAACAATTCTCTTTGTCACCTATCCTGTGTTAGCCAAACCAAGATGAATTTTTTTATTGAGTGCTAGGCATCAAATTCCTTCAGTCCCCTCTAGCATGTGATTCCCTCAAGACCATTTACATGAGAGTTTATCATCTACTCATCTTTGTTTTCCAACAATCCATGGATGCATTCTATTTTCTCCCTGGGATCCATCCATGATTATGCTACCCCATCCATTCATTTCTCTTATATGACCAACACTTGAACAGATGTCCTACTATAATGTACTACAAAGTGACTTGCTAGACAGGAAAAATAAAATATGGTCTTTACTGTGAAGTGTTACTTGGACAGATATACTAATTGTTTCTATGCAAGGCAGAACATCACAGTGTTACAGGAAATATATACAATGTTAACTCTATTTATCCCCCTATCAAGATGGGAATCAGAAAACACTTGATAGACATCATAGCATCTAAGTCATGCCTGATTCCTGAACAATGAAAACAGTACTGTGCAGAAAATGAGAAGGGGCCATTCAAGAAAAATGTAGAATGTGGGTCAAGTTATGACAGGAACATGAAGCATGCTCAAGAAACAGGATGAATTCTGCTTGGGAAAAGGCTGTTAGAAGCAAGTGATAAGGACATGATGCAACCAAAGCTAGAGGCAGGAAAGCCAGAACACACAGGCCTTTTTTTCAATTGGTGTAAAGGAAGTGTAAGATCTGAGTGATAAGGGTAGATAGCAAAGGAATAGTCTAAAGGCTGGGAAGTGCATTTGACCAGATAATATATATGACAGGGCTAAATGAATATGAGGCACTAGCAATGGGGACAAAAAGAAAAGACTAGGTAGAAGGGATATTATAGGACAGGATATTACAGGGCAGCATAGAGGGAGTCACTAGTTGTAAAGGGATATAGTAAAAAAAAAGCCACCTGACGTTATTGCGGGTGTGCAGGGAAATAGGGGAGAATGTGTGAGGCAGAGCCCGTGTGAATGAATGCCACTTCATCCAGCCCTTTTACAGTGAGGTTCTTCTGAGATGTCCATAGCAAATGTATTTCAATTGTATCTAGCATTTTAAGTCAAGAAAGACCAACTGTAATATCGTAATGGAATCCCATTTGTGGGACATGTCATGCTTCAATATAATCCTAGACTCTACCTCTGAACTGCCACTGGGAGGATCACACTTCAAAGTTCAAATGGGTGAAACCCAACAGTCAAGCATCAAATGTGGTGACCCACTCGGCCCATACACATCTCAAGAGCTCCTCCTCCTTCACAGTGTGACTCTTGGTCAGCCTTCCGTCTTACTCCATTTGCTTCTTACTCAAGAAATTTTCCAAATCACTGAAAACTTATTAAAGCAATTAAAGGCATTAGTCATGGCCAAAAGCAAGAGTCTGATTACAACCTGGAATTGAGTCTTGATGGTTTCTTCTTGAACTTTAATATATTATTTTATTCTTTCCTACTCCAATAAATTAATACACTGTTAAGTTTCTCCCAGTGTATTTTGTCAGGCTACAATTCCCTCCACCATTTCTCCTGAGTTAGTCTAAACACAAGATTAAAGCATCTCGTCATGTACTATGATATGATGTGATTCAATGGTGAACTGTCCAGAGTATTTTTTGCCCTGTGTACTCTTGCCAGAAATAAGTCCAGAGCAGCTTCAGCCATCTCAGGTTCCTGGCGATCTTTAAGGTTGAAAGAGCCCCTTTGCCAACTGACATGTCTAATTTTGCAATGTCACTTCTTAAATGTCACAATTCCCAGCATACCCATGAAAGAACAAAATGAAGGAACACTCTGGGACCACACAAGTGCTACTTTATAACATAAGAGACAAATGAAAACCCACAATTCTGCTCACCCAAAGGGTCTCTGAGTAGCAGTGAAAAGACAAGAGTGGCTATGGAAAGGGGTAGACCCACTACAAATGATGTAAGATACACAAAAAGAAGACGATAAATACCAAGACAACTTGAAAATGCCAAGTAAGTCTATTGAAGGTAATTTATTTTGCAATTCACCATGGCCTAGGGTTTCTTTATAATACTTCAGAGATTACAAACAGAAGTATATGCCATGGTCTGTTATTTGATTTTTGGAAATGTCATTTCATGATTACTGCTAGTTTTACAGTTTCTTGTCCCTAAAGTCAGTCCTTTTCCATGTTTTTAAAGACCCTCACAAAGCTACAGAAACTATCAATATTTCATCAATATTTCTGATGAGACTCTCACCAAAAGTCACCATTAGAATAACACTGAACATATGGCTATCAAAGAAAGTCTTTCTATCAGACTTTTGAACAAACCAGCAGAGCTTGCCTTTAGAGTGGAACAAGGAAATAAGAATCCAGAAAAATTTTAGAAGAAAATATATCATATAAATATAGACTCTCAGATCAAGGGAAAATAAATGTCTTATGAATCTGAGACACTACTGGTAGGGATAAATCTTTGTCATATTTTAGGTGTTAAAATTCTCTCCTAGTCTATTTCTACCAGCCACTTGTGATATATCTGTTTTATTTCCATGTTGCCATGTGCCATGATTCAAAACACCCTTTCAATCATCCCAAGTCCTGGCATTCACCAAGTCCACCTGTTATGGGCCTTTCAAGCTTCTGAGAGACGTTAGAGGGCTTAGCATTCTGTGCCCTGACTACAATGTACCCGGCTGATTAATATCCTAAAATGGAAGAATAACATGTCAAATAAAGTACCCATGCTTTTATTCTTTCTTTGGTAGTGGGGCTGGAATCCAGGCCTTGAACATGCTGGGCAAGCACTCTACCACTGCGCTACCACTGAGCTACTCTACCCTATCTCTCATACCTTTATCCTTAATGCTGACAACTATGATTGACTACCTTGATTAGGAAGAGCCCATAGTTCTTCGTGAGCCTTCCTTCTTGGTATGAAATATTCAGACTAGTGACATATAATCTACTGTCTTTTTATTAAAAGGCTATGGTGAATATTTTTCAACATTACGCATTCCTCTTTTCACACTGTAAACACAGAATAGCTGTTGCAAATGTTGAAGAAACCCATGCATGGTTTAAATAGGGTTTGCTCAAAAGAGAATGTCAACTTAACATGGTGGAGTGTGAGGATGATAGTTAAGAAAGACCAAGAAGTGATCTGGCTGTCACTCAGAATGTGAACTTAATGTGGTGGAGTGTGAGGATGATAGTTAAGAAAGACAAAGAAGTGATCTGGCTGTCACTCAGGAAGTCCCTATTTTGTTAGGCGCTGGAGTTAACTACTTTGATAATGGAACCACTCTGGATTTTCGGCAAACTGAAAAATTAAAGGGCTAAAGCTCACACTGGGATTCTATTTGCTTTGCTTGCCTTACAAGTGTCTCAATCTAGACGCCACCCAAGGAGACTCACAGGCACGTCCAAGAGAGTGGCAGCCCACAGTGACTCATGTTGAGAGAAAACAAGAATAAATGTCTGTGGAAAGAGCTATTCTGCCGTGCCAGGCACTACTTTGTGAAAACTGACCTAGTGGTCTTGGTGTGTGGTCTACCAACAGATTACTGGCCCAATGGGTAGCTTGTCTTCGCTGACAGCCAGTCTATATATGATGAGATCACAGATTTTGGAAGGTCTGGAATATACTGTGGGCCAAGTCTGGGGGTGTTTTCTTCATGTGCATAGACTTTTTCATGATCATGTTGAAAAGTATTTCCAATGCAAGGCACTGTTCCTCATACACAATCAAGATGATTCCAACAAGGGGGTCTTTGCTCACTATAGCATAAAACCTAGGGATAGAGTTTATAGTAAATGATGATCATGATCCTAATTATCAATGGAGATGAATGGATCTGGAAATGAAACATGGTGGATTCTCTACTGTCACAGCAAGAGTCTAGCTGACAAGACCATAAAATCTGGCTAAGTTCAAAGTGGTAGTTGACATTGTGCTCCAAGACAGAAAGACTAAGTTAAAGGTAGGAACAGGGAGAATCTACCAAAACTGCTGATACTTTAAGAACAAGAGCGAGTAGTTTCAAATCTCCCAGGGTCAAGCAATGTGTTCTCTATGGAAGTTTGCAAGTACATTCAAGAGAATGATGAGAACTCAAGGGTCAGCAAATAAGCCTCACAGAAAGGAGGGCAGTAGATCTGGAGATAGAACTCAATAGTAGAGCACAGGCCTACACACAGGTAAGGCCCTGGGCACAGTCCATTAGAACATTCCAAAAGGTTTTAAACTAGGTCTAATGTAGCAGAAGCTAGTGAAGGACATACACCTGGAAAGACTGCCACATTAACCTTAATTTCAGCCCATCTTGTTTTCTAAACTTTTACGTATATGAATGCTTTTCCTGCATGTATGCTATGTCTAATATGTGCTTCCTTGGCATCTGTGGAGATCAGAACATGCCATCAGAATACCTAAAACTGGATGAAGTTACAGACAGTTGAGAACCACCATGTGGGTATTAGGAATGAAACCAAGGTCTTCTACAAAAGCAGCAAATACTCTCAAATCATGGATCACCTCTCCAGATCCACTTCATGTTTATTTTCAAGCAGCGTAATAATATAAAAGGACAAATATGTGAAATGTGTACCTAATGTACACAAATTCAGTTTGCTTAAGGTATGAAAAATGAGACAGAGTAATTAATAGTAATTATTCTATGTATTCATGAACTTGGTGTGAATTACACATAATTTTTCAAATCCCTCCATAAAGGAAATTCAAGGCTTAATTTTACATGAGATTGGTTCAACAATTAACATCATCTTGAAGATAAATAATTGTGATTTTCTCCAAATTTAATATGGGCATATTGATTTTATAAAGTTGAGCTGAACATAGTGCAGTGGCTAACAAATGGACCCTGGAGTCACAATGTCTAGAGGCCAACTCTACCTTTATCACTTTCTGGTTGTATGACATAGGAAAAAAATTATCTAACTTCTCTTAATTCCACTTACTCATCTGCAAAGCAGAAATAGTAATAGTGCCCATGTGATATAATTCTGATGAAGACCTATGTGATATCATTCTTATGAAAAATAAAGCACATCTATAACTCAGGAGAATGACTGACACACAGCAATCACAACATATTATTTATTTAATGACACTGCAAAAATGTAGCTGTCCCAAACACCAGCTTCCTACAAGTAGAATTTATTAAGTTCACCAGTTCACAGGAGGTATGTGGAAAGGAGATAAGAGCTCAGGATCTTGGCCAAGAGCCCAGTTTGAAAGACCATGGGCCTGCAAATAACCAGAACTTGGAACAAAGTTGAAAGTCCTCAGGACTCAGAGGAATGGAGACTGGAACCAAAACAGCCCAAAGGAGAGGGCTGCATATCCAAACATGAGTAAGAATGGTGTCTGAACAAATAAGAGACACATGAGAACAAAGCTCTTTAGGTTCTCAAAGGAATTGCTAGGTAGACCAAGAGCACCTGCCTAGTCTAGGAGTGAGTAAAGGTCTTTCCCATAGCCTTCCTTCAAAAAAAAAAAAAAAAGGAACCCAATACCCAGTTAACAGAGTGGAAGAGGAGGCGTCTCTGGCTAGAGTTAACAGATTTCCCAATACAACTTCTGAGTATGAATGAATAAGGCAGGTTATCTTTGAGTCACACACATCTCAGAATTTCAGTTGATTTTTCAGGACTAACAACAAAAAGAGGCTACTCCATAGCCAGGAATCATCTCCATGATGCAAACAACAATTGCATTCTGTAAGATAATTTTCAATGAATGCTAGGGATGTAGGTATGAAAGACCTATTTTATTAAACCGTGTATAGCACAGGTTCAGAAGTTCAGATATAATAGTTGCCTTGGATCATAGCTTGGGTAAATACAGCAAAGCCTAAGGCCTCAAGTGTTAGAAATATGGCCCATTTACCCTATACATGATCAAATATGAATTGAAGTCAATCCTATATGTCTATGCAAAGATGAATTCTGGGTTAAAAGGCAAGAAGAATTTTCTAACCAGTCTGTGAACAGAACAGATGAAATGGTAGCAACTGGCCTTCTAGATACCAACCCACAATCATCTAGTACCTAAAAAAGAAGGTTGACTTTAAGAAGAAAAGCTACATTGTCAGGCCCTATTATAGAGATCACCCACGACTCCTAACGCTAACCCTTTCCTTCCTTAAACCCCATTGACTCAGCTCAACCCAAGATAACACAAGGAAAGGGGTCAGGAACAATGTATAGCCCCTGAGAAGTAAGTAGTAAGACAGAGGCAGGGAATAGCTGTGGGCTCAGCTTGGAGGAAAGGGCAGACTGCTCTGTGTCTTCCCTAGACTACTCTGCAAATGCCCATGACACCTCCAGTAGCAGAGCTTGAGGAAGATCTACAGTCATAATGTCTCAACCCTGTGTCATTGATAATGCCTTATTTGCTTTACCTATACTTCCACCAATTGGGGAATCATTCAGGTTAACAATATTCTTCTACAAAATGAAAAGATCTTCATGAATGGAAGATAGCTAAAAGGCATCAAATCTTCTGGAGTTCAGTAATAGTATATAGAAATATTTCAGATATTTCTACATAATATTGATACTTTTGTATTTCTGTATTATTGATACTATTTCTTGGGTGGAAACTCAAGAACGCTGAACATGGTTTTACATGTTTACAGTATTTGTTAAAGCTTCCAAGTTCCAGACTTTGTTACTTTGGTCTTTATCTACTCAGACAAAATGCACCCTAATTAATAACACAGCATAAGAATCCACCCTTTTAATGTACATACGTCAACGTGTCTAGCATACTCCAGAGCATGTTCGCCACTCCCAAAGAAGTCTGGCCTTCTAAGCAGCCAGCCTTCTTTCTCCACACCACCAGTACCCTCCCCACCCCAGGATAGGCACTCACAAGCACAAGCCTACTTCCTGCCTCTATGGAGTTACCTGTTCAGGACATTTTATATAAATAGGTGATGGGGGTGTGTCCTTCTGTATACACGTTTCTCTTATTTGTTAATGAATAAAACAGTTTGGCCAATAGAGGCAGGAAGATAGGCAGGACTAGAAAATGAGGAGAATTCTGGGAATGGTAGGCAGAGAGATGCCATGTAGCAGAGGAAGTGGTAACAGGTCCATACCCTTCTCTGGTAAGAGAAGACCACGTGGAAATACTTAGAATAATAAAAATGGGATAATAATTAATACACAGCTAGCCAATAAGAAGCCCTAGCCATCGGTCAACAGTTTAATAATTACTATAGTCTTTGTGTGCTTATTTGGGGCTATAGCGGCAGAGGGACCTGGCAGGAAAGAAATACCAGCCACAAATAGGATCATAGGAAATGTGCTATCCTGGATAGTTTTATCACAACTTGACACAAGCTAAAGTCAACAGAGAAGAGAGGATCTCAATTGAGAAAATGCCCCCAGAAGATCTAACTAAGGCATTTTCTTAATTAGTGACTTATGTCTAGCCCACTGTGGATGGTGGCATCCCTGAACTGATGGTCCTGGGTCCACTTAAAAAGCAGGCTGAGCAAGCTATAGGGAGCAAGATAGTAAACAGCTCCCCTGCACAGCCTCTGCATTAGCTCCTGCCTCCAGGTTCCTGCCCTGCTTGAGTTCCTGCCCTCACTGCCTTTTATGATGAGCTACTATATGGAAATGTGAGCAAAATAAACCCTTTTCTCCATAATGTGCCTTTGTTCAGGGTGTTTCATCATGGCAATCTAAGACAAGTATTATTGTGTCTAATATCTTTCACTATTTTTATTCCATTAGATATTTTCAAGGATGTTATAACATCAATTAATATGGTTTCATGGCTGAATGATATTCCAGTGTATAGATACACAACATATTGTTCATGTATTAGAAGACACATTTAAGTCATCTCTACTTTTTGTCAAATATTAGTAATTCTACTTAAGTATCTTTTTGTATGATAGTTCTTTACATATATGCATTTAAGTTTTCTTCCTTTTATTTCTTTAGTTACTGGTATGTCTACATGCAGAGATTAGAGGAAAACTTGAGGAAGTTGTTTCTCTCCATGTGAGTGCTAGGAATTAAATTCAGGCTTGGCAGCAAGCACCTTTACCTGCTTAGCCATTTCACTAGCCCTTAAATATGTATATTTTAAAGGAGACAAGAGTCAAGCATGGTGGCACACATCTTTAATCCCAGCACTCAGGAAGCAGAGGCAGGTAGATTTGTCTCAACACCGCCCACACACACAAAATACAAGAGAATATAATGAATTGTCTCCCTACCATTACCTGTCACCACATAGCTACTTGCCCCGTGAATTCACAACCTCTGGAACCATTGACTTTCTTCTTTTTTCTTCTTCTTCCTCCTCCTTTTATGGGGCAGAGGGGCAGGTAATATTTGAAACATAGTCACATCATGTAGGCCATGGCCTTAAATTCATGCTCCTCCTACCTCAGCCTCCAGAGTGATGAAATTACGGGCATGTATTCCCTTGTCCAGCTACTGTTGTCTTCTGATGCTTTGAGACAGACTACACATATAAGAGGTAGGTAGCTAAGTATTTGCTATCTTTTCACTCTTTTTGTAACAATACTAATTTTTAAAAACAGGCTATGAATTAACTTTTTAAAAGAAAAAGGATAGTTTATTATATATTCTGTTCTTTACCTTGCCTTTTCTATTTATTCTATTGGAATTTATATTTATATTTAGAAAATGTCTATGTCAATACATAAGGAGCTCCCTCCTTTTTTAACATGTATATATCCAATCACATGGATATACTACAACTTAGCAGGTAAGTCCAATCTTACAGATATTTATTTCTAGTGTTTTTGTACAACAAGCACTGCTGTAAGATATGTATGTTCTTAAAAGATGGTTTGCACCAACTAAAAATGTGTAGGAAGTTGGCAGCACTAAAAGGATGTGAGTTTTTATTACATAGAAAGGAAGAGAGGAGCCAGGCATTGGTCACATGAGTCTTTATCTTTTTTTTTTAAACTTTTTTTTTGTGAAACAGAGACAGGGTTTCTCTGTGGCTTTGGAGGCTGTCCTGGAACTAGCTCTTGTAGGCCAGGCTGGTATCAAACTCACAGAGATCTGTCTGCCTCTGCCTCCCGAGTGCTGGGATTAAAGGTGAGCACCACCACTGGCTGGCTTTACACAGCTCTTTAATCCCAGCACTCGGGAGGCAGAGGCAGGCAGATCTCTGTGAGTTTGAGACCAGCCTGGTCTACACAGTGAGCTACAGAACAACTAGGGCTACACAGAAAAACCTGTTTCAAAAAACGAACAGAGAAAGGGAGAGGAAAATTGGGGAAGAGGAAGGAGAGGGAGAAAGAGAGGGAGAAGGAGGGAAGAGAGAGAGAGAGAGAGAGAGAGAGAGAGAGAGAGAGAGAGAGAGAGAGAGAGAGAGAGAAGCAAATGGAGATCTCAAATGGATCAGGTGGCTCTCAAGGCTCAGTGACATGGCAGATTATTTCTGTGCATAAAGAGAAGATGCCATCTAGAAATCTTATGCCAAGCATGCTAAGATCACCTTTAGCTAATAAGCCACCCAGAGAGGAAGTGACTTTTGATCCCAAGTCTGCATTGTTTACAGTAAATCAGAGGTCCTTGCCTTTGCTTTTAAGTTAATTTAAAACATCCAACTTAGTAAAACACTTATACTGATTGCGTACATATCACATGTTCGTGCAGAGCCACACCATGAGAGATTACTGGCAATGCAGGCTCTACTTCTCAATCAAGAGGGTGCCTTGATGTTCATTAGGTCTTGAGGTTGAAAAACTCTAAAGTACTTGGCTTCAAAACGTTCATATTGTTTTCTTTATCTATTAAAAAAAGGGAAGGTGTCTTCCCAGCTGGGGATTATAATGGGAGTAACCTGAGCCGGGCACAAGCCCTTCTGAGATGAGACTGGAGACATATCACTGATACATACTACCAAGAAAGTGCACAGCTCTGAGTCACACGTCTGACCTTAAAGCTGCATGCTGGGAAAACAAAGTAACAGCACTGTTCATTATGTAAGTCTGTCATGGAATCTTCACGTCTATCTACATCAGAAAGTTTTCAATTCAGCCTGCCATTGTTCCTGCCTCAAAGCCAAATGGTACCTTGAGTCCTGAGTCCTAGAGCCTAAAAGTTCAGTCCTTTCTGAAACAGGCACTTGCTTTTTAAACAGTCACATAAGTAACTAAAGGAAGCAATGGAAGGTCCTTGACTATTTGTGACTGATTAATCCATTTCTACAGACACATAAGGAAAGGAAATGACAACAGCCCCTTTACTCCAATTTCACAGTAAAGATTACAAAAATAACTGTGGTTGCAAGAGAAGAAATGAGGTTTATAAATCAGTGTAACTTAAATGGGATGTTTTTGATCAAACACCTCCCCATCAAGGCTCAGAGATGTATGAGAAGATGAGGTAGAAAAGTTTTCAGAGCCAGAAATGGTGGGTGACTCTGAGGGAACTGTTTTAAAAGCACAGGCTAGCTTTTTTTCTAGATCTTAATGTGGAGTGTTGCAGCAAACCAGGACTATGGAAAACATAATTACTGTTACTTCTCAAAGTATCTCCCCATTTAATGCCACAAATAGATACTAACACTTGTATAAATTACAATTTTGGATCAGGAAATGTACACAGAAGACATAAATTCAGAAATGTAAAATAAGAGATTTAGTTTTCAATCTTTTTGACCAAGTTCACAAATCATTTAAGCAAGGGCTGATGGTACACACCTACAATCCTAGCACTTGGGAGCTGGAGGCAGGAGTGTTACCACAATTTCGAGGACAGCTTGGTGTATACAGCAAGTAACAGGCTGTCTCAAAAAAACAAACGAAAAAATCCATTTAAATGTTAGTACAATTAGATTGAGGTAACAAGATTGAGCTTAAATTCATTTAAAGTTTTTATTTAACAAAATTAAGAGTAATGAGCATTTTTTCCCTGGCTTTTCATATGTTGTACCTACAGAAGACACCAGTCCTGAAATTTTCACAAATGGGATGGTTGAACTACTGAGTCATTTACCAGAAAACTAATTTTCTTTAATCAATGAAATGGGGATATGAATAGCTGTCCTACTTTCCCTATAGAATCATTTTAGTGAATGGCATGTGTTCAATATTGTGTATCTAATATCAATATATAAGTTAATCAGGTTTTGTTCTAAGTAGATATTCTCATTTTTCACATGACTCACCTGGCACAAAACCTTGAGGTAGATCATTAAGAAAAGACCAAGCATCTATGTGATAAAAATCCTCTCCCTCATGTTGATCCGAACTTTCAAGTTCATTGGATTTAGAAAACAGTAATATAGGTTTTTTCAGTTTCACACAGAGTTGAACTGTTCCAATCCTCTGGGACTTAGATAGCACCTGAGCCTTCACAAAGGCACAAGTAGCTGGAAGCAAATGTATAAAAGGCAACCTCACATAATTTTGGTCCTTGGCTTTGATGTACAAATCAAAGCAGTCTTCTCTACATACTTGTATAGGGTATTTTTAGCTGCTTTAAGTAATTGACATGGTCCATCCTTCATGAAATAACTTGGACAAACTTAAACAAGGGGAAAAGTATAACTAAAGTTAGTTGTAAGGCTTTTATTTGGGGGAAGAGGCAATGAAAGAAGGAATACTTCTGGTCTCTGTTGTTTAAAAGGGGTAGAGCTTTAGCAACGACTTGAAGAAGTGATTAATCCTTCTGTAACACAGCCAGGACAGGGTTTATTTTCCTACTGTTATGATGGTAACTTAGAACACACAGAACAACAATATCAAATATCAATTCCCTCCAGAGCTGTAACTTTCTAAATGTAGTAGTTAGTAATTTGTCAAGATTGTCAGTAGGCACACAAACAGATACTCACTACCCAGCAACCTGGACGTCTGTGCCACCTTCTATGTTAAACCCTCAGAGGCTAGCAAATGTAAACCAGGTCCTCTTTTAGTGTAACAGCACTGCAGGTGTTACAGATGGATGAACCAAGACACTAGATTAAGTACCTTGCCTTAAGAGAAGGGGGTGAGGTCAAACTAAGCATAGAAGCTCAAGTACTGTCACCTGTTATAAGGATAAATCCAGAAAGCTTTCCACTTTCCTACAGGCCAAAGTCACACAGTGTAATCAAGTTTTAAATACTTTAAACACAGGTCTTATAGTTAATAGCATTAATCTGCACAACTTGTTTATGGAAATTATCACTGGATTAAGGGTGGTACTGTACATATGAACTACAGAATATGAAGTATTTCTATACAAACTAACTTTTATTGGCCAAAATAAATCTGATTTGAAAGCTTAATGTGCATATCTAAATTCTAATGAAATCTTTCTCACATTTGACCTATAAAAGAAACCAGATAGAGCTTAAAACTTAACTCTTACACAACATATAGTAAATCAGTTTTAGTATGGGTAATTATGAAGCCATCACAGGACAAGTCAGTCACATTGTGAGATCAAAGGGCCAGTCAGTGGTAGATGAATCAAAAACGCTGCAACCTAATAGTCTCTTTCAAGACTCAAGTGCACATTATCCCACCATGCCAATGGGTTTTTGCAGGCAGTAAAGGGTCACGTGTCTGTCTGAAGCAGTTGGTCAAGTTTATATAGCTCTTTTTACATATTTTAAAAAAATCATTCTCTCCTGACACAAAAGAAGTCTGTTTTTCAACCCAAGCAACAGGAATCGAAACCAAAGTGGAAAGTAGAGGATTAGTCCATACAGGAGTGGGGGAAACTGCTTAGAAATGCTGTTAAGGGTCTTCCTGCCAGCTACCTCAAGAGTGCTAGTGAAGACTTCCAGAAGGAATCATGCCCAGTTAGCCCCATGGGCCAATTTGGGGGACAGGCTGAAAGGACCTACACAGCTTTGGAAATATAGAGGAAGAACTCTCTGCAGAAACAGGTAGAGCAAGCCATGCACTGGAACATTTCATGCCCACCCCACATGCTCTGCTCCAACTGGACTGAGTGTTGTTTTAATTATTTGCACTTAACACTTGTATTTTAAGACCAGGGCTTGGGGTTGAATCCAGCACACACCAATTCAGTGGCTCTCCTGCCTTCCAAATGCAACAGAGAAGGTGGGAAGGGCCAATCTTTGATGACAACTCTCTTTTAAGGACGGCCCCACCTCTCTATGAGAGGTGATTTGGCTTCCAAGTGGTGAAAATAAAAACTGCACGTATATTCTGCTTTAACCAGAAGTCAGAAGACTCTGGGTCACAAAAAAGAGTTTAAGTTTTAAAAACGATCCAGTGCTTTTTTTTTTTTTTTTTTTTTGGTTTTTTTTTGTTTTGTTTTGTTTTTTTCCCCCCAACTCCATGCCAGAACTTACTTTTCAAAGCAAAGCTGAGGAATTTATTTTATGTCTTTCTTTCAGGGCATGCTATGCCAATTTAGGCACATCAGTGCAGTATTCAAAAGGCTAGACTGTGAAATTAACTGCCGAGGAAATCCACTAGCTTTGCATTGAAATATATCCCCAAGTAAAACAGACCAGCCTATACACAACATAAACAAGCAGAACAAAATGCTGTTACTGGCAGAGTATATACGAGATGCATACAAGTGATCACTGAGAAACTTCAACTTTGAATATGTTCATAATCAAATGTTGGTAGAGGTTTATGGGTACATACTTCTCAAGATGCATCTGGTAGAGTATGAGCCTCCCATGCACAAGATCCTGGATCCAATCCCCAGCATGGCATAAAACTACGTGTTAATACACACCTGTAAGCCCAGCGCTAGACAGGTAAAGGCAGGGAGACCAGAAGTTCAAGGTCATCCCTAACTCTCAAATGCACAGTAACATAAAAGCAAGGCTGTGCTAAGAGACCTGTCTTTTTAAAAAGAATGAAGAAGTAAAATATGGATATGGAAAAGAAGGGAAAACTCAATTGCAAATCTACACAAGCAGCCAATTGCTTCCAAAAGGTATTGAAGACTGTGGACATGCAATACCATCTGGAAGGAAGGAAGCGGAGTGAGTATCACTGCCTCCAAAGGAAAGGACACCGCCAAATTCATTTGAAGGCTTTACTGGCACATTGGAGTCCCTAAAAATCTCACAGTGAACAGCAATGTTGTACACATGCATTTTCAGACTTTTAATAAAGTTTCCTAATTCATTCACAGTCCCATCTGAGGGATGATGCTGGAGCCAGCCTCCAAGATCTTAACTGTATACTCCCTTTTATGGATGTGTCAAATTTAAAGTGTATACTCATCCATTCCCAGATGCCTGAAGGCACTAGACAAACCTAAATATAACAGATGGGTAAGTGCTCACTGTAACTGGAAACCCAAATGTAACATCAGCTCTCACAGGCCAATACCTTAACACCAATGGCTTTAGTGTAATGGCCTTTCTGAAGACCTTTTGTCTTTAGTCTCCAAACAGAAATGCTACCCTGACATTGATGGATGACTGATATGTGCTAGTCAACTTTTTTTAGGTTGACAATTAATAACCTTTACTTATTTTATTACGTTAAAGTTGATCCATAAGTGTTCCCTCAGAATGCTAAAGTGTATTATAAAACACAGTCAGATGTGTCTGTTGTTTTAAGTTTTAAAAAATAATGTAATAATATTTTTAAATGTAGGTCAACTATTGGTTCAACCTCTGAAACACTTATGTAAATCCCAGAGTTCTATGGACTATAATGTTTAAAAAAAAATGAGACTAAAATGACTTTTCTGTACCCTCAGTACTTACCAGATCCATGGAGTTTAGCTACCATAAACCATAACCACACTGTAGGCATCATAGAAAAAGTGATATCTCACTGATAAATAACTTGCTGATTTGACTTTCTGCTTCAAAATCTAACTCTACCTCCCTCTGTATCCCCCCCACACACTCACACACTCACACTCTGATACCTAAGATTAACATGTTGTGCTACTCTCATGTTGTGGAATATTAAATTTAAGATGTGTTACATTCTTTTATGCTGTAGAATGTTTGTTTTAATGATCCAAAGATATGTTGCATTCTTTTATGTTGCAATTGTTTAACTTTGTGAAGCTGTGTTACTTTGCCTGTCTAAAACACCTGATAGTCTAATAAAGAGCTGGCGGGCCAACAGTGAAGCAGGAGAAAGAAATATGCAGGGCTAGAAGACAGATGGAATAAATAGAAGAGAGAAGAGGCTAGAGGAGCAAGAACAGGAGGACAGACGACACCACCCAGATACACAGTAAGAAGCAAAGACAGACATACAGAAACAGAGAAAGGTAAAAGCCCAGAGGCAAAAGAGAGATGGAATAATTTAAGTTAAAAAAAAAAGCTGGCCAGAAATAAGCCAAGTTAAGGCCTGTCATTTATAAGTAAGAAAATGTCTCTGTGTATTTATTTGGGAGTAGGGTAGTGGGCTCCCAAAAGAGCGAAAAGAGCAAAAAGCAACTAACAACAACACTTCTCCATCCCAACGGTCTGGTTTTATTCATATGAAGAAAAAAAAAATACCTAACTATTTACTAGACTGGCCTTCCAAGACTCAATAGTACAAAAAGTGTGAGCATGAAATGTAGTGGGAAAGAGAACAGTATGTGTGTCTGTATACTTGCTGGTAGAAATAAAATTCCTAGAAACCTGAAAATTGTGCATATTTCACACTCAGGTTAGTACCTCTTCTTAGCCACCACCAAAATAAATGCCAAAATTTCAGACAAGTCTGATAACAGCATAACATGTCAAAATTCAATCCATGAAATATATGCCAACTTGTTTTTAGGGTTAAATCATCCAAAAATTTAAGACAGATAATAAGCCAAATGTAGTAAAAGGTTTATTATAGGATTCAGGTGATATGAACTGGTGTTCACTGTTGGAATCCTCAATTTTTCTTTCTGAACAACCTAATAAAATCAATGGGGTAATGCTATGCTATAATTACATAGGGTTGTTCCAGGCAAGAGAAATCTATAATGTTGTCAATAATGTGGCTACTAGAGGAAAAGGGAGTGAAACAAAGATACTGAGATTTTTCTGTGTAAAACAGGCAATGGCATCATTAGTAAGTGAGATAATACCTTTCATTCAATTCCCTTTAACACTAGTCAATGTCTATCATGCTTCTGGCACTAGATAATCAATGATGTAGAGGAAGTAAAGAACTACCAGGAGTGTTGCTCCCTGGGAGCTTCCAGTTTCCTGTGGAAAGGTGAATGCAATTTAAGATGGTAAATCTCAATAAAATTCTTTAGTTTTTATGATTTAGATGATTCCAGTGGGGAAAAAAGGAAACACTCAGGAGAGGGCCAAGAGTCAGGTCCAGAATCTGTATAGTTTATAAAGATTGGCAGTGCACAAGACAGGGCTGGGAACATGCATTAGGTTTAAAATTACTGAAGCATTTTGTATTGTCTCCCAGTTTAAACCTGTCATATGAGCCAATGAAAAGGATGGAATACATCATCTCCACTTAGTCTGCAGTTGAAGCATTAAAAGAAGCAAAGGATACCATTGTAGCGGGGAGGCTAGATAGATGGCTCTTCAGTTAAGAACACTGGCTATTCTTTCAGAAGACCTGAGTTCAATTCCCAGAACCAATATGGCATCTCACAACTATCTGTAACTCCAGTCCCAGGGAATATGATGTCTCTGGCCTTTGTGGGAACAAGATATATAAACATACATGCAGGCAAAATATCACAACCAAGAACAGCCATCACATCCATTTACATAAAACATTTAAAAAGGCAAAACAGGTTATGATACTCCTAGCCAGTATATATACACTAACAATTATGTATGCAAATGCTCACCACCGTTCACAAATTCTCTACTGGTTCTAGGAAAGAAATATGGAATACCTTCAGTAAATTATTTTTCAGAGTCTTGAACAATATATAGAAATAGTTATCATACATAAAAATGTCATGGTTTAGGAGATGCCCACAAACTCAATGAAGACCACAAATAAACACCGAACTACCTACGAACCATAGCTTTTCTCTAAAGGTAAAGAATGATTTAAGAAACTACGTATCCACCAGTTGGGTATTATCAATGAGAAATGGTCTATGGTGCGTGAAGTTTATCTGGCAAACAGGACAAGAGAATGTGGCTACCCTTCTAAGTGAATTCTATATAGTTCATCCACTTCTCCTGAAATTGGCTTCAATCTTAGTGCTGTTTTAAGCAAAACTGAAATATTACCAATGAAAGAAGTAACGAAACACATAAATTATAACAATTATCAGAACATTACACTGATTTTAACATGCGAAATAAAGCTGATAGGATAATAATGAAGATGGCAGAACTATGGTTCATTTTTAGTGTTACTGAGGGCTGCTGGCCTCAGTAATTTCCCTAAAAGCTTTGACCTCAGAAAAGTTTCTCATGATGGCCAGAACAACATTTATAAGATGTACCTATGAACTTGCCCAATACATTTTCAGAGTTCATAGTTGCTTATAAGACATGTGAGTCAAGGTTTCAAATCCAGAAACTGAGGCGTATCCAACACTGGTCTCACAAGTGTGAATCTTTCCCAAGTGTGCATCTGTTGCTGCTTCTCAAGACTTTGACCTATTAATAGAAGAGTTGCTGATAGGCAAGATCTTAAAACAACCTCCATGTCTATGGAGACTTTATGGTATCTCAGATGAAGTTTTGTTTTTACCACTTCATACTGGACCTGAATCGAACTTGAAGATAGGTCTGAACTCTATTATAATTTTATGTATGCAGAGTAAGGTCAGAAGAACACAGGCTGCTTCCCTTGC
This sequence comes from Cricetiscus sungorus, assembly GCA_030556225.1. Taxonomy (NCBI): domain Eukaryota; kingdom Metazoa; phylum Chordata; class Mammalia; order Rodentia; family Cricetidae; genus Cricetiscus; species Cricetiscus sungorus. Next base: position 14,705,499 of record JANBXA010000726.1, read on the forward strand.
CACAGCCTTTGTTGCAAACCTTATTAATCATTTTCTGATTGCTGTTTGGATCTTAAGAAAAATTCACATGTGAGTTTGTTCTTAAAGAAGGTGAAAGGACTTAAAAATAGACATTTTCCTGAGTAGACTAAGACACTATACAGAAGACTTAAATACAGTAATGTATTCTGACTTAATTTTGAATAAACTTTTGAATTTCCTGGAATTGGAATGCCTCTGAAATATCCTGCAAACAATACAGAAGAGACTGAGGTCCACCATGGTTGGCTCCAGCTTCCTCAGACAGATACTCTGTATTCACATGAGTCAGGTGCGGAAGGGATGGATTTGAAAATCAGTATCCAAAAAATGACTTTTATGGGAATTCTAGTCAAACTTAACCTTTCTTATGGCCTTCTATGGTGCAGTTTAATATATTTAAACTCTGAGATATGGTCTGTACATATATGAACATGTAAATTTATAATCCTATAAGAGATATTTTAAAAATAAGGCATGTGTGTGTAATCAATGTTCCCTTTGATTTCATCCTTATAATAAGCTCTCTCATAATATGTTCACAAGGACAGTTCATTCACATGACTATTTTATTTCACCAAAAAAAAAGATTACTGCTGGGCAGTGGTGGCAGACGCCTTTAATCCCAGCACTTGGGAGGCAGAGGCAAACAGATCTCTGTGAGTTTGAGGCCAGCCTGGTCTATAGAGCAAGTTCCAAAACAGCCTCCAAAGCTACAGAGAGAAAAAAGACTACAAAGAGAAACCCTGTCTTGAAGAAAAAAAAGAAAGGAAGGAAGGAAGAAAGGAAGGAAGGAAGGAAGAAAGGAAAAGAAAATTACTCTTTGGACACCAGTAGTCCCGAACACATTATGTGTGCTATAGACTAGGGTGTGTACTCTGAAGACCATAACAATAAATGAATTAGGAGTCTGAAGAGATGGCTCAGCAGTTAAAAGCATTGGGCGATCTTGAAGACCTGAGTTAAGTTCCCAGCATTCACAGAGCAACTCACAGTCTGTAACTCCACTACCCAGAGCTGATTCCCTCTTCTGGTCTCTGAGGACACCAAGTAAATACATGGCATGTACACATGTACACACACACACACACAGAGAGAGAATGGGTAAACACTCATCCATATAAACATTTTAAAAATGTAAGTTTTAAATTGAAAAACATCAAAGACTCTTGAGAGACCACCTTTGAGAGTCTAGTTAAGACTCCTTCTGTAAGTAAAGTGTATTTCCTCAAGTGAAAATGAATTCCTTTTCAGTAAAAGGCTGGGAAAAGTTAGGAGATGTTTCAGAAGGTCAAAATTAAGTCCATTAAATCCCAGACTCAGATTTAGTCACCATAGAGACAGGGGAGATAAATAAACCAGTAACCTTAACAAAAACATGCTGCACCTTTGCCAGACCTATCTCTGACTTACCATTATTTTTACTTAAGTATCTTTTAGTCCAAACATAACTGACTGTGAAGACTCCAAAACCAAACAGAACTAGACCCAAAAGAAATATGAATTGCTCATTCAAGCAAAGGGCAAGCAAGAGAGTCAAGAGTCCCCCCCCCCAATGTGCTCTCCATTCCCCCTGAAAAACGATTGCAACATGGAGCTCTAGAGGCAATGACATATGGGGAAAATATGTGGTGCCAAAGCCAGAGGAAACCATGTCAAAAAAGAAAAACAGCCATGAAGTAACTGACCTAATTAAAAGGAAAACAAGTACATCTGAAACGGAGAGCACAGCTGAAGGAAAAAGACCTTAAAGTGGATTCTACATGCTTCTCAAAAGAAACGGAAATGATGGGCTACACACTGCCCTCCGGTTAGAACACAACTAAGATTCTTCTCCAGGGTATACGGAACCTTTAGACATGAAGACTCATCCCCTGCCTGGTACTGGCCCACATCAAGAAGCTCTAAAACAAAGTATGTGTTCTCTGTGATGGAGGTCACCAAAAACATAGAAGAGAAACAGGAATTGGAGCTAATGGGACAAAATACACAAGAAAGACCTATATCACTGGAACTCCATGTTTAAGCTCTAGCCCAGACCAGAAGGACGTTATGTTTCCTGGTTATTTACTTACTGTATGATAAACAGGAATATTCTACCTATGATAATTTGTTTAAATTAGTTACCTACTGTGTGATACACAGGAATGTTCTGTGATTCTCATCCTTGCAATACAAGCTTGTGTTAAAATGAACAAGCCTCGTGAACCCAGAAGTAAAATGATACTTACATTCATCCATGTGCCCTCCAGTTCTTGTCCATACATCCATACCACCTTGCACAGTTATAACCACACAATTTTGCAGCGTGCATCTTAGTAAGTTTTTGCTAGCTATATTCTTTCATATTAGTAAGCAAACATCAAAACTCAAATTGTTAACAAATTCATGGCATTCCATAATAAATTCATCAAATTTTACTTAACCAGAAGTTGTTGAGTCTAAAGCCCGCAATCCCAGCTACTTGGGAGAATAATGCACGAGGATCACAAGTTCAAGGCCTGCCTAGGCTGTAGAGTGAGTTACAAGACCAGTGTGGGCAACTTGTTGAACTACCGCAAATAAAGTAAAAAGAAGGCTATAGAGTGCCTGCCTATCATGTACAGGGCCCTAGGAGCAATTGCCACTATTGAAAAATCTGTTCCTATTGAATAAATGAACCATTTTCTAATTCTGGATACTTAAATTTGTTCTAGTTATTTATTCTTACAAGTAACACTGTGATAGTTACCTAAAACATACGTCATTTTTCCGCTTTTCTTCGGACAATGTGTTTCTTAGAACACATTTTTCCAAACAGGATTACAAAATTCAAAATTACTAATATTTGACTTCTGCCATACAGTGCCACCATTTACAAGTTAGTTTATGTCACTCAAAGGAGGCAGCCACCTTAACATCAGATTTTCATTTTGTCTTTCTTGTTTTAAGGGTGAAAAAACTTGGTTAATATTTTAATTGTTTGTCTTTAAATATCCCTACGGCTTGATGTGTTTGCAGGGATCTACTCACTCTGTGATGTAACGTGAATGGCTTTCACCCATCTACCTCCTGAAGACTTTGTTCAGCCAGTAGTTCTGGAACATCTACTTCATGTCAGGCCTATGAAGACCTTCTCACTACCTGCACAACTTCTGTACATAATACAGAAATTACCTTTTCCTATGTGCAGCCATTTTTCTGGGCACAACCTCCTTTTTGTTAAAATTATACTTTTTCACAGCAGAATTGGAGCTCTATTAATCTGTTGGTCTATCTTTTCTGACTTTTCTACCTTGTTACAACTTATATGGTTATTTCACACCTAGGGATTTGATAATTAGCCCATTTCCTGTGGCCTTGGTTCAAAGTATTCTAAGAGCCACGTAAATATGTTCTCTGATAAAGTTCTTATCCATACTTCTAATTCTTCTGTCCAAACACAAATAACGTTTTTACTAGAAGCACATAATTTAGAATAAAAACTCACTCAAGTTTTCTTTATCCTCTACGTGCAGTATGTTGTATTAAAACTAGTTGTGTTTTTAAGCTACCTTGTTGCAATCAGAAGGGACCTTGGTTGTATGTGAGAAAGACTGAGCCCAAGAAAGCCTTTGTAAGAGGATACTGCGCGCTCTCTCTCAAGCCAAAGGGAAAAACAATGGATCTGCATGAGGCTTTTCATCTTTGGGCTGCTTTAGAGTAAAGCCCTTTTGTGACTCAGAGCAGCAGTGTGACAAGCAGGGTCTCCAGCCCTATGTCACAATGTGCACATTCAAGTTTGAGAAGCACCGAGGGAGACCACAGGAATCTTCCAGAATAAGATTTTTTAAAAGGCACTTGTATGGGTTGATGTTCCCCTTCTTAAGCATGTACCACCATAAAATAGCCCTCCCTTATTAGTGTTCACCTCCCACCCTTTTAAAGCACCCCTTAAAATGAACATGGATGGCTCAGGCCAGAAAAGTAAGCAGTGACCTCCTGCAACAGAGGGCAATCTGAACTTTGCATCCACAATGCTATCTTGAACTGAATTGCAAAGCCATGTGACTGGATGAGCATAGTATTCTAGTACGACAACAGGCTCCCTTCCTTTGTGTCAAGAAGACTACAGAGAGAGCTGGGGGCTGTGGCAAGTCTAGCAGCCTGTGCTCTCCCCAAAGGGACAGCAACAATTTGGCTGCAGCCGATTGGAGCCAAATGGGAACATTGGCTTTGTGGTGCCAAACTTCTGATATTTCAAGAGTCGGAAATGTGGATGTTTCAGAGTGTGAAATCTCCTGCTTTTTCAAGGCTGGCAACTCACTTGCATTTTAAAGGAACACCTCTGTGTGCCAGACCCAGCCTATGAGTTCGAGACCCTGACTCTAGACTGCAGAGTTCTGCACTCTCTCTGCATGTGTAGCCCATCTGTGCCGGCTTGTATGCTGACTATGTGAGTTCCAAGCAGAGCAATCACATCAAAATCAATGGAACACGTCAAATCACTGACTACTGTCTTTGAAAATTTAGTTTGGTGAATATTTTTTTTAAAACTGCCAAATCAATAATGAAAATAACCATATGGCAAATCTCGTAAATGTGAAATGTATCCAATTCATTAACAATATTATCATTTCTACAGTACAAACTAGAGTGCTCATATTTAGGCCGGCTCATGTGTCTGCTAACAATTACCTTGTAAGAGCTGGAGAGGTGGCTCAGTGGCTAAGGGTACTAGCTGCTTTTCTAGAGGACCCAGCTTTGATTAGCACCCACATGGCAGCTCACAAGGGATCATAAACCCAGTCAGTTACAGGGAATCCAGCAACCCCTTCTGGTCTCGACAGGTACTGCGCAGACAAATATGCAGGCAAAACACTCAGAGACATAAAATAAAAACATCTTTGGAATTTTTTATAAAAGAATTACATTGTGTTCAACTGTACTCCAAATAATTTTGTAAACTGAAGACAGTCAAGTGGAATAGTGTCAAGTCCTAGAATTGTATACTTTGTGGAAGATAAATAGTGTATAAAGCTTAACAATGAACACATTTTAAAAATTAAACCATCCACCTGTAGACACTGAAAATTCCATTTTCTTGAATGATTTCATTCACCCAAAAAATGCTAAAAAGTAGGATGTAGACGGCATCGTTTCCATCTCTGTTCGCTAGGGGCTGTTAGTCCTGGACACAGCTGTATCTGCAACCAGTATCAGCACTTCCCTACTCAGACCTGCTCACTATGGAAGTGGCAGAAACTGCAGGCATTGAAGATGGAAGCAGAAGCAGGGCCTGGATGGCCTTCTCAATATTATTAGCAAAGTGATAACCTATAAAACAGTTTTCAGTCTCCTTACCTGGAAAAGGGAAAATAATCTAGGTTTACCCTACACCTGATGCTATTGCATCCTAAGTGTTTGACCTTTGTCACAACACTCCTGCCTTGGCACACAGTGGGACTGTGCAGATTAAAGGAGGAATGAACACAAGATTCGGCGGTATAACTCTGTGTTGTTTCTGTAGTGATTAAAAAGAATTTAAGCGGGAAAAGGCCATTAGCAGGTTTACCTAGATAGAGAAGGTACCAACACAGCAGCCTTTTCATATATGACACTGGCAATCTCAAGAGGTACAGTGCCTGCAAATATCATGCCTCTCTTTTAATACAGAGACTGGGGACAAGAGGAAGCAGTCATTTCTGCACTGGATCTCGAGTCGACATCTCATAGATGTTCTTTTCAAAGATGGATGATCCTTCTCTCGAGGGAATAAATAAGGAAGCCTAGATTACCACAGAGCATAAATCAGCCACCAGCTTAAAGAAGCAGAGGATATCTAGCCCACGTATGCACTAAACAAAAGGTCTAGACAGTGTGGCTACACGTACCAGTGTAGCATGTTCGCTTCTGAACTTGAGGGCATACTAGAAAAAGCATGTTGGCTCATGTTATAGTGATCCAGCCAACACACTGTTGGTGTGTTTACCCCCAGGTTTTTACAGGAACTTAACTCCCTCCACCCAGGACACACGGCTTCCTGGGGCTCGAAGTACTCGGCTGCCTGCTACACACTTTTCCAGGCAGCATGAGGAGTCCCCTTCCAGTCCTGCCACTGTTTGCTCCATGCAGCTGTCCCGCTACTGCTCACACTGCAGCATGAGCTGCTCGTTCTTTTCAAGCAAACCCTCTCAAGTTCTGTGGTGCCTGCCACGTTCACTTTTATGTTCTCAAATTCAAAGCAAATGAGGCTTTTGCTTGAAAAGGCATTCCCCCAGAGAGCTAATATTTAGGGTAAGCAGTAATATTGGTTGGGCCAATTAAAATAAACCTTCTTAAACTTCTCAAACAAATAAAGCTCTTTGTATAATGCCACAAATTGGAAAGTTAGAGATCAGCATAAGAATCTGTAGCAATTAGTAGCTCTTACCTCACACAGGATGTGTTCCGGAAAGGCTGGACACAGCTAAGAACAGCTACCGGTTGCCTAAATTGAAAAAAAAAATAGCAAAATTACCTTTTTAGACGAAAAGTGAGAAATAAAAATACATCGTCTTCCTTTGAAAAGACTCTTGGCAACACATTCTCCTTTGTATTTATAACCTGAAGAGTTAACGGAAATTAGTCAAGATGGTCTGCACATTTCTCCAAATATCTGTTTATCATATAACGTTAGTCCTGGCAGTGGATCCGGCTCCCTCATTATCAAGTTGTATTAGCTCAAACTCTCAGCATTGTTAGGGGGGTGAGCTCATGGCCTATTTCAGTTTTAAATTAACATTTGGCAATCACCCGGGTAATCAAAACAAATGATTCAGTCATTTAGAATAGATTTATTAGTTGAGCCTTTTTTTTCCTTTCTCTTTTAACATCTTTAGAATATTTTGCCACAGGAGGGCTCTGATCCAGCCAGAATATAGAGCACAAGTTACAAGAGGAATATTTAGGTGTTGCCATGGAGATGAGGTACCCTGTGACCAGTGAAGTTATCTCCCATCAACAACAGGATTAGGATGCAAGCTAGTTTGCAGGCTCTTCCCAATGTGAATAGTGCTGTGGTGCTAGGAAACAGGTGTCCCCTGGCTGCTGCTACCCATGACACAAATGCACAAAACAATGTCCTCCTGGCACACATCCCCACCTTGTACCTTTATAACACTTGTAAAGAGAACCTGGTAAGTAACAGCTCCCTAAGTTGGATCCTGTTTGGGTTTTGTTTATTTGAGAAGGGTTCTCACTGCATGATCCACACTAACCTCAAATTCAGGATCCCCCTGCTTCCACCTCCCCCACAGTTGGCATCCCAGGTATGTGTCACCACAATCAGCTGCCAACTGTTTTGTTCCCACACCCAGAATGAGCTCTCAGGAAGTTTCAATGGGACAAACATAAACCAATGATTGTAATCGGGCTTGAAATCACTTCTGTGTCCCTGCAACCACTTCCAGGCTGATTGTCAAACAGGCAGTGACTACAGATTTACTTTTTTGTTTGTGCCAGACAAAACCTGGTCCAGTTAGTTCTATATGCAAATGTATGTATGTATTATGTATGTATGTATGTATGTTTATCTTAATGATGACTTCACAGTTAAGGACTACTATTCTGAAGTCCAAACGGACACACTGTGAGTGGTAAACAGCTAACATTCAAAGAGAATCATTTAGAAGTGAACACAGGCTAGGCAGTGTTGGTGCACTCCTTTAATCCCAGCACTCAGGAGGCAGAGGTGGGAAGTTCTCTGTGAGTTCCAGGCCAGCCAGAGCTTTTACACAGAGAAATCATGCCCCCCCAAAAAAGGAAGGAAGTCAGAGAACTACCTTTTACTCCTCTTCCCACCTACACAACAGAAAATATCATGTTGTTTATTTCATATTACATTTGTGTTTGTGCTAGAGGACTTTAATATTTCATGATGGCAGCCACAAAAACCTTTCTTTCCTATTTCTAGCTAGGTATGGTGATATATATATATATATATATATATATATATACATATATATGTGTGTATATGTGTGTGTGTGTATATATATATATAATCTTTCACCTACACCCCATTCAAGAAACCTGCTGTTTCTAGAAGGTGCCACACCCTTTCATGCAGCTGTGAAAGAATACAGCATGTCACAGCTATTCAGATAGGCTGCCAGACTCAGACAGGCTGAGGTGAAACACTGCCTCTCTATGCAGCAAGCAACCTCACAAAGATACACAATCAAATAAGTATGACAAAAACATCTGTTACTCACAGAACATTAGATACACAGCTATCACTTCTTATAGAAGACAAGCAGTTTAAATGCTATCAACTTGGGGAACAATTTATTATGCTCCCACAAATACTTGATACCAAATGTACTCTTCTTTTAGACCCAACCCAACTTTGATTTCAAACGTGAATTCCTCATTCTTGTTTCAATATCCTATTTCATTTTACCCTTCCAGAACTGATTGTCCATGGAGACGTGCAATTTATACTGAATACTACTCAAAATGAATCTGGTTCTCTACTTAAAAGAGTCAGGTAGCTTCTCTTCTGAGATCTTGGCCCTACAAATGCCTTCTTGCTACCTATATAATTTCTTGCTGGATAGGGAGGGGTTAAAAGTCCAATGATGCTGAAAATCTCCCTATTAACCAGACCAGTATACTGGCTACCCATTTCAGAAGTCCTTGCATCTTATGCTCCCTGACAGCCTCCAGAGGGCAGAAGAGAGAAAGACTCAAGACTGAGGAGGCAAAGCTCATAAACTGGAATTCAATTATCTTCTCTTCCATAATTCAGTTTTTCCATCAGTAGCAAGGAGAAAAATGACAGTGAAACTTGAACTGCATTTGCATCTTCATTTCACTTTCTTCTCTGTATAAGTTCCACTTAACATTAGTTGGAGGCATGAAGATAAAGATACAGTAGGCATTATCTGTACACACATTTCAGTATGTAGAATATAACCATGGCTTTGATCGGATGTTATCAACAATGTTGTGCAAAACAAAGACTAAAAACAGAACAACAGCCAAACCCTGGTAAATTTGATGACAACAAAGTAATCAAAAACAAAACTGAAATACTTTAGGATCAGTTAAACTTTCAAATAAGTCATGCTAATCTTACCCTATTCTGACAAATGAGTAAGTCCAATAAGAAATGTCATTTTGTTTTTCTGGAATAAGCCAGAGACACTTAAGACACTTCAGGGTTAATGAAAGTATTCTGGTCATAGACACCGATAACCTCTCATTAATTTCAGCCAAGCTTAAAGGATCCCCAAGTTGCTAATCAATTGAATGAATTATGTGAAAAATTAAAATGCAGAGACAACAGCTGTTTAAATGAACTGAAATGACCAGTTGAATCAATCAAAATGGACAATCTACATGGATTCATTGTTTCCTTTCAGATGCTTTAGAGGTGACTGTCATGGCAACCATGCCTTAATCATGTTCTTCGGGATACTCTCTTTCACCTAAGAAATCAAAGAGGGGTGAACGCTAAGCATCCCCTTAATTAAAAACATTTGTGATGGTAACCAATAGGCTCAGACTTCCCATTCACCCCACTGTTATTTAGTCCCCTACTTGTACTAATATGTGAGTCGGAAACACTAGCATATGTGTCACTCAAAACATATTTTCAATGTTATCATAAAATGAAATAATAAATATAGCTGAAATGGCTTCTGGCTCCTTTTTTCTAGATTTACTCAAATAAATGGTTCAGATAAAAAAAATGCCTTATTTTAATAACTCCCACATTAGACCTGCAATGTAACTAGTTATGTAGTAAGAATTTAATGGACAAAGAAAAATTTAAACTGTACTTTTAGTTATATAAAAGTAACACAAAGTTTTGTTATTTAAGTAAGATTAGGGTTACAGTATATCTGGTAATATACTCTTGTACACTATAAAAATCATTTCTTACATACAAGTTTCTACACTTTAGTTTTTTAGGACTATGAACACTTCATTTGCATCCCATCACCATGGATGGCTACGCTAATCTCCTCTGTCCTGTCTAGTTGAGCATTTGTTTTAGTTTGGGGGTGTGAGGAGGTGCGCACACCGGAGTTAATACTTGCTGCTTTCTTTAGTCACGCTCTGCTTTAATTTTTGGGACAGAGTCTCTCACTGAACTCAAAGCTCACCAATGGGCTAGACTGACTAGTCAGCAAGTCCCAGAAATTCCTGTCTCCATTCTCCATAGCACCGGGGTTACAGACATGAAGGCTTGCATAGATATTTTTACATGGGTTACAGAAATCTGAATTCAGGTTATCATGCTAGTGTGGCAAGAACTTTATGCACTGAGTCGTCTCCTCAATCCTTCTTAACATTTAAATACTTATAGGTTTCTTCACAATTTGGAGATAGGCGGCATCAATATACAGTTTGGGAAAAGATCCCTTCTCTTCTTTAAAGGCATCTGTTATATGTGCTACATTTACAGTTGCAATCAGTCCAGATTTTCCTGCAGATTTCATTTCATTCAAAAACTAAAAAGTGCAGATTTTTTAAAGTTAGAGCAATGAGCCACTTTTAAACTCAGAATTGGAATAGATGTGGACCTGTTTTGATAGGTTTTCAAACCAGTTAATAAACCAAGTCTTTCCTCTAAACCAGCAATGTGGAAGTGTGAAAAGTATGCTTTGCCATTCCTAATTCCAAGGCTAAACACTGAGGAGCTCTTTCCACAGCCATGGCTTGATACAAGTTTCAGGGACCGGGCTAAAAAAGAGAAGAAGAGAATAATAGATTTGCCCACTTTTTACTGAAATGTCAAAATATTAATATTTACAAATTTCAAGAGCCATTTAAAATAGATGTGAAACTAGACCTATTAGACACTCAGAAAAACAAACAAAACAAAACAAAAAAAGAATGAAAAACCAACCACATACAAAAGCATCAGTCAAATAGTGAAATCCAGCAAGGAAAATGGTGCAACAAGTATGTGCCACAGTCCAAAGGTAAACCCTTAACATTTTTGTCCTTTGCCCTAATGTTCAATGATATTTTTGTTGTGTTTTAAAAATAAGAAGATTGATGTTCTTTCAATGACCATTACAGTGGCTCCCAAATAAAACAAATGATAAAATACAAATTCACTTAACTGACTGAGACGCTTGGATTAGTCATTGCCAAGTTTATAACTTTCCCACAACTCCAAGCATTCTTTCATATTAAAAAACACAGCGTTTTTCCCCTCTGACATGATGACTATGGGTAGTTCTTCAGGCAAGTATAATGTGTGTGTATGTATATATCTGTAGCTCACTCCCCAAACTCAAGCAAAATGAAAGGTGTAAAGGACAGAGTACTGTACATAATCCATGTGACAATTCTGACAGCTGTGCAAGATCACTGGTCCTCCTAGAAGCCAGAGAGCAACTCCTGCACGAAAGTTACTCTAAGGTTGTCAGGCCCATGACCACACTAAACCCTGCCCACCTTCAAGAACAAACATTCGGACTGCTTATCATTTCCACAGCCCTAGTTTTGTCTGTTAACTGCTGCTTGAGTACATCATCAGATCTTTTACATTTCTTTTCTGTATCTGGCTGCATGTGTGCCTCTGAACCACCTGTGTACCTGGTGCCAACGAGGTTAAAAAGGATTGTCAGAGGCCCGGGAACTGGAGTTCCAGGTGGTTACAAACCCCCATGTAGGTACTGGGAATCCAATATAGGTTCTGCAGGAGCACCCAATGCTCTTAACCACTGCATCATTTCTCCAGCCCCCTATCAGCCCTTTTAATGTTGGGCATAATCTCTTCTTCATGTAGCTGCCAGATTAATCTTTCCAATATATCATCTCCAATGTAACGTAAATATCTGATATGCAAGATATCTGATATGCGACCCCAAAGGGGTCTCAACACTCAGGTTGAAAATCACTGCTTTAAGTGATTAGAGCATGCAGGCTCTTCCCTCCTGGAGGAAATTAAGGCCCTTACAAAAGAGGTTCCACTGCAGTGTTAAGCCCTCTGGCCTTTCTGCCTTTCCCCTTTCCACTGAACCCACCTTTCCAATGTCCCACATGTGCCTGGCCATGCTTCCCAATGGTGATTCCTATTTAGCAGCTGCAGTGTAACATTACCAAAGCAGGGCTACGACTGGGGGCTTGATGACCTCTTCAGACTGCATAATAGTCAAGGACACCCTATGGCCTTCCTTTCTTCTCTTTCCTCTTTCAGCTCTCCTGACCTTCCTTGGTGCAAGAACGTGCATATTTCCATATGCACTGAAGGCCATTTTTAAGTGTAAGTAATGAGACAACATTAAGAGGTAAGGTCTTGAGATGACTTAATCAAGAATGAAACCCTGGTGAGTCAGATCAGCTCCCTTACAAAATGGCTGACAGAATTTATCTCTAGACCTTTCACCTTCTTTCACGTGCAGATACATCACCCCTTCATTCCAGAGAACGCACCATCAAGGTGCCATGCTCTAAAGTGTAAGCAGTATCCACCAGACAATGGATGTGCTGGTAACTTCATTATCAACTACTCCAGAACAGTGAGAAACAAATTTATTCTTTTTAAGTCAACTCCAAGCCTTGGGTATTCTGTTATAGCAATAGAGAAAATGCAGTGTCCTATCTACAGTGAAGATTTCCTAGATGAATCTTACATAAAGTCAAAGTTGACAGTCACTGTCCCCAAGTTCGTATAGCTCATAGCTGTCATGCCGGTAGGTATCAGATTTACCTGACTGGGTCCCTTGTTCTAACACAGGTGGTGAGGCCCCATCCTTGGCACTTGTAATTCAGTCAGCTTGGGTAGAGCTCATGAACCTGAATTTCTAACAAGATTTTAGGACCTAGAATCTAGTTGTTGCTCTGTGCTCGGGGTCCAAGGACCTCACATGGAGAAACACTGATGTGTAGTCATGAGTATAATTATATGATATAAATAGATGCACCATAAAACAAATAAGTATATCTATAGGTGGATCATACCTTCCCTGAAATCTGCTTTTTTTTTTTTTTTTTTTTTTTTTTTTGGAGACAGAATTCTGTCAGTGTAGCTTTGCCTATCCTGGAACTCACTATGTAGACCAGAGGCAGATTTGCCACTGCTACTCCTGAGTGCTGGGATGAAAAGGTGTGCAGTACCACACCCAGCCCCTTCCCTGAAATCTCAAAACTACTGGCATTTCAGATTTAGGTTTCTTGCCAAGATTTTGGAATATTTGTTTAAACTTCACCACTCAAGAAGCCCTAATCTGAAATATGAAATGCCCTCATACCAGGGCATTTAGGGATGTTTAACCTTGTACATTTCATTTAAACAAAAGAAAACGTAGCCTCTTCTGAAATATCCACAAATGTCTAAGGACAATTCAGTGAAACTGCCTTTTTATAAACTGGAGCCTAAGTGCAGGGGTTATTTTCTCAGAGATTCAAATGGTCCTCTGGGTAGGGTTCAAAATTCCTGACTCAACCCACTCCCTGCCCTGCCCAGTTCAATACACTTTCTAGCACATCTTTGCTATATTGCTAACAACATCTCCAATTATAAAAAAACATTCCTTGTTTGGAGAGATTGATTTTACTATTGTCCATAATATGTGACACATCTATGTGTATGTGCTTTAGAGTGAACCCTGAATAAGCATCTGTTGATTTTGCTTTATGATCTACTCAGCCCCACACTTGTCAAAAGCTGGGGTTGGCAAGTTGCATATTGGCAAACAGGCAGCTCCACTGCAATCAATTAGCCACAGAGCAAATCATATCCACATGTGTGCTGCCATTATCTGTTACAGCAACAATGACAAACACATAAAGAGAATGTATGAAGGCCTGAAACATGGCAGGGATAATAACTAAGTTTACAAGGCGACACAATTCTGCTTTCAAATTCCATGTCACAAAACATTTACAAAGTGCCTACCATTTTATTCAGAAGAAGCTACTACAGCAACAAAGTTCTGAGTGGTAGAAAATTATACAGTGCAATGCACTGGTAGTTTTGGTATGTCAATCAGTCTTCCAGGGGCCCTTCTTGTTCTTTAACAGACAATCCCCAAATATCCACACTAAGGATAAAGAGGAAATAAAGGGAAGGAGAAACTAAGAACTGCCAAAAGCTAGCAAGAAGCAAGAGAGTAAACATCAAGAGAACAAGAAGATGCTTTCACATACCTGCCCTGTAGCCACTGCCATTATCCTCCCCAGTCCTTCCAGATAAAGCTGACTCTCCCTATCCACAGGTTCAAGCAACTTTGCATGGAAAATATTCAGAATAGAATATTACATGTGTGAAGAATATACAGATTTTTCTATTTTAATTATTCCAAACAATGTTACAATAGATACAGATGGTTTAAAATATACAAAAGGATAGGCATAGGTCACATAAATGTCTATGCTCTACTTTATATAAGGAACTTGGGAATTGTAGATCCTTGCCCTCTAGGGGTGAGGCCCTGGAACTGAACTTTCAACATTTTGCATTACTGTGGTACATTTGCCACATCGATGGGACAATATTAATACATTATTATGAACTAAAATCTATCTTATTGACTACAGTTTACACTAGGGTCTATGCTTTGTGCCATGCATTTTGCAGGCTTTGACAAATATTGAAAGGGGGGATAATTTCTTTGCCGTACACCCTAAAGAACAATAAATACCCGTACCTCAAGAGCGCTGAGCTGATTAAACACTGTTAAAGGATGCATCACTGGGATACTGTAAATCCTTTCTTTAGTTTTATTGATTCATTGTTCCAAAATGTTTGTAATGCAGCACAGGAAATATACTGTTTTGGTTTCTGAATACCAACCTTTCAAGACTCTACAACCTCCAGTGTGGCCCCAAACTTGAAAGCATTCTGAAAGTTTTATTGGATCCCAAAATGAAAAGTCGGAAACACGGCCCCAAAGATTCTGGAATTCCTGTTGGGCTCCTGCTCAGCCTGGAGACATTTATGAAATGACTTTTAAGAGACAAGAGAGGCCGTACAGAAGAAGTAGCATGAGTAAACAGGAAAGACAATAAAGAGAAAACCAGGAAGGAAGACACAGAGGGCAGCCACGGGGCAAAACAGCAGCGGTGGGGGAGTGGGCACACACCAGGGTCACAGCAAGCAACAGAGTGGCAGCAAAAACACCGCCTGACTTTTGAAGTTTTCTGACAGTAAGAAAGGGACAAATTATACCTGAGTACAGCAGGCCCAAAACTTCTTCCAGTAATTATTTGTTTAATTCAATAATACAGGTGAGAAAAAAAACTGAATATGCCAAAAAACCTGTTCTACACATAATGTGTAAATGGGGTATGGAGGCTATGCCCCAATCTATTGGCAGGCTCATAGGTTATTCCTATAAAATGACTGTATGTGTGTCTATCAGTGTGTACCTGGAGATACAGATGTTCAGTCAATGCCATGCTAAATGTATTTCAATCCTGATTACACCTGAGCTGAAAAGAACCCCACTGGGACTGTGAATTTTTCTGTTCTTTGTGTGTGTGCATGAGTGTGCACACACATAGACCAGAGAACCAACATCTCACTGATTCGACTAGACTACATGGCTAGTAAACCCTAGGGAACTGCCTGTCTCCCCTCCTCCCCGGGCCCTAATGCTGGAATTGCAAGCCATGTGCCACTACACTCAGTTCTTTTAATAAAAAAAAAATAGATGTTGGTGATCAAAACTCACATATTCAGGACTATACAGCAAGTATGTCACCAACTACACTATCTATCTCTCCAGGCCCTTTCTGTGCCTTTTCTATTTAGATAGAAATGATAATACCTACCATTCTGTTTCAATTGCCTTCAATATTCAGTATAAGATGCTCTATAGTTATTTGCTACTTCAGTAATTATTAGTTATTAACAACAGGTTATACTGTAGATGCTTAGAAGGCCATACCATCTAGGTTTTACAAGTATAGACTGATGTTGTTTGTACAGTAGTAAAGTTTCCTGACAAGTTTCTGAGAAAATAAAGCCATCATTTGGTAACATTACCATATATAAATCTCATTTATTCTTTTTTCCCTTTTTTGTTTCATGAATACGTTTGAGGCAAATTTTCAATTTTTTTCATTTCCTGGATTTTGTTTGATTTTATTTGTTATGATTGTTTGGCAGTGATGGGAATTGAACTGGCAGCTTGTGACTCTAAGGCAAGTGCTCTTCCTCCGAACCAACAGCTCCAGCCCACTTCTCCTGTTCGTGCACATTTGCTTTCCAAGCAAACTTAACAATATATACATACAGCTCTTCCATTAAACACAATTACTTCTCTCTTGGCTGCAATTTGCCTTCCACCCAAAATATGCAATGACTCTATTAAGTAATTTGCTGGGAGGTAATCAGGAAAGTGTTTCAGAAAAGCCACACCCAGGATTCCTCTGTAATATTACTTTGCTTTAAATATAGAGAACAAGATTGCGACTTGGACATAATCCGGTTTTTGTATACAGGAAGATACACAAACTTTTTGGTAAGGGGTTTTCACACAAAAGCACATCAGTAGGTGCTTTAAGGGGTGAGAAATGCATATTCCAACTATAAGAGTAGTCTTGTGGGTATTTACATTTGTCACAACTCATCAAATTAGAGCTCTTAAATGGCTATCATTTCTCATACAGAAATCATGCTCCAGAGAGCAGGATTTATCTACACATTCAGGTATACTCTTGCATCAGATAATTTTAATTTGGAGGCTCGATTTGTTCTCATTTCTAGATGTTTTGTTTTGTTTTGTTTTGAGACTGGGCCTTGCTGTGTGCTCTAAGCTGGCCTCAAACCCATGGCCCTCCTGCCTCCACCTCTCAAGTGTTGGGATTACAAATGTGTACCATCATAGCTTCTTTCCTTAGTGAGATGGAAAATCCCTTCTCAGTTCTTCCCCTCAAAGGCACTGAATCTCTTGTGGCGCAGAAGGGACTCAGCTAGCATCTGAAAATTGTCTGAACCCTACAATCATTTACAGGGTATGATTTTTGTTGTGTTGTTGTTTGCTTATAAATTGTTGACAAGCATGCATTTTGTTCATTCAAAATCACCAACTTTATAATTTACCTCTCTCTCCCTATTTTCCTCCCTCTCCAACTCCCCACCCCAGCACCTTAGTTTCTGGCAAGCCTAGAGAGAAATTCACATGAAAGCGAAGATAACTGATTACAGGCAGATGCTAAAACTCTGCTTCACAAACAGGGATGGTGCAAAAAACTAGACCTGGCATAGTTCACTGAAAAGCCAACCCTAAAAGTCTTCCTAACAAATCATACATTTCAAACCGAACAGGAGTCACCAGCCTAAACCATACTCTAAGACTGAAGTGAGTGACAAGCTTTCCCAACTATTCAAGCACAGAGTTATTAGTTTTATCCTGCCTCATCAAAGCAATGCTGTCAATAATACTGTGTTTCCAGCTAGCAATTTTTGAGTACGTAAAAATAAAGTAAAAACCGTGTGGCTCCAGGTGCAGTGGATTATGAACAAATTCCCAACAACAGGGAAGTTGAGGCAGGAGGAATCCAAGACCAGCCTGGACATCATTGTGAGTAAATAAATAAAAATAAAAAATTACAACCTCATGGATATTACAAATTCACTTTATTAGAATGTCCCAGGAACATTTGTATCTTAGAGTACATATGCCATATTTTATGTGGTCAAATAAAACCTAACTTTAAAGACTTATTTTGACTGCTCCCATTGAAAATCTTTACCACATATTTAAAAACTCTATATGACTCCTCTATGGACTTTTTTATCTATAATAGCTCAAAAGACATATGTCTCAGTGCTAAAATTGGAAGGAAAATCCACTCTGATGACTGTCACTGTACTTCTGAAACCTACAAGGAGCTAATCATTTGCTTATGATGCTCCATACTCACTACCAGGCATAATGATGAACGGGAACAAAGGCAATTTGCAAATACACTCCTAGTCAAAATGACAATTTTCTCCTTTGTTCCACTCATATCCCTCAGCAGTAAGCATCCGCAAAATCATTACACACCCTTTTACATGTGCTGGTATCCACCTATAAAGAAAAAGCACTTTGCATTCACAATTAGCCATGTATAGGGCCCTTGCAATCTCTCCATATTTAGTTTATTCGGTACTGTCAATACTATCTCTGTATTGAGTAACACCACATCTTGTCATTTCACCTCTACTCTGGAAATCATGTATAGTGAAGAAATAGATCTAGCCCAGTTGAGTTAGTGTAACTACAACAGTGGCAAATCTAGGTAAGAGAAAGGCGGACATGGTGACTGGAAAATTTGCTGCAGGGATGATCCTGAGGAAAGGGAAAGTGGGCACAGTGATCTGGACTGACAAAAGTGACTCTGATGGTAAAACGACATGCAGTGGTCATACAGAAAGAGGGGTACCCACACAGCTACAGAAAGAAATGTCTTAATCCAAGGGGAAAGGGAGGAACCCTAAAAACCTTAAAAATAAAGTGCGAGTGAGTAGTTCTTAACTTCTTTACATAGAAGACAGGAGCGGGTCAGAGGACAACTCCACTCCCATCAGCTTCCCCCTCACTGCAATGTGATTGACTGGCTAGCAGTGCAGCAGTAATTCAGGTCCTTTAAGGGCTTAGAAAACCTGACAGCATTTTTAAGTCTGTTAAAGTAACAGACTTGCGTCTACTATGAAATTTTACAAGATGCACAAAACACTGTCACTAACTTCTAGATGGTAGATCATATGTGCTTTTCATTTTCTCCTCAAAGCCTTTCTGTGTTTTCTATATTTTCCCACAACAGAAAACTACTAATCTTATCATTGAAAACTGAATTCCAGAAAGGATTGTGCACTCTTACAAGTTTCCCCAGACCTGCCATCTATGTGAAATTAGTGGGGTAAGCCTGGGGAATGCAGGTCAGTGGCAGTTCACCAACCTCACACGCACAAGGCCACTTTCCATACCCCACGAAGCAAAGGCTAAAGTAAAGCAAAACTGGGCACTATCCCCATGCCTGCCTGCACGCAGTGGCTGATTAGAACCTGGCTCAATGCAGTGGTCAGAATCAGGATCTTATCATCATAATCACAGCCTATGGCTCACAGTCCTATGTGGAAATCAAAACAAGCATTTTATCTAAAGAACAGGTTTTTTTTCTCCAGCTCCCTGGCCCTGGAGAATCATGATTAAAATTCCTTTCAAACTTAAAGTAAATTAAATGAAATGACAAGACACTTTTCTGCCTCTGTGTGTGTGTGTGTGCACACTTTCCAGACAAAATAGGATTGTTATTGGACCTCTAAAAATTTCTCCTCTTTTTATGCTTTAAAACAAAATACACCAAAAGAGAAATATTTAGCTGTTAAAACAAAATACCCCCAAATGGAAAGCACAAGTATGAATCTGATGTTTATTATAAAAACAACTTCCATAGCAAGCATAAATGTTCAAACTGTATAACAAGAGAAAACCAAATGCTGTCATTAGTGAGTTCTATAAGGCATTTCTAAGGAAGGGAAAGGCAAGTTGCTGGATGGATGCCAATGCAGATAATGCCGAAGTTTGCGGCTATCCAAAAAGCATTGCCTCGAAATTTCAGGTAAACCAGAGAAGAAAGTTCTCCAAAATAAACACTGCAGTCTTTTGAGGTAACCTCTAAAATAAATTCCATGTTGAATTAAATTCTCATCAGTTGAAGAGAGTAGATTTTTACCTCATTCTCAACCTGAGTACAGTAAAAATCCATTGGCAACACACACTGCCTCTAAAATTATTTTTTACCCAACACTCATTTACTATTCTCTCTCTACTAGGTACTTCAACTCACCACCAACCTTTATGATAGGGGCAATGGCTTAGCCATGGAACTTCAACTCAAATACCAACCCTGACACTTACTAGTTGGGCTGTCTTGAACTTGTTTTTGTTGTTTTCTTTTGTTTTCAATACAATGTTTCTCTGTGTAACCCAGACCAGGCTAGCCTGGAATTCGCTCTGTAAACCAGGCTGGCCTGGAACTCAGAGATATACCTGCCTCTGCCTCCCAAGTGCTGGCATTAAAGGAGTACAACACCATGTCTGGACCTAATGTGACTCTTATCTATGAAATGTGCATCTTTATGATTTTGTAGAACTAAGAGCAAGCCAGACCATGAGTGTCAATACAACTAGCATAATTCCTGAAATGCGCTAAAAAAACAATTAATGTTGGTTCCCTGTTCCCCCTTTCCTCTTCCCTAGCTACTTACTCCAAGCCTGGTCAAATTTATCACTCCTGGTTTTGATTCATCTCAAGCAAGGTCAATGGTACTTAGGACATATAATAACTTTCAATTTTCTCAATACCATACTCTATTTTTATTATAAAAAATCCTGCAAATGAAAATACTAATGAACTTGTATAGCACTTAAAATTTTGTTAGTTGAGATTTTTTAAATGGTGCCCACCACAAAAGAGATCATGAACTTCAGACGATTTTCATCTTTACTCCCAAGGCAACTTTTTACCTCTCTGAACCTGATTCCTCATTTACCAAAAAGTCGATATGTAATATATGCAAGTACCTAGAACAAAGCACCAGAAACACAAGCTGTTACTCTAATTATTCAGTTTGGTTGTCAGGAACTAGCCACTCTGAAGTCTAATCAAATGAGCTCAGCTGAGTACTCTACAGGGTCACATGAACACATGGCTACTGTCCTTTCCTCTCCTGAAATTATGTGTTCCTGTGTTTGCAAAGGAAATTACATCAACCTCAGCATTACTGAGACTTCAGGCTGAACACATTCATGTTGGGGTTGCTGTCCTAGGAGTTCTAGGACATTTAAGCAACATCCCTGGCCTCTAGTGACTAGATTCCAGGAAGTGCATCTGGAAAAAAAATCTCCTGGGCATTGTCCACTGACCACTGTGTGGCAAATTCCCTGGGGATAAAAAACCACTACTCCAGCACATTCCACAAACAGAAGGAATCTCCAAGATCTCAGATGGTACCCTGCATAAGATCAAAGGTTTATCAAGCTACTATTAAATACTATTTACTCTCCTGGGCTCCATTACCCATGACCAACCGTAATTCAAAACTGACCACAGAGAAATAACTTGGGGGTCTCAATTTGCCATTAGAAAATGTTTTAAATCACAGGAAGGGAATAATAATGAAAAGATAAATTTAGCCATGCCTTTAATTCCAGCACTCAAGAGGCAGAAGGTGGTGGATCACTATGTGTTCAATGACAGCCTGGTCTACATAGTAAGCTCCAGAACAGCTTTAAGAAAGGTGAATTTAAACACCAGTAAACCTGGTGTTTAAATTTAATTAATAGAAAATGTATTTGCACATTATACCTATATATCAACTTATCACACTGTACCTTATAAATACATACAATTACACACTGTACCTTATAAATACATACAATTATATTGACCAAGAGAGAGAGACAGGCATGGTGGCACACGCCTGTTTTCCCAGCAATCAAGAGGCAGAGGTGGGAAGATTGTGAGTTGAAGGTCAGCCTGAAGTATAGGGGACTTTGCCTCAAAAATAACATAAAACTTAAAAGAGAAAACCATAGACTATAAGACAGTCTCTCAATATCCATGGGTGATTGGTTCCAGAACCTATAGACAGCAAAATCCATAGATGATCAAGTCTTTCATATAAAATTACATTGTATTTACACATAAGCTACATTTTCTCACATATTTTAAATTACCTTAAATTACTTAAGATATCCAATACCATATGAATGCTATGCAGTTTTCATAAAACAAAGGAAAGTCTATAAATGTTTAATAAAGATGTCAATTTTGTTAATATTTTCAACAGCTGATTGGTTGAATCCAAAGCTATTTATATTAGCCAAAATAAAAAAGATGTCTCAAACAAAGGCACTGGAAAAAAATGATTTCACCATTTGCAGGACTGAAGAATATTTAGAGTATACACAGCTTATATGGGGATATTCAAAACACTCCAGCTATGTTTTCATTATTCACAACAGATTAACTGTCTATACTTTACCTTTCTATAATCACACCAGAAAGGCAGGATACTTCTTACTACTTGGTATCTGGGAGCCAGGTATGAGCGCCTCCATAAGAGGAGGTGACTATGTAAATGGCTGTTGGAGAAAGGAATGGTTATGTATTCTACTTAATTAGGTACTGTGCTGGCAGAGAGAGACAGAGAGAGGAAGAGAAGGGAGGGAAGGGAGGAGAGAGGGGAGGGAGGAAAACTTTCTCTGTCTCTCTCTCTCGGTATGTTCAACAGGAGCTGAAAGAGAAAAGATCTCTTAAGAAAAAAAATAACAATATACTCTCGTTTTTCCCAAATCCAAACAACTGGGTAGTTCAGTTAACAACAACAACAAATAATGTGTAGACAAAAGTTAAGGAAAGCAGCCAATGAGATAAGGACTAACATTCAAGCAAGCAGGGACATTTGTTCAACTCTCACTAGGTTATAAAAGCCAATGTTGCTGGCACCAGAGGGGGGGGAAGGGGGATGGTGAGGGGGAAAAGGAGAACCAGGAGGAAGAGATTAGGAAAACAGGGTTCAGCCTCAGGAGATTAGCTCCCATGCCTTCAACAAATTATTTGTTTTTAGTGTCTAAACTTGGGCGAAGGAGTTTGTTCCATGATAATGGCGCCTGCTCTGCATGTGTGAGGCCCTGGGTTCCAACCCCAGTGCTACAACAAATGAATAAATAAAGAAATATTCAAACTGAAGGCCTGGTGCTGAGTTTCTCACACAAAGGCTTCATTTACAAGTTACTTTTCCAATAGATAACAAGCCAAATCTTTACGATTATTTAGAACTACTATTTCACTAGACTGTTAATTTCTTCTGAAAGTTCTCCCATACTACAACAGGTTCTCAAAAAGCCAAGCAAAGATTCCCTTTGCTCCTTTTGTTTCGAGAGAAACTTAAGGCCCATTTTCCCACCAACATACTGCTCCTTTTAAGAGATTGTTTTTTACCACTTTGTTCATTCTTATTCCTCAGAAGGAAAAAAAAAAACCACCAGGCTTAAATTCTATTGTGAAAATAGTGTTCCTTCTCACGACTGCACTGATGCAGCACACACATCACATAAATGTTACAATGGTACACACAATAGCATAAGTAAATGCATTTTTGTTCATCATGCAGACTCATGCTCTACTTCCACTGAAGCAGTCAATATCTTATTCAAGTGAGCATTTAATCATATTATCTCCAAAGAGCTCATAAAAGAAAAATTTTTACCAATTTGCATGTTACAGTTGTTTTTTGTTTCATCCCCAAATCTAGACTTGCTTGAAAAAAAGTATTTTCCTCCTTGAAAAAAAATTAAATATTGGAATGGAAACCTAGAATTTCAAAAGCCATGAATGGTTACAGAATCTATATGGTACTATTAGAATGCATACTTGCTGCGTGGTGGTTTGTACAAATCATGGCCTATCGAAAAAATTTCCTGTTGCATAAAGATCCTATTTGCCCTTAAAAATGTTAAATACATGTTTTTAAAGACCGAAGGTAGGCTAGATTGAAACCTTATGTAACTAAGATGGGAAACCATTACAGTCCTAGCACATTTAAGGCCCACAGTTTTTTAAATGCACATTTTTCTTAAGCAAATATGGACATGAATTTCCAAAGACAAAACTACCAACTCCAGGCCCTTGATGTTTTTTTCAAGTGTATGGAATGGGGAGCGGCCTATTCCTGGGGATAGATGAGGATGAAAAACTCTTTACCCAATTCCACGTGACCCATAATTTAAACTTGTGCTATTCTGTAAATGTTCTCATTTCCAAGGACCATTACATTCATATTAAAACAGCCTTAATCAAGATAACAAAAATATTCCCAGTATTTTATAAACTTGAAATACATTTGATAACATGGAGAATTACAAGCAATTACCAAATGATAGTTCCAATTAGGAAAACTGGATCTATTCCAAATTCAAATCAAAGGAGGCTCAGATAGTCCCTATGGCATAATTTAAATGAAGAGGATTTCCAGCAAAGACATTTGTCCCACTCTTGCCCTTCAGAAAATTCAAAACCCAAATCTGAAATCACATTCATACACTTTGTTGTCTCCTGTCCCCAATGTGCCTCCCTAGTTGTTGGGGGTCATTGTAACCAGAATGAGACTGAGAAACTCACCAGGCCCACATGGAGAAAATAATAGGGCCTTTCTGATTCAAATCTCCCCTAGTTGTGGAAGGCTAAGCAACGGGGAACTTCGGAGGCAGAAACCTCTTCCCCGTAGCCCAGGACAGCATGTAGTGGGAATTTCAGGCCTGTTTGAAATAGAAAGGTCACACCCAGCAGTTTTCCTAACCTACCTTGCCAAGGCTCAACCAAGACTCAACCTAAGTGCTAGAACCTTCCTCTTGCTTCCATGCTAGAGCTGAAATCCAGTCCCCTCTCCCCACCCCCATTCCCCACAACACTGCCATTCCCCTTGGAGAACCTTGCAACCACCCCTCTCCCCCCCTCTCTCCTTGCACTCCCTTCCTTCCACCCCCAGCATCCCCAAAGGCAAAACCACTACGCAGCTCCCACAACTTCTCCAGAGAAGGAACCAAGGCAGGTTCCACCTTCCTCTCCAGCCCAACAGGCGCCATCCTTAATGGAAAACCAATGAAGCACCCCCCATCGTCATCGTCATTATCATCCCCTGCTACTCTCAACTGCTGCTAGCCATCCTTTTAAATAGAAAAAAAAAATCCAAAGGTGTCCCCTACCTCGCCCCACCCCCACTGCCCGCCATCCTGGGTAAGAAAACCAAAAGCCCCCCTTCTTTTCCTCCCACCGTCCATCCTAGCAGAGGAAAGACTCAGAGCCACCCCCTCTGAATCCCGCTCCCCCACCCCCAGGAGAGCGAAAGCCCCGGGGAGGAGGCCCAGGCACGCACCCTAAGGAACCTTGGAGCCCCTGCTTCCCCAGACCCCAGCATGGGCGAGGCCGCCGAGGCCGGAGGCCGCAGGTACCCAAGCCCTGCAGGTCGGCGCAGCCCCGGAGTGGCGGCCGCGGAGCAGAGAGCTGCGGCTCCCCAGGGACGCGGGAGACGCACACCCACGCACACGCGGAGGGAAAGCGGGCTTACTGTCTGGGGATGCTCACCCGTGCAGCTGTCTAGGCGGCACCGGTGGCCGCTGCCAGCTCCGAGGCCAAAGCTCGGCGGCGACAGCAGCGACTGAGGACTGAGCCCCCTTGGCCGAGCGGTGGATGTAGGGCGCGCGGGGAGGGGCGCACGAGAGTGGGAGGGAAGGAGGGAGCACGCGCGGGGGCGGGGGCGGGCGCGGCCCACTCAGGGCGGGGCGGGGCAGGGCGGAGCGCGCGTCCGCCTGGGCTCTGCCCGTGGCGCGGGGACCGCGGTGCGGGAAACCGCGCGCGCGCGGGAGCCGGGCGGGCAAGCGCGGGAAGGGGGCGCGGCTGCGTGGGCCCCGCCTCGGGAGAGGCCCCGCAGCCTGCAAGGTTTGCACGGGTGCGCGCGGGAGGTGGCCGCGAGCCCGCGGTGGCGCGGCTTTCCTGAGCACCCGCTAGCGACCAAAGGGCACGCGGAGGGCGGGCTGGGGGCGAGTGCCGCCCCCTCCCTAGCGGGCGCAGGCCTCTCGGGCTGCTGGGGAGTCACGAGTCACTGCAGGCAGCGGCGGCCAAAGCCTGGGAGGTGGGAGCAACAAAGAGAGGCAGCCAAGGTGGCCTTTTGCCTCTCTGGGGACCTCGCTGACCTGCACACTCCATTACAGCCCGCAATTGAGGGTCTCTTGGTTTTTCTCTTGCTGAGAGACCCACCGATCACCTCTCCCATTACTCACATGAAGGATAGAATGGAAAGGGTCTTTATCCAGAGGTTTTTCTCCCGTTCCTAAAGCACTTACAACAGAGATTCGCGTAGTGATTCGTTCTTTCACTCCCTCGGTTCAGGGAGCCCTCATCATGTGCCAAGCACTGTGCCAAATGTTGTAGATCCAGCGCAGTTGTGCACACACTCTGCCTTAGTAGTGGAGCAAGAAAATATGAGTAAGCGAGAAAATAATCACACTTGGATAAACTGCAGGATAAGATGGGGTTGCAAATAATGTGGGTAAGGTGACATATAATCTAAGCTTTGGATGCTATAAAAGCAGTGTCATGTAAAGAACCAAGGAAAACTTTCCAGACAGAAGGAGCAGAGACAAAATATCCAGGAGAAAATTACCAAGCACTCAAGTGATGGGACTTGATAGAAGAACATTGAGAGAACTGCAGGTGAACTAGAGAAAGCTGCTTTGAAATCTTTCCTTGTAGAGAGGAACAGAGGGGAACATGACCAGAGGGGATGAGTCGGGTCGAGGAAAACTTTCATATTCTTCTGTGAATGTGGAAGATGGGGATAGGCTGTAGGGAATCTCTGGTGTGGCAGGAGAAATGTTCATCAAAGGAGTCCAAAGTCTTGCTACAAAATGAAGGCTGGATTGAAGGAGAGAATTGGTCCTTTATGCAGAAGCAGATGTTGCTGAGAGGTGGAGCAGCTGTGTGTTTAAGCCAAGCAAACAGTCTAAACATTGCTGTTTTCCCCATGCTTCATAAACCAGGTGGTGGCCTCTTTCTACCAGAGAGCCAATAGATATTTGCGAAATGCCTTTTTTTGTTTGGTTGTTTTGTTTTGTGCCTTGCTACCCAGAGCTGAGTTTTCTTTTCTCGTTCTGAGTCCTTATAGTCACTGGGGTATGGTATTTCCGAATTTGCAAAATCAGTCTTGCTACACGTTGCTTAGGAAAAGAAGCAGATCGGCCCCAGGCCATCATGGGAAAGCATTGAACAATTAGCGTCCACTTCAAGCGGCTCCCTGCATACCAGCCCTGGGCTTAACCAGAAAGAAATGGACAAGAGCACTCACAATGGAAAGCTCTGGACGGCTCTGGACAGAGAGCCTGTTACTGGAGATTTTAGGATCAAAGCCTGGGCTCTGGCAGTCCTAACAAGATCGGCTCTACCACCTGTCCCTGCTTATACCAATTAAAGACACAAGTAATAGTGAAAAGCAGAGAAAGGAAGGAGATTTACTCTATGTAGACACATTGAGAAGAGGAACAAATAAAGAGGTCTAGTGACCCTCAAGTCCATCTAACGTGAGGATTAGGATTGAATAGAGAGCAAGAAGTACGTGTAGCTAAGCAGTGCTGGTTGTGTGTGATCTGGCCTATCACTGACACATCACTAAGCTCCAATATGTCCTGCAAGGCGGTCTGACCAGAAGTTGCCAAAACAGTGTGAAATCTCTTCTTGGAAAAGAGGTTCCTCCTTCAACCTTTCCCTTCGCCCAGCATGAAATTCCTGGGAAGATTGTGACTATTTCATTATTCTGCTAGCCAAAGGGAGGGGCACAAGTGTCTGTCTTTAGAATATGTCTTCTGGACAGAAGTTAGTCGTTCCCTTCCTTCCTTCCTTCCTTCCTTCCTTCATTCATTCCTTTCTTTTTCGAGACAGCTCTGGCTGTCCTAGTACTCACTTTGTAGACCAAGCTGGCCTCGAACTAACAAAGATCCAACAGACCTTTTCTTAGGGAACCTCCCATTGCTCAATTGGTATTAATTGTCCCTTTCTTCCCTTTCATTTTTTCAACCTTCCTTCTTTCCTGTCCCCCTTCAGCCCTCACCAGCTCTGTCCCACACCTTCCTTCCTGCTTCTTTCTTTCCTACCCTCCTTATTTTTGTAGGCATTCATCAATCTCCCTGTAGGTCTAAGGCATCTGGCCCCACCTCTCACATCACCCCAGCTGAATCTGCACCCAAAGCCAACCCTGCTGCCTTCTTAACACTCCATCTTCTTGCATTGGAATTCAACTTCTGGAGATCACAGAAACACGTTGTTCCACTTAAAACATGTAAAGGACTGTGGTAGTGTTGCTGAATAAGCAAGATAGAAGGAAAAGAGTTTTCCAAGTGGAGTGTTTGTGTTAGAACATTTTTGTAATGTTCAAATGTGAAGATAAAAAAATAGAATAGTCTAGATTCAGATAGCATAAACCCCAGAACTCAGTAAGCTTGGCTTTTTTTGTTTTGTTTTTTAGTAATGTAATAGACATAAGGAAAGGAGTTGATGTGGGATAATGCTCTTGTTCACTCATATTGGTTTAATAAAATGCTGATTAGACAATGGCCAGTGCGGAAGTATAAGCAGGATTATCAGACTAGGAGAATTCTGGAAAGACGAAAGGGAGTGACCACCCAGACACAGAGGAAGCAAGATGAGAATGCCATATTGAGAAAAGTTACCAAGCCACGTGGCTAAACATAGATAAAAATGACGGGTTAATTTAAGGTATAAGAGTTTGTTAGTAATAAGCCGGAGCAATAGGCCAAACAGTTTGTAATTAATATAAGCTTCTGTGTGTTTCTTTGGGTCTGAATGGATGCAGGATGAGGTGGGACAGAAACTTACATCTACAAGGGACATTCAATTTCAGTATAATTTAAAGCCCATTTGGAAAGAAATATGGAGCATTTAATACACAAAGCTATCAAGTCCTTTGCCTTCTCTTCAAAAAGTACTGATATGGAGAGGGCTAAGAAAATAGCTCAGTGCTAGGGTACCTGCCTAGCATGAGGCCTACACTGTGAGAGGGAGGGAAGGAGGGTGGGAGGGAGAGAGAGAAGTTATCTGAAATATCAGTAGTTTATATTCTCATTTATTCTCATATTTGATACTATGATTCCTACTTTTTGCCAATCCCAGTTGGTTATTTATTTCAGGTAAGTAATTTGTTTTCTAAAAGTGTCATTCGTGAGCATCACAATCCCCTTCCACAAGAGAGCTTAAGACTTAAAACACTTGATCCATTTCAGGTTCACCAAGTCCCATGAGCTCAAGGAGTGCATTTACCTTTCCAGCCAACCATACTTGCTATTCAGAGCCTATGCTGCATCAATCTGGAGACAGAAAGACCATAAAATGTAGTCTGTGCATTTCTCTCATGATATTTTTATCACTGAAGTACATTCTGGCTAGAACTGTTTCAGTGAATTCCTTATCATCTCTACTTTCCAGAGTAGCTCAGCCTCTGGACGTCCAGAATTGAACTCTGTGCCAATCCCCATCACAACCTATTTCTCCTATATTTCCTGTCTCCACTGTAGACATGCCACCCCCAGCATTCAAAATAAAAAATCCCATTACTTTTGATACCATATCCAATAATTTACTAAGTCTGATAAATCCTTCTCAAATAGTAAAGCCTCATTCCCTCCTCCAAACTGCCCCTGAGCATCTCAGACAGAATCCACTGATCCCATGGCACTTGGATCATGCCATTAGCACAGCTGATAATGGTGACATACCAGGTAATTTCACATCTCTATTTCCACCACAAAATGATGGACAATGTAACATGTCTTTCCTGCTTATATCTCCCTCCAGTTTCTTGGAACCTGAAAGTCCTTTTTAAAGCTATTTCTTAGAGGCAAAATAGAGAAAATAGTATAATAAAACTCCATACTTCAAACATTTTCTTTTCTTCTTGAGACAGGGTTTCTCTACATATGTCTTGGCTGTCCTGAATTCTCTCTGTAGACCTTGAAGTCAC
Organism: Cricetiscus sungorus; assembly: GCA_030556225.1. Taxonomy (NCBI): domain Eukaryota; kingdom Metazoa; phylum Chordata; class Mammalia; order Rodentia; family Cricetidae; genus Cricetiscus; species Cricetiscus sungorus. Next base: position 14,735,005 of record JANBXA010000726.1, read on the forward strand.
AGAGATCCACCTGCCTCTGTCTCCCAAGTCCTGGGATTAAAAGTGTGCACCACCATCACGTAGCTACAACACATTTTCTTTAAAGTTATGTACATATGGTTTGTTTTATTTTAATTTATTTAGACACTGTCCACCAATTCCTTCCAAAATACATACTCTGGACTATTTAAAATGAAATGCACAGTATCATTCCATATAAATCTACTTCATTATACATTTCTAAAAGATAAAGAATGTCTTCCTTTTTAACAAAAGCACAATATCATCACACCTAAGAGAAATTAACTAAAAAATCCTTACTGTCAACAAATAGCTAGGTTTCAGAATTCCCTAGATGTCTCACAAATGTTTTTATGCAATTTATTTCTACCAAACATGGTATGAGTAAAGGCCCATTTAATGGCAAGTATTACTTTGTGTTTAGCTAATGCTTCCTTGAGGAATGAATGGATAGGCATGTGAACAAATAAATTCTCATTACCATCTCTCTTTTCTCTAGTACAAATTCTACTAATTTTACAAAGACCCTGCTCAAACTCTTCCATAATGACCCAGTCCAAAACAATATCTGTCATCAAGACTTCTTGCTGTTATTACATGAATTTTATGTTAAGATTGTAAAGACAGTTTATCTCCCTATAAAGTTCCAGCTCCTACAAAGTAAGTAACACATTTTACTCCTCTTGGGATCAAGAACAAGGCCTTACTAATACTGAGCAACTAAGTAATGTATTAATAATCAGAATATAATTTATAATCAAAATTAACACCCATAGATTCATGTATCCTTAAAGGATAGTAAAAAAAAGCACCTACTTTTATTATGGCCTCAAGTGTGATTATGGCCTCCTGTTTGTTATATGCTCCAGGGAAATCTATAAACTCATGTACCTTCAAACATTTTTGCTGGCTTGCATTCTACATTAAATTCAACAACCTGTATACCCTTCTCTATATATTATAAGTTGATATATAGAAACCTTTTACTACCTTTCAAGTAGCAACAAACAATTTATTTTTGATCAATTGTAAATATTCACATTTTATGGTAAAATGGCTATATCACTTTATTGCATCTATCCAGTCAAATCTAAATACTGCAGCTCCTACCCAGCAGCAGGCACTTAAATATAGGCCATTAACTTCTTTAACAGTTGAGCATTTAATGTTGTTCTCCTTATTTTCTCCTTAAAGTCATATCTCCATTTCCTTCTGCAACAGAGGTTTGTCCTAATGTAACACATTTTATGCAAGTGAGTTTAGATTTGATTATGTGAAATAGATCATTTTTAAGTAGGGGAGTACATGAATACAATGTGACTATCAAAAATGATTTAGTAATTTTCCATATTAGGAGAAAACACAACAATAAGCACACCCACAGAGCAATTGGAAACCTTGCCCTGGGAAAACCACTTTCTTATTCATGGTATCTCCCCTGCTAAGTAATATGTACTGTTTTTGTGACGACGGGATCTTATACAGCTCAGGTGGACTTCCAACTCACTAAATAACTGAGGGTAACCTTAAATGTCTAATCTTCTGCCTTCACTTCTCAAGTGCTGAGAAAATAGGCATATGACATCATACCTGGTTTCTTGATACATTTCTTTGTAAAAATTAAACGTGTTCTTTTAGCATAAGGCTGTGTATGTTTTGTGTTACTGGGGATTTTAGGGTCAAAGCCTGGGATTTGTCATTCCCAATAAGCTAGGCTCAAACTTATCTCTCACAGCCCAGTTCAAGAGACAAGTAATAGTAAAAGAAAAGTAAGATTGATTTGATGTACCCACAAATAAAGAGACCCAGTGACCCCACATTTATCTTGGAGGTACTATAATGAGATTATGGTTTAAATAGAGGGCAAGAAACAAGTGAACTAAGCAGTCCTGACCAACATGTAGTCCTGTGCATCACTGATTCCCAATTTTCTAGGCTCCAGTCTGTCCTTTAAAGTGATCTGATAAGTTCCTAGAGCCATGTGAAATCTCTTCCTAGGAGGCAGATTTCACCCTGGCTGGCTGGAGGCTTCAGCATTTCCCTTCTCCCAACATGAGAACCCTGGAGAAAGTTGAATTCTTTAGGGATCTTTGTTTCAGTAGTCAGCTAGCTGAAGTGTATCTCTTTAAACTATCTTCTTCATTACCTATATCACTACAGATAATCTTTAGTCAAAAAAACTTTATAAATTGCTAAAAATAGTTCAAATATGCTATTACAAAACTTTTGGACATATACTCTCTAGAGACTGAAGAAGTATTTCTTTTTAATTTTAATTTTTATGTTGCTATTTTAAATGTTGTTTTCTATTTCTTTTTTAATATTTTTTTCTTATTGTACATATTGATCCCAGTTCCCTCTCCCTCCCATCCGCCCATGTTCTCCAAGACCCCCCCCAATCCCATCCCCTATCCACTCCCCAGGCAGGGGATCATCAAAATCTGTCAAGTCATTTGGGGTAGACCCTAGTCCTTCCCCAGTGTCTCTAGGCTAAGAGAGTATCCGTCCATGGGAAATGGGCTCCTGAAGTCCATTTCTACACTAGGGATACATCCTGGTTCCCCTTAGACTGCCCAGGCCTCCTAACTCAGACCCACATATCTAGTTCATATATTTGTGGATAAGTATTGTTTATTATTAGATAAGACATGTATCAAAAGTATTGTTTATTATTAGATAAGACATATATCCATTTTTTCTTTGCTAACTTTAGAAAACGTAAATGGTAAGTTTTGTTCACACAACTAAATAGAATTTTTCTCACAGCATTTGTCACGCAATCTATTGTTTCTTTTTTTGTTTTGTTGTTTTTAGAATTTTATTTTTTTATTTTGTGATTTTCATTTATCCCAAATGCCACATGTGAAACTGACGGTCTTTTCCCCGCTTCCTTTGGTTTTTCAAGACAGGATTCCCCTGTGTAGCTTTGGAGCCTGTCCTGGAACTAGCTCTTATAGATCAGACTGGTCTTGAACAAATAGAGATCCACCTGCCTCTGCCTTCCAAGTGCTGGGATTAAAGGCATGTGCCATCACTAACCAGAGAAACTGAGGGTACTATGTCACAAGATTATCTGGTTACAGCATTATGTCTCATGTGTAAAAGCACCTAGAACATTAGACATATAGATGAGTAGAAAATATGAGAGTCTATTCTCAGCTTGCGGTTTTCACACTCCTGCTTTTACACAAGTGCAGTTATCGTTTTCTTATTTAACTGGTTCAGTGCAAACAGCATGCTTTTAAAAAGGGTATGTGAGTTGGATAAGTTTACACATCAAAAATCAACAAAAGTGAGTTGAAAATCCAGTTCGAACATTTTCCCACACATTTGAAAGTCTTCAGATTTCTAGAAAACACAAATACAAATCATGTTTACATATACATATATGTTCAACTAATTATATGTCAGACATTGACACAAAGGAACTAATGTAGATAGTACCATTTCAAAAACTAAAAATAAGGCAATGGTACACACCTTTAATCCCAGCACTCTGTAGGCAGACATAGGCAGATTTCTATGCATTTGAGGCCAGCCCAGTCTACCTAGCAAGTTCCAGGCCAACCAAGTCTACAGAGTGAGACCCTACCTCAAAAAACAAAACAAACACACACCCCCATAAATAGTAGAAAGGATAAGTGAACAGGCACATAGTCCCACTAACCAGAACTAGTACTACCAGTTTATTTCAACAACAATCCCTCTTTTAGGAAATGAATTAAATATCACAGATAAATATTTGATATTGGGCACTAATACTACCTATGCTTTCTGGAGTCCAGCCATACTCTCAGGTGATTTTTCCCTATGATGTTAGGCTATCGTGTACAATAGGGATACTATCAGCAGGTGGAAAACACAGCTCTACACTGCTACCCAAGGAAGCCTGAGCAGTCGCTTTATAATTTTCGGGACCTCTACTAATGTAACCTGATTTCAGTATAGAAAGAAATTTCAGGACATGTCCGTATGAAGTACAGCTGGAATTCATCAAAGGACATGTTAAACATTGGTGCTAGCTGGATGGTGGTGGTACACATCTTTAATTCCAGCACTTAGATGCAGAGACAGGCAGATTCCTGTGAGTTCCAGGCCATCCTGGACTACAGAGTGAGTTCCATGACAGCAAGGGCTACACAGAGAAACCCTGTCTCAAAACACACACACACACACACACACACACACACACACACACACAGAGAGAGAGAGAGAGAGAGAGAGAGAGAGAGAGAGAGAGACAGAGAGAGAGAGACAGAGAGACAGAGAGACAGAGAGAGACAGAGAGACAGAGAGAGAGAGAGACAGAGAGAGAGACAGAGAGAGAGAGAGAGAGAGAGAGAGAGAGAGAGAGAGAGAGAGAGAGAGGAAGAGAAAGAGAGAGAAGAGATGCTAAGTGTTGAATAAAGGTTAAGAGTAAGGCACTTAGGAAGATCCTGAAACTATCCGGAGAAAACACATTAGATAACTTTGATGAAAGAAAACATTTTCTGGAATCATTAAAAATGACCCAAGGAGAGCTAGGAAACCTGAGCAGAGCTACAACAAATAAAGTAAAATGCCAACAAATAAATGATGACACTGAATAAGTAATTTAGAAATTTGCTACAAAGATTTAACACCAATTCTTCACAAACTCTTCCAGAAATGAAAGAAGAAACCTATGGTGGTTTGAAAGAAAATGGCCCCCAAAGGGAGTGGCACTATGGTGTGGCCAATTGAAGTATGTATGGCTTTATAGACAGAAGTGTGTCACTATGGGAGTGAGCCTTGAGATCTCCTTTGCTCAAGCTACCCTCAGTATGGTACACAGTTCACTTCCTGATGCCTTTGGATAAAGATGTAGAAATTTCAGCTCCTTCTCCAGCACCATGTCTGCCTGCTTACATGCCACCATATCCTGTTATGATGATAATGAACTAAAGCTCTGAACTGTAAGCCAGCCCCAATTAAATGTTTTCCTATATAAGGGTTGCTGTGGTCATGATGTCTCCTCACAGCAATTGAAACCATAACTAAGACAAAACACTTATTAACTTTTTCTAATACTCTAAATACCAAAGTCAAATAATCTAAAGCCATGCCATCATAAATGCACCCAGTCTTGTTTAAAGCTAAGGACATTTTTTAAAAAAGAAAACATATAACATCTCTTATGCTATAGTTATAAAAAATCTCAGCAAAACACATCAAACTAAATCAGTAACATATAATTAAATACATAAAATATCATATACCATGTCTAAGTAATATTTATCCCATGAATAAAAAAATGACTCATAGTAGCATACAAAATCAATATGTAAAAATCATTTGTAATTATGCACTATACCAGCAATTCAATAATTTCATCCATAATAGAATAAATTGCTTTGAAAGAAATTTGACAATAGCAAAACAATTGTACTCACAAAGAGTTCAAAGAAATTAAAGGAGGTCTGGTCTAGCTATATCATGAAAAACCGTGTTTAAGGATTAGGAAATATAATATCATGAAAATGGAAATACTTCCCAAATTTATCAATAAACCAACACAATTCTTATCAAAATCTCAGCTGTTTTATCCTCCAAAAATAATACATGATTCTTTAGTTGACCCAGAACAGTCAAAGCAACCTTGAAATGAAAGAACAAAGCTGGAGGACTTATATTTCCTAATTGCAAGATAAATGTAATGCTATAGTAAACAAAACTTTGTGCTGTTGGCATATGAATAAATATAAATTTATGCATAGAAATAAAATGGAGTCTTCAAAGCAACGCTTACTGAAATTGCTTTTAACAAGAGTGTTAAGACAGGGTAGGGTGGAAGGGGAGCTGAAGAGATGGCTCAGAGATTAAGAGCACTGGCTGCTCTGCAGAGGACCCAGGTTCAGATCCTAGTACCCACATGACGAATCACAACCACCTCTAACTCCACGTCCTTAGGATCCAAAGCCCTCCTCAGGATTCTGCAGGCACAAGATACACATGCAGTATAATATATGTAGACAAATATTTTATATATGTTTTTATATATACACATATAAATTATATAAAAATCACAGATGTATAAGTATGTTTTGGATAGTTTTATATTATTTTTCTTTCTTTTAAATTTTATTATAAGAATATTGCTGTTTTAAAAAATAAATTATACACCAAAATTAAGCAGCCCAACTTCTGTACAGTCAGAGTAGTAATCAAATTGGATGCTGTGAAGCTTCACACTGGATTTTATATTTTCACCATTGAATATACTTTTATGTACATATCCACAAGCAGAAACATGTCTATGACAGAATTAAAAATAGAAAAACAATTACCTTTTTTTTTCCTTCCTCATCCCCTAATATAAATCTTTGAGGAAGAGACAGAGACAGAAAAAGAGAATGATAATGAAATTTCATAGTTGTAGTAGGTTAATTAGATATTATATACATAAAAATGAAACTGGACCCCTTCTTCTTAGCAAATATGTACATTTTTTCAAAAAGGATCAAAGGGCTGGAGAGATGGCTTAGTGGTTAAGAGCAAAGAGCACTAGACGTTCTTGCAAAGGACCTTGGTTCAATTCCCAGCACTTACATGGCAGTTCATAACTCTCTATAGCTCCATTGCAAGGGAATCCACCAACCCCCCATTCTGACTTTTATGGACACCACCAGGCTCACATGTGGTGCATAGACATACATGCAGGCAAAACACTCATCGATGGGGAATGTCCTTCTGTATGCTGTGACTATTTGTTTCTATTATTAGTTGATTAATAAAACTGTTTCAGCCAATGGACAGGCAGGATTTAGGCAGGTGGTAAAGCCAAATAGAGATAGAGAAATGTAGTAGGTGGAGTCAGCAAGACACCATATAGCTACCAGAATGGTAGGAAACCTGAACATTCTCCAGTAAGCCAAGACCATGTAGAGATACACAGATTAATAGAAATGGGTTAATCATTAAAAGAGAGCTGGCCAATAAGAAGCCTGAGCCATCAGACACAGTTTATAATTAATATAAGCCTCTGTGTGTTTATTTGGGACTACACAACTGCAGGACCAGGTGGGACAGAAAATTCTGTCCACAACTCATATGCATAAAATTAAAACAAAACAAATTAACCACAACACAATAGCAAAAATAACCAAGGATATAACAAATCTAAGAACTAAAACAACAAAATTCATAGAAAACCATAAAAGTTATGCTTGTTTCAATAATACAGCAGAATGAAACATGAGGGTCTTGACTTTGAGACTAGCCTTGTATGGGCTATATAGTGAAGCTCTGTCTCAAAGTATTAAAAATAAATCAAGGTATTATATATGTTGCTGAATTGATTCATATGAAATATCAAGAATAGGAAACCCATGGAGACAAAGTAGACAAAGATCTGGGGAAAAGATGGAATATGGAGAATGAATAGCCACAACATTCCTTTTGGGGCAATGAAAATGTCCTGGAATTAGATGATGGTGCTGTTTGTACCATTTTGTCATTGCCCCAAACTTCTATGACCTATACATTTTTATAGTAGGTGAAGTATATCTCAGCTAAAAACAATTTGGTAAAAAAACAAAAATGTGGATGGAGAGAGACTCCTTGTCTGACTCAGTTATTACTATGGTACTCTTCAATAAAGAAGAACTAATTTTTGGAGCTTATCCATCTGTCTGTCTGTCTATTATCCAACTGTCCATCCATCTATTGCTTTTTTAAGACAGAGTTTCACTGTGTGGCCCTGGCTGTCCTGGAACTCACTCTGTAGACCAGTCTGGACTCAAACTCACAGAGATCCACCTACCTCTACCTCCCAAGAGTTGGTATTAAAGGCATGTGCCACCACTGCCCAACCTGATTGGCTTCCTTTTAGTCTATATATGTCACTGAATATTCACAATGAAAGCTATGTAACAAGTTATTGTGTTACTTTTTAATTTGGTGCATAGCTGTATGTTTACTGTAATATAATAAATGTGTTTATGTAGAATTAAATTTTTATATTCAATTTTATTTATTTTATATGTGAATATTAATGTAATCATAAAACAAAATATGCAAAAACAAACATAATTATCCCTTGAATCCCATTAGCATCTACTCCCTTTAGGCAAGCAATTTCCTTAATTTCTGGTTAATTTTATCTGTAAAACATATTGGGCAGGTATTAACAGATACCTAGCTATGTACTTCCCCTTTCTTCTTACCTACATGGCAACATATTTGCCCTGGTTCGATTTTATGTTAACTTGACACAAGCTAGAGTCATCTGAGAGAAAAGAACCTCGGCTGAGGAAATGCTTCCGTAAGGTCAGGCTGCTGGGCATTTTCTTAATTAGTGATTGATGGAGGAGGGCCCAAATCATTCCTGTCCTGACTTCCTTCGTTGATGAACAGTAGCATGGAAGTGTAAGCCAAATAAACCATTTCCTCCTTCCTCCCCCACATGCTTTTGGTCATGGTGCTTCTTCATAGAAGTACCCCAACTAAGGCAATATAATAGACAGTATTTTCTATCTTGCAAACACAAGATTTATGTTAAGATGTATTCAAACCATGCTTTAAAACTTAGGGAAAGTCAAATACTCTTTAGATTCTGTTTGTTTCATTTCCTCAGATGCTGGGCTGTAGGTCACTCTTCATGGTACCCACCATGCTTGGAAACTTTGTCATTTTGTTGAGAAACAATTTTCTATGGAGATTTCCTGTACATGAGCATCCTCATGAAGTAGGTTTTCAATGACCTCAGTTCTGGCCTTCAATCTACCAATAGCTCAAATCATTGCTTCCCCCACACACAAGATTTAGCATATATAAATGTATATGTATATGTATACATGTGTGTATATATACATATATGTGTGTGTATATATATATGACACAAAAATAGGTGGAGGTCTCACAAAAACAGCTAGAGTTTAAGCCTGGAATTCTGGCCAAATCCTGGTGTGCAGGTAGAAGAGTAGGAAGTAATGCTGGGCCCTGGTTTCTCACTGCAAGGGAAATTCTCATGGATTTGTAACCCTACCACCAGCTGCTCCTGGATTACTGCTTTCTCTGTTTGGATATGTGAGAATTTTCCTCTATCATTTGACAATTACAGACTTTTGAATATATTTTGAAAAACCTCATGGATCGCTGTGATAATATTGAGAGAGCCATGCATATGCTCACTTTACCATGGTTTATTTCTTCAGCGTTTTTTTTTTCTTGTTGTTGTGCTGGAGGTGAAATTCAAAGCATATTGCTAGACAAGGGCTCTACCACTGAGCTATGTTCCCCATAATCAATGAATACTTATTGAGGGCACTCTGTACCAATCCAGGTTCTCAAGATACTAAAATACATTATCACACCTGACCAAAGCTCAAGATTCTTTTTATGCTCTGTTTAAAAATGGGAAATATGCCTTCCTAATATAGTAGAAACCTTCCAAATATACCTGGATTCACCTAGTAGTACTCTCTCAAAATAAAAGACTCTCAAAGAAGGAAAAGCTCACCTTAGAAAGAAACCATTTCATTTCTCTCATCCTTCCCTTCAGTTGTACTGATGATGTTGTGAAATGCTGAAACCACTTCTAGAAAAAAAATATCCCTGTCACCTACTCAATGTTCAGTATTATTTCCTTAGGACCCGATGCCTTGCTTTTGTTTGTTTGTTTGTTTTGATGGCAAGTTACTGTAAAGCGTTCCCTCATGATGATGATGAATTCTAGCTTCTGGGCAGACCTCTTCTGTTGCCACCTTCGCAGCATTTCTTCTCTGATGAGTGTGTACTTAGGCTGTGCATGACATTTTTCCTGATTATTGTTTCACATCTTTTATCCTGCTCTGGAGATGCTAAAATTAGATGCATTTGCAATCTCTTGTTCAATGGGGAGACAAAAGGCATCCTCTGCTCTTTGCTATTTAACAGGCTGATGTGCTGACTAATTCTGCAGCAGCTTTCGCCATTAGTTCAGTTGCTAAATAGAGCTGTTGACAAGGAGTCTGATAAAAGCTGCTTAATTAAACAGTATTTTTCATCCATTCATATTTCCATTGTTGACTAAACACATACATACCACGGTAGTAAAAGCAACCTAAAACAAGGACATACACATCTTAGAATATGGCAGTGTTATTTTCAGCCATTTTTCCCTATTACTTCAGACATGAAAGCCACTAAGAAATGTCAGCAACGGTTTTTTTCAAAATAAGGTCACAGACAGTACAGGCTGATGTTACCTTTATGGAATTGTGGGAGCTGAGAGAAGCCAGAGAGCCCTAACGAGCCAGAGCCAACTAGGGATTTAGAGGTTTTTCCTGTGTGGGGTTAGAATCTGGGCATAGCACAGATTGCTGCATGAAGACCTCTGCCCTACATGCTTATGATACAAATTTGCCTAGTTCTTCTCAGCCTGGAGTGAAATTATACTTAGAGGTGGCTGAATGTTAACAGCCTTTGAATTCTCAAGCTTTAGAGAATTTATGGCCCAGCCCATATGAACATAAATGGATTAAAATTAATTCTTGACTTGTTTTCTAGGGTGGAAAGATTTAGGAGTGTGAATCATTTTTTTGGGTCAAGATTCGGCCTATATTTGGGAATGGCTCAAGAGGTACTTCCCTGTTAAGTCATGATGTGGAATGGCCATCAGTTGAAGGGGTCTAGTTTTTTCCTCTTGTCACTCACCCATAAAACTCAACTCATATGGTGTACTATTAATTGCTATGAATGCAATAAAAATCTAAACTACGTTATTTCTGTGGCTTTTCAAAAACAAAGCAGAAAGAAGATACAAACAACAGATATGCTTTGTTGATGCCTATGACGTTATTAAAAAACACTAGAGGTAAATGGTCTCATTTACTCCTTACAGTAACTTCGTGAAGGACAGTCTGTTATATTTTAAAAAATGGAAGGCCTAGTGGAGTAAAGCTTGGATGAGACCACAGTAATTAAAGGGGGCTACTGGTATTTAGGCCCAGTCTTATTCCACTACACTTGAACAGATATACCTTATATATGTGTGTTCCTGTTCATGGCACTGAAGTTTTTGTAGAGGTGTTAAATTGTACCTTTACTATTGGCTTACATGGCCATGGTGGGTACTTTTTAGTCACAGACAGACATGATTCCCATTTCTCTGACACTTTGAAAGGTCAGTGATTGGAGATGTGACCAACATGGTCTGCTTTCACCTCTGTTATGAAGTTTCTACTATTTCAAAGATTGGGCAGGTTCTGAAAATGAACACGTATTCATGTGTTCAGGTGTATACTCACCCCCACAACCACCTGTCACTCACAGTTCTTTCTGAGTCATGCAAAATTCTTGCGCACAGTCAAATATTGGTGTCCCATCAGATCCCACTCCTCTGTCTTCTTTCTTGTCTCTAGAGCAGAGACACTAATGACACTGGTGCCATCATTTTCTTTTCTTTATGTTCTGTAAAATGTCACATGTCCCACAAGTACATATAGACTGAAGAAGTTCCTTCATTGTATAGAAGCCATCTCTTGCAAATGTGGCTTTCCTAAATCGTGCCATTCTAGGTCCTTCCAGTACAAGCTGTTTCCAGAGGATTGGCCAAGGCCTCTGACCTTGAAGAGAACAGACTGGGTCACTACTGCATGTCTGGAAGCATTGTGGATGACTTGAGAAGTATAAGACATGGGCTATATAATAGAATCCCAAACTCCAATCTTTTCTAAAGCAGAATAAACCACAGGCTCTGGCCTCCGGGCCCTGTGTGCCTCCCTACTTGCCCCTCTCTCCTATTTCAACTCCTACCACTTTTACCCTCTCCATTACCCTACTACACTGGTCCACTTCCAAGATTTTGCATTTATTTTCCTAGTTACCTAGATCAATCTTTGCCCTACACTCTCATATGGCTCCTCTACTGTCATTGTCCTATCAAAGTAAAACTCCCAAACCTAGGTCACACTCACAGTAACCCATGTTTGCATCCTAATTCTGACTTCAACTTTCAAAATGGATCTGTCTGTCTTCTCCCCTCTCCCACCAGCACATTGCCTCATAAGGGATTTTTGTCTCTTTGGAGTGATATACTATTCTAATTCCCTAGAACAACACCTGCTATCTAATAAGTGCTCAAACATGTACTTTTTTTGCTGTAGTGGTTGCAGTACTGGTATAGAACCCAGGGTCTCCTGCCTGCTAAATACAGGTTCTACCACCTTGTTGCAGCCATAGTCCCATCACATTAACTATAGACTAAACAGGGGATTACTTACTTGCCTATAACCTGGACATGCAAGGAAATGATTGGTGTTTGAAAGAGGAGGACAGATATAAAGAGAGAAAAATTTGAAGTGAGATTAAAGCTGTAAATCCAGGTTAAAATAAGAACTCATTGTGTATAGACATGACCAATCTTTATTATCTATGACTTCTTTAGAACCTCTGTCAATGAATTGCATAAAAAAACTAAATACAGATAGAGACAGCACCGGGACATGAGTGAGCCAGAAAATCAACTAAACATGGGCAAAGGTGATCATAAGAAGATTTGATGCAAAATGTCCTCATATGCGTTCTTTGTGCAAACTTGCCGGGAGGAACACAAGAAGAAGCACCTGGATGCTTCTGTCAACTTCTCAGAGTTCTCCAAGAAATGCTCAGAAAGGTGGAAGCCCGTGTCTGCTAAAGAAAAGGGGAAATTGAAGACATGGCAAAGGCGGACAAAGCTCATTATGAAAGAGAAATGAAGACCTACACCCCCCAAAGGGGAGACCAAAAAGAAGTTCAAGGACCCCAATGCACCCAAGAGGCCTCCTTCGGCCTTCTTCTTGTTCTGTTCTGAGTATTGCCCCATAACCAAAGGGGAACACCCTGGCTTGTCCATTGGCGATGTTGCAAAGAAGCTGGGAGAGATGTGGAACAAGACTGCCACAGACGACAAGCAGCCCTAGGCAAAGAAGGCTGCCAAGCTGAAGGAGAAGCATGAAAAGGATATTGCTGCTTACAGAGCTAAAGGGAAAACCCGATTCAGCGGAAAAGGGGGTGGTCAAGGCAGAAAAGAGCAGGAAAAAGAAAGAAGGGGAAGATGATGAGGAAGATGAAGAGGATGAGGAAGAGGAAGATGTGGATGAAGAAGAAGATGATGATGAATAAGTTGGTTCTAGTGCAGTTTTTTTTTTTTGGTCTATAAAGCATTTAATCTCCCTGTACACAACTCGCTCCTATTAAAGAAAAAAAAATGGAAATGAAAGGCTGTGTAAGATTTGTTTTTAAGATGCACATTCATACAACAAGGACATCTGTCCAATTATGTTCATAGCAGCATTATTTATAATAGCCAGAACCTGAAAGCAACCTAGATGCCCCTCAACTGAAGAATAGATGGAGAAAAAAATGTGGTACATTTACACAATGAAATACTACTCAGCGGGAAAAAAACAAACAAATAAACAAACAAAAACAATGGAATTTTGAAATTCGTTGCAAATGGATGGAACTAGAAGAAACCATCTTGAGTGAGGAAACCCAGTCATCAAAAGACAAACATGGTATGTACTCACTCATATATGGATTTTAGACATAGAGCAAAGGATCACCAGCCTATAATTCACACCACCAGAGAAACTAGGATACAAGGAGGACCCTAAGAGAGACATAAGTGGTCCCCTGGAGAAGGTGAAAGGAACAAAATTTCCAAAGCAAATTGGGAGCATGGGAGGGAAGAGTTAGGGAGAAGAGGAAGGGAGAGGAGAACATGAGGGAGCAGGAAGATTGAGTCAGGGAAAGAATAGAGGAGAGCAAGAAAAGAAATACCACAATAGAGGAAGCCATTATAGGTTTTAAGAGAAATCTGGCACTAGGGAAATGTCCAGAGATCTACAAGGATGGCCACAACTAACAATCTAAGTAATAGCGGAGAGGCTACCTTAAATGTCCTTCTCCTGTAATGAGATTGATGACTACCTTATATGCCATCCTAGAGCCTTCATACAGTAGCTGATGGAAGCAGAAGCAGACACCCACAGCTACACACTGAGCCGAACTCCTGGAATCCAGTTGCAAACAAGGAGGTGTGATGAGCAAGACCAGCAAGGGTCAAGATCAGGCTGGAAAAACCCATAGAAACTGATGACCTGAACAAGGGGGAGCTCATGGACCCCAGTCTGATAGCTGGGAAACCAGTATAGAACTGACCTAGATTCCCTGAATGTGGTGTTAGTTGAGAGGACTGAGCAGTCTGTGGGGCCTCTGGAAATGGATCAGTATTTATCCCTAGTATATGAATGAACTTTGGGAGCCCATCCCACATAGAGGGATACTCTCTCAGCTTAGACACATGGGGGAGAGCCTTGGCCCTGCTCCAAATAATATGACATACTTTGAAGACTCCCCATGGAAGGCATCACCCTCCCTGGGGAGCAGAAAGGGGATGGGATGGGGCTTGGTGGGGGAAATGGGAGGACAGGAGCCAGGAGTGTGCAGAAACTGGGATTGATATGTAAAACAAGCTTGTTTCAAATTTAAATTTTAAAAATTATAAAAAAGATTTGTTTTTAAACTGTACAGTGTCTTTTTTGTATAGTTAATACACTACCGAATGTGTCTTTAGATAGCCCTGTCCTGGTGGTATTTTCAATAGCCACTAAACTTGCCTGGTACAGTCTGGGGGTTGTAAATTGGCATGGGAATTTAAAGCAGGTTCTTGTTGGTGCACAGCACAAAATTAGTAATTTATGGAGATAGTAGTTTTTTGTTTTGTTTTGTTTTTTGTTTTGATTTGGGTATTTTTCATCTTCAGTTGTCTCTGAAGCAGCTTATTATTCTGTTATTACTACCACTCTGTATTAGTAAAAAAAAAAGAAAAAGAAAAAGGAAAAGAAAGAAAAAAGAAAAAATTGCAGCTGTTTTGTTGACATTCTGAATGCTTCTAAGTAAATAATTTTTTATTAAAGAAAAACTCTAAATACATTCATAAGGATGCCATCCAAGCAAGACAATCCTTTGAAAATGTAGAATAATTAACTAGTCCTTCCTTAACATGGTCTGTTATATAAATAGCATTCTTTGCATCAGAGTTCAAACAAATATTGAGACACTGAAAAGTAATTAGCTATTGACTAACTCTGAGCTGTAATGACGTCTCTAAACTTCAGAAGGGGATTAATGAATAGCTCAGGAATCAGAATCTCAGTGCCCTCCTGCAGCCACCATTTTGGGTCTGGAATGTAATGGGACAGAGGAGGACCTCAGCAAACTGCAGCTTGGGACCTCAGAATGCCACATGCCGAAATGAATGAGAGCTAGAGATAGTAAGAGAAATAACAACTCCAAATTTTTATGTGAAACACCGTATTTTTTTAATGTTGTCAACTACTTTGGCTATTTTTAAAAATATCAGAATGGCCAAATAAAACATGTCTCCAGACTGAACTTGGCTCACAGACCCTTGCCCTGGCTTCTAAGTTACCTTACAACTTCTCAAATGCCCCCAGCCTGTCAAGTTTCTTTTTATAAGTTGGCACAAAATATGTATAAACATTTTAAACTCCTGATTAATGTAGAAACGTTTTTAAGAACAAAAGAAAATATTGCTTCAAGTAAAACAAAATTGTATGTACCACATACTTGAATTTTGACCAGTATACTAGAAGTTTTAATAAAATTGTTTAGCCTTTAATTAAGGATAAAATAAGGGAAGCTGGAAATTTAAAGAGGAGAATGTTAATTGGGATGCTTTAAGGCCAGGATGAAGAAAAATGGAGGAATAAACCTCTCTAATTAAGAGGTTGGTATGAATTCATGTCTATTCCTGAAACCCAAATTCATCCAGAACAGTAACAGCTGAGTCCTGATCTTGGCCCTTGAGAATATTTTCATCTCATTGCATTCAATTTTTCAGTCCATTAAAAAGAGGGAGAGGTTAATACCAGCACCCAGGAATTTTCCATGTCCTATAAAAAAGGATTGGAATTTCCGCAAAACCCACTCACCCAAGGAACATATTAAATATTTAAAGCACTAGCAGACAAGTTCCAGAGACAAGGAAGTCTTACATTTACCTTCTTCTAATACTATGGGACTGGTTTGGAATTTTATGATGCTGTTAAATTCATTAGTGAAGGTGATTGTTTCCACATTACTAAAGACACTAATGGGATAATTTCATTATTTTTAGGCATTGTTACTGTGTGGGCCATTGAAAAACATTGGAATTGCTGAAACAACAACCTGAAAAGTCACAACATTTGATTGTAAACTCAGAAGTTGGTCACAGTGATTTCTTTTAAAAATACATATTCCAAATGTTACAGTAACAATAGTGAAATCACATAAAGATAATGAAATCATTATCCTTTTGACAGGAAAGACGTAAAGCTTATGCTCTAAAAGCACATTATGTATAAATTATATTATAAATATACATTAAGTATAAAGAGATTAAATACCCAAACCAATGCAAAGGCATCTGAGTTCAAAGAGCAAAAAACTTACTAGTGTAAAGATGGTTACAACATCTGAACTGACCTACCATTCAATGCAACCTCCAGCAAAATTTCAATAACCTTCTTCTGAAGGCATGCAAAGCTAGTCCCCAAATACAGACAGATTTGCAACTGTTGTATCAAGAACCAAGAGCAGCTACATCCATAAAGATCATAGAATGCTTGTTTTCAGGGGATGGAAGAAGGGGGTTTATTGCGTACAGTGTCAGTTTGGTGTGATGAAATGAGTCCTGGAGATGAGCTCTGATGGCTGCACACTGATGTTGATGTATCACTAAACTTTACTTTCCGCATATTTTACTCTAGAAATACTTGTGATTAACAAAGGAACTAAATAGATAATTCTCTAAAGATAATAAGCAAAAGGCCAATGAGCACATGAGAAGATGTCCAATATCACCAGTTACTGAGAAGACATGTTAAAAACATGAAATTGTGTCACTCCTACTAAAATAACACAAAACACAGGCAATGACGCTTGTGAAGAATGTAGAAATTGGAATGTGTGCTGTATTGATGAAATTGCAAGATGGTACAGCTGATGTGGAAAACTGTTTGGTGGGTCCCCAAATGTTGATTATGGTCCAGAAGTAGTGGCTTATTTCTGTAACTCCAACTATACAGTGATACCCTGTCTCAAAACAAGATGTTGCCCGTGGAGTTACTATATGAAGAATAAATTCTATGTCTAATTACATAGATAAAAGAAAAGTGAGAAATGTATTTTATGAAGTAATGTTGAGAGCAGCATTATTCATAATAGTTCAAAGGTGAAAACACCACCAGTGTCTCAACTGATGAATATCTGAAGTGTGGAATACTCATATGATTGGAGTAGTGTTTATAGGCACTGGGCATGGTGCATGCTTTTAATCCCAGCACTAGGAAGGTGGGAGCAGGAGGAGAAAGGGTGTACAGTCATCCTCAACTGCAAGGCCAGCATAGGCTACATGAATGACAAGGAGGCTGGAGAAGGTCCCTGGCGGGCCATGGATACCTTGTTTATACTTTATTTCTTAATTGTGTATGTATATGCATGTTGATATACCTATGCAACAGGGCACATGTGGAGGTCTAAGGACAATTTGTTTGGGAATCAATTCTCTGAGGGATCAAATGGAAGATGCCAGTGTTGGGGACAGGTACCTTTACCCCCCCCCCCATCTCATCAGCCCTACCTTAACAGTTTCTTCAGGACAAATAGTATGAGGGATAGTACATTAGTGGGGAGTGGAGAAAAAGACAAATATGGAAACAAATACTATGGGGGAACAACAAACCATTTGGGCCATCACTAGTGGGTTCTATATGCCACTGAAATGAATGACAAAAGCACATTCCGGGTTGTGGATGAAGATTTAAGGATACGTTCCACCTTCAACACCTTACAAGTAAAGAAAGTGATGACCAGTTTCAACGTGTAAAATCCAGGACTTTGCATGGAATTGCAATTTTACTGCTGACCAGAAACTTGATTAAAATTATTTGACCAAGCAGAAAATAAAAATTAAAAAGGAATGGCATACTGGTATATATTGCCACATGGATGGAATTTCTTTACCATTGTGCTAAGTGAAAGAAATCAGGTAAAATGTCACATACTATGTAGTCTACTGGAATAAGATATCCAGGAGAAGCAAATCTATAGAGATGAAGAGCAGGGAAGACAGGAAAGGGAGAAGTGGAAAGTGTCTACTAATAACTGCAGGGATTCTTTTAGAAGAGTAGTTTTTAAAAATGTTTTACAAATGAGCATGGTGATAAATGCACAACTTGAATATACTAAAAACCAGTCAGTGGTGCATTTTAAATGGGATAATTTAGTACATAAATATCTCTAGGAAGCTGTTCAAATGTGACAGGATTCTTCCACACTTTAAGAATTCACAGACATTGAAAAAGCACATACATGTTGTGCACAGTGGTAGAAGAAAACCCTGGAGTTTGCAAATCTACCATCTCACGTTTTTTAGTATGGTCAGTCTGTGTTCATCAATGGCTACTGTACATGGACGAAAGTGAGAACAGGTCAATGAAGCATCAGAAGTGGGAGGAGCAAACCAACTTCTACAAGTTGTTCTCTGGCTTCCACTCATAAACCATGACATGTGCATGCACAGGCACACACATATACATCACATGCAATAAATAAATTTTTAAATGTGATGGAGGACTGAAAACATGGAGCAGCAAGTAAACACGTACCACACAAGCCTGGTGATATAAGTTCAATGCCCAGATAACACTTAAAGGGAGAGGGAGAAAACAAACTCCATGCAGCTGTTCTTTGACCTCCATATATGTGCCATGGCATGTGCGAACTCAGACATATACATCATACACTCCCATGATAAATAAAAACAAATATTTAAAAACATAGGGATATATAATATTCCATCCAGAATTCTATTACCAGTTACAAGACTAACCAAATATGAGTGTAGACATCATTTTAGAAATGCAAGAGACTCAATGACTTCTAGAATCTTTATTTATTACTAAACCAACCTACTTATATGGTGTATAGAAACAAAGAGAAAAAAATCATTTTTCCAATAAAATGAGTCTGACTAAATAGTAGCAACACCCTCTGCTTGGTAAGCTAAGATGCTAGTAGCCTTGCTATTGTAGAAATCTGTGTATTATCCCATATGAAATTCCTAATAGACCCATTGTTCTTTGAGTTGTACCTGGTGTCATCACAAATTTTCACTGAAATCTACTAGAATATGGGACAGTTTGGGTTTGGTTACTTGGCTAGGGTTTCTTAATTCTTTAAAGCCTTGTGGGAAGACATGGTGAGGAATGTAATGCATGTAAAGGATAATGATAAGCAAAGGACAGGAACGTGCAGGTCCCCTTCTTAGAAGCTACTGGAGGATTTGCGCTGCAAAACAAGGACTAACAAGAAAAGGGAAGAAACGTGACTCAAAAAACTGGATCCAATATATTCACTGGAGCATGGTCAAACTCCCAATGGCCATCCCCACAAAGAAAACCGTCCTCCCCCAGCTCCACCTGGGAGGACTGGTCAGTGAGCATGAGCTTGGTGCATTATGTGAATTCCCAAGTAATCAATAAAGTATTATGTGGGATAAAAAAGAAACTGGATCCCATCAGAGTGGCACAGAGAAGGTTCGGAGTGGCAACTACACAGCTGGCTTGGAGAACAAGCAGGCAAGATTAGCATAAAAGCTGCCTGTCTCTAGAAAGGTGGTGCTGGAGAAAAAGAGGGGGGGCTTGCTAGAATATCTAATAGTATAGTGAAGTTGTGAATGGTGAGATGTGTGGGTGAGAGATAAGGATAAAGAAAATAAGATGAAAGATGATTAGTGAATGTGGAACAATATATTATAAGCCAAGACAAATTCTCACTGTATTGCTTCGCTCTACCATGAATAATATTCACTTAGTTGTAACAGTGCACATGTTCGTATGCTTTCAAAACACAGTAAAGAACAAGGCAGTGCAACTAACTAGAATAAGACTCTCAGATTTTTCATCTGCCTAATGCTTTTCTAGCATAACAAGAAACTGATAGATGATATCTGAAATGGATAAGTGTAGAAATACCAAGAAAATCCCACTGTAAAGGAATGTGGGCTTAACTAAAAGAAACAACTAAAAATATTTCTGTGGCTGCTTCTGTGAGGCAGAACTAGGGTGTGGTAAGGATGGGCAGGACTGAAGATTTTCATTATATGATTTTTAAATCTGAATCATTTTTGTGTTGCTATAGCCTACTGATTTATTGTTTTAGCTATAAAAATTAACTCTAGACATACTGAAGACTGTGACCATGCTAAACTGGAGAGGGTTTTGATTTAATTAAAGGATGGTGTCATAATCTTGACCAGAAATAATGAGGGGCTTCCTGAGTCTAACTTGGCAGATAAATTCAATAAAACGTATTCAACTCATGAAGGCCTTTTTCCATTAGGAGTCTCCTTAGAATGTAATTACAGAGTAGGGACTTTGTTTTGCTTTATCACCAGCATCTATCTTGGTATCTGTTGAATGAATAAATGAATATATCTTAACACACATCCACAAAGCCAAATTGCATTCTTTCTGGTTCCTAAGGTGATACATATTTATAAAAACGACTACTTCTTTAGATGGCAAAAGAATAATAGTCACATCACTGTTGTCTCTCCTCCTGTCCTCATGAGAAAAGGGCAGAATGGGGAGACCTGTTATTCTTATGGAAATCAGGCTTTATATGCCTCCAAAGCTCAGATAAGATCTGTAGCGCTGATACGCATAATCATTAGAGGGACAGTGGCTAGAGCTCAGTTTGCTTTGGCCTAAGAGTGCAGAATGTCTACGATTCCATTTCATCTTCAGCAAAGAGACCAAATCAAATCCATAATTCCAAAAGCTGGATCTGAATACTTTCATATAAGATGTTTTAATAGAATTTGGTGCAGAATCACAATTCTTAGCTGGAATTTGAGAAAGCAATAATTCAAGAGGCAAAGTGCCCACAAAGTAAACTATTAAGTTATACAACTGTCGATAAGAGGTGCCAGAGGAATTCTGCACCAATATATTAGGAAATAAGAACAAAAACTTGATTTCGTTCTAGCTGAAAACCAGCGGCCATGTAATTTAGTCGGCATTCTCACTGTCTGATTCTTCTTGGAATGCTGCTGGTCAAATTTTCTACACACATTCAAGTGGTAAAGGACATGAGCCAGGCTAAGTTTAGGTTTTCATTTTGTTTTTGCAAAGCTGAGGATGGAATCCAGGGTCTTGCACACCTAGACAAATGCTGTACCATTTAGCTACATCCTCATGCCATGATTAAGCTTTTAAATAAACCCAACCATTGAAATTGTTGGTAGAGTTCTTACCTAGCATGCATGAAGCTCTATGTTTGATTCCCAGCATGGCACAGACAAGGTGAAGAGATACATGCCTATTATAATAGTACTGAGAATGTGGACGTAGGAGGGACAGGAATTCAAGGTCATGCTCAGCTATAAAAGGACTACAAGGCAAACTTGAGCTACATGAATCTTCTCCCCCAATCCCACCTCCAATTAAACAGTGTTCTCTCAGAAACAGGTGCAGGTGCCAAGCATTTAGGCCTAAATGTAAAAGCTAGTGTCAAAACCTTTGCTGAATACTGGGGACAGACCCGCTCCTTGCACTTAAGGCATTTGCTGTCTACTGAAGGAGACAATAAGTGCAAGTAGACAAACAGAAATTTTCTGTTGTAAGATATTTTTTTTAAAAAAAGAAACAATGGGGTAGAAGAAATGTCTCAGTGGTTAAGGACACTGACTGCTATTGCAGAGGACCTGGGCTCAATCCCAGTACTCACATGGGACCTTGGAACCGCCTATAATTCTAATCCCAAGAGAAGTGATGTCTTCTTCTGGCCTTTACAGGTACTGCATGCACGTGGTACATACATTCAGGCAAAATATTCACACGTAGAAAATACATTTAAAAAAAGAAACACATGAAGGTACCTAGTGTGACCAGAAAAGTTCTTTTCTAAGAGAATCTCTGCCTGGCCAGCACTGAGCAAAGAATCTTCCAAGCAGTGGGAAGAAAAAGGTCTGAAGTCTCTGAGATGGGAAAAGATAAGACTTAAGGAGGCCAATGTGACCTATAGAGCAAGAGAGAAAATAGAAAGAAATAGGCTTGGAGAAACAAAGACCAGTTTTTCTACCCACAGTGATGAATTCAAGTCCTTTTCCAAGGGCATGGATCATCTGTTCTTTGGCCTTGGTTCCTCAACACTCATTTCTGTCGATTTTCAATAGGTATGAGGCATCAGGGAGAAACAAAAAAATGGCCCCAAAGGAATTATACATTGGCTTGTACTAATGTTTTACTTTAAACATTTCAAAGATACTCAATTAGATACGTGAATCTGGTGGTTAAATGCAGACCTATTATTGTAGCTCCTCGTGACCCAGTTACCTTGTGTTCTAGTGTCATTTCTGTTGCTGTGATAAACACTCAAACCAATAGCAACTTACAGGAGGAAGGGTTACTTTCTCTTACATTGAGGGAAGTCAGGACAGGGACTCAAGTGGGATCTTGAAACAGAAACAGTGGCTTACTCAAAGGTTCACTGGCTCCTCAAAAGCTTAGCTAGCTTTCTGATTCACTCCAGGTCCACCTGCCCAGGGAATGGTGCTGCCAACAGTGGGCTGGGCCCTCCTACACCAACTGATAGTCAAGGCAATTCCCCACAGACATGCCCATAGCTTAGTCTCATTTTGGGTAATCCCTCAATTGAAACATCATTCTCAGATCATTCTAAGTTGTGTCAAGTTGACAGTTAAAGCTAACGGACACACACCTTGTAGGCCAAGAGGAACCTAAGTCCATTTCTCTTTCACTCTCTAAAATGGCTTGGAGAAAGAGTACCTCCATCTCTTGGGTTTTTACTGCCTCCCTTTTAGTTCATGAGTAACCGAGGTGGTATCTCAATCAGTAATATCCTGCCTCAGCTCAAATAAGATGTGAGGTAGGTCACATCAAGCTAGGTAACACAATGGAATAAAGAGTCATGAATAGGTTGAATTCAAGATCAAGAGAAAACATGGATAGGAAAAAAAATGAAACTGAAAATAAAGTAAAATCTCTATACAAAAATGCCGCCCCAAGAGGATCACAAAGCAGTATAGAGGCTGTGTGATCCTTCCTGTGATCCTTCTCAGAGAAGGAAGCAAGACTAAGTTTATCTTGTTGATAAGATAAATCATACTTTTACTAGGCTTAGGAACCTAAGAAAATTTCTTTAGTAGCTTCTGCTAGATTAAGGATATTGCATTCAATTTAAATGTTTTTTAGAAAGTGTCTTGGCTAAGAAAGGTCATATCTGACTCTTTTACCTGCTACTGGGACACGTTTTCTCTTACTGGGTTGTATCATCCAGTCTTAATACAAGGGAAGGTGCTTAGTCTTATGGCAGCTTAATATGCCAGTTGATATTCCTAGGAGGCCTGCCTTTTTTTAAAGGGAAAGAAAGAGGCATGGATGGGGAGGGAGAACAACTGGGAGGGGAGGAGGGGAGGTGAAAAACTGTGGTTCAGATATAATATATGAAAGAAAAAAGACAATATTTGTATATCATAAGATTCATGTGTTCTAAATGTTCAATTTCATTTATCTTCTTAAAACATTTTACATTAAAAACACCTGAGGAGGCTTTGTAATTGGAAGACAAAATTGTTCTGTCTTCAAATAAAGTGATTCATGACCTGGAGATGCAGCTCAGTGGAATCATGTGTGAGGTGGAAAATTCAGTCTCCAGAACCAAAGTGGAGAGGGAACAAATAGTGATTCATGGGAGCAACCACAGGTCTCTTATTGGAAAGCTCTATATTTGTTAGCATATTTCATCTATTTGGTTATTGTAACAATCATATGAATTCCATTTTAGAAGATAGAGAGTCCAAGAATCAGGAAGGTTGAGTAATTCAGCTGGAGTCAGAAATTTAGCTAGAACTCAAGTTCAAAATCGGAATGTTATCTGACCCAATTCTACAATTGCTTAATATGGGTTGATTTTGCCTGTTTACAGATTGCTGCTTTGGTAATGTGTTCATCTCACTCAGCTGAAGTCCAGAAATGTGAAAGAAGTCCTGGAATCCAAACACTCTTATGGCCCTATTTCAGATTGCTAAACACAGATTAAGTGTAAGTAATACACTCCAGTGCTATAAATGAAGAAATGAGATGTTTGCTTTTTTGTTTTTAGAATAACATATGAAAAATTTTCTTCTCAAATCTTAAAAATGTCATCACATTGCTCAAAAGATCAGTTTCTCAGAACTTTGCTGATTATTGGTTAATGATATGTGACCAAATAGAAATATATAGATACTATCTCATTGGGAAAATGTGAAATATGTAGATATCACTGTAAGACATTGCTATTTCCTCTAACGCATATTAACAGTCCAAAAGATTTGTAAACGCACCCACTTTGTTTATCCAAGAATTCTGAGTTCCTTGTAAAGTACCCTGCAGAGCCAAGCAAAGAGCTGAACATTCTGGAGGTTGTGGTCCTAGAGCAGAACACTTTATGATCTCTCCAGACTATATATAGCATAGCGTGAGAACTGGAGGGGCTCTGGAGGCCAAAAGCTATCTATGTGAACAGTCCATGAATCTAGCAAAGTGCTGGGAAAATAGTGAGTACTAGTAATTGGATTCTTAGCCTGAATGCAATGGAGTGGGGAAAAGTTAAGATAGGTAAATAAATAAGTTGGGTGTGGTGGCATACACCTTTCATCCCAGCACTCATGGGTGGGGGGGCAGGCAAATCTCTGAGTTCTAGACTAGCCTGGTCTACAAATCAAATTCCACAACGAAGCCTGTTTTGAAAAACTAAAAGGGGAAAAAGACTGTGTAAGCAAGCGAATTAACGATTTCTTAGAGAAGATATAGGAAAGCCTAACCATTAAATGAAAAAGGAATACATAAGTCAATCAAATTAAAAAAAAACTAGTCTGGCTATGATGGCACATACCTTCTTTAATCCCAGCATCAGGAGGCAGAGGAAGTCAGACCTCTGTAAATTCGATGCCAGCCAGAGCAGCAAAGTGAATCCCCATTTCAAAAAAAAAAAAAAAATTAACTATTCCTCACAAAATTACACCATTAAAGATGAACACTGAAGGCGAAGACTGGTAAAAAAAAAAAACTATTCATAGTATATAACTAACAAAATACCAAAGACAAAACCTCAGTAAGAATGGACAAGAGAATTGAATGGACACTGCACAAGAGAACTGCACAAAGGACCCCCAAACACACAAAAGGATGGCCCACATTATTATTCACCAGGGAAACACAAATTCAAACTGAAATGAAATAACATTTTACACCATGTAGAATGGCTGGACTCAAAAAAAAAAGACTGTCAGCAGAAAATAACAGCAAAACGAAGAACAGAAAACTGTGGAGCAATAGAAGCCTTCAAGCAGTGTTTGTGGGAAGGTAAAATGTTCAATATAGCTTTATAAAGCTCACTATTTATCCACCTTACAATTCCACTCCTCGATATTTATCCAAGATATAGCTGCAGTGCATTTGTATCTGCAAATAAATGCATAGAAGAATACTAATTAGTCTTATTCATAGACTCAAAAATAAGAGGTGAGGGACTGAGAAATACATCAACAGGAGAAAGGGCAAGTTTTGGTAAATTAATATGAAGTGTTAATACTCATTAGGCAAAGGAAGCAACTACTGATACATGCAACAACCTGGATAGATCTCTGTAGCCCAGATAGGGCTACAGAGTTGTGATCATCCCGTCCCAGTGTCCCATGTACTCAGTTTTATGGGCATGTGTCACAAGGTAAAAGGTCATTGATGAATATCAAAAGCAATGTTGAACTGAAAAAAGCAGCCAGTATAAATACAAGTTTCCATTTATTTGAAGTTTACAAATAGATAAAACTCACAGGAAAACCAAATGCCTTATTAGAAAGGGGTAATTGCCTGATAGAAAATATGAAAGAAGTTTTTGAACAATAGAAATGATTTCCAGCTTGATTGGAGTATTGTTTCCACATGATATATATATATGCCTAAATTATTTTATTATACATAAAACTATTATTTTATTACACATAAAATTAAATTTAACTAATTAAATATGATCTCTTTTTGCAGTACTGGAACTTGACCCAGGACCTTGCACATCACAGATAATTCTTCTACATCCCTGATTTCTAAACTCCCAATTTAAAAAAAAAAAAAGGTTCCAAAGCCTGAAACAATGACAGAAAGACACCTGGCTATTAGTCAGGAAAGCCCTAGAAACCCCCAAAACAACAAAGGGTGTACCAGACTAGGCTCTATTGCCGAAAACACCACATACTTTAGTGGTAAGACAGAAAAATCAATCTGGAACTGACCAGAAAACTGTCTTGCTGCTTGCTAGCTTTCATAGTGCTAGAAGGTGCTTTCCAGACTACAGGAGGGGAGAAAACTCACCAGTGCTCTTACCCAATGCTGGGTCATGCATACTACAAACTGACTAGCCAGGTTGGGTGTATCTACTAGTGCCACATTGTTATTAACTGTTATGGGAATAACCAGTGATTGAATTTGAGGCCTGTTCCACTAGAAGAACATAATGTTCAAGCTATGCCCAGTGTGGCACACAGTCTCCTCCTGCTGCCTGTGGATCAAGGTACAGGACACTCAACTCCTTCTTCAGTACCATGTCTGCCTGCACACTGCCCTGTCCCGCCATGATGATAACAGACTAAACATTTGAAACTATAAGCTAGTCCCAATTAAATGTTTTCTTTTATGAGTTCCCATGGTCATGATGTCTCTTTACAGTAATAGAAACACAACACACACACACACACACACACACACACACACACACACACACACATCTCCAGCAATTTGTATAAATGTAGCTACTTGAATGATTAATGAGTTGCAAGCCAAGTTGAAGCTGTAGGAAGACTATTCCACACAAGGAAAGTGAAGAAGAAGACCAAGATTGGCATGAGCTCACACATGACAACTTAGTGATAAGGGATGGAATAAAAATGCCATGGTAAGGAGTTTTGATTTTGAGGGTAAAACGCAGCCACTGGAGGCAAACCCTTCCAACACACAGGATGATTTGACTTACATTATAAAAGGATACTGATTGCTCTGTGGTAAATAAATTGGGCAATTGGAGGAGGGAAAGCTAGAAAGAAGCAAACTGGCCAGTGAGAAGGGCTTAGCTTTCTCCCTTTAACTGCTTTCCCTTTTAGACTTGTAACATTCTCAGTCCTCCTCTGACCCTGAACACTGGCTCCTGCTGATAGCATCTCCAAAACTCCTTTACTGGCTGGATTCTGGTTAAACCTCCCCACCACAGGTGATTACAAGGCTGAATAAAAATGGGAGGGGCCTCATTACCACCACTCCTGAGTCTACGGCCTTCCCTTATCAACCAGAAGCTGGCTATGCTTGTGTTGTTTCATTTCCTGCTTCTGGTGTTTCCTGGTCCTCTGGCTGGTTAGCCTTGTCAGCACCTTGGTTAACAGTTGAACAATTAAGCACACTTTCCAGTATGCTGCTAATACCCTGAATGACACAGATGGTTGTTGCAGGCCAAAACGTGATGATGGCTTGAACTGCAGTGTAGGCATTGGAGGTAGTGAGAATAAGGGGCATTTGAGAGATATTAAACGTTCGAAATAGAAATGACAGGAAACCCTTCTAGTCTGGAGGTAGAAAATGAAGGGGAAAGGAATGGTGGCCATATCCTGGGATTTGGTTATAAGTAATTAGTGGTTACCTTCACCTAGGCAGGAGAGCAAGAGAGATGTAGGCTTGTGGGGGTCATATGGGAGAAATCAAAAACTTATTGGCAAGGCAATTTTGTGTTGTTGACTAGACAGTTAAGTGAAGATGTCATATACACACGTGACATGGCAGTCTGGAGATTAGTAGAGAAGTGTGGCTAGAGATGGAAACTTGAAGACCATCAGCAAATCCTACAACTTAAGAGCTATGGGACAGGATAAGATGTCATAGGCAGAAAGTGTAACTGTCCTGGAATGAAGATATTCTTCAAAGAAACACGTGTGTGCCTCCTATTAAAATAGACCCTGATGAATTAGATTTCTGCAGGAATCTTCTGCTGAGACCCTGGGGCAAGCGAAAAGAGGAGCATGTCTCTTAGAAGATATTTCACACAGTTTTGACAACTTGTAAGACAGACTGTGAACCAGGAACAACGACACTAACAATGATGGGTCAGTCATGGACAGACCACACCCTGACCAGGATTACCTAGTTATACATAACTCTTACCCTCTCTTTAAGCCAAAACCTCATGCCAGAAATTCGAAGATGGACTTTGGGTGGGACCAAACCTCTTTATTTGTTCCTCTTCCCAATGTCGTTACTCTGGATAAATCAAATCTCCTTTCTGTGCTTTTCACTATTGAGTGTCCCTTTAATTGGCTCATTAGGGATAGTTGGCTGAGCCAAGCTTGTTAGTGATGCCAGGTTTCATGCATATACCCTAAAATGAACTCTGCTACCAAAAGAATGTCAGGAGACAACAGACATGACAAGGAGGAGGAAGAAAAGCCCACGAGACTTCAATTCTGCATCAATATCTACAGGCAACTAAAGAATGCTCACAAGTGGGGGGGAGTAGTCTTCCCCAGGGAAGAGCACGCCAAATGGTCAGCCCTGCAAACACGCATACAAGTAACATTATACACAATGAGCAGGTTGTATTTAGAAATATATGCATATGTGCATATATGCATACGACAACAATGAACAAAAAAAGACAACTTTGAAAGAGCAAGGAGAGGTATATGGGAGGTTTTGGAGGGAGGAAACGGAGGGGGGAAATTATGTAAATTATAATCTCAAAAAAATAAGTGTGTTGGGAAATCCCCACTGTGTGAAAGGCAGGGCCTCTCTCACACTGATGAGACTGAAATCATCAGCAATTCACTGTCCTTCACCTGCTGGAGACAGACAAGGGCATGTGTCCTATGGTCAGCCAGCCTAAGACTCCTGCTTAGGACTTGAAATCAGGACCCAGTGTTGCAAAGAAGCAAGAACCAGTTCTGAATTCATCTTTGTCTTAGTTAGGTTTCTATTGCTGTGAAGAGACACCATGACCACAGCAATTCTTATAAAGAACACATTTCATTGAGGATGGCAGCTTAAAGTTTCAGATGTTCAGTCCATTGTCATCATGGAGAGCTTGGCAGTGTGGTGCTGGAGCTGAGAGCACTGCATCTTGTAGGCAACAGGAAGTCGACTGACTGTCACACTGAGGGAAGCTTGAGCAAAAGAGACCTCAATGCCCACAGCCACAGTGACACACTTCCTCCAACAAGACCACACTTCCTAATAGTGCCACTCCCTTTGAGGGCCATTTTCTTTCAAACCACCACATTCCCAAAGACATAGCACCTAGCAGTCACTGGCAGCAACAACTACCTTGGCATTCACAACCAGCATCCAAGCTAGCATTCCACAATGGCAACGGACAGACCCAAGCAATCTGTTCCTGGGGCATGAACTCTCCTGGGACTCTGTCCCCTGACTACCCTTCCCCCCCCACGCCACACACATACACCAGTCACAAGGCATTTTTAAAACCTGGTTCTCCAGCATTCCTGGAAACTCTATTTACAATCTAACTTCCTGCCTGTGAGTTTGTTTTTTTCCCATAGATTCATCATTATTGGTTTCTGTTGATTGAAAAGAACAAGCGGGTTAATATAATCCCTTTACCTTGGTA
This sequence comes from Cricetiscus sungorus, assembly GCA_030556225.1. Taxonomy (NCBI): domain Eukaryota; kingdom Metazoa; phylum Chordata; class Mammalia; order Rodentia; family Cricetidae; genus Cricetiscus; species Cricetiscus sungorus. The sequence goes on from JANBXA010000726.1 coordinate 14,764,723, forward strand.
GGCATGCAACAAACACCTGCTGAATCAGTGGTCTCTCTGTTTCCAATTTGAAATTGCTCAGTGCAAAATCCCACGCATTTCTACCATGGCTGTCATGGTCTCATAACAAGAGCTCTCTTTCCTTAATTGGCAGATTTTCTTAGAATGTTGGAAGGGCACGAAACAAGAGGTCAGCAGCTGAAGTAACTGTCATTTCAAATATAACAGGAATGAACACATTGACTCAAGGATGAAGTCAGTTCCCTCCTAAAAAGGCATAGGGGAGCAATTACTCATAGGGAGCGGTCCTTTTTTAGCGCCTCTGGTATTTAATGATGCTCCTCTATATCAACTCATCCAGCATTTATTTCTCCTATTTTGAAGACACGTTATGAAAACCCACAGTCTACTGGTGTTAAAAATGTGTCTCTACAATAAAGCAAGAACACCTTCTATGCTTTGCAAGTAGGATGAAAGAGCTTGTGTTTCACTCTTCAAAACTTTTTGAGGTAATTTGATTCCCCCCACTCCCTACCCCTGCTTTCCAATGAAAGTGAACTGTTGTCTTTGAAGAGACTTAAAGAAATTACTGAACAGCTGGAGTCTAAACTGGCTTTGCAGGGAGAAGGGAGAATGATCCTGCACTGGTTTATTTTACATTTTATTTGACTTTTGAGCTGCTTAAGGGGCCATCTGCTGGGGACTCTGAAAACCAATCAACTTTCTACCTATACTAGGCCTAGATCCAAAGAGAAAGTCAGCCTATTGGAAACCCAGCCCATGAGGGTGTGAGGTCAGTTGGAGTCCTAGTCAACAAAAAGACAGAGAAGTCAGCAAATGGAGAAGTAAAGTGATTTTAAAAGAGTCAGTGCGATGGTGGTTTGAATACGAATGACCCGCATATGCTCATACATTTGAATGTGTGGTTCCCACTTGGGGGACTATTGGGAAGGACTAGGAGGTGTGGCCTTGTTGGAGAGGGTGTATCATTGGGGATAGGCTTTGAGGTTTCAGAGGCCTGTGCCAAGCTGAGTCTTTCTTTCTCTCTTGGCCTGTTGACCAGGATATAGCATTCATCTACTGCATACATGCTTCCAATCATGAGAAAGACTAAACTTCTGAAACTAAGCAAGAGACTCATCCTGTCAGTATAGGGTTGGAAATGGAATTGAGTTAGTAGAGTGCTGATCTAGCATGGATATCTTTGTCTATAATGAGTGAGTTCTATACCACCCTGGTATACATGAGACCTTATTTCAAAGGGTAGGGATCAATGGTTCTCAAGCTAAATCCTGTAAGTTCCTCTTAACAACTCTCCCTATCTACACCCATCCCCTGATTCCCACTTAGTCTTGGCCAGTACTTTTCCAGTTCTCATATTGATATTCTCACCCAGGGATCTTGTTAAGAATACAGGGTCTGACTGAGCAAGTGCATGCCAATGCCTGACATCCAGCACACCATACAAACTCCTAGGCACTCAATGGGCACTGGCATTGACCTACGCTTTGGATAAGGAGGATCAAGTCTTCCTTAACATCTCTTGCTTCCTTATTTCTAGCAGGTTTCTGGCTGGCCTTCTTGCCTCCAGGCTTTGTCACATCTTCAGTTTGTTCTTCCCAGGGAAGATAGAATGGCTGAATTACAAGCTAATCTTGAATGTATAATATTTCCCTCAAATCCTCTCTACTGCCTCTTCTTCATAACTTCTGACATCCTTTTACTATGGCTTTAAAGGCCTCTCTGGCCAGGAGCCTGTTGGCTACTCTTCCCTGTTTACATCATTGTGCTCACTATCATTGTGCGTTGCTGCGTTCTCAGAGCTCACTGTCTTTGACCATCTCAGTCCCACTTCCTCCATTGGGTCTGTCTCTCCCCTCTATCTCCCTGGTAAACAAATCAGACCCTCGGTGTTCTCTAGTCAGTCTTTTCTTTACTCTCACAGCTTCTTCCATCTGTGCAGAGTGAGTATCTGTGGCTTGAAAATAGCCCTACCGCCAATGTTTTGTTCAATGAGCTCTTTGGGTTCATGCTTTCCTGCTTGCCTTCCTTCCTTCCTTCCTTCCTTCCTTCCTTCCTTCCTTCCTTCCTCCCTCCCTCTCTTCTTTCCTTCCTTCCTTCCTTCCTTCCTTCCTTCCTCTCCCAAATTACTTTTGTCCTCTTACTCTTTCTTCTCTATTCCTCTTTCTATATAATTCTTTACTATTTTCCCATCCTCTCTCCCTCTTCTCCTCTTACATTCCTCTCTCCATCTTTCCTTCCATTCTGTCATCTCAAACTGTTTAAAATGTGTTAATTCTCTTGTCTACATATTTTATAACACTATTTCATCTTCCTGAAATATTCTAGTATATTTTTTCCTTTCCTCCCTTCCTCTCTTCCTCCCTTTCCTTCCTCTCTTTTTCTCTTTCTTTCATCTTTTGTTTCTTGCTTGCTTTCTTTCCCTCATCTTCCTCCATTTCTTTTGTTTTTTCAAGTTAAAGAGTCAATTTACTTTTAATTATGTGTGTGTGTGTGTGTGTGTGTGTGTGTGTGTGTGTGTATGTGTGTGTGGTGTTATTATGTATATGTGAGTACTGGTGCCAGAGTCCCCCATGAGGAGGTTGTGAGTCACTTGCTGTGGATACTGGGAATCAAACCTTGGTCTTTTGCAAAACAGTGTGTTTTCTTAACCACTAAGCCATCTCTGTAACCCCTTGGCTTCTTTTCTTTTTTAGACAGTATCATTATAGAATTACAGTAGGGCCATCAAGCCTGGCTTTCTTTTACAACCTTCTAAGCCTGGAAGCTCCTACTCATTTTCAAGAATTCAATGTAGCTATTACTTCCTCCAAGAAGTTTTCATTAATAAATTCTTACCTCTGTTTCACCCCCACCCCAACACAGATTAAGGTTCCCTAGCTCATCAAAGAACTATGACACTACATTGTGACTACTCAGCTATACTGCTCACACATCCACCCATTCATTCATTCATTCATTCATTCATTCAAGAAATATTTACTGAACACTTTCTGTTCTAAGCAGCAGAGATATAGCAGTTCGGGAAATAGACAGAAATCCCATCTTGATCTTGAATTCTAACAGAGAAGATATGTAATGTACAAACACATGCCAAATGGTGGCAAAGTCTACACATAAAAAAAGTAGAGCAAGGGATTAGAGGGGTTGGAGATGTTGCGCTGTTCAGTGTAGCGAGAGTATGCCTCGTGGATAAAATGTTATTTTCTGCAAAGATCTGAGGGAATGAGTCACGCAGGTACCTACCTGTGTTCCACACAGAGGGAGCAAGTATACAGGCCGTGAAAATGTTGCACGGCGAGTGTCCTCAAGAAACAGCCTGGAAGCTACAAAGGCTGCACTGGAGAAGAGTGACAAACAGAGCAGTGGGAAGTATTTTTGAGCTTTAGAGGATGACAATCACTGTCATACATAAAGACCCTGGGTGCGGGAAGGCAGGAGCTTTTGTGTGTATGTGTTCAACACACCACACACAATAACGTCCAGTACATATCAAAAGCTGGCATTTACTGCACCCTGCCAAGAGCCCATTATCTGTAATCTTCACAATAACCACAACAAGGGAAGTGGCATGAACCCAAGAGCCAACGTAAAGGAAGTCCAGGCTGAATGGCTTGCCTACGGTCAGTCACTGAGCCCTGCAGAGAGAGTGAGAGCTTTTTCTGATTGGAAAAAACGGGAGCCAAGTAGCAGAAATAGCAGTTCAAAGACAGTCTTGAGAAATGCCAACACTTTTAGGGGCATGAGACAAGATAGCCACTTATTTCAGGAGTAAAATACAAAGAGAACGACACACAGCTTAAAAGCTAAAGGTGCAAAAATTACAAAGAACCTACTGCTCAGGCGGGCGAGGACTGTGAAAACCACACCATAGGAATGAGGAGTGGGAGTCGCTGCTGTGACAAACTGGGTGACTTAAAACAATAGACATTTATCTTGCTGTTTCTGGGGGCCAGTGGTTTAACGGAGTGGAACTTTCTAGGGGAAAATCTCCTTCCTTACCTCCTCCAACTTTGGGAGCCTCTAGAAGTTCCTCAGCTTGTGGCTACGTAACTCCAGTCTCTGTGTCCATCTTCACCTGGCTTCCTTTTCTCCTCTGTCGCATACAAGGACATTGATCATTACATATGGAGACCACTCAAGATGACACTGAATGATTTCATCCTGAGACCCTTCGCTTCATCTCTTTTTGGTTGTTTTGTTTGAGCATATTTTTTTCCTACCTTCTGAATCTCACCACCACCACTCCTCCCCTTAGTCTCCTGTGGTGTCCTAGGCAGCTTTTGTCTACTTTTATGCCACATACACATATACAATTTTATGTACCCATATAAAATCTAGGATCGACAAATGAGAGCATGCAATATTTGCTTTTCTGACATGAGCCTGATTCACTTAATATAATGACATCCAGCTGTATCTGCCTTCTTGCAAATGTCATCACTTTTTTTTATTATGGCTCAAAATCCATTTTAACATATACTAATTTTTCCTTATCAATTCCTCTGTTGTTGGAACAAAGGTTGGTTTCATTAGGCTTTTCACTTAATTCTATCTGCAAAACTCCTGCTGTGGTTTCCATTAAATGTATGTCTTGACTGGGACACAAGCTGTCCATATTAAACATCGTTTCTACATATGGCTACGATGGCGTTTCTAGATTAGATTAGCTTTTAAGTTCATGGAGCAAGTAAAGCAGATTGCCCTATCTGCGGGGTGAATGAAGCCATGTGCAGAAAAGCCTGGAACTGAATCTGTGATACACAGAGTTTCTTGTTTTCAGCACTGTACCTGAATCCATTCCCAGATTGATAGAGCCAACCCCAGATTATCCAAGATAACCTCCCTTGCCTAAAGGAAACTGGGAACTTTCATACAACTTCAAAATACCTTCATGGAAATGACAAGATCAGTGTTTGATTGAGTAACTGGAGACCATATCTTAACAAAGGACACATAAAAGTGACCATCACACTGTAAGCAGCTGCAATAATCTTTTTGTTTTGTTTTGTTTTGCTTTTAAAATAGTGTCTTATGTAGCTCAGGATGACCTAGAACTCATTATGTAACAGAGCACAACCTTAAACTTCTAATTTTATAACCTCTACATCCTTAGTTGCTGGGATTACAGACATGTGCTACCCTGCCTGATTAATATGGTACTGAGAATTGGTCCCAGGAATTTATGGGTGCTGGGAACACTCCCTATCAACCCAGCCACATCACCAGCTCCATGATGAAAACTTTTGAAAATATATATTAAAGCAAAACACAACATAGTCTCTATGAATCCAAAAGTATCATTTTAGCTTAATACTTAATATAAATATCTAAAAGTCATTTAAAGAATGTCCATTATGTTGGTTATATTAATCTCAAATCAGAAGCAAATTTTCCATCACCAGAAGAACAGACTAATCACAGTAGGTTTATTCAGTAGACAATTACTTAGCAATGAAAAAGAACTACTATATGCAACAATATGGGTGATTCTCACAGCCATAATGAAATTTAAAAGCCATACACAAATAAATATTCTCTATATGATTAAATTTAAGTAAAGTTCCAAAACCAGCAAAAACAACTCAATAATGTTAGAAATCAGGATAATGCTTACCTTGGGGTGGGAGTTATCTACTATAAACAAGAGAGCCTTCTGGATGTGGTGTTGTGACAATTCTTGATCTGAGGAGTATACACAAATGTGTGTGTGTGTGTGTGTGTGTGTGTGTGTGTGTGTGTGTGTGTGTGTGTGCGCGCGAGCACGCGTGCGCGCACATGCGCGTAACAGAACACTTAAGACTTTTGAACCTTATATTGTTCTAACAATAAATTGAAAAATACAATTTTTAAAAGATTCAGAAAGGCACAACGAATGAGTTAAAGCCAACAAGATGGTTTTAACGTCTAATAGCCTTAGAGCAGAGCTGGAGAAAGACTTCATTTGGCAGCATGGAGGCTGACTTGGGGTTCTTAGTCAACCACAAGTTTTGTGTGAGTCAGCCACAGCCATAGCAATGACAGCCTCTCATGTAATGCAAGCTGCTTTTGCAAAGGCAACATCTCTGTTACATTTCATCTTGTTGGCTCTAGCCCATCATTCTAAAATCTCTTCCAATCTTGATTGTGTCGTGTAGGACAGAACAGCATTGTAGAAAGAACTGGGAAGATAAAATAAATTCTTGGAACTGCCTTTATCATGAAGGCAGTAATTTTTAATGCTGAACAAGAGTTCAACAAGTTGTTTGCTTTCAAACTAGATTTAGATTTAGAGGCTAGACGCAACACTTTCCAAAAGTTGTTGACAAATTTAAGAGGATCTTGGGGCCAAGAGTTAAGATGGTAATGAGAAAATTAACCCAGCCATATATGGAGAAGCTTAAGACCAGAGAGAGGGGGTGGAAGGACATGGAATGTTTTATTTGGAATATTAGAAAGGATAGTTTATGGAAGGGGACGTATTTATTCACTTCTGAGAGCAGTGCTACACCCATAGGTCAGTGTGATGTTAAGGCCAACTGGGGTTATGTATTAAGAAACAAAATAGGCTTGGTGGTGCAGATTTATAATCTCACTACTAGGGAGACTGAAGCAAAAAGACCACAATTTTAGAAACCTGGATAAGCTACAGAGCGGATTTAAAGACAACCTGGGCAGCCTGGGCAACCCAGTGAAACCCTGTCTAAAAACAAAAAATGATGGGCTAGAGACACAGTTGAACAGTAGAGCGTGTAGATTGAATCCTCAGAATAGAGAAAAATGGAAAGGAAGAAAAGAAGGAAGGAAGAAAAGAAGGGAGGGAGAAACAGAGAGGGCCAGGAATACCAAATGCCCAAGGTCCTGAAAAAAAAAATGAGCTGGGCCTCTGTGGGAAGAGTTTAAGCAGCTGCTTGACAGCCACAGAGCAGGAAGCACTCTAGGGAACCTTGCTGGGCAGTGCCTGTCTTCAGATGAGAAGTGATCAAGAATGGCACCAAGGAGGCGGCAAGTGGGATGCAAAGGACAGTTGTGGCAGCTCATGCCTTTCATCTCAGCACTCAGGAGGCAGAGACAGGACTACATAGTGAAACCCTGTTCTAAAACAAAATGCCGAGGCTTCTGTTTTATTCTCGTTATTCACATGCTCTTAAATGTGGTCAGTAGACATATTTGTAAAACATTTATACAAGCAATGGGTATGTACATCTCTGCATCACTTGTGTACTTGGTGCCAAAAAGGTCAGACAAGGGTATTAGACCTCTGAGAACTGGTGTTATAGATGGTTGTGAGCCACCATGAGGGTGCTAGGAATTAAAAATTCAGGTCCTCTAGAAGAGCACTAGGCACTCTTATCCACTGAGATATCTCTCCAGCACCACAAAAGTCTGTCTGTCTGTTTATCTGTCTGCCTTTTTTTCTTTGATGGAGTGTTATGGGGGGCAGTGTCTCCCTGTGTATGGTCTAGAACTCACTATACAGACCAGCCTGGCCTTGAACTCATATAGACTTTTCTTACTCTGCTTCCTTGGTGTTGGGATTAAAGACATGTGCCACCATGCCTGGCCAGAAAAGTCTTTCTTAAAAGCATCCTCTTAAGCATGGTCTCCTGGCCACTCTACCACTCAAGTCTAGCTACATGGAGAAAAATAAAAACACCCACAGCAAATCATGATACTCAGAGAAAAGTTTGTGACATTAATGATGTCTAATTTTGTAGAAATGACAGCAATCAAAACGATGATGCAAGCATGTTTTGGTCAAACTGACCCTGTCCCAAATGAAATGCTTGTTTTGTTCTGTGGCTACAACAAGCCTGCCACAACTATCTGCAACTATTAAGTAGATAAGGTCATACAATACATTCTCTTACTAAAGGAGAACAAAATACTGCCTAAACAAAACTAGAAGCAGACGTATTTCATTTGCTGAAATAACAGCAAGAAGCTGCTGAGGCACAGCCTCCAGTTGCTGCCAGGCAGCAGGGAGATAATTTCAGTGATGATATGACATGACAAATGGTCTTTGTTGCACACAATTTCCACTCCAGAAAATAATTCATCTCCTACTCCCTTCACATGGTTCTTCCTCCCCCCACCCCAGATTCATGCGTCAGTTCCCTTATCATTGGAGCCTGAATGGGCCCGTTTGTCCTCTGTGGCTGATGCACCGATTCTGCAAAACTGGCAAAGGAAATAAGCACCACTTGCCTTTAGGTAGCTTGGAAATTTGGAATGCCATTGTTTGTACCCCTTATGTGTGCTTGAATTAGGAACCTAGGAATAGCGTTAGAGCACTCATGTTGTAGCAAAGGGCGCTGTGAAGGGAGACAAGAGCATCTCCACTGTGACTCCGGTGTAAATTTGATTTTGATATTTTCACCTTGTCCTTTGCATCCCACTTGCCTCCTCCTTGGTGCCATTCTTGATCACTTCTCATCTGAAGACAGGCACTGCCCAGCAAGGTTCCTTAGAGTGCTTCCTGCTCTGTGGCTGTCAAGCAGCTGCTTAAACTCTTCCCACGGAGGCCCAGCTCTTCTTCATTTGCAGGACCTTGGGCATTTGAACTCCCTGTCTCTCCATTTCCCCCTCCCTTCTTTACATCCTTCCTTCCTTTACGTTTATTTTTCTGGCATCACCAGATGTGTGCACATAGAACTGGTGAGAAAAATCCCCAGGATCCCTACAGTGGAAAGAGAGAATTTCTTCCCACCGGCTGTCTCCACACCTCCACACATGCTCACCCACACATATATGAATGAATTGATAAATAAGCATAATAGGTTTATTATTAACCTTGGGTGCAGTTCTCTCATCTGTGAGTATGGATAATAACATGCTTTGGAGATCAGTCATAAAACCTAAATTAAACACATTCAGGGGGCCTAGTTTGGCCCTATGCAGGCTCTCCAGGTGTCAATACAGTCAGTGAGTTCCCACTTGCTCTGGTCAGCTGTTTCTGTGGATTACTCCATCATGGTCTTGACCCCCTCTTTCATATTATAGCTTCTTCCTCTCTTATGACTGGACTCCAGGAGTTGTCACAATGCTTAGCTGTTGGAGCCCATTCCCTATGTAGGGATGCCTTGCTCAGCCTAGATACAGGAGGGAGGGCCTTGGTCCTGCCTCAAGTGATATGACAAGCTTTGTTGATTTCCCATGGGAGGTCTCACCTTCTCTGAGGAGGGAATGGGTGGGGGAGAAAGTGACAGGGATGGAAGGATGGGAAGAAGAGGGAACTGGGATTGGTGTGTAAAATAAGATTGTTTTAAAAATAATAAAAAAGAATGGGAATTATAGAATAGAGAAAAACTAAGTCTAGTTACCCAGTTTGTGTTTGCCAATTGTTCTATCATTTAAGTAAAATTTCTTGAGTGCCTCTTTTTGACAAATTTCCTTTTACTGTTGGAGTAGAACAGAGTCAACAAGATCACTTTACTGCTATATCCTAAATCTACTGATGAGAAACAAAATTGGCAAGCAAAAAGTAGGTAATTGCCACAAGACAGCAATTTCTATGGAGAACCAACTACACAGGAGAACTGGGAGTGTTGGCATGGGAGGGTGGTAGTTGATGGGACATCACAGAAGATGGTGTCATGTCAGCAAACTCCTGTAGGAAGTGAAAGCAAGTCAGGGCAAGGAGTCAGGAGGCTATCTGTGGGAAATGTATTTCAGGCACCAAGAACAGCAACTCAAGAAATGTGAAAGAAACCAGGAGTGCCCAGAACAGCAAGAAGGCAGATGTGGAATGTTTCAGATGGTGGGAAAAGAAGGGGACATGAGGTGTGAGAAGCATCAGGGACTGCTGTGGAATAATCCTCTTGTACACTGTAAAGATTTGCTACTCCAATTGGTTTCTGTCTGGCAAGTTCTGCATGTGTGGTGTGGATTATGACATTATCACCACCTGCCTCAAACATCCAGAACACCACCCACTGCCAGACAGAAAAGAAACAACTGAAGGGGCAAAGTTGAGAGCAGGAAGATAATTGAAGGAATCACATGAAGGGTGATGGCATGGTATCACCAGAGTGGTATCAGCAGAGGTTCTGAGGCATGGTCAGCTATGGTATTTTGCACTGAGCATTAGTAGGATTTCCTGATTTGGTAAATGAAATGCTTAGATGAGAAAGGGGAGAAGTTAAAAAAGATGACCAAAGCTTGGCTGCTGGAGCAAGTGTCATAATCTGAGGTGAAAACTACAAAAAAACAGAGTCTAGGAGATCAGTAGCTAGTTTTAAAAGATTACATTTTAGACAACCTTGTGGAGAGGTATTAACAGAAAGTAGGGCATTAACTCTAGAGTTCAGATAGAGGTTCATGCTGGTGCTATCACTGTATGGATTGTATATAAAGCCATAGAAGTAAAATAGAAAAGATCATGAAAAACATTAATGATAATGAAGATTGGGGGGTGCTGGGGCAGTGATGGTGCATGTCCTTAATCCCAGCACTCCAGAGGCAAAGGCAGGCAGATCTCTGTGAGTTCAAGGCCAGACTGGCCCACAGAGCGTGTTCCAGGACAGAGATAGGGCTTTTATATAGAGAAAACCTGTCTTAAAAATAAACAAACAAACAAAAACAACAAAAATACGGGGCAGTGGGCTAAGCCTGTCCTCTGATGTCAATTAGTCTACGAGACTCGTTTATAAGTCAAGGAGAGCCAAGTATGATGGTTCATGCTTATCTATAATTACAAAACTGAGGAGGATCACAATGAGCTCAAGGGAAGCCTGGTGACTACTGAGTCAGTCTGAGGTACTTGGTAAGACCTTATCTCAAACAAACAAAATAAAAGGAAAGGTAGGGCTGAGGCTATAATTCAGTTGGTAGAATGTTTGCCTAGCATGCACAAAGCTCTGGGTCCATCCTTAGCACTGTATAACCCAGGACTCCCAGCTCTTGGAAGGTAAGGATAGGAAGATTAGAAGGAAGACTCCATAATGAGTGGAAGGCCAGAATAATATGCCTAAGGTATGACTCAAAAAGAAAAGAGTAGGTGTGGGGGGACAGAGGTTGTGCCATTCTGTTTGGCATCATGTAGGTCAATGATGGCCTTGATAAGACCTGTTGAAATAGAATAGTGAGGGTGACTAGAGTGAAATTAAAAATAAGAACATATTGGTTACTTTTAGAAAATGTTAGGGAACCAACTGCTTACTTTGCAAACTAACCCTGAAGAGTCAGATTTCTCTAGAAACAATACTACTAAAAAGCCACATTGTAGAGCAGGTCATCACACTGTAGAAGTATTCCAATCAATCAATGAAGGATGATCTGGCATAATATCATTAATTTTCTGCCACCCCACCCCACCCGCAACTGCTAAGGTCACACCAAGAATTCATTACAATGTCATGCCTCCCAATGTGACCATATACCATTAGAATGATGTGCTTTTTAGTAACAAACATGTATATAATGTATTTGGATCATATTCATCCATTGCTGTCTTTTGTGCCCCTCAGTCTCACTGATGGGCCTCTTCCATTAATAAAATGGTTAAGCAAAAGAAAAAGCAAACCCACCTTCACTAGGCATCTAGGGTCTATAGAGGACTAAAGCTCAGGTCCTCACATTTCTATAGAGGACTAAAGCTCAGGTCCTCACATTTCTATAGGAAACATTATTACACACCTAGCCATTTATTCAGCCCCCAAAATTATTTGTACTGAAACTCTTCTAGTTGGGAATATAATATAGTGGTGGATGACTTACTAATATGTATGAAAGACCATAAGTTTTATTCTTACTTCCTTGGGAAAATAAAAATTCCTCCAATTGTTCTATATCTTTCTGCATTTTAGATAACATTTATTAAGATTAAAAGCTGTTGATCTTACATGTCTGCTTCTGTCTAGATATACAATTGACTAAGATGTAATTTTAAAAGATTAAAAGAAAGCTTGTTTCATTGTGATGTCTTATCATTCTTACCCCATCATGTTGTGCTCATAACTGTTAGAAGGAAACACTAAATTTAACTTCATATTTGACCACTATTTTGTTGAGTTCTAAGTAATGGACTGATGTCTACACACACAGTAGGCAAGTATTCTAACTTTGATCTAAATCTTCATTCTTACAAAATTGATATGAAAAAACAAAACAAAACAAAAAACACCCTTTTTACTATATGATAACACCTGTAAGCATTTGTGGTGGTTTGAAAGAAAACAGCCACCATAGAGAGTGGCACTATTAGGAAGTGTGGTTTTATTGGAGTAAGCATGGCCTTACTGAAGGAAGTGTGCCACTGTAGTTGGTGGGCTTTGAGGTCTCTTATGTGCAAACTATACCCAGTGACAGTGTTAACTTCCTGTTGTCTGCGGATCAAGATGTAGAACTTTCAACTCCTTCACTAGCAGCACCATGTCTGGCTGCATTCTGCCATGTCCCACCATGATGATAATGGACTCAATGCCTGAAACTGTAAGCCACCACATTAAATGTTTTCCTTTATAAGAGCTGTCATGGTCATGATGTCTCTTCACAGCAATAGAAACCCTAACTAAAGCAGTAACAATCTTCTGTATCGGGTATGCATTTTACAAGCTTACAGCTATCTAATATTGCCAAGTTACCACAAATTAATAAGAATCTAATCTATTCCCCTTTGCAAAGTAAACTGATATGCCAAAAGGTCAAACCTCATTTAAGAAAACACATATGAATTATGAGTCACAAAAATATAATCTCACAAGATATAAAACAATATAAAATAATAGCCTTTTCTCTAGTTCACTTCTAAGGGAATACAATGTGCTTAGACTAACTAAGGATTATTTCCTTTCCATTAATAGTATTTTTTTAATGCCCCTTCATCCTTTCCCTCATCTCTGATGCCTCTTACATTGTTTTTGTGCTACGTACCTTCTATTGCCTCAAATAGAATCTATTGATAGCCAAATTATTTGAGCAGTTTTAAGATATTCATAAACATTTCTAATTAGGTACAATAAATAAGTAAAAACAATTTAGCTTGAAATCAAGATTTTTCTTGAACAATTGAAATCACTAGAAAGCACAGAGATTGGCTTTATTTTCTACTCTGTATCATCCTTCAATGAACAAAGCAATGCAGCATGAATGAAACTATCTTCAATGTCATGCTCCATAAAGCAAGGAAAGCATATTGATTTTTTCAGGCTTTTCCCAGGTAGAGAATCTCTAATAACAAACAGAAATGAAAACATAATAACACATAGTTGTGTATTTTTCAGTGATAATTTTAATGTAAAAAGTCTTACAAGAAACACATCTTGCCTGTAGGTTGATATTTTTCTAGATAATGCCAGATAATTTTGTTTTTATGTGTGTGTGTCCTGTATATTTCCTGTGTGGGAAAATAGGGTATAAAGGTACAGCCATTAAAAACAGCATATGTCATAAAGTCAATTTCACAGGTATGATATAATCAATCTAGTGTTTGAAATTTAGCAGAAGACCTTGAAAGAAATAGCTGCAATTTGATTAAGTCACCTTAAAAGGGATAAAATATTTTTTCTCAAATATATATCTATGCTTTGTGTTACTATTTATCAGCACAGACTTCCTGCTATTATTATCATTCATATTTATTGTAAAGCTTTAGATTCTGATCCTTTACCTCACACTTTGAGATCATAAATCAAATCATGAAAAAGTATTAACTATGTTAAGTATTTTGAAAACTATGCATAGAATGCATAGCTGTTGACAAAGTATGACAGATTCTGCTAGGTATAAATATGGTCTCATATAGAAGTCTTAGAGGAAAAAGTAAATCTTGTTAACTTCATATTTGGTTGACGATTTGGGAGTTCCAACTAACAAACTGATGTGCACACACAGCAAGAATTCTAATACTGCTCCAAATCTTCATTCCTATGCAATTGATTATTCAAAACATCATTTTTACTACCTAAAATATGTGTTTGCACAAAAATATAGTCAAAAGCATTAAAAGTATAACCTACAGTATGGAGGAGATTTTTAAAGATAAAATAGGATATGAGTCTAGTGTCAAAATACACAAAATGATAATGCAATAACAAATCAAAACAAATCAATTTAAAAATGTACTCAATTTCATTGGTAAAATTAAACATGTGGACCTAGATACTTTTTTGCAATAGATTTTTTAAAAATAGGATCTTATTATATAGCCCAGGCTTGAATAAGGACAACTTAGCAGTAGCTACCCCCTTGAAGAAAATGACACCCTCTTCTCTAACAATCATTAATTAACAATAGTTCTTCGCAGAGGAGTGGAGGTCTCATGGTCCTCTCCCTATTCTATGATGAAATGTTACCAAGCCCAAACTTATATAGGTCTTGTGCAGGTATCTATAGTTTCAATCAGGTCATTAGTACAAAAGCTTCATCTTGTGCAAAAGTTGTAAGTTTTGGATTCCATTCAAAGTTTTAACTCTTTGTGATATCTCATTCCTTACCCTTGTCCACAAAGTATTTGTGGCAATACAAGATTACCCACTTTTATTCTCATTTTAAACCATGTTAATAGCAATGAAATCACATTAACACCCCGATCCTTTACAATCCTGACAACTTTGTAAATTTAAGAATGTAGACAAAAACCATTGACAAAATGTACCATTTCTGACAGTACATGTACTTAATACGTCCAAGTTAAAATAATATTTACTTTATTTACCTTTAATCTCTACTTAAAGTAAACTGAGGAAAGTAAGATGAAAGTTGCATATTCTGGACAGCTAAAAAATATGAAATCACAACATGATTTGCTGAAGTGTTTAAGTTATATTACAATACCATGGATATGACAATATAGAATAAGAACATTATATACTGAAATAGCATTTGGACTATACTACAAAATTATAGAAATAAATGAAGTGCTCATGAAAGTACAGCATACAATAAAAATGACTAGAAAGGAAATTATGGATATTGTTAGAAGAAATGTTACAATAGATAATATCACAGGAAAAAATGTAAAATTAGACCTATTTTTTCAGACTATATCACAGTATATATTCCAAATGGATTACAAAGTTAAATATAAAAGTGAATCTATATATTAGTTTGAGAGATTTATCTATTAATAAAAATATAATTTCCTGTAGTTAATGAAAACATGGATGGTTTTGATTGTTTAAAATTTACTTCGAAGAATCATAAGCAAAGTTAACAGACAAACTAAAATGAGACAATATTTTTCATGATCAATCTATGAAAACTTAATATATGGTAATAGAATTTGTATAAACCTTTTAAACATGGAAAGAAAAAAGTTGAAAGACTATAGGGAAAAATATACTAAGCGACATTTAATAGAAAAGAATGACAATTAAAAACAAACTTAACATTACCCTTGTTTAGATAAATTTAAACTATAAGTATATAGCTGTGTTACTTTTCATTTAAATAGAAACAAGCTTGTTTTACATATCAATCCCAATTCCCTCACCCTCCCATCCTCCTCTCTTCCCCCCACCAACCCCCATCCCATCCCCTTTCTGCTCCCCAGGGTGTGTGAGGCCTTCCATGGGGGATCTTCAAAGTCTGTCATATTATTTGGAGCAGGGCCCAGGCCCTCCTCCATGTGTCTAGGCTGAGGGAGTATCCCTCTATGAGGAATGGGCTCTCAAAGTCCACTTATACACTAGGGATAAATACTGATCCATTACCAGAGGCCCCATAGACTACCCAGTCCTCCCAACTAACACCATGTTCAGGGAATCTAGGTCAGTTCTATGCTGGTTTCCCAGCTATCAGACTGGAGTCCATGAGCTTCCCCTTGTCCAGGTTAGCAGTTTCTGTGGGTTTCTCCAGCCTGTTCTTGACTCCTTTGCTAATCACTCCTCCCTGTCTGCAACTGGATTCCAAGAGCTCAGTATTTAGCAGTGGGTGTCTACCTCTACTTCCATCAACTACTAGATGAAGGCTCTAGGATGGCATATAACAAAAGGGGAACACTCCTACACTGCTGGTGGGAGTGCAAACTTCTACAGCCATTTTGGAGATCAGTATGGTGGTTCCTTAGGAAAATGGGAATCAGTCTACCACAGGACCCGGCAATCCCACTCTTAGGTATATACCCAAATGATTCACATCCATGCAACAAAGACATCAGTTCAACTATGTTCATAGCAGCATTATTTGTAATAGCAAGATCCTGGAAGCAACCTAGATGCCCCTCAACTGAAGAATGGATAAAGAAGATGTGGCACATTTACACAATGGAATACTACTCTGCGGGGGGTGGGGGCAATGGAATGTTGAAATTTGCAGGCAACTGGATGGAACTTGAAAAAACTATCCTGAATGAGGTAACCCAGTCACAAAAAGAGGAACATGATATGTTCTCACTCATATATGGATTTTAGACATAGAGCAAAAAAGGATCACCAGCCTATAATTCATACTGCCAGAGAAACTAGGATACAAGGAGGATTCTAAGAGATTCATACAAAGTCCCTCACAGAAAGGAAAAGGAACAACATCTCCTGAGCATATTGGGAGGGGTGGTCAGTGAGTGGAGAGGGGGCTAGGAGGAGAGGCAAGCATGTGGGACTAGGAAGTCAGGGGAGGAATAGACGAGAGAGAGAGAGAGAGAGAGAGAGAGAGAGAGAGAGAGAGAGAGAGAGAGAGAGAGAGAGAGAGAGAGAGACCATAAAAAGGGGGCCATTATGGGTTTGAAGAGAAAACTGACTCTAGAGAAATGTCCAAAGAACCTACAATACTGACCCCAACTAACAATTTGCGCAACAGTGGAAAGGCTACCATAAATGCCCTTCCCTGATAATGAGATTGATAACTAACTTATCCACCATCATAGAGCCCTCATCTAGTAGCTGATGGAAACAGAAGCAAACACCCACAGCTAAACACTGAGCCGAACTGAAATCCAGATGCAGAGAGGGAGGACAAGACCAGGCTACAAAAACCCACAGAGACAGCTGACCTGAACAAGGGGAAGCTAATGAACCCCCAGACTGATAGCTGAGAATCCAGCATTGGACCAACTCAGATCGCCTGAACATGGGTCTCTGTTAGAAGGCCTGGGCAGTCTAAGGGACCTCTGACAGTGGAACCAGGATGCATCCCTGGTGCACAAAAGGACTTTGGCACCACATCACCCATGGAGGGATACTCCCTTAACCTAGAGACAGGAGAGAAGTCCTAGTCCCTACTTCAAATGACTTGACAGATTTAGATGGCCCCTCCAGGAAGGCCTCACCCTATACGTGGAGTGGGGGGGGAATGGGATGGGAGGGTGGTCGGAGGGTATAGGAGGGTGGAAGAGAGGAAGAGAGGGAGGGACGAAGAGGGAACTGGGATCAATATGTAAAATAAGAAACATAAATAAATAAAAAAAGGTAGTAATCAATCTCATTATAGGGGAAGGACATTTAAGGTAGCCATCAGGGAAATGCAAATCAAAACAGCTCTGTGATGCCATCTTACTCCCCTCAGAATGGCTAAAATAAAAAACACCAAAGACAGTTTATGCTGGAGAGGATGTGGAGAAAGGGGTACACTCCTTCACTGTTAGTGGAAGTGCAAATTAGTACAGCTACTTTAGAAATTAGTATGGTGGTTCCTCAGGAAAATGGAAATCATTTTATTTCAAGACCCAGTTATTTGAACCATTCTGAATGGGTCAGAACCCATTTGAACTATTCCAGAACCAGTTTGAATTTATTTGAACCAGATTGAGCCTGTCTGAGTCCATTCAAACTGGTTTGAACTGTTACAGAAGTGGTTCAGACCATTTCAATCCGGTTCAAACCAGTTTAAACCAGTTCTGACCAGTTCAGACAGGTTAGAAGGAACTGAACCCTGGTTTAGCCCAGGGTTCCATGACTACTAATCTGCATGCAAGTTCAAAGGATCTCTTTAAAAGAAAGCCCCCCCAATTGTGCTCTCTTTCCTGGTGTTCCCCTGGGGGAGACAGGAAACCTTTTCTGTTCTCTCTGTGTCTCTTTCCTCTTTTTCCCTGCCCCCTCCTCTTTCTAATAAAATGTCTTACTTAACCTCTTCTGTCTGCCATGTTTGTCCCTCCACCGTGGTCACCCTTGCCTGACACGGAATCACTAAGGTTCCCCTTGGGCTTTATCATAACACCATTGACACCAAAGTATAGACATTTTCTATTTCCATCTCTATTCTTCTCCTGAGTCTGAGAAACATGTTCATGAAATATGATCCCCCAAATGTCCTAAGCCAGCTCCTAACCACCTATAAAGCAGCCAAAATTATATTGAAAAACTATTCCCCCCCCCCAAGCTACTTAGTTATAGAGATGGGGGTGGAACTACTTTAATCCTGTGTAAGGGACTTCTGTTATCAGCCAGGAATTTGCAAAGGGTGTTTGGATGCTGGGAGAGCCTGATGGCCAGAGTTCACATTGATATGTTAATAAGCACATCAGTTAGTCACTTATCCTAAGTTTCTTTGGACCCTAACGATATTTTCTAAGGATTTTTACATTCTTCCTTTTATACAAAGGGGATTATGAAAAAAATATTAAGCAAACATCAATGTTCAGAATCTTGCTTTAGAAAATAGATCTTATCTATAATTATGTATAGCTATTTTCTGTCTACATGTGATTTTTTTTTAATGTAATTTACTCCTTACCAAATTGGCTTATGAGTGGGTGCTTCTTTAACCTAAGCTGTTAAATTTGCCCAGCTTCCTTTAGGATCTCCAAAAAAAAAAAACCTAAAAGTTAAGGAAGAAAATAAAAATAAAGAGCAAAAAGAATGTATCTAATCCTCCATTCTGAATTGCTTTAAAGCAGTCTCCCTTATCTCTCCAGGCGGTCTTACACTTTTTTTCTCTCTCTTCCTTGGACCCTGCAGTTTTCTTTGTTGTTAAATCTCGTACCCTCAAGAAAGATCTTTGTCTATGTCTGTTATTATCTATGAGAGGAGACCTTTCACATATCCCTAAATACCATATACCATTTATTCTAAAACAAAACAAATGTTTCCTTGATTGCTAAATGACTTTAGCAAAATTTTCAGAGACATTTAGATGTTCAATTCTTAGATGTTTACTACTTTAGCTGTGGAGCACATCCATAAAGCTCACAATGATTGGAAGCTAGATCTCACCTTTAATGAGACAAAATATTAATATGAATTCTCTGAGTATGAATTTGTTATCATCAATAATTTCTGGTAATGATTCTCCATATAAGTATATATTTTCTACATTTTAAACTTTTTTATTAGCAAGTACGTATTTTACATGCCTAAATTGTTAATGCTGTAGCATTTATCTAATCAATCTTCTACTGGCATAGACTTCTACTGTCTTTACTTTTCACTATAAATAAGTCTATAAATGAATGGCTCTATTTGTAATCATTTCTTACTTTTGGGCAAAGCATATATGAGACAAACAATCTAAAGTTTTGTCATTGAATGAAAAGAGCATGGAATTTTATAAGTGGGCAGGACAGTTCTTTTCAAGACTCTTGTTGGCACTCTCAGAAGCAGTGTTTGAAAGCCACTGATTTTGTACCAATACGACAGTAATTGGTTGTAACAGATTTATATATTTATCAAACTAATAGTTAAAAGTAAGCTGGTATCTCTTTTCTTGCTCTCCTCTATTCTTTCCCTGATTCATACTTCCTGCTCCCTCTTGTCCTCCTCTGTCCTCCTCTTCTCCCTAAATCCCTCTCCCCTCCCACCATGCTCCCCATTTACTTGGGAGATCTTGTCCTTTTCCCATTCTCCAGGGGACCATGTATGTCTCTCTTAGGGTCCTCCTTGTTTCCTAGCATTTCTGGAGGTGTGGTTTGTAGGCTGGTAATCCTTTGCTCTATGTCTAAAAGCCATATATGAGTGAATACATACCATGTTTATCTTTTTGAGACTGGGTTATCTCACTCAGGATGGTTTCTTCTAGTTCCATCCATTTGCTTACAAATTTCAAGATTCCATTGTTTCTTTTTTCCACTGAGTAGTACTCCATTGTGTAAATGTACCACATTTTCTCCATCTATTCTTAAGTTGAGGGGCATTTAGGTTTCTTCTGGATTCTGGCTATTACAAATAATGTTGCTATGAACATAGTTGAACAGATGTCCTTGTATCAATGTGCATCTTTTGGGTATATGACTAAGAGTGGAAATAAATAAATAGCACATTAGCCAAACCAAAGGGAGACCTAATGAACTAAAAAAAAAATCTAAAGAAATCATTCTAGGTGGCCTAGATTCAATGAGATCATACAGATAGGCATGTGCCTTCCATTCTTTTTAATAGGCACACAAGTCTTATTGAACTATTAAAAAGAGATGCAATTTTTTCTGTGTTTTGGTAGTCTTTTCCTCATTATACTTAAATTTAGCTCTTCTTCAGATGCAGAGCCCCACAGCAAGACATAAGGCCAAGATTGGGAAATACTGCAGAAGAAGGGGAGGAAAGATTGTAGGAGCCAGAGGGATCAAGGGCATCGCAAGAAAACCCACAAAAACAACTAACCTGTATCATAGAAAACCTGAATCAAAAACCAGAGAACCTGCATAGGACCAATCTAGGCCTTCTACATATATGTGACAGTTGTTGTGTAACTTGATCTACTTGTGGGATTCCTAACAAAGGGAGAAGGGGCTAATGATTTGGCTGACCTTTGGGACACTATTCCTCATACTGTGTCACCTTGACCAGCCTTAATACAAGGGGAGGTGCATAGTCTTACCACAACTTGATATGCCATGTTTGGTTGATACCTACGGGAGGTCTGCCCCTTTCTGAACAGAAACAGAGGAGGTATGGGCAGAGGGAAGGGTGGAAGGAGAGGGTGGAAGGAGAGGGTGGAAGGAGAGGGCAGAAGAAGAGAATGTAGGGAAAATTCAGTCAGGATGTAAAGTAAGTAATTTTTTTTAAAAAGAAAGTATATTCTCTGCCTGATGGCTTACAGCAGGAAGGCATAGAATGGTGGCAGGGCAGCATGATGGCTGACCACATTTTCATCTGTGCAGACGAAGTATAATGAGGGTGCAGAAAGCACAATGAGGCTGCAATCTCTCAACACTTGCCCCCCCCAGTGGCATGCTTCCTCCCACGATTTCTCACCTCCTAAACTATGTCACCATCAGGACACTTCAGTGCCAAAAGTCTACAGGAGACAGTTGTCAATCAAATCATCACAGATACCATGGAGCAGGAGCTGGCCAATATAAGTTTCCTGGGGAACTATGCTCAAGAGAATATAGTCTCACTACTGAAAGCATGGCCCATTTGTAGGATACTCTTTTATGACTTGTAGTGTAACAGAAAGAGAAAAAGAAGGCAGTTGCTACACGGCAAAGTGGCCCAAGGGATGTTTGCTCCCTGGCAGAAATGATCTAATAGTTCAGGCAAAATTAATATTTAGATGAAAAAAACATTTTTGTATTTTTTCCTTGACATTTGCTTGAGTAGATGAAAGGGGGTGGTAATCTAATGAAGAAATGGAGTTATTACTGCTTTGAAAAACATTTCTGCAGTTGTAATTTATTTAGTAGCAGGATACTTCAGAGTTTCTTTGTATCTTGTGATCACATCTGTTTCCACAGAAAATAAGATCACACACCAAGAGTGAAGGTTGGAAGGGGAAGTACTGGAAATCTGAAGAGAAAGGGAGTACATAGAACCTAGTCTTCAAGGAGAGAGGAAGAGTGGATTATGCAAATAGGTTGCTAAGCAACTTGAAGGAGCCACTTTTGTGCTTGGCCATCAGGATTTTAGAGTGAGATCATCATTAGGCATTATGGTTTTCTATTTTGCCTGAGTACCATTTCAGCTGCAGGTGCTTAGTTGGAAGCTAGTTGAATTTCAGAGGTTTTTGCCAAGTGAATAGGCAGACACAAGAAGGACAAGAAGTTAGTATGTGTACAAGAGAAAGAAATGGAATGTAGGCAGTATGGTGAGGTAAGATGGCAGGAAGGAGTTAAGGGTCAATGAAAGAGAAGGAGGTTTGCTAGATGGGAAGCCTCGTGAAATCAAAAGATAATTAACAAAGAAAAGGGGGTCATGCATTTGTGAGACATGTACATGACAGGCTGGAGGGAAGGGGTGAATGATGTAATTATATTTTAATTTTAAAATAGCAAACACATTTTAAAAATACAGCTGGAATAACTAGTAAGAGTGAGCTGGACAATAGGAAATGCAATTTCTTACATAGCTCTGCAAGAGGACATTCTGGATGTTTTAATAAAAATGCTGAAGGTCAAGTCTAGGGTATAGTTATGGAAGTAAGTGGATAAGGTGGAGCTAAGGGCAGACAGGACCCCTGGAGGAGAGGTCACAAAACTTAGCGGTCATGATGGAAGGATCTTGCTCATAGGCATAATGAATGAGCTTTATCACAAGTGTGCCACATCCACAGTATTTAGGTCTGTCTAATTTGCATATCGTCCACTTTGAAACTCATGTCAAAAATGAATCTGCATCATGAAATGTTAAGAGGTGGTTGCAGCATGGTCATCCCAGAATGTGGGAGACTGGGCAGAAGGATCACAAATTCCAAGCTTGAGTTGACTACAGAGCAAGAATACCCAACAACAACAAAGAGGCAAGATCCGGTGGGTCATTTAAGAGAAGTGTCAGAGCTCTGCTCCCATGAGGGGATAAATACAGCATGGCTTCATGGGATAGTCGTTTATCTTCATAGTAGATCTGTTATTAAAGTCAACTTGGTCTCTCACACGATCATACACTCCCTGTTTCTTATCTGCCATCTAGGGACTCTGCCAGCAAGAAGGTCACCATCACATGTGGCTCCCCAACCTTGAACCAGAGCTAGTAGTTCAAAACAGCATCTTTCCTTTAAAACTCCCTCACGTAGAGGCATTGCATTATAAGTAACAGGAAGTGGACTGGTGCAGGACCGATTCTGGGAGCTCTAGACAGTTGAGGAAATAGTGTTGAGGAAAGGGTAATCCTATGCCCAGTAGAGCTGAGAAGCCCCATGGAGAGTGTTTATAAGCTGTGGGAGATCTGATTATGAGACGTCCATTTCTGTAAAGTGTAGTCATTTTTTCCCTTCAGGAGAATATTTAGTGCCATGTGTTGCACGAATATAGAAGTCACCGGAGTGATGTGGCCTGCTCATCCTCTGAGGATTTAGTCTTACTTTCCAGGGAAACCGTGTGGAACAGAAGAGGCATAATGCAAACCTAAAGAAGCACTCCAACCTCAGACTATTGCCTTTCATTGGGTCCCCATCACTACCTCTCCATCATTCCATTCCCTACTGGTTCCCACCAGGCTTTCACTCCCTCCTCTCTGCGGAACGAGCTCTAGCCAAGGACACTATTGACCTCCTGGAACCTAATTTCACAGTCATTCTGTTGTCTGTATCTGTGATCCACAGCAGTGTGAGGCATGTGGCCAGCTCCCTCCTCCTCAAAGCACTTGCTTTTCCCAAGTGCTTCCGAGAAACAGCTGCCTTTCTCTTTTCCCACTGGCTGCTTCCCCTCCTGTACTGGCCCTATAAAAGCCGTGATTGAGTGATTGGGGGCCTCGGAGCTCAAGTTTTGATCTGTGTGTTCCCCTTTCTGCCTGTTTCTCTTGGGATTGCCTCTCCAATTCCATGTTCTCACCTGAAACAACTCTCAAGTCTTTGATAGCTGGTTACGCTACTTATATGGGAACCCTGTCCTGGGCTTTAGATTCCCATATTTCCATCTCCCCCTGGGCATTTCTTCAAAGTCTAGGTGTGGTGTGGTGTGGTGTGGTGTGGTGTGGTGTGGTGTGGTGTGGTGTGGTGTGGTGTGGTGTGGTGTGGTATGGTGTGGTTTGGGTGTGTGTGTGTGTGTGTGTGTGTGTGTGTGTGTGTGTGTGTGTGAGTGAGTGTGTGTGTGCGTGTGAGTTGTGTGTGTGTGAGTGAGTTGTGTGTGTGTGAGTGTGTGTGTGTGTGTGTGAGTGTGTGTGTGTGTTTGTGTGCGCGCGTGCGCGCGCACGCGTGTGAACATGACTTGCTACAAAGTCTGAAGAGTTTCTAGGAGTTGGTTTTCTCCTTCCACCATAGGTTCTGTGAATCAAAATTCATGTCACTAGGCCTGCACAGCCAGACTGGGCCCCATTTTGCCACCACATCGGGACATAGCATACAGATAAAAGTTGGCATCTAAATGATGTATAAAATGTGTATTGGATGAATTGGATGATGAAACCAATTAGTCAAATGTCACCCCTGGACGAGAGTCTTTATATGTGGAAGTAGTAGCTAAAGAGAGAAGTCTGAAGATTAGCAAGGGTCCAAGAGGGGTCATTGGTGGCCTGCTAAGGGCTGTGGCCTGCATTCTTCCAGCATGACTCACTTCTGGCACTCACTAAAGGAGAGCACTGGAGAAGGCTCTTTTGCAACGGTGGCAAGAACTGTTTCAGACCCTTGCTATGGAAAGAACCACAGATAGACCCCAGCACATAAGGCTGAAGGAAGGATGAGCAGAGGCTGGTACTCTCGCAGAACTTTTGGTGAGTGCTAAAGACTGATTAGCCAGTAACACAAACTTTACAAACTCCATGCTACCCAGCTAATGATACAGCCAGGGGCAGGATTGAGTTATGCAGATATCTGAGGTCATTTTGAATAGCCTCACCTTTTCTGGAGGGCAGTGCTGTATTAGCTAATAGCTGCCACATTCCATCCCTGCCTTACCTCTAGCAGTCTGCATCCCACACCCACCTCCCTACTCCTCATGCCCCCACCCCCACAGCACCAACAGCAGCAGAGAGTTGTCATTCCACCTCCAGAAGCTCTGCCCAGAGGAACATTTCCAACCTATTAAGCAGAGCTTTTCACTCCTGTGAACACTAAGAAGTGAACCTAAACAGAGCCCTTGCCAAGACAACCCCTTCTCTCAGTCTCAAAGGCAAGGCACTAAGCTTCCCGGCAAACATGTCTGAAGCCCCCTGCTTTTCTGAAAACTGCAAACTAAAGAAAGGACTCTGGTGCAAAGAGCCCCCTCCTGCTCCTCCCTTTGAGGTAAAACATGCCAACTTGGAAGTCTCCCAAGGACCAGTGATGCCAGACTTCTTATGAACAAAGCCCAAATTCCTTCACATGCTGCCTGATTGATGGAAGTCCTGTGGGATCTGACCCTTGGAAGGCGCCTGATTATTAAGTACTACCAGAATAGACACAAAGCTCAAATTATAAAAGCAAACACCCCAAATCCCACTTGCTTGCTTTTACACATATTGTGGTGGCATGCTAAAAAAAACAATAGACGGCATAATTCCTACCCTTGGAAAGGTTCCTGAGGACTGGACCACCATATGTGTAAAGGACACCAATTAATGAAACAACATATAATGCAAGACAACATGTGACTAGCACGGTTCCCTGAACCATCTCTGACAAGACGTGTGATGCTCTCAGCTCTCCTTTGAATACTAAGATATGATTACCCAGCTTCAATACAACATCATCAAGTTCCTGCCCTCACTCAGGGCTAAAGGTAATAGTTCAAATTTAACTTCTGGTTCCTAGCATAGAAAATCTCAACGCAAAAGAGCACCTCCTGTCATTCAACTGCCCCCTACCTAAGTCAGTTGTTCTCAACCTTCCTAATGCTTTCACCCTTTAATACAGTTCCTCATGGTGTGTTAACCTCCAACCATAAAATTATTTTCATTGATACTTCATAACTACAATTTTGCTACTTTTATGAATCATAATGTAAATATTTTTTGAAGATAGAAGTTTGCCATAGGGGTATCGCCCCATAAGTTGAGACCCCCTGCCCTAATTGATTCAGAGCTGGGGCACTGAAATTCCAGAAACATTTGGGAGGAATTCACAGCTGTGGCTCCAGTCCTAAATATTTCTTGCTTCTCAGTCATCCATTTGATCATTCTCAATCATGCAAAAACATTCAATTTAGTTGTAAGTATATAAACGAATGTGAATCTGAGAAAGTATTCTCTGGGGTTGGGTATGGAGACCCTGCTAGGGGATAAATCAATAAAGCAATGGAAACTTGTAAAATTTAGACATTTGGGGGAGAGGTAGAGGGAGTGGCTTTTTTCTTTTTTTGAGGTAGGGCTTCATGTTCAGGTTGGTCTCAAACTCGTTATGTAACCAAAGGTGAGTTTGAATTCCTGATTCCCCTGCCTCCACGGCCCTGCTGCTGTCACAATAGGTCTGGATGAAAAAGAACGAGGACGGGAGAAAAAATACAAAAAGTAGCTTAACTGGTTATCACCCTGCCTCAGGACTGGCCACACAATATCCTCTTTGAAAAATGAGATTAAGGAAAATGAGAAAGCAGAACTGTGGAGCAATGGATAGACGTTTCATGGTTTTCCAAAACCACTAACTTCTACACTCCATCCCCAGCAGTCCAGAGCACATGGTGGTCCAGGAAATGGAAGGGATCACCAAATGCTGACATGCCCACTATCTCCAGTCTTTCCCAACAATGCCAGGCCCACCCACAGCATGCCACATGCTTGCTCCAAAGGGACTCTTTTCCCATACCAACCTGGCTGTGAGACATTGGGTGGAGCAAAGGTTTCCTCCACTTTAGCCTAGACCTTTTTTTTTTTTTTTTAAAAAAAAAAAAAAAAAAAAGCTAAATGGGTATAGTACATCAAGCCACAGCACAACCCATTGACAGTAGCTGGAAGGAGACAAGAAAATACAGGACAGATGGTAAAGTAATTTAAAGTAGGGAGTCAGTTCCTAAATAGAGAGGCAAGAGCCACATACTATTTCATTTGGGGAGAAATGAAATGATCCATATGCTGAACCATTCATCCAAATCTCAACAGAGATTTCCAAAGCAGGGTACCATGGTTTGCCTTGCGCAGGACATGACTACCTAGCTTCTGAGGACATGGTATGGTGAGCAGCTTTCACGGAACTACGTTTAGAGTTTACAAATAATGCATTGGAGTTTCATTGCTGCTTAATTTGTGTGGGGTTTGTTTAAATAGACAAATATTGCCTAACTATGCAAATGTCCCAACTAGACTGGCTATATCTTGGCTCCAGGAGGAAGTGGGTTTTCTCAGATGTCCTATTGTTGGCTTTAAGAGTAACAATGTCCAGCACACTGACAAGGAGGCTTTTTTGGGGAGCACAACTCTCATTTACTAGATGTGCATATCTGATGTCATTTAAGTAACTACAAAAGCTCCAATGTGTTTTTCAAACCCACTCCCTCCTTTCCTTTACTGTGTGTTTAGAAAGAGGGAAAGGGACTGAGTGGTGCTTTGCCAAGTCATGTGATGTCACTTTGTTCACAGGCTGCTTCCTAAGTGTGGTCAACCTTGATGGTGTACGTCTGTGATTCCCAGTACTCTGGAGATGGAGACAGCATAATTAAAAATACAAGGTCATCTTTGGCTACATAGTGAGTTCCAGACTAGCCTGGGCCCCTTGAAACTCCCTCTCAACTAAACAAGCAAATAAAAATCCCACAGCAAACTTTTCTGAAAGGGTCATATGGGAAAGATTTTGAGCCTTGTAGGCTATATGGATTCTGGCATATCAACTCAATTCCATGTACAGGTGGTGTGAAAATGACCATGGCCGGTACTGAAGCACATCAGAACAGATGTGTGCCAAATAAATATTCTTTGCAAAATCAGCCAGAACCAGAGTTGCAGGGTAGAGTTCTCAAGCCTTAGTTTGCCAACCACTGCTTTTGTGCAATGATGACACACATTCACAGGCTTCTTGTTCAACATCTCCAAAAGATCTCATTGGAAGGTAGTGGGGCAAACAGAGGTCCCCTGGCTCCCATAATCACTTCTCTCCAGCAGTTCTCAGCTGAATCCCATGATGTCATTCGGAAATGCAGTGGGTCGCTGACAGGGTCATATTACTCAGAGGACAACAGGATGTTTGACACCTAAAACATTCAGAACAAGCCAGAGCTCATCTCTGGGGGGTGGACCCTCTTATATAATGGGAAACAATCAGGGAAAGGGAGAATTCAGTAATAGAAGACTGAAAGGGGGCAACCACTCATGGAGAAGGGATGCTGGGTTAAGCTCAGATGGCAGCCTGCTGCTCCACAGAGAACATTTCTGCTTGCAGCTGTCATTTCAGTGGACAGATGACTTCATTTCAGTTCCCCCCAAATAGAGGGACAATAATCTCTCGCTTGGGAGAAATACCATATGGTAGCTGCTTTGAAAAGTTGTAAGAGAAATGTGAAGTACTTAGGAGGAAAAACCACTTCCCAACGCATGAAATTTGTGTAGAGAAGGATCAGGCAGTTTCTTTGAAACACCATAGCGTCCTAAAAAGTGAACCTAAAGCAGTGGGATTGGATGAAAGCAGGGCATTATCAAAGCAGAGTACCAGGGGATCTCCTTTTTTATGTTTTCAGTGGCACTCAAATCCAAAACATTCACTCGCCAAGCTCTCCCAAGATCAGCCCTGGACTCAATCTCAACATCCAGCACTTTCATCTTTAAACTCAGGTCTAGTAGTTCCCAGGCACACTTGCTCTTCTAGAAAACTTCCTCTGGCTGCTTTCTGGATTCATCAAGTATGTTTAGCACCCCTCTTCTGGAAACTCTTGGGAATCTTGCTCTATTTTTTTTTCCAGCCAAATTTGCC
This sequence comes from Cricetiscus sungorus, assembly GCA_030556225.1. Classification (NCBI taxonomy): domain Eukaryota; kingdom Metazoa; phylum Chordata; class Mammalia; order Rodentia; family Cricetidae; genus Cricetiscus; species Cricetiscus sungorus. The sequence goes on from JANBXA010000726.1 coordinate 14,793,256, forward strand.
ATGCCTGGTCTGTGACAGCCTTGCTCTCCGATCCATGTAAGGATTTTTATTATTTACCTACCAGCAGCAGCTCCACCTATATAGGTTGGCTACATGAGGATGGTGGAGGCTTTGGAAAGGGGCAGGTACTGTCTCTGCTGCATAGTACCAGACTTGGCATTTAGCAGGCATTCGATGAATATCTGTTGAATGAGTGAGTGAAGGCATGCCATAAGGTATGAGTAAGCTAACACCCATGGAATGCCTCATCCAGACCCATTGCCTCCAGACACATAGTGAAAGCTCTTTATCCACATCTTCAAACACTGTAATCCCAGGAAGCAAGTAGGTTGATGAAGTGACATCTCGCCCACTCCAACACTTACAGAAACACATCCTTCCACCTACATCCAACTGGAAAGAGGGACAAACACCAAAGGAAAGCAACTGTCATCTTTGATGCAATAATAAGATGTGTGCAGGAGTTGACAGCATTCATGTTCTCTTGAGTATTGCTTGATTAAATTGGAAGACAAGAGAAGCTCATAGATACAGATAGGTGGATCTGAGTACATGTGTTAACTGGCTGGAATTCACCATTCCATAACATATATGCACTCAAAACATCATGCTGTAAAGAATAAATAAATGTACACTATTTTATCTTTCAAGTTAAACATAAACACTTTAAAAAAAAAAAAAAACAACTCAGATCTGACCATGCTGCTGAGCAGGATAAATCCAATTTAGGAGATTACATCCATATAAGGCTCTCCACACAGCCTGAGTTAATTTGGCACCTCTTACCAAAGACCAACTGAATTGCTTCCAGGGCTTTGTTCACAAATAACCTCAAATTCTGCTGTCTACATTTTCATCTAAACATTTGATGGAAAACCTAATACCACTCTAAGTGTCCAGGACCCCCCAGACTCTTGAAAGAGTACTTCAAGAATGTACATCCAGAATGCCATCTCAAGGCACCTAAAGATCTTCCCATGTTGTGATGGGGGCAGCCACTGAGATCTGCTTCTCTTCTTGCCAGAGAGCAGCAAACACATTCTGCTAAATTTGAAGATCAAGTAGTCTCAGTCACAAAGATTCAACAATTTTTTCATGGAAAAGATTAGATAAAACATGAATGAATGGATATGTTTTGTTCCCAGTCAAATCTTACTGAGGAACACTGATATGTGAATTTATTTTACACATGCTACATAAGCATTCTTTTGATTTTTTTCCAACCCTTTAGAAATGTGTAATTATCTCTAGCTTGTAAGTAATTTAAAACGAACACTGGGCCACATTTGATGAGTGGGTTCTACCTGGCTAATTCTGAGGTACGCAGTAATGCACAATAATTGCAAAGAACACAGCCCTACTATCAGAGTGACATAGATTGTTCAAGTTTATTTCTGTCACTTTTAAAATAAATTTTTATTTAAATTAGAAGCAATCTTATTTTACATACCAATCCCAGTTCGCTCTCCCTCCCATCTTCCCATTGCCCCCAACATCCCCCATCCCCCCATCCACTCCTCAGGGAGTGTGAGGCCTCCCATGGGGATCATCAAAGTCCCCCCTGCTTCTAGGCTGAGAGGGTATCCCTCCATAGGGAATAGGCACCCAAAGCCCATGAATGCACTAGGGATAAATACTGGTTCCCCTGCCAGAGGTCCCATAGACTGCCCAGGCTTCCTAACTAACACCCATATTCAGGAGGTCTGGGTCATTCCTATGCTAGTTCCCCAGCTGTCAAACTGGGGTCTGTGAGCTCCCACTTGCTCAGTTCAGCTGTTTCTGTGGGTTTCCTCAGAATGGTATTAACCCCTTTGCTCATCACTATCTACAACTGGATTCCAGGAGTTTGGCTCAGTGCTTAGCTGTGAATCTCTGCTTCTGTTGGGTGAAGGCTCTACAATGGCATTTAAGGTAGTCATCCATCTCATTATAGGGGAAGGGCATTTAAGGTAGCCTCTCCACTATTGCTCAAACTGTTACCTGGGGTCATCCTTGCAGATCTCTGAACATTTCTCTAGTGCCAGATTTCTCTTTAAACCTATAGTGCCTCCCTCTATTATGGTATCTCTTTCCTTGCTCTCCTCTATTCATCCTGGTCCCTCATGTTCTCCTCCCCCTACCCTTCTCCACTTTTCTTTCTCCTAACTTCCTCCCCACTCCCCCCAGGCTCCCAATTTCTCAGCAGATCACAAGATCTTTCTGTGGGGGTCCATGTATGCCTCTCTTAGGGTCCTCATTGTTTCCTAGCTTCTCTAGAGTTGTGAATTGTAGGCTGGTGATCCTTTGCTCTCCATGGTTTTCTCAGTTTGCTTTTTAAATACACATCAGGACCACCTGGCCATGGGTGGAACCACTCAAATTAGTCAGAGGCCCTCCCACATCAGGTTAATCTGATGGAGGTAATTACTCAATTGAGGTTCTCTCCTCCCAGGTGACTCTAGTTTGTTTCAAATTGAAAAAAAAAAACAAGCACAGAGTTTAGTAGTCTCTTGGCAAATGAATGGCTAGATGGATAAATCGCTACTTCCCACATCGAGAAATGGGTACCAGTGGAGTGGTTCCCAGTTGAATATGATTTGACTACAACGCTACTACTTTATGATGGTGCCAAAGCATAACCCTTACAGCCATTCTGTTTTCTACTTTCTGTACCATAGTCTAGAAATTACATGAGCTATCCAATGCTTCAGTATCCAAGGCTCTAGCTTAGATGATTTGGCCTAACTGTAAGCTCTAAACATATTCAAAGCAATCTAAGACAACCTACGACATTCAGTAGCTTAGGCATCTATACTCACCTTTTCAACTTCACAATGCCGTTATCACAATATAAGCCCACTATAAGTCAAAGAAAAGCTCCTTCTGTCCCCATCTCTAGGGTACCATGCTGAAAAGCACAAGGGAGCACAAGGGAGCCCTCGGTGAAAGTCTGTCTGCGAGGCTGCAGACAGTAAGCAGCCCAGCCTGACTGTTGGTCTTTTCTTGCCTTCTTCAACTAGTTCCCCAGGGGTGGGGGGGCTACCTGACACCTGCCTTGAGAAGAGACAAGGCACTTGCATAAACACAAGTTTGGGGCATTTTTGAGCCAAATTTCTATCTGCACATGTACGGTCACCCAGAGGGTCATTGCTCCAGCTGCTAAGGTAAAAGATGGGTTAGCCAGTGATTGAAGGCCCCTGTGGTGCATTGGCAGAAGACATTCAGTCTTAGATCCACAGCATATGGTGTTCATGTGCCCTCAAAAAGAGGCTGTGGGTAATCCTGGCATATGGGTAATTCTTAGTTCAAACTCTCCAAAGGCCCGGAGGGGGAAAAGTCCATGAAGAAAACATGGAGAGGAAAATCATCTTGAGTTGGCATCAGCAAGCCTTGAACCACAGAAGGTGCCCTAGGTGGACCAGAGGTTCCAGCAAAGCTGTCCCTGGATAAGGCCACTGCAAGTGCAAGCCAGGCCCATAGAGTGTTGGTTCCCCACTGGGAGAAAGGCAGGGGAATCCAAGCGCTGTGCTTGGCAGTGCAGGCCTGTACTACACTGACCAAGAGGCTGTGGGCTACGAGAGCACTGAAGAGTCCCTTAAAGGCTTCCAGCTTTCCTCCCGAGGAAGGCTTGACTGGGCTCACACCACAGACGCTGTTGACCACATCAGAGCTGCTTCACGAAAGCAGTCAGAAAGTGGAAAAAGTTAAGGACATTTGTGGGAACTAGGACAGAGCCAGCGGAGCCAAGCACAAGCCTGACATCACAGGCTTTGGAGAAGCGGGAAGGGAAAACAGGGTCCCCAGAATCCAGGAGGCCCTCAGAAATCTGTATTTCAGAGTTCATGTTGAGCCTTGGGGCCCATGGGTTGCTGTGGGCCAACTGTGCCACCAGTCATGTCTTAGGGTGGCTAGTAAAACTACTAGCCATAACAGCTGCCATTGCCTGGGTGTTCGTTGCATCGCACGCCCCTCAGCAGGTCACTGTGTCACCACAGGCATCCACAGCACCTCGCCAAGCCTCCTTTTCGTTCTGGTCTAACGGGTACTAGTGCTCAGCTCAGAAAGTTGAGCTGAGACACCATTAAGGCAATTTGTGCCTGGACCACAGTAGCTGAGTCAACATTGCAATTGTTACCTGGGAGGCCTAGCCAAAGATCAGGGGCAGAGCAGACAGCCACTTCAACTGCTTCCCTTTCCCTTCCCCTACCCCCAATTACCTATGGTTCTTTTTCATAATTTTTAATTATGATATAACCCATACAATGTAAAATTCACCTTTCTGTAGTGTACAATTCAGTGAGGTTTTGTATGAAATACTATATTTCAGCACGGCATTCCATGTGTTTGTCATTGTACTCCTCTCCCGATCACATGCTCACCAGCCTCCCTAATCTCTCACTTCCCTTCTTGCTGGTCTAGCTCTATGGCTCAGAGAGTCTCCTTTTGCTCTTACCTTGGTACTTAAGTGCAGACTCTTTCAAATCTTCTTCAGCCCAAGGCAGATAAAGCAGTCACCTGGAAAATGGGACACTAATTATTCTCAGCTCTGTGTGCCTATCACAGCAGCATCCGAGCAGACCACCTCCTCTTCCTCTGTATTTCTCAACTCTTCAACAGTACAGCTTTTGGGACAGCTCCACACAGGAGCCGTGCTATTATAGTTGGTGGGAATGCAAATTGCTATATGCATGATGGAGAAAAGTGGGGAGGCAGTTCTGAAAAGTTTTTAAATTGACCTACCACATGATTCAGCAAGCCCACTGCTGTGTATGACAATGCAGAAGACAGAGCTCTCACTTTCAAGAGAATAAGAGAGAGTTTATTCTGGAGCTAAATTTGAGTGGCTATGAATGAAGAATACAGAATTAGGCTACTACAAATTCCACGCTCCAATGTGGAAGCAGCCTTATGAAGTTTTATATTTCTACAGAATAAAGAAAGTCATAAGCCAAGATGAATTTAAAATACATTGGTGGTTGCATCAAGATGGGGGAAGTTATTCTATAGGCCTCAGATGCTATCTGATGATATGATTAGCTCTTGGATTGGTGGAAGCTAGTGGTCTGCTAAGTTAATAGATTCTCAAAGGTTTTTGCTTTATAATTTATTTTTATTTTGTATGAATTGGTATATGTGCCTATAGGGTGTCAGGAGTTCTGGAGCCTGAGTTACAGACAGATGTGAGCTGTCATGTGGGTGCTGGGAATTGACCTTGGGTCCTCTGGAAGAGCAGCCAGTGATCTTAACTGTTGAGCCATCTTTCCAGTCCATGACTCTTCAAGATTTTTATCTTTTAGTCACATGATGTTAGTTCTGACACAGAAGTGGACAAGGAATGTCTATTAGGGGCCAACCTATCCTGAGATAAGGTAATTAGCCTCTAGTCCTGCAACATTCCAACTTCCCCATACATCTGCATTTGTAATTAGTCTTTGCAGACACAGACAGCTTCTTTCCAGGAATTCTCATGGGAAATTATATACGAAAAGAAAATGAAACAGCAAGCCAAAGAGACAGCTGCACTCCCCTGCTTATCACAGTGAAAAATCTATGTATTTCTTTGTTACTTAGTTAAATACCTAAAATCTACCACAACGAAGATGTTATTACCTGAAAAGTAATGTTATTAATTTAAAAAATGAGAGAAGGAAAGCAAGATGGCCCAGCAGGCAAAGGCACTTTTCAATAAGTCTGAAGATGTGAATTTGGTCCCTATACACACAGTAGAATAAGAGAACCAAATCCACAGTTGTCCTCTGACCTCCACACATACACTGTGGCACACACACCACTCCAACATGCAAAATAGAAAATAAGATAAAATAGAAGCTAAAAAAAAAAATGAGAGTCTTCAAAAGGCTACATTCGGTGTGATAGTTTCTATGACATTCTGGAAAACGCAGAAGCTACAGAGACAAAACAGGTCAGGCTGTCAGATGCACGAGGCCAGGGAGGGGGTTAACTTACAAAGGGAATGTTCTGGAGAGTTGTAAATGTTCCATATTTTAACTGTGGTGACGGTGACATGTCTGCAGAACTGTGCATTAGAGAGGATTAACTTTGTTGTTTGTCGCTTGTACTTCAGTAAGCCAGTGCTTTGTTTTGAAAGAGTTTTTCTGCCTCATTTCTCCAATCCTGCTTTCTCTTGGGAATAAGACAGGTGAAGGAAGATGAAACTTATGGAGGGATGGTCTAGAAAGGAAAGTAAAAAAACTGGCTAGAGAAATTGTCATCCTCCAGTCATGCTCTTGAAGTTAAGCCACACACAGCTAGGACTTGTGTTCTGTTTTTTGTTTTGTTCTTTTTTTTAAGTCACTGGAGACCAAGGTTAATGTGAAAGACATAGCTCCCCTTGTTATTTAATGAGGTGGCTTTAGTATGAATTAAGAACATGATTTACAACTCAGCTGATATCTTTAGGAAACACTTACATCTGTAACAACACCTCATAAAACTTTTTATTGGAATAATTGCTTATATGGTTAAAGCAGACTATCAAAATATTCCCCCTTGGACCAAACCCAACACTGATTGATAATTTATCATTATTCTTGACAGTGTTGTATTTAAAGTCAACCTGAGGAGTAGGAAAAAGGGAAAACTAATTGTCATTACATTCTTTACTAATGCTGGAGTTTTCACTTACAAGAAAAATAACCTAAAGACTTATTCACCTCGGTATTTTCAGTGCCCAGAGTAGACAGGCACTCTATGTCTGTTAAAGAAATGAAGGAGGAAGGGAGAGAGACAGAGGGTTCTAATCAAGCCATTGATCTCTTATGAAAGACACATTTGAATCCAAATACTGACATCCCTGCCAATGGGCCAGGAAAAGTAAAGCTCAGCAGGGTAGAATATAGTGTAATAAGAGAAAATGGATGTTCCATCATTACACAGAAAAAACTATTTTGCCATAGTCTGTAACCATTGCCCTACTGTCAACTTGAGGCAGCCATCTTGAAATTAGATGTGGATCATTTAGAAGAACCTAGAATATAGCATGGCTAATTAACCCACACTGTGGTAGAGTTCAGGTTCAGGAAGAAAACACTTTAATCTTTTCAATGTCTTTTCCCTGATAGCCTTTTTCAGGTTAGTATTGGTAGTAGTCCAAGAACATTTTGAATTGAATCTATTGGGAAACACTAAAGTGAGCCAACAAAGTTGTCTTCCTAAGCTTAGTTTATGAGGTTATGAATATACATACGTACGTACGTACGTATGTACATACATACATACGGTCAGTCCTCAATTTTTAGGTGAAGGAATAAAATCCTGCCTAGAAAGGAATGTGGTTATGGTTTTTAACATAGAAGCAATTTAAGAAATATCACTTAAGACAAACACTATACATAGGGTGTGTGTGGGTGAGTAGGAGTACATGTATGCATGAACACACACACACACACACACACACACACACACACACAATCACACACACATACCTCTCTATAGATACCTTTTCCTTGGGGTAACTTTAAAGTGAATTTTCCCAACTGCTCTGGAAGCAACAAAGTTTGGAAACATTGGCTGAGTAAGCTGGTGACTCACACCTCAGATGAATTAATAAAATTTGAGAAAACAAAAACCAGATGTTTCCTTCATCTTAATATGGGCCTCTATGGTTTTTTTATTTAAAAAAAAAATAAGTTATACTGTCGTTTACTGTTTTTCTTCTATTGAGAAGCAAAAAACAATTTTTTAAAAGCAGTTAAATCCAGGCACGTTCCATGAAATCTCCCAGACCAGTTGCTATTTGGCTCAAACTTCACCTAAAATGTCAGCTTCAATTATGATGACTGAAGCTGGTGAAGGGCACAGGGCATCAGAGCACAGCACACCCCAGGGCGTTGGTAACTCCACTGGTGTGCTCCAACAGTCTTTGGGGAAGGTGAAAAGAAAAGGCGTCTCGGCTTGCATGTAAATCTCCACAGAACCAGAAAGGGTTTTGCCAAGCAGCTGTGGCTTCCTTTCTGTATCCAATATTCATTCTTTGGCCCTTGACCCTCGTGGAAAATACTAAGAACTGCATTCAACAGAGCCCACCACATATATTTTATTCTCTTGGCCAAGACCAGTGATGGATATACTAAGATCCAGAGTGACATACTTTGCAGTTTCCTAATAACACCACCCATCATTCCTGAGAACTTCTGAAGCTCTGTTTCTTCTAAGAGGAGAAATAATTTATTTTTTTCCTCCATCCATTGTACTTTGGTTAAATCAATTATTTTTCCCAGGCACCACCCAGAGGAAAAGCTCCAGATGTTCCTAGGTTATAATGGATACTAAGTTACAAATCCTGGTGGTATTCATGCTTCTATTCTTTCCCAACCTTGTTTGAGGCCCTTGTCCCTTTCTCTTCTTTCATTTATGTTACTATTTTTATTTTAATTAACATAATAATTGTACACATTCCTGGGGTATTGTGATATTGCAATACATGAAAACAGTATACAGTGATAAAAATCGGGGCAAAGTATACTTACCTCTCCTTATCATTTTCTGTGTTGTAGCCTTTAAACTCCTCCCTTGTATATTTGTGAAAAACACATAATGGACTACTATAAATTATAGTCACTCTATTGTGCTGCAGAAGGCTAAAATGTATTTTTCCTATTTGTGCTTCCTATTAACCTACTTTCTTCTATGTCGCGTTCTCCCATCCTTCTTTGTTTGGTCTCTAATAATCACTATTCTATTCTCTTAGACTTTGAAATTTGTGTTTTAAGTCTCCACAGTGATACACAGCATGCAGCACTTGTGTGTGCACACGCATATGCACGCATGCATGTGGTGAGAGAGAGAGAGAGAGAGAGAGAGAGAGAGAGAGAGAGAGAGAGAGAGAGAGAGACTCAGAAGCAAATTTGGTTTTACTGACAAATCTCTTGGTTAAGTATGTTTTTAAAGATTCTTGTCTTTCATCCATTGTACCCAATCCAATTACTCAGATCATAGAAATATCCCTCCTCATTTAATCATCACATTTGAAAGTTGATCTATTTTTATTTTATGTATGCTTTGCCTAAATGTGTGTGTATTATGTGTGTATCCTCAGAGGCCAGAGGCCAGAGGGGAGCATCAGATTCCCAGGCCCTGGAGTTATGGATAGTTGTAAGAGCCTTGTGGGTACTGGTAATCGAACCAGTTTTCTCTGCAAGAGCAACAAGTGCTCTTAACCACTGAGCCAACTCTCCATAACCACCAACACATTTCTCCAGCCGTAAGTATCATATTTAGCCTAGTGTTGAATATACATAGTAAATGCTCCCTGACCCATCTCTCCTCTTTGTCTGCAGTGACATTTCTCTAGTCCACACTACGACACACTCTTTCACTGGCCAAGCTTTCTAATCTTTATTTCTGTTCATTCTTGCCCCTATCCAAGTAGTCATAGCTACAAGGAGAGTAATCTTTCTAAAACCAGGTTTGATTTTGTCCTCTGTATACTGACACTTTCCAGGGATACAGTGGACATGGTGGCTTAGGGAAATCCCTTACACCAGCCTGTGGCATAGACATGGTAATGACAGCTAGATTGAAGTCCTAGAAATGACAGGCCTTCTCCACTACACACCCCCATCCTTCCCCAGAGTAGGAATCTTCCATTAGAACACTTCTCCACCGCAGCCCTTTTGTGCTATATTACAGCTGTCTGTACGGCTCTTGGTCTTCCTCCACCCAACTGTCTATGACCGGTTCAGCTCTTTCTGTCCCCTAGTCCCATGCACAATGCCTGGCATAAGTTAGACATTCTGAACGAGACAGTAACAGAAACAATGTTCCTTTTTCTCACAGGCAGTCTGTTAACTTCCTATTGCTGCCACAACAAATTCCCACAAGCTTAATGGCTTCAAACAACACTCACTTGTCATCTCACAGCTCGGTAGGTCAACAGTCTGACAAGGCTCTCCCTGGGCTAACCCCTCTGTGTCAGCAGGCTGCTGTATGCTCTGCCTTCCAGAGGCTCCCTTCCTCTTGCTTCAAAGCCATCCAGGTGGTATGTGTCCGGGTTTGCATCTGTGATGATGAGCTCTCCTCTGACCATGGCCAGTGGCCAGGAACAGTTCCCACATTTTAAGGGCCTGTGTAATTCAGTTTGCCCCCACTGTATAGCCCAGAATAACCTCCCACCTCAAGACCATTCCACTGGCAATCTTAATTCCTTACTTCACTTTGCCACATAAGACACTTACACATTCATTCACAGGTTCCAGGGGTCACAGCGTGGACATTTCTGGTGGCCCATATTTTGCAGCAACTTGAAGGACCACAATTCCACCTAACAACCGCATTCTAATGCTTTTCCCACCACTGTGATGCTATTCAGTTCAATGCATTCTCCTTTAGGCTCAAACCATGGTTTAAACACCCCTGTTTTGTGGTTCTCCTGCCCTTAGCCGGACTCAATTCTCAGCTCAGATGAGACACTAATGGTCTTTCATCTGAAAGTTAGAATTTAAAATACTGGTTGGCCGAAGTCGTTTAATATCAAACTCCTGGCTCATCTTAGAAAATGGACCTTTGTTGAGGTTTTCAAAGTATTAAAAACAAAAACAATTTTCTATTGCACCCAGGGGGTCTAACTGCCATTATCTTGCCTTCTCACACAAAACCAGCACTGAAATGGAGGTGGGGACAGCTTTCATTATCTGACAGAAGTCTTCCAGATTTTACAGATGGAAAAACAGCTCATATAATTTTTGCCTGAGCCTCATGGGAACACAGCTGTATAGGAGACTCAAATAAACAACAAAATCAGGCAGCAAAACCTTGTGACTCCCAAAGCAACTGAGAACTGATGACCTCTCAAGCAATTTTTGTAGGTTTAGTATCTAAACACACAGTGAACTACTTCAGTTGCAACAGAACAGGTGAAATTAAACCTCATTTCCAAGAAGTACTTGTAATGCTTTCAATGTATTTTTTTCCATCAGGACAAAAGAAATGACTTGCACAGCCAAGATCCCTGGAGAGGAGCCCAGTACCTACCCAGCAGCTGAACATGGAGGGCAGGGCTTCCTAAACTAAAACTATAATGTGGATTCATTGTAAAAATTAAAAAGACACTGTTGAGGTTACCAAACTTAAGCAGAAAATGGACTCATGGACTTGAGGCTTCGGCTGTGACAGCAATGGTTAAAGCATCTAGCTCTCAGTCTTCACCGTGGCAGGCACTTGGGACCCTTCCAGTGTGCCGAACTGGAGATTCTGAGGGAACGCAGCCTAGAGGAGCTGCAGTCTATGGAGTGTTTTCCATATCATAATCGAATAGCACCTCATCAGCAAAACCACGCAGAATGTCCAACCTCAGTCAGACTGCTTACACGTACATCACTTCATCTGATCCCCTAATAGGCCTGCAGCTATTCGCAGCCGGAGCCACAGTCTACCACCTACCACAGTGCCTGGCATATGGTTAGAGCTCAAGAAATGCTCACCGAGTACTCTGACCTGTCATCATTTTACAAAGAAGCAGGCTCGGAGATTCCAGTAGCTTTCAGAAAAAGTGCTCAGTGGCAAGCAGGGCTAGGACTCTGCAATTATTACCTACTGCTTCTCCTAAACTACTATAAGCCTTCCAACTGAATCAAGGACACACGATTTTGTTTCCTGTCAACAAACATGCTTTGAGCAGACCTCTGCATCACAACCATTCTCTACCTACATCAGGAGCTTGTTTGTCTGAGGCAGGAGGGTCATTTATACCCCAGGCTGGTCTCAGATATGCTGTGTAGCTAAGGCTGGGCTTCAGCTTATGATCCCACTGATTGCTGACTTTTTAACTTCTCCTCCCTGCCTCTTTTACTCTCACCCCCTCTCCTCATTCCCTTTACCCTCTGTCCCATTTCTTGCTGGACAATTATCCACCCTTTCATTATTTCATGTATGTGTATTTATGGTTTGCTTTCCCTGAAGGGAATGTAGACTTCCCGAGACCAGGGTGCCTTGGGCCCAGTTTCCCTGCTGATTGTTAGGAGGGGCTGATGCAGCCACAGAAACTAACCAAGCCAGGGAGAGTAAGGAAGACAGTAAGAGAATTGGGCTCTTTAGCCTGGGAACATAAAGACTCAGAAAAGAAATTATCAGTTCCTCTTTTCAAAGGCCCTTAAGGTGACATACAGGAGGGAGTTGTCTTATCCTGGGTGGAAAGGAGGAGGGTGCAGGGGGGCATATTTTGGCTCATGATGCTCATTGTGATTAACACTGGAACTAGGATTCTGTCCTTGCAACTAATTCGTAAGTGCTGCGAGGGTAGCTTTATTTTGTTTCTTGCTGAATTATACAGCGGAGTGTATGCTTTGTCACTAAACAGATACCCAGAGAAAGGAAGGTCACTTCACTCTGCTTGGAATGGTCCTTATCACTTCACTCAGTTGTCCCCCGACTAATACTTGAGATCTAAACTTAAGCATCATTTTAACAGAAAAGCCAGCTTCAGTTCCTGTATCACTAGATTATTGTGGCCCTGCTATCCCTCCAGGAAAGGTCCTTACATTTTGGCCATAGCTTTTATGACTAGTGCATTTGAGGTTATGCCTTAAAATCAACCACCACTAGGAACCAAGCAGTCCTTCTATGAGTGATCCCTAAGGACCCCAAGAGATGATTGACACTGTCTTCTGTCCAGTATTTGCCAGAAAGTTGGACATGCTATTCAGTTGTTTGCTGCTATCCCACTGTATGTGGCTCAAAGTATGAGCTTGGATCCCTTGAACAGCAATTATAAGTCGGATAACTGGTCAACATCACACTCAGTAGCAGAGCCTGAGTTTGAACCTGGGATAAAAAATACTAGTCCAAACTTTGCGACTACAAAGCCACTGCTCACAATCATATACTCTGGCATAAAAGGTAGGCTAAGAGGCAGTGTAAGGGAGTGTAAGGCAGAGCTGCTAATCAGCCAGCTTCACTCACAGACTGGATAAGATACAGGAAGGGCCCTCAGGTAAGAGTGTCAGGATGTCTCTATCCAGAGACACATGTAAGGCAGCCAACAGGGCAGGAGGTGCAGGACAGAGCTGAGACCTCATCTTTACCTTGGCCTGGTGGCAGGAAGTTGGTGGGCAGCAGGCTTGACGTCTACAACTCCCTGTGTCATCTTCAGGTTGTACTAAGTTTAGTATGGAGTGGTTAACAAACTGCACTTACAATGTTAGGTGTGGTGGTACACGCCTCTCTCAGGAGGCTGAGATTAGAGCTTCATTTGTCTCAAAGCCAGAAGGGGCTACACAGTGAATTCAAAGCCAGCTTGACCTTTACAGTTAGGTCCTGTTTCAAAATCAAAACAACAGAATCTGGATTTTTGGAATCAGGCTGAGGCTGGACTTGAGTCATAGCTCCATGGGTTACCAGTCATATAAACTGCACTTCTGTCTCAACTGAAATATGAGGGTGCACATGCCATAAAATTAAAACAATAAAAATACCTTGTAAATACATTACATGTATCTAAGAGGAACTCAAAAAATACAACTGTTATTAACATTTCCATTTTATTTACAAGCCTCATCCCACACCATGTTGATTAGTACTTCCTGTTGACAATGTTCCAATTAATTAGAAAACACCTATCCTTCCACATCCTTACATTCTAGCACTAAATTAGGTTAGTGAAGACACTTGCTCAAATCTAATAAAGGGTTTTGTGTGGTGAGAAAAACAAATTGGTTCAAGGCAGGAGCCTTGGCTGTGGGTGTTTCCCATCTGCGCCCACCCCAGTGAGTGAGCAACAGGTAAGGCAGCTGGAGTGGATAGCAGTACAGCATAACTGACAGCATCATTTGTACCATTAACAAGACCAGACAAGGCTGCTCTTACCAAACTCTGTGATGTCTATTCTTGGTTGTTAACTTGACTATATCTGGTATTAACTAAAACCCAAGTGGCTGGGTATACCTGTGAGGGATTTTTTAAATGATTTAAATCATTTGAAGTGGGTAGACCCACTTCTAACCTAGATCTTTTGAGGTCATAAGATCCACCTCTAATCTGGGCCACACCTTCTGCTGGCAGCCTATATAATGAACATGGAAGAAGGAAGCTCACTCTCTTCTTGGCTGCTTGCTATTGCTGGCAGGTCCGTTCCTTCACTGGTGTTAGATCCCACTTCTTTAGGATTCTGGTGTATACTGAAGACCAGCTCAGACATCCAGCCTCATGGACTGAACAGCTACTAGACTCGTGGACCTTCCATTGGTAGACAGTCATTGCTGGACTAGCTGGACCACAACCTGTATGACAGCTAATAAATCCCATACACATACACATATGCATATATAAAAAGTTATATGTGTGTGTGTGTGTGTGAGTGTGTTGCTGTCATGCTGTCACGTGGTTATTCTTGGTTGTCAACTTGACAACATCTGGAATTAATTAACGAAAACCCATACAGCTGGACATACCTGCGAGGGATTTTTTCTTAATTAAATCATATGAATTATATAAGCTTTGTTCCTCTAGAAAATGCTAACTATACAAAGTCTAAACCACAAAACATCTCATGTACAAAGAGAAACATATCTTTAATGTGAAGGACTATCCATGCGGTTGTCCTTTGCAGGCAAACCTGGAGCTGCCTTTCTACTTAACCCCATCCAAAACTATCTCACCTGCTGTACAATGCAGCTATTTTCATGTCATTCTCTGGTACTGCACTAACAGGCTACAAATCAATGTAATGGAACTGGATGGTTTTGACCAGTATTTCATAAATGGTCCAATTGTGACCATAAGCAAATACATTCACCCTTATACATAATCACTCCAACTCTGCCACCTCATAAGTTAAGTACTGTTCAGTTTCTTTTTAAAACACCAGTCCTCCCCCTTTTCCAGTATGTATATAGGTAGAAAAATAAATGAAGTCAGCATTCTTTATGTCTCTCTAGAATAAGCTGCGACTCAAATAACAGTGAGTGGTTATTTGCAAGGCTATAATTTTTTTAATGACAGATTTTTCCTAAAAGAAACCACTATAACATCTTTCCAAGTACTCCAAGGGAAAACAAAAAGCACATAAAGATTAGAAGTCTAGTACTTTAACAGCACACTGCCAAACACAGACCGGGATAAATGCCAAGAGATCTCAAAAAAATAACTCTGAAAGATGCAATGTTCAAGTCAATCAAACATGTAGGTTCCATGAACGACAGAAAAACAGGTCCAAGAGAGCAATTCACTCATGCATGATGGTAACTCAGACTGTACTTCATCAAAATTCATTCAGGTCTTTCATTCCAACGGCTGTCTCAACAGAGATGATTTTCTCTTTGCGTGGGGCTGTGTGTACAGACGAGAGAGGGAAAAAAAAAATCTTCCAGATGAAGATGTAAGCACAAGCTTGCTTCCCCTTTGATAAAGTACTGAAGGCAGATTTAGTGGACTCTAGCATTATCAGTGTCCTTAATGAGAAGTCTTATGCATGCGGAAAGAGACAGGTTACATAATTTGTCATGCTAAGTATTTATAGTCATTTTCAT
This sequence comes from Cricetiscus sungorus, assembly GCA_030556225.1. Classification (NCBI taxonomy): domain Eukaryota; kingdom Metazoa; phylum Chordata; class Mammalia; order Rodentia; family Cricetidae; genus Cricetiscus; species Cricetiscus sungorus. The sequence continues at coordinate 14,808,717 of JANBXA010000726.1, forward strand.
ACTGTGAACTCAGTAACCTGACAGAATAAAAAAGATAGTAGTTAAATTACTATATACCCTTTTACACCTTGAAGAACTGTATAGATCAATGATGCTGACATTCAATCCCCCCCAAACATATATTAACAAGAAATTATTTACTGCATGAAGAGTCACACATCATATAAAATGTCTACTTCACAGGAGGAGTTCCTGCATAGCAGGAAAGTCACTACCGCTACATAACAAATGGCCATGCCAACAGTCAAGGCTGCCACGAAGGGTTCAACATTAGAATTCCCTTAAAGTCTCCAGGAGTGTTAACAATGGCACAGAACCGTTTTGGAGAGTAATTGCATGTTTTGCTTGGAAGAGTATTTTTCAGTGGAAAATTTGAACATCACACAAGCAATCAATTTTCTAATTGGGTTAGATTTAAGGCAATGCTACTCAGACCGGGGTGGGGGTGGGGGATCCACAAAGTTTGTATTTGTTTTTTTCTCCTGAATCTCGAACAGGTTAGAATCAGCATCAAAAAATACTCCCCTTCCAAGTAATCAATGTACCTTTAGGTATTTGCAGCATTACAAAATATAAATCACTTTCATTCTATGAATATGAAATGAAAAGTTGTTCTGTGCTCTTCCTCAAAAACTATCAAAAATAACACATGGCGGCTTAGGTGTCTAATATTAAAAAGTAACAACAATGAAGACAACTATACCCACTTTACACAAAGAAGAACCCTTTCAAAGACTCGGCAGAGCATTGCATTTCTCTTACGGCTGTCTTTGGTGTCATACAGACAATCATGGGTTCATAAATTAACTGTTTAACATCAACTATTGACTAACAAGTGACCATTAAACATTTTAAGTTCAAAAATTTTACATTTTGCTCCTGTTTGGCTGCTGAAGAGCAGCGATTTAAATTGATATAAAAACTTCTGATGACAAGGCTTACTATATACACAAAGAACACAATCAAAAATGAAGCAGCAGCGATGACATTTCCTATTTCAATTTACTGGTATTGAATATTTACATATGTGGGAAGAGAGACCTCCAACACCACCATCCTATGTCCACTTGCTCCAGTGCCCCCAAATCCGTAACAAGTGCCCTGAACTATATACACCTATACTTTGGCTAAGCCAGCTGGATGCAATGCCTATGGTTTTGGTGTGAAAGAAAAAAAAATAAGGTCTTGGAGGTCATTTGTAGCCTTCTTTCTCAGAGCATCAATGTACTGTAGTCAAGAAATCTGTTCTTTCACATCAATGGGGGGAAAACAGCCCCCACACTTCAGTCCCCAACCTGAATGGGGTGAGATCAAAATGCCATCAGCTCCTTGCACCACAAAGGGCCACCAGAGAAAAGGGAAAGAAAAAAAATCATGACAAAGGCAGCAGCAATCAACAAAAGTTTTCCAACAAAGGAACCTCTCCTCCTTAGGTTGCTGAGGGAATAACAGCCCTCCCCCACCCCTCCACCCCCCACCCCCGCTTCCCTCCCCTGTCCCTGCCACAAACAAATGAATTCACATCACAAGAACTTAGTACTCCGGTTAAGTGTCAGATAAATATAAGAAAGGGTCAATCTGTCACTTTTTATACTTTAACTGAAACATAAAACTAACAGAACACACAACATTACTGTGAAAGGAACTTTCTAAAAGAGATCCGGCCAATGTAGTATAGCCAGCAAAACTCAAGAGAACAGATTGCTCACAACCTGCCTTGTACAGGGTATTTATATTCTTCCTATGCCATATAAATAGCATTTATATAGCTTACACATTCAGAGACATGCACTAGGACTTGTAGGTAGTACACATTTCTTCACAATCACGTGTGCAAAGTTTACAAACCACTAAGTAGCATTAGAAAGCTTAGGCCGGACTGTGTCTTGTATCATCTAATGAATTTAATGCAGGTTCAGAATCATCCATCGGAAGAACCAGGCGTGTTCCACGAATGACTAGTTCGTGATCACCAAATGTAAGCTCCCGATCCAAGGCATCTTCAGAACTGTTGCCCATAAATCTCCTTGGGGCACTGGCTGTTGCGGAGTCAGTGTTCACAGTAGAATCCCCATATGTCAAACTGATATCGCCATCATTGAGAATAAGATCGGAGTCATCATCTTTCAATTGCTCCTGGTTCTAAATGCAAACAATATAAGGTTTAAGAGTAGTTAAGCAATGCAAGAATCAAAGCCGGGCAAGGTAGGAAGGTGAGCCCAGCTCTTAGAGAATCGGAAGTGATTCCAACAGAAGATAATCTGAGGACCCTATTTACAACGCCTCTGTGGTAGCCCATCATACTCAGGATAAAATCTTAAATCCTAACCTTGACTTAAAGGACAATGTGACTTCTTCCTTTCAGCTGCCTCTTGCTGTGCAGGGTGAACTGAAGCATTGACAGCTATCCCACTCTCCAGTCTTTTTCTTACCTCCCAGCCATCAGGCATGCTGTCCCTTCCATCCCTTTCAAGGCTCTAGTACTGCTCATGACTTTCTCCTGACAGTCTCCTTTTATTTTTAAGTTCTAGAGTGGGTGTCCATCCTGTATGCTCCCACAGCCTCTGGTCCTTGGCCCTTTGTTTGCAAGTAACACTCGCTCTTGCACATTATCAGTGTGTCCTCAAGTCTGAGGCCAGGGAGCAGGGGAAAAGATAAATGCGGTTACAAGACAAGACTAAGGGCTTCTTATTCCACCCACACAACACATTATGGCATATAGAGACACATGGAAACTCACACCACACAGTTCTTCCCTGGGGTCATAAGCTTTTGTTCTAATGGAAAATGGTTCCCAAACAGTGTAACTAATACAGTTCTATAAGTTGGGGGGGGGTCAAAAATATACAGTCCCAATTGTCAAACATGTATTCACATATAGAAATGTCTGGAATGTCATTCAACATAAGTGCTCCATGATGGAGTTGCTGGTAAATTTTATGTTTGTGCTTGTGTTTCTGGTATCAGAAACTTACCATTGCTAGAAATTTCTTTAAATGCTTGGAGATTAAAATTTTTAAAAAAGGCCAATTGAAAAAACAAGTCCATAGCCACCAATCAGCTGACATCACTTCCTTTCTAATATTTAACTAGTAACAACAAACCTAACTGGTGTCTGCCATTTGGTTACAACAAAGTCTTGTGGCTCTTTTGCAGGTCTGTGGGGGCTCTTTAGCACTTTCTAATTAATGTTTTCTTTACCTTTGGGGTCTGGAAAAAATGTAAAAGGCACATTCCTTTTGATCTAGTAATATCCCTTTAAAATTGAGTCTACATACTTGTAATTTATATCCTTGAACAAATTTATATGTAAAAGTATATTAAAAGCACAGGCAGGCACTGTAACTGCTGTTTGTAATAGCATAAACAGCACAGGAACACACTCACAGAGAAATGACACCAAGTGGTGATGAAGGCAGAGACTAGGGTTAAGCATCTAAACATCAAGGAATGCCAAAGATTGATAGCAAAGCATGAGAAACTAAGAGGCCTGGAGGGAAGCAATCTTGTCTCTATCTGAAGCTCAGACTTCTAGCTTCAGAACTGTAAAACATTTTTCTGTTGTAAAGCCACTCAGTCTGTTACAGAGCTCCAGGAACTCGCACAGTGATGTGTTGTATTGGTATATACCACAGGATACATAGTTGTTTCATTTTTCCTTGTGGGTTTTTAATGGTTATTAGTGGCAGGTTTTGTTTGTTTGTTACTGTTGTTTGAAACCGAGCCTCAATTTAGCCCAGGCTAATGGATAATTTGCTATGTATCTGGGGATGAGCTTAGACTCTTGATCCTACTGCCTCTAATTCTCAAGCCATGGGATCATGGATGTATGCCAACACACCTAGGACACCAAAACACACACACACACACACACACACACACACACACACACACACACACACACACAAGTAGTTGTGGACCCTTTGGATATGGGTGATATAAGTTTTTGAGTCTCTGGAGTCTGACAGCCAAACCTCTGCCTGAAACAACAACACTACTATGTAGAGTCATGTGGCACAATGGAAAAAAACAATGCTTATATGCAGAACCTAGGAGGGAGACAAGCAGCATGGATCATTCTCCCCACACTACTAGCACAATCTGTACAATGTGACTCAAAACAAAGCTACTGGCTGCTACCCTGGCCACCCTCACACTTCCTGCTATTCCTCAACCCCTGTGGAATCTTTCCTAACAAACTGCAAAGGAGGACACAATCAACGGAAAGGTCCGTGTCTACACTGTTTCACTTCAGCTCCCCACTAACTCAGGGTTCTGAATGTTACATTAAAGCAACCAAAACTTGTGGGCAATGCAACAGGGAAGACCATTCAATGCCATTGTTTACAATTTAGAATCCAGGCTAGTTAGCACAACCTTCACTTTCTTCGTGCTTTAATAGTTACCAAACATCAATCATGTTGGTAGAGAAATATAAGGAATCTCTATTCTGCCTAGCTATGTCTATACCCTCCAGCTCCACGGACCAGACAGAGATGCACTCCACTAAAACCCCAAAGTTATCGATGTTAAATCACAGACCATTTTGTATTTAACAGACATCAAAACTGTCCAGCAAAGCAGTGAGATATGGCATACCATTTCATTATAATTTTCTTTCTGTTGGACGAAAAGCTCCATAATACCACATTTTTTTTGTTTAAATAAATGTAACAAAATCTAAGAAAAATTGTTTGAGAATCCTCTCAAGTGAACTGTGATGAACCTAATGAAGACATGAAAACATATACAGCCTCTGCTAAAGTCAGGCTACATACTGCAAATAAATTAAAGCTGGCATGGAAATAGAATGACCTACTAAAATCATCTTCTGTAAGATAAGGAATTAGTCTATTTTCAGAGGGTGGTAGCCCTATTTACACATTTCAGTCTACTTTCTACTTGAACAAAATGTGCTTAAATTCCCTCTCATAGATTGTATACCTCAAAGACCAAGAAATTTAAACCAAAATAAAATGAAACCAGAAGTCTAACCCATAGAACAGCTACAATGAACTTGTTAAAGAATTCAGTTAATACAGCTGGGTGGTGGTGGCTCATGCCTTTAATCCCAGCACTTGGGACAAGGGCAGAGGCAGGTGGATCTCCGTGAGTTCGAGACCAGCTCTGATCTACAGAGCGAGTTCCAGGACAGGCTCGAAAGCTATACAGAGAAACCCTGTCTGAAAAAACAACAACAACAACAACAAAAGAATTCTAGTAGTGCATAAAAGCCACTTACTTTGGAGCAAAGTAGTACATGTCTGTAATCTCAATTTGAGGCCAGCCTAGACATACAGCAAGAAGCTGCCTCAAGACAACATCAGTAAGTAAATAAGCCACTTACTTCATATGCTTGGGGGCTGGTGAGGCACTTGGCGATGGGCCCACAGCAGGCTGGGAGTGTGGTAGTAAGAGGAGGCCCACTGTGAGTAAGCAGAGGCTTCAGATAGCTGTGCAGGCATGGTTAAGGAAGGGAGGTACTCATTTCTTTACATATTGAAGACAATGAACTTGTTTCAGTGGTGCTGGAGAGCAAACCCAGGGCCTTGTACGTGCTATGCAAGTGCTCTACTTGCTCCTAAACTATACCTCAGCCCTAAATAATACAATTTAAGATAATCAATGCCACAGCATGCTGACCTCAAAACAACAACAAACTATGAATCATAAACTCCAAATCTGATGAAATGAGGATCTATGATATAGAAGTTCATGATTCATAGTTTGTTTGGCAAGTTTACCTTAAAAACAATTTTAACGACAAACTTTTGAGGCCAGCAAGATGGCTTAGAGGATGAAAGCACTTGACAACAAGTCAGACAAACTGAGGCACACCCCAGGATCCTCATGGTAGCAGAGAACCAACTCCTGCAGTTTGTCCTCTGATCTCTATAGCACATTCCTTCTCCTGACATACCTACACACACAATACATACATAAGTAAATCTTTAAAAGACAACATTCACCCATGCCTATATTCATAAATTCTATGTAAAGATTAAAGCTCTCTATAAATACACACTGTCTACACGAAGCCACTAAAAACAGAAATGATAAATTGTCAGAATGTTGTTATAAACATTACCAAGGCTCTGTTTAGTAGAACTGAATAGGGATTTGTTATACCAAATTACCCAACCATCTGCCAAAAGAAAAATCTAAAGAGTTCTGTGCTAATTAGAGAAATAAAGAAAAGGCTGGACATGGGGGAAAGTGCCTATATGCCCAGCACTAAGGGGCAGACACAGGGATCCCAAGTTTACGACTGGCCTGGGATAACTAGGGAGGCTTTGTCAACAAAAGGACCTAGGAGGCAAAATGCTTCTCTAGTGTGCACAATGCCTTAGATCTGAACCCCAGCTCACTGAATTATGGTTATGCATAGCTTTCTGGATAAATTACACAGATGTCAATGAAGGAACAAAGACACAAAAAGAATAAATATGATCCATTTAAATCAAAATCAGCCTACCCTAATTCATGCTGGTGGCACTGTGTAGCATGTTAGGGAAGGGTGCTACTGACTAAAGAGAACACAGGACACCTTCTACTGTGCTATAAATGCACCAACATTTATACGGATAGAAGGTACACAGGGATACATGGTCAAAATTCATTAAACTGTATTCTTAAGATTCACGTGTATCATACTTAAATTATAACTCTATTGTGACAATCTGAGTAAATAAAGGGACTGAAATCTAGAATAATAAATAATTAATTCTACCAGGGCTCTGTGCATTAAAATGACTCGAGTTTAGTTTCGGGTGTTTACTTCTACAAGATTATACAGGAAACTAAGCTCCTTTTCTACACTTGAATTATTTAAATTATTTTGTGAATGTAGAAAATGTACATTTTATTCTAGAAAACTAAAAAATGTTAAATAGGAGGAATGAAAACGCCTCACGAGATATGGGAATGGCATACATCCAAGATGCTGGTAATGGGGCCAAAAGTAATGACATAATCTTTAAACAATTTAAAAAACCCAGGCTCTCACTCCCTAATGGGAGCCTTAATGCCACAGATATGCTTGAATTTTTGGATGCCCATGGTAATTTAAAGTACTTGCAAGAAATGGAAGTGAAAACCTAGTAAACAGGGCATAGTACGCAGTGGCTTCTAATCATAAGAGTATTTTTTTTAAACATACAAGGTTTTTATCACAAAGTCATTCTGAAGAGGGAGTATTTGGTCATTAGAAAGGCTGAGGAAGAAAAGATACACTCTTCCCTTACCCCAGGGGGGGAAAGACGGCTTCTAAAGAAGTGTGGTGTCAAGAACACTGCGTTTCATTTCAATCTCATGCTTTCTCAAATAAGTTCACTGACAAGCAAGGAACACCCTTCACAGAATTCTCCAATTTAACTCAATGACATCAAATACTAAAGTTTCCTCAACAAATAAATCTATACATAAAAAATTAGCCACGTCATTTAGGTTCTGGATTTCCGCCATACAGCCAGTTATTACAATGACCAGTGCCTACGGGTTCTGTGGGTTTGCAAAGGAATTCACTGGTGAGAATGTCCTTCTCCCCTATACTTATGGAGAGGCAGGTTTTATATTCTGCTTCTGGAAGGCAAACCAGCTGTTTTGGGGCTGCAGCTGTAACTCAGTGGTAAAGTATATGTGCAACTTTCTGGGTTTATCCCCAGAATTCCCCAGACACACAGACACACTCACATGTGCACACATGCACACGTTAAGTTGTTTCATTAAACTGCACTTAGCCATGCTGCACTACCATGTGCTATCATTAAGGATACTTATGATCGAAGTTGTACCACATCCGAAAGAGCCAGGCACTCTCTGCTTTGGTAGTTCTCCTTTCATTTTCAGGAACACCCTGCAGACAGATGATACACCAGTCAATGCCAACGATGCAGACAAGTATATTTACAGTCATTCCTTGTAGAATCAGAAATAGAGCTTCACAAAAGCTAGTGTCCAATGCGGGTAACTTTACACATTCGGTGGCTTGTGTACTGAAGCTTTGGTGTAGAAAACTGAAATGCTTTCCTAAGCATCACTGTGACACAGGCAGCTTACTAGTTTATGATTCTATTGCAACTTACAATGTGGGGTTAATTAAAGAAAAGGAGGACATGAATTTGAGGGAGAAAAGGGTGGGGTATATGGGAGAGGTGGGAGGGAGGAAAATTATAATTTCAAAAATATTATTTTAAAAAATCAATGTAGGGCCTAAGGAGAGATGTCTGTGAGAAAAGTTCTTGTCATACAAGCATGAAGACCCGAGTTCAGATACTCAGAACCCACATGAAGTCAGGCACAGCAACACTTCTCCGTAACTCTAATGCTAACAGAGTGAGATAGGAAGTAGAGACAAAACTCTCTGGAAGCTCATAGACTAGCAAGCCTGGTGTTCACAGCAACTGACATCCTATTCTACTATACCCAAGGCTACACTCTGATCACATGGACTGTGGCACATGCATACACACAGAGATTAAAGCAAAGCCAGGATGGAGTAATTACCTCCTCAATCTGAAAGATTTATACAGGCTACATCTCACACTATATTTGGAGAGCTGTGTCATGGATTTCAAAAACAACTAGCATTTTCAAAGTTGCTACTGTGTTCAGAACACAGCAGCAAAATGAAAATAAGGAAATGCTATGGTAGAACTCACAGCAAGCAGGCAGCTTCTAAAATAGCTTACAAAAACACAAAATGTCCGTATTTGTAATATGGTATGGTCAGTAGTCAGACAGTTAGGCTTGGTAGCTCCAGTCCTGGACATTAACTAGTTGGGGGCAAACCTCCTTCCTTCTCTGGGCCTGAATTTCTTCACGTGTAAAATGCAACCAATACAGATTCCCCCAAGGCCCTTTCCAGAGCTAATGTTCCATGTTTCTGTGATTTTCTAAGGGCAGAGTTTAGAGTTTGGGTTTTGTCTCCTTCCTGCCCAAATAGCTTACTTTCCCCTCAACATGTATCAACACATACATAAAAACAATAAAAATATCTGAGAACATTGTATGTACTCACAAGCACAAAAGAACTTCTGAACTTCTACATTAAGTTTCTCATGTTTTCACTTGTTAGTTTCTTATTTAATTTTTGCTGCTTTGGAGCTGGCAGTGGTGGTGGCACATGCCTTTAATCCCAGAACTCAGGAGACAGAGGTAGATGGATCTCTGTGACTTTGAGGCCAGCCTGGTCTACAGAGTGAGCCTTTGGACAACCAGGACTACACAGAGAAACCTGGTCTGAATCCCCTCCCCCAAAAAATATTGGTGCTGGGGATGGAACCCAGGACTTCGTGCAAACTAATTACACATTCTACCAGTGAGCTGTTCTTCTATCCCATGAAACTGTCTTGTTTTCAAATTTTTGCTTTCACTTCTTTTTAATTTTATTGTTATTACTACTATTATTGTATTATTATTATTATTATTGTTATTATTATTATTATTTATTGGGTATGTTAGGGGCTATTGTCCTTCAGCATGAGTTGCAGGGATTGAACTCAGGACATCAGACTTGCCAGATCATTGGCCCTGCCTTCACTTCTTATAAAGCAAATCATATACAGACCTTACCATATAACTAAGCTCCATACCGACCAGAATGTTCCTGGGGCTTCATAATGGACATAAGCATTACCAAGAAAAAAACAATGCAGTTGAGATGTCCATGGGGGTTTTATTTATTCTCATCATTGTGTGTGTGTGTGTGTGTGTGTATGTGTGTGTGTGTGTGTGTGTGTGTGTGTGTGTGTGTGTGTATGTGTGTGTGTGTGTGTGTGTGTGTGTGTGTGTGTGTGTGTGTGTGTGTGTCTCCATACATAAGGGCACACATGCCACAGCATACACGTGGAGGTTTGAGAACAAGGGTTCCAGGGATCAGACTCAAGCTGTCAGGCTTTTCCAGCAAGTGCCTTTACCCACTGGCCCATCTTGCTAATGTCTGTCCATAGGGTTCTGAAAGCAATGGAAAAATATTTATTTCTGTTTGCCACACTGATTGTCACCTATCTGGCTCTTTAACCTTATTTCTCCTCTGTGGTGACAGGGATAACAGGGCTGATGGAGCTGTGTAAATGCGATGTTTTATTACTACAGAGGCATTAACACTCTTTGAACCTATTCCAGAAGCTTGGCAGGATGAAAAAGTTTCTAATCTGGTTTGTCCGGGGAATTCTACTTTAAGATTCTGACCACAAAATGGCCACGTACTTACTATATCACATGCATACACGCACACAGTCATCACTCAAAATTAGCACTTGGGAAATGAATTGAGTAAACACTCTTTTAAAGCATACTCTGCAGAAAAAAAAATATACCACAACTTGCTTCAGAAGACAAGAGGAATTATGTTTCAAAAGATACTTTCCATCTTCAAAAACCTCATTTGTGATTTCTCATCTACTGTGTAATGGGTAATAGAGGATCACTCATTCAGTGGTGCTCAGAAACCATTAAAAAGAGGGTGGAAAATACCAGGAAGGTATTTTCACAAGGGCAGACCGTTGTGCTATGCTCAGTCCACAAGTCCAGAGCTCACAGGAGAAGCTGAGAAACTGAAGGAAGGCAGTGAGGAGCTGTGTTGAAAAGGCTGAGGTTTGGGTTAAAAGAATGTAACCCCTGAAACATGCAGGGGGACCAGCTGGACATTCAGAAGATTCTGGGCAGTTAGTTCTCAAGGGCAGCTGCTGGTCATCCAATTTGAAAGTTACACAGGAAGGGCAGCTGGAGTGGGACTGACATCAGAGACAAGCCCTCATGCGCAACTAGAGTGGAAAAAGGCTGTCCGTGCCAGAGCAGTCACTTGAACACCCAGGAGCACTTAAGAGCATAGTCTCTTCGGTGGCAAAGCCCCAGGATGGCCACAGATAGGAAAGCTGTCGCCCTTGATAGCCACTTGCTGCCTAAACTATGGTTCTGTTTCATGGAGCAGTGAGAAAAGCCAGAAATGTCAGTTAAAAGCCGAGGCAAACAAAACAGTATCGAAAAAGTGGCATGAAGTCTAAGAGAGACCGTTTTATTTCCAAATGACTGAACACCGGACAGAAATGCCAGGGATAACACGAGTGCATATTTACCAAATGTTCTTGGTCTGAGTCAACACCAACCCTAAAGGAAAAACACAAAGAACAAATGAGATTTTAGAAGCCACTAGAAGGTCTATTCACATATACATATTGCCAGGCAAATGTTTTTCTCATCACAGAAGCTCCAGAATGGTTAATGCTCCCTCTTCTCTACAGGTTGGGGTGGGCATTTCTGGCTCCTGCCACTTTTTTCAACAACAGCCTTGCGTCTAAGGCAAGCAGGGCAAATGTTCCATTCCTAAAACCCCACTTACCGTTTCAGTAAAACATCATTTCTTCTCTGAATGTTAGTCTAAGCAGTGAGAGAGAGAAACTCTGCCCCAATGTCTCAGTAAGAATGATTAGAAAGTTTCAAAACCAAAGCTGGAACACTGATCTCATGGAAACATTGCTAAGGTGACAAAAGGGGGTCCACAGTTGCAGAGGGACCGCAGGGTGATTGATGGACATCAGCTTTGCTTCTTCATAATTCTTGTATACCTACGTCAGCTTCCTTCTTTGGGCATCCCAGGGAACAACTTCATTAGCTAGTTCTGAGTCTGCTCTCTAGTCTCGGAACTCGCAACTCTGTTCTTTCTCCTGCCCTGCCTGTCAGGTCTCCTCTCCTTGCTGCCCCTGCTGTTCCAGCCCTCATTCTGACTCACCGGTTCTGTTGAGTAAGCCTTTCCAGCCGCCAGGATCTCACCCACAGTTAACTCTGGATAGCGTGGAGCTCTCTAGGTCACTGCTTTCACAGAAGTTTCTGAGGACAGCTCATAACCCTGAGGGTCACGTCTAAAGTCCTTTGCAGGACATTCAAAACTCTCCACACACCAGTGGCCACCATTTTCTCCAACCTGTCTTCCCACCCCATTTGCCAGTCATTTTTCTCCATGTGCCATGTAATAACCTAACCCACACACTTCTCTCCATACCCTTGTCAGCCAAGACTCAATACATTTTTTGCTCACGCCACTCATTCCCTCAGATTGTAACTTGTGTCCCCTCAGTGTTCTACTCATTTGTCAAGTGACACAGTAGCTGTTCTATGAGATGGTCACACAGATTCTCCTCCCCTTTGTGCTTCTGCAGCACTGAGTTCATTATTATAAACATACATCACAGCACAGGATAGTTATTTACCTGTCCATCTCCCCAAAAAGACTGTGAGCTCCTTGAGGGTAAAGGCCATGTCTCAATTCATCTCTGTATCCCCAGAGTCTAGCATAGTACCTGACATACAATAGGTGCTCAAATGTTTATTGATTCAGTTACCAACTACAGACAGCACAGACAACACAGCAGTACAAGGAGCTGCAGCAACATCTGCAAAGACAACACTCAAAGGAAGAAAAATGATACAAAACTATATGTGGAACGCAAGGAAGTCATGGTCACATATATGAAAACAGGTGACCATGGCCAGATTCAAAACTCAAACAAAGGCTCATTTTCACTTTATTAAAAAATGGCCAGACACTGTTTAATAGCTTTCCAGTCACAATGGACTCTTACCACACTTATGTATCTCAAGTGACATCTAGTGGTCTAGATGATAGAACATTTAAACATTCAAAAGGCACATTATCCAAAAACCAATGTAATAAACATTTACAGAGCACTTATTATTTGCCAGGCACTGCGCTAGGCACAAGGCATAGACATGAATTAAACACGGTCCCTGTCCTCAAGGAGCTCACAGACTAGTGGGAAAACAGACCCAACTACCGCAGACTCAAAGAGTTTGCTATTAAGGCAGGATGGATTCAGGACTACTCCAGGATAATTTCTAGCTATGTGGGTTCAATCAGGTTATATGGCCCTAAGGACTATAATTCTGTCACCCAGAAAATAGGGTTAGTATCATCACAAAGTATCGATGCAAGGCTTAAATGATAAAATGTACTGAGAAACATTTAAAGTGCTTGATGCATCACTAGTGCTAAATGGTAGGTAGCTCTTCTAGCAATACTGCATTACAAGGATGAATGGGATAATTGCTGTGATAGACAGACCCAATGGTACACAGCATCTCCAAGGAAAAAGAATTGGGGAAGAGGAGGAGAAAGAGTGGTTTTGTCAAATCCTAAGAATGAAAGAGAATTCCAAGCCAAGCAAAAGCCCAGAGACAAAGAAATGCAAAGCATGTGGGCTAGTTAAATGGTAGGGTGCCAAATGTGACTGTCACAAATTATGTAAAGGACGCAAGCTGATTAATTCACTGGGATCCACTGTTCCCAAGGCAGAGGACATGATCTTTTTACACTAGAAATTTGATGATGTCACACACTCCCTTGCTTTCCTATTGTCAAGATTTCCACTGTATTTTCAAATCCCAAGTCTTCACTATATAGTACAAGACCCTACAGCAAGAGGAACAAACTATAGCCCTCATGCACATCCAATAGTAAATAAAGTCTTGTTGAAACGCAGCCATACTGTGTGATTCTATATCACCTGTGGCTGCTTGTGCCACCAAATCTGGGTGGCTAACACTGATCACATGACTGCAAAAGTCTAAAATCTTTGCTTTTTTTTCTATTTACCATTTAGTCACTCTCATCATGTAAGCTTTTCTCTGTGTCAAACAGTCCATATCTGCTCCTGCCTTGGGGCCTTTGCTGCTGGACTGCTCTGTCTGGACTGCTCTTCCTGGTCGCCATTGAACTGGCATGGTCTTGCCACTCAGGCAGACTGAGCTCAAATATAACCTTTCCAAAAGACCTTCCCTGGCTTCTTCATATTATATATACCACATTCCCAGTCAACATCCCAGAATCTTAATTTCTATCATCTAAAACTGTCATGTTCATTCATTTATGTACTAGGTATTTTTTGTTTGTTTGTTTTTATCACTTTTCCCACTAAATGGGAACATAGACCTTCTCCTATCTTTTTATTGCCACTGTCCTTTTAAATAAGGGTACTTCATTTTAGCATTATTGACATTTGGGGCCAGATAAAGTTCTTTAATTCCAGGTCTAGACAGTAGCCAATTCTATGTCCTCTAGAGGACAGGGCGCTGGCCTCTGCTTACTAAATAGCAACAGCACTCTCTTCTTCTAGTTGTAACTATCAAAAATGTCTCCAAATATTTTCAATTATCCTCCAAGGAGACAAAATAATCTGCTAAGAACCAGCGTGTTGGAAGTTGAAACAAGGAGCGTCTACCAAACTGTTAGTGCTCAGTAAATATTAACCGAGTAACTACATAAAAAAACACACATGAAATGCTGTGCAAACAGCTTTGCAGATACTAGCACACCAAGTCCTCACAACAACTCTAGGAAATGGGTGTCATGCTACAGATGTAGAAACCAAGATTCTGAATAGTCAAAGGTCTTGCCCAAAAAGAAATCATCAAGAATGCAAAGGTTATGTTGGTGTGTACACAAATCTTCAACAGCACCAACTTATAAGCAACTTCAAAATTATACCACTAAAAAGGTGGAGGAAGAGAAGAGGCACTCAAAATACAACCTTTGCCTTTATTCCCGAAAATAGGTAGGAAAGACAAAATTGCATTTTAGGCTTTAACTGCCATTAGAAAGATAAACCAAAAATAATTACAGCAATAGTAAATACCATGAAAATATTGATATTTTCTATTTATGTTAATTATTAATAATTTATTAATAGTTAAAATAGAGAAAATGGGAGATTTGTGATATAATTATTAAGTGTGATAAGTAACATTTTAAGCCAATACATGTTTAGAAAAATTAAAGCAACAATGTGAATTAAAGTATAAAAATTAAGACCATATGTTTCACAACTATTTGACATGCTAGTCTTAACCACATTGAGTAAACTACCCAGTAAGGACTATAAAAATATATAGCCTCACTTGAGCGTGGAGGGACATGGGAGGGGTTGGAGAAGGATACCTGGGAGAGACTTTAAAAAGTTAACATTATGACCTCTGTTCACAAACAGGCCAAAACACTACAATAAAACAAGAAACCAAGTAGTAGTCTAAAACTACAAGGCAATGGATATATTAATTGCCTCGAACTGTGGTGGGATAGGCAAGATGGGGCCAGCCAAGGAACTTTCAAACCCAGTGATGTAAACAAAACTCAATGTGAGTAGGTGGGATTGTCTTCTCTTTTGAGAAGGATGGTAAAGCATGAGAATTTGTTGTTGTTGCTTGAGACAGGGTTTCTATGAAGCTTTGGAGTCTGTTCTGGAACTCACTCTGTAGACTAGGATGACCTTGAACTCACAGAGATTACCTGCATTACCTCCAGAGTGCTGGGAGTAAAGGTGTGCGCCACCAATGCCTGGCTACAGCATGGGGATTTTATTTGCTCCATGTAGAGGGCAGTGAGGAGAACAAAACTGGCTCTCCATTGATGAGTTTAGTTCTAAGCTATCTCACACTTTGTTTTAGTCTCCCCACAGTGTCTTCAGCTACAAGCTATTGAGAAATGAAGGGAATCTACTCCTTTCAAATTGACCACACTCATTTCTTGATGAACCATGTCTGAAGGAAATAAAAATAGAAGTTCCTCTGTCTCCCATTTAATTATCTGTATGATATTGAACAATTAACAACTCTTAAAGCCTTATTTTTTTATAATAAAACAGTTACTATGATTAGATAAACATGTTAAACACACATAACAAAATGCCTGGCACATAGTAGGTGCTTAATAAATGTCAAATCCTCTTACAAGTGGTAAGTAGGATTATAAGAACATTACTTGATGTGTAAAAGCATATGTTGCACTATATTATCTATTATACACAGAAATAGCACAAACATTATAAGAGATTTGAGTAGTAAAGAGAGATTACAACATTAACAACATTCACTGTATAATTAAGGGCTACCTTGACTTTGCAATGCTAAAAGGCACAATAGAAAGTAAAAGAAACAGGCGACAGATTATTAGATCAAACATTGTTTTTCCGAATGAGGCTCATATATCCTTGAAGCTTGGTAGCTCTTAACATCTATGACGTTTCAGCCAAACACAGAACTACAATCCACAAAGGCTTTAGACACAAGCTGCGGTATCCATGGAAACAAATGCAGAACTCGAGATACAAGAGAGCTTTCAAACTGAATGCATTAAGCAGTACACACTGAAGACCATGACTACATCACTTAGGCCTTGATGGGTTTGTTAGGTTAGAAATAGTGCTGATCAGAAAGATGAAAAGGAATGATAATGTCTAGTATTGATTAGAGCTGGGGTAAACTGAACTTTCACACACTCCTGATGGATTGAATTTAGTAATCTGACCAAAAGCCTAAAATACATGCATATCTTATAGATTAATCGATTATACTTCTGGAAATACATCTTAAAGAAATAATCTAATAAGAGCATGGAGACACATTGGCTTCAGAGCATTCATTTGTTAACAGTAACAGCAAAAACCCTCCAATGAAAATGAAAATACCCACAGCCTAAAACATATAAGATTACAATAATAGGGATTTGTTTAAATCAGTCAGGACATAAGACATCTATTCAAATAATATGAAGATATGCATCAGGGCAAATGCCCATGCTGTAATAGATTTTCTTCTATTATCGCATTTCAAAACCAGTTTAGAAGAGCACTTTAGTGTTTGCTGCACAGCAAAGGTCTGGAATGCTTTTCATTCCTTTTTCTTGCAGTCTCTTTTTTCCTATATTATGCTATGCACTTTTTAAGAAGGAAAAAATGAAAACAGACTTGACAAGGCTTAAAATCTTCTCATGACTAAAAATAAAAGTAACTGAATTAAAATGGAATATGAAAATGAGGTCCCTAGTTCCTACTTACCTTATATGCAAGCATGACAACATGGCAGTTGTGCCACCACCAAATACCCACACAGTAAAAAACACAATCAGAAGTGTGGTGCTGAACATCATTTGTCGTGCATAAGTGGCAGTATCACGAATGGCCAAGGCAAATGCCATGGCACCACGAAGGCCTACAGAGGATAGAAGAGGTGTTTTTTCACTAACTCATCACCAATGTACACTATAAATTCAGAGATATAAAACATAACCTCATAGCTTGAGAGCATATAGACAAATATAAAATGAATATTTAATATATATAAAGGATGACTGATATAATTAGTATATAATAGTGACTTTCTTTTCTTTTTTTTTAAGACTGGGTTTCTCCACATTGCTTTGTAACTTGTCCTGGAACTCACTCTGTAAACCAGGCTGGCCTTGAACTCACAGAGATCCTCCTGCCTCTGCCTCCCCGAGTGCACCACCACCACCTGGTATAATACTGACTTTAATTGATCTTCTGTTTGTTTATTTTTCAGACAGGTTCTTGCTACTGTAGACCAGGCTGTTCTCAAATTCACAGTCCTCCTGCTTCTGTGACCCAAGTTCTGGGATTACATGTATCTGTTACCACATCCAGCTTGATCTCTTAACAATTCATTACAATTTAATAGTTTATGTATAAAGAATTCAGTTTATAACTTTTTGACAATGTATAGAAGGGTGTAACCATTGCCACAATCAAAACAGAGCAAAAATTTTACTCTTCCTGTCCAAATTACTTTGTGCTGTCCATTTGCCTCATCATCATGGTCTGCTCTGAATCACTATTATTTTGTCTTTTAAAAATATCGCTGGATCTTGGGGTAGGTAGATTCCCATTTTCCTGAGAAATCACCATACTTGTTTCCTGCCTTAACTTAATGTGCCAGATTGTTGACTCCTTATGGAAGGCCTTACCCATGAAGAGGAGTAGATGGAGGGGTGGGCTTCAGAGGCAAGGGGAGCCGGGGGAGGAGTGGGAGGGAGACTTGAGCTTGCAATGTAAAGTGAAACTTAAAA
The DNA here is from genome assembly GCA_030556225.1 of Cricetiscus sungorus. Taxonomy (NCBI): domain Eukaryota; kingdom Metazoa; phylum Chordata; class Mammalia; order Rodentia; family Cricetidae; genus Cricetiscus; species Cricetiscus sungorus. Next base: position 14,826,592 of record JANBXA010000726.1, read on the forward strand.
ACAAAAATCATATCGCTTTTCCATGCTGTTCCTCTGAAGAGGCAGGCAGGTCTTTGCCTGTCTCTCTTTATCTCTCCCCTCTCTTCTTTCCCTTTCCTTCCCCCAATAAAACTTCCCATGTAAGAATTATCATATCAAGTCCTTCTCTGGCCCATTTGGTCATTGAGAGACAGACAAATGTAGTGGTAAAGGTCAGTAATCACAGATACACAGGAGGCTGAGGGAGGAGAGTCACAAATACAAACAAGGTTTGCTTGAACTACAGAATAGCATCAAAGTCAGTCTGAATAAATTGAACCCCATCTTAAAAATCAAAAAAGGGTTTTTTAGGGGGAGAGGCTGGGATATATATACATATATATGTATATATATGTATATATATTAGATATTTTAATGGTAGAGTATTCACTTGGCATGCTTGAGGCACTAGGTTCCATCCCCAGAACTGAAGGTGATAAAAGGTTCTCTATTTGAGGATTCATTTTCAATGTTTCTGACACAGTACCTCCATCACAGGCTATAGAAGTTGGTGTACTTGGTGTGAATGGTATCTTGGGCACAGACAAGAGAAGAAATTGAAACTTACCAGCAAACATCATCATGTGTTGAAAATTTGATCCAATCTTACTTCTTCTACCCAAATTAAGTAAGAGAGACAAGGGGTAAATGTTGGCAGCTCTTCCCAAGAAAATAGCAATCTGAAAACATTAAGAGGTTAAGGAGCATTTCTTCTACTACTGGTAATTTAAGCTATACATTCAAGGTAGTGAGCAAGCCCTGACTATTGACAACACTGGCAAAGTGTTGTCTGCTAGAAACGTTCATATCTACAGAGCAGCTGGAACACAGTCACTGTGACTGGGGGACTGCCATTTTAATTGTATTTCATTCAAATGAATTTAAATGAAAATAATCACAGAATTAACAGTGTATGTGAAACATACACTAAGTGAAGAATAAGATATATAAAAGAGGACCTTCTTCAGTATTAACATCACAGACACACTTCCACTGTAGTGTTGAGAGGAAGCAGAGTTATGCTGGCTAAACTATGCCTTCCTTCCTAAGAATACAAAAAAGGGCAACTCAGTCACTTCATGCCACTGAAATTCCTGCAAAGCCTGCTGGGTCTCACTAAATGTGCATTTCCAACCTGCAAAAAGGTCAGATTTCATGTCAGTTCAGATGGGTCTTAATTAAGAAACAGCTTGGGTATCTTTTTCTCCATTCATTGTCTACAGAAACCTGTGCTTTATAATTGCACATTTTACTGCAGGGTTCACGACACCATCTCCACCACATTTCCTGAAAGGAATAGAAAGGGAAATGTCATATTAAAAGCAAAGCAAAGAGGTTGAAACAGTGCTGATGTAAATACCTATTAAAGAGACTGCAATTGCTAAGGCAACAGGCAAAAGGCTGCATGTAAGGATTATATACTCATTACCTGGGCATAAGAGGTAGAAGCAAGAGGGCAGGAGTTCAAAGTTAGCATTGGATGAATAGCAAGTTTGAGGTTAGCCTGGGCTACATGAGACCTCATCTAAAAAAAAATACAAAGAGCCAAAAAAATCACGAGAGAGAGACAGACAGAGAGAGAGACAGGAAGAGAGAGAGAGAGAGAGAGAGAGAGAGAGAGAGAGAGAGAGAGAGAGAGAGAGAGAGAGAGAGAGAGAGAGATGCTTTTTGATGGAGTTATTTTCCAGGTAAGTACTACTTAACAATACTAGCACTATCATATAGCTATGTACCACATAATATTTCAAGCAAAAAGTGCTTACACAATGGTGATCCCATGTAACTATAATGGAGCTAAAAGATTCTTATTGCCTAATGACACATTTTTAATAAAAATTATATTTTCTTAGAAGCATTCAGAATGTCAACTACACAGCTGCAAGATTTTTTGCAACTACAGAGTGGTATTCAGTTAACAGAACAATTGTCTTCGTATAAGTTGCATCAGAGACAACTGAAGATGAAAAAAAAATCTGAACCAAAACAAAAGCAACCATCGTCCCCATAAATTACTAATTTGTGCTGTGCACCAACAATAACCTGCTTTAAATTTCCATGCCAATTTACAACCCCCAAACTGTACCAAGCAAAGTTAGTGGCTACTGAAAATACCACCAGGACAGGGCTATCTAAAGACACATTCAGTAGTGTGTTAACTATACAAAAAAAAAAGATACTGTACAGTTTAAAAACAAATCTTACACAGCCTTATATCTCATTTTTTTTTTTTTTCTTTAAAAGGAGCGCGATGTATACAGGGAGGTTAAATGCTTTATAGCCAAAAAAAAAAAAAAAACTGCACTAGAACCAACTTATCATCATCTTCTTCTTCATCCACATCTTCCTCTTCCTCATCCTCTTCATCCTCCTCATCATCTTCCCCTTCCTTCTTTTTCCTGCTCTTTTCTGCCTTGACTACCCCCTTTTCCACTGAATCGGTTTTCCCTTTAGCTCTGTAAGCAGCAATATCCTTTTCATGCTTCTTCAGCTTGGCAGCCTTCTTTGCCTAGGGCTGCTTGTCATCTGTGGCAGTCTTGTTCCACATCTCTCCCAGCTTCTTTGCAACATCGCCAATGGACAAGCCAGGGTGTTCCCCTTTGGTTTTGGGGCAATACTCAGAACAGAACAAGAAGAAGGCCGAAGGAGGCCTCTTGGGTGCATTGGGGTCCTTGAACTTCTTTTTGGTCTCCCCTTTGGGGGGTGTAGGTCTTCATTTCTCTTTCATAATGAGCCTTGTCTGCCTTTGCCATGTCTTCAATTTCCCCTTTTCTTTAGCAGACACGGGCTTCCACCTTTCTGAGCATTTCTTGGAGAACTCTGAGAAGTTGACAGAAGCATCCAGGTGCTTCTTCTTGTGTTCCTCCCGGCAAGTTTGTACAAAGAACGCATATGAGGACATTTTGCCTCAAAGCTTCTTATGATCACCTTTGCCCATGTTTAGTTGATTTTCATCCAAAAGGCACAGAGTCACCCAGTGCCTGTCTGGCTCAAGCTTGCTCCGGCACTGTCTCTATGGAGCTTAATGTACTGCAATGGCTGTGAAAGCCGCCTAATGACATCTTAACAATATTCATATGTCTATGCTGATGCTGGCACAAATAGACCTACTATGCTACCCCTCATACACAAGAACACCACACACAATTATATGTAGCACACAATAGCTGGTAATAATAAATGATTGTTACTGATTTTATGTATTTACTATATTATATTTTCTGTCATTATTTTAGTGTATTTGTTCTACTTACAAAACAAAGACTTTGGGCCAGGGAGATGGTTCAGTAAGTTAAAGTGTTTGCTGCAAAGCCTGACAACCTTAGGTCAATTCCTGGGACCCGAAGAGTGGAAGAAGAGACTGAGTCTTAAAAGTTGTTCATAGACAACCGCACATAGCCCAATGCATTTGTAAAATGTTTACTGTGAAATAGCATGCTGTTAAACCAGCAACGCCTTCATATACCTCATGTTTATGAACTGTCCTAACTGAATCAACAAGCTTCTATGGAGAAGTGACTTATGTAGGTTTATGTAAATATATTCTATGATGCATGCAATGACAAAACTGCCCAATAACACATTTCTCCAATTGTATCTCCACCTTTAAGCAGCACATGAGAATCTATATCCATATACTGCAACTGAACAACTAAATAAATAATTGAAGTTCTTTATGACAGGAATGCAAATGTACAAACCAAAAAGAGAAGACAGTTTACTGTCAGTGCTGATAGGTTACAGCTGGAGACATCAGTACAAACTCATGCCAGGAGATGCCGATGACCAAAAACAAAAATATTTCCGGATGTATGTGTATGTACTTGACTAACTATATACCTGAATAGCACCAACCTCTGTTGGTGCTAGACAGGGTCTAGATAAGTAGTTCTGAACCTTCCTAATGCTACAACCCTTTAAAACAGTTTCTTAGGTTGTGGTGACTGCCAACCATAAAGTTATTTCCATTGCTACTGTTATAAATATAGGTCTTAGGCAATCCCTCTGAAAGGACTGTTTGACCCACCAAGGGGTCATGACCCATAGGTTGAGAAACACTGGTCTATGCACATCCAGATCTTGGTTACCAATACCATCTTTCCCAATAAAAAGGAACTAGAGCTCCTTGGAGAAATGGACAGTTCTTGGATATAAAGTGCACAATACGAGCAGATGAATCTTATAGTTCTAGAAGGTATGGAAGTGTTAAAATACAAAAAATTAAATCCCCAAACCATGATGACAAGGTATGTCAAACGGAAGTGGGGGTCTAGTGTACAAGCCCCTGATGGCTAAAGCTGGGACAGTTTGAAGAACAAAACTTGTAAAAATGCTGTAAATAATCCAATATATAAAATAATAAATAAGTAGTATTCAAATAAATAATGATAGAAATAAGCAAAAGAATAAAACATCATGTGAGGGAGAACAGACAAATCTCCTAATGTAAAGGATTACAAGCAATTTTGGAAAAAATTAGTCCTTGTGGAGATGAACCCTAACTCCACATTCCCTAAATGTGGGCTGTGAGGGGTAGCTTCTTTTCCAAGCAGCACAAGCTATATAGAAAAATGAGCCACCCTGCAGTGGGGAAACCCTGCAGCCATGTGACTAAAACTAACATCACATTAACATGTTAATAAATACATGCTTCCAACATGACATGATGGCATTTCCCTAGTGTTCCTCCTAAGAATACATGCGACTCAGTGTGATCTTGGGGATGACAGGAGACAAATTCCAACCAAAGGACACTCTACAAAACACCTGGTCAGCACTCGCAGATCTTCCAGAACTCACTAAAATTAATTCAGGACTCAGGGTGAGCACGAAGCTGATCTAGTGTGTCACTAAAGGCTTGTCCCTGTGACAAATGTCCTATGCTGATGTGAGGTGCTAACAGGGTACTGGGCTGTGAGGTATAGGTCAGCTTTCAGTGCCATCATGAGTATTCTTTTCATAAAGGTAAAATACACTAAAATGTAAACTTTCTTTGAAAATAATTCCATTAAGAAAGGAAGGAAGGAAGGAAGGAAGGAAGGAAGGAAGGAAGGAAGGAAGGAAGAGAAAGAAAAAAGAAAATGTAACAGCCCAAAGTCATTGGAGGCTGTGTGGCAGTAGCTGCTCATTTTCACAAATCCATACCTAGTCTTTTCTTCTAAGCACAAGAGCCTCCTCCCTTTCAGCCCCAATTTTGAGTCCACAGTCACCCAGATAAAGAGTATGATTCCTAGTTTCCCTTGCAGGCAGGCGTTGCTGGCGTTGTCATGTACAAGTGGTATGTACACTTCTAGGTAGTGCCCTTAAAGATAATTAGGAGGTACAAGGGTCAGATATCATGAACCACAAGAATGCAGGCAACTCCCTATGGAGAGCAGCACCAAGGCTGCCCAAATTCATAACAATTCCACAGTCACACAAGCTCAGACTTTTACATAAGAAACTTCTGTCTCATTTAACTTATTTAAACCTGGGTTAATTTGAGTCATTGTCACATGAAACCAAATGCAACCAAGCTACCAGAGACAAAAAAAAAAAAAAAAAAAAAAAAAAAAATCAAATAGTGATAAGCTCTGAAGCAACTGAACTCAACAACTTGTCTTCCGGCTAAGGTTCTCCTCTTATTGACGGGACTTTGCTGTTTTGCTGTAAGACTATAGAATAGCAGTTCAACAAAACATCACTTTCAAACATAGATCTTGTGTGGTTTCGAGTTTTTAAAACGCACTTCTCTCTGTGTCAGAATCTGGATTCTTACATGGTTTTAGGGCTTCTTTTGAAAACCACTTATTTAAGCATTTATTTCCCAGACTGCAATCTTCCCTTCCACACTTCAACTCTCCTGCTGTGAGAGTTTCAGGTCCCCGAGCTCTTCAGTCTGAAGACCACTCTAATCTTGTCTCTGATGGTCAGTCCCTTCTTTCCTTCCTTTGCTTCTCCATGCGGTGGAGACATGCTTGCCATAGCCTACATCTACTTTGATCTTTTCTGTTTCCATCATACTCACTCAACAAAGCCACAAACCTCAATGGACCCAACATTTCTTTTTCCTTTTTTCTGTGCTTACCACTAAGTCTTCCTGGACAGAGTCACATGGCATGGAAGATTGGTATCTTACAAGTTCCTATTCCTCAAAGTCAAATGGGCCCGCATTAATGCTCAGCAACTCTACTGCAATTATTTGGTCGACTCTCTCCTAACTTTCCATGACTACTTCATAAACTTTCTCTCCACCTCTTCCCAAACTCTCATCTGTGGAAGCCAACCTCCAAAATGGTCCCTAATGACCCCTGTCTCCTGATATATCTATATATATACAGCGTGATCCCCACTCACACTGTACCACAGACCAGCAGAATATTACAGAAGTGATGATGAAATTGCACTTCCAACACTGATCTCTAAAGAGCACTTTGGTTTCTATCCTTGTCCTCTCTCAGTTCACTCACTGTAGGAATCCATGCTGAAACTTCCCCTGTGGATAGGTTCTACAGAAAGATGGTCCTTTCTGTTGACAGCATGTGAGTGATGTTGGCATGGCTCTTTCAGCCCCAGATAAGTCCTCAGACCCATACCAGCAAACCATGTCACTGTAACCTCCAGATAGGCTATGCAGTCAGAATCACCCAGCTAAGATATTCCAGATAACCCCCAGATAAAATGTATGGTAAAGAATGATAGGTTTCCAGATTATTTCTTACACAGCAAATAACTTAGACACCTGGCTATTCTACTCTCAGCAGGCAATATCCCTTCCTACTTTATAAAATAGAAGCCACCAGCTAGGAGCTTCACTTTCTCACCGCATCTCCCTCACCAACTGGGGAAGCTGCCCCGAGCAGAGGCCAATTCCTCTCCACATACTTCAGGATCCACCTGTCCCCATCTAGTCATGAGATGTCTTGCATGTTCCCACATTCTTTCTTTCAAGCTGGTTTTACTTCTTATTTATTTTATTACATTTGTTTATTCATGCCACAAGTGTGGAGGTCAGAAGCCAATTGCAGGGGTCAGTTCTCAACCTCTAGCACATGGGTCCCAAGGAATGAACTAAGATTGTCAAATACGGTGACAAGCATCTTTACCCTCAGCCACTTTGCTGACCCCTCAAGTTGGCTTTAAAGATGAAAGTGCTCATTTATATGAAACAGAGGAAAATTTGGAAAAGAACGTGGTCTCACTCAGCCTTCCTCATCTTTGATACATTGCCCTAGGACATAGAATCTAACTCTTCCTCATAGTCAAGCTCTTCCCTTTAGTAACAGGACAGTTTTTGTTCCTTCTGCTGTGCTGGGCTGGAGATGAAAGTCATGATTTTCCTAGGCCAGCAGTTTGTCCCCAAGCTCCTCCACTGCTCCACTTTCAAATGTGATTTTGAGATAGGGCCATATCAAGATGGCCTGACACTTCAGATCTTCCCCACCTTCACAGAGAGTATAGTTACATGGCACCACGCCTGGCGAAGGACAAATACTTTTACCTCTGAGATCAACAGAGTAGTAAAAGACTCTGACATTCCAATCTGTCAACATTTTTGTGCAATAAATTCTAATAGAAATAGAACAGGAAAAATGATTAGAATGGAATTAAGGAAATAGTTGATATCCTTACTTGTTTTCTCAGAAAAAAAATCACACATTTAAATATTTTATCAACCACATGCCTAAATCCAGATGAAGCGCTCAATTAAAACAGTTTTAAAACAGACACATGATAAATAATACAAATGCTCCTACTACAAACAGACATACACATGATAAAGGATACAAAAGCTCCTACTACAAATGTTGGATTGAAGACATGGTTCTGGAAGGTGAACAGCGTCAGCCCCATGTAGGAAAAGATGAAATTCTCCGCTAAGAAATTGAGAAGCTCAAACAACTGAAATGAAATTGAAAAGGTTCCAGTAAGTGTCACATTGAAAACACGAGGAACGTACATTTTCAATATATAAAGCTCATATCCATACCTGAAAACAGGTGACACAGAGGGAAGCACATGAAGAGATGGTATTCCCAAACCCATAGAAAGAGGCAGAAATGGTGTGGCCTCACGTTTCCCCATCAGCACCCTTCTCACAGGTCTCATCATTGGTTACTTCTTCTCCCCCAAAACCCAGTGTTTCTTTTTGAATGCCCTAGTCTTGCTTTGATCACTTTCTGTACACGAGTCTGTACAAGTGACAAGCCTGTCATGCCCATTTCTCATTTCCACGCAGTAAATCTCATTTAAAATTAATTTCAAGATACTTTCCTCTACACGCTACAAAAAAGTTCAACTCCTTTTGCCCTGGCAGAGGATCTTGCATGACCACTGTCATACCACTGGGGTGCTGCCACCTTTATTTATTTATTTATTTATTTGTTTGTTTGTTTGTTTGTTTGTTTGTTTGGCTAGGTCTTAGCTTCTCATTTTATGGACTAAGAATCCTAAAATCAGGGTTTCTTTATGATAATATGAACTCCCCTGATGCCTGTGAAGGTCCACCCATTCACATCACTGTTTCTACCACAGCTGTAGAGAATTTTCCAGAAAATGAAGGGCTTCCATAAGCTCTACTTTTCCTTGACGTTTCCCAGTGGTCATGTGCCCCACAACAATAGGAAAGAAAGAATCTAAGCTCTGTAGTCTAAATGCCTAGACTTAAACCACATCTTCCCTACTTGCTAGTTCTATGGCTTTGGGCAAATTTGTAGTGTTTCACTTTTTGCTCTTGCTTAGAGGGGAGCCTTGGAACAGAGTTTTACCATGTAGCTTAGGGTGACCTTGAATTCCAGATTATCCTGCTTCCATGTCCTAAGTATCTGTGCAGTGTTGTGTATATGAATGTAGGCACACATGTCACAGAATTATGTGAAGGTCAGGTGTCAATCTCAGGTGTTAGTTCTTGCCTTCCACTTTGTCTGAGGCAGGGTCCCTCTGTCGTTTGGTTGGTCAAGCTTCTGAGGATTTTCTTGTCTATACTTCCTATCTTCTTTTAGGGACATTAGGATTACAGACACTCAGGTTATGTGTCCAACTTTTATATGCATTCTGGAGATTTGAACTCGGGTCCCCACACTTGCACAGCAAGCACTTTTACCTACTGAGCCATCTCCCCAGTCCCCAAGTGTTTTTGTTGTAGGTATACACAACACACCTGGCTTACTTACTCATTCAAAAGCAGACTTAGAAATGTTTTTCAAAGCAGAGTTGGGAAGTCTGGGGATATAGCTCAGTGATAGAGCACTTGCCCACCAAATAAGAGACCCCAGGTTCAATCCCCAAAACTGCACAAAAAAGCAGAGTTGGCTTATTACCAAAAATAAAGGACAAACATTAAAATAGGCATATTTTTTCTATAAATGACTTAATAATTCTTATTCCTATTTGCTTGCTTAATGGCTGTAAACACAGTTTTGTTTTTTTGATTTTTCTTTTCCCCTTATTACTATGGGCCTGATTACTACACTAAGCAAAGACCCCATGCATATAATAACACTGTCATCTCATAACTCAGGATGAAAGTACTCTTGTATCTCCACTTTAAGAGGACAAAACTGAAACATGGAGGGATTCGCTAACTTCTTGATCACATAGCAAGAAAACAGTAGTCAGTGTTCAGAGGCAAAGTGGATACAGAGTCTCAGCTCAAATTCTGAACACAGGAGATGGAAAATCCCATGAGGCGCCAGAGAGTAAATCATTGGGGCTTTGTAGGCAAAAGGTCACAGTCCACCCTGGCCACTTTAGCACAAAAGCTGCATAGGCTACATTTACATTAAGAGATGGGTGTGGCTCGAGCTTGAGAAAACTTTAGTAATGGACACTAAAATTGAGTTCCTATCATATAGCATAACTTTCATGATTTACAAAATATTCCTCTAGCTTTTCCTAACCATTTCAAATTATAAGAATGTTCCAGTTCAAAAAATAGCCAAGGCCAAACTTAACCTAAGGATTGTATCTGTTCCCATCCTTTAGATGAACCATTTCTACTATAAAATCCAGCTCTTCAAGTCTCAAACCGTTCACTCTCTCCCCAAAGAGAGGAGGGGAACCTAATTTCTTTTGCATTATTGGGAACATTGGATGCACACTAACTCTGTAGCTCCCAGGACAGAGAGGGGAGGAGGAGAGGAGGAGGAGGAGGAAGAAGAAGAAGAAGAAGAAGAAGAAGAAGAAGAAGAAGAAGAAGAAGAAGAAGAAGAAGAAGAAAGAAGAAGAAGAAGAAGGAAGAAGAAGAAGAAGAAGGAAGAAGAAGAAGAAGAAGAAGAAGAAGAAGAAGAAGAAGAAGAAGAAAGAAGAAGAAGAAGAAGAAGAAGAAGAAGAAGAAGAAGAAGAGAGAGAGAGAGAGAGAGAGAGAGAGAGAGAGAGAGAATGCTACTTTGCTTTAGATTGGTCCTTTCTAGACTAAAGTCACCTTTTCTAGTCTTCTGAAAAACTAGAAGTTCCTAGTTCTCACTACAGTTTCCAAATATGCCCATGTTCCTATTGAAGACATTACATTTTGTTTATTAATTGCTTTTCTATATCTCCTAAGACTGGAAAACGATATGCCTGATTCCTTCAGAATTCTTTTCAGATAGCTTGTTCATGCCATGCCCAGGCAATGACAGTCCCCTGAGGCTCCTGGAAATAGCATTATTACAGAGCCTGAATGAAGAGTGCACGGAGCTTAGTCCCTGTATAGCTCAGCAGATCCACATAAAAAGTCAATGTCTTCTATACTAGCCAGAGTGGGCCTGCACATCAGTCCTCTTAGCAGCCACTGCATTAGGAGGACACTAGGAGAAGGGGAAGCCAATTGTCTAGTTTTTGGAAGTTCAGTCTTAACACCCTCCGGTTACTCTGCTGACCAACTGCCGCCCTAAAAGCTGCTACCCTGCTACCTGTCAATCCTATCTATGTCTAGAGTCAGGGGAAGAGAAAACATCACTTTGGAATGACCACAGATATTTAAGTTGAAAAATAAAAACTTGTTTTGCTAAGAGGAGGAAAATTTTATTCACTAAGTATTGTTAGTATGGAAAAATATAGCCTAATTCCCCAGTGACCCCAGGAAGCTGGGAGTCTTAAATCCCAAGCTGATGGTCATCTACTTTAATGTTTACAGCAGCCTGTGAGTAAATGAACACCCAGAAGCCTGTGTGAAAGCAGACTTCCTGGGCTAAGCGCGGGCTTCGATAGTTTAAATTAATTGGTCTGCACTGGATGCCACGAGGTGATTGGTTCACGGTGTGCGGGCTTTCTTGTAACCCTATAAAAGCTGTCTCAATTCTGTACCAGAGGTCACTCAGCCCTCTACCCTGCATGACGTATGGCTGATGGCCCCAGTATACTGGAATATAAAGGACCTTATGTGTTTGCATCAAGACTGCTTCTCGTGAGTGATTGGGGGGGGTGCCTTTCCTGAGTGGGAGCGCAAGGGACCACGCTCTCATGGGTCTTACAGTATAAAGTTTCTCTTACCTGCTTTGTTCTATGCTGAGACTCTGTGGACAAATTATTGTATGTATAATGTGCCTGTGTGATGCCACAAAACAGTACTGCAACCACACCTGCAAAGACAGAAAAGTCTAATTCACTGAAAAGGAGGGCTCCTAAATTTTATACTAAGTTTCTTATTTTATAGAAGTAGATTCCACACATAATGTTCACATTTCATTTACTGTTACTTATTTTGTTGGGAGGAACCAATTACTTGCATTGAAAATCTAATTTTTAAAGGCTGGAGCGTTAATTCAATGGTTAAGAGTACTGAGTACTCTTCCAGAGGTCCTGAGTTCAATTCCCAGCAATGGCATGGTGGCCCATGACCATCTACAATTGGATCTGGTGCCCTCTTCTGGCGTAAAGCCATACAAACAGATAGAGCACTCATACATAAAATAAATAAATAAATCTTTAAAAAAAGAAAACCTTCTTTTTGCATTCAAATGTCCATCCTGACTCCCAACCATACCAAGTTTGTTCAAACACTAAAAGAATTGGTTCACTTGGAAAAGGAAGTCACTACTCACAGGGCTTACAATGCAAAGACAATCACCTACCTGTAAAACCCCAGGCTTCAGCCAAAAGGAAGGTACTCCAGGACATCAAGAAGAACAGCCCTGTCTCCAGCAACTGGAACTCGCGTAACTTGGTGAACTTTGTCACGTAAGACTGTTAAGCTTGGTAACAAGATGTCATAATAATAGCACACAAGTATGACTAGAAAAATAATAGTCAATTCAAGGTAGTCATGAAAGTTAGGGAAGAGCTCTTTAGCCTCTCTAATACAAAAGAAGTAAAATGGGAAGAGACTCTTAGAATGAGATCTTATGGAGCTGCTCTCCTATCAGTGAGAAAATCTCACAAATTAGATGTTCCTACTGATTTATGGGTATAACATACTCTGCCAGAAAACTCACAATAAAAGACAGAGACAAGAGCAGTGCACTGAGACACAACCATGACAAAATTCTATTAACCCGTGGCCCAAAGCAAGCCAGTTTCTATAATTACAACAATTTGCATTCATAAGAACATGTGACTTCCATGGAGTTTCACATTTATTTGATCTTCTAACTCGTCTGCAATATAAAGCATTCATCCCATGATGAAGAAACTGAGGCACTTCACTCCTTTATACAAATCTAAAAAATTATATGTCAGGTGACAGTGGAAGAGCCTGTGCCAAGTTGTGACAAATCCAGGGCTAGAATCTAGAGTCAATTCATGAACTACCTCCTTAACAAATAATAAACAAGATATACTTCCTAGACCTAAGCATCTTGTACCAGAGAGGAGATACACCCTGTGCTGGCTCCCTTCAAAATCCTTTTACTGCCCTTTACACCTTAGTTCAATTAAAAAGTCATCAATGATAGCTGGGTATGGTGGCCATGCCTTTAATTCCAGTACTGGGGAGGCAGAGGCAGATGAATCTTTATGAGATTGAAGCCAGTCTGGTCTACAAAGCAAGTTCTAGGACAGCCAGAGCTGTTAACAGAGAAAAACCCTATCTCAAAAAACTAAAACCAAAATAAAATAAAATAAAATAAAGAGGCCATCATGTACTCTCTTCCAGCATAAAAACCAAGACTACTGAAAGAGAATCACTCACATGTTATACATGAAAGTGTTTAAATGATTTATAGCTGGATGAAGCTGGAGAGATGACTCAGTGCTTAAGAGCACTTGTTCTTCCAAAAGAGCCTAGTTGGGCTGTCAGGGTGGCTTACAACCCCCTGGAACTCAGCTCTAGGGGATTCAACATCTTCTGCTAGCTTCTGTGGACACATGCACACATATACCACACACTGACACATATACATAAGTAAAATTAAAAAAATAAATCTTATAAAAAGAGATTTATAGCTAGAAACATTGGGGCTCATCCAGTCCTACTCAATTTTCCCAACCTTTCACTC